>JARCFY010000017.1:40900000-43720000 GCA_029233225.1 Lepidodactylus listeri | reverse complement strand
CTGAAAGGTGCCATTGGACTCGAACTTTGTTCAGATGGGAAAAGGGACACTGGAGTATGGATACCTAGAGACCCTCTTAGTCCCTTGTTAAAAGTGGAACATATTAGCAATACTGGGACTTGGAGCTCCTGGTTAAAGGGTATTTTCAAAAGAAGAGCAATAAAAACTGTTTTGAAGCCCAACTCACCAGGGTTTGTGTGTGTGTGTGGAGGGGGGCGGTATGAAACCGAGATCCCAGAAAGGTCTACCAGGTAACCTCTCTCAGCATCCCTTTTGTATCCTCCTGGATTGTTTTCTGTTCTGAAGCTATCCTTTAAAAGCTGTGGCTGCTGAAAATGTCAGGAGGGCTCTTATAAGAATGCAGCATCACCCCCCCCCCCCCGCGAAGATAACATTTCAAATAAGCCTGACCTGTAAACGGAGAATATTTGGTGAGATGATAGACCAGCAGTTCTTCTATATATGTTTTATTGTGGAGTGAAGGTGGTGCGCAGGTCACAGTCAAAGAGGAAAACATCCATCACTAACTCGCTGGGAAGATGGAGAATATGGGCAGTCCATTTGCGGAACAGAGCAAAAGAAGCTTAGGGGGAGCAGAGAGAAAGACACTCGCAGAGATGCCTCTTCCAGGGTTACAGAATATAGAGCCCTGTCAAAAGAAAGGGTCAAGGTCCACTGACAGATTAAAGAAACAAACCCCACAAGGCCTTGAAAAGCCCACTGTCCTTCTAAAAGCTAGCTCAGCAAGCGGAATGTCAAGTGGCATCTGGAATGCCCTCTCTGCTCTTCAGAAAGGGCAGGTGGGAGGCAGGGCCACATTTCCCAAAGAGCAGGCACATCCCATCATGGAGGGGAAAGCCTCCCCAAGTATTTTCCCCAAATACGCTTTGTATTTTTATAAAGAAATCACCGAGAAGAAGAGACTTGGCTTACCGGGTGTTTGTAAAAACTAGTGGGTTTACATGATACTAATTGGAGCGACTGGCCCAACCAGAAGCACAGAAAGTATGTTACACACATACTTTTAAAATTGATTTTTATATATTTAAATCCTTACTGTCCCACCTTATCTCACTTAGGGCTCAAGGGCCATAATCAGTGCAACAACCAGGTTGTGCAGGTACAAATTCAACAACATGGCAAGGATACAAGGCAATCTGTTATTACCCCATAGGGGCCAGTTTGGTGTGGTGGTGAAGAGTGGCGGCCTCTAATCTGGAGAGCTGGGTTTGATTCCCCACTCCTCCACACGCAGTTAGTCACTGTTCTCTCAAGGGCAGTTCTCTCAGAGTGCTCTCAGCCCCACCTGCCTCACAGGGTGTCTGTTGTGGGGAGAGGAAGGGAAGGAGATTGTAAGCCGCTCTGAGACTCCGAGTGAAGGGTGGGGTATAAATCCAACTCTTCTTTCCTATTGTTCCCCTCCCCATCATACTATTAGAATTCAGATGTCTAGACCCAGGGTTGAAATTCAGGGTGGGGCTAGACTACCTAATAACTGATGTTTTCTCTAAACTATGGAGTCTTGTGAGGAAACATTCTACCTTCTGAGCTACTGGCATTAAAGTTGTGAGTGAGTGATTTGGCTACTGCATAAATTAGTTTGTTCTGGAGCCATCCTTCCTGAGCTAAGACATAAATCTGTGAGCTGGAGGCTAAAAAACTGTGAGCTAGCTCACACTAACTCAGCTTAGAGGGAACACTGCTAATAACTACCTACATAGTTATTAGATTCTTGAGGTATTAGGAACATGCATTATAAAGTTCTCATGTCATATCCTGGTCCGCCACAAAGGTTTCAATCAGAGGTGTGGTGCAAGTTCTTGCCTGGGAACTGAATTCTCAGGCTCACAGGCCCAATTTAGGGCCACAATCCGAAGAACAGGTGCAAATCTGCTGAAGTCAATTCAGGTGGGTAGCTGTGTTGGTCTGCGATACAAAAGCAAGATTTGAGTCCAGGAGCACCTTGAAAAGACCAACAAGATTTCCAGGGTGTGAGTTTTTGAGTCTGTCCTGGAGCTTTGACAGTAGAAATCTTGTTGGTCTTTTTAAAGTGCAACTGGACTCAGATCTTGCTCTTCATCAACTACATTCACCCATGACACTAAAACTTGTGTTTCAGCCCTTTTCATGGGCTAATGCTGTTAATGTGGGCAGAATCCAGAGGAGGATTCCAGGTCCAATATGTGTACATTTGTTCTATTGCATTACAGATGGATTGTATTTACGCCACATATGCCACTTTGAACTCTTTTCACCCGCTCTCCTGCTGTTGGAAACACACCTGCAAGGCTTCCGGTTTTGGTGACTTGAATGGCGGGCACACTCCTTTGGTGCTTCGATTGGGGTGGCATGTAGCCTGGCGAACGGGAGGGGTGCTGGATGATTCCAGGCCCCCCCCCGGAGCCCTTGTAGGGGGCTTCTAGCCTGGGGTGTGAGGGTTGCCTCTCCTGAGGTGACGGCCAAGGGATTGAGGCTCCTCTTTGCTCCAAAAGGTCCTGTTGCTGTGGCACTGCCATGGCATTAAGAGGCACACACTGGACTGGCGAGCAAAGGATCTAGCATATTAATGAAGCAGCCCTTACCAGCGGTCCAGTAATCAACAAAGCATGAGTCTAATAGTCCACTCAATTGGACAAGTGATAAAGTGTATTGAAGTCCCCCCCCCATAAAAGTGGCGAGGGAGGAGGGAATGGTTTGCCCCCCCCCCATTTTAAATGTACTGAGCTAAACTGGGGGACTCAGCTTGCTGGCACGGCAGAGGAAAAACAAGCAAAGTGTGATTTTCTTCAAAATGGCATTTTTAAACAAACTTTCTTAGACTTTATGACCTTTCCCGAAAAGTAAACAATGACTGGCAGAGGGGAAAAAATGATGACCAGAGCAAAACCCTCTCAAAAAATTACATCTTCAATACTTCCGGCCCCCAAACCGGAAGCTACCATAGACTTTCCCAGCATGTTATCCTCAGCACTACTGGATCAGATGACTAACTTGAAGCAAAACTTTGATGTGCTCCAGAAACAGATTAAAGAAACCAACATTAAAGTGGAGGGAGTGGTTAAATCAGCTAAATTGATTGAAACCAAGACAAAAGTAATGGATCAAAGACTAAAAGTGGTGGAGAAAGAGAGAGCAACCGATAAGGACCAACTTTAAGACTACAAATGGAAAGATCAGCATATGTTCTACGATTTCAAGGTGTCCCTAAACAAAAGACTGAGAATCTCAAAGAAATCTTAAGTGAAATATTAGCTCCAGTGACAGGTTTACAAATGGATTTTCTACAAAGTGAGATGGATGTGATCTTCAGGACATATCCTGATTTTTTGAAGAAGAAAAACCTGCCTGGAGAGATTGTGGTGAGATTCTCTAAGTGGTCTACAAGAGATGTGGTGCTCAAGGCCACAAATGGGACAACCCTGAAAATCAGATGTTGAAATCAGAGACTTGAAAGACATTCCATTCGAAATAAGGAAAAAAAGGAAGCAGTATGAAAGCCTGACAAATTTTCTGCAGAAAAACTCTACCCTTTATAGGTGGATTTTCCCTGAAGGACTGGTGTTCAACTACAAAGAGAACAAACAAAAGATTAACTCTCCTAAAAGTGCAAAGACTTTTTTGGAATTGCAGCAAAGATCTACAGAAGAAAAGAAGACAGCAGAGGAAGAAGACGAAGGCGTTTTACATGACGGGGAAAGTTCCGAGAGCACAACGAGTAGTTCTTCAGAGGACTCTGAATCTGAAAAAGGGGCAGCTCCCCCGAAGCATCTGACAGTCAAATAAGGCTTTGATAAATGGAAAAGAAGAGGGGAAAAGGGGAAATAATACTGTACCCAATTTGAAAGTTTGAGAAATTTAAACTAACACTTGCTTGATTTTACTTATGCAATACCAGCCTAATAAGAAAGCTTAATATCACGCTTCATTATATCTTTTTTTTTAATAATAAGGAAACTTTGTTTAAACTATGTTAAAAAAGCAAATTTATGATCCTTGTTTAACTTTTTAGGAATAGCTTGTAGTTTGTAGTGGTTTTAGTTTTGCAGTGTGTAAAAAAGCAATATATATATTTTTTAAAAGGAAACACACCTGCAAAAAAACAACAACCAGGCAGTTTCAAATGCACTGATGCCAAGTTCCAAATTATTCCCAACTCCATTCCAACCTTCTTGCATTTGGCAATGCCATGTGTGATTGGAGGCTTTTGCTTTTGGCTTGTCTGCTTTTAATCTGTAGCAAGCAGCACATGAGAAAGCATCAGGCCAGGGCGTAAACAACTTACCTGCTGATTTCTGCATACCAAATTCTTGTTAAAGGGGCTGGAACAATAGAGGTCCATTCTGTTTTCCTGGCTAATTGGCAACAATAAGCAGTCTGTAACAAAGCTAACCTGCCAACACGGACACAGGGGCCAGTTGTGCTCTGTATCTGGGATCTGATCCACAGGCCAAGTACACAGCGTCAATTATAAATACAAGGCAGTTATAAATTGATACAGGAGCATAGCAGCCATTCAAATGGACGCATCTGTGTGTAACTTAACGCCGTAGCCTGCAAAATTCACTGTTGTTAAGAGACCCAGCTCTTCCCCAGTAAAAGCTGCGAGTTGTAAAAATGCTCATGATTCATCAGTGTTGCTATGCACATGTATGTGAGAAGGGGCCATGGCTCAGTTGGAGAGCATCTGCTCGGCATACAGGAGGTCCCAGGTTCAATCCCCACCCTCTTCAATTGTAAGATCCGGCAGTAGGTGACGTGAAAGACCGGAGGCCCTGGAGAGCTGTTGCCAGTCCGAGTAGGGACTTTGATGGACCAAAGGTCTGCTTCAGTATAAAGCAGCTTCCTGTCTTCCCATTGGGAGGAGGCTCTTGTGGATGTTCTAGCCCTTTTCAGACAGTCAACTGGGACTACCTCAGGCATAATGCAGCTAAGCTACTTTAGCTACAGTTAGTTTGTGAAGCTAGGATTTGGTTCACAGACAACTGTTGAAATTCTAGTTGCATAGTGACTGCATTATCTACAGTCTAGTCAGGCATTTCTGTAGCTCTCTCTGTGTGTGCGTATTATAAAGTTGGATGGGGCCAGGATGTCTGTATACATGTCCCATGAAACCACGGTTAAAAATCACTGTAGATAATAAATCAGTTTCAAACCACGGTTTCCGGTCTTTGTCTGATGGACTCTAACAAACCATAGTTAGTGGATCAGCCCATGCTCAGACAGTCACACTCACCATAGTTAGTTTATTTCAGGGTCACTAACCATTTGAGCCTGTGGCTAATACTGAAATTGTAAGAACAAACAAGCAGAGCAAACAAAATACCCCAAGATGGCTGCCTTGGGGGCAGAAGCCAATCAGGAAATGTTGGGAGGTTCCAAGTCAAGCATTCTCCTGTGCTGAAGGCAACTGTTTTTGAATGAGGGCTCCCCACAGACACAAATGTGTTCCCTCCTGTGCTTTTCTAAAGCACTTCCTGGTCTAACGAGGTGGAAGAAAACTAGGAATGGCTCTTTGCTTTAGGAAAGAAGGATGTGGGTATCAGGAAATACATCAGGAGCTTCCTTGATACTCATGGTTTGCGTGGGGATTACCGGTTTACTTAAGAGCCAGTTTGGTGTAGTCGTTAGGAGTGTGGACTCTAATCTGAGAGAACCGGGTTTGATTCCCTACTCCTCCACATGCAGCTGCTGGTGTGACCTTGGGTCAGTCACAAGTTCTCTCAGAGTTGTCCTCTAAAGTGCAGCTCTCAAAAGAGTTCTCTCAGCCCCACTTACCTCACAGGGTATCTGTTGTAGGGAGGGGAAGGGAAAGGAAATTGTAAGCCACTCAGAGACTCCTTCGAGTAGTGAAGGGCAGGGTATAAATCTAATCTCCTCTTCTTAAACTGTTTTACAATATGACTGAACTGAGCCTATGTGTGTGAGCTTGCGTGAAGCTCAATCTCGGAAGCAGGCCCCACCTTGACCTATAGAGTCAACCTGTTGACGGGGAAAGACCGTACAAACATCCAGATTGCATACACTTAGGTTCTGTGCATGATGATCAGGAACCCTGATTATTCAGGTCTCTCAACTGCATAGACAAACCTATGCACCTATAGATGGCACATTGTAGGCTCTCTTTTCACTGTGGGCTGGACTTGTAATGGATGACGGCTGGTTTTGCCATCATCATTACATATTTTGAGATTAGACTTTGAAAATTGGCAGCCCCTGATAGAGGCGTCCAATCTCCAGAGTGTTCCTGCCAGAAGTGTTTACTTGAAGAGAATGACCTCCCAGCTTACCGTTTCTGAGACCAATCTGATTACTCTGTCTTGAGCCGCCAAAGAGGTCTCTGCCTGACAGCTGTGCACCATCTAATAGGTGTTTAATTATTCTGTTCAAGAGGACCAGGAGAGCGGTCGCACACATCCTGCTCAAGGAACCGTTCGTTGATATTTGTACAGTCAGTTATTGCAAATATGTACTGGTGATGGTCCAGCCGGGGATTTGTGTATATATAATGTTCATGTGAAAAACACAAAAATCAAAGTTAATATGTGGCAATATCCAAAACTCCGCTTAAATACACATAGGAGTTTATACAGACATGAACATAAGCCATATAAGATGAGCTACCTGTTTTGAAAAACAATCTTCAGTTATTTCTAAACCTTTCCATTAATTGGCTCTGTTTTGCCACTTCGATCTGAGAAGTTTTGTAGAGGTTTTTACTGTGTAGTTTCTTCCTTGCTTTCTTTTGTACTGGAACCTCTCGCTCCCCTTTTCTGTTTTTGGTTCTACCCATATGGCCCCCAATATACACAGGATAGCATGATTTGTGTACCTTGACACTATGGATTATAGCCCGTGTGTGCGCTGCGGTTTCTATGGACATGCGTAGGCTAATGCATTAAGATCTGATACGTGGAAGGGGAGGGGCCATTTGGTATGGGCTCCATCCATTTCAGAGGCCTCACGTAGGGTTAACCAGCCTTTTCTTGGTAACGTCTGGGAGCTTTTTGAGGGGTCGAGTGTGAAGAGGGGAAACACTGCTAGGGCTGCCAAGTCAGTCCGGGGGGCGGGGGATCCTCCGCTATAGGGGTTCCCGACCCGCCGGCGGGAGGTACCCCGCCCCAGAAGTCGTCCGGTGAGGACGACTTCTCCCGTGTAATGACCCAGAGGTGACGTCATTACATCGCCATGGCGCGCGCGCAAAGCGTACGCGCCAGATGAGCTCCTGGGGGGAGAACAACTCCCCCCTGCCAGTAAGTCGCCGGTACTTGGCAGCCCTAAACACTGCTGATGTAGTGAACTTACTTCTGGGTGATCACCAGGAACTGACATCACCACCCCCTTGTGCCACCTTAGGAATTCCCCCCAACCACTATGGTAAAGACCACCGAGATTGAGAAAAATCCCTAGAGCATCACAGATGTGGCAACAGGATGTGTGACACTGCTGCACCTGCAAGGTCACCCTCCTTCTCCTGTTTCCTCCTCCTGCAAGATCAGGCGAGAGGGATGGGAGGGCTAGCGAGGCCAGGAGGTTAGCCTAGGTCCTGCTGTGCCAACGGAGAGTGCAACTCAGAGTCTCTGTGTGACAGTGTGGTGTGCCAGAGAAGAGGCAAGACATACATTCAGAACTGCAGGCTTTATGCAGGCTAAACTCACAGCCTTGATGGAGCAGAGTGCCACCTGGTGGCCATTTATGTGACCATCATTAAAAATGTGGATTTCATGCTTGAGGCCGTTGCGGCTCTTGCCAGGCCTCGTCCTGAACAGAACTACAGTGGGTCAGTATTGCTAAAGATGAGTTTGTGCTAAAAAGAACAGGTACAAATGTTATCTTCTTTGTTAATAACAAATACTTTGAACACTGAATGATAGCTTGGGTTTTTATTCCCCTTTGTTGAGACTATATAGAGGCACAGAAATCAGAGCTGCCAGCTCTGAGTTGGGAAATACCTGGGCATTTTGGGGGTTGAACCTGAAGAGGCCAGGGTTTAGGAAAGGGAGGGACTTCAATGGGGTATAATGCCATAGAGTCCACCTTCCAAAGCAGCCATTTTCTACAGGAGATCTGATCTCTGGCTGAGGACAGACCGGGGAACTGCAGTGCAGTGTGAGTGGGGCAAAAAAGCCCCGGGGCCAACTTGTCCTGGGGCTCCCCATTCGCACTGGCTGCAGCGCTGCAGGAGAATCCCGGGGAGGAGGCAAACCACTGTGTCCAAGAGTGCATGTGGCTCCTGGCGGCACTGCCACGGCACACGGCTTGCTGTTCCGCCGGCGTGCAGTCACACTGGCCGGAAGCGGGAGGCACGCATGCCCAGATGGCTGGACACCAGTTCCTCCTGGTGCGTGGCTGACACAGGAGGAGAGTGCTGCAGGACCCAGTGAGTACGGCAGGGCTACGCCGGCCAGCTGCGGCTGTGTGAATGGGCCAAGTGGATGTAATGCGGGCCACAATGTCAGTCTGTCCTCAGCCTCTGTCATCTGGAGATCAGTTGTAATAGCATGAGATTTCCAGCCACTGTCTGGAGGTTGGCAACCCTAACAGAGAGTGATCCTGAGCAGGTCTATTCAGAATAAGGTCTATTCAGTGGAACTTAACTCTCAGGAAATTGCTTGCACTGTTAATGTTTTAACTTTGTGCGACAGGCTTAGCCATATGTGCTATGTTTCTCTTGTTATCAGCAGGTCTTTGGTAGGGTTGCAAACCTCTAAGTATTAAATTCACTGGTATAGAAGCCAGTAATCTTATCTAGAAGAGTGCACAAGGGCTACACACAGCAGTAGTTTCTTTCTTCTGTATGTGTTAGCAAAGTTACAGAGTTACACGGAGCCACTTGTCAGTTTCAAACTAATAAGAATCCTTTATTCAAGGAACTACATTCTAGATCAGGGGTGTCGAACTCATTTTTATGAGGGCTGGATCTGACATAAATGAGACCCTGTCGGGCTGGGCCATGTGTGTCATAAAATGTAATGCCAGGTAGATGTGTATCGTTAAGCTGCAAACCTACTTTTGATTTATTGACATTCACCGCAGAAATCTCACGCTCAGAGTTCTGAGTCTAGGACCCAGGGGAAAATGTGAAATGGCTGAGCAATTGAGAGAGTCTGGCGGAGCAAGCCATGATGCAGCAGCAGCAACAGAACTAGAAGCAGGAGATGGCCTGTTCCAGTGCAGGCCTGATAGAAGCCCTCTGGAAGCCTGATCTGGCCCCCGGGCTGCATGTTTGACACCCCTGTTCTAGACAGTGCAGGTTGAGAAATAAGGATAGAATCTAATCTAACTAGCTGGATGTATGCAGATGCAGAATGCATCCATGGTGCCAAAGATAGAGAGAAATGTGCTTCTTCTTTGTGTGTGTGTAAGAGGGAAGAGTGAGAATGGAAGGAAGAAAGCAATTCTCTGAGAGTGTCAGTCTACAAATCAAAGGGACAAAGGTAGAAGAGTAAACTATCTCTCTTTTGTAACCCCCCACCCCTCCCGGAGGTTGAGGCTAAGAGACAGCATCTGGTCCTTCTCTTCCAACACTAAGTGTAGGACCTGGAGATCTCCGAGAATTACAACTCATCTCCAGATCACAGAGATGTGCCCCTGGAGAAAATGGCTGCTTTGGATTCTGTGCTGAGGTTCCCCCACCCCCGCCCAGGCTCCGCCTCCAAAATCTCCAGGTATTTCCCAGCCCAGAGCTGGCAAGCCTACTTTGCATTCTGGCTTCAGACTGGGCTATGGGACAGAGACGGCCTGGTGGCTTTAGCCAATGACCTCGTTCTGAATGCAGAAAAAAGCCATGCCTCGTTGTTGCTCTTATCTGCAGCTTTTGATACAGTGGACCATGCCACCTTGTTGAGTCCTTTGAAGTAGGTATTAGGGGATGTGCTTTGGACTGGCTCCAATAGTTCCTCACAGACAGGATTCAAAGGGGTGCTGTAGGAGACCAGTTGTCATCAGTGTGGGGCTTATCCTGTGGGGATTTACAAGATGAAATCCTTTCCCCCGCGTTATTCAACCTCAATGTGAAGTCCTTAGGATAAACCATTTGCAATTTTGGGGTTTGCTGTCATCAGTATGCTGATGACACCTAGCTCTTTATCTCCTTATCCAGATCTCCTGATGTGGTACAGGTCTTGAATTGCTGCCTGTCTTCTGTTTGTAAGAACATAAGAGAACATAAGAACATAAGAGAAGCCAATATTGGATCAGGCCAATGGCCCATCCAGTCCAACTCTCTGTGTCACACAGTAGCCAAAAATACCAGGTGCCATCAGGAGGTCCACCAGTGGGGCCAGGACACTAGAAGCCCTCCCACTGTTGCCCCTTCCCCAAGCACCAAGAATACAGAGCATCACTTGCTCCAGACGGAGAGTTCCTATCTATACCTTGTGGCTAATAGCCACTGATGGACCTCTGCTCCATGTATTTATCTAATTCCTTCTTGAAGCCGTTCATGCTTGTAGCCGCCGCCACCTCCTGTGGCAGTGAATTCCTCATGTTAATCACTCTTGGGGTGAAGGAGTCCTTCTTTTTATCTGTTCTAACCTGACTGCTCAGCAATTTCATTGAGTGCCCACAAGTTCTTGTGCTAAGAGTGAACAAACTGAAACGAAACCCTGACAAGGCAGAGGTAATGCCGGTGGGGAAGGTGGAGATCTTGAAGGACATTGCGCTTCCCACATTCAATGGGGTTCAGCTGACCTTTGCTGGTTTGGTTAAAATCTTAGTGGGTATTTATTTATTTATTTTATCAGATTTGTGGCTCATCACTCTCTTGACAAGCGATGCTCAGGGTGGCTTCCAAGTAAAACACAATTCAATAAAATATATCAGAACCAGTAAGAATAATAAATATATAACAATTAAAAAACAACAATATAAAACTCCTATTTAAAAACATAGCAGCATCCAATAACCCACCAATGAAGTGATCTGGTGGAAACAAGAACTGTTAAGACATACACAAGGACTAATGAAAGGCCTGCTAGTAGTGCTCTGTCTTGCAAGCCCTGTGGAAGCTAACGAAGTCCAGCAGGGCATGCAAACCAACTCTTCTTCTTCTTCTTTAGAGTCCAGTGGCACTTTTAAGACCAACAAAGGTTTATTAAAGTTATGAGCTTTCGTGTGCAAGGCACACTTTTTCAAATACAAAATTTGAATGTATTTGATGTATTTGCAGGGGTCATTTAGGGTCGGAGCGAGGCGGAGTGCCACTCCACCAGCCCAGGAGTGGGCATTAAGGCAGCCACAGGCCAAATCAGATTCTCTGATCTGATTCGGCCCGCCGTTGAATTGCTGCCGAAATTCAGTGGTGGCTTTAAAAGCAGCTGGAGGGGAGAAGCTCCAAACTTACAGGGTAGCTGCTGGAGCCTCTCCCCCAAATACCCACCAAGTTTCAAGATGATTGGACCAAGGGGTCCAATTCTACAGGCCCCCAAACAGGTTGCCCCCATTCCCTCCATTGTTCTCTATGGTGGGAAAAAAGTAGCATTTCTTCCCACCATAGAGAACAATGGAAGGAATGGGGCAACTTTTTGGGGGGCCCATAGAATTGGACCTCCTGGTCCAATCTTCTTGAAACTTGGTGGGTATTTTGGGGAGAGGCCCCAGCAGCTACCCTGCAAGTTTGGAGCCTCTCTCTCAAACCGCCTTTCCTTCAGCACCTCATATACCCTATGAGTTTTTGCCATTGACTTCAATGGCCCATAGGGTATAATGGGGCTGAAACTGACATTCGGCCGGTGATGTCAGGGGGCGTGGCATATGCTAATGAGTTATACTAATAGGTATGCTAATGAGCTCCTGCACCTCTTTTTCTACGAAATGACCCCTGTGTATTTGAAAAAGTGTATTTGATGTATTTGAAAAAGTGTGCCTTGTACATGAAAGCTCATACCTTGAATAAACCTTTGTTGGTCTTAAAGGTGCCACTGGACTCTGAATTTCTTCTCCTTCTCCTTCTTCTCCCTCCCTCCAAATGTGGAGTACCCTACTTCACAGGGTCATTGTAAGGATAAAATGGAAGAGAAGAAAATGATGCAAGCCATTTTTGATCCCCATCGAGGAGAAAGGGGAGGTATAAATAAAGTAAATTTTAAAAAATGCGACCGTCAGCTTCTTCCCAGGTATTCTTCGTTTCATTGAACTTAGCCTCTTGTTTTTATGTTCAAAGGGAAAATAGGTCAGTTCCCCTGATTATTTTGGAAGGTGCCCATGGGAGGGGAGCATAATTCAGCAGCTGTTCCCTGCTAATTTGTTTAACAATGATACCAGATGTGAACAATAGTTTCATAAAGAATCTCTAAGCAAAGAACAAAGTATGCTAGACATTTCACTCCTCAGGACATGGATTTTAGGAAAAGGGTGGGGGAACACAACAGCATTCTTGGCAGATGTCTTTAAGAATGAAAACAGATTACGTAGGGTTTCTTTTTGGAAAGAATAATATTGCAATGTTCTTAAATGCCATTAGCTGAAAATCGAGAGTGTAATCAGGGCTGAATTATACATAATGTTTTCTCTGGGGGAATGTCCCTGGTTTGAGTGGGGGTTGCCAACCTCCAGGTGGAGCCTGGAGATCTCCCAGAATTACAACTGATCTCCAGACTACAGAGATCAATTCCTCTGGAGAAAAGGGCTGCTTCAGAGGGTGGATTAGGGTTGCCAGTTCTGGGCTGGGAAATTCCTGGAGATTTTGGGGGTGGAGCCTGAGGAGGGTGGGGATGAGGAGAGGTGAGACTTCAGTGGGATAGAATGCCATAGAGTCCACCTTCCAGAGTAACTATTTTCTCCAGGTGAACTGATCTCTGTCACCTAAACATTAGCTGTAATCCCAGGAGATCTCCAGCCACCACCTGAAGGGTATACTAGATCTGAAAAACACTGTAATGAAGGACTACACACAAAATTCTATTTGAAATTACAAAAAACTCTTATTAACTATTCTTTAAAGTTGCAGTACAAGTTGAAATTAAACCTATGACGCTAAACAACAGTACATGAGATTAACCACATAGCATTAACCACAGCAACAGTTGTCCCAGGTAAATCTCCGTCTCGACCCTTCATCAGGCCATAATCATATGGTGCACGATGGCCAAACATGGACAGGGACTGTGGCAGATGGTTAAAGGAAGCTTAGATTTTCCCATGTGCTGAAACATTCCCAGGGGCCACTATTTGCCCTGTTGGAGTTGTGCATGCCTTTATGGACTGCCCATTATGGCCAAATGTGCCTCAAGGCTTCACTTGTGGCATTCCTTCCATAAGTTGTCAGCCCATGGCTTATAACATTCTCTGATTTTACTGCTATGAAATGCAAACATGGGCAGAGGCACTCAGTGCTGATAAATAGTATTTTAACGCAGGTGCCAGTTACCAGTGTGAGAGCCAGTTTGGTGTAGTGGTTAGGAACGCGGACTCTAATCTGGGAGAACTGGGTTTAATTACCCACTCCTCCACATGTAGCTGCTGGTGTGACCTTGGGTCAGTTACAAGTTCTCTCAGAGCTGTTCTCTCAAGAGCAGTTCTCAAAAGAGCTCTCTCACCCCCACCTACCTCACAGGGTGTCTGTTGTGGGGAAGGGAAAGGAGATTGTAAGCCTCTCTGAGAGTCCGAATGAAGGGTGGGTTTTAAATCCAACCTCCTCCTCCTCCTCCTCCTCTTCTGGAGCTGGTATCTAAACTGGTGAACACACATGAACAAATGAAGCTACCTCATACTGAACTGAACTCTCAGCCCATCAGAATCAATATTGTCTACTCAGACTGGCAGCAGGCAGAGGTCTCTCACATCATCTGCTATTCGATTGTTTCAACTGGAGATGCCAGGGATTGAACCTGGGATGTTCTGCACTCCAAACAGATGCTCTACCACCGAGCCACAGCCCCTGCATATTCACAGCCCGCCAAACCCACTGAGTGCTTGAATGAAAGCACCATTCTTTGCGTGGTTCCTCATCAGTTCTCTAGTCAGGTTTTTACCATCCTGTTCCCAGAGTGCCCTGCTGCTGGGAATTCATTAGTAGCCCTGCCGCCTCCTCAGATCTTACCAGTGAACAGACAAAACCAATTATACTTGAATTTGATTTTTATGTAAGTAAAAAATAACCACCACAGCCACCACAACACAGTACATAAATAGATAACAAAACTATCCAGTGCAACCCCCCCCCCCCAAAACGATTAATGTACAGTAGAAATTAAGGCTGAAAATCCTTCGAATAGCTTCAGTACAGACAGGCTACTGTAAAGGAATTGCCAGGGAAGAGGCAATCGAAGGGCATCTAAACTGGATAATGTTTATAAAAGCGGTACAATGGCTCTAAATAATTTTTTCTAGTTAATCCCACGGGTTAAACAGTAAGGGGTAAATTACACAGCAATCTTGGTTAGTCAGGATAACACTTTATATTACATTCTTCGTAGAATCACACTGGCTTGTTCCAAACGGCGAATAAGCTTTGTGGTGGGATCCGAAACCAAAAGTGAGGACTGCGGCTTTCCTGCCGTGTAGATTCTGAGCATTTGGAAGGTTGGCAGGAAGTCACCCAGGTGCAGAGCAGCTGCTGCAGGGAACGGATGACAAAAGGCGCTTTCCTCGGTGATGTCTTGCCAGATCAAGGCTCTTAGCTAAGGAAAGCTGTTCCCGTGCGTCGGGTTTGATGGTTAAGGCACAGAAATGGGGGAGTCAGTGGGAACCAAGGAGAGACATGAAGATCAGTTTCACCAGCCGCATCTGCAGAGGAACAAAACTCCAAGCAAAAAATGCAGTGTGGAAAAAAAGGGGTCCCAGCTGGGGAGCGTTCTGTCTGTTCATCTACACCACAATGAATGTCCAGCTAGGCCCATTGAACTCACTATGAATGTAGGCAGATCATGAGAGGGAGGGCAGGAAGGGATGAGCCGGTGCTTGGCTCTTTCTTATATACCCAGGGTATTTCTGATCGCCACTTTGGGGTCAGGAAGGAAGCTGCCACCAGGCCAGATTGGCAGGGTTGCCAACTTCCAGGTGGCAACTGGAGATTTCTCGCAATTACAATTCATCTCCAGCTATCCAAGATCAGTTGCCCAGGAGAAAATCGCCACTTTGGAGGGTGGACCCTATGACATTGTACCCCGCCAAGATCCCTCCCACTCCCCAAACCCCACCCTTCCCAGGCTCCACCCCCCAATTTTCCAGGTATTTCCCAACCCAGAGCTGACAACCCTACAGATTGGCCCAGGAATCCTAGACGTTTTTTGCCTTCGTCTGGGCAGAGAGCAGGAATCACTGGGGGAGAGGGCGGGGGGATGTAGGTGTGAATTTCCTGCATTGTGCAGAGTTTTGGACTAGATGACCCTTGGAGTCCCTTACAGCTCTATATTTCTCACTGACTATCTCCCCCTGCCCCCTTCCCTGGAATAGATGCACATCCATTTCAGGATTTCTGTAGTCATGCACAACTAATTGTACACAACTAGATCTGGACAGAGGTCCAAAGTTTCATTGAGGAAAAGTACCCAGATACGTAAATTTCAGCTTTTGCCTGTCCAAGTTGAGGGGTTGCCACTCCTATGTTCTGCTGTCAAACCTTGCAGTTCATAAATGATGTGTATTTTATGGTCAGGAATCAGCTCCCACGTACAAAATCTAATGTGTGAAGCAGCTCTCAGTGCGTACATAAGATTGTCAGAATGCTAATGGAGAGACTCTAGATGGAAGCTCTTTCTTTCTTTCTTTCTTTCTTTCTTTCTTTCTTTCTTTCTTTCTTTCTTTCTTTCTTTCTTTCTTTCTTTCTTTCTTTCTTTCTTTCCCTTCCCCTCATTTATTATAAGACAATCATTTACTTAGGTAATAACATCTCAGGAAATGATTTACAGTATATTTGGTAATTAGAAGTTAGTGAGGTAGGATCGCAGCAAGGAAAATCTTTAAAAGATGCTTATTATGGTCTACAGGCTATAGGAAAGATGCATTTATGAAATGCAAACCACAAGGTTCTGCTTTGTTTCTGAGATGACCCTTCAGTGTTAGCTGCAATTACACAAAATACAAAGATACCAAATGTTAAATAACCAATGTTATATCCACTAAGCTATTTCATCCATTCACACTACAGTTTCTACAAAGCAGAGTATCTGTTTGGGGGCACACAAAGCCAACACACAAAGATCATTCGCTTTGGTCCACATGTGGCCGCCATGATGACTGTTTGTATAAATAATACGGAATTTCCATCAACATGTATTTTTACACGATAGTAGGTTATAATGGTGGCATTCATTGGCTTCCAAAGCTATGTATCTTGAACCATACTAACTGGCTCCTATGATACCCATGCTCTTCTAAACCTTTGTAGGACAGATGCCGCACACCTGTTCTCAACCCATGTCAGCTTTATGCTGACTCAGTGTATCTGTACTACTCAGTTTATTTTTTTGGTTTCATACCCGTTTAACTGTCACGGCTCCCTCTCAAAGAATCCCAGGTTGGTGAGAAGGCGGAGAATTTTCTCTCAGAGATCCTTCTTGCCCCCTCCCTCATAGAGGGAATGTTGCATATTTGTTTTGGTCTGGTGTCTAGGAGGAACTTGTCATGAAATCCTGAACGTTGGGGTTGGCTTAACAGTGGATGGGATGGATCCAAACCATGGGGCTGAACCCAAGGTATTCTCCCCATCATGGAAGAGCATGTTCCACAAAAAGGATGTCTATGGACCCAAGTTCTGTGGTTTGGATTCACCTGAGCAAAATGAAGCAAAAAGCTCATAATAATCCCAAAAGGGTCTCCACTTGTCAAAGCAGAGCTATTTACACTTGGAACTGCCAGATTCTTTATAAAGAAATACTCATTTTCACAGTACCAAGAAAAAAAAATAGGAAAGAATAGGCAGTGCAGTTCTAGGCCGAGTTATTACAATTCCAAGCCCACTCATATCTATGACCTTAGACTGGAATAACTTGGCTGAGGACTGCAGAGTAACTCCAGTTTCACAGTTAATGATGCTCTTAATTTAGAAAGACCCCCGAAGCGAAATTTCTTCAACTGTGTTTGACAGTCTAGTTTCTGAACAAACAAAAGTTCAGCCTGTATATTAATGTGATAGGATGTCAGACCTGCATCCTGAGCCTGGGCAATCCTCCCTTTTTTCCCTGAAGGGGATCTTCCTAGCCCAATGAGAGGCTTTTGACTTAAAGATCAGGAATTCTTATAACGAAGGCAAAAAGACCACGAATATTTGTTAAGGTGAGAGAGTTATTTTTCAGCCTCTCCATCACATGATTTATGTCACATGTGAATTTGGAAGTCAGCTCCAATGTGCATTATAAACCAACATAGGTTTTACAATTCATCTTACATTTTATTTATTTATTATTTATTATTTGCATTTCTACTCTGCCTTTCCAGACAAGCTGGCTCAAGGCGGCTTACGTGCTAATTTAAGCCAAAGCTGAGAAGCTTCGGACGTGAAACTGATTGCCAAATGGCAATATTTTTAATTGGCATGTGGTCCAAAAGGAGAATCTGAGAGCTCCTTGTGATGCTGAGGCTCTTTGGAGCTTGGTGTGTAATGTCTGATTCATACATGGAGTTCATTGCTTGGGTGTCAACATTCCTGTCTCCCAAGATCTAGCTATACAATACTTTTTTTCATGGTTTGTGTCTGAGTGCCACAGTCTGATTTTCAATCTGATGGCAGTGACAAGGTCCTTCTGGGGAACTTAATTCCTAAATGCACAGGTATCCCAATCTGGATTGTGACCCTGGCACTACGTTGAAATGACCCTAGAGGGCGCTAGTTCCTTTATTAGGGGCTGTATATGTATTGTTGGGATGGGATGCAGAAAAGTTTTCCTGATGGGACCAGTAGTACCCTAAGATTGTTTCAGGTTGGGAAAAAGACATAGTGCAGGAAGGCTGAAGCTCTTTCTCCTTGTATGCTGTGGGTCCAATCCACACTGAGCCCCCATATGCTTGGGGATTGAGTTCCTGATGGGGGAAATCATGGTTGACATCTGACTTAAAGTGGACTTGGGGAAGGCACATAGAAAATGTCACGTGCTGTGAGGCACCCAGTTGCATTTTCCTGTCATGAAAATGGAAATAATGCCGATCCATGTAACTCAGTTAGTGTGATGTATGAATCTGAGGATGGGTTATGACTGATACTCAAACTTCCTGGAATATTGACACATCAGGGAACACCAGGGGAAACCTAACATCTTACAGTATAGGGCAAGAAGAAAGATGATTCCTGTTTTTTCTAAAAAAAAATCAAATGTTTTCAGGTGAAGAGAAATATTTTCTCCCAGCATGCAATGGGACCTCACTTTGGTTTCTTCGATCCTGATCACATAAACCTGCTCTGGAAACACATGAAGACGTGGTAGTTGCTGCCTTATGAATCTGCAGTCTCTCAGCTCTGGTGTTCCTGGTTTAAGTTTAAGAAAATTTGCCATCCGTCTGACTCAGTATGCAAAATCTTCCTCGCTTTCCAATCCGTAAAGCTCCGCCAGCATTTTAAATCTCGGACCCCAGTCGTTGAGGAAGTCATAATCAATATCCGAGTCAGAGGAACCCGAACCCAAAGAGCTCAGGGATTCTGCAATGGACTCGGCCCCTTCATAGCCAAAGATGTGGAGAGTGTCATAGGGAAGCAAATCTCCATCATTGTCGGCTTCATCTTTTTTCATTTCAATCATAATGGCCATTTCTCCAGTCCCAGAAAGGCCATGTCTGGGTGGCTTTTGGACCTGGGAGTACATGCAGGGCAGGGTCTCCCGAGCCATCCACGGCGACGTCATGCTACTTTGGCGGGCCGAATTGAGGATTGACACGTCGTAACTAGTGGTGTCCATTTCACCACCGCCTTCTTCGTCATAGGCCACCAGTTGTTCGTGGATCTCTGCCACGTTCTTCCCGAGGACGTTCAGATCTTTCTTGTGCCTCCTTCTCAGGGCTATTAGCAGCATAATGACTGCAGACAAAAGAAGCGCAGGGAAACAAATATAAGAACAGAGAAGCCAAACAGACCGAGAGAATGGGACCCAATTTAGTTATGCATGATATAAAAGGTAAAGTTGTGAATGCTCGCCTTACTAGAAATTCTAATTGTAAAAATCCTAATTGCTTTCCTTATTTTAAACAAATATCCCTCCAAGAAATAAAGTCTGATGAATACATTTGCAAAAACGACCCACTTTAGATTGTACCGATGCACGCATCCCCACCAACTGTTAACTGAAGCGAAGAATACAGTCTGGTGGCTTTACCAAAAGAAGAAACGTTGAATGCTTATATTTAAAAGGTTCATTTTCTTACGAAGGACAATGCAAAGGAATAATTTTATGTTTACGTGTCACAAAGGTGTACTTTTTGTAGTAATAGAAAACGATCAATATTTAACATAAACGATCAGTCTTAGAAACAAGCCATGGGCACAAAATCAGCATAAAGGCAAGTATTGCATATTCTAAAAATATCTATTAAAAGCAGGCTAGATGAAGGCCATAGAATAGCTACAAAAGATAGAACCCCCTTAATAGACTGACTAAGATAAATATTTTGGGAAGTAGGTTCAGGACGGACAAAAGAAAATACTACTTTACACAGAGAGAGATTAAAATGTGGAATAAGCAGTTTTAAAAGGGAAGATAAGTCTGTCAGTGGCTATTAGCCATGGTGACTGAGGGGGAACCTTCATGTTCAGAGGCCCTAAGCCTCTGAATCCCAGAGCCAGGAGGCAACATTAGGGGAAAGTCTCAGCCTCTATGCCCTGTTGTTGGCCCTCCAGAGGAATCAGTTGGCCACTGTGTGTGACAGGATGCTGGACTAGATGGACCATTGGTCTCATCCAGCAGGGCTCTTCTTATGATCTTATGGCCTGGCATCTAAAAGTAAGCAAGCCAATGCTCAAGGGGAATGGGCATCCAAAGGCAAGGTGCCACCACTGAAAGTGTTCTGTCTCTAGTTGTCACTACCCACCTCATCTCTATAGGTGGGGGCACAGAGGGCAGGACATGGGAAATGGATGTTAACTATTCAATTCATGCAGCCCTAAAAAGGAAAAAGAGTCCATCATTACAACTGATCTTCCAGACTTCAGAGATCAGTCCTGCTGGAGAAAATGGCTGCTTTGTGTGTGTGTGTGTGCACACACATATATATAAAATCCCTGTCTTTGTTACATGTCCCAGATGAGCTCCTGTACCTCCCTATTGCCGCAGTGTTGCATTTGGAAAATACAGAATTGTAAAGAGTTACCAAATATTGTGAGGATGCAGACAAAGATGGCCACCAGAGCTTGGATGCTGACTCCCACTTGTTTAGCTGCTTCTTCACAGAATGTAAACTTGCCAGACTCGTCACACTTACAGACCAGGATGGTAAGGGTGTTCGTGCTGCTTTGCTCGGGTGCACCATTGTCAGAGATGACGATAGGCAAGTAGTGGATTTTGACTAGCTCCCGATTAAACTCTCCGTATTTGACAGTGATGTTCGCTGTGTTATCTGGAGAAGGCAATGACATCTTATTAAATTTAGCGATTGCCTGGTTGGATTACCTGCCTGTTGGCAGAAGTTCACTTTCAGAGGATGAACAAGCTTTTCAGGAGGTGAGGACAACCTTTTCTCTACTGCTTTCGTTACTTTGGAATGTATTTATTTACTTATTGTGAGCCTCTAAGGTATCTTTGGCAGAAACTGGCGCACCCTCCAGGGCCTCCTTCTCAGGGCTATTAGCGGCATTACGGTCATTTGGACCCTCTATGGTATATCCATAGAGTTTCTGCTGATTCCTAGAGGTACCCTAAATAACTTCCGGGTTTTGCCTAGAAGTGATGTTGTGACGTAGTCAACATGGCTCACCCGCAATTTTTTCATCCCAGCCCTCCTGCCAGTTGCCAGGATTGGCCTGGCAACCCTCAATTGGAGGGACCCAGGTTTGAATCTTCACAATGCCATGGAAGCTTGCTGGGTGACCTTGCACCAGTCACATACTCTCAGTCTAACTTATCTCACAGGGTTGTTGAGAAAATGGGAGAAAGAACAATGTTTGCTGCTTTGGGTTCCCATTCGGGAGAAAGGTGGGGTATAAATGGTGACGGCTGTAAATGCAAACATGGCTAAAAGCCTGTATAAATAAGAAAGTTTTTAATAGACACCTAAAAAAATTAAAAATGCAATCATCTACTATGCCAGGGAGGGCATTCTGCAACCTGGGTGCCACCACTGAGAAGGCCTTGTCCCTGGTAGTTGCTCATGGTACCGGCATAGTGAACTTTTGGTACCTCTGCAGAACATCCTGATGTACATCATAAGGGAGTAGAAGATCCATCATACACAGGGTGCAGATGGACATTCAGATATTCTGTTCCTAGACTATTTAGGGGCCTTAAACATCAAAAATACCACTTCAGATGACACTCAAACATCAGCCTAATATCCAGACTTGCAATTTGCATTTCAAATTGGTTACTGTTGCAACACTGTTAGCTAACCTTTCCCCAGTGCTATCTTTTTGGCATCTACAGGAACATACCGTGGTTGTCAATCAGAGTGAAGTTGCTCTCTTCGGAGGTTAAAGAATACGTGAATCTCATGCCGGGCAACATTTCATCTTTATCCACAGCAGAAATTCGGATGATCACCTACAGGAATTAAAGATGTCAGCATCCTCAGTGTGGGGGCAATAAATGTATAGGCCAGGATCTCCCGTGTGACCCTCTGTTTCTTCATCAGCAGGACTGCGTGCTAAGAGGCATACGCTTTTGAAAAACCAAGACCACATTCAAAAGAAAATTACACATTGGCTTGAGGTTGGGGAAGTTTATGGAGGAGTTTACTGTTCAAAGGAATAAACCAGAGGGAACAATCCCCGCCCCGGGATGCCCAAACCTTGCAAAGCATCTCCAAGAAGCCCTTAAGTCCCATCAAAACCTTTCCCTGCTGTTTCCTTCACCTACTGGCTATCCTAGAATCCAGCCTAACTCTCTTCATTAGACTTTAACATCAAGGTTTTGTTTACTTTTCAAAAAGAGCCATATGTGTGTTGGCAGAGTTGAGGAAATGATCCAGTCCAGTCTTTGGAGTTTGCTTTCACAGAATTTACGGCAACAGGATTTTGTCGAAAGGCAATAACTGACTACAAGTCACTAATGCAACAGAAAGGCCTCTGGAACACAAGCACCAACACATACTAACACACAGCAGAGAGAGAGAGAGAGACAACAAGAGGCAGGCTAAACTGCAAGAGAAAAAAGAACATCCAATAAACCTTAAACACTAGAGCAGAGGGGTTGAACTCATTTGTTATGAGGGCCGGATCTGACATAAATGTCACTTTGTTGGGCCAGGCCTTATGTGCCATCAATCGTAATGCCGGGTACTGGAGATACAAACTGTATAAAGGACAGCAGCTGCTATGCTCCAAGTTGGTGTATCCTCACCGCAGGGCTCCACGGGCTGGGAGGGAGATGCAAAGGAAAACCCATATGGGCAGACTGGAGAGCCAGCAGTGCAGCACTGGGTAGACGCTCCCACACTGCTTGACTGTTGCAGATGAGGTTGTCATGCTGTACTGAAGCCACTATCAGAGTGGTTCTGCCCACTCCCCCACCAGCAGTCTCCTGTTCCCTCCCTGTCACTAGTTGCTTGCGGGCCACATAAGAGGCCGGGATGGGCCGGTTCTGGCCCCGGCCCTTATGTTTGATACCCCTGCACTAGAGAATGCCCCACAGCCCCCCCCCCCCCCCGGGGGTACAAGTGGACTAAACTACTCTTTCAGCAGTACTTAGAGTAACTGGACTGTTAGCAGGCTGTCGCTTCTCCGACAATTTGGTTCTATGCTGAGCTACATTTGGCTCTGAAGCCCCAGGTTGCAGGTCTCTGCTTTAAAGAGTCTCCAGAAGAAGAAGTCATCTCCATTCCTTGCTCTCCCTGAGCCAGAATACGTGTTCGGGTTTTTAATGAGTTGGATCCGGATTCCTGGGGTTTCCCAGATCTAGCTCCGGGGAACCCAAGGAATCCAGACCTAACCCGAGGTTCTCTGCAGCCATAAAGTGGCTGTGGGGCATGGCTGTTAAAAAAAATAAAGAAATGGACTCGAACATCACTGAGGGGGGAGGAAGGGCTCCTGCTCCCCCCCCCCCCCAAGCTGTTTTCCCACATGTAAATATGTTATTTCCCTTTTTTGCTGCTCTTTTGCTTACCGAGTAGAGTTTCTGGAATCATTTCCAGGTATCTCTAGGAATTGTCAGGAACTCCATGGTCAGAACATCCTGTAAGTAGCTAAGGCTGTACTTCATTTTTAATGTTTCTCCCCAGGACACTTTCCCCCCACCCTGGCCTCAGTTTCCGCCTGCCACTCAGCTGAGCATTGGCAGGCAAGGGCTGCAATTGCCTGGAGGTCTCCCACCACAAAGTGGGCAAATGGGAATCCTAGCACACATTCATCTTTTCATACACTTAACTTTTCAAAGATGTAATGGTAAGAAATTTGCTAACAGAGCAAGTTTGTGTTTTGCAGAAACTGTCAGGCCTGCTTTTGTTCAGCCATATACCATGAACAATCAGGGACTCTGATGGCAGGAGAGCTGTAGAAAGGTGGGTCCCTGGCAGTGTTCCCTCTAAGCTGAGTTAGTGTGAGCTAGCTCACAGTTTTTTAGCCTCCAGCTCACACATTTTTGTCTTAGCTCAGGAAAGATGGCTCCAGAGCAAACTAATGTATAAAGCAGCTGAATCACTCGCTCACAGCAGTAGCTCACAGAGTAGCATTTTTGCTCACAAGACTCCACAGCTTAGAGGGAACATTGACAAGATGGAGCTGTTGTTTACATGGCTGAAGCTAAATGCAAGTAGGCACACATCTCTGGGATACTGTGAGAATGTCCCAAGAGATATAATCCACAACAGGTCTCATGAAGTAGTAAGTCCTTTATTTGCAGAAAAGATCATTGGAGTCAAACACTTTCACGGTTAGTAATACTGGGTTTAGGGATTACAGGTATCGATATACTGGATACGAAATATGGCTTAACGATAGTCTACCAATCACCAGACAGGATTTTAGGCGCTCAAATGTACTGGCTGACAATTCTCATAGAAAACGTGGGAAAAAGAGGTTCCCAGAAAATAATGATGTTGAACATCTCTAAAGTTCAGTTCTCAAGGCATGGGTAAGAGGAATACAAAACACCTGTGTGTTTGGCATTCATATAATTGCAAACAGTTCATTTCAAGGACAGGGCACAGAGATAGCGGGGAAGAGCAAAGCACTGAGTCACACATGCGTAACCTGAGTGCAGCAAGCAAGCAAGCACACATTCCTGAGGAGGGAGTCATGGCCCCGTTGAGAACTCCCGGGCGGGACCTGTCACCAAGTAGGAGGAAAACACAAACGGAAGCCAATAACCTTTTCAGTAGCAGTAACACAGTTATTGAACAAAAGTTCATGGCAGTTAGCTGACAGATACTACCTTTCCTGGTGGGGCGTTCTCGCAGACTCCTGGCTGATACGGTTCTGCGAATTCTGGCGCATTGTCGTTTCTATCGAGAACTTTGATGTAAACCTGGACGTGAGTTTCTAACTGAGTTAGTATTCCTGCAGAGAAGAGAAAGCACAAGAGGTTGCAAAGACTCATTTTCCATGGGTGCCTCCCACGATGCTGCTTTCGTGTTTCCCCAGATGACCCAAATGAATACTTACTTCCATTCTCTATTTCATTGGCTGCCACCGTTATATTATGCCAGGAGTGTTCTTCTCTGTCGAGAGGCCTCTCGGCAAAAATATACCCAGTGTTGGAAATTTTGAAATAGCTGGATCTTAGGACACGATACCTGGGTGGGGTGTGAAAAAGGTATAATCTGAATAGGATTTTGACCAATGCATCTGGGCCCATGATAGGTTATCAGATGGGTTCAGGATGTATTGCTGCTCAGAAGTGTTGATAAGTTATTATTTTTTTTAAGTCAATGACTTTTCATACCAACCTTCAACAAATTAGCAGTTATACTGTGGTGATAATATTACCCCAGAGTAGCATGGCAGTTAGAGTGCTGGAATAGAACTCAGGAATGTACGTGTATGTTAAGTGCCGTCAAGTCGATACCAACTTATAGCGACCCTGTGAATTAATGACCTCCCAAAGGTCTTATTGTTAACAGTCTTGCTCTGGTCTTGCCAACTGAAGTCCGTGGCTTCCATGATGGAGTCAATCCATCTCAAGTTGGGTCTTCCTCTTTTTGTGCTGCCTTCAGCTACGGAGACCTAGGCTCAAATGTCCACTCCACCACAGAAGCTTGCTGGGTGATCTTGGGCCAGTCACTCTCTTGGCCTAACCTAGCTCACAGGGTTGTTGGGGATTAAGTGGGGCAGTGGTGGTGGGGAGAACCATGAATGTTGTTCTGAGGTTTTTGGAAGAAGAGCAGGATAAAAATGTGATTAATATCACACAGAACTGTCAAGGTGCATTCCTAGGGAGATGGCAAACAATTGATTGGAAATTGCAGTTCTACACGTGCGCATTCTCTCTACTCATTTTTTATGAAAGGCCTTTTGGGAGTTACATTTAACTTAAGATCTACGTTATAAATAGGGTTGCCAGCACTGTATCAGCAAGTGCTGGGAAATTTTCATGGTGGTGCCTCAGGAGGGTGGGTTGGGGAGGATGTGACATCACTTCCAGGTGACTGTAAGGCAAAGACCATGGATAAATTCTTAGAGTGTCACTATGGAGGCCATTTTCTGGCTTTATTCCCCTTAGACTCCTCAGTTTCTCAAGGACACGTGACCGAAGCCGAGGGAGGGTTTTTAAAAAAAGAAGTTTGCTGACTGTGCATTCCCTCCTTTCCTCACCTCTTGCGTAGAGATTCTGCTGGTTTAGTGAGATCCAGGCCCAGGGCCTAATCACCCCTGTGAAACCCCCTCTTCATGTAGCCAGGGTTGATGTATGCCTAGCAATTAGAGTTCACAACCTCCAAGTGGGGCCTGGAGATCGCTTGCTTTTACTTCTGATTTCCCGACAACAGAGAAAATGGCTGCTTTGGAGGCTGCTGGAGAAAATGGCTGCTTTGGAGGGTGGACTCTATGGCATTGTACCATGCTGAGGCCCCTCCCCTGCCCAAACCCCACCCTCTCCACCCAAATCTCCAGGTATTTCCCAACCCGGAACTGGCACCCCAGCAATACCATTTACTGCTTCAAACCTTCCAAGATGAACATCAGTAGTAAGCAATTGACAGTGCAGTCCTAAGCAAGTCTGTTCAGTGGGGCTTACTTCCAAGTAAATGTTCTTAAGATTGCGCTGTAAGTTCCTTTCACTCCAGATCCCATCCAGAGACCTGAGTTATGTTCCATTACCTTATTTCTCGTTTTGCTCGGTCAGGATCGATTGCAGAAACATGTCCAATCGGCACCTTGATATCACTGTCTTCCAGCACTTCAAATGCGTATGAAGGTTTTTCAAAGACAGGGGGTTCATCGACATCCAGAACTTTGATGTTTACGGTTGCTATGCTCTTGGCTCCCTTTGTCTTGGAATTGAAGTAGGATATATCGCCGTCCGTTGCTTCAACGCGGAACTGGTAGCTGGGTGTTTTTTCAAAGTCCAAGGGCTGAATGAAAAGAAAAGCACTTTCATTACAAAAGAGGGGCATGAGCATTGCACTGCACTCTAGACAATGAATAGATGTTAGCAACCAGTTTTTATTAGACTATTTTGATTCCATCGATATTTATAGATGCACTGACCTAGATAGCCCAGCCTAGCCTGATCTTGTTAGATCTAAGAAGCAGGATTGGCTAGGGTCCCTAGGCCCCAGGGGGATTCCCCTACTTTTAGGGGCCTGGATCCGCTGCTGGCCAGTTGGCTGGCAGGGGAAACCCCACCCCCAAACAGGGATGTTGCCATGCAGTGTTGCTGATTCAGCGACGTCACTCAGAAGTGACGTCATCATGTCGCCAACACTGGGGCGTGATGTTCTAGTTTTTGAGCAAACGCTATGGTTTTGAAGGCAAAACCTCCAGAGTTTTGTCCAAAAACTAGAGTGTCATCCCCCAACATCAATGTCACAATGATTTCATTTTTGGGTGACATCACCATGACATGCGCACTTTGCAAACATGGCAGAACATCCCAGCAAGGACCCAAGAGCCCCCTACTGCCAGCCAGTAGGACCTGTCAACCCTAGGGTTGGCCTTGGTTAGTGCTTGGATAGAAGACCACCAAAGAAGTCTAGGGGGGCTACGCAGAGGCAGGCCATGGCAAACCACCTCTGAATGTCTCTTGCCTTGAAAAACCAATGAGTCATAAGTCAGCTGCAACCTGATATTGCATATAAGTCTCCTGTTTAATCCTCACATTAGCTGTGCAAAGTAGATTGATCCCACTCAGAGGATTGTACATTTTATTCTCGCAGCAACTCTGTGAGGCAGGTTAGGTTGAATAAGTGGGATGGACCAAAGGTCGCCTAGTCAGCTTCATGCCTGAGTGAGGATCAAAACAGACTGTGGCTATCTTAGTTCACCATTGTCAGTGAACTGCCATAGACTGGGGTGAGTGCCCCAATATTACAATGTTACATCCGGCTAGGCCTTTCTGTTTAACGTGCATTGTTTTGGGTCTGAATGTTTTACTCCATACTTATAGGTCCCGGCTGGGAGATAGCATCGGGGACCTGACCCCCACCATTGGAATGCACACCTCGCTTCGCCTCGCTCGCTTTGCTTTGCTTTGCGCATGCTCATTACTCATTCGCTTTTATCTCTAGCCTCCTCAGCTAACGACCTTGAAAGGAAGTGCCTCCTGTTCTGTGTTACAAGAACCACAGGTGTTATGTATTCTATTTTCTTACTTTCTCTGGGAACTATTCTCCCAAAATGTTCAACAGTATTTCTCCCTGAGAACTCATTTTGCCGTGCTTTCCTTGGGAACATTGGGCCAGTATAATTGGGCACCAAGAATTCTCTGTATTGATTGGTAGAGGGTAGTTGGGCCATATTTCATATCCAGTATAATTATGATTGTAATTCAAAGCTTAAGCATTACTAACAGAAGAAGTGTCTGACCAACATGATCTTTTCTACAAATAAGGGACTATCTGTTTAAGAAGACCTGTTGTGGACTATATCTATTGGGACAGTCTCACACCATAATAGTCATGGCACCATATCGGCCTGCCTAATTTCAGAGGTGGAAGCTGTCTTCAAGCTGCCAGGGCCCCAGGCTGGTACTTCTCTCCATCCCTCTTCATGGACCTTCCCAGCTGCCAATACTCCACTGGGAATATTGGATAAGTGAGCAATTAGCAGAGCAGCTGTTCCTAGTGTCCACTGCTGCTCTACTGATATCCCCCCCACCCACCCTGGGAAAGGAATGGATGGCTGTGTTGCTGAGAAGAAGATAAAGCCAATATTACATGAAGCTGCCTTATACTGAGTCAGACCACTTGTCTACTCAGGCCGTACCATCTGCTCTGATCAGCAGTGGCTCTTTGGGTTGCCAGGTCTTACCTTGCTGCCAGCAGGGGGGTCCTTCCCCTGGTCTGGGATATCTTTGGTGTGTGTACAAAGTACATGTGCCATGATGACATCACCCTGAAGTGATGTCGTCGTGCAGGGCATGTTGTGGGCAGGGCCTCTATAGTTCGAGGAAAAACCATCGAGTTTTTCCTTGAACAGTAGAGCATCCTCCTGCAACGTGCCCTGTGCGATGATGTCACCTCCAGGTGACATCATAGTGCCGGAAAAATTGGCGTGAACTTTGGGGGCCAGTTTCCCCCACTGGCTGGATCTGGGCCAGTGAATCAGGGGCCCTGAAAGTGGGCAAACTCCCACCCTCAATGGGGGAACGGCAAGCCTAGTAGCTCTCCAGGATTTGTGGCAGAGGCTTTTCACATCATTTCCTATCCGATCCTTTTAACCGCAGGTGCCAGGGACTGAACCTGGGACCTTCACCGTTCAGAGTTTTGCAGCTCAGTCACAGCCCCATGATTGGGTTGCGTAAGTTGCAGAAGCCTAGCAATTGGTTGGTACCCTTGCATACAGTGAAGCATTGGTGATCTCTGGCCGTACAGTACCTTCTTAGGTTTAATTATTCCTTCGTTTGTATATGGCTTTGGTATGATCAAGAAAGTGTCCTGGAAGGTTCCGCCAACAAAACTGTACTTTGTGTTTCTGTTCTGTGGCTCATCAATGTCTTCGACTTTCAGTCTACCCACTTCACCGTTCAAGGTGACATTTTCAAGCACTTTGAAATGGTATGTTGCTGCAAAATGGAAGAAGCAAAGATCGGTCGAGTCGTAAAATAATATCAAGGGGATTGCTTGTTACAAATTACATTTAGCACATAGCATATTAGTCCTAGAGGGAAAAATAACAGAGAAAAGAGTGGTAGGGAGAAGTGGGCATTATGGTGAAGAGGTAGGGGTGCTAGTGGTTGCAAATTTGCTTGATTGGGTGAACTGCTGTTATGTCACTGAACGTTCTAAAAGAAAAAAAAACCTCACCTAGAGTGAAGGATAAACAGCAATGTGTGATTGGGATTTTTTTTGTTTTACACTAAATGTAATTTAGCAGTGGCATTGGCTTAGGGAGATGGTGAGCTCCCCCTCACTTGCAGTCTTCAAGCAGTGGCTTGATGAACACTTGTCAGGGATGCTTTAGGCTGATCCTGCCTTGAGCAGGTAGTTGGATTAGATGGTCTCTATATCCCCTTCCTATGATTTTGTGCTCAAGGCAAGTGGTGCAGAAAAAACAGAGTCAATCTTCCAATATGCCTCTTGCTCATTTTAGGACTTGCACATAGCTTCACCTTACTGCCATTGTTAAACAGAAACCAAAATGAGATTTCTTAATACAGGTGTGCTGTTTCATTGCCTCATGGTAATGAAATCCATAGACTAACCATGGCTAACTAATCAAATTCAGACACTAGACTGATGGACCAAACTAACCAAAACCTGCATTCAGACAGCCGTGCTAACCACAGTTGATTGAGTTAAACAAGGCTTTTGTGTGATGTCTGAACTGAGCCATAAAATGCTGATCCTAGCCTCTGGATAGTTAAGAGCAGGCCTTGGTCACCTGCTCTTAAACCCATCCCTGGTAGTGGAAGATGTTTAAAAATTTAATCTCTAGATTTATTTCATGGAACGGAAGTTTTGCAGATCTTACTTGGATTAAAAGTTGGGGAGTTGTCGTTGATGTCGATCAGTGTGATGCGCACTGTAGCAGTGCCCGATTCTGCCGCCTGTAGACCTTTGCCGTCAATGGCCTGCACCACGATTTCATAGCTAGCTTTCTGTTCTCGGTCCAGATTAGCTACTGCTGTGCGGATGACTCCTTTAGAAATAAAAAAACAGAGAGATGTCAAGATGGCTTTTAAAGGGGGTTAAACTGCTTCATGGAAGAGAGGTCCATCGAGGGCTACTAGCCCTGGTGACTAGAGGGAACCTCCATATGAAGAGGCCATAAAACTCTGAATACCAGTCCTAAGAGGCAGTATCAGAGGAAGGCCTTGACCTCCATGTCCTGGTTGTTGGTCCTTCAGGTCAACGGGTTGTCCATTGTGGGAAACGGGATGCTGGACTAGATGGAACACTGGAGCATTCCTTCTTACTGGTACCTCTCCTCTTAGGAAATGAAAAGGTGGCATCAGTGACATCTCATTTCTCACAGAGGGGTATATGTTTGAACAGCTGCTTTTAAGATGGGAGGAACCCAGCTCGTTGGCGAAGTACAGGCTTGGCATAGAGGGTGACTCAGGTTCCCTTTCCAGCTAGGAGAATTCTGCACAGCAAGGCTACAAAATGGCGAATTTGTCAGAGCCCATGGACAGCTCCTGCCAGTCACAGCAGGCAATACAGAGAGTTGTGTGGGAATGGTCTAAGGTGCTATGAAGCAGACTGTCATTTTTCAGTGTATTGGGACCACTGATCTGCATGTAGAAGGTCCCAGACTCAATCCCTGACACTTCTGGTTAAAGGGTCTTGAGAATTTGTATCAAAGTAGATAATGTTTGTCTAGATCAGGAGCCCCCAGTTTTATCAAACCTCTGAGGCACCACCAAAAAATGGCTACCATTGGGTGGGGTGGCCAACCACAAAATGTTGGGAGATTGCATCCTCCCATGATATAATCAGCTTTTTCTGAAGCATTTCCTGCTCCAGTGAGATGCAGGAAATCCAGGGCTGACTCTGCTTTGGGGAAGAAGGAAGTGAGCACCAGGAAACACATTGTTGGGGCCCATTGGGATTATTTAGCTGGACACTTTGGTGTAAGACAGATCCATATATGCTTTGAGAATTGAGCAACGCTTTTCATTCTGGAGGTGTTCCTTTTCAGGAAATGAGAGGATTACTTGTATCTTCAGAGAGCCCTTTGGGACGATCTCTCACCTACCTATGGGAAGGAAGTCTCCCAGCTCCTTACCTTGTAGTGCCTATTATGCTATCAGATTGGAGCAGGGAAAGTAGATCCCCCCACCCAACCATTTGGAATGAAGGAAGATGGAGAAGATATCATAACCCAGACCATAGTTTATGTTTTGAATTTTACACATTTACTAATGTTTTGAATTTACAAATCTATTATTACTCCTCACTGAAAAAAGGGGGAGAAGAAGGAAGAAATCCTCTTAAAGCAATTTTTCTGTTTGAGGGAAATAAGTATATGATACCAAAAGGGCACTGGTTAAATCCTATCCTTCATGGCCTAGGCCCCTCTTATTTGTGAGGCCACCTCTCTCCCTATGCTCCGCCATGACAACTTTGCTTATGTCAGTGGGGGTGTTATGGGTCAGTCAGGGCTCAGTGAGAGCGAGGACTCCTCAAGAGAAGAGGACTCCTCAGGGGAAGAGGAGCCCCATGTAGCCAGCTCTGAGTCAGCAGAAGCTAACAAGCAGGAAAGTGAGCTGCGGGCTTGTCAGGATTCACAGTCAACAGCTAGTGCAGAACCACTGACACTCTCCAGCCCTGATTCAAAAGGTGAAACTCAGTTGATTGTTTCCAGCCCTCCATTATCACCCATACCTTTAGAGCGCTGCAGACGGAGGCTACAAACAGAACTACAGGAGAGACGACAGAGTGCATGCCTCCTGGCCTGATGCCAGCTGCTTGAGTAATTGCAGGATTATTCCTGAGCAGCGGGCTCCAAGCATGACCTTTAAGCATATGGCTATAAAAACCAGCCAAGGGAGGCTGTTAGGCGTGGAAGCAACAAGCTGAAATCCCTGCGTGACCAGTGTATTGGATCCTGCCTCTACCCAGTGACTCTTCTGACCATTTCCTGCCTCTGCCTTTGTCTTGCTCCTGAACCTGCTCATGAGTAACCCTTGGTTTCTCAGACCTTGCTGTATGGACTTACTCTTGGATTAGACTCCTGACTCTGTGTTTAACCTTGCACTGACCTTGACTATGCTTCTTGAGTTGGTGCTCTTGTCTTACTTGCTCCATGCTCTGACAGCATGCCCTGTGCTGTTCCTGGCCTGGCTTGTGACAGATAGGCAACTGCCTGTGCGTGTGCTTTCTCTGTTGTGGTTCCTGCTTTGTGGGATGCCCTGTCCAAGGAGGTCAAGAAAGCTTCCTTTCGCCTGGCTTTCTGTAAACTATGCAAAACTGCACTATTCAAGAGGGCTTTTCGGTGCAAGTAATAGGGTTGCACTATATAAAATCATTCACAGTCTTACTTGGATATGTTATTAAGGACTGTGGTCTATTCTGCTACATACAGCTAATTGCAAGTAGGATCCTTTAGTGTAATTTCTGTACCAATTAACGTGTCATCCAAATACTTATGCTACGCTTTGATTCTTTCTGGTGGTTCCAGACTTTTAAAATCCTAATGCATTGATTAGTGTGTTGGAATAGACAATGTCTGGTGTACAAAGAAGAATGGAAGAAGACCCTGAAGGGGGCAGCAAAAAGACAATTATATTGGATAGTGAGGTCAGCACCTTCTCTCCTTTTAAGAGTCATTCCTTGTCTGTTTACAGATTGCTACTTGAAGGGCAATATCCTGTTTCTTCTTGGACGTTCCACACTTAGTTTGACCCTCTCTCTCAGCTAGAGACATAGCTAGGACTCTATCTCTGGCTCTCCTCTTTACTATCAAGTATGTTAGTTCCTAAATAAACCTTTATCTACACTTTAATCAACTGGGGTACCTTTGCTGTGTTAACTACTCTGCCAACATATTGAATATCCAATTTTGTCAAATGAGCTGACTCACTATGTGCAATTCACCTTGAGTCCCTGTGAGAATGGCACACTGTAAGAAAGTGAGTGAGTAAGCAAATTAATAAATAAATAATTGGGCGAGGGTGGTGGAGAATGCAAGCATTCTAGTTCCACATAGCTCTTAATAAGAACATAAGAGAAGCCAATGTAGGATCAGGCCAATGGCCCATTCAGTCCAACACTCTGTCACACAGTGGCCAAAAACACCAAGTGCCATCAGGAGGTCCAGCAGGGGGGCCAGGACATTAGAAGCCCTCCCACTGTTGCCCCCTCAAGCACTAAGAATATAGTGCATCACTTGCCCCAGACTGAGCAAACCTCCTTAAAACTTTAAATTTTGCATCCCTCAACTCCAAACTTCAGGACTCTGATCCCAAGTAGGTTGTGCACCTGAAGCTAGTTAAGCAGGAAGCTAGCCTTTCAGACACAGCTAAATTCTGACTTGAATCACAAATGATCACCAAAAGAAGCCAGAACCTGTTGGGTGGCAAAACCAAAGCTTCCAGGTTACACTTTCTTATTGGTCTGTGGAGTGTGGGTGTGTGCACATGACCGCATTTCCTTTGGCCTCTTGTCTACTCATTCATTTCCTCCTGATTCATTTCCTCCAGACCTACCTGACTTATCTATTCTGAAATAGTTTTCTCCCTCAATCACTTTGTAGTCGACGTCAGCATAGCCAAGAAGTGTTGGGTCGTCAGCATCTACAGCCGTCACTGTGGTGACTGAAGTTCCTGGAAAGAGCAATGAAGATCTTCATTAGCTGCTGCCCATCAGTCCTCCTAATAGGCATGGGACCATCAAGTCTCTTATTGGTAGGGAAGTGAAATGGTGGTTTGCCCATCGATGGGGGGACTCAAGTATACTTAAAAATATAAAGAGAATCTCTCACCCCTCTTTCAAAGATGGCGTGTGCTCTAGGAGGCACAGGGTTGGTTCCTAGCTCTTCTTCCTGATCTTACTTGATTCTTTTCACCATTGCAGCCCCCCCATCTTACATGGTTCTTCTTCCTTATCCCTAACACAGCCTTTTTGATGGACAAAGGGGACCCTTCCTCCTTTTTTTCCTCCAGTAGAAAACTGGTTGAATCCAACCTTGGGCTATCCAGGTCAGGGCAACTGTACTACTACCCCTCTCTCTCTCTCTCTCTCTCTCTCTCTCCCCCTCCCTCCCTCCCTCCCTTCCTCTATTCCTCTGACGTATAGGTCTTAATTAGTATTTATCAAACATGACTGGGAATATCAGAAAGAAAGGAAGAATTCAGGCCAGAGTGGGCTAGTGCATAAACTACAAAAACAGCTGTTTTCTTGTAAGTTGCCCAAATTCTCATGGCCTCAACTAAAAATCTAGCTAAAATGAGTAAATTCTCTACTCCAAAGTCTGCTAATAGTTTAGGAACCAGAATATCTACTGAAGACTCTGTCCACTGTAATGTTAAGGGTTTGATCCATTTCTGTCTTGCCTTGTTATACCAGGGACATACCACCCCTATCCTAAGCCACGAGTTGTGTATGATTGGAGCCGAATTGGGTCTTTAATTGGTTTTTGCAGTGTTGAGTAGCAGTTGAGGGAGAATCACCATGATTTTTCTACTGCATTTGACTTGTGTGTACATTTATGTTTTGTTAAATTTTCATGCGAAAACATATTGCCAGCCAACAGGCAAACAAACAAACAAACAGATCAAGAGCTTACCTATAGGTGACATTTCCAAGACGGACCCATTAAACACTCTTTGATCAAATACTGGGGCATTGTCATTCACATCCTGGACGATGATACGGAACTTGGATGGTGGTTCCAATGACTTATTGGTTGTACGGTCGAGAATGTGGGCCGTCAGCTGATACTCAGCTTTCTGTTCTCGGTCCAGCATCTGATATGCAGACACATCCCCAGTATGTTCATCGACTTTGAATATACTGTTGGCACCGTCCCCCTCGAGCACGTACATAGCATTGGAGTTCTGAATGCTGGATATGATCTGAAATCAATAATAAATCATATATAGACTCAGCTTGAAACACTCTAATGAGACATTGTGAATTAGGAGGTAAATGTGTTCTGTTTTGAATGTGTCCTGTAATTGGTGGAGACCGACCACTCAAAGGAAAGAATTATCAGCTCTTGAACAAGAGGTGACTTGAAACGGAGGCTATCGAACATCTGTAGCGATTTGGTTTTGCTGATGCTTTGAAAGCTTGAAGATCAGCAGACACCCCCCTGCAGTGACTTGATTAATTTCAGGAGGACTCTTTAAACATGTCCTCCTCTGGACACTCATGTGATTAAATTAAAAATTAAAACATGTTTGCATTTTTTTCAAGATGGACTTACTTCTATGACTGATTAGTAATAGGATGATACAGAGACATTTATATTGTTACTGTAATTTAAACACTAAGATATTTCAGCACTTTATTCATTATATATATATATATATTCACTATATTATATATATATATATATATTCACTATATATATATATATAGCATCTGGCAAATGTTTAAGTGGATTCATTGCTAATTCTGACACGGTAATTGTTCTATTCTGTTATGTTTCTACCTTGTGAAGCACTAGAGTGTGCTATGCACAATCCCTGCGATGTGGGATTGCCCTTTCTGTGAAAATATGGCAACGTGTATTTTCTGCCTTCTGTATGCATGACCAAAAAACTGGGTTTGTTGTGGGTACTTATTCATGCCTACCAAAGCTTGAAAATACACGTGTCACTGTATTCACACAACATGGCAGTCATAGCTATGGGGGGGGGGGAGCAGAGAGTGTGCTGTCTCAGTAAATGAGGCAGGGGCATCACAAATTTAGTGACAGCAAATAGGGCTGAAGAGAAGAAGAAGAAGAAGATTGGATTTATACCCCACCCTTCACTACCCAAGGGAATCTCAGAGTGGCTTACAAATGCCTTTCCCTTCCCCTCCCCACAACAGACACCCTGGGAGGTAGATGGGGCTGAGAGAGCTCTGAGACAACTGTCCTTGAGAGGAAGGGCCTCAGTGAGGTATAATGCCGCAGAGTCCGTCCCCTGAAGCTGCCATTTGCTCCAGAAGAACTAATATTTGTAGCCTGGAGTTCAGTTGTCATTCCAGGAGGTCTCTAGGACCCACCTGGATGCTGGCAACCCTAAGGCATTAAATAAGTTTTGCTGTTATGGAAAATTTGAAACTGCTTTCTACCCTCTCTTTGTAATGCCACTCCCCCCCCCCCCAGCTGTTCTTCCAAGAAGTTCAGGGGAATGTACACAAATCTTCTCACAATGACCCTATGAGATGAAAAGGGTGCCAGGCGCAAGGTCACCCAATGACCTTGAGAGCAGAACAGGGATTTCCACCCAGGTCTCTGTGGTCATAGTCTGATTCCCTTGCCATTGCTTCACCTTGACTCCAAAGTTCTCTTCGGTATTAGTAAAGGGGTAAGGGCAGAGCCAGTTTGGTGTAGTGGCTAGGAGCATAGACTCTAATCTGGGAGAACTGGGTTTGATTCCCCACTCCTCTACATGCAGCTGCTGTTGTGACCTTGGGCAAGCCATAGTTCTGTCAGAGCTGTCCTTGAAAGAGCAGTTTTTCTCAGAGCCCTCTCAGTGCCACCTACCTCACAGGGTGTCTGTTGTGGGGAGGGGAAGGGAAAGGAATTGTAAGCCACTCTGAGACTCCTTCAGGTAGTGAAGGGCGGAGTATAAATCCAATATCCTCCTCCTCCTCTTCTTCTTGTTACATCCAACAGGACAGTAAGTTTTAAAAATTCTTGTTTAACTTCATGACACTCAGGCAAAGCTTTTCAGGCGTCGTTCTTCATTTGAGTGGGGTTTGACACTTTGCTTGACAGCTGCAGCTGCAGGGTTTCCACCCCTGTACAACGCTTGGGATCCGTCAGGCTGTCATGGTGAAGCAAAGGCGATCTTTCTGGATCAGTGCTGTCGACTGACAGGCAGCTGAAGGGAGCTGCTGCCCGTCGTCGAGAGACAATTCTGTTGAGTTCATTTTTTCCTGGAATTGTTCCCAAGAAAAAGAAGGCGTTTGCCTTTTTGGTTTTCTAAGAGGGGAGAGCATATCTGCTTTATTTCTGGAAAGAAATGTCTGTATGAAGTGCGTTTGTCAGGGTCTGAGCTAAGCTGAAGCTCACAGTGCTAGAATGCTAGAGCTATGCGTTGGCAAAAGTACTAGATATCGGGGATTTGTTAAATCTTTTCTGGGAGGTTTGTGACTGCAGCGCTAGCTTAGAATGGCTGTGGCAGGCCCTTTTTGTTTTGTGTTTGCTTGGTAAAGAAAAGTGAGTCCCCCCATACCGCTGACACCTTGCCGAGTTACCAAAACCTTACCCTTCCAACATGATGTGGCAACGTTTCGTTCTTCTCTTCCGAAATGTGCATCTTATTCCAGATCCACTCTCTTCGCAAGCGTTTGTGAACTCTCCCGTTGGCTGCAATCCTTGACAAATCTTCTCCATAAACAGAGGACAATGCCAGCGTCAGAGAGAACAGAAGAAGGAAATGGCAACTGGCCATCCTTGTAGCTTGGGCAACCTGTAGAGGAAACATTAACGCAGACTATGAATAGGAGTGGGAAAGTAGATCCAGGTGGGCAGCTGTGTTGGTCTGAAGTAACAGAACAAATTTTGAGTCTGGTAGCACCTTTAAGACAAACAAAAGTTTATTCAAGGTATGAGTTTGTTCAAGGTATGAGTAGTGGGAAGTGTTTAGAGACCTTCAGATGCATTGAATGAAGCCCACCATTGATGTTATGTACTGTATTCTGTTAGTATGTTAGCACCTTTCTACACCCTTTTAATGGCTGGGATTTTTAATAATGCTGTTTTCGTTATTTTATCATATTTACTTTTAGAGCTACCTCAAGTGGATCTCTGGAGAGATGGCATATAAAGAAGAAAAATAATGGACTCTCAAGTCACAACTGACTCACGGCAACTGCAGGAAGACGGGGTTTTCAGTGCCCACGAGCAGAGGTGATTTGCCATTGCCTTTCTCTGCATAACAAATCAGTGGTCTCCCATCCAAGTTCTAACCAGGGTCCTCCCTACATAGCTTTCACATTTTGACAAGCTTGGGCTAGACTAGGCTATTCAGGCTACAGAATAAGACTGCATACCCACTTTCTAAATCAAGAAATTCTCAGCAAAGACATTTTAAAAAGAGAATTGTTATTATTTTTTTTTTGCTTCATGCTTGACTCATATTTTGTCTTTGTATCGGCTCTAGTGCTGAGCATACTACAGTTTCAGTCCTAGTTTGATTGGGCAAGAGCAAGCCATAGTTTGCTGGTTCATCTGCAATTATGGTCTGTTCTGAAGCAGTTTGAAAGCAGCCATGGGGAATACCTGGTTCATGTTGAAGAAGAAGAGGAAGAAGAGGAAGAAGAGGAGGAGGAGGAGGAGATTGGATTTATACCCTGCCCTTCACTACCTGAAGGTGTCTCAGAGCAGTTTACAGCCTCCTTTCCCTTCCTCTCCCCACAACAGACACCCTGTGAGGTAGGTGAGGCTGAGAGAGCTCTTTCGAGAACTGCTCTTGAGAGAACAGCTCTGAGAGAACTGTGACTGACCCAAAGTCACCCAGTTGGCTGCATGTGGAGGAGTGGGGAATCAAACCTGGTTCTCCAGATTAGAGTCCGCCGCTCTTAACCACCACACCAAACTGGGGGAAGGGGATTTAACCCTTAAAATGACTCCATCGGCAGCTATTAGCCCCAGTAGGGAAAAATGATCCTTACAGTACAGGTGCCTCTTCCTCAATCCAAAAGAACAAATAGTTGGTGGGAATGACTTTCTGTTGGGAAAATAGCCAGCAAGAGCTTAAAGCCCAGTCTCTTGTGCTGTGACTCGAACACAAATTGAAATCTTATGGCTGCTTTAAATAAATATTGGGAGACTAGATCTCTGATATCCAGTGTGCATGTATGTTACGTACTGGGTTCAACGCACGGAGAAGCTGGACAACAGCGTGATGATCAGCTCATAGTTTATTGGCATACAACAACACAAACTACTGGCTGATGCGGCCAACTATATACAGCCCCCTGAGACACACCCACAGTCCTATTGGAGGGTTTAAATTTCCCGCCAAAGTCCCCATTGGTGCATTCTAGGAGGTCCAGGATCCTTGGTCCCTATTGTTTCCTGGAGCCAAGCTCGGACTGCATGTCGCTAGCGCCTAGTGGCGGTCAGTGGACATAACAATGTACATCCTATGGACATATGAAGCTGTCTTGTCAGGTCAGACTGTTTGCTCTGATTGGTGGTTCTCTGGGGCCACAGAAAAAGCATGGTTTCTCCCACACCTACAACCTGAGATCCATTGACCAGACTGGATTTGGGATGACCTTCGGCCCGCAAAGCATACTCCTGCCACCAAGCCATGGCCCTTGCCCTATAATTTAGCTCTAAGCATGTGAGTTGTTTGCAAGGAGGGGGCTGTACCTCAGCGGTAGAGCATTTGCTTGGGATGTATAACAGGGGTGTCAAGCTCCTTTGTTATGTGGGCCAGATCTGACATAAACGAGACCTTGTTGGGCCAGGCCATGTGTGTCATAAAATGCCAGGTAGCAGAGATATAAACTTTATAAAGGACACAGACAAACAGAAAGATTTTTAAAACTTTAAATAAAACATGCTTAAAACACTAGCACTCTTGCAATATTTGTCTATTTAACAGTCTCTCATAACTGACACCTCTTGCTCTGAATTATTGCATCAAAATGTCTGTGCTGTAGCAATCTTGAGTATGCTATTCAGGTAAGTTGCAAACCTACTTTTGATTTATTGACATTCATTACAGAAATCTCATGCTCAGTGTTCTGTGCCTAAGACCCAGGGGAAAACATGAAATGGCTGGGCATTGCAACCTTTTGTACATAAGCTGCTTCATGTGCTGGTCAAGAACATGAGAAGGCATCCTGACACAGACTGAGGGCCATGTGTTTGTCTACAAAACTATAGTCTTCCCCAGAGAAATAACGACAACTTCCTACAAAGGAAATGTGCTGGGTGAACTTGGTCTGAACACACAGTCTCAGCTTAATCCACCTCACTGGCTTGTTGTTATTCCTCCTCTAAAATAGTTCACATTGCTTTCTTACTGAGAAAGACTGGATCATGAGGGCATGAATACAGGGAAAAGGGGGAGAGAACCCTGTTGCGCCCAGGAGAACCCTGGCATAAAGAGCCCAACAAAACACAAACACACTGTAGTAAGCCACACAAAATCTCATACCTTGAACAAAACTGTTGGTCTTAAAGGTGCGTGGTATTTCTCCCATGTGATCAAGACAGCCCAGCAAAGCAAGCTCTCCATTGTTCCCTCCCTCCCTTTAGGGAGGAGCCTCAGCCAGTGGAAGGAAAGAAAGGCTTCCCTTTGTCTCCTGCAGCCTGACCAGGAAGCAAGTTCTGGCTGTTCCCTCCCTCCCCCTGGGAGGAGGAGGGGTAGGAGCCTCAGCCAGTTCTTTACCAGACTCTCTCAATTGCACAGGCTTGCCTACCTATCTCTCCTGTGTGATTGAGAGAGACTGGTAAAGCAAGCTGTGATGTAGCAACAGCTTTGGAACTAGAAAAGGAAGTAGGAAACAGCCAGGGCCTAGCAGGCTAGATTAGGGCCCTGATCTGGCCTACGGGCTGCTTGTTTGACACCCCTGATGTGGAAGGTTGCAGGTTCAATCCCCAGCATCTCCAGTTAAAAGGATTAAGCAGGAGGCTATGTGAGACCCTGAGACTCACTGCCAGTCTGGGGAGACAATACTGACTTTGATGGACCAAGGGTCTAACTCAGTTAAGGCAGCTTCATATCTGTCCATGTGCTCAAGGAGTTATTTGGATCAAGTATTGCTTCAAGCACAATCTTATTGGGGTTTTAGGAAGGCTGCAATTTCCCTTAGCACTGTTCATTCCTAATTTGCAATTCTGGTAAGAGTATGATGAAGTTTGAGTCCAGTGGCACCTTTTAAGACCAACAAAGTTTCATTTACAGTACAAGCTTTCATGTGCAAGCACACTTCCTCAAATACAGTGGAACAGAACCTCCTCAACCGTTATGTATAGGGGGTGGGGTGGCGGTTGCTGTCAGGAAGGGCCATTTAGATTCAAGCTGCATACGTACTGATTATAGCTGAGACTGGATGTAAGAAAGATCTGTCCTGGATGTCTTGGAGCAATACTTCCCAAACTCCCACCCACTCACATCTCTCTTATACCTGTGATTCATTGATTACATTTTTATTGTCTAGACACATGGTAAAGAAGCCCTGGACATATTCCACTAGGCATTCAATACCTTTCACCCCACCATCAACCTGACAATGAACCAATCTATGCAAGAAATACATTTTCTGGATTCTACTGTAAAAACACACAATGGATGCATAGACACAACCCTAAACCGGAAACCTACTGACCTTCTGTTCCACTGTAGCTGAGGAAGTGTGCTTGCACACAAAAGCCTATACTATAAATAAAACTTTGTTGGTCTTAAAGGTGCCACTGGACTCACACTCTGTTTTGCTGCTTCAGACCAACACGTCTCTCTAGAGTCTGATGTTAGCCTACCTATTTTAAGGCTCTTGTACAGACTATTAAAATGTATGCTGAATTCTTGGCATGACTGATATAAATGCTGTGTGCTACTGTTGTTACAGATGTTATTAAATATCTGCTGAAATCACCTTTCTCCCTCCTCATTGTCTGAGAAACCAAAGCCAGACAGCAAGGTGCCAGAATACTGACTGGAAAGTTTTCATTTGTCCACCAATGTTGAAAATAATTCTGTTTGGGTTTGAGCAATTATGATATTGAAGAATGGGTGTTATTTACATCAGATCTTGATATAGTAATTTTGGGCTGTGGTCAGACATGCCATTTGGTGCGGAGGGGAAGTGAGCCTATTTCCCTTGGTTGAAACTGACATGGCATTGTGCGATCACACATCCTTTGTAGCTGTGGGCTCAGCCTGTCACTGCCCAATCAGATGGCACATTTGGCCAAGGGGGGTTGCCTTTTGTTCCCCATGCACATAAACAAGGAATCACACCTACACTGAGAGTTCCCCATGGATTATGTGGTTATGCACATACTGCTAAGCAAGGGAAAAAAAACGGCACCGAGTCGAGATGGAATGGGCAGACCATCCTGATGGCTTGAGTGTGTGCTTGAGTGATCAATCAGGGGAAAGTCCATCCATAGCCCATCAGCAAGCATTAGGACTGGACTTTCTCCGGTTTCTTTTGACTCTGCTTTTGTGGTGAGGCAGCAGAGGGTGGTTACGGCTGCGGGACCTTTCCCAGATGTTGCTGTGTAATCATGCCCTTTAGATCCATCAGGCACTCGCAGCTAAGTCTGATCTAAAGGCATGTCTGATCGCAGCCTTGGGCTGTACATCCCCATTCCTGGCAAGTGCAAAAGTCTGAAAACAAATTCATTTCCCCCACCCCCAAGTCCTTTTTCTTGAAGCAGCACTCTGTAAATTGCTGAACTATGCAAAAAAAAGGTTTTGAAACAATGTTTTAAAAATTCTGCAGTATTAACCAGCTGGCTTGAGACCCAATTTTCTTTGAAGATTGACAGGTTTTTGCAATGCAAATTTCCCCTGTGCCCCTTGCAACACAAAAAAGAAGGCTGGGGAGAGTAAGAGGTCAAAAAAACAACTTACACTGCTTGCCATTGACAAGAGGTAATTCTTCTTATTGGATCCCGTTGTAAAACCCCAGTGCTAAGTGGACAAAATTAAAGGGAAGCGGGTGGGCTATAGGACCTGGTTAACATTATTTGCAAGGGAAGGTTGTTTTCTACTTATACCCATGCATATATGGGTATGCGTGGCTCGGAGATTCTTGCATGACAGATTCCAACTAGAGAACTCATTAAAAGTTACCACCCATATGCCAGAAAGAACGCACATCCACAGTGTATCTGTGTTCCAACCATGTGCTACAGCTTAATTTTATAGATCTTTCTTTTCATATTCCCCAATGCACTTGTGATTTCATTTCCTCTGGCTGCTTTTGAGCAGACTCTGTGTCACCAAATAATGCAAGCTTGTCTCTTGGCTCACTTCAAAACAGTAGTTTCAGCTGCTTTCTCTATTAACAGTTCCTTCAGTGGAGGGCATAGATGCACCTAGTTGCGTTTGTGTAGCTTTCAAACCAACTGCACCAAGATTCCTTGAATATTATAATTTTTGCCTGGTGAACTTTTTTTGGGGGAATGCTTTCTTATATATTGAGAGCCAAGTGAAACAGCATGGGAAGATGCCTTTCCTTGCTGGGAAACTCCATTAGACTAAGAGTTTCCTGGAAAGCACCATGGTAACCAGCAGCACCACTCGGACCTCTTGAGAACATCTAGACTGACCCTCTGAAATGGTATCCTTCTAGTTCTGTACTAGACCAATAATGAAGTCTTAGGATGGAAATCCTGCAAAATACCTTATAATAAACTATGTAGCGCTTGTGTGATTTAGCACGTGGGGAAGAGATTAGGAGAAATTGTACTAAACTAAGCCAAAAAATGAATGTATAAAAGTTAATTATAAAAGAGATGGGGAAAATAAAACAGGGAAAAGGGTGGTTGGAAAAACAGGGGAAACAGTGGTTGTTGGAATCAAACCAAAATCCAAATCTAAATAAGCTTTCTGTCTCCTCCTGCAGCCAGCCGGAAGACTTTGGGGAGCTTACAAAAGAATCATGAAGGCATCAGCCTTCCCTGATTTGTCATTAGCAACCATTAGCATCAATACACAGAGCCTTTGAACATGGAGGTTTCATTTAGGTATCTGTGGTGAGCAGCCATTGATAGAGAAGAAGAAGAAGAAGATATTGGATTTATATCCCGCCCTTCCAGGGCTATTTTTGAGCAAGAACACACAGGAACGGAGTTCCGGCTGGCTCCCAAGTTGGCCACGCCCAGCAGGAACTCATTAGCATAATAGGCCACACCCAATAGCAGAAACGCAATAGGATTGGCTTCATTAGGGGTGTGTGGCCTAACATTCAAAGAAGTTCCTGCTACAAGAAAAGCCCTGGGTTTTGACTACAAACAAGGTAAACAGAATAAGAAGCAAAAGGTAGGTGTGGCTGGATAACCACACGTCTGGTAACATGGGGGTGTGACCTAATATGCTAATGAGCTGTGCTATCAGGAGTGTGGCCTAATATGCTAATGAGTTTCTGCTGCTGGGTGTGGCCTATTATGCTAATGAGTTTCTGCTGGGCTTTTTCTACAAAAAAAGCCCTGCACCCTTCACTTGTAGTCTCAGAGTGGCTTACAAACTCCTTTCCCTTCCCCTCCCCACAACAGACATCCTGTGAGGTGGGTGTGGCTGAGAGAGCTCTAAGACAGTTGGTCCTTGAGAGAACAGCTGGTACAGAGCTATGGCTTGCCCAAGGTCATCCAGCCAGGTGCAAGTGGAGGAGTGGGGAATCAAACCCAGTTCTCCCAGATTAGAGTCCGCGCACTTAACCACGCACCAAACTGCATCATCCGTGAATTTGTCTAATCCTTAAAAACCAAGGCAATAGCAATTGCAGTTGGGTTGGTTCTCTTGCGCTGGTCTTTTCCCAGGGGAATGTTCCTTGCTTAGAAACTGGATGGGTTGGCTCCAGCATGATCTTTTGTGGCAGTGAGTCCTGTAAATTAATTATGCATTTATGTGGCAAAATTTCCAAACAGAACCTTTTCATCATTTGAGTTGGTCTCTGCATGTTACCAAGCCCATGGGTCCACCATGAGGATGTTGTTTGAAGCATGTGATGGGAGTTTTGTGCCTCCCAGATGAGCATCAGTACCTTTCTGGTCATGACGATGATATATAGGCTGAGGACAGACTGGCAGTCTTCGCCGCTCTGCCTCCACTTCAAAAGCGGAGGCAGAGCGGCGGTTCAGACGGCCGCATCTGCCCAGAGGAGGCGGCCCGGACGCATTGCGTCCGGCGCCACACTCCTCCCGCAGCAGCCGAGCATCACTTCAAAGTGGTGCTCGGCTGCTGCGGCGCGCGTTCCACCCGCCGGAGTGGGTGTGAACGCACGCGGGGAGGAGGAGCCGTGTGGCGTCCGCCCGCCGCCGTAGGAAGCTGCCCGCAGTCTGAACGCTGCGGGCGGCTTCCTTCCGGCGGTGTGCGAATGCCGCGCCGCGGGGGAAATTCCCCCCGCCCTAGTCTGCTGCGCCGCGGAGGCGCAGCAGACTTTAAATCTGTCCACGGCCATAAGAAGAAGTGATTTCAGCCTTCCTCCCCATACACTGTTTTCAGATCCTCAAACCACACCATGGACTGGCTATGGTTTCTCCCTTGAGAAAAATGCCTGTAGCCACATAAGGAACATGATTTTGATTTTGCAAGAGAATCAGTAGTGAGTCCACGGCATGGTCTGACAATGTGAAAACAGCATATAGCAAAGAAGGCTGATTTCTCCCAATGTGTTGTGGTCACAAGCAGACAAAAGGGCCAGTGTGCATCTGGAAGGCACAAAATCCCCCTTACACATCGGATGCAAATTTCTTGTGATGGATATGAGGGCATCGTAACATGGAGCATCACACTGAGTTAAACTTGAGTGGTCTGGTTCAACCAAGTAACACTAATTTGTTCTTAGTTTACTTAATTTCTAGGACCCCTTGAATCTGACACCAACATTTATGTTGGAGGGTGGCATTTTTGCTTCATCCTGCAAAAATGGGACTTCCAGAATTGGATCTTCCCAGTGGATTGTGAATGGAAAATGCAACCAGATTCCAGCTGCAGAGCAGGTGAGATGGGTTAAAACAGACCCCCTTTCTTTGCTGGTCTTTGGCCCCATTTACACCTCCCCTCTGAAGTAGTTTGACTGCTGTCTTTTCCTACACTCATTTCACGCTGGTTTCAAATTCCACTCCCTGGGTCTAAAGAGTACTAAGCAACAGGATCTGTTTAAAGCAGTATAATGCTAGCTTGACCACAGGAGGGCAATTAACAAATGTAAACAGTAATTTTTAAACTAGGACAAGTATGGTTTGAAACTAGAAACAGGTATAGATGGGTTTTTTTGAAACTAGAATGATTCCAGTGGGAAAGTCAGATGTAAATTTGACCTTTGTTTGCAGTGAGCCAGTCCTGGATCTCCCAGCATCTTGTCGAAGTAGGGCTGTACTCTCCCTGTAAAAGCTTGTGGATGAATACACCCTCTGTGGCAGACAGAGGGTTCTCATGGATCATCTAAGGATTGGACAGCAGGATCTGTATTATCTATACCTGCTAAAGAGAGAAACTATGCCTTGCAGGGTTTCCTTGATGGTCAACTGTGTGATGCTTGAATAGCCATTGGCTTGTCAGACCTTTCTGTATACCCAGCTAATGCTCCCTCCAAGCTGTGGAGTCTTGTGAGCAAAAATTCTACTTTGTGAGCTACTGGCATTGAAGTCATGAGCGAGCGATTTAGCTACTGGATGAATTAGGTTGCTCTGGAGACATCCTTCCTGAGCTAAGACAAAAATGTGTGAGCCGGATGCTAAAAAACTGTGAGCTAGCTCACACTAACTCAGCTTAGAGGGAACACCGTCCAGCCTTCTGGTTTTCACCATTCTTTGAGATGACCCATCCCTTAGTGGCAGAAGGTTTAGTCCCTGACATTCCAGCTGCAGGATCATAAATAGTTGTATTGGGAAAGACTTCCCTTTTTCCACTGCTGGTATGAGTAGATAATTAGCAAGATAAGAACTTGCTAATGGCTTTACTTGGTGTAAGGCAGCTCCATCGGTCCAAGCCTTTTATTGGGGAAGAAAATGTTAATCTACGTGGTATGGACAAAGACCGTTGGTTGGCTAAACTCTCTTTAAAGGCTGTGCAAGTATCTGGGATGAAGAGCTTTTAAGTGGAAAAGTAAGACTGTTGGGCTTGGTGGCAACATAATAATTAAGACTGTCTGGCAGCCAGCAGGTCTAGCTCTTTAGCATTATGCACCACCAGGTGGCGAGCTAGACTTGTTTTTAAGGCAAGAGATGTTTCAGAGGTGGTTTGCCATTGCTTGCCTCTGTGTCACGACCTTGGTATTCCTTGGAGGTCTCCGTTCCCACTGCTAGCCAAGGGTGACCCTGCTTAGCTTCTGAGATCTGACAGGGCAACATGAACCAGAGGGATGGGTTGTGGCTCAGGGCTAGAGAATCTGCTTGGCATGTAGAAGGTCTCAGGTCCAATCCCTGGTATATCCAGTTAAAAAAATAAGGTAGGAGGTGATGTGAATGACCTCAGCCTGAGACTCTGGACAGCCACTGCCAGTCTGAATAGACAGTACTGGCCTTGATGGACTAATGTTCGATTCCGGATAAGGCAGCTTCATGTGTTCAACCAAGAACATGGCACTCTGTGGTTCATATGGCACCTTCCTAAATTACCTCCCTTGATGCCAGGAAATGAAAACTATCTTGTTTTCGCAACCATGCTTCAAATAATCACCCTATCCATTTCAAAACCCATATCACTGCCTTTCAGCAAAGATACTAGAGATTTCCGATGGCGTCGCTTAGCAGTTCAATGTGATCCATATAAACCCTGCAAATTGCCTGAAAGGCTGGGTTTTTGTATTTTAGCTTGGTCTTATAGCTTAGATCTGTAACTTCGATAAGTGAAGCCTCATGATATTAAGCAGAAAGCAGTAATAAAGATGAACATTAGGCACCATAAGGTAGAATGTATTACTTCTTTTGTCCCGAGGCACCAATGGCTGAGTGCACAATACAGTTATGCTATAAAGACAGGGCTTCATTGCAAAGCTTAAAAGAAATAAATAAAACCTTATTTGTGGAAGAAACCAAAACCGACTTGCGTGTACAAGAGAAACTGAAGCAATATTTTTCTTTGTGAGCGTCCCTCTGGTGAAAACTGTACTTTGGAAAGATTAAATTGACAGAACCTTCTCAGCTCTTTCTTGTTCCTAAACACTTGACTAAGGAAACCTTGCAGTGCTCTGTCCTTAGGGACCAGATGAAGTTGGGGGTCTGTGGCTGGATCCATAATATCCTGAAAGGACCTGTGAATTCTATGACAAAATATGGGATGTCCTAATCAACCCCCTTTTGATCAATAGGCCCAGTTGCCCCAAAGAGAGATTAGTATCCTTCCTTCTATCAGACCTCCACCCTCATATTACCTTTGCAGTGGCCCCCGTCTGGCAGTCATAACCCCCACCCCCTGAACCACATGGTGGTTCTGTAGCCATTATTGTAAACCTTCTGGGAAGCTTGGGTTTCTGTCTTAAAACTAAATACACACTACGTATATATTTTTGTAAAAATTGTACCCCAGATTTCAAAGTTCTGGCAAAGTAAACTTTCCATTCTCCCTGTCCCCCACTGCAGCCTGCTCTCGGAAATCATGCCCTGGGGAGATGGTGTCAGTAGACCCTCAGCGGCACTATGGAGAACAAAGCAGGAAATTGGCGGGAAATCATCCCCCCCTTTTCCTCTTGCGGAAGAGAGCCTTCTGACAGCGGAAAACATATTTAGGATCCAGGCCAATATATACAGGAATTTGCCTACAGGGTGCAACAGAAAAAGAAGAAGAAGAAAAGAGTCGATGACTGCCAGGCTTAGGGCTAAGCGAGAGCTGAGAGTTCTAGTTCGTAGATTGCTCAAGATAAGTCTAGTTTGTCAATTGTTCGCGATGTACAAAACAGAACTCTTAAGTGCATGACACAAACACTGCAGTAGTTTCAAGACCACTGTGTGTCTATTATTTCCCAGCTTTTAAAAACTGGGCTCCTGTCATCTACTTCCTCATTGCCCGTGTGACTTCTTCACTCACGTGCATCAGATTCTGTCACTGCTGGTCAGTTTTTGAATCTTATCCAGCACAGTCAAATTGCATCTGCAAAACCAAATAATCCTGGGTGTGTTCATACAGCTCTTTTGAGCTGTGCCAGGCATGAGTGCCTGGTGGATTTAAAGTGCACGTCCAGACCTCAACATCTAGGAATCGTTCTGCTTTCATTAGTAGCCCATCGATCCCGGTCGGGGATCCGTACTTAAAAGATAGTAGTTAAAGTCTGGACTAAAGCTGGCTGATGGGCCAATGCTGGACTTTCCACCATGAGGTCATTCCACCAATGTGCAATCAGCCCATAAAATGGCCGCCATTTTAAAATACTCTTAGTGATGTGCGCATGACTGCTTAAACATGCGACGTCCCCAGAGCTCCGCTCAAGCGATCCAAACAATGTTATGTTTCTGACGGTCCCCTAAACCCAATCAGCTTTATTAAGTGAAATGGTACCTAGAGGAAGGTACCGCTGGTGGTGTTTTCACCATTTTTAGTACGCGCATGCGCAGAAAAACAAGTATATGGTGAGGCGCCTATGTACATGCGCAGACAGGATTTTTTTTTAAAAAAGCCGACTGCACGGCTCCTTGCGGTGGATGCCATCTAGACAATCCACCGCAGGAGTCACGCACAGTGAAGCGCTTCACGGGCGGGCTGTCTGGTCGGGCAATGCTAGATCAAAAAGATCTAGCTCAAATTACAGCCGGGCCAATGGCAGGATTAGCTGCCTGTCTGAACACACCCCTGGATAACCAAAGTTACAGTACTTTTGCTGGGATAGGTAAAGGTAAAGGTTTCCCTTGCTTGAAAGCCAGTCGAATACAACTCTAGGGATGCGGTGCTCTTCTCTGTTTCCAAGCTGAAGAGCCAGCACTGTCCAAAGATGTTTCTGTGGTCATGTGGCTGGCATGACTGAACACCGAGGTGCACGAAACGCTGTTACCTTCCCACCGAAGCGATACCTATTTATCTACTTACAATTTCTTACTTTTGAACTGCTAGGTTGGCAGGCGCTGGAACCAGAGATGGGAGCTCACTCGGGTCTTGAACTGCTGAACTATCGACCTTCTGGTCTGCAGTTCAGCATCTTGACCACTTGAGCCATATGACAATTCCAAAGATGACTGGGGAAAAAGATGAAGAGGAAATTGGTCCTTCTCATTATCACTTTCCCTCGTATTTCCCTCATTATCACTTTCCCTCAGGCAGGGAGAATAGAATTTTCAGGTCCTCTCGTCTTGCCAGTAGGGGGTTGTGGGAGGCATTCTGGGAGTGGTCAGGGATGTCCCCAATGCAATAACATCACCCGGAAGTGATGTCATCATGTTGCCAACGTCGGGGGTGACGCTCTGGTTTGGAGGCAGAACTTTATGGTAAAATCAGCGTCAAACCACAGAGTTTTGCCCCCAGACCAGAGCGTCACTGTGTGACGTCCCTGACGTCATGATGTCACTGCTGCATGAGATCATCATGTCAGAGATGTCGCATGGGGACACTGCTGTTTGTAGGCGAGGTTTCCCCCACCAGCCACCTGGCCAGCGCCAGGCAGAAGCCCCCAAAACTGGGGGATTCCCCGCCTGGACCTGGGGAATGGCAGCCCTAAGGGAGAAGGAGTGAGAGAGATGTCTGCACGTTCTGTGTGGAAACTTGAGAAGCTTTTGCTACTTCCAGAAAAGGTGTGGCTTGGTCAGCTGAGTTTAGAACAGAGAACGAGATCTATTTTTTTTTTAAATTGTGGTGTGTGTGTGTGTGGGGGGGGGGTAGTGGTCAGACCACCAATGGGGAGATTCTGGCTCAAATCCCCATTCCACCATGAGACAGTCACTTTCTCTCTCTCGGCCTAATTTATCTCACAGACAGGGCTGGTTCTATCACTAGGTGGCCACCTCGGGGCGCAGCTGGCTAATGGGGCAGCGGACAGACTGGGAGAGAGAGACTCGGTGAGACAGCGTGAGAGCCCAGCGCACTCACAGGTAGTGGCGGCAGCACTCCTCAGCCATGCTGGGCAAGTGGGCGGAGCCAAGGTGCAGCCTGGGTGAACCACGGCTGCCACTCCAACAAGTCCACGCCTCCTCCTCCACCACCACCCTGTGCTGCCTTCAAGGACTGGACCAGCCAGGGAGGGGGAGATGCCAGCAGGGGGAGGGTGATGCATGACTGTCAGTCTAACCCCCACGTACACACACACAGCACCCCCGAAACGAACGCCCTTCAGAATGACTGGGGGGGGGGTGGCGTTGGGGTCCGTGCAGGTGAGAGGCTGGCCCAGTGAGGCTCTGTTGTGGCCATGTGGTCTGTTCCCTAAAGAGCGAACCCTTCCCACCATCACTGGCTGGCGCTTTTCTCCTCTTGATGTCCCCAGAGGCAGAGCTGGGAGAAAAGAGCTTTTTTTGGGGGGGATCATTGTTTTGGGGGGAGATCAGGGGAGGTTTGGCCTGTTGTGAAGATGGTGGGGTCACATTGTGTGTGTGTGTGGGGGGGTAGTTAGCCAGTAGCCGAGTGGCAGAGAGGAAGCAGGAGTGGATTCTGTGCGCGGAGGGGGTGGGGTAGGGGGATGTCTGGCTGGCTTTGGCTGGAAGACTTGCTGCTCTGGGCCCCAGGAGAGAAACTGCCTGGTGCAAACTGTCCCAGGAGAGTTTAAAGCTGGTGAGGAGACTGGGAAGGACACTGCACAAAGAACTCTGAGGGCGCCTTCTCCACGGGGAAAGGGGTTCAAATGGTGCTGGGGGGTTGTTTTAATTGTGAAAGTGGACTGTGACAGGCGGTGGAGGGGGGGGGGGTCATCATGTAGATAAGGAAACCAACATCAAGTTTAAAAAAACAAAACCAGAAGGCAACTAGCAGCAGGGTTTCTTTACAGGTGGCTGGCAAGGGAGAAGACCACATGTGCTGCATTTGCATTAGCTATGTGTGTGTGAGAGTGAGTGTGAAGTGCCTTCAAGTTGCTCCCAACTTTGCATTTATGTTTGAAAATTGGTGGGTGCACGGTGGGGGGGGGCGTGGGGGGGCACCAGAAGGTATCCTTGCCTAGTGTGTAAAAAAACCTGGGGCCGGCCCAGCTCACAGAGTAATTGTGAGGATAAAATGGAGGCCTCCAGGAGCTCCTTGTAGGAAGGGCGGAATAAGAATGTGATGGAAAGTTCTTTTGGCACTGGGGCTAGTCTGCCTCTGTAATAGCAAGGCTGGGAACCACAGACTTCTTCCTGCCCAGCTGTGATACCAGAAGTGAGCAGCTTGGAAGAAAAAGGAATTCAATAGATGCCTGGATACAATCTCCAATTAAAAGAATCAGGCTGTAGGTGATGTGAAGAGACCTCTGCCTAAGACCCTGGAGAGACGCTGCCAGTCAGAGTAGGCAATACTAACCTGACAGACTCAGTAGAAGGCAGCAGCATGTGTTCTAAGGCAGTGTTTTTCAACCTTTTTCGAGCTAAGGCACATTTGTTTCATTGAAAAAATCCCGCGGCACACCTGACAATATCTCACGGCACAGTGGTTGAAAAACACTGAAATACAAGATAAATGGGTCATTAGTTGCCTCAGCTCAAGTACTAACTATGACAGTATTACAAATACACGTAATAGCCACTCAACTTGAAATCGTAAATTACAGATCCAAAGTGTAATGGCTCCTTCCCATAACATTGACCTGAGTTTCAGAAGAAATATAATGTGGATGTATTTTAACGCGTCCCGGAAGGTCAGCCCGGAAGGCACATTTCTTTCATTGAAAAAATCCCACGGCACACCTGACAGTATCTCGCGGCACACCAGTGTGCCCCGGCACAGTGGTTGAAAAACACTGTTCTAAGGCACCTATTGCATATGAAGCAGGTTCTCTGTCTCCAAGCCAAAGCAGGTGCTCTGTCTCCAAGCTTTACCCTCTGTGGGCAAAGGGAGCCAAAGCCTGTCTGTTTCTTACTTAGCTATGATCCATTTCTTGAACCCCTTTCCCTTTAGTCTGGTGGTGTCACAGCTGGGCAGGAAGAAGTCTACAGAAACCACTAGAGCCCAAAGAAGTAAGACTGGGCAGGAGGTAAGGTTTCGGCCACTTACTGGCTTGCCATTTTGTTAAAAAATAATCCCATTATTAGCTTTAGCCACGAGGACACAGGCAGAAATGCCCAAGGATCTCCATCCCCATATCTTGCTGAACTCCAAGTTCTTCTGCTCTGACTATTTCCTTTCTTGTGCCTTGCTTATATATTACATATAGTTTTTGCAAACCAGGGCTTGTGTGCCTGGGATGCTAGCAGCGAGAGGGTTTAGGTCTTCCACAATGTGCCCTGTGGCTTTAGGTTCCACCTGATGAAATGAGCTCTGACTCCCCAAAGCTTATGCTGGAATAAATTTTGTTAGTCTTGCATAGGGATGTCAGCCTCCAGGTGAGACCTGGAGATCCCTTGGAATTACAGCTCATCTCCAGACTACAGAGATGAGTTCTCTCAGAGAAAATGGATCCTTTGGGTGGATTCACTGGCATTGTCTCTGTCCTCCCCAGGCTCCACCCCCCAAATCTCCAAGAATTCCCCATTCGGGAGCTGCCAGCCCTATCCACCGACCCCTGCTGGCAGCCTGGGGGACCTGGAAACCCTAGTCTTGAAGGAGCTGCTTAACTTCTGAGTGGTTTCTTTTTGCCATTAAGTTGCAGCTGACTTACAGTGACCTGGTAGGGTTTCAAGGCAAGAGATATTCAAAAGTGGTTTGCTACTGCCTGCCTCTGAGTAGCAACCCTGGACTTCCTTGGTGGTCTCCCATCCAAATACTGACCATGGCTGATCCAATTTAGCCTCCAAGATCTGATGAGATCAGGCTAGTCTGGGCTGACCAGGTCAGGGCAACTTCTGCTTCACTAGGGCTTTATTCGCCTTACAGATCTATTGATTTCGTTGAGGCTCTGTGATGCTAGAGGTCTGTTCTTGAACTTCTCCCGAGTCCATAGTCCAGAAAGGATGAGCATAAGAAACAATTATTTCTGCCCCATGGAAGATAACAGGAATATGTTTCAAGAAGCCAGGGCTGGCCATAGCTGCCCAGGGCAGTGAACGTGTTTGCCTTCATGTGAGCAGCATGCAGTCCTGAGAGCAAAGCTATGCAACAGATTTAAACTATGTGTGCTGTGAACTGTGATATGACCCCCGGGCCAATGAATTTTACTTGAATGCCCTTGATTATGCACAAAGCAGGGATGAGAGCAGCTTGCAGGGGGTGATAGGGAATGTAGCAGGAGGGAGAGAATAGATAAAAAGTCCCTCTGTGCCCCTCTTCCGCTAACGGTTTTGCCCCTGGAAATTGCAGCCATGACAGCTGTAATCTGCAAAAGATAAAAGACTTCCTTGGAATGACAGCGGCTACACAGAATGCCTGGTTCCACCCAGATTTTTGTTCCTGAAGATCATTACAACAACGTCTGCCTTGTGACCTGAAGCTAGGATGCCGCCTAAGCTCCGTTGAGATCTGTGGGCTTGAGTCCTGAATAAGCGTGCAAAGGATCCAGTCTTAGATTGACATCATTCTTCCTAGAGCTCATTGTCCACTGAACTCATTGTTCAGCTTCCTTCGGAAGATGAGTTCATTCCATTCATGACACGTAACCTGAATGACTCCTAAAAGAAGTAAGCCAACTGAATCCTCCCCGAGAACATCAAGACGGCTGGCCAACAAAGACATTCTGGCAATTTTTCTTAAACAACAATCTTTTCCTTGTCATATTAGCACTACAAATATTACAAGAGTTACACCCATATAAGGAATTGGTTTCCATGGGCTTAGAATAGGGTTGCCAGGTCTGGGCTGGAAAATACCTGGAGACTTTGGGGGTGGCTCCAGGAGAGGGCAGGGTTTGGGGAGGGGAGGGGCCTCAGCATGGTACAATGCCACAGAGTCCGCCCTTCAAAGCAGCCATTTTCTCCAGGGGAGCTGATCTCTGTCAGCTGGAGATCAATTGTAAAAGCTGGAGATCTCCAGACCCCTCCTGGAGGCTGGCAACCCTGTAGTTGGGTGATGGGGAAAATGTTCTGGGAATTCATGGGATTCCCAGAGTTGCATCTAATAGGGCCTATGAATATGAACAAGTGGATACGTGTATACATCCATGTAGACGTCCCTTGCAGAGGCCTAGTTTGGCCTTGTGTGGTCTAGTGTCATCTTCTCATACCTTTCAGCATCGTTCATTTCCCCCCCCCCCCATTCATTTTCCCATTTCAGAAGAATCGGCCTCTTAAATTCAGCTAATCCACCAAGCTTGTTCCTGGCCTGGATATCACTGTTGAAAGTGAACTCACAAAAGACACAACTTTCAAAGAGTGGAACGGAGGGGATTGAGGACAGCCATGCCCGAAGGCTGCTCTTGAGACAAAATTTAATTTGCCTCTCCACCCACTTTTATGAGATCATTTTGGAAAACAAGAGATCTGTACACCGCTGGCCACAGCCAGAAATGAAGTCCACAGCAGAAATAATTCAGGCACAGTGCTGCTGATACTTTGAAGAAGTGAAGAGGTGGTTTTAGTCTGCTATTCTGATTTGCAAGAGTTCTTCGGGCAATGTGGGTCATGACCCTAATTAATGTGACGTGCACAATCGGAGATCAGTGCTGCTAGAAGGTTTTCAGAGCTTCAGCTGTATGGTGGAGGGGGTGGTAGCGGAGGCAGGACAGGAGAATGGCGATCGGTGGCCAGCTTCCTGCAGGTGGCAGCAGAAGCATAGGAAATCCCCATGACTCATAGGAATAAAATGGGAACTCTAATGCCCAATTTACACCTCCCCTCTGAAGTAGTTTGACTGCTGTCTTTTCCCAAGCTCATTTCACGCTGGTTTCAAATTTCACTCCAGAGGGTCTGAAGAGTACTAAGCAACAGCATTTGTTTAAAGCAGTATAATGCTAGCTTGACCACAGGAGGGCAATTAACGAATGTAAACAATAATTTATAAACTAGAACAAGTATGGTTTGAAACTAGAAACAGGTATAGATGGGTTTTTTTGAAACTAGAACGATTCTAGCGGGAAAGTCAGATGTCAATTTGACCTAAGTAAGGACCACCCCTTCTTCTTCCTGCAGGACAGCAAAGAGGGATTCACATAGCTTGGGCAGAGACTAGGGTTGCCAGTCTCCAGGTAGGGCCTGGAGATCTCCTGCTTTTATAACTGATCTCCAGCTGACAGAGATCAGCTCCCCTGGAGAAAATGGCTGTTTTGAAGGGTGGACTCTATGGCATCGTACCCTGCCGGGGCCCCTACCCTCCTCAAACCCCTCCCTCTCCTGGATCCCCCCCCCAAAGTCTCCAGGTATTTTCCAACCCAGACTTGGCAACCCTAGCACCGATCAGGGCCAATTCCCATTCCGTCCTTTGCATATCCTATGGATCTGAGACAAACTCAGATGCAGACAGGGGTCATTTTGTAGAAAAAGAGGTGCAGGAGCTCATTAGTATAACTCATTAGCGTAACCTATTAGCATATGCTATACCACCTGACATCATTGGAAGCTGGGCTATTTTTGGGCAGGAATGCACAGGAACGGCGTTCCGGCTGGCTCCTGAGTTGGCCACACCCAGCAGGAACTCAGTAGCATAATAGGCCACACCCAACAGCAGAAACTCATTAGGATTGGCTACATTAGGGGTATGTGGCCTAACATGTAAATTAATTCCTGCTACAAAAAAAGCCCTGGGTTTTGACAACAAACAAGGTAAACTGAATAAGAAGCAAAAGGTGGGTGTAGCTGGATGACCACTCTTCTGGTAACCTGGGGGTGTGGCCTAATATGCTAATAAGCTGTGCCACCAGTGGTGTGGCCTAATATGCTAACGAGTTTCTGCTGTTGGGTGTGGCCTATTATGCTAACGAGTTTCTGCTGGGCTTTTTCTACAAAAAAAGCCCTGACTGGAAGTATGTCAGAAGGCAAGAAAGAAAGAGCTGGCAGAGAGGGGACAGCTACTAATCCAAGCCTCAGAAATACCACTATTCTGGGAGGATAGCTTCAGTGGTGGCTGAAGCCTTCAGAAGGCTGGTCGGAGGAACAAGGACCTTTCCAAGGGACGGGGTCATTTTGCTGCAGCCATGACAGAAGCAGGCATTCCCCACACAGTGGGGGGGGGCTGGCACCAACTCCTGGAGCTACGCTCCCCCGAGCTCCTGCTCAAAATGCCCCTGGTTGCGGAGGGGCAAAAGAGATGGAGAAAAGAGACTATGTAGAAGAGATACTTCTCAGTTGCTTGTTTTGGTCCATGTCATTGTCTGAAACTACGATCTAAGAGGGTCAAGCTAACAAGTAAATTAATATAAAAAATACATATATTTATTAGAGTATACACATAAATAAAACATAATAAGGTTAAAAGAAACAGCCTAAATTTCAGACTCTAAAAGCTTATTACATTCAGAACTGATTGATATACATATCAAATTGATGGATAAAACTTTTCACCTAAGAACCATACGCGTTTTGGCCCCTGTGGGCCTTCATCAGTGGTCAATATTCCTTATTTCACAATGACACACATCCAGAATTACATGCACAAAGAATTGTGTGTGTGTGTGTGTGTGTATATACCAGGTGTTGCTTTCTTGAATGCTATGCAGTTGCTACAAATTTGTATAATGAGCCTGAGTAATAGCTGCACAAATTTCCCAAATTATGCTGGTACCAAATGTCCCATTCATCAGGATGTGTGTCACATCCATCAAAGGGGCCGTATGGTCTTTATATTAATTTACTTGTTAGCTTGACCCTCTTAGATCGCAGCTACTTTTTGGGTTGAGCCCCCCCCCCCCCTTTTCCACTGCTTATCATCTGAAGCTACCCTGTTTTGTCAGCCCATCTGGCTCAGCGTTGTCTATTCTGAATGCAAATAGCTCTCTGACAGAGAAAAGTCTTTCCCCAACACCTACTACCTGAGAACCTTTAGACAGAGACTCTGGGGATCAAACCTGGGAGTCTCTGTATGGAAGGTCGAGCTTTACGGTCGAGCTCTAGCCCTTTCCTTGCCTATGACTATGAATGGATCTATCACTTTGGTTTTTGCCTTTGGTGTAGTGGTTAAGGAGCCAGTTTGGTGTAGTGGTTAAGTGCGTGGACTCTAATCTGGGAGAACTGGGTTTGATTCCCCAATCCTCCGCTTGCACCTGCTGGATGACCTTGGGCAAGCCAAAATTCTGTCACAGTTGTCCTTGAAAGGGCTGTTCTTAAAAAAGCTCTCTCAGCCCCACCTACCTCACAGGGTGTCTGTTGTGGGGAGGGGAAGGGAAAGGAGTTTGTAAACCGCTCTGAGACTCCCTTGGGTAGTGAAGGGCGAGTTATAAAGCTACAACAATTTTGGACAACAATTCTACAAAGTATACAAGCAATAACCAACATAAATGTTCCACTATCTATGGAGATTATAATATTGGATTCTTGGCCAGATGATGAAATCCCAAAATTACGTAAGGAATTAATTTCGACTTTACTTATGGCAGCTAAACATCTCATAGCATCGAACTGGAAAAATGCGAACCGTTTGACAAAACATCAATGGCTCTCTACAGTATGGGAATTTTACACCATGGAGAAAATAGCCTCATCCAGCTCACCCAACAACACCTCAAAACATCAAGCCCAATTTTATACTAAATGGTTACCATTTGTGGAAGCAACGATTAACGAATATATTCCTAGAGAAACTATTCAGAAAAAGTATCTTGATATAATTTCAATATTTTAGTTTATATGTTATGCCAAGTTATAATGTTAGCATTAGTTTGCATAGTTAGGTTTGATTAGTATATTAACTGTAGATTCGTGTTATAGCTATATATCTCAAACACGTTAATGTATTGTAATCTACTTCACATTGCAATTGAAAAATTGTTGAACAGTTATATGTTTATATTTTATATGGAAAATTCAATTAAAAAGTTTTTTTAAAAATAAAAAATTTGCAGTTACAAAAAAATTAAAATAAATAAATAAATAAATCCAATCTCCTCTTCTCTTCTTCTTTTTTGCATTTGTAGTGCCAATAAAGAAGAACTTCTCAGGTGGATTAGGGATAGTATAATTAGGTGAGCCTTATTTTGGCTTCCAGCATATTGGGAACCAAGTTCTGTATAACTAACAACTGGATTAACTTCTCCTTTTCGTCATTCAGCCTTCCCAGTGAAAGGTTAAGGGCCCAGGTGCAGGCATTGGCCCAACCCAGCATGACCCAGGAGATTGCCAGGTAAGGTTGCCGGCTCCAGGTTGGGAAATACCTGGAGATTTTGGGGGTGGAGCTTGAGGAGGGCAGGGATTGGGGCATAATGCCATAGAGTCCAATTTCCAAAGTGGCTGTCTCCTCCAGGGGGAACTGATCTCTGTCCCCTGGAGATCAGTTGTAATTGTGGGAGATCTCCAGCCAACACCTAGAGGTTGGCAACCCTATTGCCAGGTGTTACTAAGATTCATAAGACCAGGGAAGCTGTAACCTGATAGGCGGAGGAGAGTATAAAGAAGGAAGAAGAAGCGCTAGTAAAGGTTCTTATGCACAGCCACGGACCAGCAGGTGCCACCGCTACAGGACGCTCTTGGCGACCAAAGGGATGTAAGAAACTGCTGCCTTTGTTTTTGTGAGCTGTTTCTGGTCAAACCACATCCACATAAATAAGGTATCTTTTCCTCTGTGAGTTGTCTTGACCACCCAAATCCCTTGATGGAATTTTTCCACAGGCAAAACCAGCCTTTGCCAAAACAGTGTCATTCGACTACTGTCCAGGAATTAACAACATTAATGTCTTTTAATGGCTCTTCATGGGCACACCTGTGTAGCTTTTGTGCTTTGACTTTTGAATCTTGCTTTAATACATGATGAGCTCTTTGTCTGTGCTGGGTTCTAAGGTCACTGTCCTGCTATAATTTCTATTTTTTAAAAAAAGGCAATTATACCTTAAAACTAAAAGCAATCTGTGCTGAACACAGGAGAGTGTGAAGGAAGCATTTCAGGAAAACTGCTTTGCTCTGGAGGTTAATTTCTGGTTAGCTGACTCACTGGTTCAATTTAATGGTACTGCAAGGAGATGGGAGAATACACACACACACACACACACACACACACATTTTCTCCCTTGGGCAGAGAAACACTTGAGGGAAATTATTTCTCAGAGTCTTTTATATTCTTTTATTCCTTCACATCATAAATCTATTGGAGAGTGATACAGGCTTTCAAAAGGATGACTGCTGAGAAGACTGGTTTGTTGCTTCCCATTTTTCATAGTGTTGTCCAATGTTAGATTTTCTCACTTCTTGAAAAATTATGTGTAATATCCCCTATTTGACTGTATTTAGATATTTGTATCCTGATTTTCTCACCGGGGGAACTCAAAGAGGCTTACAATAGAGTTCTCCCCTTTCCCAGGTTAGCCTGAGAGCCAGAGACTGGCTCAGGGTCACCCAAAAAACTTTCATGAGGACGTGAATTATTCTTTTCTAGGGTTGCCAACTCTGGATTTGGATATGCCTGGAGATTTGAAGGTGGGGCCTGGGTGGGTGCGGTTTAGGGAGGGGAGGGACCTTGGTAGGGTATAATGCCAGGCAGTCCACCTTCCAAAGCATCCATTTTTTCTAGGAGAAGTAGAATAAATGTTTTTAACAAACAAACAATATAGTCTGGAAATCAATTGTAATTCTGGGAGATCTCCAGCCCTGACCTGGAAGTTGGCAACCTGATTCTTTCCAGATCCTAGGCCACCATTCTAACCACTACACCAAATGGAACAGTCTACAGTATTGTCTTTTCCTAGAACCTGAATGGCTTGCTAGGGACATCGATGAAAAGCTTGAGGACAAGTTATTCATTCATTTTATTTACGATATCCCTATGCTGCCTCTTTAGGGTCCTGCCTGAGGTGGTTTACAATTAAAAGTTAAAACAACATAACAGTATAAAAACAAAGGCAAGAACCAGCACTTTGAATAGTGCCTGGAAACAGATGGGTTAACCTGGACAGATCTTTCAGCGCAGGTAACCGACCCCAGAGAATAGCCACATTTTGGACCAACTGAAGTCCCCAGACTTCAGTGTGCCTTTACATGTGCCTTTCAAAGGCAGTCACATGTAGAGTGCATTACAGTAATCTAACTTGGGTATGATCATAGCATACATCACAGTGGCCAGATCATGCTCTTTGAGGAATGGCTATAGCTGGCAATCCAGCCAGAGATGACAAAAAGGGGCTATATGCCCTCAAGCGATGATCCTGCTCCTTCAGGGGAAGTGCAGCTTCCCTCAGGACAGTTTGATTTTGCAGTCCCTGAGCAGCTTCTCCACTGACCAAGTTATATAAGGGGGTGGTGGTGGTGGTGGTGGTGGGGTGATATAGGTCAGTGCTGTGGAGTGTCTGTGTATGGAGAGGTTAGTTAATATTGTTTCTGTAATCAAAAGAGGACCCCTGGTTTCCATTTATTCCACCATTAAAGCTCAAAGCCAGGGATTGAACCTGGGACCTTCATGTTCTACCACCAGGGCAGAGCCCCTCTCATTTCTAGATATCATAATCCCTAGATGAAAACTGTCCTAGGGATTGGACATCTTGGGGCTTTTGGGAACCATAGTAATCTAGATATGAAGTCCACTCAGTTTTTTAAAAAAAGCTAGAAGTGAAGTTTTCCCCCAAGTGGGGCTGAAACAAATGGAGGACAGACGATGTACACTAGAATATAATTTCTGCTTCATAGTTCTTGATGTGAAAGTCAACGTTTCTAGGAGTTTATGAAAATGAGCCCTCAGAAATCAAGAAGTTTTTTAATGGATCCCAGGTGTGAAGCCAGTGTTCTTAAGTGTTTAAGATATCAATAGGCCATCAAGACGATTTTCTGTATTCACCCTTTACAAAAAAATAAACGAACTCCATAAGATCTACATAGGACTTGTCAAAATATTCAAAGGTGGAGAGCTGAGGGATGCCCCCTCATTAGGGGTTGCCAGCTTTGGGCACCTACCTATTTATCTACCTACCTAGTACTGCTCATATGGCTATCACCTTCAGCAGAAATTAGAACCAAAACAAAATTTTAAAAGACCTTACTCAGTATCATTTCGATTGATGCCATTTCGTCTCCATTTTGCCTCCACGAGGGTGGGTGATAGGGACCATTGCCGGGAAAATGGCTGCCTTCTATCTGCTACACTGCGCTGGCATGTAGTTGTGGCAGTCTCAACTGTTGGCTTTGTTGAAAAATGATGGTCTAGTAAGCACCATTTACAGAACATCAGAACAGCTCAAGATCTTTTTTTGGGGGGGGGGAAGGAATGCCATTCCCCCCACACCTTAATAGCTTTTGAGGCAGACTGTCATCTTAACATGAATGCAGTCCGTACTGGGAATCTATGTCTTACGAGACCAGGCCGTTTGTAAAAGGGAATTCCTTTTGAATGTAAGAGAGAATTGTCCTGTGTTACGATCCTATCCTGTCTGCCTTGCTGCTTGGAGCATCTGTGTGAATCACAGCAAGCTGTCGGGTGGGAAGACTGGACTCTCATTCATAGACATCCCAGCCACTGTTGATTGTTGGATGGCCAGGCATTGACAGTCTCTCCCCATCTACTTCCCCCTGCCAATCAGGTGTTTCATGTCTATGAAACCTGCTATGTAGAATAATGACTTTAAAATGCAAAACACCCAGTAACATTCTCTTTCAGACCAGCAGCGGGCTGATACGAGCGTTAGGAAACCATGTGATTTCTGTTGAGGGGGAGAAAAAACAGAGGGCTTTTCTTTTGAATCGTATCTGATGTTCATACAATCGGTGAAGGCTATAAATCAGAAAGTGCTTCCAAAGGTTAAAAGACTATACAAATCCCTTTGCATGTATCCTGTTTTCAATTACTCCGTTTTGCTTCAACAAAAGCAGGATATGAGGCAGGTCTATTCATTTGGCAAATCTTTTCAAGCCCATTAACTGTTTCTTAGATTTCAGCTTGTTTGGCGTTAGTGTGGCCGGGCCTTTGGATCTGACTTCAAATTTCAGGTTTGAGGCTTGCTTCTCAGGGCTGCCGTACTAGTACACAGCACGTAACAGAAAATGTATTTAACGGGAAGCAATTGTAGGGAGAGAGGCTGGTTATTTAGAGCCATGAGGATAGAGGTGTTTAAACTTTCTCCTCTGTAAATTTCCTAATAAAACTCTTGCTTCTCTCAATGTTTGCCTGGCAAGGGAAAATACTGTATTATTATTTTTCTCTCTCCAGGCCAAAGAGCATGAATGTAAGCAGGGTTTTTACGACTGGAAAAACGACGCTGAGAATGGGTCAAATATCCCTGACCTGTCCTTGCTAATGCATCAAGAAGAGTTCTTTTAATGTATGCGTTTTTTATTTTCCTGCATTTTAAAACAATGCTGTTATTGTTTTGGTTCTGATTTATTTATTTTAAATAACTGTGCGTTATACTTATATGCCATGTCTCTCCCGGAGCATAGGACTCAAGAATAAGGTTGCCAGATCCAGCTTGGGAAACTCATGGAGATTTGAGGATGGAGCCTGGGGAGGACAGAGACCTCAGTGCGGTCCAGTGCCATACATCCCACCTTCCAAAGCATCTATTTTCTCCAGGGGAACTGATCTCTGCAGTCTGGAGATAAGCAGTAATTCCGGGGGAATCCCCCGGTCCCACCTGGAGGCTGGCATCCTTACTGAAAAGTGGCTTACAATCTAAAATGAAAGTACAATCAGTCCATCTACTTCGAGACATCCATGACACAAGCCAGGGTTGCCAGCCTCCAGGTGGGGCCCAGAGATCTGTTGGAAATACATCTGCTCTCCAGACAACATAGATCAGTCGCCCCTGGAGGAAACGGTTGCTTTGAAGGGTAGACTCTGCAGCATCATGCAGCACAGATCCCTCTCCTACTGAACCCCCCTTCCCTCTCCAGGCTCCACCCCAAATATCCAGGAATTTCCCAACTGAGAGCGGGAAACCCTGCTCACACCCTTACACAGCACGGTGTAGTGGTTAAGAGTGGCAGACTCCAGTCTGGAGAACTGGGTTTGATTCCTCACCCCTCCTCCTCTGCTGGGTGACCTTGGGCCAGTCACAGTTCTCTCAGAACTCTCTCAACCCCACCAACCTCACAGGCAGTGTTCCTTCTAAGCTGAGTTCGTGTGAGCTAGCTCACAGTTTTTTTTAGCCTCCAGCTCACAAATTTTTGTCTTAGCTCAGGAAGGATGGCTCCAGAGCAAACTGATTTACGCAGTAGCCAAATCGCTCGCTCACAACTCTAATGCTAGTAGCTCACAAAGCAGAATTTTTGCTCACAAGACTCCACAGCTTAGAGGAAGCATTGCTCACAGGGTGTCTGTTGTGGGGAGAGGAAGGGAAGGAGATCATAAACTGCTTTGAAACTCCTTAGGGTAGAGGAAAGTGGGGTATAAAAACCAGCTCTTCTACAACTTGGACTGACACCTTGGTGCTCCTAGATATCACTTAGACCTCCAAAACTTCTTTCAACCACTGGGGGGGGGGGGAAATCTCTAGAGCTGCAATTGCTCTTTTGTGAAAACACTACCCCACAAAACAGAACAAAACAAACACCCACAGAGACGAAACCCAGAAAAGCTTGCAGTCAGCAGGCCCAGATGGTAAGCAGACTCTCCCATCCCCTTCCCAGGGGCACCGTCTCTAGGCAAGGAGTGTGGAGTTGTAGCAGGTGCGGTTAGGAGCTGGCAGTTGGCAGGCCAAGACGGCAAGCGCTGCTGATTGTTGTAAGCAGTTTTGCATATCTTGGCTGGCGAAGAAGCTGAGAAACAAATCAGGAGCTCCATCTACAGCCTCATTTCAGTTAAAAATAGAGTTAAGAGATCAGTCACAGCTCTGTGGGATGGTATGCCATTAGACCCTCTGTGGGTCTCTAGGGAAAGAAACAGCATCTGAGGATGAGGGACCAACATCAATGGGATAGATTCTCTTCAACTTCAGCATGAGGGGAGCTGCCATTTGCTCTGCTACTTTCTCCCGTGTCTGTCAGGCATAGCCAGTCTCTTCTCCTGGCCAGACAGATCAGGTCCCAGGCATCGTTAAGCTCTGCCCCATCCCATCCTGCTTCCCTTTCTGATCTGCCAGGTTACATTGGGTTGCCAGCCTCCAGGTGGGGCTTGGGGATCTTCCAGAATTATGGCTGATCTCCTGACGAAAGAGATTAGATCACCTGGAGAAAATGGCTGCTTTGGAAGATGAACTCTACGGCATTATACGCCCACGGAGCTCACTCCCCTTCCCAAACCATATCCACTCCTGGATCCACTTCCCAAATCTCCAGAAATTTCCTAACCCTGAGTTGGAAAAAGGGTTGCCAGCCTTCAGGAGGTGCCTGGAGATCTCCTACTATTACAACATCTCCAGGTGACAGAGATCAGTTCACCTAGAAAAAATGGCCACTTTGGAAGTTGGACTCTATGGCATTATGCCCCAAACCCTGCCCTCCTTAATGTAAGAACATAAGAGAAGCCAATGTTGGATCAGGCCAATGGCCCATTCAGGGCTCATTTTGTAGCAGGAGCTCCTTTGCATATTAGGCCACACACCCCTAATGTAGCCAATCCTCCAAGAGCTTACAGAGCTCTTCTTACAGGGGCCACTGCAGGGGTATGTAGCCTAATATGCAGATGAGTTCCTGCTACAAAATGAGCCCTGGGCCCGCCCAGTCCAAAACTCTGTCATACAGTGGCCAAAAATACCAGGTGCCCTCAGGAGATCCACCAGTGGGGGCAGGACACTAGAAGCCCTCCCACTGTCCCCCCCCCCCCCCCAGCACCAGGAATACAGAGCATCACTTGCCCCAGACTGAGAGTTCCTATCTATACCTTGTGGCCAATAGCCTCTGATGGACCTCTGCTCCATATGTTTATCCCATTCCCTCTTGAAGCTGTCCTTAGGCTCCACCTCCAAAATCTCCAAGTATTTCCCAGCCTGGAGTTGGCAGCCCTAGTTGGGAACCCCAGCCAGATATCACTCCTTCGCTTTCAGCTCCTGCATTACAGGATCTGAACCTCAAGAGAACTGGCAACCCCACACAATGTCAATTTTTCATAGCTGCATAAAATAATGGCCCATGACTGAATCTGTACAGGCCATGATTGGCAAAGACCATGAAATCAAAACTTGCCAGGACACCGGCTATGTAGGATAAATCATGTCAGTCTGTTTTGCTTTGCATGAATGTTTCCCCCAAGTTTTCTTAGCTGAGAAGTGGAAATATCTGTCCTTTTTGCCAGAGAAATCATTGTACAAATCATTCAAGAAAATAGACTTGAGGGCTGGCTGCATGAAACAGAGTTCTAACTACCTAGAAACCTTTTGTTCCTGCTGTGAATGGACAGCAAAACTGAAATCAACAGACTGGCTGGAATTGGGGAGATGAGAGTTACAAAACTGTATAGGGAACTGCTAGGAATCTCAAGCTAAATTTGAGCTGTAAATAAACAAGCAATGTATTCACCTTATTGCTACAGCAATGGTAGAGCTGCACTGTGATCCTGTAGTCCCTTCTGCACAACTGGAACACAGGTATACTCAGGGGACACATCCCAAGTCTTTATTCCATAAAATAGCTAGGAAAATGCTGTGTACAAAACTTGCACTTCAGCAGGAGTTTTCTGTGTGTACTGGAGCACTCACAGAGCTCTGGACTGTCAGTAGGCGTCCGTTCTCCCACACAACTCAAAGTTTTGGCTGATGGTCTAAATCCTTAAAGCAGTTAGCAAGTGCTCAAAATACTAATAGCTAAAGGGTGTGTACTACCCATTGGCAAAAGTTGCATGAAAATTCTTTGGTGGAGGACTGACCACCGATGTCTTCTCTGTGTTACAACAGAAGACTCAAAGAACCGACACCGTGCAGTGGTTAGAGTGTAGTGCTACCAGCCTCAATCTGGTTTGGAGTTCTCCTGCAATTGCAATGTATTTTCAGACTACAGACATCGGTTCCCCTGGAGAAAATGATAGCTTCAGAGCAGGGGCTCTGTGGCATCACACCCCTGTTGAGCCCCCCACCTGCTATCCAGACTTTACCCTCTGCAGGCTCCACTGCCATATCTCCAGAAGTTTCCCAACTTAGAGTTGGCAAACGTAGTCAAGTGACATTCTAGGATCTGGAAGGCCCAGGTTTGAATCTGTACTCTGCTGTGGAAGCTTGCTTGGAAGGCCCTCCAGTTCTGGGACTCCTTCCTGACCCCTTGCCATTGGTAGCATTGCCATCTCTTAAGAGAAGAATTGAGGTACACTAAAGCAACAAAGACCTTGACCTGGATAGCCCAGGCTAGCCCTGTCTCATGAGATCTCAGAAGCTAAGCTGGGTTGACCCTGGCTAGTGTTTGGATGGGAGACCACCAAGGAATACCAGGGTCATGACATGGAGGCAGGCAATGGCAAACCACCTCTGAATGTCTCTTGCCTTGAAAGCCCCACAGGGTCACCATAAGTCAGCTGTGACTTGGATTTCATAGCAAGCATGTTCAAGAGTCAAACTTAGTATGTTCACCTGTGACCATCCGACAAATACTGATCACCAGGCCCGGTTGGCTCAGACTGGAATTGCTCAGTTGCCTGCTAAATAGGTTGACAAAGCACTGCGGATCCAAACAGAATGCTAGCTGTTGACACCACTAGGCACTCCTTAGAGGAATACCAAACAGTAGGATTTTTAAAAGCACTAATTTGTATGATCTGTGACCGATTTAACTGTCTAAATCAGTAGCACAATGGCACAAAAGGTGCCTAGAGGTGGAGTAAACGTGGCAAAACACCATGTTCAAACAAAACACACAGTCCTGATATTATACTATAACTTCATATATTCAATTAAATTATATACTTATACAGTAATGACCCTAGTGCACCCTGAAAGCAAGACAGCCTACAGCATTGAATATTGTCTGCGTATTTGTCTCTGAAGATGTGGACTTTCCTACAAAACATATATTGTTCTTTATGTCATTGTTATCAGTGTACTATAATTAATAGGGTGCTCTAGGGTCTTTACTGTATAAGTATATGATTTAATTGAATATATGAAGTTATAGGACCATATCAGGACTGTGTGTTTTGTTTGAACACAGTGTTGTGCCACGTTTACTCAACTCTGCTGTGTCTCCCATGTGTTTGTTGCCAAGCCTCCAGGTGGGGCCTGGAGATCTCTTGCCTTTACAATTGATCTCCAGTTGACAGAGATCAGCTCCCCTGGAGAAAGTGGCTGCTTTGAAGGGTGGACTCTATGGCCTTGTCCCATGCTGAGGCCCCTCTCCTCCCCAAACCCCACCCTCTCCCGGATCCACCCCCAAAGTCTCCAGGTATTTTCCAACTCAGAGCTGGCAACCCTAGCCGTTGGGCACCTGGCCTTTTAAGTTTCGGCATCAACTTAAAACCTTTCTGTCACCCAAGATTTTGGGTTGAGTCTGGTTCCATATGGATGGGCAGCTCATCACTTTTTCCCATTTTGCCTGTTGGTCTTCATAATGGATTTATTGAGGTGCCGTTTTTATTGATGGCCATTAACCTGATTGTTGGTTATGTCACCTCAGAAATAAAATACCAGAACTGATCGTGTTTTTCAGTTTAAATTTTTTTTGGGGGGGAGTATTTGGTAGCAGCTCGGGATGTTATGTTACAACAGGAACTCGACAGTTCCTTTAACCAAAAACAAAACCCTTTCTCTCTAATCTCACTATAGATTTTTGCAAATGAGGAACATTCCGGGTTTGTCAAAGCGGTTCCAAAGGCTCCCCTTCAGTATCACTATCTTGGACACACACACACACACACACACACTCTCTCTCTCTCTTTCTCTCTCACACACACACACACACCTGTTTGTGACTAGGGGACTTGAGAACCTGCATATAATTCCCTTCTCCCACAGTCCCTGGATTCTTACCTGGCGCAGGCTTAATCCCAAACGGAGGAAAGTCTCTGCTGATTATCTCCAGCTAGCCCGCCACGAGCACGGACTGAATAAAGCAGAAGCGCAAGTGAACTGAAATGAAATAAGCTTAGTTCCCTGAACTGAGCCAGGCAGGGAGTGTTCAGCTTTCCAGGCTCCAAAGTTTCCCAGCTGGGTGTCTGCCTTTTCCCGTCCTGCATCCCTGCATCCTGTTATTGTTCCAAGTCTTACTAATGCCAGTGAGAGAAGGGAGTGGAGGAAACCAGATAAAAAACTTTTTGGGGGGGGGGGGGGGGACTCGTTACTGGGCGACTTACCTTCGGACAGGGAGTAACAAATGGGACGGAGCAAGAGCAAAGGCCCCGAGAGACGGAATTGCTGCAAGGCCGTCGCTGTGAGCTAGCAGCAGCTCAGCACAATGGCAGTAACATCAGGGTTTTATTAGAAATGTGAAAGGGAGGTCTGCAGTTTTCCTTGGGATGCTGGACCAGTTGCTCCCATGAGCCAGTTTAAACACAGGACAGCCCATGTGGGGAAGCCAGCCAAGAACTTTTGCCTGGTGTGGCTCCAAATGGTGGGTGTATTTGTAATTGAACGCAAGAGCTGATGTCGTATAGGTGCTGTGAGCTGGAACGTGCCTGGTTCAGATCTCAGTCTTTCATTTCTACTGTAGCAGCCCTTAGTTTGAAGGTTGCCGGCCCCATGCGGGTGGTACAGTAGTGGAGTTGCATGCGGACTCTTCACCTCTTCCAGATGGCTTCTGGGGTGGACATCTTGCACACAGGTCCCACATGGGGAGTACATAGGGTTGCCAGCTGGGTTGGGAAATACCCGGAGAGCTTGTGGGTGGAGCCTGAGGAGGGTGGGGCTCGGGGAGGTGAGGGACTTCAATGAGGCATAATGCCATAGAGTCTGCCTTCCAAGGTGGCCATTTTCTTCATTTCTGTCACCTAGAGATTAGTTGTAACCAGTGTTGCCTCTAAGATGAGTTAGTGTGAGCTAGCTCTCAGTTTTTTAGCCTCCAGCTCACACACTTTTGTCTTAGCTCAGGAAGGATGGCTCCAGAGCAAACTAAATTATACGGTAGCCAAACTGCTCACTCACAACTTTAACACCAGTAGCTCACAAAGTAGAATTTTTCTTGAAAGAGTCCACAGCTTAGAGGGAGCATTGGTTGTACTCATTCATTCATTTGATTTATACCCCACTCTCCCCACGAGAAGGCTCAGAGGGAGATCTCCAATTACTACCTGGTGGTTGGGTAAACCAAAGGAGCACATGGGAAAGATTGTGTAAACCAAAAATAAGACACACCGTGCTAACTTACGGCACAGTTTCTCTATTGTAATATAATAGACATGGAATATAGCTTAACTAAACATATGGATACTTGTACATCTAATGCATAACTCTCCTGGGTATATAACAGACTCTTTCAAATACATAAATGCAACTGAGCAGAACAGCAGTGGAATTCCCGAGGTGGTTGTTTGGAAGCTTTTCATGTCCTCCAGATGGTGTGGAGATATGCAGGCCCCGTATTTTTATTATTTACAAAATTTATATCCTGCATTTCTGCAATGGCTGCCAAAGTGGCTAACAATTTGAAACATACCAGATAAAAATTACATTATAAAACCGTTAAAAATCACTCCCCTCTTGAAACATACATCATTAAAATAATTTTTTTTTAAAAAAGTTGGGTAGTACAGTAGCGGAATTGGGGATGCTAGACTCCAGGTGGGACATGGGTATCCCCTGGAACTACAGCTCATCTCTAGACTACAGAGATCAATTCTCCTGGAGAAAATAGATGCTTTGGAGGGTGGACTCTATGGCGTTGTACCCCACTGGGGTCCCTCCCCTCCCCAAGTGCCATCCCCAAATCTCCAGGAGTTTCCATCAAGGCTGACTGCTGAAAAGAGGACATCCTCCCCCCTTGTTCAGGGTAGACAGAGAGCTTGGAGATGGAATGGGCGACATAGAACACTACACGCTTCAAAATGGGTGGCTTGCAGGGCAATGGAGCACTCAGCATTTAATTCTACAACCTCGAAAGGTGTGTCTTACAACCCAGGAGTTTCCCAACCTGGAGCTGGCAACCCTACCTCCATCCTCTGCCAGTATCCAGCAGGGACCTGGTAACCCTAAGTGGAATTCCATGTGATGGTTGTTTGGAAGCTCTTTGCCTCCTCCAGATGCCTTCTAGGGTGCAGATGTGCATACAATTGAAGCTGTTTTCTCTTCAGGCATTTGCCCTATGGATTGGCTGAATGCATGTGGAGGGGAAAGGGCATGTATCCACTTGCCCTCCCTCCCAATATCAGTAGACTTTTCTAGTCTTTCCGTTTGGGGGCATCCAATCATATGCACATGGACCGTGTTCTGCATGTAATATCTCTGGTCACCATTTCATCTGAAACGGGTACGGTGCATATCTTCTGCTTATGGTGGTGAAAAGTACTGTCAAGTTGCAGCCGACTTACGGTGACCACCTAGGGTTTTCAAGGCAAGAGATAGAGGTGGTTTGCCATTGCCTGGCTCTGTATAGCCACCCTGGACTTCCCTTGTGGTCTCCCATCCAAGTACTAACCAGGGCTGCCCCCCAGTTTAGCTTCCAAGATCTGATGAGATTGGGATAGCCTGGGCCATCCAGGTCAGGGAAACTTCTGCTTGTAAGGAAGCGGAAAATTCACATGGTGTCTGTTTCAGATAAAATGCCAGCCATGTATATTAGAAAGTTTGCAGATAACGTGAGCCTCTGTTGGTGGGCTCCTGGTACAATTGGTCGCGACGTTTGAAAAGAAGGGTCAGCCAAACTGCAGAAAGCCTTAGTGGGTATACATTTGGAAAGGCTGGGAGGCCGCTCTGTGCAGCATTCCAGATTCTGAAATAGAGGCTTCACATGGATACAAGTCCAAGGCTCATTGCAGGGATTCAGCTAAATACGCATACATCTGGTGTGGGGTCAATAGCCTCATTTTTCTCCTGTGTGCACTCAACAAATGCATGAATAAATGTCTAACAGAGGGTTTGGTCAATGTATATTTAATGACAACTACCTCCTCCCATATAAACCTACCTGATCCCATTGGTTATCTTCAGAGGCCCTGATTCAGGTGCCCCTGCCATCTGAGGCTTGATAGGTGGCAACCTGAGGAAGGGCCTTCTTAGTTGCGGCACCCAAACTATAAACTTCCTCCCCAGGGAGATCCATCTGTTTTCCCAGCAGGTGAAGACTGTTGTGGGTTTCTTTCTTCACATTCCCTCACTATCTTTCATTGGGCCTTCTTCTGTGTGTTTCTATGTTTAACTTAATTGTTTTAAGTATTATAAATATTGTTTGCTCAGGCTAGCCCAATCTTATCAGACCTTGGAAACTAAGCAGGGTCGGCCCTGGCTAGTATTTGTATGGAAGACCTCCAAGGAATACCAGGGCTGTGATACAGAGGCAGGCAATGGCTAACCACCTCTGAACGTCTCTCACCCTGAAACCCTATGGGTATGCCATAAGTCAGCTGTGACTTGACTGCATAAAAACATTGTGTACATCTATCACTCATCTATTATCTATTTGTATTTTAACAGTGTTTGCTGCCTTGGTAACCCTATGCTGGGTGGAAAGGCAGCATGCAAATGTTTTAAATACAATACCGTAAAAAAAATGGATGGTGTATGTAAATAATTAACATGCATGTACACACGTTCTTCTTTAGACTATTGCAAATGTTTCTTGTAATCTCCGTAATCCCTTCCATGGCCTGTACGGTCAGTATTATACTGAAGATGGGATAGGGCATTGCCTACAACTACTTAGTAAATATCTGGTGGAGGTGAAATTTGAACTGGGGACTTCTCTTGTCCATATCGGCAGGTCTAACATTGAGCCCATTATATAGAGACACTCTGAAAAATCATTTCAACAAAGAAGCAGCATCATTTAATTTCAGTCAGGGAAAAGCCAGCAGCTGTGTGCCAATTGGCTAGTGCCCGTATCATCACCAACCCAACACCAATGCTTGGTGAGTGTTTTCCAAATGTTTTCAGAGGGTTTACAGCTTTGTCAAACTAATATATGCTGTTCAATTTTTTTTGAGAGGCAGCTTGTCTAAGGCATGAGAAGAAGTACTGAGCTAACCTGGTAGCTGACTTGTTGGCATCCATATTTAATGAAATTCAGAAAGCTGAATCACAAGGGAAGGACCTGCTGGGACCATTGTTAAAGTGTCACATCAGCTTTTTGTTTTCAGCTACTAAGTCACACCAACTCTACAGCAAAAGATAGATTTGCTCTTTAAAAAAAAACATGCTAGAAAGTCTTTTCTTTGAATAATGCAAAAGAAATTCTGGGATGTCTGAGATAAACAAGAAGGGGTCTTCTCTGGAGCCTCCCTGGCTCTCTTGTGATAAATGTGACCCAAAGACAGGGCTCCGTTGGAGCCGGAGCAAAGCGGAGCGCCGCTCCGCCAGTGAAGACGCTGGGGGGCGGGCACATTACCAAGCCCCGCCCCCAGCAGGGCCGCCGCTGGGTCGGACCTCCGCTCAAAGCGGCGGTCCAAAAAACAGCAGGCGGCATCTCTCCTTTTATCGGAAGCAGCGCCCTCGTTCAGCCCTCACTTGCTGGGGGAACCTTGTGGGTAACTTCCAGTCGCCTCGAGCATGGCCTTCCGGCGGGCGGTCTCCTTGGCCACGCTGTGGTTGAGTCTCCTCAGGCATTCCTGTGTGTTCTGCAAGATAAGCCTCCCCCCCCCGGCTCTCCCTTTCCTGGCCGCGGCAAGTGCCGCCTGGGATGAAGCCCCTGTCCCTTCCCCCGGCTCTCCCTTACCTCCCCCCTGGCTCTCCCTTCCCCCGGCCCCCATCTTCCCCCACCCCACTCAAGCCCTCGTCCCTCTCCCAGCTCTCCTTTCCCGGGCCGTGGCAAGCCGCCGCCCGGGAAGAAGCCCCCGTCTTCCCCCACCCCTCTCAAGCCCTCGTCCCTCTCCCAGCTCTCCCTTCCCGGGCCGCGGCAAGCCGCCGCCCGGGAAGAAGCCCCCGTCTTCCCCCACCCCTCTCAAGCCCTCGTCCCTCTCCCAGCTCTCCCTTCCCGGGCCGCGGCAAGCTGCAGCCCGGGAAGAAGCCCCCATCTTCCCCCCCCCTCAAGCTCTCGTCCCTCCCCCAGTTCTCCCTTCCCGGGCCGCGGCAAGCGCCACCGCCTGGGAAGAAGCCCCCGTTCCTCTCCCCCACTCAAGCCCCCGTCCCTCCCCCCAGCTCGCCCTTCCCGGGCCGCAGGTAGGAAGGGAGGGAAAAGCTGGGCCTGAGTGGCTTAAGGCCACTCAGGCCCAAGCAAGGGGGGGGGGCACTGGCTGCCTGGCTGACAGCCACTAGGCCTGAAGGAGGGGGGAGAAGCACCTAGTCTGTCTCTTTGTCTTCCTTCCTTCCTTTCTTTCTTGTCTCTCTTTTCCCCCACCTACCTACCTACCTTCCTGTTCCTTCCTTCCTTCCTTCCTTCCTTCCTTCCTTCCTTCCTTCCTTCCTTGTCTCTCTCCCCCCCACCTACTTACCTACCTGTTCCTTCCTTTCTTCTCTCTCTCCCCCACCTACCTACCTACCTATCTACCTATCTTCTTGTTCCTTTCCTCCCTTTCTTTCTTTCTTTCTCTTCCTTCCTTCCTTCCTTCCTTCCTTCCTTTCTTTCTCCCACACCTACCTACCTACCTTCCTCTTCCTTCCTTCCTTTCTTTCTTCTCTCTCTCCCCCACCTACCTACCTTCCTTCCTGTTCCTTTCATTCCTTCCCCCCTCCCTCCATCCCTTCATTCCTTTCTTCCTTTCTTCTAACACACTTCCAGTGATGTCAGGGGTGTGTGGCCTTCTGACACTTCCGGTGACATCAGGGGGTGTGGCATATGCAAATAAGTTATGCTAATGAGCTCCTGCACCTCTTTTTTTACGAAAGGACCCCTGCCCAAAGAACTGCATTCTTTTTGCAGGAGACTTTAACTTATAGTGATCCTGAGGTAAATATTCCTTCGCTTGAATTTTTATTGCAACTTAACTTGGCTAACTGGACAGATTTCCCCCCTGTGTCCAAAGTGCCTGAGTTCTGCTAGCAGGATTTCACATTTTTGACATGTGGCAGTAAAGACAAATAGCACTTTTAAAATTTTGATGCATCTATTATTCAGGAAGGTTAAGCAACTAATGAGGGATCATTTCTCAAAGCCGCCTTGGAGGAGGCTGTTTACAATTAAGTTTCCTCTTAAGAAACGAGCCAGATCCTGTTCTAGCACAGAGGTAAAGAGGAGGGATGTTGCATTTCTTCAGAGGAGCTGCAGTTCTTCAGCTGAGAAGGCACCACGAAAAGAGAACATGTTTCTGTGCTGAAGAGTTCTAGGTAGGATTACCATATTTTGAAAAGCAAGAAAGAGGATGTATTTCCTGACGGACTACGTCAAACGAGTTATCACTATGACAAATCTCATTTTAATATCCCTACTATTTAGTAATGGTGTCCCTTGCTCGAAAGCCAGTCGAATCCGACTTTAGGGGGCGGTGCTCATCTCCGTTTCCAAGCCGAAGAGCCAGTGCTGTCTGGAGACGTTTCTGTGGTCATGTGGCTGGCATGACTAAATGCTGAGGCGCACGGAATGCTGTTACCTTTCCACTGAAGCGGTACCTATTTAACTGCTTGCAATTTCTTGCTTTCGACCTGCTAGGTTGGCAGGAGCTGGGGCCAGAGACGGGAGCTCACTCCATCACGTGGCACTTGGGTCTCGAGCTGCCAGACTAGAGACCTTCCAGTCTGCAGCTCAGTGTCTTAACCTCTGAGCCTCCATGCCCCCTACTATTTAAGCCATTTAAGCTATATTTAATATATTTAAGCTATATTTAATATTCACTAGGAATATTCCTAACTTTCCAACCCCCCAAAAGGACATTTTCATCAATTTTGTAAAAAGAGCCCCAAGGAGGTTGGACATCAAAAAAAGAGGACATGTCCTCTAAAAAGAGGACATCAGGTGGCCCTAGTTCTAGGGCTGTTTATACATTGCACCAAAAACCCCTCACTGAATTCTGCTCCTGAACAAATTGTTCTGAATAAGGGTGGCTCCTCCATATGTCTGCTTTCGTCAGCTGTGGAGGACCCAGTTCAGGTTCATCATTATTGACTGAACTTTCATCTCACTCCATGGTCCACTTCCATAAGATATTTTTAAAAATCTTATAATTAGAGATTGGGTGATACCCATGTATGTCTGAGCCAGCTAATAAGGCTATGAAGGCATGGTTGCTGGCTGCTAGGTTCTTTCTAGATAGGCAGTGGCCTTCTTGTTGGTAATGGAAGGTATAGCTAGTGTGGATGAAGTCTTGGAGAAGATATTTTAGATGCTACACAGACTGTGAACCAGGCATGGTGGTTAGAATTGCCATTTGGTGGGAGACTGTTGTAAACTTTAGCAGAGTTAAGCAATAAGGCAAGCACACACATGTAAACTAGTTTAAAGAAAGTTTACTAAAGAAACTATAGGGAGGGGAATACATGAGGAGAAAAATAAGAAACATTCTATCTGGCTAGCTACATCTTTCTAGTTACTGGTCACTCCAAGATGGATTCTAGCATCTGACCTTGGAACAAAGGGTGGAGGAAGAAACCCACAGAAATGCCTACGTGCAGTAACATCACCCAACTATGAATTGGCTAATAGCCAAGCTAAAGGTCACTTCTTTATGCATAGGACTTCCCTTTCTGGCTCAGGAACTTCTACTCGACATCTCATAGGTTCTAACTAACTACCAAGTAGCATATGTAAAAAAACAGGTTAACTCTTTCATGACATCAGGGAGAGAACTTGTAAATACTCCAACAGAGCCCTCCAAGCAATTACAGCCCCTGCCTGCTGATGTTTGGCTAATTGATGGATGGAATCTGGGCAAATGGGGGTGCTCGTTGGTCCTGGGGAGAAAAATTAAAAAGAAAAATAAGGCCATGTCTACTTAAAGGATGTTCTGACCACAGAGTTCCTGGTGATCCCTAGAGCTATTTCTCTCTTTAAAATTTCTCCTTGGGAGTCCATTGCCACCACAACACTCAGGCACTGCCAGGAAACCCCTGTGGTGCCTGTGGTGGTATCAGAACTGGATCCAAGGCAATGCTCCCTCTAAGCTGTGGAGTCTTGTGAGCAAAAATCCTACTTTGTGAGCTCCTGGCATTCAAGTTGTGAGCAAGCAATTTGGCTACTGCATAAACTAGTTTGCTCTGGAGCCATCCTTCCTGAGCTGAGACAAAACTGTGTGAGCTGGAGGCTAAAAAATTGAGAGCTAGCTCAAACTGACTCAGCTTAGAGGGAACACTGGTCCAAAGCAGCTGCCAAGCAAGAAACAAGAACTAGGAATCAGTAATCAGGGAGGATGACTGTTATGTTTCCAGTTTGAACTGGAAGCCTTTCCTGGGGAAGAGAAGCCAAAAGCCAGCCAGGGTGGGTGGAACCACTTCATTCTCTTGGAACGTTCCAGTCAGTCGCCTGCCATGGGCAGCAGCATGCACATCTGTGGGGGGTCATGGTTCAAAGCTCACAGCAGTTTTTCAGTTGGCAAGGCTCTTCTTGTGGTGACCAAAGAATAAGAGAGTTGTACCGTCTGGAAATCAATTTTCTACATCAGCCTGTTTAAAGATACAGGAGTTCTGTTTGCCCTTGATCATCCTCTTGAGAGTTATTTGTGCCAGCGCCATTTTAGACTTGCCGTTTCTGATAAGTGTAGTCAGAATTTAACTGAAAATCCATATCAAACTTATAAAAGGGGTGTGTGAATATAGAGAAGTGGGTGGCTTGTGGAATCTGTCTGAAGCACGTGATCCACGAGGAACGCCGGAGGTTTTATGTTCTGCCTGAACTACAAAAGCATAGGTGAGGAGCTCACGCGCTGAGCAAACAGTCCTGGATTCTAGATGCAGGGCCCTCTGTCGGTGTTGAGCCTGCAGAGCGATTGGTTCAGTTTCAAGACAGGATCTCACCTTTTCCTGTTTTTACGAGGCTTACCTTATGGAATACTATTTCTTTAAAAAACCATTTAGACTAGTCTCATTTGGCCCCTTTCATTTAGTTGGCAGTGCTTCCTTACGACTCTCATGTTTGCTGGAAGTTCAGCAGCTGCTCTTTATGCAGCCAGTTTAAGCACCATCTGGATCACATCAGTGAATCACACCAGCATATCTTTTTCTGGAAACCCCAAAGAGTCTTGATGAGATTTTGATTGCGAGATCAGTTAAGGCGTATACAGTACGATTCAAGTAAGGTATGTTTGTGAAGGAGGCCAGGGATTCTGGAACCTTTAGCAAATGTGTCAGAAGGGATGGAGGGTCTGGAACAGTGGTCTTCAACCTTTCTCATCCTGGGCCCCACTGAGCTGCAAACATATGCCAAAGAGTCATGTGACAGTGGATCGTGTGATACCAAGTAAAGGACTAGAGTTAGGACCAATGCTCCTTCTAAGCTGTGGAGTCTTGTGAGCAACAATTATACTTTGTGAACTACTGGCATTAAAGTTGTGAGTGAGCGATTTGGCTGCTGCATAAATCAGTTTGCCCTGGAGCCATTCTTCCTGAGTGAAGACCAAAATTCAGTGAGCTGGAGGCTAAAAAACTGTGAGCTAGCTCACACTAACTCAGCTTAGAGGGAACACTGGTTATGACCTCTCCGGAACCCAGAACTGTGGGCATCAGACCAAGGAACACAAATTATGCACCCGCAGGTATGCCATTGTAAGGATTAAGCTGAGGCCTGGAGCTACCACTGAGTGACTGTGCTTTGCATCTTGCTGCTTCTCTCAGCATGCATGCAAAGGACACCTGCCACCCTTGTTCTCTTAGGCATCTGTCCTGTAGAATCAGGACTTTTGAAAAGGTAAGGGAAAATGGTGGCTCTACAGGGCTTTGCATTCAGGGGTGTGCGCTAGGTATATACCAAGCCGAATAAATACCAAAAAACCCCAACAACAAACTTTATTGGTATTTTTCGGGTATTTATTCAGCTGTATCAGATTCTCTAATATGATTCAGCTACTGATGTAGCTGAGCTCGAATAAAAGCCTTCAGGGTGAACTCACATTGCTTCCAGGTTCCTTTCATGTGGCTTGGCTTTGCAAAAGCCATTTAAAGAGAAAGTTGCCTTCAAATGGCTTTTGCAAAGCCAAGCTGCATGTGTGACTCGCAGAACCAAGCATTTCCACCCTGCTGTTAGGTTTAAATGGCTAAGAGCCATTTTACCAAACCCTTTCTCTCCCCCTGCCCCGTTTGGAAGCGGGGGTGGGGCGTAAAAGAGATCAGTGAATTGGCTTCCAGCCATGTCAGCCTAACAGTGGGGCGGGCTCACCCGGAGGGGGCATGACTCAGCAAGTTCAGAAGACATAACTTTAAATGCCTTCTGAACATTATACCCTATGGGGATGGTCCCCATTGGGTATAATGAAGCCAAATAAATTTGGATTTCCTGAATATTTTCCTGAAACCCAACTCAGTATTGATATTGGGATTTGGGAATATATGGAAATACTGATTTTTTGGAGGGTCCAATGGAACTGAATCGGATAAATACCATTTTTTGGTGCACCCCTTTGCAATCCAGCATGTAGAGTTCTGTGATCCAGTTGCAGGCCTTAAAGCCCTATGGCCTGAAGACCACTGGTCTTCTTGACTCTGCTACGCAGGTTCATATTGTTGGCAATTGCAGGTTGACATGTATGGGTGAAAAACTGCATGAGTTGAAATCCTCTCTTCATTCTGTGCAATAATCGCCCCCATTTTGTCAGTTTTATGTTTTGGTTTTTTTCCTAGTCTGTTAGAAGTAGTCTGCATAGAGCAGATCTCTGGTTAGTGTTCTTTTTAAATGTATGAACCAGAGCTAGCTAAACACATATGCATCTATCCATGTGTCAATAGAAGAAGAAGAAGAAGAGAGAAGAGAGAAGAGATTGGATTTATACCCTGCCCTTCACTACCCAAAGGAGTCTCAGAGCGGCTTATAATCTCCTTTCCCTTCCCCTACCCACAACAGACACCCTGTGAGGTAGGTGGGGCTGAGAGAGCTCTGACAGAAACTGCTCTTTTTCAAGAACAGCTGTGCCAGAACTATGGCTGGCCCAAGGTCATCCATCAGGTGCAAGTGGAGGAGTGGGGAATCAAATCAGGTTCTCCTAGATAAGAGTCCATGTACTTAACCACTACACCAAACTGGCTCGCTACACCAAAATATCCTTTGCATTATGATATTTATTGATTTAGATATCTATACCTGCTTTTTTTCTCCAATGGGAGAACAAAGGGGCTTCAAACATTAATTCTCCCCTTCCCCTTTTATCCCTACTACAACAATCCTGTGTAGTTAATTTTAAAAAACCCCAAATGAATATCAACAAAAATGAATACATCAATAAAAATTAATAAAAACACATAAGAACACAAAAGAAGCCGTGTTGGATCAGGCCAATGGCCCATCCAGTCTATCACTCTGTATCACATAGTGGCCAAGCCCAGATGCCACCAGGAGGTCCACCAGTGGGGCCAGAACTCCAGAAGCCCTCCCACTGTTGCCACCCAAGCAGCAAAAATACAGAGCATCACTGCCCCAGACATAGTTTCCCAAAAACACATAAAACAGAGCTGTCTAAAATGATGTTAGCAAAACAGTCCTTGGGCTCACAGCAGACCATTATAAAGATGGAACCTTTTAGTTAGGTAAGGAGAAATGTTTGGCCTTGTGTCTAAAGGAGAATAAAGAAAGTACCAGATGAGCCTTAAGGGGTGGGTTTTCCAAATGCGAGGTGCCATTTCCCAAAAAGCTCTCTGATTGCCATCTGCCTTACCTCTGCAGGTGGGGGCAACCACGAGTAGGACTTGAGAGGAGGATCTGGATTGGTAGGCTGCACATATGGGAGGAAGTGGTCCTTCATGTATCCCACCTTCATGTACCCATGCTACCCAGAGCCTTGTAAGAACCAGGACTTTGAATTGTGCCCTGAAACAGATCAGCTGTCAGTCTTTCTTCTTAGGCCCAATTTACACCTCTCCTCTGAAGTAGTTTGACTGCTGTCTTTTCCTACACTCATTTCACGCTGGTTTCAAATTTCACTCCCTGGCTCTGAAGAGTACTAAGCAACCGGATCTGTTTAAAGCAGTATAATGCTAGCTTACCACAGGAGGCAATTAATGAATGTGAACAGTAATTTTTAAACTAGAACAAGTATGGTCTGAAACTAGAAACAGGTATAGACGGGTTTTTTGAAACTAGAATGATTTCAGCGGGAAAGTCAGATGTAGATTTGACCTTAGTGAATAGCTGCCCCAGTAAGATTGTCTGAATGTTTCCTCAATGGGCAAATATCTTTGGGATGCTGTCTGAGATCAGGAAAAGGTTCCAGGAGAAAGAGGGTTAAACCCACCTCCTTATACGTTTTGATATTGGTCTGAATTTAGGTGTCTCCCACAGGTATATCAAAAGGAAGAAATTTCATCTGGTTTGAGCCACAGAGATCCACCATGGACACATATGAAGTTGCTTCATACTGAATCAGTCTCTTGGTCCATCAAGGTCAGTATTGTCTACTCAGACTGGCAGCAGCTCTCCAGGGTCTCAGGCAGAGGTCTTACACACTACCTGTTGCCAGATCCTTTAACTGGAGATACCGGGGATTGAAATTGGGACTTCCTGCATGCCAAGCAGATGCTCTTCCACTGATCCACAGGACCTCTATTGGTGTATGTCCAAAAAGTGGGCGAAACTGATGTTGGACAGGCACCAAAATGTATCTAAGATTGTCAGCCTGCCCATATGGATGTAACATTGGACATTCTCTGTAATAAACATATGCTGTATAATTGAATGCACCCATCGGTTCATAGATACATAACAATAATAAATCCATCTTGAAATTAATGTACCGTGAAGATGTTATCTCGTTAGTGCTCGTGCTTTCCAAAGAACTTTCTCTGATGAGGACAATGAGCTATCAGACCACAGTTTGGCAGCTCAGGAGGACTCTGGCTAAGCCCATTGGCTGTTGAAAGTAGTTCATTCTCCTAGCTAGGTAGAGGGTCAAAGACATAAAAGCAGTGCTGCAGTAGAGCTCCAGTTCAGAAGGCTGCCTGCCTCAGTGCCTCATATCCTGCCCTCCAGTCACAAACGCGAGTTGATTTCACACATTTTGGATAATGCACTTTCAGTGCACATGAAACTGTCTTATGCTGAATCATACTCTCGGTCCATCAAAGTCAGTATTGTCTACCCAGACCGACAGCAGCTCTCCAAGGTCTCAGGTAGAGGCCTTTCACATCACCTACTACCTCATCCTTTCAACTGGAGATGCTGGGGACCGAACCTGTGACCTTTTGCATGCCAAGCAGATGCTCGACCACTGAGCCACAGATAAATCTGCTTGGAAGTGCATTGGCCAGTGTGTGTGAAAGCTGCTGTGGACTCAGTTTTTCAGCAGACTGTTCATCTGTTTGTAGGCAGGATGGTGATATCGACTCTTTGCATGTGTGCATTTCACCCAACCCAGTGGAATTCTACTCCCCCCATCCTTGGCCTGCCATTGCCCCACTTGGCAGTTAAATCAGTCACAAATCATATAAATCAGTTATAGGCAAAGGTTTCCCATCTCCGTTTCTGTAAAGTACTCAGTCCAGAGATGCCTTCAAGTGAAATCAGCTCATGGTTTATTCAGAGGTTCAGGAATATATGTCTGAGCTGGGCTTGGGGGTCTGCTTATATGCGCCCCTAAACTGCGCCCCCGGCCTTGCCCATACACTCTGATAGGATTACAATTAATACAGTTAAGTCTCCCCAGGTCATTGGCCCCTATTTGCATCCTGGCTGACCGATAGGTCTAAATTACAATCCAGCCAGTCTATTGTGTTCTGGAGTGAAGCTCTGACTGCGCCTGGCCATGTGCTTGTCCCGGACTGCATGGCCCGGCCACATGGTGGTTGCCATTAGAACACAACAGTTTCCAAGCTGAAGAGCCAGCGCAGTCCAAAGATGTTTCTGAGGTCATGTGGCCAGCATGATGACTAGACACTGAGGTGCACAGAACGCTTTTACCTTCCCACCGAAGCAGTACCTATTTATCTATTTGCAATGTCTTGCTTTCGAATTGCTAGGTTGGCAGGAGCTGGGGCCAGAGACGGGAGCTCACTCCGTCATGTGGCACTTGGGTCTCGAACGGCTGAATGACTGACCTTCCGGTCTGCAGTTCAGTGTCTTAACCACTTGAGCCACCGCAGCACCAACAAACCACTTGAGCCACCGCAGCACCAACAATAACTGCTATTTTTTAAAGGAAAAGAACCAATCCTATTGGTTGGTGTTCATCTAAGTAGTGCTTAGGGACATCAATGGCTGCTAGCCTGTCTAGATTGGGAACATTGTCATGCCTGCACCGTTTTGAAAACTATGATGCAGATCCGTTTGGCAGGCTTTTGAAATAGTTGGTGCTGAACTGAACCCATCTGGTCATTTGGCTCATGTCTGAGTGTATCAGTTGGACACAGCAAGTGGGACTGTGAATCCCATGTGGTGATGAAATTAGGCTTGCTAACTCTGGGATGGAAAATTCCTGGAGATTTGGGGTGCAGCCTGGAGAGGGTGGGGTATAATGGAAGGTATAATCCCATAGAGTTTACCCTCCAAAGCAGCCATTCTCTTCAGGGGAACTGACCTCTGTCTTCTGGAGGTTGTAATTCCAGGAAATTCCCACTACCCACTTGGAGGTTGGCCACCCTATTGGAACATCATGATTTGTGCTTCTAGGTGTGTAACTTGTGCCTAAAGAAACTGACAGATGGGAAAACATATCTACATGCCTCCAGCTATCACCCCAACCATATGAAACAACCCATTGTCTATAGCCAAGCCTTACACTATAGTCTCATCTGCTCTGACATTAGAAACCACAATATTCAAAAACCAATGAAGGAATATTTTAACCTTTCAGGACGTTCAGTTGCTGACCTAAGATTAGCAGTTTTCTTTCAAAGGAATTTCAAAGATAAGTTAGAATGAGGGACTGCTGAATTGTAACTGATAATGATGCTCAACACAATGCATCCTCCTGGACTGAATCAAGACCTAGGTTTCCTGTCTCATCACCTATGCTGATTTCTCCATGCCTTCTACCTCTCTGCATATCACACCTAATCCAGTCATGCCTGCTATTGCCATTTACCTGATATTGTCATTTGCCTGCTACTGTCATTCGGTTTCTGAAATCACTCCACTTTCCAAGATATACGAACTGATGGACTCACATTCTAGCTGTATTTGAAGAAGTGAGCAGTGAATCATGAAAGCTCATACCCCGCCACAGATTGTGTTACGGTGCTTTACAGTGCTAATGGACTTTCATATAGTATGACAGTTTGTGTGCAAGCAGTACATCTATTTGGGGAACAGTAACTGTCTATTCTGTGACTGAAACCCTCTGGAGCAGCAGCTGAATGATGTATCTGAAGTTCCACACTAGCAGCTCCAGCATCAAGCATCATTCCCCCTTCTGGTTCTGACCATTATACCATATTAACTCCTTGGTGGGTGAAAAAGAAATCTTCCCACCTAATCAGCTGGGCCATTTGCAGCCAGAAAGATAATTCGAGTCTATAAGAGGCCTGCTGAAGCAGGCCAAAGATTGGCCTAGTTCAGCATCCTGTTTCTCACAGCCACCAGGCAGATGCTTCCTGGAAGTGTATCAGCAGGCATGAAGGCTGCACCCTCCCCCCACCCCACACACTCTGGTCTCTAGTTACTGCGCTTCAGTGGTGTTCTATCTAGGCTGGCCAACCTCCAGATAGTATCTGGAGTTCTCCCGCAATTACAAGTGATCTCCATGTGACAGAGTTCAGTTCACCTGGAGAAAATGGCTTTTTTGGAAGGTGGACTCTACGGCATTATACCCCACTGAAGTCTCTCCCCTTCCCAAACCCCTGTTGGCAGAGTTTAAATATGCAAGGAAGTGGAGCACCAACTAGGGTTCCCAGTTCCCCACAGGGGGCGGGGAACCCCCCGCTCCATTGGTCCATTCCCTGCCAGCCGGATTGGGCTGTCGGGGGGACCCCCACCCCCAAATTGCCGGGCTGTGGCGACATCACCCGGAGGTGACGTCATCGCGTCGGGCACGTTTTTTGGGGGGATGCTCTATAATTCAAGGGAAAACTCTATGGCTTTCCCTCGAATTACACAAGTCCCGCCCCAATGTACCCGACATGATGACGTCACTGAAGACTCCCGGGTGGGGACGGATTCCCCCCCGCTACAAAAGAGGTAGGACTTGGCAACCCTAGCACCAACTGTTTAAAGAAAAATAAGTAGGTTTATTGAAAGAAGAACCAACTTTGATAGAACATGGAAGAGAGAGAAAACCTTAACTGTCTAACTAACTGCTGTGAAAGGAATAACAAAGAAAAAAGCTCTGCAGGAGCAGAGAGTCTCCAGAAGAGCCAATCAGGAGACAGGAAGGACATAATTTGAATTTGTGGGAAGTCCCTAATCTAGCTGTATTAACTAGCAGTCCTTCAGCAGTCCCCTGGTAGGGTGAGTTATGGTGCACTTATATGAAAACAATCAGAAGATCACCCTACCAGGGGACTGCTGAAGGACTGCTAGTATACTGTATATTCCCTGTACATTCCAACAACCCCGCCCTCCTCAGGCTCCACCCCCCCAAATCTCCAAGTATTTCCCAGCCCAAAGCTGGTGACCCTAGTTCTGTCTCTGAGATCAGGGATTCCACAGGGTTGCCAACTCTAGGTTGGGAAATTCCTAAAGAATTTCCATCTGTGCTCAAGGGACTGACAATTGGTGTGTCTGAGGATTTGGAAAAGAAACCACAGGGGTGCAAAGCAGAATTATTTCAATGAGCCTGTAGCAGAAATACCTGATGAATGTCTCTGTTAGCAGATTGTGATAATGTTGCAGTTTTAACTCAATGGATTTTAACCGATGTCTTTAATCTGCGTTTTGAATTTGGTTTTTTTTGTATTGTGTAAGCCATCTTGGGCACTGTGGAAAGACAGAATAAAGTTATTTTAAATAAATAAATTCTGGAGGCAATGCATTCTTTAGGAGCAACACACCTGAATGGGAACGGCCTTCCAACAGCTTCTTCTCCACACGCTGCACTATGTCTGGCTGGTCTCTTTCTCCTTTGGGATTTCCTCCCATTTCTGCATCTTAACTTCCCCTCTTTACAACATCCCTGGGACTCTAAGATCTTCCTTGGCTGCGATCATACACACAATTAGACCCGACATAGGTGCGAATGCCGGGCGGATTTAAAGGGTGTGATCAGACAACAACATCTGGGAAATGCCCTGCAGCTGTCAGCTACCTGTTCTGCTCCACCACAGAAGTGGAATTAAAAAACACCAGGGAAAATCCAGTAGTAAATGGGTTGTGACGGGCCACAAACAGATTTTCCTGTGTCTGATCGCTCCAGCATGTGCTCATGGTGTCGGGATGGTCTGATCAGGCTATCCCAACTTCGTGCCGTTGTCCCCCCCCTCACAGTATGCACATCATCGTAGACTCCATAGGGAGCTGTCGGTACGGAGGTGCAATTAATCTATCTCTCATTTAAGCGCATGGAGAAAAAATGGGACAAAACCCCCCATGACTCATCTGCAGTTGCGCCTGATCACACAGTGACAGACTGCACCCGCAGCTTCAAAGGGAGGTGTGACCGTGCAACTGCGGGTCAAATTCCTCCAGAGGAAATAGCCTCACCCCCCCATTTTTTCTGGCACATGTGACCGCAACCCTTGTTGCCTTTGGGGGTTGTACCAGAAAACAACTGAGTATTGGATGGATTTTCTTGGACTGCAATCCTCTTGGTGTGCATCATAGTAACCCCATTCCACAAAGCCCAAAATAGTAATGCTGATGCTGTGAACTTAGGCAGATCATGAGAGGGAGGGCAGGAAGGGTTGCCTCAGTGCTTCGTTCTTGTGGCCCTTCCTTACATGCCCAGGGAAATGCTGATCACCACTTTGGGGTCAGGAAGCAATTTTACTCCAGGCCAGTTTGGCTGGAGATCTTGGAAGTTTTTTGTCATCTTCTGGGTGTGGAACAGCGGTCACTGGGTGTGTATAGGGGGAAGGTATTTGTGAATTTCCTGCATTGTGCAGGGGTTGGACTAGAGGACCCTGGAGGTTCCTTCCAACTCTATGATTCTCCTGATTGCTACATGTTGGTATGTTTGTGAGGCTTTAGTCAATGCTTTGTGTATTGCTTTAAAATTGCAAAGGAGGTCTTTTGCAACAGCAGCTTTAGCCCAACTCTCCCATGGAACAAATGCCTGCAAGTTCCATTTAAACAAATCTCCAGTATAACTAGCAATTGTTGATCCTTCTGCCTGTAAGGTAAATAGTTCTAGGGGGTGGGATTCCCTTCCCGTTAGTGATATCTGGACATAGATATGAGAACTTAGCCTTTCTGTGAGTGCATCGCAGCGATGGCCTTGACAACATTTGAAAGTACGGAAAACAAAAGGAACTTCTCGTTTCCTTTGCTGAGCAATGCAATTAGAGTGAATGTTGCAGTCTCTCCCCCCAGGTTCCTATCTAGAGGATTTCCTTTGTATACAAATCTTCAGTCCAGCAATAAGTGGAAGGAAACACATTGTATGTTCAGTCTTTCCAAAACAGACTGTAAGTTTCATTAGAGCTTAGTAAAATATTAGCATTCTGACCCCATTCCTCAAGTGTATTCCTTTTTTTTTGGTTAAGAAAATATTCTTTGCTTATTTTTCTCCAGCCTCTTTCTAATGAGAAAAGTTTCTTTCTTTCCACAGTCTACACAGTGCTCAAAAAAATCTGATAGCACCAGAAGGCAGGTTGCTTGTGTTTGCCACAACACACTCAGTGACTAACCCAACTCAGTATTACCCTTAGGGACGTAATGTTCTGTACTACATATATACACAAGAAATAAACATATAAGAAATGAACACATAAGAACTACATAAGAAATAAACTGCCCACTTAAATCAGTTGTGCACCACTTAAATTCCATGCCATCTCCTACCTGTATTCTGGCGATTATAATTTGAGACACTGAGAACTAGTGGTGGGTGAGTCTCCCCCCCTTAACTATTTGAGCTGTTAACTGTAAGCATTCACCCAGATGATATATTTATTTAGGTAATTTGTTATCTCACTTTGCTCCCCAATGGAGACCTAAAGAGGCTTAAAAATAAAAATGCAATATAAACACAATCTAGTATACAGAAAGAAACAAATAAATGAAAAGGCTGAGGAGGCTGGAAAATGACCTCCATAGTGACACTCTAGGAATTTACTCCTATCTCTATGGTCTATTATGTCAAATGCTTAAACTCCATCCTTCCCAGGTACTCGATTACAAAATCTCCTGGCATTTTTCAAGGCAATGTTGACAACCATATTGATTAGGCTGATATCCACCAGGTTGCTCTATCCAGGCTGTGGGCTCTGAGCCATGGGCCCTTTAAGTCATATACTTTGGCTGCTGCTGTTCACCTTGTTTCCCTGGCCACACCCCAACTTTAAGTACTGGCAAGAGGAGGGGGAAAAAACTCAATCTGGATCAGTCATTTCCCATAATTCCCTTCCCTTGAACAATCTGAGATTTATAAAGTAGTTTGTAATGTTTTGGTACATGTGATGGTTTTGTTGTTGTATTGATGTTTGGGAATTGTATTATGAGGAAGGAGAAGGCAGCACTTTATAGCCTAAAAAACTGTGCAAGGCTTCCGAGATGGATAGATTGTTGGGCTTTGGATGGAGCTGGGCCAATGTTCTGTAATTGCCAGTGACACGGAAAACAACCACAAGAAATTTTCAGCCAATAGGAAGGGTACTTTTCTCCATTGAGGCTATAGACCAAAGCATACCATCTGTGAGATGCAAACTGGGATACGGGTTCCTGATCCGCCTTGTAGTCACACAAAGGATCAATGTAACTCAAAATGTTGTGTTGTTCTGCACAGCTCTAAACACTATGTGGGAGGGAGGGGCTTCAGGCTTCCCTCCCATGCCTTTTTTACTGGCGGAAACTGCCACAGAAGGGCTGTTTGCTCCTTCCTTGGTCTACATGTGACTTGAGACACATGCATGAAGCCCAAGGAAGGAGCAAAGAAGTTGCTCTCCATGGCCCTTTCCACTGGCAAAAACGGCATGGGAGGGAAGCCTGAAGCTCCTCCTCCTACTCACAGTGTTTGGAGCTGTAAAGAACAACACAACCTTTTCAAGGTGAGTTACAACAGTCCTATGTGTGACAGAGTCAGGCTGGGAACCTGTTTCTTCAACTTGTATCGTGTGTATTGTGCATTTTGGCCCTTAGATGATACACCTGTGATGATACAGCTGTGGCTCAGTGGTAGCTCATCTGCTTGGAATGCAGAAGGTCCCGGGTTCATTTCCAGTTAAAATATCTGGCAGTAGGTGATGTGAAAGATCTCTGCCTGAGACACTGGAGAGCCACTGCCAATCTGAGTAGAAAATACTGACCTTGATGGACCAAGGGTCTGATTCAGTATAAGGCAGTTTCATGTGATTTCATGTGACCTAATTTGTGGTTGCTGTGGGGACTTGGAGCCACAAGTTCCCTGTAAGGATTCACTCCAGATGCACTGCAAGGGCTCAAATCAGATGGGGATTGTGGTGTGGTGGAAAGTATTGGAGTCGGGAGGCTGGTAACAGTGAAATTAGCATTGTGGTTTATTGAGGGTCAAGATGGAGCATGGGGACAAAGGGATGAGTAACTCACTTATATGTACAGGTAAACCACACCTTGACTGTGTTCCCCCTTAAAGGGATTGGTCCAACAGGGAGTAGTCTCCCGCCAGGGGCTGTCATAGGTCCATTCCAATATCCTTAGCCCCTGATAGGGGACCGGCAGGATCCCTAGGTCCATTGTTCTCTGGGGACGGAAGCTCTGTGGTTCTCACATCCCATTACAAGCAAACATGCCCAGACATGTTCCCTGTCTGTGGACAATGAGTCAGGTACTGGACATAACATGTGGAGAGAGATAAAGGGCTTCAGCCTTCCCCCTTTTCTTCTTTCCTGACCTGAAATGGCACTGGGGTGTTATTTACCCTGCCTGGGTTGCAATAAAGACAACTATTTTAAGCAGCAAAAAAAGCATTCATAGCATGTTGTTTGTGAACCTTGTCAGCATTTGCTTAGAACAGGACTAGAGAGCCTCTCTTTAAGAATTACAGTCCCCAGGTCTCTGTAGGGAAAAGGGAATGACTGTTAGTTTTGTTTCTGTCAGTTCAGTAGCAGTGCCCTCAGTCAAAATGCTGTATCAACTCAATGCTGATTTGTTAACTGGATAATTGTGTTCTTCTGGTGTTTCCCTCTGAATAAGGAAAGTTCTTCCGCAGCCCTCCGCATTCATTATGTTAGCCTGCGATCTCGTCCATGAATTTCTAACTAGAACGCTTGTTGAAAGAATATTGAATTTCCACCAGCGGCTCTCTCGCTGATTGGGTTGCTTTTGATTATGAAGATAGATTGGTGCACTTTTCCTGACCCTGAGTAACTCCTGACCTGAAATCTGCCTCCTTTAATGTTTCAATGGCCTTTGCATCCTACTGGCCTTGTACTCAGTGTGCAGGCCAGCCATAAGTCAGCATTTCAAGAATGTAACTCCACCTTTTGGTAGTGAATCAAGCCTTTAGAACATGGACGAAACTGCAGAGTATCAATTACTTTTGGGAATTAGGGAAGTCAGAAGACAGTAAAAGCACCGATAACCTTCAGCAACAATACCATAACAAAGTTAGTGGGCAGCTGTCTGTAGCCAGAGGCTATTGTGTATCTTGGCAGACCACAATGGGCAGACCGTTGTTTTCCAAGATAAATAAGAGAGAGTGGTGGTGGTCTTAGCAAATGCTATTGATCTTGAAAATCTAATTTACTACAACCCAGCTTTTAATGCATAACAAAGTAACAATTACAGGGACTGGATTCGGAAGCAATGATATAGTTGCGTTCTTCCCTACCCCGTTAAAAATGGCAATTGATAACTTTATTGATTCGTGCATGGAGATGGACTGTGGCTCGATAGATCATCTGCTTTGCATGCAGATGGTCCCAGGTTCCCTGAACTCCTCCTCAGCATCTCTGCAGGATCTCTGTTAACTAGGGTTGCTGTTAACTTCCAGGGTGGGGTCTGGAGATCTCCCAGAATTACAACTGATCTCCAGGCTACAGAGACAAAATGGCAGCTTTGGAGGGTTGGAGGTTTTTTTTGCCTTGCATTCACAATGAGCTCCCTCCCTAAACTCCAGCCTCCCCAGTCTCCGCCTCCAAATCTCCAGGAATTTCCTGACCTTGAGCTGGCAACCCCACTTGGGTGTTGGGAAAGACTTTGTTGGGCTTAAGGAGAGCTGCTGCGTATCAGGGTAGACAATACTGAAAGAGGAAAGACTGAAGGTGGAACGGTGCTCTGGGAAATTCTTCAAAATACATTTTTTGTTTTGTTTTGTGAGAATACACAAATGAAGCTGCCTTATACGGAATCAGACCATCACTTCCACACTGTCATTTTTGTCACTTGTTTTTCCCTATTGCTTTGGGCCCCCTCCCTTTCCCTGGGACCACTAGAGCAGTGTTTTTCAACCACTGTGCCGTGGCACACTGGTGTGCCGCGAGATATTGTCAGGTGTGCCGCGGGATTTTTTCAATGAAAGAAATGTGCCTTCTGGGCTGACCTTCCGGGACGCGTTTGCGCATGCGAGAAAGAACAGTGGCGCTCTCTCGCTGATTCCACTCGCACGCTCTGTGGCCGGCCTGAGGTAGGAGGGAGCCGCCGTTGAGGAGCAGCTCCCCTTGGCCTTGTGAGATGATTTTAAATGAATGAGGAGGACTCGTGTGCTGAATCAGAGTCAAGCTAGACCTGTGGATGTTAATACAGAGGACAGGAACATTCGGTACCAAGGGCATTCACTCCTCCAGCAGAGTAAGCTGGTTTCTTCCAGTGTGTGTGTGTGGGGGGGAGGGGGGTGATTTGCACCAAGACATTCCAGTAAACATGAATATGTTTGATGGTAACAGCTAGCTGTTTCTGTCAGGGTGGGGTTCAAATCAGTAACTGTCTCTCAGCGAAGAATGGGTGTACTGTGTTTCTCTTCAAATCACTTATGGTCAGCGGAATGCCGTTCACATAAGAGTAAGAGTTTAAACTCTCTATTTGAAAAACTTTAGCAGAATCGCAGTATTAAAATACATCCACATTATATTTCTTCTGAAACTCAGGTCAATGTTATGGGAAGGAGCCATTACACTTTGGATCTGTAACTTACGATTTCAAGTTGAGTGGCTATTACGTGTATTTGTAATACTGTCATAGTTAATACTTGAGCTGAGGCAACTAATGACCCATTTATCTTGTATTTCAGTGTTTTTCAACCACTGTGCCGTGAGATATTGTCAGGTGTGCTGTGGGATTTTTTCAATGAAAGAAATGTGCCTTAGCTCGAAAAAGGTTGAAAAACACTGCACTAGAGAGAGCAAAACACATTGGGGCAGGAAACCCTGAAGCAATAGGGACAAACAAGGGACAAAAATGGCATTGCGGACGTGGAGGTCTGTATTGTCTTCTTGGACTGGTGGTGGGTCTCCAGGGTCCTAGTCTTTTACATTTCCTGCTACCTGGAGATGCTGGGGATTGAACCTGGGACCTTCTGCACGCCAAGCCAATACTCTATCACTGAGCCATAGCCCCAACACAGCCCCTGCTGGACTGCTTTTGGAGTGGAGGGAATGATACTGTCCTCTGCTACTTACTTTCATACTGAAAAAAGCCACGGCACACCTGCTTTTAACCCCACTGGGGGAAAAACAAAACACAAATACCTGAAAGTTTTCCCCAGTTGGGGTCCCAAGTGGCTCGATGTGTCCACATTAGGCTGAACAGACAGGTGGGATGGGGGTCAGGGCACTTGGTCCTTAGGCTGCCAGGCCAGGCTAAGCCTGGCGACCAGGAGGGTTGGGAGTGAGGATACGGATGTGCGTGTGTGTGTGATGTTGGCAACATTCCTATCTCATTACTGGTAGAAACCCAGAAGTGACATAGGGTAGCTCTAGGACCACTGGAAACTCTATGGTGAAACCACAGAATTTCCAGAAATTTCTATGCAAAGGGCTATTCTCGCTAAGCTCTGATTGACTTGAAAGCATTTAAGAAGCCTGCCTGATGTTTGGGCTGGATCTCCATTGGTGGTGCACCGTGATGACATCGCATTCCATATGGGTGGGGTTACAGTTGGGTTGGTACTGCATAACCTCAGCTGAGGGCCTCCTCTTTCCTCTTAAAGATACGTGCTTGCTTACAAACAGTGACAGAGGGTTTTTAAAAAAACTTGTGTGAAGGTTTTGGCTGCGACACAATAGAATTAGCGAACCGTTTCTATAAATTCATTATCATTATTCCTGCCTTGCCTTTCTGCTGCCGTTAAATTCTCCAAAAATAACTTGAGCTAAAGAGCACTTGCTTGGTGCATCAAATACCATCAAGCTAAAATCCCACTAATGAATTCCCATCAGGTTATAAATGGGGCCAATTGGAAGACTATCAACATTTTGTAGCCTTGCCAATTGTGAATTATGTCCGTGATCTTTCTGAAGCAGGATGGCTATAAATACTCATCATTCTTCTGAATTCTGTCAGGGCTTGTACATTAGACTTGTAATGCATTTAGTAGCCAAAAAAAAAAGGGGGGGACATAAATTATTGCATGGCAAAGAGGTGGGGGGATTAGCAAAAGTCCCTAAGTGGCATATACCGGAGTAAAAATGGTAAAAGGTGTACAGTTATCAAGCGTGATTTTACTATGGCATGAGAAGGAGCGTGAGTTGTCACTTCACAATAATACATGGATGCAGACCTGGTTTGCTGTAAGTGGTTAAGAGCACAAACTCTAATCTGGGAGAACCGGGTTTGATCCCCCACTCCTCCACATGCAGCTGCTGGTGTGACCTTGGGCAAGCCACAGTTTTCTCAGAGCTGTTCTCTCAAGAGCACTCCTCGAGAGAGCTCTCAGCCCCACCTACCTCCCAGGGTGTCTGTTGTGGGGAGGGGAAGGGAAGGGGATTGTAGGCCACTCTGAGTGAGGGGCACAGTATAAATCCAATCTCCTCCTCCTCCTCCTCCTCCTCCTCCATCGTCTTCTGACTGAGGGTGTAACTTGTCAAAGGCAAAATAGTGAGTTGGTGTCAGAGATGACATTTGAACCAGCCAGGGATTTCCTAGCTAAAAGCTTCAAATTAAACACAACACTTCGTACGCCCATTCCTGAATGGTCTCTCCCTGCTCCTCTGTCCTTTGAAAACAGCGGATCTGACAGCAGATCTCCCTGGTTACATTTCGTTTGGCCAGAGCAATGACATTTTTTTCTCTGCCGCCTCAGCGGCGCAACAGCACTCTGACCTCTATAGCAGCACCATCTGCTGACCAAAGGATATATCACAACGGGTCCAATTTTTTTTTTTTTTGTATCCGTTAACTGCCACACAAAACATTATAGCAGTTCACATAAATGAGGAGCTGCCCATAAATATGACTGGAGGGAAGGATCCTATTCTGTATAGGCAGCGTGTTGCATATCCCCAGGTGTGCTCACTTTCTTAGTCCTGTTCAAGAAAAATCCTACATGGCTGTTTTCTTAAACTGGGCAACTCCCTCCCACAGGAGGTGTGGCTGGCGCAGACTTTACAGGCACCGCTGATTGGTTTCAGCAGGCTTTCAAGGAGATCTTCTGTTTGAGTCCGGGATGTTGGCGGGTTTTAATGAACGCAATTTCAGTTCTGGTCTCCCTCTTTTGAGCTGGAAGTAGAACCCAGGCCTGTGGTTGAGTAAGCAGGCGGTAACCAGGACAGCCTTTTACCAGCTTTGAGTGGCTCACCAGTCGCGGCCTTTCCTGGTAGGCAGTGCTGCCATCCATCCCGCTGCCACCATGGCCCATGTAGTGCTGCGCATCCCCCTCCATGTCCCTGCCCCCAGCTCCTGACAGTTCCCAGGTAGGGTTGCCAGGTCTGGGTTGGAAAATACCTGGAGACTTCGGGGGTGGATCCAGGAGCGGGTGGGGTTTGGAGAGGGGAGGGGCCTCAGCATGGTACAATGCCATAGAGTTCACCCTCTAAAGTGGCCATTTTCTCCAGGGGAACTGATCTCTGTCAGCTGGAGATCAGTTGTGAAAGCGGGAGATCTCCAGGCCCCACCTGGAGGCTGGCAACCCTATTTCTAGGCCTGGCAACCCTAAATGTAACAGCTTTTTCTACAGATTAAGGAGCGTTGGTGGAGTGAAATGCGCTCACTCTCTCTCTCTTTGCTTGACTGTAAGTTCAGGAGAACATGGAAACATTAGCCTTCTGCATAGGGCGTGTCATGTTTTCCCTTAGATCTTTGCTAACCCTGGCGTACATGGGGATTTGATTTAATACCTTTACCTGGCTTGCTTCTTAAACACAATCTCTCCAGTAAATCCCATCAAACGGTTTCAACAGTACTCTACTTAATTATTTCAAAGAGTAAAGGTGACCTTTCCTCTCTAGCGCGTATCTTTCTTGTATAGTGGGGAAAAAAGGATTTAAAATTTGCACACATTGGAGGGGGTGTTAAATCTAACTTTTTTTTTTTTTAAAAAGGAACCACTCTGGACGTAAGAACATAAGAAGAGCCCTGCTGGATCAGACCAGTGGTCCATCTAGTCCAGCATCCTGTCTCACACAATGTCCAACCTCTCGAGGGCCAACAACAGGGCATAGAGGATGAGACCTTCACCTGATGTTGCCTTCTGGCTCTGGGATTCAGAGGCTTAGTGCCTCCTCAGTCACCAGGGCTAGTAGACACCGATAGATGTATCCTCCATGAATCTCTCTCATCCCCTTTTAAAGCTGTTTATTCCTATGGCCATGAATCTCTCTCATCCCCTTTTAAAGCTGTTTATTCCTATGGCCATCACTACATCCTCTGGCAGTGAATTCCACATTTTAATCAATCTCTGCCCATCAGCTTCATTGGATGCCCTCAAGTTCTAGTATTTTGGGAGAGGGAGAAACATTTCTCTTTGGCAACTTTCTCCACCCCATGCATAATTTCGTAAACCTTTATCATGTCTCTCTCCCCCCCCCCCCCCAGTCATCTCTTTTCTAAACTGAAAATCTCCTGACTCTTCAGCCTTTCCTCATAGGGAAGGAGCTTTGAGCCCGTAATAATCTTGGTTGCCCTCTTCTGGATCAGTCAGTGCATCTCTAATGAGATCTGGATGGACCATATTTTCTACTTTACACTCTCTACTTTACACCCACCCATCTGGCTCCTGTTGCAAAGGAAACGCTGCAGGAGACGACCTTTGGTCTCATCCTGCAAGGCAATTATTTGTTATAATCTGTTACCAGCTGCCCTATATAATGACAGGAATTGTTGCTGGCTGTAATGTCTGGCATGCCTGTTTAACTGGACCTGTGCTGACATATTCATGGCCTGCGAGACTGCTTGTGTGTGCAGAAGAGAAACAATTTGTATGGAATCTATCTTCTACTGTGGACCACTTGGTACATTTATAATGAAAGCTGAGTCATGTTTTGTACTTAAGCTGATTCCATAGAAGATGTTTGTCATCTCCAAGCAGGCGGCCCGGTAATTTGTGGGTATCCACGTGCAGCGACAATTCTGGCAATAGGAGTTTCAAGGTTATGGTAGCTGGATGAAGTGCATAACATGAAGCATGGCCTTGCTGGATCAGACCAAGGTCCATCTCAAATTTTACTGCAACGTCATACAGGTTTTGTGCTTTTTGTATACCATCTGTTGTTTTAGGATTCTGTATTTTATTCGTATACTTAGATTACTGGGCTGTTTTTATGTTTCTTGATGAAAAATGTACTCTGTTGTGAGCCTGCTTTGTGGGCAGAGCAGTATAAAAGTAATAACAACAACAATAATAATAAATAATTCAGTATTTTCTCTCCAACAGCAACTAGCCAGAAGGTTTAGGGAAACTCACTAGGTAGACCGTGCCTTATATTGAATCAGAATATCCAGACCATACTGAATGGCTGCCATTTAAAAAAAATTCTTAGTGATATGCGCATAAACGTGTGACTGCTGCAGAGCTCCACTCAAACGTTCTGGACAATTTCATATTTCTGAATGGCCCATGAAACTTATGAATTTTGTTAATTGAAATGATACTTAGAGGAAGGTACCACTGGTGGTGCTTTTACCATTCAAGTCTGTGCATGTGTGGAAAAACAAGTACACGGTGAGGCGCATATGCACACACACAAACAGAATTTTTTTTTTTAAAAAAAAAACCTAACTGTGCGGCTCCTTCAGGTGGACACCATCTAGACAATCCACCACGGAGTCCGCACGCAGTAAAGCGATTCACGGGGGAGCTGTCTGGTCGTGCAATAATGGATAAAAAATACTGGATAAAAAAGATTGGGATCAAATTAGAGCTGGGCTAATGGTGGGATTAGCTGCCCATCTGAACGCAACCTATGGCTCCTTGGATCATGCTTTAACTGCTTTGGGAACCACTGCATCTGGAGCTCAATGCGATCCATATGTCTGAACTGCCCATCTTGCATTTTTAAAGCTTTTAAAATGGGCTGCATTTTCAGTCACATAATCATCTGTTCTGGTCCTGAAAAAGGAACAGATTCTCAAGCACAGTTTGGGGAACGAGTTACAACTGTTGCATATTTGAAAAGTGGTTATGCGTAGGCAACGTACATCCTTTAAGAGACCGAAGTGATTTATTTGCTTTGATGTTACTTATCTCCTGGTAGATAATGACATCCAGCTGGAGAAGGATTTTTTTTTTTTTACATGCTCCAGTTTGTTACAGTCAGCAGGCTGAGGTTGCTGTCAAGTCCGGTGTAATGGGATCTATTGGAACTGACGTCCATATTGAATTCCTGTGTTGTCAGAATTTTTCTGATCATGCCCAGGATTAGCCTCTGAGTACACATTTGACGAAGATTTATCGTGAACGTTTTCCAGCTGCTTTAAGTACAGATTATGGAATCATACAAAAATGGCACTTCTCTAAATTTCATAGAAACAATGACATTTCTTTCCTCCGAGGAATTTGTGGAAAGTTAACAGATGCTGGGCTGTTGCGCTGCAAAGAATTAAAAGGGAAAAAAAACCCACCCTGGAATTTAATGCTGGCACATATTTTTGCCTCATTAGCTGACATTGTAAGGAAACTCAGATTCTGTATGTGACGTATCTGTGTGGAGGCCAGGCCGCAGAACGATAGCCTGTGCCAAAACATAGTCTTGGGGCTCTTCTCCTGCAGTGCCTCCAATACTGTCAGTAGATAACAGAGAGCCAGTTTGGTGTAGTGGTTAAGAGCGGTGGATTCTAATCTGGAGAACCTAGTTTGTTTCACCAGTCCTCCACATAAGCCAGCTGGGTGACCTTGGGTCACTCACAGTTCTCTCAGGGCTCTCTCAGCCCCATCTACCTCACAGGGTGTCTGTTGTGGGGAGAGGAAGGGAAGGAGACTGTAAGCCACTCTGAGACTCCAAGTGAAGGGTGGGGTATAAATCCAACTCCTCCTCCTCCTCCTCCTTCTTGGAACAGTGATGTAATAAATACATTACATAGGTAGGTATGCAGCATTTAGTGACTGGGTTGCCAGCACTGCCTTGGTAAATGCCAGGGGACTTTGAGGGTGGTGACTGAGGCAGGTGGAGTTTGGGGTGGATGTGATGTCATTTCTGGGCGACACTTGGAGAATTTCTCTTAATTGATATGGTAAAGACCACAGAGACAGGGAGAAATTGCTAGAGCATCACTTATGGAGGCCATCTCTATAGTATCTGAAGACGGGTGTGTGCAGACGAACACTTATATCCAGAATAAAACTTTGTTGGTCTTAAAGGTGCCACCTTTAACCTGAAACTACTGAAGCTACTTTTTCTACCACTCCTGAATTTCTCTAGGGCAGAAATTGGGGCTGACAGGGGTGGGATTCACCAGCTCCAGGCGGGAAAATGGCAAGCCGATTTAATGATGACGCATTCATTAATAACCATGACTTTATTAGACAGGAAACCTGCACCGATTTCTCACAAGGCGCTGTGGTGCTGTTGCTCCTCCCTTTTCCCCGGTTCCATTGGTCAATTTCCCACTAATCGCTGCGGTTCCACATTTTGATCCGCAGCTTCGCATGGTTTTCCCCGCGGCTTCTAGATCCTCAAAAAACAGGATTGAGAAGCCACAGGGAAAATCGTGCGAAGCTGCAGATCAAAATGCGGCTGAGTGGTGATTAGTGGGAAATTGACCAGTGGAACTGGGGGAAAGGGAAGAGCAACGGTGCCGGAGCTCCTTGTGAGAAATCGGTCCAGGTTTCCTATTAGACTGTGTAAAGCATTGTCCTAAAGGCCAAAGATGAATAGTAAGACAGGTGTTTTGTTCCCTCACCTTATTCAGTGTGAACCAATTTGTAAGGGGTTGTCAGTCTTGAGAGGTCTTGGGATAGTTTGCCTCCCCCCGTCTATTCCATGTAGCCTTCTCCACTTCAGTGAATTGCTTATAATGGTGGTGGGACACAGAATAGAAATTCCAGACAATTTTGTGGCAGGCCCTGCAGCATATTTGGATCCATTTTGTGTCTAGCCAAACTCCAGACGGTCTGGTATCCAAATGATATGAGACTCCTTAAAAACAAGATTTAACTTTCCTCATTTCTGAGTTCATCCCACCACTAGACAATGGTTTCCCCCCTGTGTCTGCTTCGTAGTAAAGGCGAATTAAGTTGTAACGTATTTATTTCTTCCATCTTAGGGTTTTGGTTCTATGTCTTGAAGATGGGGTGGCAATTTTAAAAATCTAATCAACAAAACTCTAATGTGCTGGTCTAATTGTAGTGTGAAAATTCTTTGAAGGCCCTGATAATCAGCCAAAAACCAAACGGATTGATTATCTCCTTAGTCAGTGGGCTCATTACAGCGGCGTGTGTATGCAAATGCTGCCACACAAAAACATCACTGTGAGCTACAGTTTCTGCAGTTAGCAGCCCCCCCCAGCTTTGCAAAAAAATGCCTAATGAAATGTCACAGCGATGACAATAACAGGTTGAGTAAACCAAAAGCCTTCTACCATAATATAAGAACGAACACACATGAACAATGGGCCCTGGTGAGGGTTGTCAGGTCTTCCAAAGTCCTCAGCAGGTGCTTAAAAACTTTCTTTAAATGTTGCTGGGGAGAAGTGGGGGGGGGGGGGGAGGCCATGCAAGTCTGCACTCTGAGCCCCAAATTTGGGGCTCAGAGGTCAGGTGTGTGGGGAAGAGGCCGGGTGGTTGCTCTTGGGGGTGGGGCTTCCCCCTGCCTGCCAGCTGGCTGGTAGGCAGGAAGGAGCCCCTCCAAATTGGGAAACCCCTGCTGAACCAAGGGGTCTGGTAACTCTAGCCCTGGCTGGCCATTTGGATTTAGTATGAAATCCAGCTACCATGGGAACTGAGCAATAAACACAGTGCATAAAATGTTTGTGTTTGAGAGTGGGGGAATTAATAGTGCTCAGTCTCTTTTTTTTTACCAGAGTCATGGCTTTGGAACCTCTGACTCCCTTCCACCAAGTCTTCCTCCATCAAAGGCTTTTCTCCATTAGAAAAAAGCCATTCTCCATTGAAAGAAGTGAATCCATCCAAGACTGAAGTCAGAAGGCTGGGTAAGACTGGGCCTGTGGGGGGATTGCAGTTGCTGGCTCTGGATGGGGTCCAGAGCTCATTAGTGGACTCCATGAAGAGTCTGGGGGTCTGGCTGGTTGCCTCTCTTACCTTGGACAAGCAGGTGCCCACAGTTGCAGGGCAGGCTTTTTTTCTGTCTACACCAGGCCTGTCAGCTTGGCCACCTAGCTGTCCCAGCCGGACCTGGCCACAGTGATTCATGCCACAGTTACCTCCAGAATAGACTATTGCAATTCGCTCTATGCAGGGCTGCCTTTGAAGGCGCTTTGGAGACTTCAGGTTGTCCAGAATGCAGCTGCCTGAGATAATCACCTAGGACAGGGGTGGGCAAACTTGCTCAGTGTAAGAGCCACCTAGAACAGGGTGGCCAAACTTGCTTAACATAAGAGCCGCATAGAATAAACATCAGATGTTTGAGAGCCACAAGACATGAACAAATATTACTTGATTTTATTGGAAAATAAGTAAATCTGCTTTTTATTAACATTAAAGAAGACTGCCAAAAATAATAACAAAAGGGGTTAAAGCAGATATTGATAATGATATTAATTTGTCCAATTATATTTGTTTGCTAATGATATTTAGCTTCCTCAGCTGCCCTGCCGGGAGCCACATAATATATGTGAAAGAGCCGCATGCGGCTCCCGAGCCACAGTTTGCCCACCCCTGGCCTAGGACAACTGAAGAAGATCAAGGAGCTCACTGCAAGATGAGGAATTTTATTATGTTTATGGTTTTAGTATTGTTATTTGCAGGGCTTTTTTTGTAGAAAAAGCCCAGCAGGAACTCATTAGCATAATAGGCCACACCCAACAGCAGAAACTCATTAGCATATTAGACCACACCACTGATGGCACAGCTTATTAGCATATTAGGCCACACCCCCATGTTACCAGAAGAGTGGTCATCCAGCCACACCCACCTTTTGCTTCTTATTCTGTTTAACTTGTTTGTTGTCAAAAGCCAGGGCTTTTTTTGTAGCAGGAATTAATTTGCATGTTAGGCCACATACCCCTAATGTAGTCAATCCTAATGAGTTTCTGCTGTTGAGTGTGGCCTATTATGCTAATAAGTTCCTGCTGGGTGTGGCCAACTCAGGAGCCAGCTGGAATGCCATTCCTGTGCGTTCCTGCCCAAAAATAGCCCTGGTTATTTGTATTAATTGATGCTTGATAATTTTATACTATATTGTTGGAATTTTATTCTGTTCTTATGTAAACCGCCCTAAGCCAGCCTCGGCTGGGAGGGCGGGGTAAAAATCTAATAAATCAAATCAAAATCAAATCAACATCTTGGTCTTCACATACACAGCCTGTCTTGAAGCAGCTGCATTGGCTCCCTATTGGTTTCTGGGTCAAATTTGAGGTGCTGTTTTTGACTATTGTTGTTGTTGTTAGATTTTTAAACTGCCCTCCTATGCAAGGCAGGGCTCAGGGCAGTGTACATCAATAGGAAACAATTATATATTAGTTGAAGAATTAAAAACAGTAAAAATATAATAAAAATACAAATTTAAAGCCCTACATGGTTTGGGACTATCAAACCTGAGGGACTGCCTCTCCCTTTATGCCCCCCCCCCCTCAGTGGTTGCAGTCGTCATCTCAAGGCCTCCTAATGGTGCTGAGCCCTTGGGTTGCATGTTTGGCATCCACCAGGGTGGGAGTTTTTTCCCCTCAACTGTAGCCCTGTACTGGTGAATGCCCTCTATCACAGGACCTCCCTAGGTTCCGCAGAGCCTGTAAGGCTGAGCTTTTCTCTCAGGTCTTTCCAAGTTAAGTGTATTTTTGGGGCTTAATGCTGGATCCATCGCTATCAGTCATAAATTGTTTGCTCTGTATACTTTGTATTTCATCCTGCTTTAACTGATTTCATTACCTCCGCTTTTATACCGCAGTGAACCACGCTGAACCCATTTCATAGGGGCGGCGGTGTATAAATTGAAATAATAAATAAAAAAATATTAATTTACTGAGGAGAGAGTCGTAGGATCCAATCTGTGGGGTCCACCATCCAAAACCAGACACAAGATGGTGGCTTGGGCAGCACATACATCAGAGGCACATTCCAGTTCAGCCTCATTTCCTGATCCAATAAGTGGTAGGTATGTGGAGCTCAAGCATCCTAATTTGGATGGGATGCCTGTTTTGCTGTGCTGTCCTGTCTGGCTTGTCAGTCTCCAGTGTGGAGGAGTAAGGTGGGAAGTATTGGACCGGTTTCCTCAGCAACAGGTGGATGCATTTCCACTCCTTGCCACAAGAAAGGCATTGCAAGGGCTTGGTTTTCCATCAAGGACCTAGCCGACCCATTGTTACCTGCCGCCATGACCTGGAGGACAGAGGAAGAGGTGCAAGATAGGCTCAGCAGCAGGATGGCTGCCATTCTGAGCTTCTTGTGTACAGTCCAGCTTCATGGACACATCTGCAGACTTCCAGGCATAGATCCTGCACTTGCTTATTATATACAAGGCACACATTTATACACTAAGCACCTTTTAAAAAAGATCAAAAGGGTAAAATCGTTCTATGGTGGTGCGTCAGGAAAGGTAACTGCCTGTCTACCTTAACCCAGCTCAAAGATGACCTCCACCCCCTGCCCTGGTGGCAGCTCGCTTTCGAATTAAGATCTGTATAATATACTGGGTTCAGACACGTTGAGTGAAATCAGCTCATAGTTTATTTACAGCAGGCAAACACGAACTGACTGGCAGGACCAGGGGTCTGCTTATATGCAGGGCTCATTTCGTAGCAGGAGCTCCTCTGCATATTAGGCCACACACCCCTGATGTAGCCAATCCTCCAAGAGCTTACAGTAGCCCCTGTAAGAAGAGCTCTGTAAGCTCTTGGAGGATTGGCTACATTAGGAGGAGTGGCCTAATATGCAGTGAAGCTCCTGCTATGAAATGAGCCCTGCTTGTATGCAGGTACAAACCCCACCCCTGGTCACACCCAATTTCCCTGAAAGGATTATTTACAATGCAACTATGCCCATAGGTCCCCTTGAGGATCCTGTGGAGCTGATTGGCCTGATTTATGATCCACATGGGCTATTGTTTGCCCATGTGAAGCACCGGACATTTTCCCGACCACATATGCGGTCTCCGACCGTGTGCGCGGTCACCCTCAGTACGTAACCATCTGGGAGACCAAGGTTCAAATCCCCACTCTACCAGGAAAGTTTGCCGGGGGACCTTGGTCTACGTTTTCCAGGTCCCCCGTGGCTACTGGCGGGGGATTGGGGGGGGATAGGGTTTCCAGATTCAGGCTGAGAAACTCCTGGTGATTTGGGGTTGGAGCCTGGGGAGCACAGGGACTTTAGAGAGGTACAGTGCCATAGAGCCCACCCTCCGAAGCAGCCATTTTTTTCTGAGGGAACTGATCTCTGTAGTCTAGAGATGAGCTCTAATTCTGAGGGATCCCCTGGTCCCACCTGAAGGTTGGCATCACTACCTTGGGCCAGTCACACATTTCTCAGTGTGTTATCCTACCTCACAGGGTTGTTGTGAGGATCAGGGGCGTAGAGTTTTGAAAATCTGGGGGGGGCGGGGGCTCCTTAGCGCGCGCGCAAACCGCATGCGCTCACTGGGACGATGTTCTCCCCCCCCCTCTGGGAAACCATCCCGCCTCCCCGGGCCCTTCCGAGGCCCGCCAGCTGCTGCCGCCAGTGCCTCTCTCTCCTCCCGCCACCCCTTCCCTCTCCCTCTCCAGCAGCGGCCGCTGGGCCTCGGAAGGACCCGGGGAGGCGCGGTGGTAGGTGCTCCGTTTTCCTGGGGGTGGCTGAGCCCCCCCGGGAAATTTTGGGGGTGGCTCAAGCCCTCGAGCCCCCCCGTACTCTACGCCTATGGTGAGGATACAAGGGTGGGGAGGAGAACAAGGTAAGCTGCTTTGGGTCCCCACTTGGGAGAAAGGCAGGGCACAGAATGAATGAATGAATAAATAAATAAATGTGGGAAGTGGCATTTTCTCCAACTCATGTACATCAGAGGCAAGTGCCCTTGGAATTTTGTACTCAAAAGGTCAAGCTGGTCTTATAGGGAACAGAGGGCGATTCTGCATCTGGCATTTGCTCCACATTTTTCTCACTACTGAAGAAAAGGTGCAGCTCAAAACCACATTCAAATACCCTGGGGCAATGCCGTACTGACTGCGAAGTCACCCCGAATGGCCATAAATCTATGCAGAAGGTACCATGAAATCCAATGATCAAAGAAAGTGAAAGCAGCATGCAATGCAGAGGGGAATTTCTGTTCCTTTCTGTTCCAAGGTGGGCTTGGTAAAACAACGGAGGGAAAAGCCAATGCAGAATCGCCCAAAGATATGGGGGATTTCCCAGCCTTTGGAAGTTCACTAACCACAGCTGGTCATCTTGCATTCAGCTTGGAAGCTCATGTGTGGTTTTGTAGTTCTTCAGATATGAAGATTAGGCGGCTTAAGAGCCCTGGAAACTGATGTACAGCCCTCTGAGTTGGCTGAGTCTTTTTGTTTTGTGAACTATGCAAAGGGAGTACCTGCTAGCCCTAGTGTGAATGTTACTTGCATTCTTAATAAGCAAGCCTTTGGGGGCGGGGAGGGGAGGGCAAGATGTACAGCTGAAGTAAATGATGCGTACAGCCTCCATGGTAAACAAGAAGCATGGGAATCTACAGCGCTAATGTATTCAGCGGTTTGCCTTTATTTAAAGCGACTGGCAAGAAGCCAAGGCAATTTAGACTATGGGGGTGCTGTGGAGTTTCTAAGCCATGAGAAGGATTTTAGCTGCATGACTTCCACTGACTTCAAGAGCTCAGTGAAAATGGATCTGCAATGCCAGCCATGAGTGAATTAATAATACTTACTCCCTTCACTTACTTAACACTGCCAGAGACAGTCGGAAGCACAAAAGCTTGGCTTGATCTGGTCCTTGGAGTCTTGTGAGAGACACAGCGGATTGCCCATAAAGAAAAAAAAGAACCGAGTCGGTAGTGTGGCATTTTCCTAAAAGTGTGTGATAAACTGGGCTGAATAAAGAACCTTGGAATCCTCTTAAAACCGAGAGAGATCTTTGCTCCCGGGTATGAAGGATCAAAGGCCAGGCTGCTGTTGCGTCCTTGGCGACTAAGTCGGTGCCAGCAGAAGTGCAAATCCCTGCAGGGCTGGGGGTGAAGCCCTGGAGCAGATCTGCAGTGCAACAGCTGCAAGTAGGGCTGGCAACTCCAGGTTGGGAAATTCCTGGAGAGTTTTGGGGTGGAGCTTGGGGAGGGTGGGATTTGAGAAGGGGAGGGGCCTCAGTGGGCTATGATGCCATAGAGTCCCATGTTCCAAAGCAGCCTGTACTCCAGGGGTTGCCAGGGCCTCCACTCCCCGGTGGGGGTGGAGAGGAGCTTTCCTGGAGTATGGGGTCGGGACAGTGTTGCTACATGCAACGTCCCCAGTGTGATGACATCATTTCCACATGATGTCATAATGCTGGGGACATTGTGCTGGGTGTTGGAGGCAGGGCTTCCCTGCAGCCAGCTGGATGCTGGCAGATTGGAGCCTGCCAAATTGGGGGATCCCCTGCTCCCACCTTGGGCTGGCAGTGGCAACCCTACCAGGGGGACTGTTCTCTGTCATCCAAAGATCAGGTGTAAATCTCCAGAGATCTCCATGCCCCACCTGGAGGATGGCAGAGAAGTGGCTTGATTCGCTGCAAGGGGGCGGAAATATGAAACTGGGTGACCTAACAGGCTGACACATTCTAAAGAGAAGCCTAAGGATGAGGTCCAAAGTAGCTAACAAAACACACAACATGGAGAATGGAGCCAAGGAGAGTCAGGAGGGGCTGTGGCTTGGTGGTAGAACATCTGCTTGACATGCAGAAAGTCCCAGGTTCAATCCCTGACATCTCCAGTTAAAAATGACCAGACAGTAGGTGATGTGAAGGACCTCTGCCTGAGATACTGGAGAGCAGTTGCAGTCTGAGTAGTCCAGTGGTCTGATTCTGTATAAGGCAGCTTCATGTGTCCATGTCCAAGAGCCTGATCTAAGGAGCAGGAAGTGGGACCAGGGAACAGGAAACAGAGGCTAGGAAGAAGTGAGTGGTAGGTGGACCATTTGTCAGGCAGAGACCTAGGCCTAGCCTTGAAAGTTGGACCTACTCAAGAAGAACTAATTAACAATACTTACTCCTTTCACTCACTCACTTAACCCTCTGTTGCTAGAGTTGCCACTTCCAGTCTGGGAAGTTCCTGGAGATTTGGGTGTAGCACCTGGAGAGTGGAGAGAGCTCAAGAGGGATGTGATGTCACTCTGTGACTACTGTTCCTCAAGAACCTTTGTACAGCAAAGTATCTGTCCTCCAAGGCTGCTATTTGCTCCAGGGGAACTGGGGTTGCTAACTCCTGGTTGGGAAATAGCCTGGAGATTTTGGGGGTGGAGCCTGAGGAAGGCAGGGTTTGGGGAGGGGCGGGACTTCGGTGGGGTCTAATGCCATAGAGTCCACCTTCCAAAGCACCATTTTCTTCAGGTGGACTGCTCTCTGTTGGCTGGAGATCAGTTGTAATCCCAGGAGATCTCCAGCTACCACCTGGAGGCTGGCAACCTTAAGGGGAAGTGACCTGTATCACAAGGAAATCAAGTGTAATTTCGCCTCCACCTGGAAACTGGCAACCATATGGCATGACATTTAAGGCACTTGGTGGGGGGAACAGTTTAAGTTGCCACTCTCTAGAACTAACTCAGCAGTTTAGCATATTGTGATTTCACTTCAACAATTAGCTAACTGACTTCCACACTTTCTTCTCCCCAGAGCTATCACAACAGAACTCTGAAAAGACACTTGTTTGTGTCTTTTTGAAGGGGGAAAAAGACGTCTCTTTATTTGCTCAGTGATTCCAACTTAAATCTAGAAATCTGAGTTTCTCTTTGACTTGATCCAGGGCAGTCGACTCCCTCCAACTATCTCTGATTATCGTGGGATACAGGCCCTGATTTCTGGGGCATATAATTAGAATTGGATCCAGCGATCCACGAGCAGAAGGAAAAATGTACTTAATAAAGTTCCACTTGTGCAAGCAGTAGCGCAATGGCAGAAGCGATACAGAACAGTGATATAATTTTAAAGGCAATAATAAGATGCATGCGAAGCAGTGGACTGTACAACAAGCGTCACACGATTTCGTTCCATTTGTTTTTGAAACCGTATCAACACAAATACCCTGCACTGTATCTTCCACGCATGGCAAAGAACCAAAGTGAGCCTTGCTGGAAATTGCAGTGCGGATTAATTTTAGCATTTCTGGTTGCACAAGGACTGTTGTGCATGCAGAAATGTTCTGTCGGAACCACCCCAGTGTCCCATTTTCTTCCTGTTTTTGCCCTTTGGGGAAAAGGTTGATGGTCTTGTCAATCTTCTTCTTCTTTTTGGTATTTTTAAATTGTGTCTGTGTGTGTGTGTGTGTGTGCGCCCGTGCCTGGAAATCATGGTGACCTCTGGCGACTCCTACTGGGGCATGGAGGACGTTCAGAGAAGTGGCTTGATAGCCTGCCTCTGCCTCCCGGCCCTGGTATTCTCTGGAGGTCTCCCATCTGGCACACAGAGCAGAGCTTTTAGCTATGGGTAGTAACAGTGGATGGGGATGTGGAATGCTATGCATGGTACAGCTTGATCTTGTCAGATTGTGGAAGTCAAACAGGGTCAGTACTTGGATGGAGGACTCTGCAGAGAAAGGCAGTGGCACACCACCTCTGCTTCTCACTTTCCTTGCTGGGGTCACCATGACAGAGCTGTGACTTGACAGCACACGCATATGGTAATGGCGGATGGCTTGAGCAGTGATCCTTGAACAAACTACGGATGCTCCAAGCCTGTCCCTCCTATTTCCATTTGTAACAGGTTAGGAGGATATACATCTTTCCTCTCCCCCCGCAGGTCTGTATCATGTTCATGGCTGAACATTTTTGGATGGAGACAATATGACCCTGTTTATTTGGCAGAACTGCCCATGAGTGGTTTGTCTCTTTTTACTCTTTAGGGATGAGCTGTGAGCATTGTCATTCTTGGGGATTTGACTCCCTCCCCAGGGTTTTTGGAAGTGAAATCTCTTAATGTATCTTGTCTCTAGCGCACATCAATGCTTGCGCATGAAACTGAAGGTCCTGCCCATACAGCACAATCTGCCATGAAAACTTCAAGCTGCCTTATCACAAATCAGACCATTGGTCCATCAAAGTCAGTATTATCTCCTCAGACTGGCAGTGACTCTCCAGCAGAGGTCTTTCACATTGCCTGCTATCTGATCGTTTCAACTGGAGATGCTGGGGTTGAACCCTTCTGCACCCCTTGCTTTATGTTTATGTAAGGCACAGAGAAATCCAAAATGCAATTGTCCGGGTTAAGGACAGAACATGAATCCAAGCTGAAGAAGTTGGCATAGAAGCCACTTATTTAAGGAAAAGCAAGATGTCCTCGCCCTGGGCAAGGTAGACAAAATGATGGAGAGAAGTTCATCCAGCTGAAAAGATGTCGCCAAGGTCACAGAGAAGCTGTAGTTTACTTGGGAAAATGTAAGCCATGCAAGTTAAGTTGCCTGAGGGTGCCTTTGCTTCTGTGTTTTATTTTCAAAGGTGCAGAAGAGTGAGACAGAGACTAGAAAGTGTACCATGTTTGCATGGGTCACCTCCCATAATTCTTTTCTTCCACCTCTGTTATTTTGTGAGAGTTGCTCATATGACGGGAGACCATAGACTTGCATTAGTATACAGAGGTGTTTAGAATGAGCTAAAATGAGAGAAGAACAATGGCTCTGGAAAGTGGGAAGCCCACGGATATGAAGGTCTCTTTCTCTGGCCCCAGTTATTGTCTGACCATAAATTCATAGCTGCTGTTCTCCCACTAGAAGTATTTTTTAAATTTTATTTTACAAAATTGACACCCCTCCTTTTTGCCCTCATAAAGCCCACCTTGGTGGCTAACAGATTAAAAACAGACATAATAAAATCACATCTTAAAAACCAGTAAAACCAACAAAACACATCATTAAAACTATTAAAACCAGAGCTAAGACATGCAAAAAGCCCATAAAAACAACAATTAAAACAATGGGCGGGAAGGAGGAAATGCCAAACAAAACAAGCAAGCAAAAAGTCTTCTTGCAGAAGATAGCAACAGAAGGGCACAGATCAGTCTTCCTGGGGAGAGAGTCCCAGAATTTTGGGGCAGTTGCTGGGCAAACTCAGCCTCGCTCCTTTGAGGGGGTGGAGCCCAGGGGGTTGGGGGCGTGGCTGTTTTTTTCTTCCCAGTCTGCCCTTGTACACTGTGAACAGATTGTACATACATTGGGGTGGCCAACCTCCAGTTGGTAGCTGGAGCTCTCCCAGAATTGCAACTAGTGCCAGAGATCAGTTCCTCTGGATAAAATGGTTACTTTGGAAGGTGGACTGTATGGCATTATGCCCCACTAAGGCCCCTCCCCAGGCTCCACCCCCAAATCTCCAGAGTTGGCAACACTATTCATTGTAAACTGTGAAGATGATGATTGTTGTAGAGCTCTAGTAAAAGAGGAAACAGGAAGTTCATTTTGCCCATACACTGAAACAGTTTCACACCTTATGAAGTTGTCCCCCCCAAATATTAGTAAGTAAGGTGCTGCAGGCTTCTTCACTGTAGCTTATTGTCCCCCAGGACAATTCGCAGGGCTGAAGCTGCTTGGACGTTCTCAGGACTGACAGCTTGGAGAACAGTGGATGGTCCTACAGGAAGCTGAGCTTGCAGTGGTGCTTGGCCTCAGACTAAGGAGGCAGGTCATAGCCAGCCACTTGGGAAAGCCACCTAGAACCCTATTGGCCAGGGATGTCAAGAGCCAGACATAAATTCCCTTCTGCCTCCCCCTTACCAGATTTGGGCCTTCCATGCGTTCAGAAGAGAACGTGTGAGATGCTTGATTAGAACACACATGCCCCTAGTCGGCCCCAGTGGCACTGTGGCTCCCTGGGACCCCAGAATGACCTCTGTCCCTGGAAATGTATTTATTTCATTCATACCTTGCTTTTCTTTCCCTTATGGCTTATCTTATTCTCGCCTTCACCATTTCGTCCTCAAAACAACCATGTGAAATGGGCTAGGCTGAGAGTGTGTGACCTTTCTGAGGTCACCCAGCAAACTTCCATGGTGGAGAGGGGATTTTAAACCTGCATCTTCCAGATCTTAATCACTATATCTAGCTGTAACGACGACCCCTAGACCCCCATCTCAGTGGCCCTTCTATGAACACTTTATGCCAGCTCAGGCCCATGGCTACAGTGGGGCCTCCCAGGGCCTGGCCCCCTGACTTCCTACCAAGGTCCCACAACTTCCTTGGCAGCCCAGGCCCCCCAACGCTCTGGGCTGCCCAGAGGACTTGCCGCCACCCCTTCCCTTTTCCCATCTGCCAGCAGCCCAGCACACCCATCTCAGGCAGCCTGTTTTTGCTGCCCAAGCAGGGGCGTAGACTTTTCTGAAGTCCAAGGGGGGGGGGGGCTCTTTAGCGCACGTGCTTTGCGCGTGTGCTTGCTGGGGCAATGTTTTGGCCCCCCCGGAAAACCTACCGCCAGCCACCGCGCCTCCCCGGCCCTTCCGAGGCTCACCAGCCGGTGCTGCTGGTGCCTTTCCCTCCCCCTCCGCCCTGGCCACTCCCTCCCTCACCCCTAAAAGAGGAAGAGGGAGAGATAAGGAGGGAGGAATGGCCAGGCTGGTGGTGGTGGGGGGGAGAGGCACCAGCTGGCGAGCCTCGGAAGGGCCCGGGAGGCGTGGCAGCAAGGCGCCGGTGGCAGGCGCGACGTTTTCCTGGGGGGGGGGGCTCAGTCCCCCCCGGGAAATTTCAGGGGTGGCTCAAGCCCTCGAGCCTCCCTGTAGTTTACGCCAGTGTGCCCAAGGACAAGCTGGGTGCTTCCTCCTCACTCAAGGGGTGGTGGCATGGAGGGAGACCACCTCAGCTTTCTTCTGACTGCCATACCCCTGCAGCAAAACAGGGCAGCTTGTGTAGCAGCAAGACCTGAGCGGTGTGGCGAAGGACAGAGCCAGGATGGAGCCAAAAGGCTGTGCCACTCCAGGACCTCTTTCGGTGCCTGGGAGAGAAAGTTGGGTGGAGAAGTGTGTGAGAGATGCCTATGGAGGGAGAGTCGGGTGGCTGGAAACCGGCATGGGGAATGCCAGAGAGAGAGAAGGAGGCTGGGGGATGCTGGCTGCATTGGAGAATTGGGGAGAGGGCTTGAGGGAAGGGGGTGTGCACAGGAGAAATGATTAAATTATCTAAATTGGCTAAGTGCCCCCCCAAGAAATTTAAATGCCCCCTGACTTAGAAATTCCTGGCTACGGGCCTGTGCCATCTGGTTCCTAAGGGGCGGTATGGTGTAGTACCACACTCTGGAAGTGGTGGCAGTGTTGCTTAGCTAAGACTTTTTCTCTTTTCCAGTCACCATGGGGGCACAAATTACCTGGACCCCTGTTACCACAGTTTGAGACCCCAGATGCCTTACAGTCAGGTGTCACAGGAGAAATCCTAGCAAAGTCTCTGAAGCTGAGGTCCACAGATCCATGGACTTGTGCAGTTTGGATACTAGAGAGGAATTACTAAGGTGCTAATTTATAATAGGGATGGAAGGTGGCATGGTATAGCCCAGTCTCATTGGATCTCAGAAGATAAGCAGGGTCAGTAGTACTTGGAAGCAATGCTCCCTCTAAGCTGTGGAGTTCTGTGAGCAAAAATTCTGCTTTGTGAACTACTGGCATTAAAGTTGTGAGCGAGTGATTTGGCCGCTGCATAAATCAGTTTGCTCTAGGGAGCCATCCTTCCTGAGCTATGACAAACGTGTGAGCTGGAGGCTAAAAAACTGTGAGCTAGCTCACACTAACTCAGCTTAGAGGGAACACTGCTTGGAAGGGAGACCACCAAGGAAGGCTCTGCAGAGACAGGCACTGGCAAACCCTCTCTGTTTCTCACTTGCCTTGAAAGGCCCTTTCTGGGCTCCTGCCACTCGTGACCTGATTCACAATAGGTCTTGTTACCCAGGAAGCAGTTGGGAGAGTCCTGTGTGGAGGCTGAATTTGAGAGTGAGGAATGCTTTTCCGACCTCTGCCTCTGGTCCACAGCGATGTATGCTTTGGTGCAATTTTGTTTTGCTTCAAGGCAAGGAAATACCTGAGGCCAGCACGTGACAATAAAGCGAAAGGGATCGTTCTGTGCTGGAAGACTGCTATAAAAAGACTGTTAATAGCCGTTGCTGGTGTTCACTGTTTTCTGAGCTCTGTGCCTTTGATTAGAGCTGACATTTGCTAAATGTTTAAATGGCTGTTTACTCTTACCAAGGCAGGTATATGGCTTAGTGGAGAGTGCAAGCGAGAGAGAAATCATCCAAGGGTATACCCGTGCTCTAAGCAGAACAGATTTGTTGAAGATTAGGGCTTTGGGTCTCGTTTCTTGGAATTCACAGCTCTGAAAAGGGTGGAGAAAGAAATTAGGGGAAATGCGTGTAGGGGGAGCGGCCTGGCAGAATTCCTGCTTTTCCAACTCCGTGTGGGAAAAATACAGTTTAAATTTAACAGAGGGAGTCCCTCTTAAAATCAGTTTGCAATATTTATGTATTTATTATTTTGATATTTAGGCCCGATTTTTCTTATGGATGGGAAACCATACAACATTGCCTTCCCACCCACCCTTCTGTTCTCACAACAACCATCCTGTGAGGTTGCTGAAGCTGAGAGTTTCTGGCTGGCCCAAGCTCACCCAGTGAGCTGCTATGACAAAGCGGAGATTCGAACTTGGGCCTCCCAGATCCACGCCCAGCTCTCTAACAGCTACCTCTTGCTGGCGTGGAGATATTTAAAAGAGCCCAACCCACACAGGAGGTGAGTTCAGGTCTTTTGAGGATGCCTAAAGTAGGGCTGCTGGGAGGTCCCTGCTGGGGGTGGGGAGTCCTTGCACCCACGTCCTGTTGCTTACCGCCACTGTAAATAGTGGAGGGAGAAAAACTAAAAAGAAAAACAATGTCATGCCCACTTACAGCAAGTTCTTACTACAGAGTTCCTGGTGATTCCTAGAGTTACCTGGAAGTGATAAAGGGTAGCTCTAGGAATCATCAGAAACTCTATGGTAAGGACTTCAGATGCTGCTCCCCCCAACCCTCCTGCTGGTTGCAAAGTAGTGACTGCAATCCTAACCTAAAGTGAGGTTTTTTTTACAATCCAGTTATTATTTTGACAAGTCTTCAGTCATTTAGACTGGGGCAGGGTGTTTCATAACCTCTCGAGTGTGTGTCTCAGGGTGTGTGTGTGTGCAGTGACAAGCCTAACCTCTGATCTGTGTGTTCATTGGCATGAAAACGTTGAACAGACATGCACATGGCTTTCTCTGTGTACCTGGAGTGCAGAGAGAAAATCACCGGCACACAAAGCTGCATGTTCACATAGACTTTGCATAGGTCCACATGACCCTGCGTGGTTCAGAGGCAGAACTGGCTGTGACAACAACCCACCCTTGGGTCTATTCATTCTATCCGCTTTGAATACGAAAAGAGAGCTTTCGTCAGCGTGAATGAGCATTCTCCTCTGCATCTAAAGCAAAAAAGGCAGCTTATTGTAACAGGCCAGTCTATATATTCAACAAACCCAAGCGGTGAAAAGATCTTCCTAGACTGTACCACTTCAGGCTGTAGGGAACACCAGGCTCAAAGGAACAACTAGGTCTGAATGGAAAAGGAGCATGTTGGGGAGGCAGCTGGGCCATCCACTTCTCCCTGCTCCTTTTGTATCAGCTGACTGATTAAAGCCAGAGAGATTTCAGATATATGACCTCCAGCCTGCAACTTGCAGTGGTGCATTCTAAGGACAGCTTTACCTCTGGCATCTGTTGGTGCACGGAATTGGAGTAGATTTGCACCAGTGAGGTTCAGTAGAGGGCAGTATGGCATTATAACATCTGCATTCGTTTGGCTGTGGCGATGCATTCAGTGATCCTTCCCACAACGTTCCTTATTAAGGTGGTGATTTTCAGTAGGAAAGCCTTATGCCGAAAGTTGCTAAACATTTCAAGCTGCCTCATGGGGGATCCCTCCAGGCCAAAGTGGACAGGCAGTGACTCCCTAAACATCTCAAGCGGAGGATTTTGTTAGTCCAACTGCCCTGAAGTTGACAAATCTGGCTTGGCAAATTTCTAGGTGTTTGAAGGTGATGCCTGGGGAGAATGGAGTTTGGGGAGAGGAGGGAACCCAGCAAGGATGTGATGTCACTTTGGAACTTCAGTTTCTCCCAGACTCTATGGTATACCATAGAGTCCACCCTCCGAAGTTGCCATTTCCTCCAGGGGATCTGATCTCTATAGTCTGGAGATCAGTTGTAATTCCTGGAGATTGTTAAAACTATACCACCTCCATACTTTTCTAACGCCTTCCAGATGAAAATGGGGATACCCTTGTACATGTATGAGACCCCCCCCCCCATCTTCAGTCCTGAGTACTCCCTCATTACTTTACATCGCTAAAGACTATTCTCCTGCTTATTGCCTGTAGCCCTTGTACTTTTTTCTTCTGCCATAGCCTGTTTAGTGCTGGATTCTGAAGCAGGTGGCAAGAATCATTAACTGTTTTCAAAAATAGAATGCTTAGTATGATCTTATCTTTCAGCAAAACAGGCTATCTTTATTATGGAAGCGCTGCTCTTCAAGACTCCTTGATCTATATTTGTTTCGTCTGGGCAGATGGTCACAGAAAGGGCAGTTAGAGCACTTCAGCGCATGTGTGTGTAGAAACAACATTCTTGTTTTTATCAGTGGCTTTCTCTCCTGTTCTGGCAAGTTGGCAGCGAGGTTGAAAGATCCATAGGCAAGAAACCAGCAGGGCAGGATGCCGGGCTCAAGGCAGGAGCTGAAACTGGAGACTAGAGATCTCCGCCACAGGCAGGCCCTAGAAAGCTGAAGCGTAGGAGACAGCTCCTCTCTAGGCTAAAGCACAGGCTGGTTAAAAGGAGATATTCAGCCAGCCAAGGCTGGGACTCAGCTCTAAGATTATGCAGGGGACAGAGAATCCCTCTTTTCCCTGTAGCCAGAGCTCGGGCTAACAACCCTCAACTCTCCAGGATTTCCCCAACCTGGAGTTGACAACCCTAGTGAGGTCCTTGAGCCTACGAAGATCTGTAGAGCTGCCTCTTCCTCCCGAGAGGCTACAGCATAGGAGACTTGGGATATTAAAGAGCTATTTCTTCTAGTGTTAGGTGTGAGGTGAAAATATTGCAGTCCAGTTTTTGGATGGTTTTGTTCAATGTGATTCTTTGGTTCTTTAAAAAAAGCAGTATTGTTCATAACTGAGTTGCAACAGCCTGTTGTTTTCTATGCGATGGTGGTCTGGGTCAGCTGCCATAGAACCTTCGGCACAGGCAGAAAGGGATGCAGTTTTAAAAAATACATTAATAAGGGTCTCAAGTTATAATTTATGAACTGAAAATGGCATCGTTAAGTTGGTGTGATGCACTGGGATTTACCCCATGCTCTATGGTTAAACTCTAGCGCACTGGCCTGACGTGATGATGTCACTTCCTGTTGCACAGCGGCAGTGAGGCCACACATCAGAGTGATGCCAAATCCCTTGTCCCCGCCCCCTCCGGTAGGTGGCAATATCAGGGGAAGACTTTGACCTCTATGCCTGTTTGTTGGCCTTCCAAGGCAACTGGCTTGCCAATCGGTGAAACTGGATGCTAGATTAGATGGACCACTGGTCTGATCCAGCAGGGCTCTTCTTATGTTCATGGACAACTTGTTGATCTGCAGGTTTATGATACCATGTAGTTGCATCATTGGCCCCTAATTTTTGGGGGGGAGGAGTCATGGTCTTCTTGCTGCCTCCCCCATCCCATCGTCTCTTAGTTGCACCCTGTGGTTCATATTTTCTACTGAAAGAATGCAAGGCCCCAGTCTCAGAGGGGTGAACTGTAGTGCACTGATGACTTATAGAAAACAATGCATAAGAATTATAGAACTGCCAGAGAGTAGTTGGATTTTTTCGTTTTTTTTAAAAAAGGGAAAGCGATAACTATTAGAAACACCATGTTTCGTACTCTGCCAACTAGCTGTACAGCGGCAGTTAATTAACAAACACAATTCCCTGAGCTATGTTGACATTAATCGTTGATGCTGGTGCACAAACAGAGATATTATTGGCATAAAAGGTAGTTTAGAAGTTTATGCTGCTGCTGCTGCTAAGCAAAACAGCTGCATTAATTTGTGTACCTTCCATGTGAAAGGAAACAAAAAAAAGGGGGGGGATTAATCGGTGTTTGCAAATGGGAAACAGGAAGAGGGACATTTGTGGCTGTATGTCTCATCATGGAGCACAGACTTCTGACAGCAAAGAAATAAACTGAGCTGACTCCATTTTTAAAAATAACACGTGGCAAAGAGGACATGACCACTTTGCACCATGGTAGTTATGGAATATTTTACCCAGGGCTTTTTTTGTAGAAAAAGCCCAGCAGGAACTCATTAGCATAATAGGCCACACCCAACAGCAGAAACTCATTAGCATATTAGGCCACACCCATGACAGCACAGCTCCCTTCCAGGATCAGCTTCCCCAGGTGCCCCATGGCTTGCGGGGCGCATGGGGAACCCGAGGGAAGGAAGGCAGTTTCTGGATCAGCTTCCCGAGGTGCCCCGCAGCTGCGGGGCACCTGGGGAACCTGAGGAGGGGAGGCAGTTTAAACTGCCTTCCCTCCCTGGATCGGCTTGATTTCCCCAGGTGCACTGTGGCTTGCGAGGTGCCTGGGGAACCCGGGGGCGGGGAGCTGTAGGCATGGCCAATTCGCAAGCCAGCCAGAACTCCATTCCTGCCCAAAAATAGCCCTGATTTTTACCTATTTGGAGTTCATTTCAGGTGGATAGCTGTGTTGATTTGAAGCAGCAAAACAAAATTTGAGTGTAGTAGTACCTACCCTGGCCTGGATAGCCCAGGCTAGCCTGATCTCACTGGATCACAGAAGCTACACAAGGTTGGCTCTGGCTAGTATTTGGATGGGAGACCTCAGAGAAATACTAGGAGGAACACATGGAAGCAGGCAACGGCAAACCACCTCTGAACATCTCTTGCCTTGAAAACCCTATGGGGTTGCCATTAAGGATGGGCATGAACTAGCTCACAAACTAAAATTCGTGATGAATGTTGGCCAGTTCATGCTTTGCGAACTGAAGTTTGTGGCAGGTCAACCGACACAAACTTTCCATGAAATTTCAAGCAGTTCGTGGAGGTTTGTGCCAGTTTGTGAATGGATACATTTCCAGAGTGTCTCAGCTCAAACAAAATGTTTACCAAACTTCAAAGCAACAAGGGGCAGGCAGAATTCTCCAGCCTTGGAAACACTCTTGTTTGTTTGTTTGTTTGTTTGTTTATTTATTTATTTCGATTTATATCCCGCCTAGCCAGCAAGCTGGCTCTAGGCGGCTAACAACATTATTATAAATATACAAAGTTAAAACACATAAAATTCCATTAAATACATTAAAATACAGCTAAGCAATCAGATCACAGATGGCAGCAAATACTAAACCAACATCAGATACCAGTGGTCTACTTTCATTCCTGCCAGGAGACTCCCACCCCACCCCAGGTGTTCTAGTGGCGATTCACCCCGCCACCTACTAAGGGCCATTCCCTCCGGTGGCGGCCCCAAAAGCCTGGCGGAAGAGCTCCGCTTTGCAGGCCCTGCGGAACTGCAAAAGATCCTGCAGGGCCCTGATGTTCTCCGGGAGCTCGTTCCACCAGTAGGGGGCCGCCACCAAGAAGGCCCTGCTTCTGGTAGTTGTCAACCTGGCCTCCCTCAGGCCTGGAAGGGTCAGGCGATTTTGGGTGCCTGACCGCAGCGCTCTCTGGGGTATATATGGGGAAAGGCGGTCCCTTAGGTAGGCAGGCCCCAGGCCATATAGGGCTTTAAAAGTTAGCACAAGCACCTTGAACCGGGTCCGGTACGCTATAGGCAGCCAGTGCAGCACCCTCAGCACAGGCCGGACGTGGTCCCTCACCGAGAGGCCCATCAGCAGCCTGGCCGCGGCATTCTGCACTAGCTGCAGCCTCCGGAGCTGGGTCAAGGGCAGCCCCATGTAGAGAGCGTTACAGTAGTATAACCTCGAGGTGACCATAGTGTGGATCACTGTCGCCAGGTCATTGCGTTCGAGGAAGGGAACCAACTGCCTAATCAGCCGTAGGTGGTAAAAGGCTGCTCTGGCAGTGGCTGCTACCTGGGCCTCCATGGTTAAGGAGGCATCCAGGAGCACTCCCAAGCTCTGGACCCTCGATGCTGGCACCAATGGCGCCCCCCCGAAGGCCGGTAGTGGGATCCCTACCCCTGGTCCACTCCGACTCAGGCACAGGACCTCCGTCTTCGTTGTCAGTTTCAAACCAGTCATGTCAGTTTCAAGAGGGTTCCCCCCCCCTTGCCATCCTTCCTTTGCATTCCCTTCCCATTTTCTTTCACAGAGCTTGCAAAATCCCATCTCCCTTGCTTGGATTTCTTGTGACTCTGCTTTGAGATCAGTCCTTTTAAGCTTGCAGTGCCACAATGGTGCTGGGTTCTGCTGGGCATTCTGTATACTGAACTGGTTGTGCTGGGCTTGCTATCCCTCCTTACTTGGATTGTGATTCTGTACTTCACATCAGTCCTGTTGAGCTGGCATTGCCACAATGGCACTGGATTCTGCTGGACACTCTTTGATTGCACTGTTTCTGTTGAGCTTGCAAAAATGCTCCCCTCCCAAGATCTCTGTCTCTCAGAAATCAGTTGTGATAGCGGGAAATCTCCAGCCACCACCTAGAAGTTGGCAGCACTAGTTGGGGCAGGTCACCTTCCAGACAACAGATATGTTATTCCCCCCCCCCCCGCCTGATCTTGCTCCAAGTTCTGAAGATCTCGACCATTAACAATGTGGCCCACTTGTTGGTATAGCAACCGCAGGCAGTGGCAGGATGTCTTCTGAAGTTCATTCATAACCATAATTAAAAGTGACACCCGTTGATTTGCAGCTCTTTTGTGAGGCGCACTGCGAGTCCGTGGCTGAGTACAGCTTGACTTCGACCGCGGCCAGTTTTGTGGCAGCTGTGTTCCCTGTCCTAATTTTTCTCATTGTGCTGCACGTATTTACAGGCTGTAATGCAAAGTGTCACTGCTTTTGCACTTTGCTGCGGTGCTGTCCCCAGTGCGCTGATGTGAATGGGGGAAAAAAACCCCCCATTGCTTTAAAACCGGCTGAGCGAAAAGATGGCACGTGTGAGGCACAAATGAACTAATAAGATCCCCCAGCCATATTTTGGGCCTCGGCTTCTCAGCAGGATTGCTTGAGTTCAGTGTTGATTAGCATCCCCCCCCCCCCCCCTCATTTCAGGGACTGGTTTGCTAAATACTTTTAAGAAGAAGAAGAAGAGATTGGATTTATACCCCGCCCTTTGCTACCCGAAGGAGTCTCAGAGAGGCTTACAAACCCCTTTTCCTTCCCCTCCCCACAACAGACACCCTGTGAGGTAGGTGGTGCTGAGAGGGCTCCCACAGAAACTGCTCTTTTTCAAGAACAGCTGTGCCAGAACTATGGCTTGACCAAGGTCATCCAGCAGTGGAGGAGTGGGGAATCAAACCTGGTTCTCCCAGATTAGAGTCCGCACACTTAACCACTACACCAAACGGAGCATGTGCATTGGTCAGAAGGTTGGCACATGCCTCCTTAGCATATCTCTCCTATAGCAGACTGTAAATGTGGGTGGAATAAGGTTCTGTGGAACTGGGATCTAGAAACGCGTTAAATAATGGAGACGAGTGGCTCAGACATTCCTGGATTATAACTCAGGGGCTTTGTTTTCAGTTGCAGCATTTGTTTCATTGCCTGGATCAAGTGTTTTGTAAAGGGCAAGAGAAAGTTATAATTTTCACATTGCTTCTTCATGATTACATGTATTGCAATGTTGATTTTCGGAAAGGCAGCATAGTATACCCTGATCTTGTCAGATCTCGGAAGCTAGGCAGGGTTAATACCTGGATGGGAGACCACCAAGGAAGGCTCCGCAGAGGAAGGCAAAGGCAAACCACCTCTGCTCCCCACTTGCCTTGAAAGCCCCTTGCTGGGGTCGCCACAAGTTGGCTGCGACTTGATGGCACTTACATCCGTAATGGTGGTTTTATTGGTACCAAGTAGAACTTTTGTAGGCATATCGGCGTGGAGCCAAAAGGGGCCCTCCTTTGTGAAAAATTCCTTCCACAAGCAGAAGGATGCTTTCTGAGAGGGAAGAATTCCTCCCATGAACAAAATGTTAAAGGTTAGATAGTAGGGTGTCGAAATTAAAGAGTGGGACTAGGACTGCTGAGACCTGGGTTCAAATTCCTGTTTGCAGTGAATCTTACTGTATCTCTGTCCTGGGGCCAGTCACTGTTTCTCAGCCTAACCTATGGCAGAGGGGGAGATTACAGGCTTGCTAACTGCCAAGTGGCAGCTGGAGATCTCCCAGAATTACAGTTGGTCTCCAGCCAACAGAGATCAGTTCCCTTGGAGAAAATGGCCACTTTGGAAGTTGGTCTCTATGGCATCATAACCTCTTGAAGTCCCACCCCCCCCAAACTCCTCCTTCTCAAGCTTCACTCCTCCAATCTCCAGGGATTTCCCAGTTCAGAGCTGGCAAATCTAGGGGAAAATATATCCTTCTTGGAGGAAGGGGAGAAGAAATACATGATAAGCACAGGGTCATTTTTCATTTGGGTTCATTTTTAAACTGTTCGGGCAGTAAGGTTGCGTCAGTCAACGGATTAACTAACATTCTGTCGAAAGAATCAATTGTGATTGAAAAAAGGGTGCTTCGATTGAAGAGCCAACGCCTTTAAAAGCAGCTTTAATTATTTTCAGCTCACAAATCTGTGGCAGGCATCTTCTTGGGAGAGGCATTCCTCTGTCTCTCATGCAATGGCGGGAATGCCTCTTCCGAGGCTGCGCCTGCCTTGATAAACACAGGCATCATCTGAAACTGAAAGAGAATTTTTCTCTTCCTTTGGCATGGCTGTTTTGTTGATATACAGACTCACACAGAAACTGGATTAATGCTCATTTGAAGGGATGCCTAGGATTTCTTTAATTGAGTGACAGCCTACCATTAATTAATTGTTACAGGGGGAGAAGAAAACCCAAACAGCCAGCAGAGGGCAGTAGAATCCTAGAGTTTGTGTTTTATTGCTGCATAAACTGAAAAGCCTGGACCTGCGGGCGGGTTGGGAGTCCCTCCTTCAATCCATCAGCCCCCAAATTTTCCAAATGTATGACAGTGTCAAACTGTAGCATTTTATAAATGGGAACAAAATGCAGTTTAACAATCTGATTTTCACCCCTTCTCCAAAATGCTCGCAGACATTTCCTCCCCCCTCTCCCTGACAAAACGCCGCTGCATTCACTCAGCACTTTTTGATTTAAACAGTGTGTACATATAGAGATTTTTTTTTCCAGGTCGGAACAAAAATGTATGTCTCTAACTGGTGATGTAAAATGACAGATAAATTGCTTTATGCCTTTCGAGTATGATTTATTGTAATGGAATGCTTGATACTTGGCACTTGGGCCTCTGGGTTACATCTTAGCTACTGTGCAGGCTGGGAAAGGAGCATTGCTCATGCTTCGGTGGAAGCACAATATATCTCCGGGAGGCTTCCCCCCCCCTTGTTGTTCCACAGGCAATCTGAATACATATTGCACAGCAAAAGGCCACACAATAATCAGAGCACTCCAGCAAAGACCGTGGTTTTCCCCCGCACTTGTTCTCAGACAACTTGAGCTGTCTCAAGGTCAGCTGTAGGAGCTTGTGCAATTAGACAAAGGCATCGGTGCTGTTCATTCCCTTCTTTTCACTTAACCGCTGCATCCAACCTGGAACTGTTTATTTCTCAAGCATACTTTCCACGTTGCGCCTAACATTCTGTGCGTCCTCTCTGGTTACAAAAGCCCATGCATTGCGCTGCAGACGACTGTGGCTGGAAAAATCCTCCTCCGCCTCCCTTTGCTCGTGTGCCTTTCCTACCCTTCCAGGTTGCTCGAAGGCTCTCGTCACCGGATCGTGTACACGGTTTTAATTACAGCTTTCTGGCGTGTGCTTATTTGATCTTCCTCTGACACCTGGAGAGTTCCACGTGCCTCGGCTGCTTTCAAGTCAGAGCAACCACAACTGCTTGTCATTGGGATTCTTGCTGATCGAACATGAGATTTATATTAACAGGGGTTTTTTTTTAAAGGAAGAAATCCAATGGTTAGGAGAAGTGTCAAGTCGCAATGCAATAAGCATAATTTTCGAAGCTTCGATATGGGAAGAGCAGTGCACAGCTGTCTAGCTCTTTTTGGGGTACTTTTGCATTGGTGTGTGCGCGCATGTGTGTGTGTGTGTGTGTGTGTGTGTGTGCCCGTGCCTGGAAGTCATGGTGACCTCTGGTGACTCCTACTGGGGCATGGAGGATATTCAGAGAAGTGGCTTGGTAGCTGCCCCCTGCCTCCTGACTGCTGGTATTCTCCCCTGCCTCCTGACTGCATGCTATTCTCCCAAGGAGGTCTCCCATCCAAATACATGCCAGGGTCGGCCCTGCTTAGCTTCCCAGATCTGACAAGATCAGGCTTGCTTGGGCTATCCAGGTCAGGGCACCTGACTAGCTCTTTGTTTTTGTAGGTGCAGAATCCCATACCAAATTGTCTGTCTTGGGCCAAATGTAGACTAATGCTAGCAAGCGAGATCCTTTTCAGGAGGGCATACTCATAGGTGCAATCCTAAGCAAGGCTACTCAGGTCTATTCAGTGTCTGCTCACCCTACTCAGGTCTATTCAGCGAGGTGAAGAAGAAGAAGAACAAGAAGAGATTGGATTTATACCCTTCCCTTCACTCGGAGTCTCAGAGTGGCTTACTAGTCACAAGGTTAGCTGGCAACCTGATCTTGGGCCAGTCACACACACTGTCGACCTAACCTGCCTCACAGAATTATTCGTGAGAGGAAAACAATGGAAGAGGAAAGAACAACGTGTGCTGCCCTCAATTCCTTGGAAGGAAAGGTAGGTTGAAAATATGAGACACCTAGATACTGGCCAAGAAATGGTGACTTAACTAGGGTTGCCAGGTCCTCCCAGTGTGTGGGGGATGCCCCGGTTTCCGGTGCTCCCCCTGGCATTGGCCACCTGGCTAGAGTTACCACCCCAAATGTGACACGCCTACATCACCTGGAAGCGACATAGGCATGTTGGGGATGTCGAGGAAGGGGGGGTGTTCTCTGTTTTTTGGGCAAAACTCTATGGTAGAATTTACTTCAAACCATAGAGTTTTGCCCCCAAACCAGAGCATCGCCCCCAATGTCTCCGATGTGCCTATGTCACCCCAAGGTGACGTAGGCATGGCATGCTTCTTCCCTCCCCTTTCCTGGAGCATCCTGATAAGTTCCTTGCCGGCTTGTCATTCAAACCTGGCTTCCCTAGACTTAACAAAGGCTGCTAAACGCATGGAGCTGCCTTGTACAGGTCCATGGTTTCTACAGCCTCCCTGGGACCTGCTGGAAGTGACAGATAGAGCTGAGCATCATCTGCATATTGGTGGCAACCCAGCCTGAATCTCCAAATGACCTGGCCCGGTGGTTTCATGTAGATGTTGAAAAGCAAGTCAAGACAGAACCATGTGGGGCTCTTGATTGGTTCTGGTGATTCATACCCATCAAGGTCTAAAAGCCCTGTCCCCTTCTCAGGTGTAGGAAGAGGAGGGGAAATGAAGCCACACTTCCAAGGGGCCAATGTGAGGAGATGTGTGGATGCTGCACTGCCAGAGTCTGTGTGCCAATCTTATGTGCCAGGACGGAACTGCTGGAGGACATACCAGCTTTCTCTGAATGCATGCCGAGAGAGCACATAAATGCTAAGCCAACGCTGAATTGAGCTGAGGGGAGTTTGTCTATGGCTATGTGGTCCTGTGGAGAGAATGTGGTTGTTTGTGTGTAGGTAAGTCTTTAGACCACTCTAAAGCCAAGTGCTTTATGACACTGACGGAGAGAGGTCTTTCTGCTCCCTATTGTCCATTCCAGCAGCCAGTGGCTGGGAGGTATCGAACTGACTTGGGATAATGGCATGCAATCAGCCCTTGTGAGTGTCACATCTAAGGTGCAGAGCTGTGGCTCTCCCTCTACAAATCATATTGTACATTCCATTTCTATGCTTTAAGGAAATCATGACAATAGCTTGACTTCTTCTCTGCTTTTGCAAACTGACCTTTGGGCAATAGGGCACTAAGTGCTATGGTGCATGGGCTGGTAACATGTTTTCAGTTCTCATGGATGCCTCCTGTTTTTCTTGCTTCCTCTCTGTCTGCTATTGTACGATTATAAGTGGTCTTTGTGTGCTGTACTCTGTAAATGGCCCCGTTCTGCTCTAGCCTTTGGCCATTAGCAGTTGTAAAACTGAACGCTTGTATGAGAATGTAAGAAGAGCCAGGCTGGGAGAGGCCAAAGGGCCCATGGTCCAAGATCCTGCATCCTATGACGGCCAGCCAAATGCCTCTGGGAAACCTATATGCAGGCTATAAAAGGTGTCTATCTCCGATCTGGGACATTCAGAGGTGTACAATGGTCTTGGATCATAGAACAGTCTTCGGCTAGTCAGTGCACCTTAAAAAGTTACAATAAACCAGACAGTGGGTTGGAGCCCACCAGTTTTTTTGCTGTTGAAAAATGAGAGGTCCACTTTGGTCACCGGGAAAAAAAGAGGCTACGCTAAGAATCATGGGCTATGTTGCCTGTACAAAAACTATGTGGAATGGGGCTGTAGTACAGACGAGAATTATAGAATCATACAGTTGGAAGGGGCCACCCAGGCCATCTAATGCAAGCTCCTGCTCAATGCAGGATCAGCCAAAAGCATCCCTGACAAGTGTTCATTCAGCCGCTGCTTGAAGACTGCAAGTGAGGGGGAGCTCATCACCTCCCTAGGCAGCTGATTCCACTGTTGCACAACTCTGACTGTAAAAGTTTTTCCTAATATCCAGCTGGTACCTTTCTGCCTGTAATTTAAATCCATTATTGCAAGTCCTATCCTCTGCTGCCAGGAACAGCTCCCTGCCCTCCTCCAAGTGACAGCCTTTCAAATACAGAAAGCAAGCAATCATGTCTCCCCTTTCCCCCATCACCTTCCTACTTTCCAGACTGAAGATTCCCACGTCCCTCAGCCTTTCCTTATAGGGCTCGATCTCCAGGCCCCCCGATCATCCTCATCGCTCTCCTCTGCACCCGCTCCATTCTGTCCACATCCGTTTTGAAGTGAGGCCTCCAGAACTACACACAGATTTGGGTAGGGTCAAATGGAAAGGGCTAGCTGGATCCAACCCAGTCAGTTCATCTAGCTTGGTGTTATCTATTCCAACTGGCAGCGGCAGAGTGAGGTCTTTCCTGATTCACGCTAGCTGAGAATCCTCTAACTGGGGATGCTGGGGACTGAACTTGTGACCTTCTGCATGCAAAGCAAAAGCTCTACCACTGATTCTTGACCTCTAACCGCTACTGGGCCATGCCTCAGGAAATGGTACAAGAAGCATTAAGAGGGTGTTCCTGACCAGTAGAGACTGGAAGAGATTGCATTTGCCATTTCACCTGATGCCTTCGTGACATTTTGCTTTGAGACTTCATGAATACCTCCAGAGGGACCACACACACATGGCCAGCAAGGAATATTTTTGGAAGACTGGTCTGTTGGCTGTGATTTTTGTAAACCATTGTCAATCAATCAGCTTCATTAGTTTAACTAGCACTCCGTCTGCAAGTGTTTAATTACAGTTCTGCTCCATCCTGCCAAGTAATCATCCTGTGGCCATCAACATATGGAGGAAATATTTGCCCACCTTCTACATATCCACTCAACCTGGACAGCCCAGGCTAGCTCAGTTTCATCAGATCTCAGAGGCTCAGCAAGGTCAGCCCTGGTTATTATTTGGATGGGAGACCACCAAGGAAATCCAGAGTTGCAATGCAGAGTGGCAGTGCCTCACCCGATAACAGGACAGTATTTTTTAAAAGCAGACGTACAGCGCCATAGTTCAAGTAACAGTCCCATCCTTGTTATTCCCTTGCTGCACTCTCCTTCTCTGTTTTGACTTGATAATTAATTTGGTTCCTATCCCTGCTTTTAAATATAGGGATCAGGGGCTGATGAAGCGAGCCTTTGGTGTTTGAATTGCTTTAGCATCAAATCCCAGGCTCCACATTGCTCTTGATCCCAGTAGAATTCACTAGGCGGAGGGCCCACGGTGACGGAGGGCAGTGCATTGCCCCGAGAATACCAATGAGTTGATTATCGCAACTCGTGTTCGCCGTTCAGATCAACATCTGAGCTTATGACTCTATCCGTACACTATGTAAGAGTTGAAAATAGTCCTTGCGGCACATCAAGAATTTCCCAGCTTTTAGCAAATCCATGGAGGGCTTTGGATGTGCAACACAGAACTTGTTTTTCACTGGGAGATTCTGTAAATGACTTCGGTGCTTCTTTCTCGTTTTCCAGGTTTGCGGAAACCAAATGCTTTGTGCTGTCTTCGCAAGGAGAGTTGTCATGCAGCATGGCTGAACCGAACGCCGAGTAGGGACAGGCATGGACTGCAAAAATGCCATTCAGTTTGTGGTTCGTGGCCAAACCATGAAACGAACCAAGAACCGAACTGAGCCAGTTTAAAGGGACTGACAAGGAAGCTGGGAAATGGGGAGCAGCCTGTCTGGGGTTGGGCACCGCTTCAACAGTGGAAGCCCCCATACATCATCTGGTGATCTGGGGGAGCCCGCGTGCTCACCTACTCTCCCCTTTCACCTGAGGATGCCCCCTGGACCTCCCATTGGAAATTCACTCAGGAGGCTAGTGGAAGAAAAAGACCGACGGTGGAGAAGGGGCAGCCAGCTGAGGAGGTTGGTAAAAGAGATGGTTGTGGTGAGCTGCACAGCAGGAGCAGGACCGCAGCCACAGTCTGCAATGGCAGTATAACAGCCAGGCCCACCTCAGAAGCCCAGGGTGGGGGAGGTGGTGCCAGCAGGGAAGGGGGCTGCTCCTACCCAGGGACCATGTGGGTTGGGTGTCTTCCAGCAGCGGCAAAGCTGGGCCCAGCAGGAAGCAGGCTGGCCATGGGAGATGCCTAACCCACATGGTCCCTGCGCTGGAGTGGCCTTCCTCCATACTGACTGCCTCAGTTGGCTATCCCTTCTCTGCTCCCAGCCTGCACAAGAAAGCTGGAAACAGCTGTTCAACCATTTTGGTGGCTTTCTGCTGGAGCAGGAAGCGGGGTGTGGGTTAAAGGGCCTTGAAGTCCCTTTAAACCCCTGCTTTCTGCTCTGGCACGAACCCCATGAACTGCCTTAAAAGTTCATGAGGGTAAGTCCTTGGTCATGGACCCGTCATGGACTTCGGCTCCCTAATCCCGAACAGGGCAAAATTCATCACGGATTTTTCTTCGTGGTTCAGTTTGTGCCCATCCCTAATGCTGAGTCAATGAGGATGGATTTCCTGATTTGTGAACTGTTCATTCAGGCCATGCCTTGAGGTCAAAGTGTGCCGCAGCCAGTTTTAGAGCAAAATAGTTATACAAGGTTTCATTGATTTGGATGGTGTGGCCTTAGAGCAGGGATCTCCAACCTTTTTGAGCCTGTGGGCACATCTGGAATTCTGACATGTGGGCACAGCAACACAACGGCTGCCACAAAATGGCTGCCTCAGGAGGCAGAGCCAGCCACAAAAAGTTGCCACAGCTTAATTTCAGTCACACAGTGCAGATCCTTGTGCTGTGCTGGCAGCTGCCGCTGAAGCAACATTTTAAAAAAAATCTGCTCAGCCAATCAAATCTCCAATAGTCACCCCGAAGCCTCTCAAGGCTAAAGCCTTACCTAACCCTGGCCACTTCCTAAACCCACTTGGTGGGCACCAGAAAAAGTGTCTATGGGCACCGTGGCTCCCATGGGCGCCATGTTGGGGATCCCTGCCTTACAGCAAGGTGGTGATTTTGCAGCATGATACCCTGCCGCCTGAGCATTGATAGGGTTCACCATTCAGAGCATGCATGCATCCAGTTGTATCGCCATACAGATTGAAGTAGGGTGTATTATTCACCAGTTATCTTTTTTACTTATTTATGTATTAAGACAGTTACGCCTCCTCTTTCTGCATAGCTTAAGGCAGCTGGTGCTGGTGCAAAGTGATATCAAGTCACCATGATGACATTATGTCCCATCCAGGGAAACCCTAGTGTGTGTGGGACCCATTCTAAAATTGTAGCATAAACACACACACGTGCACACACACAGCTGTGCAGCTTTGCATCAAAGCTGAAACGCATGAAAGCTGGACCTCCAGCGAGTGATAGGGTCATCCCAGTGACAGAGAAAGCATTACACAATGACCGATTTCACACCAGGCGCTGTTTTGCTGTCGGTCTTCCCTTTACCCCAATTGCGTGCTTCAATTTCTCACTATTTGCTGTAGGGCGCATTTTGATCCGCGGCTTTGCCCGATTGCCTCCGATTTCCTCCGTGGCTTCAGTGATCCTCAAAAAACAGGATCACTGAAGCCACGGGGGAGATTGTGCAAAGCTGTGGGTCAAAATGCACCCCGCGGCAAATAGTCAGAAATTGAAGCACGCAATCGGGGCAAAGGGAAGACCGACGGTGAAGCAGCGCCTGGTGAGAAATCGGTCAATGTCAACATAAATCCTTACATTATTTTCACCATGGAGGGAAAAGCATGTTATTTTTGGCTGTCAGCTCTGTCATCTATCATGGCTGGAACATGCTGATTGTGTATATTTTAAGCTCAGAATTATTTGAGAAGATGAGATGCCCCAGTCATTGTGTGGGATCTGTGCCAATTAGCTGCAGATAGTTTTTCATGCGTGTTTATTTAGGGCTTTTTCACATTTAAAGAGAATAAGGGGGTGGGGATATAGTGTTAGGGCTTAGTGGGAAAGACTGGAATTGCTGACATGGGTAATGGGAACAGCTTGTGACTTGAGTTGATTCTCATGTACAGTAGGATGTGGGGACTGCAGTTTCAAATGTGATCGCCATTCATTAACACCAGCACCCAAGATAATGATGATAACAAGGAACACTGATGCACTTGATCCTGTTTGGGTGGTCCTTTTATAGGCTCTGCCACAGGCTTTTAGTATCAGTGGAGGCCTGTAGATATTCTGGCCCCACTGGTGGACCTCCTGATGGCACTTGGGTTTTGGCCATTATGTGGCACAGAGTGTTGGACCGGATAGGCCACTGGCCTGATCCAACATGGCTTCTCTTATGTTTGGCTGGATGTAATCTCTGCCAGTTGCCTCTCAGCAGAAAAGGTACTATTAACAAGTGGGCTTGTTTGGGAGAGGCTGTTCCAAGCAGATGGTCATTCCTGTTGGGGAAAAAAAATACAAGGTTCTGTCTTGAGCCATGGGCTCCAGTTCTCATACCAAATATGAACACAAGGTATGGAAAACTATGTAGAAGGGGCCTTTCCCAGGGCTTGCGTACAAAGTTTGGTGGTGGAAAGTGCCGTCAAGTCACAGCTGATTTATGGTGAATCTGTAAGGTTTTCAGGGCAAGAAACATTCAAAGGTGGTTTGCCATTGCCTGCCTCTGCATCACACCCCTAGTATTCCTTGGTGATCTCTCATCCAAATGCTTGCCAGGGCTGACCTTAGCTTCTGAGATCTGATGAGACTGGGCTAAACAGAAAATTACAACAAGCAAAACACTGGCTCCATTCTGAATAACACAGGCATAGTCTGATATACATTATCCTCAGGGTCCTTTAAGTTTCAAAAGACTTTGGGGTGAATCCAGTAATTCTTTTCAGTTCTGTCTTCCTTTGATGGGAAAAGGCGTCCTCCTGCGGATGAGAGTCATTGGATTGGATCTCACCAGCTTTTCTGCTGGCAAAACAGGAAGGCGGGGGCCCGTTTTGTCAACCAGCATTGCTATGCTGGGAACTGTGGGTCCTATTTGGACAAAAGTGCTGCAGCAAGGAAGGAAATGGGGGAAGATGAAGCAGAAATGCTGGTAAGGTACAACTCACTGAATCTAACAGTGAAATGAAATAATTGGATCCACCCCATACATCATGTTTTCCAATCTTTTTTTAATTTACTACTTTTATGCTTCTCTCACTAAGACTCAAGATGGCGATATCTATAGTGATGAAGCATATAGTGTAGAGGCATTTCTGTATACTGATCAATGTAAAGAACTGGTCATCTGTGAACAGGCCCCAAGATCACACAGCCATCATTAGTTCTAAAGTCCTACACAGCTTGGGTTTGGCGTATCGGGAGAACCACCAGGAAGGGGCTGTGGCTCACTGACAGAGCATCTGCTTGGCATGCAGAAGGTTCCAGGTTCAATCCCCGGCATCTCCTGTTAAAGGCTAAGGTAGTAGGTGATGTGAAAGACCTCTGCTGGAGATGCTGGAAAACTGTTGCCAGTCTGAGCAGACAATACTGACCTTCACAAACCAATGGTCTGATTCAGTAGAAGACAGCTACATGTGTCCATGTATATGTTCCTGCCTGGAAATTAAGGTCACAGGCAGGGGCCCTCTAGACTGTCCCATCAATCAAAGCAGCTTGTTTGGTGCATACACGAGAGAGGGCCTTTTCAGTGGTAACCCCACAATTATGAAGCCAACTCCCCAGGGAGGTCTGGTTGGCCCCTCACTTTAGATCTTTAGAGGCAGCTTAAAGATCTCTACATCTGTATTTCAGGGGTAAATGGACATGGTTTTAAACAAGGTTCCTTAATTGCATTCCATGCAAGGAGGGAGGCACAAACACTGCAATGAACCCACACCCTGGCTTAATGTCGCACTAGGATCCGGGAGACCCGGGTTAAAATCCCTACTTTGTCATGGGGGCTTGCTGTGTGAACATGGGCCACTCATTCTCCCTCAGCCTAACCTACCTCACAAGGTGATTGTTGTGGGAGATAAGATGGAGGAGGGGCGAATGGTGCTCTAAGGGGCTTCGGGTCCCCATGGAGGGGGAAGAGGCAGGGAGGAACGCATTTGATCAACTCTGATTCCTTTCTGCCTGAGGTCATGCTGTTTCCATCTGCACATTGCACAACTGGCTCAGTTAAAAGTTGTACACTTAAATGGAAACCAAGTTCTAAATTTTGATATCCCAAGAACAACAAAAAAAGGATTTAAAAGTGGATATTGTGGATTTTTTCATTCATTTTGTTCTCCAAGGTCAAACCTGTCTGTTGTTCTGGTTACCTTTTGACTTCTTACTTTAGCATTCTGGTCCCCTACGATGAAAAGGGCATCTTTTTTTGGTGTTGGTTCTAGGAGGTGTTGTAGGTCTTCATAGAACTTCAGCCCCTGTGCGACTGAACAACAAAAAAATTGCAGATTTCATAAGAAGATATTTTGTTTTGTTTTGCTGACACTGTTGTCCTACAAAATGTTCGGTTTCACTACAGATGGGTCTTCTCTCTGGGTGGTCCTTGATAGTGACTCCTGAGAAGTTTGCAGCTGAAGTCTGCAGTTTGAAGTTTCCAGTGATTTATTGACTTGTCTATTACACCAACCTTCATACAACCTTCATACAACTATGTTTGTTTCAGGTAACCTTAAAGCAAAGTCATTGCCTTTTCAGACGTACAGGGTCAACTGATGATTGTACAATACCCATAAGAGATTTTTTCCGATCTCTTGCCACTTTCAGAAGGACTTTCTAGTTGCCTCAGCCACCGCAGAATCCCTCCTATATGAAAGCAAGAAAGCTACAAGACGCAATCAATCAGGTTTTCTTGTTTTAACAGGAAGATGGTCATCACAATACAAGACAAAAATATTGACAACCAGAAATTGTTTAATGATTGATAAATAAGAATCAGCAAACCAGTCAAAAAAACTAGATCAGGAATGATAATACATCACAAAGAATCTAAATTCCTGTGGGGATTTAGGTTAGTATAGTACTCACAAAGCATGATATTAAATTTCTCTACAGGTTTATTACTTTTATACCAGAAATAAATGTGGCAAATAGACAGAAAATCAACAGTTCAGTTTTTCACAACTCACCGTTTCTCCATCCTAGAAAAAGTGTTGGTGGATTATTGTTGTTGCTGCTGTTGTTATCCCTTCTTTCTTCCATTATGGAACTCAAGACATGATACATAAGATTCTCAGCATATATGAGTGAGTGCTTGGCTTCTTTTTTATAGTCATATTCTATTTGTCTCAACGCTGTTGTTTCTCTTTAGTTTTCACTGTTGGTTTGTAGATATGTTTGCATGTCGTATCCTTTTTATACCCAATTTAAACGTATATCATGTGTAATGCTGAGTTGTTGGCGCACAAATCACATTGAAAGCTCTCTATTTTATGGGGAAGATTTGACGCGAGGAAACAGATAGGAAATGGAAATAATTGCAGGTTCGATTTGCAAAAATCAAAACTGAAATGGCCACTTCAGGGTCAATAGTGTAGAGATGAGAAATTCAAAATTGACCAGACTTGTAGGTGCTTAGCTTGAACCAAGTCATGATACCATCTACTCTGCTTTACAGCAGCTCTGTAGATCTCATTTGAAATGCCCTTCTCAGCATCTGTAACATGAAATGCTTTAGCAATTCCAGGGATTGAAACTGGGACCTTCTGCCTGCCAAGCAGATGCTCCACCGTTGAACTTTACAGCCTTTCCCTGAAGTGCGTGTTTAGAAAGGAACTGCTGTCAACTGCATTTTATCTTCAGGCATATCTAACTGGAGTCCAGCAACATCCACCACCACTACCCAACTACTACCCTCAAAGATTTATTTTCTCAAGGCTTAGGGAGGATGGTATTGGCAACTTTGGAGTGAGTTGCTAACAGTGTTATAGCAAGGCTTCCCCAAAATGAAGAAAAAAGTCCTCATAAAATAAGGACAGTGATTTAGGAGGAGGCACCAGGATATAGGTTTGTTGGTACAGTTGCATACAATTGGAGCATATGAATAAGAACATAAGTAGAGCCCGGCTGGATCATGTTGGAGAAATGAGCATGTAATGCAAGGCCTGAGAAATTCAGTCATTATAGGGTTAACTATGCAACTTGTTTGTTTACCTATGTTAGCCTGGAAGTGATACCTGGCAGTTGGCCAATTGACTGTAGACCCGGGAAAACTAAAGGTGTACTGTCTTGCTAATTGGTCAATGATATCAGGTGTTTCCTTTCAGGGGTCAAGAAGAAGGAGAGATCCTCCATTACAATCCCTCACTCTCTATCAGTATGTCTTAGTGTGAAGACGGAGCACAATGCAGCTCCTTAGAAAGCATGTTTTGTTTATTTGTAGCTAATCCCGTTTACCTTTTCCCTTTAGTAATAAACTTCTTTTAAACCAAAAGAAGCAATCTCTTCTTTCCAGAAAAGCAAGATTCATTACTCTGATTTTTCTGATTATTGGACAAAAGTCCTAACAGATCAGACCAGTGATCCATCTAGTCCAGCATCCTGTCTAACACAGTGGCCAACTGGTTCCTCTGGAGGGCCAACAACAGGGCGTAGGGGCCAAGGCCTTCATAAGAACATGAGAAGAGCCCTGCTGGATCAGACCAATGGTCAATCTAGTCCAGCATCCTGTCTCACACCACAGCCAACCAGTTCCTCTGGAGGGCCAACAGCGGGCGATGGAGGCCAAGGCCTTCCCCTGATGAGAACGTAAGAAGAGCTCTGCTGGATCAGACCAGTGATTCATCTAGTCCAGCATGCTGTCTCACACGGTAGCCAACCAGTTCCTCTGGAGGGCCAACAGCAGGTGATGGAGGCCAAGGCCTTTCCCTAATGTTGCCTCCTGACACTTGGATGCAGAAGCTGACTGCCTCTCAGTGTGGAGGTTCATATGTAGCTTGGCCCTGAGGTTGTACCCTAAAACATACCCTGGATCTTCTTATGTGTATATAATTTCATAGGGTAGTTGTGTTAGTCTGCAGTAGAACAGCTAGATACAAATCCAGTAGCACCTTAGAGACCAACAAGATTTCCCAGAATGAAAGCTTTTGTAAGTCAAAGCTCCCTTTGTCAGATACAAGCAGGAATGGAGAGCCATGAGTCCAGCTCTTGAGAACTGGATAGACAAAATGCAAGAATATGCAGTTATGGCAAAACTGATAGATTTCGTTAATTAAAGACAGAAAAATAAAATTGAAAATAACTGGCGAGTCTTTTATGATTACTATAACCAATCTTTCTAGTCATATATTTGAATGGTTTAATATTATATGATAGTTTTAATATGAAAGGATGCCATCTTTTATATAACTTTTATTACAATAAATTAAAATATGTTAACGTCATATACAAAATTTCTATGAGGTTATTCATGTTTTTTTATAAAATGGATAAGAGAATAAAAATGATAATATATTATGAGAAAATGGTAGAATAAGCTGAGTAGGTTGCTTTTTTAAGCTACCATCTCACATATTCATTGTATATACACATGTATTTTAATTAATGATTGTCCTTAATATCTGCAAAATTGCCCTCTGTATTGTGTTTTTGTAATCATATCTTATATTCCCTTTCCCCTATTATTTTTCTTTATTATGTATTTCTTTAAGAAGTTAAAATAAAATTTAGAAAAAAGAGAGAGAAGAGATCCATGAGTTGTTAGCTCAGTCTGAAGGTGGAAAGGGAACAATCAGTCTTTTATTAATTCTCGTAGACCAACAGGTCATAAGCAAACAGGGATTATTACATTGATATACAAACAATGTAAGAAACATGAGAATACATTAGAGACATAAGCATGCGCTATTTTTGAGCAGGAGCGCACAGAAACTCCATTTCTGGCTGGCTTTTGAGTTGGCCATACCTACAGCCTCCCCCCACCCCCGGGTTCCCCAGGCACCTCATAAATCGTGGGGTGCCTGGAGAAGCCAAGCCGATGCAGGGAGGGAAGGCAGTTTAAACTGTCTCCCCTCCTCGGGTTCCACAGTGCCCCGCAGCTTGTGATCCAGAAACCACCTTTCTTCCGTTAGGTTTCCCATGCACCCTGCAAGCCACGGGACCCCTGGGGAAGCCAATCCTGGGAGGGAGCTGCGCTATCCAGGGTGTGGCCTAATATGCTAGTGAGTTTCTGCTGTTGGGCGTGGCCTATTATGCTAATGAGTTCCTGCTGGGCTTTTTCTACAAAAAAAGCCCTCATACATTTTTTTAACATTAGGAAGTGATGCCCTTAAGTGCCATGGACAGAAATTTTGCCACTGCAAGAGTCACATTTGGATTGTTATCTGCTAGTAACAAAACTCCATTTTTTGGGATACAGGTTGTGATCCATTTGTCCCAGGCCAAATTGTATTTATTGCCATCAATTAACAAGTGCCAGATAGTGTCTAAATCACCGGATTTGCAGTCACATAGCCACTCCGAGAAAGGAATTCCTAGAAACCTGCCTGCTAGTTTCCCCGGAGGCAGGGCATTTAGATGGAAAGGGTGTTCCAACACCCTCCTTTCTTTGCAACATCACTCCCCCGAACCTTGCTGGTCTCTAAGGTGCTTGAAGGACTCAAATCTAGCTGTTACCTGTAAATGTTTCAGTGGAGAATCAATAATGATGTGTGAGGAATTTTCCAGGGACCATCGCTCAGCATGACTGAGCTTCTCACTGAAAAACCCTGATAAGGCTTCTGGGATATCCACAATTTGGAAACCCCTGGTCTGTAATAATGTTCTCTTCGTGTGCAATCCAAAGCAGCAGAAAGCCCCGGGCTTCAGTCGTGAAACTGCTTTCTCCAAATCGGTCCCTTTGAAGCTGCTTTAGTGGGATTTTGATGAGGCTTTAATTAAGGAATTAATTGGTTTGGGAATTTTCCCATCAAGAATTCTGAATGTTGGAGTCCCTTGTGCCATTTCTTGCCCCACAATGATTTTGATAGACTTCGCGCTTATCTCCTAAGTCTATACACGATACATCTGAGTGGTATTCATGGAAATACCTGCTGCTGGGAACATAAACCTATCAAAGATAAAAAACAGGAATGAGCTTTTGAATGGCCAGGTCTTAATTGAATTTCAGGCCTAGTTGGAAGCTGTGTTTCATTGCCTTACGCGCTGTAAAAATGAATCGAGCCTACCCTGAAGTATTTCTGGATTGGGGGCGGGGGGAGCATCACTTTGATTTTGAGAGCGGAATCAGTGATTTTCAACCAAGGCTGGTCGGGACTTTGTTGACAGATTTATGAAAACCATTTCCCCAAATTAATACTGAAGAATAAGGTATTCATTTACAGTGATCTCGACAGGGTGTCTGTCACCAAGCCAGTGCTGGTAACGAAAAGAACCTCTGAGTAAAGCTAGAGTAACCAAACCTTGGCAATGTTTTGTAGCATGATCTTGTAAGTAATGGGGTTGGGGGGGATCAAGTGTTTTAATTTTTTCTTAATGTTTCGTATTAGCTAGCAGTACTGACTGTGACCTGGATAGCCCAGGCTAGCCTGATCTCATCAGATCGGAGAAGCTAAACAGGGTTGGCCCTAGTTAGTACTTGGATGGGACACCGCCAAGGTAGTCCAGGGTTGCTATGCAGAGGCAGGCAAGGGCAAACCACCTCTGAACCCCTCCTGCTTGAAAACCCTATGGGGTCGCTGTAGCTTGGCTGCAACTTGATGGCACTTTCCACCAGAGGTGTAGAGTTTTGCAAATTCCGGGTGGGGGGTGGGGTGGGGGCTCTTTAGCACATGCGCTTCACGTGCTCGCTCGCTGGGGCGATGTCCCCCCCCACAATGTCCCCCCCCTCTGGGAAACCTCTGTGCCTCCCCGGGCCCTTCCGAGGCCCGCCACCCACTGCTGCCGGGGCCTCTCCCCCCCCACTCCTTCCCTCTCCCTTCGCCGAGAAAAGAGGGAAGGAGAGGGAAGGATGGAAGAGTGGCCAGGCAGGTGGGGGGGAGAGGCACCGGCAGCAGCAGCTGCCGGCCTTGGAAGGGCCCTGGGAGGTGTGGCGGCAGGCGCTACGTTTCCCCGGGGGGGGGGAAATTTCAGGGGAGGCTTGAGCCCTCGAGCCCCCCCGTAGTCTATGCCTTTGCTTTCCACCAATGTCTAGTTGATTTGGAGTTGATAAAAAGAGAACCAACCCCTCCCCAGTTCATGTGATGTTTAAAAAACATTAAATTGTTCTAAAGTTTAGATACCAGTGTTTGGTCTCTAATGTAATATCAGTGAGTCCTCTCTGAAAATGTTATTTATGTCAGCATTTCTGTCCTGCTGTTCTTCCCACTGGAGACACAAAGTGGCTTACAAAGAAAAACGCACACGCACACATATGCAATATAATTTAGATAAACAACCTCCCACAGCAACAAAATACATAACGTAACATCAACTCCTGGACTGGTCCTGGATCCACTGGCTAGATTCACTGAAGGCTAAGGGTGCCAACACTGCCTCAAGAAAGGCTGGAGATTTTGAGGACAGTGCCATGGGGAGGTGGAGTTGAGGGAGGATGTGATGTCACTTTCAGGAGATGCTCTAGGAATGTCCCTTAATCTTTGTGATAAGGACCAGAGATAAGGGGAAATTTCTAGACAGTCATAATGGAGGCTATTTTGTGGCCAGTTTTTCTCCTCCTCAGTTGCCATGGATGGGCAAATAGCAAGCCTACTCAGGGCCAAGAGGCTGGGAACTGTAGGCGTTTGGCTTTTGCTCTTTGGCTTATGCCTCTGGCCACAGCCAGGTTAACCTGTAACACTGGGGTCCCCCACCTTTTTGAACCTGTGGGCTCATTTGGAATTATGACATGGCTCGGTGGGCAAAGCAATAAAATGGCTGCCACAGGAGGCGGAGCTGGCCACAAAATGATTGCCATAGCTTAACTTCAGTAACATGGCATAGATCTTTGTGATGTGGTGGCAGCTGCTGCCAAAGCAACATTTTAAAAAAATCTGCTCAGCCAATCAAATCTCCAGTAGCCAATCAGAAATCTTATTGGGCAAAAGCCCTACTTAGCCCCACCGCTTCCTAAAAACATTTGGTGGGCACCAAAAAAGTTGTCTGCAGGTGCCATGGAGCCTATGGGCACCACGTTGCGGACCCCTCCTATAATGGGAAGTGAAACAAGCTGAGTCCTGATCTTATTCAGCGAGCAGGCACATTCCCAAGATCTGGCCCCTGGCTAGAAGATTCCCTGCCCCCATTCAGATGTAAAGTCTTTTGAGCTGACTAGAGATTGGGGTGCTTTAGCTTGGAGAAATGACAACTGAAGGGTGACATCAGGGGTCCTTTCGTAAAAAAAGAGGTGCAGGAGCTCATTAGCATAACTCATTTGCATATACCACACCCCCTGACGTCACCGGAAGTGTCAAAAGGCCACACATCCCTGACGTCATGGGCAGTGTGTCAGAAGGCAAGACGGGAGGGGGAAGGAAGGAAGGAAGGGGGGAGAGAAGGAGGAAGGGGGGAAGGAAGGAACAGGAAGGTAGGTAGGTAGTTGGGGGGGAGAGAGAGAAGGAAGGAAGGAAGGAAGGGGGGAGAGAGGGAGGAAGGGGGGGAAGGAAGGAACAGGAAGGTAGGTAGGTAATTGGGGGGAGAGAGAGAAGGAAGGAAGGAAGGAAGGGAGGGAGGAAGGGGAGAGGGAGGGAGGAAGGGAGAGGGGAAGGAAGGAACAGGTAGGTAGGTGGGGGGGAGAGAGGGAAGGAAGGGAGGGGCGCTTCCCCCCCCACTGGGGCTGGCATTCCCCCCCCCCCTTGCTTGGGCCTGAGTGGCGTTAAGCCACTCAGGCCCGACTTCCCCCTCCCGGGAGGCAGGATGGGCCTTTCTCGGCGGGGGCGGCGGCGGCCAGCCGCGGCCCCGCAAAAGGCGACGGGGGGCAGGACGGGCCTTCCTCGGCGGGGCCGGTGGCGGTCAGCCGCGGCCCCGCAGAAGGCGACGGGGGCGGGACGGGCCGAGAAAGGCCCGGCCCCGCAGAAGGCGACGGGGGTGGGATGGGTCTTTCTTGGTGGGGCCGGCGGCGGCCAGCCGCAACCCCAGAGAAGGCGACTGGGGCCGGGACGGGGCCCACCCGGTCCCGCCCCCCGGCCCCTTCTCTCCCGGAGCGGCGCTCCGGCTCGCTCCGGCCCCAACGGAGCCCTGGGTGACATGATCGAGGTTTACAAGATTATGCATGGGATAGAGCAGGTAGAGAAAGAAGTCCTTTTCTCCCTTTCTCACAATACAAGAACTGGTGGGCATGCAATGAAATTGCTGAGCAGTCGGGTTAGAAGGGATAAAAAGAAGTACTTCTTCACCCAAAAAGGGATTAACACATGGAATTCTTTGCCACAGGAGATGGTGGCAGCTACAAGCATGGATGGCTCTAAGAGGGAACTGGATAAACATATGGAGCAGAGGTCCATCAGTGGTGGTTAGCCTCAAGGTATAGAGAGGATCTCTCAGTCTGGGGCAAGTGATGCTCTGTATTCTTGGTGCTTGGGAGGGGCAACAGTGGAAGGGTTTCTAGTGTCCTGGCCCCACTGCTGGACCTCCTGATGGCACCTAGTATTTTTGGCCACTGTATGATGGAGTGTTGGACTGGATGGGACATTGGCCTGATCCAACATTGGCTTCTCTTAATGTTCTCTTATGTTCTTATGTAGATGCCCAGGAAATTATCTGCTGCTCGATTTCTCCACTTTTAGTGGGGTGTGCATATTATTGTTGCCTTGGCTGTGAGGAAACAGTTTTGCACAGCACTTTGCTGAGGAGTGTGAGACATTGCTTGAAAACATAAGGGCTTGTTGTATGGGGAGGCAAAGTGTCTGTGAGGCAGTCCTTCCCAGAAGCGACATCGGTGTGACTCTGCAATGCTTTAGGATTTTACCGAAATGCTATGGGGGAACCATAGAGTGCTGCACCAGTACACCAAAGTCACTTCTGGGTCAATGCTGTTAGAGATACTGTGGCATTGCTGTGATGCCCATTCCCTCCATTTCCCCCCTGCTGCTTGACTGGCTGGTAATGGGCACCTGGGATCCAAGATGAGATATAGCAGGAGACTTGGCAACCCTATTTCTAAGATTATATGATATGGCCAGTCACATCTGTGAGTCTTTCACAGGACAGAATGCACTGTTGCTATAGTTCAGGAAATGCAAGCAAACACAGACTAGCTGTGTAGTCTGCTATCAGTCTGAAGGGGAGCAAGAAAAGCATAATTCAGTTGGCAAGGTCAGTGAGGGACCGTATTTCAGTGTGTCTCAAACATGTTCATCACTTGATGACTAAGACATCTGTCGGGAAGGAGCACCTGCGAATGAGCCCTTGCTGACCATCTGTCACAGATAACACTTCCTTATCAACTCAAACATTCTGCTTGCCCAGTGCCCAGTTCACACAATCTGCCAGGAGTCACCAAATGATGTCCCCGTATGTGTGAATTGAAAAAGAAACCGATCTGCAAGTTAGTTAGCCTAGGAAGTTGCTCTTCATTTCGGCACTATCACAATCCCATCTTTGCAGAGCTTTCTTGCTAAACCGAGCAAACACCCCCCCCCCCTTTCTGCCTCCAGGTAACAGTGGAGTTACCTGTTCCGTACAGCCTGAATGCCTGGCCCTTCTCCCTCATGGCTGGTGTTTATTAATTCCCTCTCACAATATTAAAAATGTTAATTTGGTGTTTGCAAAGTCTCTGGCTTCCCGGTGAGAATAAGACCAAGCTGTTTAATCTTTCCATACAGCCCAGTGTAATTTTTGAGAATTGTTATCATTTTGATTACTTGGTGACGCACTGCCCAGAACAATTACAGGCTCTGTGAGCAGAGCTGCAATTGCTGGTTTATCAGAGGACTCAGACTCCACGGGGTCAGCTTCAGTAGCCCCACACTTCACAACCGCCCCTCAGCGATCCCTTGTACTGCTTTGCTCACCTAAGTGGTAGAATATTCTGGGCAGCTTGGAGGGCACCAGATCTGTCAGGCCCCTGGTCAGTGCTGGGGATCCCCTGCTCTGAGCTCCCATTGCTCACTGCTGCCCCTAGTGGCAGTGGGAGGGGAAAATTAAAAAACACCACCACCACATTGGCATTGTGAGCATGACGGCATCGCCTCTGGGGAAAACCTGGAAGCAACAGCTGTAGCTCTAAGAGTCTCCAGGAACTCTATTTACCAAAGGGCTCCCAGTGATTCCTAGAGCTACTGCCTTCACTTCCAGGTTTTCCCCAGAAGTGACGTCATCGTGCTCATAACACCAGCCCCTCCCCCTGCGTCCCAACCCCCAACCCCCAGGCTAGGGGGTACAGTTACTTGTGGAGGTGTCAAGATCTGCAGAGGTCAAACTAGCAGTGCCCTCAGTGGACCCTGTTCCTAATCAGGGTTGCTGATGACCATTGTGGTTGCAGAGCCAGTTGGGGGGGGGGGGGCAAGAGGGTCATTTGGTCTGGGCCTCAAGCTTAATGAGGGCCTCAGGGTTGGGTTTTTTTGCATTTCATAAATCTTGCAGTTTATGTTTCCCATTATGCGTACTTTATTTTGTTTCCTTAGATCGCAATTTTATGGCCAGAGGTAGCAAAATCTGGAAGTGGGCCAGGGTTCTCTGGATCTCCTTCATGGGTCCCCAGACAAAGATTCCCTCTGGTCCCCCACCCTCTGTATATTGCCTCTTCACATTCAAAACGCCACACACACAATGCATGATTAGAAATGGGTTTGCTGCTGCTGTCCCTCAGCATCATCTTACCTGGTTCCCTGCCTCCCAGACGTCTCTGTTCCTGATTGGGTCATCCACCTTGCCATGGCCTGCTCACTCCCCCTTCGCTCTTGCTTCCAACCTACACTGCCACCAAAGGGAGAGGTGAATAGGTTAGCACCTTCTTCTTTGTCCCTCTCACTGCTTGTTCACTCAAAGGAAGAAGAAGAGGAGGAGGAGGAGGAGATTGGATTTATACCCGGCCCTTCACTTGGAGTCTCAGAGCATCTTACAAACTCCTTTCCCTTCCCCTCCCCACAAGAGACACCCTGAGAGGTTATGGGCTGAGAGAGCTCTCTCCAGAACTGCTCTTGAGAGAACAGCTCTGACAGAACTTGTGACTGAACCAAGGTTATCCAGCAGGTGCAAGTGGGGAATCAAACTCGGTTCTCTCAGATTAGAGTCCACACACTTAACCACTACACCAAACTGATGGTGGCAAAATGAGGGAAGAAGGAGCAGTGACAAAATGAGGGGAGGAGCAGTGGCAACATGAGGGAAGAAGAAACAGGGCCAGGGACCTCCAGTGTTCCACTCCTGCTTGACTTTGGTCCCTCAGCAGGCTCCCCAACATTCAGGCCTCTCAGAGAGGCTCCTTATTCGCTAGGGTTGCCAACCACTGCGGGGGGGGGGGGGGCAAGGCCTGGGAATTTCCCGCTTTTACAACTGATCTCCAGCTGACAGAGATCAGCTCCCCTGGAGAAAATGGCTGCTTTGGAGGGTGGACTCTAGGGCATTGTTCTATGCTGAGGCCCCTCCCCTCCCTAAACCCCACCCTCTCCTGGCTCCACCCCCAAAGTCTCCAGGTATTTCCCAACCCAGACTTGGCAACCCTATGCCAGCATGACACAAGCAAGCAGTGGGAGACTCACCAACTCCAGTGGGGCCTTGCTGGTGATATAGTGACATCACTGGCAACTGGAAGGGTTGCCTCAGTGACTAGTTCTTGTGGCCCTTTCTTACAGGGCCAGGGAAATGCTGATTGCCACTTTGGGGTTTAGAAGCAATTTTTCTCCAGGCCAGTTTGGCCAGGGATCCTGGAGGCTCTTTGCCATCTTCTTGAGCATGAAGCTGGGGTCAGTGTGTGTTTGTGTGTGCTCGCGAAGAGGTATTTGTAAATTCCCTGCATTGTGCAGGGGGTTGGCCTAGATGACCCAGGAGGTCCCTTCCAACTCTATGATTCTATCATAGTGCTGTATTGGCCCCATGTTACAGCATCCCTGGCACTCCTGATGGCCACTTTCCCTCTCATCTGTCTCCCCCCCCCCCCCCGCCACACTGAGCGGTAGAAGGAAGGAGCAGCATGGGTGGGAGTTTTCCTACCCAAGTGGGAAACCTAGCAAGCCTGCTACTAACTGGAAAATTGGGTGAGCATCCTGAGGCATTAATTGGGGGAATTCATGAGATCAGGGCTTACTTGGTCTGGGGAGCTGGTACCCCTTTGGGAGAGCTGTTCCCTGACCCAAAGGTTTGTGGTTAGTGAGAAGGACTCTGACCTGCCCCCCTTGAATCCTAGCAAGTATTTGGCTAGAAGGAGTCTGAGCTGTCTGCAAAATCTGAGTCTAGCAACACCTTGAAGACCAGCTACATTTTCTTAATTTACTGGTGCAGCACACATATGTGCACCGGGGGTGAAGGAACCACTGTACGCTGTATGATTATACCATCTCTCATTCCCTTCGGTGTGGCTCTAAAGATTCAGGAGCCAGATTTAACACTCCCACAGAGTATATTTTGGAATGCCCCTACAATACCTTTCATGGCTAACTATGATACAGATACCTTCATACAGTGTGCATGTGACATTAAATTGGGACCACTAAGAAGCCCTTTCTGGCCGAAACGTATCTGGTCTGATTTCATTCGTTTATTGGTTCCAATCAGTGCTACTAAGCAGATTCTCTAAGCTGAGCTAGTGTGAGCAAGTTCACAGTTTTTTTTAGCCTCTGGCTCACACGTTTTTGTCTTAGCTCAGGAAGGATGGCTCCAGAGCAAACTGATTTATGCAGCAGCCAAATCATCTGCTCACAGCTTTAATGCCAGGAGCTCTGAAAGTAGAATTTTTGCTCACAGATTCCACAGAGGGAGCATTGGTTATATGTGCTGCAAAGTTTGCCACTAAGAGTTTACTGTGTTATATGTAATGTTTACTGCACAGTGTGTGACCTCTATGGCCTAAAGGTTCATTGGTTTTTAATGAACTTTTAAAGTGCACTGTATTAATATAGATGTATTTTAATTTTTTAATCTGTACATGGACACATGAACAGTATACATGGACTTTGAGCCAGGATGGAGTTGTCCAGGTAGCAGGGACGCCAGGAGGAGAAACCCTGGCTCTGCCTCCTCTTCCCTGAAGTTTTTGTTATCTGCACTAGTTAAATAGCTCTCATTCCAGTTGTGAAGCTATTGTTGCTAGAATTGCTGGTCTCCAGATTGAGCCTGGAGTTCTCCTGGAATCCCAGTTGATCTCCAGACTGCAGAGATCAGTTCTCCTGGAGAAAATGGCAGTCACAGAAGGTGGGCATGGCATCCCGGCTGAGGTCTCCCTTCCCAGGCTCCGCCCACAAATCCAGTTTGGTGTAGTGGTTAAGTGCGCAGACTCTCATCTGGGAGAACCGGGTTTGATTCCCCACTCCTCCACTTGCACCTGGCTGGATGACCTTGGGCAAACCATAGCTCTGTACCAGCTGTTCTCTCAAGGACAGCTTGGGAAAGAGCTCTCTCAGCCCCACCTACCTCACAGGGTGTCTGTTGTGGGGAGGGGAAGGGAAAAGGAGTTTGTAAGCTGCTCTGAGACTCCCTTGGGGAGTGGAGGGTGGGGTATAAATCCAATCTCTTCTTCTTCTTCTTCCCGTATTTTCCCAGTCTGGAACTGAGAACCCTAATTGTTTTATGGTGAGGAAGCTGTATTCCTCTGGCTCTCCATCTTCCGGTCCCCATAAATGACTTCCCAGATGCTTCCCTCCAAAGACCTTTTTCTTCTCCTTGCTTTTCAGCAGGCTGTCTTGGTGTGCACCTGGAATTTTAAGTGGCGTTCTGTATTTTTCAACCCAGCAATGACTACTCTCTTCGTCTGTGTAATATCCATTCCTGACTGACTGCAGTGCCTGAGCTGAATGGAATTGCCTAAAAATCGCTCAAGCATTCCTGTTATCAGTGAGTGATTTGCCGGCATGAGAGACTTGTACTCTTTTGCTCGGGTGCAGACCTCCACAATATATTTGCAGAGACTCATTATACGGCCTCCGAGTGTTTGAGATCTCAATTTAAAAAGAAGAAGAAGACAGTAGCACTGTTGGGCTGTTTGGGGTGGTGGTGGTGGGGAGACATCGTAGGCCGCTATGCAAAAAAATTAATAATTGAATGCTTATCTTTTCAACTAATGAGTTATGCTCCATAGCATTCCTTGTGAGATTTCTTGGTGCCACTGTTGTTAAGAGCTGATTAATATAACCTGGGTAAAGATCCTTTTTTGATTAATACCTGCTCGCTAGAGGCCTGATCCTGTGATACGGCCTGTTTTTGAAATCAATCGATGCTTTGATTGTGCAGGGAATATGGGATCCGATACATAATGAACATAGATTATATGCCATGCCTTATTTCATCTCACTGTACATGCAGATGAAAAGAGGCGAAAAGAGACACATGACCTCATTAACCCAGAGAGAGCACTGTGCAAGACTGTTTCATTAGGTGAACATTGATGACTGGCGCTGTCCTATTGCATTTTCTAGTGGTATGCTTTTTTACGACAGATTTGCAGCATTGGGATTCAGCAAGAGTATGCTTTTCAGGCAGCAGTCAATTGCTGTTTCTTCTTAAGGAGTTAGGAATGATCTAGGCATAAAGAAAAAATTGGATGTTTTAGAGATCGTTAGTTCATACGGTTGCCATAGGTCGGAAGCAACTTGATAGCACATACACAGATTAGCATGTTAGTTTTTTGGGGGTGGGGTGGGGATTGTCATGTATTTCCTTCTGTCTCAAGTGCCTGGCAACCAGTGGGAGGGTTGTGGGCAGGAACATGGGGTGCAGCAACACTGGCTGAAGCGCTATATCACTTCAACTAAAAACCCAGAAGTCCTTGAGCTTGTTTGGAGGTTCTAGCAGGGGTGCGCAGCTATCGTATACCCTTGACCGAAGAACGGTTCACTCCTTCTATCTGGGATGGTCATCCTCTTCGACCGAGCGCGCAGCTTCGGGAGGGACGCACATGGAGCGGTGAGGGAGGTAGGGGACACCCGCCTAGCCAGCCAGATCAGCCGACTCAACCCTGGCGATCAATGGGGTGACAGATGTCGCAGCCAGATCGCCCTCACATCCGCAGAAGTACCCGCAGAAGTCTTACATCCAACATCAAGATATAAAGGACAAGATTGGCTGAAGTATAGAGACTTATTAATAAGACATGGTAAAGATTTCAAACTGAAGGAGCAGCATCAGATTGACTTTGATTATGGTTGGTTAAGATATAGACAAATATATGATTTGTATAGAAGTGATAAAAAACACGGTTTCAGGGGAAAAAAATAATGAAATAGAACAAGTTTGGGAGGAAGGCGGAAAAAAACTGATTTCTAAAATGTATAAAGTCTTGCTAAAATGGTTTAATGCAGATGAAATGGTAAAAGAACAAATGGTAAAATGGGCGATAAACTTTAACAAAGACATTGAAATGGAATCTTGGGAATTTTTATGGAAAAATGCTATGAGTATATCTACGTGTTATAACTTAAAAGAAAATTGTTTTAAAATGATGTATAGATGGTATATGACACCAAAAAAAATTGCAAATATTGGTCAGAATATGTCTAACAAATGTTGGAAGTGTAAAAAGAAAGAAGGTTCTTTTTATCATATGTGGTGGACTTGTGATAAAGCAAAGATTTATTGGTCCAAAATACATGCAGAAATGGAAAAAATCTTGAAATGTACATTTAAGAAGTTGCCTGAAATGTTATTGCTAGGACTTAAACTAGAAGAGATAAATGTAAAGAAAAGGACAATAATATGGTATATGATTACAACAGCAAGAATGGTGTATGCACAAAATTGGAAAAATGAAAAAATACCAGAGGTGTGGGAATGGTTGAAAAAACTGTTATATATGGCTGAAATGGATAAATGGACTAGAAAATTGAATAATCTCTACTCAGAGACCTTTCTAGAAGACTGGAAAGATTTGAAAGAATATGTTGAAAAATACTGGGATATGAAAAACTACATTTATACATGATTATAATAGCATAAAGGAATAGAAATATATTATATGAAGGTTTTAGTTAAAATTAGACAATGAAGCTGTTTTTATTTAGAAATATATAAGAATATAGAAAATAAGAATTGGTGTATAAATATTTTAAAGATATATAACCGTTACCAGAAATGAAACATAGATATAGTATTACTATTTTGAATAAAATGGAAAATGTGTTATGCTTCAGAGGTGGTGGGAAACCACCAAAACAAGATAAAAATAGAATGTACAAATAGAACAAAATGTTATATAATATGGAAAAAGGGATTTGTATAAGGTAAATGTATTATTTTTGATGTTTTTTTTTTGAAAAATAAAAATTTCTTTACAAAAAAAAACAAAACCCAGAAGTGGCATTTGGTAGCTCTAGGAATCACTGGAAATGAATGTTTTTGGTAATTCAATGTCACATCTGGGTTTGTACCAGAAGTGATGTAGCACTGTACGTGAAGCTACCTTTCCCCATTTTTCTTCCTCCACCGCTTGAAGCGGCAGTGGGCAACAGAGGCTGAGGGTGAGGATGTGCCACCCTGATTGGGGACTTGGCAGCTCTCTCTGGATCTCAGGACAGCAGGAAACTCTAAAAGCCAGTAATACCAGAAGCCAGGGTGGGGGAGCGGTTACCTAATGAAGTTGAAAAGCAGTAAACTTCAGGACAGACAAAATGCAGTACTACTTCTTACAATGCACAGTTAACTCGTGGCATTTTTTGTCACAAGATGTAGTAATGGCAGCTAGCTAAATTTAAAAAGGAATCAGCATCTGGTAGGCTACTTTAAGGAAATGGATGCAGGATGAGATGTAACTTTGGCCTGATCCATCTGGGATTTTTTTTTTTACAGAAGGCCTAAAAGCAGGGCTCAGAAGATTCCATTTGTTCTTTCTAACTTGGATTAAGAAGCACACTGCCTCTGAACATGGGGTTCCGCTTAACTATCATGCCTAATTATTTAACAATGCTGATGGACTCTTTTTCTGAGAATTTGTCTCATCCACCTTAAAAACCATTTTGCAGACTACCATCACTATATGTTGTGGCAGAGAGTGCCATGTGTTAATGATGTCTTGTGTGCAGAAGTACTTATTTTTGTCTCTTCGGAATCTGTGAATTATCATGCCACATAACTAAACAGCAGGAAGACATGGGGCATATCTGCTCTAACAGGCCTGTAGCCATGGTGGGGCATTTGTGGGCAGAGCCCCACCACTCAGAGCCCTGCCCCACCATTTGATGATGACAGACGCCCTACTCCCCAATGCGCCTAGCCCTGCAGTGGCAAGTGAGGCTGGGGGAGCTGATGGGAGGGGAGAGAAACTGACCAGAAGCAGCAGGCAGCTTTCCTTTCCTTCCCCAGCCTCTCCACCGCTGCTGGGAGCTGGGGAAGGAAAGAAAGCTGCCTTGCCACTTTTGGTCAGTTTAACTCCCTCCATCAGCTGTTAAACCTAACAACTGTTCCTGTGGGAGTGAAACTGACCAGAAGCAGCAGGGCAGCTTCCCTTCCCTTCCCCAGCCTCCCCATTGGTTGTACTTCTGGGGCTTCCTAGTGGGAGAGGTACAACAAAGGTAAAGCTGCATGGTCCCCAGCATCCCAAACTGTGATACTCATGGTCCATGGCCTAGTAATCGCACGGGGCTGGGTCTACTGAATAGGAGTACAAATAATGCCATTCCACACATCACTAAGAATTGCATCATATGATAGAGATTAATGTCTGTAGTTCAGTAAGGAGAAGTAGAAGACATACCTAAACACACGCCTAAAACTGGTTGCCCCCTGTGTGAGATGGGATGCTCGACTAGATGGACCACTGGTTAGCCTGCAGCGGTGCTTTTCTAATGTTCTTAAGGAAGAGCCAGGGTCTTGGAGGAGGAGAGCTCTGTAGGTGACCGTGGACCATGATGGCTAAATACAGTTTCTGTGTTCTGACCAAGGCCAGATCCTGTAGGCCATGGCTGTGTGTCTGTGGCTCAGTGATAGAACCTCTGCTTTGCATGCTGAAAGTCCCCAGTTGTGTGTCCAGTTAAAAGGATCAGGTAGTATGTGTTGGGAAAGACCTTCCCCTGAGACCCTGGAGAGCTGCTGCCAGCCAGAGTAGGTAAAGCTGACCTCGATATACTGAGGCTCAATAGAAGACAGCTTCAAATGTCTGTGCCGGCAATCATTTCTACTTGGCAATTTGCTCAAGAACCAAGGAAACCTCCGAAACCTTCCATATGCTCCCTACTTTCACAGATCTGATGAGGAGATGGAGTCGCTTCAGCAAAAGTTCCTCTGAGCCACCTGTGCACCCTTTGTACTGTGTGCAGCTTTTAAGGCTTTTACCCTATTTCATTTTGATGTGAAGTGCCCGTGTTCCGTTTTAACAGGCATTGCCTTTTCTCATAAGAACTTACGAGAGTGTCATGAATATGAGATTGTCGCCTTGGTTTTGGTTTATCCTCCCTGTCAACTTTATTGATTGTTATAACTCTTTCTGCTCTTTCCCCCCACTCTCTGAACTGTGTATAGACATCCACCTTTTTTTGGGGGGGGGGGGGAAGATCTCTTAAAAATTGACTGCGACTGAGGACTCACACAGCTCAGAACGTTAGCATGAGAGGCCACAGAGTTTGGGACTTTTCAATTTAGAAGAAAGATGACCAAGGGGGTCAGGAAATGTGAGATATTTATAAAATTATGCCTGAGAGATAGTGGGTAGAGAAGATTGTTTTTCTCCCTCTCCCATAAAACCCCCAAAGAAGTTAGATGAACTATAGACTCAGGACAGAGACAAGGAAATACTTTTCCATATACTGCAAAATTGAGTGATGGAACTCACCACCACATGATAAAACAATGGCCACTAATTTAGATGACTAAAAAGGGGACTAAATACATGGAAGATGCATCCATCGAAGGATGTTAGCCATAATGAAGATATTTAATTTTAAAATTTTATTTAAAAGATTTATAATCCTGCAGTCTAGAACCTTCACGATCAAAGGCTGCAGTGCCTCTGAATGCTAAAGGACATTAGCAGGAGAGGGCTATTGCCTTCGTGCCCTATGTTTTGAGCTTCCATGAAACTTTTGGAGGTAATAGGGTGTTGGACTAGATTACGGGTGCTGCAGAACTCATGTAGAATGTATTAATTGGTCGAACGTACTGATTGTGGTGGTCAGATATGAGCCAATCGCTGAGTCAGTGGTGTTTAGCACCAAGAGACCTGAATACCTGCTCAAACAGGTTTGCATTGAGGTTTTGCAAAATGGCACATGTGTGAAGAAACACTGCCAACCCAAACACATCAGCAGCCATTGATGTCACTAAGGACTATGGTTACCAACCTCCAGGTGGGACCTGGAGTTCTCCTGGAACGACAACTGATCTCCAGGCTACCGAGATCAGTTCCCCTGGAAGAAATGGCGGTTTCAGAAGGTGGACTCTAGAGCCTCAGAGCCCCATTGACCTTCTTCCCCTCCACAGATTCCACCCTCCCCAGGCGCCTCCCACCAAATCTCCAGCAGTTTCCCAAGCCAGAGTTGGCAATCCTGCTAAGGGCTACTTAGATTACTATTGAATGGTGAGATTATCTTTTTTTTAACAGAATTTATTTATGACAGATGGTATATGATAATTATTTGACTATATTTAAACCACTGCATGCTGACTGAAGAAACAGACCTCTCAAGTCCCCTGCTGGGCCAGGGGATCTCATGTCCTGAGTTCCCCTTACCTGCCACTGCTCCATGCAGCCAGGGTGGAGAAATAAATAAAAACGCTCCAGAATCACAAGCACAATGATGTCACTTCTGGGAAAATCTGGAAGTGGTGGTGGTAGCTCTAGAAATTGCCAGAAGCCCCCTGCTGACCATAAAAATTTCTGGCGATTCCTAGAGCTACCGCCATCACTTCCAGAATTTTCCTGGAAGTGATGTCATCACAGTGTTCCACCACCATATCCCTGCCTCCAACCTTCCTGCCAGTTACCAGGCTCAGCTGGGCAAACCTAGCATGCATAAAATGAGGGTGAACAAGCTGAAGCTTAATCCTGACAAGATAGAGGTTCCCTGGGTTGCTAGGCCCTACCTTGCAACAGGCGGGGGATCGACGGGCCTTCTCTGGGAGTCTTCTGTGGCATGATGACAACAGCCAGAAATGACATCATCATTTTGTGTGGTGACACTCTAGTTTTTGGGCAAAACTCTATGGTTTGAACCCAGTTTTGCCCCAAAACTAGAGCGTCATAGTGCAACATTGATGATGTGATGATGTCACTTCCAGGTGATGTCATCACATTTCATTTTGGGGCAATTGTGGGCAGGGTTTCCCCTCACCATCCACGTGGTGGGTGGCAAAAAGGGGCCCACAAAAATGGGAGAACCCCCACCTAGACTGAGGAACTGGCAACCCTGGGGTTCTCTGGGTTTGTAGAAAGTCAGACCAGGGACTTGGGATCTCTCCTGGCTTGGATAGGGTTGGAGTTATACTCCCTTGAAAGGCCAGTTTTGCTACTTGGGAGTGCTGCTTGACACAGCAGTCACCTTAGAAAACCAGATGGCTGCTGTGGCTCCGACTACTATCCTGTCTGTGCCTGTCCCTGGTTCAGTCAGACCTAGCCACAGTGATCTCTGCTTAGTCACATTCAGACTGGACTATTGAAACGTGCAGTATTTGGGGCTACCCTTGAAGAGTGTTTGGAAGCTGCAGCTAGACCTGAATGGTGCAGCTGGAATGCTGATTGGGGCCAGCTATTGGGAGCATGTGACCCTGATACTACAGCAATTGTATTGGCCGCCAATCCACTCTCGAGTCCAATTCAAGGTGTTGTTTTTGTCCTTTAAAGCCCTATGTGGCTTGGGACCGAGGTATCTGAAAGACAGTCTTCTCCTATATGTTCTTGTCCAGGAATTAAGATCACAGGGAGAGGTCTTTTTGACTGTCCCATCGATCAAAGAAGATTGATGGGTCTACAAGAGAGGGCCTTTTCAGTGGCAGCCCCATGATTATGAAGCAACCCATGAAGGTGAGCCTAGTCCCCTCACTTTCAGTCTTTAGGAGGCCATTGGTCTTATTGAGGATTGCGTTTGGCAGAGGTCCTTTGGGGCCGGAGCGAGTAACACTTTTTTCCTGCCATAGAGAACAATGGAAGGGATGGGACAACCTGTTTGGGGGCCCGTAGAATTGGACTCCCTGGTCCAATCTTCTTGAAACTTGGTGGATATTTCGAGGAGAGGCCCCAGCAGCTACCCTGCAAGTTTGGAGCCTCTCCCTCAAACCCCCTTTCCTCCAGCCCCTCATATACCCTATGAGTTTTTGCCATTGATTTCAATGGCCCATAGGGTATAATGGGGCTGAAACTGACATTCCCTTTCTGACACACTTCTGGTGATGTCAGGGGACGTGGCATATGCTAATGAGTTATGCTAATGAGTTATGCTAATGAGCTCCTGCACCTCTTTTTCTATGAAAGGACCCCTGGCATTTGGTTATGTTTACTAGTGGTCTTGAATTATGACTTAAAATTTTGGTCTTTTATGTTTTTTAATGTACTTTATTTTATGTGTTCGATCTATGTTGTAAGCTACCCTGAGCTCTGTAAGGAAAAAAGGGGGCTAACAACTGTTTTAAATGAACAAACAAATAAATAAAGGAATAACTTGAGGTAACCAGGTAAACAGTCATAAACAGGCTGCTTTTTTTTTTGCCCCAGAATTGAACCCAAGCAAATAGTTACCATATAAACTAAGATTATTAGTTGATCATTTTGGTAAACATCTTCATTATTTTATTTATTTATTTATATCCTGCCATCCCCTTGACGGGCTCAGGGCAGGTTCCAACAATATAAATATAGTACAACAATATAAATACAGTACAATTAAAACCACGTTAAAACATGTAAAAACATATGGCTGTGGTAGAAAGCCAGCATCCCCAGTGGTTGACAGTACTGGGAATAAATTCAATAAAGATGTTGATTGGTGGACCTCAGTGCTCTATGGGGCTCATATGGGAAGAGGCGGTCTCGAAGATATGCTGCCCCCTGGCTGTATAGGGCTTTAAAGGTAAGTACCAACACCTTGCAACGGATCCGGAATTCAATAGGAAGCCAGTGCAGGTCACACAGCACTGGGTGGATGTGCGCCTACTCAGCATTGCCGTCAGTACCCGTGTTGCTGCATTCTGCACTAGCTGCAACTTCCATAGCAGAGTCAAGGGTAGCCCTATGTAGAGAGAGTTACAATAATCCAGTCTGGAAGTAACCATTGCATGGATCACTGTAGCTAAGTCTTGGGAGGTGAGATATGGGGCCAACTGCCTCAGATGGAAAAACCAAAAGCCTGATTTGCCTCAGATGGAAAAAACCAAAAGCAAAAGGGAAAATACACAGTAGAGGACTGTAAAAACAAAACAAACTGTGTACTGGAGTAACCAACAATCCTTAAACATGTAAATTTATATAAATATCATGTCATACTGAACACAGCTTCAACAGAATATATTAAACGTCCAATGGAAAAAGGCAGAGCTAGCGGTGGCAGTGACCTGAGCCTCCATGGATGTCGGGACCAATGGAGCCCCATCAAATACTGGGAGCCTAATCCCCTGTCCCAGTCTCCTGCAACTCATGTACAAGACCTCCGTCTTAGATCAATTTAACTTCAGTCAGCTCTGATGTAACCATCCAGCCACAGTCTGTAATGCCTCCTCCAGATGTCTCAGGGCTGTATGCGGGTGGCCATCCATCAGCAGATAGAGCTGGGTGTCATCTGCATACTGGTGACACCCCAGCCCATACCTCCAGATAATCTGGGTGAGGGGGCACATATAGATATTGAATAACATGCTGAATGATAATTTACTGCTCACCCTCTACCTATATGTATGGACTGGTAATTTCCAATTTTGTTTCTGTCTCTAATTGGCTCTTCCTGGCAACTAACCCCCGCCCTCTTTCTAAATGTAATGGTTGAGGAAATTCTGTTTCACTGTATCTGAAGAAGTTTGCTTGCACATGAAAGCTTATACCTTGAATAAAACTTTGTTGGTCTTAAATGTGCCTCTGGACTCAAACTTTGTTCTGCTGCTTCAGACCAACATGGCCGATGAACAGTCTGTCAAAAAATTGGCTCTGTGCTCAGGAATGGCGAACAGGAAACAAGCCAAACCAAACGGCATTTAAGCATTCCTAAGTGGCTACCTTGGCTTGATCTATCAGGACTCTTCTGTTCTTAAATAGGGTTGTCTTTGAACTTGCCCTTCTTGGGGAAATGAGTTATTGGGGTTGTCCTGTTTGCAGGAGTTGGTTGTATAGCAGTCTTGACAAGTTTATAACTGAGATCCCTGAAACATCATCAACCCCAAAGTTTATGATGACCCTGAAGAAATATGACATGACACCCCATTGCTTCCTTTCCAACCCCCTCCAATCTATTATGGTGCAACTCTCTGAGCATGATATACTAGTTGCTGTGTTTAATTCAAAACAAAATAAGAAACAAGAAATGTTTGCTGTAAAATACGATGGCAGAAAACTTTAAATCCTCCAGAATGGCCCTGGTTTGCTTAATAAAATGGAGACCTCCTGTGTCATAAATGATCATGGGTTTCTTTTTGTACGTACATGCATGACTTCGCTGGGCAAATGAAAGGAATGATTTGTCTAACAACTTAGCTGGCTGAGACAAAACTCTTTTTGTGGATGGGCAGTTAATTCAGGTTTTTTTTAAAAAATAATGTTTCTGACAGGAAGTTATGGTAGGGACTCTCAAAAGCATTTTTGGCAGGGGTCCTTTGTAATATTTTGCTTTCACCATAAGACTGTGAAGCTACCCTACTGGGTCTGGAAGTTTAAATGAATATAATATAGTTTTAACCTCCCATCATCAGTGAAGAGATGCTTTTGAATTGTGACCAGGTGTGTTTTTAATCTCCCAACTAGAAATCCATCAGCATCAAAGGGTACATGGATGAGATGCTTGACACCATGACAAAGGATTATTTAAAATTATTATTTAAAATGATGCTGAATTACTCTGCAGTGTTACCCATGATGGACTACATTTTGCTTGTAGCTGAGCTGTTGGGAAGGTATTGTTCTAAACAGCAGCTCTTAATAGCAATTCCTGAAGATAAAGATAACAGAGATCTTACAATTACCCAGGGCTTTTGTCCGTGCTTTACTTAAAGTATCTTGGTACCGCCTGCTGGGGACATAATCATAACTTATTATCACATTTTGGGTTTTGACAGCTTTTCAAATGAGTTAGCTCTGTAGCAGGAGGGTGTACAGTGCTCTCAACCTCACATTTAATTGTAATAATCATATAATAATAATATTAATAATATGAGCGCTTGACGCATCTCGGCTTTCTCTGCAATAAACACACCCCGGGGGGGAGGGGCTGAAGTTTTTCCAGTTGCCAGTTTGACATGCATGTGCAGGCTGTGTGAAAACCAAATGGAGAGAGGGATTTGAAATGTCAACTTTCTGGGGACGCTTTCAGATGGGACTGTCTCTTGGGATTCAAGCAGACTGTCTTGAATATGTAGCTGATTGTGCAAATGGCTCTGGCCTTGTGAAGATGTGGTTAGAAATAGCTGTGTCTTGCTTAGGGCCAGGGCTATTTTGGGGCAGGAATGCACTGGAATGGAGTTCTGGCTGGCTTCCAAGTTGGCCACGCCTACAGCCTCCGCCAACCCCCGGGTTCCCCAGGTGCCTCACAAGCTGCGGGGTGCCTGGGGAAGCCAAACCTGGGAGGGAGCTATGCTGCCCGGGGTATGGCCTAATATGCTAATGAGTTTCTGTTGTTGGGTGTGGCCTATTATGCTAATGAGTTTCTGCTGGGCTTTTTCTACAAAAAAAAAAGCCCTGCTTAGGGCTGCCAGCCTCTAGGTGGGACCTGGGGACCCCCCAGAATTACAGTTCATCTCCAGACCACAGAGATCAGTCCCGCTGGAGAAAACTGATGCTGTGGAGGGTGGACCCTAGGTCATTGAACTCCACTGAGGTCCCTGTCCTTCCCAGGCCCCATCCTCAAATCTCCAGGAGTTTCCCAGCCTGGATCTAGCCATCCTAACCCCTCTCTCTTGCCAGTGGCCAAGGGAGACCTGGCAACCCTTCTTGCTATATATGCAGAGGTTGGTATTTTGGCACTGAGAATATGTGGATGGGCGGAGGAAGAGGGGGAGAGGGGGAAGATGTCAAATGCCATCCAAGGCAGCTGCTTGGAATGGCAAAAACAGCAATGGAAGACTTGGGGAGGGGAGGGACTGCCTTCAGGATGTAGGAGTAGGGTGTAGGAGCTGCCTCTCAGCTATCTGTGCCATGTTTCCTGTGAGCATAATTTCTAAAAATATTTTATTTCATACTCCAAAGGGAAGCATCAGACATCAGATTAACAAATAACTGTTCCTCTACCCATGATATAAAAGTTTCTAGTTTGGTGTAGTGGTTAGGAGTGCGGACTCTAATCTGGGAGAACCAGGTTTGATTCCCCACTCCTCCACATGCAGCTGTTGGGTGAGCTTGGATCAGTCAGAAGCTACTTCAGAGCTGTTCTGTCAAGAGCAGTTCTCAAAGAGCTCTCTCGGCCCCACCTACCTCACAGGGTGTCTGTTGCAGGGAGCGGAAGGGAAAGGAGTTTGTAACCACTCTGAGATTCCTTCGAGTAGTGAAGGGCAGGGTATAAATCCAATTTTTTCTCCTCCTCCTCCTCCTCTTCTTTCATCATCTTTGTTGTCTTCATCTAACTTCTAATATTGCAAGCCTGTAAATATAATTGATATTTTGCTCACAATGAGCTTTGTCCACAACAAGTTAAAGGAACAGTTCTATGGATAGGCAACTTGTTCTGATGTGTTCACATGAGATTTAATCCAAGCTTTTTAAAGTAACCTATGCAGTGTTCCCTCTAAGCTGAGTTAGTGTGAGCTAGCTCACAGTTTTTTAGCCTCCAGTGCACACATTTTTGTCTTGGCTCAGGAAGGATGGCTCCAGAGCAAACTAATTTATGCAGCAGCCAAATGGCTCGCTCACAGCTTTAATGCCAGTAGCTCACCAAGTAGAATTTTTGCCCAAAAGACTCCAGAGCTTAGAGGGAGCATTGCCTATGGGTACTTAAAGGAAAATCCAAGAATGGAGAGAGGGAAAGGGTATGTTTTAATGAGACCTGGTGGGATACACTATACGTTCATTACTTCAGTATGGGCTTTAATTTGAAAAAGGGGCCATCTTTTAAAATTTCCATCATGATTGCCTGTATGTCTAAGATGAGCCTGGTCCCCCCATAGAGTTGCCCAAGACACCTGCTAGAGTGGGAGACCTCCAGTTGGCCCCTACGCCACTGCTTGGTAGGCTGGCGGGGAAAAAATAAAGCACAGGTTGCCACTGGGGCAAATCCAGAAATGATGTCATAGTGATCTAGGATTCGGTGGAAATTAAACCTTAGAGTTTCCTCTGAATCCTGGGTGGTCATGATGTCACTTCTGGGTTTGCCCTGGAAATAACATCATGTCATTGATGTGACATATCACCCCATGTCCCCCAACCAGGTCTCCTGCCCGGTGCCAGACGTTGACTGGCAATGCCTATATCCCCATGTTACAAGTTTGTATTAGGCCCAGAGAAATCTACATCAGCCTTGGCCTCAAAGCAAAATCAGTGAAACATCTGCTATTTGAAATGACTCCACGATAGAACATGGCAAGAATCCTGTGCCTCTCTTTGCTACATATTTGATGCCATGGAAAGATGAGAAATAAATGACTGCTGTGATTGGCTTAGAATACCTGATTAGAACTTGGACAAGGTATTTCTATTCTATTTCTAGAAATCAGGTAGAACGTGCTACCGCTTACAATTGAAATCCCTCTGGTTATGAAGTCAACAAGAAAATCATTTCTATTCCACAACAGGGCCCAATGCTATTGCAAGTCCAGATTCCCCCCCCCCCCCGTTTTTAATTTCTCTTTGTTTCCTGCAGAAAGATAACAGCAATCCCTCTGAGCAAAAGAGAATGCCCTGTAGATGGAATATCATAAAATGAGTCCTACGACACTCACTTCCCCACTTCCAAGTACAGGTTATTAAACCTTTGATCATCCTGCTGCGACTCTCTTAAAATGCAAGGTCATTGGAACAGGCCTCTCAATATCAACCCCCAATATATTTCCCCAGCTCTATAACAATCGTGTTTTATTACATCTCACAATTTTGATAGAATTCAAGCTTCCCCCACCATCTCAGCACAAATTAACGGTGGCCATTAAAACAACAACAACAACACAAATGAACGGATTCGACTCTGTATCTAAACTGCAAGATCTAGGAACACAGAAAGGAAATTGGATTTCCCCATCCCCAGTATTTAACCTGTTTAGGAAACATAAATAATTTGTTAAAAAATAAAACAAGCCAAGGCTGCGGTCACACACACTAAATAATCCACTTTCGATGCACTTTTCAACTGGATTTTAACATGCCTCCTTTCCCTCTGGTGGGGTATATCAGACCTGAATATATTAGGCAATACCAAATATTTCCCCAGTCTCAGTACTTTACCAGTATTGGACTGGGAAAATTTGGCATTTACCAATATTTTTTGGGTCTGATTTACCTGAAGCCGAAAAATACCGACGTTTTTTTTGCATACCCACAGGCAGGACATGGGGTGGACCTTGACCTGATGCTTTGGAGAATCACTCTAATCCGTGAGAGGACTACTGAACTGGATGGACCAATGGGGTCCCTTAGTACAAGAGAGCTTCATATTTTTTCAGGAGGAATACTTGGGTTTAGAGTGCACAGAAACATGGGACTAGTAACCTTAAATGGAAGGACTGGCAACCTTTTAGATCAAATTTGCTTGTGCATTATCTGTGCTGTCTGTATAGGGCTGAGGACAGACTGGCAATCTAAAGCGGGGCAGGCACGCTTCGCAAACGGAGGAAAGGAACATGTTCAGACATGCGCATCTGTCCGTCGGCTCCGTTGCGTACTTACCCGTCTCCCAGTCGCTTTCCTTCCGCTTTACCCGGACACCGGTTTTTCCCGGTGTTCAGGGGCCTTCCTCCGCATGCCTCCCGCTTCCAAACAGTGTGAACTGGAAGAAGCGGGAGGCATCCGGAGGAAGTGTGAACGCACCAGCAAAAAGTTTTGCGCATATGCGCATGTGCGCATGTGCGCATATGCGAAAAACATCAAAGAAAAACAAAAAAAAAGTGCAGCAGCACGCGCGAGCCACGCGCGCTGGCTATGCGGCAGTCTGAACTCTCCGTGGCAGTCTGAATGCTCCGTATCGCCGCTGATCCGCATTGCTCTGGCCAGTGTGAACGGCCAGCTCCGTGGGTTTTTCCCCCCGCTCCAGTTCCCTCTGCTTTGCCTCCGCTTCAGATTGCCAGTCTGTCCTCAGCCTAGGTTTGGCTCCTTATTGTTCATAAATCTGGTTCAAACAAAAAGAACAGGACTACTTAGCCAGTTTGGTGTAGTGGTTAAGTGCATGGACTCTAATCTGGGAGAACCGGGTTTGATTCCCCCTTCCTCCACTTGCAGCCAGCTGGTTGACCTTGGGTCAGTCACAGTTCTGTACCAGCTGTTCTCTCAAGGACAGCTCTCTCAGAGCTCTCTCAGCCTCACCTACCTCACAGGGTGTCTGTTGTGGGGAGGGAAAGGGAAAGGAGCTTGTAAGCCACTCTGAGACTACAAGTGAAGGGCAGGGTATAAATCCAATCTCTTCTCTTCTTCTTCCTTCCTAAACAAAGTTCGAGTCCAGTGGCACCTTTAAGACCAACAAAGTTTTATTTCTTCCTGTTTATGTGTTTTAATTACTGTTTTTAATTGGTTTTATAATATGTACTTTGAGAAGCTTGTTTTAATTATTTTGATTGTTTGCCACCTTGGGGACACTGATTTAGGTGGGGAGGCCAAAAAATAAACAAAAATAAGATAAATATCACGCATTATGGAGAAATACTACAAAGATCTTCAGTATACAGGTTAGCATACGAAGCTGTCCAGGCTTAACAGTGCCGAAGCACCATTGTCTTTAATTTCTGATGCCTCTACTGCAGGTGTAATTCTCATTACCCTTTTAATTATACCCGTGTAAGGGCTTGAGCAAGCAACAGTTTCCATTTTGTATGGGCCGTTCAGGAGATAAGACTAATTTGACAGTATTTGAAACCAGTGTAAGGGAAGAAGATCTATTACAGTACTAATGAAGCCGCTTCTTCCAGGGGAGAATAACTCCTTTGCTAGCTGGCTTTGACATGCTAAAGCATTTATGCAGAACTCGTCTTCTCTCTTCTCGGCCCCCCAATCGCTTTGAGTTAGTCTGAGCCAGGACGGCATGGTTTGTTGAACTGCATATTGTGGAGCGCCAAAGGGAAAGGATGTATTTGTGTGATGGGTAAGGCCAGAGTGTGTCAGCCCGTATCCATCACCAGCCCATACTTGCTGCATTTTAAAATCAATAGTTCTTTAAACATGCTGCACAAAAGCATGATTGAAAGTCTGCTTCAGTGGGGTGTTTTTAACAGCAACTTTGAAAGAAGAAATTACCACTAGCGACAGTGATGGCAAACTGGCCTCATTGCCCAAGAGTCAGCTTGCACTGAGACTTTATCTTCTTCTTTTTTTGTGTGTGTATTGCTTCCCTGATTATTTTTTTGGATAGTTTGGCAAAATCTGTAGTTTCAGGCAGTTCAGCACATCTCTTTGTAAGACAACATAAATTCAACCATAAAAGCTAATGGGGTAGAATACATCAAGGCTTTTAAAGACTTATGACCAATGCCATGTATTTTGTGCAATGAAAGAGACTATCAGCCTCGGATTGTCATACAAAACCTCAAGTGCATAGGGATTTTTATTTATTTATTTAAAAAAAATCCCTGTGCAAGGTTTTCTGGCAATTGCAATCTGTCTTGAGTTGAGACTGATCTGGCTTATATTGAAAGACAGTACCCCCCTGTAAGCAATAGCCTGTGTTCCTAGAGGGCAGAGGATGCAAAGCTCTTCTTGCTGTGGGAGTGGTACAGCTGCTAAAAAAGGAGCCAAACAGGCCTGCATGAAAAGGAAATGCTTCCCTCTCAAGGTGGCAAATCCACAGGGCATGAACGGTGTTCAGCAGTCTGTACTTTATGTGTCTTGCAAATTCCCGCAGGGATCACCCAAACGTGTTGCGATCTATCATGAGGCTCTAAAACGTTTTGACATTGTCAGTTATCTTTTGACAACATGCTGTTTTTAAGTGTGGACAACTAATTTTTAAGCTTTCTGCTCCTCATCTTTGAAATTCCATCTTTTTCTTTTGCCATGAAGTTACAACCAACATGTGGTTTGGTGTAGTGGTTAAGAGCGGTGAACTCTTGTCTGGAAAACTGGGTTTGATTCCCCACTCCTCCACATGAAGCCAGCTGGTTGACCTTGGGTCAGTCACAGTTCTTTCAGAACTCTCTCAGCCCCACCTGCCTCACAGGGGTCGAGGACAGACTGCAAATTGAAGCGCAAGGGAAGTGGGCCAAAAAGACCGGGGCCAAGTTTTTGCGGGGCTATCTGTTCACACTGCATAAACTGATGCGAGACCATACCGGGGAGGAGGTAGAACGGAGCGTTCACACTGTGAGGCGGCCCCTGGTGGTGGCGCTGTGGTGGCACGCGGCTTTGGTCTGTTTTGCCAAGCCGCACATAGGCGCATGGGTGCAGCAGCCAGATCAGCGGGTTCACATTACCGGCACCACTTGATGCATGGCTTATTTGTGTCCACACTGCCAGGAAGCGGCATGAATACGCACCCAGACAGCTTGACACTGGTTTCACCAGGTACCTTTTTGAAGTGCAATAAAAGTGCTTCAGGACCGGGTGAATACGGCACAGCAACTCCAGGCAGCTGCAGCTGTCTGAATGGGCTCTCTTACTCTGCTTGAAAAGCGGACCTATATTGGGCCAAAATGCCAGTCTGTCCTCGGCCAGGGTGTCTGTTGTGGGGAGGGGAAAGGAAGGAGATTGTAAGCTGCTCAGAGACTACAGGTGAGACTCCTCCTCCTCCTCCAATTGTCCTCCAAAGGTTTACAGTTGTCTTCCAAGTTCTTCTGAAACAAACAGGTCTTTAGTTGATGCTGAAAAACCTTTGGTGATGAAATTAGATAAAAACACCTCGAGAAAGGTCAACTTCCAAAGCTGAGAGGTGGCGGCCAATAAGACTTTGGCACAGGTCCTGTTTCAGGGCATTTCTGATTAGGCAGTTTCATGTAAGGCAGCCCATCTCCCTCCTCTCCACAGGAGCAAAAATATATAGGTGGAGATGGTTCCTCCAATACTTTAGCTGCAAGCCATTAAGTCTTTTAAAGGTCAAAAACAACCCTTTGAATTAAGCTTGCTCTTATTAATGTTAAGGGCTTCCAACATAGAACATACAAGAAATACACAAACCATCAAAGGAGAACATTATGCAGCTTGTCATTCAAATGTTGTGAGAACAAAATCCATCTTTCCACATAATTTGTTTGAAAAGGGCCCTTCTATTGCTCTCTTATGATCAGTGAGTTTTCTCAACGAAGCGACAGTCCATATTTTATACACCTTTCAATCAATGGTGGTGCAGAAAATGATTTCCCATGGTGTGCGATACATGTTCTGGCTGCTGTCACAAGGTAAGGAATCAACCTAATATCCTCCAGAATAATATTTTTACAATTGCCCCAAAGTGCTATTGTAGGATCAAGTGGAATATCGTCTTGTCATCTTTTGAGGAATGTTCAGATTTGGTTCCCAGCAAGGAAATAGGCACTTCCAACATATGTAAAATATGATCAGCAATTGGTAACTGACAATGTTACTAATCCACACGAAGAGGTATTTATTTAGTGTGTTTTTAATCTATCCTTCCTCCAAGGAGCTCAGAGAAACATACATAGCTCTTCCCTTTCTCTTCACAACTCCCCTGTGAGGTAGGTTAGGCTGACAGCTGAAAACAGATCCAAGCTTACCTAGTAAGTTTTATGACTAGTGGCGATTTGAACCTGTGTCTCACCAATCTTTTACCCACTGTATGACCCTATATGGCTTCAGACAAAGTTGGAGTTCAATATTGGGGTATGCAAAAAAAAAAAAATCAGTTTTTTTCATCTTTGGGTGAAAAATATGGGTATTCTTGATATTCTTGAATTCCAAATACCATAGTGTTTTTTTTCTGGTTTTGTGGTCCCCCCCAAAGTTCCAAAGTGCATTATTCCTTATGGGAAAACTTTCTGGGTGGTGGTGGGCTTGTTTTTAAAGTTACATGCATGAAAATTCCAGCAGAGTTGCTGGTGCCTGTCCTTTAAATAACTTCCAAATTTCAAGTTGATTGGACTAAGGGGTACAATGTTATGGGCCCCTGAACAGTGTGCTACCATCCATTCTATATTATTTCCCATGGTGAGAAGCCCAACAGAAGTAGTGGCAATGTACAGAGTGCCCAGCAGAACCCAGTGTGACTGTGGCAGTGCTAGCTCAACAGGTGTGATATCACAATACAAAACCATAACAAATCCAAGCTGAAGGGGGGATTTTGCAAGCAAATAAAGGGGAAAAAACCTCTTGAAATTGACAGAACACATTTGAAATTGACAAAAGCAGCCAAGAAGCCCATAGAACACCCCCCCCCCCAACCAGAGGGATGGAAGAAAAGAGAAGGAAAAACTGCCCCTGGGAGACTGCAAATGCAGTCTTCTGATCTTCCCAGTAAATCCTGAATATTTCTAGGAATTTTCAGGACCTTTTAAAAAAGATTTCCCAAAAAAATTCCAATAAGGTATTTTTGGGTATATTTTTGGCTTTGGTAAATCCGAATGCACACCCCTAGTTCAGTACCAACCAAACTGTAGTTTCAGCATTAATATTTATAAGATCACTGAGAAGCATTCTTCCAAATCCATTTGGTCAAATCCATTTCACGACAGAAAACAAAGCACTCTAGGTCGACACAGCTGTGGATCATGGCCAGAATCATGTAAACAACAACTCTCTTGGTTCTGAATAGTATGAAATTGTGGAAAACTAGATTCTGGAGATTCCTGGAGTAATATAATCCAACAAGCAAGTGTGCAGGCCAGATTCCAGACCTGGAAGACAATTGCGTATTCATTCCCCTTTGAGGTGCACTTCTATACCGTGTCATAAACTGTTCTCGGCAAGTCGGCATTGAGGTGTTCAGAATAGATTCACTCCAAATACAGCCTCAGAAAATGGACCTTTAACAAGTAGCAAATTAAAATGTCAAGACCAATCATCCCAGAACCTTGTTTACAAGACGGTTATTTTTCTGGTTGCAAGGCCTAGAAGGTTTGTCTTTTCAGGAATTAGCCAGCTCCAGTTATCACATAAAGAAACTGTACCTGATAACATTCTCTGGCTTTCTGACATCTCAATTTAAATCGCAATCTTCTTGGGCCAGACCACCGTGCTTCCCGATTCTGAAGCCTCTTGGAATCAATTTCAATAAAAATGTGCTGCTCGGAGCTGCAGACAAGGCAAGGGCCCAGGCATCTTCCCAGCCGATATTTATTCATTTAGGGTGACTGATGGGGAATGGGAAGGCATGACCTTCAGATGATGCATCCGGCACAGGAAAGAATGGTCTCAGCACCAATGCCCCCTCTAAGCTGTGGAGTCTTGTGAGCAACAATTCTATATTGTGAGCAACTGGCATTAAAGTAGTGAGCGAACGATTTGGCTGCTGAATAAATTAGTTTGCTCTGGAGCCATCCTTCCTGAGCTGAGACAAAGATGTGTGAGCCACAGGCTAAAAAACTGTGAGCTAGCTCACACTGACTCAGCTTAGAGGGAACACTGCTCACCACTGGCTTCTCATTGAACCAAGACACCTCTGAGCATTCTAGTCCCACCTCCTCAAATCTGAGACGCACCACCAGCAGTTTATATACACTATGGTTTGTAAGGATTACTATTAGTGGTAATAATAGCTAACAATTACCCCTATCAACAGAATTCCACATTAGAACTAAATATTTTGGAGGCATTCCCAACATACTCAATTTCCTTTACTTCCCAATATGTATTGGCAGGCAGAGCCTCCATTAGTCTGTAGAAGTTGCCATAATAGGGCTGCCCCCAGCAGCATGCTTTGCCCACCATCACGCCAAAAGACTGTAGGAGAAAAACAACAACACAGCACTGGCTGCATCACTACTTCATTTCCAGCAAAAGCCAGAAATAACACAGGGTAGCTCTAGGAATCATCAGAAACTCTGTGACAGAACCAGCAAGAGACTGAGGGGAAGAGTGACGAAAATAGCATTGAGTGACACCACAGTATCACCATCACCGTGACACTCTAGGAGTTTCCCCTCTCTCTATGAAAAAAACCATAAAGATCCAGGAAATTCCTAGAGCATCATGCGATATAGTGATGTCTGGGTGAATACTCAGAAGTGACATCATGGCGTTGGGCAGTATTGTTCCTCCTCCCTTTTTGCTCCTGTTGCTCATTGGAGCACCAGAAAGAGCTGCAGTCCTGCACAGCGAGACTGCCCACCAAAGCAGGCAACCAGGCAAGCCTAATTTCTTAGCTCAAAGGGTGAAGCAGTTCCCCAGCTAAGACTAAGGCCCCGTCCACACTGTCACTTTTGTCACTCATTTCTCCCTATTGCTTTGGGTTCCTCCCCCTTTTCCACATGTGTTTTGCTCCCTCTGGGACTACTAGAGAGAACAAAACATATGGGGGGTGGGGGAACCTGAAGCGATAGGGAGAAATGAGCGACAAAAGTGACAGTATGGACGGGGCCTAAGTGTTGTTTCTTCCATTCCATACTGGTTCTGTAGTTTTGCTACATCAGCTCTTTATCCTTCTGCTCAGCCACTGTAAATTTTGGTGAAGTTTGATTGCATGGGTTTGCATACAATGTTCATTTAAATGCCTGTTTTATATGCATTAGATGTGACTACAGTCCACAGTTCCATGGTATTTTTATAATGAGAATATGTAACCAAATGTGTATGCAATAGCTCCCTGCTCTAAACAAAATCCAGGGCCCACCAATAGAAATGAAGCAAACAGAATACAAATACAGTTCTTTACCATGACTATTCGGAATGGAAAGGCATGTCCTGGGGAGACATCCCATCAAGGAATTCTGTTCTATTCCCCTAGCAAACTGGGTCTCTGATCGAGTGCTGAGTACCACTTACACTAAGTAACGAAATCCTGACAAGGGATTAAAGGGCATATCTTTGAGGCAGATTTCAACTCCAGGAACTCTCTACAAACTATTTGCCCTGGGGTAAGGTTCATGCATTCTGTTTCCCCCCAGAAGTTTTGTTGTAGCCAAATCTATATCTCAAAGCTACAGCAAGTTTCTGTTATCCCTGTTCAAACCACCACTTTGCAGCACACCAAAGTAAGCCAGAACTAAATGCATAAGCAGATCGTCATGCAAAGTAAGATTAGTGAACTTCAGCAGTTAATGTTAGAGAATATCAATGCCATGGGCATCAGCGAGATTCGGAAGAATGACCATGTCAATAGTGTATCTCCCTAGACTATATCTGTGAACCTGAACGTTCACTATGCTTCAACCAAAAAATAAATAAATCAAAGAACAGTTTACAGGCAGAGCCTATGGAATTAGGATTCATTAAGAGTTTGATTGCATCTCTCAGGGCTTCAATAAGGGTTATGGATGGATCGTTCATTACAAAGCGTGGTGGTGGAAAGTGCCATAAAGCCACAGCTGACTTATGGTGACCCCGCAGGGTTTCCAAGGTAAGAAACAAACAGAGGGGATTTGCCACTGCCTGCCTCAGCATAGTGGCCCTGGAGTCTCTTGGTGGTCTCCCATCCAGATATTAACCAGGGCCAACCTTGCTTAGCAGCTAAGATCTGATGGGATCAGCCTAGCCTGGGACATCCAGGTGAGGGCGTTACTGTCATGGGTCAGCTTGACCAGTCGGAACTCAGCCTGGAGAAGGTCAGCCAGGGAACCCAGGCATGTTTAAATGCCTTTCCAGCCAATCTCGGGGAGGTAAAGAAAGGAATTTAAACATGCCCCCCCTTTCCCTCCCCTCCCTGAGTTTCTCTACAGCAGCAGAGAGGCTCAGGGAGGGAAGGAGGTATGTTTCCATGCCTGCCCTTCCCATCCCCAGCAAAACCAATGTGGCAGGCTGGCTGGGGAAGTGAAGGGCAGGCATGGAAACAGGCCTGGGTTCTCTGCTTGCTCTTCTCCAGATGTCCCGCAGTCACAGGGCACTTGGAGAAGGTCAGCCAGGGAACCTAGGCATGTTTAAAATGCCTTTCTTTCTCTCCCCCATCTCGGGGAGGGAAAGAAAGGCATTTAAACATGCCCCTGACTTTCCCTCCCCTCCCTGAGTTTCTCCAGAGCAACGGAGAGGCTCAGGGAAGAAAGGAGGCATATTTCCATGCCTACCCTTCCCTCCCTCAGCCAACCCGCCACGGTGGGCTGGCTGGGGAAGCGAAGGGCAGGCATGAAAACCTGCCTGGGTTCCCTGCCTGCTCTTCTCCAGGTGCCCTAGAGAAGGTCAACTAGGGAACCTAGACATGTTTAAAATGCAATTCTTTCCCCCCCTGAGATCAGGGAAGGAAAGAAAGGCATTTAAACCCAACAGCTGACTGGTGGCTCAAAGCTGTTAGGTTTAACTGAGACCTTATATTTGGTATAGCAGAATGAACCCTAAAAAAGCGCCCGATAATATCGGCTTATGTGATACCTGAAAAAAGGTTTTTTTTCGGTTCAGCTATTGCCGAATGCACACCTCTATCCCTGCCTCATGAGATTCTTTAAGTGGAGGTGCCAAAGACTGGACGTAGGATCTTCTTATTGAAATCATATGCTTCACAACTGAGCCAGAACCCCTTCCAGTGGTATAAGATTGCAAAGCCAGACCCCTCCCCACTTCTATGGCTGTAAGTACTTCTGTACAATAGCAGGAGTGAGCTAATTCCTGAAAAGACAGACCTTCTAGGCTTTGGAACCCAAACTAATAACAGTCTTGTAAACAAGGCCCCAGGATGATTGCTCTTGACATTTTAATTTGCTACTTGTTAAAAGTCCATTTTCTGTGACTTTGGCCGGGAATAGGAGTGAATCTGAACACCTCTGTGCAGCTTTGCCAAAAACTGTTTATGACATGGTATAAGTGTTTGCCTCTAAGAGGAATGAATAATACATGATTGTCTTGCATGTTCCCATTGTTTTGTGGCTGAGTCAAGTGAGACCAAAGGTTTAAGTCGCCCATTTGGTATTCCGTCGGTTTATAAATTGGTCGTTTATAATCTAACAACTCTGTTGCTCATTGAGATATTGAGATACAGGTTGATACATGCCTTTGGAGCAGAGTTCTATATTTCCTGGTCAAGTGTTCATTCAGTACCCACATCAGTTTACAAAGGGACAGACAGTGCAAAACGTAATGCTTTAGATTCAAGGCTTGGATCTAGACTAGACATTTCCAAAAGCACAAGGATTCCACCCCTGAAGCTTGACATTCCCATCTCTGCCCTTTTGTGACAGTCCAAAATGACCTCCAAATCCTGTGGCTGGGGGAGTAAGGAGCCCCAAGCACAAAATTTCAGGGGGCATTTCAGGCTGCCATGGAAGGAGGGAGGCAGGAAAATCACATTCTATAAGAAAAAATCCTTGCAATTGCGGAGACATTATTCTGGATCAAACTCAGTGACTTCCTTCTGCCTAGCGGGACCCAAAGACTTTCCTCTGATAGAGACAGATGCTCTTCATTCTTCTAGAAACTTTTGCAGCTGCTTTGTATTAACATGGTACATTCTGCATCCTCTCCCCCCTACCCTCACCGCCTATAAACCTCTGGCCAGTTTCTTCATACCCTCCATGCATCTGCCGAAGAGAGCTGTGTTTCTCAAAGGCTTATGCTACAATAAAGTTTGTTAGTCTTAAAGGTGCTACTGGGCTTTTTACTATTTTGCAGCAACAGACTAACACAGCTAAGTCCTCTGGCTTTATGAACAAACTTATGGTGACCCCAGCAATGGGCTTTACAGGCAAGTGAGAAGCAGAGGTGGTTTGCCATTGCCTTTCTCTGCGGAGCCTTCCTTGGTGGTGTCCCATCCAAGTACCAACCCTGCTTAGCTTCTGAGATCTCACAGGATTGGGCTATACCATGCTGCCTTCCCTCCCCACCACACAGTAATGGGCTTGACAGCATTGCTGTAAAGCAGTGCCATAAAGAGTAGCAAATGTTATAATCTTCATCTTTCATTAGGTAATGTTTACTGCAATGAAAACACAATTTTAATACATTTATGCCCTGCTGTTTTCCACAATGGGGACCCAAGGAGTTGTACAACATTCTCCCTTTCAGTTTTATCCTCACAACAATCCTGAAAGGTAGGTTAGGCTACAAGAGAGTGAGTGACCTAAGGACACTCGGTGGCCACTGGCAGTCTGGGTTCTTGAATCTGGGTCTTCCCTAAGTTTTCCTTGGTTTGTTCTGCCCAAATCTCTTTCCACAGAAGGAGCTGGCTGCTGGTGGTGGGAAGTGGCATCAAGTCACAGCTGACTCATGGCAACTCTGTAGAGTTTTCAAGGCAAGAGATGTTCAGAAGTGGTTTGCCATTGCCTGCCTCCATGTCACAACCCTGGTATTCCTTGGAGGTCTCCCATCCAAATACTAGCCAGGGCTGAGCCTGCTTAGCCTCCAAGTTCTGACAAGATTGGGTTCGTCGCCTGGGCTACCCAGGTCAGAAGGAGCTGGCTACCTAGGTACAAAATGATCCCATTAGAAATAACTTGCAGGGCGGACACAGCTCTAGGCAAAGGTTTAATTGCTACCACCGAGTCCCATATTAAGAGCATGTGTCTAATGATGTCATTATGGCCGTAAGAAAACATTGCATGGATAATACGCAATTGAAACTTTCAGGTACAAAAGAGTGTCGGCACACTTTCTGTCAATCCCTCTCCCTCCTTTCTGCAAAGGCGCTGGTGATACGTTCTGCTTGATTTGCAGACACTGGATATAAACCCAACTGCTCCCCCCCCACCCTGCAAGACACAGAAGTGAGATATTTCATTCTTGTCATGCAGTTTTATTTGTTGTTTAGATTTTGAGCCAACGTGTCAGGAAAAAAAAAGCGCTAGCTGCTTTCCTCATGCTGCGGCATGTTGTAGCCAAGTTAGTTCGGCACTCTGACTGTAAATGAGAATACGGAATCAAAAGCGGGGAATGCTCCGTCTCATGATTCTAGTGGCAAGCAAGTGTGAGGAGCCTCTCTGTGATATGGAAATGGGTTGCTTGGTTATGTGCTTTGAGAGGCAGTCTGCAGAGAGGAAATGGGGACAGACGGCAGGGCTACCCATTGACTTAATGGCACTGGGACGCTCAAAGAGGTCTTTGAGAGGTAATGACCAGTCTATTATCGCCCTGAGCTGTATAGCCTGGAGGGGATCTAAGGACATAAGAAGAGCCCTGCTGGACCAAAGATCCATCTAGCACAGCATCTCTTTTCTTACCATTTCCAGCCTGATGCTTTGGAGGATCCACAAAGATAATGCAAAGGCAATAGTTTTTCCAGACTTCAGGGTCTAGTAGTAGTAGTAGAAGAAAAGATTGGATTTATACCCTGCCCTTCACTCAAAGTCTCATACGTTTTCCATACAAACAGGTCTCCCTGCTCCTGCATTTGTATCCCTCTCTCTCTTTCACTCATTTCTGCAGAGGTATTTGCAGTCCAAGGTGCAAAAACACATTTTATCCTCTCTTGTGGTGCAGCATCAGAATTCCCTGTTTCCAAAAATTCCCTTGCTATGTCACAAGAGGGAGCAAACTGCATCTTTGCTTCTCAGACTGCAAATACCTCTGCGGAAATGAAAGGAAGTGGTGGAGAAATACAAATGCAGGAGCAGGGAGACCCATTTGTACAGAAAATGTCTCAAAGCGGCTTACAAACTCCTTCTCTTCCTCTCCTTGCAATAGACACCCTGTGAGGTAGATAGGGCTGAGAGAGCTCTTTGAGAACTGCTCTTGAGAGAACAGCTCTGAGAGAACTGTGGCTTGCCCAAGGTCACCCAGCCGCTGCATGTGGAGGCGTGGGGAATCAAACCCGGTTCTCCCAGATTAGAGTCCACGCTCCTAACCACTGCACCAAACTGGCTCTCAGGGCCAGGCTAGCTTGGGATCCCATGTGGTGTAGCAGCAAGAGTGTTTTGGGACACCCTGATTTGAATCTCCGCGCTGCCATGGAAGCCTTGGGCCAGCCCCTGGCTTGGATCCAGTGACATGCAAATTCACATGAATGGACGCAGTGCAGTCCCGCTCAAGACCTTGCTTGAGTTGTCCAAGATCTTGTTCAACACCGAGCACACTCATCTCTACACACTGTAGTGCCCAGAAACTGATTGCATAAGAGCAGGGACAGAATAAGTTTGACTTAATGCAAGCAGCTACCATGGTCTTTTTCTTGTGTTTACACTTGCTGAAGAGCTCTAGTGCAAGGGGAATTTTTTGTACTGGATCCAACCCACTTTCTTTAAGCATAACCTACACTACAGGGTGGGGATTGTCAGGATAAAATGGAAGATGTCATAATGTTGGACCCCCACTGAGGAGAAAAGCAGGGTATAAATATTTCAAGAAATATGTCTTTCAGAACCAAGCATGCCTCTGACTGATGGAAGAAGAGGTTCTCCTGCACTTTCCCATTCCCATCCCTGTTCTGTAGCCTTGAAGGAAGAGCCAGCATTACTCTTCCTTGGGATGGACTAAGCCTGCCTTCAGTTCTGCTGTGTTCTATGACTCCCCCCCCCCACCTTTCTGGTTCCTTTGCACTTTCTGCCAGTCTCTCACTAAATGTTGCAAGGCTGACCAGTGGCCTGATTAACTGGCTCCTAGTCCCTCTTTGTATGGCTGATTTCAGACTCCTAGAGGTTCTTTACCCTCCCTTGGTGAGTCCTCTTGCCTGCCAATCATGTTGCAAGGGCTGCAGTCATCTCTAAGGCTGATGACTTGCTCTGCTAGCCATGGTGCCACCAGGGCTGCCCTTCGGGGTTAAAATCTGGGCAAATGCAGGCTACAGCTAGCAAATCCTGATGAGCACAGTGAGACTACTACTGGGTAAATATGTGCAGCATCAGCTTATACCAAGCTTTGATGGTGGGGCAGGATGAGATAAGCTTATTGATAGTTGGTTCTTTGCTTCATATTTGAAGTACATGTTACCATCTAAAGGGGAACACCCATAAGACCATTGTCCAGGGCTAGGCTGGATGGCACAGGCTAGCCTGTTCTTGTCATATCTTGGAAGCTAAATAGGGTCAGCCCTGGTAGTACTTAGATGGGAGACCACCAAGGAAACCCAGGGTTGCTACGCAGAGGCAGGCAATGGCAAACCACCTCTGTATATCTCTTGCTTGGAAAACCCCATGGAGTTGCCAGAAGTTGGCTGTAACTTGACAACACTTTACACAAAATTATACCATTGCTCAGAGGTGTTTGGGGCATTTCCAGCTCATCATACTACCAAATAACTTGTATTCACAGTGACATCCTTTCTCTAAAACTGAAAGTCTGTTTACCAACAGCCATTGACATGGACATGGTTTGAATCCAAGCCTTCCTCAACCATGTCTGTCCCACTTTCTGCTCCCCCATGTTGACTCAAGATACTGAAGATGCCACCTGGCATGTGTCGTGCATGCTCGGTCACAGTACTCTGTGGGTCATCTATTCCTGTGGCTCAGCCTTTCCTGTTTGCACAGGGGGTGACCCTACTAATGCATCCTGGACTCATTAGCCAGCAGCCTTCCAGCAAATGGTGAACTTTCAACACAGCCAATTTCACAAAATGTTTTTGCATTAGTGCTGTTTGATTACATGCAGTTAAATGAAGACAGTAATGGATGAAAAATCACTGAGCAATCCATTGTAGTTAAGAAAGAGCTTCGAATCTGAACTACAAAACCATTGCATGAAACTCATGGTGTAGAATGTGCTCTTTTTTTAAAAAAAACAACAACAGTGGCAGCGGAGTAATTTTGAAAGGATATGTAAGTACTACATTAGAAAGGTGGGATAATATATATTCCTAATGAGCAAGAACTAGAACCTGTGCATTTAATGTATGAAGCGCAACGTTTTGGTGTTGCTTTTATCTTGATTAGGGATGGGCACAAACCTGGAAATGCGGATCGTTTCAGTTTGTGGTTCGTAACATGCCAGGTTTGTGTGCCACGAACCATCATGAACTTTTAGGCGCCAAACAAACTGGTTCAGGTTGTGATGTGGTAGAATGGCCCCCCAAACTTGCACGGGATCTCTGGCTGACTCTCCTCTACCTGCCTGCCAAGTTTGGTAAGGACTGGATTTACGGGGTCTGAGTTACAGACCCCCCCCCCCCCAAAAGGTGCCACCAGGAAAGTACTTTCTGGGGAAATGACAGGCAGAGCTTCAGGAGATTCAGGAGTATAAAGAATGAACCCTGTGCAAGCTAGAGACATCAAACTATCAGGAAACTTCCCCCCTGATGCTCCTCTACATGCCCTCCAAATCATATGCAGATTGGACTTAATGGGGTATGAATTATGCCCCCCCAAAGATGCCCCCAGGAAAATACTTTTGGGGGTAATGTCAGGCGCAGGTTCAAAAGTGTATAGAATGGACCCCATCTGGGTTGTACTACTTTGGGTGGGGGCTCCACATGCCTGAATGTTGTTCTACATAAGAGATTTCTCATTATGTAGAAATCTAGAATTTCATGTCAGTGAGAAGGCTGGGATGGGACTCTTATCTCTAATGGGCTAACCTAAGTGGATGGGTTTGCTTTTGTATGGAACAGCATTCTGTCAAGGATGACCCCATCCTTCAGCTGTGCAAGTTTACCACCTCAGTGAGAATGGGTTCTAGACTTCTGGGCTTAAGCACATGGAAGTATACAGATACTTACATCTATTGGCCTCTGAAGGTAAGCATTGTCTATACTGACTGGAAGTGGATCTCCAGGGTGTTAGCTAGAAGCCTTTCACAGCCTTATTTCAGTCTAAGCCCGTTGATTTCAACTGAATTTTCATGGAGCCTAGCTGGAGAAAATGGCTTCTACATTGTGACATTCTAGGAATTTCCCCTTGTCTTTATGGTAGATTCCATAGATACTAAGGGAGACAGGTTACAACGTCATCCAGAAGTGACATCACATTCTCCCCAAACTCTGCTCTCCCCACGCACTGCCCCTGAAATCTCCTGGCATTTGCGGAGTCAGTGTTTGTTACCCTGTGATGCCAAGTGTCCTGGGGCAACATTTCCCAGGGATCCTGTTTTTTTGAACCGTGCCCCAGCAGCATTCAAGGCAATGTGGTGGTGGTGGGGAAAGAGAAGACTTTTCCTTTCTCCTTTCCTTCTGCCTGCTTCAACCATTGCCATGGCTGCTGCTGCCCATGGGAAGAAAGGAATAGAGACGGACAAAGGAAAGCACAGAGTCCTTTTGTTTGGAGTATTATCTGAACAGGAGAAGAACTCTAGGAAAGTAATGCACACCTGCTGTTGGTAGGGCACCTTATGCACTGCCAAAATTTGCATTCTAAGCCCAGGTAAGACAAACTCCAGCAGATATTTGTTATAAGGTTAATAATGGAGGGAGACCCTTTCGTGAAGGTGATGTTTCTCACCACTACTGATATCCGGCATCATGAAGCTTCAGGAAAATTCTGAAGATTGTCTAGGTGCTGCTTTCCATTCATGCAGGCGGACAGTGATGCACAGCAGGCCTGATCTGTCCTTCAGAGACTCAATGTGCACCTTGAGAATAGCCTCCCAGATCTTTTGCACCACACAGGTATTTCATAGAACCACAGAGATTCTTTGCAGAAAAGGCTTCCTTGAAGGGAAAATGTTAGAAACTTATTGGATTATGTTATCCTGCAGCAATTCTTTGAGAAATTCATTAAGAGCTTCTCGATGCAAATGTAAGGCCAGTTTAGTAGTCCTGACTTTCCCCATAAGAAGGGCTTTTTTAAATAGAAAAAGCCCAGCAGGAACTTATTAGCCTAATAGGCCACACCCAACAGCAGAAACTCATTAGCATATTAGGCCACACCCCTGACAACACAGGTCTCTCCCAGGATCAGCTTCCCCAGGGGCCCTGCAGCTTGCAGGTCGCATGGAGAACCCGAGGGGAGGGGGAGGCAGTTTAAACCGCCTCTCCCTCCCTGGATCGGCTTGGCTTCCCCAGGCACCCCACGGCTTGAGAGACGCCTGGGGAACCCGAGGGGGGGGAGGCTGTAGGCTGGCCAACTCGGAAGCCAGCCGGAACTTCGTTCTTGTGCGTTCCTGGCCAAAAATAGCCCTGCCCATAAGTACCTTCGAATTGAAATTGTAGGACAGCTAGATTCGAGTTCAGCAGCACCCTGGAGACCAACAAGATCTTTTGGGGGCATAAGCTTTTGAGAGTCAAATCTCCCTTCGTCAGATACAAGCCTACACATCCCAAATCTTGTTTGGGTCTCTTAAGGTGCTTCTGGACTCAAATCCTTGCTGTTCTATTGAAGACCAACATGGCTACCTTCTGCAAAAATGCTGGGGTAGGGGTTCATGATCCCAGCTGCAACTTTTTGGCAAGGTTTCAAAGTCCTTGTGTAGACATACCCTTGTAGAACTGTCCTAAATTTCAATTTGAGAAAGAAAGTGAGAGCTGATGGATCTGTAGAACTCAAACATAAACAGTAGACTTTTGAAAGGGAAGACCTTTTCCAAACTTTCTAAACCCCCCTCAAAGAACTGTGTGACAGTACTGCGCTGGGCCAGATGAAATCCTCAGTCTGCCCTTGTGATGTATATATGTGTACAAGTGGAGACCTGCAAGAAACTTGCGGGATGGTTATCCCATTCCTCACACCTTTGCTTCCTCCCTTCTCCCCCTACCTCTCTCACATTCTTTCTCCCTTCTGCCCCCCTTTCTTATTCTCTCTCTCTCCATGTATGTTACTTCCTCTCTCTTTCTGACCCATCACCATTCTCTTTTTCTGCCTCCCCACCTCATCACTCTTTCTCTCTCTTTCTGCCCCCACTCCATCACTCTTTCTGCCCCTCCACTCTATCACACTCTCTTTCTGCCCCCATCACTCTCCCAGCCTCCTGCCTGCTTCCTCTCCTCCCACAGCAGCAGTGGAAGTGCCCTGGGAATCACAATGGATCTCCCAGCTGCAGAGATCAATTCACCTTAGGGCTGCCAGCTCCAGGTGGGGAAATTCCTGGAGATTTGGGGGTGGAGCCTTGGGACAGTGAGGCTTGGGGAGGCGAGCAGCCTCAGCAACCCTCCAAAGCAGACATTTTAATCAGAGGAACTGATCTCTGTCACCTGGACAACAGTTGTGATTCTGGGTGCTCTCCAGCCCTTGTCTGGAGGCTGGCAATGGTAGTTTAAGTGAAGGAAATGGCTGGTTTGGGGGGTGGATTTATGGCATTATACTGGTCTATGGCATTATACTGATCTGTAGTCCCTCCTCAAATCCCACCCTCCCCAGGCTCCAGTCCTCAAATGTCCAGGAATTTCCCAACCTGGAGTTGGCAGCTTTATTTCCTTCCCACTCAACAGCCAACCTACCTTTATCTGTCTTCAGTTTTCCATCTCCACCCCCCTCACCTGCAGCCTCTACCTAGGAAAATTACAGTCTTTCTCCACAGTGGGGACTAAAGCAGCTTACATTATTATTTCCTCCTTGTTATCTGCACAACAACCCTGTGAGGTTGGTTAGGCTGAAAGTATGTGACTGGTCCAAAATCTCCCAGTCAGCTTCCACCACAAGATGGGGATCTGAACCTGGGTCTCACAGATCCCAATCTGAAGCTCTAACTGTTACATAACAATGGCTTTCATAGGGTGGCTGCTGATGAACAGTAGCATAGCAACTGGGCCTAATTAAGTCATGCAAATCAGGTGGTATCAAGTCACACAGAGGGTGCTGCCTAGGGATGCCAGCCTCCAGGTGGGACCTGGGGATCCCCTGGAATTACTGCTCATCTCCAGACTACAGAGATAACTTTTCATGGAGAAAATGGATGCTTTAGAGGGTGAAATTTATGGCATTGTACCTCACTGAGGTCCCTGTCCTCCCGAGGTTCCACTCCCAAATCTCCAGGAGTTTCCCAGCCTGGATCTGGATCCACTGCCGGTGGCTGGGGGGGGGGGTACTTGGCAACCCTAGACTGCTGCCAGTAAAAACCCTGCCTTTTGCTGTCACAAACAGTTAGAAGTCTTCCCCTCCCCTGAACATTCTAATCTCTCACAGTTGATGCCTGGAGCTGATGCCATTTCAAAAAGTATTTGGGGGAATTCAGCGGTCCCTGAAGTGTTTTTTTTAAAAACTTTTTGGATTTTTCTGAGGAATGCCCCTATGTAGGAAAGACTGCTGGGGGAGAGATACTTATATCTTTTGGCAGATATAAGTATCCACACAGAAAAAAACCCTCTGGGAATTATAGAGTCTTGGAGGATAGATCTATCAGTGGCTAGTAGCCATGGTGACTGAGGGGAATCTCCACATTCAGAGGCAGTTAACCTCTGAATCCTAGTGCCAGCACGCTACATTAGGGGGAAATCTTGGCTTCTATGCCCCATTGTTGGCCATCCAGACGAACTGGTTGGCCACTGTGTGAGACAGGATGCTGGACTAGATGGACCACTGGTCTGATCCAGTAGGGTTCTTCCTAAGTTCTTACATTCTTCAGGGGACACTATAACCAACCATGATGGTTCTGGTCTGTATTGAGTAAGTCCTTTCTTGACTTTCAGCTCATGACTGCTTTTGCTCATATCAGGTCTGTAGAATTTGGGATTAGCTTTCTCATCATGTGGCAGGAAGCATGTCCTTCAGAAATCAGGTCGAAATCCACAAATCAGTTACTCCAGAACGGATCCATTAAATTAAGTTGACGTGCTCAGGACTAAATGGCTTGTGTCTTTGCAGTTGGAAAGTATTTCCCGTAACTGGTATCACTGAATTAATGAAGGGCATTTAATTACATTTTTACAACTTGAAGCTGAGGTATTGAATTTTTTTGTTACAGGTGTTTCTTGTGCCTCTGATTCCCTAATTTAATAATGTAACATCATGGAATGGCACCTTGCCACTCATACAATTTCAAAGGCAGGCATGATCAATAAATTAGTATTTATTTATGCAAGCAAATGTAGAACATTTTCTTTAACAAGGTAGGCCTAGATCAGTTTCCCTGTAGCGCTGAAGCTGTAGAAGAAATATCGTAAGGCATCTTTGATCATTTCATTGCAGTGTTGCGTAAGAGTGGAGTATGCGGAGACCGGCTTTCTAGAGTTATGAGCCTTGGAGCAGCTCTGTAGTTTATTTGTTTGTTTGTTTGTTTTATAGGCCGCTCTCCCCGCTATTGCAGGCCCAGAGCGGCTTACAGACTTGGCACTTGAGCAAAGAGACAGTGGCTGATTCTGCACCCACGTGTTTCCTCACAGTTTCCCCACAGCTACTCCCTCTACACTGCATGCCGCTTTCACTTTCTTTGTTCATCGGGTTTTATAGTACCTTCTGCGTAGATTTATGGCCGTTCAGGGGTGACTTCACAGTCACTACAGCGTTGCCGTGGGGTATCTGACTGTGGTTTTGAGCAGCACCTTTTCCTTTCTTCACTTCTGATTCGAAGGGAACAATAAGCAGACAACTTGACATGGCTTCATGGATCCCTGTCAGTTCCTCCACTCCTATTTCCCCCTCTGTATTTAACACCATGAATTACTTGGCTCAGGTGGCTAATGACCACTGAGTCAAGTACTGACACAGGAAAATTTGCATACCAATGCTGGAGCGGGCGTTGAAAACAAAATAGATGTCAAGCTGACACTAGCCAATGCAGAAACCAGGATCCGAGACAAAGCAACAAAAACAGATATTCTGAGGCAAGGGGGAACCAGGTCAAGTGCTGATAAAATGTGGAGCAAATGCCAGATGCAGAATGGACCAATATTGATTGAATTCAACAGACTGGGTAGGAGGAAGAGCAAGTTCAGTTGCCGAAGAAGACCTGTAGAATGAGACCTCTGCCTTTGTGAACACTGCAACCTTGATTCTGGGTGCAGGAGACTAAGAGCCAAGCTATATGTTCAACAGGTGTGTTTTGGAGCAGTGTTGCTGGGGAAGTTTTATTTATTGTTTTTTTAAAAATATTTCTATCCCACCTTATCTCTTCAAACTCAAGGTGGCCAGCAATGCAATGACCAGGTTGCAAAGACACAAAATGTGGTGGTGGTGGAAAGCGCCATCAAGCCACAGCTGACTTAAGGTGACCCCATGGGGTTTTAAAAGAGAGAGACGAGCAGAGGTGGCTTGCCATTGCCTGCCTCTAGGTAATGCCCCTGGACTTCCTTGGGGGTCTCAAATACTATCTAGTGCTGACCCTACTTAGCTTCCAAGATCTGACAAGATTGGGCTAGCCTGGGTCATCCAGGTTAGGGGTGCACGCAGTATACACATCCAATTAACAAGCGTGCAGAATGAAAAAGCACCCAGACAGAATGAGCACAGCCAATTTTGCTGAAATGGTTTACCCTTCACCGACTGCTCTCTAGAATAAAACTGACTTACACACCTGCCTTCCTAAATGTCGCGAGTAAAGTTATCTTCCATAACCACTCTGATCGGCTATTCCAGAGGAATATGGGAAGAGCCAGTGAGCGAGCTGTAAGCATAAAGACAAGCTTAAAGGGAAGGCACTACAAAGAGAGGGCTGTCTGCAGAATGTAGCTGGTGTGTGCAGGTGTGTATATGGGACGGAATGCATGGGTGACTTACCCCCCCCCACACACACACATAAAATAATTCCTGCAGAATGAAAACTGAGGATATTACTAGAGGCAGTCTTAATAGGATTACCAGGTAAAGGTAAAGGTTTCCCTTGCTCGAAAGCCAGTCGAAACCGACTTTAGGGGGTGGTGCTCATCTTGGTTTCCAAGCTGAAGAGCCAGCGCTGTCCAAAGGCTTTTCTGTGGTCATGTGGCTGGCACGACTAGATGCCGAGGCATACAGAACACTGTTGCCTTCCCACTGAAGCGGTACCTATTTATCTACTTGCAATTTCTTGCTTTCAAACTGCTAGGTTGGCAGGAGCTAGGGCCAGAGATGGGAGCTCACTCCATCATGCAGCACTCAGGTCTCGAACTGCTGAACTACTGCAGTTCAGCGTCTTAACCACTGAGCAACCATGAACCCTGGATTACCAGGTACTCCCTGGCAATTGGTGTGTGTGTGTGTGAAGCGTGTCAGAGGCTTACCGGCAGCAGACTGAGGCCTAGCCCTTTGCCGCTGGCAGTGCAGCAATGTCACTCCTGGCGTTCATTGGAAGTGACATCATCACATTGCCAGTGACGTGGGGACATTTTGGTATTTGGACAAAAGATTTATGGTAGAAGCTGTTTTTACCATAGTTTCCCCCGAGTACTCAAATGTCAACGTGTCACTGGCAGCAGCATGATGATGTCACTTCCGGTGTCTTAGTGATTCTGGGGTTCTGGACAAAAGTCGAGAGTGAGGTCTCAGGATCACTGCCATCCCTGCCCCCCAATCACCTGAGTCATCCCAGGCTCAAGAAAGGGCAGCCTTTGCCCCATGCAACACTAATGGCAGCAAGCTGGTTGCTGCCCAAGCCCCAGAGGTGGTGGTGGGCTCACAAGATGTCCACAAAGCTGCCCAGCTGTTCCCTGAGCCTTACAGTGGGCAAGCAGATTCATATGCACTGCAGCTACTGAGTTAAACCAGCAGCTGCTGCCCAAGCCCCAGAGGGGATGGGCGGGCATGCCCGCTCATCTCTTCCTCTTCTTTCCCTCTCCTTTGGGGGGACAGGTGGGACCATGGGTGGTTAGGGGGCACCCAGCCTGGGGCACCTGTCTCTAATGCTCTGGGGCTAAGACTGACCCGGCATATCCTAGAGAAAGGGTTTAGTTTAACCTTCTTTTTGACACACCAGTTTCTATTATGCAGAAATCCTTTAAAAATGTCATTGGACTGGGTCCTCTTTCTTTGGAGGTGTTCAGGTAAAGGCTAGATGGTCATCTGGCAGCAATGCTGATTCTGTGAACTTAGGCAGATCGTGAGAGGGTGGGGTGGAAGGGTTGCCTCAGTTCTTGTGGCCCTTTCTTACATGCCCAGGGAAATGCTGGTTGCCACTTTGGGGTCAGGAAACAATTTTTCTCCAGGCCAGTTTGGCTGGAGATCCTGGAGGTTTTTGTCATCTTCTGGGTGTGGAACAGGGGTCACTGGGTGTGTGTGTGTGTAGGGAGGTATTTGTGAATTTCCTGCATTATGCAGGGGGTTGGACTAGATGACCCTGGAGGTACCTTCCAACTTTATGTTTCTATGATGGTGAAGCTTGATGCTGAACTATAAATAGTAGCCAACGTGACCCAGCACTGTACCTCCTGCAATACTTATTTTCCTGCTTCTGTGCGCAAATTCCCCAAGCCTCCTGACCCACTAAACCCTTCCCTTCCGACGTCTTGGAGGATTTTGTTTGTTTTATTGGCATTAGAATGGCATTGATACTTAACATTTGAAGGTCCTATAAAGTTCTCAGCTGGGGGTGGAGGGGGGGGGACTGTGGTGGTTGAACCAAGATGAGACACATTGCAGTGTAGACGAGAAAACCAAAGTGTGGGCGAATGGATGCTTTTGAACACACTGTCATCCTCTTTATGGCTGCCAATTAGTTATGTGCAACCTTACAACATGGCTGCTTCCCCGGGTGTCCTTGTGGTGGATAAACAAACAGAGGAAGGCTTTGCGGCGGATGGTTATTTAAAACCGAAGTCTTCATTTTGAGCTCCCCATTAGTATCCATCATAAAGAAAAATCACACTACATATGTTTACAGCTCTCACCTGGTTCCCTTCTCCAGTACATGTGTTCTGCAGGATATTAAAAAATCTATGATGCACAAGTGAGTCATAACAGAAAAAGCAATTACATCTCTTTCTTTCTTTCCTTATTCAGAGCACATAGGGGGTTGGGAGCTGCTCAAAGATATGGTGCTTCCAGGCAGGCAGGGTGTTGTTTGTTGTGTGTACAATGGCGAATGTCCTTTGGAAAGCCTTTGAGGCTCTGTTCTGCTAAGGTGAGTGGATGAACATTCAACACCAATGAAGACGTGGTTGCCCGAAGTAGTATCTTATAGTGCTGGAAAGTGCAAGTGTTAGGAACTGGTCTTCACCATACATGCAAGTATCTGTCTTTGGGTGCATTCAGATGGCTCTTTTGAGCGGCGCCAGACATGAGTGCCTGGTGGATTTAAAGTGCACATCCAGACCTCAACATCTGGGAATCGTGCTGCTTTCGTTAGTAGCCCGTCGATCCTCGTCGGGGATCCGTACTTAAAAGATAGTGCTTAAAGTCCGGTCTAAAGCTGGCCGATGGGCCAATGCTGGACTTTCCACTATCAGGTCATTCCACTAGTGTGCAATCAGCCCATAGGGATGGTCTCAAGACCATCCCGAATGGCTGCCATTTAAAAAAACTCTTAGCGATGCGTGCATAACCGCTTAAACATGCGACGTCTGCAGACAGTGAGGCACATATGCAGATATACAGATATGCACATAAGCACATATGCAGATATGCATAAACAGGATTTCTTTTAAAAAACTGACTGCACGGCTCCTTAAGGTGGATGCCGTCTAGACAATCCACCGTGGAGTCTCGCGCGGTAAGGCGATTCACGGGGGAGCTGTCTGGCTGTGCAATGCTGGATTAAAAAGATCTAGATCAAATTACAGCCGGGCCAATGGTGGGATTAGCTGCCCCTGTGAATGCACCCCTTCACTAACTTCCCAGTTCCAGGCTGCTCAGCCCCACAGAAAGAGATGCTAGGGCTGAGTTCAGGCAAGCACCATCCAGCACCGAGTGATTTTTGCGTGTCTGAAATAGCCATTGCAGCTCAAATTTCAAACTGAGCTTCCAGATATTCTTAAACCCAAATGCTTTTTTTCCAAAATGTAGGATTCGCTCACATTCAGCTGTGGATTTGCTGATGGAACATTAAGGGATGAAGACACTTACAAATCCATCCTGGTGCTCAAATGAAGCCAAATGGCTTCATGCATAGTCCACTTTTGTGAGAGATTGAAAGCAGCCGTCTGTTGGAGACTTGGAAAGAGAAGCCATGGAATTCTGCCTAAAGCTTCAGGGCAAAGATGCCGGGAGATCTTCAGTCAGGTTTTCCTACTGTTTAAAAAGTAAATTTTAGCTGCGAGCAAGGCTGATTCTGATTGGGCTGCACAGGAGAAGGAGAAAGGGTGATCTCATTCCTTCTTTGCATTCCCTCGCCTGTTAAAACTGCCGCTAGACCTTCTGTTTCTCTTAGAAAAAGAAAGAAAAGATGGGTACTGTCTTTTCCCTCCTTTTAAGTCTAATTTCACAGTGTGGAAGACAGTTTCAGTAAGTAAACCTTTGTCAGGGTGGATGCCCTGCCTAAGAACTGGGAAGTACACACCTGAAATCTGCTTGTAGAAGATTCTGGAAGAGCCATAATCTTTGTTTTGTATAGTATAGCTCTTAGACTTAAAATTTCAGTGACCGTATTTGTTTATTCACAAGTTGAATTCACATATAAAGTGTATGTATATATGTGTGGGCAGTTAGAGTGGGCCTAAATGTTAACCAGTGGATGAGAGTTGTTACCCAAATTGGACCCAGAGAAGGGAAAATTAGCTTTAAAAGGGGCCCAGAGAAGGGAAAATTAGGTTTAAAAGGGTTCCAGAAAGGAACAATGCAGGACCTTGTAGGTCTGTGTATCTCAGTAGGTGTCCCCCACAATAAAATTATGGAGAAAGAGAGTGAGAGAGTGATTATAAACACAAGCAAATAATGTTATTGTATACAAAATAAAATAAGTAAAAATGTAAAAGAACCTACACTAAGCACCTGAGAACTAATTCCCTAACTAACCACACACACACACACTCCCCTCCCCAGCAAGAGGGTACTCTTATAAAAAGTAGGAGGGAGGAAATCGGAAAGGAACATACAACCTGAAATCCTGGGCTTGGGGTCTGAAGAGGTCCAAGGTGCAGACAGGGGGGGGGGGGGAAAGGAGCCTGCAATGCAGTTGCAGGGGTGTTCAGGTAATGGGAGAAACCTGGCACACCTTTCATTAATTTGGAATGATCTTTTTATGGGGAAGAGTCCCATAGCTGGACGCAGGAACCCCCCTTCCCAGGAACGTGACTGGTCCAAGATAAAAAGTTTTAATCTCATTGGCCAGTTTAAAGATAATTGCTGTCAAACGTTGGCAGGAAAAAGTGGGGAAATACCTTGATTAGGTTATTGTGAGCCAAATCCACATGGGCACAAAGAGCCTGGGTGAGGCAACTGAACCAAGCATTGGTTAATGAAATAGCAACTTCTTTGGGCTGGGCAGACACTTCAGGATATGCCGGGATATTCCACGGTTGAAAAGTCTCCTGTTATTGAGAATGAAGTGAAGTCTTATCGTTGAGCAGTCTGAGCTGGGGGAGATTGCACTTAATCAGTTTGTAATGCCAGCACACCCAGACACTTTCCTGGGCTTTCGTGGCTGTACCCAGGTGCCTTTACGAGACACTCCAGGTTTCAGGTCCCCTGGCACTTAGAGCCTAAATCCAAAATAAGATGAGGACCCCACTAACCAAAGGGGTCTCAGCTGGAGGAGGGGGTGGGTTCCTTACAGAGTATCTGTCACAGTTTAATCCCCCTGTTAAGTCGCTTAGACTGGAAAATGTGACTTGCCTGGTATCATCCAGTAAGTTTCGTGGCCGAGGGGGATTTGACTCTGGGTTTCCCAGATCTTAGTCGACCACTCTATCATACAGGGTCGTAGCCAGGATTTTGTAATTTGGGGGGCCTTTAAATAAGTCAGGGGGCACTGACATCACAAAATAAAACATAAAATAAAAATAAAATTTAAAAAACTCACTTTTGTGGCGTTTGCACTTTGCTCGCCTATGCGGGGAAGCAAGCCACGTATGGGGAAGGGGTGGCAATGGGGAGTCCTCCAAGTGGCCCAGAGAATTGGGAGTCTTCTGGGCAGCCCAGAGAGCTGGGGGGCCTGGGGCTGCATGGAAGTCAGGGGGCCTTGTCAGAAAGTCAGGGGCCAGGCCCTGAAATGCCCCACGTGAGCTATGGGCCTGCTATCATACCACAGTGAAGCTGAGCCTCCCCATCTTTCTTCTCTATATTCCATTTCCTGAGGCACTTTTTCCCCCAGAGGAGTGCATTTGTATTATTGGGACTGATCTAGGAGTAAAGGGCAGTGGGGTTGTCAGCTGAGGATTATCAGTCCCTGGCAGCTTTGGTGCATGGGATAAGGCAAGGTGTCATCCAATATCACTTCCAGATGCATAACTGGAAGTACCATCGTGACGTCGATTGTATGCTCTGGGACCCCCCCCCCCCAACCCTACGGTTTTATTACTGTGTTTGGGGGAATTACTAGAGTGTCTTGAGATGTGTGATCTCAGTTACAGTCATGTGACTGGAAGTGGCATTGTGTTGTCACTGTGATGCCAGCTCCTCCCCATTCTGCTCCCGCATGGAGCAGCAGTGGAACCCCAGGGTGGGAGGTCACCCACTATAGTGGGAGATATGGGACTCGTAGCAGGCCAGTGAGGAGGTTTGGGTATTCTCAGACACGAGTCTTTTGGTTTAAACATTCGCCCTGGTTTAAAAATTCTCCACTCCACTCCACTCCACTTCACATTCACCATTGGTTTAAACATTTACCCTATCTTTGTAGATATGAAAAGAGCAGATAGGTTGAAACTGACAAAGACTTGGCTGCTGCCATCATCGAAATCCAAAACTAGGTTTCCACACAAAGGTTTTCCTTTATTTCTTCTGTTAAAGGCAGTAGTGAAAGTCGTTTTGACGTCTGCATGATGGGCTTTCCACAATGGAGGCCTCTACAAATCCATGCACTTATTCTGCCTCGTTAGGCCTCTATGATGCCTCTTTCAATGCACTGCAGCATTTTAGCATTTGGATAATGGGCGATCAGGTCTCCTGCCATTTCTCAGATCGCCAGTGCAAGCCCCCTTTTTTTTTTTTTAGCACTATCTGGCCTAATATATTACTTGGAATGGAGCGGTAATAAAATTCCTTCGGAGATCTATACGCGATAAAATATTCATGAATGACAGATGATGACTTTAGGTTCTGAAATCTCCCCGGTAGTGTGGAGCGGCTTTGCAACATGATTTGCTGTGTGGTTTTGTGCTGCCTTGATGTTTTATTTGTAGAATGTGGTGCTCCTCTTGGGGGGGGGGTGGCGGGTTCTCAAGTAGTGATACAATTCCCCCCCCCCCCCGGTGTAGGAACATAACACTTGACATTCCATCAGCTGCAAATATTTTATGTGAGGGAGATGGTGAAAGAAAGAAGGGGGATAAAAATTCCTGACTCTTTCCCCTCTGCCTGTCCCTGCTGAGTTCTTGCCACCCCAATGGAACAATTGTTGAATGCTCTCTAACTGGAAATTTTGAGGTTCGCAGGAGTCTTTTGTCGATGTCTCCTCTTTAATGCTAGCCAAATGCCCGCTCTCTACTGTGGAGTGTATATGAAAGGCAGGACTTGATTGTTCCAAGAGAAATATGTCCCTTTACTGACAACTCTACCAGGTTTTGTCCCTGTTGCAATAGCAACCCAAAGCGCAGTGTTTTATTTCCCCCTTTTATCTAGCTAGGCTTTCCTTTCCTTTTTTTTCTTTTTTTAAAAAAGTCTCCATATGGGTTTTTAAAATTCATTTCTTTTTTTAATTCAGTGACAATGATACATTTGTCTTGCTTGACAAAAGAATTAATTTTTTTCCATACCAAAAATTGCAAAATAAAATAATGACCTGGTTTGGGAAATTGACTCAGTTTTTGGATAATTGGTTTCCAGGATGACTGAATCTGCTGTAGATCTTTCCTGTTCCTAAGGGCTGTCAGCTTAATCAACTGATAAATCTCTTTGTTTCTATCCATCAATTCTTGGATTCTAGGGATTGATTCTCATCTCTGATGCCTTGCAAAAATAACTCTAGCAGCCATGATTAAATGTAGAATAATGCTATCGATGATTTCCATGTAAATTTCCATACATAGCTCTTCTTTTATCCATATTCTCCTAAAACAAATCTTGTGAAGTAGAATTTAAGCTAAGGGCCAAACAGTTGATGCTGGGAGTTTGAGGAATAGAACGCCCAGTCCTTTTCTTTTCTATAGTGAAAGGTATGTAGAGACTGGATCCCAGTCTGGACCATAGGGCTGCCAATCTCCAGGTGGAGCCTGGCAATCTCCCAGAATTAAAACTGATCTCCAGATGACAAAGATCAATTCCTCTGGAGAAAATGGCTGCTTTGGAGGGTGGAGGGTTATTATGTGAATATCAGGATCCAGTAATTCTCCATATATTTCAGTGGAGCTTGGACACATGAGACAGAGCGGAACATCAGCCAAGTGTCTGATACAGGGTTGAGTCTTGAAGACAGGTTAAAGACTCCGCCATTAATATTTATGGCTGCACTGTTTTCTGAAAGAACAGAAAAGTATAAAAAGAAGTCAACCCTGCCCCCCCCGCCCCCTGCCCTGAATTCACAGTTGTCAGTTGATCACAGAGACATTAATGGCTTGATTTAATCAGCTTTATAGATATAAATAAAAGAGCTGCTTATGACTTTTTAAATAGCTATAATAAGAAGATTTAAAAAATAGCATGGAGAGCAGGGGAATGCTAAGAATACATTTTGCAGAGAAGAAGAAAAAAAATCAGTACACTTGAAGAATATCCTTGTGTGTGTGCATGTATAGAGGAGAGGAGAGGACACAGACCAGGATTATAGATGAACTAGCAGCTACCAGGTTCCCAATAGCGAACAATAATAGGTGCTTCAAAAGACATGCACGAGTCTGTCTGTCTGTCTGTCTATCTGTCTGTCTGTCTGTCTATCTGTCTGTCTGTCTGTCTGTCTATCTATCTATCTATCTATCTATCTATCTATCTATCTATCTATCTATCTATCTATCTATCTATCTATCTATCTATCTATCTATTTTCTTCTTTTTCTTCTTCTTCTTCATCATCATCTAGTCTGTCCTGCTTCCATTTTTGATGCATATTTTTAGGAACCTTTTCATACCTCTTTAGGACTAAATGATGTTATCAACACAGGTCATACCTGTCACGATCCACAGTGAGCTGGCTCTGGACTGTGACCCAGAAGAATCAGAGGAGGAATATGAGGAGAAACATCACCTGGGGGAGAGCAGGAAACTCAGGGAGATGCCCACATGATGGATGACTCTGGCCCAGAACTTTTCTGTCCCCCCCAGATCTGGGGGCAACTAAACTCCATCTTAGGACCCAGCCTATGACCCCACCAGAATGTTCTTCTATCTGGCAGGAGCAGCAGAGGCAGAGGGCTCATATTGAAATAGCTGAAAGGAGGCACAGTGCCAGGTTAGCAACCCATGTACCATCTATGGAACCAGACTAGATCTGTTCCTCTGCAGAATTTTGGCCTAATTAAGACCTCGCTGGGAGAGTTCCACAAATGGCTGCCTGAACATCTGGAGCTGCTTTTCCTCAGTCTGTTTAAGCTGAGGGCAAGGAAAGGAGTAGTGCTGGATCAACCAGTTCATGAGGCCCCAACTCTTGGGTGCTAGAGCCAGCTCTACATTTTGCAATGTACATAATTGTAGTTAGCCCTCACCAAAAAAAGGTGATTTAAAGATGATTGATGTTCCTGACAACTTGTGTTCTTGAATTGTGTACATTGTGACATACTACGCATTCCTGCAGATTTTCTTCTATGAACTGAGCCTTCAAACCAATTCATATGGTCCAGTTCAGATGAAGTCTTCCGAAACGAACTTTGATTCTGAGAAATTTCATCAACCACCTACAGCCTTTTGGACCTTCGTGTATTTTGTAAACTGTTTTGCTTTAATTGTGTACTTTGTATCTCTTAGTTTATAAATTGTATTTAGCGCACTACACGGTTTTTTTTTTGTCATCTGTATATTCTTGTCTTTAGGGCTGTGATTCTCTTATTCTGTTTGTTTTGGAGGGTGGACTGTGTGGTATTTCACCTTGCTGAAGTCCCTCTCCTCCCCAAACTCTACACTCCACCCACAAAATCTCCAGGTATTTCCCAACCTGGAGCTGGAAACCCAAGGTCACAAGCACCCACATGAGCTTGATCAGCAGTTAAGTTTACTTATTTAAGACATTTATTAGCTGCCTTTCTCTCTAATGGAACTCAAGGTGGCTTACAGTATAACTAAAACAATTATAACAAGTTCTACTGACACCAAGCTCTGTGTAGTCCCACCTTGTGCAATATTCTCCCTACTGGCACCAGTAACACAATTTTCCTTTCTCTAGGCTTTTGTCTTAGAGTCCTTAGCAAATTCAGGTAGATTTTTTGGGGGCGGTGCTTGGGGATGGTGGAATCTCTGTGGGGATGTGATGTCACTTCTGGGTGATGTTCTAGGCTGCCTCCCCAGTCCCTATGATCTTTAGCACAGAGATGAGGGGGAATTCCTAGACCTTCACTACATGGCCATTTCCTTCCCAGCTTGTCAATTTCTCAGGAGATGGAAAACTGGAGCTGGAAGATGGTAACTTCCAGCCCCAGGTAGGTAAATGGGTGGCCTCTGTTTACTGATTTTTTGGGGGGGAGACAGGGAGGGGACTGATAATTTCCTTCCTTTTTATTGCTCTCACCACTATAACTTTTATTTTGTACAGAATCTTCAATATTTTAATACTATGGGTTTGAAAAGGGATAATTGTCAGGATGCATTTTATTGTATTGTCATTGGATTGCCTGCTCCATTGATAATTTGTTTTATGGATCAGATGCTACCTCTGGGGAGCCCATGTGCCGAGACTGGGGAGATATAAATATTTTAAACAATGATTTATAACGTAGCCTCCTGGTGTGCAGAACCTGTGAGCTGGCTATAACGATAAGTTGCTTCTGGATTATAGTCACATGTGGTTTAAAATGGGGGAGGTGAGCTGTCCCTTTCCAAATGGTGCTTCTGGGAAATAATTGTATCACTATTTCATTTTATGTGGATGGATAAACTTCCTTGCTTCAAGGGGTTTTTTTTGCAGTGTATGGAAGAGGGAAAAATACCCCAACATTTGTTCCGTTTGTTTAGCCAGGATTTTTCTTTGAGAAGCAGTATTGCAGGAAGAAATCAGTTGTTTGGGTCAGGAAGTATGTGAAGGCGATGCAAGTAATGTGTAGGTGTAACATTCTTTTCACGTCGCATTGGTGAATCATTGCGGGAGGCCACCTTTAACCCAGCAGTACAACTTGCACTTGAATCTTTAGTGCTTTGGGTTTTTAACCTTCTTCTTGACTTCAAGTGGGCTTTTCATGAAGAGGCTGTGGACGTTCTCACAGCGAATGCTTGGGACTGTACTGTAGCCATTTGTACTTCTCTACACAAGGCAGTGGAAAGGAGAAAATACTGGAATGCCCAGCAGCTGCAGTACGGTGCACAGAATGCCATACACCAGATCCATTCGTTGGTCTATATATCTGAGTACTGTCTGCTGTGCCAGGCAGTGGGCATTTGGGTCTAGGTTTGCCAACCTCCAGGTAGGGCCTGGAGTTCTCTCAGACCACAGAGATCAGTTCCCCTGGAAGGAATGGCTACTTCTGAGGGTGGACTCTGTGGTATCACATCCCTGCTGAGCTTTCTTCTCAGATAGCTGTGGGGTTGGATCCAGCTGCTTTTTCACTCACTCTTGCCCAGTTCCCCTCCTTACTACACCTGCTGTTCCACATGGCTTTGTCCATGCAGGTCCAAAGATCCTTAGCACTGCCATCTTAGCCGTCAGAGGGGACCCTTCCTTCCTTTTTTTCTTCTTCACCAGCAGAAAAGCTGGTTGGAGACAACCCATTTGCTGCATTTGTATTTTTCTTGTGTGCTGATTGGAAGGAAGAAGTAGTAGTAGAAGAAGAAGACGAAGAAAAAGATTGAATTTATACCCTGCCCTTCACTACCTGAAGGAGTCTCAGAGTGGCTTACAATCTCCTTTCCCTTCCTCTCCTCACAACAGACACCCTGTGAGGTAGATGGGTCTGAGAGAGCTCTTTTGAGAACTGCCCTTGAGAGAACAGCTCCAGAAGAACTTGTGACTTACCTAAGGTCACACCAGCAGTGGCACATGAAGGAGTGAGGAATACAACCAGGTTCTCCCAGATTAGAAGCCGCACTTCTAACCCCTACACCAAACTGACTCCATTACTGGAAGATATTCAGTCTATTTTTATGTTTTAATTGCATGCAACGTTTTCTAAACTACCTTGGTTGAGCCTTGTTTGTTGAGAAATCAAGGGTATAGGAATCCCATCGGCTCAGAAAAGGCTATATAGATATTAAGTATTATAAAAATTTCATGTAAATAATAGCTGCTTAAAATAGAGATCCTGGGCCCAAGCCTTTCTGAAAGCTTTTCTTGCATTTTAATCCCATATATGGGGTTGTGGCTATGTTCCCCTCCCCTCCAAAGTTAATGGGATTACACAGTGTGTTACTAAGAGAACATCCTGTTCAGAGCCTTCATACTGGTAAAAGAGCCCAAAGGATACATTTCTGATCCCGTTTGTCATAATCGTGAAATTACAAAAGTTTTATCCTGGATTGGAAAAGTGAAAGTTAAGCCATTTTCAGAATGCCTCCCAAAGAACCGACGTTAAATGAAATCCTTTGTTTCTCCTTCAAGTCCAATTTAACAGGTGATGGGCTATAATGAAGGAGAAAAAAAGAGTTAAGAATACCTCATAACCGTCAACCTTTAGGGAAATATCTCCTTATGCAGCAATCGCTCCTAGCAAATCTATTATACAAAAAAAGCTATATATATATATATATATATAAAGAAATCTGGGAACTGAGCAGGCTGTTTCTTTAAAAAAATGCTGTAGAGACACAAAGGGCGATGGAAGCGAATGGTGTTCGCTCCTCCTTCCTCATCTCATTAAGCTGTTCATTAGAGCAGTGCAGAAATGTAATAAACACTCCATCATGGGATCCTTGTCTCACAAGAGAATAACTGTGCGAATTGGAACCTCAGAATACATCTTGGCGACAAGCAGTCAATCATATAAAGGGAATGGCCGCCTGGCTTGTCTTCTGCTACAATAATACTGTAGCATTTTTGAAGACAAAAAGAAGCTTGCCAGCTTTGAGATAGGAAATACCTGGAGATTTTTGGGGTGGAGCCTGAGCGGTGGATGTTGCCTTCTGACACACTCCCGGTGATGTCAGGGGGTGTGGTATATGCAAATAAGTTATGCTACTGAGTTATACTAATGAGTTCTTGCACCTCTTTTTTTACAAAATGACCCGTGTATGCACTCAAGCAAAGGGGTATATATATGATATGACGTAGGACCAGTTTGAAAAGGGCTGTAATAACCAGTCTTGCATTGCTGTATATTTTCTAGTGTCTGTGCTTTCAAAAACATTTTTATGGCCCCTTTCCCAGTGTACTTACTGGTCAGGATACTACTTGGGCACTGGAGTTTCTTGGGGTAACTGTCCCTGCCTGACATGAGGCATGGGTTTTTGTCATCTATTGCTGCCATCAATTGTTTTATTGTTTTATGGGGGTTTTTTTTGTTGTAAGCTGCCCTGAGCCCATTTTTTGGGGTAGGGTGTAGTATAAAACAAACAAACAAATAAATCACTACACTACGATGGCGTTGAGTGCTCCATGTATTGTATGTGGTGTTGAATGGCATCTATGACTAGTTTGTAGTATAGGCCAGTGTTGGGAATCATCAAATGTTTCAATCTTTGTTCCATTCTGGCCATAATCAGGGTTGTCAGCCTCCAGGTGGGGCCTGCAGATCTCCTGACATTACAATTGAACTCCAGATGGACAACATGACTACTTTGAAGGGTGGAGTCTACGGCACTAGACCATGCTGAAGTCCCTCCCCGACCCCTTCCCAAACCCCACCATCTCTAGGCTCCACCCTCCAGATCTCCATGAATTTCTCAACTGGAGATGGCAGCCCTAAAGAGTCAAGACTCCCCTCCACTCACAGCAAAAGGCTCATGGCTTCTGACCCCAACCTGGACAAAATAATGTAACAAACGAGGAAATGAGTCAGCTCAGATTTCGCTCAGCTTGCCAAGATTTCCCCAAGACTTCCTGCCATAGAAGCCAGCAATGCAAGTGGGTAAAATGAATAGCCTCAAGTCCATAGGCAGCTGGAAAATTTATTGGAAGCCATTTGAGGTGTTATACATATTGGGTGATCTATTTCTAAACGTTGGAGGAGATGAAATACCTTGTGCGTATGGAAAGTGGAGAAGAAATGCAGATTAGGCGGCAATTCTTTGCATAACAGAGACGAACAGATGGTGGGAAATTTACAGCACGTTGAGTTTTATCGCAAAATATGGTCCTGCATGGAAACCTTGACACCTGGTCTGCATCCCACAGTGAGAAAAACATCCAGGCATTACACTAATGGACTGAACAATAGTCAAAAAAGAGAACATCTTTTATTACATGGAGAAGTGGGTAACTCTCTTTTCCCAGGCCTCCTGCTGTCATTCTATTTACTGTAGTCTGTCGGCGTCTAAATGGGGAATCACTAGAGGCAATACATTAAGACTTGAAAGGAACAATATATTTTACAATTAGGTTAGCAAAGGTGTTCCCTCCCCGATGATAATTACAAATCAATTACTTTTTTTAGAATGATAATTCCTAGGGTGTTTCCATAAGCAAATCTTCCTTGATGTGGTGGAAGCTCTCCAAGGCGAGAATGAGAGCGGGTATAGTTAGCAGCAGGAATTTTTAATAGCCCCCTGAGCAACCCTTTTGTAAAACCAGATTAAATTAAGGTCAGTCAGAGCAAACAGTGGCTGGATATGCTGAGTTTAAGAGAGACTCACCTTTTTCAGAAGGAGAGCTAACAGTGCTGAATCTTTTTTTTTTTAAAAAATCTACAAAACAGTAGTCTACAATACTGCAGACTAACAGAAAAACGATTCTCTTAAATTTGAAATAAGGGACAGGTGCTGTGATTGGGTTCAGATAGGCCACAGTTTGACTGGATTGCAGCTAGGCATATGAAGAAGAGAAATTTAACCAACCTGTGCATAACAAAACCATCCCAACTTGGAACTATCAGACAAGACTGTATTTCTGTCTGTCGGCCCAATACAAGAACTTGTGGGCACTCAATGAAATTGGTGAGCAGTCGGGTTAGAATGGATAAAAGGAAGTACTTCTTCACCCAAAGAGTGATTAACACATGGAATTCACAGCCACAGGAGGTGGTGGTGGCTACAAGCATAGATGGCTTCAAGAGGGAATTGGATAAACACATGGAGCAGAGGTCCATTAGTGGCTATTAACCACAAGGTATAGATAGGAACTCTCGGTCTGGGGCAAGTGATGCTCCATATTCTTGTATTCTCCTTATGTCCTTATGTTCTCATGATAGTTCTCGCCAGGTTATTAAGCCTGGTGGGGTTTGCAGGTGGTCATCAGGGAGAGGTAGTCAAGAATACTGCCTACAGCAGGGGTCCCCAACCTCTCTGAGGCTGTGGGCAGTTTTGGAATTTTGAGAAGGGGAGGTGAGTGCCAAGCCAAAATGGCTGATGAAGAAGAGGGAGCCAAACCCTACACACCTGGTGCAGGAGGTGGAACCAAACACCATACCCCCCTCCTCACTTTGCAGAAGAATCACAGAAGGGAAGAAATGAAGGGAAGCCTGAAAGGGGGAGGGAGAAAGAGATGGGGGAATAAAAAGAAATGAGTGAAATCCTGGGGGAGAGGAAGATAGAAAAAGAAGGGTGAATGAAAATGGGTAGAACTTGGGTGCTTGCCAGTTCTCTTGATCCTCCAGTGGCTTTTATTTGAATGAGGGCAGCCAATAAGAAGCACTGCCTTACAATGGCCCTGCCTACTTTCTGAAAAGCTTGGTGGGTGCTGGTGGATGAAGAAGAAGAAGAGAAGAGATTGGATTTATACCCCACCCTTCACTCAATCTAAGAGTGTTTTACAAACTCCTTCCCCTTCCCCTTCCCCTCCCCACAACAGGCACCCTGTGAGGTAAGTGGGGCTGAGAGAGCTCTGAGAAAAGCTGCTCTTTCAAGGACAGCTCTGACAGAACTATGGCTTGCCCAAGGTGATCCAGCAGCTGCAAGTGGAAGAGTGGGGAATCAAACCCAGTTCTCCCAGATTAGAGCCTACGCACTTACCCACTACACCAAACTGGCTCTTATAGAGGAGAGGACCATCAATGGCTGCTAGCCATGGTGATTACACCCATACACAGTCCAGCTGTGTGTTACAATTGTAGAAGGCAACATCAGGGAGAGGCCTTAGCCTCTGTGCCCTGTTTGTTAGCCCTGCAGAGTAACTAACTGGTTGCCCACTGTGTGAACATGATTCTGCACTAGATAGACCACTGGTTTGATCCAGGAGAACTACTTGTAAGTTCTTCTCTGAGGCCACCTTGTGGGCAGGTGCCATGGCACCCATGAATGTCACACTGAGGAACCCTGGCCTATAGTAAATTATCAGAGCCAGCTTGGTATAGTTGTTAGTGTTAGACTTGGAGCTTTTAGGGTTTTTTAGGTGGGGCCTGGAGATCTGCTGGAATTACAACTGATCTCCAAAGTTCAGTTCCCCTGGAGGAAATGGCTGCTATAGAGAGTGAACTTCATGGAATGATATGCCACAGAGGTTCTTCCCTTAAACCCCCCCCCCATCCTCCCCAGGATCTGTCCCCCCCAAATATCCAGAAATTTCTCAACCTGGAGTTGGCAGCCCTATGAATTGCAGATGGGGAGTCCATATTTACTTGGAATGGTCAACAGTTGCCAGGTATTGTCTATTACGAGCCTGCAGGATCAGTCTCCTGTTTCAGGCCCGAAGAGGAGGCAAAGGAAGCTTCTCCTCCGTTGCCCATTCCTGTCCCCTGCTTACGTCAGCAGGAAGAAGCGCACTGGGGAAAGTGCTCCTGGCTTTGCTTGGAAGTGCTTAAAAAGAAGAGCGTGCCCATAAATCAGCAAAAGGGGGAAAAATATCAACCCACAACTTGACAGTTAAGGTGTCCCACAGTGGCTTTGCTGGCATTCCATTTGATGATGCGAGTTGCTGATATTGCAGCTTTGTGGCACTTCTCATCAGAGGTGACAGGTTTTATAGTGCCTCTAAATTGGAGTGTGGAAGAACTGACGAGTTGTTAGGAAAGGAGAGCATGGCAGGCAGTTGCCATACAGCGCGTTGTCAGTTTTTGTTTCCGTGAAGCCTAAATACCATGTTATTGTCTGTCTTATTGACAGTATTAGGCAAACTTGGGGAAAGGGGTGGCGGTAGTGGAAAAAGAGCTGCTTCCTTCTGCTGTGTGTTTGCACATGTGCCTGGGTTCATTCTGCAGCATTTCTTTCCAAATGAGGAGGCGGACTAGCTGCTGGCTGGCTGATTCAATGTCCAGTGAGATTAACTGATGGCTTGCGGCTGAGCCAAAGGGTGCCAAAATGCCACTCTGTCTTCCATGCTGTTTGCCCGAAAGGACCGCCTGATCCTTTTAATCATTCATCTTGCAGCATCCAGCTCTCTGTGCTCTTTGTTCAGGGCTGTAACTCATAAAGGAACACACAGAGCTGCCGCAAACCTGTGGTCCATCAAGGTCAGTATTCCCTACTCTGACGGGCAGCAGCTCTCATAAGAACATAAGAGAAGCCAATGTTGGATCAGGCCAATGGCCCATCCAGTCCAACACTCTGTCACACAGTGGCCAAAAATACCAGGCATCATCAGGAGGTCCAGCAGTGGGGCCAGGACACTAGAAGCCCACCCACTGTTGCCCCCCCCCCCAAGCACCAAGAATACAGAGCATCACTTGCCCCAGACCAAGAGTTCCTATCTATAGATTAAAGGTAAAGGTTTCCCTTGCTTGAAAGCCAGTCGAATACAACTCTGTGGATGCGGTGCTCATCTCCGTTTCCACGCCAAAGAGCCAGCGCTGTCCAAAGATGTTTCTGTGGTCATGTGGCCGGCATGACTAGACGCCAAGGTGCATAGAACGCTATTACCTTCCTACCAAAGTTGTACCTATTTATCTACTTTCAATTTCTTGCTAGGTTGGCAGGAGCTGGAACCAGAGACAGGACCTCACTCCGTCATGCACCACTCAGGTCTTGAACTGCTGAACTACCGACCTTCCGATCTGTAGTTCAGCATCTTAACCACTTGAGCTTTGTGGCTAATAGCCACTGATGGACCTCTGCTCCATATGTTTATCTAATTCCCTCTTGAAGCCGTCCATGTTTGTAGTTCCCACCTTCTCCTGTGGCAGTGAATTCCATGTGTTAATCACTCTTTGGGGAAAGAAGGACTTCCTTTCATCCATTCCAACCCAACTGCTCAGCAATTTCATTGAATGCCCACGAGTTCTTGTATTGTGAGAAAGGGAGAAAAGTACTTCTTTCTCTACCTGCTCTATCCCATGCATAATCTTATAAACCTTGATCGTGTCACCCCCCAGCTGTCATTTCTCCAAGCTAAAGAGCCCCAAGTGCTTTAACCTTTCTTCACAGGGAAAGTTTTCCAGTCCTTTTATCATTCTAGTTGTCCTTTTCTGCACTTTCCCCAATCCTATAATATCTTTTTTGAGGATCTCAGTTAATGGTTTGGCCTCGAGATGCCTTTGTGCACTCATAGTGCAGGGCCATAGCTCAGAAATGAATGGATGAAGCTGTTTTACCCTGAGCCAGACTACTGGTCTATCAAGGTCAGTATTGTCAACTCTGACTAGTAGCTGCTCTCCAGGGGCTCAGCCAGAAGTCTTTCACATGACCTACCGCCTGATCCTTTCTACTGGCAATACTGGGGCTTGAACCTGGGACCTTCTGCATGAAAACCAGGTGCTTTACCACTGAGCCACAGCCCTTCCTCTCTTCTTGGGTATCTGTCACTTGCCTTTTTAAATTAAATCAGAGCGCAGACTGACTCCCTGTCAGCCGGCTCCCTGCCCCACTCATTGGTATTCTACTCATCTTCCTCCAGTTTCCACTCTTCCCTTAATGGTCTCGAATGGGAGGTGCAAATTCACCCATTCCATTGCTTCCTGCTTGCTCTTCCCTTCATCTGCTCTCCTTTACCTTTCTTTAGAACAGCTCTTTTGATTGCTGTGCTGCTGTAGGAGGAACTAGGCTGAGGGTCTCCTATGGTACCCCTTAGGGACAGCTTTCCATCTGACACCAAGGATCAATCAGCGATGTGGCTTAACTGAGATCTCTCTTACAGAAAAGTGCCACCTTTCTTCTTCTTCTTCTTTTTGCAGTGTGATTGGTGCTGCATGTTGGAAGACAAAGGGGAGAAAATCTGTAGGGCAAATATGTGCATGCTGGAGGGGAATGGCCGCTGTGACTGACGCTTGGCCTGTTAGGGTTGGCGAGCTGCCTTCTGCCATTCTGCTTGTTACTCTGGAAAGCATTTCAGCTGAATACCAATGGCCTGTGTCAAACATGGAGGGAAACCCCTTGGGGTTTTGTAGCTCTCCTGTTGCTTGGCCTTTCGATTTGGGGGCAGCATTGATGTCGTTGCGCTCTGAAAAAGGCACGACACCCTGTTGAGGCTTAAATATCCAGTGTGTGTTACTGGAAAGTACAAGTGGAGACTGAAAAGGGGGGGGGGTTGTATGTAATGGTTAATACATAATAAGCTAATTTAATGTAATCAGTTTAACTGAATGGTCACTGGGGGGAAAGCAGTCTGGAAGGCAATGTGAGTCAAGCTGGGAAATATGTCTTGGCTCAGTTCTGACATTACACTTAGTTATGGTTAGTTTGTGAAGCCACAATTGAGCTCATAGCTGATCCCTCAAATTCTGATTTGCGTCGACAAAAGTGGTTTCATTGCCTTCTTTCTGTACATGCCCAGGGAGATGCTGATTACTACTTTAGGGTCAGGAAGCAATTGTTCTCCAGGCCAGTTTGGCTGGAGATTTTGGAGATTTCTTGTCATCTTCTGGGCATGGAACAGGGGTCACTGGAGGTGTGTGTGTGGGGGGAGGTATTTGTGAATTTCCTGCACTGTGTAAGGGGTTGGACTAGATGACCCTGGAGGTCCCTTCTAACTCTATGATTCTACTTTCGGAGGGTAGAGTTGGGAAACAAGCCAAGATTGAACTAGGATTATGCCATAGATCTGCAGTGTACCCTGCTCAAACCCCATCATTAAGACCTAACTGTGGTTAAAAAACCAGCTTCTGATCCTGATTTGAAGCCTAACTACCTAAAGTTAGTGGAGTGGCTACCAACAATGGACTACTCAGAAGCTAATCACTACACCTTTGTTGGTTTAATTAAACCCTGGTTTCATGTGGTCTCTGAACTGAGCCTTTGAGTCATTAGACAACTGCTCGATTGAGTTTTGTAATCCTGTTTGGTTTCCTATTCATACTTCAACTGTGTATGCAATGAATATAATTATTGGATCTCATCTTCATCACAAGTACAAAATATTGGACCAGTGCTTAACTCCCACCCCCCAATATGCTCGAAATCACGGGATCTGCTTTTCAACTGTGTATGCAATGGATATAATTATTGGATCTCATCTTCATCACATGTACAAAATATTGGACGAGTGCTTAACTCCCACCCCCCAATATGCTCGAAATCACGGGATCTGCTTTTCAGGTGGAACAGAGTTCCAAAACTGGGAAGTCTACAAAAAATGCCTTCAGTTAGGTGGAGGAAGGTCAGGACTGCCTCTTGGCTTTGGGGAAAGATACTTTGTTGAAGAATCAAACATGCTCCAGAGAACCCACTGGTGTGTTTCATGGCACTGATTGTTACCCTGTGTGGAATCACTGATCCCACCCTTCTGCAAGTAGCTCAGGTTGATACATGGTTTCCCCCCCCCCCCCCATTTTATCCCACAACAATTTTGGGAGGTAGGTTTGGTTGTGAGTGTGTGACTGGCCAAAGGTCATCCAGATACCTTCATGGCAGAAGGTGAATTTGAACCCTAGTTTTCCTAGTCCAATATTCTATCCATTATGCCAACACTGTTTCTGCTTTTGAATCCTAATTTTAGCCACATGCTATGTCTGATGTCTGCATTTTGGGGTGACGAGACAGAAGAGAGGCAAAAGTCTATATTATACACCCATGGTCCATCAGAAAGTTGTTCTGCCTGAGCCTCATTGACAGCTAGAGAAGCTGTCAAAGAGCGGCACTGTTTCCAAGTGCATTGAAAATGCACCTTGCTTTCGCAACCAAATAGAGCATGGCACCATTTGATAAGGCACCAGCTTTGCTCTCTAGAGTTGCTCTACTCTTTCCTCTTGGTGGCTCCAGTTCATTAATGGGCTCTGCATCATTCATTTATAGCAAATTGGGTCTGGAGTTTACTCTGAGAGAGCATAAAAAATAAGTCAGCTCGGACAGTTGTCATGCATCTTCTCCCCATGTGCCTTCATCTGAACAGAAATGATGACCTGCCCACCAAATAAAATGTCAGCTTTTATTTATGTTAGTCTTAGAAGTAAGCAGTCATCTGTGGGGGTTTTTTTGCATTTGGTTGAGGCTGCCTTGTATGATTTCAGAACTGTGTGCATGTCAGTTATTTAAAAAGTTGCAGTCAAAGAGGGATGACTGGGTGCGGTCCATACCTACCTCTTAAGCCCTGTTCACAGGTTACAGTGGATGCACATACACTCCTTGTACAGTGTGCCCTTGATCTTTGTATGCGCGCTGAGTAATTCCTACGTTACATCCTGCACGCATATAGTTGATCAATTTATGTTGTTGTAAGCCATTCAGTTGTGTTTGACTCTTGGTGATTCTAGGGGCCAGCTCGATCAATTTATACCCCACATTTATCCAGGTTCTGGTCCTGCATTTTAGTTGGCTCTTTCTTTCAAACAGGCATACACATGCAGAATGCACATGTGTTCACTGTAACATGGATGAAGCATCCTTTAACATATGTCTCCAGCAATGTCAAACTAGGTCTGGAAGTAGTTGGAGTGACTGAATCATCATTGCTCATAGACTCACTTAATTCATTCATTTTTTTAAAAGAGACCGCCTATGTTGCCTTTTACCCTAACCCCGGATGGCTTAGGCTAGACCAGGAGTGGCCAAACTGCGGCTCGGGAGCCACATGTGGCTCTTTTGCACATGTTGTGCAGCTCCCGGCAGGGTGGCTGGGAAAGGGAAGGCAATCTTTCCTTCCCCATCCAGTGTTCCCCTCCCTGGGTAGGCTTGAGGTGGGCAGGGAGCAGAGAAAGAAAGCAACTTTAACTTTAAATGCGTTCTCAAAGCCCCCACCCCCTGGCCGGCTTGGAGGAAACATTTATCTCTTTAAATATCATTATCAATATCTATATTTACCCTTTTTGTTTTTATTTCTGGCAGTCTTATTTAATGTTAATGTTAATAAAAAGCAAATTTGCATATTTTCCAATAAAAACGTGTAATATTTCTTCATGTCCTGCAGTCTCAGACATCGGATGTTACTTCTATGTGGCACTTACATTAAGCAAGTTTAGCCACCCCTGGACTAGACTGATCTCATCAGATCTTAGAAGCTAAGCAGGGTTGGCGCTGGTTAGTACTTCGATAGGAGACCATGAAGAAAGTCCAGGGAGGCCCAGGGTTGCCATGCAGAGGCAGGCAATGACAAGCAACCTCTAGATGTCTCTTGCCTTGAAACCCTACAAGGTTGCCATAAGTCGTCTGTGACTTGACGGCACTTTCCACCACCGAGTTGCCTTTCAACCTATAAGGGCCTAAAGACTGCAGCCGTTGAGGTCTCAGCAACGACAGTGCTACTCACCTGCCCATGCAGTCTTCCATCCAACTTCCTGTCTGAAGATCCCTGTCCCTCCCACCAGCCATCCTCCTCACCTTCCTGCTTCCTTCCTTCCCTCCTCCAGTTTATCCCCCCTCCACTGCTGCCATCACCCAGCTAACAGGGTGAGAAAGAGATGAAGCTGTATGTCTTGGGGTTTCCTCTCCTCTATCTCACCCTGATAGTTCTGGCCCCACCTCCTTTGTTCTTGTCCCCATCCAGCTTCACTTCCTTACTTCTCCTGTCCTGTTGCCAGCTGCCTCCCCGGTCCCCCCACACCCCGAGGGTCCCGTTTATCATTCCTCTGCCCTGTCCCCTCTCCTGTTTTCCCCCTACAATCAATTCCTTGGTGAACCAGGCCTGGGTGGGGTTCAATTTGGGTTAATGTTTTGCAATATGAAATGCTGCACAATGTCTTTTTCTCTCCATTGCTGTGAGCAGAGAGTGTTATTACAGTTTGGGAGGTTTATTAACCCTTTGAACCCTGGGTTTGCAGAAACATATAGCCTTTTTGATCTGTACAGTAGGGCCACCCATGGCTGTTAGATATGTAGATCATGTCTGGATGATGTCCAAACTATACAAAATCCAAACTATACAAAATGTGTGAATCGATGCAAATAAATTTACAAAGCAGTGTCAAAAATAGGGTTGCCAGGTCTCACCTGGCTGTTGGCAGGGGGATCCTGGTTTTTTTCTGGAACCTCTTCAGTGTGTGTGTGAAGTGCATGTGCTGTGATGATGTCACTCAGAAGTGGCGTTGTGACGGGATGAAAATCTGGGTCACATGACTGAGTGAGGAGGGGGCCATTTAGCTCGGAACCCTCAATGATTGGCAGTTAACAGGCACACCTGACAGTTTAGAATGTTCAGGGAGAGAGAGAAAAAAAGTCTGTTTGGAGAACAGTTCTGGGGATAGCTGTGTGAGAGCTTGGAAGCGAGTCTCTGTGGCTCTGTGGGAGCAATCCAAAAAGACCAGTTTAAGCTGAGAACTGGTGCGGGATAGACTGATTCACGGGACCATGAACAGTCTTGTGCAAGTAGAACACATAAGTGGTCAACACAAAGACATATCAGCACTGAAGAACCTGGTATAGGTGCTTAAGTGAGGGCTGAGGCAAGGCCAGTCAGAGTCTGGATAATTGGTTGGTGGCCAGCTAGGACTCAAAGAAAAGGGCCAGGAAAACCAAAGTCAAGAGACTTAACCCTAAGCTGTACAGGCGAGAGTGCTTGAGAAAGTGTGTGGTGAACTTATGAAAGGTTACAAAAAAACAACAACAACCCTGAAAACAAAATAACCTACTGCCAAAGAGTAATTTCTGACAAATGTGTCAGCCACTACCGAAATAATGTGTCCAATGTAAACACATCCCCCATCCCCTCTGTTTGGTTCTGTAAATAAAGCTCTGTTTCATGTTAAAGAAAAAGCCTGAGTGAATACCTAATAAAATTAAACCCCGAAGAGACTATGACAAGGATAGAGGGTGCTGGTTGAGTGAAGTAGAGCCAATCCTGATCAGTCACCTCACAGAACGCTGCAAAGCGGCAGTTCATTTAGGTCACGCGTCACAGACATCATCGCACAGGGCACATTGAAGGGGATGCTTTATCATTTAACGAAAAGCTCTGTGGTTTTTCCTTAAATGATAGAGCATCCCCCCTGCAATGTGCCTGGCATGATGACATCACCTCCAGGTGATGTCATTGCACTGGGCACATTAGTGCACTTGAGGCTCTTGGGGGTGGGGTTCCCGCTGCCAGCCAAATCAGGCCTGGCAGATTTGGGGGCTGCTAAAGCGGGCAACCCCTCTCCCCCATCGGGGGAATGGGAACCCTAGTCAAAAACCAAAGCTGTGGTCAAAAATGTGAATGTAAAAAAAGATCCAAATAAGGAACACTCACATAACCCTAGTCTGAACTATGATAGTGATTCACACATGCAAATCAGTTGTCAAGTGATCGACACGCTTGTGTGAATGAGCCCTGGGACCCCATCTTGGGTCTGTCAGCAAAGAAGTGGGAATTGCAAGACTCTTCTTTTGACTCATCTGTCCTTGAATTCTCCAACTGCTGCATATCATATCAGTGGCAACCTGTTGGATGGTTGATATCAACAAGATGTAAACTCTTGATATGAAAGTGGCTTTATTGTTAGATACAATGGAAAGCTTTTAAAAGGATGTCATCTATTTTGATTTAAGAGGCTGCTTGTTCAAGAGAGATTGTTAGGCGACTGGAAGAGTATCTTTCTTCACCTAATCTGCTTCTATTGTGTGGAGATAATTGATAGGAAAACAGATCTTTTCAGGTGTGTACATAGTCAATCACGAAAAATATTCTCCTGATTAAAATCTGGTCTCCCGTTTTGTAAACCTGTTGCATAATGTTTCAGAATATGGCTGCAAGCACAAGCCGAGACCTTCGGAGACTCATGCTTGTTTTTCCGTCATGGTATATCTTTGGCACTGTTCTTAAACCCAGTGTTCAAGACAAGAAGGTGCCCTTTCAACCATGTGCTTGATAAACTGCCAGATAGCCTGATAATAAATTTTGGTGACCTCAGTCAGTTGCGGAAATATTGTCACATCACCATGATCTGTGCTGTTTTTTGAATAACATCTCTTTTCATGTAGTTTTCTATCCTTGTTCAGAGTGTGTGGCGAAAGAGAGAAATCACTGTTGTCTCTGTCCCAACCTTCGTGCATGGATTGTTTCTGTGAGCAGATCTTTGTGTGCCTGTGACTGGTGTACAAATTCTCCCCTCCAAATCGGAAAGGAACCTATTTTTGTGGGGTTTCTAAGCATAGGGAAAGAACCTGTGCATGTGGAAATGTTGAACGCATGACGATTGAGAAGATGGATGTTGCTGTGATCACCCTTGACCCTCTGTGCATTCAGCTCATGAGATTGGAAGACTGTGAGGCAAGAACCACTGTAGCTTGTAGCAAAGGATGTATCCCTTCAACTTGTACTTTTGCAGTAATGGCAGTCACTTAAACCTTTTGTAGAATCCCCTGAGGTATGGTGGACAGGGGTAAACTTACCTTACCCTTTGTCCACTCAACAAAAGCACACAAAAGACTCTGGCAGCTTCAATATTTCTTCCAACTGGGAGAGAATACTTACAGATGGATGATACCAACAATGGAAGACTGCAGCATGCATTCGCACATGCACATGCACGCGCACACACACACACACAGAACAAGATCTATGTGAGGGCCCTCCCTTATAGGCCTTGATGTGGGAAACAGAGACATACTCTTGAGGGTGCACTTAAAGGTATACACAAAAATGTATATCACTCTCTTGGTTCTCATTCACAGCTGAAACAAAGCCCACAATATGTCTTCTCTTCTTGTTGCTCACGCCATCCTCCACTTGTCTTCTCCACTGTTAAAACTTAGATGTCTGTGTCACTTTATTGCTATGTTCAAAGCCGCATACACAGTAAAATTGCAGAGCCAGGTGACCCTACGGGGTACCTGTATCCTACTTGAATGATTCCTAATGGGGCAAATAATGGCTCCCCTGGATTGTTCTGCGTTGGAAAAATGGTGTGAGACAGAGGGAAGATTAAAATCTCTCCTCCAGCTATGGGCTTGATCAGAATCAGCCTCCCCATGCTTGATAATACCATTTAAAAATACATGTTGGCTGCTCCAATCACAAAACTCCTGGTCTCATCTGGTTTGACCTTTGGAAGAACCTATCAACCTGATAGTTTGAGGAGAAGTCCCCAAACTCGAGATTCAGGGCCAAAGCCTGAGGCTGGGCAAGCTGAGGATCATATTACTTTGCTGCAAACCCATTTTTTATGAGTTGTATTAATACTGATAATTATATTGGGTTGGGTCTTATGACTCTCTTCTGCTAAGTGTTCATTCAAGGGAGAAAGAGTTCCTCCAACAGAGAATGACATTTCCCCCCCTGATAGAGACAGGCTTTCCCTGATGGAGAAAAGTCTTTCACTGTGGGAGGAAGAACTGGTAGAAGGGCAGGGTTGCCAGGACTTCTGTCTGGTGGGAAGCCTCCAATTGATCTCTCTGTTGCCTGATGCTGCTCTGAGCAGAGATGGGAGAAAAATAAAGAAAAAGAAACACTGCCAGCCTCTGCCGGTATAATCCAGAAGTGACAGTGGTAACTCTAGGAGACATTGGAAACTCTATGGGAATGTTGCCAATATCACTTACATGGCAACCTAGGGGAATAACAGGATCCAACATTATGTAAGGCTGCTTCTTGGCCTTTTGGCTAAGATCAAGTGTAGTGTGTAAGGGGATAACAGATTCTAACCCATCATTTTTATAATTTTATACACTTTTTATGTTGTGGGCCGCCTGGAGAAAAATCCCTGGGGAAGCAGCATGTAAATTCCCCATGCCGGTGCAATAAACTGGCAAGAACTCCTTTTTTAATGAACACAACAGTTCATTTATAGTTTCCTCTGGACAGTTCACAATGATTGACTTTTTGCATCACTGTCAGACTGCCACCCGCTGAGATCCACTTTTTACTGTCTCACATCCTGTTTTCAGCACATAACACTGCCCCCCCCCAAGTCAGTCAAGAAATGTGCACGGTAATTGAGTTAAGACAGCGTTGCAGAAATGTGTTTACAGCTTACTGTCCATCCATCCAGAAACAAAAAGCTAGAACTGAATGGCAAAATGACTGTCAAAGCCTAAATGGCTCCTTGCAGACGCTAATGATATAACAGGAGGGATAGTAACATGCCGGCCACCATTAAACCTGTCAGCATTTAAAACAATTACTGCACATCGTTCCCTCGCACAACAGCTGATGCCGTGCTTAGAAGAATGAACTTTCGATTAGCAAATGCTGAATTTGCCTTAATGCGGGTGTGCCGAATCATTGTCTTCTGAATTTTCCTTGCTAGGAAAACACAGTACGAAAAATGTATTTACTGCTTTGCTGTAACACAGTGGATATTAAAAAGCTAGATTGATCCTCCAGTTTTAGTTTATTTACTCTGTGCCTGTGTCTATGAGAATCACGAAGACATCCGTTTAACCACAGGTTTCGCTGGGGATTAGCAATCGTTGATATAACACTACTATTAGACAGGGCTTTTTTTGTTTTTGTAGAAAAAGCCCAGCAGGAACTCATTAGCATAATAGGCCACGGCCAACAGCAGAAACTCATTAGCATATTAGGCCACACCGCTGACAGCGCAGCTCCCTCCCAGGATTGGCTTTCCCAGGTGCCCCACAGCTTGTGGGGCGCATGGGGAACCTGAGGGAAAGAAGGAAGTTTCTGGATGGGGCAGTTCCCCAATGGGGAACCTGAGGGGGCCCTCCCTGAATCAGCTTGGTTTCCCCAGGCACCCGCAGCTTGTGAGGCACCTGGGGAACCTGAGGGGGGGGAGAGAGGCTGTAGGCCTCGTCATCTTGGAAGCCAGCCAGAACTCTGTTCCTGTGCTTTCCTGCCCCAAAATAACCCTGCTGTTAGAATTGTCTAATGTGAGCCATCTGACTACTGCCTGGGGCTTCTCACACCCCATCCTCTGCAGAGCAGGGCAGCTGCTACTACTGTTCTGTTTGAGGGGCAAGATGAGCTTCCTAACAGCTAGGGTTGCCAACCTCCAGGTGGGGCCTGGAGAGCTATTAGAATTATAATTGATCTTCAGAGTACAGAGATCAGTTCCCGTGGAGAAAATGGCTGACTGAGAGGATGGACTATGGCATTATATCTCACTCATGTTCTTCCTCTACTTAAACCTTGTCCTTTCCAGGATCCATCCCCGAATTGCAAAGAATTTCCTAGCCTAAAGTTGACAACTCTCCTAACAGTAGTGGTGCCCACACAACAGGGCTGGCTCACCAGGCAAGCAAGCCAAGCATCCACTTGGGATGCTAGCAACATGGTGTAGTGGTTAGAGTGTCGGACTAGGATCTGGGAGACCCAGATTCTAATCCTCTTCCATGGAAGCTTGCTTGGTGATTATGGTCCAGTCACACACTCTCAGCCTTAACCTAATGGAGGTGAAGAGAATGATGAAAGCTCCTTTGGGGCCCCATTGGGGAGAAGCGTAGAGTCTAAATGAGATAAATAAATAAATATGCAAAGAGCAGCACTGTGGCAGAAGAGGCAATGAGTATGGCTGGCACCTGTCATCCTCTCCCAGATCTTTCCTGCTGCCCTCCATGTCCATTTTAAGAAATTTGTACCCTGCTCATCTCCCCAATTGGAACTCAGTGGCTTTTGCCATTCTATCATTGACCATTTTATCCTGACTACAACCACCATGTGAGGTAGTTTTAGCTGAGAAAGACAGTAATTGGCCCAAAGTCCTTCAGCAAGCTTGCAAGAGTAGCCATCTGAACCTGCTTCTCCAGATCCAACACTTTAACCACTATACCACGCTGGCTCTTCACTGGTGGGCTCCCATGTAGTTGTTGTTGCTGATTGGTTCTAAGGTGGGATTTGCAGGCCTGCCCCAGCACCTTTTTTGGGACCCAGCCTGGGTAACCCAGGAGAAGGGCAATTGAGGCATTAAAGTGTCTGGAATCAGACATGCCACTCCATCCACTGACTTAAGCAGTAGTGGCTACCCCATTCCCGCCAGTGCTTGGTGCACCATCCTCCTCAGTGTGCCCCCTTTCCCCCTTGCCTATATGCATTTGAAAATCTGGAATGATCTAGCTGGAGAACCTGCCTGACTCCATTTTGAGAAGCATGGTTCCAAAAGGATCATCTCTGATTCCTTAGGAGCTCCCAATCCCATTTGTTAACCAGGAACATGCCTCCTCTGCACCCTTTTCTTGTTCATAAAATCCATAGTGGGTGTTCTTTATGGTGCATCTCCCACCCCATGTTTCATGTCTGCAGTTTTGATCTAGAACCCATATTTGCAGGTGTCTGACAACTAGGGTTGTCAACTCTGGGTTGGTAAATTCCTGGAGAGTTTGTGGGCAGGGTTTGGGGAGGGGAGGGACCTCAGCAGGGTGTAATGCCATAGAGACCACCCTTCAAAGCTTCCATTTTCTCAAAGGGAAATGACCCCATGTCATCTGGAAAACAGTTGTAATGCCAGAAGATCTCCAGCCCCCACCAGGAGGTTGGCAACCCCCACCAAAATCCCCACATAGAACGAGTGCTAATTTTCTTTTTTTTCTAAAAAAAATGAACAAGGCTGTTGTTGTTGTTGTTGAAATGCTGAGTTCAGATGCCTTGGAAGCATTAGGAAGAAAATAGATCATTGGCACGCAAGCCATTTTGACAGAGACGTTAAGCATCCTCACCGTGTTTTATAGCTTCCCAAGAGGGGAGAGAGCCTGGTCAGGCTGAAGACTGCTGAGGCTTGCTGCAATGAAAGTAGGGACGCCTATTGCTTTCCCGCTTTAAGAATTAATTTCCTATTGAGGACTATTTAGTCTAGGAGAGCAGAACCATTTCTAAATTGTTTGTTTTATGTCGCTCAAAGAGAGATGTGTCTCGCTGTGATGGTTCAGTCGGGCTCATGGCGGGGAGGGGGAAGCCATGGCAGCCTATGTACTAAGCTAAAAGATTTAAGGAGTCTTAGGAGACTAAGCCTGATGCTCAGAGATGCTTTGCTCTGACCGGGGTGGATGAAAATCCATTTTAGCTAGTCAAAAGTCACGATGCTAATGAAACACCAAAAACGGGACTGGACACACTAAAAATAATGGAGACTGTTGAAATGGCTCATGAGAATTTCTTTTAGAGTTCGTTAAGGGCTGCCTTGAGGTATTTAGAAATGCCTGCTTGGAGATATTTAAATATTTGTACCCCTCTTTTCTCCCCAAAGTTGCTCACAGCAGCAAAGAATACAAAACACATGAATTAACTAACCAACATAAGGAATAACTATGGCTGGGATTCAGTGCCTGGCTTGTCCAAGGGCACAGGCTGTGAGCCAAGGGCCAAGAGTCCTTTGGCATGTGCCCTTTGGCCATACCCAAGCTTTACACCTGCAACAGGAAGAGAAAAGCAAATGCTTGGCAAGATGTTATAGCTGGCAAAGACCCCCCCCCCCTGCCCTTTGGCAGCTGTTACTGCCTGCAGTATACAACTTCTTTCCCCCTACCCCAAGCCAATTCTGGAAATATTTCTGATGGTATGGGAGTGCTGGTCCAGCCTCCAATCACCTTTAAGAGGGGGGATGGAATGGTGGAGGGAAGTTAGTTCAAATCTGCCTTGGGGAGAGTGCAGTGATAGTTTTGGAGGCAGATCAAGACAGGTAGCCGCGTTAGTCTGTCTATAGCAGTAGAAAAGAGTAAGAGCCCAGCAGTACCTTAAAGACTAACAAAATTTGTGGCAGGGGATGAACTTTCATGAGTCACAGCTGAAGAAGAGAGCCATGACTCATGAAAGCTCATCCCCTGCCACAATTTTTGTTAGTCTTTAAGGTGCTGCTGGACTCTTGCTGTTTTCTGCTGATAGTTTTAGGTTTGCCTCAGCAAAAGACCAGACAGTTTGAAGGGTCGTTCTGACTGGTAGCATAGCAGAGTGGTTTCGCTCCACCTCTGGGAGAGGATAAACCTGTCTCTGGTCATGTGAGCAGACCTTGTGCCATTTAGTCTGACCCTTGGGAAAGGGCAGGCCGGGGTGGATGGAATCCTGTGTGTGAGGCGGGATTCAGACTAGTGGCAAGTAGTCAGTGAAAGTCTGTTTGTACCTGCAAGCATTAAACATAATTTAAACCACACTCTGAAGCCATAATTAGCTTACATTTATGTGCCTCAGCCCTCTTACTTTTTTGACTATCTGGGGACCTGCGCCGCTGAGTTGTTCTTTAAAAATAACCTGTAAATAAATAAATCTTTATTATTCGCATACAACTCCGGCCTCAGTGATCCATGTGTTCTTCTCACTTAGCACAAAACTTATCTCACAGCGGTGATCCCAAAGCCTTGACACTTGCTACTCCTAAGAACATCTTGTAACTGAGGGGAAGGTTTAGAGTTTAAACAAACTTGCTTTCCCAAACTCATAAGACATGGTGTCTCCTCGGTTTGAAGAAGAGGGTTGGATAATGCTTAGAAGAGTGATGATGTGCAGCGGAAAAATAATGCAGACACAAACAGGTGTGTTTCGCTTGTAAGAAAAAGGCAAAGTTTACTTAAAAGATTGGGAAGGGTTACATGGAAGAAAATAACAAAAACCCTGACTAACTAGTCTCCTCTTGCTTTCTTGCTTGCTTGTTTGTTTGCTCAAACTCATGTGTGGGTGAGAACAAAGGAGAGAAAGTTGACCCACCCCTTGTGTAGGTGATAAACTTTATGGAGCATCCTCAATAAATTGATCAGCCAATGGACACTCCCCAGCTCATCTTAATTAGGAATGACACCTCCCTTTCTCTGGCGGGAAAAATGTACCTAGCATCTAATTGGTTATAAGCTAACTAGATAACATAAGCATGCACAAACAACAGGTTAACTCTTTCATGACGAAAGTGGATGACACTTGGATAACCTAACAAAAGGCCTGTCACAGTTCCTAATCAAAAAACAGAAAGGGGTTCCTTTGTGACAAAGGAACTCCCCTCCCCTCTGTTTCCATCCGCCTCCCCTCCCCTCTGTTTCCATCCGCCTCCCCATCCCTCTGTTTCCATCTAGAAAGTAAGACAGCAGGGCAAGGGTCTCTGGGGAGATCTCCTGTTTCTGGTAGGAGGAGTACCTGTGAAGTCGGTGGAGTCGAATTCTTCCATGCTTCCTTAAATACCATTAAAATAGTCACACTCTGCTCCCTCATTCACTGGAGTGTGTAAAAGTTCCCTGGTCCAATCTCTAGCATCACCGGTTAAAGGAATGCCAGTAAAACCTACTGAGAAAGACCACAGAGCCCTGAGAGTCAATATGAACCAGTACTGACTTAGGTGGTAGCCTCAACATGAGACAAGATACATAGACATTCGGAGCTGATGCTTGATCCCAGCTTGACCCCGCCCTAGCTGTTGGAACTGGGGACAGCTGTAGCCCAGACTCACCCATATGAGGCAAGTCAGGACAGGGAGGTGGCTGGGACTCAGGCAGACCACTGTGATAGAGTCAAGAATAAGGCAGGGAGCCAGACAGAGGTGGAGAGGGGTGTAGTCAGAAGCCAAGACCAAACTTGGACTTGGGGAAGGACAAAATGGGAGAGGTTATGAGGTAGCCATGAGCAGTGGGAAAGAGCAGGGCAAGGAGACAGGCAGCAGGGGAAAGAGGCAGGAAAGGCTTCCCTTTCCTTTTATAGTATCCCAGATGGAGCAGAGGAAGGAGAGACAGGCCAGGTGGGGGGTGGGGCCAGGGAGCCTCATGATAGGGGTTTGTACACAGAGGTGTGCATATACACACACCACAGAAATGTAGCCTATTATCACACCAAGGGGAACTGGAAGGTATCTTGCCCAGCCCCCACTCCCATACCTGGAGGGGCCATATTAGAAACTGGTGACCTTATGCAATTAGTATGGCTGGTGTGAGCCTGGTTGCTTGCTACCTGCTCAACTTGCATATTTGCAAATGAACAGATACGGAGAAACACCAGTAAAGTCTCCCATGTTTTCTGTCCAAAGGGACACTGAGCATCCCTTGAATCTTTTACTACCTGGGGAAGTGGAGAGCACAACGAGCAAACACTATTTCATGGTGCAGATTCTGAATGACTCCAATTAAGTTGTTCTGGAGAGACTGTGCATAATAAGAGTATTTAGGGATGCCGCTCAACAAATTGTGACCCCAAAGGTATCACTAAGTACTTCCAGAGGCTGCTAGACAACTTAAACACTTGCAGTTCTGAGTTCCTGCTTATTTGATCAGGCTGGTGTTGTCCTCTGCAGGTAGTGTCCTTGTTTCCCTAGTTGAGGTTGCCTCCAGAAAGATGGTAGATTCTCGTGGCTTCTGACTGTTTCCATGTCTATTTATGCTGGAAGGTTTGACCCACTCAGCAGTCCACCTATACAGGTGTGTCTTCTCCCACCTCAGTCTCTGACATGGGACTCTTCAGCTGCCTGAGTGAGTGTCCGCAACCATCTTCTCTTCTGTCTTGTTACTGCCCTCCCTCAGCTGGTCTGCCATGAGTGCCACCATAACTCCATGATAGCAAGCACATTTGGATAGTTGTTGGAATATGTAGCACTCCCATGGCACTTCCATTTGGGAGTGCCGTGATCTGATGGGACCTTGGGCTAGGACTTTGGAATAACCTGAGGTGTTGCTGAATAGCCTGTTTCTCCAAGCCTGAGGTAAGCTGGGAAGAGCTCATCTATTGGCAGTTGAATATGGTCTGCCCTCTCGTGTATATCTAAAACATGTAAATTTATCCAATAACATAAAATGCCAGACTCTCCTAATCCAGTTCTCTCTTGATGGTATTACTTCATTTCTCCATTCTCCCCCCCCCCCCTTTTCCCAATTAAATTTGAACAGCACATTGCTTCTTTTCATTCCTGGGCAACCCTAAATAAGACACTGAAAATGTCAGGAAACAGAGGTCCTGTAAATATATTAGTGCACCATCTGGAGCTGAGTGACCTTGGACACTTTCTGGTCCTCTGGATTTGGTGGCTGGAATTAAACCAGCCATTCACGTTCTCTGCAGCCTTCTTCTCAGTCAGAGCAGAGAGCTCTCTCCCCTTCTCTCTGACCCAGTCCTGCATTATTTTAGGAACCGCTGTCACTCATGATTTGGGAATGTGTGTGTGGGCTAGTAATTAGTCATAGCTGCACAGAAACTTAAGGAATCTGGCATTTTAAAAAAGTGTCCAACATCAAGGAGTGTGGTATGAACCCATACAAAATCTTTTTTTTAATGACTCTGGCATTGCTGCACAACGACTAATTTTAGAGGTGTCTGCCTTGAAAGATATTTATCATGTGTTCTTTTTAAATCCCTTCCCCTCCCGTGGCATTGGCCCCTATATAATAAGGTTATGGCGAAGGATGTTTAGAACAAAATTGCTTACAATGTGTCGTAGCAAAATGGCAGAGTGTGCTACATGTTACGGTTGTCCTTGATGCATGTTCTGCAGCTTCTTGGAATCTTTTCTATAGATACCTGCTGTAAGAGTTTACACGATCTTTGCAAATAATGGGTTTGAAAGCTGAACTTATGCTACTCTCAATGGCTATTTTATTCTTGTGGCATTCAGTATTGCATAGGCCAATGGCTGCTACTTGTTGGCATATGCTCAGGATGTGATTCATTTGTTGGGGTTGATAGAAATAGTATGTATTCCCCCCATCCTCTTATTTAAATTTAGAAAGTCATGAAAGCTACAGTTCTCTTTAGCCCCCAAGAGATATTTATGTTATGAAAGATTGCAGAGGAGTCATGTACTGCGAATGCTCAAACACCCATATCCTGTTTGCCAGTTACAATCAGGTAGCCAGTTTTTCGGTACACTTTTTGTCTTTTTTGCTGACCTCAGCTTATTCCTTCCCTAACAGTTCACTATGATCATCTTATGGCACATGTGTATTCCTACCCAGATACACTTCCCCCATCATTGCTGCCATGCTTGGTCTAAATAGATAGTAAAATCTATCACTAATCATATAAATCAGTCATGAATAATTTTTTTTTAAATGTGCTATTTGCTGTTCCTCCTAGTAATTCTTAGCAATGTTAATGGCTGCTGATATGCTACAACTTGCAACATTTTTGGGTTCCAAATCTTTTTTGACATATGTTACAACACCATTTTTTTTGTTGCTTGCTAAAGAATAAAATTCTTCTCCCAATTTTTTCCTTATTAAATATTTATGGTCTTGGTTTTTAAGATGAGCTTCTTGCAAGCAAATTATATTACATTTTTGTTTTTCCAACCAATGACCTACCATTCTACGTTTTTGGGGTGAATTTAGTCCATTTACATTCCATGTAAGTATTTTGTAATCCATTTTGATATATTCTTAAATATCTCCAAAATCATCTTTATTCTCTCCCAGGAATGCATACATTTCTTCTGTGCTTTTGATCACTACTCTGGAGTTGCCATAATAAAAACTTAGTCCTTGAGGTATTTCCCAACGAAATCTGATTTTTTTCTCCTTCAGTTTATCCGTCAGACGCTTGAATTTTTTCCTTTCTTGCAGTATTGCTCTAGGCAATTATTTCATTACTATGATTTTCTTTCCATCTATTACAAAGGGGTCAGTAAAGCACTTCCTGTAGATTTGTTCTTTTGTTCTTTTCATTGTAAATTGGACAACCACGTCTCTTGGTATGTTTTTGTCTCTTGCATATGTAGAGTTAACTCTATAAACAAGATCCATGTGTTCTTTAACAACTTCTTCCTGTTCTTGTAAAAAATCTGCTATTGCTTCTTGCATTCTTATAAAAATATCCTCATTCAATTTTTCCTCCATCCCTCGAAATCTCAAGTGGTTTTGCATATCTTTATAATGCATCATCTTTTCCATCCTCTCGTTCTCTCTCATTGTCTTATGGGTGTTTTCTTCCAGTTCTTTTACTTTAGTTTCTATATCTTGTGTTCTTGTGGATAATTTTTGAAATTCTGCTTTTAATTCCATGCAATTTTTATCTGCTTGAGCCGCTATATTATTCATTTTAACATTTACCTCTCCTATAGCGTCTAACATTTTCTTTTCCATTGCTTCCATAACGGCTAGTAGCTCTTTTTCTTTTTTTGCTGCCATTGTAGGAGAGGACCATGTGGTTGCTCTCGATCTTAGTCCGCGGTCCATTTTGCCTCTTTAAAAAGATCGATTTTATCTTGTCTTCCAAATCAAACACCAATTAGTGCATTCAAACAAGCTAATCTTGCCAAGTCAAATTATGTTGGTTTCAGCCTTCTACGTTATATAATCTTTGAGATATTGCAGTTTAAAAATTTTATAAATCCAAAATGGCGGGCGCGACTTCTCTATGGTTAATGTCAAAGGTTATAGTCTTTTTACCTTGCTTCTGGCTTGCCGTAGTTTCCTTTTGTCCCTTCCTTTTCTTTACTTGTCTGCTCTCTGCACGTCACTTCCTGTTATGGTCTTTCTGGTCCGGCAGTATTTAGAGTCCCCTTTCTGGTCCGGCAGTATTTAGAGTCCCCTTTCTGGTCCGGCAGTATTTAGAGTCCCCTTTACCTTCTTCCGGTTCTTCTCCTTTTTCCTTTTTGTCTGCTCTTCTAGCCGTCACTTCCTGATTCAGTCCTCACGTCTTAATCTCTCAATGCTTGGTTCCCTTCTCCCTCTTTGTCTCGCGATGCTTGGCTTCCCCTCCCGACTCCTCTTAACCGCAGGAATGTTAAACAACTTGTTTTTTTGGCTTTTTAAGTTCAAATTCGGTTTTTTAGCACTTCAAAACTGCTCTCATCCAATCAACATCAGTCTATTGCTTCACCCGATCTGTTTTTCATCTTTCAAAACGCGGCAATGGTAAGGCAAAAAACTTTTTCCCGTTACCTTTTGTTGTTACTTCGCTTCAGATGTGGTCCCAACGTTTAAACTTTGTCTTCTTTGTTAAGGAATCAGGGGAATTGGAGGTTTTATGCTGAATTTTTCAGCTCAGCTCGGCTCCTTAGAGATACTCGCAAGAATCCTCTTCGGCTGCAGTGCTCAAGGTGTCGGAAAAGTCTCCTCCGAGACTTTCCCTTCACCGAGGTTGCTCAAACCTGGATTATATTGCTTGCTGGTCCTCACACTACCTGTGTGAGGTTGCGTCGGGTGGATTAACCCACCCAAGCTGTCAGGAAGAGCCGCTGTCCGCCTTGCGCATTTGCAAAGCGTGTCAGACCTCCATTCTCCCAACCGGAAACTCAACTTGCAACATTTTTGTGTGCAAATGCAGTTTTATAAACACTTGATGCAAACCTGTCAGCAGGCATTCAAGTAGTCTAGTGTCCAACTAAATATATGGGATAATTGGCTCCTATCTGATCTTCACAGCTCAACAGAGTACGTTTGAAAGTCAAGTGTGGGGAAGGGCTGTGGCTCAGTGGTAAAGCATCTTCTTGGCATGCAGAGGATCCCAGGTTCAATCCCCAGCATCTCCAGATAAAAATATGAGGCTGCGGTCACATGTGCCAGTTGCAGTGGATGGGAAGAGAGCCTTTTTCCTCCGGAGGAATCTGGCACGCAGTTGCAAGATCACATCACCCTTTGAAGCTTCAGGCTTAGCCCATCACTGTGTGATCAAACACAGCTGTGGGTGAGTCGGAGTTTTTTTTTGCCATTGTTTCCTTTGTACATAAACAAAGAAGCATGCCTCCACACTGAAGGCCCCCTATGGAGTATGTGATGATGTGCATACTATGAAGGGGGGGAAAGCACATGGCACGGAGTCGGGATGGCATGACCAGACCATCCCAACATAATGAGAGCATGCTTGAGCAATCAGACAGGGTAAAGTCTTTCCACAGCCCACCTTATTCGGATAACACCAGACTTTCCCCAGTGTCTTTTAACTCTGCTTTCCTGGAGGAGCAGCATGGGTTACTGACAACTGTGGGACGAGAAATTGGAAATCGTCTCTACATTTCAGGGCAGAGGGTTTGTGTCAAAAGAAAAACACTTCAGCCCTCAAAAGGAGAACACTTCAGCCTTCCAGGGCATTCAATGGGTGACCTCAAAGTAGCTGTTCTATTGCAAAGGAACATCAGGAACAGACTAGAAAGAGAAATGGCTGAGTCGCCAGTTATTAGAACACTCAGAACAATGAAATCCCCAGGACTTAACAGGGATATTGGTTTCTTCCCTCATGACCATGTCTCTGTATTCTGACCAATCCCCCAGAAGGGCCATACATCCTCTTTATTTTATTTCTTATTTGGAATAATAGATTAGAATAGTAGATTGTAATGTAACATAATGAATAGTAGAATGTAATGTAATTTGGAATGGTATATTGGAATGCATTTCTCTGGTCTGGGGACAGGAGAGATAGCTCTACACAGCCAATGGCCCCACTTCAAAGAAGAAGATGCTGTAAGGTCACCACCATGCTTGAGAGGAGACTGATGATGCGTAATGGCAGTGCCTCGGTCAATTACTCTTAGCATTCCACAGTTAAGGATACATCTGCCCATCAATCTCCAATTCTGACATATTTATTTCCTTCACTATGTCCCCCCCCCAAATTAAACCCAAACAAATGGTAACCATATAAACTAAGCTTGTTATTCCTGTTTGGTCATTGAATCTGTTAAACATCTTCATTATGCTGTATGCTAAGTTACTGCTGCTCACCCACCTATATGCAAGGACTGGTAATTGCCATTTCATTGTATCTGAAGAAGTGTGCATGCACAGGAAAGCTTATATCTTGAATAAAACTCTGTCAGTCTTAAAGGTGCCACTGGACTCAAAAACTTTGTTTTACTGAGAAAGTATGTTTTGACCAGCTACACTTTAGAATGTCTGTCTTCACCTCTGATCACTAGGGCATTCTCCCTCCTACAGTAAACAATCTGTTCTTTACTATGTTTATTCTAAAACCTGACTGTTGTTCTTAGATGAGTTGGTTCTAGACAGCGTTGCGAGTTTCTCAATAATATACAAATGACCCCCAAAGACTTTCTTTTTTGGCAACAGAAGTGAGAACAGACGCTTTAAAAAAATTAGGAATTGTCTGAATCTCAGTTGCATGGCTAGGAAGGATCATTGGAAAAAGAATCCATTGTACCCTTGGGGGGATTATTAAAACAACTCGAAGCCTCATGCTGTTCCTTTATGTTAGAAGATTTCATCCACTCGGGGGTTATGTATGAGAAACCTTCTATTATCAGCAGAGAAGAGCAATTTCAGAACTAAAACTAATATTCATTCTTAGGTCGGGGCGGGTGAGAGAAGAGAAAATCGGATGACACATTTCTGGCATCTCTTAAAGGCATAGGATATGTCAATGTTTGGTGCTCTGAATGGAAGTGCTGGTCAGCTGTTGTCCCTGGTGTGCTGGGAGGGGATATGTGTGTGTTTGTGTGTGTGTGGATGTCCTTGTGCCAGTCTTTATTATTTCTGATCAGATGAGCCAAATCATCACAAAAGCAGCTGTCGTGGGTAGGAGGAAGCAAAAAGAATTGTGATTTTTAAAAACTTTCTTGGTTCAATTTTAATCTAAAAAAGTAGAAACTGGAGAATGTTCTCTCCAGTCCTAATTGAGTCCAGATGATTTTAGAGCAAACGTGCTTAGGATCAAACTTCTCAGGGGTGTTGGTAAAATTGCCACAACTCGGTTGGTGAGATTCCCGTAGATTGGGCCGTGGTGGAACTGGGGAAGGGCAGTATTTCAGGAGGGGATGGGCTTCATAATGCCGTAGAGTCCACCCCCCCCCCCCACAAAGCAGGCCATTTTCCCCAGGGGAACTGATTGCCTGATTGCCGTCATCCAGAGAATCGTAAAAATTCCAGGAGAGCACCAGGTGCTATCTGGAGATTGGCAACCCAAGGTGTTAGTTTCATGTAGCTGTCACTTTAAAATAAGTAGTGGGAAGTCCTTGTGACATCAGCCTGTTGATAAATTTTATTGGCTGTTTACCCTTATGATTTTAATTATGCACCACCCTGTGATATCATCACCTTAGATGTGTAGTATATTTATTTATATTTACTTATTTTGATATTTATATCCTGCCATCCCCACCATTTACAGCAGGCTCAGGGCAGCTATCAACCAATTCATACAATACAATAAATACATACATATGATAAAACAACCAATCATAAAACCTTACTATGCATACTATGCATAATCTACTATGCCTAGTAATGGTACATCCTGACTTGGATGGCTCAGGCTAGCCTGATCTCATCAGAACTCATAAGCAAAGCAGGGTTGGTCCTGGTTAGTGCTTGGATGGGAGACTGCTAAGGAAGTCCAGGGTTGCTTCACAGAGGCAGGCCATGGCAAACCACCTGTGTCTGTCTCTTGCCTTGAAAACCCTACAGGGTTGCTGTATGTTTGCTGATGGCAATTTCCACCACCAGTAACGGCATCCCTCATTACATGGCTTCTAGTTGGGTAAGGAGTGGTTGGAAAGCAAAAACAAAAGACTGGGTACCAAGGGTGAAACTAAGCAGGTTTGACCACTGTTTGAATAGAAGACTTCCTAGGAAGCCTTTGAATGCTGCCTAGCGTTTCAGGGAATGAGAGATAGGGTTTAAATGTAATCAGTAAAAGGGGCCCTCGTGCGACCATAGCTGGCCCTTTGCGCCAGAAAGCTGGGCAGGAATACCTGGCTCCTTTCCTGCACCCACCAGTGCTCCTGGGCCCTGGGCTAGATGTGAAGTCAGGGGGCCTTGCCAGTCAGTGGGGGGGGGCCTAGCCCTGAGATGCCCCACTGTAGTTACAGGCCTGGGCATGTGTTACCTGCTAAAGGAGGGTGCCCATAAGATCAAGAAGTCTAGAATCTGAAGTTATCTACCTAAAATTATCTACCTCCACCACTGAACCAAAGGTCTTCTGCATGCAAGAACCACCACCCAAAGGGACATCTGCTTGGCATGCAGAAGGTCCCATCATGTCCAGTTCAAAGGATGAGGTAGTAGGGGATATGAAAGACCTCTACCTGAGACCCTGGAGAGCCACTACCAATATGAGTAAACAATGCTGATCATGATGGACCAATGGTCTGATTCAGTATAAGGCACCTTCATGTGTTCAGCCTACCTGGTTTCCTAATAAAAAATAATCAGAGCCAAGTAATTCCTTGCCAGTACTGTTGAATTCATGTGAACTTTTCAGGAACATAGGGGAAAAAAAGGTATATTGTAGAGCAGCAAATAAGGCTTTGATTCTCCCCCCCCCTCACCCCCGCATAAGGGTTGAGCCTGCAGTGTAGCTAACTGTGGTTTGGCTTCTCAGTCTGGAAGATTGCAGCATTCTTTTAGACAAAGGAGTACTGTATCGAAACATGTTTTAAAAAGAAATCTTTCCAATCCCCTAAACCACCTACCCCAAAGTATCATGGGGCGTTTGCTCTCCCCCTGCCAGATATTAGGAGTTATTGTATCCTGCACAGCAAGGCGGAGAGCTCTAAACTAAAAGAAAAGAGAGAGAGAGAGAGATTACTTGTGGGTATTTTGGCAGAACATGCAGGTATTTCCATCTGCAATGTCTCGGAGCAAATCCTTGTGGGTATTTTCTGTCTCCGACAGCCATTACGATTGCGATCCCACCCTGCTTTCCAGTTAAAACAAAAATCAAATGTTTTATGCACTTGAAAACACTTGTTAACGAGATGCAGGAAAGTGTCTGGGTAATGCGGTCATTCTTGGCAGCCCTCCCCTCCATGAAACTTTAAACTCCAGTAAGTGGCACAGGGCTTCATGCTGAGTATTGGGAAAGCGGATCCTTTGTTGATAAATAGTGCAGAAAAGGAACGGTTCCAATTAAAGCCAGGCCGTTTGAACTTTGCAGGGTTGGGTTTCTATTTTTTTTTTGGATCCTTTTGCTCTTTGTGAAAGTTCCCCTTTGCAAACTGTGCAATAGGATTCAAAACACTTTGGGGGCGGTGGCGGCGGTGGCGGTGGGGCTGGGTAGGCTAGGGCTTGCCAAAATTCCTTTAGATGACTCTGGCAAAAATGTAACAGAGATCTGCGGAGGAGCGCAAAATGGAACAGATTAAAAAATTACCTGTAAGTTAGGTTTAAATGGTAAATCAAAAACAGATGCCATTTTTTTTCTCTTGAGCCGTCGATCTCACCTGTTCTAATTGTTGTAATTTGCTGGCTACTGGGCATGTCCTTCTGATCCAGGTTTTCTTTGGGGCTAGGGTTGCCAGCCTCCAGGCGAGGGTCTGGAGGTCTCTGAGAATTACAGCCAGTCTCCAGACTACAGTGCAATGCTCCCTCTGAGCTGTGAAGTCTTGTGAGCAAAAATTCTACATTGTGAGCTACTGGCATTAAAATTGTGAGTGAGAGACTTGGCTACTGCATAAATTAGTTTGCTCTGGAGCCATCCGTCCTGAGCAAAGACAAAAATGTGTGAACTGGAGGCTAAAAAACTGAGCTGACTCACACTAACGCAGCTTTGGTGTTTTTTGGGGGGCAACAGTGGGAGGGCTTCCTGCTCCCACTGCTGGACCTTCTGAGGGCACCAGGTGTTTTTGGCCACTGTGTGACAGAGTGTTGGACTGGATGGGCCATTGGCCTGATCCAACATTGGCTTCTCTTATGTTCTTAGCATAGAGGGAACACTGTTACAGTGATCTGTTTCCTTGGAGGAAGTGGCTGCTTTGGAGGAGCTTAGTTGCATTGTGCCTGAGGTATTCCCAGTTGACTGTCTGAAGAGGGCTAGAACATCCATAAGAGCTTCCTCCCAGTAGGAAGACATGAAGCTGTTTTATACTGAATCAGACTCTTGGACCCATTCTGCATCTAGCATTTGCTCCACTGTTTTACCAAATCCACACTGGAACAGAAATTCCCCTCTGCATTGCATGCCACTTTCACTTTGATTGACTGTCGGATTTTATGGCAGCGTCCACACTGCATGCTACTTTCACTTCCTTTGATCTCTTGATTTTATGATTACTGTCTGCATAGATTTATGACTGTTTTATGGCCATTCAGGGGTGGCTTTGCAGTCAGTAGGCATTGGTCCGGGTATTTGAATGTGGTTTTGAGCCACATCTTTTTCTGTTCCAGTGTGGATTTGGTAAAACAACAGAGCAAATGCTAGATGCAGAATGGGCCTGAGAGAGATGTGCAAACTCAAAATTTATGAAATTTACTGTTATGGTTGTTGACCAGAACACAGTAATACAAGTAATACATTTATACCCAAAGCTTAGAATGTGGGCTCTCATCAAATGTCATTTGATTCCTATGGGTAGATGAGGTTTGTTTGTTCACTGCTAGCACCCAGTGAGAGATTGTGAACGGTGAGGACCTACCTGACTGGTGTCATGCCAATGGTTTAAACATAGAGTTTGGAAAAAATCCTAGAGTGATATGCCTACATGATGACATCATGTCTGTTGCAGTGTTGGTGCAATGCTGAATCGTCTCCTCTACCCCCCACTGCCCTGTTGAGCGTTGGTGGGTAATGGGGTGGGGGTGTCATGGGGTGGGTGCAGGCAGGGCAAGAGAGAGCGAAAATCCAAGTCCAATCCGAGGTCAGAATCAAGGGGTAGCAAGCAGGAGCCAAAAAAACAGAGTCTGAAGTACAAACCGAGAGCGTAGTCATTGGAAGCTGGAGTCAAGGAGCCCAAGAGTTCAAAGCACGAATCAAGAGCACGGGCGAGGGAGGTGCAGAGCATCGTCAAACTGACTAGTTGCTGGCACAAGGAACCAGCATCAGGATGGGGAAGCTAAATACCCCTTAGGTGCTGGGGTTAATTAGTGCTCAGCGTGTGTGTCCCAGATTCTGTTAGATGTCAGGGCAGAAGCTGGGACGCTAAGTCTTGCCTGAGCTGGTTCCGCAAATGCACTGTCGGAGGAGGCGAGTCAGGGAGGCTGCCTGTCAGGCGTTGTTTCTCCACCACTGTTGCTGGGACAGGTGGTAGGAATACACTGGTGAGCTCCAAGTTTTCATCAGGGTCAGGTGTGGGCTCTGCTGAAGCCGGGAGCGTGGGCTCAGCTGGAGCCAGGGCCGCATCCTCAGCAGGACTCATGACATGGTGGGTAGTGGGGTGGGGGGGTCCAGAGCAGGAGGATGCTGGCTGCATCATGAGATAGGATTGCCAACCTTGAGGTGGGGTTTGGAGTTCTCCCAGGAATTACTACTGATCTCCAGCTACCACTGGGAGGTTGACAACCCTAGCTCCCTCCCATCCCCAAACTCCACCCCCCTCAATTCTCCAGTAATTTGAAGTCTCCAAGTTGGCAACTCTAGTGGGAGACCTGGCCGCTTGAGGCTCATGATGTTTCCCTACCCAAGAAACAGTAAAAAAAGTGAAACAGCCTTAATTCTTAGGGTTGCCCATCCCCCGAAAGCACTTGGGCCTACTGTGTCTTGTAACTCTTTCCCACCCACGCAATCTGAGCGATTCACACAGTTGTAAGGTTTTTGTTTCCTGCCTGAAAGCTATGAGGGAGAGAGAAAAAGATATTCAGCATGACACAGGAGCAATCAGGCAGGCACCGGGATAAAGTGACAATGTTCCTGTCAGGAAGAAAGCCTTATGCCTTCAAAGAAAAAGTGCTATTCTTCTCGAGTTGTGCCTCAGTTACCTAAAGAGCTTTTATCCTGCAATTCGTTTTTCTTAAATAGGATCATATTCTGTATGTCGCATTTGCTAATGAAAAAGGTATAATTATAAAACGCACAAAGGAGGTGATGTGGTGCTTTAGGGGGAGCAGGGCATTCCGAAAGTGTAAATTCATTTTCTGAGTCCCTCCGATCCACAGGAGACACACAGGAAAAGAGAATGGCTCTTTAGAAAGATTCATTTGTGGGCCTACAGAAGTTTTGTTTAAATTTTTTTTGAGAGATTTGTAAGGCATGAAGTTTGGCTGTTTCTTCATCACAAAGACCTCATTCTTCATGGCAACCTATAGACGAAGAAATGGCAAAGGGTCCAGCAAGAAACCTACTGAGTTATAAATTCTCATCCCCAGTGGTTCTTAATAGCATAATCTTCAAAAAAAATAATTTACCGCTTTGCTTCGCCAACTGGGCATTAGAACTAAGATGTCCAACAAGTCTAGCTTCCTGTTTTTCATGAATCAGATGTCTCTTGGTTGTTCAAAAGCAGGCTGATTCTCCTTCTTAGACCTCAAAATGTGGTATTCAAAGGTAGAGTGTCTCTATGCCTCAGTGTTCCATATAGCCACCACAATCAACAGCCGTTGATAGTTTTAGTTGTCCATTCAGGGCCCAAGTAGGCTTACCATTTGCCTGCTGGGGGATCTCCCACTGCATGGCCACATCACAAACTGCATATTTTGTTCAATCCATGACATTTGGAGTTTAAAGGATCAGGTAGAGGTGACTTGAAAGACTTCTACCTGGAACCCCAGATAAGACATTAGAGTAGACATAAGAGCATAAGAGAAGCCATGCTGGATCTGGCCAGTGGCCCTTCCAGTCCAACACTCTGTGTCACACAGTAGCCAAAACTCAGGTGCCATTGGAGGTCCACTAGCAGAGCCACAACTCCGGACTTTGATACACCAATTGTCTGACTTGATATAAGGCACCTTTGTGTGCTCATAAGTGGTGGTTTTAAGGTTTATTGTTCAAGTGCCCCATTGGAGAGGGGCTGTGGCTCAGTGGTAGAGCATCTGCTTGGCATGGAGAGGGTCCCAGGTTTGATCTCCAGCATCTCCTAGTAAAAGGACAAGTCAAACCTTGGTATAAGGTAGCTTTGTGTGTGTGTCTGTGTGTTTAGGTGTGATTATGTTAAAAAGAACAAGGTCAAGCACTCTGTAGAAAAGGCACATTTTCAAGTGTTACTGAAAAAGTTGGGAGAGTTGTAGATGTCAGGAAGTGGTGAGTTCCAGAAAATAGGAGTGCCAAGAGAGATGTAAATAAATGTGAATAAAACCGTGTGATGGTGAAATTAAGGCTCTACCTGTGCCCCCATGTGGGAACTTCAGCACTGTTCAACCGTGACATGTACTTCTGCCTTGAAAGATGCTCATTTATTCTGAGATGAGGGGGGTACACACAGGTGGTCTGTCCTCTATACGAGTGTGCTCTGCTCATTGCCGCACTGTCTCAGAATGTATCCTTTTCATCCTTTTTATGAAACTTTTTTTTGTTCTCCCACTCTTTGTGCAGTGCTTCTATGCGTGATGCTTATCAAAAGACATTGCTGGCAGAAGACAAAAGCAAACAAGACATCTTAATTTAATGGGGGGAAAAATCTCTCTCATTGTTGAAGGCTCCTTTTGAGCAGCTCCTTGCTTTGAGACAGATGAAGATGGGTAGCCATGTTAGTCTGTCTGTAGCAGTAGAAAAGAGTCCAGTAGCACCCTGAAAGATTAACGCAATTTGTGGTAGGGTATGAGCTTTCGCAAGTCACCGGACTCACATTCTAGCTGTATCTATATCTGTTTGGGTTCAGCTCATGGGGAAAAACATAGCAGGGAAGAACCCAAACAGATGATAGCCATATACACTAAGCTTGTTATTATTTTAATCTGTTAAAAACATCTTCATTATTCTGTATGCTAATTTACTGCCCATCTTCTATATGCATGACTGTCATTTCTATTTCCATTTCATTGTATCTGAAGAAGTGTGCATGCACACAAAAGCCCATACCTCAAATATACCTTTGTTGGTCTTAAAGGTGCCACTGGTCTCAAAATTTAGTCTTGAATGAACTCTCTGGGAGAATACTCAGTAGAGATATCTTATTTAATCAAGCCCTGGATGAGTTGCTTTCCCCTTCCTTCTATTGCTTCCTACATTTTGGATTTTTGATTGTTACCTCTTCAGGGCAGTGGATCTGGCAGCTTGTTGCTGTTTTGCAAAGATTTATGCGTATTGATGGTGCCATAGGAATAATAAACACAGGAGGCTGGATTCAAACCATGGGACTAGATCCAAAGGTGGTATTCCACTCAGAGAAGGAGCCTTCTCAGGTGCAGGCTCATTCTGTGAGAGTAACAGTACCGGTAGATCCAATTCCATGGATCCAATTTATCTACTGTGGTGACCATATATAGCTTCCATGTGATGTCAGCATAAGAACACAAGAAGAGCCCTGCTGGATCAGACCAGTGGTCCATCTAGTCCAGCAACCTGTCTCACACAGTGGCCAACCAGTTATCCTGGAGGGTCAACGACAGGGCAGAGAGGCCGAGGCCTTTCCCAGATGTTGCCTCCTGGCTCTGGGATTCAGAGGCTTAGTGCCTCTGAATGTGGAGGTTCCCCGCAGTCACCATGCCCTAGTAGCCATTGATAGACTTATCCTCCATAGATCTATCCATTCCCCCATTTAAAGCTGTTTATGCCTGTGGTCATCTCTACATCCTCTGGCAGTGAATTCCACATTTTAACTGCTCTCTCTGTAAAATAGTATTTCCTTTTGTCTGTCCTAAACCTCCTGCCCATCAGCTTAATTGGATGCCCTCGAGTTCTAGTCTTTTGGAAGAGGGAGAAAAATTTCTTTGTCAGCTCTCTCCACCCCATTATCTCTCTCTCTCACCTTGAGGTGAGGCAGCTGCCAGGGCACAGGACTTCTGGTGGGGATGGTTGCCATGTACCTCTCCAGCTGCCTACCATACCCCCTACCTGCTCACTCCACTACCTGTGCCCCCAGCTAAATGGGCTGCCCACTATCATTGCAGAAGAGCATGCAGGTGGTACATGGCAGCAGTGCTTCTGGAAGCTATGGTGGTAACACCCCCACATACTGCCCAGTGCTGTCAGACAAAGGGCAAGCAGGCAACGCTTCTTCTAAGCTACTGGCCTTAAAGTTGTGAGAGAGCATTTTGGCTGCTGCACCAATTAGTTTGCTTTGGAGCCATCCTTCCTGAGCTATGAAAAAAGGCGTGAACCGGAGGCTAAAAAACTGTGACATAGCTCACACTAATTCAGCTTAGACAGAACACTGCATACAGGCAATGTGTGCAGAACATCCCAAGTTCAAACCTCGGCATTGCCAGTTAAGGATCTGGCAGTAGGTGATGAGAAAGACCTCAGCCCGAGACCCTGGGAAGCCACGGCCAGTCTGAGTAGACAATACTGACTTTGATAGACTGATGGTCTGATTCAGTACAAGGCGGCTTCATGCATATTCATTGTGAAAGAGGCACAGGCAGATGGGAGGCACACAAGTGGGGCAGAAAGGAAGCTGTGAGTGGGGGGGGGGGGGCTGGTGGTAGGCCGAGGGCCTGGACACTCCCTGTTTTGCTCCCCCCCCAACCTGAAGCCAACCATGAAACAACCGAACCAAGAGGGCCAGGTTCCATTGTTTCTGTCTTCCCCACAGAACTGGTGGTGGTGAATTGTTTGGAGTTCAGAGTATCGCATATTTGCCAACTAAAAATGCGGGTGGATGTACAATCATATGCCAAAGTAGTTTCCCCCTCTTTGGATTGCCCACAGGCATTGTACTTTTTCCCCCGGCTTCTTTCCTGCTGGTTTCCTTTCCAGGACTAAATATGAACCTAATATTTCAATGGGCTGTGCTGACTTAGATTGTTCCATTTCTTTTTGGCTTGCACGTTCCCCACGTTTTCAACTCCTCTGCTGTGGAATCAGGGATGCAGGTCTCATAATGTTCTATTTCTGCATTCTTTAAGCGACAGTTTGAGATTGGCTCTTGCTGCGTGAAGATCCCTTCAGATATTAATGACAGCCAGGACTGGACCTGGACAAAATGAGGCCCCAGGTGGGGAATGTTTTTGATGACCTTCTCTGTTCAACTTGAATGCATTACCACCACCACCACTACTACTACTACAACTACTACTACTTTAGTTGCAGCACATTGAAGAAGAAGAAGAAGAAGAAGAGATTGGATTTATACCCCACCCTCCACTCCCCAAGGGAGTCTCAGAGCGGCTTAAGAACTCCTTTTCCCTTCCCCTCCCCACAAAAGACACCCTGTGAGGTAGGTGGGGCTGAGAGAGCTTTTTCCCAAGCTGTCCTTGAGGGAACAGCTGGTACAGAGCTATGGCTTGCCCAAGGTCATCCAGCCAGGTGCAAGTGGAGGAGTGGGGAATCAAACCCGGTTCTCCCAGATTAGAGTCCGTGCACTTAACCACTACACCAAACTGGCATTGAAGTTGTGGATAGGGTTGCTAACCCCCATGTGGGGCCTGGGATTAAAACGGATCTCCAGACTAGACAGAAACGTTCCCCTGAATAAAATGTCTGATTTGGAGGGTGGACTGTATGACATTATACCCTCCAGAGGTCCCTTCCCTCCCCAAAGCCCACCCTCTCCAGGATCCAGCCCCAAATCTCCTGGTATTCCCCAATCCAGAGTTAGCAATCGTAGATCTGAAGCACATCTGCATGCCTGGTTTATCTCTGTCATATCAAACCATCAGTTTGCACAGTAGTATTTGTAAATCTGTATTCATGTGACAGAAGCAAATTACAAATCTGTTTTCTCTGTTATTACAGAAGGGGGTTTTAACGTTCGGAATAATTGAAGCATTGCTGAACTGTGCTCTGATATCAAGTGGATAATTGTTTGACTGTGTTAAAGTACATGTCTTTCTGGTACACACAAGCAGGAGAACAAGGGGGCCTGAGGTGGTAGAGTGGATGGTACCATTTCAGACTGCAAGTGATGGATTTGAGCGTCGAATGTTCCTTCACACACACCTCTGGCTCAATTCCTTGTTTTTTAATTGAACATCACTCAGGCTTAGTATTAAGATCTAGGCCTGCACTATGGGTTGAGGGGAAACATCTGATTGTTGACATGGGAAAATTAGCAAGTCGACCTTGTGCCTTTGAATAACAGAGACAAACAGAGCCACACCATTTGTTCACTGAATGCATACCTCACTCCTTTTGATGCTTTGATTTACACTACAGAAGGGGAGCATCTCATCATTAAACTGTTTCTCATCTGAGCCATTTGTTGTCACAGGCCCATGTCAAGATAATTTAGGTAGTCTGAGTTTTGGATTGGCTAAAGGGCCCCAGCCTGTTCAAATCTTAAACTTTAAGAAGAAGAGGAGATTGGATTTATATCCTGCCCTTCACTTGGAGTCTCAGAGCAGTTTACAATCTCCTTTCCCTTCCGATCCCCACAACAGACATCCTTTGAGGCAGGTGGGGCTGAGAGAGCTCTTTCAGGACTGCTCTTGAGAGAACCGCTCTGAGAGAACTTGTGACTGACTTGAGGTCACACCAGCAGCTGCATGTGGAGGAGTGGGAAATCAAACCTGGTTCTCCTGTATTAGAGTCTGCGCTCTTAACCACTACACCAAACTGGCTAAGAAGTTTAACATTTCTGTTCTTTGTTGTTAGTTGTGAGTTGCAACGGGAGCTGCCAGCATCAGCTATCCAGTCATGGGCTAACCTTGCCATAGGTCAGGAGCTTACCTGGCACACAAAGACAAATCCTCTTTGGACAAAGAGACCTGTAACACTGCCTAACTTCAACCAAGTAACTTCTGGTAAATATGAATTAAGATTGTACTGTGTAGCTAGAACTTTACTATGTAGCTTTCTTGTTTTGTCAATCATTTCTTTGTTCTTTTGAACTCTTTAATAAAATACTTTGATTATATTTGGTTGTTCTGTACTTCAGGCGCTGCAATCTAATTCCAGTACCTTAGACTTAAACGTCCACCTACTGGTTAATCATTAGTGGAAATTCATTCTGCAAGTTGCCAAACTTGCAGGGCTGACTTTCTTGTTTAATCCCATTAAGGCTGGAAGCTTGCCCCTTGGCTTTTGACTGTGTGGGTAAACTAAGGGGCTGGTGGCAGGCTACCCTACTGGTGTATGTGGATTCACACACCAAGTCTGTTTTGTAATTTTGAGCTCTGCCCCCCTCCCCACCAAGGACCCCTGGATTGGGAATTCTTGACTCATATAACCCCTTCCATGCAAAGAGAAAGCAGCCAACTGATTTGCAAGCATGGGACAGAAAGTAATGTATCTCAGACATGTGACAAGAAGAGGAGTCCTGCTTATGTTAACTTAGTGGCAGAGAGGATCTCTTTTTAACTCACCAGATCATATTGCATGCAAAGAGAGGCAGGAAGTATTTGCATTGCCAGCAAGACCTTCCATAAAGAAGCGGGGGGTGGGGGTGGAAGTGGCTTTAAGTTGTTGTGACCCAACAGGTGGGCTTTGTGATCTATCTGAGTGTTGTAAGAAGGGTTGCCAGCTCCAGGTTGCGAAATAGCAGGAGATTTGGAGCTGGAGCCTGGAGAGGTAGAGGTTTGGGGAGGGGAGGGACCTCAGCATGGTACAATGCCATGAAGTCCACCCTCCAAACCACCCTCCAGGTGACCTGATCTCTGTAGTCTGGAGATCAACTGTAAAAGTTAGAGATCTCCAGGCAGCCACCTGGGCTGACAACCCTAGTCGTATGTCATAGTGTGAAGACCACTGGCCTCGTCTATGAGCTTGTGGGCCTCGACAGGAACATGGAGGCTTCTGTTCTTGTATGGTTTCCTCAAAAAGTTGGTGAATGAATGGGATCAGTAGTCTCTTGCCTTGGGTTTTAATATGAATGTGAGAACTTTGGTCTTCCAACTTTTGCTTTCCCTTCCCTGCAATTCATTCTCTTACTCAGCTCTGCTTTCTGAAGAAGGCAATGGTTTCTGAAAGCAGGCTCACATGTAGGACAAGGAAGAGTTAGCTTTATGCAGCTCCTTTTAAAAAAGCACTTTAGCCCAAGTTTGTAAGGCAAAATTAAGAATAACGACAGGCACATGTCCGGTAGAGCTATTTGTGTAGTGGGGGAGGTACATGGATGGTTTCCATAACAACAACAATATGGCGTACCAAGTGCGTATGCATACTTGTACAAATTTAAAAGTCGTCTAACAAAGGCACAAAGAGGGGGGAAAACAATTAGTGGAAAGGAAGCCAAGAGGGGGAAAGCAATGGAAATCAATTCTGTACAACAATGTTGCACTGAAATCTATTTTTCCTACAAAGAAAGGTCAGGAGCATCTCTTGAGTCGGCTAAGAGCTCATTTGTGAAGCTGCTTTGTTGACACTTGTGGCGCGTGCCTTCTTCGGATCTTTTCTCTGCCTGTAGCATACTGAGACTGAAGCTGTGTATGGTGCAATGGACGGAAGTTGAACCTTGATGTGAGAAATTTGGATTTCAGCCATGCATCCATTGACCTGTGGCGGACCTAGTCATATTGGTGGTGGACCTCTGTTTCCAAATGTGGGCCATTGCCAAATACTTCTTCAAGAAGGAATAGGATGAGAAACAACAAGTTCTCTGTGGCTTCCTCTCCCATGTGATTCTTCCTTCTAACTGGGATCATTTCCATTATCAGAACTGAGCAGTCTAAGATCAGTGGTGATTGAATAATTCTTGGAATTTATGTGGCACTAATGCACACTACATATGCTATCTCAGTAATTCCTGCAACAGCCTTGCAAATCAAGGCACATGCAGGCACTGAAAGGGATTAGGAGATGGGAGAGGATCAGAGTGATTCATAGAGGAGAGGACCATCAATGGCTGCTAGCCATGGTGACTACACCCATACGCAGTCCACCTGTGCATTCCAATAGTAGGAGGCAACATCAGGGAGAGGGCTTAGCCTCTATGCTCTGTTCGTTAGCCCTCCAGAGTAAGTAACTGGTTGTCCACTGTGTGAACATGATTCTGCACTAGATAGACCACTGGTCTGATCCAGGAGAGCTACTGAGGCCACCTTGTGGATTCTTAGCTGAGATGAGTTTTGAATTGCTGTCCCCCTGGATCATATTTCTTTCTCTTAATAGGTATCTCTTCCACCTAATCTCACTACTGTATGTCAGGGGGAGTGGGGATGATAATGGATGTGTTGTTGGAACTGACCCAACCCAGCTCAAACTGTGCTGGAAAGGACAAGGAACAAACTGTAGGATGCGTTCACACAAACATGCAAAATAATGCCGTTTCAGTCCACTTCCGTGACTTTTTGCAAGCAAATTTTGCCATTTCACGCAGTAAAATCCAGTTGCAAAGTGCACTGAAAGTGGATGGAAAGTGTATTATTTAGGGTGTGTGAAAGCTCGAGGCTTTTTGTTACCAGACTTTCTTTGCATGCTGTGAAGGCCCCAGGTCCAGTCCTTGGCATCTCTACTGAAATAGACACAGTCAGAATAGCAGTGCTGAGCTAGCTGGACCAATGGCCTGACTTAGTCTGAGGCAGTTTCATCTGTCCGTATATATGCAGTTCTAGTCTGAAATGCAAAGGCCCTGGGCAGGCATCAGCATACCCTCAGGGGGTAGCTGCCAGGGCCCAGGGCTTCTGGCAGGGCTCATTTCCCTGCCTGCTCACTTGTGACCCCTTTGCTGTCCATGTGTCCAGCTATATGCACTGCCCCATGCCATCAGGGAAAGTGTTGCAGACAGTGCAAGTGGCTGTGAGCATGGGCTGTGGGAGGGCTTGTGAGTAGAACAAGAAGGGATGCATACCAAGATCATGAGACACATGGGTGCATGGGTGCAAAGGGGACCTCTGGCCAGCCCCACCCTCCATCATCTGGAACTGGCCCTGCAAAAGCTCATGTTACACTGAGTTCAAAAGATCTCCAGTTAGAAAAGGAAACAAACAGAGAAAATCGGCAGTAGTGTCCCATGTTTTGGAGTCACGATCTCTCTCTCTCTCTCTTTCTCTTTTTTTTAGCATGCAGCCCATTTTTGGTTTTTGAAATCAGAGAAGACTCGTCTTGCATTAGCAGAGATCAATCTTAGGTTGAGAAATCCATTCTCAGAATTGCCCTTTTGAAGTGGCAGCTGGTGAGTCTTCAGGGAAACCTCTCCAGGTCCCAGTGCTCAGAATTCAGCCCGATCATTTAACGACATGATCGAGGGCATGGAAAAGAGCACCAAAAAATCCGACTACCGTTTGAGTGCACCAGAGACTATTAAGGTTAGCAATCATGGCTAAAGCTTCGCTTGAGCTGTTAGAACGGGAGGCACTGATAAATAATTTCCATAGTGTAATTAATAATCACAACAGTCTGTCCAGAAAATGGAATAATGAGAAGGTCAAGGAAGATGATTAATCCAAAATGTCCCATAATGTACCAAAGTCCTGTGGCAGTTTTAGAACAAATCCAAAATGGTGAGATGCTCATTTGGGATTGCACTTGCATTAATGCCACAGGATAGATGGTTCCTATCATGCTCAGGGTTAATGTTGTCTATGTGCAAAAGTCATAGAAGGTGAAAAGAACTGGCCCGCTGGAGCAGATCAAAGGTGCTTCCCCGAAAGGTGCTTCCCCGTACTTTGGGTACCTGAGATGCATTTTTTCTGAATTAAAGTCAGAGGAACATTTTAATTTTGCATCCTAAAATATTATCTTTTATGGTAGACAAAAGAAGAAGAAGAGATTGGATTTATACCCCGCCCTCCACTCCCCAAGGGAGTCTCAGAGCGGCTTACAAACTCCTTTTCCCTTCCCCTCCCCACAACAGACACCCTGTGAGGTAGGTGGGGCTGAGAGAGCACTTTCCCAAGCTGTCCTTGAGGGAACAGCTGGTACAGAGCTATGGCTTGCCCAAGGTCATCCAGCGAGGTGCAAGTGGAAGAGTGGGGAATCAAACCCGGTTCTCCCAGATTAGAGTCTGTGCACTTAACCACTACACCAAACTGGCTCTCCTTGTATTCAATGGCAGTCTACCCTCTGGGTGTGTGTTTGAGTCACTGTTCTGATGAGTAGGCCTTCTCACAGTCCTGACTCATGCAGAGGTAGAACAGGCACACTCTCTTAGGTAAAGGTAAAGGTTTCCCTTGCTTGAAAGCCAGTCGAATATGACTCTAGGGATGCAATGCTGATCTCCGTTTCCAAGCCGAAGAGCAAGCGCTGTCCATGTGGCCGGCATGACTAAATGCCGAGGCGCACGCTGTTACCTTCCCACCGAAGCACTGGTACCTATTCATCTACTTGCAATTTCTTGCTTTCGAACTGCTAGGGTGGCAGGAGCTGGGACTGAAAGGCTAGAATCTTGCGGAGACAAGTACCCTCTGTTGTGGGTAGGGTTGCCAGGTCTTACCTGGCTGCTGGTGGGAGGGTCCTGGTCCTCTTTCTGGAGTTCTTTGGTGCGTGCCCTTTGCATGTCTGCCACGATGGCGTCACCCAGAAGTGATGTCATCATGCAGGGCACATTGCAGGGGATGCTCTGTCATTTAAGGAAAAACTCTATGCTTTTTTCTTAAATGACTGAGCATCCCTCCTGCAACATGCCCAGCACTCTGACGTCACCTTTGAGTGACGTCATCATGCCGAGTGCACTGCTGCAAACAGGGCGCTTTGGGGGCGGGGTTCCCCCTGCTGGCCAGATTGGGGCTGGTGGATCTGGGGGCCTGAAAGCGTGGAAACTCCTGGTCCCATCGGGGGAATGGCAGCCCTGGTGGAGGCATAGTTTGGGCTTGCAAGAGCCTTTAATCATTAAATTTATTTCATGCTGCCTATTCAGTTTGAGAACCACTGGCCTATCAGGTCTACACATTTCCTGTTTCTTTTCCTTAGATAATTTTAAATGTAATTTATTTTTATTATGATTGCACAGAACTTCAAGAGCATTGGTAGTGACAACGTGTAAAAGTATTATGCATGTTTAAAAAATGTTATGAACCCTCTCTCCAAGTGTTAATGTAAGAAAATTATAAGAGGAGTATACGATCGTATTTGATGCCTCGGAGGCTTAAAATAGGTTACCGAAATACTCTGTAGAAACGGCTGGCATTATGGAGCGTCGAGTGTCGATTTGATGCGTGTATGCTGGGATCGTCCTTGAATATAACCATTTGGAGGTTGAAATGTTAGGAAAAAATAATTCTTTCAGAAACGGATCCTCTAGTACTTGTGATGAGATTTTTTTTGGAGGAGTTTGGCTCAAAACAGAGGATGAACTTGTGTTTTATTTTTAGTGGCTGCTAGAATTTTAATTGCTTGTTTTTTGTGTGTGCAGGGGATGCCATCTCTTAAAGTGAATGCTGGCCAATGTTTAGCTTTTAAAAGTGAATTTACACCTTAAGTTACAGAAGAGGAGGAATTCGTAATTTGGATATCTTGAGAGTTAATTTGTTAATTGTGTTAGGTCTATGACCTTCTGTCATGAACCTGGGCCTGTGTAGTGAGGCCTTGTGACTCCGGGGAAGCTTGTACTAGAGTGGCTATGGGGCCTACATTTCCCAGGCCCTCTTTGGACACGGTGATTGGTGAACAGGGGATTTGGAGAGAAAACTTACACCAGTAGAGGAGTAAGGGCTGGTGTCTGGGAAGAAGGAATAAAAGGCCTCGCCCAAAGTGGGAGGTTGTTCACTCCTAGGGAGCAGAGCTGAGGAGAAGCTGCTGCAGACAGAGGGATCCCTCATCGAAAAGAAGTGAGACAGCTTGAAGCCGATCACCCAGAGAAGCTAGGAACAGTCTAGATAGATAGACGCATTAGGGTGTTTTATTTTGTTTTCCTACCTTTACTGTTCTTTTTATTCTACATTTTATTTGAAAACCAGTTGTTACTAGACCTCTTAAATAAAATTGTTTATTATTCTGCCTGGGTCCTCATGCCTCATTCGGTCACATAGAAAGTATAACATACTGAGAAAGAGTGGACCGAACGGGTTCGGTGGGCGTTCTGGGCCCTCCCGAGGAGACCTGTACCAGAGTGGTGGCAGCCTACAGAGAGCTTAGCTGGTCCCCTGCTTGAGACACCTTTGCTAGCTGCCCAGTATACTCTAGGACCATGCTGAAATTGAATGAACTTTTTGTGGCATTGGCCTGAGATATTGGTGGTGGAGATGCTCAAGACCCACTGGTTTGTTTCATGTTCTGGTTTTTTGACTACAGCTTAATTGTTTGCCAGCAGTTTGTGCCTTCTGTTTGGGTAGCTTTTTACATATTCAAATGGGATACTACAGGGAAATCAGCAGTATTCCATGCATGCATGTTTTCTGACACTGTGATTGGAGCCCTGGTCTTCCTCCTACCAATCGGTCACTGCTAGGACCTCACACATGAACACACATGACACTGCCTTCTACTGAATTAGACCCATGGTCTATCATCAGTATTGCCTACATAGACTGGCAGCAGCTGTCCAGGATTTCAGACAGAGGTCTTTCACATCACTTAGGGCCAGATTCTTTAACTGGAGATACTGGGGATTGAACCTGGGACCTCCTGCAATGCGAAGCAAATGTTCTTCCACCAAGCTATTGCCCCTTCCCTTACTGAGGCATGGCCTCCCTGTCTGAGGGAGAAAGACTTCCTCTGTTGGAGGAGGGCTTAGTGGAAGGGACCTCATTAGATCCAACCTGATGGTAGAAAGCCACTGGATCCAAGCCAATGGTTTTGCTGTGAAAAGATTTCATTATCATTATCAGATTGGTTTTCCACCTAGGGTTCCCCTCCTTTCACTTTAGACTCACAACAATCCTGGGATGAAGATCCAGTGGAGACAGAGTGACTGGCCCCAGGTCACTTAATTTTTATATTTATGCCGTCTCTCCAGTGTCCTTCTCAAGGTGGTTTACAAATAAAATCTTCATAAATTATCAATATAACCACAAAACAAGCCATTAACACACTCCAGGGATATAAAAACAGCAGAAAACTATCCATAAAACACACCCAAGACCAGAAGCAGACCGTGAAACAGCTGCAGAGATAAAACTCCTAATTAAAAGCCTGGGCAAAAGCGGAGTTGGATCTCTGTAAGCCAATATGGTAGCCCAAACAAGATGTACATAGTGTAGACAATCAAGAATTATACAATAAAAACAAGTGCTCAAAATAATTATTTATTTTGTTCTCATTTTTAATTGTTTTTTTATGAGGCTGAGGAGGCCAAAATCTTATTTTCCACATCACCTACTGCCAGATTCTTTAACTGGAGATGCCAGGGATTGAACCTGGGATCTTCTGCATGCCAAGCAGATACTTTGCCACTGAGCTATGGTGGTAAGGCGGGACTAGAAAGAACAGCCCCCTATTTTTAGGGTAGCTCTAGATCTACTGTCTAATGCAATGTTGCAGAAATCTACTGAAGGCATTAGAGCATTCAAGGAATCATTTTAGTATATATTGAGATTCTTATATTGATCTGTGTGGCTTTGATGCCTTTATGAATTTTAGTTTGGAAAATAACTGTGCGAGATTTTGTGTGTTTGTGTGTGTGTGTGTATATATAATACCTTTTGGACTTTAGTAAGTTTCAAAAACTGGCCAGCAATTTACTGACAGTTCTTTATGCACTACATACCTCTAAAGAGGTGTGTCTGGAGAGGGGAAAGTGAAAGAAGCGACCCCCAGAATAAAATATATCGAAGGATGTGAACATTAGAAAACAGAACTGGAGACTTTTTTTTTAAATGAAGTTTTCTGTCTAGAGGGAGCGCGTGTATGTAGAAAGGTATAATCAATCAAAACGAGGTTTCTATAGCTCTTCCTCTGATTAATCTCATTATTTCTGAGAGACCCAATAAATTTACCATTGTTATAAACAACAGTTTGATTGAGGAATCAAACGGTAAATCGATGGATGAAGAACGTGGATCAAAACATTCTAAGCTGAGCAACTTAGAATCAATACCTTCATGAGGAGAATCAACAACTGGGACTGTTCTGTCAAAACCAGGTGAACATACACAATTCTGCAAGAGGCCCCAGAATCAGGTTCATTATAGCCATGCGTTACAGGCTTTTTAGACGAGACTCTCAAAGATATTTAACATTCTGACCTGCTAGGGTGCTTAGGAGGAAAACCTCAAAAGTGCTTGTTAAATGCTTTGTGTTTGGATGCTGTTTGAGCGATGAGAATTCTCATGGGCCCTTAAAAATGTGAGGCTGGTTAATGTGGGTCTATGGTCAGACAGTGTTACTGATGCAACGAACATGAAATTGAGCAAAATCCAGAGGATGGCAGAAGACAGGAGGCCTGGTGTGCTGTGGTCCGTGGGGTCACGAAGAGTCAGACTCGACTGTGTGACTGAACAACAGCAAATTCACTCATGTGCACCCTAACATTCATTGGAAGTATACATGTGCAAGTGAACTGCTGCAGTGTCCTGAGTCCCTGACAGAATGTCCAATTTCAACTGATGTCAGCCCTAGGACCACCTTTTTCAAGGGAGCTGGTTCACACATTCTTCTGCAAGTGTGTGAACTATGCTTGCCAGGCATCACAGTGGGATGTCTCCTGCCGGCAAGCCCAGTGCCTGCCAGCACTCCGAGTGGTGGCAGGAGAAAAAAATAGTGCAATCACCAATGATACTTCCAAGGGTAAAACCCAGAGGTGTCAGAGCGCAGCTCGAGGAATCACTGAAAATTCTATGATTTTACCATAGAGTTTCTGGTGATTTCTAGAGCTACTCTTGGTACAGTGATGTCACCAATTTCACATGCCTTCCCATGTCCCCACCCAGCTGATTGCCAGGCTCAGTGTGGACCAGTAATATTGCAAAGACTAAGGTGGTGTTGTGGCTCAGTGGTAGATTGAATGCTTTGTGTACTGGATCAGTTGTTTCGTATCTCCACATAAAGTCAGGTGGAAGCTGATCTGAAAGACCTTCATGTGAGACCATGGACAGCCACTCCAAGCTAGAGCAGATAATCCTGAGCTTGGCAGATTCAGCATAAGGCAGCTTCATATGTTCCTGTGTATTATCTAGATTTATTATCTAGTGTTAATGGGGAAGGCAGTACATTGATGCAAACTGCAGTTTTCAAAGAAGGACCAAGGCTCAGTAGTAGAACATCTGCTTTGTGTGCAGAAGGTCTCAGGTTTGATCCCTGGCATCTCCAAGATCAGGCAGTAAGTGATGTGAAAAACCTCTTCCTGAGACCCTAGAGAGCCCTTGCCAGTCAGAGTGGACCATACTAACCTTAGTAGACTAATGGGCCTGATATAGTAGAAGACAGCTTCTTCTATATATGTATTCATGTAAGCATCTGCAATACATTTGGTAACTGCCAGCATATCCCCTTGTAAATGTAGGTGGGTAGGCTTGAAGAATTCCCTTCACAAGTATTACCCTTGCCCTGACCTGTGGTTGCCCAGGCTAGCCTGATCTCAGTACATCTTGAAACTAAGTAGGGTCGGCCCTGGTTAGTATTTGGATGGGAGACAACTGGGAAAGTTCAGGGTTGCTGTACAAAGGCAGGCAATGGCAAACCACCTCTGAACAGCTCTGGCCTTGAAAATCCCAAGGGGTTGCCATTGGTTGGCTGTGACTTGATGACATTTTCTACCACCACCAGCATTATCCTCAGTGTTTAGAAGGGGGATGCTTCTTGTCCTCCTTTGTCAGTTAGGAACAGCCTCTCCTTGTTTGTTTCTGTTCCTCTTTATCCTTTCTTAAAGAGTTACAAATTGTTGGTAGAAAAAGTGCATTCAGAAACATATATCAGTTTAATAAACCAAAGGGATATGTCAGGTGACACGTACAAATAAGACATACACTGGCAGGTGGTACGTAAAGTGGATTGGTATATAATTTACTTGGCATCTATGATCAACTAGAGAGCATGTGATCTTAGTTTACCTTATCATTCTCCTTCATTTACTCTTGTTCTTTGTGCCACCTTGAGAACTTTTTAGAAAAGCATATTTCTGTTGCTTATACTGGCAGACAAAAAAGCGCTGGCATTTACACCTACTTATTATCGAACGTATTCACAGAATGTCCTCACAGCTTCTCTGTTAAAAAAAAAAATCAAAGTGGTTTGCAACAGAATGTTAAAAAGAAATCACACATCAAGACTTTATAAACAATCAATAGAAGATAGTTTTTTAGCAAAAAGTATGAAAACATTCAAATCCCCTAAATCACCAGGAACCTTAAGGGCCTGCACACAAGGCTGGAGAACGTTTTTCGGACTCAATTGATTGATTGCGGTGTGACCCTAACATTCCTTAGATTATCCAGCCCATTCTCCATTTTGGGATGTTCCTTCACTGATGATTGACTTGGTTAGGGTCACCAGGCAGGGAACGGGGGAACTCACTAGGAGAAAGACGAACGCCCAGGCCATGTTGCCGGCATTTCACAGGAAGTGACACCACCACACTAGTGATGTCGCTGCGACGCTCTGGTATTTGGGCGAAAACTCTATGGTAAAAACAGCTTCTACCATCGGATTTTTGCCCAAATACAAGAGTGTCACTGGAATCGCATCTTGTTCAAGAAATTGGTAGCACTGATTTTTATTTATGTAGACAAGTATACCCTTGCTTTTCTTCCCAGTGGGGATCCAAAGCAGTTTACAACATCTTTCTTCTTCCTCTGTTTTATCCTCGGCCGAAGACAGACTGGCAATCTGAAGTGGAGGCAAAGCGGAGGGAACTGGAGCGGGGGAAAAAACTCACGGAGCTGGCCGTTCACACTGGCCAGAGCAATGCGGATCAGCGGCGATACGGAGCATTCAGACTGCCACGGAGAGTTCAGACTGCCGCATAGCCAGCGCGCGCGGCTCGCGCGTGCTGCTGCACTTTTTTTGTTTTCCTTTGATGTTTTTCGCATATGCGCATATGCGCATATGTGCATATACGCATATGCGCACATGCGCATATGCGCAAAACTTTTTGCCGGTGCGTTCACACTTCCTCCGGATGCCTCCCGCTTCTTCCAGTTCACACTGTTTGGAAGCGGGAGGCATGCGGAGGAAGGCCCCTGAACACCGGGAAAAACCGGTGTCCGGGTAAAGCGGAAGGAAAGCGGCTGGGAGACGGGTAAGTACGCAACGGAGCCGACGGGCAGATGCGCATGTCTGAACGGGCTCCTTTCCTCCGTTTGCGAAGCGTGCCTGCCCCGCTTCAGATTGCCAGTCTGTCCTCGGCCCTCCACTGTCTTGCACCCTGCCATCTGGTCCAGTCAGGTTTTTCTCAGAAGTAGTCCCTTCCTCTTGGCTCTCAGGCTGGCCAGGCTTCGAACACAGTGCTCATACTTGGTGAACCAGCTGATTCTGCAAGGCAGCTTTCCCAAGCCTCAGCCTCAGTAGGTTAAGAGGTTACCTTACTATTGCACTGCTGGCAGGTACTGGAGTTCCTGAGGCTGTGCAATGCTTTGGCAAGGAACTACTACCATCAGAGTACTGTTTTAGCTCAACAGTGGCATTGCTTGCAGCCAGTCTGGCACTTTGCCTCTTCTGTGCCACCTCAGCCAGGGCCTTCTACTATTCCCGCTGAGTGGCAAAGGGTCTTGGGGAGCTACAGGCCTGGGTTTGAGTTCTGCCTAGAGGGGTCTTGGCAGCTATCTCAGGGGCTGGTGGCAAGATTTTCTTTGCAGGCTCTGGCTGGGTAGCCTCTGTTGCTTACAGTCTACTGTCAGTGGGCGCCTCTGCAGTATTAGTCCCTCCCTCTTTGGTTTAGCTCTTCTTAGTCACTGATCTTAGCTCCTCATGCTCTCTCCCTGAGTACTCTGAGTCACTGAGTTGGTCAGAGAGGGTCATGACACTCACAACCACCATCCTGTGAAGTAGGCTGCACTGAAAGAGAGTGTCTAGCCCAAGCTGTAGAAAGGGAATTTGAACCGAGATGTCCCAGATACAATGATCACAGATATTCCTCCTCCAATGATACACATCAGCAAACGATACTAGTGCTAGGGTTGCCAACCTCCAGGTGGTAGCTGCATACTTCCCAAGTGTACAGCTAGTCTCCAGACAACAGTGATCAGTCCCCCTGGAGAAAGCTTTGGAAGGAGGACTCTTATGGCATCACACCCAGCTGAGGTCCCTCCCCTCTACAGGCTCCACTTCCAAAATCTTGAGGAATTTCCCAACCCAGAGCTGGCAATGCTAACTAATGCCATGGTCTTCAGCCCAGAGGCTGGGGCTTTCAGGTGGATCACAGAGCCCTAACTGCTGGGTTGTGAGCTCCTCTGATGCCACCATTTTTGCTGTTATTTTGGAAGAATCTGCATGTGTGGTGATGTCACTTCCTTTCCATCTCACCACCTTTTCCTGTCACCTGACACATTACTTCCTGTTATAGGCTTGAAGCTCATTGGTTTTCAGGCTTCATTTAAAATGGCTTTATTTGGTTACAAAATACACATGCGGCCTCGCCATCATTTTTGTCTCTCTGACTATGCGTCTGTGTTTCTTTTAAAATGGTTTTTACAGCTTCTTTTCATTACCGCTGTGTTTTTATCACAGCTATTGGGTTAATGACTAAAACAATACCACAATGAAAAGAACGGGAGGCCTTTTTAGCAAAGGGGTGGGACAAAAATAAAACCTTAAACTGTGCCGATTAATGGGAAGCTTTTTCTGTGTGTAGATGGATGGGATCGCTTTAGCTCTCCTGGTTTTTCTTCCTTTCCTCTCTCATGAATGCTGTTAACAGAATGGCCAGCAGACCAGTTGTGCTGAGAATTGGCAGCTGTGCTTCAGGCTCAGGAGAAGAAAAGAGAGATCAGTTACAGCAATTTCCTTTTGATTTCTAAAGGGATTGCCAAAGAACTCATCCTTTGAAAGGAAAAAAATGGATTCAACCTTACTGCCCCCTTGTATGAGTAGTTTTTCAAGCCCAAAGGAAAATGTCTTTTGTAATAAAAGCAAGAGCATTAACTCTGGAGGCATTGTAGGTGGTCATACTACAGGTCTACATTTCTGTAAAAATTTTGTTCTTCTCCAAATGCTTTGTGGGTGTAAAAAAATAGTTTAGAATCTTCAAGGAGGAAAGCCATAATGGAGGTATTATTTAGTCCTATTTGTTGTTTTGAACTTAGGGAAAAAAACAAAATATTTGTGATGTTTGCAGTTCTAAAAAAAAAACTGTGGAAGGAAAAGAGCAGCCAGCTGTTACTCCACAAATGCTGAGTGAAAGTGCCGCTAGAGCTTCGCACTGTCATTTTCATGCTTTCGCTTGTCCAATGGCTTGGGCCAGTGGAATCCTAGAATTTGATTTTGATTTTGATTTTGTTTATCTCCCACAGTATTTTAGCTCAAGACACAACAACCCCCTCTGTAAGTGAAAGACATCTTCTGCTTATGGAGTGGCCCCTTTCGGATCCAATCCATTGTGTATGTGTCTACCAGAAATGGTAGCTATTAAAGCTTGAAGCATTCCAACACTGGATACTTTTTAATAATTTCATCTCCAAACTGACATTGAGAAAAATCCTAGGACTGGACGAATGCTACTTGTTTCTGCTGTATCTGCACATCCTTCTGATGATCCATGGGGTATTTTTGTGAACTTCATAGGTATGGATTTGCAAGTGATGCAAATATTGATATATGATTTATACATATTCAATATCTGTTGCAATCCATATTTCCATGTAACCAGGGCTTTTTTTGTAGAAATAGCCCAGCTGGAACTCATTAGCATAATAGGCCACACGCAACAGCAGAGATTCATTAGCATATTAGGCCACACCCCTGACAGTGCAGCTCCCTCCCAGGATTGGCTTCCCCAGGTGCCCCGTGGCTTGTGGGGCACCTGGGAAACCCGAGAGAAGGAAGGCAGTTTCTAGATCAGCTTCCCCAGGAGACCTGCAGCTGCGTGGCACCTGGGGAACCCAAGGAGGAGAGGCAGTTTAAACTGCCTTCCCTCCCTGGATCAACTTGGCTTTCCCAGGCACCCCGCCAAGGGGGGGGAGGCTGTAGGCATGGCCAACTCAAAAGCCAGCCAGAACTCCGTTCCTGCGCGTTCCTGCCCAAAAATAGCCCTGCATGTAACCATGTTACATGTAAAAACATGTAACAAAATGTATATCCCCTTTGCCCTCCCCAAATCAATGGGGAACTGGTGATGAGAATACTCATGCAGTTCTGTTCCCCAGGATGGACACTTTGGATTGGAACAGTGTATTCTTGTTGGAGAGGAATTATTCCATTTTCATACAGACATCAAGAAAAATACTAGGGTTGAATAAATGCCACTTATTCCTGCTTTGCTCAGTCTATTCCATCCACATCCTTCTGATGATCCATGGGATGTTTCTGTGAACTTCACTGGTATGGATTTGTTTGTGATGCAAATGTTGATGTACGGTTTATACATATTCAGTACCTGTTAGAACATAAGAGAAGCCAATGTTGGATCAGGCCAACGGCCCATCCTGTCCAACACTCCATCACACAGTGGCCAAAAATACCAGGTGCCACCAGGAGGACCACCAGTGGGGCCAGTACACTAGAAGACCACCCACTGTTGCCCTCCCCTCAAACACCAAGAATACAGAGCATCACTTGCCCCAGACTGAGAGATCCTTGTGGCTAATAGCCACAAATGGACCTCTGCTCCATATGTTTATCTAATTCCCTCTTGAAGCTGTCCATGCTTGTAGCCGCCACCACCTCCTGTGGCAGTGAATTCCATTTGCTAATCACTCTTTGGGTGAAGAAGTACTTCTTTTTATCCGTTCTAACCTGAATGCTCAGCAATTTCATTGAGTGCCCACGAGATCTTGTACTGCGAGAAAGGGAGAAAAGTCCTTCTTTCTCTACCTGCTATATCCCATGCAATCCATGCTTCCATAATAAAAACATGTAACCAAATCTATATCCCTTTTGCTCTCCAAAATCAATGGAAAGTTGTTGATGAGAATACTCATGCAGTTCTGTTCTCCAAGATGGATACCTTGTATTGGAACTAGAGTTGCTAGGTCCCCACGGCCACCAGTGAGGGATGGGAGGGCGGGGTAGAGTTGCCAGATCCAAGTTAGGAAACGCCTGGAGATTTGGAGATGGATCCTGGGGAGGACAGGGTTCTCAATGGTATACAGCGCCATAGAGTTCACCCTCCAAAGCATCCATTTTCTACTGGGACCTGATCTCTGTAGTCTGGAGGTAAGCTGTCATTACAGGGGAAGCCCAGGTCCTATCTGGAGGTTGGTATCCAGTGTGTTCCTACTGCACACAAATTCAGAAAGCATCCCTAAAATGTACTTCCTTCTTTTTCTTCCCATCTGAATCCAGCCGGAGACCTGCGGCAGACTATTTTGCAAACAGAGTCTCTTGGAATCCTGACAGGGGAAGCAGCTACAGTCGCTTAAGATTCTCAGCCCCCTCCTGGCTGCTTTTATGGAGGGAAATTAGGAAACCTCTGTCCCAGCTTGATTAGCTTGTTCCCGCTAGCAAAGAAACAGTGGAAGTGTTGTGCTATCATGAGACTGAGGGGGTGGCTGGCAGGAGCTCTTTCCTTGCCTGAAGGGTGAGGTGAGGGCCAAAATAAAATCTTGCTGCAGTGGGCGGCTGGCAGCCATTACTGGCACTGGGAGCCTTGTACAGAGGCAGAGATGTGAATAGAGGCTTAGTGTCTTCTGAAAGGGCAGTCGTCTTAAGAGGAGTGATAAAAATCGCTGTTTGTTATTATTATTTTTTTTAAAAGGATTGCGGTACCAGATACTTGATCCGACCGAATTATCCAAGAATAGGGAGAGGAGGAACCTGTTGAAGATTAATTAAAAAGAAAGGGTTTGAATAGTTTACCAGTGCTATGTTCCCTTCCCTTTAAGCATGAGCCACAACCGTCACAGATGCCAGATTTTGAAATCTGGCATAGGACACACACTCTGGCTCCCTAGTGAATAAATTTGTGGACACGCAGCATTTGGTTCTAATGAGCAATTTGCTTGTAGAACAACAACACATTCAAGCCAATTGCTGTGGGGGAAAAATAATGTAAAGTTGCAATTACTTTTTAATTATCGATGCCAATTTTGCAGCATATGTTATAAGGTATCGAACGGTACCGTGTTAAATATTTTGGCACTAATTACCTTGAGAGCTCAAGGCAGTGCTGTTCTGTTTGCTTTTAATCTAAATGCTTAGCTGGACGTTCTTAACAGCTTGTGTGGGATCAGAAAGCTTCCAGAGAACTCTTGGGAAGGCAGTCCCCCCCCCCCCCCACAGAATTTTGTTGTTCTTGGCTAGCCTTCTCCCCTGATATTCTAGTTTTCTGCATGCAAGCATTCAAACACGCGGTTCTCCCAACCCAAAACTGAACTAGTCCAGCAAAAATTGCATTCTGGGGCCTAACAGGCTGTGTAGCTGGGCCATGCGGTTAATGGTCAGAGAGATACTTAGGCTTCCCAACCTCCAGCTGGAGATCTCCTGGGATTACAACCAGGGCTCATTTCGTAGCAGGAGCTCCTTTGCATATTAGGCCACATCCCCCTGATGTAGCCAATCCTCCAAGAGCTTACAGTAGCCCCTGTAAGAAGAGCTCTATCAGCTCTTGGAGGATTGGCTACATTAGGGGTGTGTGGCCTAATATGCAAAGGAGCTCCTGCTACAAAATGAGCCCTGATTACAACCAATGCTCCCTCTGAGCTGTGGGGTCTTGTGAGCAAAAATTCTACTTTGTAAGCTACTGGCATTAAAGTTGTGAGCAAGAGATTTGGCTACTGCATAACTTAGTTGTCTCCGGAGCCATCCTTCCTGAGCTAAGACAAAATATGTAAGCCGGCAGCTAAAAAACTGAGCTAGCTCACACTAACTCAGCTTAGAGGGAACACTGATTACAGCTGGTCTCCAGGCAATAGCAATCAGTTCACCGGGAGAAAATGGCCATTTTGGAAGATGGACTCTATTGCATTAGACCTCACTGAAGTCCCTCCCCTCCCCAAACCCTGCCCTCCTCAGGTTCCACTCCCAAAATCTCTGGGTATTTCTCAACCCAGAGATGGCACCCCTAGAGATACTGGATGTTGTCTAAGAAAAAACCTGCCTGCCGTTACTGGACAGCTCATTGAGGAAGAGCAAGATTCAAGTCTAGCAGCAGCTTCTAAGATCAACATGATTTCCAGGGCGTAAGCTTTGGAGAGTCTGACTACAAGAGCGTTGACTCTTGAAAAGTTATACCCTGGAAATCTTGTTGGTCTTTAAGGTGGTACTGGTCTCGAATCTTGCTTTTCCACTGCAGATCAACACAGCTACTTACCTGAAACTGTATTCATTAAAGAACTAAGTAAGAAGTCCTAAGAAGGTTTTCTTATCAGTGGGTTAAAACTATTTTTCTTTTGGGGAACGAAAAACAGATAGCTGCCAGGCCCGCTTTTAAAAATTGCTTTGTTCTCAGTTTTGTGGGGTAATTGTGTCGTACTCATTTCCATGTGGTTTGGTTCTGTTTCTTTGTAAGCCATCATGAATATTTGATCGCAGGATATAAATATTCAAATAATTAAATAGACTGGATATTTCCCGGAACACAGCTTGAAAACCACTGGGGAGTGCAGCTAAAACCTGACAGCGTAGAAGTGGATAAACTACTCTGAGCTTGATTCAGATGGGGCTTGGTAAACGGAGTTATTTTGTTGAAAATTCAGCAAAAAATACTCAACTTCTCCTGATCTTTCAAAAAACAAAACAAAACAGAACAAAAACCCTCTGTGGTATTCCTAAAAATGTCATTGGGAGCACCCTGGTGTCTCTATAACCTCCTCAGCCCTCTATAATATCTCCCACTATCATCTACCCCAATCTTCTTTATTCTACTTTTCTGGTTGTTATAGTGGGTAACTTATGCCACTACTATGGCAAGCATCAGCAAGTGATTAGTCATGAACTAATTTATTGATTTAGATATTTGTACCCTGCTTTTCTTCCCAGCATGGACCTAAAGTGACTCACAATATCGTCCTCCTGTCCTCATTTTTATCCTCATAGCAACTCTGTGAGGTAGATTAGAATATAAAAGATTGTGACAGGCTCAAGATCATCCAGTGAGCTTCCACGGCAGCACAAAGATTTGAATCCAGATCTTAGTCTCATACACTTAACCATTTCACTCTCTCCCCCAACTTTTTCTCCTCTGTCTCCTTTTCAGAACCTTGAATGCTCTTTTGGCAGGGTCTGTGGAGTGAACATACCTGCTCACTCCAGTCATTTTCATAGGCCCTACTTTGGTTGCTCCCGCCATCTGAGGCTAGGTGGATGGTGGCCTGAAAAAGGGCTTCCTTGGTTGTGGTACCAAAACTTTGGAACTCCCTCACTAAGAGATTTGTCTGTCGTCCTCTATCAGTGTCTTTCATCAGCAAGTAAAGACTTCTTTGTTTCTTTTGGCACACCCTCAGTAACAGTTATTGGCTCCTCCCCAGCTCTGGAGCTGTAGGTTTATGTGTTTTTACTGAATTATAAGTTAGATGTTGTTTTTGGATTGTTGCTTTAATTAATTGATTGAATGATTATATTTATATCCCGTCCTATCCCACGATGGGGGCTGCGGTGGCTCCAAAGTTAAGATGCTGAACTGCAGACTGAAAGGCCGGCAGTTCAAGACCCTAGTGAGCTCCTGTCTCTGGTCCCAGCTCTTGCCAAGCTAGCAGTTCGAAAGCAAGAAATTGCAAGTAGATAAATAGGTACTGCTTTGGTCGGAAGGTAACAGCATTCCGTGTGCCTTGGCATCTAGTCACGCCGGCCACATGACCACGGAGACATCTTTGGACAGCGCTGGCTCTTTGGCTTGGAAACGGAGATGAGCACCACTTCTTAGAGTTGGATTCGACTGGCTTTCGAGAAAGGGAAACCTTTACCTTTATCCCACGATGGGCTCAGGGCAGCTCATAACAAAAATAAAAACAGTAAACATATGATTAAAAACCAGTTAAATAAAACAAGATGGCAGCAAGGAAACATAACATCAGTCCAGAGCAGCCTGATATGCTTCCCATGAAATGTTAGCGGGATGGTGGGCCTCTGTATAGGCCTGCTATGGGCAGGAGAGGTAGAGATGGTAAAACATGTTTTAGATTTTTTAAAGTTTTTATCTGTGTCTCCTTGGGAACCTTGACCAGGCGGAAAGGTGGCATAAAAATGTTTTAAACAAACAAATAAATGTAGTTTGGGAAATGTAGTCCTCTCAGGGTGCTTGGCATCGTAATTCTTACCTGGGATCACAGCCTAAATAGTGCTTGATTCTGTATCACAGCTAGCACAGTGATTCTAATTACTGCAGTGGTATTTTTTTTTTATTAAAAAAAACATTACCAGTAAACTGTATCTGACATGTACAGCCAAATACAATATATGTTGCTTAGTGCTAATTATATATTTTAGGGCAGGGACAAGAAAGAAGTATTAATATTTAACCTTATCACTGTAACCTGAAATAGAAGGTAAAAGCATAATCCAGTTTTATTGTTGTATACCTTGGCTCAATAAATTCATATAAAGAAAATGTAATAAAAGTGTTGGAAGTAAATGTCTTCCGGTAATCCCCACGGTCCTTTTCAGAGATCACTCTCGATTGTTCGCCTAGTGTAAGTAATATCTGGTAAACAGAGTTATGGCTTCATTCACTGTTGTCGCATAATTGTGTCCTCTACCACAAGAGCAATGCATTTCCTCTAAAAAGGAATGAAAGCCCGCTGGAACAGAACCATTCCCTGTCTTCGTAGCCAACGATAACAAAATCATAGTCCGATATATACTGTAGGGTATTTCAAAAAATAAATCTCTTACCTTATGGACAATACAATGCGTAATTCATAAAAGCTACAAAAAGTACCAGCATTCATTGGAATGTGCTTTTCCACTCTACTCTGATACATTTTATGACATGTGGCAGCAAAATCATAATAGGTATCAGGTCAACTTAATATCACTGTGGTGAGGGCAGTATCCTATCTTTTTGGGCCCCATCTTTTCTGGCCCCGCTTTTCTGGCCAATCATCCACCAGTGGCCTGATTCTGACTGGTCATCTGATTAGATACTGAATTGCTTTAACATCTGACCTCTTTGTTTACATGGTATTTTATGATATGATATTTTATGTTTAAATTGTTATTTTAACATTATTTTAATTGTATTCTTTTAACTGCTGTACACCTCCCTGAGCCCGTTTGGGGAGGACGGTATATAAATCTAATAAAATAAAATAAAATAAATCTTCAATATGAGGGGCCTTGAAATCAAGACAGGAAGTTCAAGTTGAAGTCCTGTTTCTGTGAAGGGCGTATGATATGTTTGACCTTTTGTAAAAGGAAGTTCACAGTAATTCTAAAGGACTTGCAAGATGTTACTTACCACTGATAAGTTTCAACCCCAGAGGAGAGTTAGTTTCCTCTATGTTCATTTCTCTTACTCATTGTCACGGGGGGGGGGGGGGGGGAATAATATCGAAACAAGGCTACAATGCACTTAGGGTTCCCAACACTGCCTTGGCAAATGCCAGGAGATTTGGGAGTTTTCAGGAGGATCCCTAGGCAAATGCCAGGAGTTCTGAGGAGGATGTGTTGTCAGTTCTGCACAAGCTCTAGGTGGCCTCCCCTAGTTTCTTCGGTTTTACCATAGGGGAAATTTCTAGAGCATCACTATGTCGAGCCCATTTTTACTCCAGCCCCTCAAATCCTCAAGGGTTGGAAATTGGGGTTGAGGAAGAGCAATTCCCTGCCTAGGCTGGGGAGATGGGAGGAAGGCCTAACTGCACTTATCTGACCACCATCTCAAGGTGGTGGCCACTACCTGTTTTGAACATTCTAATAACACCCACAAGCTCAGAGGTCTTGTGTTCTACTGTCTTCTCCTGGTACTTCTGTCATGTACAGGCAGCCTATGCTCATTGACCCTTAAAAACCCTGCCTGCTTTGTCCTTCCTGACAACCATAGAGGCTGAACTTGCAAGTCCCTGTTTCTTTTAGAGAGTATACTGTCTGTAGAAGCTCACTGGGCAAGATCTCGGATTGCGAAATTTCTCATTCAAGCTCCAGAATCCTTGACAGATTCAGAGTCAGCTGCTGACCTTCAAAGAATCTGGAGTTTAGCAGGAGAAAAAACTGAGTTAAATCCATGTCCAGAAACAGTGCATGTTTGTGCTAAGAAAGCCGTTCTAGTGTACATAAAACGTATGAAGGCTGTAAAGCCAAATGAAGCGAGAATGACTGTAGAATTGAGAGGCCCACTCAAACAGCTGAAGTCTGGCTGACTTTGTTTTACTGCTTAGCTCCAGAATATACGCTGTAAAACGAGGCCTGTTTTATAATTGCGTATGGTTTTCAGTCTGCAAATAGGCTGTGATTTATTAGCTAATTTGGGATACAAGTGACCATAGCTAATTTAAGTAATAGGTATCAAAGGACTGTGTAGAATCCATGAATGCATCAACATTTTCTGTGCTGTTATTATATCTACTCTGTAACCTAATTAGCAGCTAACGCTCTTGTTATTCTAACCAGTCAATGTTGTGAAGGTTTTTTTTTTTTTTAAATCAGATTTAGTGGGTTGTCTGCATGTCTCTGATTTATACATCTTGTGATTCAAGAGGGAAAATATTTATTTATTACTAATCATAAAATTTCCTGTAACATTTTTGTAAGCATGAGATGCTTGATAGTCCTCCTGTTCAGATCCTATTCATCAGCCTCCTATTCATCTTGGTAATCCTGTTTTGCAGAAAGGAAATTGGAAGTACAGGAGATGGATTGTAGACCCTTTTTTTCAGTACCTCAGTGGGACCAACCCTGTCTGGAAACAGATTTATTTATTTAGTACATTTTAAACATTTACCTTGCCCTTATTCTAAGGAGCAGCAGTGTATTTCATTCTCCCCATCCCCATTTTCTCTCCACACCAACCTTGTGAGATGTTAGGCTGACAGACAGTGTGACTGGCCCAAGGTCCAGGCCCGTAACCACGGTGGGGCATATGGGGGCGGAGCCCCACCACTGATCCGCCCTGCCCTGGGAGGATGCCAGACTCTCCACCCCAGTGTGCCTCTCCCTCACAGCAGCAGGGAGGCTGGGGAAGAAAATGGAAGCCATCCTGCTGCTTCTGATCAGCTTCCTGCATAGGGCTGGGGAAGGAGAGAGAGAGAGAGAGAGAGAAGGTATGCCTTCTCTCTCTTTCTCTCTCTCTGCTTTGCTACCCCATCCCACATGCTGTTGGGTAACCTAATTAAGTTCCCAGCTGCCCACTCCTGCCCCAGCCCCCCAGCCCCTCCCCCACCAGACAAAAATTTCTGGCTATGGGGCTGCCAAGGTCACCAATCAAGCTTTGTGGCAGTGTTAGGATCTCAATCTGGGGGTCTTCCAAATCGTAATCTGACACCCTAACTACTACATTGCATTGGCTCTGATTCCTTGAGACCTCTCCCCCCCAAATATTGGTGAACCTCACTAACTGCTGCTAGTAAGATTAGATGTCCTGCCAATACAATAGTAATGAGAGTCTTGCTTGAACAGCGTTTAAAATGTAATTAAAAATGAGAAAGAAGGATCTCTAATTTCTGTTCCACCTTTCCAACCACCAAAACAGATTAATACTCCATTACCATGCATGTAAAGGGTGGTAGTGGGAGGAGCATCCTTGTACTCCTTCCTGAGATCATGAGGAAATATCTAACAGCCTGTCACAGGAAGGTACATCCAGAGAACAGTGCATCACTCAACCATGGCAGAAAGAGTTGCATATTGGAAGGTAGGGTTGTCAGCTCCAGGCTAGGAAATGCATGGAGATTTTGGGGGTGGAGCCTGGGGAGGGTGGGGTTTGGGAAGGGGAGGGACCTCAGCAGGGTATAATGCCATAGAATCTACCTTCCAAAGTGGCCATTTTCTCCAGATGAACTCATTTCTTTCACCCGGAGAAGAACTGTAATAGCAAAAGATCGGCAACCCTATTGCAAAGTGTTAACACAAACATCCTGGTCACGTGAAAATGGATGGATCCACAGAAGAGAGGAAACATGTGCAGTAGTTTATAGCTGGAACAAAATAAGGAGGGAAGAGTAGCAGAGCAGAACTGTACAGCAGAAACAGCTGAAGGAAGGATTTTTGTGTGGGACAGCTGAGTAAGACATATAATAGAACCACTGATTGTCAAAGCAATAAAAAGGAAATACATTCAGTGGATTTTCCCTCACCCACTTTTGAAAAGGGTTTTTTGGGGGAGGGGGCCCCCTTTGTTTTCTCCCAAACTGCTGCTTGCGAGTCAACAAAAGAATTCTGCAGTTAAATGTAATCTTATTATGTGTGCTTGCATTGGAGAGCAAAGGGGAAGGCAAAGGGGAGGGGGGGCACCTTCCCAAGGAAGTTTTTGTTTGCTTTCTAGAGTGACCCTTCAAAGAAAACAAAGAGAAAAGCCTAATGCCCCACAATAATAAAAACAGAATAGAAAAGCAAAGCCCCAAAGATGTGCAAAGGATTTGAAATGCGTTATTCAGCTATGATGGATTCCCGGTCCTGCTAGAATGTGCTGATTACCTCCTCAGCTAAGTGTTGATTCCTGTTGCCAGAGGGGAGTGAGAAATGTTTGCTGAATGTTTGCTGGTTAGGGATTTCAGCTACCCACCCCTGTTGCTTTGACCTGAAATTTCGCTTCTCCCCTTGTGTGATCTGAATTTGCAGACTGCATCCAGATGAACTTTTCTGCTAACAGGAGAGGAAGTGCCATTTCCACCAGTTTCCCCTACCTGCTAGACAACTGTGATTTGCCCCTCATGCCGTACCTGGGGTGGGGTGCATCCTGCCCCCCAGGAGCAGCATTTGGGGGAGATCAGTGGGCTGCAGTGAGAAGGGGAGGGCAGGCAGGAAGTTTCTATTTAGTCTTGATTTAGTCTGGATCCAACTGCGTGATTCTTTATTTTTTTGGATGGGCACCAAAGAGATACTGTAAAAAATTGGCCACCTTGGGGAGAACTAGCAGGCGACTAGAAGGCCCTCTAGCTGTAGTGTTTGGCTCCTCCGCAAAGTGTACTCCCTGTAGAGGTGGGTAAATGGTCTGCCCTAAGGCCAAAGAGGCTGTGGTCACACAGTCATTTTGATCGGGTTTCACCGCTGTTCCCTCTCACATTTAAAATTGCTGATCAGACAGCCATATCCGCCTCCCGCACTGAAGAGGCCTAACTCGTGCAATCCTTCCGGTTCCCTAGAGAATTTTCTGACACTGGGAAAATTAAATACTTGCTGGGTATTTGCGCTTTAAATCCATGATTTCGCCAATCTGGACAGCCATCTCTCGCAATGATTGTGATTAGGTCGTCTAACTGTCCTTCACGTGATGAGATCCCCCTCAGCTTGCACCTTTGTGCACATGGGCAATCCTGCGCTGAATAAATTCAATGTTTAAATGTTCAAGTGCATGTTTAGACTCCAGCGCTTGGTAGTACGTCACCAGTTCATTTTGTTTGCTGTTTTTTTTTTGGGGGGGGCCAATAAAAACCTGTAAAAACAAGGGAGTACGGTGACACCAGGTGGGGGCGGTGATTCGGCCATGTGCATATGCGCATGTGCAAAGCAATTTTTAAAAAAAATTGTACTGTGCTGCCCAAGCAGCAGTGTGGCTATCTACACAATGCCCAGAGCCTCGTTGCACAATGCTTGTGGTTCAGGGAGGGATGTGTGGTCATCCGAACCCAGAAAAAATATTCCCGATCAAATCTATAGCAAGAACAAATCACAAAAACCTTGCTGTGTGACCACAGCATTAAAGACAGAGGTTCCATATACTACGCTACGCTAGCAGGTGAATTTGCCCATGTCCAATCCATATAACTTTTACAGCCAGCATAGCTCTTATGAAGCCTACACGGGAGGGGGTAAAAAAGCTAATGCCAAAAGTTATAAGCACTGCTGAGAGGCAACTCGGTCAGGAAGTAAAACTTGGATGGATGTCAGGACCGTAGAAATAAAATTATTTATTTATTTAAAAAAACATTTTTATCCTGCCTTCTGTCCTCAGACTCAAGGCACCTAACAGCGCAACACCAGGTTACAAGGAATAAACTTTAAAATAGCAAACACTGGTCAAGGACTGAACAAAAAATTATTTCTTCTGTCCTTTTCTTACTCTATGGATTTCTTATTCACATTGTGTGCACAGGGCAGAGAAGAGATCTATGCTCCTGAAAGTATAAAGGGGAAGAATTCTAGACCTCTCCCAATGTGCTAGTTCTCCACAGTAAACTGTAGCTTCATAGTTATAAGCTGTCAAGAGTAAAACAAACAAAAAACCCCACCACCCCTCAACAAAACCAAAACAACAACAAAACCCTTCTGGTAAAATTATCTGGAAATGACATATAATTTCTTTATTGACTTAATTCATACGCTACCTTTCTCCTCAGTGGGAACCCAACGTGGCTGGAGGATCATTGTCTCCTCTGTTCTGTCCTCACAACGACCTTGTGAGTTATGTGAAGCTGAAAGCATGGCTGGCCAACCATCACCCAGTGAGCTTACATGGCAGAGAGGGTTTCAGACTTAAGTCTCCCAGGTCCTAGTCTAACACTCTAGCGCTACAAAAGAAGAAGAAGAGAAGATTGGATTTATACCCCACTCTTTACTACCTGAAGGAGTCTCAGAGCAGGTTACAATCCCTGTCCCTTCCCCTCCCTACAACAGACACCTTGTGAGGTTGGTGGGGCAGAGAGAGCTCTCTTGAGAACTGCCCTTGAGAGAACAGCTCTGAAAAAAACCTGTGACTGACCCAAGGTCACACTAGCAGCTTCATGAGGAGGAGTGGGGAATCAAACCCGTGCTCCTAACCAGTACAGCACAGTGGCTCTCAAAAAATGTGTAGTTCCACCCTAAATTTTCATATAAGTGAGCCAAAGAGTGAAAACCCTTTAGGATTATTTCCCACTCTTCCTTTCGAACTTCAGATGTGACGAACTTAATCTTACTGTGAAGAATTTATCTTCAACTCCATCTGTTGTGACCAAACACTGACAGTTTCATCAGTTCGGTTTCAGTTTAAAGGGTAGAAGAGCTTAGCTGATCTTAATTTCAAATCTCAGCATAATTTAAAATTAATGGATTTTTAAGCTGCAGTCTGTGCCTGTAGAACGTTTCCCCTTTCTATCTGCCAACGTCGCTTTCGGTTGACCTGATGTGCATAAAACCTTTATTATGTTGTATTATGGTAAGATTAAGTTGATGAAATCAGTGCGCTGAAACACCATTAGAACGATACTTGATAATACAGGAGACTAACCTTTTCAACTTAATCCCACTACAAAGTAGATGGTGTTGGGGAAGACCTTTCCATTTCAGATTTTCCCTATCCACATAGCTAATTACTGACCGATCAAACTACTCTTTGAAGGCTATATTTTATGCCACCTCTTTAAAAAACAAACAAACAAAAAAACAAGGCTGGATTCAAACCTGGGGATCTGATAAAGGTTTCCTTTCTTGTCATTCCACTGACAGAAGGTATCCTAGGAGGAGTCTTTCAACTTAATCCACAGGTAATGATGCATTTCCCTGACCTTATTTATTTATTTACTTTGGTTCCTTCAGTCATTTAAATGTTACCAGTGTTCATGTGCACACTGATAAGTTGTTGTTGTTCAGTCGCACAGTCGAGTCCGACTCTTTGTGACCCCATGGACCACATCACGCCAGGCCCTCCTGTCCTCTGTCGGCCTCCAGAGCCTGCTCAAATTCATGTTCATTGCCTCGATAACACTGTCTAACCATCTCATCCTTTGCCGTCTCCTTCTTTTACTTTCAGTCATTCTCAGCATCAGGGCCTTCTCTAGTGAATGCTCCCTTCTCATTTGGTGGCCAAAGTATCTCCCCCCAAACTGTTATTATAGTACATGTGATCACATTGAGAAGCTCTTGTTGTACAGTTAGATTCCAGCCTAGTAGCCCCTTAGAGACAAATGAGATTTTCAGGCCATACACTTTTGAGGGTCAAAGTTCCCTCCATCGGTTAATTATCTTGATGGGAATGGATGATAGCAGCCTGTTGTCTCTAATGAAGGGACTGAAGTTCTGATTCTCCAAAGCTCATACCCTCCGAATCTTGCTGGTCTCTAGGATGCTACAGAGGACTCAAAACTTACTGCTGTACTGCAGACCAATATGGCTACCCTGTGAAACATTTGACATATGTGCATGGGTAGACTACCACAATAGTTACCTTGATGGGAGTGTACTATAGCAGCATATCGCGTCAAGATACTTTGTGCACAACATTTTTAGCTGTTCACAGGAGCACAGTAAGGGAAACAGCACACGTCCCCATTCCAGAATTAATTTTAGAGTTTGCCCTAGATAAACTGGAATGCAGGAGGTGTGAAATGCAGGGCAGAGAAAACTCATGAAACAATCAAGCAGTATAATAAAGCAAATGTGCTCATCCCTCCCTGTGAGTTCATAAAGTCTGCAAGGACATTTTGTCCTGTAACCCCATGATGTCCTATGTTTTTGCTTTTCCTTCTCTTTCTTTTTACTCTAGGAAGGGCAAAAAGTGTTGCATATGTACTTCATACACCCAGACTCCATCCTAACATAGGCAGGAATCTCATGGAATAATCTTGCGCATTCCACTCTGTCAGCCGCACCAGAGTTTCTGTTGTGACAAGATAACTCCCACTGTCTGCTTGCCATCCCCTCAGCTGCTAAGCAGGGGGAAAATGGTGGAGTTATTGTACTGACAGTGTGATGTCACTTCCAGCACAAACCTGGAAGTGACATCACCACATTGGCATAATGCTCAATGTCCCCCCCCAACTCTATGATAAAATTCTATCATTCCCCTCTCCCCACCCTCTCCCTCTCCTGCTGGTTGCCAGGGTGTTATGAGAATATGATAGGATCACCCCTGTTCTGTCATGGGGAGTTGTTAATTTGGTGATGTCCCCTTATTATATTGTATAATTATTTTAACATGATCCCTTGAGGAAAAAGCCTTTGCTTTAGTTTCACTTTTCACGTTATATTGGTTGTCAGCTGTGGCTGGTTATGGCCTAGCAGTGCCCAGACCATGTCTTCCTTATGTACTAGTGAAGATCTAATCTGTTTTGGTACTGGGTATTGTGGAATTATTACAACTCTGCTACTCTGATAGAGTTGCCAGGCTTAGCCTAGCAACCAGTGGGAGACCGGGGGAGGAGGTGGCCATCAGTGATGGTGCGACATCACTTCCAGGAAAGCCTGAAAATGATATTCTGCCTCTCCAGGAATCTCTTAAAAATGCTATGGATTTTACATATTGTTTCTGGCGATTCCTGAAGAAGTCTGATGTTACTTCTGGGTATTCCCTGGAAGTGAAGCTACACCATTGGCTGGAGAGCCTTAAAAAAAAAAAAAAAAGAATTACCCACCACTGAAGCAAGAGGGAGGGGTAGAAGATCCCTGCCTCTGCTAGAGGACTGGAAGCCCTGTACTCTGAAGTCCTTGAACATGTGATGCCTTCTACTAAGTCAGGCCATTGGTCTATCAAGGTCAGGCTTGTCTACTCTGAGTGGCAGCAACTCTCTGGGGTCTCAGGAAGAGGTCTTTCTGCTTTCCGATCCTTTTAACTGGAGATGTTGGAGACTGAACCTGAGGCCTTCACACAAAATAGATGCCCTGCCTCCCTCTTGGATGAAGGGTAGGTACAAATTTTCATGAAGAGCTAGCTGCCCTGAGCCCGCTTGCGGGGAGGGCGGGGTATAAATTTGGAATAATAAACAATAGATCTCAAGTAATCTTAATGGTAAGGAAATGGTGTTTCTTCTTGGAATTTGCTGCCTGAATGTTATTAGTGGAATAAATGGTTTTTCAGCATGTACAGGCTAGCATAGATTGGGTGGAAGGCAAGAAGTTATTGAAAAGGCACACAGAGGGATTTTTGTTTGGTTTTCCTTTCCTTTTATTTTATTTTAAACAGCTTGATTCAGGTTTTTTTTTAAAAAAATATGCTACTAAAGTGGATAGTTTCCGTTAGTCTTTTTTTGTTACTGTCATTGAAGGTTCTTTTATTTCCTTGGCAGCATTTTTACACCCTTTAGATGCAATTGACACACAAATAATGTTGAAAAATGCATACATTGCTAAACGACAAAAATCGGTACCAGGAAACAGAACACGATGTAAAAATAAAGGTGCATGGGTTCATTTCAAAGAAATGACAAGAACTGAAACTGCAGTATTCGCATTGAACCAGCAAGTGTGTGGGATTCGATTTCATCCGCTTTGTTTTCAGTGAAAAACACCTTTCTGCCATAACTTTTTCCGAGTTGAGATGGAAGATGGGGGCATTTTTCAAGACAACCCAAGAAAGCAGGAAGTGTGGTAAAGTGGTCACAGATAGTGAAGGAAATGCCATGACCAATTTCACACAAGCCACTGCTCTGCTCCCGCTCTTCCCTTTCCCTGACTGCATGTGTCAATTTCCCACTATGTGTTGCGTGACCACATTTTGACCCGCAGCTTCACCCGATTTCCTCCGCGTTTTCATGATCCTGTTTTTTGCAGGATCCTGCGTGCAATCGGGGAAAAGGGAAGAGCCAGCCCAGAGCAGCTGCTTGTGGGAAATCGGTCCATCAGTTATCCATGTAACTCTGCAGATTAGAAAACATCCTGCCCTGGCATGGTTGACTTGTGAGCTCTGGGGGTTCTGTTTCCCTTTCCCAGTCCAGCTGCTCACCTGAATTCACAGTTTTTCTGATCGCATCCTCAGCCTAACACAGCAATCAGCTGTGATCTCGCAGAGCTGTAATTATAACCTCAGGTGCCGAATGATCAGTAGGAGACGAGGAACTTTGATAAAAATAAAGACCGAGTTCAAGCAAAGATCTTCCATAATAAGGACTTGGGGATTTTTTTCTCTTCTCCAAATGAGCAACCATAGCTACTCCAAATAGTTTCCAGCTAGAAACAGATTATTCAAAAATGTTCCAGAAAGACAGAGCGCACAAAATTTTGTGCACTCTTATCGAGGTGGTGGAAAGGGCCATCAAGCGGCAAACCACATACGGTGAGCCTATGTGCTGTCAAGGCAAGAGACGAACAGAAGTGGTTTGCCAATGCCTGCCTCTATGTAGAAATCCTAGACTTCCTTGTGTTGTAAAAATAGGCAAAAATACTTAAATACTCAGAGTTTGCAATGGATCTTTGCTTCATTGGAGAGGAGACATTTCTTTCTGTGTAAAAATCTTTATTTCTAAGGGGAAAGGGTACACAGGAAACCTACAAAATAACAAGAGATATATAGAGCGACAACTTTCGATCCTTACAGCACAACAATGGAGATTCTCCTTCTTCTTGACCCCTAGAAGGAAGTCACCTGATTGCATTACCCAATCAATGTTACTCAGTTTCACCAGCTTTGTTTACATTGGCTCTGTGCCAGGTCTCCTTCCAGGTCCAGAAGGTAAAACAGATTAACCCTATAATGACTGAATTAGACCTTGCAACACACACACATTTCCAACACCTTGGCGGTCTCCCATCCAGGTACTAACCAGGGCCAAACCTGCTTAGCATCTGAAATCTGACAAGATGGGGCCAGCCTGGACCATCTGGGTCAGGGCCCACTCTATCTACCTAGTACATTTTTTTTATCCCCCTCTTCTTTCAAAGAGCTCAAGGTGGCACACATTGGAGACCCTTCTCCACTTGATTTTCACAATAGTCCTGTGAGTTATGTGAGGCTTGGACAGTGTGTGGATGGCCAAAAGTCACCCAGCCAGCTTCCATGGCAGAGTGGGGATTCAAACCTGGCTCTCCCAGATCCTAGTCTGACATTCTAACCACTACATCGCACTAATTCTCTACACCATGATGACTCTAGAAATGAAATATGGAAATTCACCTACCCTTGATTCATGTCCAGTTGATCAAGGCAATAGATGGGAATGATGATTTCTTCAGTATTCAGGATCTCTTTCGATACCAGCTAGTCCTGTCATGAAAAAGAGAGTCATACAGCTTATTTGGACCAGAGAACTGAAATGAAGTAGAATTTCAGCAGGATTCTGCTTTTGCCTCTATGACTCCACGGATGCCAATATGAGCCATGCAGCTAAATCTCTCATGAATTGATTTATTAAAAAAAAAAAAGCATCTTTTGGCATTTTGAAAATGTGCTCAACATTCCCGCAGTGGGGGTAAGAGACGTGGCCAACTGTTACATCTGGAAAAGAGAGAGATTGATGTTTGTATTCTTTGTCGGGCCCTAGGTGGTATGATTATCTTGGCATGTGTATATATTAAGTAATGCTTGGGGAGAAAAACAACTTAGGTTCCTGCATTAGAGAGACATCTTTGAGCCTAACTAGCTGTTACAACAGTCACGGGGCTTTCCTCTGGCCACTGATGCCTTTTTAGAGAAGAATGTGTTTGTTTAAACATGCTGCAAGGGCTCAGTCCTGATCAGGCCTGTGGTGCAGTGGAGCCAGGAAATCTTGTTTCTCTCCCATGTGACTTTTCAAGTTCTGAAATGGCCATGGCTGTTTTGGCAGTTAAAAAGGTGCTCACAGTGATGTACCACAGGCCTGATCAGGGTCGGCCTCCACAGAATTTTTAAAAGGCCAAATTCTTCTCTAAGTTGGCATCGGCAACCACAGGTCAGACTGGTCACTGTGACATCTAGTGTGGCCCACAGACAGTAACTATAACCTGTGTTTTTTTGTTTAAATCAAAAACCCTGATAGCTGTCTATTAGAACAGTGGAACAAAGTTTAAGTATAAGCTTATACCTTAAAAAATACTTTGTTGGTCTTAAAGGTGCCACTGGACTCAAACTTTGTTCTGCTGCATCAAACCAACGTGGCTCAATGCTCTCTCTAAGCTGTGGAGTCTTCTGAGCAAAAATTCTAATGTGTGAGCTGCTGGCATTCAAGTTGTGAGCGAGCGGTTTGGCTGCTGCATACATTAGTTTGCTCTAGAACCATCCTTCCTGAGCTAAGACAAAAATGTGTGAGCTGGAGGCTAACAAACCATGAGCTAGCTCACACTAACTCAGCTTAGAGGGAACCCTGATACCCACCTGACTCTATTAGAGCAGTGGTTTTCTAACCATTTTCCCTTTCAGGAACCCTTTCCATGTCACCTTGATTGCCACGGAGCCTCTGCCACCAAACCCTTGCACATTACAAAGAGTTCTGAGGCATGTTCTCAAGAGCATGCTCAGTTCATACGAGGTAGTAGCCAGGCCTGTTTCACTTCCATTGCCCTGTGTAACATGAGTTTGCAACCAGGAATATATCCAGCACTCTCTTATTCCTTTCAGGGGATGATTTATATATAAAAGTGTTTATATTCCTACCTTCCTCCAATTCACAACTAAGGCTGCAGTCACACACACTAAATAATCCACTTTCAGTGCACTTTGTAACTGGATTTTACTCAGTGAACTGGCAAAATCCCATTGGAAAGTGCATTGAAAGGTGATTGTTTAGTGTGTGACCACAGCCTAATTGTGTGTGTGTAAAGTGCTATCAAGTCACAGCTGACTTATGGAGATCCCCATAGGGTTTTCAAGGCAAGAGACTAATAGGGTGGTTTGCCATTGCCTACCTTGATTCCCCCTTCCTCCTCCACATGAAGCCTGCTGGGTGACCTTGGGCCAGTCACAGTTCTCTCAGAACTCTCTCAGCCCCATTTACCTCGCACAGGGTGTCTGTTGTGGGGAGAGGAAGAGGAGTCTTTAAGACTGCCTATGGTAGAGAAAAGTGGGGTATTAAAACCTACTCTTCTTCTTCTCAGGGTATATTCTTTTACCTACCCATTAGCTCCCATTGTAATCTAACACACACACACAGAGTTTCCAAGCAGAAAGTTTGACATTCTCATATGAGGTGTGTTTTCTCATTCTGAAATGTGCTACATAGTGGGGAAAGGGCCTGACTCAGCGTGGCCCGAATTTTGCAGGGCCGGGCGGGGGAGGGAAAGCAAGCTGGATGCTGTGTGGGGGCAGGTGGCCAAGCAGCGCGAAAAGTCAGGACTTCCCCCTCCCCCTGGGACCAATGGCAGGGCGACGATGTGGCCCAGGGAGGGCAGTTGCGAGGGAATAGGACAGCCACTTGCCTCCCGCCACTCGTCCTTTGTCCGTCCATGGAACAGCTTGGTTGCATGCCAGCAGACAGGTAGTGGGGAGGAGGCCGTGTGGCCACAGCCCATCACTGCATGGGTCTGTAAATGGTGAACACCTGAAACCAATTTTTAAAGGTCAGGAATCACCCTGCTTTATGTCTAATTACCACAAGAGGAAACGAAATGCAAAAACTGGTTAAAGTCATTTTTTTTTAGTGGGAGTGGAAGAAATGAATATTCATGAGGCGTATGTAGATCTGTGGACGTCTTTAAATGTGTGTAATGCTATTTTACAAGGGAAAAACCCAGTTCTTCTCCAATTAATCTAAATTGTACCCATCCAAGAACAATGTAATATAATGAGAAACATTCACACTGCCATTTGCAGAACAAATTATATCATCCACAGTGAATGTTTGATTCAGCTAAATTCCAAATCTCATTCTTGCCAGAGACTGAAAGAAAAATGTGCTGTTCGGCTGTGTGTGTGTGCTTGTGAGCACTGCACACTCCCTTATTTCAGGCCACATGTGATTATCTGACAGGTACATTGTTGTATCAATCAGCAGAATGCAATTTACATTATAAGCAAGGCTTTCTGTAGATCTGACACAGGCACAGAAGCGGCTGTTTCACTCAGTAAGTCTCTGTAGACCCAAGCCCATCTCCTCCCTTGTGCTTCCTGTTTCCTGCCCTACCGTACAGCCTCTCCCAACAGACAGGGCTTTCATCTCTGCTGATGTAGCCACTACTATATCTAAGAACACCACAAGCACTCATATCTTTGGCCAGCTTACTGGTTCTATACACTGCCCCCGATTCAGAGGTAGTCACAGGAAACTGAAGATATATAAGCCTTGAGGTTCCAGACGTGGATGTGTTTTCTAGGTATACCAGGTTGCCTACCATGGCAGGCAACCTGCTGTCCTGCTGGCTCTTCTCCAGGTCTTCTCCACTATTGCAGGAGAAAACTGCATGGGAGGGGTGTGATATTGCAGATGTGGCGCTGTCACTTCCAGTCACCGTGCCTGCAACACCCTAGGACTTTCCCCAATCTCTATGGTCTTTACTACAGAGATTTCAGGAATTCCTAGTGGTGGATGTCCCTTCCAGGATCATGCCACATTACTGACATTCCCCCTTCCCATGTCGTGTTCCCCCAAAAGCTCCCAGTCATTTCCATTTATTTAAAATAGGCATTCTGCCATAGTTCAAAGGGACTTTAACTAGTGTGAGTGTATGGGTATGTATAAAAACGTGCATACAGGGGTGGTGTGTGTGCATACTGGCTACTATTGGTTGTTTGGCTTTCTGGACCTTTTCACCTTATCTTGATTCACCTCTAGTTGGACTTGCCCCACACAAAAGTTGATTCTGGTTTGACTGAGGGTCAAACTAGATTAGAAGGTGGGAAATCTATGATCAGATCTCCTATGGATTATTTTAATATTACAAGCAACCACGTGATGAGGAGAGGGCTGGATCAGGACCATGAGGCTATCTTATGGCTGCTAATCTCCAGGTAGGCCCTGGTGATCTCCCATAATTACAACTGGTCTCTGGACAATGAAGATCAGTTCCCCTGGGAAAAAATGGCTGCTTTAGAGGGTGGACTGTATGGCATTGTACCTTGCTGAGGTGCCCCCCCAAACCTCACCATCCCCAGGCTCCAGCCCAAATATCCAGGAATTTTCCAACCTGGAGTTGGTAACCCTAGGGGGAGTTGACATGGCTTACTAGTAGAGGACCTATTTTACATACAGAAGGTCCCCACTTTGTTTGCTGGCATCTCCAGGTGAACCGTTTCAGTAACTGGCACCTTGCCCTAAACCCTAGAGGACCCCTGCCTGTTACAACAGAGAATACTGAGCTAGTTGGACCACTGTTCTGACTGGGTATAAAGTAGCTTCATTATGTTCTTACAAATGAATTGTCACATGGACCAGATATTCGTGCCAAAAGTAGAAATCCCATTGCTTACAGAAAGGGCAAGACTTGTCTGTGGTTGTTCAATTTGCTCTAATTTGTTTTATGATATTTAAAAACCAAGCCCATTATCGTGAAGTTGACTGCTGTTCCTTTTCCAGCAAACCTTGAATCAGTCCACAAACTTGCTTTTGAACTTTGCCAAGACTCTTGCCTCCCTGCGACTTCAAAGCTGAAATGGGACCCCAGCTGCAAATGGCACTCAGTTCTCCCTCACTGATGTGAAGTTTCTTTCTTCCTTGCTTCTGATGTTCAAAGTGAGATACAATCCTTATCTTGTTTCTCCTTGTAACAACCTGTGCTGTGGCTACCACTTTGTAAAACAGATGGCGGAGACACAGAACAAAGTCCTTGCGCTCATTGAGTGATGACACAGGGCCTTTGAAGCAGATGTTCAAGGGGAGATTTGTCTCTTCCAGACTCACACGAGCCTTTTTCCACTTGGGGAACATGGGCAGAAGCAGTGGCTGCACTCCTTTCTGCACTGTCTTCTACTGTGTCCTGTGCAGCAGCTGTTGGATCCACATCAGAATTTTTGTGCAGTAGGCTTGACATTGCCCACCCACGGGGGAGTAAACCCCTGCCCTTGGCCCCAGTCCCTCACTCTGAAAAAACTGAGGAGTGTCAGAAAAAAATGGCTGGAAAAGGGCCTCCATAGTGACACTTTAGGAATTTCCCCATGTCTCTATTGTTGTTACCATGGAGATTAGGAGAACCTCCTATAGTGTTGTTCACAAGAGATGTTGCATCCTCCCCAATCTTCACCTTCTGTGGACACTGCCCTCAAAATCTCCCAACGTTTGCTGGGTCAGGCTGGCAAACCTAGCAGCTGTTTGATTTTGCAAACAAAGCCAATGGCTGCTCTATGGGGTGCTTTCAGGAGAAGAAAACAGTATGAAGGGGGAGGCAGCTGCTCCTTCCACCTGCGTACCCAGGTTGTGAGGAGAAAAAGCCTTGTGGGAGTCTGGGAGACAAAACCCCCATGGAATATCTGCTTCGAAGGCCTTGTGTCATCTCTCAACAAACTGGAGGACTTTGTCTCAACAAACTCTCTCAACAAACTGGAGGACATCACCCGGAGGTGATGTCATCAAGCAGGTCACATTGCAGGGGGACACTCTAGCATCTGGGAAAAAACTTTTATGGTAACCATAGAATTTTTTCTCAAATGCTAGAGCGTTCTGCCTTGCAATATACCCTGCGTGATGACGTCACCTCCAGGTGACAGCATCGCACTGGGAACATTGGCGTGGGCGGGATTGCTCAGGAGCGGGGCTTCCCCATTGGCCAGCTGAGCAGCGGCAGACTAGGGGCCATGAAAACGGGGAAACCCTACCTCCATCGGGGTGATGGCAACCCTACTGCCCAAGGACACTTTCCGGAACAAGGTGGCTGACTTAGATCTAAAGAATAAGTTAACTATACATTGTCAGAGAACGTGCGTGGAGCTCCAGCTGCCATCGCTTTCTGCATCTTCCTTGATATACTAACTGTGTGGTTTGATATCACCCCATTACTGTTTCCCTCCCCATGCCCATGCCAATCTATTTATTTGGCTGACACTTGTGTGGTGTAGGAAACACGAGCATGATAACATCATAAGCTCTATTTCCCCCCTGCCTAAAGGACTGCAACTCCAGCTTGGGAAATACTTGGAGATTTGAGGGCAGTGCCTGGAGAGGGCAAAAGTTGTGGAAGGAAAGGGAGCTCACTGGGAATGCAATAGTCTAGCTTCCCCCCTTGCAAACTGCCATTTCCTACCAGGGAACTGGTCCTGTAGCCTGGAGATCAGTTGTAATCCCAGGAGACCTCCAGGCCCCACCTGAAGGTTGGTAACTCTATGTTACCAGGGAAGAAGCATGGGTCGTGGGGGGCCTTTGGCAGAACAAGCTCCCTGAGGACACCAGGGCCCTGCGGGATTTATTAAAATTCCGCAGGGTCTGCAAGACAGAACTCTTCCGCCAAGCGTTCAAGTGAGATGCCACGTTAAACGGCCTACCATCAAGCCGAGTAACTATGCCCTGCAATCTACTCTTGGCCGCCTGCTTAACATCTGTGCCCATATTAAAGAACCAAACCTTAAGGAGCCAGACACCAGCTGCTGATTTCTCCTATGGTGCCCGAAAGGGTAGTTCTTGCTATCTTATAGATCTGTTGTACTTCTAAATGGTTTGATGCTTTTAAATGGTTTTTATTGTTTTTATTGTTTTATGTTTTGTGGCGCCACTGGCCTTGTCAGCCACCCTGAGCCTGCCTTGGCGGGGAGGGTGGGGTATAAGTCAAACAAACAAACAAATAAATATTGCTTCTGTTATGTACAAGTTTTGGGCTAACGGCTGTTGCTCACATTATTTTATGCACTTGGGTATGCGCCGGAGTGTGAAATGAAGCTGTACTGTGTCGTATATGAAAGTCATAGGCACGTATCCACGGTCCTTTACCCCTTGCAATCACTTAGAGGCAGGAACAAGGAAGGGACTTGTAAGGATTTGGGAAAACAGTGAATAAAATAACATACACACTGGTACTACTCATTCTCTGTCATTCTCTGGGAGGGCGCAGTGATGCAGAGCAACCTGAAATCTAGCTAAGTGAATCTTGTGGTTCCTTCGAGTCAACGGAAAGGAGTGAGACAGGGCTGTTGACAGATTCCTTAGATGGTTGCCTCTTTCGGTTGATTAGGGATGTCTTGCTGCAGTAGATTCTTGACCTTTGGTGGCCTGAAAACCTTGAAAGCCTTTTTGGATACTTCTGCTTTTAACTCCTCTCCCCTTCTGATCTGAAATTCATTGCCTGTGGCAGTTCTTCATGCTCAATCTTTCGCTGCGTCTTTGCAAAAAACCCAAAAAAATGAGAGCGAGAGCTCAGAATCTTTCTTGTCTTCTTTGACTAGCACTTCCAAAGCCTCTCTCATGGGGGAGCGCCCTGGGACCCTGTCAGGAAAGGTACGAGATGGCCTTAGTGCCATTGTATCCCGTCCCATGAAAGCGATGCAGATTTTCAAGCTCTTTGTGTTTTACGCCCAGAGGAAGAACGCCACAGATTGGAATTTGCTTCCCCTGAATGTATCTTGACCCTACGGTCCTCTCCGTACACTTAGCCAGCTGCAATAAGTAGAGTTCACTGGTTAACACAGAATGCCATTTTCTTAGATTTCATAAATGCAATGTGTACGCAGTGGAACCAAAACAGAATAGAAATTTACATTCTTATCTGCTGGGTGGCAAGCATTAGGGAGAAAGGTTGGGAGAGCAAATTTATGATTATGCAAATGAACAGGTATTGCAACATTAGTACACTGAGGAATTTTAATCCTTGTGCCTTTTTTTTTTTTTTAAAGTCATTCGTAAAAAAAATTATACATAATTGGGATGAACATTTTCAAAAACCTTTAAGGGTCACTGACAGTGCAGCCCTATGTGGAGTTAATCCCGTCTAAGACTACTGAAATCAGTATTTGCACTATAAATCTCTTGCAAACCTGAATTATATGTTATAATGCAGGACTGTGTAATGTTAGCCCACCAGCTGATGTCTCCCTTGAAAGCTTTTTGGGGAAGGAGATTTTTTTTTTTTTGCCTTGGACTGAGGGGCAGGAGGTAAATGTAAATCTGGAGCCCAGGAAGGCGGTGGTTCTCAAATATTCCACAAATAGAGGGACTCACCTCTAAACTTTATGCACTTCTCAGGACCCGCTTGCGAAGTCATGCCATGCTACTTTCCCTCTCCCTGGCACAGGCTCGTAGCCGGGATTTTGTGGCTTGTGGGGGAATTTTATTTTCTGGTGGGGCTGAAGTTCTCATTGCAGAAAGAAAAGCCATTTGGCCAACAGAAAGCTGTTACCAGGATAGATCTCTAAATTGCAAGCTGGCCATGACTTTAGATGACAGTTCTCAGCTGCTGCAAGTTAATCACTTCTATTAGCCTAGGCAACAATTCTGATAACAAGCTGGCAGGTGGGGGTGAGGACTTCTGTAGTCAAGAAAGCTAACACTCAGGCAGAAAAACTTTCTTAAAGGAAACCAGTTTCTTGACACAGAATTAGAAGGGATCCTAGAGGTCACCTACTCCAACCACTTTGCTCAGTGCGGGAATTAGTCAACTACAGCACCCCAATCTGCTTAAAGAAGCACACTCCTTTTAAAAAGTGTTTAAAAATGATTGAAAAAAAGCATTTACAGGATAAATTCTTGTGGGGCTGTACCTTTAAGAAAGGGGACGGAGGCCCCAAATGTCCCACCATTGCTCGCGCTTGCCCTGGCATCAAATGCAAAAATCTCATATCACATAACACTGGACAAAGTTAATCTCTATTCCTCATTAAGATTTTTATGGTTTCCACTTATGATAGTAAATATATCATACCCCAGGTAACCTAGGATTGCTAGCCATCAGGTGGTAGCTGTAGATCTTCTGGCATTGCAACTGATCTCCTAGCAAATGTCATGGGCTGGGTGCCAGTGGGGCGAGAGGGAGCGAGAGTCCAAGTCCAGTCCGCAGTCAGCAATGAGGGTTAGCAAGCAGGGACCCAGGAAACAGAGTCCAAAGTACAAACCAGGAGTGTAGTCCTACAGAGCCGAGGTCAGGGAGCTGAGAGTCAAAGTACGTAGCAGGATTCAGGAACACGGGCGAGGTAGGTGCAGAGTATTGTTAAGTTGACTATTGCTGGCATGAAGAACCAGTGTCAGAGGTGGAAGCTAAATACCTCTCCGGTGCCGTTGGTCATTAGGACCCAGCGTGAGCATCCCGGCTCCTGTTAAAACTCAGGGCTGAGGGAACGCCGGGTGTGCAGGCACGCCTCCCTCTGCCAGGATGCTAAGTGTTGGCGGAGCTGGTTCCTTAAGCAGACCACCTGTGGAGGCGAATCAGGGGGACTGTCTGAAAAGTGTTGCTCATCCACCACTGTAGCTGGGAGGGCTGGCAGGAAGACATTAACGGGCTCTGAGGTGGTTTCATTGGGATCAGATGCAAGCTCTGGTGAAGCCGGGAGCTAATCCTCCGCAGCACTCATGACAGCAACAGAGATCAGTTCCCCTGGAGAAAATGGCCACTTTGGAAACTGGACCCTATGGCATTATACCCCATTGAAGTCCCTCCCCTCCCCAGACCCCTCCCTCTCCAGCCTCCACCCCCCAAATCTTCAGGAAGTTCCCAACCCAAACCTGAGCAAGTGGTGCAAGCAAGTGGCTGTTTGGGGGGGGGAAGGCAAGTGGGTAGGGGGAAGGGGAAATTGCTAGGGGGAAGGACTATGAGGCTGAGGTAAAACTGTATGGGGGGGGGAATGGCAGCAAAGACAGAGAAGGAGGAGGCATGGTGTTCTTTTTTTAAAATTATTTATTTATTAAGTTCAACTTGTTAGGCCACCCTTCCCTGCAAGCAAGGCTCTGGGCAGCTTACATCAAAAACAAACATAATAATATTCCATCAAATCACATTAAAACCTACTAAAAACAATATATTTCAAACAATACAATCTCATTATCTGAGATGGTGAAAAATTTCTGCTCCCACCAGCTCCCTGGGTGAAGGGGTGTGGAGGGCGGGGTGGGAGAGTGTGAGAGTGCCAACTGTCGCTGTCCTCAAGTGAAGGCCTGGCAGAACATCTCTAGATAGATAGTAAAGTGGTGTGTGTGTGTGTGTGTGTGCAACAGTGGGAGGGCTTCTAGTGTCCTGGCCCCACTGGTGGACCTCCTGGTGGCACCTGGCATTTTTGGCCACTGTGTGACAGAGTGTTGGACTTAATGAGCCATTGGCCCAATCCAGCATTGGCTTCTCTTATGTTCTTATGTTCTAAATCCTGAAGGGCATGGATATTTTCTGGCAGAGAGTTTCACCAGGCAGGGGCCAGGGCTGAAAAGGGCCTGCCCCTAGTCAAGGACAGCTGGACCTCTCTCAGGCCAGGGACCACAAGCAGATTCCTCTGGCTGGAGTGTAATGCTATTCTAGGGAGATATTGAGAGAGGCGGTCCCGAAGGTATATGGGACCCTGACTGCTAAGGGCCTTAAAGGCCAACAGCAAAACCTTGAATCGGATCCGGTGCTCCACTGGGAGCCAGTGCAGCTTGTGCAGCACAGGTTTTCCCTTTCGCCTCCTCCAACTACAGGTCCCCTTGGATTGGTGAACAGAGGTGAGTGGCTGGTGCTGCCACTGCTGCACCAAGTGGTGACCATGAGGGGACTGGTGAGAGCAGGTGCTGGTTTGCCAATGAAGAGAAAGGGCTGGCAGGGGAGAGAGAGGAGAAGAAGAAGAAGAAAAAGAAGAGAAGGAGGAGGGGGAGGAGGAGACGACTGGATTTATACCCTGCCCTGAGAGCCAGTTTGGTGTAGTGGTTAAGTGCGCAGACTCTAATCTAAGAGAACCGGGTTTGATTCCCCACTCCTCCACTTGCACCTGGCTGGATGTCCTTGAGCAAGCCATAGCTCTGTACCAGCTGTTCCCTCAAGGACAGCTTGGGAAAGAGCTCTCTCAGCCCCACCTACCTCACAGGGTGCCTGTTGTGGGGAGGGGAAGGAAAAAGGAGTTTGTAAGCCGCTCGGAGACTCCAAGTGAGTGAAGGGCGGGATATAAATCCAATCTCTTCTTCTTCTTCTTCATTTGGAGTCTCAGAGCAGCTTACAACCTCCTTTCTCTTCCCCGCCCCGCAACAGACACCTGTGAGGTAGGTGGGGCTGAGAGAGCTCTGAGAGAACTGCTCTTTCAAGAACAGCCCTGACAGAACTGTGGCGTGCCCAGAGTCACCCCAGTAGCTGCAAGCGGAGGACTGGGGAATCAAATCCAGTTCCCCCAGATCAGAGTCTGCACACTTAACCACTACACCAAACTGGAGAGGAGGAGGGCCAGCACATGGACTGGGAGGCAACTGGGCTGTCGTGTGCATGCCACTCTGAGGGAAAAGATGTCCCAGACTCAGAAGTAAGTGGAGGAGAGAAGGGAAAAGGGGGCACCGCTGCCACCACTGCGTGTCTGAACAGCCATGGAGCTGAGAGGCAGAGTGAGTGTTGGAGAGGGTGAGGGATAGCGACCTCCCTTCTCCCTCTCACCTGTTCTAAGTCCATAAAGGAAAAGGGGTCTCAGGAGGACAGAAAGCACCCTTGGAGGTTTCGGAAACAGCTTCTCCATCAGGCCTCCTTCTCAGCCCCACCGCTTCTGTGGGAAATGCTGGAGGGATGAGAACTGGCAGTGGGGGGGGATCTGGGAAATCTCCTGTTTCTAACATTTGCATGATGTTCAAATAAGCAGGAGACACCCATCAGCTCAGAATAATTGCACTCATGAACAATCTAAACAATCAAATAAACTGTAGAAAACAGACCAACATGACATTCCGATGGATGGTGCCCCCCCCCACTGTTTGTCTTCGGTCATCGGAACAGACGGTTATGCAATATACTTCCCTCCCTTCCCTTTTCAGTCCTGTGCTATTCTATCTGTAAGATATACAAGGATGCCCTCCGGGTTTAGCAGCTCTTTTGTTTTCCTTTAACCGCAAGGGCATTTAAAGTTGCATTCTGCCATAGGTGTTAAATTAGGCAGAACTTTAAAACCAATTTAAACCTTTTTATACAGCATCTGTTGAGTGCCTAGCAAAGGGCATCCATTTGTCTGAAGGATCGCTTTGCCGCCTTAAATGGCTTGGCAGAGCATCTCTTGGTGAACATTGAGGCAGCCGGAGTTGATCGAGTCGACGTCACCCATGAAAAAATTGGACTTCTTTCACGGCTTGATCCAGACACAGATGAGAGCTCTAATAGGAGGAATGCATACAGTGTACTTGTAAATATAGATGGGGACAGGCTATTTACAGTAACTTGCCGCTCCAAAGTTTAAAAGCTAGAAATAGGCTGTATAGGAAACAATGTTATGTTTGATTTATTTTTGCTTCCTTTGCCTTCCCTTTTCCAACAATAATTGCTGCCCCCAAAGTAAACTCTCACTTGCAAGGAAATGCGGACCCCAGGGAATGATCAGTCCCCTGATCAGAGCACTTGTAGCTAGCAGCACTAATTGCGAGCATTCCCAGAGGGCCAAGAATTAACGTGCCATTGTCTCCAATGAAACTGGCTCCCTAGCATAAGTACTCCGGATCTCAGCCTTGAACAACGTGAAGGAGAAGGCATGCTCAGTAATGTCAGGATCATACCCATCATAAACAAACCTTATGATATATGAACACAGCCAACAGTAGCTGGGTCAACAGTGCTCAAATTTCGTGTTTGACCCCCATGCCAAAGGTCACAGAAAAGGTGTGTTGGGGGAAGTTGTCAGGAGAAGATGGAAAAGACAAGTCCACTTTTCCAAACAAGATTCAGATTAGGATGTGGGTGTTGATCTTTAAAGTACGTCATGCTGTGACAGTGGAAATACCTGAAGGGTCACCTCTTTCCAAAGGAGCTAAGGAGGAAATACCTGAAGGGTCACCTCTTTCCAAAGGAGCTAAGGAGGAAAGTGCCACAGTCTTAGCATTGTTGTCATTGTTGTTGTTGTTGTGTGTGTGTGTGTGGGGGAATCCTACAGCAGATGGCCACTGAGCCACCAGACCTCCAATGGCAGTGGCAAACAGAAGGGTCCCAGGGGGAGATCTTAATGTGCTTTTATGGCTGTCTTTAACATCCTGACCTCAGAATGTTTAGTACAGCGATTCTTAATGGTGGGGTCATACAACCTGGCCACCATGACCTGGACAGCCCAGGCTAGCCAAATTTTATTAGATCTCAGAAACTAAGCAGGTTCAGGCTTTGCTATTACTTGGATGGGAAACCACCAAGGAAGTTCAGAGTTGATACACAGAGACAAGCAATGGCAAACCACTTCTGTTTGTTAGTCTCTTGCCTTGGAAGCCCCATGAGAAGTCACCATAAGTGGTCTGAGACTTGATGGCCCTTTACAAACACATACAACCCATCCAAAAGCATTCCACAAATCTTGGGGGCATTCAGAACTTGGATGGGGGGGGCAAAAGGGGAACATTTGGGATTTTAAGCAGCCCCTTCTCTCCACTTCCATGGTTTTTGACAGCCAGTTGAGCGGAAGTGTTCCATGAACACATGAAACTGCCTTATACTGAATCAGACCCTTGGTCCATCAAAGTCGGTATTGTTTGCTCAGACTGGCAGTGGCTCTCCAAGGTCTCAGGCAGAGGTCTTTCACATTGCCTGCTGCCAGATATTTAAATTGGAGGTACCGGGGGTTGAACCAGGGACCTTCTGCATGCCAAGCAGCTGCTCTACTACTAAGCCACAGCCCCTCTGGTGAGGATAAAATACAAGGTTTCTCCCTAAGGTCCTTAAAGGAATACACGGTAAACAGGAATACAGCCTGTCATTAAGGAGCTGGCTGACAGCCATCAAGTACTACGGTCACTGAGTATATACTGAGGTCTTGGTATTGTATGCATATATCAGAAATAAATATATATAAAGCTGCCTTTTTCTGGAGCGCAATTTATATGCTCTAATTTTTTATTTATCTCAAGTTTAGTAGGTTGTGGATTCTAGATTAAGAATCACTTGTTTAGCACTTTAAAGATAAAAAACCTGTGCTTTGAATTGAGCCCAGAAACAAACAACGTGTGTATATGATCATTCACACAACCATGGCACAGGATGTTCATTTCATTCCATTAAATGCAGTGCTTTCCAATGGAAAGAGTTTATGAACTGTTTCCAATCACCAAGTATATAACGATGAGAAGTCAAGGCTGCAATCCTTTGTACACTTATCCCAGAGCAAGCCCTATTAAACTGTGTGATTGATTTCCTTCTGATTGACCATGCATAGGATTGCATTGCAAGTGGGTTGCTAACCTACAGGTGGGGCCTGGGGACCTCTTGGAATTACAGTGGATTTGTAGACTACATAGATCTTTTCCCTCAGAGAAAATGGCTGCATTGGGTGATGGTCTCTATGGCATTATACCCTGCTGAGGCCACCTCCCTTCCCCAAACCCTGCCCTCTGCAATCTCCAGGAATTTCCCAGCACAAAATACACAACCCTATTGCAAGTGATAATGCGAGCATGTGTGAACCTGGCCATAACCACTCTGCATCAGCATGTCTCAGTTGCTGTGGCAGAAGATTATTGCTTCATGTAGTATTCATTTAAAAAGTATTGATTTCTGGTATCTCTCTGGTCAGATGTGCCTTACAGTGAGCCCCTCCACACTCAGACTTGGTTTATTTATTTAATTAAGTCATTTGTACACTCCCTTTGTCTCCAGTGAGGACCGAAAATGGCTTACAACGTTCTCCTCTCCTCCATCTATATACTAATAGCCACGTTGCACCCTCCATGCGGATATCTAAATCTGCACATGGGGGGTACTTGGGGGGGGCAGAGAGATTTCTCTGCACACTTGGGAGACTCTCCAGGTATGTAGAAAAATCTGAAAACTTTAAAAAACTATCCGAGGGATATTTGAACCCCCCCCCCCCAAAAGTAAATGAGCATTCCCTGCGCATGTGGAGAGAACGCTCAGGGAACTCTGCGGCAGGCCTGGCGGTTGGGAGGTGCCCATTCCTTGCTGCTGGTGTCCAGAAGGGAAGATTGGCGGTGGGCCAGGCAGCTGGGAGCCTCTCGGGCCTTGCCACCGGTGCTGGGGGGGGGGGGGGGGGAAGCTTACCTGGGGCTGCTTCCTGCTCAGCCATAAGGTCCTCCCCTCCCGCGAGTATCGTGGGCCCTCTTCCTGTTTTTATCCTAACAACAACGCTGTGAGGTTGGTGAGGCTGAGAGGGTGTGACTGGGCCAAGGTCTCCCAGCGAGCTTCCATGGCACAGATGGGGATTTGAACTGGTTTCCCCCAGATCCTAATCCAGCACTTTTAACCATTACACCACACTGGGTCTTGCAGTCAAGTTCACCTCCCTGTTCCATCAGGGAACAAAACCGAACCGTAGCACCGCCTTTGTGAAGCTGCAAGGAATGAGGATGGCACTACCAGTTAATCACAATGCAGGGCAATTTTGCTCGCAAGCGAGAAGGGTTAAAGAGCCAGATTCTGGAGTCGTACCTTGCATTTAGAGAGCCCCTTTCATCCCAGCGGCTCTCAAAGCTCTTTGCGACTGCAGAGGAATCAGAAGAATGTGAGCGGGCTTTGCTGTGTCAATGTCTGGTAAAAGAAAAATCCCACCCCACCCCCCTTCACCTGTAATATTTAGAGATAGTTAAGAAGAGAAACTATCTGGAGAGAAGGACCAACCCTATAATTATATGGTATAATAACTACAGCAGAGACTTCACACTGGGTCTTCTGCTTTGGACTCTATGTGTCCAAGGTGTGTGAAACAGCCTCCTCTCTGAATAGATCTTCTGATCATAAAAGGATCTTGATACAGACCTATGGAGCTGTCTTACTCATAGCATTGCCAGTCTCCAGGTGGGAGTCAGATTACAGCTGATCTCCAGTTTACAGAGATCAGTCCCCCTGGAGAAAATCGCTGTTTTGGAGGGTGAACCCTATGGTGTAGTTTAGATTCCGGGTGAAAGCTGTCCCTAAATCCATATGCACCACCCAAAATATCCAGCATTTTCCTAAACTGGAGTTGGCAACCCTATTTATGCAGAATCAGACCACTGTCCCATCTAGCTGTTCTGCCTGCTTTGTCGGGGGTGGGTGGGTGGTGGTTCTCATGATCATTACAACCCCTCCTCTTCACCAAACCGATTTGGAAAGTAAACTTATCACTTTTGGGCCCCATATTTGAGCATCATCTATAGTATTAGCACTGGATTGATTGCCCTCCACTTTTGAGCTGGATTTCATAGCTAATTGCTAGGTCATATGTGGAAGAGCTTGATATGGCTTTATTACCCAGAGGCTACACACACTTTTCTTGCAGAGAATCTATAGCTGGCAACACTAGGCTGTCACTTGGGATGGGAAACAGATGGTCCCCAATTTGTTTCATGTTAACCATATATTGGTCAATGGCCAGTTTGGTGTAGTGCTTAAGAGCATGGACTCTGATCTGGGAGAACTGGGTTTGATTCCCCACTTCTCCACATGCAGTTGCTGGTGTGACCTTGGGTCAGTCATAAGTTCTTTCAGAGCTGTTCTCTCAAGGGCAGTTCTCGAGAGAGCTGTCTCAGCTCCACCTACCTCACAGGGTGTCTGTTGCGGGGAGGGGAAGGGAAAGGAGATTGTAAACTGCTCTGAGAGTCTTTTGGGTAGTGAAGGGTGGGGTATAAATCCAATCTCCCCCTCCTCCTTCCCTCCCCCCCCCTCCTTCTTTGACATTCACTGTTGGGTTTGAAGATCAATTTGCATCATGTATGCATGTTGTACTTTTAAAAGATGTGGTATAGTTGTTAGAATGTCACGTTAGGATCTGGGAAATCCAAGTTCAAATCTTTGCCTGCCATGGAAGGCTGCTGGATGACAACTATGTTAACTATGGGTTAGGAAATTCCTTGAGATTTTGCAGAGGAATAGCTTTGGAGAGGGACAGGATCTCAGTGGGGTATACTGTCATAGAATCCTTCCTCCAAAGTGGACATGTTCTCCAGGGGAACTGATCTCTGTAGTCTGGATATCAATTGTAATTCTGGGAAAGATTCAGGCCCCACCTGGAGGTTGGCAACCCTGCTGGATGACTTTGGGCCGGGCCTGCTCCTTCAGTCTAACATATGCCACAGGGAGGTTGTTGGGAAAAATGAAGGAGGGGAGATGGCTGCAAGCCACTTTGAACCCCCACTGGGGCAAAGGTGGTGTATAAATATCTAAATACATTTATATAGCATTTGTATGCACAATATAGCATATGTACACTGTATCATGGTGCTTTATTGATAGTACTGAAAACCACATACACTTTTAGGGAAATATTCCAGCAACAAAGCAGAAAATGGCATGAGGATAAAGAATTGTGGGTTTGATTTGCACAAGGAAAAATCGGAAGCGGGTGTTTTGAGTTAAAACAGCCAGGAGGTAGAATTGAAAACAATTTCTAGTTCAGCCGAACAAAACAAATGTACCATTGGAGGGATTTGCTGTTCTCCAGCAGGAGGAAATAATTCAACTCTAGAACTAAAGCTAAAAATAAAACAAGGCACTATCCATTTATAGATACTGGGAGAAATTTCTGAAAATCAGGCCAGATCCTGGTGACAGGACGATCCTTTCCTTATGGCAGGTGTTGCGGAAGCTGTTGGTGACCCGAGATGAGTCAAAACTTTGCAGTTACACCTTCTAAGACATCTAAACCATGAAAAAAAAAGTGTGTGTGTGGAATGCTAGCTGCAAATAGCTTTGACAATTAGCAGAAATGAGGGCGAGGGAGAACTAGATGCATGACACAAAGGGAGAGCAGATTGATTTTGGAGAGGGAACTTTCAAGCTTATTGCAGTGCAAAAGGCCTTTTGAAAAATTACAGATTGCGCTCTCTCTCTCTCTCTCTCTCACACACACACACGCACACGGTAGCTACACCCCCATCCCCACCCTAGTTCCTTTCGGAGGCTTCTCTATTGTTGTGTTTTAAAACCTTAATCATCTTTTTCGCCCCCAAATGAAAATGGTTATTAGCATCTGTTGTGCCTGCCTAATTACCACGCTTGTTTAAAAAGGCAGATTTCTGGGCTTTACAGATCTTTATTGCAAGATTTCTATACTGGGAATTAGTGGGTTTTATGAGTACCAGAGGCATGGCGGTGGTGGTGGGGGGAGAGTGCAAAGAAATTTGTAGCAGGGGGTCAGAATGATCCACTTCTAAGCTATCTGAAACCCAGTGACTGCCTGATGGGGGCAGGGGAGGACGTCTCCCAGCACACGCGGCCAAGGAGCTGCAGTTTTGAGTGACTCCAAAAGGCTCCTTCTGTAGCAGATGAAAATGCCCCTTTCAGATCATGCCTATCATTTCTATAGGGCTTTCAAGTAAGGCTGCCAGCTCAGGAATGAGAGATCCCTGGAGATTTGGTGGCGGACCCTGGGGAGGGTGGTGTTTGGGAAGGGGCTGGAGCTCAGCAAGGATACGATGTCATCAAGTCCATCTTCCAAAGCAGCCATTTTCTCCATCTTCTGTAGTCTGGAGATCAGTTGTCATTTCAGAAGATCTCCAGACCCCAATCATAGTTGCTAACCTCCAGGTGGTGGCTGGAAATCTTCTGGGATAACAAACTGATATCCAGGTGATAGTTCACCTGGAGAAAATGGCTGTTTTGGAAGGTGGACTCTCTGGCATTATACCCTGTTGAAGTCCCTCCCTTTCCCAAACCCTGCTGTCCTCAGGCTCCACCCCCCCCCCCAAATCTCCAGCGATTTCCCAGTTCAGAGCTGTCAAGCCTCTTTGCAACCCTATTTTCATGGGTTCAAAGCCACTCTGCACACATTATAACCTTACAACTGCCCTGCAAGGTAGGTCAACATTACAGAAGGAAGGCAGAATTGCCATCTAGAGAATCTATAGCAACAGAGGTGAATTTCAGACCAGGTGCCTCTTGATTAGGCTTGCAAGTTGTGGGCTGGGAAATTCCTGAAGTTTTGGGGAGTGGAGCCTGGTGGGGGCAAAGTTTGGGGACAGGTTTGCCAGCCTCGAGGTGGGACCTAGGGATTCCCCAGAGTTACAGCTCGTCTCCAGACTACAGAGATCAGTTGCCCTGGAGAAAAACGATGCCTTGAAGAGTGGACTTTGTGGCTTTATACCCTACTGAGGTCCCTGTCCTCCCTAGGCTCCTCTATCCCCAAATCTTCAGGAGTTTTGCAACCTAGAGCTGGCAACCGAGCCCCCTGGTGGACTGGAGGTCCCTGGCAATCCTATTTGGAGAGTGAAGAGAGCTCAGAGGGTATGTAACATCACTCTAAAATTTCCACTTCTCTGAGATTCTGTGGTTAATCACAGAGGCTGCTGCCTAACGTTGCCATTTCCTTCAAAGGAACAGGTATCTGTAGTCAGATCAGTAGTAACTCTGGGAGAACTCCAGGCCCCACCTGGAGGTTGGTAACCTATTCTGAATTTTCATTTTTTAAAATCTCTATAGATTTTAAAGGAATTAAGGATTTCATAGATTGAAACAAATTCTCCATTCCTTACAAGTTAGCTTGTTTCTTTATTCAGTGTATATATTTCCAAGCATAGAAAAGGGTTTTTTTTTAAATTTGCTTTTTCACATGCTGTGGAAAGTAGAGGATCTGATGCAAGAAAAAAAGGATTTGTATATGCTGGGTTTTAATTTTTAACATTTAATGCCATATTTTATTATATAAACTTGCAAGCCTCCTCGGGAATGTACCCCAGGAGAGGTGGCATAAAATTTATTTATTTATAAATTCAATTTATGTATCGCCCTTCCCTAAGTTCACAGGGCTCAGGACGGTTGCCAACAACAACAACAACAAAATATAAAACCGAAATTAAAACAGTCAAGTTAAAATTAAAGAACATTAGATGGTGCCAAAATAAATATAGATTGTGGTCACATGCGTGAGATAAAGCGGGGGTGGGGGGAGGCTATTTCCTCTGGAAGAAGTTGATCCGCAGTTGCGTGATCGCAGTCTTTTGAAGCTGTGGGTGCAGCCTGCCACTGTGTGATCAGATGCAACTGCGGGTGAGTTGTTTTTTTTTTTTTTTGCTGTTTGTCTCCGATGTGCTTAAACGAGAGATCAATTTATTTATTTATTTTATTCAATTTGTACCCTGCCCTCTCTTCAAGCAGTGGGCTCCCTATGGAGTGCGTGATGATGTGCATACTGAGAAGGGCAAAAAACAATGACATGGAGTCAGGATGGCCTGATCAGACCATCCCGATACCATGAGAGCGTGCTGGAGCAATCAGATGCAGGAAAGTCTGTCTGTGGCCCGTAGCAACCCATTTGATACCAAATTTTCCAAGGTGTCTTTTAACTCTGCTTCTGCGGAGGAGCAAAACAAGTTGTCAACGGCTGCGGGGCGTTTCCCAGATGTTGTTGTCTGATCACACTCCTTTAATCCGCCTGGCATTCACACCTATGTCGGGGCTGATTGTGCATGTGATTGCAGCCATAATATGCATTACTGTCCCATAAGCAGGAGAAAGCAGAATGAGAGCAGGAAGGGAAGGAGTGCCAGGTAGATGGTACCTGTTACTGTCCTCAACCAAAAGCCTGGTGAGGCTCTGCCTTACATGCCCCATGGAACTGCATAAAGTCCCTCAGGGCACAGATGTTATTTGTCAGAGAGTTCCACCAAGTAAGAGTGGCTCTGATCGAGGACATCTTTAGGGCTAGGGATTACCAGTAGATTATTTACAATCGAGTGTAAAACTTTTCGGGGGACATACCAAAAATCCCCCTCAATCAATCAATCAATCAATCAATCAATCAAATATAAATACAATAAAGGGCAGATAAACTAATATTTGGTGTATTTTTGGGATATTTGGAGCCAGTTTGGTGTAGTGGTTAAGTGCACAGACTCTAATCTGGAAGAACCGGGTTTGATTCCCCACTCCTCCACTTGCACCTAGCTGGATGACCTTGGGCAAGCCATAGCTCTGTACCAGCTGTTCCCTCAAGGACAGCTTGGGAAAGAGTTCTCTCAGCCCCACCTACCTCACAGCGTGTCTGTTGTGGGGAGGGGAGGGGAAAGGAGTTTGTAAGCCGCTCTGAGACTCTTAAGTGAGTGAAGGGCGGGATATAAATCCAATCTCTTCTCTTCTTCTTCTATTTTAAAACTTGACTTAAAGCCATTTTCACTCATTGTTCTCAGAGAAAATATTTCACATATATCTTTCACAATTTTCTTCCAAAATGGCTATTTTTTTTTTTTTACCATGGAAAGAACTGGAAAAGTCTTGAAAGAGGAGAGGGTAATCCTTGAGGGTTTGTTTCCCAGTTTTTTTTTGAGACCTTCACTTTTCTAGTCAGCAATAAATTGTGTATTTAAACTCAACCACCAGCTCCAGCTCTTCTCCTTGAAGACAATACTTCAGAAAAGAAAGAAAGAAAAAAAGAAAGAAAGAAAGAAAGAAAGAAAGAAACGAAAGAAAGAAAGAAAGAAAGCTCATTTGAAGTCAGTATAAAAGGTGAAAAACATTTGCCAAGGGACAGAACAGGAAGAAAAAAAATCTTTTAAAAAGAAGGGTTTTTTTTTTTAAAAAGAAAGAAAGATGTCTCTGTGTTAGCTACATAGCAGAAGTTCATAATTAATTTACATTTGCTTTCTTTAACACAGGTTTTTTGGGTGTAAATCTGAGTCCTCTGAGAGAATGGTGGCAAGCAACCTCTGTTATTTTTGATTACCTTTGTGTCTTGTTTTTCCCTCTTTATGCTAATGTTATGCTAATAACCTCCCTACATTAAGTTTCACTTTGTGCCGCATTAACTGATGGATAGAGCAATATTGATCAAACATAAATATTAAAAGCGCTACATAGACTTTTAGGCGGCATTTGTAATTATAATGCTAATTTATCCCTAAATTATGCTTGCAAGCATCACATTGCAGTTCATAGATGAACATGGCACAGAAGTGGCAAAATACCACAAATTGCTTGTCTTTAATACCAGCAATTAATCAAGGAGGAAGGCTGTCTCTGAACAAAGGAGCTGGATGGTCCCGCACAGATGATACAAAGGTAAGATTTATAGCTGTATTAAAGCTGGGCTTACTTCATGATAGATATTAAAGTTAAAGATAGGTGGGTTTGTCCCTCCCTGAGAAGTCAAACTTATAACCCATCATGATGCTCAGCTTGCAGCAGATGGAGATGGGAAAATGAAAGATGCTTTATGGTCCCTCTCTGCTTTCCTTGAGCATTCACTCCTGGTACGTGGGCCTGAGACAGGGCTACCGTGTCTCCCAGATTGGTGGGAGACCTCCCACTATCAGCACTCTTCCTCTACTGCCGCTCACTGGGCCAGTGTGCGGGGAAATCGTCATCACTGGCAATGCGGTGATGTCATTTCCTTAAAGCATTCTCCCCAAATTAATCCAAGAGGTCTTCTGTTAGTTGCCATAGTCTGATGAGGCAGGAATGGAATACCTTTATGTCAGTGGGAAGGTGAGAGCTAGAGAGAGAGAGAGAGAGAGAGAGAGAGAGAGAGAGAGGTTTTCTTCAAAGATTTCAGCACCACCTAAACTTAGGGATACCAACCTCCCATGATTACAACTCATCTCCAGACTACAGAGGTCAGTTCCCCTGAAGGAAATGGCAGCTTTGGCGGACAGGCTGTATGGCATCCTATCCTGCTGAGCTCCCTCCCCCCTCTAAATTCTGTCCTCTGCCAGCACTGTCTCCAAATCTCCCAAAGTGGAGCTGGCAACCCTACTCAGCAGGGATGCCAGCCCTTCTGCTACAGTGGGAAGCCTCCGGGAGATCCCTTTTGTTGCCTGCTGGTACCTTGGGTGGTGGTGGGAGGAACTGGGCGGGGGGGGGGGGGGGAGGGATGCACATTGGCATCACATCAGCACGTCGACATCACATAGGGGATGCTCTAGCACAGGGGTGGCCAAACTTGCTTGGTGTAAGAGCCACATAGAATAAATGTCAGATGTTTGAGAGCTGCAAGATATGGAGAAATATTACACACGTTTTTTAAAAAAAATATATGCACGTTTGCTTTTTATTAACATTAAATGAGACTGCCAGAATAAAAACAAAAGGGGTAAAAACAGATATTGATAATGATATTTATTTGTCCAATGATGTGTATTTGTTTGCTAATGATATTTATTTGTCTAAGAGAGAGAGAAAGAGAGAAGGAAAAGAAAGAAGGAAAAAAGTGGAGAGAGAGAGAGAAACAAAGAAAGCAAATAGATGGGAGGGAGGGAAAGCATGGCTCCCTTTTGCTTCCCCAGCTGTCTTGCTGGGAGCCACACAATATGTGTGAAAGAGCCGCATGTGGCTCCCGAGCCACAGTTTGGCCACCCCTGCTCTAGCATTTCTCAAAAACTCTATGGAAAAACTATAGAACAGGCTTTTTCCAGAAATGTTAGCGCATTTGCTATGTCACTTCCATTTTTAGCCAGAAGTGAAAAAAGCACATGGGTGTGACCAGGGGTCATTTCATAGAAAAAGAGGTGCAGGAGCTCATTAGCATGACTCATTAGCATAACTTATTTGCATATACCACACCCCCTGTCATCACCATAAGAGCTTGCCCAGCTGGTTAGGTGGGATATAAATTTAAACAAACAAACAAATAAATAAGTGTGTCAGAAGGCAACATCCACCACTCAGACTCCACCCCAAAAATCTCCAGGTATTTCCCAACTCAGAGCTGGTGAGCCAGCTTTACACTTTGACTAAAGACACTTTAGGTTTCCTTTGCTCTTGCAGGGAAGCTACCCTACAACAAGCATGAAAATACAGATCAAGTTGGTATGCTTTTGCTTTTTTCCACAGTGCATCACCATATGTGTCCACTCCCGGGCTTGTTACTCCCAGAACGGCGTTCCTGCTCAAAATGACCCCTGGGTGTGACACTGGTGTACCAGGCCTTGCTCCCCAGTTTCTCCAGGGGGTTACCAGCTCTGGCCGAGCAGCCCTAAGAACTGGCCTTCAACATATACGCATCCCTGCTGCTGCTGCTGCCACTGCTTTTGCTTTTGCTTCTGTCCACCTCTCCTGCTCTCCTCTGAAAGAAGGCAATGAGTACATTAAAAATCCTCTGTAAGTGGAAAGCTAGGAAAGATTCTTCAGTGTGATGATGTGTCACCAGCAACTAAGATCAAGTTAATTCACGCCATAACATTCCCCATTAGTATGTATAGGTGTGAAAGTTGGACAAAGAAGAAGGCTGACAGGAAGACTCATTTGAAATATGGTATTGGGAGAAGAGTTTTACAGGTACTGTGGACCACCAAAAAGACAAATAAGTGAATTCTAGATCAAATGAAGCCTGAATTCTCCCTAGAAGCTAAAATGACTAAACCGAGGCTATCGTAGTTTGGTCACATTATAAGAAGACAAGAGTCACTGGAAAAGATCATAGTGGTTGGAAAAGTTGAAGGCAGCCCAGAAAGAGGAAGACCCAACATGAGATGGATTGACTCAATCAAGGAAACCATAGGCCTCCATTTGCAAGACTGGAGCAAGGCTGTTAACGAAAGAATGTTCTGGAGAATTCATAGGGCTAACTCATAGGGTGGCCATAAGTCGGAAGTGACTTTACTGGAGTTAACATGTGAGTGGCAAGCTAGCACTGCATGCAAAGCTCTAAGCTAGCACCTTTCTCCCCACTCTTCTAATCCTTTAATTGCAGATAGTTTTTAAACGGGAGTCTCTACCCAAGACTTCAAAGAGCTGCTGTCTGTCAAAGTAGACAGTACAGACCTTGATAGGCCAATGGGCTGAGTCAGCAGCTTGGAGTTTGGTCACAAGGGGCATCCCTCTACACTCTGAAGCCGTACAGCCCAGATGCAGGGTTGCCACCTCACCTGCTGTCTGCGAGAACAGCATGACAATTAGATCTTCCTCTCCTCCAATGTGAGAGCAATTTGATTAATTTATAGAGAGTTTTGTTTGTTTGTTTGTACTCATCTGCGTGAGTGGAATGCTGCGCTGGGCTGGTGTGTGTGGGAATAAATAATTGAAGGAAAACTAAATCAGAAATTAAATTTAGGTTTAGTTCTTCTTAAAAAAAAAAAAAAGGAATGGCGAAGTCTCAGTGCCTTGCAGGAACTGATGGTGCTTGCTGGCCACTCATCCTAGAAGAGTGGACTTCGTTTCTCTCTTCTGATAGCGGGTTAATCCATTCATTGCCCTGTAGCCGACTGCAGATTTTTATGGGCACAAGGTATCGGTGGATCTCATCATCCTAGCTCATTCCCCACTCCTGTCTGGCCATGTTCCCATCGTGGTGGCTGTCTTCTTTCATCCCGGCTTGGGGCAAGTGATGCACTGTATTCTTGGTGTGTGGAGGGGGGCAGCAGTGGGAGGGCTTCTAGTGTGTCCTGGCCCCACTGGTGGACCTCCTGATGGCACCCGCTATTTTTGGCCACTGTGTGACGGAGTGTTGGACTGGATGGGCCACTGGCCTGATCCAACATAGGCTTCTCTTATGTTCTCCCACTTGTCTGAGCTGTTATCTCCGCTGGCGCAGCATCCAAAGCACCATGTCACATCTTGCAGCCAAATCGAACAGACAAACAAACAAATAAGCATAGTAGCTCATGGTCATTTATAATAGACCATGGTTAGTAGCAGCCACTGAAGCCCTTTAGCCGCCCCACAATGACTATCTTTTTGAACTGGCAGAAGTCACTGCAGTATTTCAAAGCCTTCTGGGCAGCTTAAGTTTGGGAAGAGGCAGGCGATGCGATTCTCTTGCACTCTTGCCTCATCCATTGACCCTGAGCACTACTCCAGTCAGGAAAGTGGAGCTTGACCTGGCATCTCCAGTTTGAACTGTGCTGTCTGGTAGGCTGTGTGGATCTCAGCAAGTGTCTAGCCATGACAAGACAACCCCAGAAACATAACAATATCTCCAGGTAACCCGATCATACCACTAAGGGAAATCATCCAGTTTTTCATATGGGAGAAACAAAGTTCTGTTCAAGGCAGCTTAAGTAGGTTTAGTGCAGGGGCCACGGCTTAGTGGAAGAGCATCTGCTTGGCATGCAGAAGGTCCCAGGTTCAATCCCCGGCATCTCTAGTTAAAGGACCATGCAGTAGGTGATGTGAAAGACCTCTGCCTGAGACCCTGGAGAGCTGCTGCCAGTCTGAGTAGACAGTACTGCCCTTGATGGACCAAAGGTCTGATTCAGTATAAGGCAACTTCATGTGTAAACAGTTACACCCTTCTAAGCCCATTGGTTTCAATGAGCGTAGGCTGGAGTAACTCTGCAGGGGATGGCACTGTTTGAATACCATGTCTTAGGACAAGGGTAGTGTGGTCATGGGGTTGGGGATTCTAGACCCAGAGCCAATCCTCTTCTTCCCTGAAATGGTGAGAATGGATCAGCAGCAGCTTGAACCTCTGTAATTCGCAAATGTTTTAGACAAATAGTCCAGTAAGTCCATTCTATTTCCAGGGGGAAAAAAAGAAAAGAAACGAGGTTCATCCATCCTGAAATGAGTGCCAGTAGCATGCCGTTTCCCCTTTCAAATCACTCTTCAGGTGCTTCCGAAGGCATGCCTCAGGAGTTAAACTGATAATAAATAGCATGGATTCTGCCAATGCCTAATAAACCCCGTGGAGTTTCACAGAGGGAAGGCCAGCAGCAACCTGGCAGTGGATGAGAGACCCTGGATAATATCAACAGGACGATTGGCTGGCCACAACTTCAGCTTCTCCCCCCCATCCCATTTAGAGGTATATCAAATGTTTGTTGGATTCATTTGTGTGTGCTTGTGCAGAAAAATGTGTTAAAAGAGAAGGGTTTTTTAAATTTTATTTTTTATATTTTATAAGGATACAGAATTTTTAAAAAAAGGATTAAGGAAAAGAATAGAGAGAAAAAACAAACACAACCATCACTTTTTTTTTTTTACAAACATTAAGGACAAACATTAATATGACCATATAAAACATGAAAAATCATAATAAATCACTATAACTATGTAGACAGGCTATACTACTATTTCCACATAATATATTTTCATTATTCCCTATCTAGAAGGCGGTGAAGAAAAACATATGGGCAAGAAGAACATAAAATTCTCCTGACTTTGTATATAGTTTAAAAATAACAGATTGCAATAATAAGGAGAAAAATAGAAGATACTAGAAGAGAAGAAGAGAGAAGAGATTGGATTTATACCCCGCCCTTCACTCGGAGTCTCAGAGCAGCTTACAAACTCCTTTCCCTTCCCTTCCCTACAACAGACACCCTATGAGGTAATGGGGCTGAGAGAGCTCTTTCCAGAGCTGTCCTTGAGAGAACAGCTGTGCCAGAACTACGGCTTGCCCAAGGTCATCCAGCAGGTGCAAGTGGAGGAGTGGGGAATCAAACCTGGTTCTCCCAGATTAGAGTCCACTCATTTAACCACTACACCAAACTGGCTTTCCAAACTAGTATTCCATATACAAATAGCAGTGTAGTGGGGTGAATCATACCCCTATTCTACTACTCCACTGATCAAAGTTTGTTTATTTGTTTATTAATTAAAATATTTATACACCTCCTTTCCTTCTGGCTCAAGTTAGAAGCCTTCGTCCAGTCTGAGGAGACTTTCTCCAACTCAAGGGGCTCTTCCACTGGAGGAAGAGTCACTTAAATTGAGGGAAAGGCTGCTTAGGGTGGAGGAAGGCTACTTAGAGAATGGTTGGATCCATTCCAATGCATTTGTACCACCGTTTGGAAGCTCTTCAGCACTGAGCACTCACTTTATGCAAGATCATCTCACATATATGAATGAGTCGGTTGACTAGTCACCGTTGCTGCAAAGCATGGCATTTGATGTTTGTCTGAGGAGTCAGTTCTCACATTAAGCTGTGAATCAGCAAATGATGAACATGTGACATAGATGAATGGGTGAAGCATCCTTCAGCACTCAATGGGTCAGATCCCACAATCTGTCCATGGAAGGAGCAGATGGGTGAAAGTCTTCCTGGCTTTCCCCTTCCCTCAGCAGTCTTTTCTGCCCCCAAGGAAGTCTATTCCTGGGTCAGGAGGATGTGGTGGAAAGGGGGAAATCATCCCCTCTTGCCTCTTTTGATCCCTCTCACCTGCAACCTCCTTTCTAGGGTTATCAACCTCGAGGAGATTTTCCAGACTGCAGAGATTAGCTCCTCTGGAGAAAATGGCAGCTTTGGAGGGCAGACTCCATGGTGTCAAATCCCCACTTAGCTCCCTGTGCTCTCCAAACTCTGTCCTCTCCAGGCATTGCCCCTAAATCTCCAGGAATTTGCTAAGATGAAATTGGCAACTCTGCTTTTCACCCGCCTGGCTCTTGCTCCATGTGGGTTCCATGACGCCAGGAATAAACATTCCCAGCTTTGGAAAAGACAACTTGGGGGGGAAGAGAGTGGAGAACTGGGTAAATTGGTGAACCTTGCCTGTTCTTCGTGCAGGATCCAACCCAATCGGTCTTATGAAAACCAAACATGACAGCAATGAATATTCCAATGTCATCATTAATCAACAGCAGCCAAAGCTAAAATCTAAGCACACTGCCAGGTGATGAATAATTTGAAGTGAGGCATACATCACACTTCTCTGAAAAGATGACAAAATAAAAAAGCAGGTATTTTTTGGAAGAGGCTGTGGAATGCTCGTGGCTCTCTTGACTAATGCTTTGTTATCCTGGTGCTGGCATTTGGAGGTCCAGTAGGAAGATTTTCATGATCATATGTTTGCTCTCCTGGAGGTGCAGTAGTGCAGTGTGTAGAAATGGGAACAAACCAATGAATTTTGGCTGGTTCACGGTTTGTAAAGTGAAGTTCCTGGGAGGTCAACTGGCAGGGACTTTCCAAGAACTTTCAAGCTGTTCATGGAGGTTTGTGGTGGTTTGTGAATGGATATATTTCCAGATACCCTGTCCCTGCTCAGTCTAAATGCCTGCCAAACTTCAAAGCAATAGGGGGTGGAACTTGGAGAAACATCTGGGGGAGGTCCCCTGTGACTCTGATGTCTCTAGCTTGCACAGGATCTGTTCTATACATTTCTTTGGGTGGGCATAACTTGGACCCTGCAAATCCAATCATTACCAAACTTGGAGGGAAGGTAGAGGAGAATCAGATGGAGATTTCCTGTGAGTTTGGTGACTCTATCTTGCACAGGATCCATTCTATACAATCCTGAACCTCCTGAACCTGAGCCTGTAAAAGCGACCGCCTGTCATTCCTCCACGAAAGCACTTTCCTGGGGAGACCTTCTTTGGTGGACTGTAACTTGAACTCTGTAAAACCAATCATCAACAAATTTGGAGGGCAGGTAGAGGAGAGTCACCCAGAGATCCTCTCTGAGTTTGGTGTCTCTAGCATGCCTGGGGGAGGGGTCATTTTACCACCTCACAAACCTCACACACTAAACTGGTTCATTTGGTCCCTAAAAATTCATGATGGTTCGTGGTTCACGAACCAGGCATACCATGAACTATGAGCCGAATCCAGCCACATATTCCTGGTTCATGCCCATCCATAGCAGTGTGACCCACAACACATTAAGGGGGGGGGGGGAAGAAGCTGGATCGTGTGCTGATGCAACAACTAATATTGGCGACAATAGTAGCAGAGTGCTGCAAGAAAGATATTTACATGTATACCTCCGATGCACAAGCCATTGGGATGAGCAGCTTGCAGCAAATGAATGAATGAAATGAATGTCTCTGAGACTGAAAGGCTAACCAAAAAAGCCCCAGTGAGACTCTTGATAGGGAAAAAGGAGGCCAGTGCTCTCCTGCTATAGCTTGACTTCCTGTCCGCTTTCTTCATGCATATTAAACGGACAAAGGATGGAGCAGCAACGTAAGGTGACACCTGCCGTTGAGTGGCATCTGAGCAAACTTTTCATCTAATGTGATCAGAGCAGCTTTTGGTTTTGCTTACCCTAGCAGGCTGAGGACACTAATCTACAGTGCATTGGCTTCTGTCCCCAGGAGTAGTGGGAACAAAATAAGGTATGAGTGGAAAAATTCAATGCTTGGCTTCCAAGGGAAATTATGCGCCTCTGTTCTTCCTCTTTGTTCCTAAATAAAGCAATGCACTTCTGTATGTGCAAATAGTAGAATAATTACAGTGCCCCCTTAAGCAGTGTTATACCCTTGGTTAATAAAAAGGTGTTAACTCTGCTTAGGATGGCATAATAGAATAGATGGGAGCTAGGGTATTGCTACAAACACCAGACCTATAAGTTGGTCCTGTAATATACTACAGGAGGAAAAGCAGCATGGGATAGCTCAATCTTGTCAGATCTCAGAAGCTAAGCAGAGTCAGTACTTGAAAAGGACAAGCCACTTAAGTTGGAGGAGGGCTCCTTAGTCTGGAGGAAGACTACTTGCTTGGATCCACCCCACTCACCGAGAGCCAGTTTGGTATAGTGGTTAAGAATGTGGACTCTAATCTGGGAGAACCAGGTTCGATCCCCCACTCCTCCACATGCAGCTGCTGGTGTGACCTTGGGTCAGTCACAAGTTCTTTCAGAGTTGTTCTCTTAAGGGCAGTTCTCGAGAGAGCTCTCTCAGCCCCACCTACCTCACAAGGTGTGGCGAGGGGAAGGGAAAGGGACTGTAAGCCACTCTGAGTCTCCTTTGGGTAGTGAAGGGCAGGGTATAAATCGAATCTCTTCTCCTTCTTCATCATATTATAATAGATGGTATATACCAGGGCTGTTTCATGATGTCTTGGTGGTGGAAAGTGCTGTCAAGTCACAGTTGACTTATGGTGATTCCCTAAGGGTTTAAAGGCAAGAGACATACAGAGGTGGTTTGCCGTTGCCTGCCTCTGCGTAGCAACCCTGGGATTTCTAGGTGGTCTCCCATCGAAGTACTATCCAGGGCTGACCCTCCTTATTTTTGGCTTGATGTCCAGATGGATGAGGACTTCTGATGAACCTGAGAGTTTGTTCACTTGGTTACTTTAAAAATTTGGTTCAGACTTGGTATGGTATAGCTTGATCCCTCCAATTTTGGAAGCTAAGCAGGGTCAGCATTGTGTAGGAGACCTCCAAGGAAGACTCTGCAGAGGAAGGCAATGACAAACCACCTCTGCTTCTCAGTTGCCTTGAAATCCCCTTGCTGGGGTTGCTGGAAGTCAGTTGCAACTTGACAGTACTTAAGTGCCTATGTACCTCTCCCACCCCCCGGGTTCCCCAAACAGATGATAAACTCTTTAGTCATAAGACACTGAAACCTTCAGTATTCCAAGCTTATTTTTGATATTCTTGTTTAAGAATGTCATTATCTGAGGGGGCTGGAAAGCAATGGCAATTTGCTTTAAATAACACCCTCCCCATGAAGTTCTGTTGGAGGCAACAAAAATAACAACCCCCCTCCCCGGTCCCTTTCATTCTCCTGGTGTAAAAAGATTGCATGAGAGGAACTCTAGAATTTGGTTTTAATTAGCTGGCAGTGATTGTTCCCGACTCTGATTCATGAATACCACCTGCTAAAAGGGAAGCGAAACGTCAGTCTATCCTATCCACTTCTGGCGGGGGGGGGGGGGGTGTTTATGTGTTTACACCGGCTTTACAATGTGAAAGCAAATGATATCCCTGTCATCACGCTGCTTTTGCCTCATGTGGTTAATTTGAGTGGTTGTTTAATCACCCCCAGATCGCTTGGGCTTTGGGGTCTCAGCAGGATGTCTTGTCACTTTCTCATAAAATAATTAGGAGAGCTGGAAACATTAAGTCTTTGGTTATGCCTCCCAAAAGGAAATAAACATATCTTGGCCCCGGCTCAATGGACGGGTTTTGCTGTCAGATTCTGGATTGTTTTCCTATCTGTAATTTCTGGGTGGAAAAATATACGTTTAGTGTAATATGTGGGGCTGTTGCCTGGGAGATTTTTTTTTTATATTACAATCAACTGAAGACTGTAATTAGCAAAAGGCTCAAGTCTGGGACCTTGAAAAAATGAACAACCAGTCGTTCTGGGTTCAGTTGAAAAAGGGGCACCAGTTTGGTGTAGTGGTTAAGTGCACGGATTCTGATCTGGGAGAAACAGGTTTGATTCCCCACTCCTCCACTTGCACCTGCTGAATGACCTTGGGCAAGCCATAGTTCTGCAACAGCTGTTCTTGAAAGAAAGGGCAGTTTCTGTCAGAGCTCTCTCAGCCCCACCTACCTCACAGGGTGTCTGTTGTGGGGAGGAGAAAGAAGAAGAAGAAGAAAAAGAGAAGAAGAGATTGGATTTATACCCTGCCCTTCACTTGGAGTCTCAGAGTGGCTTACAAACTCCTTTCCCTTCCCCTCCCTATAACAGACACCCTGTGAGGTAGGTGAGGCTGAGAGAGCTCTTTTAAGAACTGCCCTTTCAAGAACAGCTCTTGTCAGAACTATGGCTTGCCCAAGGTCATCCAGCAGATGCAAGTGGAGGAGTGGGGACTCAAACCCAGTTTCCCAGATTAGAGTCTGCACACTTAACTACTGCACCAAACTGGCTGATGTGTGGGTGGGTGGGAAGCAGAGAAGGAAACAGAAGGTTGAGGATATGGGGGATATCAGGTGGAGGGAAACAGGAAAGAGTATGGGGAAGTTGAGACAGGGGAAATGGGTGCACTTCACAAGTCCTTGCTGGTTCTCCAATGTGCAACTGGGCCTGCTCTGGCAATCGGCACCACACAACTAGATTATAGCTTTCCTGAGTAAAGGATTTGGGGGTATAGAAGGGTGGAAAACTGTAGAAGAGGAGAAAATAAAGGTAGGCTGGCCATTAAAAGGGAAGGAGAGGAGGTAGGAAAGAAGAAGAGGCTATGGGGGCTTTCAAGGCAGGGAAAAAGGAAATAGTGGGGGAGGGAAATTCACCTCACAAGTCCTTGCCAGTCCCCACTTGTTCCTTTATACTGACAACAGATCCAGCTCTCCATTTTTTAATTGAAGCATGTGAGGAACAGGTCACGGCTGCTAAGGGGGGAGGGAAAGGTCCTCTGCACATGCTTGACAGCACTCCTTTGACTATGTCAATCTTATTTCTTACCTGATTTGTTAGGGGCAGACTACATTTTTGGTATCCTAATAGGGATATTAGCTATCTTGATGGGGAATTCCAGCTCGGAATGCAATGAACAGGCACGTGTTGGTGGGCCCTTGTGGGGCCCATGATCACCATGTTGGGGACCTCCGCTTTAGGCGATGGGAAATTCAAATCTGGGATCCCCATGCCTGAAATCTGAAGTAGGTGGCTCCATTTTAACACTTCAGAGCGCTGCCACATCCATAACTGCATTCTCTTGCATGTGGGTGGTACATGTTAACCATTGGTAGGGTGCTGCTAGTTTCCCTTCCTTTCCCATGGCATTGTTGTCTATTGGTGTTATAGGGCTACAGTCTAACAGGGGCAACGAAGCAAAACCGATTATCAGCAGGGATGCATTTGACAGCCTGAAATCCTGTATCTGTTCCATAGCGGAGGATGAAGAGTGCATATGTGATCATGGTGATAAAGCGGATAATGATTTTGCCAAATCGAGTACAAAATGCTGGCGGGCTATCAATGAATTATCAAGGCTATTTGACTAATGCGCTAGTGATAAGCTGTAAATCGAATGGCAATTATCAATCCATCTGTAGAGGGAAACCCAGACCCCCTAAGTAATAACTTTTGAGCTGGTGCAAATGTTTATGTGAATGATAATGAGATTTGCCAGGGCAGTAACAGTGGCGGGGAGGGGAGTTGCTTTGGATAAACAGTCTGTTAAAACTCCGGCTGGCTGCAGAGTCGGGAGCGACTGACAGATTTGTTTGCTGCATGACTAATATCCCGCTCTGCACTTTGGAGGGAAACTGGCACTCTGATCAAAGCAATTGTGGGTCAGCCTGATGATAATCTGTGTCGGGCAAAGGAATCAGTCATAATCATAACAAATACACAAGCAGTGTGAAAAGGGGAGATGCAGAAGTACAAGCATGATGAAAAGAGGTGACTTTGTTGTAAAAACACTGTAAAAGATCAGTGGAATAATTAGGGTGCCTTGACTGATTACTTCAGGTGAATGTCATTAGTCCATATGCCACAGGCTGCTTCCTACAGGGCCGGCATCAGCGGTAGGAATTTCTGGGCAGCTGCTGAGGACCCATTGCCCAGCAAGAGCCCACCACGGTGTTAGCAGCAGTCATCTCAGTCTGCCTTTCTTCTCTGGGTGGTGATAATAGGGCTTAGATGTTTTAGGCCTGCCCACACTTCCATCCTTGGCATGCCTGCCACCACTATTCTCCTCTGCCACAACCCTCTCCTCTCTGTTCATTCACCTGCCCGAGAAAGCTGTGATGACCTCTGAACACCTGAAGCTACTTTCAGACAATTGGTGCAGCAAGGTCAGCACTGACCACTCTGGCTGGCAGCTTCTCTAGCAAAAGTATTCCCATTCATTCATTCATTCATTCATTCATTCATTCCCTGCCCTCCCCACCAAAGCAGGCTCAGGGCAGCTTACAAAGTCATTGGCAATAAAAACATTAAAACCTTAATCATAAAACACAGCCAAATACTGAAGCTGAAGCTCAAATGCTTTGGCCACCAAATGAAAAGGGAGCACTCACTGGAGAAGACCCTGATGCTGGGAAAGACTGAAGCTCAAAGAAGAAGGGGACGTCAAAGGATGAGATGGTTAGACAGTGTTACGGATGCAACGAACATGAAATTAAGCAAACTCTGGAGGATGATGGAGGACAGGAGGGCCTGGCGTGATGTGGTCCATGGGGTTGCAAAGAGTCTGACTCAACTGAACAACAACAAAATCAAAAATATAAAGTGCTATATATGGTAGGATGGCAGGAACTAATCAGCCGCTGTAGAGTCAGTGCTAGTTGCAGGGCTATTTTTGGGCAGGAACGCACAGGAACGGAGTTCCGGCTGGCTCTCGAGTTGGCCATGCCCAGCAGGAACTCATTAGCATAATAGGCCACATCCAACAGCAGAAACTCATTAGGATGGGCTACATTAGGGGTGTGTGGTCTAACATGCAAAGAAGTTCCTGCTACAAGAAAAGCCCTGGGTTTTGACAACAAACAAGGTGAACAGAATAAGAAGCAAAAGGTGGGTGTGGCTGGATGACCACTCTTCTGGTAACATAGAGGAGTGGCCTAATATGCTAATGAGTTCCTGCTGCTGGGTGTGGCATATTATGCTAATGAGTTTCTGCTGGGCTTTTTCTACAAAAAAAAGCCCTGGCTAGTTGTATACCTGGTATTTGGCTTCGGTGTACATCATTCCTCTTTATAAGCGAGGATATTAGAACAGGTGACCAGGGTGGATTAAAGGGCCTAGTTTACTCGGTTGATGTTAACCATTTTGCTCAAATGCTTGGCAGAAGAACTCCATCTTACAGGCCCTGCAGAACTGTGGTAGATTTGTTTGGGGGATTGAACCTGGGACCTTCTGCACGGAAAGTAGATGTTCTTTCACTGAGTTGTGACCCCCTTTAGCAGCAGCAGCAGCAGTGGCAGGAGCTGCAACAGTTACCACTAGCTAGAGGAAGAGGGCAGAGAGGCAACTGGCACCTGTCAGTCCCTAATGGTGTCGGCTGCTTATTCACCTGGTCACCATTCACTCACCTGTCATCTCTGTCTAAACATCTCCCCTTCCCCTTCTGCAGGTGTTTGAAACCTGGCCTTTGGTTGAGTTCCCAATGTGGGGGGAAATACAGTAAATACATTTAAAGAAATAAATCAGATGACGAATGTGCACGGGTGCACCAAACCATCTCTGAGCATTCGGGAAGCGAGACCTTATTGCCAACAAACCAATTAAACTAAAGAACAATAGGCATTCCACGTCCTCAAAATGAGTAGCTTGCTCCTATTAGTAAAGATGACTTTTCTCCCGGATTGTACCCTTTTTAAATAAGAGGGTGGGAAATGCATACATTCTGGGGGAAAGGGGGGGGGGGAAGCCCAATTTTTGTAATTATTTCCTCCCTAACCATTTCAGTGTTTTTGTTGGGCCGAAAAAAGCTAGCTGCCTGTGCGAGGCTGGTACACTGGGTAATTTATTGTGTAGGCACTATAATTACACAAAGGGAGCACCAACGATGCCTGTTTCACATTATTTAGACAAGTACTCTTACTCATGATTGGAGAATGTGATATTCTAAGTGTTACTTTGACCTGAGTGCTCAAGCCGGCCTCCACAGTGACTTATACAAATAAATGGAATGCTAAATTGAGACACCCCCAGCGTTAGGACTTTGCGACTCTGCCCTTTGTCACTGAGACTGTGTAAACCTTCCCACTGGCTAATAGATACACATTTGCATTCTTGATGGAAATTCACTTGAACAGCTAAATATAAACCGCAGCCAGTCTCCATTTTGTACCCACAGCATTTGTTACAGAGGAGGAATGCCACAGAAGGATTCAGCCATCCCTCTTGCTGGCTTGTGGGACTGACATATTTATAAAGGGGCAGTGAAATTATGTTGTCTCTCCTTTGGTCAGACTGAGGGGGCAGCTGCACATTCGGTGTACATATGCTATGAAAACCTCCTCCTTCTTTGGAGGCTTTCAAACAGTGGCTAGATGACAGCAATGCTGATTCTGTAAACTGAGGCAGATCATGAGAGGGAGGGCAGGAAGGGTTGCATCAGGGCTTAGTTCTTGTGGCCTTTTCTTACACGCCCAGGGAAATGCTGATCACTACTTTGGGGCCAGGAAGCAATTTTCCTCCAGGCCAGTTTGGCTGGAGATCCTGGAGGTTTTTGTCATCTTCTGGGTGTGGAACAGGGGTCACTGGGGGTGTGGGGGGAGAGGTATTTGTGAATTTCCTGCATTGTGCAGAGAGTTGGACTAGATGACCCTGGAGATCCCTTCCAGCTCTGTGACTCTATGATTCTATGAATATACAAACATTCAAAATCCCACTCCCATGGGCAGCCCAGAATTGGTGCTCCTGGGTGCAGTCTTGCCATTGAAGCCTATTTGCACTCATGTGTGTGTTTTCCATAACTTCTTCAGGTTCCTCAAAGGTCACATGGGTACTTTGGAGGAGATCATAGCAAGAGAAAGGAGTGGGAGTTCAAAGATAAGGTGATAGGCAGTAAGAATAAAGGAATCAAGGATAGCTTCCGTAGGTGAGGGCCAGGAACCCATGGACAAGACTGTAGCCACTGCTGGACTCACAGCCTGCATTGAAACTGACTCATTTTTTTCAAAACTGTTCTCGACAGCTACGAGAACTAGAAACTTAGGGTCTACTCTTGGTATGGCTGCAAGACAGAGGTTGGTTCTTTCCCAGTCCTGGCTACTCAGTCTATGGTGATGTAGGATTGCCAGCACTGCCTCAACAATTCCCAGGAGATTTTGAGGGCAGTGAATGGGGAGGGCGGAGTTTGGGGAGGATGTGATGTCACTTCTGGTCACTCTAGGAATTTCTCCTAATCTCTGTGTAAAGACTGCAGATATGGGGAAATTTCTACAGTGTCACTATGGAGGCCATATTTTTTCTCTCCCACTCCTCAGTTTCTCAAGGGTGGGGGATTGGGGTCAAAAGCAAGGATTTACGCACCACAGGTGAGCAAATGGCATAGCTGGTGGTGAGGCAGACATGAGAATCCAAGGTGTAGTGAAGAGGTGGCTGGGATGGGAAGGGGTACGCCATGCAAGGGGCAGTAGGATGTAGGACCTAGGCAGGATTTATCCCAACGTGCTGCTTAGGGTAATTGCTCCACCATGTCTCTTGTTCAGACTTATCTGGATGTTCATGATTTGGGTACTACTTTTTAAAACAAGGTGCTTTTAGTTGCCATTTTTACTGTGTAAAGGTAACCCTCCCCCTCGCCAGCAAAGGTAATTACCCCCCGCAAACTGGCTCTTGGGCTTTCTTCATAAAGCCTTCAAATGCGTCTGTGAAATTAACAGTTGTATAGTTGATGGTTACAATGAAACCCACATTTTCAAGGAGCAGGAGGCCATCCAGATATGTACCACCTGCAAATGTTTGTGAGCCAAAAGCCAGTTGTGATCATTTATACTAGAAACAGAGAAATGCATCTTCTTATTTGAAGCAGCCTGATTATTAGAATGGAGCGAAAAATGCACTTTCTCAACTCTGGGGCTTTGCCTGAACATCCTATGGAAGTCGAGGAGTTTTGTTATTCATCTATCATAACAAAAGGTGGTCCATACATTTGCTGAAAAGATTATTCTTTCCATGTGCAAATATGCGTGGTTTCGTGACATTCCCATACCTTTTATTTTGAGAAATAAGACTTCTTGAATGGTGAGAAGCCCTGGATGGCATCCAAAAGTTGATAGAACCAGCCTGTTTCTTTTTTTAAAAAAGGCATTCATGAGTGCGGGTCTTGACCTCCTTTTGGAGCCTTTCTGAAGAAAGGAATGCGGTGCCAGGGCAGGCTCTCAGCAAAGCCAGCATCTCGTTCATTTAGTTTTCAAGGCAAGGCAAATACTTTAGGGTCCTGGCGACCAAGCAGATGCGATGGATACAGACTTCTTTCAAAGCAGAGTTTTTGTTTTATTTCAGTTGGAGGTGAAAGAATGACACACAGATTGTTTATTCAGTCCTGGGCTTGAAAGGGGCTTGGTACTGGCAAACATTCACAATTTCAGCTGGGGGCGCTGAGTTATTTGTGTCGGAATCACTTCGATGCATTTTGAACAATGGGAAATGTGGCCAGATTCCAGGGCTTGCATCCCCTCCGAGAGAGGAGTTAGAAGTAAGACTTTGTAATCTATCCACCGAAGCGCCAAACTGCCATTATTGAATAAATCATAGGAAAAGCTATAGCGGCTCTTGAGTTTAATCCACACTTGACCTACTGGGCTCTAGAAATGGATGAGATTGAGTTTGGTGCTCTATAGCGGCATTCTTGCTTACATCTAATTAACACTTGGGGTTCCTTGAACTTCAGTGGCGCAGTGAAAAGCGAGTAGAAGCGTCCCTGAGTAGGGCCAACTGGGATAAACAGGGGTGGCCAATGTGCCTTTTCAAGGTCAAAATGACGGAGCCATCAGAATAACAAATCAGTGTGGCTTGCATTAGACTAGGAGAGGCTGGGGGAAAGAATGATGAAGTCTCCCTGTGACTATTTCAGTCTCAGTCCTCTGCCTTATTGATGGCTTGTGATCAATAAAGTAATATTAGCAGGGGGGATGTCATTAACAAGGCAAAGAGAGAGCAAAAGGAAGGAGAAAAGGAAGCATTGTCATCTTAAGAACTGTCATTCGTGAGTTCCTTCTATGGATGTTGCCGAATTTCATACATATACGAAACCGAAACCTCAGTCACTGTCCTGGATTTTCCCCAGGTGGGATGAAACTGCAGGTGTTCCTTTCCCCTGACCCTATGAACAAAATGTGCTAGAATTAATATGACTGAAATGGAACGCCCACTGCTGCATCTGCTGCAAGTAAAAAATGCAAAAATGCTGACAAAGATGAATCAAGAGCATCAGCTACGAAAATCCACAAAACAAAAAGGCTCTCAGAAACATGAAAAGAAAAAAAATGCACAAAATGGGGCATGTTCACACATCCTAGTTTCTTCAGAATGTTTAAGAAGGGAGAGCCTATATAGAATGGGACATACTGATGGGTTGCTCAGTATCTTCAAGATGGCTTTGAAGCAGAGCTTGTTTGGTGGCTGATGTTTTCAGGGGAGAACGATGTTCGTGCGGACACCCTGGCCCTTTTGGAGTAACTTCACATGTTGTAAAGAAATCATGCTTTTCACACTTGCACTGGTGTTGGTCATGGTGATGACAAACTGTGAACAGGAGATACATGCTGCATGCCATGTGCCCAGGAGGCAGGCTGACAGTTTCCTGGCTTGGGTACACCATGTGTCCCCAAGTAATTGTAAGATGTACACCCCCCATTCATACCTTATGTATTTGTCTTGATCTGCTCACTAAACAGTAGCGTAGCCATAGTAAACATGATGACTGTATAACATAGAGTCATAGAATTGGAAGGGACATCCAGGGTAATCTAGTCCAACCCCCTGCACAATGCAGGAAATTCACAAATGCCTCCCCTTCCCCTCCCAGTGACCCCTGCTCCATGCCCAGAAGATGGCAAAAAACATGTGAAACTTCTCTGGGTGGTAGTATGAGTACAGAGCAAGTTCAGATTGGGGGAGGCAGTCAACATGTCAGAAAAACAGTGCTTGTGGTGAGTTTCTGTGAGGTCCGGTGTTCATTGTGAAAGTGACCATTTCAGGGGGGAAAGATGCTCCATGAAAACTATCTTCCTTCTGCATTTCCATGCATTTTTAGAGCTGTTCATACCCATTAAAAAAAAAATCGGTTCTGGGGTTAGTATTCCTTTTTGCATTGGAAAGATGTCATTCAGCCAGGGATCATATTCTGAATATGGTGGCAGCATGGTTTCAAGTCCCAGTCCAATTTGGTTATGTGATGATGTCACTGGGTATCCTGCTTATGCTTGTAGGCAGGCAGGGAGGCAGAGCTGGATAGAGGCTATTTATAGGAACTAGTTCCTGCAGCTCCAACAGTGACCAGAAGCCTGCAGGAACTTACAGATGGACCCTGTCCAGCTTCCTTCAAAGTCTCACAATGGATCTTGGTTTTCTGAGGCCTCATGGGCAGAGGAGAGGTCCCGAGTGGCTAGGCAGGCACTCTGCTGTCTGGGCGAAGCTTCTGCCCATGCTTTATGTCTTCTCTTCTGGGGTTTTGAGGGCAACCGTGGTATCCCTAGCAATAAGACGGTATCCTTAGTGGGTTCCTCAACAACCCTGGTCTCTTGCCCCAGCTACAATGCAGCTCCACAGAATGCAGAGCAACTCCACAGAAAGAGAGCCAGTTTGGTGTAGTGGTAAGGAGCAGGGACTCTAATCTGGGAGAACTGGGTTTGAATCCCCACTCCTCCACATGAAGCTGCTGGGTGATCTTGGGCCAGTCACAATTCTCTCAGAGCTGTTGTCTCAAGAGCAATTCTTAAAGAGCTCTCTCAGCCCCACCTACCTTACAGGATGTTTGCTGTGGGGAGAGGAAGGGAAAGGAGATTGTAAACTGATCTGAGACTCTGAACAAAGGGCGGGGTATAAATCCAATCTCCTCCTCCTCCCCTCCCTCCCTCCCTCCCTCCCTCCCTCCCTTCCTTCCTGTCATCTGGGTTTCTGGCCCAGCAGCCATGGCTGATGGCTTGTCTTCTGATGGATCCTAGGAGTTGGAGAACCTAAGGCTTGCCAGAATTTCGACCTCTGAGGGTATAGCCACCACAGCATCCTCAGCCTCTGAGGAGGACTCCTCAGATCCAACCATGATGCTGACAGTAAATCTCTGCTCTTGCCTTGCTCTAAATGGATGGTAAAAATGTGTCACTGCTTGTTGCAGTGCATTGTATTTGCCTACTAGCATTGCACAATAAGACTTCTTGCATCAGACTTTTAATAGTGTTGCATAGGTAACCTGACATGGATAGCCCAGGCTAGCCTGATCTCCTCAGATCTTGGAAGCTATGCAGGGTCAGCCCTGGTTAGTATTTGGATGGGAGACCACCCAGGAAGTCCAGGGTCATGATGGAGGGTCGCGATGCAGAGGCAGGCAATGGCAAACGATATGGACATCTGAGAGCTCTTTCCACTAAAAGTAATGTAGTGTGGATTCCACCCATCCTCACTGCATCACTGTAAATAGGATACACATTAAATTTTCTTAACCACATTTTCCTTCAACTGCAACTGTTTCAAGGTGACTGAAAACCAGTCTGGTTTCTCAGCAATCAGAGTCTTATTTTTGGTAGCCCCAAACACCTGCCTCCTTGAGAACAATTTCATTTCTTTTTACCAAGGAAGGTAACCCTTGCTGTAAAGGACCTTCCAAGTGCATGGCTGGGATATGGCTCAGTGGCAAAGTTATCTGCTTTGCATGCAGGAGGTTCCAGGTTCAATCTCTGGCATCCTCAGTTAAAAACACTAAGTAGTAGACGATGTGAAAGATTTCATTCTCAGTTTGAGTAGACCACAGCGACCTCAATATAAGGCAGAACCATAGTTTCCCTGCCCCCCTCCTACCACCTGCATGTATACACAGCAGAAATGTTTTGATGTAGTAAGTCCCAATGTTCAGCCCCTGGCATCTCCATTTAAAAGGACCAGCTGATGGGGGATGTGAAGGACCTCCACCTGGGACTGGGAAAACTGCTGTCAGTCAGGATGGCTGATACTGATCTTGACAGGCTAATAGTCTGTCTTAGTAGAAGGCATGCTCATGTGTTCATGGGACACATGCTTGTGAAATGTGCCTCCCTATTTCATTCAGGCAAACAGTAGCCCCTCCCCAAAGGGGAAGGTGGTGTGAAATTGCTTGAGGGGTACACATACATCTCTCTTTTTGTGCTGTTAACATAAATACAGAAAGTATGGGTTCAGCTCTCTAGAGAAGACATCTTAACACAAAAACCCTCCAGACACTGTGAGCAAATATTTGTGATTACTCCTTTCTCGCGTACTGTTTGGACTAACTTTGCAAAGAGCAGAATATGAAAGTTTTCCCTCTCTAAAACAGGAGCTGAATTTGCGTTATTTGAAAATGATTCTGACATTTCAGGAGGCACTTTGTCATTTTTTCCAGATTAGTAGAGATCAGTATATTTTCTCCTTACTAATTGGATTATTTCATATCTTTGTCCTGGACCACTGATCGGCCTATTAGAGGTTGGCATTGCAGCGGATAATGTTTGCTTCTCGCAGGCCTGGTATTCCATTTCCCCCTTCCAGACATATTTGCAATGCAACTGTATAGACAGATGAAAAGAATTGTGCATCATGACAAAAGGCAAAAACGATGGGGTAGAAAATGGTTCCTCTCTTACACAAAACTGGTTTATATTCTCAAAACACATTTATAAAACACGTGTCAAATGTTCAATCCATGTTATATATACTTCCTTATATGTGACAAGAACCCTATAAGACAACAGTTTCTTTAACATTCTCACGGAGTATGAAGCTGGAAGGCGTTTGCAACATTTTGGGGTGGGAAGCAAGTACATATCGTAAATCTTTCACCCCACTTCGCGTGGCACTGAGATTGTGCTCTCTTACGCTTCTTGCTGCCATTTGGTTTCCTTACACCCCAAGCAAGATGGCAATGTGAGGGCAGGAAATACTGCTTTTTGCCCCTACTCTGATGCGGCTTCATAATGATTTCAAATGACAAACCAATGTGGTTTGGCTACACGATGGCATCTTAAGACATGTCAGAGCGAAGGCACAAAGCCTCTTCCATCACACTGTAGCAACCCTTCCTGCCCTCCTTCAGGCTTAAAGGTGGTAGTAAAAAGTGCTGTCAAGTCACAGTTGACTTATGGTGACCTCCTATGGGGTTTTCAAGGCAAGAGATGAATAGAGGTGGTTGGCCGTTGCCTGCCTCGGCATCGGGACCCTGGACTTCTTTGGTGGTCTCCCATCCAAGTACTAACCAGGGCCGTCCCTGCTAATTTCCTGAGATTAGATGAGATCAGGCCATCCAGATAAGGGCAGTGTAAAAGAGGGAAACCTTTCTAACTATGGGGACTATGGTCAGTGCTGCCATCAGAATCCTATGAACAGGTAGTAGCAGAAAAACAAAACAAAATTACCCACGAGGTTATGGCTGGGGTACTCTTTCATGAAACCTTCTTTGCCTTCCATCCAGTTCAGGGCAGGGAAAAGTTCAGAACAGCGCGTGGTTCTTGTATTGTCCTCATACTGTAAATGTCGTCCAAGTAGGAGAACATAGGTTGCCTAAATCCCTCCTTGATAGACCAGTAATCTGATTTGGTCTTTGCAGCTTTATGTATGTTCATATGAGCTGTCTGGTCTACAGATTCCTTTTAGGATCCATCCTTGCCAGCTTAGCATATCCCAGACACTTGAATTTTGCTGGGAAGCAGTTAACTGCTTTCCCCCACTGCATATTTCTGGTTATGCTTTCTAGAAGCAAAATGTTCCGGAACGCACGGGGCAGTGCTTTCATAAAAGGTTCATTTTCAGGGGTAATCCAGCAAAACGTGAAGGCCAGTGATGTTTTCACAAAGTCTGCGTTACAGTAAATGTAGCATTACTTATGGGGCAGCATCGTGGAAAAGGTTCGGTGGCACTTAAATAAACTAATGGAGACAGGGTCAGGCCTCTGACCTTTGAGCAACTGAAAGACACAGTGACAAATGGGGCTTGTGCAACAGTGAGAAGAAAAGGAAAAGCTTTTACGTATGCAAAGAAAATCCATTGTTTCTGCTGAGCAGCAGTTCCTTTTTGTTTTTGGGGGAAGTTTTATCCTGCAGAAGGGGATGGAATTTATATCGCCAATTAATTCATCTCAGGGAAAGCCTGGCGATATTTTGCAGGCTGTAAACCGTATTCAGAAGACTCAATTAACACAGCTAAAGCACTTGTAAGTAAAAATAGATAAAACCTGCCTCTTAGAACCAGGGGCACAATGTGCTTGCTTTAGCAGTGTTGCATGATTGCCAGACTACATTGCCCAAGGATTAAGAATAAATAAGACTGTTTTAGAAGGTTTCATGATAGACAACTGGAAGGGGTTCATTTTCTCTTTCTAGGGTTAGTAGGGACGAATGGATCTGAATAGTTTTGTTTGTTTAAAGTCCTGGAAGTTGATTTGTATCGAACTGGCAGAATTTTTCAAATTAATTCTGGAATTTGAGCATGCTAAGATTTCTGCGGCACGTACTCCCTTTTGTCCACATGCACTGTTGTCCATTGATATCTTTTGTTATTGATGTGCAGATGAATAACCTGGCAGGGGAGGAAGCTGGGAAGGTCATGCTAGCTTTCCAGTAGCAGCTGAATTCCACTTGGGCTGGGTTTGCTTTGGTGTAGTGGTTAAGTGGGCGGACTCTAATCTGGGAGAACCAGGTTAGATTCCCCACTCCTCCGCTTGCAGCTGCTGGATGACCTTGGGCAAGCCATAGTTTTGTCAGAGCTGTTCTCTCAAGGACAGTTCTCTCAGAGCTCTCTCAGCCCCACCTACTTCACAGGGTGTCTGTTGTGGGGAGGGGAAGGGAAAGGAGTTTGTAAGCCACTCTGAGTTAAGGGTGGGGTATAAATCCAGTCTCCTCCTCCTCCTCCTCCTCTTCTTCACTTTCAGTGACTTAGCTCTTGGCTGCTGGCTCTTCATTCCTGGTTTGCAGCCTGGAGCCCATGATAGCCAGCCCAAGGAGTCAGGACCCAGCCAGGATGTGTTCAGGATGCATTTTCTCGCTTATTTCAATTATACTGTTTAAATGGATTGCTTTGGAAATTTGTGTCAGCTGCTTTGAGTCCCTGTGGGGAGAAAAGGCCTAACAAATCAGTAAGCACTGCAAAAAAAAGATCGACACAATTGTATGTATGATCAACTCAAGTTTCATTTTGTGTTGTGTGGCATTTCACTCTGACCTGGATAGCTCAGGCTAGCCTGATCTTATCAGGTCTCAGAAGCTAAGCACGGTGACCCTGGTCAGTATTTGAATGGGAGACCACCAAGGAATACTGGGGTGATGACATGGAGGCAGGCAATGGCAAATCACTTCTAAATATCTCTTGCTTTGAAAACACTACAGGGTTGCCCTACTTTTGCTGCGACTTGATGGCAAAAGAAAAAGGAAAGGACAGAAAAAGTGTTTTATTCAAGTTTTATTTTGTGTAGTGCGTTACTGATATGTCCCTGTACTAGGGTTGCCAGGTCTGGGTTGCAAAATACCTGGAGACTTTGGGGGTGGATCCAGGAGAGGGCGGGGTTTGAGGAGGGGAGGGGCCTCAGCATGGTACAATGCCATAGAGTCCACCCTTCATAGCAGCCATTTTCTCCAGGGGAACTGATCTCTGTGAGCTGGAAATCAGTTGTAAGAGCAGATCTCCAGGCCTCACCTGGAGGCTGGCAACCCTATCCTGTACATTAATAAAATGCTGCCCCAAAGGTAACCTGGTGTGTGTGTATATATGTGGACCTACAACAAGCTCATCCTGCCTCCCCCAGCCTTTCAGGATTGCAGTTGCTTGACCCTCAGGGCATAGCTGCTGTTGTCCGAAGAAGTCATTCCGGCCCCCAAGGAGGTGCCCCACCAGCCTAGCTGATTTGGATCAGAAATAGCATTGCCAGCCTTCAGGTAGAGCCTGGAGTTCTCCTGGAATTACGACTGATCTTCAAATGACAGAGATCATCTCCCCTGGAGACAATGGCAGCTTTGGAGGGTGGACTCTATGGCATCACATCCCTTCTGAGGTCCGTCTTCCCCAGACTCTGCCCTCCTCAAACTCCACCCTCCCCAGATTCCACCTCCAAAATTCTCAAGGAATTTCCCACCCAGATTTAGTAACCCTAGATGCATGCAGAGAAATAGGCCCTGAGTTCCAGCTTTGCACCACATTGACCCTACTTCACAGGTGATCGATGACTTAAGAATATAAGAACATAAGAGAAGCCAATTTTGGATCAGGACAATGGCTCACTGAGTCCCACACTGTGTCACACAGTGGCCAAAAATACCAGGTGCCATTAGGAGGTCCATCAGTGGGGCCAGGACTTCCTCAGGATCGCCCCAAAGTGCAGGACCTGGCAGAGCTGACCTGATTCACTTCACTCCATTGGGTGGCTCATTCTCCACCAAAAAAGTATCTTGAGGCAATCCTATATATGATTGCTGCAAGATTTTTTTTTTGCGGTGCTTTATTAATTTGGGTTTGTATATCAGCAATATATAGAGAAAAAAACTTGTGAAGCAATCCTGAGTTACCCTACTTTGGGTCGATTCAGTGGGGCTTATTCACAATTAAGTGTTCTTAGGATTGCATTGTAAGGACCCAAATGCCACGGCAAACTGAGAAAGCACAATGGCTTGTCCAAAACTTGGTTTCTTTTTAAAAAAAATCAAACTGTCTCAACGTCTTGCAGAGAACAAAAAAAAATGAGTTGAACAGGGCAGTTGAATAGAGTCCTAGTTCACTCCCGTTTAAAATCTCAGAAAAAAAACTTTGGTGAGAATCAACAGTTCCAGTTTCTCTGTTTTATTTACCACAACCGCAGAAGGCACTCAGAGCTGTGGGTTTTGCCCATTCTTTTGGTTGTTCATTTTGTTCCTGTGAGCTGTTCGGCTCTCATTTCTGTGCTAATTATAGGCTTGTAGATGCAGTAGGTTTTCTCCTAAAACGACTGTTAAACAAAGTGCTATTTTGAGTGCTCTATTAATGGCACGGAGGTGGGGGGGGGGGGGGGGAGAAGATGCTTCCTGCCTTCTTGTTTCGGCTTGTTAAACCATCTGCTGTCCAGGCGAGTCTACAAACCCATACTCGCTCTCCCTCTGGTTTTCCCCATTTTAAAAAAATGTTAATTTCTTGTCTGATTATTGTGAATGGGTAGACAACATGGTTTTTACTACAAGATGGAACTGAGAGCCTTCACATAAAATGTTTTATTTCTTTAGACATTTATACTCCATTTTTTGATCCAGAACAGCTTACGGCTGCATTCTTCCCTCCTCTGTTTTATCCTCACAACTACCCTGTGAGGTAGGTTGGGCTGAAAGGGAGTGACTGGTCTGAGGTCACCCAGTGAGCTCCCAAAGCAGAGTGAGGAACAGAACCTGTGTCAGACAGACCATAATTCAGGTCTCTAGCCTAGGGTTTCCAACTCTGGGTTTAGAAATACCTGGCGATTTTGGGGGGTGGAGCCTGAGAGGGTGGGGTTTAGGGAGGGGATAATGACTACCAGTTTGGTGCACTGAGCACAATTTCAAATGCTGGTTTTCATATATTCCAGTAGCCAAGTTGGCCAAATCAGCAGCCAATGCCACATAAATGGGCCATAGGTTTCCTATATAGAGGCTGCGGGGTGTGTGTGTATGATGATGGGGGGGGGGGGCAGATGAAGGTAGGTTTGCCATTGGGTGGGAGGGAGAGAATGAAACAGGAAAAGGGGAGAGGCTGTGGGGACTGCCAGGGAAGGGGAAGAGGAAACAGCAGGGGAGGGGAAAATGAGATACCCCCCACAAGTCCTTGCACGTTCCCACTTATTGGTTCTAAATCCCCCAGAATGTACACTGGGGGGGGGCTTCCAAGGGGAAGGCATTTTATATCAGTATGTCCCCTATCCCCCCCCCCCCCCCCCACCATGTTTTTACATTATATGAGTTGCTCTACCTTAGTGGGGGAGAAAAAACTGAATTTGCTCATACAACCAAGATAAAATTCCCCATCACATTTGCCGGGGGTGGTAGATCTGAGAGGTTATCTCAGCTTGATGTTAGACCACACCTTTTTTTCTTCACAGTTGGACATATTTTGTCTTGACAACTGATGAGCTTGTGGAAGAAGAGGAGGAAAGAAAACAGGGGATGATGCTATTGTTCCTGTTTCCATCCGGCAAACCCCACAGCGCTCGAAGTGCCAAAGCTATTAGCAGAAAGTTTTTATTTATCTCTTTTCATCGACAATCCTTGATGATTTTTTAATTGAAAACTGACAAGGCCTGCACTGAGACTCCACTGCTTTTCCCTCTTGTTGGTACATGGCTGAACAGATATGATAAAAAGCAACCTGCTTAGCTGTGTGACGTGATGCCTCAGAGGGCAAAGACGAGGAGAATGGCGTGATACAATCAAAGGCGCCAGGAAAGCCAATGCAGCGAAAGTCTCTCGGAGGGATTTTGTTAAACAAATTCCAGCTCCTCTGTAATTAGATGACAACATTTATTTCAAAACATGGAGTATGCATCTGACAGCACCATAATTTGTCTTAAATAATTTGTTCACACCCTGCAAGTGAAGATACAGGCTTCAAAGTTCAGTGCTGTCTGCTGGATTTTTGGGGTGGCGGTGGTGGTTGGCTGCATATCTGTTAAACGAAATTACTTTTTAAACATCTAAATTGGGAGTGTAAATGCAGGGAAAAAGGTCTTAGAGCAAGAGGGGTTTGGCATATTCTTGTGCGATCAAAACATTTAATTGTAAAATGGTTAGTCATGCACTGAAGTCTTTATTTTCTTGTCCCCCAGCCACTAGTGTGGACGGACTGGTTTCCGCCCCCATCTATTTAGCTGTCAGAAAGCCCTGCTGTCATGATTCATTCTTGAAGGGAGCTGCAAGAAATGCAAAGGTGCTGAAAATATTTTTGAAAAGCCCTCCCCCAGGGGAACAATTAACATAAGAACATAAGAAGAGCCTTGTGGAATCAGACCAGTGGTCCATCTAGTCCAGCATCCTGTCTCACACAGTGGCTAATCAGTTCCTCCGGAGGGCCAGCAATAGGGCATAGAGGCCAAGGCCTTCCCCTGATGTTGCCTCCTGCTGGCTCTGAGGTTCAGAGGCTTAGTGCCTCAGAAATCTGTGGGTTCCTCTCAGTCACCACGACTTGTAGCCATTGATAGACCTGTCCTCTATGAACCTAATTCCCTTTTAAAGCTGTTTATCCCTGTGGCCATCACTACATTCTCTGGCAGCGAATTCTACATTTTAATCACTCTCTGTATAAAACAGTACTCTCTTTTGTCTGTCCTGAATCTACTGCCCATCAGTTTCAATGACTGATTGACTGATTTTATTTAAAACATTTATTAGCTGCCTTTCTACTTTATGGAACTCGAGACGGCTTACATTATAAATAGACCCTAACACATAAAAGGCCATGAATTAAAATCACAATGTAAAACTGTTGAGAGGCAGAAAAACTAAACGAATTGAATGTCCTCCTGAATATACCCATCTTCAGCTGCCTCTTAAAGATCAAGAGCGAGGGGGCCAGGAGTACCTCCCTGGGGAGATTGTTCCACCGTAAATGCCTTCTGTCATATACTCACCAGATGAGCTTTATATCCATGCTTTCACACACTGCCTCATGGGAACTGTAGTCTTTTTTCAACAGCCCTCCACACACACCAGTCGTATTCTCATTGTTATCCTTGCTGTTTTTTTGTGTCTTGGTTTCTAGTTTTAGAAGTTGATATGGTTTTTAACTTTTCTTGTTAGGTGCCTTACGTCTCAGATGTTTGAAAAAAAGTTGGCTTATAAATATTTTGAGTAGATAAACATGTAAAAAAAGAAGAAATACCTGGCTTTAAAAATATATTCCCTAGCAACGGGAAAAGAATTTTTCCACAATCCTCTGTGTCAAGGCCCTTGTGTGGCCTTTCCTTTTTTCTGTACACCCTTCTTACCATCCTTTGCATATTTTCCCCCTTTCCTTCTAAGTATTTTTCTACTGTATCAGCAGGAACATATGCGTGTCCATGGCTTGAGTACTGGAGGAAGGCAGCGACAATGCTTTGGAACCAGTGGCATTTTTTTGCAGCCTCTCATTTTGATTCTCAGTGGTGCTGTAACTTGTGTTGCTTTCTTGATGTGGTACAACATTGGTTCTCTGTAGTTTTAGGTCTCTGGAGAAGGAGCTGAGACTCACTGAGCAGATGTTGGTATATTCATGGAACTCTTGAGTTTTGTTTCCTCATGGTGGTATTTGCTAAGAAACTGACAGGTGACAGGTGTGTTGTCCTGCTTCTTTGATAATAAAACAAATCTATTATTTCAGAATCTGGTAATCAGTGGGGTGGATCCAGCCAGTATTTCTGCTAGTGGAAAAGAAGGAAAGGTTCCCATTGACCACCACAAAAATATATGCCGGGGATCATAGGGTTGCCAGCTGGGAAATTCCTGGAGATTTTGGGAGTGGAGCCTGGGGAGGGTGGGATTTGGAGAGGGGAGGAACCTCAGTGGTAGGGTTACCAGATCCCTTCCCTCCTGCCAACAGGGGGATTTGGGGGGCATTCCAGGGGTGGGCGGGGACATCGGTGGTGTGCTGATATGTCACTTCTGGAAGTGACATAATTGCACCAGTGACGTCGGGATGATGCTCTACTATTTGATCAAGACTCTATGATAAAAATTGCTACAAAGTATAGAGTTTTGCCCCAAAAGTAGAGCATTGTCCCCGACATTGCTGATGGGATGACATCACTTCTGGAAGTGATGTCAGCATGTTGCTAATATCACACGGGGATGTCTGTTTGGAGGTGGGGTTTCCCCCTCTGGCCAGCTGGCTGACAGCAGGCTGGAGCCCAGAAAAGCAGGGGATCCCCCACCCTGACCCGGAACTCAAGTCTATTCAGCGGGGTATAATGCCATGTTGTTCATTTTCCAAAACAGCCATTTTCTCTAGGGGAACTGGGGAGCTTGTCATTCAGGGAGATCTCCAACTACCACCAGAAGGTTGGCAACCCTGTCATGGGACCTGCACAGGCAAAAGCCATCTGGGTGAGGAAATGCAGTAAAGGTGGGAAATCGTATGAGATTGAGAGAAAAAGCTGACTGGATCCAGCCCAGTCTTAGTGGGAGACATAATTGAAAATAATTGAATACTGTCAAGTTGCAACTGAGTTATGGCAACGACTCAGGGAGTTTTCAAGTTGAAAAATGAAGGGGGGGGGTTTCCCTCTGCATAACAGCCCTGCTCTTCCTTTCTGGTCTCCCATCCAAACTCTAAACATTGCAGATCCTGCTTAGCTTGCAGGTTCTGACAAACTCAGGCTTGTTTGGGCTATCTAGGCTGCTATTGCAAGGGTGTGGTGGCCTCTTAAACACTGGTCATGTCTAACTAAGGGGGTTACAAAGCCAGCCTTCCTCATTCAGGGTGTGACAGACACATTTCCTAGTGGAATTTTAAAGAAAGAAATGGCAAATCAGAGGTTTCATCAGAACCAACAGATTGTTCTAGGATCCAGTTGACAAGCACATGTGTCATAGTGCATTTCAGTGTCTATGAAGGGTTAGCTAGCATTTGTGTCCCCAAATGTTTGTCTAGTTATAATGAACACCTTAAATGAATAACCATGATGTATGGGACAAGTGAGATAGGTCCACTGGTCCTACCATGGCCATGGACCTTGTGTAACAGTTCAGCAGAAGCTACAAATATGGATTTTTGAAGATGGGTTCATATAAGTAAATATCAATGGACTATGCATTGGAGTACAGAACAATAGGCACTTTATTCAGTAATAAATACACACATAGGAGAATGCACTTTCAGTGCACTTTAGTGATAATTTCCAACGGGATTTTCCTGTGTGAAACAGGAACATCCAGTTGCAAATGATCACTAAAGTGCATTGCAAGTGCATAATCCAACGAATGCAAACACAGCCTTAGTTACATTGTTTTATTTATTAATAGTAACTGTTGATAGATTCAGGACATTTGAAAAACAGGACTCTTTCCACAATGCGTAATTAATTCACCAGAATTCAGGAAATGGTGATTTTTGCTGGCTCAGATAGGGGATGATACATGCTTACGAAGAGTAATATCAAAGGCTAGAAGCCACGAGAACCAAATAAAAATTGGTTTGGTGCCTTATTTCTCTGAATGCCATTTCCTGGGTGACAACAACAAGCAGAGCTATTGCCTTCATGCCCTGCAGGTGGACTTTGTGGAAGCATCTGGTTGGTTAGTGTGAATGCTGGACCAAGTAGTCCTTTGGACATATCTGTCGCAGTTGGGTTTTTTTTTATGCAGTGTACCTACACTAACCCTCAGGTCATACCCCTCTTAAGCCTGATGCAGGGATACTATCAAAGCTTGTTCTGTTTCAGTATCCTCATTTCAGTGATTCAAACTGAATTCATAACTCTTTGTTTTTGTGCAGTTTTTTTTGTTTCCTTGCACAGTTTTATTGCTTGTATGCCAATAATCAGCATTATCCATAGAAATTGCATGGATTGTATATTCTTGTGTATACATTGGGTAAAAAGTATGTAGAGGAAACAAATCCCCTCTACCTACAATAAAAATGAGTGGACTGCAGTTGTTCACATGACCAAGAGCGAATATGGTGTTGAGGTTTAGAATATTTGTCAAGGATCCGAAAGATCTGGTTACAAGCCCCCATGCTGCCATGAAGTTTACTGGGTAATTTTGGGCCTGTCACATGCTCTCTCCCTTCCCTATCTTACAGGATTATTGTGAGGATGAAATGGGGAGGGAAAAACCATAGATGCTGCCCTGGACTCCTTGGAGGATAAGCAGGATAAAAATGTACTAGACAGATGATATGGTGGTTGATAGTGCCATCAAGAGATTAACGTAGGTGGTTTGCCATTTGGAAGTGGGGGGGAAGTGATGGGCGCACCCGCCCCACTGGAGACTTCCTCGCACCAAATTCCTTAGTTGGTTTTCCTGCCAGGACCATTAGCATATGTATAGATGTAATCTAGCAGGCAATTGAACTAGCTGCCTGCCACTTCCAGAGGAATGGGGGTGGGAAACAACTTTCAGAGGGGTGGGGTTCTCCACAGGCCTGAACAGTCAAACTGAACTGACAAAAATTCAGTTCGGGGGCTCCAAACTGGGCCAAGTTCATGCCGAATTTTGGCTTGTGAACCGGTTGGTGCCCATCCCTACTAACCATGGCTGATGCCACTTGGCTTCTGAGATCTGATGAGATCAGGCTAACCTGGGTCATCCAGGCCAGGGCAAATAGATAATACAAGAGGTGGGGCCCATGATACTTGTGAGGGCAGGGAGAGAAGGAGATTCACGTGGAGGAGGAGGAGGAAGCGCCCACAGGTGAGCCTTCTCCCCTGCTCCCCCTGGCACCAGTGACGAAGCCTGTGCAGCTCCCAGCTGTTGATTCCCCCCCACCTCCCAGCTCAGGCAGCAAGGCCCGAGCAGCTTCCAACCCCTGGGCCGCTGATTCCCCCTCACCTCCTGGCAGCGAGGCCTGAGTGGCTCTCAGCCACTGGGCTGCCGATTTCCTCCCACCTCCTGGCTCTGGCGGTGAGGCCCAAGGGGCTCTTAGTCACCGGGCCTGCTGATCTTCCCTCTCACCCCCTGGCACCAGTGGTGAGGCTTGGATGCCTCCCAACTGCCAAGCCGCCGCAGTGTTCCAAGAGCGTTCCCTGCATATTTGGGGCTTTGGGGGAATTTAAATATCCCCCATTTAGTTTTAAAAACTTTTTAGATTTTTCTGTACACCTAGGGAGTCCCCCAAGTGTGCAGAAAAATCTCTCTGCCCCCCAAGTGCCCCCTCCTCATGGATTTAGATATCTGCACAGAGTGGGCACCTTGGGAATTAGATATATAGATATGGAAGAGGGGAAATGATGCTTGCATGTGCAGCAGCCTGATGGGGCAAATGAAACTTTCCCAATGCCATTTTGGGTCACGGAAATGAGTGGGGGACAGGAGCTCTTTTTCTCACTGTTTCATGGTCCTGAGCAGAATCAGGGCGCTGCAGCACTTCTAAAGGGGGTTGGCAGCCAGTATGTGGCAGCCAGTCTCCTGGAGAACACATGACAAACATCACAGCTAGTTTGTCCCTTAACAAAATCCTCACAAAGGGAAGCCACTAGGCTGCACTGCTTTTCTAGACTGTTCTGCTGACAGCCTTTAGCATTTATCTGCATACATACCCACTCCAAGTTCTTGTCTTGCCCTGGTTTACTATATCTCTTTTCTTTTATGGAATTGCTACCTCCTCTCCTGGCCTTTCACCTAGGGTTGCCAGCCTCCAGGTGGGGCCTGGGGATCCCCTGCTTTTACAACTGATCTCCAGCTGAGAGAGATCAGCTCCCCTGGAGAAAATGGCTGCTTTAAAGGGTGGACTCTATGGCATTGTACCATGCTGAGGCTTCTCTCCTCCCCAAACCCCGCCCTCTCCTGGCTCCACCCCCAAAGTCTCCAGGTATTTTCCAACCCAGACTTGGCAACCCTGCTTTCACCTTCTCTATGACCCCCACAATGGCCTGACTCATCAGTAGAAGCTCTGTGTTGTTAACTGGACCTGCCGTGGGCTGGTCATCGAAGGACTTCTTTCTCTCTCAGAGCCAGGAACACATGAGAATCCTGAGGGAAACGGAAGCTGGCCTGTTCTCAAGTAGAATGTTCTCAAATAGAATGTAGCCATTCTGTTAAAACAGCTAATTATGTAGACAGCCTCCATCATGTGGAGACTCTACAGGGCAGCTATCCACGGCCCACACAAACAGTTATCTGTCAGTATAACTAAAAGGTTGTTTTCGTAGGAAATTCTGCTTCTAACAGGACAAGACATCCAAAAATTAATCCTCCATCTCACTTATTCCCAGCTTGTTTTGAACTTTAGGCAGGCACGGTGAAGGAAGCCCGGGATACTTCACTTCAAAAGACATTTTCAGCCTCAGTGGTTGCTCTTATCGATTCAGCTGTTCATGAATCATTTAGATAGGCTACCCACCAACAGAATTTTCTGTCAGGATCACTGGTATTGCTACTACCCCCAAAAGCAGAAGAGTACTTGATGGGAGCCACTAGCCATTTTAAATCATTATTAATTAATTTTTTTTAAAAAAAACTTAGCCTTTGTTTAGTTCTTTCAAAGCACATCACATATAAGCCCTGGTCATTTGCTGCTCCTGCCTTGCTTTCCAGTAGGGCAGGGGAGGGCAATTGTTTTGGCTCGGGGGCCACTTTATGGGAGCGGAGGTTAGCGGAGGGCCGCACCTTTTAAAATGATTGCATTCATTAGTTAACTTTGCATTTCAGAAAAGGTATAAATTGTATCATAAAAATCAATAAATATAAATTAAATAAAATAGTGGTAGTTTTATTCAATTTATTTATTGTGCTAATTTCATATCATCTGTAGCTGCAAGCACATTTAATTTCAGAATCAGTTTAATGAGGTAAATGTACCCTATCACACTTTTCTACAACTTTTCTGAAATCAGGAGTGAGATTGCTTGTTGAGATTCTCATCACAGCTTGCTAGTTAATGTCTGTCAAATACCATCTATATTTACTCTTGTTGATCTTCATGCAAGAAAAACTTTGCTCACAAATATATGTAGACCCAAATATAGAGAACATTTTCCCAGCAAATTTCTTCATACATGGAAATTTTTTCAGCAGACAAAGATTTATAAAAGTCAACTAATGTCACAGCATTAAACATTTCTTTCACAGTGTGATCTGACTGCACGTCAACAAGTTCAAGCTGCAGCTCCTCAGGTGCTGTATCAATGTCAGCAGTGATGGGATAAGAGAGCAAATTGAATTTAGGCTCAATTTTCTTGAAGTCCTGAAATCTTCTTGGCGGGCCGCAAAAAACTCTGTGGCGGGCCGCATGTGGCCCCCAGGCCGCCATTTGCCTACCCCTGCAGTAGGGTGTGCTACATACAAGCCTCTTGATAGGCATGGTCACTGGTTGAGATTATATTTGGTCCTTCTCAAAGTTCTGAGATGGTGGAGAGAATGCAACAGCTGTATCCCTTGCCTTGGTATTCCAGCAACTGACTTGCTAACCTGGGCCTCCATCTACTCTAGGAGAAAGGAGAATGAAGTCAATAGTGACATAGCTGGTGTGTGTGTGCGTACGCGCACACACATCTTGAGTATCTTTTGTCTCTCTGCCTCAGAACTTCAACAAGGACTGGTCAGATTCCTGAGTTGTCATTTGGCCAGCTCTGCTGATAAGTAAGAATCTTAACAATGGTTTTGGCTCATCAGTCTTCTGATTACATGGAAGGCTGATGGTAAGCTAGCTTCTGCTGAGTCAGGTGGTTGGTCAGTCAAGGTGAGTAAGGTCAGTGTTGTCTACTGATGGTGGTTCTTCAGGTCTTCCATATCACCTGCTATCAGATCCTTTAACTGGAGAGGGCAGGGATTGGACCTGGGACCTTTTGGATGCCAAGCTGATATTCTATTACTGAGCCAAGGCCCCTTCCCAATATCTGGCATCACAATATCAGTATCCAGATAATTCCAGTTACTTCTTGGTTCTGTTTTTCTTGCTCTTTCCCATTCTTGGAAAGCAGTGATACTGGGTCCAATGCGATACCCTTCCACCAGGAGGAGGAGGAGGAGGAAGAGAAGAAGAGGAGGAGGAGGAGATTGGATTTTTACCCTGCCCTTCACTACCCGAAGGAGTCTCAGAGTGGCTTACAACCTCCTTTCCCTTCCCCTCCCCACAACAGACACCCTGTGAAGTAGAGAGGCTGAGAGAACTCTTTCGAGAACTGTGATTGAGAGAACAGCTCTAAAAGAACTTGTAACTGACCCAAGGTCACACCAGCAGCTGCAAGTGGAGGAGTGGGGAATCAAACCCGATTCTCACAGATTAGACTCCGCACTCTTAACCACTATACCAAACTGGCTCTCAAGATAACATAGCTCATTAGAATATTTCTTACTCCTCTTTCCCAGTGTAACATCAGTAAGGGCTGAGAGTAACTTCTGCAAGTTTGCTGATTTGATTTAAAAAATCCCTATTTTGTGAGAAGCAAACCCACAGATGACATGTTTTTTCTCCTTCCTTGCACCCGTTACAGTGTTGTAGAGCTTCAACAGGCTGAAGATGGACATTTATGTCTAAATAATGTGCAGTGGCATGCCCAGGGTGATTGGTATAATGATGATGTAAGACAAACAGAGGAAACATTAACGATGGCATCAAAAAGAACCAAAACTGTGAGAAGGACACAAAGATGACCATGTTAGCTCATCCTTAACCCTAGATCTAGGCATTAAGGTTGGATTGTTTATGATTACAGATCCAAGCCAGGAAGAACAATCTGGTGAATCTGTTACATTTTTTTTTTAAAAAAGAAGAAAGCAAATTACATGTTGCAAGTTGAGACAGCAATTAAAAGGGCTTACAATAAAGCCCCTGTCATAGCATTCAATGTGTTATATTTAAGCTCTCCAAGAAACTGAGCCTGTAATTAGTGCTCTCTTCAAACTGTGCACTTCACTGTCAAAGAAAAATGTGCCTCTTAATCATACTGTAATCATATTCTGCCGTGTGAAGTGGAAACATGACAGGCCAATCAATTTTTCAAAAATATTTAGAAAATGAGTGTAATTGTGGGGAGTCCAAGTAAATAAGGCTATTTCTGCCCACCTCCTTTGCAGGGATGAACTCCGCCTGCTGATTAATTATCTTTCTTTAGCGAGAGCGGCACACACAGACACACAAACACACACGCATGGAAACTGAAGGGTGCTTAGAAAATGGCAGTGCCACTCATTTCTGGATGGCTGTTATTCAGAATAAATGATTCCACGTTTGTCTAAAGCTGGCAAAGGCTGGCTGGAGGTAGGGGCAGAGACAGGGAAAATGACTTCTGTAATTAATGGAGCAAAACGCAGGATGCATGGTTTGAAAAACTCAGTAGCAATTCACAAAGCAAAAACAGCTTAACCCGAGCTTAACACTTGTGGTTAAAGGAAGAGGTATCAGGGGGCCCCAAGGCTGAAATCTACCAGGGAATCATCTATATTCTAATTCCAAGAGGTTTTTTTTTCTGTGTGGATGCTTATTTTTGCTGAAAGAGAGCTCACTCTTCCCCAACAGCTTTTCCTACATAGTCAGGCCCCTTCCTCATTCTGCAGAAAAATCCGAAAAGTAAAAAAACAAACTTCAGGGACCGTTGAATTCCCTCCAATACCTTTTGAAATGGCATCAGCTCCAGGCGTCAACTGAGAGGAGATTAAAATGTTGGGGGGGGGGGGAGGTTCTAACTGTTTCTGTCAGTAAAAAGCAAGGTTTTTACTGGCAGCAGTCTAGGGTTGCCAAGTACCCCCCCCCCAGCCACCAGCAGCAGGTCCAAATTCAGGCTGGGAAACTCCTGGAGATTTGGGGGTGGAACCTTGGGAGGACAGAGACCTCAGTGAGGTACAATGCCATAAACTCCACCCTCCAATGCATCCATTTTCTCTATGGAAAGTTATCTCTGTAGTCTGGAGATGAGCAGTAACTCCAGGGGATCCCCAGGTCCCACCTGGAGGCTGGCATCCCTAGGCAGCACCCTCTGTGTGACTTGATACCACCTGATTTGCACGACTTAATTAGGCCCAGCTGCTTTGCTACTGTTCATCAGCACCCACCCTATGAAAGCCATTGTGATGTAACAGTTAGAGCTTCAGATTGGGATCTGCGAGACCCAGGTTCAGATCCCCATAATGTGGTGGAAGCTGACTGGGAGATTTTGGACCAGTCACATACTTTCAGCCTAACCAACCTCACAGGGTTGTTGTGCAGACAACAGGGAGGAAATAATAAGGTAAGCTGCTTTAGTCCCCACTGTGGAGAAAGACTGTAATTTTCCTAGGTAGAGGCTGTGGGGGAGGGGGGTGGAGACGGAAAGCTGAAGACAGATAAAGGTAGGTTGGCTGTTGGGTGGGAAGGAAATAGGGTTGCCATCTCCAGGTTGGGAAATTCCTGGACATTTGAGAGGTGGAGCCTGGGGAGGGTGGGATTTGAGGTGGGAGGCAGAAAGAGAGAGAAAGAGTGATGAGGTGGGGAGGCAGAAAAACAAACAGAATGAAGACGGGTCAGAAAGAGAGAGGAAGTAACATACATGGAGGAGAGAGAGAGAGTAAGAAAGGGGGCAGAAGGGAGAAAGAGTGTGAGAGGTAAGGGGAGAAGGGAGGAAGCAAAGGTGTGAGGAATGGGATAACCATCCCGCAAGTTTCTTGCGGGTCTCCACTTGTTGCTTCTAAATTGGAAGGCTCCTTCATTATCCTAGAGCATATAGGCCGATTCCACACTAGTTGTTGCCCCGGTGTCACTCCCCGATAAAATCTGGGACAGAGCAACAGTTCCCCACTTGTTGCTCCAGGTCTGCAGTTGGCCCGAATGTAATCATCGTTTCCTCCGGATCTTCCGTTTCCAGGATTTTCGGGGGGGGGGGGGGGGTTGCCACAGGAGTGAAGTTGGGGCATTCAAGTGGGGAACTCCGAAATCGGGGTTTCTTGCTCTACCCCTTTAACGCCCCTCTGCTTCTTTCTCTCCCCTTTCCCTCCCTGGCGTGAGTGGGGGTTTTCTTTTGTTCCCCGCTTTGTTGCATTACAACGACACGACACGACATTGATCCACCGTTGACTGGCATTTAAATATCTTTTTTTTTTAAATGTACTTTTGTTGTTGATGTCTGCACATTTCTGTGTTGCATCTTTTGCACAAAAGTCGTGCCTGAGTCATGCCACTATAAAAATATGTATTGATGACTTTGAGGTGCAATGTGAGCTCCCCCCCCCCGTTGCATTACAACAACACGACACGACATTGATCCATCATTGTGTGGTTAACATTTTTTGTGGGGCCAATGTATTGTGGGTGGTGTGGACACAATTTTTGTAGGGGTTTCATGTGTTAGTGTTGCATGTTCCCCCTCCATTACCCATCCCTTTCACACCCTCCATTTCCCCTCCAACTATGGCGCAAGTTTTTTTTTTCTTACACGGATGATTTTTTCGGGCTTGGAAGCTCAGATGGCCAATCACGGCTTTGTTGTGTCATGACGTCATAATGCAACTCCACCTACATTTAAAAAAAGGGGGGGAGATGGGCGGGGGCTCAAGATTCGAGGCAAGGACAGATGCGGAAATGAAGAACTGGCATCAACCCGGGTTAGATTCATGTAATGCGGAAATGCGCACACTGATTTGGACCAATTAAACCTAGGAGGAAAGGGAAGCTAAACAATTCTGCAGAATCGGCCATAGAGTCAGGTTTCAGTTATGTGGCTGTGATAGAGAGGCCCTTTACATATGCTCAGAGACTAGCATAGTGATGGAGAGTGGAACATCATTTCCCAAACCTCACTTTTTAAAGATGTTGGTTCCTCTTCCTCTCTTTCTTTTTGATTTCTGTTTTACTTTTACGCACCCTTTTGAAACCTTGGCCCTTCTTTTGTCTGTCTTATCATCTCAAAACCCATTTCCTTCATTCGGTTCCAGCAACTGTTCTGCAGGCTAAAGAGGGAGGAAGGATGCCTTTGGAGATCTCCAGAAAGGCTATGCTGGAGATGATGAGACCTCCACACACAAAGGCTGTGTGAGATGTAAGTTGTCATGTGTGGAGGGAACAGGATGAGTTTGAGCTTAAAAACTGGTAGGATCTAACTCTGGGTCATTGTGCCCAAGCCTCACTGCATTCGGTGGACTTCCAAAGAAACATTTAAGAATGAGATCAGGCTTCAGGACTGTCAATGACATTTCAAAGATACTGGTTTCGTAGTTTGTGGTCATGTGTTATAGATGACCCAAGCAGAGTAAATCCTATTGATTTCAATAGGAAAGTTAAGCTTCACTCTGTACTGGTAAAACCAAGAGACTGAAAAGTGTTCAGCTGTAGTCGCTGTGCAAACCCAGAGATCGATGGTTTGCTGCTGAGGAAAGCGAAAGAATAAATTGACACGTTGACCTTGTTTGGGGGCAGAAGATTCTTTGATTCTAAATTTATAAACCCGATGTGACCTGCGTAGGCATCTTTGGCCGTGTTCCTGCATCCGCGAATGAAATTGCTGGTTCAACTTTCTTATTACTGTAGCAAAATTATTCAGATCTAAATTATATACACAGACTCCCAAGTTCCTGGGCTTCATTAAATACTAAGGGATTACAAACGGTTATAAATTAATCAATGCGCTATAATCCTAAAAAATTATAAAATGAGCCCTTGAGGAAGTAATGTAATACTGGCTTTTAATTAGCATGACGCCAGAGATTCATTGTTCTATACAGAAGAAGCCATAGGTTTATGAGCTGCTCTGTCTTTTCTTTCTTCTTTTCTTTAAGAACAGAGAAACACCCAAGCCGTGGGTGGGTGGCAATCCAGGAAATGATGCTTATGAAATTGTACCTGTAAGTGCAGAAAAAAAACTGAGCCCACCACAGGGGAATGACTGAAGGCTGAAATTCATTGTTAGCTACATAGATGCAGAAGATCACAAAACAAAGAAAAGGGGGAGCGATAGGACCTTGGGCACCAAGAGACTCTTAGGGCCACTTCCGTAGTCCTTTCTTATTGGTAATGATCTGCAATGAGGTTGAAGGCTTACCAGGAAAATAGTCCAGTTAAGGATAAAAAGCTCTTATGAAGCTGCCTTACATCCCATCAGGCCATTCATGTTTCTAGCTCAGTGTTGTCTATTCATTGATTAGGTGGTGGCAGAGCAACTCCAGGCATTCATAAACGGTGCCCTTGTCCTCGAACAAAACTGATCATAAGATAGTTTTGGTTGCTCTGGTGGAGCAACTAAAGGAATTACATCCTGAACGATCCTTTAAGCTCCCTTGACAGCCTTTGACTCAATAGATCATGACATTCTCTTGGATCACTGGATTATTGTCAAGATCATTCTCTTGGATTCTCAGTGCAGGTATGGAGACCATTCCCCATTGGTTGCTGTCCAATTGGACATGCAAAGTTGCTATCAGGGACTTTAAATCTAGGAAAGCAGTGTGATGGCTCTTAAGGTTCTGTTTCATCTGCCATCACCATGTTTATGTCAGGTCACTGAATGGGATTATCTGGAGCTTTGGAGCTGGGTTCCCTCAGTCTTTGGCTAAGCCTCAAGAAGCAGCTGTCTTTGTCCTGGACCATTACATGAATGCTGCAGGCAAGTGGATGAGGGACCACCAAGCTGAAACTGAAACAAGACAGAAGTGATGTTGGTGGATAAAGAGGCTGATGTCCTGGAAGTGACTGATTTTCTGTGACTGGAGGGTACGAGGGGTCTATCACAGTCAGATCAGGTTAGTAGTTGGTGGATTCTTTTAGCTTTCCAGCTTTAAAGTTGGAGAAACAAATGAGAGGAGTAATCAACAGTCCTTCTTTCCTCTTCTGCATCATATTTGTAAACTGTCTTTCCTATTGGCCATGACTGACCTTACAGTTGGATCACTCTTTCTGTAACCTCTGGTTTGGTTTACTCTGGTTTACTCTGTGGTGCCTCCCTTGAAAACAACTGGAAGCTGCAACTAGCTCAAAATGCAGTTGTCCAGCTTTTGATGACCTCACACTAGTTTTTCTGCATAACACCTCTTCTAAGCCACACCTGCATTCAAACATATTTCTGGATTCAGATGACATGTTCTTTCCTTTAAAGCCTTTTATAGTGTTCCTGAGGGATTTGCCTTTTTGGCTTTATGCCTCTTTATTGACATTTATACCTTACAAATAACCTTATGAATTTGGTGCATGGTCAACTGTTTGGGCAGATCTGGCTGTCCTGGTTTTTCACTGTGCATTTTAAATTGTGTATTGTTTGTCACTGGCTAATGTTTCCTTGTCTTTGCAGCTCTTGCTGTGCAAGAAAGTGTGCATGCACACAAAAGCTCACACCTCGAATATAACTTTGCTGGTCATAAGGGTGCCACTGGATTCTAACTTTGTTCTGTTGCTTCAGACCAAAATGGCTGCCACCTGAGTCTTGCCACTTTGTTAGCCACCTGGGGTCTGACAAGAGAAGGCATAATATACATATATTTTAAATAAATAATTGTGTTGTATTGTGACTTAACTTGCTGAGAGAGTCCCTTAAAACACGCACAACATGGTAGGCAGTGTCCTACACAGTGATTTATGTTAGTTCATCTTGCTGCCAGCTCTAAGTGGTCAGAATCACTCATCCACTGATATATTTATTGCTGGTCTGGTATGCTGAATATTTCCCCCCCAAAAGGGGGGTGGGGAGTAAGCATGCAACATAAAAACAAAACCAGAAGAGGTCAATAATTCTTGCCTAGGCACCATCCTAGCCTCAATTTAACATCTCCTATTTATTTCAAGAGCACTGACATTGTAGTTTGTAAATCATGAATAAGTTGATTTCAAGAATCAGTAAGATGGGTGCACTTTCATTTGCAAAGGAAAGTTTTAAAAAGGACCTGTAAATTAAAGCATCTCCTACAGAGACATATCACACTCTTTTTATTGTAAATAACTGGAGGGGATAAGTCAATTTTCTAACCACTGCTTCCATAGCTGTATTTCAGGTCTAAAAATTAGCTTTTTATGATCCAATAGATATAGAAGGAGCCCCTGGAGGGGGAAGGGCAAAAGTCTGCTATTTGGGGGAGGGTCCCTACCTGAACTGTTGCTTGATGCATCCGTTTTACAAGTACATAAAAAAACTGCTTCTGGCCAACCAGCAGTGTATTAAATGTTACAGTCCGATGAATTCCAAAGGAGATGAGACAGTAAATAATGAAAAATCAGACAGGGAAAAGAGAAGTAAGAGTCAATCTTATTTGTAACAAGAATGTCTTCCGTGGACAGTGTGATCAGAGCATATCTATGACTGGGTTTTGAAAGGTCAGATTCCTAGTTATGTTCTTTTAAAGGAGAAAAATACAGCTATGTAGCAGTTAGATGGCTCCATACATGGGTAGGCTCTGTACTGTATGTCTGCCTCCCAGGGCTGAAACATGATTTCTTTATAGCACTCATCAGCGTTACGCCAAAGCCAGTGCCAAATAAATTTAGAAAACTGATACTGAATGTGCTGATTAGTGATTGCTGAGTCTTGGAAAAAATGAAAACTTTAACTAGGATTTAGGGGATGTCATGTCAGTGGACAAGCTCACTGTATATACATATTTATGGGAGAACATAAAAGCATACCAATGAGATCCTTTTGCAGCAATTGCCTATTTGGATCGAACGCATTAAGATGCAGCCAACGATATTGCTATGTGTTTAATAGGTTAAGATATATATGTGCTTTTAGGATCTTCTCTTTTTGACTTGTATAATTGTTGATGTTTATAATTTAAAAGATAATTTCTTGGGGACTGGTACAACTTGTAACAGGTACCATACCTCACTTACACACAGACACACAAACACTGAGAAAGAGAGCCAGTTTGGTGTAGTGGTTAGCAGATTCTAATCTGTGAGAACTGGGTTTGATTCCGCACACCTCCACATGCAGCTGCTGGTGTGACCTTGGGTCAGTCACAAGTTCTTTCAGAGTTGTTCTCTTAAGGGCAGTTCTCGAGAGAGCTCTCTCAGCCCCACCTACCTCACAGGGTGTCTGTTGTGGGGAGGGAAAGGGAAAGGGATTGTAAGCCGCTCCAAGACTCCTTCGGGTAGTGAAGGATGGGGTACAAATCCAGTCTTTTCTTCTTCTTCTCACTTCCTATCTCATGCTCTTGAATAATTAAAAATATCTATTTTATTTCTGGAGTGACACAAAGAGACTATTGGTTCAATCTTATATAATGCTGATCTAAGCCCACTGATACCAACTACCTTGGGTTGCAGTAACTCTGTAGAAGATTGCACTGTACAGAATGGAAATGGCTTTGCAGCTAAGTCTGAGCCTGTGTAAAGTTTCCTCCTTTCCCCAGTTTTGGTCCCACTGCCAGTATTGAGAGTGGTGGCTTTGTTTGTGTGGCTCAGGTACTGGGCTGGGGAGGGGCCATGGCTCAGTGGTAGAACACCTGCTTTGGACATAGGAAGTCCCAGGTTCAACCTCACCATCTTCAGATGAAGGACCTCAAGAGAAGGTACCGGGAAAGATGTTTTTCGATCTGAGCCATTGGTGAGCTGCTGGCAGTCAGAGTAGATGAGACCTAATCTATGAGTACAGGTGTTCTCACTGCAATCATGTGACCACTTCAGTCTATAAACACGACTCTGCATGGATCTACTCAGAGCATCTGTACGCACATCAAGAAAATACATGGGTGCAGGCTTCTTGGTATTATACTAACTCTGATTACAGGGAGGGGAAATTCCTTATTTCATGTTCATTAAGCTGCCTTGAAGGCAGGGTATAGACAATTAAATTAATAAATACTTGTATCCTCCTTTGCTTTTTGAATAAGACAAGATACCTGCCTTTGTCAAAGAGAGGGCTCGGATTGAAAGAGGTTACATTTTTGCTAGCTGCATCAGTGAAAGGCACTTTGAGCCCACAGAATGCTCCAGTGTTACTGGAACAGATTTGTGGGATCCGGCTCATTGTCACAAACAACCTGCATGAAACAGGCAAATCTTAAAGTAATCAGTGCTCCGACGATGATTGGCTGCTGTGAGATACTGACATTTCCTGCCTTGGTCCACCGATTGGTCATCCCTTTCCCTGTCTCTCTGTACTGTTATCATTGATGTCGCCCTTTCCCTTTGCCCTCTGAAAGGCAGGCTGGCAGCAGCCCATTACCAGTCACAGCACGTTGCCTCCACTGATTGGAAAGCAGTCACACTCCACCAAGCATCTTCTCTGTTTACTGAGATGTAACACTAAGGAACAGCAATTCACACCTGCAGCGAAGCTGTTATACTTCCCATTTTCTTTTTCTTTAATCTATTTTTATCTTGTTCTTCCATCCTCCTGTTTTCTTTGCTAATATTTCTCCTGCTTCTCCTTCCCCTCTTATGATGGTTTCCAGATGTTCATCGTGGCCTTAACACCCTGCTAAAGACACCCAAATCCTCTCTATTAGGAGATAGTGGAATGCACCCTGTACCAGCCAATATCAAAGCTCCCTTGGATGACTTTCAACTCACTCCGTCTTACAGTTCAGCAAAGTCTCTTGGAGACAGATCGTCATGTCTTCAGAGGTGTTAGCATTAAGGGGGAGACTAATGTTCCAATCTCTCTGGCACGAGGGATGCAATATTGGGGGGTGACCTGTATGTGTGAATAGAACAATGAAAACACATCAGAAACAGCTTTCCTTTTGTCATGCAATGCTTCTCAAAGGGAGTCCACTCTACTGGTCATCATCATCAGGGATCATTTTGAGCAGGAGCTTGGGGGAGCTCAGCTCCGGGAGTTGGTGCCAGCCCCCACCCATGGGGGAATGCCTGCTTGTGTCATGACTACAGCAAAATGACCCCGTCCCCTGGAAAGGTCTTTGTTCCTTCAACCAGCCTTCTGAAGGCTTCAGCCACCACTGAAGCTATCCTCCCAGAATAGTAGTATTTCTGAGGCTTGGATTAGTAGAGGTCCCCTCTCTGCCAGCTCTTTCTTCCTTCCTTCCTTCCTTCCTTCCTTCCTTCTGACATACTTCCGGTAATGTCAGGTAGTGTAGCATATGCAAATGACTTATGCTAATGAGTTATGCTAATGAGCTCCTGCACCTCTTTTTCTACGAAATGACCCCTGATCATCATCTTGAAATATATTCAGTATTACATGAAGTGGCCTTCTACCAAGTTAGGTGACTGGATCACCTCTCTGACTAAGGGGCAGTGGCTCCCCAGAGGCTCACACAAGGAAATGTCTTTTGCAACATTTACTCTAGATGCTGTAATTGTAGATGCCAGTAATCGAACACATGAACACATGAAGCTGCCTTATACTGAATCAGACCATTGGTCCAACAAGGTCAGTATTGTCTGCTCAGACTGGCAGTGGCTCTCCAAGGTCTCAGACAGAGGTCTTTCACATCACCTACTGCCAGATCTTTTGGCTGGAGGTACTGGGGATTGAACCTGGGACCTTTTGCATGCCAAGCAGATGCTCTACCACTGAGTTACAGCTTCTCCCCTATGGTAAGAATGTGTTCTACTGTAGTTAGAGTCCTTTCCTACAAGCTGATTACAGGAACTACAATATACAAGTTCTTTATAAATTTATTCTTCTCCTAGAGTTCTGACATTCCCAAGATGGCATGGGAAGCATGGGGGGGGGGGGGACCTGGAATAAAAAGAAGGCTGAACTCATTTTTAGTGTAGAATGGGGGGGGGGGGGAAACCTGAATTAAAAAGAAGGTTGAATTTGATTTTAGTGCAGAATTGCTTGGAGGACATCGTGGTGAACAGGGATTAAAAGAAGAGTGCAGAAAGGGCCCATGCCATAGGTTTTAAGACTGTCCTAGCAGTGGAGGGGAGTCTTGGGAACATGCCTGCCAACAGATTTGGACTCAGCTTCTTTCTCTTGTTACAGGTGTTTAAAGCTGGGCCTTGGTGAAGAGACAAGCTGAAAGGGTCTTAGTACAATCTTTGTAAAGTCCCCTAAAATCCACAGTGGAGAGAATTTTTTTTAAAAAAAACCCTATCAAAGATAGGTCATTCTAATATAGCTATTCACTGCATGTGAGCCCTGACCTGCATAGCACAGGCTAACCCAATCTCATTTTATCATGGAAGCTAAGCAGGGTCGGCCCTGGTTAGTACTTGGATGGGAGACTACAAAGGAAGTCCAGGGTCATGGCACAGAGGCAGGCAATGGCACACCATCTCTGAACATCTGTTACATTGAAAACCCTGTGGAATTGCCATAAATTGGCTGTAATTTGACAGCACTTTCCACCACCAGTACATGTACATATTCTCTTCAGACCTGAAACTGACTTAATGGCATGATTTGTTTTCTTATAAATGACCCTGAGAAGGTTTGTTTGTGGTTGGGTCTGCTTGAGAGTTTCAGAGTTTATACTAAATCCTTCCTCACCAGTGGTCAATATGGATGTTACGGGCATGATCTATGAAAGCTCCAAGTTCAAATCTCAACAGAGCCCCTGGGCTCACTGGACCACTGTATCTCCCCTTCAATATCCATGTACAATACGGGGATCATGATTAATGGTGGCCGACCTTACAAAGCTGTAGTAAGAATCACAGAGATAAGGAATGCAAAGGGTTTATAATCTCCGTGCTATTTATGATGATAAAACATTCACAGCTGATGAATTTTCTTGCCTTAATCTCCCCCTTCCACCACCATTTTGGAGATATTTAGGCTGACTTCAATGGGGAAAAAAATAAATGGGACGCTAAGCAATGGGAAAAAAAATTTCCGACTTCGTCTGAGTATTAAATAATGGATATGTGTTCGTGCAGTATTCAAATGTTTTTTGCATTTTCATGTTCGAGATTAAATTTTCCATTAGTATTCCACCTCTTCATTTTTGCCCAAGGACCATTAATTATATTTCAGAGATAAGTTACTTTTTTTGTGATCTCATTATTTGGGAACAAGCAGATAGGATCATGAGCAGCCCCACAGACAAGGAGCTTTCATTAACCATGTGTGTGGAGACCTTAGCTGCATTGTATTCATTCGTCTGTCCCAATTAATTATTCCTATTCATTGAAGCTGAAGGACCACACATGAGGGAAAAGAGGTGCATTTGGTGTGCATGCCTGGCTTAGATTTCTCCTAAATTGTAAAGGGATGTAACTGTAAAGTGCTTTTTTCCCCTGAACTAGAATCCAGTAAACAATAAGTGTCCATGGGGTTTTCTTGGCAAAGATACTGGAGTGGGTTGCCATTTCCTTCTCCACTTTTTGGAGTCACTTTTTGTCTGAGTTCTCTGCTGTGGCCTGTCCATCCTGGGTAGCCCTCCATGGCATAGCCTGCAGCCTCACTGAACCACATGGAAAGCAACCCATACAATAAAAAAGCAAGCAGGCCAGCAACCCATACAGTCAAAGCAATGGTATTCCCAGGGCTCATTTCGTAGCGGGAGCTCCTTTGCATATTAGGCCACACACCCCTGATGTAGCCAATCCTCCAAGAGTTTACAGTAGCCCCTGTAAGCTCTTGGAGGATTGGCTACATTAGGGGTGTGTGGCCTAATATGCAAAGGAGCTCCTGCTACGAAATGAGCCCTGGGTATTCCCAGTAATAATGTATGGCTGTGAGAGTTGGACTATAAGGAAGGCTGAGCACCAGAGAATAGATGTTTTTGACTTATGGTGCTGGAGAAGACTCTTGAGAGTCCTGTAGACTGCAAGGAGATCAAATCAGTCAATCCTAAAAGAAATCAACCCTGACTGGTCCCTGGAAAGCCAGATACTGCAGCTGAAGCTCAAATACTTTGGCCACCAAATGAGAAGGGAGCACTCACTGGAGAAGACCCTGATGCTGGGGAAGACTGAAGGTCAAAGAAGAAGGGGATGGCAAAGGATGAGATGGTTAGACAGTGTTATCGATGCAGCGAACATGAAATTGAGCAAACTCCGGAGGACAGAAGGGCCTGGCATGATGTGGTCTATGGGGTCGCGAAGAGTCGGACTCGACTGTGCGACTGAACAACAACAACAATGCAATAAGTGAGGTCATAGATATCTGTTGCAACACAGTTGCTAGGTAGAGTAGTTCTGCTGTCTTCTCCCTGCCTCGGAGAAAGGGCACAGGGCTGAAGTTATTTGCGCTCCACTTTCATGCTTTTAAAGAAGTACCCCAAATTGCTTACAAGAGTTAACGCCAACAAACTTTTTTTAAAATCCACCATTAAAACCATATTGAGTAGCGTAAATATCAACAGCAACAACCATCTAATAAAACCCAGATCCACAGCATTAAAGACCAATGCACACGCACAAAAATTCTTTCCACTTTCCACTTTTCCATTTCACTGGAAGGACTGGAGAGATGAGGGCAGATGATCCCAAGTTGGTGGATGTTCTATAATTCATTCCTTTAGATATTTACAACCACAATGACTTGTGGGGTGCACCTCATTCTCCCCACCACCATGATTGCCTCTTTCTCTTCCCTGAAACCCCCATAGCCTCTCCACTTTTCCTGCTCCCTTCTTTCCTTCTCACCTACCAGAGAAGCTATCTTTATTTGCCCCACCCATCTTCAGTTTTCCCTCTTTCCCTCCCCCAGCAGCCTTTATCCTGGAAAATTATGGACAAGTTGTATAGTGCTGGCCACCAGGTAGAGCCAGTTGTGCAGTGGGGAACCCACAAGGACTTGTGAGGAGCACCTCATTTGCCCCTGTATTCCCTCCACTCCCCTTCCTGACACTATTTCCTCTTTCCCTCCTCCTACCAACCCACATATCCCCACATTTCCCTGCTTCCTCCTCTCCTTTCCACCCACTCACCCTTTATTTGTCACCATCCTCAGTGATATTTTTTATTTATTTACTTCATATCTACCCTACCTTTCACCATAATGGGGTCCCAAAGTGGCTTACATAATTCTCTTCTCCATTTTACTCTCACAACAACCCTATGAGGTAAGTTAGGCTGAGAGTGTGTGACTGGTCCAGTCACCCAGTTAGCTTTCATGGCAGAGTGGGGATTTAAACCTGGGTTCCCCAGATCCTTGTCCAGCACTCTGACCACACTGGCTGGTTTGTGGAGCAACAGCTAAATAGGCCGTTTCTTATTTTGTTTCAGAATATTGCAGGCTTTAAATAGAGCACTCCCAGCAGACAGCGAATCTGGGAGCACTTTCATTCAGTGGATATGGTTTCTAACATACTTCAGTCCCAGTCTGAATTAGATGTGAAATGTCAAAACCAGCAATGTGACTTGAAAACAAACTAGCATCAAGTGAAATCAGTCAAAGCTGGATCTGTACAGTACTGGCTATTTCAGGCAGGAAAATCCAGGAGCTGAATTATTACAGTAGCATAACGTTCAACAACATGCCAATTCTTCCCCAGTGTTGACAAAGTATGTGCATTATGATGAGCCCTAGGCGTTTTCCAGACTGCCTTAAAGTTGCATTGTCATTCCCCAATGTTACTGCGTTTTTTCCCCCTTGTGTCCAGACAACTTCATAAACATTCCAGTGATGTCCCAGTTCTTCCTCATTCCTTTTTAAACTGGTTTCTCCCATAAGTTTTATGTTCATTGTAAAATGAGTTTGCAAGAAAGCCTCTTCCTTGGAATCTAAACATTTCCCCCCAACTTGAGGATTGCCACCCGAACATGCCCAGAAAGGAAGACCCAAACTAAAAAACACAAAACAACCTAAAAAAACAAAACAAAAACAAACCCCTGCATGCCAGCAGTGAAATGTTTCAGCACTGGAAGATGCTTGTGCTAAAGCAAGCAGTCATCCCCATTGGGAGCGCCAACACCAGCAGCCATTTGGGAAATGAATGTGGGGCAAAGTGCTGAGGTTGGGTTTGGTGGGTGAATTGAGGGATTTGGGCAGCAATCTAGAGCAGGGGTGGCCAAACTTGCTTAATGTAAGAGCTACATAGAATAAATGTCAGATGTTTGAGAGCTGCAAGACATGAACAAATATTACACATTTTTACTGGGAAATATGCAACTTTGCTTTTTATTAACATTAAGTGAGACTGCCAAAAATAATAACAAGAACGGTACAAGTAGATATTGTTAATGATATCTATTTGTCTGATGATATCTGTTTGCTAATGATACTTAGCTTCCCCAGCCACCCTGCCGGTAGCCACACAATGTGTGTGAAAGAGCCACATGCGGCTCCCGAGCCACAGTTTGGCCACCCCTGATCTAGAGCCTCCAGTAGCTTCGGGGGTGAAATTGACCAAGACAGGAGGTAGTTTGAGTTTTGCCAGCCTGGAGCTCTGGTCAATTTCCCCTCTCCACAGAGTTTTACTCTCTGGCTCAATCCTGCCCTCAATCAAAGTCACATTTGACCACAGAACTCCCCGATTCACTATTGAAGCCATGATCTGAGGCTAGTGAGCAAACGCCATGCAACCAGCAGCGCTTACTCCAGAGCAGAAAGTCCCACTGATTGGGCTAAAAGTTGATTTTAGCTGTTTTCCTCCAGTACTAGAAGAAGAAGGGAAAAAACCCTTAAGGATGCATATTGCAAGCAGAGGGGAAAAACCTGTTGAAACTAGGGAGGGTGTTAATTCATTCTTTGAAACACAAAGAGGGATCTGGAGACATCACAGTGTGCTTTCCATCACCTTGGTTTGTTTGCTCATCAATATTTAATAGCTGAAACCCCCCCCCCTCCCACCAGAGCAATTTTCATCAGGGAAGGGGGGGCGGTATAAAATCTTCCAGTGCAAAGGGGGAAAGGGAGCCCACTCCAAGGGGAAGGAGAAATCCAGAACTTCTTTAAAAGCAATCTTTAGTCTTTTGGGCAAGATCAGGTTTGGAGGTGTAGGGTCCGATTAAAAGGCATGCCTGAAACCCCTGAAATGCACAGATCCTCAGAGTATGTGTCTCCTTGAGCCTGCTGCAGCGCTTCACTGCATGTGCAAAACAAAAATTTTAAAAAGCAGAAAAACAATTGTCAAATGTGAATCCAAAAGGGATGGAAGATTGATGGGGAAAGACCAAAGAAAAAATGTCAGTGCGAACTAATCGCACTGATAGCATGATCATTGGAAGTGCCATGACACCGATGAAAACAGGCTGCAGTCTGGAAAACACGACTCAAGTCAAGACTCTTTCTGCTGCATTTTGTACCAATGGAAGTTTCCAGATATTATTCACAGACAACACCATGGAGAGCGCATTACAATTGCCTAATCTGAGTGGTACTGAGGAAGGTATGATTGCGACAAGAGGTGTAATCCTGAGCAAAGTGACAGTGGGTATAGAATAGGGGTAGTTTTGCTTAGGATCTTATTGGAAGTCTGTTCACTCCTGGAAAGTTGGCAAATCGGGGGATGCTGGCTGAAGAAAACTTCTGGACTTGGCTGCCACCTGCTTGTTAAGTCGCAGGGATGGATCCAACAAAGCCTCCAGTTATGACCAGATTTCCCCCAGTTTCAGTCCATTATTGTTTTAGAATTGCGCCCTGTGAGCACATGGCAGAGTGAGGATATGAGCCTGGGTCTCCTAGTCCCACTCCAGGCTGGCATGTATTCTTAATGTAGCCATTCCACTTTGGAAACAGGAGAAGGTAATTTGGATCTCCAAAATCTGGAGAGAGAAATGGGGTGAAGACAATTTCAGAAGCATTCAGAATCAGAAGAATTTAATCTGGTTCAAAGCCAGCCTTAGAGCAGCTGAAAACAATAAACAAAAGGTCATAAAATTTAAATACGGGGTCAAAATGGCGATGTACAAAATAGAATCTACAATTTTACAAGAATTTCAAGATTTTATGATTATACACCGTCCAGAGTTATAGTTATACGGGGAAGAGAAGGCAGAGTAATACTTTGACCCTTCATTTCCCTTTTAAGCCATGGCCTTTCTAGGATAATTATAGAGCATCCCACAATTAGAAGACACCTTTAGACATTTATTTGCTATTTTGAGGCCCCGTCCACATGAGCGAGATAAGCCAGATGGGAAGTGGCACAAATTTGTACCAGCGCAATTTGTGCCGCTTTTGCAGGATCACACAGGTCCATGGACCTGTGAGGGCGAACCGCCGCTGCGTGATCACACACAGCCGCAGGCGAGTTGGGGGGGGGGGGGGGGTTCTGGCCATTTTCAGTGCGCTTATCTGCTTCTACAAGGGGTCGATGACTTGCCTCTCCACCCTCGGGGTCATCTGATGATGTGCATACTGGGATGGGAGGTGGGGAAAAAACAAAAAGCCCGCTCCCCAATGCCACTTGTTTCCGCTGGTGCGATCACACCAGGAAAGGTCAGTTCTGGGCCGTCACAAACCATTTGAGACTGCCCTTTTCATTGGTAGCTAAATAAGCCGATTCCCCACCGGCTCAAAGTGGTTTGCGACACTTTGACACCGGCTGCAGGATGCTGCCCAGATGTGCTTGTGTGATCACACCACTTTGAGCCGGCGGGGAATCATCCTTCTTGTGTCGCAAATGGGTGCGTATGATCGCGCCCTGACATATGTATTGCTTTACAACAGTTGACCTTATAACCTTAGCTTGTTATTTCTGACTTTGCATATCTTAAGCATCATCATGTTACATGTTAATTTGCTGTTCAGACCCTGTTTATAAATTTGAAACTTACCTACCATTCCTATGTATTTGAAAAAGTGTGCGCGCACACAAAAGCTCATACCTTGAATAAACTGTTGTTGGTCTTAAAAGTGCCACTGGACTCTAAATTTGTTTTACAAAACATCTGATTACTGAATTTCAACTGTGCTTCCAACTAATTTATTGTGAATATTATAGGCTGCTGCAGAAAAATCTGGCACATGAGATTGTGATGTGTGGACTTACACCTAATAAGAACTTCTTAACCATTTCAGGAGGGGAACAATCTGGAAACCTTCTAGGTTTCCAAGTTTTAGTTCAGATTTCGTGATAAAATTGACAGTGCAGCATTACATGCTTGTTTGTCTCAACCTTTCCTGCTCAGCAAGGGCAGACTCTATCATCGGAATCTTCTTGTATCACCCTTCCACTATTGCAGAGGGGAGAATATTCCATCTGGCCATGGATAAGGACCTTTGATGGGATGGAATGTCTAGCAAGGAAAAATAAGGAGCCGGAGCTAGGGTGTATCTAATGTTCTCTGGAGCCAAGAAAATTGGAACTCTAATTAAGTCACTCTGCCCTTCTGTGTCCAGGACCCTTTGCTTTCCTAATCCAGTAACTCGCCTGGGAAGGAGCCAGGTGGACCAGTCCTCCCCCCCCCCCATCTGCTGCTGGAGACCCAGCTGCTAAATCTGGATTGTGGTGGTGAATGTTTATCTGTTCTCCAATCACCTTGCAGCTCCTTCCTCATTAAGAGGTCCTAATACGATGCCATGCTGTCAAATCAGAGCGGCTCCCCAATCATCCAACCCCCCCCAATGCATTTACAACACAAAGAGGGACAAAACCCATGAATCAGTGCTGTGTGATGAACATTTCATCGAGCTCCTCCCCTTCTACTTTTGGACTCATCTATTCCTTTGGCCTTTGGAGTCCTGAAATGAAATGATAATTTTCACTCGCAGACACCTGAAATAATAGCCCACGGGGTCTAATTTTTCCCTCGGTTTCCCAGACGACTTTGTTTTGACACCTGCAAAGAGCCTGTTCCAAATCAGAGCGAGCTTTTTCTCCCCATGTCACTCCACCACCCAAGTCGCTCTGACATTCAAGCCCTGCCCCAGCTGATGGGCAATTAGAAACACACTTCCCTCTCATGCAGTCGCTGTTTTTAGAGGCGATCTGTTCCTCAGGAGAAACTGGCATGGAGTAAACGTTTCAAGCCTGCCGTGCAACAGTCACTCAAGAGCTGGCAATTAGGGAAAGGCATATAAAATGCGGCAGATAGAATCTGAGCATGAGGGGGGGACATAAAACAATGCTGCATTAAATTGCCGGACTTGGTCTGGTTTCCTTTTCAGTTTTGCAATGAACTGCACCACTAAAATAATTCATAATCATTTAATTCTGTGCAGGTTTTTTTTCTCCCCTTGGTCGTCACGAGCGGAGAAGGTTTTTTTAAAAATCGTTAAACAGCTTTCCGTTCCCAATACTGAAAGCAGAACAAAATATTTGAGATAATTCTTCAGATTATGCTGAGATGCTCAAGAGGAAAGGGACAGGAGGAAGGTTCAGACGGCAGCGGCTCGATTGCTTCCATGTGTCGGTGCGTTATTTCCAGTAAAGCAAGCAAGCTGTGGGTTGATCCATTTCTAGGAATGTCAGCAGGAGGCCTGAGCACTAATTTGAAGAGAGCGTGATCAGGCCTAATCATATCAGATGCTCAGATTTAATCATCTTCAATCAAGTAGGATTAGAAATATACATGATGTGTAGTTCTGTGATTTGAATATCTGTGGGAATTGGTTGAGTTCTTACCCCTTTCCCATCTGTTTTTCCCTATTTAATTTTTTTTCCTCCCTAGAGATGCAATTTGTCCTTCTGAAGAAAAAGATAGAGATTAGATTAGGCCCTTCACTCGGAGTGTCATAGCAGCTTACAAACTCCTTTCCCTTCTCCCCACAACAGACACCCTGTGAGGTAGGTGGGGCTGAGAGACCTCTTTCCAGAACTGTCCTTGAGAGAACAGCTCTGACAGAACTACGGCTTGCCCAAGGTCATCCAGCAGCTGCAAGTGGAGGAGTGGGGAATCAAACCCGGGCCGATTTCGCACTGGCCAGTTTCCTCTTGTTCTCTCTGGAATTTCCCCTCCCAGTTTCCTCCGAAGTATTTTCTTCATTTTTCCACTTGGAACCTCAGCCCTTTCGATATAGCATGACGAAGGGTTTTCTCCAATTTTTTTTTAGAAACTCCCACAATGGGGCAGCCCTGATGAAAGGCGGGCGAGTAGGCGTGTTTTCATTTTTGGTTCTCCCCTGGAGCAAACAGGAAAATCCTCTAAAAACAGGATTTGTTTGCTCCAGGGAAACTCCGGTGCAGCAGGGCAATACTCCAGAGCAAAACGTGAGCCCAGAGCAACTAGTGTGAAATCGACCAGAAGCGCCGGTACAAGCATGAGGGCAAACCTGGGGCAAACGCTAGTGCGAAATCAGCCCTGGTTCTTCCAAATTAGAGTTCGCACACTTAACCACTACACCAAGCTCTCTGGTGAAAAAATACAGAAAGGGTATGCCTGTATTCATTTCTTTTTTTGTCTTCATATGTGGTCATCAGGCACTTTTATAGTTTCATAACACACATGAAGCTGCCATACTGAATCAGACCATCGGTCTATCAAGGTCAGTATTGTCCACTCAGACTGGCAGTGGCTTTCTGGGATTTCTGGTGGAGGCCTTTCACATCACCTACTACACACAGCCATTTTCATTGCTGGGGTCTCCCATTCCTTTGTTTCTGTTATAACATTTTTACAGTGTTTTATAGCCTTTGACACCTTTTAAAAACATTTATCTGTTAGCCATTTTATAATATGATTGCAAAAATAAGAATTGGGTACATTGTAAAAAAAACCGGCACCCAGAAATGGTGTGAAAACGAGGATTCCGATACATACAAAGGGAACGCAATAATGAAACGTGGAGTTTTGGGGTTGAAAGAGCAGGGCTATGAAATTTGGTGTGGTGGAAAGTCCCATCAAGTTGCAACCAACTTATGGGAACCCTGTAGAGTTGGGTTGAGGACCGACTGGCAGTCTGGCCCGCTCTGCCTCCGCTTTAAAAGCGGAGGCAGAGCGGCAGTCCAGACTGCCACATCTGCCCGGAGGAGGCGGCCCGGACGCAACACGTCCGGCACCGTGCTCCTCCTGCAGCAGCCAGGCACCACTTCAAAGTGGTGCCCCGGCTGCTGCGCGCGGGTTCCACCTGCTTCCGGCGGGTGTGAACACGCGCTGGGCCGGGAGAGCCGCGCAGCATTTTCCCGCTGCCGCAGGAAGCTGCCCGCAGTCTGGATTCTGTGGGTGGCTTCCTTGCGGCAGCGTCTGAATGCTGCGTGGTGGGGGCTATTCCCCCACCGTGTTCTGCTGCGCTGCGGAAGCGCGGCGGGGGCACCAATCTGTCCTCGGCCTTGTTAAGGCAAGAGAGAAACAGAGGTGGCTCACCATTGCCTGCTTCTGCATAGCAGCCGTGGACTTCCATGGTGGTCTCCCATCCAAGTACTAACCTGGGATGACCTTGCTTGGCTTCTGAGATCTGATGAGATCGGGATTGCCTGGGCCATCCAGGTCAAGATGTGAAATTTGGTAACAACCCTAAAATTTGGATTTCAGTTCCTGGAATACCAGTCACATTGGCAAACGTAGCTGTAGTCTTTGGAAGGCAGGGATTGATTACAACTCCCCGTCTAATGTACTTCTGGTGGCCAAACTAGATTTCTTGTTGCATAGGATGTGATATGGCCCTGAATGGTGCATATTACATTCCCAACATCCAATCAGTAAAGCAGTAAAAGGTATACAGATTTAAACCAATTAAGCAAAGGGTCAATATGTAAATACCCTGACCTGGATGGTCCAGTCTCACCAGACTTTGGAAGCTAAGCAGGTTCGGCTCTGGATCATATTTGGATGAGAGAACACCAAGGAGGTCCAGGGTTGCTATATGCAGAGGCAGGCAGTGGCAAAACACCTCTGAATGTCCCTTGCCATGAAAACCAGCTGTGACTTGATGGCACTTTTCACCATCGCTATAAGATGCAAATAGTTGGTTTGGATGCACCTAGGGCTTGCATGGATCCAAGTGTTTTGTTGTTTCACACAGAAGTTCCCCTTGCCATGTTGCCAATTAGTTTTGCATCTCTTCCCAGTTCCAAAACATTTTGCCAAATGGTACATGGGGGAGGAAGGTCCAGGAAACATGATCAAGAGCCCCACTGGGTGCACTGTTATGATTGCACTGCTCTTGGGATCTTAGCCAGCATGGGTATCACCTGCCCACTTTTCTTCTAGTACAGGAATAACACCATTTTCTGCTGTAGACACAGATGGCACATCCTTAATAATCTGGTTGCTTCTGCAGCAAATATTGAAAACCAGCCAAGGGATATTATTAAAATATTAATATTTTAATAATGTTAAAATGCATGCAGCCAGTATTGAAAAACGAGCACTATGCAGGATGTATGTTTGTGTATGGAGGGAAGAAGGGCTTGTGTGTTATGCCTTTGTTGTTATTCAGTCGCACAGTTAAGTCCGACTCTTCGCGACCTCATGGACCACATCACACCATGCCCTCCTGTCTTCCGTCATACTCCGGAGTTTGCTTAATTGCATGTTTGTTGCATTGATAACACTGTCTAACCAACTCATCCTTTGCCATCCCCTTCTTCTTTGACCTTCAATCTTTTCCAGCATCAGGGTCTTCTCTAGTGAGTTTTCCCTTCTCATTTGGTTGCCAAAGTATTTGAGCTTCAGTTTCAGTATCTGTCCTTCCAGGGAACAGTCAGGGTTGATTTCTTTTAGGATTGACTGGTTTGATCTCCCTGCAGTCCACGGGACTCTTAAGAGTCTTCTCCAGCACCATAATTAAAATGTATCTATTCTTTGGTGTTCGGCCTTCCTAGGTCTACATAAACATCTCCTTGATCTGTGCCTGGCCCCATATTATAGATTTTTTTGATCTACACTGGGGGACAGGTTCAGTATTAAAATTAGGGTAATTTATGTAAAATTAGATGGACACTCCATCTCTGAGTTGAATAACATTGCACTAGCATCCACAAATAATAACTGTTTTGTGTATCCCACAGACAACATATGTTAAGCAGTGGGACGACGGATTTGAAAATCAGTACATCAAAGGCACTATGAGCTGTAACTCGGAGCAGAGTCTGTTCTGGGCAACATCACCCTCCCATGACACCTTGTTGACTATTATTCTTGGGTTTGCTTTGTTTGATGCTTAGAATATTCCCTATTGTTTCTGTAATAGAAGTGATTTGCAAGTTGTTTGGCATTCATAAGTGAGATTAATTTCATTGGCAAGCTATTGCTGTGTGGTTAGCAGGTCAACTGCCTTTGCTGTTCCCATCAGCAAAGTGTCACCGAGTCACTCCCCTAGGGTTAAGTGCTTTTTCAGGATTAAGAAACTTCATTAAAATGGAAATATCCTTTTCAAAGTCCCCCCCCCCCCCCCCCGCCTGTGTCTTGTCTTTCATTCATTGCAGTAATGCTAATCTGGGCCTTGATCCGCTGGCTTGTTGAAGTCAATAGGAAAGATTTCATTAAGTTTTATGGCCAGGGATGAGGCCAATGACAATTACTAGTAACTATAAACTCTAAACAAGGATCAACTTGGGATGCCTTAATGAGATCCTGGACATGACACTGTGCAATGGCTTCCACTGGGCAGAGACACCTGCCATTGCTGTAATAGATAAGATTGATAACAATGGGTACAATAGTGTTGAGGTGACAAGATGTCCTAAGCTAGTGGTCTCCAGTCTTGTCGAGCCAGTGGGTACTCCTAGAATTTTGAGAACAGGGACTGTATGGCCCCACAAAGTGATTGCCAAAGGGCAGCAACCACAAATGGCTGTCATGTAGCGCTGGGGCATATCAGCAAATGTTAGAGGGTTGCAAGTCAGCCATTCTCTTATGATAGAGGCAGCTGTTTCTGACTGGGTGCTCCCGCCAGACACAAAGGTGATGCCTCCTATATTCTTCTGGCTGCAGGAAGTGCCTCAGTATGGTAGAGTTTGGGGAGGGTATGATATCACTTCCAGATGATGCTCTGGGAACATCCCCTAATCATGGGGAAATTCCTAGAGCGTCATTAAAGAGGCCATTTTCTGGTCATTGTTTCTTCTAGTTCTCAATTTCTTAGGAGTGGGGGATTGGGGCCAAGGCTGGGGGCTTACCTACCATGAGTGGGAAAACAGCAAGCCGATCCTGCTCTAGTAAGCTAAAGCTAGGACTTGACATTTACTTTGGGAAAGAGATGCTTTGCAGAAGAAGCAAGCAGGCACCAGATAACAATGGCAGGCCTTATGACATCTATGGAGGCCATGTTGGAAATCACTGTCTTAAGCCAAAGAGTCAGACATGAAAAATTTGCATGGTGAAAAAAAATGCCAGCCATAGATCACACTACTTCTTGGACCTAAATCTTTCCATCCTTCCTCTTCCAACTTTTTCCAACTGGGGGGCTGCAGTGGCTCAGAGGTTAGACACTGAGTTACAGGCTGGAAAGTCAGTAGGTTGGCAGTTCGTGACCCTAGTGCCACATGACACAGTGAACTCTCATCTGGCCCCAGCTCCTGCCAACCTAGCAATTTGAAAGCAAGAAATTGCAAGAAGATTAAAAGGTACCGTTCAGTGGGAAGACATTCTGTGTGCCTCAGCATTTAGACATGCTGGCCACATGACTATGAAGAAGTCTTCAGACAGTGCTGGCTCTTTGGCTTGGAAAAACAGAGATAAGCACTGCCCCCTAGAGTCGGATTCGACTGGCCCTCAAGCAAGGGAAACCTTTACCATTACCTTTTAACATACAACCCCTAAATAGATTATGGTACATTCCTTTCTTCTTCCATCCTGATTATAATCTGTAGGGATTTCCTACCATGGATATAGGTGGGCTTAAAAAAAATATCATGCAAGAGACATAAATTTGTGTTAAATTGGACAGGTTTAAACCATAGTATTGTTCCATTCTCAGGATGTATATTGGAATTTTACTAGCTGTCTCACTTCTGATCAAAAGTTGGAACTTTACTGATTGACCATATCCACATCAATTCTTCAATATGTTACATGTTCTGATGATTTCTGATCATTAGGAACAGTCAGAAACCTACTAATTTGACTTATTCTGGCACTTTGCTGTCTGCTTTTATTTTTCTGGATGGGAGAGGTAATAACAGAAGAGAATGACTCAGCAAAAATGTGTGAAAGGGACATTATCCAACATGACCAAGTTGCTAATATTCCCACCAAAGATGAACATCCAGATTTGCATTTCTGTGCAGTGCTTTTATTTTCTATTAATCACTGCATCATCAGTACTTTGGGGAGAACTTTCTGATTCTGCCAAAGTTCAGGTTCTATTTGTGACTGTGATTTCATTCACTGGGGTTCTAGTTGCTGTGCAGGACTTTTGCTTGTACCTGCCGGTTGGCTGGCAGGCAGGCAGGGTTGTGCAAATGGGAAAGATAAAGACGTGGATGAACCTTCCTCCAGATAAGAAGCTTGCCTGCTTTGCAACCGGAGGGACAGAACCAGAATCTAGCTATGCTATAGCCTCAAAGACGATATACAGGCATTATCATATATTTGCAGAGAATGGAGGCAAAGGTGTTTTGGTTGCACTGTCTGGGAGGCAGATGCTGGGGGTGGGTGGTATAGAGGCAGAATCAAGCCATGCTGCACACTCCCCACCATGATAGGCCCAGCAAAGCAACATTATTACTTGGACTCTATATTTTGTCAGCAATTTCACTTCTCTGCTTTATGGTGTTGATTTTGTAGGTCGATTCGGGTTGTGTCCATGTGTTGAAAGGTTTCATACTTGATGTATTAATATTGCTAATTTGCTGATGTACAAATCACATTAGATGTGTACATTTTACAGGAATAATGCACTGCAAGGAAACAGAAAGCAGAGTGAAAAATAAACAGTTCACACTGGGGGGAAAGCAGAAATCACACCTCCTGAGCTGTTGTTTGCCCAACTCGGGAAAGAAACAGGCACCTTACACATGACCAGATGTTTACCCTTGTTGGGCAAATAGCAGTTCTGTGGACCAAAGGAGCCTGGGAAAATGAGGAAAGGGGAAACTGCCCTATGCCATGGCTCAAGACTGGGACAATATGCTATTTATCTTTACAAATCCTATAGAAGAACACAAATCTCCGTGCTACATCTAGTTTGACTCCCCTGCCCTCTGCTTCAGGCCACTGAATCCCCCCACAAATGGTCTTCTGTTCACCAGGAGCATTTTGGGGAAGGAGATCAGGGGCTGCAATGGGGGGGAGAAAGAAAAGTTCCTTTCTGCTGGTGGAAGCCTCTTTCATTCACAGAAAGTGTAGTCTGGATCTGACACAGTCAGAGTACAATTGCTACAAAATGTTTCTCAAAACAGAACTTAGCATTAAAATTTAGAGTTCCTATACACATAAAAGTCCAGAGAAGTTTTAAGTGATGGCACATGTAACCTGGGTAGACAGTCAGATTGTACAGCCCTTCCTGGATGATACCATTGGGGTTTTTCTCCAAGAGACCTCTTTTCATTTTTGTTCTTGGCTTTGAAGGGTCTTAGAATGGGAGTCCCACTCATACCACTTGCTTTTCCTTCTTAATCTCAAGTCAAACTGCCAGAGATCAAGCCTAAGTTAAACAACCTTCTTAGAGCTGCTTCTCTCTACAGTTCCTTGTATTACTTCCGTGAGGAATTCCTTCTATTTCTTCCATGGGGAATCTCCCCATGACTGCATCTTAATTCTTTCTGGTGGGGTGACAAGATACCATGACCCAACTTGGATGGCCCAGGTGAGCTTGATCTCATCAGTTTTCCTGAGTTAAACAGGCTCAGCCGTGATTCATGCTCGGATGGGAGTCCACCAAGGAAGTCCACGGTTTCTACCTGGAGGCAGTCAATGACGAACCATTTCCATTCATCTCTTGCCTTGAAAACCCTACAGGGTTGCCATGTTGGCTGTGACTCGATGGCACTTTCAACCACCACCAAGATACTATAATGTTCTTCCATGTAAAAAACCAACATCAGAACCTCTCTGCATGTAGAAACTACCAGCTGGAGATGGACTACCTCTAGGCAAGAACCTTTTTTCCCTGATACACTGAGGGTGTGTCAGATGGGCAGCTAATCCCACCATTGGCCCAGTTGTAATTTGAGATAGATCTTTTTGATCCAGCATTGGACGACCAGACAGCTCGCCCATGAAGTGCTTTACCGTACGTGACTCCTGCGGTGGATTGTCTAGATGGCATCCACTGTAAAGAGCCGTGCGGTTGGCTTTAAAAAAAAATCCTGTCTGCACATGCGCATATGCACCTCACCACATACTTGTTTTTCTGCGCATGCACGGACTAAAATGGTAAAAGTGCCACCAGCGGTACCTTCCTCTAGGTAGCCTTTCAGTTTATCAAGTTGATAAAGTTCAGGGGACTGTCAGAAACATTAAATTGTTCGGATCGCTTGAGTGGAGCTCTGGGGATGTCACATGTTTACGTGGTTATGCGCACATCACTAAGAGTTTTTTTTTTAAATGGTGGCCATTCAGGATGGTCTGGAGACCATCCCTACGGGCTGATTGCATGCTGGAGGTACAACCTGAGAGTGGAAAGTCTGGCATTGGCCTGTCGGCCAGCTTTAGACCGGACTTTCACTACTACTATCGTTTAAGTACGGATCCCCGATGTGCCTGGCACAGCTCAAAAGAGCCGTATGAATGCACCCTGAGTTTCCGAAGGCAGCTTTTGACAGGAAGTAATATTTGTCCATACAATCTGCTCACCTGAAATTTGGTCTTCTACCAAATTGGGGGGGGGGGGGGGGAATACACACAGACACACTCCAGCATCTGAATCAAATCTGAACTACTGCACAACAATGTTTCCTTTGTGGAAGAATAAACAGAGAAAAAACATTATATCAGAGTGAAAAATACATTTGGGTTTTTACAGGAAATATGTAAATGACTTAAAGTTTTTGCTCATGCATCTGCCCATGAGAGAAAAAAAACCTTGGCCTCCTAAAGACGGAGGAAAAAGATAAAATGAAAGATTGCAAGTGTGTCAATAGGCTACCAATAATAGGATTACCAATAAGACAACACAAGCTGGTGGAAACCAAGTGCATCAGCTGGACAGTTGTTTCATGTAGTTGTCGGCTACCAATAATAGGATTACCAATAAGACAACACAAGCTGTTGGAAACCAAGTGCATCAGCTGGACAGTTGTTTCATGTAGTTTAAGGTGGTTTCATGTAGTTTGATGCCATGTGGCATTAACTGGTACCATATTTTGTCAGAGTTAGCAACTATGTGTAGAAAGCTGCCCTGGCAGCCTTCCCTCAGGCTTTGGGGCTACAGGAATGGAGAAAGGGGGGTGTTGTTCCATTTCCTTTGTTGGAAATGTCTCATCAGCTGCTTTACACCCATTATGAAGAAAGACAGAAATGGCTGAAAACAGTTGCTGAGGAAGAGGAGATGGGATTTTGGATTAGTGAAAAGAGTAAAACCCATCTCTTCTGACACTGCAGCCGAGGGTTGCCGGGTCCTCCCTGGCCACTGGGAGGGGGTGGGGGCCCATCAGGTTGACAGTTCCAGGTTGGGAAACTCCATTGGTGGGGTGGATCCTGGGGAGGAGAGGGACCTTTGCGGGGTACAATCCATAGAGGCTGCTCTCTGTAGACTGGAGATGAGCTATAATTCCAGGGGATCCCCAGGTCCCACCTGGAAACTGGCATTCCTACACAACCCTGACCCATATCCACACTTTTTTGGGAGGATCCGGTCCCCCAGCCTAAGACATCTTTTGACCTTAAGATAATGTATATGAAGTATTTAGGGTGCTTAGGCTAAGTAAAGTTTGGTGTAGTGGTTAAGTGCGCAGACTCTAATCTGGGAGAACTGGGTTTGATTCCCCACTCCTCTACTTGCACCTGCTGGATGACCTTGGGCAAGCCATAGCTCTGTACCAGCTGTTCTCTCAAGGACAATTGTCTCAGAGCTCTCTCGGCCCCACCTACCTCACAGGGTGTCTGTTGTGGGGAGGGGAAGGGAAAGGAGTTTGTAAGCCGCTCTGAGACTCCTTTGGGTAGTGAAGGGAAGGGTATAAATCCAATCTCTTCTTCTTCTTCTTCTTCTTCTTCTTCTTCTTCTTCTTCATAGGCTCCTAAGAGCTTCCACGTAACTTTTCTACTTGTGAGAAGCTTTTAATTTCAAACTTCTTTCCTCGGCTTCTGAAAAGGTTTTAGAAGTTGTTTGTTTTGTAAAAAAAAAGAAAAGAAAAGTGCAGTCCTGCTTCCTCTGGGAAAATATTTTAAATTGTTCCCTATCATTATCCCCCCATTTTTAAGGTTTCCATATTTTAGCCTTCAGCCTTTGTACCGGAGGGAGTGGTAAGTTTTGGCACAACATAGTTTGTTAGCAGTCCTTTTAATAGCTGCCACTAATCATAAAATGCAAGCGCTCGTATCTCTGGGACTGTAACCATCACAACGTTCTTAATATAGATGGAATGAACGTCTGGCACATTTGCTGAGCTTATTTGCTTTTTACCCCTGGGAGCAGAGATGAATATTTATATATTTGATGTATAAGCTCTTTATTAATAGTTTGATGTCCTAGGGAGAGGGGAAGTTTATTTCAGGACTGATGCGACAGCAAAATTTTGCTTACTCACTTGTCATCACATATCCCTGCCTTTGGTAAATCTGGATACCTTGCCAGTCTTAGTGGTTACTGTTTTAATATGGACAAGACTGGCTTGTGTTAGACCAGGGTAAACACATGAAGGTGCCTTATACTGAATCAGATCCTTGGTCCATTGACGTCAGTATTGTCTACTCAGACTGGCAGTGACTCTCTGGGGTCTCAGGCAGAATCTTTCACATCACCTACTGCCTGGTCTTTTTAAACTGGAGATGATGGGGATTGGACCTGGGATCTTCTGTATGCCAAGCAGATGCTCTGCCATTGAACCATGGCCCCTCTTGAATGACAGAAAGTTCCCCATTCCGAGTTGGTTTTTGTCAGTTTGTATTGTATGTGTCTGCTGTAGGTAGGGTTGCCAGTCCTCCAGTGATTCCTAGAGCGGCACGATATCACTTCTGGGGTTTTCCTGGAAGAGATGCCATGCCATTGCTGATGGCCATGCCCATCTCTCTGCCTCCCTCCAGTCTCCCACTGGTGGCCAGGCCAGGCCACCCTTGTAAGATTTATGGATTAGTTTGTTTGTTACTAATTAATTAAAATATGTATACCCTGGCTTTCTCTTGTGTCTCCTTTTTCCTGTGTGCTTAAAAGTGAAGTCTGGGAATCTGGTTAATGGATCTTGTTCTGACATGAAGATAACAGTAATGGGGAAAAAAGCCCAGACCTAGCCCCTAGACTGATTTCACACGAGGCGCTGCTTCGCCGTCACTCTTCCCTTTGCCCCGATTGCATGCTTCAGTTTCTCACTATTTGCCACTGGGCGCATTTTGACCCACGGCTTTGCCCGATTTCCTCCGTGGCTTCAGTAATTCTCAAAAAACAGGATCACTGAAGCCGCAGGGTAAATTGTGTGAAGCCACGGGTCAAAATGCGCCCCACAGCAAATAGTGAGAACTTGAAGCACACAATCAGGGCAAAGGGAAGAGCGATGGCGAAGCAGCGCCTGGTGAGAAATCGGTCCAAGTCTTTTATGGGATGCCCTCTGGGAATTCCTCCACCAAGTGTGCATGGAGGCATGCTAGGGTTGCCAGGTCCAGCTTGGGAAATACCTGGAGATTTGGGGGCAGTGCCTGGAAAGGGTAGAATTTGTGGATGGGAGGGAGCTCTATGGGGATGTGGTTCTATACAATCTTCCCTCCAAAGCTCCCATTTTTCCTAGAGGAAGTGAGCTCCGTAGTCTGGAGATCAGTTGTCATTTCACAGATCTCCGGGCTCCACCTGGAGGTTGGCAGCTCTACCTGGACACCATACCAATTGATAACCAGAGAGGCTACTCCCTTCTGCTTCCACCACAAATGGGAGATGACAATAGAGGCTTTAAGTTGTGCTGTATAATTTTATTTTAATAACAAAACCCCCCAAGATGTAAGTAATACATTACTACATTTTCCCATAAACGACCATCTCTGATAAAGAGAAACATAAATATAAATGAATATATAGACCATCATTCATGATCATCTATATCATCTATTATATTATAGCTAACTGTATTTTTCTATCAAAATTGTCGAACAGAGCTTACTTTATTACATAAAAATTATTTATATACTCTCTGATGTCTCACTCTTTTAAAAAATCTATGCTCTATCTTTTCTTCATTCCTTCATTCCTAATATTTCATCATTAAGTCCTACAGGCTTGGATGGAGTTTAAAGGAAACCAAAATAATTGCATTCTCTTCCTTCCTCCATGTTTCTGTGTGGGGTGTGGGTGTGTGGACATTTGCATACATCCACACAATTAGTTCCTAACCTCCTAGTGGGTCCTGGGGTTCTTCTGAAATTGCAGCTGATCTCCAGTTGTAACTCTATGGCATTATAACCCCACTGAGGTTCCGCCACTCCTCAAACCCTGCCTTCCCCAGGCTCCACCCCCAAATCTCCAGGAATTTTCCAACCCAGAGTTAGCAACACAATATCCAGCTCAGAAGAAGCTCAACTATGGTGACATTCAACACCAGCTTTGGAAAGGTTTTTGCTGCTTAGTTTCTGTGTGTCAGGCTGCAGTTAAAGGGATGGGAGCTGACCTACTAAAGAAGTCTGCGACTCCTAAGAGTCTGTCTGAAAAATGCTTCCCTGCCCTTTTATTCCCATATAATCCACAGCACCTCCTTTAAAGTCTACAGTAGAAGTGTTTGTGTGCAGTTCACTTCAACAGGCCTCCTGCTGCCACATGTATTTTAGAGGAAGGGAGAGCCTGATTTTTCTACATCAAGGATTCCACCTGGAGCTTAATAGAGGCATCTCTTTGGATGGAAAGAGTAGACAGAAATGTTACCTAGAGTTGAAGCATAAGTTTCATTTGCTGACTTTTGCAATTTGCATTTTAAATTCAAAGTTTTCCATCAAAATCCACTAATTTTTTTGGAAATCTACAGCCAAAGTTGGCTGATTGGCTTTGTCTTACCTGTTCCAGAGGATGGGTTGTGTTAGAGTAGAGAAGAAAGAAAGCCATTGGCCTGCCTGGGACCAATCAACATTCCCCCCCTTCCCCATCCCCAAATGGTCTCATCTGGCCTTTTCACCTGGTCATTATGCAACCATTACATCAGATCTGAGAAAGCAAGTGAGGGGGAGTTGTTGAAGTGTAGAATATAGGATCTGTGAGACCTAAGTTCAAATCTCCACTTTTGTTGCATTCAGGGCAAAGCCTGGCACTGTTACTCTATTTGGGGTTTCTGGGATACACAAATATAATGACAACCAACAAGGCAAGAGACAAGAGTAGACTGAAGTCTGGGAACCAAAGGTTCAGTCCAGGGTCAAAGGACCGTGGGGGTGGCCAATCGGTTCCTGGCCGGCTGTCATGTGGCATGCTTCTCATTCTGGGGAAGAGCCTCATCTTCAAGAATCGTAGGCCACTTTTCACAGTGAACCACTGAACACGTGCAGACATGAAGCCATAAGGTTCAGTCCCCAGCATCTCTGGCTCATGAATATCAGGTGTTGGGAAACATCCACCTTGCAGTATCCCTGAATGGCCATGGCTCAGCAACAGAGCATGGCATGCCAAAGGTCCCAGGATCAGTCCCTGGTGTCGCCAGCTACAGATTTTCAGCCAGCAGTGCAAGGTCTGGGTCTCTAGCTGTGAACACAAGCAAAGGTTAGCAAGGACAGAGTACAAAGATAGCAAGTCAGGGTAGAGCAGGTCAGTTCACAGAAGAGTGTGGCGTTCAAAGTTGTGTCCACAGAAAGCCTTGCTTAGCATGTTCCTTTTATCTGCCCCATTAGCTGCCTCATCCCCCTGAAGCCCAGGTGGTGCTTTTTACTGCTGAGTTCATCATCCTCCAGGTACAAGTCCTTTGCTTCTCTATCAGCTTGTCATTCCTGCTCCTGCAAAGAATCTGCTCCAGGGATTAACAGTGATTACTGCTGATCATCTCTATTGCTGTCAAATGCTTTCTCCTTCTTCTGCACTCTGCTAGTTCAGGAGAAACTGGTGGCGACTGATGCTCTTATATCTGTGTTATTTCTTTCTTCTCCTGCCAGAATGAGCCACTTGGCCACAGCTGCAACATGTTCTTGCTTCCTGATGCTTCTCTCACTGGGTCTGCTTCTTGACCCAGCTGCTCAGGCAGGTATACCATTGGTGTGGGGCTCAACTCTTCCATTTCCTCCTCCTCCTTAGAGGAGGAGGCAGCTGGCTGGACCATGATACCATCCCCCATCAGGCCCCCCCTCCTGATGGGCCTGGAGGCCCAGGCTTCCTGGGCTAGGCCCCATGGAACTGTTTCACCAGGTCTGGGGCATACAGATTCCCTGCTGGTCTCCAAGATCTGTCCTTGGGCCCTTCTCCTTCCATTCCACAATGTACTGAAGCTGGCTGCAGCATCAACAATAGTCCAGGAGCCAAACCACCTTGTATTCCGCCTGGCTTTCCACCAGCACTGGGGGTGGAGGTGGGACAGGTGTGCAGAACAGGTGTGGGGGTGCCATGAGTGTGAGCAGGGACTGATGGAATCCATCTGCAAACTTCATAGCACTGCATGTATTGGGTCATGTCTCCTTGCATTGGAGGCCACCAGAAATCCTGGGATAGGAGGTACAAGGTCTTGTAGTGCCCGAAATGGCCTGCAGGCTGAGCATTATGGGTCAGACGCAACAGAGAAAGGGAGTGGAATAGAACTATTGCTCTTCTTTAGGAGGACACTGTTCTGTAAATGCAGAGAGGTGAGTAACTCTCGCTCTGCAAAGCAGAGCCGTGGGTGTGAAATGGGCTTTTTCAAGCATGTGAAAGATTCCAGGTTCTTCTTTTTTTAGGTGAAACAACAACAACCCCCTCCCAAACCAAGCAAAAAGCATAGCTGAACAGAAGAGAAATCAGTCTGCCAGGTGAAAATAACATAATTGTTCATTTTGCATGGAGGTGAAACACAGAAACAGTACTTTTGAGAAAGGATATGCAAGCATGTATTTCATTTTATCTGACAGGTATTCCAACACATCTTCATTCTATGTGAGGCCATGAAATGATTTGCTTTTGAAGCTGGTAGGGAGCATTAATTTGAAGTCCCGTTTTGAAATGAATGCTCTGAACTGAACTCGCAGCCTGACAACATTTACATGCTCTGGCAGGCATGCAGAGGAGCAGGGCACAATTATCCTCTGCTGGGGCACATTTCATCTTCTTCTGGCTCAAAGATGTTCAAAGAGTGGTGCCTTCTAGAATAGATCCAGGTGGGGCAGCCGCGTTGGTCTGAAGCAGCAGAACAAAGTTTGAGTCCAGCGGCACCTTTAAGACCAACAAAGTTTTATTCAATAAAATAAAACTTTGAATAAAACTTTGTTGGTCCTAAAGGTTCTGCTGGACTCAAACATTGTTCTGCCCTCCAGAATAGCTTCTAGCCTCTTTCCAAGTTTTCCTTTCACAAGTGTTGGACAGACCCTGTTTGCTCAGTGTTACCATTCTGATGCATCTTCCCAAAGGACTTTCTTTCCACACCCAAAACAATAACATTCAATGTTTGTATCCTGGTTTTAGTGTGTGTTTGCCCTTCAAATCTTGTTTTTATGGTAATCCTTACAACAGCCCTTTAAGGTGTGTGTGTAAAGTGTCATTAAATCACAGCCGACTTAAGGTGATCCTGAAAGGTTTTCAAGGCAAGAGGCGAACAGAGGTGGTTTGCCATTGCCTGCCTCTCTGCAGCAACTGAGGGTATGCATTCAGTTTCTCCAAGCTGGAAAATGCTGGGAGAGGCGGCCTTGGCCATCAGGAGAAAAATAAAGTAAAAAGTCACAGTCAGAACAACAGTGCAACATCACTTCCAGGGAAAATGCAGAAACCATAAAGTAAAACTATAGAGTTTCTGGTGATTACTAGAGTGGTGCAGTGTCACATCTGGGTTTTCCCTGGAAGTGACATCACACTGTTGTGCTGACAGTGCCCCCATGTTCCTGCACTCCCAGAATCCTGCCATTTTCCAGATGCTGGATGGCAAACTTAAGTACAGGCCATTCTACCACCTCAGGGCTTGAGTTAATTCATTCTCCTGCATGAGTAAACCAGGCCTTACGGAAGGGCCACATTTAAGAAAAAAAGAGCAGGTTTTTATACCCCACTTTATTTTACTTAAACGCGCCTCAAAGCGGCTTACTACTGTCTTTCCCTTCCTCTCCCCACAACAGTCACCTTATGAGGTAGGTGGGGCTGAGAGAGTTCTGAGAGAACTGTGACTTGTCCAAGGTCACCCAGCAGGCTTCATGTGGAGGAGGAGTGGGAAATCGAACCCAGTCCAGATTAGAGTATGCTCCTCTTAACCATTTGACTGTGCTGGTTCTTCCCACTTAAGTCCCCACTTTGGTCTGAAACTCAGTGCAGGCCTTGTGCCAGTCCCTATTTTGGGGGGGACTTATAGTGAGCTCACTGGCATGCAGGAGATCCCATGTTCAATTCTTCTGTACTGTATTAAAGGATTTGAGGCAGCAAATATGGGGAAAGACCTCCGTTTGCTGGAGGCCCTAGTGAGCCACTGCCAGACTGAGCAGACAATGTTGGGCTAGGTGGACAAATATTCTTGTTTGGTAACAAACAGTCGCATATGAAATATATAAAACCCTATTCTTTTTTCTCATTTCCAGTACAGCAGAAAAGGGGAGGATTTCCCAAGGTGGAGTGCTAATATATCAGGGTTGCTAATTTGCAGGTGAGCCCTGGAGATGTCCCAAAATTACAACTGATTTCCAGGACTTCAGATTATCAGTTGCCCTGGAGAAAATGGATGCTTTGCAGGGTGGGCTCTAATTTATTTATTTATTACTTTCCATTTATATCCTGCCTTGCCGAATGAACTGGCTGAGGTCCCTCTCCTCCACACACCCACTCGTCCCAGGCTCCAACCCTAAATCTTCAGGAATTCCCCAGCCCAGAGCTTACATCCCTAGCCTTTTTGTTGGTAAATGGGAATTCACAATGAGTTACGCATAGCTCAGTCCTGGAAAAAATTAACAAAAGAAAGATTTGCAAGAAGTCTGTTTATCTGCTGATAGTAAGAAAATGCCATATAACATAACAGTCCCATGTGGTCTGCAAAACTCTGCTCTGCACTTTGTAGCAAAGTTATATCAATAATAAAATATTACAGCTATGAAGGAGGGTAACGGAATCCTCATAAAAATCACAATGATAAAAGAGAAACTGCTTCAGATAGTGACAAATAACTTCCACATTAAGAAGCCCATCATGGCGAAACATGGCATTGCATCTGCTCAGCAAATGCTGGAAAGCCTTTGTTGTGTTGTGTTGCTGTTGATGCAGGAACTTTTGGACAATTCTCTTGATTTAAAGTTTCATAACTCCTGAGCATTAAGTAAAATACCATTGGATTGAAGCTCATGATAATTTCTACTGCCAGAAGAGAAAGAAATGGGTCTTTTCTGCCCCCCCCCCCCATCTTTCTGCATGCCCCAAATGCTGCTCCTGACGATGGGGGACTCTCAGGAACAAGATGGGGATGAATTGGAAAGGGGTCTGCAGAGTTTTTTGTGGGGAGGGAACTTAGTAGAAATTGCTTGCCTTTCATTATCTGGAAATTTATTGCTGGATGGGAAACCCAATGTTTCTCCCCATTTTTGTTTTCAACCGTGTGTTATGCAAGACTTGGCACAAGATGGTAGGTCAGCCAAAAAAAAAAGAAAAAAAGACCCAGTTCCCAAAACCATCTGGTTCATTTCAAATATCACTGTTTAATTCTTCCCTTCTGAGAAACAAGTCGGCGAGTATTTGCTTTCAACCTGATGGCCTCTCTCATTGCTGCGTCTCTCTCTTAGCCTCTTTGAGTATTTTCCACGCAGAGGAAAAACGTAGAGGAAAAGGGACAAGCTATTTTTTTCAGACAGTTGATTACTTTCACTCAGTTACCAATGGAGCTTCAAAGGGAGAACAGCTCAGGTTACCTAACAAAGAGGACAGAAATTTATCATGTCAGCCTTTACTTGGGCCATCTTCACATGGAAATGGGAGGCCCCTGGTGATAATGGCTGAGTCTAGAATAGGGCTCATTTCGTAGCAGGAGCTCCTTTGCATATTAGGCCACACACCCCTAATGTAGCCAATCCTCCAAGAGCTTACAGAGCTCTTCTTACAGGGGCTACTGTAAACTCTTGGAGGATTGGCTACATCATGGGGTGTGTGGCCTAATATGCAGAGGAGCTCCTGCTACGAAACGAGCCCTGGAGAGGACCATTCTAAGTCTGATGGAGTTCAGTTAAGAAACAAGGAGACAGGTGAACTGCCTAAAAGTATTACTCCCTTCAAAGATGATTGAGTCACACTGGCATTTTATACGAGCATATTTCAGGGTTTTTTAAAATATACATTTTAATCTTTTTGCTGTCAGATCACGGCTAACTTACGTGATCCCATGAGATTTTCAAGGCCAGAGATGTTCAGAGATGCTGTGTGTGACAGCCCTGGAGTTCCTTGGTGGTCTCACATCCAAGGACTAACCAGGGCTGACCCTGCTCCGCTTCTGAGATTTGATGGAATTAGGCTAGCTTGGTCTGTACAGGGACAGATTTTAGGGTGCTGTAAAATGATTGCATATAGATGATTGCATTAAGACGAATGCAAGACAATTAAGGGAAAGTATCTTATCTATTTAATTGCCCTGCTTTTGTCTGAAGTTTACAGAATACACAAATATTGTTCAGACGAGCCAGGTTGGGTTGGGGTGATGTCCAGTGTAATCACAAGTCCTGGATCCGCTGGCCTGGCTTATTCAGGGCCATGAGCAATGGGCTATAGAATAAGTGCCCAGAGGACTCTTTGGCTTGTGACTTTGGCCAAATCCAGGTTTAAATACTGGCAAGCAGAAAGGGAAATATAAGCTTAGCCCAGATCTTCTGCAGCTAGGGTTGCCAGCCTCCAGGTGGGGCCTGGGGAGCTCTCACTTTTCCAACTGATCCCCAGCTGACAGGGATCAGCTCCCCTGGAGAAAATGGCTGCTTTGGCATTGTAGCATGCTGAGGCCCCTCCCTTCCCTTCCCCTCCCCTCCCCAAACCCCACCCTCTCCTAGATCCACCTCCAAAGTCTCCAGGTATTTTCCAACCCCAACCTGGCAACCCTATCTGTGGCTGGCAGAACAGTTACCAAGATTCCACTCCACGAGTTAATATCTGACTCCAGTCATGGTAACAAGTCAGCTGGACAAGATTCACAAGTACCTTCCAAAGACTGAATTTCTTCTGACTCTCTCCAGAGTGAGTTGAACTCCACATTGTGGTGCAAGTTCTAGAAGGTGCCTCAGTGAGGATTCTTTACAAGGCGTATGCCCTGGCTCAGATTCTGGCACTCCTCCAGCATCTGTATTCTACTGACAGTCCTAGTAATGGATAAATAGGTAGATATGGGGCCTTGGGCAAGGTCTTGGGCAACTGGTGAGGTGGCAACTCTGAAGTTTGGGGGTGGCCACTTCATTGGTTTTGGCTGCTGGCTTTTTGGTCAGGAGAACTCCATCTGATGGAATTTGTAGGTCTTTGTGGAGCTCTCATCTCACATTGTTGGCTCTGTGTCATTGTCCCCTCACCCCCGACTAGGGATGTGGCAGCATCCTTCTCTGAGTTGCGGTTTGGGGCTATGATATGGTTGCCAGCTCTGGAATGGAGGATTCTTGGAGAGCTGGGGAGTGGAGCCTGAGGAGGTTGGAGTTTGGGGAGGGGGCTCAGCAGGGATATGATGCCCTATGGCCTACCTTCCAAAGCTGCCATTTTCTCTGGAAAAATTGATACCAGTAATCTGGAGAGCAGTTGTAATTCCAAGAGAACTCTAGGCTCCACCTGGAGGTTGGCAACCCTAGACTACAATGATAACCATTATGGGATACTTGAAGGTACCTGGTTTGCTAGCAGAGAAGACAGAATGCTGGAGAAGGAGCCAATCTGAGCCAACGAGACCGTTCTTATTTTTTAACCAAAAAATCCCAGCAGCATAAAGAAGAATGACCTTTATGCTGACTAATTAATACATCTCTTGAGTTGGAGAAGTAAAGGTAAAGGTTTCCCTTGTTTGTAAGCCAGTTGAATCTGTCTCTAGAGGGCGGTGCTCACCTCCGTTTCCAAGCCAAAGAGCCAGCGCTGTCCAATGACGTTTCTGTGGTCATGTGGCTGGCATGACTACATGCTGAGGCGCACGGAATGCTGTTACCTTCCCACCAAAGTGGTACCTATTTATCTACTTGCAATTTCTTGCTTTCAAACTGCTAGGTTGGCAAGAGCTGGGGCCAGAGATGGGAGCTCACTTTGTCATGCGACACTAGGGTCTCGAACTGCCGAACTACAGACCTTCTGCTCTGCAGCTCAGCATCTTAACCTCTGAGCCACCGTGGTCCCTTTGAGATGGAGAACTGGTCAGTTAATCCTCTGGCTTCTTGTTATGTAGACCTAGGGTTGCCAGGACTTGGCTGGAAAATACTGGGAGACTTTGGGGGTGGATTCAGGAGAGGGGGGGTTGGGGGGAGAGGCCTCAGCATGGTACAGGGCCATTTTCTCCAGGAGAGCTGATCTCTGTCAGCTGGTGATCAGTTGTAAAAGCGGGAGATCTCCAGGCTCCACCTGGAGGCTGGCAACCCTACCTAGACCTATATACAAGTTGATAATTTCATCCCCCTCCTCTCCCCAAAAAGTCCTTGGAACTTTTCAAACTCCATAGTGAACGCCTAAAGGCAAACGTAGAGTTTTCTTGAGCTCTGTTCTAAGAGAGAGCACATTACAAACAACAATAAAAGGTTTATTTCTGTGGGACTATGAGGAAGCGCTGTGCATAATCATAACCTGAAATATCTGAGTGCATAATTGCTGAACTTAGATGTTTGTTCCGCTAGGGATTGTTTTGAATTCTTAAGGACTCTTCAAACGCCATTCAGGCTGCTATAAAACCTACGGAAAATTAGAAATGCTACAAAAATGGAACGCTTCACTTAGTACATTACAAAATATATGGAGCCAGAGGGACGCACCGGCATGGCGTTAAGGTTACTGTGCTGTGCATTCTTCATTTCTTCACTCAGCCGAGGCCTTCTCCGCCACCCTCATAAACTTCCTGCCTGCAGCCATGCCTGGAAAGAAGGCGGCACCCATCTCCCCAAGTCCTGCATTGAAATGGCTCACGAGGGGAGCTGGAATATGTTTAGCTTAATAAATGTTTTAATTACAGTTTCTGTTTTCTGAGCGGAGCAGTGTGGAAGGAGGCCACTGGCTTGATAAGTGGGGGTAATTGAAGAAACAATTGTGAGACTTCTGCTCAAAGTAGTCAAGGATCAGATCTTTGTTGATGAAACACAGTTCTTTATTTCCAGTCTCTACATTGGTACAGGTTCTCGGATTATTGTCAGAGATAATGCATATGATAGAAGCAGGTCTATTATACCCTTCAGTAGAATTTGAATTACCCATAGGTAACCAATCACCAAGGGGAAAAACGGCGGGCAAAAGGGGTCTTTGGCCGTTTGCTTCCCACAGGAAAGAAAGCTAGGTGTTAGGCTGTAAATTTCCCTTCCCAAACCAGACCCCTTAGATGTAACCATATTCACATAACAAATGCTTCTTCTCAAGGCCTTCGCACGTTGATAAGAATTGGTCTCTGTCCTCCCCTTGTCTTCCCAGCAGGGATGAATGGAATGTGGAGGCAGGAGTGTGAGAGGCCCATTGTTCCCATGCTTTGAAGTTGTCACTCTCCCGGGCAAGCAGTTACACAAACCAGGCCTGGTCAAAGCCATAAACCTGGGGTCACATAGCATACAGTCTTCCTGGCAAGGGATATGGTTACATGGTGGGCAGAGGGGCAACTAACAGCAATAGGCATGGATACATAATAGGCGCAAGCATAGGTTACATATAGCACAAAGCAATAGGAAGCATGGCAAAGATTCATGTCTGAATTAGCAGATTCTGACACAATGGGGGAAGCCCAGTGGTAAATGCGTGCAGCGGGCCCCGCGGCTTCGGTGAAGATGATAACTGAACAGCAAATATTATCGTTTCAATATCTCTGTCCCCCCCTCCCCCCGATTTAGCACATATTTCCCCTCCATCTCTTTACCCTCCCCATTTCTTGAAGTAACGGGAAGAATCTTAGTACAGGCTGTCAAAGTTAGATACAGAGCAAGGCCTTAGATCAGGGGTGTCAAACGTAAGTCCTGAGGGCCAGAACCTGCCCGTCCAGGGCTGTTATGCGGCCCGTGAGCACCTGGTGCAAGTAAAGGAACAGGAGACTGCTGGGGGATGAGTGGGCGGATTGTGGCTTCAGCATGGTGGAACAACCTCGTCTTCAGCAGGCAAGCAGCCTGGGAGCATCTGCTCAGCGTTGCACTGCTGGCTCTCCAGTCCACCCATGTGGGTTTTCCTTTGCACCCCCAGCCCATGGGGCCTTGCAGTGAGGATACACCAACTCAGAGCTTACCAGCTGCTGTCCTTTATAAAGGTTATATCTCCACGTAGTGTTCCCTCTAAGCTGAGTTAGTGTGAGCTAGCTCATGGTTTTTTTAGCCTCCAGCTCACACATTTTTGTCTTGGCTCAGGAAGGATGGCTCCAGAGCAAACTAGTCTATGCAGTAGCCAAATCGCTCACTCACAGCTTTAATGCCAGTAACTCACAAAGTAGAATTTTTGCTCACAAGACTCCGCAGCTTAGAGATAGCATTAATTTCCAGCAGGGCTATTTTTGGGCAGGAACGCACAGGAACGGAGTTCCGGTTGGCTTCTGAGTTGGCCACACCTACAGCCTCCCCCACTCAGGTTCCCCAGGCACCTCACAAACTGCGGGGTGCCTGGGGAAGCCAAGCCGATCTAGGTAGGTAGTTTAATCTATCTTCCTTCCCTCGGGTTCCCCAGGCGCCCTGCAAGCCACGGGGCACCTGGGGAAGCTGATCCTGGAAGGGAGCTGTGCTGTCCGAGGTGTGGCATAATATGCTAATGAGTTTCTGCTGTTGGGTGTAGTACCTGACATTCATTTTATGGCACACATGGCTCGGCCCGACAAAGTGACATTTATGTCATATCCGGCCCTCTTAACAAACGAGTTGAACATATCTGCCTTAGATTATGAGTGACCTCTAAATTTAAAAGAAGATTAAAATTATTTGTTTATTTGCTGTCAAGTCACAACCAATTTATGGCAACCCCAGAGGGTTTTTCAAGGCAACAGATGTTCAGAGGTGGTTTACAGTTGCCTGGCTCTGTGTAGTGACCCTGGTATTCCTTTTGTGGTCTCCCATCCAAATACTAACCAGGGCCAACCTTGCTTAACTTCCAGGTTCGGACAAGATCCATCTAGCCTGGGACATGCAGGTCTGGGCAAACATGTATGGGGATGGCAGCTGTTGTCAAGTCGCAGCTGACTTACAGCAACCCTGGAGAGTTTTCAAGGCAAGAGACATTCAGAGGTAATTTGCCATTGTCTGGCTCCACATAATGACCGAGGACTTCCTCAGTGGTCTCTCAGCCAAACACTAACCAGGGCTGACCCTACTTAGCTTCCCAGATCTCACAAGATTGGGCTAGCCTGGGCTATGACTGTCTTTTTATACTTTTGGGTCATAGCTTATGGTCTCAGGGTGTCTTAGGTCAAATCTACATCTGACTTTCCCACTGGAATCATTCTAGTTTCAAAAAAAAGACTATACCTGTTTCTAGTTTCAAACCATACTTGTTCTAGTTTAAAAATTACTGTTTACATTCATTAATTGCCCTCCTGTGGTCAAGCTAGCATTTTACTGCTTTAAACAGATCCTGTTGCTTAGTACTCTTCAGACCCAGGGAGTGAAATTTGAAACCAGCGTGAAATGAGTGTAGGAAAAGACAGCAGTCAAACTACTTCAGAGGGGAGGTGTAAATTGGGCCTTAGGGTCAAACTACATATTTGGGTTGTTAACAAGCTGAGTTCCCCACAGCCACACACAGAAACTGTGAGGAATATCTTTTGAAAAATAAAGGAGAGCCCAAATGGACTGGGGCACTGATGTGGGGGTTGGAAGGGCTGATTTCCCATGAAGAAACAGTCCTAGGGGTGAGTTATTTCCCCATTTTTGCTGTTCCATGTGCATAGAATACTCCACATGGAGCAGCAAAGATGGAGGAATAACTCTCTCCCCAGCCTGTTTCCATGGGGAAAGCTGCTTGGGGTATGGTTGCCAGGTCCCCTATGACCCCTGGTGTGGGGGTGGTAGGGTTGCAAGATCCAGGATGGGAAACTTGTGGAGATTTGGGGGTAGAGCCTGGGGAGGAGAGGACCTCAGTGGGGTACGATGCCACAGAGGCCACCCTACATTCATTTTCTCCAGGGGAACTGCATTCATGTTCTCCAGGGGAACTGATCTCTGTTCTCTGGAGTTGAGCTGTAATTCCAGGCGCATCTCTAGCTTGAGAGGAGCAAAGGCGGGAACTCTTCCTTCCCCCACTGTGGCATTTTGAGACCATTTGGGCTCTCCATTAATTTTGAAAGCCATTCCTCACAGCTGCTGTGTGGCTGTGGGGCACCCGAGCGGGGTCCAGGAAACCTGGGCCCAAATCCTGAAAAATGCAAACCTGTAGTTTGGCCCTTAGGCTACTTATGGAGCAGAAACACATCCGAATAATAAGTGCTAAATAACTGGGAGACTGTAGCAAGCGTTTGGCAGTAGTATGAACTCTCTGGAAATTGTCCAGTACTGAATCTCCCTCTTGATTTTATAGTTACAGAGCTTATGGAGCACCTTAAGCTGCAGAAGCACACAAAAAGGTGTTCACTGTTGTGAGTCTCTAGCAATGATAACTCAGGTGGGAACTTAATGTTACATTGACTGGAACATTTAGAATCCTTGCTTGCTCTAGAGAACACTTGCAAGCAGAGCTGTAGCCAGCCTCGCTCACTAGGTGGGGCTGCAAGACTTCCCAGTAGGGTCAGACCTCTCCAGCCAATTTGTAGGGTGGCAGCAGTGGGATAGTCTGGTGGCTAGGAGAACCTGGTCCCCGAACGCCTGAAGAAGTGGGCCAGCCCTCTTTTAAGTCATCATGATCTTTAAGCTTCTTCCCATACGCAGTCATAGTAACTAATAAAGGAATCTTTTAAAAACAGAAATGGTTCTGAAAACACGCTCCTGTTAATTAAGTAGGGATGGGCATAGCACAAGTGGTTTTTCGCATTCTTACTTGGGTAAAAAATGTTCCAGACGGTACCTTGATACAGACGGTACCTTGATACAGCCCTTCCCGAAAGTCCTCTTCCCTAAAATATATCAGTCGTTACTCTTCTTGGGACGTCCTGTTTGAAGATACTGGTTGTACTTTACAGATTTCAATTTTCACCCCCCCCCCCCATACAGAGATTGTTTCAAGGCTTCCAAATGGTGTGGGCTCCACCACTTCAGTGATTAAGACCGTTTTCAATTATCCATGCATTTTATTATTATTTCATAGCTTTAGGGTAGATTTTCAAACCTATGCATGGTGAATTAGTCATAACCCTTTCAGAACTATTACTGGAGATGGCTTTGATAATGCACGGTAGGGTGAGCAGCGACCAGAAGATGGGGTGGGAGATGGAGTCTCAGGAGAAGTCGGTGTAAATCTAGAACTGTCAAAGCTCATTCAGTCTAAAGCATCCCCACCCCACCCCATGTTGAAAAAATGTCTAAATACATCTGTGTTTCCATTTTGTGATTCTTATCCACTTACCTTCACAAATTGTATTTCAAGCCAAGAGCGGAAGGATTTGTTCTGATGTCGATTGAGAAGCTCATTCAACCAACACAAACTTCTGAGCTTCTCCTAGCCGAAAAGGGGTCTTTTTTCCCAGCTACTGATGCTAATTGCACTAGGAGGGGTGCTGCATCCATGCTTTGCTAGTGAGGCATGTGCTGCTTTCTCTTGGAAACAAGGGCTGGCCCAGATAAGGGGTCGCCGCTACTTCTGAATAATGAAATGTATCCTGAGCTACTGAAACATACTGGAATGGATCTTATCCCTATCCCACCACTCCACTGAGCAAAGTCTTGAGGCCACTTCACCAAGAAAAGCCCCTTAGGTTGGAGGAAGTCTCCTTAGAGGATGGCTGAATCCACTACATTACATGTATGTGTGTGTGTGTGTGGATATAGATAATCCCTGTTAAATTTGCATCCCCTGCCCCACAGCTAAAGACAACACTGGCTTCAATTCCCTTTGCACAGAGAGGCACGGCTGGTCAGTTGATTGAACCGTCTCAGGTCTTTGAGCCTTGCAAGAACATTCTCTCTTGTGATCTTTCCCCTGTTCTCCTAAGGGCTGTGTGAACTAATCAGTAGGTGAGCTACCCTTGGTCTTGTTGGATCTTTGATCTGGTCCAGCATGGCTCTTCTTATATCCTCAGTACATACCAGAGAGAGAGACAGCTCCTATAATAAACAACTTACCTGGACCCACCATACAAAAAGGATCATTCATGGCATCCCAGCAACCTGTATTCTTCTGGACCAAAGCAGGCCCTCTGCTGATATGATCTCCAGCAGATCATGTGGGAGAGAGTCTGATTTGGTTGGGTGATATATAAGTTGAAGAGAGGCTTTTAGGATCCCTTCAAGCATCTACTATAGTTAAGTGTTCAAAAAACCTACGTATGTATGTAAGAGTTGTCAAGTCACAACTGACATATGGTGACCCCAGCAAGGAGCTTTCAAGGTAAGTGAGAAGCAGAGATGGTTTGCCGTTACTTTCTTCTGTGCAGAGTCCTCCTTGGTGGTCTCCTGTCCAAATATCCACCCTGCTTTGCTTATGAGATCTGACGAGATGGGGCTATACCATGCCGCCTTCCCTCCTTCAAAGAACCAAGCCAAATTATAATTGATCGGGGACAAAATAGATTCATTTTGGTAATTAACAGTTAATTATGAATTGGACTGAATGTGGTACAATTTGTCTCATTATATTTTACAGGCAGAGTATCTATTTCTCAGTTTGCCTCTACCCCATGCCGGTCTGTTAGCAGCTTACATCCAGTACAGATGTTTGGAGGTCAACGTCTGCCTCGTTTAGCAACGGCGCAGGTGGCAATCTGTACCTGCAGACTATTCTAAATGAATGTCAGTGCTTTTTTTTTCTTTCTTTCCTGAAACACAATTAGGTTTTGGGAACAATATGTGGCTTGTTAACAGTGCCAAAACTTGGTATGCAAAGAAACAATCTGCTGGGTTTTTAATTTAGAACGTTTCAAGGTACCTGACACAGTGTTATATTAGAGTGCGTCAACTGCAGACAATGCTGTTGCTGTAAGTAGTGTTAACAGAGTGTCTTAGGGAAGATGAACAATGGAATTTAATACTCGCCTAGTTCAAGTCCTCCGAGAGTACAAGTCTGTTGCCCACTGCAGAACAGATGTAGCTCCCGCTGTGCCATGTTGCCAGGGATGTTACTGAATCTTGTGACAAGCTTGGTTTGATGGTGGGTTTTCCTCACTTGGGACAAAATTGCGAATGTCCTTTTTCCTCCTAACCACATTAATAAAATTGGATAGAAATACTGGATAGAAAACCCATGGTGTGACTCTGCTTAGAATGGCCCTGCGTATCTGGGGTCATTCTGTTGTATTTGTATAGTAAAGTAGCAGTTACACAGTCCTGAATAGCATTGAAAAAGCTTTCGATTTCTGTTTTAATTTGAGATCAGTTACTGGCTATTTCCCATTCGGGATTTTGGTTTTTGTTCTTCCCTTTGATTGATCCTGAAGCTGGCTATTAAGACTCCTTGCTGGGAGTTCATGCTGAAGTTTTGATCGGCTCTGACTATGGCTTTGAGACCCAGGTGATTGGATCAGGTGTCCTAAAGTGACGTCAGAGTCTTGGTACCTGACTCGGTGTCTGTGGACCCATCTTCTACCCCCTCCTTCAATCAGGCCTTTGGATACAGAAGTTTTCCAGTGATGCATTTGGATGAAGCCTTTTGAGCTCTGTCAGGAGTGTGTGGGTTTAATCTATCATGCTAATTCAAATTGGCACTGAATCACTTAATTGTACTCATGGAGTAAACCAGAGCCGCTACTGCCCAGGTGTTAATTGCAGTGATTTTAGTCTTAGTTGAAGAATTGTTTCTTCTCCTTTTATCAGTATTTTCAAGATCTACAGAGAGTCTTTTTGTAAAACCTGAGTGGGCTATATGGCTCTGAGAAATGCCTGCCTTGATTTGAATTTCCGCCCATGGGAAGTGCTAGGTTCGCTTTCTCCCTCCCACCATGCTTTAAGTGGGGAGAAATTTGGAGTTTAAAGGACCAACTCCATGGCTCTTTCCATGCAGTTGTTTTGCTCCTCCTTGGTTTCCTTACAGCAGCCTGTTTCCCTCAGCATCCAGTGTCATCCTCTGTTCATTCCACTTCTGTGTTCCCCCCTGCTCTGCTGCAACCTTTCCCAAATCTGGTTTGGTAGGACCATCTTTTTGGAAAGATCACAGCTTTTGGATGCCATCTGGATGGTAAGGTGTGTATTTTAAACAGTTAGATTTGAGTCTGGTAGCACCTTAGAGACCAACAAGAGTTTCAGGGTGTAAGCTTTCAAGAGTCAAAGCTCCCTTTCATCAGGCGTGAGCAGAAATGGAGATTCCTGTCTCCTTTCACTTGGTCAGAAGGTGGAAGGGGCCTTGTAAAGAATGCCTGTAAAGGATGCAGAGGTACAATGTGCGCAGTAATCTGCTTGATTAGAGCAGAGGGGAAATGCTTGGGGGCTGAAAATTGCATCTGTAGTGAGAGAAGAATGTGATGTCACTATTCAGCTCCCCTTTTTTTGGCCATCAAGTCACAGCTGATTTATGGCGACCCAGTAGGTTTTCAAGGCAATAGATGTTCAGAGGTGGTTTGCCATGGCCTGCCTTCATGTCCCCACCCTGGTATTCCTTGGAAGTCTCTCATCCAAATACCAGCCAGGGCTGACCCTGTTTGGCTTCCGAGATCTGATGAGACTGGGCTATCCAGGTCAGGTATTCAGTCTGGGGTGTGTGTTCAATTGTTCTGAACCTGTGAATTAACTCAGGTTCAGCAATCTCATGTTGTAATTCCCCGCTAACATTTCTTTGTTTGAGGACTATATTATTTGTGTTGTATTGTGTATTTGGAGGGTTTCATCCCCACTGGTGCCATTTTCCTGTGGAAACATTTCAACATTATTTTTTGATTTATATACCACTCTCCCTGCGAGCAGGCTCAGGGTGGTTTACAACAATTTTGACTATATTAAGACAACCATTAAAAACAATTTAAAACAATAAAACTCTAAAATATCATGCCACAGTTAGCTCCAATGTCAATCAGCTTATTTGAAATTCAGCACTGCCCCAATATTGGGGTCCAGGTCACTGGAGGAGAGATAGCTAGGAGGGAAGAGGGACGCCCACAGCCTCAACCAAAAGCCCAGTGGAAGAGTTCCATCTTGCAGGCCCTGGGAAATTGTAATAGATGTAAATTGTGTGTGTGTGTGTGTGTGAATAAACAATTCAATGAAAAGCATACACAACACATACACAACACAACCAAGAAAGAGGGCCAATAAAGTTCTGGGACATATGCCAAACAAACCAAAAAAGCCTTCACTCCTTGGTGGAAGACAATGATAGTGGGAGCCAGAGAAATATCTCTGGGGCAGGAATCCCAAAGTTTCAGCACCATGTGGCCCTCTCTTACACGCCCAGGGAAATGCTGATTGCCACTTTGGGGTCAGGAAGCAATTGTTCTCCAGGTCAGTTTGGCTGGGGCTCTTGGAGGGTTTTTTTTGTTATCTTCTGGACACAGAACAGGGGTCACTGGTGTGTGTGTGTGTGGGGAAGTATTTGTGAATTTCCAGCATTGTGCAGGGGGTTGGACTAGATGGCTCTGGAGGTCCCTTCCAACTCTATGATTCTATGATTCTGAGAATGCTGCCCATCTAGCTTCAGATAGCAGGGGTACCCAAAGCAGGCCTCCAAAGATGACCAGAGTGGAAAGGAGATTCAGTTGGGTAGTCATGTTGGTCTGAAGCAACAGGGCAAAAAGTATGAGACTGATCTCACACAAGTTGCTGCTCTGCCCCAGCTCTTTTCTTTCTCCCAATTGCATGCATTAGTTTCCCACTATGTGCTGCATGGCTGCATTTTGACCCACAGCTTCGCCCGATCTCCTCTGTGTCTTCTAGATCCTCAAAAAACAGGATTGCAAAGACACGGGGGAAATTGAACGAAGCTGCGGGTCAAAATGCGGCCGCGCAGCACATAGTGGGAAATTGACATGTGCAATTGGGGGAACGGGAAGAGCGGGGTGGAGCAGCGGCTTGTGTGAAATTGGTCTGAGTCTGATGGCACCTTTAAGACCAACCAAGTTTAATTCTGGGTGTAAGCTTTTGTGTGCAGGCACACTTCATCAGATAAACAAGCGTGCATGCTGAAATGTAGAATTAAACTTTGTCGGTCTTTAAAGATGCCACTGGACTCAAAGTTTGTTCAGAGTGGAAGGGTTTCTTCCTTAACTTTCCTCCACAAATACCCTACACTTTTGGTATATGAAGCAAAAGATGTGATGTGCTTTCATTTGATGTTTCCATTGACTCTGGAGGGTGTGAGCTTCCCTACTCCCCAAATCATTGTCTGGGGAAATCTGTGGTGGTTCTCTGGTAATAATAAATAAAATCATCACTAGGCAGCAATCTAGAGCAGACTTCCTTCTACTAGGTTTGAATCTCTCTTTTGTGGCATCTTTAGTTGTACTGCAAGTTTAAGTTACATTTTGTGGGCAGACTGCCATTGTGCGAACATTCAGGCATTTGATGAACGTGTGTGAAAAGAATGGAGGTGCGTATTTTAAATTAAAGTTTTAGAATGAAATAATTGTTCAGAAGGGACAAAAAAAAGGTCGTTGCCCACACTTATTTTCAATTTAAAAGAAAATGGCAGGCGGGTAACTTCAAAAATCATTTGGCTAAATAGAGAAATTGGAAAATAATAGCTTGGGTAAAGACGCACACACACAAAATAAGCGTTTGGTTTCGGGGGGGGGGAGCCTTTCTAAGATAAGGTGCATAAAAGATCTGGGGGGAGGAATGTATGTTTTGTGGCTCAATCCAATTTTAAATCCAGTGGGGTTGGCATTTCCTTGAAGTCCTGCCTTCCTGAACCAATTTGAGTCCATTAGATTGACGGCTTTTCTAAGGAGAGGGATGAGAGGTCGTCACTTGACTGCGTCTCCTGCTGGGCGTGTGGGAGTGGGTGAAAGTTAATGAAAGTAATGCTTTAAGTGCTAAACTGAATTTTGCAAGTGAAAGCTGGTAATTTGTGGCTATTTTGATCTGATTGGGAGGTCTGTCTTCTTTGTGTGGAGCTCCCCCGCCCCCTTATTACAATCTTTCAGAGCATTACACTCCCCCCCCCCTTTTAAAAATCAGGTTTACACAAAAGGTTTATTTTAGAATCAATTAGAGTTGGAAGCAGAGGGCTGGCACCTCGCTCCTCTTCCATTTGTGCAAGCTATGTTTCTGGTCATGCCAGAAGGGCCTGGTTCTGTTGATTCCCCTTCCTGTTAGGGATGATGTTGATTCCCCCTCCCCCTTCAAATTGCAGCCAACTTATGGCTACCCCAGCAAGGGGCATTGAAGGCAAGTGAGAAGCAGAGGTGGTTGGCCATTGCAAGGTCTTCCAAATCCTGACCCTTCTTAGCTTCTGAGATCTGGTGAGTTTGGGCTGTACTGCACCACCTTCCCTCCCTCCTGTTACAGCTAGGTGTGCATTTTTGAAGCCCGCCCCCCACAACAGCATCATTCCCTTGCCTTAGCCCTCAGTGACCACCCTCTATGCTATCAGCTGTTTTGGCTTTAAAAAAAGTTGGTAGTTATTTTGCTGTAGCAATTACTGGTTTTTAAAAAGCATTCCAGCAACACGTGGGGAAATGGTAGTCATCGGGAGCTGAGTTACCAAGGTTCACAGAAAACTGCTGTGTGGACACAATGAGAATTAATTGGATAGCCAGTGCCATGTGGCTTTGGCCTAGATTCAGTTTTTACCATCAACATTCTAAGTTGGGGTGCTGATCATTTTAAAGCACGTAGGAGCTGCACATCACAGTTAGGTCAGAAATGCCACAAAGTAGGGATTATTTTGAATTTGTCAACCCTGCTGTTTTAATCTCCCAAATCCCCATTGGGATTTTATTTTTACCTTTGTGCAAATCAGCCCTATGACTCTTTATTTTTATGCTACTTCAGAGAACCAACCTGGTTTACCTGGTTTAAAAAACCCATGCTGCCGCAGTGCTTTCTGGATGGCCTCAGGAAAGTCACAGCCACTCAGCCTAACTTCATAGGATTTTTCTGTGAGGATAAAATGGGGGCGAACCTGTGGGTAAACCTCTTGTTTCTGTTTAGTCTTTAGCGTGCAGTTAGACCCAGTTTAGAAATATAACACTGACAGTGATGTGTTCATGTCATAGGGTTTCAGTTCAGTTACCTTTATTGGCATCAGCATAGAAAAAAAATACATAAATAGATAAAACATAGGAAGAAGAAGAAGAGATTGGATTTATATCCTGCCCTTCACTCACTTGGAGTCTCAGAGCGGTTTACAAACTCCTTTCCCTTCCCCTCCCCACAACAGACACCCTGTGAGGTAGGTGGGGCTGAAGGAGCTCTGAGACAGCTGTCCTTGAGCAAACAGCTGGTACAGAGGTATGGCTCGCCCAAGATCATCCACAGGTGCAAGTGGAGGAGTGGGGAATCAAACCCGGTTCTCCCAGATTAGAGTCCGCGCACTTAACCACTACACCAAATTGGCACCAATCTGGACTTATATCACCCAGAAAAAACCATTCTAGAATAGTCTAAAATCCATGTAAAATAGGTCTCAGTTTCATATCTCCCAAATACAAAGTTTGCATTACAGTACTGTACTACGTATAAAAAGAGCAGCCTGAAAGAACTTTGCCACAGGGACAGTTATATTTTCATCATCACTGTTTAGTAGGTATAGCAGTTTGTGTGAGTCAGGGAGCTCTATAATACCACCAAGTAGTGATGATAAAATGCAATGTTCAATATTGGCATAGTAACGCACATCATAAGGTTGCCAAGTCCAGGTTGGGAGACTCCTTGAGATTCGGGGGTAGAGCCTGGGAGGGCTGGGTTTGGGGAAAGGAGGAATCTCGGTGGTCAGGATGCCATGGAGTCCACCCTCCAGCCATTTTCTTCAGGGGAGCTCATTTCTGTTGTCTGGAGATGAGCTGTAATTCTGGGAGATCTCCAGGCCACACCTGGAGGATGGTAACCCTATCAGGGGCAAATATTTAGAAACAACAGCCTTATTGTTTCTCTAGATCACTGTAAGGTATTTGGGTGGAACTCTCAAGCATTTTCAAAAGTTCTGCTTCCTTTGTGTCTCAGCGTCTAAAGAGGTCGAGCGTATCTTTTAAAACGTGTGTTAATTGTAACGTTGCTGAAAATGGCACACATTTCTGGTTTATAAAAGAAGCAACCAGGATGGCCTCAATGGAAAGCAGAAAGGCCTGGAATTCTTCTTGCTTCCTACCTCTGCGAAAGGTCAAATTCTCCTCTTGGATGCACATATGGCACTCCAAAATCCAAATGCATTCAGTCAGTGCCCCTGGCAGTCCTTGGAGGCCGGAGTTTGGATGCTGTTTTTAACTTTCTCTGGAATTTATCAAGTAATGGTGCTACACTATCCTTTCCCCAAGGAAATGATCCTGTTGCTTGAATGAGCTCACTTTTAAAAAAAGCCTGTTCCTTCTCTCATATGTTCCCCCCCTTTTTATTTTAGCTCCAGGCCATGACTCCTGAACTGTCTTTCCTTTTCTACCCTGCAACCTTCTGGGGTTGTCTAAGTTTGCTAAATCTCCTCTTTCTTCAAGCTTTCCCTCTAGGTGGCTTCTTGGGAGACTAGGGCAATAGGACCTCTGGGGCTGAAGCTGTCTTAAATCCAAGCCGATACATTGCCCAGCTCCTATCAACAAGTCGGCAGCTTCATTCTGCAAGATTATCGCTTCCAGCTTTTCTTCAAGGCCAGCCCGTGTAGAGAGCATTAGAAGAGTTCAGCTTGGAAATGAACAGAGATCCGTTTGGTTCATTGAGCCTAGAAGGAGAGTAGCTTAAGAGATGGATTTAAAGGATGAAAGCCTCCCCCCCCCCCCCCCGCAGCAATACCAACCTGGTTTTCTAACAATAAGGGCGCTGTTGCATCTACACACCATTGGCTACTGCACTATTGTTGCCCAATAGCAATAATTCCTAACTGGATTCTTTTGACTACACAGGAAAATCCAGTTGTTCAGCCCTCCATAGTCTGGTGTGGTAGTTTGTTTATCCTATTCCCAGAACCAAACTACTTACCTAGTTTTAGTATTTGCTTGCGTGAACTTAGAAAAGTCTCTCTCAGTTTTAGTTGACTTTCAGCATGCAGTCAAGAATGTATTCACACGAATCAGATTTTTAAAAGCTTCTTTTCTTCCATATACACACTATCTTGGATGTTGTTGGTCCTCACTGTTTCAGAAGCTGATTGGCTCTGGCAACCCACATGATTCTGTCAAAGATGTACTTATTCTCCTGCATGTCCAACCTTCTGCAGACTTTGTGGAGTGGGACTTAGCCACTCCCTTCTCCTACAGCAGGTTACTGAGCATCCCTTCAATTTTGCTGGGGTGTGTGTGTCAGTGGACGCTCAATGACAGCACTGGGTAAAGTGGAGGGTCTGCAGTGGGAGTCGGGATTGGTGAAATGGTCAGCCCCTTTCCCACAAATGGAAATGCCATTCTGTTGGAAGAACCATGTGGTGGAATGCACTCTGCAATCCCAGATATGGTAAGTGCATGGGCACCAGAATGCAGATCACGTGGCTCATCACAGCCAAGTGGTGAGCCCCTATATCAAGAAGGGCGAATGTGGGCAAGGATAGCGAAGGTCAAGAAGAAAAAAGATGGTGCCCAAAGATGGTGCCCATAAAAAAGAATCAAAACAACTCAAATATGCAATAGGCTGAATTTTTGCTAGTTGTTTTGGCAGTGTCGGACACACCAATTTTAAAGCAACTAATGAAATTAGTGACTATTTTGTGAAGCCCTTGTTCCAGGCAGTCTTCTTCCAGGTAGTATCTGTAAACTGAAACAAGCTAAAAAAGCATCCCCATAATTCAGCAAAGTGCACTAGGAATAAACAGGAGACTAATAATGGTTCCATTGTGCATATTATGTTTATTCTGATTTATACAAAGAGGTAATTTGCAAGAGTGTAGGTAATCCCTATACAGTTCATAATTTAAATGTCAGTCAGAATGTATGTTGAAATGCAGCTGATTAACAGCAGGTTCCTGGTGGCAAATTAATTAGTGTTTAATCCAAGCTCTGTATTAAGATGTCATATGATTTTTTTAAAAAACAACAACAACAAATCAGCAACCATTAGATTACAGTGTACCAGTTATGGATTTGGTGGTGTGTTGTTTTGTCTGGAAGGTTAATGATCTCTCTCTTGCTTATATAAAATATATAGCATGCCGCCAAAATGGAGAACGAACATGAACTCTGGTGTGCAATGCACACCAGTGTTCCCTCTAAGCTGAGTTAGTGTGAGCTAGCTCACAGTTTTTTAGCCTCTGGCTCACACATTTTTGTCTTAGCTCAGGAAGGATGGCTCCAGAGCAAACTAAATTTATGCAGTAGCCAAATCGCTCGCTCACAACATTAATGCCAGTAGCTCACAAAGTAGAATTTTTGCGCACAAGACTCCACAGCTGAGAGGGAGCTTTGATGCACACGTGATCAGATCGTACAGATGTTTCTTGGATTTTATCTGGGATATTGACTGAGATCTTCAATTGACCCCCGCAACCAGCATCTGGAACAACTAGCACTTCTTGCTTCAAGCATTTTTAAACACAGTGCGGCAAGCTGTGCATGCCCAATAGGGCTTCCCAAACTCTTCTTGGAGCAACACCTTGACATGAGGTTACATTTATAGCAGCATCCCCATCTTGAGGGTCTTGGAGTGGCGGCCAGTGGCCACCAAAATAATGAAGTTCAAAGCTCCAGTCCAAGTCTGCTTCATGCCCCCTTATCAGCTTTGTTTGCAGGTAAATTATACATCTGTACATCCAAATACAGTACCCTGTGTAATATGGCCCCTAGAGGACAGCGGATTTGCTATCCCATATCAGATCTCTTAGCAAAAAGAGACTGACTAACCCACTAACCAAGACAGCAGAAGTTGCTTTGCCAAAGCAGTCCTCTTTCCAGGGTGTTAAATACTGGGTTCCATGGATGAGCTGATAATTGTGGTGGCAGAAGTAGCATCACTTCTAAGCAGCACTCTCGGTATACCCCAATTTTTTATGGTAAGGAACATAGAGATTTGGGGTGATTCCTGGAGCAACATCCATCAATTCCAGGTCTGGCTGCAATTCCCCCTTCCCTTCTCCCCACTGTGATAATCAGCACTGACAGACAAGTGGAGAGGGGAAGCCACTGGACAGCCAGCCACCCAGGGAGAAACGAGCTGCCAGCTGGCCTGGCAACCCAGGCAGGAGGGCCAGGGGCACTGTGGGGCTGCCTGCTATTGGTATCCCTGGTGCCACCTGTCTGCTGGCACCATAGGCAGTCATCTAGGGATGCCTAGTGGCTGGGCCACCTCTACCTCTTTCTTGGTCTTTTCCAAATTCCAGATCTGCCACTTTTCTGCAAACATCTCCCTAATTCCCTCAGCTTGGGAAAATACTGCTACTGTGCTTTTGGGAGACCTAATAGTTCTCACTGAGAAAACATCAGGTGGCCGTTCTGGGCTGTCAGTCTAACAAGGAACACATGAAGGTTGCTTAGACTGAATCAGACCCAAAGTCCCTCAGGGTCAGTATTGTCTATTCCAGCAGGCAGCAGCTCTCCAGGATCTCAAGCAGAGGTTTCCCACAACACTCACTAGCCGATCCTTTTTTGCCGGAGATGCCAGGGATTGAACCTGGAATCCTCTGCATTCCAGGCAGATGCTCTACCACTGAGCCACAGCCACTCCCTAAACAACGAAAAGGCTAGTTAGCTGCCGTACCACTACTCTTTCAGATTCACAGTTGATCTGCCGGAATCCACTTGTCATGTTAACAGCAAGAGCTGCATTGCGCTACATATGTTTGCTCTCTGCTTTGAAGATTTTTTTTTTTTCTGTTCCAAAGGCACATGTTTTTTTCCCTAGGCTATCTGGCCTATTTTCAACCATGAAAGACAGCCTTACTGTTGCAAAATGTCAGCGGTGCAGCCACCCACACTAGGCATCTCCTTTTGCTCTTGCCTTGTGGTGCTCTTTAGAAAGCCAAGAGGATGGCTGTAAGAGATATGCGGGAGGATTTCCTCTCTTTCAAAATCTGCACAGATCCCAGTGGGATAGCTGTGTTAGCCTGGTGCGGCAAAAGTCAAGGAGTCCTGTGACACCTGGAAACTTCGCACATTTATTACAGCTGAAGCTTTTGTGAGCGTCTGTACTCCTGAGAAAGTGGGCTCAGATTTTTGCTGCATATTGACAGAACATGAATGTTGCTGGTCAAAATGGAATGATGCTGTAGATGCGAAAACAAGACAACTGGGCTTACAGAGACAGAGAACTTAACCAAAAGAAGACAGACTTTACTCACAGAAAAGTTGTTCCAAAATGATTGGGACACTCTTCAAACAGATGCTAAACGAAAATGCTCCCCACTTCATCTAGGAATCACATATTCCACCAAATTTGACCTGCCTTTTTACTTAAACATGTTGACCATTCCAAAACTGAGACGGTCATGCGTGATTGCAATGCATTTCCAACAGCCCAGATGAAGGGCCATTTTCTCAAGACCCCTCTGGACCGGTGCTATTGTGACTGCCATTTGACAAAACTTGACTTGGCCTGTCATGTTTTCTTCTACTGTCCAAAGCATGCAGCAGCAAGAGAAAGATTCCTATGAAAATGGCTGTTGAAATATTCATTTTTTCCTGATGCAGCAAGACTAAGACTACTTATGAGCAGCCTCTGCCAAAATTGCATTGTGGATGTGGCAAATTTTTGTTTTACTGTTTTTTTAAACTCTTAATTTTTTTTTAATGGTGTATGGCCTATGGGCTATTAAACCTAAATAAACTTTGAACTTTGCAATGGATGAACATATGAAGCTTAATGGACAATCTATTGCGATATTTGGCTAATATAGCAGAGTTTTGCCCAGTCATAGAAGTGTGATCTTGAGTGCAGTAAATAAATCTCCCAAGAAGTATATTACAAAAGGAAAAGGAAAAGAAAAAAGAAAAGGTAAACTTACATTTATTCCAGTAGATCCAGCTCACATTCAGGCTGCAGTCAAAGAAGAGAGAGAAACCTATCTCAAGAGTACTTTCTCTTTCACAAATGAGCAGCTTGCCCAGCATCATATGTGTGGGAGCATAAGGGCAGTGTATCTACAGGAAAGACCTGCAGATATATGTGTCTCCGTGGAAGGCCATGTAAAGAGAGAGAGAGAGGACAAAGTGAGAGAGGAGGGGTCAGAGGGCAGCTCCCAGGTTAAGAAAAAAAGAGGCACCCCATTCAAGGAGATAGCATCTATGCAAACCTAGAGTAATGTCTAGGCATATTGAATCACTCAGTCCAACACTATCGGTCCATCAAAGTCAGCTCAGCCTGGCAGTGGCTCTTCAAGATCTCCAGTGGAGGTCTTTCACATCATCTACTGCTTAGTCCTTTCAGCTGGAGATGTCAGGGATTGAACCTGGGACCTTCTGCTTGCCAAGCAGGCTCTTCCACTGAGCTGTTGCCCTTTTTAGACTAGTCTTTAAAGATGCCACAGGGCTCATCTGCCTGGTGATTGTGTTCATGCCAAAGTTCTTAGCATGGCCAGTTCCCATGAGAGCCTTAGTTCTGAACGAGTTCACTGTTCTGAGTTGTGGATCACTGCAAATTTCTGCAATATCTTGGTGTAACCTGTTCTCCTTTGGAAAACTGCAGTTCCGGATGTTGGGTTCCGACAAACTTAGTGAAACTTACTTCTGAGTGAATGTCTGTGAACTTGGGCTGTTAAATTGCATTGATTAGTGGTAAGCTACTCTCCTGAGCCAAGGAAAACCGTTCAGATTTTGTCATTTGCCCTGGTAGTTAGGCAAAAGACTAGAATATATTCCTCACAGCCTGAAAGCTGATAAAAAGGATTTTCACTGAGTTGATTGGATGTGTCTCACTCTGCCAAAAGCTTGCGTCAAGTGTCTTTTTGCAGGTCAATTGGAATGTGAGATTAACTGAATTGCTTGGCTATTAAACCTTTTTATCTGTATACTTTCCCCCTCCAGCACAATCTTGATAGATCATACTATCTCTTTTTATATGATGCCTTAGAGAATAAATATGTAGTTATCCTGAATTGTATCTGAATAACATCATTAAAACAGACAAATTATTATACCATACTCTTACTGAATGGCTACTAGCTAGAATGGTGAGAAATACAAGCAGACAAACTCAAATCAAAGAGCTGCTTCCTTGATTATTTATGTAGAAATCAAGGTGCATGCCTCAAGGAGATCAGCTATGAAGTTTTTTCTAGCGATGCCACCAAAATTTATACTCCTGTACAAGCTTCAGCAGTTCCTGATACCCACCTTCAAAGTGAGGTGATTATCACAGTTGAATGCTTTTTTTTTTGGGGGGGGGGGCAGGATTAGATGATAAATCAAAGCCAGAGCCCTTCCTGTCTCCTCCATCCCCCTCAATTCATCTGCTTCAGCAACTGGGAAGTGATGGACTGGCAGCAGCACACACCAGCCAGCTGTCCTGTTGGACCAGCCAACTGAAGAGGAAACTGAAATTTCCTCTGATCCCATCACCCTTCTTTTCCTTTATTCCCTTCTCCTGTGGTTCCTGGTGCATTCTGGGAATTGCAGTTTCCAGAAGCTTGATATTAGATGCACATGAATTCATCCAAGATACCTAGGAGGAAAGAAGAAGAAAAAGGATGGGCCGAGAAAGAGGAGGATTTTTCTACATCTGGACTAGCCAGCCCAGTGGCTGCCAGTGCTACCACATAACTCCTTAGCTGCAAGAGCAGGGCAGAGAGAAGAGGTATTCTGAGAACTTGAAATCCAGCTTGAAGTAATTTGAACTCTGTCAATTTGATCAGCAATAGGTTCCCCTGAGCTTGGTTCCAGTCAATGCTCCCTCTAAGCTGTGAAGTCTTGTGAGCAAAAATTCTACTTTGTGAGCTACTGGCATTAAAGTTGTGAGCAAGTGATTTGGGTACTGCATAAATTAGTTTGCTCTGGAGTCATCCTTCCTGAACTAAGACAAAAATGTGTGAGTTGGAGGCTAAAAAACTGTGAGCTAGCTCACAATAACTCAGCTTTGAGGGAATACTGGTTCCAGTGTGAGTCAGTGGGCGTTCACTTATGTCTGGTTTGTTCACTGTTGAAGATATTTTTGTATTCTACCAGTCCTTGTTGACTCATCAAATTATTGGGTTACTACATGAGAGTTTCTGCTAAAATCCTGGGGCCATAACTCATTGGTAGGTCATCTGATCTGCATGCAGAAGGTGCCAGGTTCAATCCTTGGCATCTCCAGTTCAAAGGACTAGCCAGTAGGTATTGTGTAAGACCTCTGCCTGAGTGTCATGGGCCACCCAGCTGCAACCTTCTCTTCAAAGGAATCTGAAGAATCAGGCCCCATACCAATTGAATCCACACCTGAGAATTCAGCAGCAGACCCAGTGGGGGAAGCATCAGGAAGTGAGAAAGCTTCCCAGACATGGCTGGTCAATCTTCTAGGAGAAGAAAGAGATGCCACAGAGGCCAGCTTCCCTGCCAGCCTTTCCTGAGACAGTAGTAGTAGTAGTAGGTGATGACAATGACACTTGGCAGCTCAGGAGAAACAACAGAGCACCCACTTGGCTGCTCAGCAATGGTGAGCATTAATTCCTGGAGGGGAGTCCTTGCAGGACTAGGACTGACAGCCTGATAGAGAAACAGTAAAAGACTTGCACCTGTAGGAAAGTGAATGCAACTGTAAGGAGTGACACCTGGCCACTGGGGGATGAGTCAGCAAAAGGTGCAGATTAAAGGAACACACTGACCAAGGCCTGTTGTGGAAGCAATGTTGCTTGCTATCGATCTGTGTGCTGATCTGTTTAGCAAAAAGAGATCTACCCTTACCCTGATGTATTGTACCTTGTCTCTGGTAATCTGTGCTTGCTGCTGAAGCCTGGGACCCAGACCTCTGTATCCTGCACTGGTTCCCAAGCCTTGGAACTGGACCCTTGACCCACCTACCCTGACCCTTGGACTGGACTTTTGGACAGCTGACTCTGGACTGGTTTGTTGACCTTGCTCCTGTGTATTTCTGTACTTGGTGTCATTGTATTTGTATATCCCAGAAGCCCTGGGTAGAGCAACAGTGCCAGGCTTAGCCCTGAATATGACACTGAGACTCTGAGGAGCTGCTGGCAGTCAGAATAGGCAACAATGATCTTGAGTATGTATAAAACTGACATGTAGGAGCTGTGTGTCAGCAGGTCCAGATTAGGACAAAGTGTTCCCAAGGGTGTATCTTGCAGGCAGAGTTCTGCCCCAGCACCTTTCTCTTTAAAAAAATTGATTGATATCTCAGTTCTGTAATCAAATTCCATTGTTTTTGCTACAAAATTGTTTCTGCTTAGGCTTACAACTGGTTCTGTCTTTTGGGGGAGAACACATCTATATTAAGAAAGTTCATAAAAGCTTGCAATTAAATTGTCTTATCAAATGTTTGCACCTTATTAAGTTGTTCAATTGCACAAGACAGAATTAGTGTCAGATCAGTAATAGAAAAGAGAAAGCTTTTTTTAAAGGAAAAAACACTCAACTGATGCTGTGATGCAGCTGGGAAGCCTAATTGTTCAAGAAAACAACTGACTACTGAAGAATTTGAATATCTGAATGCATGACAAAAGAACAAGTTTTGCTTTATTTGCATGGTGATTGAAGAGCACTCATTGGAGCACATGTAGAGTGCCTTTTCTCAATAACAAAACGCCATATTTCTGTCCTGTGAACACATGAAGCTGCCTTATGTTGATTCAGACCATTCATCCAAGGCCAGTATTGTCTACTTTGTCAGGCAGTGACTCTCCAGGGTCTTTTGCATCACTTAGTAGCTAATCCTTTTAACTGAGGATGCTGGGGATTGAACACGGGACCTTCTGCATGCTCTACCACTGAGTCATAGCCTCTCCCACCCTAAGCACCTCTGTTTTATTGGGAGTGTTACCTTCCTACACTGCCAGATTCCAGGATAAAGGAAGGAAGTTGGACCTGGTCAATGTCACCAAATATCCTGTGAACTTTGCAAAACAGTGTCTGAAAAGCTGAACTTTCAAAATGCCCATCCAAAGCTCCCATCATCACTTCGATGATCTTCAATAATGTGCACTTATTTGTTCCACAGCAAAAGGTGATTTGGCATCGCTTAGAGAGTCCTACAGGCTAACGAACTGTGAAGCGAGGAAGTGCACACTGACAACTCTGAAAACTGGGCTGTAATTCAAAATGAGCAGTATATCGAGTAATTTTACATCTGTGCAGTGCTGGCAATTTGGAACGGCAGCTGACCCAGTAGCTGTGCTCACCCATTTCTGTGGATTAGGTATGCCCCCAGGGTATGTATAATTTAAAATCAAGTTTATTAAGTGTATGTGATTCTTTTGAGTCTGTGCATTTGGCACCAGTTGGTAGCATTCATCCTCTTGGCAACAACTCAGAACTTGCAGGATCGAACAACAATTTCCAGGTGGCAGTGTGAGAACACGTAAATATCTTGCTATCCATAAGAACATGCTCGACTGGTTACCTAGCTATTTTTCATTCTATTCCATTTCATTTTGTTTAAGACGGAGCTAATAATACGAGTCCAATATTTACGTTGCTGGAAACACAGGCAAACTGCTGAAAAGCCACGACTTAAAAACACATACCTTTACTACCTTATAGAAGAGAAAAACCAATAATGACACCAGGCATACTACTGCACTATTTTTGTTGAACAACACAAAGTGGTTTGTCATAACTTGGAGAGAACTACCTGCTAATGAACTGTGAAATAACCAAGTGTGAACTAGCAACTTCTCAGCAAACCGGGCTGCTAAATTTCCGAGCATAATCGAGTGTACTGTTCAGTACATTTCCAGTATTACTTTTACACTAATTGGGAGTCTGAATGTAGGAAGCCACCTTAGACTGAGTCAGACTGTTGGTTCGTTTAGTCGGGGATGCTCTGTTCCCATTGCAATTGGCTTGCAAACCGCAATGAGCATCATCGTATGTTCAAAATAAAGGTCATTTTTTTACTGTTTGAAATTGTCCATGTTTTGATTGCAAATGTTTTGCGCATCCAGCTCATGTCCCCAAAGCAAATGACACAGAGAAAAAGAGAGACTTCAGGTCCTGCTGCAAACCATTTTGGTTTCTTCAACTCACCTTGTGGCATTAATTAAGGAAGAAGAGGAGATTGGATTTATATCCCTCCCTTCATGTGGAGTCTCAGAGTGGCTTACAAACTCCTTTCCCTCCTCCTCCCCACAACAGACACCTTGTGAGGTAGGCGGGGCTGAGAGAGCTCTGACAGAAAGTGCCCTTTTTCAAGAATAGCTCTGGCAGAACTATGGCTTGCCCAAGGTTATCCAGCAGTTGCAAGTGGAGGAGTAGGGAATCAAACCCAGTTTTCCCAGATCAGAATCCACGCACTTAACCACTACACCAAACTGAGATTAGTAGTTCCCTGAATTCTCTTTTTTCCTTCTTCCCTCCTGGTGGTTACTAGTTACAATTTGGTCCATGCCACTAGTGTTTTCTGTATCAGCTTTGCTGGCCTTTAATGATCAGTGCAGGCCTGACACAACACATTTCATGTAAATGTTTTACAAAATAGATTTCTGGACTGGTCTCTGCTGAGTAGGGCTGCCAAGACCCTGGTTGAGGTGCCCTGAGCTCCCATTGCTCACCACTGATTCAAACGTTTTTGGTTTTGTTTTGTTTTTTTAAAAAACCTCATTGGCATTGTGAGTGTGATAACATCACCGCCTGAGAAAACCTGGAAGCAGTGGTGGTAGCTCTAGGAATTGTTGGAAACTCTTTGATTTTACCGTAGAGTTTATGGCAATTCCTAGAGTTACCATCATCATCTCTGGTTTTTCCTCATGTTCACTATGCTGTCCCCACACCGTGAACCCAACCCTCCTATGGGTTGCCCGGCTTTATGTGTAGAGTGGAGTAACAGGATAGGGGTAGGATTCACCCCAATGTGTTTTTTGACTGGCGGCAGCTCTGCAGGGCAATGCCATGGACTGAAACTGGAGCCTCTTAAATGCAAAGCATCTGCTGTGCCACTGAGCCACAATACACAATACAACCAAAATTAAACAAATCGATAGGGTTTGTGTGTGTGTGTGTGTGCTGAATATGCTCCTTGTCTGTGGTGGTCATTTGGCCTGTAACCTACCCTGATCCCCCCCCAAAAAAGCCTGCAATCCAGGAAAAGCTTTGCTACCTGATTCTTCATAATAAATTAACAGTCCACAACACTTTATACAGGTGGCAATATCGGGAGTGCATAAAGGTAGCACAGAGCTGTATTCAGTTAAATGTCCCTTGAGATGAATCAGTGGATAGCAAAGTCCATACTTAGTCACCAAGAGGTTTCCCCAGGATAGGATGACCTATGTGTATCATCTTTGTCTGTAGCTTTATGCATGGCTTGCTTACTGGAATCATCTTGAGCAATTTGTACATCTCTGCAGTGTACTTGCTTTCTTACAGCAGGCGATTGTCTGAAGGAGGTTAAATGTAGATTGTGAAAAGGAAGGTGTCATGGTATAGATCAGTCTCATCAGAACTTATGCACATCATAAGGTTGCCAAGTCCAGGTTGGGAGATTCCTTGAGATTCAGGGGTAGAGCCTGGGAGGGCTAGCATTTAAGTATGTAAATGTAGGTTGTTTTCTTCTTTTCATGGACAGGTGCTATCTTTGACAGTAAGCTCAGGTATATTTCATAATTGCAATGAATACCATAACCCTGAAAAAGTTTCAGATAATATTTAATGTTGCAGCCTGAATTAGGGTCTGTGACAGGGCTGAACTACACATTACACTGTTGCTGGATTTACCACAGATGCTGTCAAAGTAGATCTGTGCCGGAAGTTCCATCACTGAAACTCCCCGCAATTTTTGAAGCTTAATCCTCAGGCATGTAGATTGGAACCATGTGGCACAGTGAGGGGAATTTGTCTTTCCTCCACATCATTTTTCCAACCTGCTGCTGTTCACTCCGCTGGGGAAACTTACATACATTTCATTGGTACAGATGTAGCCGACCAGTGTACAGAAATTTCCTCAACAAGACAAATAGAAACTTTCTGGGACTATTTCAGGTCTGGAAAACAGTGTAAAGGAAAGGTTTAAGTCCCCCTCTTCCCAGGCACCATGTTCCCAATTTGAACTGGACCCACAGAATCCTGATAATTACATTTTCAGACTCAATCGTGGCTCTATACATGGAGCTCTTAGTAGACGTCTGCTTTGATGGAACCTGGACTGCAGCAAGAAAGAGTGTAACATATAGTTAGGTCCTGTTAGAAGGAGGCCAAGTGAGGAGCAGGCTGGCCTATCAGGTCCAAGGCCATTCTTCGTGATTTGCATCTGAGGACTGATTTGCATCTTCGTGATTTGCATCTGAGGATTTGCATCTGAGCTACCCCCGTCCTCACCCCCTTGTGGGGGGAAAACAGGAACTGTAGTCTGAAACCAATGGGGTGGGGGAGAGAGAATTTTTGATGCCATTGGCAAAAATATAAAAATAAATAGGGAATATTTGCTCATCCCTGTCTCTGAGCACCTGGTGTTATATAATTCCTGAAGACAGTGAACCTTTTGTCCTTTGTTCCTGGATGGGAGAACCCATGTATACCTTTATAATTTCAGTATACATGTTTATAATCCCCCTCCAGACCTGTGTGTATCCTGCAAGTACATCTCTCTCTGTCTCTCTCATATATCTACCATCCATCTTTCTGTCTTCTATCAATCTATATATTTTTAATACTTCTGTAAAATAAATACTGTTGATCCTCTTTCTCATCAACAGTTCAAGTGGAGAGCAGAGAGACCTATGTTGTAAGCAGTGGGGATACTAATGTCCTGATAGAGGTTGACCATCTCCTGGAATTACAATTCCAGGCTACAGAGATCATTTCCCCTAGAGGAAACGGCAGCTTTGGAGAGTGGACTCTGTGGCATTAGATCCCTGCTGAGCTTTCTCCCCAGACATGGTCTCCAAACATAAATACTGTTGATCCTCTTTCTCATCAGCAGTTCAAGTGGAGAGCAGAGTGGAGAGCAGAGAGACCTATGTTGTAAGCAGTGGGGATACTAATGTCCTGATAGAGGTTGAACATCTCCTGGAATTACAATTCCAGGCTACAGAGATCATTTCCCCTAGAGGAAATGGCCGCTTTGGAGAGTGGACTCTGTGTCATTAGATCCCTGCTGAGCTTTCTCCCCAGACATGGTCCCCAAACCTCCATGAATTTTCCAAGCTGGAGTTGGCAACCATATGGGGCAGCTGGGTGGGATGCCCTCTAACTGAACGGCATGAAGAGCAGCTGCTCTGATCATTGTGAACTTGGAGGAGCTGTTCTTATTGCCAAACTTGAAAGTGTCTTTTTTTTTTAAAGTTGATCTTTGCTTTCAGAAGCAAGTTTTTCCTCGACTGGAATTATTTTTTTGCAGATGCTTACGGCATCATTCAGCAGGGACAGATAATGAAGAAAAAGTATGGGAGGCATCTGCAAGCACTTAATGTTAAATTGACGTTCGTTTTTATGCATTCTATCTGCCTCAATCTATCATCTACGTATGTGCATGAGTTTCAGAAAACATTTGCGATCTCTTTTGCATGTAAGTATTTTTAGTTTCTCCCCCCCCCCCCAAACCATTACCGTATTCAATGTTACGGAATAGATTGAAGGAGGCTTGGTTATTTTTTTTAAAACATCCAATTTTGTGTTTTTATTTCTTAACATCGCTGGTTTGACATATCAACAGTTTAGTTTCTCCTTCTTCAGCAGCCACCAGCTGCGTCAGTCTTGTTCATTCTGCTGATTCCCTATGCTTAAATAGTCTAAGAGCTATGTTTGGAAGTCCTTCCTTAGCAAGGTTCGCTTGGTGCTGAATGTACCTTGTTAGATGTCAGAGAAAACATTTTAAGGTTGCGGTCACATGTGCGAGATAAGGTGGGGAGAGGCTATTTCCTCAGGCAGAAGTGACCTGCAGTTGCGTGATCACACAGTCTTTTGAAGCTGCAGGCAGAGCCCGCCACTATTTGATCAGACACAACCATGGATAAGTCGGTGGGGTTTTTTTTGCTATTTGTTTCCGATGTGCTTAAATGACTCTTTCAAGTTTGGCAAAAAGACTCTTTCAAGTTTGGCAATAAGAACAGCTCCTCCAAGTTCACAATGATTTGCACCTCAGCCCTGAGGGCTCCCTATGGAGTGTGCAATGATGCACATACTGAGAAGGGGGGAAAACTACGGCATGGAGTCGGGATGGCTTGATCAGACCATCCTGACACCATGAGAGCATGCTGGAGCGATCAGATGGGGGAAAGTCTGCCCGTAGCCTGTAGCAACCCGTTTGCTACTGGACTTTCCCTGATGCCTGTTTATGCCACTTCTGTGGTGGAGCAACATGGGTTGCTGCCAGCTGCGGGATGTTTCCCAGATGTTTGTGTCTGATTGCACACTTTAAGTCTGCCTGGCATTCACGCCTATATTGGGGCTAATTGTGCATATGATCGCAGCCCAAAGTTCTCCCAAGCTTTTGATTAGTTTCTCCTCTATCTATTATAGCTTTTTCCGAGCTATATGTTCTATTTTTAGTATGTTTTATATTTTGGAATAAGTGGATTTAAGTTTTATTACTGTACATTGCTTCAGATATTTTGGTGGAGAGTGTGAGGAAAGTGTCTTATACCACTCTGCTTGTGTTGGTTGTCAGAATTTTGATGTTCAAACAGTGCATAAGGGGATCATGCTTCCTGTGATCTTTCCTATATGCGCAGGCATCCTTTTGAGCCAGTAGGGCAATATACATATTTTCTCAGTAAACAAAGGCACCTTAAAAAATATCTGGGTATCCATTTGCATGTACCAAAGCTGGGGAAAATCATATTGCCCTAATCACACAAAATGGTAGCTGTATGTACCAGGAAGATCATAAGGACTGATTTCCCACAAGCTGCTGCTCCACCCTCACTCTTCCCTTTCCCCTGATTGCATCTGTCAATTTCCCACTATTTGCTGCATGGCTGCATTTTGACCCACAGCTTCACCCGATTCCCCCCCCATCTTGTCGATCCTGTTTTTTGAGGATTGACAAGACTTGGGGGAAATCAGGCAAAGCTGTGGGTCAAAATGTGGCTACGCAGCAAATAGTGAAAAACTGACTCATGCAATCAGGGGAAAGGGAAGAGTGAGGGCAGAGCAGCGGCTTGGGGAAATCGGTCAGGGTGTGATCTCCCTTTATCTAAAACTGTAATAACTAATATGAGCTAGTACTTGATCAGATCATTGGTCTTTCAAGGGCACTATTGTCTGCTCTGGCTAGTCGTGGTCTCAGGGACAAGTCTTTCACATCACCTCCTACTTGATTTTTTTTTAAAAAACTAGAGAGGCCAAGGATTGAACCTGGGACTTTATGCATGCCAAGCAGATGTTCTGGTCCTGAGTCACAGCCCCACCTTAGCAAAATGTGATTGAAATGTTTTGAGTATATTAATACATTAAGGTTCAGCCCTGCTCAAAAAAAACAAATGTACATTCTTTTTTGTCACATGTCGTGAGAATAACAGATGTTCTTGGTAGATTGTTAGTGTCACAGTTTGGGTGGAAGTAGAGGGATGGGGGGAAGGAGCAGAGGAGAAGAAGCAAAGATTTTTGTTACCGTCCAGCAGGACAAATTATATTGTTTGCTGTTGGAGAAATCAAGGCATAAGCCAGACACTTACTGAGACAGTGCTCTGATTAGGGAGGTGTAGATTGCCTTGTTCTTTAACCAGTCTGTCGTTTTGCTCTGCTCTGCACTCCATTTCTCTTTAATCCACCCCACTCAGCTATCTGGCTGACCTTGGACCCATCACATAGTCTCAGCCTAACCTATGACATCAGGTTACACTGGAGGAGATGAAAACTTAGTAGGCGGCTTTGAGCTCCTTGGCAGAAAGGTGGAATTAATAAAATGTAATGGATAAATAGATTTTAAACAATTAGGTATAACTGCAGGCCCGTGGCCAGGATTTTGTAATTTAGAGAGCCTTTAAATAAGTTAGAAGGCACTGACATAACAAATTAAAAAATAAAATTCAAATAAAATTTTAAAAAACTCACTTTTGCAGCGTTTGCATTTTGCCTGTCTGTGTGGGGAAGAAAGCTGCTCTTGGGGAAGGGGTGGCAGTGGGGAGTCCTCCAAGCAGCCCAGAGATTCAAGAGTCCTCCAGGTGGTCCAGAGAGCCAGGGGCCTGAGGGCTGGATGGAAGTCGTGGGACCTTGGCAGGAAGTTGGGGCGCCAGGCCCCCAAATGCCCCACTGTAGCTAAGGGGCTGTATGACTGGAATACATGTTATTAGTCTTGATAGTCCCACTGGACTCCTGTTTCATCACCCCTGGACTGTACCACTTTGAGGCTGTGGGTGGAGGATCACCAGTTTATATGTCATTCCCTCTGCCACAGTCTCTACACAAATCAAAGCCAGTATGTCAGAGAGGAGGCCGGCCTAGATTGCTTCCTCTCTGACAATGAAGGTTTTTTTAATGAAGAATTGTGGACATTGGGGGACATTCAGTCACCTGCAGTCTGGATCGGTACATGACCGGGACGGGTTTGCCATGCAGTTTGCCATTTGTGTCGGCTGGGTTTAGCTGCAGTACTAGTTTTACACCATCGAACTCGGAGGAGGATTGGTTTCTTGACCTTTAACAAAGCACAAGGGAGACGGCTGGTGTGCCACGCTAATTCTTCGTGCTGACATTAAGGCATCAGCCTCTGCCATATTGCTGTTTCTTTCCACCAGCTGCCCCCTTCTTCTGCATCTGCCAAGATCTTTCCTTCAAAGGTCTCCTGCTCTCTTCCATTGGAGGTGTGGCTGAGTGATTCCTTTTCCTTTCCATTTTTCAGTTGTTGCATATACATTTCACACATGTCTCTTCTTGGGCTCTCTTTTCTCTTATAGCATTTACATATAAAATGCTGACAGAGTTTAAACATGCAGAGGAATGGAGCACAAACTGTTTAAAGAAAATAACTCAGTGTATTAAAGAAGAAATAAACTCTGATAGACCAGAGGAGAGGGAGAGAGGCCTAACTAACTGACTAACTGCTGTGAGAGGCAGGAAGGAAGGGGGAGGGCAGAGTTGGAGCAGGAAGTCTCCAAAGAGCCAATCAGGAAACAGGAAGGACATAATTTGGGTGCCATCAATATGCAGATGACATCCAGCTATATCTGTTGCTGGGCGGCCGGTCGGACTCTACCCCAGATGACCTGGAGTGGGCGCTTCAGGACGTAGCGGACTAGTTCAGACTGAGCCGACTGAAACTGAATCCAGTGGTCCTGTGCTTGAATCGGGACGGGTTGGGGGCAATGCTCCCTCTAAGCTGTAGAATCTTGTGAGCAAAAATTCTACTTTGTGAGCTACTGGCATTAAAGTTGTGAGTGAGCAGTTTGGCTACTGCATAGACTAGTTGGCTCTGGAGCCATCCTTCCTGAGCGAAGGCAAGAATGTGTGAGCTGGAGGCTAAAAAACTGTGAGCTAGCTCACACTAACTCAGCTTAGAGGGAACACTGGTCGGGGGTAGGGATCCCACTACCGACCTTAGGTGGGGCGCCATTGGTGTCAGCGCTGAGGGTTAGGAGCTTGGGAGTGCTCCTGGATACTTCCCTAACAATGGAGAACCAGGTAGCAGCCACTGCCAAGGCAGCCTTTTATCACCTATGGCAGATTAGGCAGCTGGTTCCCTTCCTCGAACGCGATGACTTAGCTGCAGTGATCCATGCTGTGGTCACCTCGAGATTAGAACACTGTAATGCTCTCTACATGGGGCTGCCCTTGTCCCAGATCTGGAAGCTGCAGCTGGTGCAGAATGCTGCAGCCAGGCTGCTGATGGATCTCTCGGTGCAGGACCACATCCAGCCTGTGCTGAGGTCGCTGCACTGGCTGCCCATAGCATAATGGATCTGGTTCAAGGTGCTGGTATTGACCTTTAAAGCCCTACATGGTCAGGGGCCTGCCTACTTGAGGGACCACCTTTCCCCATATGTGCCCCAGAGGGCACTGAAGTCAAGCTCACAGCATTGCTTGACTCTCCCCGGTCCAAAAGACATTCGGCTGGCCAGCACCAGGTCCAGGGCTTTCTCGGTGGTGGCCACATACTGGTGGAACGAGCTCCCAGATGACATCAGGGTCCTGCAGGACTGGTTACAGTTCCACAGGGCCTGCAAGACAGAGCTCTTCCACCAGGCTTTCAATTGGGAGCCACCACCGGGGGAATTAAGGATAACATCACCCAGAATCACGGGCTGAACCTCTTGCTGCCGCTTTCACCATTTGAACTCTGATTGCCACCGTACTTGTTGTTGTATATGTTGTTTTAACTCTGATATATTTATCCTTATGTTTTAAAACTGTAAACTATTTCGATGGTATTTTATTGCTGGAAGCCGCCTTGAGCCACCAATCTGGAAAGGCGGGATAAAAATGCGAATAATAAATAAATAAATTTGAAATTGTGGAAAGTCCCTAATCTAGCTATGCTAACTAGCAGTCCTTCAGCTGTCCCCTATAGGCTGTTCATCTGATCTTTCTCAAGTAGATGCACTATAGACCTTGTATATTCCAACATAAAATGCATGAAGCTGCTTTGTATTTAATTAGACTGTTTTGAAACAGTCCCAAACCATAATCACACAGATAAATAGATTACTGTATTTGACTAGAAGGAAGATGACCCCTTTTTCAAAAGTTATACAAATAAAATCCTTTATTGCTGTACATAACTTTAACTTGTATGTGAATGTGCGATCACCCCTCCCCCCTTTCTTGATGCCATATCTCAGGGAAAACCTTACTTTCAGGTAAATAGGGTGTCAATTGGTAGATGTGTCCTAGGTATATAAAAGCCAATTCATAAATCCTGTTGCACAATAATGTGACCAAGAGGCAGATCAGAGGAATTATAAATAGGGCTGCCAGGCCTCCCACTATGACAGTCGATCTCCCGCCAGCAGCTGTCCTCGCCTGCCACCACTCCAAGTGGCAGTGGGACCAAAAAAAGGATTTCCTGTACACCCACTTCCTGGGAAAATCCAGAAGTAGCTCTAAGATTTTCTGGGGATTCCTAGAGCTACCCTCCATCGCTTCTGCTTTTTTTTCTGGAAGTAACATAGTGGCTCACAGACAATGCTCTGTCTAAGCTGTGGAGTCTGGTGAGCCAAAATTCTACTTTGTGAGCTACTGGGCATTAAAAGTTGTGAGCAAGCAATTTGGCTACCGCATAAAAGTTAGATTGCTCTGGCTATCCTTCCTGAGCTAAGACAAAAATGTGTGAGCTGGGGGCTAAAAAACTGAGCTAGCTCACATTAAGTCAGCTTAGAGGGAACATTGTCACGGGATGTTCTAGCCCTCCCTGTGTCCCACCCCCGAGTCTCCCACTGGCTTGGCAACCATAATTATACAGGAATGGTCTTGATGCTCCTTTCCCATCTATATTATCAATTCTAGATCTCTTGTCAAGTTGGTTTGATTATCTCTCAGTCTATTGGGCCATGTTAGAAACTGGCATCTCTTGAAGCCTTAATAGAGTGGGTTGTCCTTGGAAGATGAGCCCACTGAAAGCCTGAATCTGGAGCCAGGAGCAACTCATCTGAACGAGGACTCTTAGGTAGTGGTCACACAGTCATTTTAATTGGGTTTCGCCGCTGTTCCCTCTCGCACTTAAAACTGCTGATCAGATGGCCACATCCACCACCCATGCCAAAGTGGGCTCACTCGCGCAATCCTCCTGGTTCCCTAGCGAGTTTTCTGACATCAGGAAAATCAAGTACTTTCCGGGTGTTTGCACTTTGAACCCATGATTTCACCGAACTGGACAGCCATCTCTCACAATTGTGATTAGGTTGTCTGACCATCCTTTGTTTCTCCCCACCCCCAGCTTCCACCTCTGTGCACATGAGCAATCCTGCACTGAATGAATTCAATGTTAAAATGTTCAAGCACACATGTAGACACCAGCACTTGGTAGCACATTGTCGGTTCATTTTTTTTGCTGTTGGGGTGGGGGGACCTGTAAAAACAAGGGAGTATGGCAAGTCCAGGTGGGGGCGGTGATTCAGCTGTGTGCATGCGCAAAGCAATTTTTTAAAAAAAATCACACTGTGCCACCCAAGTGGTGGCACAGCTATCTAGACGGGGCCCAGAGCCTCATCGTGCAACACTTGCAGTTCGGGGAGGGGTGTGTGATCATCCCAACCCAGAAAAAAATATTCCTGATCAAATCTATCACAGGAACAAATCACAAAAAACCTTGCCGTGTGACCACAGCATAAGGGCATAAGAGAAGCCGATGTTGGATTGGGCCAGTGGCCCATACAGTCCAACACTTTGTGTCACACAGTGGCCAAAAACACCAGGTGCCATCAGGAGGTCCAGCAGTGAGGCCAGGACACTAGAAGCCCTCTTACTGTTGCCCCCCCCCAAGCACCAATACAGTGCATCACTTGCCCCAGATGGAGAGTTCCTATCTATACCTTGTGGCTAATAGCCACTGATGGACCTCTCCTCCATATGTTTATCCAATTCCCTCTTGAAGCCGTCCATGCTTGTAGCTGCTACCACCTCCTATGGCATCCTTAGACAGCTAGGATGTAGAGGACATCTGGAGGATCTGACTCTTCTGTGCTCATGCTCTGCTAGGACATGGGATATTACGTATGTACATCTTGATTAACACTTCAATATAGTCACTAAATATGAACATACACCATCCAATGACTTACTTCGGAGTGATTGTATATGGAAGAGAAGCATCTAGGAAAGTTCTTACATAGACCAGCCCTAGTTTTCCCCCCAGCATGCACAGTGTTCTTTGTTATAGCCATTGAGTATAATATGCATATAGCATTCATTACCCATTTTATTTGCCATCTTGGAATTCCCTAATGCATTTCGTTAAAGCCTCCCAAAGATTAAAGAACTTGTTCGACAGAGTGAGGTTTCGCCAGCATTTTTTGGTGTTTCCTCTGTACTTTTCAAACATTAATCTTTTTTTTCTTTTACAATTGACCTACTTAATAGCCTGCATAAATTTGATAAGACAATTTAATTGGCAGGTTGTGTGTGTGCGTGTGCGTGTGCGCGCACACACATCTTCTCAATATCTCCAGTCTTAGCAAAGATGTAGGAAGAAGCAATTAATTAAAGGAAGGAAAAAACCCAGTGAGACCAGATTGGGAAATTATATTGAGTGGAAAATGATAAAGAAATCCTTGCAGAGTAGGTTTGTAATTGATTCATGATTTTTTTTTTTTTTTTTGCAAATATGACAAATTATCTATAGGAAGACTCTAAAACGGAGAATGCGCTCATGAAAAAAGCAGTCATATATATTCACACACAGCTCACTGTATTATCTGTCAATCAAAATGTGAGTCTCTTGAGAGCATATTGGACATTTTCTGATGCCCTTATTAAGTAAATTAGTTTATCTGGCACTTAGAGGGGTGAATACCACTGACCATAAACCCAGTGATAGCTAAATATGGTATAGATTGTATGAAGAAATGCTCCCTGATCCGATATTTTTAACCTTTTTTTGTTAGTGCATCCAATAGTGTGTTTTCACTGTTTGTTCTGTAGATTTGCTTTATTGGGGGCAAAAGGGAAATATTACAGGTTCATTTTGCACAAAACTAAATCAAAATGGCAGAGGTAAGAAATAAACCAAATATGCAGTGCTGTTATTCTCCTTACCCATTCTGTTCTAGTTGTATTTTTACAATGGATGCAATGCAAGCTAAGAGACTCGGTTCTGATTCGCTACTGTCCAGTTGTACATCCCTACTGCAACAGTATTTATTTAATTCATTTGTACCCCATCTTTCTCCCCAGTGGGGACCCAAAATGGCTTTCACCATTCTCCTCTCCTCCATTTTATCCTCACAACAACCCTGTGAAGTAGGTTAGGCTGAGACTATGTCACTGACCCAAGGTCACCCAGCAAGCTTCCATGGCACGAGTGGGGATTTGGACCAGGGTTTCCCAGATACTAACACAACACTCTTAACCACTGAACCACACTGGCATTTTGCTCATCTCAAAAATCCCTAAACTGCATATGGGTCTTAAGGAGTACCGCAAAAAGAAAGGAAACAACGTATAGCTGGTGATCCTTTTGGATTTCTCATCCCTGTGGTTTTGACGTGACATTCTCCAATTTGATTTGGTGTAGTGGTTAGGAGCATGGACTCTAATCTGGGAGAACCAGGTTTGATTCCCCACACCTCCACATGCAGCCGCTGGAGTGACTTTGGCTCAGTTATAAGTTTTTTCAAAGCTGTTCTCTCAAAGGCAGTTCTCGAGAGAGCTCTCTCAGCCCCACTTACCTCACAGGGTGTCTGTTGTGCAGAGAGGAAGGGAAAGGAGATTGTAAGCCACTCTGAGACTCCTTTGGGTAGTGAAGGGTGGGGTATAAATCCAATCTCTTCTTCTCCTCTCTTGAGTCAATGGAACCCACATTTCTTTATTCTCTGCTCCTTCACACTGAATGTTCTCCATCAAATGTATGCATTGGGTTGGATCCAGACCAAATTTTCCACTAAGGAAAGGCGAGGTGTGTATTTTGCAAAGCCCCCTTCCCGCTGCAGACCTCTGATTAGCCCTTTAAGTCATCCCCAAAGCAGCATTTGAAGAAGATCAATGACCGCAGTAGAGGGGCAAGAAAGAACACTCTGTTCCATTGACAGAAGTGCTTTCCATCAGCAGGAGATTCCAACCCATTGCTTGCACATAAACTAGGATCATATGCATATTCTACATATCAATAATATTGTATGCACACATTTCATATAAAACCCCTACAACATGAGTATATAATATCAAGCAATCAGCACAGCTCCATCACGGATAAACTTCTCTCTTTTGCCTACACAAGTATTTTAGAGATTATACAGGAGGGAAGGAAGATGCAGCTTGATATAGTCAACAAAATGGCTTTTCAGTTTCATCTGACCTTCTCACCACATAGATCCCTCGCTATACCGCCTCCCCTTTTGTTGGTGAGTGGTACAGCCTTGATACCAGGTTCCCATTGAAGTTGCAAAGGAATGAAAATGCAAAAATAATAAATCGGGAGAGTCAGAGACCAGCAGTTGGCATTATGGTTCATATCTCCTTGCTAAAAGCACTCTGCATGCTTTAAAAGACTCCCCCCTCCCATCACTGCCACTTCATTAAAGTCAATGGGAAGAAAGTGAAGCTCTTAAAAGTCTTAATTTATGGTTTAGAAACCTTCCCCTAAACAAGTCACAATACAAAATCTGTTTTTATGAAGCCTTGATAGTGGCATTTATTCGCAGTTTAGCACTTTGTGGCATTCCTACATTTTCTCTTTGGAGTGACATCTTGTTTATCTGTAAAGTTATTTATTAGTGCTGTTACTCATGTGCAATATACACATAAGTGCACATAAACCTTTAAAATAAAAAAAAAATCTCTTCCAGGTTATAATTCCTTGTTTATTTAAAGAGATAGGAAAATCACTTCTTAATCAAGTAATACAAATGTCCTCAATTAAACATGATTTCTGGTATGGTTAACAAGGGTGAAATTGCCCTATCAAGAAATATGAGGACACCACCATACAGGGAACACAGAACAAAGCAGAGATGACCACAAGAGAAAACAGGAGGCAGTTGATATTCTCCCAGAATATTTCCTGCTACCTCATACCTCCATTAATTATATAAGAAGAGCCCTACTGGATCCGATCTGAGGTCCAGCATCCTGTTTCACACAGTGGCCAACTAGTTGCCCTGGAGGGTCAACACAGAGAGTGTGAAGGGAGTGGACTTTCCCTGATGTTGCCTTCTAGCACAAACATCCAGAAGTTTGCAGTCTCTGCACATGGAGGGTTCCCTTTATACATTATGATGACTCGCCATTGTTGGATCTGTGACCAGGGAAGGAAACAAGAGGTCAGCTCAGATCTTATCCAACTGGCAGATATATCCCCAAGATTCTCCGCTCCTGCTAGAAGTGCTGCTGGCTATGCCCAGGCTTAAATACCTGTATGGAGGAAGAGAATAGAAGCTCAGATGAGATCATACTCAGCTAGCAGACATGTTCCCAAGATGTGTGTGATTGTTGCTGATTAATTGAAAGGCAAGTAACACTGAAAAATGGGCGCATTTTACAGGAAGAAATCAGTGCGAGGGAACAGAAAGCATCCCAAGCATCCCAAAATGGGAATTTTAGGGTCAAAGCAGAAAGGAGGTTTGATGCTCCTTGGGTTTTTTTTCTCCTTGCTTGGAAGAGGCATTTCTGTCTGTCTCAGGCTGGGCCACCCCAGTTCCTACCCCTATAGCTCCCTTTTCACTGGGACTGATCTCTCCACCACCCCTGCTCCTTCCATGCCACTTTCTCCCTTCCCCTCCCCAGGAGCCATAGCCAGGCCCACTCCAGTGCAATGGACAGAACACCCAGCACGGTCCACACTGGACCCCCTGGTGGCTTCCTTCATGGTTCCACTGTGTTGGGCACCTGAAAGCTGCCCTCTGGGCCTGCTGGCCAGCTTGATGTCTGTCTGACTCATGGCTCCACCCCTTCTGCCTGGGCTAGGCTTGCCAGGCCATGGAAGGAGCAGGGGTGGGGAAATGAGGGTACAATGTTGGCTACACCATTATGTCACTTTTGGGGAAGTGATATAAAGTAGCTCTAGGAATTGCTGGAAACTCTATGAGTTTGCCATAGAGTTTCCAGCAATTCCTAGAGCTGCTTTATGTGGCTTCCAGGTCTTTCCAACATGGCTGCTCCCCCCTCCCCTGTGTTGCTCAAAGCAGTGGTGGGCAACTAGGGCTGCTGGTTGACGGGAGGCCTGGCAGCTTTTGCCTTGGGCTGTGACCAAGCCAGCAAGAAAGAAACCAGCCGTGCCTGTCTTTTGCTCAGTCTGCCAGCCGTGTCTCCTTTTGTGGCCCTGGCATCCTCGTACTGCTCTAGTGCTGGTAAGTGAGCCTGGCAACAGCTAAGAGAGGGGGTCAACTGCCAGGGCTGCAGTGTTCACACTTCTGCAGTGTTATCCGGTGCAAATAATAGGTGTGGTTGGACTTATACAAATCATAGGTATGATTGGACGTATATAAATTCATGCTGCAATTATGGTGGCTCCAGGGGTCAAGTCTCATCTAGCATAAGTGAGCAAGGGAATGCTACAGAATGAGGCTGCTCTTGAAAAGAGTTGCTGCTGCCCTGGGAAAGAAACGGTTCATTCTCACGGCTTCAAAAAGCTGGCCTCTGTTTGTGTTTAGCATTTGGTATTCTTGATTGTCAGCACTGCTGGCTCTGTGTCAAAGCCGGTTAGAAGGGTGCTAGGAAGTCCTGAAACTTTAATTCTTGACCATGCAGTGACTTAACACCCTGCTGAAAGTGTTGACACTTCAGGCCAAGGACTCTGTGAATTCAGACCCTTCCTTGCTCTCTAAAGCCAACACACATCCTGCTCAAATAGCAGGAGCTGGTGTTGCCCAACTGTGGGAGAAGGAAGCTCTGAGTGTGAGTATTTCTCGAACTGCATTAAGCCAGGAATGTTCAACATCTGTATTCTCAGGAGCAGCTCCAGTTTCTAGAGAATGGGCTGTATTCTTCCCAGTCTTGCCATAGGCGGAAGAGAAAGGAGGGGGGTTCCCTTTGGTTATCTGAGTATTTATTATCTGGATTGATGTGGGTATGGGTGCATCCTTCTGGGTCACACATATTTTAAACAGACATCAAAACCTTCCCAGGATCAAAAGAGAGATGGAGTCAGAATAATGATTTACCAGAGACAGGCATCTGAAAATAGGAATTGTCCCTGTTAAAATAAGAACGTTAAAAAGAGCTTTGCTGGATCAGACCAATAGTCCTGTCTCACACAGTGGCCAACCAGTTCCTCTGGAGGGCCGACAACAGGGCATAGAGGCTGAGGCCTTCCTCTGATGTTGCCCCCTGGCTCTGAGGTTCAGAGGATTAGTGCCTCTGAATGTGGAGGTTCCCCTCAGTCACCATGGCTAGTAGCCATTGATAGACTTCCTCTAATCCCCCTTTAAAGCTGTTTACTCCTGTGGCCATCCCTACACCCCCAGACAGTGAATTCCACATGTTAATCACTGCCTGTGTAAAGTAGTATTTTCTTTGAAAGTATATCTTTTGTTTACGTCAATTTATAGTATAATCCTCAAAAGAAACACACCCTTCTAAGCTGCTGGTTTAATTGGATGTAGAAGTGTGTAACTAGGGTAGCCAACTCCAGGTTGAGAAATTCCTGGAGATCTGAGTGCAGAGCCCGGGGGGAAGGGGCTCAGTGATGTTATAGAGTCCGTCCTCTGAAGCTGCCATTTCCTCCAGGGGAACTGATTTCTGTAGCCTGGAGGTCAGTTGTAATTCTGGGATGTCTCCAGGCCCTACCTGGTGCTTGGCAATCCTAGATGTAACTCTGTTCAGGATTGCACTACTAGTGCAGGACTGAAGCCTAAATCTGCAGTGTGATCTCATTGATTTGAGTGGTGTAGGGAATTAAAGAATGTTGGATCGTGGAGATTCTTCTGCAGCCAAAAAGACCATGTAAACATTTATCTCTCTGTTAGAACAAAACCAAGCCTGAGAAAATATACCCACATCAAAGGGAGTCTAATGCCATGCATTGATTTCTTGGACCTCAGCTGAGACTTGGCCAAAAACATAAAACCCCCCCACACCTTTGAATGTAATAATGATTCTTAACACAACACTTATCTGTAGATACCCTGTGAATACCTAACTCCCACCACCCAAAGGAACAGCGATGGCAGGAAGTCTCCCACCATAAATGGGTGACCTAGCAACCCTAAATGAAGAGGTTAACTGGATTATTTTGGCATAAACTCTTGGAGACCCACTTCGTTAGAAGCATAAACTAGATTGAAAATGTGGCTGATCGTTTCTCGCATCGCATGATGTAAGCCGTTTTCCTGCCTAGACTCCTGCCATATTAAATAAACCAAGTGCCGATCTTTATATCAGCCCGGCATCAGCAGGTTCTGGTGGACAAATGAATCCATTCTGTAGGCAATTTTTTGGGACCAAGGGCAACAAAACAAATGGCAGCATCTGTACGTCGAAGGCTGGCAACCCCATCTTGGCAGGAAGGGGGCTAAAACATTCACTCAGCAGCAACAGAGACGAATACATTTCAGATGGGAGGAGGAAAATAGTTGTATGCTTAAAAGTGTGCAAACACTGCTTGATGTACAATGCAACACCAACAACAACCTGTCCCTCCCTGTCCTGCCTATAGAGCTTATATCCGGGATTGACTATCCTCTTGATTTCCCCCATTCCACCATGTTTCAGAGATACCTACTATATCTAAATTGTCATTGAACACCAGGTACTCCAGCTCCCCATCTTGACTCAGAGACTTCTAGTGTTGGCATATAGACACCTATAATACGTTTCTGTCTCCAGTAACCCTTGCCTCCTCAGCCCCTTAGTTGCCACACCTGGCCCTCAGTCACCAGCGTGCCCTCACTCCCAAGTTCTTTCATGTTCCAATAAATATTACCCTGAGTGTTTACACAACCATCCCTTTGGACTCACTTGTCCAGAAATGGAGGCTCCCCAGCTCCTGTCAGTCCCCCCCCCCCCCCCGGGGATTAGTTTAAAAGCTGTTCCGATACCTTTTTGATATTAGTTGCTGGCAGCCCAGCTCCCTTTTGGTTCAAGTGAAACCTGTCTCTTTTGTAGAAGTTTGGCTTGTCCCAGAAAGTTCCCCAGTGCCTAACAGATCTAAGCCCTTCCTCCAAGCACCACCTAGACCCCTGATCTGTGCCTCTCTAGCTGGCCCTGTGGAACCAGCAGCAATTCTGAGAATGCTACCTTCGAGGTCCTGGCCTTTAACTTTAGTAACCCAATTTTTTTCATCCAGGACCACATGAATACATTTCCCAGTGTCATTGGTGCCAGCATGCGCCATGACTGCTAATTCCTCCCCAGCATTATCTATCAACCTATCTAAACAGCGCGTGATGTCTGCAACTTTCGCATCAGGCAGGCAAGTCACTATGTGGTAAAAATACCTGTCACAGACCCCACTATCTATATTCCTATTGATTGAATCACCCACTACCAGAAGCCCACTTCCCCCCAGACCCCTAGGGGTCCTCTCGGTACAAGAGGATATTGGTCCATTGGCCAAGAAAGGGGTCCCTTCTAAGGGATCAAATTCCTCCTCCTCAGACTAACACCCTCCAGCTTGAAGACTCACTCACAACAGCAGAAGAGCTATCAGCACAGGGGTGGGACTGTTCTGATAAGTCCCTGAGGGTCTTTCCCCCAGATCTCTCTCTGCCTCAGCTTCTCCAGGTCAGCAACGCTAGCCTTAAGGGAACGAACCTGCTCCCTGAGAGCCACGAGGTCCATGCAGCGAGCACACGCTCATGTCTTCCACCCAGTGGGTAGATAATCATACATGTGGCGCTCTCTGCAAAACACTGGAGAGCCCCCACTCCGCTGCTAGGATCCCAGAACAGTCTAAGAGCCTATGGAGGTATAAGTGGGAGGCAGTTCTTGCTTGCATTTGGGCACAAGCCATTAATGGCTTTATTGGTCAAAACCAACACTTTGAACCAGGCTTGGAAACAACCTGGAAGCCAGTGCAGTTGTGATAAATCTTTGTATCCTTTCTTTGGCTGAGTTCAGACTGGCAGTTTGGCCCGATATAGGCACGTTTCTCAAGCGGATTAAGTGGGCCGGTTCACACAGCCACAGCTGTCTGGCGTTCCCGTGCCGTACTCACCCTGTCCTGAAGCATTTTGACCCCACTTTTAAAAAGTACCAGGTGAAAGCCATGGCAAGCCATTTGGGTGCGCGTTGATCCCGCTTCCTGGAATGTGGGCGCAAATAAGCCGCAATCAAGTGGCGCCATTAATGTGAGCCTGCTGATCTGGCATAACTGCCCATGCGTGCTGTGCGCTTGAGTGCACAACTGCCTGCGGGGACTCTTCCAGCTTGTGGAGTTAAAGCTCCCAGCCATGGGATCCTGCCCCAATTGCTGCTGCGCCTATGTGCCCATGCGCCCATGTGCAGGTTGGCGAAGTGGACCAAAGCCGTGCGCAACCAGGGTGGCGGTGCCAGGGCCACCTCATAGTGTGAATGCTCCATTCCACTTCCTCCCCAGTATGGTCCCGCATCAGTCCATGCAGAGCGACCGGAAAGCCCCGCGACAACTTGGCCCGGGTCTTTTTGCCCCACTTCCCTTGCACTTCATTCTGCCACTCTGTCCTTTGCCTTTTGTATTCCCGCCTCAATAGTCTTTTATGAAGTTTCCAAATCATAATGATACCTCATCATGGTTTCCCTCACAGCTTGTTTTTGGAGGAAAAAGAAAAGAAATTCTGTTTTCCCATCAATAAATAAAAGATCTAATACTCGAAAAGAAGTCTTAACTTTTACAGCACTGGTTTACTTAAAGCTTTCCTTTCCTTAAGCATGGTAGGGAAAGTGATTCCCAAATGGCTTGATCAACAAAGATTAGAGAGAGGTTTGTGGGTTTTTTTGGCAGGATAGCTCTCAGATGAAACAGTCAGAAGTAAGGATGCAAATCATGCCCCATGGAGGCAAAAGTGTTCAAAAGAGGCTAAGAATGCAAATTATATTCAGGCAAAAAAAAAAATATTCAGATCAATACCAGATTCTGCCTTATGTGTCTTCCCTAACATGTCGCTGTCATCTGAGCTGCCTGCAGGAACACACAGTCAAGGTAAAAAAAGGAATGCCGGATGTATCCTGGCTTGCTTGTCAATAGATTATTGAGCAAAATTCAGTTAATTGGCTAGACAACATGAGATTTAAAAAACCTGGTCCTACAGTTATGAACACAGAAAAAAGGGAGCACACGGCTTATTACATGTTTGAAGACATCATTTCTGGCGGTAGACCGTGAATCTCTCTGCATGAGCTTATTAGGATCTGACAGCCTGAGTATTATCAATAGCTATAAAGTATTTATTCACAGTGTTTATTAAGAACAGCAGGGGACACTGGGCATGGCACATTCATTTAGAGTCTAAATCCTATTGGCTTGATCCAGCAAGAAGGAAAAACATGCAGATGTGTACAGCTTGTTCTCTGTCATGGGCTATAAAGTCTTATGCAGGGTCCAGGCCCACAGATGTGGGTTATCTGTATAGGGTGAATACATAAACATACATGCCTTCTACTGAGTCACAACTTATCAAAGCCAGACATATCTGTTCTGAATGGCAGTGGCTTTCCATGGTCTCAGGCTGAGGTCTTTCACACCATCGACTACTTGATGGAGATCTGGAAGTGTCCAGGGACTGAAACAAGGATCTTCTAAATACAGCAGAGATGCTGAACCACTGAGTCACAGCCCTTGCCTTAAGACAATGCAAAGAGGACTCAAGCTCATTTGCCACTCCTTCCTTGCCCTTCTTGAACTGTACTGGCGAGAGCCAGTCTAATGTAGTGGTTAACACTGTGGACTCTAATTTGGGAGAAACAGGTTTGATTCCCCACTTCTCCACATGCAGCTGCTGGTGTGACCTTGGGTCAGTTGCAAGTTGTTTCAGAGCTGTTCTCTCAAGGACAGCTCTCTCAGCCTCACCTACCTCACAGGGTGTCTGTTGTGGGGAAGGGAAGGGATTGTAAGCTGTTCTGAGGCTCCTTTGGGTAGTGAAGGGTGGGGTATAAATCTTCTAAATCCAGTCTCCTCCTCCTCCTCTTTCTTCCAAACATCATTTTATGAAAGCTTGCCATATACCCAGTCATTCTCTTTGACTGCCCTCTCTCATAGGGTTGTTGTGAGGATAAATTGAGGTCCAGTTTCCCAAGAAGGACAGGTGAAAAAGAAAACATGAGAAACTGGATGTTGAAGAAAAGGGCTCTGCCCTAATCACCTCCTTGATGTGTTCCTTTGCTCCTTAGGGGGGTACATTCTGTTGAGCGAGTTTTCAGTTGCAGTGGTACCAACTCCACATCGAAGTTCAGGTGAGAAGACCATTCTTGTAAAACTTCCCCTTATTTTTTAGAAATAAAAACCCTTCCTTGCGAGTAAAAAACCCCAGCACAACAAAGAGAAGTTGACTGAAATGTTTTCTTCCTGTAGTTCTAGTTTTCTACTTACAGAGGGACTGAGCGAAATCCTCCCCACTCCGCAGTTTCATTAGCACAGCCTTGGCAAATGCTGCGGGATTTGGAGGACACTGCCTGGGGAGGCTATTTATTTGTTTATCGAATGTATATCCTGCTCCCTCTCCCCTGAATGGGACTCCGGGCGGCTAACAGCATTTAAAATACACCAATAAAAACCAATACAAAGATACAATAAATATTATTTAAAATATAACATGGTTAACATCTATCCCCATTAAAATCTCTCGACTGTCAAGCAGGGTAGGATATGTGGATGATGAAGGCACAGCTGAAGTATACCTGGTAGATCACAATCACCCAAAGGCTGTCTGAAAAACAGCAGCCTTGCATGCCCTGTGGAACCTTTTTGGGCAGCTGATTCCACAGGAGGGGGCCCACTACTGAGAAGGCCCGTGCCCTTGTTTGTTTGTTTATTTATTGGATTTCTACCCTGCCCTCCCAGCCAAAGCCAGCTCAGGGTGGCTTAAATAAAAACAGAATAAATTAAAACACATTACAATTAAGACATTCTAAAACCGTATAAAGTGCCAGTAGTCGTTATTACTCATTGTTATCCATATGACGTTAGCAGCCATTGCTCAAAATTTTCAGCCTGCAGTCAGCTCACAGTGTTCATTTAGATTGTTCTTGCAGTGGTTGCTATTCTTTAGGTTGTAGGTAGCAGTTTCCTGAATCCAGGGCCCTCTCATATTCAACCATCTGATGTTCTTCATTGGTGGTGGTGGTGGCTCCCAAAAGCCTGGTGGAAAAGCTTTGTTTTACAGGCCCTGCAGAACTGTAGAAGGTCCCACAGGGCCCCGATCTTCTCCAGGAGCTCATTCCACCAGGTTGGGGCTGCCACTGAGAAAGCCCTGGTCCTGGTCATTTGCAACCTAGCCTCTTTCAGACCTGGGAGGGCCAGCCGGTTCTAAACCCCTGACTGCAGTGCTCTCTGGGGAACATATGGGGAAAGGCAATCCCTCAGGTATGTAGGTCCCTGATCATGTAGGGCTTTATGTTCGGGACAGAGACAGCTCTGGTGGCCCTCACGGATGACCTCCGGAGACATCTGGATTGGGGCGGCGTGGCAGTATTGCTGCTGCTCGACCTGTCAGCGGCGTTTGATACGGTCGATCACCGGCTGCTGTCCTGTTGCCTCGCTGACGTGGGGATACAGGGGCTTGCTTTGCAGTGGCTTGTTTCCTTTCTCCAAGGTCAGGGACAAAGGGTGGCACTAGGGGAGCAGTGGTCCCAGAGGCACCCACTCGAATGCGGAGTGCCTCAGGGGGCTGTCCTATACCCGATGCTTTTTAACATCTATATGCGCCCCCTTGCCCAGATTGTCTGGAGGGTGGGGCTGGGTTGCCATCAGTACATTGATGACACCCAGCTTTATCTGATGTTGGGTGGCCGGTCTGGCTCTGGACCGTATTATCTTGACCGGGCATTGCACGCCGTGGCTGATTGGCTGAGGCTGAGCAGACTTAAGCTGAACCCGGCGAAGACGGAGGTCCTGTGCTTGGGTTGGGGCGGGCCATGGTCAGGGCTCCTGCTCCTGGCCTTCGACGGGGCGTCATTGGTGCCTGTGCTGGTGGTTAGGAGTTTGGGAGTGCGCCTGGATCCTTCTCTGACTATAGAGGCCCAGGTAGCAGCCACTGCCAAGTTGGCCTTTTACCATCTGAGGCTGGCGCAGCAGTTGGTTCCTTTCCTGAGCCGTGCTGACCTGGCTACAGTGATCCATGCAACGGTCACCTCGAGGTTAGACTATTGTAACGCTCTCTACATGGGGCTGCCCTTGTTGCAAATCTGGAGGCTGCAGCTGGTGCAGAATGCCGCAGCGCGGTTGCTGATGGATCTCCCTAGATGGGAGCACATCTGACCAGCGCTGGCGGCACTGCACTGGCTGCCCATAGTGTACCGAATTTGCTTCAAGGAGTTGGTACTTGCCTTTAAAGCCCTAAATGGCCTGAGTCCGACCTACCTACCTCTATGTATGTACATAGAGAGCACTACGGTTTGGGGCCCAACATTGCCTTGTAGTACCAGGCCCCAGAGAAGTCAGGCTCGCTGCCACCAGGGGAAGAGCTTTTTCGGTGGTGGCCCCCTCCTGGTGGAATGAGCTCCCGGAAGAGACCAGGGCCCTGTGGGACTTGATGCAGTTCTGCAGGGCCTGCAAGATGGACCTCTTCCACCAGGCTTTCAAATAGGGGCCACCACCCCTCTCCCCCCCATATTTTACCAGCTAAATGGGGCCTCAGTGAATACCATTCCTGTCACGGCCATTAGGGCCCGTAGGCTGGGACAGATGGTCGCCATTGAACTTGATTTAATTGTCTGATTGTTATTGAATATGGTCTGTGATGTTTTATAATGTTTTATGCTGTTAAAAACTTTTATTGTATTTATAGTATGGAATCTTGGTACGTCCAAGCCTTGTAAGCCGCTCTGGGCCTGCAATAGCGGGAAGAGCAGCCTAGAAATCCAATAAATGAATGAATGAATAAATAAATAAATAAATAAAGGTAAGAACCAGCGCCTTGAAATGAATCCGGTATGCTATTGGCAGCCAGTGCAACACCTTCAACACAGACTGTATGTGCTCCCATCTAGAGAGCCCCATCAGAAGCCTGGCCGCGGTGTTTTGCACTAGCTGCAGCTTCCACATTTGAGACAAGGGCAGCCCCATGTAGAGAGCATTACAGTAGTCCAACCTCAAGGTGACCATTGCATGGATCACTGTCACCAGGTCATTACATTCGAGGAAGGGAACCAACTGCCTAATTAGCCGAAGATGGTAAAAGGCCGATTTGGCAGTGGCTGCTACCTGGGCCTCCATAGTTAAGGAGGCATTTAGGAGCACTCCCAAACTCCTGACCTCTAGTGCTGGCACCGATGGTGCCCCATCAAAGGTCAGGAGCAGGATCCCTAACCCCGGCCCACTCTGACCCAGGCACAGGATCTCTGTCTTTGTCAGATTCAGTTTCAGTTGGCTCAGCCTAAGCCAACCAGCCACGGCTTGTAATGCCCAGTCCAGATCTTCTGGTTTGGAGTCGGACAGACCGCCCAACAACAGTCAGAGAGAACTGTTGACATGAGGTCCCTTTAATACCTCCGTGTTATCACCTCATTTCGCTGCATGTGTAAACTGCCTCTACAGTTTTGCTTAGGAATTTTTTTGCATTTATATTTCTGTGAGTTCAAATGAACATCAAGCATTCCGCTCTTTATGAAGGGATTTTTTTAAATATAAAAAGAGTATAAAGCAGTCACAGCAATTAAAGCCAAGACTTGGTGTTTGCTCATGTTTTTGACGTAGTGATTCCATAGAATAAACTGCTGTGTCACTGAGGTAAAGCCACTCGACAAGATGAGAGGCACTTATCTCAGTATCAAAACAATCAAAGGCATGGTATTTAAAAAGAGAGATTAGCAGATCTAGAAAGGCAGTTCCATTCACTGCCTGAAGTGAAAATCAGGAGATAACCCGTTTGGGAGCATGATGGAAGAGGAGGAGAAAACAAGCTCCCTTGGCTGCCCTGCTTTTGTAAAGCAGTTAGATGGTAATGGTGAGACTCGACTGAAGAAAAAACTGTTGGGTCTCCCCACACGGACGCACATCCAGCTTGCACTAAAAGCACTGCACTGGCTGCCTATAGTGTACCCAATTTGCTTCAAGGTGCTGGTGCTTACCTTTGAAGCCCTTTATGGTCAGGGGCCTACTTCCCCGAGGGACTGCCTTTCCTCACATGTTCCCCAGAGAGCACTACAGTCAGGGTCTCAAAACTGTTTGGCCCTCCCTGGCCCCAAGGATGCCAGGCTGGTATCGACTAAGACCAGGGCCTTTTCAGTGGTGGATCCAACCAGGTGGAATGAGCTCCCGGAGGAGATTAGGGCCCTGTGGAACTTTCTAAAGTTCTGCAGGACCTGTAAAATGAAGCTCTTCTACCAGATCTTTGGGTAGGGAGCCACACTTAACACCCTGTGCCCTATACCACCATCTAGCCTGCACTTGCTGATAGAAAAATCATCTGCTGGTGGCAATTTATTATGCTTTTGCTACTGTTGCACCTAGGGCTGCCAAGTCAGCCCGGGGGGCGGGGGATCCCCCGCTACAGGGGTTCCCGATCTGCCGGCCAGCATTCGGCCGGCGGGGGGAACCCTGCTCCCGAAGTTGTCCAGCCAGGACGACTTCTCAAACATAATGACGTCACCCGGAAGTGACGTCATCACGTTGGAAGCGTTGCCAGGGCAACGCCCCCGACATGCTGACGTCACTTCCGGTGACGTCGCCGGGCACGCGTGCAAAGCGCGCACGCCGAGGAAGCTCCCGGCGGACGTGGGACTCCCCCCCGCCGGTGAGTATTACACACTTGGCAACCCTAGTTGTACCACCACTACCATACAAATGGCTTTTAGTAATTATGTTGTGTTGTTATGCTGTGTTTTATCTTGATATTTATCTTGTTGTTTTTATCTCCTGTAATTTTATGTCAGCCACCCTGTCTGCTTCCGTGGGGAGGGCAGGGTACAAATCAAATCAATAAATAAACTAGGAGGTACTGTAGTATAAGCACTAAGAATGGGAACTGAGGGTAAGAATCACTGTGTCTTATAGTATTTTCCAGGCGCTATCACGAAACTCAAGGGTCACCTTGGACCTTCTTCTCTCTCAGCTTACTCTGCCTCACAGAGTCATTGTAAAGATAAAACAAAGGTGAAGGGAAGCTACATATGTTGCCTTGAGCTGCTTGAAAGACTGGTGAGAAAAATGTGCTAAATAAATGTATTAAATGAAGTCTTTTGCCAGGTTAAATGTCTCTTCCTTTGGCAGAAGAGCTGCTTAAGTTGCAGGAAGGCTCCTGAGCAGAGCTACAAGATACAGGTCTCTGTTTCTAGCTGCCACCACCCTCCCCTGTTGCAGTAGTTTTTCAAATAACGCTAAAAATACCTCTATCTCCCTAGGAAGAATTCTGTGACAGGAAACAGAAAGTGCTGGGAACATAGAGACTTGTGGAGTCATTTCTCACAAGGCAGAGGTGAAAAGAGGGGCATAGCCAACAGGAACCAGCAAGCTGGTGACGTTCATTCTCATCCCTAATTGTAATGTCAATACAGGATGGCCTTTTGATTCACCATCAATGCATTGAGTTAAGACATCAAGGTAGAGAAGGAGTCTTGAAGACTCTTCCTCAGCTGGGAATTCCCTTTCATTTGTGCCTTTCACCTTCTGAAAGCATTATAAGATTTTTTTAAAAAAAGAAAGGAATTAATGGCTTTGTGAGCAAGGATTAATTTGATATAGATATTGGAAATGAAGGAATACGACAGGAAGAAAGTTGATTCCTTTGAAATGTGGTGTTGGAGGAGAGTTTTAGGGATACTGTGGACCACCAAAAAAGACAAATCAGTGGGTTCTGGTCAGATAAAATCAAACCTGAATTCTCCTTAGATGCTAAAATGACTACACTGAGGCTATTGTACTTTAGTCACATTATGGCTGAGGACAAACTGGCAAAATGAAGCGCCACGGAAGCGAGGCAAAAAGACCCAGGGCAAATCGTCCCAGGGCTTGGCATTCCCACTGGGCAGACTGAAGCAGGAGCATTCTGGGGAGGAGGTGGAATGGAGCATTCACACTGCGGGCAGCTCCTGGCAGTGGCGCTGTGGTGGCGCATGGCTTTGGTCTGTTTTGCCGTGGTGCGCATATGTGCATAGGCACATGGGTGCAGAAGCCAGATCAGCGGGTTTACATTACCGCCGCCACTTAATGCACGGCTTATTTGCATCCACACTGTCAGGAAGCAGGATGAATGCGCACCCAGACGGCTTGACACTGGTTTCACCAGGTACCTGTGTAACGCAGGATGAAAGCACTTCAGGACTGGGTGAGTATGGCACAGCAGCACTGGGCAGCTGCGGCTGTCTGAACGGGCTCTCTTCATCTGCTTGAAAAGCAGACCTATATTGGGCCAAAATGCCAATCTGTCCTTGGCCTATGAGAAGGCAAGAGTCACTGGAAAAGACAATAGTGGTTGAAAAAGTTGAAGGCAGCAGAAAAAGAGGAAGTCCTAACATGAGATGGATGGAGTTAGTCAAGGAAGTAATGGTTTGCAAGATCTGAGTAAAGCTGTTAATGACAGGACATTTTGGAGATCATTAAAGATAGTGTTAAGTTCCAGGTTCAACCCTTCAGCATTTCCAGCTAGAAGGATACCAAGTATAAAGGCATGGAAAGACCTCCCTTCTAGACCTTGGAGAAACCTTGAGCCAGCTGTATTAAATCAATCTTAGATTGCCTGATATCATATTCAACAAGCAGCTCAAAGATGTTTCTTTGTTACTAAACTTCTTCTGAGTTGCCAAAGAGATGTTCCCTTATATTACACCATTCAACTCAGCTCAGTATATGCACTGAATATATAACATCCCAGGCTGAAACACCCCACCTGTTTTCCTTTCTTCATCTTCTTGCCTGGCTTCATGACTAGGGGTGTTTGAGCATCTGCTGGTTGATTCTACCAGTAGCAAGAAGGGAGGCAGTTATTCATCAAACAGTTCAGTTGTATGTGAGCCACTCAAGCCTGTTCAGCTGGTTTCTTTCAGGATATTCAAACAATAGAATGCAAGTGGCAGCATTTTATGCATGTGTGCTCTCATGCAGTCAGGTGGAAGTCTTAGTCTTTATCCCCTGATCTGTTTCTATGCAAGAAATAAGGGCAAGGGAAGGTCATTACTAGTATATAGAGGCCACTACCAGTTTATGGAGGCTTCTCTCTGTGTGTTGACTCACTAAAATGCTAACTGGTTCAGAAATAATCCAAAGAATCCCCATCTCTTCTCTGTTCCCCTAATTTTCACAGCAGGAAGCCTAAGTTCCTAAGCTTTGAACACTTCTCACAGTACAAACCTTAAGTTATTGAAAATCAAGGCATCCCCTTTCCTTTAGAAAGAACACTGTATAATGTATTTACCAATGAGGTGCTCCTTTGAAGTTAGGATCTTGTATTTGATCAAAAGCGTACAGCTTCCCTTGAGTCTCTCAAGAACAGACAGTTGTTCCACCGCAATGGTATGTGTTTAAATATTTCAGACAGCCAAAATGACAATTACATGAGGCAGCTACGCTAGGCAAAAATGTACGAGGTAAGATGATTTGAGCTTGGAGTCTCTGGAGCAAGGATGGAATCAAGGAGAGAGTGGCAGGATGTCATTCTGGCTTATTATGTGCCGTTAATTAATACCCTGATAAAGGAGCACTGTCAACATTAATATCACGAAAAGTGAAACATGTTTTAAAATGTTCCCAATGACATTGTACTTAGTCATTATTACAATTTTTTTTCCAGCTGGGTTCTTGAGATCGGCTGTAAAGCTTGCAAATCCAGTTTTTGCTCAAGCATGATGCCCAGGGGGCCTATGTAGTCATTCATTCAATATAAGACTGTCCCATCTTGAGGACTTGAGAAGATGCTTAAACAGCCGTTTAAGCCCATTTCACTAATAATGGCCCTATTTCTAGCCAAGAAAAGTCAATGGAGTGGATCTAACCATCCTCCAAGTAGCCTTTCTCCAGCTTAAGGAGTCTTTTCTCCTGGCCCTTCTTCCAACAAAAGACACACTTTAAGTTGGAAGTAGTCTCCTTAAATTGGAGGAAGGCTTCAAACTTGAGCCAAAAGAAACAATGGGGTAAATATTTTGATAATTAATTAATAAACGTTGCTAGTGAATTAATCGGATGGGGGTAGAATCCACCCCAATGCAAATAAAAGGCTTTCCACTACTTCCAGAAAATGCTCAGCTGCGATCACACACACTAAATAATCCACTTTCAATCCACTTTCAGTGCACATTCTAATTGGATTTTACTGTGTGGACTGGCAAAATCCAGTTGGAAAGTGCATTGAAAGTGGATTATTTAACGTGTGTGACCACAGCCATAGGCTATAAAGCATCTCCAAAGATTGTGGGCATAATCTATCTAATGACAAAAAGTCTTGTGGCACCTCAAAGTCTTGTGGCACCTCAAAATCTAACAAAAGTCTAGTTTGCATAACCCAAGCCTACTATCTTGAATGCATGTCAAATCTTTATATGAATTCCTGTGAAGTAGAATCAATGGAGACTCCTTCCAAGAAAATACACATAAACACACACGGAGAGAAGATACAAATAGGAAGATATTATAAAGTGAGATTTCCAGCATCCCAAGATCTCGGTGTCTTTCCATTACTTTTAAAGGGAAAATTAAAAAACCAAAATCTAGCTATAATAGTAAACGATCCAGACAGAGTGTTTGTGGACTTCAATGGACACAAACCAGACATTAAAAATGGAAGCAAACAGAAAACAGCTGGGCAGCATTTCAACTTCCCTGAGCATTCAATAACAGACTTAAAAGTGGTGGTATTTCAGCAGAATAATTTCAGAGGGAGAATTCAGCATGCCATGGCGGAGTTGGAATTTATAAACAGATCAGACACAATCAAGCTTGAGCTCAGTTAGGACTAGTTATTTGTGTCTAGTAATTGTATGTCTGCAGTGATTTACGCATGCTGTTTGTTTTATTTCACCATTGTGTAAGTGTGAAGTTGACTAGCCCACTGGAATGCTCTGCTTCCGGCTTCCATATTTCCTACAATAGGGATTACCAGATCAAGGGAAAGTAGATACATTTATCACTGTGCTGCCAACCTAGCAGTTCGAAAGCAGGGAATTGCAAGTAGATAAACAGGTACCGCTTTGGTGGGAAGGTAACAGCATTCCGTGCACCTCAGCGTCTAGTCATGCCGGCCACATGACCACAGAGAAGTCCAGACAGTGCTGGCTCTTCAGCTTGGAAACGGAGATGAGTACCGCCCCCTAGAGTCAGATTCAACTGGCTTTTGAGCAAGGGAAACCTTTACCTTTGCCTTGTATTTAGCTAGTGTATTGTAGTCGATAGAGTGCTGTCTAGGACTGGCAGGTTCAGATCCCTGTTCAGTCATGCAGCTCACTAAGTGAGCTTGGTAGGATTCCCAACACTGGCTTTTCAAATGCTAGGAGATTTTGTGGTGGTGCATAGGGAGGACAGAGATTAGGAAGGATATTCTATTACTCCTGGATGACACCATAGTCTTGTAGAATCACAGTATTTGGAAGCCATATTTTTCTCAATTCCTTGGGGGGGGGGGGAACTGGGGCTAGTGGTGGTCTATTCCCTTCCCTGGGTAGGTAAATTGGAGGCCTAGAGATTGGTCCTCTCATCCTCTCTTAGCTCTTCACAGGGTTGTTGTGAAGATAAAATGGAAGATGGGAGGAATATGTATGCCACTCTAAATTCCTGGAAGGAAGAACAGGATAAAAAGGGTAATAGATAAGTCTGCAGTCCACAAAGGTCTTGCATTCCCCAGTCCAAATTGTATTGGAGCTAATAGGCAAGCAGCAGAATCATCCAAGATATTAATGTCCTCCAAGCTATCACTAGGATAATAATACCGTATAATATACGTAGCATAATAACTTTCTCCCCATTTGTTTGATGGCAGTCCACAGGATTCATGCATTTGACATTTTCTATTTTCTTATACAGCCTTTCCCTGAAGAAGTACGTGCCTGCCTTTTTACCACTTTGCATATCACCCATGATAGCTTGACACCCGCTCATAGCAATCCTTAATCTTTTGGGCATTGTAACTCCTTCAGGTAGCCATCAACACTGTAATTACCCCTTTCCCTTTAGACATGGCAAACGTGAAAAGGGGAAATTGGGAAAGTACAACCAAATGATGATTTATTTGTTCAATGCGGTGGTTAAAAAAAATTGAAGCATTCACTTTGCTCAACAAAGCTGAATTAATTCTTACGGTCAAACACCAGAAGTGAACTTGAGCTGAGCCAGCTGCTGAGTGCCAGCTCTCTCCTGCATCCCTCCAGATGGAGAACCACTGGTTTATATCGGTTTTGCTTTGGTAACTTTGGCAATACATTGATTGGAGGCATCTGGCCACCTTTGATCAACAGATTGATTTTCGAAAGTGTTGAACACCAGCAAACCCCACAAAGGTCAACAGAACCATCGAGGCTCGGCACTTCTCGAACTGCATAAAACATTTTTTGACTGATATTATAGCTCAGGGTAATTATGACACGGGGCACCTGGTAGTTCCGCAGCTCTTTATTTTTAATTGGAACCAATAAAAACACTGCCACTTTTAACATAAGAAGCACTGTGGTGGCATTTTAATTTTAAGCTTTTGAAATATCTTTGCCATTTTGCGTGTGCCCCATGGGACTCAAGGATTAACATAAGAAACAGTGAAATGGCTGCCCAATCAACGAGTGGTATACTGAAAAGGTCACAGTAATGTATTATGCCATTGTAATCTTTTAAAAAAGAAAAATGGAATACGGAATGAGAGTCAGGGACTACTGAGAGGAAAAATTCCCCCCAAAGGAACTTCGTCACCTGCATGATTGGTTTATTTTTTCATTACGTATCGGGTTGGATCCTACCAGCTTCTCCACAGGAGAATGGGGGAGGGGGTCATTTTTGGCCACCAAAAAGGCTACACTGGGAATTGTGGGACCAACATGGACAAAAGCTACACAGGCCAGGGCCTGCAGTGAGGAGGGGAGATGAGCAAAATCGAGTGGAAAAGCTGGTTGGATTCAGCCCATCAGGTTTACAATATAAAATGCTTTGTGTTATTTCTCTTCACAACAGCCCTGTGAAGGGTGTCATAATGAGTCAATTCAGGATGGATAAGACCACATGGTAAAATCTTTCTGATTTGAACATTCCCATTCCCATTTCATTCTTCATGTGAGAAGCCAATTTATTAAATACATCAGTTCCTCTTTCCTGACACCATTTCCCCCCTATTTAAATTAATACATTTTTCAAAGTGTTCTTTTGGAACCGTTGAATATAAAAGCTATGTGTTATTAAATAATAATGGTAACAATGATTTTGAAAAATCTACCTAAGTAGGCAGAGCTGGTCAAATTAGTGGACTGAGCAGCACACTACTGCTTTGGAGGGGGGGGGGATCAATTGCTATTTATTTATTTAACCAAAAATGATATATTTTTTAGCAAAAAAAGTTTGTCTTTTAAGTGAAAAAAACACACCAATCAGTAGGGGTGCTGTGATGGACAAGAGGCTGTCCCACCTTGAAGGGGAAAACAGCCACTCAGCTGAGCCTATGGGAGGGCTGCTCCAGCATCCAATTGCCTTTCAGAAGGGGGATGGAATGTTGGTGGGAAACACAGCAGGAGTTCAGCTCAGTTCTGCCTCAGGGATAGAGCAGGGAGAGCTCAGTTCTGGCTCAGAAAAAAAGCAGACAGACAGAAAGGTAGCTCTGCTTGGTAGTGTGGCAGAGTGGTTTAGCTCTGCCTCTGAGATAGGACCGGGTACCTGATTGTTAGGCCTGTTGGTCTGACTCTTGGGAAAGGCCAAGTTGGGGTGGGTGCAGGATCGGTGCTACCAGTAGGCCAACTAGGCCACCGGCTAGGGCACAGACCTCAGAGGAACGCAGAACTGACAATCAGCATTAGGGTGTTAAATCTGTCACACGGCTATCAGGTGTACATTTTTGAGTAAAAAAGGAGAAAGTTGAGGTAAACAGTGTGAATCCTGTCATAAATTTTCCAAGGGAGAGTTCTTTTCGCAACTGGTTAGAACAAAATTAGCAGTTAGCAGAAGAGGGGGGAGTGAAATCATGTTGGAGTAAAGCAGAGAGTGAGATTAAGGAATGAAGAGATTTAAAAATTTGTTGTAGCAGGCTCAGAAGAAAGTAAAGAAAAAGACACAGAGAAGAACAGGACAGTGCTTCACAATAGTCCTGTAGAACTCTTATTGCTGGGGAAATTATTTCTGACAGAACAGGAGACACATAATAAGGAATTTAGGTCCAGAGGTAAGTGAGCACAAATCTTCTTTGGCTAATATATGCTAATCCAAAGGAATCGTATTCACAGAGGGGAGGGTTGTGGTGTTTTGTGTTTGCTCTGATGATTGAAAGTCGCTGGGAGAGGATCCCACCTATGGGCAGCTCGAGGATCATGCCACTGTTGTTTGTTCACTTAGAAAAGAATTCTGGGTGTATGTGGCAGCAAAGTTGACATCTGGCTTTATTGGAAGCTTGGTAACAGTGTCTATGTTCAAATTAGATGTTGTATTATTGTGAGTGAGGAGTTGTTTGAGATTGGGGGGCTGTCTGTATGCTAGAAAAGGTTTGCCCCCCAGTACTTGTGAAAGGGAGCTGTCATTATCCAGTAGAGGTTGTAAGTCACCGATGATGTGTTGAGTTGAGAGCTGTATGCGACCACTAGTGTTCAGTTATTGTCCCTCTGGGGCCTGTCGTGTTGGGCTTGTCTTGGAAGAAGGCTCTTCCTCTTCTTTAATTCTGCAAACTATGTAAAACAGTTGCTTGGGAGGGCATTTTATAAAGCTTACAGAGAACAAAACTATTGTCTATGAGACAGTGTATGTGATATATTATTGATTTAGTGTGTGTTCTATCATGCTCTTACAGCATTGTTTTCCATTTTTGTAATTCCATTTTCTGCATTGCTTGACATAGCGCGTTTGATACTTTTTTGCATTTTTGTAATTTTTGTAAGCCTAAATCCCATTGCATTGTTTATTAGATCTCATATACTATTTGATTACAATATTCTATACCATGTAATCCACTTTGAGTCTCAAGTAGAAAACTGGTACATCTATATATATGAAAGAAAGTCCCCTCACTGTAAAATCAACACCCAGGCCAAACCACTGGACCTAGAAACACCAAATTTGGGGAGAGCGCTCCTACCATGACATAGGTGCTCACTAAGAAGGGATTTTTAGAAATTTGACCCCTAAGTGGGTCAAAAGGGGTAAAATGTGCTCCCCCATTGATTCCTATGTGGTTGCCTCCTTGCACCCCCCATTCTCTGATTGCTCAGCTGCAGAACTCAGCCTTCTGAGGTTAAAAAAAAATTACAGAAGACTGTACAGAGCTAATGACAGTTGAGGAAATCAGGAATGGCCAACAACCCCCTGTGAGGTGCAGTAATGCTGCTGGCCCAGCCTCTCTGATGGCTTCCAGCACACTCATAAGAACATAAGAACATAAGAGAAGCCAATGTTGGACAGGCCAGTGGCCCATCCAGTCCAACACTCTGTCACACAGTGGCCGAAAACACCAGGTGCCCTCAGAAGGTCCAGCAGTGGGGGCAGGAAGGCCTCCCACTGTTGCCCCCACCCAAACACCAAGAATACAGAGCATCACTTGCCCCAGACTGAGAGTTCCTATCTATACTTTGTGGCTAATAGCCACTAATGGACTTCTACTCCATATGTTTATCCAATTCCCTCTTGAAGCCATCCATGCTTGTAGCTGCCACCACCTCTTGTGGCAGTGAATTCCATGTGCTAATCACTCTTTGGGTAAAGAAATACTTCCTTTTATCTGTTCTAACCCGACTGCTCAGCAATTTCATCAAGTGCCCATGAGTTCTTGTATTGTGAGAAAGGGAGAAAAGGACTTCTTTCTCTACCTGCTGTATCCACTCCCCCCCCCCCACACCTTCTACATTTTACAGGCAGTTGTCTGTCAGGTGCAGAAGCAGTTGCAGGGTGCTTAAAGCCATGAGGGAGCCCGCCCCAGCAGAAACACCTTAGTGATCCTGCTGGCCCAGCCTCCACAGTGGTTTCTAATACTCCTCCCCTCCCCCTCCTACACTGGATAGGCAGCTGCCAGTCAGGTGTAGGAGAGGAGGTGGGATGCTTACAGCCGCTGGGGAGATTTGCTCAGCAGGATTGCCTTAGCCCTGCTGTTGGCCCAGCCTCTCTGATGCCTTTAAATACAACCCCCCCCCCCCCAAAAAACACCAGACTGGCCAGTGTCTGTCAGGTGTAGGAGCTGGGCCAGGGTACTTTAATCCATCAGGGGCACCACCCCAGCAGGATCACCTTAGTGATGCTGCTGGTCCAGCCTCTCCGATGGCTTAAGCCACACTCCCCCCACCTCCAACAGGAGAGGAGGTGGGATGCTTACAGCTGCCAGGGAGGTTTGCTCAGCCTCCCTGATACCTTTAAACATAATCCCCCCAACACCAGACAGGCGGGTACTGGCAGGCTGCTGCCTCCTTGCCCCCCCTCGAATGGTCAACTGTGTAGCTCAGAGTTCTGAGGTAAAACCTGCCTGATTGCACCCACATCCTCTGATTGTTCAGCTGTGGATCTCAATGTTCTGAGGTAAAAACACAGTTAAGAGAGACTGCAGACAGTTGAATACTGATACAGAAATCAGCAATTCAAGACTCCTGAATAGACATTTCTCATAAATCAGCATGGCAATTACAGAGAGGTCCTTCAGCAGAAGGGGGAAAAAAACATTATGTGTGTCTCGCTTTGTTTTTTACACTACAATCTTCTCCATTAGAATTCCTACAACAAATGTTACATTTCAAACTTTACATCATCAGTATTATAACTGGACTTATGGAACTTTAATATTTTTATTATTTATTTTATTTATACCCCATCTTTCCCGCATGTGGGCTCCGTAGTGAAGCATGGGTATCAGGCTAGTAATTAATAAAGTATAAATAAATAAATAATAAAATAAATAAATAATGATGGGCTGACCACCATGGTAATCATTTGCCCCTCTCCTAATTTTTTTCTGGCTGTGGGCTGTGTCTGGAAAGAAATGTGCAGAAAGACAGCTTCATGGCTGCAAGAAAGGGGAGGAAACTAGGGAAATTTTCCTGTAGCAATGTGCAGACAAACCAGGGATCCCTAGCATGAGACAGTTGAAAACAGCAGAAAAACAACAAGGGAAGACCATCAAAGATCAAATATACCTAAAGTGTCTTAAGATATATTAAGTAAATGTTTAAATTGCAAATAAACATCTATGAGTTGGTGGTCCACAACCCACAACAAATACAAATACACTATGTGATCATGGCATATTCATTGCCAGCACTTTATCAGCACTTTATTAGCTTTTTATTTAGGATTATGAACTGTTAATGTAATGAGTTTTATTCAATAATTATTCAGTTTTAATGTATGAGTTTTATTGATTAATATTCTGTTTTAATGTATTTATCCTCTGATGTAAGCTGCCCTGAGCCTGCTTCAGCGGGGAGGGCAGGATAGAAGCCGAATGAATGAATGAATGAATGACTCAATCAATCAATCAACACTGAGATACAAATAAACATTTGTATCTGAATGTTTTGAGATACAACTTGGAATTCCCCAAGTTCATTGAAAAAAAAATGTTTCGCATCCATGTGGCCCTGATCCGTGGATTTAGGTATCCGCAGATGGGAGCCACACTTTACTAACAGTATATAGAGCCATTTATTTTATTTATAGCCCATCTTTCTTGCAGAGAATTACAAAAAATAATTCCATGCCCTGACCTGGATAGCCCAGGCAAGCCCGATCTTGTCAGATCTCAGAAGCTAAGCAGGGTTGACTCTGGCAAGGGCTGGGATAGGAGACCTCCTTGAAATACCAGAGGCAGGAGGTGGGGGCAGGCTTTATTCCCCTCTATCTTCTACGCCCCCAGTAGGAGTCAATCACCAGAGACTGCCATGACTTCCATATGCAAGGTCAGTCACTGAGGTTGCCATAACTTCCAGGTGCACACGCGTGCATGTGCGTGCGCGCACACAAAATAATTCTGCAATTGAGAAAAAAAAATTCAGGTTCATCTAGAGAAAACATGGCAGAAACTGGAATTCTAAAATATTCGGTGTGTTCACCTGCCAGTGTCCTTCATATTTGTACTGATGATTTCCTTGACAAAGTAAATCCTCGTAGGACAACACAGTGCTCTGTAAAGACTGAGTGATGTGCAAGGTCCACTTGAATCCTGTGTTGTGCCTGTTGATGAGGACAAAGCAAATTTCATTCGCCACATGCATTGCCGGTTTTCTTTGTTTGTCAAAAGGTTGTTCAGCAAACGAATCGCCTCCCTCTTTTACATCCAACCTTTATCTTTCTTTCTCTTCAAACATTACATTGTTTATGCTGCCTGGGTTGCTTTAAGTGAAAAATGCTAGATGTGAAGAAGGAAACGGAGAATATTTCAACAAGAAGGTGTTTTGTTGGTTTTGCAAACTCTTCTTGCTATTCATGCTTATTATACTGAGGCTGACATCCTTTTTTTGTGTGTGTTCTGTGCGCAAGAGAGATGCCTTTTGAGCTTTATAAAACTGGAGCAGCCCATCAAAAGTGGGGAAGGAAAGTCTCTCAAATATTCGTGTGAAACAGCAATATATAAGTGGGAACATTGCCACCAAAACATACCTTTGAACTGAACTCTCAGTCAAAATATCCCTAATCGTTTCCAGAATCGATGCAGGCAGAAGTCGGTCAATAACCTTTGAACCTCGGAGACTTCCATTCCTTTCAGCCAATTCCACAGTCCGATGAAAATGAAACACTGGGCTTTAGTCCAATATTGCTCTGTACAATCATTGGGGATGGATGTAGTGGGATGGCAAAGAGACAATACTGTGATTTGGGAAGTTGCCAATTCAGATTGCATCTCAGCTACAAATGTACTAAGCAAACCTCTCTCTCTCTCTCTCTCTCTCCCCCTCTCCCTCTCTCTCTCTCTCAGCTTCAGTAGGAAGGATAGAGATACAGAGTAGCTGGCTCAGTTGCAGAGCATCTGCATTAAATGGCATCTCCAGTTAAAAAGACTAGGTTGCTGGCAGTGTTCCCTCTAAACTGAGTGTGAGCTAGCTCAGTTTTTTTTAGCCTCCAGCTCACACATTTTTGTCTTAGCTCAGGAAAGATGGCTCCAGAGCAAACTAATTCATGCAGAAGCCAAATCGCTCGCTCACAACTTTAATGCTAGTAGCCCACAAAGTAGAATTTTTGCTCACAAGATTCTACAGTTTAGAGGGAGCATTGGTCTGGAGATCAGTGGTCAGCTATAATCCTGGGAGGATTCCAGGCTGACCTGGAGGATGGCAAACCCAGTGGCAAATCCTGCAGAATTCCACATCCTGCAGCCCCCCCCCCCCCCCGGGAATTTGGCATTCCTGAGCCTCCTGGTAGGGTCTCTGCAAACCCCACCCTGCCCAGGTTCTGCCCCCAAACCTCCAGGAATCCCTCAGCCCACATTTGGCAGCCCTACTGCAAGCCCTCTGAGCCCCTGAAATGGTCCTCCTCTGGCTGAGTGTGTAACCTCAGCTTGCGGGTGCCTGTGGGGCAGAACTTGGAATGACTCTTGCAATCGTTTAAAAGAAATAAACAATTTTTACTTTTCACTTAACATCATGTAACAAAAGCACAGATCTTAGTAACATAATAGAAAAGTGATCTTTTAAAGTCCAAACAGTTAACTTTTCCCTCCTCCAAAGGTTGCCACCCCAAATTCCATCTCTTTGTCCATCTTGGAAGTCCATCTTCACCAGTTTGGTTAGGCGCACAGATTCTAATCTGGGACAACCAGGATGGATTCCCCATTCCTTCATGTGCAGCTGCTGAGGTGACTTTGGGTCATTCACAAGTTCTCTCAGAGCTGTCCTGGAAAGAGTTGTTCTTGAGAGAGCTCTCTCAGCCCCACCGACCTCACAGGGTGTCTGTTGTGGGGAGGGGAAGGGAAAGGAAACTGTAAACTGCTCGGAGACTCCTTCGGGTAGTGAAGGGCGGGGTATAAATCCAATCTCTTCTTCTCTTCTCTTTCTTGTTGGTGGCCCAAGAAGTCTCTAGCTGAACACTCTGTGCTCCAGCTTCCAAGATGAACGTCCCCAATGAGCTCCCCATTAGATAGCAGAGCCCTGAAACAATAATTCTAAAATTTACAATTTAGAACAAAGAGTCTCCCTCTGTTACCAGTTTCCATACATAAATCATAGTTACCTTAAGCAAGGTGTTAGGAGCCTATGGTTATGGTTTCAGCTCCCAAGCAGGGCAGTCTACCTTCCCTCCTCTGCTTCCCACACATTTTGCACCTTTCTGCTTCTAGAGACTCCACCCCTTCCGGGCTCATTCCATTCTTAGCTAGGGGTTACAAGGGGACCATCCCCAACGAGGTCAATGTTCCATTTTTCAATGGGAGAAATACTCAGAGAAAGTGAAGTGCAAGATAATGGTGCCCTTTTTTCTTTTCCAGGCCCTATTCCCGATCAGTCCAGAAGCCCCTTAACACCTCAGATCCTCCTCCTCTTTATTTTAAACCCCTCTGGCACCTAAAATTACTGTAAGAAACCCCCCCCCCCCATGTTTTGGTTTCCCCCCAGCTAAATCCAGCAAAAGTGCAACTGGAGGTGGATTATGGACCCTTGTGAGAAGAGGGGTATGGTTGCGGGGGTGGGGGGAGGGAAGTGGGATGGAGGTAATATGGACACCCTGGACCCAAAGACCCATGAAATCTAGTAGCCAGACCCAGATGGGCTGCAGTGGTTCCCATACTGCTGACACAACACAAGAAAAGGCCCTGAAAGCTGTGAATTTAAACAAACACCACTTAGTAACTGCATAGAATTTATTGTTTTGATTGTTTAAAAGAAATTCCAATAGCCAGTAAGTTTCAAAACAGGGTCCCTCCCCCTCATTTGGCCCTCAAGCACTTTCCTTGACTGCTCAAGAATGCCTTGAGCCAAATACAGCCTTAGTGGCAAATGTCGATTTGCAATTCCAAAGAACGCTGCAGATGTTCTTTATCCTCAAGGACTGTGGCCAATTTTCTTAATGATGATTTTTAAAACAGGACGCACAAAGACCGCAGGAATGAAGGCAAACTTAGTTTTATTATCCCCCGAGGAGGCCTTTGGGGTAATGGAGGTCTGTGGGTGGGGAAGGTTCTGCCTTTGGAGAGTTCATTTGAATGGCCTGTTTCCTGCACAGCGGTACATGCTTTATAGGACTTGCATAAGGGCAAGGAAAGGGTAGGCATTTTCTTCCATTAAAAAAACACATTCCGGAAGAGTCTAGGAGAACAAAAAAAGAGTACGGAGAGTGGGGATGGTTTCCCATTTCTCATTCCTGCTCTTTTACCTCTGACCCTCCCCCCCCCGTTTGATTTGCTACTCCTTTGTGCAAATCAAACCCACAATTCTTGATTTTTGCATCAGTCTCAGTTCCCTGGAACATTCCCTATAAAATGTACATGTTTCCTAATAGTATTTGCACATCAATAAATCAGGATTGCATACTACAAGTGGGGGGACTCTTGAGGACTAACTGAGGTGGGACATCTCATTCTTCCCTCCTCTTGGTGTTGTGGTTAAGAGCATGGACTCTAATCTGGGAGAACCAGGTTTGATTTCCCACTCCTCCACATGCAGTCATAAATTCTTTCAGAGCTGTTCTCTCAAGGGCAGTTCTTGGGAGAGCTCTCTCAGCCCCACCTACCTCACAGGGTGTCTGTTCTGGGGAGGGGAGGGGAAGGGAAAAGGATTGTAAGCCTCTTTGAGATCCTTTGGGTAGTGAAAGGCAGGGTATAAATCCAATCTCCTCCTCCTCCTCCTCCTCCTCGCTGTGGCTGCCAGTGTGATGTTTCTTCCCTTCCGGTGAAGGGGCACTGGGCCTGAAGCAAAAAGCATGTCCAGCATGCTTCATGCTCCAAGTCCAGCTAGCTGATGATGCCTGTGTGAAAGAAGCATGGAAGAGAAAGTGCATCCTTGCACAGAAATGGCTTTTCCATCTGTGTTTAAACCTCCTACCATGTTTTGTTTGTTTATGGGTTTTTCTGCAAACCTGTGTCCCCTGTCTGATCCCTTTTATTTGTACATGGCCTCACAGTGTAGTTTTTTTGATCCATGCTTTGAGGCCATGTTCATAATTAGATATGTACAAGATGATGTGTCTTGAACATATAAATTGAAAATAAAATCCTGCAACATGTGTACAGAGGCAGTAGGGAATATTTCTATAGTTTTTTTGGGGGGGGGGACCTAGGTTTGCAAAAAAAAAAGTCAGTTTCTGAGAGGCAACAATGGGTGAAGGCTTTGGTCTCTGTTCCCCCTGTTTGTAGGCTACTGGGGGTATCTGGCCAACTCTGTAAAACAAAATGCTGAACTAGATAGACTATTGATTGGGATCAATTTTTTTTAAATCAGCCACTTTATCTGTATACATGACAGAGCAGCATAGCTTAGCATGCTCATATCTATGTATGTGGAAATGTTCATGTGCATTATTGAATGAGCCCACAGACCAATTAGAAACTGGTGATATTCTCTCGAATCTGACCTGTGATCTATGAAACATTATGTCACATTTGAAGAACTATGGGTGATTCCACACTGGAGCCATCCTGCATTCCTCCACCATGAGAAATTACAGCACATTTGTAATTATGAACCTACCCAAACGCTATGGTCTTCTTTGGAAGCCCTGCTTCATGTGCCCCTGCCTTCTGAGATTACGTGGATGGCAATCTGGGAGAGGGCCTTCTTGGTCATGGCACCAAAACTCTGGAATTCTCTCCACAGGGAAATTCATCTGTCCCCTTTCATTGCCATTTTCAGGTGAAAACTTTTTTGTTTTGTTTGGCATTCCCTCAGTGGTTGCAAGAGTTGGACTATAAGGAAGGCCAAGCGTTGAAGAGTAGATTCTTTTAAATTATGGCACTGGAGAAGACTCCTGAGAATCCCTTGGACTGCAAGGAGATCCAGTCAGTCAATCCTAAAAGAAATCAACCCTGACTGTTCCCTGGAAGGACAGATACTGAAACTGAAGCTCAAATACTTTGGCCACCAAATGAGAAGGGAGCACTCACTAGAGAAGACCCTGATGCTGGGAAAGATTGAAGGTCAAAGAAGAAGGGGACAGCAAAGGATGAAATGGTTAGTGTTATCGATGCAACAAACACAAAATTAAGCAAATTCCGGAGCACGACAGAAGACAGGAGGGCCTGGTGTGATGTGGTCCATGGGGTCACGAAGAGTCAGATTCGACTGTGCGACTGAACAACAACAGTCAATGTTGCTAATTGCTGTTTTTATATTTTGTATGTATTTTAACTCTGTTTTTTAATTGTGTTAATGATGTATGTGTGTGGGGGGTTAATTTTACTTGTTTTAAAATGTAACTTTGGTGGCTCTTGTAAGGGCAGAAAAGTGGGATACAAATTTTGTAAATCAAGTAATTAAAGATCAAGCGCTCTGACAGACACGGGACGATGGTGGCCCAATGGCTCCTTGTATCAAAAAGTACTACCTCGCTTCTAGTCTCTCGGCACCAACTAACTGGTTTGGAAGGGGTAGGACCCAGGTGGTCTGGGAAACAGAGCAATATGGTCTCTCATGTCCATTAGATAATTGGATTTGGAGAAAACAGCAGGTAAATAAAATAAACAAACACAGAGTCTACATATATGTGAAATAATTTCCTTCTGGAGTTCCCCATCCATACAGGGGTTTTTTCCTATTTTTTCCTATTTATTTACTTCATTTGTACCCCATCTTTTCCCCCAATGGGGACCCAAGGTGGTTTACATCATTCTTTCCCCCTCCATGTTATCTTCACAACTACCTTGTGAGGTAGGTTAGGCTGAGAGTGCATGACTGGCCCAAGGTCACCCAGCAAGCTTCCATAGCGTGAGTGGGGATTCGAACCTAGGTCTCCCAGATACTAGTCCAATACTCTTAACTATGACATCTCACTGGTCCACTCACTGGGTTTTTGTTTGAAGGGATCATGAATCAATGTCCCCCTTTCTTTAATGACATTGGCAGAAGTGTTATTTCCCCCCCAGTTTGAGCTGATTAGTACTACTGTACCACAACATCCAAAATATTGCCTGATGGTAGAATAAAAACAAATGGAACTAATGCTCTCAAGTGTAATAGTGTTGAAATATACTGGGTTCAGACGCGTTGTGTCATCAGCTCATAGTTTATTGTGATTACAGCTCAGCTCAAAGGCAACCTAAGTGGGGCCGAGACGCCGCTTAAATGCATGCATCAAGCCACACCCAACACGCACCCGCTCCCCGTGACTGGCTATTTACATTCAGCTACTACGCTATAGGTTCCCTTTAGGATCCTGTCTGTCTGTTGTTCTCAGAACTCAAGCTAGGTCTAGTTACCAGTGCACATTTCTGCTCAATACATAACAAGTGTAATAGTGCATTTTTTGAAATGGTGATGGCAGTAAGCACTTGGCAGGTCGACAAGTGGAACAGTGGTCTCCGTCATGGGCCACAAGATGCCGACCTGAGAACAAAGCAGAAGAGTAGTGCAAAGACCATCCACACACTGCAGGGAATGCACTGCAATTCTGCAAAAGCATCACAACCAACAGGCCCCTAGAAACAAGGAACCCTAATGAGGAAAGAGTGGGAGAACACTGAATTCAGATGGTATCACCTGGAGCCATTGTTATAACTGCATGTGAAAGGGATAGTAGCTTTTCTACATTTAGTTTGGGGATCACCCTGATGGTCAAACAAGGCATGCTAGATCACATAGGTCATCAGCTTTCTGAAGGCAAATTGAGCTGCCAAGGGTTCTAATGAAGATCATAGCCAGGCAAGGAGCATGGGGGTGGGGGGTGGGGAGAGTGACATTTCTGTTCTCTTATGTTTTTGCAGTTTGATCAATGTTGTTATTGATCATTTAAAAGAAAAAAGTCCTGACTTTTGCCTGCCTGTCTTTCTTCCTAAATGCTTATAACCATGTGGGGAACTTGATTACTTGGTTCCACCTTACAAAACTGTGTGTGGTTGAAATGGTTGAACACCTACTCCTACCACTGTGTTGGTCTTGTCTGAAATGGTAACCCATGCAACTTTTAACTACATTTTAAAAACATGCTGGGAGGATCTATTGGTGGATCTCCCAGTGTCTCATGGGCTTGGAGACATATTTAGAATGCGCCCAGCCAATCTGCTGGGCCCCACGATGCATGCAGTGTCTTAATGGTGCTGTCTTAGTATCCTCTCTCATGTGGAAGTTCAAAGAAATCCTGTTGCAGCAGCTTTCATATTCTACATGAGCACCACAATTTTGTGGTTCCCCTCCCCACCCATTCTTTGAGGCTTGCTACTAGGGAGGGAAAAAAAGATGAAAGCTGACACGACTCGAGGAGCAAACCCCAGACTATCCATATGAAAATAGCATCACTTTGAGGATTTTAATTTGTCGTCGAGAGGAAATCCACTTGAAGTCCTCCCCCCCCCCCCCCAAATCATAGGGTTTGAGCTCTCTTTGTCAGATACCATTGTGATGTACTTAGATGTACCCAGAAGGCAGCGCACTGGCAATTTTGCAGGTCATCGCTGTCACTTTCTTGAAGGAACAGGGCAGGACACTGTGAATTTAGAAAGAATTCATAACATTCCTTCATTGCGGCATAGAAACTTTAGCAAGAAATGCTTCTTTGGCAGTGTAGCCAAATCAAAAAATATGTCTACGGTTTTCCATGCTGGTTCTCTCTGAGAATGGAGAGGAGACAAGGTTGTCTGTGAAACTGGAACACTCAAATGAAACAATGTTTAGTGGTGTTCAGTGGCAGGAATTCTTGTGAAGATAATCCCAGATCTTGTTAATCACAACTTTATGTCCTATTTTGGGGAAGAATCCCTATTGTTTGCTCACCTCCCACCCTTGTTATCCTAGACTACTTCTCTCCTTCATTATTTTCACTCTCACATTTCTCTTCTGTTCCCCTCCCCGATTCTGAAAGCTAAGTTGGTAAATTTCTCAGAACAAATATATTACTAAACTGTATGTTACGCTATATTATAGTGTACCAGTTTACATGAGCCAGTGTGGTGTAGTGATAAAAATGTTGGACTAGGAGTTGGGAGTCCTCCGAGCCCCAAAACTCACTGGGAAACATTCAGCCATTCACTCTCCCTTAGGTGATAAGGGTCACTGGATTAATGTAAGGGTAAAATGGAGAAAGGGAATCCCATCCTGAGCTGCTTGGAAGAAGGATGGTAGTGTTCAAATTGTAGGGAGGATTCTGAGCCCCCTTGTGATGGGTTCCCTTAGCTTCTGTCTCAGAAGGCTGTCCATCTCGCTGTTTTCTCTTTCTCTGGCAGTGTGCTTGTCTCCAATGCGGAATTGTTTTGCATACCCAAACCCATGCATTTTATGATCCAGATGGGATTAGTCTTTAGCCAGCTACCTACCTGCCCCCCCCCCCCGGACCATATAGTAGATTTAAACGGATACTCCCCCCATTTATCAGATTATATTGAGACATCCCAAAATTCTCCGCTAACTTAGAGGATACTGCATTCACTGGCTGAAGGACCATTCCAGCCCAAGAACAACTGCCTCACTAACAGCTTTAAAATTAATCTTATATTTTGAAGAATGTAAAGATCCAAAAGATCCGAAGCCCCAATGTGAGCAGTGCAAACTCTGGTACTCCAGAAGGGGAATGAGCAGGAAAATAGGTTTTGGGGGGCATATCCAATGCAAGTCACCATCCAGAACCATACAGACTAGTTTTTGTTGATTTAGACTGGAGGTCTATTGGAGAATGGGCAGAGCTTCTGCCTAGGGATGCCAGCCTCCGGGTGAGACCTGGGGATCCCCCAGAATCAGAGCTCATCTCCAGACTACAGAGATCTGTTCCCCTGGAGAACATGGATGCTTTGGAGGGTGGCCTCTGTGGCATTCTACCCCACTGAGGTCCCTGCCCTTTCCAGGCTCCATACCCAAATCCCCAGGAGTTTCCTATCCTGGATCTGGCAACCCTACTTCTGCCACACAAGAAATGGTAAGACTAAGATGGTCTCTTTGCTTGGAGAATAGTCCAGAATAGTGAGTGAAACCACTGAATACATTTGTAGAAGTTCTTCTCTGGAATTAAGGGGATGGCAGCAGGAGAGGCACCAGCCCAGAACAAGATGGGGGTTTTTTTGTCTGAGTGTGGAGAGAAGACAGATTGGTGCAGAGGCATTTCTATGGAATTATGTTAGTATGGTTGAGGGGAAAAGATGGCAGCACTTTCATCCTGAGTACTGATTAACCATAGAAGTAATGGGAATCTTCAGACTTATATGGCATGCTCATGAAATTCAACCACATCCATAGAGGGGTGGAATGTAGAATGGAGTGGAATTTTAAACAAAAGAATTCGAAACAGGAGATTCTCTCGTCCATAACTGGATCTGGCTTGAGTAGGTCGTGCGGGGAGCAATGGTTATTTTCCTGCTTAATATCTGAATGTCAGTTTCTTTCACATCTCCAGGGACTTGACCAGAAATACCAGGCCCAAGCAAAGCTAAAAATGCTGCTCTGGCCCCCAGGTAGTGGCCGGAGGTCATCCTTCCAGACCATTTCCATTTGCAAGCATAACCGTTGCTGACATTAAGCTCTGTTGGCATGAGGTGGTTGCATCAGTCTTACAGAAGATTTTAGTAGGACCTCGAGGGTGCAGAAGATCCTGCAGGGGCCATCAAGGCCAATGAATTTCCCAGTGTGAGATCCCCAGGCCAAGACTCCGTCATTTTTATGAAAGTGCAGAACTGTCCTGAGAAATTTCACTCATCTTCTTGAAACTCTTTGGCCTTCCTTCAAAATTCCTCAGATATTATGCTTAAGGAAGAATTTCTACGTTGGCTTCAGGGGTCCTTTCGTAAAAAAAGAGGTGCAGGAGCTCATTAGCATAACTTATTTGCATATGCCACACCCCCTGATGTCACCGGAAGTGTCAGAAGGCCACACACCCCTGACATCACTGGAAGTGTGTTAGAAGAAAGGAAGAAAGGAATGAAGGGATGGAGGGAGGGAGGGGGGAAGGAATGAAAGGAACAGGAAGGAAGGTAGGTAGGTGGGGGAGAGAGAGAAGAAAGAAAGGAAGGAAGGAAGAGGAAGGTAGGTAGGTAGGTGTGGGAGAAAGAAAGAAAGGAAGAAAGAAAGAAAGAAAGGAAGGGAGGAAAGGAACAAGAAGATAGGTAGATAGGTAGGTAGGTAGGTGGGGGAGAGAGAAGAAAGGAAGGAACAGGTAGGTAAGTAGGTGGGGGGGAGAGAGAGACAAGGAAGGAAGGAAGGAAGGAACAGGAAGGTAGGTAGGTAGGTGGGGGAAAAGAGAGACAAGAAAGGAAGGAAGGAAGGAAGACAAAGAGACAGACTAGGTGCTTCTCCCCCCTCCTTCAGGCCTAGTGGCTGTCAGCCAGGCAGCCAGTGGCCCCCCCCTTGCTTGGGCCTGAGTGGCCTTAAGCCACTCAGGCCCAGCTTTTCCCTCCCTTCCTCCCTGCGGCCCGGGAAGGGAGAACTGGGAGAGGGACGAGGGCTTGAGAGGGGTGGGGGAAGACGGGGGCTTCTTCCCGGGCGGCGGCTTGCTGCGGCCCGGGAAGGGAGAGCTGGGAGAGGGACGAGGGCTTGAGAGGGGTGGGGGAAGACGGGGGCTTCTTCCCGGGCGGCGGCTTGCCGCGGCCCGGGAAGGGAGAGCTGGGAGAGGGACGAGGGCTTGAGTGGGGTGGGGGAAGATGGGGGCCGGGGGAAGGGAGAGCCGGGGGGGAGGTAAGGGAGAGCCGGGGGAAGGGACAGGGGCTTCATCCCAGGCGGCGCTTGCCGCGGCCGGGAAAGGGAGAGCCGGGGGGGGGAGGCTTATCTTGCAGAACACACAGGAATGCCTGAGGAGACTCAACCACAGCGTGGCCAAGGAGACCGCCCACCAGAAGGCCATGCTCGAGGCGACTGGAAGTTACCCACAAGGTTCCCCCAGCAAGTGAGGGCTGAACGAGGGCGATGCTTCCGATAAAAGGAGAGATGCCGCCTGCTGTTTTTTGGACCGCCGCTTTGAGCGGAGGTCCGACCCAGCGGCGGCCCTGCTGGGGGCGGGGCTTGGTAATGTGCCCGCCCCCCCAGCGTCTTCACTGGCGGAGCGGCGCTCCGCTTCGCTCCGGCTCCAACAGAGCCCTGGTTGGCTTCATTTTTTTTTTAATTGGGCAAAGACATCTCAAAAGTCTAAACTGGAAGAGATGGGCACATTGACTGGTCCTGCAGTTTCCACCTGCCATTCCATCAGTCATTCTCCTGATCCCACATGAACCTGGACTGCAGCCATTTCCTTTGCTGAGTACACTGTTATTGTCTGACTATGCATTTACAAGTTCTTTGTAATTTGCTTTGCGATAGCTAAGCCACAAGACAGTGGGATGTAGGGCTCACCTTTGGGGGAGAGCAAATGCAAGCCATTGTGCCTGCTGTGTAACTACCTGTCTTTCTTTGATTGCCAAATACTTCCCTATGCCCATTCTTCTGTCAGTCTTCTGTAGCTTTCAAATGTCACACTGTGTTTCCTCTGCATATGAGAAATATAATTCCTTAAATGGGAATGCTTTCTCCTAATTCTCTGGAACTGAGTGGAAAAGATCCATGGACTGAGGGGTATAATAACATAACACTTCATCTCAACTGGATGGGCAAATACAAATTTAGAGGTGGAAATGTCTTCTCTCTCTAATTGCTTATAAGCAGAATCTGTTGGCCAAGGAAGAGCATAACTGGATAGCAAACTAGATGGAAAACAAAAAAACTTCTTTCCACTAGATGGAAGACAAAATTACATTTCAGGGGTTTTTGTTTGTTTGTTTCATAGGTTGTCCAAGTTCTTGCTTTTGTTGCTGTCATTGATGCTTCTTTTTATGTCATTTCCTATAATTTATATGCCAACTCTATATTCCATCCCACTAGTACAAAAATAATGCTGACTAATGTGTTAATCTTAATTAGAAAACATCAAACTGAAGAAAGAGAAACTGGCGAGAAAATTAAGACTCACTGGTTCCTTTCTCACAAGGGAGAAATGAAATCGAAATGGAGCTATTTGAATCAAACCAGACAGCTTTCAAAATCTGTTTTATCCCTAACTACAGACTCAAATGTATTCCTATTGAAACTAGAGGGATCAAAGAATAGTATAAGGTGTCTGAGCAGATGCAATAATCAAAACAAAGTAAGGAAATTCTTTAAATAATAATAATAATAATAATAAGAAGAAGAAGAGAGTGGATTTATACCTCGCCGTTCACTACCCAAAGGAGTCTCAGAGTGGCTTACAAACCCCTTTCCCTTCCCCTCCCTACAACAGACACCCTGTGAGGTAGGTGGGGCTGAGAGAGCTCTGACAGAAACTGTTCTTTTTCAAGAACAGCTGTGCCAGGACTACGGCTTGCCCAAGGTCATCCAGCAGGTGCAAGTGGAGGAGTGGGGAATCAAACCCAGTTCTCCCAGATCAGAGTCCGCACACTTAACCAGTACACCAAATGAGGCAAATACAAATTCTAAATATATTTTGGTGACACCCCTGTTTCCTGCCCACCTCCGATCCCCAAACAACTTCCCATTTCCTAGCTTCAGTCATGCCATTGACCCCGTACCATTTTGTATACTCTCACCGCTTCACTTGTAGCATACTCAACTATAACATACTCAACTGCACTCAGGGATCTGTGTGGTACTATTCTCTCTGTCACTGGTGCCAAGGCAATCGAGACTGGTACTTGGGGAATCTCTGTATTGACCCCCACCCACACAGTGGGGTTTCATACTGTGGCCCTGAAGTCCCATTCCCTAGCATAAGATGGGCACATAGTTAATCACATGGATTTAATCTTTGCAGTCCATCCTATCTCATTCTGTCCATTTTGTATATTATACCAAGGAAGGTCAAAAGAAGAAGGAACTTGTCTCTGCAGAACTTTACAAGGATTTTGATTAATTGTGATTCCCATATCTTGAGGGAACTGTGATGGATGTCATCTTGAATTGAGATGAAGGGAACGTGTGTGAACATCAGAGAGAACGGAGAGGTTTTTTTTTAACCTTTGTGATTCAATTACTGGTGCCTAAGATACCATATTTTTTTGCTCCATAAGACTCACTTTTTCTCCCAAAAAAAGTGGGGGGAAAAGTGTGTGTGTCTTAAACCCCCTCACCTTTCCCAAGCCACGACACCGAGCAGAGCTAGGTGCGTCTTATGGTCAGGTGCCTCTTAAGGAGCGAAAAATACAGTAGGTAGCAGGGCTGAGAAAGTGTGCTTCGTACCATGTTCAGTAGCCTACCACAGATACAATACGGCGCCTGAAACCATGGAAAGGTCAGAGCCATCTTATATGGTGGCTCTTGTTTCTCTGAAGTATAGAGGCTCAGAAAAAACACCTATAGAACATTTCCGCTCCCACTCCCAAGCAAATATTTCTAAATAATATTAACTCTTCTGTCAAGTTACCACTTTCCTGTATCTCTTCTGATTTGTATGTTGAGAGACGCCAATGGGGAGTATTAGCAAACAGGATCTTGTTTGTCCTGTACACAAAGGAAAGATGTTTCGTTAGCACAGCACTTGGTGCTTATCAAAGCACACTACAAATACATTAATGTTATTTTTTTTTTGTCTCTGGACATACCTTGGAGCTCCACAAATATTTTTTCAATTTAATTGTGAGGAAGCTGAAGTACAGAAAAAGATAACACAGCAAGGACAAGGCCCGAGGCAAGAAGATCTATGGCAAGATCCTCCATCTTTGCACTTTGTGACCATCTGGACCAATTTTCCTAAAGTTTAATGCAACTCCTGGATGGGATGTGTGTACATCTCCAAGCAACTCCTGTTATGCAGAGATAACAGCCTATATAGCGTAAGGATGACACAAACTTCAACATATTCATTTTCCTGCAGGGAAAGCTCAAATTTGAAACCAACCTCTAAATATCAGACAGGAGAATTTGCATGGGTTGGTTTCAGATTTGAGTTTTCCCTGCAGGAAAATGAATACGTTGAAATTTGTATCATACTCTGCAATAGAAGCTTGCTGGGCCACTTACTCTCTATCTTACTGGGCTGCTGTGATGATAAAATGGAGGAAAGGACCAGGCAGACTTAAAGTGATGCAGATTTTGGCCTTTCTGCATAAGGGTAAGTCTTATCATTGTGTACAGGACATTAAACAGATATCCTTAATTTTCTCTACCCAATCTTGAACTTTTAGAGTCTAGGCTGACACTTCCAGTGTCTCCCATGGGCGTCAACTACGGGGGGGCTCAGCCACACCCAGGAAAATGGAGCGCCCGGTGGCCAGTCAGCCGGCCGTCGCCGCCTCTCCTTCCCCCCACCCCCGGCCTGCCCTCCTGCCTCCCTAGGGCGGGGGGGGGAGGCATCTGCGCCACCCCCGCACACCCCGAGCGCGAGGCGGAGCGGGAGCCGGGGGCCCGCAAGGGCGACGTGCCGGCCGCCGGCGCCCGAGGTGAGTGGGGAAATGGAGGGAGGGGGGCGGGGAGCGTGGCGGGCAGGCGGGCGAGCACGGCCCGGGGGAGGGAAGCGGCGGCGACGGCTCCCTGGGGGGGGGAGCGGCGGGGACATGGTCCCGAGCGTGCGTGCGCTTTGCGCGCGCGTGCACGAGGGAGCCCCCCCCCCGGGGATTTAACAAGTCTACACCCCTGGTGTCTCCCAAAAAACAGTTGTCCTGCTGTAATCAGGTTTAATAAAATAACTTGTAATTTTTGGGCGCATCATAGAAACCTAGTCTGAATGGTCCGTAGTCATTAATTGTATTCAAGCTAAATCACTAGAGATATCATGGGTTTGTTATATATGTTACACAATACAGAGAAGTACGTAGTGAAGTTATGGGGTCCCCCCCCTCCCCACGATTCTTTGGCTCTATGTAAAAATGTATTGTTTAGTAAAAAAAAAAATGGAGGGAAGGAGAATGATGTAAGTTGCTTTGGGGCCCCACTGGGGAGAAAGGCAGGGCACAGATGAAGCAAGCAAGTAAATAAATAAAACTAACAATGGCCTACATTCAAGGCGTGTTACATCAGCCTTGCAAAAATATTTCATCGGTATCAATTTTTAGGAGCAATTACACACTAATTTGGAGTCATTATCCTAATGAGTCTCTAAACAAAAGGATTCCCAGCTCAAAAAGATGCTCGCCTCTAGTATGAAACCCAATATGCAATGAACCCAAACAGATGTAAGTGGGGTTGGTTTATGCTGGGTGATAGTCCGATACTTCAGAACATAGTCTACTCTTACACGATCTAGTGCCTTTACTTGAAACAAAGAGGGTCCTGGATGGCCAGTGCCTCAACAGAAGGCCACCAGCAGACCCTGCATATAACCACACTGAGTTCCATGGAAGGAAGACAGGATAGAAAGGTAACCAATAAATAAAATAAGCCCATGACATACACTGCTTCCCAATGGCTTGAAAGGGGCTTGACAAGTCTCTGATTTTGCAGTCACAGATGAGAAACAAGCAGGATGTTAACCAAGCCACCAGTTGGCAGGCTTTGTTTGGTTCATTGGGTCACAAGCAGGAGGATATTCCTGAATTTTGTCTACAGTTGTGGCTTGAGTCAAATGTCTTTTATGGCTTCTCCACTCACAGCAAAATTGCAGTTGCCCTTTCTCCGGATCATATTAACAAACCTGGATAGGAATATTGCTGTTAAAATTTAAGTTCTGTATCCATTGTGTATCAAGGGTATAGAGGCTGTAAAAACGGCTCAAAGTGGCATCTGATGCCCCAATGGTGTAACAATGCCATAAAAGAAATAAAATGAAGATGGGAAATCTGCTAAGAAGTCAGGTGGGACAAATCTGATCTTTGTGATCCTGCAGAAAAAGGAAGAGCAATAAAAACAATACACAGATCCCAATTTACAAGTTGTGCTGGCCTGAACTAGCTTTGTGTAGTAGTTAAAGAGTGAAACAAAGATCTGGGAAGCTTGGCTTTACATCCCTACTCTGCTGTGAAGCTAACAGGCAACCTTGGAAGTAGGGATGCCGGCCTCTAGGCAGGACCTGGGGATCCCCTGGAATTACAGCTCATTTCCAGACTACAGAGATCAGATCCCTTGGAGAAGATGGATGCTATGCAGGGTGGACTCTATCGCATTGTAGGCTGGTAAGATTTTATTGTGTGTTATTTAACAATATAACAAAACAAATGCCCAAGCAATGATACATATAACAATAAAATACACAACAAGGTTAAAAAAACAGTATTAAGGTTGTTGGGGCTGGGACATAACATAGATCGCAGCATGTTAACAATCAAGACAAAAGTTTTGCACAAGTCTTCTTGGCAGCCAGTGCATGAGTGACATCATGTAGGCGACATAATGATCTTCATCAGATAACAGACATGATTTTGTCTGCTGCTAAATGCAGGGTCAGCCTTGTTACAACTTTTGTTCAATATTCGAGAAAAATTCCGGGTAATGGATCTTGCTTTCTGGAAAGAAGAGAGTACTTCCTCTAGTTTAAAATCTTTATTACTAAAGGATAAAGGGAAATGGGATTAGCTACAAATAAACAAAAAAAACATGCTTTCTAAGGAGCTCCATTGTGCTTTGTCTACACACTAAGACATCCTTCTAGACAGTGAGAGATTACAATGGAGGATCTCTCCTTCTTCTTGACCCCTGAAAGGAAACACCTGATATCAGTAACCAATTAGCACAACAGTAGACCTCTAGGTTTCCGGGGTTCAGAGTCAATTGGCCAGCTGCCAGGTATTTCTGCCTAAGTAAACAAACAAGTTGCATAGGTTAACCCTATAATGACTGAAATTGTCAGGCCTTGTCTTATATACTCATTTTTCCAACAAGCCTAGCTAAAATGGCTGCAAGGGACTTGGCCCTGGGAACTGAGTAAAGGTCACAGGACAGGACATAATGGGGAAGATCCTTCAGTTCCAAGGATCCACAGATACATATTTGCTGAGCGATTGGTATATGCTGGTAATGGCCAACTAACATGGCAGTTGTCATTGTTTGAAATCTGAGTGCTATAAAGCCTTCTCTAAGTTTATGGAAGGTAATGCTGGACAAATAGGAAGCTCTGATGCAGTCCTGTTTGAGCAGTTTAACCCATGGGGAAAATTTGGTACCCCTATCTAAAACAGCATCTATATTAAATATCTGATCCTGAATTTTGAAACCATCCAGAGGGAAGCACTGGGGGTCAACAGATATTGGATATCAGCAGAAAAGCCTGTGATAACTAACAACCCAAAAGGTTGGGTTCTGGAGCTGGATAAAGCACTTCCTAAAAAGATGACTAGAGGGAGAATTCTTCAATTTCCCCTAGTTATTAATTAAGGCAGTATGAACACGAGCCCTAAAGGAAGGTAAGTCAATTTCAGTTTCCAGCAGGGTAGCTGGAGTGCCCTGAGGCAAGATCAAGATTTTCCTTCGAAAGGAATTTTGTGTTATCTCCAGGCTTGATACCATGTTGCCGTCACAGCCCTAGATCTCGGCCCCAGACAGGAATTGGGCAATGACTTTACCCTGGAACAGTTTCAATTTGGGATCTATCAAGAAGCCACCTTTTGAGTGATATAACTTAAGGATGTCCCCAGTTGATCTATCTTGCAACTGAGGACTTTGTTATCAAAGAGTGAGTCTTCCAAAAAAGATTATCAGAGAATGTTACCCCAAAGTATTTAAAACTGCAGCACTGATCTATTGGAGGGTAGTCTGTATGCCACTGGAACTTGCAGGACTTCTTTCAAAAACCATCATCTTTGTCTTGGAGTGACTGATACGTAGATTCTTTATTGCAGAAGTTACTAAGCCTGTGCAGCAGCATCATAAGGCAAACTTGTGTAAGAGACAGTAGAACCATAAGCATACAAAACCCCCCAGGTATTTTCTGTTGGCCAAATGAAGGCAGAATAAACTCTGGACCTGTCATTCTCACTCCTGTATCATAGAGGTACAGGTTAAAGAGGAGAGGAGGTAGAACACGCCCCTATTTTACCCCTCTGAGGATTGAAATATCCCCAGTTAATGATCCAGAGGTGCCCACTCTTATTTTGGCTGCTAGATTACTATGGAGTTCATATGTCAAAAATTGTAGCTGTTTATCTATGTTTGATGGCCAGCTTCAGCCAAAGCTGGTTCCTATTCACTAAATCAAAAGTAGCTTTTAGGTCTATAAATGCCACAAACAAATGTTTGGTAGGGCTCCTGATGCTTTTTAGGGAGAGATGGTATAGGGTCAGGCAATGATCAATTGTACTTTGTCTTTTTCTAAAGCCCTCTTGCTCTAGGCAGATAATTTGACTGGAGGCTTCCCAATCTTCCAACCTACCCCAGAGATATTTACATTACATTTTGGAGACTATATCCAGCAGGCTAATTGGGCGATAATTGCTGGGTACCTGTTTATGCACTCTTTTGAATATTGGGGCCATGATGATGTGTTTCCATCCCAAGGAGAAAACCCCTGTTGGGTTGATCTGGGTACAAAGCTTGGCCAAAATTGGCCAACAGTCAGGGAAGTGTTTAGATAGTTCTAGCAGAATCATGTCTCCCCCTGGCCTTGCAGGAAGAAAGAGAGGAGGTCAAACCTTTAATCTCGGAAACTGATTCAGGAGGCCACTGGGGCAAGATAGATCATTCCATAGAAGGGATTAGCACAGAGACCCTATTAGGAAGAATAGAAGGTGTCCTAAAAGATCTGACTGAAATGTGCATGCCGGTCTTTGGCTGGTATCTGAACCTCCAACATGGTGGAATTTTCATCCAGGCCCACAGAGACCGGCTCCCAGGATTCCTTCCTCTCTAGAGCAGCCTGACCCAGCTCCTGCCATAGTAATTTAGTGAAAACATGTTTCTTTAGCTTAAGGGGCTTCTTGTAGGCTGACCTTAGAGATATAAGGGCAGTAGGGAGGGCTCCAGTTTCATGGTCGCTCCCTTCTACACGCCTGATCAAACCAGCCTGCAGAAGGATATGTTTTAAATTTTGGAGATTCATCACTAGAGAGAAAGGGTCTAAATTGGTGAACAATTTCCTCAAAGAGTTCCAGGGTATCTGAACCATCCCTCAGTGTTTTTAGGTGCAGAGACTGAAAAACATCATCTTACATAATGTGTACAATGTTAGAATGCAGGTGAACAGACCACCTGTTGGACCCCTGGTAAGAAAAATTGCATCTGAGAAGCCAAGCGACACAGTTGAAGGGCAGTGATCACTCTCAGCCCTGATGCCTACCTCAAAATGATGAATATATTGTAGTAGCGATGATGAGATTGAAATGTAATCTATTGTGCTAACACCCTGGGCTGTAGATGATGGGAGGAGAGTATTTCAAGGAACCTCAAACCAGACTTGTTCAGGAGCTTGTCCTGAGATGACCTAGCCAAATAACATGCATGTAGAGCAACCGGGTTATTTATGCACTTTGAGGCATCAGAAGAACTGGCATCAGTTCTTGTATTGAAATCACCACACAGGACAATGTGGGAATTAGGAAACTGGGAGTCTAGAGCATCCAGGGTGATGGACAAGTTAGCCCAGATAGCATGTATGTATTGACATGGAGAGGAGATCTGAAATGTTTGCCTCTAATCTCCAGCACCTGGATATGATTCTGGGCACTACTGTTTAGGACCTGGATGTCAGCCTTGAGATCAACTGAGACAAAGATTACTAGATCCTTCACCAGCATTGCCTTTAGTATGGGTATTGACAGCAGGGACAGCAAATGCTTGAAAACCCTTTAAAATGAGAGGCTGTTCTCTTGGGACCAAGTGTCCTGAAGACACTTCTTTTGTTTGAATCATGGAGTTTATTCCCCCATTCCATAAAGTTCCAGGAGAGGAGGTATAATAGTGAATCTAGCTTCTCAATTGTATTCAATTCTCCATTGGGGTCTAGTTGAATGGTTTATCATCATATGAATCTTTTGCCTATGGCATTGTACCCCACTGAGGTCCCTGTCCTCTCCAGGTTCCACTCCCAAATCTCCCAAATAGTCTGATCACACCATAGCCATTTTCCCAGCGGCAGATGGTGCAGTCGGTGGTCAGACGTTGGTTAGATGTGCTGAGGAGGAGTGGTGGGAGGCAAGCATAGCGGCCCCTATTCATATACCTGGAGGAAGAGCTCCGTCTTGCAGGCCCTGCGGAACTGCACCAAGTCCCGCAGAGCCCTGATCTCCTCTGGGAGCTCATTCCACCAGGTCGGGGCCACCACTGAGAAGGCCCTCCCCCTCGTGGTAGCGAGCCTGGATCTGGCAACCCTACCCCCCATTCCCTGCCAGTGGCCAGGGGGGATCTGGCAACCCTACTTGAGAGGGTCTTGGCCTAACCCGCCTCATAGGGCTGTTGTGAGGGTAAAATGGAGAAGGAAAGACTGGTGTATTCTTTCTTGAGCTTCTTAGAGGAAGGGCAGGATTTTTTTTAAAAATGTAGTAAACAAATAATACAGAGTAGTTGTTTGGCCCTGTTCTTCACAGAGTACCTCCAGAATGTTGACCAGCTATTATTGACCCAAAGAATGCATGTGGATTATAAACGGGTTAAAAAAAAACTGTTTTGGTGGAGGAGGAACCTAACGAAAGAATGGAATCTGTCTGTGATCACTGGCAAACAGCGTGGTGGATGGTGCGTTGGACAGCGTGAATGGACACGACTTGTTTTAATTAGCCTTGATAGCACTGTAACGCCACTCATTTTGTGCAGGAAATTATCTAATTAAATCATTACTGAAAATGGTAATGAAAAATAATATCTATGCCTGTCCGTCCCCTCCCCTCCCCTCCCTACTGGAATATTAGTGAGAGGCTGTGAGCGTCGCTGTCTATGGGCAACCAACAAAATGGAGAGGTGGGTGGATGGGGACCTCGGATGGGGAATCCAGTGCTTCCTAGCATCCTCATACGTTCTTTTGCTGCCAGTGCCCATTACCAGAGGACAATGTTTCAAAGCACTCACAACAAATTAGCATCCCTGATTATGTTCTCCTGCGGCGCACGCATTTATCACTGTTTTTCACAGTGCGGTGACAAAACCAGCATCGCAGGCACAGCATTCGGGTCAAAAGAAATTTTAAAGTATAATGAAAATTTAATTACTGCGATGACTTACAAGCATCTTATTTCTAATAGAGCATATTTGATTTTTTTTTTTTTAAAAAAACCCTCCTACTTGATGCTTTCCAGCTTTTGAGGGATTAAATCATCGCTCAGGACACACGATGCACAGAGTTTGGTGTGTTGCTCACGTTCCTGTGGCACCGGTCCAATTAATACTGCGGTAGTTATCTTCTCATGGTGCACATACTTCGATAGAGCTGGTTCTGCAGTACAGGGCGGAACAAGAACCCTGTCCCAACTGAAGGCTTCCATTATGTGCGGAGCAAGTAACCACTCATGTATCTGCATACAAATTTCCTAGGTCTACTTTAGATGCTGGGACTGGGCATCTGTAATCTCCCGAAGGGAGAGAAAGAGATTGCTGATCAGCTTCTTGGAAGTAGTTGGTTCCATCATCACCTGTCCCTTTCTTTCCACCCAATAGTTAATCGTGGGGAAAGGGAGGATCCTTAGCTCAATGGTGCAGCACACGCTTTGCAGGCAGGAGGTTCAAGATTCAGTCCCTGACCTCCAGTTGAAGGATCGCAGCTGTCTTTCCTTGCCTGAGAACTTGGAGAGCAGCTGCCCATCAGAGTAGACAATACATCTTATAGACAACACAGGTTCTGGGATCCATGTCCTAAGGTTGCCAGCCCTTAATAGTAGATGGTCGGAGGCTTGGGGGAAGAGACAGGTAAGAATGGCATCATATGATGCCGCAGTGTCGTTTCTATCTTGCAATGTCATTTCAGTAGGATAGAAACATCCTTCCATGCCCTGCTTGAATGCAGGTTCTTTGGGAATATAAGGGATCACTACAGTAAGCCTTCAATCAACCAACTGTCCCCTTATACTTTGGAAACCCTGGCTCTTTGGCTCAGCGATGCTGAGTTGCAGACTGGAAGGTCAGTAGCTCGGCAGTTTGAGACTTGAGTGCCGCGTGATGGAGTGAGCGCCCGTCTCTGGCCCCAGCTTCTGCCAACCTAGCAGTTCGAAAGCAAGAAATTGCAAGTAGATGAATAGGCACCACTTTGGTGGGAAGGTAACAGGATTACGTGCACCTCAGTGTTTAGTCATGCCAGTCACATGACCACAGAAACATCTTTGGACAGCGCTGGCTCTTTGGCTTGGAAATGGAGATGAGCACTGCCCCCTAGAGTCGGATTCGACTGGCTTTCGAGCAAGGGAAACCTTTACCTTAAGGATCCTAAGTTTATTTTATTTATTTATTTATTCATTTCATTTCTAGGCCGCTCTCCCCACGTTCGCAGGCTCAGAGCGGCTTACAAGACCTGGTGTACCAGGATTCATTCACATTATAAATATTTAAAACACTCTAAAACATATAATTAAAAACAAACATCAATTTAAAGTGCTCAACAGTCAGATGTCAGTCAGATATCAGACGGCAGCTCTCTGATCACACCATAGCCATTTTCCCAGCGGCAGATGGTGCGGTCGGTGGTCAGACATCGGTAGATGTACTGAGGATGAGTGGGGGGAGGCAAGCATAATGGCCCCTATTCATATGCCTGGCAGAAGAGCTCCATCTTGCAGGCCCTGTGGAACTGCACCAAGTCCCGCAGGGCCCTGATCTCCTCCGGGAGCTCATTCCACCAGGTTGGGGCTGCCACTGAGAAGGCCCTCCCCCTCATGGTAGCGAGCCTGGCTTCTCTGGGGCCAGGTATAGTCAGCTGATGTTGGGCCCCAGACTGTAGTGTTCTCCGGGGTACCTACGGGGAAAGGTGGTCCCTCAGGTAGGTCGGACCCAGGCCATTTAGGGCTTTAAAGGTAAGCACCAGCACCTTGAAGCAGATTTGGTATGCTATTGGCAGCCAGTGCAGTGCCACCAGCGCTGGCTGGATGTGCTCCCGTCTTGGGAGACCCATCAGCAGTCTCGCTGCGGCATTCTGCACCAGCTGCAGCCTCCGGATCAGCGACAAGGGCAGCCCCATGTAGAGTTTACTCGAGCAACTGCAAAATTTGTCTCAGTCCTTTTAGCCCTTGTATAAAAAAAAAGAAGTATCTTCTGCTGCTCAAGATCTGTGAATCAGTGAGCTTCTAAGGGGATAAAAGAGAAAAGGAAAGGATATCACCACATTGTGTGATGCTCTAGAAATCCCTCTGATCTTTATGGTAAAAACCATAGGGATCAGGGAGATCCCTAGAGCATTGCATGATACAGTGATGTCACTTCCATTTCTCATCTGGAAATGACATCATATTGCAAAACACCATTACCCCCCATTTGTTCCCACAGCTCATTACAGCAGTGGCAGAAACTGAGGGGAGGGGGTGAAGAGCAGGAGGCACCAGCCAGTCACTCTTTTAGATCCCAGGGGGATGCAGTCACTTTTATTCCAGACCAAGCGTCAAAACTTTTTTCTTTTCCAGCAGGCACTGAGGAACATGGCATTCCAACCCGGCTTTTGAGACAAAGGCTGCTTTAAAGGCACAGTTTCTGCACAGTGAGTTGGAGGAGCTGCTTTATATACAGAAGAGCAGCTCTGCAACCAAAGTAGTTCCAGTCACTCCTGTGAATAGATTTGCGATCCCATTGAACGCAGGCCCTCCTATCTCTAGCGGTACAATCTCTGCTAAAAGTGTCATATCTCTGGAGTGGTCATCACTCTTTTGGAAAGAATTAGGATGCAAAATATTTCCATAGTGAATACATGATTTACGATTCCGTGTGCACACTCTGATTCATTGGCTATGTATGCTGGCACTGTCTCGATTCAATTTCTCTGTCTTTACTCCGAGTTTTTCATATAGATCAGTGACCCGGGGGAAAGACCTTTGTCACTGTTCTGCTGCTTTCATTCCCAGTTACACAAACTTTGTCTCCCCCCTCAATACTTTGATGTCACTGTGCCTCAAAGTGTTATTTATTAATTATGCTCACATCAGCAGCCAAGCTGGATTGTTTTCACAGCTTGGCGGTGGTGGTGGTTGGGGGGGGAAGTACACCTCTGTTTCTGTTCTATATAAACTAGTTCTCAGCTATCTGGCTTTTAAATTATTTTTTGCATATTGGTTTTCTCAAGACCCGTTGACAGCAAAACAGCAAATTGTATTTTGGAAAGCATCCTTTTCAGGATTTCATGGGGACACATGCGCTTCCTCTCACAGCACAGCCATTGCCATTGCTGCCTCTTTGGGTACACAGCCGTTTCTTTCTCCCTTTTGAATTCAGTTGCCACAGCCTTACACAAGTGGGGGGGTGCTTTAGATTTTTATGCACTGCTCTAGGGCGGTTTTTTGGCTCTTTATTTTGTGCATTCATTTGTATTGAGTATGTGTGTTGTACCCTATGACATTTATAATTTATGCATACAGTGGACATTATTAGTACATACAATGATGAATGAAAGAGACACAAATAAAGTCTTCTTTGGCAGGGTAGGGCGGGGTATAAACTGTAAAATAAATAAATAAATAGATAGATAAATAAATAAATAAGTCTAAATGAATCCATTTTACTTCTTCATTTGCTTATTTGTTGCATGTGTATGCCACTTTTCTCCTCACAGGGATCCCAAATGACTCATGGGAAAAATACCTAATACAACCAACCAGTTTCAACAAATAATGCCAGAAAACATATCACACACTCACATACACACACGCGCGCACATCCTGGGCTATTCCTGATGGGTGATGCTGGACCCAGGCTAAGTCCTTCGGGTTGCCCCTCTGCCCCAGCCACCATTTTTAAATTTAAAGTTTATTGCTGTTTTTGAATATATAATACCCAACATGTACTATTAAACAACACTTTCTCTCATTGAAAAAGAAGAGGTTGGATTTATATCTCACCTTCACTCGGAGTCTCAGAGTGGCTTACAATCTCCTTTCCCTTCCCCTCCCCACAACAGATACCCTGTGAGGTAGGTGGGGCTGAGAGAGCTCTCTCGAGGACTGGTCTTGAAAGAACAGCTCTGAGAGAACTTGTGACTGACCTAAGGTCACACCAGCAGCTGCATGTGGAGGAGTGGGGAATCAAACCCGGTTCTACCAGATTAGAGTCCACGCTCTTAACCACTACATCAAACTGGCTCCTATACACTGTCTTTCTTAGCCCAGGATTTTAATACCCACAGGAAAAGGAGAACAAACTTAGCCCAGCTGTTATGAGACAGCTTTAGTACAACCCCTCCCCCCCAAAAAAAACAGAAAAGGCAGCAAAAAACAAGCAAAAAGCAAAACAGGTACAAATTGCACCCTGCTTTTTCCATCAAAAGAACCCCAATCGGCTTATGGTAATAAAGAATATACAGTACAGATGCAACAAGCAATCTCAAAAATATATAATATTTACATCTTATGAATATATATAGTGCATGGGTTGGCACTAAAATATATAACCGCATGACTCGCAAACAGGATATTAGACAAAGATAATGAAACAAATTTATGCACATAATTACGTGCAGAAGATTGAAGCTGATGGCGGCCGTACATTCACTGGTAAGTATCAGGATGTAAATGTGTGTTACATTAAATTGAAAAAGGTGAGCAACGATTATAAAATCTCATTTTTGAAAAATGGAATTTTAACATTTGTCCCACTCCTGTACCAGAGCTTTAAGCTATCTGGGTAATGAAAAGGTGAAAGGGTGACTTATGCTATTTAAAAAAGGAGGTTATCGTAAAATGAAGCTGGGGCTATAATTGGGTCTCCTGCTGATACAAGTGAGGAAAAAAACAATTAGTGGAAGGCTTTAAAAAGCTAATCTGAATGAGTGGCTGCCTAGAACGTCCATTCCATTACTGTACCGGCACTTGTGAAGCTAATCAAGAGCCTTTCCGTGATGTTGGCTGATGCATGAACTCCCAAAGAGCCATATGGTTCCTTGTCAAGGTGTGCTTTATTTTGCTCACATAATTATGAAATCATGAAGTGTAACATCCCTGGTTGAGATCCCCTACTATGGGAAGCCCTCAAAATGGAGGGTCAATTTGACATGGCAAAGTCATGACAAACTGGTGATTTCCCCCCATGATTATCAGGCAATGGATGTTTCTCTTCAGGCAAGTATGCTTTTGGTGGTGGAAAGAGCAGTCAAGTTACAGCTGACTTATGGCGATGCCATAGAATTTTCAAGGCAAGAGACCAAATGAGGTAACCTGCCACTGCCTGCCCTGGGCTTCCTTGGTTGTCTCCTATCCACATACTAACCCTTCCTAGCTTCTGAGATCTGATGAGATTGAACTACCCTTGGACACACATGTCAGGGCCAGTTTGGTGTAGTGGATAAGTGCACAGACTCTAATCTGGGGGAACCGGGTTTGATTCCCCACTCCTTCACCTGCAGCTGCTGGATGACCTTGGGCAAGCCATAGATCTGTCAGAGCTGTTCTCTCAAGGACAATTCTCTCAGAGCTCTCTCAGCCCTGCCTACCTCACAGGGTGTCTGTTGTGGGGAGAGGAAGGGAAAGGAGTCGCTCTGAGATGCTGAGTGAAGGGTGGGGTGTAAATCCAACCTCCTCCTCCTCCTTCTTCCAGCCCCATGTGAAACCAGAGGTCATCTCTGAAAAAGCCTTTGAAAGCCAAAGTCCTTTCTGTTGTGATTCACAAGGACTCCGTTAATGTGGCAGGGCAACAATAATGCAAGGTGGAGAAATAGAAGATTCTGGCTGTGTCCCCAGAACCATTCCTCTCCAACAATTACCAACCCCCATCTCCTACTTCATCACACCCACTCCCAAATCTCTTCTCTATAACTGGAGCAATTTACTGAGTTAGACAAAATGGTCTGGCAGTATGAAGTAGGTTTTCCAACTTAGCCGTATTTATTTAGTCAAACACTTATATCCCTCTTTCCCCATAGTTCTACATGCCATACAATCCACAATTAAACCAAAAAATAAATAAATCCACACTACCCTCCACATAATAAAATGCAATAAAATGTACCTATCCTCCATTAAAAGTCAGGGTGAAGAAGGAGAAGGGAAAGAAGGAGGAGGAGGAGGAGAAAGAGATTGGATTTATAACCTACCCGTCACCAATCAAAGGAGTCTCAGAGCAGTTTACAATCTCCTTTCCCTTCCCCTCCCCACAATAGACACCCTGGGGGCAGAGAGAGCTCTTTTGGGAACTGCTTGTGAGAGAATAGCTCTGAGAGAACTGTGACTGACCCAAAGTCGTGCCAACAGCTGCATGTGGAGGAGAGGGGAATCAAACCCGGTTCTCCAGATTAGAGTATGCTGCTCTTAACCAGGACACCAAACTGGCTCTTTAGAGCAGCCTTAATGTATCTCCTAAAAGTTTCCAAGGAGAGTGTGGAGAAACACCATTTTGTGTATATGTTTAAGTTGGTGTGGGCTAGATAGGAGGAGGCCATCAGACTTGACGTAGGCCTTGGCTTAGTCTCTTCCTCATTCCTCCCCTCCTGTCTCCAACCAGTAATCTGAGGGCAGCTCCCTAGAGAGAACAGGAAGTCCATCAGCCATCCAAGGGAAGGTATTTAATTTAATATCAGCAAATACCAAAATCTTTTGGGTTTGGTACATCCAAACCCGAGAAAATCTGATTTTTTTAATGCATACCTTTAACCTCCATGGAGGTGGCACAAGCCCCAGAAACAAGGGAAAGTGTTTTAAATTTAAATACTTTCCCTTACCCACCCAGCAAAGGGATTCCCCGAATGAATGCCGAATATACGGCATCCATTCGAGGAATCCCTGTTTGGCCAGCCGAATCAGATTAGGGAATCTGATTCAGTTTTTGGCATGCCTGAATAATGCCAAATAGGCATTGTTCAGGTTTTTCCAGTTTGTCCGAACCAAATGCATATCTCTAATCTTAGCATACTCATGCCTTTTGGAGGTGTATGGGGTGGGAGTATGTAGAAACTTATATTAGGTCTCCTGAAATTACCTCCAGAACACCAAAAGGTAAGTCTGCCTCTGTCTCTAGTGGCCTGGTCACCAGTTGTCAAGCGGGAGTCAGGTTAGGAGGACCTGCACGACATTGTCAGAAGTGCCTTCATTTTTTTCTTTTCTTCATCTCTGTCACTTTGTGCCACTTTGTTCTCCCCCTCTTTATATACCAAGACAGAACTTCTTTATTTTTTCAGCAGTTACGAAGTAATTTTCTAATGCAGTAACCAGCACTGTGAATAAAGTTGAAGAAATGAGTCATACCAGCTGCTTAACCTTATCATCATTTTCCTGGATTTAACCTATAATTTTAAATTACCTGCTTGGAGCTGCCTAATTCTGTCCCCCCATAAAAATGACTTCTCCATATTGCCTAGAGATAATATGCAGATTGAAGGGCTGCCTTTCTGTTCAGGCCTTCCTTTCCCCTGTTAAATTCAATTCTTTCTGTGCCTGCTGTTTTTAACACTGGACCACCATATATCACTTCATAGCTGTCAAAAGGGCCGATTTGCCTTGCAGAGGGTGACAGTTGCAAATGTTGGCACTTATTCTTCTGTTTTCTTGGGTTTCCTCTTCAGTGTGGTACCAGCAGAAAAGAGCAAGAGTCCAGTAGCATCTTAAAGACTAAAAAAAATTGTGGCAGGGGATGTGCTTTCCTGAGTCACTGCTGACTTCTTCAGATACAGCTAGAATGTGAGTCCATCTGTCCTTTTATCTTGGAGAGTGGAGTGATTTCAGATGCTGAATGACAATATCAGGCAAATGACAATAGCAGGTGAATGACAATAGCAGGCATGATTGGATTAGGTGTGATATGCAAGCCGTAGCAGGCATGGAGAAATCAGTGTTGGTAATGAGACCAGAAACCTAAGTCTTAATTCAGTCCAGGGTGATGCATTGTCTTGAGCTTCATTATCAGTTGCAATTCAGCAGTCTGTCTTTCTAATCTCCCTTTGAAATTCCTTTGTAAGAGAACTGCTCATACCTTGCCACAATTTTTGTTAGTCTTTAAGGAGCTACTGGACTCTTGTTCTTTTCTGCTGCTACCAAAAGACTCACATGGCTACTGATCTTGATCTATCTCATTGTGGTACCTGGGAAGTGAAATAGCCTGCACACATTCCATTTCTGCTTAATTTCCAGTTTAACCTGGAATATTTCTATAATCAGTTCCAGAAATGTTATATGTGGAATATATTGCAATTTCTGTTCCATTAGCATCTCCCAAATGTACTTCAACAACACAGTGTAAGAAAGCCATGACAACTTTGCTCATTGGAGCAGGGCCTTCAGCAGGTGCTGCCCAGCAAATAGGCAAAATCAACAGCTGCCTGTACATGTGCACTCTCTGTAATGGGTCTACCCCCACCTTATGGAATGGCCTGCCTGATGAGGTTAGGAAGGCTCCCACTCTCCTGGCTTCCTGCATGTTCAGAGGGACTTTTGGGCACAGGTAATAGGGCTGTAGGGCCACGGTGGCTCAGTGGTTAAGACACTGAACTGCCGACCGGAAGGTCAGTAGTTCGGCAGTTCGAGACTCAAGTGCCCCGTGATGGAGTGAGCTGCCGTCTCTGGTCCCAGCTCCTGCCAACCTAAGCAGTTCAAAAGCAAGAAATTGCAAGTAGATAAAAAGGTACCACTTTGGTGGGAAGGTAACAGCGTTCTGTGCACCTCGGTGTCTAGTCATGCTGGCCACATGACCGTGGGGATGTCTTCTGACAGCGCTGGCTCTTCAGCTTGGAAATGGAGATGAGCACCACAACCCTAGTTTGGACTGGCTTTTGAGCGAGGGATACCTTTACCTTTACCTTAATAGGGCTGTGCTGCAATGAAATGGTTCAGAAAGTTGCCTTGGTAAAGGGATAGGAATTGCAGACTACACTACCCTCATCTGTAAGTATCTTTCTACTATGAAATTTCTGCATCATTTAGCATGTCATGTTTAAATGCTTACACTTTGTTGTCAGCTTTCTTTCAGCTCTGTTTCAGGTTTCTGGTCTCCTCCATATGTCTGCAGTCCAAATCCTATTGTGCTGTTCAGTAGATGTCCCACCCCGTTGATTGTGTTTGACTTACACTATGTAATCTTCCTTGAGTCTCAGGAAGAAAAGCAGGGTAAAGATAATGTAAAGAAATTAATTAAATCAAAATGTTCCCCGAGATTCTTTCGTGTGTGTCTGTGGGGGGTGTTTTTATTGATCTGCACTTAAAGTTCTATGAACTGGTAAAACACCACACAACCAAAACCTCAGTGCAACTATCAGAGCAGTACTGCAAAGCTCACATGCTCATCTGTAATGTAGATGAAGGGAAAAGACACCGATGAATTGAAAGAACTGAACTCTGTGGCTGATTATGCGCACAGAGCACTGTGTATAAAAGTGGAATGTAATAATGGAAACAGAGAATGGCTAACTCATCCATTCAAAAACAAGACCTTCGTGGTCTGAAACTCACATAACTTGAAGGACCACCTCTTCCATTTGCCAGCTTAAAGCTGCCTGTGGATTTCTTCTGGGTGTCCCTTTTGCCTAGGGAGTATGGTTGGCTTCAGCGCAGGTTCATTTGTTTTTTCTCATGGTGCCAACAATGTATAACAGTCTTCTGAAATAAGTCTGGAGTCTGGACTAGTTCTCCCTTTCTTTTGTTGCTTTATTAAACATCCAAAACTGTACCTGGGGCGGGGGGGGGGGGGGGGGCGTTGACTGATGTTTCTTTAGCATAGCTCTTATGATGGTGGTTGAGTGGAATGTTGCAATTTCTTTCTTTGATGAATGTTGTTTTGGTTCTGTCGCCTTTAACTGATTTGTTGTGAGGTATCCTGTAAGCTGTATCCTGGAGAAGGTATTCTTCAACCAGCCAACGAATACATAAAACAAGACCAGATTATTCAGAACTCCAAAATCCAGGAAGAGGTTCAAATGAGGAGAATTTCAGATGCCTTCCTCTGATTCTCCCTGAGGCCTGAACCTTTGGCTTTGGAGGCGTATAACTGGATTGTGTTTTTCAGAAACAAATTCTTCCTACAGGCAGCATCTCCTGCCTGATTACATATGCGCACAAGTTAGGAAAGTGTCATTCGGGTCAATATTGTACTGTGAGCATCAGCCTTGAAAGAAATTTAGCAGTGAAAACTTTTCCAGGGAAGGAGGGGAACCTCACCTACTTCTGTGGTAGTAGAGGCACAGGCCTGGAGCCAGAAATGTAGCACCTCAAGTATGGTATCTCCAAAATGACATCACAGAGCTGGAGAAAGTACAAAAGAGGACAACCAAGATGACTGGGGAGTCAGAGCAACCTCCCCTATGAGGAAATGCTGAAGAGTCTGGGACTTTTCAGTTTAGATGACTAAGGGGGAGAATGATAGAGGTTTATAAAATGATGCATTGGGTGTAGAGAGCTGACAAAGAGAACTTTTTCTGCCTCTCCCAAAATAGTTGAACTCAAGGGCATCCAATGAAGCTGATGGACAACAGATTCAGGATGGACAAAAAGGAAATACTTCTTTACCCAGCAAGTGATGAAATTGTGGGATTCACTGCCAGAAGATATAGTGATGGCCACAGGCATAGACAGCTTTAAAAGGGAATTCGAGAGATTTATGGAGGATAGGTCTATCAGTGATTACTAGCTATGGTGACTAAAGGGAACCTCCATGCTCAGATGCAGTAAAACTCTGAATCCCAGTGTCAGGAGCCAACATTAGGGGAAGGTCTCAGCCTCTTATGCCCTGTTGTAGGACCTCCAGAGGAACTGGTTGGCCCCTGTGTAAGACAGGATGCTGGACTAGATGGACCACTGCTTTCATCCAGCAAGGCTCTTGTTATCTTCTTATGTTCTTACTCCTTTTCCTGAACAGAAATGAAGCTGCCTTCTCCTGCATCAGACGACTGGTCTATCAAGGTCAGTATCATTCACTTGTGACTGGCAATAGCTCTCAAGGGTCTCAGGTGGAGGTATTTCCCATTATCCACTAACTGATCCTTTCAACTGGACAAGCTGGGGGTTGAACCTGGGACTTTCTGCATGCCAAGCAGATATTCTGTCACCAAACCATAGTTAGGGTTGCCAGTCTCCAAGTGGTGGTTGGAGATCTCCTGGAATTACAAGTGGTCTCCAGATTACAGAGATCAGTTCCCAGGGAGAAAATGGCTGCTTTGGAAGGTGGACTCTGAGGCCCCTCCCCTCCCCAAACCCCACCCTCCCCAAGCTCCACCCCCAAAATGTCCAGGAATTTCACAACCCAGAGCCAGCAATTGTAGCCACAGCCCCTTCCCATAAACTGTAGCTTAGTGAAATGCTAAAGCTGCGCTCCCATCATCTTCAGATTTTTTTTTGCAAAATGTTACCCTTGTTGCAAAATCAATGCAGCACTATGCAGATAGGAAGCTCACTTGGCTGTTTGTTATGGCATGCACATGGCTTTCAAACATCTCCCCTCATCAAGACAGCTCTCTCTTTCCCTCACATTTCACCCTTCCCTTTTTATGATAGCTATTAAAGGCTTTTTAAAAAGTGTTTTCAGTTTCTTGAGAAATATTTATGGTTCTGACAGGGCGCTTGTGAAGCTAAGAAGTAGTTTTCAAGAGCATCCTGGGGAAAGCACGCATTAAAAGAGGAATTCAGGTGATATACTTGCGTTACAATGGGTTTGGGAGACTCGTGGCTTCTTTGCTGGTGTATTATGTACCTGGTTTCTTTACATCTGTGGTCTGAAAATACCCTGCGGAACATGGATTTGTGCTCCTTCCTTCCCTGTCTGTTTAGTGCTTTTTTATCTGGCACTTCCTCCAAGGAGCTCAAGGTCTTGTGTCTTGACACTGTTCTCTTGCAAAATACATTTTTTCCTCTTTTTTACTCCTTCCTTCACTCCAGGAAAGAAACTATCTGCTACATTTCTGCATGACTGGTTTGAACCCAGTGGTTTCTGTTAAGGCACATGGTGCAAAGCAACCAGAGTTGCATTTAAGGGCACAGGGAGGTTTCAGATGACATATAATTATTCCTTGAGCACCTTTGGAATTCTCATACAGGGTGATGGGTGCAAATACAAAATGGATGCCATAAGAGGTGGAGCCAGCCACAAAATGGTTGCCATAAGAGGTGGAGCCAACCACAAAATGTCAGGGAGTGAGATCATGCATAGCTCCAGGGCTTTTTTTTTCTAGGGGAACATGCTGGAACTGAGTTCTGGAACCCCTTCAACAAAATTCTTTTAAAAATGTTTAAAAGCTCGTGAGTTTTCAGTATACAGACTGGAAACTTCATTTCCCTCTTGTGAGTTCCCCACATAGCTCTAAAAGTAACTCTTCAAGATTTTAGGCTGAAGCTTTGTTAATGTATTATTTCAAAACATTATCTTGCATATACACAACTTACCCTCAGTCGTGCAGTGAAGATCCTTGTGCTGTGGTGGCAGCTGCTCCCAAAGCAACTTTCTAAAGCAACTTTCTAAAGATCGTCACAGACAATCGGATCTCCAGTGGCTAGTTAGAAGCTCTGCCGGGCAAAAGCCCCACCTGGTCCTGCTTACTTGACAGGTAACAGGAAAAATGCTGGTGAGTTCCGTGGTGCCCATGGGCACCACGTTGGGGATTGTTGATCTATATATTATATATGGTATAGGTAAGAAACACAACAAATGTTTGTTTAAAATATCCTTGGTGTTATTATCCATGAAATTTTCCAGCATTCATCTGTTTTTGGCAGCCCCTGAAAAGTCATTCCTGGGGTTTCAGGATCCATATGGAGGAGTAACAGGTGAACTGACTGGAGTAAGGACAGACAAAAAGGGATGGAATCAAACCCCACCCTCAGTGAAACTGCACTGAAAGAGGAGTGATTGTACTCCCTGACATTCCTCACTCTAGCTCCTCTGAACCCATTGTGATCTCACTATGTTGGGAATGATGTCTGCAGGTATGGGAAGGTGCTGCAGGAATGGAGAGGGACACAAGCAAACTCTTGTGTTCCACGCATAGAATGGTACAATATTGCCCACTGCTTTTCTGCTCTCTGATGCACTCAAGCAGAGTCCTGGCAAACTTGCTGGCTCCCTTCCTTGAATCCTGTTGTGCCTTCAAAATCTGAATTGATATTCCTTGAGGTTTATGAAAGATAAGCAAAGCCCATCACTGGATTCTTGTTTCAGATATTATGACTAGGGATGGGCATGAACTGGCTCACGAGCATAAGTTCCTGACAAATTTTGGCCAGTTCATAGTTTGCAAACTGGACTAAAGAGCCACCTTGAACTTCCTCAAATTTTAAAACAGTTCATGGTGGCTCATGGTGGTTTGTGAAGAGCAGAAAGCAGGGGTTTAAATGGTTCTGAGCTCCTTCTGCTCCCTGCTGTTTTTTTGGTGGGGAGAACCGCTTTTTGATGCCCACCACTTTTCATCGAGAAACCCCTATTTTCTGCTCCCCACAAAAAGCAGTGGGGAGCAGAAAGCAGGGGTCATGAACCACTATGAACGGGTTTGGTTCATGAACCAACCTCTTGGTTTGAATCAGTTCATGGGTCAGTTTGTAGTTCGGCCTCAAACCACAAACTGAAACAAACTGAAACAATGTGGTTTGTGCCCATCCCTAATCATGATAAATCTCTGTTATCAGGTACAGACATGGTTTGTTTACAGTGGTACTGTGCTCCTTCCCCTCCATTGTGTGTGTATGTGTGTGTGTGTGTGTGTGTGTGTGTGTGAGAGAGAGAGAGAGAGAGAGAGAATAAAATGCTGTCAAGTCACAGCTGACTTATGGCGACCCCAGGCAGGGGCTTTCAAGGCAAGTGATTAAGCAGAGGTGGTCTGCCATTGCCTTCCTCTGCAGAGTTCTCCTTGGTGCTCTCCCTCCCAAGTACCAAACCTGCTTAGCTGCTGAGGTCGGACAAGATTTGGCTGGACCACACTGCCTTCTGTCCCCTCTCCTCCATTAGCAAAGCCCAACTGAAACACCCTGGACTGAGCTCTAACTTGCCATGTTTTGAGGCAAACTGGAGTTTTGTTTCCTCCTCCCAAACCAGAATTGTAAACTGCAGTTGAGTCTCCATTTAAAAACTTGGTGTCAGGGAAAGAAATGAGCCTTTATTTTCCCAGGTGTCTCTTTTGGACATCACAGCAGGTTACAGTGGGATTTCAGACTTCCCAAACTGGGAAACCGTACATGGAGTGAGGAGGAAGGGGACATCAGGGAGCAGGGTGTCGAGTTTTAAAATCCCTGGGGGAGGGGAGGGGGCTCTTGAGTGCATGCGTGCTTTGCACGTGCGCACGCCAGGACCATGTCCCTGCCCCCGCCGCCTCTCCCCCCCGGCCTGGCCACTCCTGCCTCTGTCCCTCCCTCCGCCCGTCCAGGGGCCAGCTGGGCAAATGCCCAGCGTGCTGGCGTCACCTGGAAGTGATGCCATCACACTGAGCACGTTGCCGGGGCGACACTCTGGCAATCGCCCTGAAACTCTATGGTGCCATAGAGTTTTGGGGTGATTGCTAGAGCATCACCCCGGCAACAAGCCCAGCGTGATGGCGTCACTTCCGGGTGACACCAGCACGCTGGGCATTTGCCCAGCTGGCCCCTGGACAGACGGAGGGAGGGACGGAGGCAGAAATGGCCAGGCTGGGGGGGGGGGGGAGAGGCTGCAGCAGTGGCGGCCGGCCAGCTGGCGGGCCTAGTAAGGGCCCGGGGAGGTGCAGTGGTGGGTGCTCCATTTTGCTGGGGGGGGCCTCAGTCCCCCCCCCTGGGAAATTTCGGGGGTGGCTCGAGCCCCCCCCCTGTAGTTGACGCTTATGTCAGGGAGGGAGCACGTGAGCGTGGAAGGGAAGCCATATTTTTACCCAGGGCTCATTTCGTAGCAGGAGCTCCTTTGCATATTAGGCCACACACCCCTAATGTATCCAATCCTCCAAGAGCTTACAGAGCTCTTCTTACAGGGGCTACTGTAAGCTTTTGGAGGATTGGCTACATTAGGGGTGTGTGGCCTAATATGTAGAGCAGCTCCTGCTACGAAATGAACCCTGCACCCATTATGAAGTAACAGAGATTAAATGGTAAAATGGGCGATAAACTTTAACAAAGACATTGAAATGGAATCTTGGGAATTTTTATGGAAAAATGCTATGAGTATATCTACGTGTTATAACTTAAAAGAAAATTGTTTTAAAATGATGTATAGATGGTATATGACACCAAAAAAAATTGCAAATATTGGTCAGAATATGTCTAACAAATGTTGGAAGTGTAAAAAGAAAGAAGGTTCTTTTTATCATATGTGGTGGACTTGTGATAAAGCAAAGATTTATTGGTCCAAAATACATGCAGAAATGGAAAAAATCTTGAAATGTACATTTAAGAAGTTGCCTGAAATGTTATTGCTAGGACTTAAACTAGAAGAGATAAATGTAAAGAAAAGGACAATAATATGGTATATGATTACAACAGCAAGAATGGTGTATGCACAAAATTGGAAAAATGAAAAAATACCAGAGGTGTGGGAATGGTTGAAAAAACTGTTATATATGGCTGAAATGGATAAATGGACTAGAAAATTGAATAATCTCTACTCAGAGACCTTTCTAGAAGACTGGAAAGATTTGAAAGAATATGTTGAAAAATACTGGGATATGAAAAACTACATTTATACATGGTTATAATAGCATAAAGGAATAGAAATATATTATATGAAGGTTTTAGTTAAAATTAGACAATTAAGCTGTTTTTATTTAGAAATATATAAGAATATAGAAAATAAGAATTGGTGTATAAGTATTTTAAAGATATATAACCGTTACCAGAAATGAAACATAGATATAGTATTACTATTTTGAATAAAATGGAAAATGTGTTATGCTTCAGAGGTGGTGGGAAACCACCAAAACAAGATAAAAATAGAATGTACAAATAGAACAAAATGTTATATAATATGGAAAAAGGGATTTGTATAAGGTAAATGTATTATTTTTGATGGGTTTTTTTTGAAAAATAAAAATTTCTTTACAAAAAAAAATGAAGTAACAGAGATTAGTTATGACATCTGTAAGCCTTGTATGTAATGTATGGCAAGGTCTTCCTGTCTTGAATACAGGAATGGGATTAATCAGAAAAGGATTCATGGTACATTTATATAAAGCTATCACTGTAACTCTAGAATTTTTTAACCCTCTAATTAATAACATCTAAAAACATATTTGACCTGACATGGATGGCCCAGGCTAGGCACGTCTCATCAGATCTCAGAACCTAAGAAGGATTGGCCCTGGTTAGTGTTTGGATGGGAGATCACCAAGGAAGTTCAGGGTTACTATGCAGAGGTAGGCAATGGGAAGCCATCTATGTTGGTCTCTTGCCTAGGAAACTCTATGGGGTTGCCATAAATTGTCTGTGACTTGAGAGTACTTTCCGCCACCAAAAGCATCTCTGCCTGTTTTGAAGAGCAGTGGCAGGGGGCTGGTGACCCCTCTCCATATGTTAGATGCCATAAATTTATGCACAGAATGCCTACACTTGTAGCCAACACCTGGGTCTTCCATGAAAAAGCACGGAACCTGTGCCCTTGTTTTTGCAGAATGTTTTGGTATCTCTGCCCCAGGGTTTATATATGTCTGCCAAGTATCCTTTTAGGATTCGCAGGTAAAAATCAGATACCCATCCCAAGGCACCACTCGATATGGATGCCATTCATTGTCTTCTAGGGGATGCACATTTAAATGAGTGTTCAAACATTTCTCTCGCTGGGATGTGGATTTAAACGTTCATTCAAATGTATACCTCTCTCATCTAAGCTAGCATGCGGAAAAGGTTGTGTATCCAACTGCCAATGATTTGTTTTCTTGGTGGAAATGGGATCAGGTGAGTATGATTTACTATCCCGGAGCCCTGAACAACGATTATAATTTAATTATTAACATTTGTTAAGTCCTATATTCCAGCCATAACAGGCTGTCAGAGCAACAACAGATATAGATGACAATTAACATTCAGTGCAGATATTCTGAGGGGAGGCTGAGCTGAAGTTAGCTGTGCTGAATCTAGGCACAGTGGTTGGCTATCCGAGTGCTTCTTGCCTCCCTCTGATGCCAGCTGGAAACTGGGGGAAAGTGGATCCTTAGCTGGATGGTCCCATTGATAAAAGTGGGAGGGAGGGGGCTTGCAGGTGGCACTAATCTCAGACTCTGCCTAATGGCTTCATTAATGGCAGTTGGAAGCATCTGTGGTTAACAATTAAGTGGCAAGATATATTATGTATGCTTGCCAAAGGCACAAATCTCTTTGCTTCAGATGACGGGTGACATGTTGATAACTTTGTTAAAGTTTCACGGGCTACAGGAATAAAAAAAAAGGAAATCACCACTACATTGGTTACTTTAGAACAGAGCCTTTTCCCACGTCGAAGAGCTAGATGCAAGTCCCCTAGCACCCAGAGCAACAGATTCCCAACAAAGGGAGCTTTGACTCTTGAGAGTTCATACCCCAAAAATCTCATTGATCTATACAGTACTACTGAACTTGAATCTAGCTCTTCTACAGCGGGCCAACACGCCTACCCTCCTGAAACATTTCACTCTTGAATTAGGGTTGCCAGCCGAAGTAGGGGAGGTAGAGGATCCTCTGCTGCCAGGCCCTACCCCCGCTGCCAATCAGCTGGCTGGTGGTGGGCACTTACCAAGAGTGGGAGGGAGGCTCAGGCAACATCTCTGTTGATGTGGCAATGCTGGCAAATGCCAGAAGTGATGTTATCACATTGACACCATCACAGTGACGCTCTGGTATATGGGCAAAACCTCTATGGTAGACACCATTTTTACCATAAAGTTTTTGCCCAAATACCAGAGTGTTACAGCAACATCACAACATGATGATATCACTTCCAGTACACGCTAGAAGAGATGTTGTCATGTCACCGGTGACAGAGCCTGGGCCTCCCTCCTGGTCCTCTCTCCATCCCCCGTGTGCAACCCTCCCTTGAATACACCCTATCTGTGACTCTTGACCTCACTACTGGAAACGCTTTTCTTCTCCCTTACAAAATGACTATCTAAGTGACTCTTCCTTTGAAAAAGGCACAGAATCAACCTATTTCTCAGATGAGACTATCGATTCCACCTTTTCCTGGAATTTGCATTTCAGGGATCTTTAAGTGAGAAAAGCTAAAGACTGAGATCTGGGAAAACTGAGGTCCCAACCTTGTTGAAAGCAGCGGCCCAGTGGATATGAAGTGGTTACTTTTCCTTGGAAAAACAGATATTGTTAGACGGGAGGAGGAAGGAGGGAGGCAATCTTTGTAGAACAATAGCTTTAAGCTATTTAGAAACAGGCATCTTCCCCCCCCCCCAGTTTCCCTCTCCATTGTGACCCTAATTGATTTACGAGACTTAGGCATTTAAGTAAGTGTGGCACCTTCTTTGGCTGCAACCAATTGTTTCCTGCAGGCTGGCTTCCCCTCCCCCCTTTCTGTGCAGTCAGCTAATTTGAGCTCTGAAAATTAAATGGCTGGAGGCTCAACAAGCGTAGAGTTGATTACATAACACAGGAACCGCTCAGAAACATTGCTCATATAGATTGACCTGGTCTGACCTGGAAATGACAATCCATTAAGGCAAACAGTTCTTTAAAAATGGAGGGAGGGGAGCGCAAATGCATTTTAGTCCTCGCTAGATGGAGGCAGAGCAGACCGTAGTGGAGCATTTCCCCCCACGTCAATTACATCTCAATCCAGGAGAGGGCAAAATTCATTTGTACGCCCAGCCCTGTTATTCCAGAGCAAAGAGCTGGTTTTATTGTTTCGATTTCTGGGATTCAAGAGAATGTAGGGTTCCCCCCCCCCCCCCAATTCTTCAAAGGCAAACTCTTCGGCAAGAAATCAGGTTGCTTGAATGCATTTTTATTAGATGACAATACAAGTGCTTAAAAGACTCTCCTTTTTTCTAATTTTCTAAGGAGAGCTGACATGATTAGAAAACTTGATCCTTACCTTTCACGGCAAACGTGAGTTTACAGATGAAGAAGAAGAGATTGGATTTATACCCTGCCCTTCACTTGGAGTGATTTACAAACTCCTTTCCCTTCTCCTCCCCACAACAGACACCCTATGAGGAAGGCAGGGCTGAGAGAGCTCTTTCCAGAACTGTCCTTGAGAGAACAGCTCTGTCAGAATTATGGCTTGCCCAAGGTCATCCAGCAGCTGCAAGTAGCAGAGTGGGGAATCAAACCCAGTTTTCCCAGATTAGACTCCATGCACTTAACCACTACATCAGATGGTCCAGACTTTTAGCACTGTAAATGCAGAAGTCATTTTGGAAAGAGAATGCCCCTCCCAAGTATATCACATTGGTTATGGTTTTACCTACAACAGATTCAAAGAGTATATCTACCCGACAAAATGGTATCTGTTTTTAAACTATCACCTGATTGGATCTAGACTTACAGATGTAAAAGGTGGAACCGTAGTTTGGAGCGGGACTATGGTTTAATGCTGGAACCATCTACTTTGCATGCAGAAGGTCCCAGGTTCTATCCCTGGCATCTCCAGTTAAAAAGGACCAGGCAGTAGGTGATGTGAAAGACCCCTGGAGAGCCTCTGCCAGTCTGAGTAGACAATACTCACCTTAATGGACTAGGGTTGCCAGGTCTTACCTTGGTCCTGACGGGGGGTTCCAGCCTGGCTCCTGGAGTCACCATAGAGGTTCTACCCAAACACTAGAGCATCCCCTGCACGACACAAGGGGGCTCTTTGGGTTTGGGCCCCCCCATGGCCAGCTGGCTGGTGGTTGATTTGGGGGCCAGAAAACAGGGGAACCCCTGCCCCTTCGGGGGTTGGCAACCCCATGATGGACTGATCGTCTGAGTCAGTATAAGGCAGTTTCGTGTAACTTCATGGTTAACTCACACAAGCAGACCTTCCCTTCCACAACAGTGGACTATGAAATCACTGTGAAATGAGGCGAAATTGCCGCTCACATAAGTGCAGCAAGTCTCAAGCCATGCATGTTGTGCATCTTATACCGAAAGTGTTTTTTGCCGATTTCTCCCTCCACACTGCTGGTGCTGCTTCCATAATGCATTTTATTTCTTAGCATCCCATAACTTCAGCGCACAATTTTTTAAGGACATGCAATTGTTATTTATTTGAAATGTGGTGTTGGAGGAGAGTTCTACGGATACCACGGACACCCCCCCCCCCAAAAATCATGCCTGAATTTCCCCCAGAAACTAAAATGACTAAACCGAGGCTGTCCTATTTTGGTCACATCTTGAGAAGACAATACTCACTAAAAAAGCCAATCACGCTTAGAAAAGTTGAAGGCAGCAGGGAAAAAGGAAGACCCAGCATGAGATGGATTGATGGTAAAGGAAGCCATGTCTTTAGTTTGCAAGACTTGAGCAAGGCTGTCAAAGATAGGATGTTTTGGAGGCCATTAACTCATAAAGTCGCCATAATTCAGAAGTGACTTGATGGCACGTAACACAAAGGGTGGCTAGGAGAAGAGGAAGGCAGAGGAGGTCCACTTGCAAATGGGACTGAGGAGAAGTGCCACAGCCTTCCAGACCACAGTCACCTCTGAATGCTCACACCACCCAAACATCATATGAAAAAATATATATATATATATAACTTTGCTGGCTCCATGATCCCCCAAGGTGTCCAGGTCTCCTGGAATTTAAATCCCTTCCACCTTCCTTTATGAGTTCCATCTCATGCATATATATGGATCCAACACATAGTTTTCATGAAGGAACTCTGGACCCCTCCAAGAACTTGTGGTCACTCAATGAAATTGCTGAGCAGTCGTGTTAGAACAGATAAAAGAAAGTACTTCTTCACCCAAAGAGTGAATTCATTGCCACAGGAGGTGGCGGTGGCTACAAGCATGGATGGCTTCAAGAGGGAATTAGATAAAAATATGGAGCAGAGGTCCATCAGTGTCTATTAGCCACAAGGTATAGATAGGAACTCTCAGTCTGGTGCTGGGGAGGGGGCAACAGTGGGAGGGCTTCTAGTGTCCTGGCCCCACTGGTGGACCTCCTGAGGGCACCTGGTGTTTTTGGCCACTGTGTGATAGAGTGTTGGACTGGATGGGCCATTGGCCTGATCCAACATTGGCTTCTCTTACGTTCATATGTTCTTATGTACAGTTATTAGAATTCCCCAAAGATAGTGTATAAAAACATGTTCAAAAACCATGATGTCACAAGGCCTTTTCATATCAAGAATGTCACTTCACTAAACCATTTTGTCAGTCAGCAAATCTTTTGACAAAGTTATTGTGCTGATCTTTTGCCAGGGCAGGATAGAAAGGTCAGAGATGCAAACCTCTGAAGACTCTGGGACTCAATAATTTTAATTATTTGTCTGTATATGGCTTGAAGCCCTAGGAGAGTTGATAACACAGCTAGGCCACTCCTTTAAAAGTCCAGGCTACGGAAGCTTTACCATACCTCTTTGCTTTCTCAGTGTGGCTGCAAATTGCCTTCAACAGATCAATTCAATAAACTTTCCCTAATGATGTAACATACATATAATAGCCCTTAAACAGAAACATCAATCTGCCAGCTCACTCGAAACACCATCCTGAGTCAGTGTTATAGCGTTGTAAGCAATATCCCTGTACCCAGAAGCCCTGTACCAAAATTCATTAAATGACGAGCTCATACTCAATTAAAGAAAGGGTATCTTTATTACTTTACGCAGCAAAAAAAATACTATTGCATTAACCTGGAAATCATCACAATCTCCTGTAATCTCACAATGGCATCAAAAATTATGGAAATGATACATCATGGCGAAGCTCACAGACAATCCGGATACCATGTTTAGACCCTCTAGGCATTCCTACTTTTCCTCTATATGGTTTCCTATACTTGAATATTTGTTGTCTCAAGAGGAGATTCCTCAATTAGTGGTTGATCTTGGAATATGATGAACCTTATGCAGACTGGGTATTGTTCGTGTACTCAGTGAACTGTTAATGTATTAAGCCTATATTCTGCTTTACAGTTTTGTATTTGTATTACTCCATTTTAACGTACTTTATATGTATTGGTCTTTGTTAATTAAAAAAAATGTGTGTATGTGTGAGTGTGTGTGTGGGATTAGGATTGTACCTGCAACACCTCCCCCCCCCCCCCACAAAAGTCTGACTAGATTTTATGTGCATTTAAAGTCTGCTCACAGTACCTCTGTGTAACTAGCTAGGTTTGAGTCCAATAGTACCTCAGGGGCCAATGAGATTTTTGAGGTATGAGTTTTCGAGAGTCAAAGTTCCCTTTGGAAATCTTATGGGTTTCTCAGGTACTCCTGGACTCAAAGCTAGCGGTTCTACTAAGCTGTGGAGTCTTGTGAGCAAAAATTCTACTTTGTGAGCTACTGGCATTACAGCTGTGAGTGAACGATTTGGCTACTGCACAAATTAGTTTGCTCTGGAGCCATCTTTCCTAAGCTAAGAGCCGGAGGCTAAAAAACTGTGAGCTAGCTCACACTAACTCAGCTTAGAGGGAACACTGCTGCAGACCAGCATAGCTGCCCTCTGAAAATATCTATATAACTAGAACTCTGAAAAGGATATTGGCCCAGTCTGCATCTAGCATTTGCTCCGCTGTTTTACCAACTCACACTGGAACAGTAATTCCTCTCTGAATTGCATGCCACTTTCACTTTGATTGATTGTCGGATTTTATGGCAGTGTCCAGACTGCATGCTGCTTTCACTTCGTTTGATTTCTTGGTTTTATGGTGGCTGTCTGCATAGATTTAGAGCCGTTTTATGGCCATTCAGGGGTGACTCTGCAGTCAGTACGGTGGTGGCCCAGGGTATCTGAATGTGGTGTTGAGCCACATCTTTTTCTGTTCCAGTGTGGGTTTGGTAAAACAATGGAGCAAATGCTAGATGCAGATTGGGGCACTGAGTGCATAAGTTTTCAGGGGCCTTGCCTTTTGCCAGGTTCAGATATTTGTGTGTGTATCGGGGCGCGGGGGGGGGGGGGAGTTGGAGGCTGAACTTCAAGAACTGGACAGCTCGGTGTGAATATCCTCATTTTGATTTCATTTCCCCCCCTTGCCACAATTTCTCCTGTGGCTCCTTATTTTCTGATCAGTTTCTCTCTTTTTAAAATATTTTCTCCATTAACGTTAACGCGCTTTCAATGTTATGTTTGCATTGGTGGCATAAAAATGGCACAGGAGTGTTATTAGTTCATTGAAAACCCTTTCATCTCATTTTTCGCCTAAAAAAAGGACTCCAAGAGGCTTGTAACAAAAACCCCAGCATTGCAAGTTACAAATCCTAAGATAATGAAATAATTACAAACAGGCTCAAAACTAGCCTCCTGCTTAATTATAACATGTCAAGGATTTGTGTGTATCAGTGGTGAGTAAATGGCACACAAGAAACACAGGAACCATCACAATGCTGAAGAAAATGAGGTGAACCAAACCATACAAAATCAGAATAAACAAGATTAAGTATGTCAGGTCAACCCTGGCATCAGGGGAGGGGCTGTGGCTCAGTGGTAGAGCACTTGTGTTGCATGTGAAAGGTTCCCAACATCTCCAGTTGAAAAGGCCAGGTAGTCGGTGATGCAAAAGACCTCTGCCTGAGAACCTGGAGAGCCTAGAAAAGACTGTCTGGGGCGGTGGTGCTCTGTATTCTTGGTGCTTGGGGAGCAACAGTGGGAGCGCTTCTGGAGTCTGGCCCTGCTGGTGGACCTCCTGAGGGCACCTGGTACTTTTGGCCACTGTGTGACACAGAGTGTTGGAATGGATGGGCCACTGGCCTGGTCCAACATGGCTTCTCTTATGTTCTTATGTTCACTGCCAGTCTGAGTAGACAGTACTGACCTTGATGGACCAATGGTCTGATTCAGTATAAGGCATTTGACTCCAGGCGTTTTGGAGAGGTGTCGAGCTTCTTTCCAGTTTGGTGTAGTGGTTAAGTGCGCGGACCCTAATCTGGGAGAACCGGGTTTGATTCCCCACTCCTCCACTTGCACCTGGCTGGATGACCTTGGGCAAGCCATAGCTCTGTACCAGCTGTTCCCTCAAGGACAGCTTGGGAAAGAGCTCTCTCAGCCTCACAGGGTGTCTGTTGTGGGGAGGGGAAGGGAAAAGGAGTTTGTAAGCCGCTCTAAGACTCCCTTGGGGAGTGGAGGGCGGGGTATAAATCCAATCTCTTCTTCTTCTTCTTCTTCTTCTTCTTCTTCTTTCTTACTCCCCTTAACTAATTTTAGACTATTTTGCTCACCTGTCTCCTCAATGGTAGTTTTTTTTTGGGGGGGGTAGTGGTTAAGTGCACGGACTCTAATCTTGGAGAACCAGGTTTGCTTCCCCACTCCTCCACTTGCACCTGCTGGATGACCTTGGGCAAGCTGTAGTTCTGGCACAGCTGTTCTTGAAAAAGAGCCGTTTCTGTCAGAGCTCTCTCAGCCCCACCTACCTCACAGGGTGTCTGTGGTGGGGAGGGGAAGAGAAAGGAGTTTGTAAGCCGCTCTGAGGCTCCTTTGGGTAGTGAAGGGCAGGGTATAAAACCAATCTCTTCTTCTTGAATGTGTACCTTTACATCTAAAATTATTATTTATCTTACGATGGTCATTGTGAGCCACATTGTGAGTTCACGGGACCAAGAAGCAGGTTGAAACGAATGGAAATAAATACACAAAATTAAACAGAAGTTCTGGCCAAAAGAATGTGGGTTAGAAGTGAAATGATCCGTAGATGTATTTTGAATCTAATATAGATATGCATTAAAACATTACTTATTCAAAGGGATGGTTGTCAGGTCCTGTGAAAAGCAACCCAATGCTGTTGGATGTTCCTCCGAGTTTCTATCAGAGTACATGCTGCACTTCAATTTTATGGCCTGTCAGATATCATTAGGGAAATATTTGCCTTTCTAGCTCATACTTCATCTAGTTAATGGGAGGAAAGGAAGTCATTCTTATGTACACTCAGAACGGATATTATGGGGAGAAAAATCTTTGGTATTGTGAAATTCCACCCAATCCCAAGAAAGGTTCAATCTACTCTGCACAGCGTTCCTCCTTGACTCAGTGGTTGCCCTTGACTTTCTAGCATCTGTGCTTAAAATAGAAGGCAAGCATCCTATAATTAAATTACTGAGTATAAAAAAAATCTGCAGGGTGGGCAGAAGTTGACGGGTAAAAGCTCCTTGTGAGTTGTTAGTTACCCAGAATAGAAAACACAAAGGATGCTTTGATATGTTTTTTTAAAAAGACATTTCATGTTGTAGATGTTGCTTAGGGGAGTAGAGAAGGAGGCCACCAGAGACTCAAGTTCTGTCGCTTGCCTGCTGCCCTTGGTCTTGAGAGTACCTGCCAGCTGAGGAGTAGTGGTTAAGAGTGGCGGCCTCTAATCTGGAGAACGGGTTTGATTCCCCACTCTTCCACATGAAGCCAGCTAAGTGACCTTGGGTCAGTCACAGCTCTCTCAGAGCTCTCTCATCCCAACCTATCTCACATGGTATCTGTTGTGGTGAGAGGAAGGGAAGGTGATTGTAAGCTGTTCTGAGACTTACAAGGCAGGGTATAAATCCAACTCTTCTTCTTCTTCTTCTTCTTCTCCTCCTCCTCTCCTCCTCCTCCTCCTCTGTGCTTGTCAGAGCAACCTTATAAACACACAAAGCTGACTTAAATCAGACCTTTTGGTCCATTAGGATGCTCCCTCTAAGCTGTGGAGTCTTGTGAGCAAAAATTCTGCTTCTGAGCTACTGGCATTAAAGTTGTGAGCGAGCGACTTGGCTACTGCATAAATTAGTTTGCTCTGCAGCCACCCTTCCTGAGCTAAGACAAAAATGTGTGAGCCAGAGGCTAAAAAACTGTGAGCTAGCTCACACTAACTCAGCTTAGAGGGAACACTGATAGGACCAGTATTGTCTACTTAGACTGGCAGCAGCTCTCCAAGGTCTCTGGTAGAGGTCTTTCACACTGCCTACAACTCAATTCCTTTAACTGGAGATGCTAGGACTGAGTTACCAAGCAGATTCTCAGCAAATAAATCAGCAAGTAAAATACATGAAAGAATACTTGAGTGAGGGAGCCAGAGTGAAACTGGGGATTCAGAGGTGGACTCAGAGGTGGATGGTATGTGGCAGACAGCCACAACACAGTCCTTTTGCTTAAATGCTTTTGTTGCAATTGTAAGTTGCTTTTGCAGCACCCCTAAATGTGTATTAGGAAAATAATGAATTCGTCTTGGTTTTTTGAGGGCTAAATATCCCCCACATAGATGGACAAACATTTATGATGCTGGAGGTCCACGTTTTAAGTGGCTGCAAAGGATGCTGACTTTAAAACAAAAGCTGTTTGGGGGTCCATTATGCCCCATGTTGTTGTGGCCAGCCTGTAAGGCACGCCAGCCTTTGCTGCTTATGGAACAAGGGGTGGTGGTGGTGCACCAATACTTCTGTTTAGCGCTCAGCTACCATGGCTGTCCTATAAAAGCAAAGCCGATAATTGCCCACTGACATCTTGCAAAAAAAATGCCTATAAGAGCAGACCTTAAGACTGTGACTTATAGATTCTGCCTTCTTCCCTTCTGTCTTTTTACATGTTGTAGCATCAAGCCTGCTAGTGAGTTCTGGTGAGCTCAAAACCTTGCAATGTGTGGTGCAAATTTGGTTGAGCCCAATAAAAGGTATTATAGGGCTCTGGATCTTGATTGGGGATTTTGCATGCAACAGTATGGCTGTACAGCCTTGTACCAAGAGCTACCAAGCTCCAGGTGGGGCCTGGATGTCTCCTGGAATCACAACTGATGACAGAGATCACTTCCCCTGGAGGAAATGGCTGAGCTGGAGGCTGTACTCCATGGCATTACACTCCACTGGGTCCTTCTCCTTCCCAAAGTCTGCTTTCCTTGGGCACCATCCCCCAATCTCCAAGAATTTCCCAAGCTGAAGTTGGCAACCCTGCATGCACCACTTACTCATCATGGATCCTTTTATTCTTATTGGAAGCCAAAGAGCCTGGCACAAATTTAAGATTTCTAAGTGCCCACTGGTGGCAGGCAATTGCCCACAGCCAGTAAATTCAGCGGTGGGTTAAAACAACAACAACCAAGGGCAGTAAGCCAGTGCCACGGAGGCTGTGTTGTCAGTTCCGGCTGAAAAACCAGGAGCGATGTGGTGATGCTTTAGGAATACCACAGGTCTCTATGGCTTTGTCTTAGAGATCTTTTGGGAGCCTTCTCTGGCGGGGAGGGTGGGGTATAAATTTGACAAATAAATAAATAAACAATAAATAAATACTTAGACTATCACTGCAGTGCGGTAATGTCATGGCCAGTTTCGCAGCGGGAAGTGATGCCACAGTGTCATGAAATACCATTTCTGCCTCTCTGCCTCTCCGGAACCCCTCCATAACCTATTCAGCCTCCCACTGGTTGCCAGCCAAGGCAACCCTACAAAAAGTTCACGTAGGAAAGTTTCTGTTAAACTTGAATTTCCCCCCCCAGCCACAGATTTGGAATGGATCACATAGATGTGCATGTGGAACTTTTGAGGGGGGAGAGGGTGCAATTGGGGTATTATGCTCTGGGTGTGCAATAATTCCTTCATGTTTTGTACTAATAGCTAAAGTGGGGTATATGTTTACTATAGCATATGGAAGAAGAGGAGGAGGAGATTGAATTTATACCCCATCCTTCACTCGACGTCTCAGAGCGGCTTACAATCTCCTTTCCCTTCTCCTCCCCACAATAGGCACCCTGCGAAGTAGGCAAGGCTGAGAGAGCTCTTTCCAGAGGTGTCCTTGAGAGAACAGCTTTGCCAGAACTACGGCTTGCCCAAGGTTATCCAGCAGCTGCAAATGGAAGCGCAGGGGATCAAACCCGGTTCTCCCAGACTGCAATTAACTGTTTTAGCCAACAGCAACATCTGGCAATGGGGCACCTTGTGTTAGAAACCAGCTAAGGACAGCTGAAAATGCACAAATGCAACCAACTTTTTGTCTAGACGTTCTGATGATCAAGGTCCAGATCAGATGTATACATGTTGAATTCACCAGCAAAGTTTTGGAAACAATCTGTGTGCATACATGTTAGAGTCAGGTATTATATTCCCCTGTGGATATTTGGCACACACTTGCTCTTTGGGTTGATTTTAAATTTCTCATTCCTGCTGCTTCAGCCCTTACAAGATCTTCGCTTCAATTTTGCTTCTCCCTCGTGCAAATCAAAGCAATGATTATTTTCATGCCAGCTCATGTTTCCTTGCATTGAGCTTTTCTTATCAAGTTTATGCATTATTTGTGTGCTGTCGAACCAACGTTATACATTATTTGTATATTATAGATGTGTAAATATATATGCTAGGTGCAGACAATTCTCAAGGTAAGAAGTGGCATTTATATATGAGAGCCAGTTTGGTGTAGTGGTTAAGTGCACGGACTCTAATCTGGGAGAACCAGGTTTGATTCCCCACTCCTCCACTTACACCTGCTGGATGACCTTGGGCAAGCCATAGCTCTGTAACAGCTGTCAGTTGTCTCAGAGCTCTCTCAGCCCCACCTACCTCACAGGGTATCTGTTGTGGGGAGGGGAAGGGAAAGGAGTTTGTAAGCCACTCTGAGACTCCAAGTGAGTGAAGGGTGGGATATAAATCCAATCTCTTCTTCTCTTCTTCTGTATGTATTTAGTAAATACATAAGACATAAATCATCATTGTACAATGTACATATGCAGGAATCTATAAAAACCAACTGCCAAAAGTGGAGAAGAGAGTCTATTACAAAATCAATCAATCAATCCGTGATGTTTCCCACCCTGCAAAGGAGTGGATCAACTGTCTATCATTCTCTTCAGCCCCAAGTGGAGACAAATCAAGTAATGGCACATAAAAACATGAACAATCTTGACTATGGTTTTGTCCAAGTAGATAATATGGTAGGAAGTTCCACCAAGTCCTAGTTGACTTATTGCAACCCTGTAGGCAAGAGACAAACAGAGATGACGTGCCTCTGTGTAGCAACCCTGGACTTCCTTGGTGGCCCCCTATTCTAGTATTAAACAGGGTTGCCCCTGCTTAGCGTCTGAGATTATGGGTGGGGCCATGGTTCAATGGAAGGGTATCTGCTGGGTGTCCATAAGGTCCCAGGTTCAGTCCCCAGCATATCGGATTTTAAAAGGACCATTTGATGAGATTGGCTAGCCTGGGCCATCTAAGTCAGGGCATATTCATAGCTATCCTTTTCTGAATTACATGATTAGGGATGGACACGAACCAGCACATGAACTACATTCCAGCACAAATTTTGACTGGTTTGTGATTCACGAAGTGATTTTCACAAACTAAAGAGCTGCCGTGAACTTCCATGAATTTTAAGATGATTTGTGGCCATTTGTGAAGGACAGAAAGCTGGGAGCCATTTAAACCCCTGCTTTCTGCTCCCTGCCACTCTTTTGTTTGGTTTAGATAGCTTGGAGCCATTGAATTCCCTGTTTTCTGCTCCCTGCCAACTTCCCAGCCAACCTCCCTACTTCAAGCCATTTAAACCCATGCTGTCTACTCTCTGCAAAAAAATGGCAGGGAGCAGAAAGCAGGGTCACAAACTGAGACAAACTGTTCCTGGTTCATATTGGTTCATGGTTTAGTTTGTGTTTCAGCCATGAATCACAAACCCAGCCGCAAAAGTGCACTTTGTGCCCATCCCTATACAGGAAAGTTTCCCCTTTAACCAGCTGACCTTGACTGAGTCCTTTCAATCCAAACACAGACTTAGGAAATTTGTCCTATTGTGCCTGAAATCTTGAGGCACAACTGAGCAGAGGACTGAGTTGGCTTGTTGGTGCAGCCACAATATTCTTGGGCACAAATATCCAGACTGTTTTATTAGTATGGCTTGGAGCAGACAAATTCCAGCTGGAGACTGGGTAGATGTCAACTGCCTTATGCAAGTCATCTCCAGCAGCCCCATGGTTTAGCATTGTTAGCAGATGTTATTGGCCAACAGCAATTACTAGCACTGGTAAACATTTTATTTGGCCACAGACAACAGTGGTTTGAGGTGTCCTTAGCGTTTCATGTAAGACAGCTCTAATTTTGCTTTTCAAAAGGGATACTTCCCCCCTCAACCACTTCTCCTGTGGCTTTTTTATCCTAAGCACATGGGAGATTTGCACATTTAGAAAGAACACATATTAGAAATTTAGGACAGGCAAAACCCTCCAGAGCTTGCTTCAGAGTTTGGCACAGGAAAACTGCTAAAAGGTCACCAATTTGCCTGGCTTTTTGGATTCGGTTCCTGAGCTCGGAATGATTCAGAAAACTGAAAACCCCAACCAAATGTGCATGGCTCTGGGCGGTACTGGCAGCTCATGAGCTGCCAGTAATTCAGCCAGCCAGGCAATGGAAATGTAGGAAGCTTCTACCTTTCCTTCCCGGTCCCCCATTTTCCCCTGCTTCAGTGCTACACTACACCGTGGGAAATGTAGTCCCAAGGGTTCCTAATATCATAACGGCTCTCATGGTGCGCTGAGAAGGCATGGAGAGGAAGAAGAAAGGGGAAACGATGATAGAGACAGAGAACTTTTCTCCCTACCTACTTGTAGGCTACCAGCACCATCAGCTTGGTTTGGGGAGGAGAAAAGAGGCAGTAAGAGGGAAGGAATAGCCAGAGAACAATACAAGGCACAGTACAAACTGCCATATTCTGAGGAGAGAAAATAGGAGGTTTTTGGCAAAATCTCCATTAGAAATCAAAAACAACCTTGGCTAATCGTTGTGAGAGATGGCAACCCTGAAATATAGCTGACGATGTATCATGGAGATGATTCTTTGGAGATAATTTAGGGGAGATGGTAGTACACAAAATGCCCTTTGGAATCTCTCCCAGTTTGTTGCTTCAATTGCAAACGATAGCGCCACAAAAGAAGCAAGCCATAGAATCATAGAGCTTCCCCGCATTCTCCTTTTCCTAGTGTCCTGTTCTACATGTGTTGTGCTCCGTCTGCTGGTCGATTTGATACTACAGTGGTTTATTTCCAGCATAAAAACCTGCAGTTTAAATCTGCAGGGAGATATGCTGGAAAGAAGCTGTTGTAATATTGAATCGATCACTAGAGGGAGCAAAATGCATGTAGAACAGCAACTTAGAAACTAGGTGAATGAGAATGTGGAAAGGCCCATAGTGTTGGAAGGGGCCTTACAGGCATTCTAGTCCAACCCACTGCTCAATGCAGGACCAGCCCAAAGCATCCCTGATAAGTGTTCTTCCAGCCACTGCTTGAAGACTGCCAGTGAGGGGGAGCTAGGCAGCTGATTCCAGCCATAGCAAAGTGCCAAAAACAAGTGATCTAGCTATTGGTTTACTCTTCTTATCTTCCCATGTTGTGCAGTGAGCCAACAAAAATAGGGACTATCACTCCATTATCTAGGTGCTCAGAGGTCTCTCCTTGCCTTTCTGTTCTGTATTTTGAGGTAGCAGTGCAGTGCAGGAAAAGTGGGGCAGCCGCATCCCCATGTTATTTAGGAAATGCAGGAACTCACTTCCTTCACCCAGCACATGTGGTAAAAGTCACCTGTATTTGTAGATCTTTCGCACCATTCATTAATCCGTAGATACTGAATACCATCTCTATAGCTTGTGACTATAGACCATTAGGGCTTCCAGGGGGAAGGGTCCTCTGACTTATTCTTGTGTTCCGACTCAGCCCTTGTCCAAGACATTAATAAACCAGGGTCCTGCTGATGAAGGGCTGATAGTTTTGCTCACACCATAAGCGTGTCCCCAAGTTCAGCATTTACATTTCCCCAGTGTATTACATCCCTACATATCTGGGACAAGATAAAGGAATGAATTTGGACTACTATGTTCAGGGGAGGCTAAGTCTGCTGCCTACATATAGTCATCTTAGCCACTGACCATTAGCTTGCTCCTGCTAAGGATACTTCCAAATTTGTGCCCAAGAAGAATTCTCAGAATTTTTCTTTGCACTCCTAGAATGGAACTGCATGTCGTTTTTACCTGGTTTCCATTGATTTTTTCCTTCTTCTGAGGCTGTTGACTTTTCAGGCTGGCAGGCTTCTGGTTCATGGGAACAGAAGATCTGCAGAAGACTACAGTGAATCATTGTAGGATGTGGAGCGCTACCCTTGAAAATGCACATCTGTAGGATAAGGCAGAGGTTGAAAACAATGAATCTCTCCCAACTGATCTCCCGCAACACCCCATCCCATTCTTGCTTCTGTTGGAGTAGAATGTTGGAAAGATCCATTTTGTGTTTAGAGACATCTTTGGGCAAGTAAACTTGGAATAGGGCAGGGGTATCAAACATCAGGCCTAGGAGCTGTCGAGGGCTCTTACGTGGCCCGTGAGCAACTAGTGCAAGGGAGGAAACAGAGACTGCTGGGGGGGGGGGGACATGCAGCCACATCTGTTGTGGCTTTAGCATGGTGGAACAACCTCATCTGCAGCAGCGAAGGAACATGGGAGCGTCTGCCCAGTGCTGCACCACTGGGTCTCTATATGGGTTTTCCTTTGCACCCCTGTCCAAGCTCATGGGGCCTTGCAGTGAGGATACACCAACTCAGAGCTTGTTAACTGCTGTCCTTTTTACTGTTTATATCTCCAGTACCTGGCATTACATTTTATGTCACACATGGTGACATTTATATCAGATCCAGCCCTTGTAACAAATGAGTTCGACACCTCTGATATAGGGTATGGATTACTTAGATGGGAGACCACGTGTTCCTATCAGCGGCAAGTAATGGCAAACCACCTCTGTTGATCTCTTGCCTTGAAAACCCTACCAGCTACAGCTTCAAGGTGCCACCACAGGGTATTAATGACCATTGCTGACTTTCTTAGGTCATGTTCAGATGGCTCTTTTGAGCCGCGCCAGGCACACGTGCCTGGTGGATTTAAAGTGCACATCCAGACATCAACATCTAGGGAATGTGCTGCTTCCATGATCAGCCCATCGATCCCTGTTGGGGAGCCGTACTTAAAAGATAGTGGTGAAAGTCTGGTCCTAAGATGGCTGATGGGCCAATGCTGGACTTTCTGCCATCTATTCATTTCATCAGCGTGCAATCAGCGCGCAAACGGCCGCCATTTTAGCAATGCACGCATAACCGCTTAAACATGCAATGTCCGCAGAGCTCCGCTCAAATGATCTGGATAATTTAATGTTTCTCAAGGTCTCCTGATATTTATGCACTTTGTTAACTGAACTGGTACCCAAAGGAAGGTACCGCTGGTGGAGCTTTTACTAAGTCTGCACATGTGCAAAAAACCCAAGTAGACGATGAGGCACATATGCACATGTGCCAATGAGATTTTTTTTTTTAAAAAAAAAGCCGACCACATGGCTCCTTAAGGTGGATGCCATCTAGACAATCTACCGCAGAGTCACAGGTGGTAAAGCGATTCATGGGAGAGCTGTCTGGTCGTGCAACACTGGATAAAAAAGATCTAGATCAAATTACAGCTGGGTCAATGGCGGGATTAGTTGCCCGTCTGAACGCACCCTTACCCTGTTTCTTGCTCGTATCATTTTACACTTCCTCAGCATTGTTTTCTCATCAGTATGTGTTGGATACTCAGTATCCTCCATGTTTTGCAAAGTTAGAAGGAATGGATTTTTGTTTTATAAGTGCTACCAATGCTGAGAATTTTTCACATCCTTCTCCCTAGCAGGACTAACAAGCTCTGTGTACTTTGATTCCGTCCCTTCTCTAATTACATTCTGCCCTCGGGCTGGCTTTTATACCCAGTAAATCTTCTGTCAGATTGTAGAAACCTTTGCAATAATAGATTGTAATGAAGATTAAGCTGACAGATACATAACTGATTTATTTTAGATTACTGTACAGCGGGAAAAATGTTTTTTTGAACACTCAACACTGTATAATGAGAAATGTCACATGGCTGTGTCTTCATAGCAGCTTCTGTGGTAGAAAATGAACTGGTTGAGGTCTGGACATTCTCAGAGGCTACTGAACACTTTTGATTATGACCTGTCAAAGGCAGGAATCTTCTTTTGGGAGATGTACTTAGGATATAGCAAGGATGCACATGTTCACAGAATGTCACTGTGCTTTCTTTTTCTTGACACCCCCCCCCCCCACCTTTTAAAGTGTGGTCGAGTCAGAAACAATTCATGGCGATTCCAGGATCATGAAGTTTTCAAGGCAACAGACAGGAGCAGAGGTTTGCCATTGCTCTTCCTCCGCACAGTATCTCCAGTCTTCTTTGGCGTCTGTTCTCTTGTGCAAGTACTGAGAGCTGGTTTGGTGTAGGGGTTAAGAGTGGTGGACTCTAATCGGGAGAACCGGGTTTGATTCCCCACTCCTCCACACGCAGCCAGCTGGGTGACCTTGAGTCAGTCACCATTGTCTCAGAGCTGTTCTCTCAGGAGCAGTTCTCTCAGAGCTCTCTCAGCCCCACATACCTCACAGGGTGTCTGTTGTGGGGAGAGGAAGGGAGGGAGATTGTAAACTGCTCTGAGATGCTGAGTGAAGGGTGGGGTATAAATCCAATTTCTTCCTTCTCCTCCTCCTCCTTCCTGGGTCCAGGCTGGTGGAATATGCTCCCAATTGAGATCAGGGCGATGTGGGATTTGCTGTAATTCCACAGGGCCCATCAAACAGAGCTACTCCACCAGGCCTTTAGTTGAGGCAGCGGACATATAATAAGATTGGCCTCCCCTGTTTTCATCTGCTCCATGGCACTATTTCTATTAATTGGCACTGTGAGTGGCTGATTTATACCACCGAAATGCTCCACCGTCCCTACCTGGCATGGGTCTAGCACGTACTGGAACAAAAATAATCGCCTTCCGGTATTTTAAATTGGTCACTTAAATGTTAACTCGGTTAGAATTAATTTTAATGTGCTGATGTTTTTATGGAATTGTTTTATTGTGTATTATGATGTAAACTGCTCTGAGCCCACTTGTGGGGAAGGGCGGGATAATAGTCCCAACAAACAAACAAACAAACAAACAGTGGCTGACTCTGCTTAGCTTCCAAGATGTGTTGAAATCGGGCTACCTAGGGCTATTTAAGCGGCTTGATCAATTCATTCTTAAATCAATGTGCATTACTCATTCAGCTAACTTCATACTTAACAGAAGTGCCATCAAATAAATAGTATGTAAATCAGGGAAAGCATATTTCTCCTAAACCCGCTGAAGTTGCCTCATACAAAGTCAGACAATTAGTTCACCTAGCTCTGTACTGTCTTTTCTGATTGGCTGGGAGCTCTCCAGTGTTTTGGTCATGCATTGGTCCTTGCATGCTGTTTGAGAGCCTGTAACTGAGCACTGTGTCTGTTTGATCAAGGGCTTTCTTCTTGCAAACCATATGCTCTATCAAGTTCCAAAGCTTGGAGATGTTGTGGAGATATATCAATCATGTTGTGATTGAGCTTCCACTGTACATTTGCTGCTAAAGTTATGTACAGGATACGCTTTTAGGCTGGGAAGGAGGAGGAGGAGGAGATTGGATTTATACCCCGCCCTTCACTGCAGCTTACAGTGTCCTTCTCCTTCCCACAACAGACACCCTGTGAGGTAGGTGGGGCTGAGGGAGCTCTTTTGAGAACTACTCATGAGAGAACAGCTCTAAAAGAATCATAGAGTTGGAAGCGGCCATACAGACCATCTAGTCCAGGGGTGTCAAACATGCGGCCCGGGAGCCACACCAGGCACCCAGAGGGCTTCTATCAGGCCTGCCCTGGAACTGGCCATCTCCTGCTTCCAGTTCTGTTGCTGCCACTGCATCATAGCTTGCTTTGCCAGACTCTCTCAGTTGCTCAGCCATTTCATGTTTTCCCCTGGGTCTTAGACTCAGAATTCTGAGTATGAGATTTCTGTGGTGAATGTCAATAAATCAACAGTAGCTTTGCAGCTTACAGATACACACTTGAACGGCATACTCAAGATTGCAACAGCACAGACATTTTGATGCAATAATTCAGAACAAGAGGTGTCAGTTATCAGATACTGTTAAATAAACAGAATATTGCAAGAGTGCTAATGTTTTAAGCATGTTTTTATTTTAAGTAAAAAAACCCACTTTGTGTTTGTGTCCTTTATAAAGTTTATATCTCCGCTACTTGGCATTATATGTTATGACGCACATGGCCCGGCCCAACAAGGTCTCATTTATGTCAGATCCGGCCCTCATAACAAATGAGTTCGACACCCCTGATGTAGTCCAACCCCCTGCCCAATGCAGGACCAGCCTAAAGCATCTCTGAGAAATATTCATCCAGGCTCTTCTTGAAAGCTGCCAGTGAAGGAGAGCTAACCACCTTGTAACTAACTTGTGACTGACCCAAGGTCACACCAGCAGCTGCATGTGGAGGAGTGAGGACCAAACCCGGTCTTCCCAGATGAGAGCCCGTGCTCCTAGGCACTACACCAAACTGGCTCTAGGCACAAGAATAAACAAAGAACCACATCTCCGTTATGGGCTGTGAACCAAAAAAAAAAAGTTATGTAAAACAAACCTTTTTTTTTAAACAAAGGAAGGAAGCGACTGAGAGTTGTGTAGTGGATGAATATGACTGAGCATGAGTCAGTACAGTGGAGTACACTTGAATGTTGGACTAGGCTCTGGGAGGTGCAGGCAAATCCCCACTCTGCCATGGTCTTTTGCTGGGTGACCTTGGGCTGGTCTTGCACTCTCAGCCTCAGCCTACCTCACCAAGATTGTTATTTGTTTGTTTGTTTGTTTGTTTTATAGGCCGCTCTCCCCGCAACACAGGCTCAGAGCGGCGCACACGACTTGGCAATCCAAGATATATAAATACAGTTAAAATCTGTTAAAACATGATAAAACATTCAGAAACATTCAACAATAAAAATAAAGTGCTCAGTAATTTTCAGATGGCCATGTTCTCTAGCTCCGGGTATTGTGAGGATAAAACCGAGGAGAAGAAAGCATTGTATGCTGCTTGGGGTGGGGTGGGGAAAGTGGAGTATAAAAATCTAAATAAGCAAATAGTGATTTCTCACAGTGGGACTTTCCCTAGTTTAATGAGTTTCTCGATCTGCAGAGGTCCATAATTCCGTACACATGACTGATGCACCCATATATCATTACTGAGCGATGCATCTTCTTTGCACTTAGTAGGCCTTAGTTACAACAGCTGAATAACTGGTGTCATGTCCAAATTACTTCTGTGGTTTATCTTGGATAAGGATTTATAATTGCCAGGGTTTCCAGGAAGTCCATCCAATGTAACTAAGGTGCTTCATGCCTGGGTTGCCAACTGAGTTGGGAAGTTCCTGGACATTTAGGGCTGGATCCAGGAGAGGATGGAGTTTGGGAAGAGGAGGGACCTCAGTAAGGTATAATGCCATAGAGTCCTCCTTCCAAAGCAGCCATTTCCTCCAGGGCAATTGATCTTTGTCATCTGGAGATCAGGTGTAATTCTGGGACATCTCCAGTCCCCAGCCGGCAGTTGGGAACACCACCTCCTACATCAAAATACTGATGAATTAAAATAAAATAAACTTCTTCAGAAATGGCACCCTCAAGCAATCACAAGTTTGTTAGCAGGGGAGGGAAAAGTTCCATCACAGGTATGATGCAAGTAAAGAATCCACAGCAAACTCACACAAATTATTTATATTTATTATTCAAGACTTCCAAATTGTCTATTAACCTCCTCACTCTGCCCAATTGATTTCTTCCTGCTTGCAGGTAAGAGAAACCAGAGGTGAATATTTATGGGAAATGAGAACAGACCGTATGCCAGGCTTTTAAAACTTCTGACTGCAGAGTTCAGCAATCTTTTTTTTTTAATCTGAATTTTATATGGAGCACCACATATGCTGTTTACTGCTGTTTTTGGTTCTTTCACTTTCCTCATGCCCCCCCCCCCCCCCAACCTTTACATTACTGGTGTGTGCATATACGTTGATTCAACACTGCAAAAAAATCATGATTGGTAGATAGGACTGAATCAAGATTTTCCCCCCCTGTGGTGTTTTATTGACATATGGAAGTGCACATGTGCATCACTAAAACACCACACACATCAAGGTTGGGGTTTTTTTGCAGTGTTCCCCCCCCCCCCCCCCCAGGAAAATGAGCTGCTAAAAAGAAATGATGTCTGTGGCAAACTGCGCACATCCCAGTCACAGAATTTTAGTTGTTCTTCAAAATTAAACCAGAATTAAGAAGGAGGTGGGACACAGTGCGCGCACCGCCCCCCCCCCCCCCAATCTGGAACTATAAAGGAGGAAAAGTGTGGAAATGTACTCATCCCTTCTCTTAAAGCATAGGCACCAGTTCAAAAAACAAGTCTGCCCCTTGAATGACCTTCTGTAATATTCCCTCTCCAAAACCTCTTTCTACCTTGGAGATTATAGAATGAGATAGCAAAATACAGGGGTGGGGGAAGAGGAATGACTGAAAAAAGAAATGGATGAGATTTAACAATCACACAGTCTCATTACAGCTGAGCCCAACATTCAATTTCTTCCGTAAATGGAAAATTGGCAATTGAGGCTCACATTTGAAATGGCTCTGGATGGTTATCGAGATCCTAAGCTAAAGCCAACAAGCTTAAGCTACAAGCTGGCACCACTTTAGGAGAATGGTTTGCGTAGGCTGATAGAAAAGGAATGGGAGGGGAGGATATTACAGCGAGCTTTCAAGGGGAGGAATGAATTGGAGACTGGAGAATGCGGAATCCGTCACCGCTTGCAAGTTCATTCCAGCACTTCCATCGCTTCATCTTTTCTCCTCCTTGGGAGCTGCCTGCATATTGCGCTTTTCCCCTTTCGGTGTTTCGCTGCCCGAGGGTCTTCTGATCTGCTATGTTTAAATATAAATCAAAGGAGAAAGGCTGTCTTTGTTTTTTTAAAGGCTACTTTCCCAGCTTGACCTCTGCAATAAGAGGTCAGAAGACTTATGTTTCAGGAAGAGGCTGGCAGAGTACTAATTACCCGGCCATGGCGGTCTCTGCAGAACAGCCATTTCAACTCAATTACCCACTACACAGTGTCACTCGAAGAGCTCAGTTAATTTTTAAATAACATTCTAATTTAAAAGAATACACAATGCGTTATTTTTTTTCAAGGCAATGTTATCTAAAGGGCTATTGTGTTGTCTGTGATTTTGCTGAGATGCTGCTGAGGCAATACGGAAGATGGACGTAGGGTCGCCAACCTTTAGGAAGTGGCTGGAGAGCTTCTGGAATTACAACTGGTCTCCAGGTAATAGAGATCAGTTCCCCTGGAGAAAATGGCAGCTTTAGAGGGTAGATTCTTTGGCATTCTGTACTGCTGAGGCCCCTCCCATCTCCAAACCCAACCATCCCTAGGGTCATCCCCCCCAGTCTCCAAGTATTTTCCAACCTAGACCTGGCAACTGTAGGGAAGTGTCTGTTCCTTCATTTTCCTCACGTCTTTTCAAAGTCTCTCTGTGTTATTGATGAATTAGTGTGCACTGATTCCTCACTGGAAAAAAAAATTACTCTTGACATGACTGGAGATGACCATATCAAGATTCTCTGATTTGTCTCTAATTTTATGAAGACTGTTGGATACTGGGAAAAAATGCTGAAGACTGAAGGGCACATATGGAGGAAAGGAAGGGGGCAGCACTAAAAGATAGGAACCTCCAACTGGGGCAAGTGATGCTCTGTATTCTTGGTGCTTGGGGAAACAACAGTGGGAGGGCTTCTAATGTCCTGGCCCCACTGGTGGACCTCCTGATGGCACCTGGTGTTTTTGGCCACTGTGTGACAGAGTGTTGGACTAGATGGGCCATTAGCCTGATCCAACACTTGCTTCTCTTATGTTCTTATGTAAAACCGGCCAATAGCAAGCACTGGTTTGGATAAACATCCGTTTTTGTTAAGTACCCACCATGAAAGCATTACTTCCAGTGCCATCATGAGCAGAGTTACGCTCTTCTTAGGACTGTAGCTCTGTTTAGGATTGCACTGTTATAGAATTTCATTTTTGTTTGTGGTAATGCTTGCACAGTATTCAGATGTGCTTTCCTAAGATTGTTAGTCGATTGCCATTGTGAATGACTGATTTAGGTGTGACCGTGCTTTTGGTTTTGCATACACTGAACTGGGTTGCCCAGGCTCCTCCTATCACATCACATCTTGGAAGCCGAGCAGGGTATGGCCTTATTAGTACTTGGATGGGAGCCCACCAAGAAAGTCCAGGGTTACTACACAGAGGAAGGCAATGGCAAGCCACCTCTGTTTCTTTTGCCTGTTGCCTTAAAAACCCTACAGTCATTTGCAATTTGACAGCAGTTTCTACCACCACATTTAGGGCTTGCTTATGTGCTAGAACTAGGGAGGGTGTACTCTTTTGATCCCCATTTTAATTTGGCATCTCCCTCCTGTGAAATGCACCTGTCACTCCTTTTGTTTGTGTGCCATTTTTCTCTTTTCCCAGATTTTTCTCTTTTCCTGTCCTCGAGGATGCCCATCAGAGCCTGGTTGCCTTCCTCTTGTGATGTCTTTGTTCAATGTTCACATTGTGGAATATTTATATGAAACAGAACTTTATTTCAGCCCTTTGACTTCTGATTTTTGCCCTTTCCTCTTTGTCCTTTCTTGTGTTTCATGTCCACAAATATAAGCTCATGGGCAGAATTTAATAATTTAACTCAATTGCTGTAGACCACTTAATCTGGACACATGTTTATGTATTAGATATCTACTATAATATTTAGGGCAGAGCCAAATGTTCTTTTTGTAACTTTTTTGAACTAAAATGGGGAAGGAAGGAAGGAAGGAGGAAAAAAGGGATTTCATGTTGTCGAAGATTTCATGGACTGCTCAGTAGGGTTGGCATTTGTCTGCCCACAGCAGGTAAACCTCCACCTTTGGCCCTAATCCCTTGCCCTTGAGAAACTGAGGAGTGGAAGAAAAAAAGGACAAGAAATGGCCTCCACAGTGATGCTCTAGGAACTTCTCCATGCCTTTATGGTATTTATCACAGATATTCGGGCAAATTCCTAGAGTGTCACCTGGAAGTGCCATCACATGTCTCCAAGCTCCACCCTCCCCAAGCATCCCCCTCAAAATCTCCTGGCATTTGCTGTGGCAGTGCTGGCAAAAAGCTGTGCTTTTGTTTGCATCCACCCCAGCTCATAAGTAATCACATACAAGTTCATAACTTGAAAATACGGCAGTGAAGTTGGCACTGGGCTGCGTTTGCATTCCACCTCGGTACTAGTAATATTAATGAAACAGGCTGGTGGGCATTATTCTATTTTTCCCATTTAGAAGTACTAAAAGTGCTTGGCTTTCAAAGGAAATGTGGAAAAAAAAGATCTGAGAGTAAACATTACCAATGCTAATGAAATTGAGGGTGTGATCCAGGCCAAATTAAGCACTTTTTAAAGTCCCATTGATTTTATTGGAAAAAAGTTAAGTATGTCCTAAATCTTTCCATTGAAATTACTGGTGTTAAAAGTGCTTAACACTGGCTGGATCATGTCATTAGCATTATATATATCCCTTTTTACTCTATCACTGCTTGTCTGAGAGAAAAAGGCATTTAAAATTCTTTAACAGTGGCACATAGGGCCCCCCCTCCCAGTAATGGCAGAAAATGTATTTTATTCCAGGCAATATTTCCCAGAGGTTTCTTCTAGTGCTGTAGAAGCATGTTTACTAGCACGATAATAACAGTACTAACATTGCCATCCTAAGCAGAGTTAGGCTTTTGAATGGCCATTGACTTCCATGGACTTAGAAGAGCATAACTCTGCTCAGGATGGCCCTGTAAATATTAGAAAATAGGCTCCAGTATAGTTTCACAAACTAACTGGATACAATCTGCTGCTGGAACTCAGAAACATTTGGGAGGGATTATTTAAAAGATAGAGTTCAGCAGAATGATTTAGAATTGATTTTAAATGGTTTATATAACTGCAGAAATAGACGGAGCACTCCCTCCCATCCCAATGGAAGCAATCAGAATGTGCTATCTATATATGATTAGTTAGAGGAATCTGAAATGTGGCATACATGATTAGGTTGCCTATACATTCCTGAAGGTAGTCCCGGAGGTTAATAGGTTTTCAGGAACAATGGTCCACCTTCATATTATAATGAAAAGAGAAGTCTAGTTGGAAATGTTCTGCAGAAGAAGAGGAAGAGAGACAAAAGCTCCTTCTATCAACCTGGCTGGCCAGCTGTCATGCATAGAGCAGTCCTCAACAGATTTCCGTTTTTATGCTCCTTTGAAGTCATCGGACTAAGATGGTGTAACTCTGCTCAGGATTCCACTGTAGGTCACCTGGACTCCATCAGTGGCCATTTTCCCTGGAGAGAACTACTTCCCATTCCTCTGAGATGTAGCAGGGCTTTCTAATTGCATTATGTACGTCTTCTGTAAAGCTGCCTTGGAAAGTAAATACTGGAAAGCAAGACATAACGAGCAGGGGAGGAAATGGGAAAGCGTCTACTAGCTGTCTAGCAGCAAGCGGAATAACATCTGGCCTTTGGCCTTTTCTGCACCCATATTTTGCCTCAGTTTCTGACTGCATCCTATTCTTCCATTCTGCACTCCCTCCTGCTTTCACTTCCAGTTTGTGTCGGGATTCCCCTCCCCCCCTTTCTGCATTTGTTTGACAGGAATCTGCATCCAGATGGCTTCCAGCACACTGCTGCCCCACAGTAGGGTTGCCAAGTCAGGGTTGGAAAATACCTGGGGACTTTGGGGGTGGAGCCAGGAGAGGGCAGGGTTTGGGGAGGGGAGGCGCCTCAGCAGGGTACAACGCCATGGAGTCCACCCTTCAAAGCAGCCATTTTCTCCAGGGGAGCTGATCTCTGTCAGCTGGAGATCAATTGTAAAAGCAGCAGATCCCCAGGCCCCACCTGGAGGCTGGCAACCCTACCCCACAGCTACCATTCTGTTTTCTTTCCCTCCTGCTCCAAAGACAAAAGAGGATGTGTCCTCCCGTTCGGGCAAACTTTAAAAAAGACGGAGAGAGCATAAGAAGGGACCAGTAAATATAAAGGACTAGGAGATTTACTTTATTTTCTTTATTTTTTCACATTTATATCCCGCCCAACCCGTAAATGGGCTCAGGGCAGGACACAACATTTCCATAAATACAATAAAATTTTAAAACACATTATAAGCATATAGAATTAGTAGTTGTAGCTTGCCGTGGGGACAGTCCAGCCCATTGATGTTGGTGGGTATGGCCGGTTATCATTAGGTGGGAGACAGCAACCTTGAGAGGCCATCTGTGGAGGTCTGCTGCCTCAGCCAAAAACCTGGTGGAACAGCTCCATCTTGCAAGCCCTGTAGAATTGAATGAGATCCAGCAGGGCCCTGATCTCAACAGGGAGCATGTTCCACCAGGTGAGGGCCAGGGCAGAAAAAGCCCTGGCTGTGGTCGAGGCTAGGCGGACGTCCTTTGGGCCAGAAATCGCAAGGAGATGTTGACTCTCAGAGCATAACACTCTTCAAGGAGTATATGGGAAGAGGCAGTCCCTTAGGTACAGTCCCCGGCCGTATAAGGCTTTGAAGGTAATTACCAAAACCCTGGAGTGGATCCGGTACTCAACCGGCCACCAATGCAGCTGACAAAGCACTTGCCGAACATGTGCCCACACAGGCGTCAATGTCAGCAGGCGTCCCGCCACATTTTGTACCAGCTGCAATTTCCGGATCAGCTTCAGGGGTAAGCCTGCGTAGAGCAAATTACAGTAATCAAGCCTGGAAGTGACCATTGCATGGGTCACTGTAGCTAAGTCCTAGGGGGAGAAATAGGGCTTCAGTAGCCTGATCTGCCTAAGATGGAAGAACGCAGATCTGGCAACTGCAGCAACCTGCTCCCTGGTCCCAAATGTGTCAGTCTTGCATGGGTGGGCCTGGATGTTCCCCTCCCTTCCCTTTCTTTTTGCAGAATCACGGAGGGAGGGAGGGGTTGGGTCTGCAGTTAAAATTTTTGAAAGATGTTCGCCTTTCTCTTCATCTTAGACAAAGCAGCCAGTTAGCTAAAAAAAAATGCAGGTTTTGCTTGTAGATGCAGAATGCATACAAGACACACAAATAAATAAACTGGAGCGGGGAAAACCAGTGCAGAGGGAATGCACGGGACTGCAAAGTCAGCCCTTAAGGCTTGATTTCTCAGATTCCCTGGAGCAAGCTGTCAGCACAGAAAGGGCCTTCTTCTCCTCCAGGTCCACATGTGGGTTGCAGCCTTGAGTAGGGGCATGCATCGAGAAAAAAACTTTGGATCCAGGCTTCACAAAGGGGAGTATTACTGTGATGACTTATTTCCAGGGAGGATATTACTGTTTCAGGATTCAAATCCATTGTTTAGGGGGTAAATCTAGTTCAAGTGCCACCAGTTGGTTGTCCCTAGTTACAATGATGTACGTACGTATGTATATGTGGTCAGGTCAAAGGGGGCTTCAAGGCAAGAGAGAAGCAGAGGTGAAGCTATTGGCTCACCCATGATGCTGCCTTATACTGAATCAGACCCTTGGTCCCTCAAAGTCCGTATTGTCTACTCAGACTGGCAGTGGCTCCCCAGGTTCTCAGGCAGAGGTCCTTCACATCACCTACTAGTTTGCCCTTTTAACTGGAGATGCCATGGATTGAACCTGGTACATTCTGCATACAAAGCAGAGGCTCTTCCACCGAACCACAGCCCCTCTCCATGGTTTACCATGGCCCTCCTCTGCAGAGTCTTCCTTGGTGGCTTTCCATCCAGGTACCGACCTGGTTTAAGCTTCCGAGACCTGATGAAATCAGGCTATACCAGGGGTGGGCAATTGTTTTGGCTCGGGGGCCACTTTGTGGGAGCGGAGGTTAGCGGAGGGCTGCACCTTTTAAAATGATTGCATTCATTAGTTAACTTTGCATTTCAGAATTGGTATAAATTGTATCATAAAAATCAATAAGTATAAATTAAATAAAATAGTGGTAGTTTTATTCAATGTATTTATTGTGCTAATTTCATATCATCTATAGCTGCAAGCATATTTAATTTTAGAATCAGTTTAATGAGACAAATGTACCCTATCTCACCATGTGGCTGACTGTCTTGGCAGGCCGCAAAAAACTCTGTGGCGGGCCACATTTGGCCCCCGGGCCGCTATTTGCCCACCCCTGGGCTATACCATAACCAATTCACATCCTTTACACTGATGTTGTCAATATTTATTTTATTTAGTGAAGGCTCTTTTGATTATACTTTAAATGCTTCTTGGTGAAAAGGGGGCTACTTTTGTCATCCTAATATCTTGGTTAGTAGCACAGAGTTGAAATATTAATAGATTATCCAAAACAGGATATGAAAGTGAATAAATATTTGAGTATCCAATATAGCGCAGAAATAATGATGCTCTTCATTATGAGCGTAAAAGAGAGCAAAAGCCCTATCAGAATGTCAATGAAAACTCAGCTTGCTTCACGCTGAACTTCTGAAGTGAAGCGAAAAACCTTCCATCTGCCAGGGTCAGCTTTCCTAGCCAGTGGGCAGGTAGAATTAGAAACAAAACCCCACCTGCCTGTTGAAACTGATTGGCAGCTGTTCTCAGGCGTTTGATCTTCTTCCGCACCAGTTTAGACATTTCAACCTTCTTCTATTATTTACTCCCCTCTCTGGGAAAAAAAAAATCACAGGCTGAACTGTGTGAAATGGCTGCTTCTCTCAGAAGCAGTTTGCATGGTTGCAAGATTAAGTGTTCAGCAACTGCATTTTACCTGGCCAAAAGTCCAAAATTATTTTTGTGAACCTTCCACTTTCCCCTTTGTTAGTCCCTTACCCCCTTGACCTGGAGTCCCCAACCTTTTTGAACCCATGGGAACCATTAGAATTCTGACAGAACATAGTGGGCACAGCCATGAAATGGCTGCTGCTGGAGGTGGGGCCAGCCACAAAATGTCACATTGTGAAGATTCCTGTGCTGTGATGGCTGCAGTTGCCAAAGCAAGGTTTTTAAAAATCTGCAGAGCCAATCAAATCTCCAATGACCAACCAAGCCTTGCATGGCAAACGCTCTACCTGGCCCCACCCATATTCTAAAAGCATTTGGTGGGGTCCAGGAAAGGTGTTGGAAAGGGCCATGGCGCCATAGCGCTATGGTTGCCAGGTCTGGGTTGGAAAATACCTGGACACTGGGGGTGGATCCAGGAGAGGGTGGGGTTTGGGGAGGGGAGGGGCCTTGGTATGGTACAATGCCATAGACTCCGCCCTTCAAAGCAGCCATTTCCTTCGGGGAGCTGATCTCTGTCAGCTGGAGAGCAGTTGTAAAAGCGGGAGATCTCCAGGGCCCACCTGGAGACTGGCAACAGTACACTGGGCACCAAGTTGAGGACCTCTTCAGACATTGTTTTGTCCCCAGGATTTTGCTTAAATTGGAAATGGGCCTCAAACTTGTAGAGAGGAGGGTAAGAAATAAACTCAGAGTAGTGTCTGATGTTTATTTGAACAAAAGACCACCATGACCTTTTGAATTCACACTTTACCCATGAAGAGGAAAAAAGGCAGGCCGGCAGGCAGGCAGGCAGGCAGGCATAAGCCTGAGGCTTGTTTTCCCTCAGGCTGCTTCTTTCAAATGCCCTGCAGGGTGCTCAGAAAACGGAAATCCCAGGCCAGAGAGCTCATACTATCAGCTCACAGGCACTAATAAGACCTAGGTTTGCCCATCTCCAGGCAGCGCCTGGAGTTCTCCAGAATTATGACTGATCGTCAGACCACAAGAATCAGTTTCTCCAAAGAAAATGGCAGCTTTGGATGGTGGCTCTATGCATTATACACCGCTGAAGTCCCTCCCCTCCTCAAATGCCACCCTCCCCAGGCTCCACCCCAACAATTTCCATGAATTTTCCGGCTCAGAGCTCTGTCTTGGCACCTTCAAAATCTTACTTATCATATATACTTATCATCACATTTCAACAGCATGTTCTGCGAATAATATTCAAAGTACAGCAGTATGGCATTTATTTTGGAGTAACGATCGAGGAAAACGGATTCTGTATTCCTCAATTTCCTGGCTGGAACCCTATTGATATCTGGCAATGTCATTTCTACCTCAGTAATTTCTCCTGATGAGCTTCTCTCATACATTTATGATCTTCTGAATGAAAAATTGCTTCCTGCAATCTATTTTAAAAATTGGCTTTTGGGGGGAAGGAAAAGAAACTTTGTATGCGCGCCTCTTTGTTCTATTAACTTTACCAAGCACAAAACATTACTTTGACTTGGTGTTATCTTTTCCATTTATATTTTATACGATTCGGTTTAATTATGCCATCACTCCCTTCTTTTAGTTTACATGAAACTGTGTGCAGGCTGGAAGAGCTTAATTATTTTTATTCAGAGAGGGAATGGAAAGGGGCTCAAAATTCAGCTGAGCTCCCCTGTATCTTCTGTACTCCATGCATTATTTAGTAATCGGAGAAGTGGTGACTGCTGTTCTGAAGTCTTTCTCTCTCTCTCTCTCTCTCTCTCTCTCACACACACACACACACACGGAGGGTATTTTCCCAAACACTCACAAAAGAAACAAACTCAGATGCATACAATCAGATAAGTAGGCACATGTTGTATGATTCCATGCCGCAGTGGCTTGTGAGATGATTTATTGGTGGAAATCACCCTCCAGGGATAAGCAAATGTTTCTTATGTTTCTCATATTTTCAATAACCAGGGTTTTTTTCAATAGTTTTAAGTTCTCAGCTGTTGGCTTTGTAGGTTTTTTCCTAGTGTGTCTGCACGTTGTAGTTGTTTGCTGTTCCACTTATGCTGTATTTATACTTTCAAAGTGCTTCATTTATAGTATAATACATGTATAATATTCAAGGATGATTGATTCATCGGTGTATAAAATGAGAGGATTTTATGGAAAAAACACTGGTACCAAGAAATTATGTGAAAATAAAGCACCATAGATTTGCTAGCAAAGAAGAAAGCTAGAAACCAGAGTTTTTGGGGTCAAAACAGCAGGGATAAGAATTTCTAAATCATCCCTCTCACCTGATGCTGAACCATCAACTGGGAAGGGAGGGCTGTCCTTACCAATAGCCATAAGGAAGTAACAGTGAAAGTAAAATGTTCTCTGTCAGAACCATGTCAGTGGTTGAGTATTTCATAGGCTGGAAGACAGAGAATTTCAAGATACTGATGCAGTAAAGAGAGACCTCATCCCAGTAAGGATGGAGCCAGAGGTATCTGATCATGATTAATCATATTAGCCAAAATGAGCAAAATTTTCTCTTTAAATAACCAACAGCTTCCCCCTAACTTGCCAAAAAATGTTGTCATCTCTCCATAGGGAACGGGGTTTTCTATGCAACGGTCATAATTTAGTGCAGAGATGTCGTGAGAGGTACTTTTGAAGTTTGGTTTTTATGGAACAATTGCAGAAACCGATGATACCAATGGATGCCAGAAATGAATTATTGTCAGGTTCAGTCACCAAGTTAATCATGACACTTCCATGCGTCCTCTGCCCACCGTTAACATTCCCCCTTCCCCTTAGTTTAGCTAGCATTCTCGTAGATATTTTACAACTGGGTAACTGTGTTGTAACCCCAGTGGGATTGCTTATTGTCTTTAGCACAGCAAAAAATATATCCTAGCTGTGAAATTTAGTCAGGATTTTTTTTAAAAAATGTATTGTGTCGTGTCAGACTCCATGTGATGCCCTTTGTTGGCCGTATCTCGGTCAGAGATGGCATAAACTTGCTTATAAATGGAATAATTTGTGTGTATTTTTTTCCTGGTGCCTATTTAGGAGGTTAAGTTTAGATCTAGGTCAGTTTCCCTCAGGGAAATTACAAGCCAAGCTAAAAGCTGCGGGAACAACAGCGGTTCAAAGCAAGGTTGACCTGATGAGACCAGTGGACCCTCGGGATGCAATCGAGAGATGCCTTGCAGGGGTCTGAGTTAACATTCAAAGCCTGAGAAGGAAAGACCAGAAAATGAGCTCGGGTAAATGGAAAGCTCCTGGGGAAGAAATAGGACAAAAGATGATGAGCATGTAGAGACTGGAGGTTATGGAATATCTCAGGCTATTAGATCAACTCCCAAAACACAAAGAGGTGTCCATGTCCGCCATATTTATTCTGACTAATGGCAACAGGGGAGCAGCTGACAACCACTTCCCTATGGAAGAAGTGAAAGAGTTGGTTTTTATACCCCACTTTTTGCTCCCCTAAGGAGTTTCAAAGTGGCTTACAATTCCCTTCCTCTCCCCACAGCAGTCACCTTGTGAGGGAGGTGGGGCTGAGATAGTTTTGAGAGAACTGTGATTGTCCCAAGGTCACCCAACAGGTTTCATGTGGAGGAGGAATAGGGAATCAAACCATTCTCCAGATTAGAGTCTGCTGCTATTAACCACTACATCATGCTAGCTCCACTCCTCCTCCTTTTTCCAGTGAACAAATCACAATTTAAAACACACGGAATAAAATAAAGCTCCAAATAGCTTTCTTCCTCCTGAATCACTCAGCGGAGTCCCTCCTTGTGCTGTGAGACTCCAGGTGCTTCTCTACAGGCACTGGGAAAGGGGTTCAAGGCTATCGAGGCTTCCAGCATAATGTAGAGGTCAGACCAGGGGTCCCCAACCTTTTTGTCCATGTGGGCACTTTGGGAATTCTGATACAGAGTGGTGGGAGCAAGCACAAAATGGCTGCTGCAGGAGGCGGAGCCAGCCACAAAATGTCAAGGAATGAGATTATGCTCAGCTCTAATAGCAACTCTTCAGCCTTTCAGGCTGAAGCTCTGCTTAACAGAATCCTTTTAAAAATGAACATATTGTTTTTAAAAATATTTGCTTATATTTATGCAGCTTACCTTTAGGCACACAGTGAAGACCCTTGTGCTATGGTGGCAGCTATTGCCTAAGCAACTTTTTACAAATCTGCACAGCCAACTGGAAGACCTGCTGGGCAAAACATCCACCTGACCCCACTCACTTTCTAAAAACACTTGGCTGGTGCCAGAAGAGGTGTTTGTGGGCACCATGGCACCCATGGGAACCTCTGGACTAGAGCATCGGATCTGGGAGAGCCAGGCTGGAATCACTTTTGTGCCAAAAAGCTTGCTCACTCTCTCAGTCTAACCCTATCTCACAGAGTTGTTAGGATAAAATGGAGGAAGGGAGAACAATGTTGTAAGCTATTTTCTGTCCCTATTATGGAGAAAATCTGGCTATAAACACCTAAATAATGAATACTTACCATGTTTTCGTTAACATCCATGACTGAGTACAGTAATTCACCATACATGGGGATGGCTCTAAAGAGTATTAACTTCAGATAGTTTAGAATATTAACAGCTATGTTTGTTATTAACCAGGGGACTACTTAATAAGCATATTACATTAATACTTGAAGATAGTTGGTGGCTCCCAGGGTGTTTCCAGGCACAATTCAACATGTTGGAAAATTTAGACAATCACACTCTCTTCCTGCTTCCTCGCAACATACTCCTTGTCGCTCTTTTAAAAAAAGCTTTCTGGCCCTATCCTCCTTGTCTTGTTTTACTTAAGAGCCAGTATGGTGTAATGGTTAAGAGTGGTGGCCTCCAGTGGGAGATAACTGGGTTTGACTGCCCACACCTCCATGTGAAGCCTGCTGGCTGACCTTGGACCAGTCACAGTTCCATCAGAACTTTCTCAGCCCCATCGACCTCATAAGGTGGCTGTTGTGTGGAGAGAAAGGGACTACAATTGTAAGCCACTTTGAGAATCCTTAAAGTACAGAAAAGCCGGGAATAAAAATTCCTCCTCCTTCTTTTTCATAGAATGGAGCCTGACTGAAGGTCAAACTTGATGAGAAGGTGGGAAATCCATGATCAGCTCTCCTGTGGGTTGTTTTAATATTAAAAGCAGTCTCAGGATGGGGAGGAGGGTTGGTTCAGGAACTTGAGCTTGTCATATGATTGGCAACTTCCAGGTGGGGCCTGGAGATCTCCCAGAATCACAACTGGTCTCCACACCTCAGAGGTCAGTTACCCTGGAAAAAAATGGCAGCTGTGGAGAGTGGCTCCTATGACACTATACATTGTTGAGGTCCATGCCCTCCCCCAACCATTGTTCCCTCTAACCCAAGTTAGTGTGAGTTAGCTCACAGTTTTTTAGCCTCTGGCTCACACATTTTTGTCCTAGTTCAGGAAGGACGGGCTCCAGAGCAAACGAATGTAGGCAGTAGCCAAATCGCTCGCTCACAACTTTAAGGCCAGTAGCTCACAAACTAGAATTTTTGCTCACAAGACTCCACAGCTTAGAGGGAGTGTTGCAGTCCCACCATTTTCAGGCTCTACCGTCAAAACTCAGGAATTTCCCAACCCTATCTTTGGTGCATACCTTCCTTTGCATAGTCCAGATGGGCTCTTACTTTTTAAAGTGACATTTCAATGATGTGTTTTCCTCTATATATTCTTCTGAAGATGGCAATCAGTGGCTCTTACTGCTCCTCATTAAAAGCAAAGAATGGATAAAAAGAAAATTGGTAAATGCTTCAAGGCATCCCGCCAAGGAATTTTGCAAGTCTTGTGTTGACCATTCCTCAGGTTGATCAAAGTGCCAAAAAGATATTATCAGCAGGGTTTTATCCCTTTCAGCTCATTTTTTTTCCTGTGCCAGTGCAACAGATCTGTTCTTCGAGCACAAACAATCCTTTGCCATCTGGAGCGACTGAGTGGAGTATCCTTGGTTGATATTTTAGAAGGTGGTAATCTGATGAGAACAAAGAGTTGCCTGTAATGAAACCACAACAGCTGGCCTGAAGGTTAAGAATTAGATGAAACCTTTGATAAGATAAAATCCTAAGGGACGAAACACATTATGGGAGATAGTATTCTCCTCGTTGGAAAATGGATTAAACCCATCACATTACAAAGTAAACACTATCAGGGATTGCCAAATATGTATGTCATCTCTACCAGGGCAGACCCAATGCCTTTCCCGGAAAACAAAATTGTTGTTCTTTTTATCCCACATAAAATGCACAAAGCATCCAAGTTTGAAAACTGGACATAAGCCAAATAGATGGACGAATACATACTATATAACAAGCCTTCATTCATTCTGGTTCAAAGTATATCGATGCATAAAAGTCCTACAATGGGCTGCCGCAGTATTTGGCATCTTTCCTCATTATTCAATGGGATATTCAGCCTTCTGAAAGCCAGTTCCAGGACAGTAAGTAGAATGAACATGGGATTTACAAAAACCCCTAAGCTTTCGGCAGCAGAATGCACTGGCTTACTTTTTGTTTTATAGAAAAGTCTTTTTAATCATGCCCCAGCTTTGACAATTCCAAATGAGAGCCATGGGAAATGTTTGCGATCCCTTTTCGAAGAGTACATAAACTGGTTGAAGTCACCTAGATTACCTTGTCACTTGTTCCGAGGTTCTCCAAGCAGAAGGATGAGGTTTTCTTACCACCCGTGCCTTCATCCTCTTCCACCAGCCAAACTTCTCTCGATAGAGCTTTGGGGTGATAAAGGAGACGGTGAGCCCTTCTTGGAGTGCACAGATCTTTTTTGATTCAACAAAAAAGATAACACTGTAACAAAAATTGTTTTTCATTCTGATCTAATTACGATGCCTGTTTTGACGGAAAATAAAGGGAGGCAATATTTTTGAAACCAGATTCCCCCCGGGAAATAGTTTTCAAGGATGATTCTGAAGTTCTCTGTGGATTCTGGCTTTCCAACCCCACCCCCCATCTTGAGATTGCTTCAGAGGGGGCCTCAGGGGTCCTCCACTCTTATTCATCTAAATACGCATGTAAAGAATCTAACCATTTAAACACCCCAAACATACATAAGAGCAGGGGTGACTGATGGTGCTCGTAGGTGCCATGGTGCCTGCTGCCACCTTTTCTGGTGCCCGCCAAACATTTTTAAAAAGTGGGCAGGGCCAAATAGGGATTTTGTCCAGCAAGGCTTCTGATTGGCTGTTGTATATTTGATTGGCAGTGCAGTTTTTATTTTAAAAAAATGCTTTGGCAGCAACTGCCACTACTGCACATGCATCTTCACTGTGTGACTGAAGGTAATCTGTTTTATGGCTGGGTCTGCCTCCTGAGGAAACCATTTTGTTGTAGCCATTTTGTGGCTGTGCCCACCATGCTGTGTCAGAATTCTAAAGGTGCCTGCAGGCTCAAAAAGTTGGGGACCCCTGCATGAGAATATGGGTTAGATCCAGGCTAAATTTGCTTCTAATGGAAGAGGAGGTGTAAATTTTTTTTGCCATCCCTTCTTTCTTCAGACCCTTTGATTTGCCTCTCATGCCATTCCTGAGAGCCCCCAGGAACACCATTTCAGAGAGATTAATGGGCCGCTGTGGGACAGGGGAGGCAGGAAAGTTTTGACACACTAATGGAAGTGCCTTCTGTCAGCAGCAAATTTAGTTTGACTTCAACCCTACACGATGCAGCCATTTTGTTGTTATTTACACACACCCTTTAATGTCTGCATCCGTCCAGTTGAAACATGCAGACTCATCTTTTTATTTAATGGGCTGCAGATCAGTAGTTCAGCAATATTCCAGATAACATTGCCAACTCCAAGTTGGGAAATACCTGAGGATTTTGGGAATGAAACCTGGGGAGGGCAGGGTTTAGGGAGGGGAAGGAGAATGCAGTGCCATAGAATCCATGCTCCAAAGCAGTCATTTTTCTCTAGTGAACTGATCTCTATAGCCTGGAGATCAATTGTAATAGTGGGAAATCGCCAAGCCCCACCTGGAGGGTGGCAACCCTAACTTAAGGTCATGTCATCAGAGCTAGGTTTCCTAAGGGGAGACCTGAGGTAGTGTCAGTTCATGTCACCTGGAGGGAAGTTTCCCACCTGCTCCTTAGCACTTCCTGTATGTCTCCTGACACTGTTTCTGTTCACCGTCCACATTAGAGCTGCTCTGTGCACTTCCATGGTAAAGCCGTGGATTTTCCCTTCACTGTGAAATCTTTAACTGAGCCAATTTGATGCAGTGGTTAACAGTGGCAGACTCTAATCGGGAGAACCAGGTTTGATTCCCCACTCCTTTACATGAAACCAGCTGGGTGACCTTGGGCCAGACACAGTTCTCAAAGAGCTCTTTTGGCCCCATCTACCTCACAGGGTGTCTGTTGTGGGGAGAGGAAGGGAAGGTGATTTCACTCCTTTGAGTAGTGAAAGGTGTGGTATAAAACCAATTCTTCTTCCTTTTCAAACTGTCTACAAATGAGATATTGAGATCTATGGCTAACCTGAACCACTTTATAAAAGCTTGTGGAGGAAAAAAAAATACTTCCAGAGGAAAAAAATCATGAAATTAATGAAAGTTTTTATTTTCCATTTGTCATTCAGTTTCTGACATGAGCTATGGTTTTTGTCACATTTTCATGCTCTTCCCCCTCAGGCCGAAGGATTAGACGCTCCAGCAAAGTGAGTTACGAATGGTTTAGCTGTCCCAAAGTGTAGTCACATTCTGCCTGTGGAAGAGATGAATGGCCCAAATTCCTTTGAAAGTCTGGCTGATTTTGTATTAGCAATATCTGAGAGGTCCTTCAAGGAATCCAGGTTTTACCTTCATCATACTTGAAAGGGACTCTGTCAGCAACAAGAGGACAAGCCTTATTAGAAACTTGCCTTCAGAACTCTGAGTAGATTTTCGGACTTAAAATGGCTGCTAGAAAGTGATATGGCTAAGTCCAATTTCATACAATGCATTTGGAGCTCTCTGTTTTTCTCCTGCAAGAATCCAAGTACGGGTGTGAAAGAGGGAGAAGGAGAGAGAATAATTTGCCAGTGATATTATTTCTTCCCATTTTAAGTAGCCTGAAAGAACAAGCTTATTTGTCTTTGTGAATACACATTTGTAAAACCGTTTTTAAAATACTATTAGCATCCCCCCCCCCCCCCCCCGATAAACATGAGCTCCTCCTTTGCCTGTATGACAAATTTTTCTACTGGGATCATGGATGAATGTGGTCTTCCAATGAAGGATGAGAGAGTCGGTTTCACATTCAGCTACAGACTTCTGGGGAAGTAAAAAAAAAAACTTTGTAGATAAAATGGAGAAATCTGGATTTACTGTAAAAAAAAAAAAGGTCTGTAAAAAAAATCCAGCATTGGATCTTTCATGTTACAAAACCATGCCTTTGGATTCTGATTTATTGTAATGGGTTTGAGGAATCCAGAGGGCAAGAGATCACATTCTTTTGCCTGGACAGAAATTGCAAAGGTAATCATGCTTTAAACTCCAGAAGCGTATTGATTCCTCATGTGTTGTGGGGACTTTCTTCCTGAATGGTTACAGTGTGCCACTTTCAAGAAAATGGCAGTAATCAAAGTGACCAAGTGAGATTCATCTGTATGGGCAAACAGTGCATTGCAGTGCACTACAAATGTAACATCCAGGGGTGGACTGGCTATTAAGACTACAGGAAAAACTCCTGGTGGACTGGTGACCTGGGAGGGCACTCCTCCTGCTGGACAATCTCAGGCAAGTAGGGTTGCCAGACCCCCCCCCCCAAAATGGAGGCAGGGGTCTCCTGCCACCACGCCCTACTCCCCAGACGCACTGGCCAGTGGGGGGACTTATCAGTAGAAATAAGAAGGCCTAGGCCACCTTGCCGGCATCACACAGGAAGTTATGACTGACCAATGGCCACACCAGCAGCTGCATGTGGGGGGGGGGGGGGGATCAAACACAGTTCTCATGGATTAGAGTCCGTGCTCCTAACCACTACACCAAACTGGCTCTCTTTATAGCTTTTTCATACATAGTTCACCATAGGGAGCCATAATACTATGTCTGCCTGACTGGTGAACATATTCTGATGAACATCAGTGAAACCCATCAGGCATGGGGGATTTTGTAGTAAATAGCACTGTACCCAATAGACTGTTGTTGTTCAGTTTGTGGGTGTGCCCCCATTCCTCTTTTTTGGCTGCAAGGCTGGGCAAACCACCTTCGTACCAACCAAATGTAGTGGTCAGAATTCCCACTAGGGCACTGTTACCATCAGGCCCTCACAGACTTAAACATTCTTTACCTATTCTCCAGTATTAGGTGGTCCTTTTCTTACTTAATATATAGGCTTTATATTAATAGCACCCTAACCTGGATGGCCCATGCTAGCCTGATCTTGTCAGATCTCAGAAGATAAGCAGGGTCAGTCCTGGTCAGTACTTGAGTAGGAGACCACCAAGGAAGTCCAGGGTTGCTATGCTGGCCTTGAAAACACTTTGAGGTCATGATAGGTCAGCTGTAACTTGATGGCACTTTCCCCCATCATAGTAGTTGCACAATCCTAGGGGTTGGATCCAGAGTAAGTTTTTTTTTCTTTTTTGCCAGTTCCTTCTTTCTGATGGAATCCCCTCATGCTATTACTGAGGTCTATGGGCATCAATGGGATGAGGTGGGATGCAGGAACATTCTGTTCCACTGACAGAAGTTTCACTGACAGAACATTTGGACCGGATGCAATCGTAGGTGTGTCAACTCAGAAATAAGTTCTACTGTGTTCAGTGGGACTTACTCCCAGGTAAGCGAGCATAGGCTTGCAGCCTAGCAGTGGGATCCCATGCAGGGTTACTCTAATGTAAACTCATGGGTTTCAGTGGGTTTAGACGGGTGTAACTCCACATAGGACTGCCCTGTAAAACTCACACCATGTGCATGCTGATTTTCAGACATTCTGGATGCCTGGAAGTTACAATTACAATAAAGCTTTGCCCTCTGAAGTCAGCATGTTGTGCCATTTTATTTCTCAGCTAAAGGCTGGTATTGAAATCTAGATAATCCTCCCTGCATAACCATCTTGGCAAATTGTACTGCCATATCTTCCCCTCCTTTCCCAGTGGCTCTGCACCTCTTATAAAATATTTCCAAAGGAGGCTGTAAGCATCTATTTAAATAACTAGTCTTGACTGGCAAAATCAGCTAATACTTTAATCACTGTAATTATCATAATTTTCGAGTATGACTGTATACAGTTGCCAATTAAAAGTCAACATTGTACCAGTAGCTCTCACACAGTGGCAGTGGATTGCTAAATCCATTTCCAGCTGGGTTTTATGTATAAAAATTATATCTTGAAGTAGCTGGCTAGATCATCTATTCAAGTCACCCTGTGACACGTAAGTCCATCTGTGTAGGTGGCTGGTAATGTTGTTTAGGAGAGGTGCTGTATGAATTGGCCTGTGTAATGTTAAGAGAGGGGCTTGAATCTCACTACCCATTGACTGCCCTGATATGGATGGTGCAGGTTAGCTCTAGCCAGTTTGGTGTAGTGGTTAAGTGCACGGGCTCTAATCTGGGAGAACCGGGTTTGATTCCCCACTCTTCCACTTGCAGCTGCTGGATGATCTTGGGCAAGCCATAGTTCTGCCAGAGCTGTTCTTGGAAGAGCAGTTTCTCTCAGAGCTCTCTCAGCCTCACCTGCCCCACAAGGTGTCTGTTGTGGGGAGGGGAAGGGAAAGCCACTCTGAGACTCCAAGTGAAGGGTGGGGTATAAATCCAATCTCCTCTTCCTCTTCCTCCTCCTCCTCCTCTTCTTCTTCTCATCAGTTCTCAGAAGCGAAGCAGGGTCAGCCCTGGCAAGTACTTGGATGGGAGACCACCAAGGAAGTCCAAAGTTACTTTGCAGAGGCAGGCAATGGCAAACCACCTCTGAATGTCTCTTGCCTAGAAAACCCTCTGGGGTCACCATAAGTCAGCTGAGACTTGATGGCACTTTCCACCACTACCACTACCCATAGACTATCTTATCAACCCTAATTTATTTATTATTATTATTTATTATTTCACATTTTTACCCCGCCGTCCCCGTGAACAGGCTCAGGGCAGCTTACAAAATGGCACCATGTGCCTAACCAAAGTAACAATTTAAAACATTTTAAAATACAACAACAACAATAAAACATTTACGAATAAAGTGCTTACTGCTTACAGTGATGGTAATAATCAGCATTCAGATGGCTTCCTACCAGGATAGGAGTCCGCCCCTCCATGGCCGCCCAGCCTGAGTTGCATTGAGGGCCAGCCCTTATCGCAGATGTACTGGTGGTGGTGGATGATGGTAAGCGGTGGCAGCTCCTGGTCAAAGGCCTGGTGGAAGAGCTCTGTCTTGCAGACCCTGCAGAACTGCATAAGATCCCGCAGGGCCCTGATCTCCTCCGGGGGCTCATTCTACCAGAGAGGAGCCACCACCGAAAAGGCCCTGGAAGCCTCTTCCTCTTCCCTCACTCTGAATTTCTCTGAGCAGTGAGAACCTCAGCCTGGTGAAGTGGTTGAAGTGTCAGGTTAGGATCTGGGAGATTCAGGCTCAAATCCCCATTCTGCCATGAAGCCTGCAAGGGGATCTTGGACCGGTCACTGCCTCTCAGCCGACCTCACAGGGTGTGGATTGTGAGGGTAAAATGAAGATGGGGAGAATCCGGCGAAGATGGAGGTCCTGTGCATGGGCCGTTGCGGTTTGGGGTGGGGGGTCCCACTCCCAACCTTTGATGGGGCGCCGTTGGTGCCTGCGTCGTGGGTTAGGAGTTTGGGAGTGTTCCTGGATCCCTCCTTGTCAATGGAGGCCCAGGTAGCAGCCACTGCCAAGTTGGCCTTTTACCATCTTCGGCTGGCGCGGCAGCTGGTTCCCTACCTCGACCGTGACGACCTGGCTACAGTGATCCATGCGACGGTCACCTTGAGGTTGGACTACTGTAACGCTCTCTACATGGAGCTGTCTTTGGTGCTAACTCAGAAGCTGCAGCTGGTGCAGAACGCTGCAGCCAGTTTATTGATGGTTCTCACAATGCGGGACCATATCAGGTCTGTGCTGGCGGCGCTGCACTGGCTGCCTATAGCATACCGAATTTGCTTCAAGGTGCTGGTTCTTACCTATAAAGCCCTATATGGCCAGGGTCCAACATACCTGAGGGACCGCCTCTCTCCGTATATACCTCAGCGGACACTATGGTTGGGGTCATACCATCGACTCTGTGTCCCAGGCCCCAGGGACGTCAAACTTGCCAGAACTAGGGCCAGGGCTTTTTCGGTGGCGGCTCCTGTCTGGTGGAACGAGCTCCTAGAGGAGATCAGGGCCCTGCAGGACTTAATGCAGTTCCGCAGGGCCTGCAAGATGGAGCTCTTCCGCCAGGCCTTTGAATAGGAGCCGCCACCATGGATATCATCCATCACATACGCTATCTGTGGTGTAGCTGGCCCTATGTAGCTTGGGCCTAGTGGCAAGGGGGCACGGACCTCCTACTGGGTTGCCATCTGAACACTGAATACTTTATACTGGAAGCCTGTTATAATGTATTTTATTTATTGGAAATGTTTTAGTGAATCTTATCTGTTTTAATTTATTTATGTATCTATTGGCCTATGTGCCCTTGTTAGCCGCCCTGAGCCTGTTCGCAAGGAGGGCAGGATATAAATGTGAAGAATAAATAAATATAAATAAATAAATATAAATCATGATGGCCACCCTGAGCTCCTTGGACTAAATAAGTAAAGAATAAAATTAATCCATGGGCAACGCTTCCTAGGTTGGTTCCCTTTGGAGGAGAGAACATTGGAGCCCCAGGGTGGTTCGGTAATATGTGCTTTATTGTCAAATATAGAAACGAACAGAGGTAAAAAGGAAGAGGCACATCTGCATGCAGCAGCTCAGCACACTTCCACCTCAAATTGCCAAAGAGGGAGATTCTGTACCCTCGCAAGGGACTTCAACCAACTCACAACAATGTCTATCTGTTCCTGTCAGTCAGACTCTGAAGTGGCTCTATTTTCACACATAGATACACACTTCTTCCCTTTGGCTGGAAAAGGTCATCTTCTTCAGACTCCAATAGATGCTTCAACAGAACAGTCTTCTAACAAGCATCCACTGCTGAGGAAACATTTGGTAATTAACAATCCACAGGTTTAGATTAGACCAACTCCATTCAGGATTGTACCATCAGGCACATTAACATTTGTTGGCTATAGGGTAGGGTCCCTCCCCCTGGTCAGTAGCAGGGGATGGGGGGATAGGGTTGCCGGACCCGTGCTGGGAAATTCCTGGAGATTTGGAGATGAAGCCTGGGGAGTACAGGGACTTCAGTGGGGTGCAATGCCACATGGTCCACCCGCCAAAGCATCCATTTTCTCCAGGGGAACAGATCTCTGTAGTCTCAGATAAGCTGTAATTCCAAGGGATATCCACAAGTTCCAACTGGAGGCTGGCATCCCTACTATAGGGATTGTCTATAGGGACTATCCCCGTCTTCAGTCCCTTTAGAACAAACTGATTATAGTATGTTCCATTTTGCAATTATAAATACAACAGGAAATAAGTTGGATCTTTTGGATGCTTTCACGGTGAAGAGTTTGGGATCACCAGCTGGTGAAAACGCTGCAAATTCTCTCCTTTTCCTCTTTCCAGCTCTGGATTTCTGTCCTCTTTCTGTGACCAAACTGGCCTGCAGACTGTGCAAGTGCCATAAGGAATGTGAACGCAGACTACTTCCTGCGGTTGATCAGACTTACGGCTTCGGTTGCCAACAAGAGCAACTGCAGAAGCTCAGACAACAGCCTGCTCGCCAGGGCTCCCATTTGGTGAGGCTGCGTTGTTCTTCCTCATGAGACAACTGTTGTTTGTTCCCACCCTTGCATATCACCATGTTCCCAATCTTCCCTCCCACACCAAGCAGAGCTGCTGTTCAAAAAGCCATGAAGAAAGCAAGATGTTCCTTCACCCTTGACAACGGCAGTGTTTTCTGAAGATGTCATGTATTCTCAAAGGCATTTATTGTGTGTTGGACTTCACCTCTTACTTCTCTTGATAGAGAAACCCTATTCTGTTTGATCCAGAATCAATTGAAGTAAATGTACGATGCTGTCCTCCTAAGAAGGTCTTCCTTAGTGGTCTCCCACACGAGCACTATCTGTGGCTGACCCTGTTTAGCTGCTAAACTCTGATGAGGTCGGGCTAGTTAGGGCTATTCAAGCTATTCCTTAGAATCCCATTCAGTTAGATTCAAGTGGGGCTTACTCTCCGGAAAGTTCTCTTAGGGTTGTACTGTTAAGGACAGACAACTGGTCCAGTGTAGTGGTGGAACTGCCATTTATGAGGCTGCTGGTTCAAATCTCATCCCTGTCATGAACTCACTGGGTGGCCGTAGGCAAGCCAGAGTCCCTCTGCCTCAGTCCTTCTACCTGTAGTATGGGAGTAATGATGTGGACCCAGTTTACCGAACTGTTGTATGGTTTGCAGTAAACGAATGCATGAGGCGCTAAGAACAATGTGGAACAGATAAATATCATTAGACTGAATTTTACTCGCAGGCTCACGAAGGAGTCCATTTGCCACTTTGCAGATCTTCTTCGTGGTCTCTGTGCATCACACCTCTGGGATATAGTGCGCCTGCGCCGATCCCGATCGGTAAACTTCAAAGCCCAACGGATTTTCGCGCCAACTCCCCAGTTGCGCGCCAACTCCACTGCGCATGACCGGGGAGGGGCACGAGGATCCCGCCAGTTCTCTTCTGACCGCCGCGTCGTGAGGATCACCTCTCCCTCTGCTCCGGTCGGTAGTTAACCTTTTTTCTCTGTAGAAAGCCTTTCGGACTGTTTTTTCTCCCTTAACTGACTATGGACTGTTTCTTGGACTAGCCTTCGGAAATCCCCTTCATTTCCTCGCTTTTTCTCTCGCGGGACCCCCCGCTCGGCCTATGGCCCAGCGGTGGGGCTTCTTTAAACGCTGCCTCAACTGTGGAAGTAAAATCGCTCCTCCAGACAAACACTCGCTTTGTCTGCTGTGCCTGGGAGAATCCCACCGCGTGGACTCCTGTTCAAGCTGCGCAGCTTTCTCCAAGCAGACCCGCAAGAACCGTGCGGCAAGGCTCAGAGTAGCTCTGCTGGAGTCGGCTTTATCACCGAAAATGTCGACGACCGATGCTCCGGGACCGTCTACATCGGCACCGACGGGACCAACGGCGTCTCCAGTACCGAGTGCCACCGGTACTGAAAGGTCGGCACCGAAAAGACCCCTCCCACTGCCACACACTCCTGCAAAGAAATGCAGAGAGGGCAAGGAGGTTAAGGGCAAGCTGAAGCACAAAAAGACTCCAAGTGCTTCGTCGAAGCGCTCCGCGCCCGACATGACCCAGTCTGAGTCCCCACAGCTTGACCCTTCAGGACGCGCCCGCTCCCGGGGTAGTTCCACCTCCCCGATGGCGCGACCCATCCAACTTACCGATTCGGAACCGGACATTGAAATGACCCAGGTGCCTCGGAGTAGCCCCGACATCGAGCCTGAACCATCTCCGACACAGAGAGACGAAAGGGACTTGCGCATGCCACCGGACTCGATGCCATGGGATGTCCGTCAGTGGCGATACCTGTACGGCTCCGCCTACCCTCCACCACCACAATGGTACCCACCGGAGTGGAACCGCCAATCCGTCTCATCTAGGGTCTCCCGACACCGAGAACCTTCGATACCGAGGCACACACCGATGCCGAAACAGCTATTGAGGCCGGTATCGACAGCTCTACCCGACATTAATCTTTCCCCTGCTCATCAGGATCCATCGGCCCCTATGTCTCCTGAGCTCTCCAACCAACTGGCACCGGGCTCTTCCGCTTCCTCAGCCTCCGATGACGAATCGCCTACTCATCCGTCGCCATCTCCCGACGTTGCAGACAATCTTCCAATCTCTCCGTCAGAAGATGTAAAATCCTATGGAGAGCTCATCAAAAGGATGGCACACTCCTTAGCGCTAGCCACGGTCCAACCGACTCCTACCGCTACCGATGCCATCTTCGACATCGTACAGATGGACACTTCCACGGCGGTGGCCCTCCCACTCATATCGGTGCTCATGAGCACCACTAAGGAATCCTGGAACCATCCCTCTTCCACCCCTATATCCAGTAAAAGACTGGACCATATGTACAGGCTCCAGGAGCCGGGTGCAGAATTTCTTTTCATACACCCCAAACCTAATTCGGTTGTGGTAACCCCATCAGCTAGAGGTCGCAGTGGCCATTCCTCCCCCCTTGACAAAGAAGGTCGGAAACTGGACTCCTTCGGGAGACATTTTTATTCAGCTGGTGCTTTGGGCGTAAAAACAGCTAATTACACAGCCTGCATGAGCAGGTATCAATATTCCCTATGGGAACAGATGACACCACTTCTGGCTCATCTACCAGAAGATAAACAATGGATGGCTAGGAAAATCCAAAAAGAAGGCATGGTCCTGGCCAAGCATCAACTTAATGCGTCCAAACATGTTGCGGATGTCACTTCAAAAACGCTCACATCCGCTGTCGCCCTCAGACGCCATGCCTGGCTCCGATTTACGTCCTTGCCACAGGACACGAAATCTCTGGTGGAAGTTCTTCCCTTCGAAGGTGACGGTTTGTTCAGCTCCACTACGGACACGGTCCTACATGAGCTGGACAAAAGCATAAAAACATCTCGTAACTTGGGTGTATCCCAACCAAGACAGCAGAAGCAGAAAACTTGGCAGAGGTCTTGGTCCAAAAAGCAGCCACAAAGGTCCCCCTCTGAACCCCAGTGGCAGAGACCTTCACCCTCCTCCTACCAACAGAAACCGTATACTCACAAGCCACGGTTCCCGCCTACCTCTGCTTCTAAGTCCAAACCTCCAAGGCCAACTAAACAGGGACTTTGACTTAAGTGCCAGACCCAGCCCCCCCACTCGTCTATCACCCTTCCTACACGCATGGCAGAGCATAACGTCAGACAAATGGGCCCTCTCGGTTGTAGCGGATGGATACCGGATAGAATTCTTCCAGATACCAAAGAACTCCTACTTTGTAACCACCACCCCCTCAGACACTCTGTCATCAGAGGTCGAAACCCTCCTGTCCAAAGACACAATAGAGCAGGTACCTGTCAACCACCATCAGCAGGGGTTCTACTCCCGCTATTTCACGGTACCGAAAAAGGATGGAGGACTACGTCCTATTCTCGATCTTCGGAGCCTCAATGCATTCATTATGTACAAGAAGTTCCGTATGACTACCTTGCAAACCATCCTACCTCTCTTAGAAGCCGACACTTGGATGGTGACACTGGATTTGAAAGACGCATATTTCCATGTGACGATACATCCGTCCCACAGACCATTCCTCCGTTTTGCGGTCGGCTCGCGTCACTTCCAGTACAAGGCTTTACCCTTCGACCTCTCCACGGCCCCACGTGTTTTCACGAAGCTTATGGCAGTAGTAGCAGCCCATCTCAGACTTCAAGGTCTACAGCTTTACCCGTATCTGGACGACTGGCACCTAGTCGCTCCATCCGAGACAACCTTGCAGGATCACATTACCAAAACCCTTCATACTCTAGAATTGCTAGGGTTAACGATAAATCTAAAAAAGTCAATGCTCACCCCTTCCAGACGAGTGCAATTTATAGGGGCCGTCCTGGACTCCCTGCAATGCAGGGCCTTTCTGCCCACCAACAGAGCAGCGGACATAGTCTCTCTCCTCCTGTCCATCCGGAAAGCGTGGAAGGCTACAGCCAGACAACTACTCCGCCTGTTAGGATTGATGGCCGCTACCACAGCAGTGATGCCAAACTGAGAATGAGACCATTGCAACTTTGGTTTCTGCGACGTTTCCGTCCCAACCTTCACTCCTTCTCCAAGTACTTCCAACTCTCCGATCAGATCACAGACACGCTGACATGGTGGCTTGTACCCCAGAACTTGCATTCAGGTGCACCTTTCCGGCTTCCTCCCCCTTCGGCTACCATCACCACGGACGCCTCTCTATGGGGATGGGGAGCCCATCTGGATGGTGTGGGTGTGGGCGGCAAATGGAGTTTGGCAGTGGCCCACAACCACATCAATTTTCTGGAATTATTGGCGGTCCTCTATGCGGTGCGATCCTTCCGCCTATCCCTGTCGGGGAAGACCATGGCAGTTTTAACAGACAACACGACCACGATGTACTACATAAATCGACAGGGCGGGATGGTCTCCCGCGGACTTTGCCGCCTAGCGATCCAACTATGGGACGAGTGCCAGTCCCTCAACATACACCTCGTGGCAACTCACCTACCCGGACTCTTAAACTCCCAAGAAGACTTTCTGAGCAGGGGAGGAGCATCATTTCACGAGTGGGAACTAAACCCCCTCTACCTGACCCCGATCTTCAATCACTGGGACACCCTCCAATCGATGTATTCGCCTCTCGCGAGAACAGGAAATGCCATCTTTTTTGTTCCAGGGCCGGCTCGGATCTGACCTCCCTGGGAGACGGCCTTCTTTTCCAATGGTCGGGGAAGAACCTGTACATGTTCCCCCCGATCCCCCTGATACCACGAGTGGTTCACAAGTTAATGACAGAACGGCCACGGGCGATTCTCATCACACCATGGTGGCCGCGGCAACCTTGGTTTGCCACACTTCTCCACCTCTCCCTGGGAGTTTACCTCCATCTTCCGGCGGAACCGGACCTCCTTTGGACGTGCAAGGGCCAAGTGCTACACCACAACGTGCCCGAACTGAAGCTGACAGCTTGGCTACTCCAACCACAGGAGTGAACTCACGTATTGCTCACGTCCTTTTAAACTCCCGTAAAATTTCCACACGTCGTTCTTATGTGACAAAATGGAACAAATTTCTAGCTTTCCTAGCCTCAGTGGGATGGCCGTCCATCCCTGCGGCCCTTCATGACATTTTTGATTTTCTCCTGTCTTGTTCAGATAGAGGATTATGCCATTCATCTATTCGAGTTTATCTGTCAGCAATCTCAGTTAATCACCCTCAGATAGAGGGTCACACAGTATTTTCCCACCCGACTACGAAACAATTCCTTAAGGGAATGCGTCGACTCTACCCACCCACGCGGAACCCGGTTCCGGCATGGGACTTGCCCTTGGTGCTTGCCAAGTTAATGGGTAGACCTTTTGAACCTATGGCATCCTGTAGCCTACAACTTCTGTCATGGAAGGTTGCATTTTTAGTAGCCATCACATCTACAAGGCATGTAAGTGAATTATCGGCGCTTCGCTGTGATGCACCGTACCTCGTTTTTCACCATGAGGCCGTCACGCTGGCTCCTGATGTGGCCTTCCTGCCCAAGATAGTTTCGGACTTTCACATAGGGGCAGACATCACGCTGCCTGTGTTCTTCCCTGACCCTCAGGACTCGACGCAGCGCAGTTTACATACGCTGGACGTTAAGAGAGCTCTTTCCTTTTATTTACACCGGACAAAACCGTTTCGTAAGTCTCCGGCTCTCTTTATCTCCTATGCCTTGCCCAGGCAGGAACAGAAACTCTCGTCTCAAAGACTTTCAAAATGGATAATTGAGACAATAAAACTGGCTTATCTCTTAGCCAAAAAGCTGTTACCGGCGTCCCTCCGGGCACACTCCACTCGGGCTGTGGCTGCTTCCACGGCATTCCTCAAAGGCATCCCCCTGGGAGACATCTGCAATGCTGCAACGTGGGCGTCCCCTCACACGTTTGTGAGACATTACGCCCTAGATGTCCGGGTCCATCAACGTACTGCAGTGGGCCGTGCGGTTCTGCAAGCAGCTCAGATGTGAGACCTCCAGCACCCACCTCCAGGTATGTGGTGTGTTTATTGCTCGCTATTCTCCCAGAGGTGTGATGCACAGAGACCACGAAGAAGATATACAGGTTGCTTACCTGTAATTGGAGATCTTCGAGTGGTCATCTGTGCATTCACACCACCCGCCCTCCTTCCCCTCTGCTTTCGGTCTCCCTTCTACCTATTTGGGTGGCTGATTGCAGCGGTCAGAAGGAACTGGCGGGATCCTCGTGCCCCTCCCCGGTCATGCGCAGTGGAGTTGGTGCGCGACCGGGGAGTTGGCGCGAAAATCCGTTGGGCTTTGAAGTTTACCGATCGGGATCGGCGCAGGCGCACTATATCCCAGAGGTGTGATGCACAGATGACCACTCGAAGATCTCCAATTACAGGTAAGCAACCTGTATTTATGCTTGTAGAATCTTACTTTACATAGTGAGTCTGGAAAAGATTTCTTGGGGAAATGAGGCTCAATTAATAATCTATCCAGCCATCTTCTTGACAAATGCCTATTTAAAACCAGATAATTACTAATGCTGACAACATTGCTACTTCTTTAGCAAAATATTCTTTCTCTACCCCCACACTTTGAGGCATATACTCCAATAGTACAGACCATGAAACTACTCCAACTAAACGATTGGGTTTGGGGCAGTTTGTTCAATCCCCGGACCATACAATACAGTTTCTTCAGTAGAAGCTCATTGAAATCAGTGGTTTCAGATCAGTCTAACTCCACATAAGATTGCATTGTAACGGTGCAATCTTTTGCCTGCTTATGCCGAAGTAGATTCCACTGTATTCTGTGGGGATTACTCCCAGGAGACTGTTTTTTTTCCTGGGTAGACCTGCTTAAGGTTGCTCCCTTGCAGGCAATCCTAAACAAAGCTACATCCTTCTAAATTCATCAGAGTCAATTGGCTTAGGTACATGTAGCTCTGCCTAAGACTGCACTGTAAGAATCCTAATGTAGCCAGCCCCAACTGCCAGCATCTTCTTAGGGTACAGCTTATCCCCCACCCCTTCAAGCCTTTTACCACTCATGTTGCTTTTCTCCAAGCTCTCTGTCTCTTATTAAATGTGCTTCACAGGTCCATTGAGGTCTAATCGATGCTGAATGGCCTCAGATAATCTTGCTTGCTTGCTTGCCGATGCAGTCCAAACGGCATTCCCTTTTTTTATGTGACAGGGTCTCTGTGTTGACTCTTCAGTTAATTTATTACCATGGCTGCTTACTCTTTTTTTTTTTAAAAAAAGCTTTCTGTTCAGCTTCGTGCTCACACATGCCAACTGGCATGGGGAGAGCACATTCAAAGCGATGCACAATTTAAACTTAACAGAACATCGTTTCAGGATTTGATTGAGAATTTGCACATCACATTTCTGGCACGTGGAACACTAGGAAGTTTCCAGTTAGCAAATTAAAACAGCAGGGCATCAGCATCCTGTTGTTCTGGGATCAACACCATGCTAATGGTTTCCATTTGCAATGTATTCGCTTTTGGGTTTTGTTTTTATTTCTGATTGTTGACTGTTTCTGGCAGCTCCCACTTGGTCCTTCCATTCTGTAGAGTTGTAGGTAGAGAATCACACATAGAGTTCTGTGTAAATCTTCAATAAGTGGGTTGTTACAGAACTTGATTGGAAAGTCAGGGTCTAGAAGAAGAAGAAGAAGAAGAAGAGATTGGATTTATACCCCGCCCTTCACTCACTTGGAGTCTCAGAGCGGCTTACAAACTCCTTTCCCTTCCTCTCCCCACAACAGACACCCTGTGAGGTAGGTGGGGCTGAGAGAGCTCTTTCCCAAGCTGTCCTTGAGGGAACAGCTGGTATAGAGCTATGGCTTGCCCAAGGTCATCCAGCCAGGTGCAAGTGGAGGAGTGGGGAATCAAACCCGGTTCTCCCAGATTAGAGACCGCGCACTTAACCACTACACCAAACTGGCTCTCATTTTAGAGCCATTTTAGACTGTTCAGGAGACATATCAAAACTTGAAGGGGAGTGCACAAAAAATTGGGGTTTTCCAGATTTAGATATATTGGATCCCCAAAAATTCAAGATTCTTCCCCCCCAAACCCCCCATGAATTCCAATATCAGTATGGTATTTGGATTCAGGCTTTTTTTGGGAAGGGGGGATCCCAATTTTTTTCCCTGGCCCTATTATACCCTAAGGGACCATTATAGTCAATGGGAAATCTATCTGGGGTTATCCAGGGAACTGGGGGGGGGGGTTGGGGATAGAGGCACCAAAATTTCAGCATAGCTTTTGGTGCCTCTCCTCAAAAGATCCCCAAAGTTTCAAAAATATTGAACCAGGGGGTCCAATTCTGTGGGCCCCCAAAGAAGGTGCCCCCATCCTCCATTTTTTCCAATGTAGAAACTGAAGGTGGTGTGGGGGAGAGCTGCTATCAGACAGAGTCCTGTCCATGATAGACCAATAGTCTGACTCAGCTTCTTGTGTTCATAAGAACCTAAGAAGAGCCCTGGTGGATCAGATCAGTGGTCCATCTAGTCCAGCATCCTATCTCACACAGTGTCCAACCAGTTCCTCTGGAGGGCCAGCAATCATGCCTAGAGGTTGAGGGCTTCCCCTGATGGTGCCTCCTGGCACTGGGATTCAGACATTGATTGCCTCTGAACATGGAGTTTCTCTTTAGTCACCATGGCTAGAAGCCGCTAGTAGATATATCTGTCTAATCTCCTGTCTGTACCTGTGGCCTTCACTACATCCTCTGGCAGCAAATTCCATACTTTAATCACTCTCTGTGCAAAGAAGTATTTCCTTTCCTTTTGTAATGTGATCCATTACATTCAGATGCAGAAGTAGATGATAAGGCATCCTCAGGGACAACCCACCATTTTGAAGCAATGAGTCCCCTCTTCACCAGGGAATCCTTTTTAACTGCATTGGGGGGGGGGAGCCTGATTCTGGTAGGTCAGGCTGTGGAGGTCTGGAATTTCTGCTAAAATTCTGAGGCTGCAGAAAACTACAATTCCCAAGATTCTGTGGGGAAGCCAATGAAGAGAAAAGGCAAGTAACAGAAAAGACAGATATACATTTGTCCATGCGAGCGAACCTGAATTTTCTGTAATTGTTTTATATGCCATTCTAACTGGGAGTGGAACCCTGTTAGGGTTGCAAACCTCAAAGTGGAGTGTGGAGTTCTCCTGAAATTACAATTTATCTGCAGATTACAGAGACCAGTTTTCTTGGAGGAAATGGCAGTTTTGGAGGGTGAACCCTATGGTATTCTATAGAGTCTTGAAAAAATTGAAGTCCTAGAGTGGCAACACATACCTTCTATGTTCCTCTCCCCCAAATCTCTATGACCTTCCCAAGTTTGAGTTGGGCCCTTAAGTGTTTTTATGCTAGCAAATGCCTCAAATAGGTCTGTGTAAATGGCAAGTTTGATAAATGCCATGTTCCGCATGAACAGTAAAAATTAATTTTGTAAATGGTCATTTTTGACACAGATCCTTCTCACAGTTTTCAATGAGAATGAATGGATGAGGTCAAAAGACATGCAAATTTGAAAATCTAATTAGCTTTGTCTCTGCACTTGTGCATGAATAAAATGAAATCAAGTACCCGGTTTCCCTAAAGTATCTGCATGAAGCCTACAAATATTTGAACGGACTGCACTTCAGCAAATGTATGAGCATGGTAATGAATCATCTCATGATAGGATGAAATTAAAATCAATTTGAAAACTTATTTAGGGATCTAACCAAAATGAGCTTAGGGAAATGATTCTCCTGAATGTACACGGTGGATGCTGTAACTCCAGCTTTGGAAGATAATTGTGTCTTAGTTCATTATTTTGCAGTTCTCTCTTCTATCAACATCTGTGGTAGAGAGGTGAGATCATTCATAGACACAGAGGCCCATGATTTCCCTTAGCAATATACTCTCAAAATAACTCATTGTTGAGGGAAAATGCTCAGGCTTGGATCCAGGGGTTCCTTCCTACCATGGAAGGACTGTGATGTGAGTTGAAGGGTGCTTCTGGATCCATCCACATAATATTTTTTATAATCAACCATGATCTTTTTCTTAATGTGAACTTCCTTTTTAAATATTTTCTGACTCTCCAAAAGGTAACTTTGAAACAAACAAACAAACAAACAAACAAACAAACAAACAAACAGGAAATAAAGTCTTGCTTAATGTGCAAATCGATCGAAAGAATGGTGGCGTTCACATGATCCACACATGAACAGGGATGCACGCCTGAAAAATGATGACAACAGTATTTTTTGGGTGCTGAATTGTCTGTTTTCAACCAAATGATACCAAAATTGCAGGTGAACTAGTGCTACCTGTTCACTAAAGAACCCCCAAGTTTCAGGCAAATTAGATCATGGATTCCCATTCTACAGACCATGATGCCTCCAGGAAGCCTATTTGCAGAGCTGTCAACTGGGAAGACAAAAAGGGACCCATCCCCACAAAGGAGGGAGGAAAGGAGAAGAAGCCATCCAGAACTGCAGCTGTTCCAGACAGTGTACCTGACTTGTGCTGGCAGGGAGCTATCCTGCCCCAGCTGAGCAAGACGTGCACTGCCCACGTCTTGTACTGGTCAGTACTGGTCAGTACTGGTCAGGAACCATCTTCCCTGGGTCAGGCAACACTCACCCAACTGAACATGATTGGATGGGTGAAATGCCACGGCCTGGGAGATCGGGAGAATCAAGGAAAAGTAAGACTCCTGCAGCTCCTGATTTTAAGTACTGCAATATGAAAAACTACAGAGATGGGGGGGGGGGGGCAGTACTTTTCATAATGCCTAAGAATCCTGGATTGGCATAACCATTTTGGAAAAGTCACAGTAATGAACTGAAACAGCAATTTTTGTGTATAGCTTCAGCTCAGGAATCCCAGAATGCACACTCCTATGAATGAATAGATAACCCAAAGAAGGTCCTCCTGGTTACTAGAGTGTATCACTGCTCCTTCAGAGCTGCTTTCTCAAAAGAGCCTATCAGGGGTCCCCAACATGGTGCCCACATTTGCCATGGTGACAGACACCTTTCCTTGTGCCCAAGTGTTTTTAGTGAGTGGGTGGAGCCAGATGGGCTAGGTTTTTGATTGACCACTGGAAATCTGATTGGCCCTACAGATTTTTTTAAAATGTTGTTTTGGCAGCCGCAGCCAGCACAGCGCAAGGATCTTCACTGTGTGACTGAGGGTGAGCTGCAGCATCCATTGTATGGATGGCTCTGCTTCCTGTGGCAGCCATTTTGTGGCTGCACCCACCACACTGTGACAGAATTCCAAAGGTGCCCATAGATTCTAGAAGGCTGGGGATCCCTGCTGTACACAGACAAAGGTATCATTTCTCACAATAACATCAAAAAGAGTACCCAGATACAAATCTAATCATGCTTTCAAAGTAGTTGCCAGAGACTTGCAGTGTAAGAAGATGTGCATAGACTGCATACATACTTGGACACACATTCCAGGACACATTTGGATGCACATCAGATTGAGGTAGCCTTAGGCCAGACACTGTCTCTCAGCCCAGCCAACCTTCTCAAGTTGTTGTGAGAGAACAAATTCAACCAGTTTTGGGTTTTTTTGCTGATGAAAAAGGATAGAGCCATTTGACCACCCCAAAAGTCTAAGCTGGGGATGATGGGATCAGCTTGGACAAAAGCCATGTGTCATCATGAAGGCTGTAGTAAGAAGGAGAATTGGGTAAGATGGAGAAGGGAAGTGGCTGGATCCAATCCAAAATGGGTGCTGGCAGAGAGACATTGTATTTCCCCTGGGCTCCTTCAAGGAAGGGCAGAATCAAAATGTAAATGTATATCGCTTGACTACAGAAATCTTAGTCGATTTGCACATGATGGAAGCAATTGTTCTGGGAAATTCCCCCCCCCCCCCCGTTTGTTGATACATCTTAGCAGATACCATCTCAGAAGAGACTTTTCTCTCTCCCAGAAAGAGGAGGAGGTATGCTTCTTCTTAGAAGTCACTGGCTACTCATGGATTTGTTAGTACTTAATTAACCATTAAAAAAAACATGTTGCATAATTAATCAGGTACACCTTTTAATTAATGAAAAGATCTGAAGGCATCACTGACTTAATTAAAAAAACTATTTAAATAAAATCTAGACATCTAATGACACTAACTGATAAAACACTTATCTGGCTTGCTATTCCTACCATATACATTATACCTTCCAAAACTGCAAGCCCGAATCTTCAATTCTACCATTATTGAGTGGTTTTCCAATTGTATCTTTCATTTGTTCATTGGTATTACCGGCTGAATGCAAGTTACCTCTTTTCGCTTGGAACCGTTGTTTAAAGAAAGATTGTTGGAAGTGTCCTTAAGTTTATGCCATCTATGGAAATCTGTGGCACGGTTTTCATCTTTATGCAAACTGACCTGCACTTTGAAATTTAGAAATAGCTGAGCATGTCACTATGATTTAGTATAATCTATCATTCCTATAATGATGCACAGATTTTTAAAATCCAAATCATGGCAACAACTTGGGCAGGAGGGATGCCTTTGACATTACTTCAGTTTTCTTTCAGGCTCAAGTAGAGTCTCATCCACAAAGATTTGGGTACCCAATTTGTAGAGGAGTTGACAGCTTTTCCTTGCCAGGTTTACCCTCACACTTTTCTTTGACACGCCCCACGGTTCTTCCTGTTCTGAAGGGCTTGGAAGAAATAGCATGACAGGCCGAAAAGAAACAGCTCTGCCTTCCTTTTCTTCTAAAAAGATCCACTGGTTTGCGCTTTGTTCCGGCTTTTCCCCCCTGCCCCTACGTCAAACAAACCACCCTGAAATGTCACTAATTTGACAGTGGTAGAACTGAAAAGGCCCATAAAGCCAGACAAAGATGCCAGCTTGGTGACAGCTGGTGGGCTGTTTACCTTGAAAAGGCCAATGATGGGTTATATTCTTGAACAAGGAGTCAAAAGTGGATTAGCTCTTTTATTTCTCATTTGCATTGGAACTAAAGAGAAAAAACAGCTGCTGCTCATGTTTGCAATAGTGTAAATAGAAGAATTGTAAGATTCGTATTAATTGCGACAAACTCAGAAGATGGGAGACCAATTCAAGATTAATAACCCTGAGCCTGCAGAAAAACCCTTTAGAAGACTATGGACCATTTCTCTGCCCCCTGCTTTCTCTGCCTAAATGGGCTAAAAATGAAAGTATTTGTTAACACGGAACTGACATTTAGGCAATTCTCATGGTTTCAAATATATTCAGAGATGTCTGAGAGAACACAAATTAGGAAACCAACTTTTCAGTAAACTTAGGCAATTTGAAGGTTGGATCTCCCTAGTTTCTGGCTTGATTTCACCTGAGTTTGCTCCTCACCACAGGCTCTGCCCCACCTGGCTTTTGTTTGGTGTAGTGGTTAAGTGCACGGACTCTAATCTGGGAGAACCGGGTGATGACCTTGGGCAAGCCATAGCTCTGTACCAGCTGTTCTCTCAAGGACAGCTTGGGAAAAAGCTCTCTCAGCCCCACCTACCTCACAGGGTGTCTGTTGTGGGGAGGGGAAGGGAAAGGAGTTTGTAAGCCGCTCTGAGACACCAAGTGAGTGAAGGGCGGGGTATAAATCTAATCTCTTCTTCTTGTTGTTCATGTAGGTCCCATAATCCCCAGCAAAGCCTTTTTAGTGGTCAGTTGCCCCCATCTCCCTCTTTTGTTGGTGGGATATTCTGTGGAGTTTGAGAAAACAAGAATTAGGAAAGTTATGGAACTGGAATTCATGATTCATCCAGTTTATGCAATAGGAAAGTTCCTTTGTTCTCCTCCTTCACTCTTCTGACCAAAATCTTATTTGTAGCCATGGCTGAACACAGATGAGAACACATGTATTGTGGCTAGTATCACCAACTTTGGGTGGGGAAATTCTTGGAGATTTGGGGGTAAAGCCTGGGGAGGGGAGGGACTTCAGGGGGGTATAATGCCACACAGTCCACTTTCCAAAGCAGCAGTTTTCTCCAGGGGAACTGATCTCTGCTGTCTAGGGATTAGTTGTAATTCTGGAGGTTGGCAACCCTAATTGTGATCTTCTATGTGCCACCTCCCCACATCTGGCAGCAAAACTAGGAGGTTTAGCAAGTTCTTTCTGGGCCTTCAGATATATGTGATAGGAACTATGGGGCAAGTGATGCTCTGTATTCTTGGTACTTAGGGAGGCAACAGTGGGAGGGTTTCTAGTGTCCTGGCCCCGCTGATGAACCTCCTGATGGCACCTGGTATTTTAAGCCACTGTTGGACTGGATGGGTCATTGGACTGATCCAACATTGGCTTCTCTTATGTTCTTATGTGATATTGAGCCATAAATTGTACATAAAACTGACATTCTCTTCTGAATAAACAATATCATTCATGTGCATTTACCCCTATTTAATGTTAGTTTGCCTACTGCCTTCTCACCAGCACATCTGTTGTTAAAAATATAAATTCATTGGGAATATTGTGCTTGCTTCAATAGTTATTTTCTGAGAACTGAGGGATCTCTCACTGAAAGAAGACTCCTTCCACATTCCACTGTAGAGCAGACTTACTTTCTCCAATGGAAATAGATTCAGGTGGGGTAGCCATATTGGTCTGAAGCAGTAGAACAAAGTTTGAGTACAGTGGCACTTTTAAGATGAACACAGTTTTATTCAAGGTGTGAAAACACGAGAACTCACACCTTGAATAAAACTTGGTTGGTCTTAAAGGTGCCGCTGGACTCAGACTTTGTTTCTCCAATGGAGTGAGTCTTTCTTGGATGGAACGGACTCACCGGATCTAACTCAGAATCTATTTAATCAGGGCACATTGATGGAATAGACTGCATAATGGTGGGGTTTTATTAGCTCACTTTCATTTTCAGGTAGCATGGACCATGCAGGCTTGATTTTTAAACTCCCCTTAGTTGTGAATGAAGTCGGCAGAGCATTTTCTGCAATATGGTGTAATACTGACGGGATGTATGTGAGCATGTTGTGAACAACTGAAAGCACTGTACAAATGTTAATGATTATTTGTATTCCACTTGTTGGCTATTGCTCTGTACTTGGAAAGTGCCACCAGATGTCAGCTGATTTATGGAGACCCAGTAGGGTTTTCAAGGCAAGAGATGAGCAGGGTCACAAGGCAAAAGATGAAGTAGTTTGTCATTGCCTGCCCCTGTGTTAGATTAGTGATTTTGATCTAATGCCCAACTATTTTAAGACCTATAAGAACTGAAACCTGTATTTCTGATGTCAAACAAGTCACTGTTGCTGTTCAATTGTAGTTGAAGATTCCAGACTAGGAGTTAAGGTGATGGATGAGAAGATGAAGTTATGCTGATGGGTTACCACTGCTTGCTTTCTTAGATGTATAGGAACAGATTGGTGCTGTGTCTGTGGATTTCTTTCTCTTGTAAGGTGCAATCTCACTTGTCTAATTTACAGTCTCTCTGTGTATATCCAGATGCCAGTCCCAATGAGTTCAAGAAGAATGACTCACAAGTAAACTCTTAAAGGATTAGGCCTTTAAGGTACAAAAGCCCCACTGAAGTACACTTGCATATCAAATCCAAGATGGGTTGTCTAGGAGAAAAAAGGCTAAAATATGGCACCTTCCTCATTTCAAGAATGTGGCATTTTCCAACAGGTCTACTTACTATAGGTTTGTGCTGCTTTTGGTATTCTATTATTTTGTATGAGGCTTCCCCTTTGCTATACTAGCAAGCCCACCCTCTGTCAGGATAGATTTTGACCAGCCTCCTTGCCAGCCTCAGAATGGGAAGGACGGGGGGTGGGGGTGGGTTCAGGTGCCCCAGTCCTCTTTCTTCCCTCCAAGGGAGCTCACTCGCAGGCCCTGTGCGCTCACCTCAATTTTTCTTCCCTGGCCTGCCTTGGAAGCCTCCCTTATATACCACCCTTGGCCCCACCCCCTGGACCTTGGCTCCAATCAGGGTTTGTCCCGGCCTCTTCCTGGAAGTGATAAAAGGAGGGTGGATACCCACTCAGGGCAGACCTCCACTGGTCTGTCCAAGTCTCCAGATTTCTCTCTAGCAGTGGTGGGGACCACTACCTGGTTGGGCCCTGTCACTGCCTGGCTGCTGTTCCTGGGTTCCCTGACTGTAGGCTGGCTTCTGTGATCAGTCTTCTGGAAGAAGGACCCTTGTGCTCAAGGGCTCACCTTAGTCCCCTGCTGAAGGCATCTGAAAGAGGTCAGATTTCGGTTCTGATTTACTGGATGAAACCTCTGTGAAGCAGCTTGGGATTTAGGCTTGGTTCGCCACTTGTAGAGGCGAATGGACTTTTGATGGTGACCGTGTAAACATGTCATAGGAACCGAGTCATCGCTTTTGGCTTCTTTCCACCTCGCTCAGTGAAACCAGAATACGCTCATCCCTAACAAAATGGCTGAAGGGATGACTTTAAAGATCTTTTCAGATATTCATACAGTGAATCGGAATGGGGAAACTTACAAGCGCTGCTGAGAACGGCTCCTTTCATTCTCACAGATGATAGGTCTATATTTTACTAGGGTCTTTTTTTTTTAAATACCCTTTCCATAGCTTGACTAGCTAGAGGTCTTTATACTCTGACATTTATAATGCAATCCAAATAGTTCCAGGGAAAGCAGAAGCCTTGTTGCTAACAACCGTTTCAAATATTTTATTAAAACACGGTCTCTCTGTTTCTTCTGATGAGAACCGCTCAGATTCTCTGCCCTTTTAATTATAAGATCCCAGCACCTCCAGCATGATCGATACCTCTCTGTCAATTGTCAACAGACTCTGCTGCAGCTCTTTTAAGCATTCCATGCCAGAGCCTTTTCATCTCAAGAATGAAATTGGATACCTTGAGCTCTGTCCAGTTCAACGCACTTTTTTTTCTGCTAGGGCTTCTACGCAGAGCATCATCTCATATTCAGTGGGCATCCAAAGGGCCATCGGCTCACTGTGCTGCATTTCCAGCCATGATAACTTGAAGACAGGTGCTTTTTTTAGCTCAACAGGGGGGTGCAAATCCATAAACCCATGCTGTACAGCAACAGGACTGCTCTATTGCAGTCTCAGAAAAAGCAAACACAGCCCGATGCTAGCAGGCTATGCCTTTAAATGGAACAGCGGCAAGCAATTGTACAACTTGACAGTCAATGGCAAAAGAATAAGCTAATATACAGGCACGACATAAAAGACATTTAAGCAGCCTCACGGTTGGCTAGCAGTGGACAGGCTTTCTCTTAGCTCTTGCAGAATCTTGATTTTTTTTAAAAAAAGGAGTTCCCAGAAGGAACTTGGGGAAACAGGGTACTCTTCTCTGCCACCTCTCCACTTCCCAAGCAAAACCTTCAAATGGGAGAGAAAGGCTGTGGTCACATGGCAAAGTAACCACAATATTGCTCCCGCTTTAAAAACAATTGGGAGTTTTTTTTCGCAGTTGGGGATGATCAAACATCCCTCCCTGATCCGTAACCATTGCAGGATGCGGCTCCAGCAGGGTCTAGATAGCCGTGCCGCCATTTGATCTTAAGTGCCGCTGGACTCTTTAACTTTGTTCTGTTGCTTCACACACACACACACACACACACACACACAGATCTCTGAAGCAAACGGTGGTGGGGGTCTCGCCAGCTTCAGTGTGTGTGGGGGGGACGGGGGGACTCGCTGGGCTCCCAGGCGAGCTTTTCACCTCTGCCACAACCAAGGCATCCACTAACAATAGCCCGGCTCATGCAAGGCAGCAGCCATGCACCCCGGTTCCCCTCGCCCTACCGGAGCTGCAACCCGTGTTCCCTCTAAGCGGAGCCAGTGTAAGCTCGTAGTTATATGCCTGTTTTCGCTGGCAGTTTTTCAGCTTTGGGCTCACACCTTTGCCTCTTTGCCCAAGAAGGAGGGCTCCAGAGCAGACTATGCAGCAGCCAAAGCAGAGGGTCCCTGGAAACCAGGAATGGTGGCGGTGGCAGCAGCTGCCTGGAGCACAACCGGGGCTCCTTCCCTATATGTGCCTGAGCACACGATTGCTCATGTGCTCAAAGGAGGCAGCTTAAAAAAAATTGCGGGAAGACTGATCAGATGACCCTAATTGCAATCCAAGCAAGAGCTGTCTGTTCAGAGCAGCAAAAATGCGGATTTAAAGCGCAAACACCAGGAAAGTATTTGATTTTTTCGGGGTCTGAAAACATGCTAGGGAACTGGGAGCATTGTGGGAGTGAGCCTGCTTCGGCGTGGGAAGCTGATCAGCCCGTCTGATCAGCAAATTTAAGTCTGCGAGGGAACAGTAGTGAATCCCAATCAAAAGGACCATGTGACCAGACCCAAAGTAACTGGTGGAGATAAAGTACTGAAACAAAAGTAGTGTTTGTGGGCTTCTTTTTATATGGAAATGATGCCTGGAAATGATGCCTGCCTGTAAAATATGGAATATTTGCTTCTCTGCATCTTTTGTCAATAAAATTAACCCCTCCCAAGGATGGGAGCTGAGAACTGATTAATGATGGCTGTGAAGGTGACACCCCCCATGAGCTGGGTTTGAATTGAGAAAGATTTCATATAAAAAAATGAAAACTACCACTCATTAGGAATCTGCCTTTAATGTGTTCTACCCTCTTTTGCATTACAGTCACATACCAGAAGAAAAATAGCTTTTAAAAAAGTAAAAACGTGTGTCCTTAACTTTCAATCCCACTGATTCAAATTTGCTTTTGGTCCCCATCAGTTCTGCAATTAAAACTAGGGATGGGCATGAACCAGCTCACAAACCAAAATTCATGAAGAATTTTTGCCAGTTCATGCTTTGCAAAGCTGAGTTCGTTACAGATTTCCCGAATTGCCAGACAGACTGTTCGCGCTCATGGGAAGGGCGGGATATAAATCTAAAGAAATCTAAATAAATAAATGTTTATGAGGCTTAAAGCAAAGCAAAAGGGAAGGGGAGTTTCCCTTTGAGTTCAGTATCACTCATTGGCTTGTTCCTGAGCCATTCCATAGACTCCTGTAACTGCAGCAATGCAAGCAAAAGAGGACTAATGTCAAAGCACAAAATCCCTGCAATACAAACTGAAGTTGGGGGAACATTTTTTCAAGGCCATACAACCAGTTCAGTTCGTTTGTTGCCTAAAAGTTCAGGATGGTCCATGGTTTGCGAACTGGGTACACCATGAACCATGAACCAAACTGAACTGCATTTTCCCAGTTTGTGCCAATCCCTAATTAAAACTATGTTTAATCTTATTGATTAAATCAGGGGTCCCAAATGTAGAGCCTGGGGGTGCCATGGGATGTGCTGACCCCTTCTCTGGGGTCCACCAAATGTTTGTAAAATGTGGGCAGGGACAGGCAGGGCTTTTCCCCCAGCAAGGCTTCTGATAGGCCATTGAAGATTTGATTGGCTGTGCAGATTTTTAAAAATGTTGCTTTGGCAGCAGGTGCTATCACAATACAAGGAACTTCAGTGTATGCTGGAACGTAAGCTGTGGTGGCCATGTTGTGGCTGGCTCCCCCTTCTGCCATAACCAATTTGTGGCAGGCCTTCTGTGGCTGTGCCCACTGTGCTATGTCATTCATTCATTCATTCATTCATTCATTCATTCATTCATTCATTCGCATTTATAGCCTGCCCTTCCCGGAAGTGGGCTCAGGGCAGGTAACAACATTTCATTTATACAAAATATATTAGTTAATACAATAAAATTAAAATGTAAAACATCATAAATATTAAAATATTAACATGGTGGTCACAGCAGATAATGTTCTGGTTGTGGGAGGTTCCTGGCCATAGCCAGCAGTTGTTACATAGATGAACAGGGTGACAGACACCTCAGGGAGGCCATATATGGATGCCCACCTGCGGCTCAAAAGGGCTGAAGACCCCTGGTTTGAACCATCAAAAACGGGGGGTGGGTGGAGAGATAAATACAATAAAATCAATAAATAAAATCTTGTTCCACATACTGTTTAACATTGTCTTGAAACTATTGCAAAAGGTTGTCCCAGAACTTGAAGTGCTATCAGTGACAACCAGTCTGGTGTAGTAGTTAAGGGAGCCAGTTTGGTATAGTGGTTAAGTGCACGGACTTTAAGCTGGGAGAACCGGGTTTGATTCCCCACTCTTCTGCTCGCAGCTGCTGGAGGACCTTGGGCAAGTCATAGTTCTGTAAGAGCTGTTTTCTAAAGAGCAGTTCTCGAAAGAGCTCTCTCAGCCTCACCTATCTCACAGGGTGTCTGTTGTGGGCGGGGGAAGGGAAAGGAGTCTGTAAGCTGCTTTGTAACTCTGAGTGGAGGGCGAGGTGTAAATCCAATCTCTTCTTCTTCGAATATTTTTTTCTTTTTCTGCCGGGTCATGTGAAACGACGCACATCTGGGAAGAGGAGACAAGAGGCTGGAAGGAGGCCAATCTACTGAAGCTCTGACTGAGGTCTGTATCCCACAGTCTGATTCCTCAGTTGAGCAAAGCCAGGGGGATTATTTCAACTTGCTGCACTGATGTGAAATGTAGGCATTTCATATGCCGTCGTCACAGAGTTCTATCCATTCTACTCTTCTCTTTAGAGGTAAACAATATCTCCAAAGTTTCATTAGCCAAATCTGCTTCTCGGCTCTGAGGAAGCAGTGGGATGACTCAACTCCAGAATAGAAAGCTTAAGGTATTTTACTGGTGTTTTTGTATTGATAGCCTGATGCAAAAAAAAAAAAGGCATTTAAAATTGCATATCATCGTCCAAAAGACACATGCTATGAGGAAACTCGCTATCTGACTACTCCACTTTCCTTGACATAATGAGTATTTATGCTTATAGACTACAATTCTAGATGTCAGTGAACAGATGTTTCTTTGAGGAAAGCGACAGCCAGTGTAGTCAGGTGTATAAAAACTGAAAGCATTAAAGAAATCACATCAGGCTTTTGTTACTTTGAAAAATAATCAGTTCTTTAAAAGCAAAAAAGGAAAACGGTACTTTCTGACTCGTCCCTAAAGTTGAAACAACTGGCATTATTTAACATATAGTTTGTGGACTTGTACCCCATCATCCATAGCATCAGGACTCTATGCGCCATTATTAGACCCAATAGGACAGAGGTTCAAAACTCATTTGTTATGAGGGCTGGATCTGACATAAATGCTACTTTGTGGGGCTGGGCCATGGGTGCCATAAAATGTAATGTCGGGTACCACCCTCCCCAACACTCACTCTGCCTCCTGTTTCTGCGGCTGTTCAGACATGCTATGGTGGCAGTGGCACCTCTTTTCCCCTCACGCCTTCTTTTTCCTTCACTCCTCCACTCACTTCCAAGGCTGGGACATCTTTCCCTTCCGAGCAGCATGCACAAGACAGCCCAGTTGCCTCCTAATCCATGCACCAGCCCTCCTCTCTCCCCTGCCAACCCTGTCCCTTCATCAGCAAACTACTGCTCTCACCAGTCCCCCTCATGGTCACAATTTGGTGCTGTGGTGGCAGCGCCAGCCTCTCAGCTCTGCCCCCCCATATAGTGGCTTTGCCAATCCAATCTGAGCTGCAGTTGGAGGAGAGAGGAGGGAAAAAACACCATACCTCCTCTTTCTCCGCCTTTGCTGCTATTTCCCCCACTATTTTACCTCAGGCTCATAGTCCTGACCCCTAGCAATTTCTTTTCTATTTCTTGAAGTTTCAACCAAACACACCTCACCACATGTGCCCACTCGCCCCCCCCCCCCCCCCCCCCGAAGTCTCCCACCTTGCCTTCCTCGCACCAGGTGCTTGCAGGCTGGATAATTGCCCTGGATGAGCCGGTTCCAGCCCCTGGGCCATATGTCTGACAGCAATGTTTCAGAGGGGCGCATGAACGTGTTTTTATTTTTTTTTCCCTTTGTGCTTTTTTAACTTGAAAATCCTGGCTTTGTCATTCTTCCACACCATTCAAAGCTTAGAACTGGACTCAGAAAAAGCAGAGGCATTTACAAAGTTTTTGGCAAATAGCTTCCCTGAGGCCAATTCTGGTTTGGGTCAGGGAGGAGATAGGCTTCCTGACACTGTCTAGGGAAATACTGGAAGATCTGACGGCGGTGCTTGAAGATGATAGACTTGGAGGTGGTGGATGTGATGTCATTTTCATAGTAGATGCCATACAGACTATGGGAACATCACTGTACAGCCATTTTTTCTCTTGTTCCTCAATTTCTTGAGGCCAGAAGATTGGGGCAAGGGGTGGAGAATCCCCCACCGGGCCTGGGCGATTGGAAAGCCTAGGCAGCGAGCCAATCTTTACTCAGAATAGGTCAAGATTTGTCATACTGGTATTAATTTGATGCTGCATTGGTTGGATTTACACACCTGACTCCCAGAAACAGTTTATGAGGCATTTCTTAGAACAGCACAAACTCTCCTTTTGAACAACTGGCAAAATCCACCCATGTCACATGATTTGTGGGTTATCTATTTACTGGGCCGTGTGATGGTCAGCCACAAACTGTGCTGCGCTGCGACATTTTAACCACAAAGTCTGAGACAAACCTCCAATGTACACGATGAAGGTAATCTTCTTCAGTTCTTTGAATCATGGGGAGACGTGTTTGATATGCACATTTTAAACATCGGCTTTCCTGCTGGGATCCAACCTAAACAAACTAATGTTTTTGCAAAGGAAATGCAAATATGACTGTACAGCAAAGCGAGATGTAATTTTGCAGAGGTTTATGTCCAACGCCTCAATTGTGAACGTATATCATGTTTGGCAGGTATAATGAATAATTTGTAGCTTTGTTGCCTGGCAGGGGCATTTTGAAACTGAAAGTTCTGCATGTTTTAAAAGTAGAATAGAATTTTCCAAACAATGTTTTTTGGGGATGGAACTGGCAAGAAAAGTTGTCTTTCTGACAAGACTTTGAATATAAACGTTTCAGGCTTCTCCATATTTCCGGAGTGCCTCTAACTGGTGCACCTGTTGGATTTCTGAATTAAAAGCCCTGGATGTCAAATCCCATGAAGAGTGTCATTGCTTTTCCCATGTAGTTGCTGATTTCCAAGTTCCTCTTGCCCTTTTCCTTCTGAGTCTGACATAGGCCTTTTCTGCACTTGGACCTCACCCTGGGTTTTCTCTGTGTTCAACTTGTGGCTATTTACCTTGCTGCTATCTCTGCTTATCTGCTGTTTCCTGCACTAATTTTGTCCCACTCCAATTTGCTTGCTTGCCCTGGGTTATAATTTTTGCATTGCAAACAGTAAACCCAGGTATGGCGGGAAAAGGGTGGGGAGGATCAAAACCGAGTTAAAAAATCTACGCTGAAATTTGCACTGAGGCCACTCTGGATCGAGAGAAAAGCCTGTGACAACACAGGACCCATATACCCCGAGGCAACGGTAGTCCAAACTCGGGGTGACCACAGTGTAATGAAGAACTGACCAAAAAAATGGGATAAAAAGAGATGTGAACCTAAGTGTAGAGTAGAATATCTACTGGGAGACAGAGCTGAACCAAGGTTAAAGGTCTAGTACAGAAAGGGTCATAGTTCGAAACCAAGCAAGTTTCTTTTAGGAACTGAACTGCTGGTAAATTCTAGTCATCATAACTTGCTTGAGTATGCTCTCCCCAAATTCTACTTATTTGTTTCAAATAGTTATACCAAATCTACTAAGTGAAATTTTGCTGATGCCTTCTGACTAGGGTTGCCAGCTTGGTGTAGTGGTTAGATATGTGGACTGTAATCTGGGAGAACTGTGTTTGATTCCCCACTCCTCCAGTTGCTGCTGCTGGATGACCTTGGGTAAGTCATGGTTCTGTCAGAGCTGTCCTCTCAAGGACAGTTCTGCAAAGAGCTCTCTCAGTCCCACCTACCTCACAGGGTGTCTGTTGTGGGGAGGGGAAGGGAAAGGAGTTTGTAACCTGCTCTGAGACTCTGAGTGAAGGGCGAGGTATAAATTCAATCTCCTTTTCCTTCTCCTCCCCCTCCCCTCCCCCTTTTCCTCCTCTTCTTCTGTTTCTGCTTCTTCCAGGTGAGGCCTGGAGGTCTCACACATTTACTACTGATCTCAAGACTACAGAGATCAGTTTCCCTGGAGAAAATGGCTAGTTTGGAGGGAGGAGTCTATAGTATTATACCCTACTGAGGTCCCGCCTCCTCAAACCCTACTTTCCCCAGGCTTCACCCCCCAAATCTCTGGATATTGCCCAACCCAAGGCTGGCAACCCTACTTCTAATACAAACAAAGAAAAGTTGCCTCCCTTCTATTAGGAGATGTCTACCACACCAATACCTAAGCTGCTGGTGAACTGGCAGGTTATCATAGCCCTTGGGAGAAATACCCCATTCCTGGAAATAGCTGCTAAGCACCCAAATATTGGTGTCCCTGGCAGGAAATAACTTCTTCAACCAGGTTAATAATTTCTCATCTAGCTCTCGGTGGTGCAGGAAACAGTGAGATGGGGGAGGGAGTCCCTTGATGTTCCACCCCAATCTCCATTTCCTGGATGTTCCAAATGGCATTGGATCCCATTTAGCTTTAGCAAAGGCTAGTCAGATAAGGGCTGAAGTGCAAAAGAAGATCTCCTATTCGAAATCAAGACATAACCTTGTTTGAATTGATATGGTATTCATGTCGTCTTGCCATGCTCTCTCTCTTTCCAATGTGCCATCTGGGCTCACTTATGCCAAGTTAAAGTGGATGTTAAGTGGTCCCCAAAGCATAGGCATTTCATACTCATGCTTAACTGGTGGAACCAACTGTAGAAGTGGTAGGCCGTGGGGGAACGAAGTGCACCACATCTTCAAGTTTTTGATCATTCCCAATAATGCCTTCAACACTGCATTCTTCAGATAACATGTCCTGTCATTTCAAAATACTCATGTGTACTACTAATGATAAATAGACTTTGCAGAGTCACGTTCATTGTTACCAATGATGCTATTTGCACAATATATTTATTGATGCAAAGCAACTGCTGTCTCCAACAGAGATAAAGAACAGAAACCAAGGCGAGGGGCTGCTTAACCCCTTCTCTTCCAGCTGCTTAACCCATTCCCTTCCTGCTGTTTTTCCTTTCTTGTCTCACCCCTACTGAAGAGACACAAGCTGATCATTCCATTCTAAACATAACCAACTACAACAACAGAAAGCATAGCCTGAAGTTGCAGGTTAGAAAAAGAGCTGCTTGAACCCAGAGCAACAGGCATCAATACTGATTTCTATCAGCTAGGGTTGCCAACTCCAGGTATGAAAATTTCTAGTGATTTTTTATCTAGAAAATGCATATGCTGCCTCTCCACAGACCTGCTTGAGGGGACTTTCAAAATCACATGATACACCAAAATAATTAAAAAGATGGGATAAAAATGATCAATAATAAACAAATTATAAAACAATCCATGAAAACAGCCTAAAATGATATTCGTAAAACAGTCCTCAGGCTAGAAGCAGACCACAAAAACAGCTTTAAAAAGCAGAAGCCATCCGTTAAAAGCTTTAGTAAAACGAAAAAGCTTTTGACCCAACAGAGAAAGGAGAGTAAGGGAGGCATCAGTTGAGCCTCAAGGAGGAGGCCATTCCAAAGCTTAGGTGCTACAACTGAAAAAGCCCTGTCTCTGGTAGTAACTCATCTCACTTGTACAGGCAGGGGCAAGAAGAGTAGAGTTCGGGGAGAAGGTCTTAACTGGTGGGCTAGACCTTACAGGAGGAAGCAGTCTTTCAAGTGCCGACTCCCCCACCTGTTTCAATTGTTACCGGTAAGAACTAGCACTTGGCTGAAATGTTTCTTTTTAGCTGAAAGAACTTTCAGCAATAAAGTAATAGTCCAAAGGTTAGTGTTCCAGAAGTTTTCCTACATTGTTTTAAATGGGGCCCTAAGGAAACTCAGAAAGATGCCCGAGAGAATAGATATTTGATGCCTGAAAGTTTTTTTAAAAAAATTCCATACGTTTAAAGTCTGCCTTTCTAAGAGAAACAAGCCTGGACCTTTTCCAAAGTTTTGTTTAACTCCACATTCTATGGGGACTAGATCCAACGAAGTGTCACTCATTTCCAATTTCACTTGACCTTCTTGCTCCCACGTGCAAAAGGCTACTCTTTGTAAGTTCTTGAAAGATCCCTTTTTTTGTCTCTTCTTCCCCCATTTTCATTCTTGTACTGTCCTGGCTGTAAAAGCGCTTGTCATTCAACATCAAATGAGCACTCAGACCTATCTGGTATTTGTAAGGGTCTGCAGTGAAGTATATTTTCCATGTGTGTGTGTGCTGGGGCCATTTCCAGGAGAAAAGGCCTTGAAACATTCAACGAAATCCAGCTTGTCAAAGGGACAAATAAGCATTATGTGTGTAACTTAGGAACATCATACAGTTAATAAAAGTGGCAAGCCATGGGAATAAATGTTGACCTACATGATCACACAGCATAACCTTTTGGAGTCAGAAACTAGAGGGGAGGATTTATAGGCTTGCTTAAAAGTATTTTCATACTGCATTTAGAAAGTAGGACTTTAGAGTTCAGCTGATGTTGACCAGCAGCAAGGGAGCCCCTTTGGAAACCCCTCTGGCCCTAGAAGCTGATAAGTGGCTGGCTTGGGTGAACCCCTCCCCCAGGTGCTCACCAAATTTCTCAGCCCCCACTAGAGCCACTAGAGCCAGTTTGGTGTAGTGGTGTAGAACTCTAATCTGGGAGAACCGGGTTTGATTCCCCACTTCTCAATTTGCAGCTGCTGGATGAACTTAGGCATGCCATACTTCTGTCAGAGCTGTTCTCTCAAGGACAGCTCTGGAAAGAGCTCTCTCAGCCCCACCTACCTCACAGGGTGCCTGTTCTGGGGAGGGGAAGGGAAAGGAGTTTCTAAGCCGCTCTGAGACTCTGAGTGAAGGGCGGGGTATAAATCCAATCTCTGCCTCCTCCTCCTCCTCCTCCTCCTCCACTACTACTACTACTACTACTACTCTATTTATTTTTTCATTTCATTTCTAGCCCTCCCTCCCCTGCACAGCAGGGCTCAGGGCAGGTTAAAACAATTTAGATACAAAAGTATAAACAACAACAACTCACCTAAATCTAAAATAATTTCTAAAATCCTATATATACATTAATCAGCCATTAGACAATAAGATGGCAGTCAGTAATACCAATTAATGCATCCACTCCCATAGGTTCTACATATATGCAACAGTAGATGTTAACTAATACTGAGGCAATTGGGTGGAAATAGAGACAAAACAAGATCAAACATAACAAAGCATGACAGAGCATGACAAAGCATGACAGAACATTTCAGAGCAGCGGGAGGCCAATCCAGATGAACTTCCACCACCTCAACCATAGGCCTGGCAGAACATCTATTCCCACCATTGATCTAGTTAAAGGACTTTGTCCTGATCTGGATAGCCCAAGCAAGCCCGATCTCATCAGATCACAGAAACTAAGCAGGGCCAGCCCTGGCTAGTACTTGGATGAGAGACCTCCAGAGAATACCAGGCCTGGGAAGCAGAGAAAGGCTATCAAACCACTTCTATGAATTTCCTCCATGCCCAAGTAGGAGTTACCTGAAGTTGCCATGACTTCCAGGCATGGGTGTGCACGCACACAAACACACAAAATGCAACCCCCCCCCCCAAACCCTAGTTAAAGGGCTTCACCAAGCCTACAACGTGGCTACTTAAGTAAACCACCCCAGGTATAACAGTATGAATCTGGTGAAAAAGAATTCCCATCTAGGACTATCTGATGGATCACTCCTCCCATTCCTGTTTGGCCTCTGAGATCAAACAGCTAATGTTACAGTGCCCTGACCTGGCCTTTTGTCCTGGATAGGAAACCAAGCAGGATTGGCCCTTGTTAATACCTGGATGGAAGACCACCAAGGATGCCCAGAGTTGCTACACAGAGGCAAACCACCTTTGTTCAACTTTTGCCTTGAAAACACTACAGGGGTCTTCATAATTCAGCTGAGACTTGATGGCACTTCCCACCACCAATGCTACACCATCCAACTTTGGGGTGGTGCTGTTAGGGAATGTCTAGCAAAGATCCTGGCCAAGGAAGGCGGAGCTGATTTAAATAAAGCCTTTGTTCTCTCATCTCATTGTGCATGGCACACAACATACCTCATCCTCCACTCCTCTGATGGTGGACGTAGACAAAACCTCCCCCTATCCATTCAGGAGGGGACAGGAATTCTTGTTTGGCTCTGATACAGGGTTTTTTTTGGGGGGGGGGCTGTTTACGCTACTTATAACTGATACAGAAACAGGTGGCAATTTGGGTACTGATGCTCAGTTTTGTTAATATGGGTCAGGGGGGCAAGGAAAGGACAATGGCAGCTTTATCCCAAGTGTGGAGAAACTGCAAAAGGCACTTTGAAATCAAACCAGAGTTGTCAAGGAATTCAACAAAATTCTTAGTGGAGACACAATTTGTTGATATGATAAATAAAATATCTTGGCTTCGTTGTATAGGGCCAACTGTTTCACCCCTCCCCCCGCCAAGACAACCCTCAAAGAAACTGCAGTATAACTTGAAATTTGTGCAGCAGAGATTGCAATACAAATTAAAATCAGTGCCTTGCCATTTCTTCTCAGAAACGCTTGTAGCCAAGACCATCATGGAGATCCAAAGCTTTGCCACTGTATATCACAATAATAGCTTTTTCTCCAACAGTGATGTCTTTCATGACAGATGTAGAATTGCGGAATACTTCAGCACACTGGAGGATTGATGAATCTTTCATAATCTTCACCAGCCCTTTACCTATGCCAAAGAACTGGGAGGTGATATTATATCTAAGAAGCGTATGGATGAAAAGCAAGCTGCTACAAAGATCCAAAGCCAGTGCTAACATAGCTGCTTGGATATTCCAGGATTTTGCTTTTCTCTGTATCCTACTTTTGTCCTGGCTGGAATAACAGTGCCTTGTCAGCTCTGCAATGGCACAGGAAAACAAAAGGGCAATCTCTCTCTTTGCATGGTTTTGTCTGACACCCAGTTTAATCTGCCATTCAGTATGTTGCTTGGGTTAGCCTTGTGTGCAATTTTTCTTTTAAAAAACGCTTCATTGCTGGTATCACAGTTTGCTTCTCTGTTTTAGGCAAGGGCTTTTATTATATGCAGCCTATTTATTCATTTAAAACCTTTCCAGGTCTGCTGTTCTCCCAGAAAGTTGGCACACAAGACAGGCAACAACAATAAAACCATATCAATGCCAACAAAATCATTAAAAGGCACCAAAATAACCATTAAAATAGCCAGCAATAACCAATGTTGCAAAAAGTCCAAACAATTGTCCTTCAAAGCCAGGGTGCTAAATACCTAAACAATTCAGTCTTGCCTCTCTTCTGAAGGGATGTGGAACTTCTGATTGCCTCTGGAAGACAACATTTGGTCAACTACCAGCGAGCCCACAAGCATTTATAGTGATGTGGGTGCTGAAACCACTAGAAGGCATTGCTGGGCTGAGCAGAGCTGCCACATGGGGTCATAACCAGGGGAGATAATCACTGAGGTGTGCTAATGCTGCAATCATTACTCCACTTGGTTGGGCATGTCCTGGCAGTTGGCTTTCATCCATTAGACTGAAGGGGTAAAGATTGGGAAAACATTTGGTGGTGGTCAAAGTGTTGTCAAGTCACAATCAACTTACAATAACCTTGTAGGGTTTTCAGGGCAAGAGAGATTCAGAGGTGGTTTGCCGTTGCTTGCCTCTGCATAGTGAGCATGGTCTTTGGTGGTCTCCCACCCAAGTACTAACCAAGGACAACCCTGCACCCATTTGCCATGGAAGAGGGACGATTCACCACCTGATCAAAGTGGCGCAATCACAGCAGCACATCTGGGAAGCATCCCACAATGGTTGTCAAACTGTCACAAACCCTTTTGATCCGGTGGGGAAGTGTTGTAAAAAGCTACTAGTGAAACACCAGTAGCAAATGGTTTGCTGCGGTTCACAACTGGAGTTTCCCTATTTGATCGCGCCAGTGCAGAAGTGTGGCATTGCGGATAGCGTGATCACACGCTATCCCAACGCCACATGGATTTTTTGTCCCCCTTCTCTGTGTGTGCATCATCGAAGGCCCCCTTAGGGGGAGATGCGATTCATCGATCCTCCCCCCCGTTGAGGCAAATAATCAATTCTTCTCCTGCCCGGCCCCCGTCTAAGCAAATCATCGATTCCCCCTTCCCCTGTTGAAGCACTTCATCGATCCCCCGTTTAAGCGCCTTGGAAACCAACCATAAAAAACCCACAGTCACCCGCGGTTGCATGTGATCACGCAACTGCAGCACAAATTGCTCCAGTGCAAATTTGCATTGATTCCTGTCCAGCTTATCTCGCTTGTGTGGCCGCAACCATACATGGCCTCCAGAGTTTCATATAGATCACTACTGTCCATGACTACTCATGCATCCGAGGAAGTTCTGTTCTCTTTGTAGGTCACTTTAGAACTGTCTGCTTTGTTTCTCTGAAAAAAAGTTGCAAAGATACGACCTTAGCGATTTCTCCTCACATCACCCATAGCCAAGGGTATAACTTAGGGATGATTATCCAGACTGGACAGTAACACATCACCTTCATCTGCAGATTCAGGGTGGATAATAGACACCTTCCAGTACTGAAAGACCTTCCACCAGTACCTCCTTGGGCTCATTAGGTGCAACTTCAGGATAGATTGTAGTACAGTAGATAGAGGCCTATAGAATTATGCATGGGGTGGAAAAAGTGGAGAAAGAGAACTTTTTGTCCCTCTTCCAAAATACTAGGGCTTGGAAGCACCCAATGAAATTGATTCAGGACAGACAAAAGGAAGAACTACTGATTATATGGTGGAATTCACTGCCAGAGGACATGGTGATGGCTATTAGCACAGATGGGTTTACAAGGGGATGAGACATCTTCATGGAGGAGGGGCCCATCAGGGATCCATCAATAGCTGCTAGCCATAGTGACAAAAGGAAACCTACATTTTAGAGGCAGTAAATTTTCGAATACTAGCTCTAGGTGTTGACACCAGGGGAAGTGGTTTGTTCCCATGCCCTTGTCTGTAGGCCCTCTGGGGCAACTGGTAGGTCACTTTCTGAAAAAAGGATGCTTGATGCATGAAATGCTGGTCTGATCCAGCAGGGTACCACAACTATGATCAGCATGTTTCAACACTGTCTGCTCTGTCTCAGCTCTGACCAAGCTCTTGTAGATCATGTTACTGAAGAACAGTATCCATAGTTGAAACTCTTTTGATAGGTCCCCTTATGTTGCATTGATTTTATAAAATATACTGAGGGGAATCCTTTAATTCCCTTCAGCTAAGTGCTTCATAGAAAAGGATCTTCCTCTGGTGAGAAAGACTTCTCCCTGAGCCAGATTTCTCACTCCAGGGGATGAATTTGTAGGAATCAACCTGTTATTTTATGCCTTCCTATAGATTCCATTTACTTTAAACGACTCTACCTATATGAGTTCAATTCTCTTAAACTACATTTAGAATGGAAGGCAATGAAAGAAAGTTCAATTTATGTTCATCCATCTTTCTTATATCCATAGAAGATTTACAGCTATCATAAAAAGACAACAAAAGATACAGTTACATGGCTACTTCTGCAGCATTTCTGCATATTTCTAGAGGGAAACCATTTGAGATAACATCCTAGATACTGGTGTAGTCATTCAGTGTTTACCTTTGATACAAGTTTTAAGTGAATGAACATAATGAGGTCGTGTTGTAGTCACTCCTCTAAGACCATGCAACTTGGAGCAGAAATCCTCTATGGAATTCATTTGAGACTTTGGAAGTGTTTTTTAGAATAACTTTCAGAGACTCAAAAATCTTCTGCTTGTTTCCCCATTTAAAGTGGCCCACTTATCTCTAGGAGCCCATTGCTTTTCCCTAGTGGCTCATACTTTGTGGACCGGGTTCATCGAGGAGGCAAGAGGGATGCCATCTTTCTAAGATTTTAGGAGGTGAAGGAAGGCCATTTTATTTGCAAGAGCTGTTCATGGAGTTTAAGCTGCAAGCATCTTCTTGGGGTGGGAAGGGCGGTTAATGGTGTTTCCATTGTATTTTGCATCTTGGACTCTATCTTGAGCCACAAGGGACAGGTAGGGTATAAATATTTTAACAAATTTCTTTAAGGTCTTACTATAAAGAGTGTAGCTTACAAAGGATGCTGTCTACAGAAGTGGAGAAAATGCAAGCTTTCACCCTTGCGGAAATCTCCAGCATACCATGAAGGTCCCCAGGTCCAGGTTTCTTATTAACTCTTTGAAGTCCAGCACTATTAGAAGATACATTTCCTTGATGATTAAACAGTAAATACAGATCTGTTTCAAAGCATTTGGAAAAACCGCACAGAATGAAGGATTAATTACTTCATTCCATGTCTTCAGATAAAAATGTATACTAATCATTTTGTCAATTGTTTCTCGTGTCACACTGTTGGATCAATTAATTACACATTTTTTTGCTACAATTATGCACTACAGTGATTAAGGCAGCTGAAAATAATCTCGTAATTAATTTTCGCTTTCAGATAAATAAATGGTAAAAACAAGAACTGAGTATGAATCTTTTTAAAAAAAGATTTTTAAAGACTGTGTACAAAACCATCTAGTTTAAATTTCTAAAGAATGTTAGAAATGTCACTCTAAATTAGGCTTCCAATCCCCTTAACAGTGTTTAATACCCTGGACAAGTGTCACTCCAGTGTCAGTCTCCTCATCATATCTGTACCAGGCTATATTCATTACACATGAAGAAGCCGTCTTATGAAGGTGATGTCTATCTTCTCCTCCAAAAGATGGGAAAATGCAGCAGACTATGTTGTCCAACTCTTGAATCAAGGACATGCACAAAATGGCTCCAAGAACATGAGGCCTAAGGACATAATACGTCCCGGGGCTTCTTTATTATTATTTTTAAAAAGAGGTGCCGGAACTCTCAAGAGGGAAATGAAGTTTTCAATCTGTATACTGAAAACTCATGAATTTTTAAATATTTTTAAAAGAAGTTTGTTGAAGAGGTTCCGGAACTCTGTTCCCCCAGAAAAAAAGAGCCCTAGTATGTCCACTGTGTTCTCCAAAAACCAAGCTGGAACATCTTCCGATTATGAAATTTTCTTTTCCGGTTGATTGGTTCACATGGAAAAAATCTACAGAGTTGATGGCTATGCTTCTACATAAATTATGTATAGAAATAGGTTTGCAAGCTCTTATGTTCCCCCGTATTATTTGTGCTCATGATCTTATGTGTTTCTCCATCTGTTGCTTTAGAAGTTCTAAACCTTTTTTAAATTTATCACATATTTAACCAGCTGTCTCTCCAAGGGCCACCTGATAGCAGCCTAGCTGGATCTCTGAGAGCCAGTTTGATGTAGTGGTTAAGTGCATGGACTCTAATCTGGGAGACCTGGGTTTGATTCCCCACACCTCCACATGCAGCTGCTGGGTGACCTTGGCTCAGTCACAAGTTTTTTTTCAGAGCTGTTTGCTCTAGAGCAGTTCTCTCAGAGCTCTCTCAGCTCCACCTATATCACAGGGTGTCTGTTGTGGGGAGAGGGAGGGAAGGAGATTGTAAGCTGCTCTAAGACTCTAAGGGAAGGATGGTGTATAAATCCAATCTCCTCCTCCTGAGCTTGGAAGATAAGTAGGGTTGGTCATGGTTAGTGCTAGGATGGGACACCACCACGAAAGTACAGGGTTGCTGTTCAGAGGAAGGGAATTGTTCCCTCCAAGTAGTTCAGGGAGTTGTAGATTAATTCCCTCCTCTCCCTTTTCTCATCACAACAACTCTGCTGGATAGAACAAAGTTTGAGTCTAGTGGCACCTCTAAGCCCAATAAAGTTTTATGCAAGGTATTGTTGGTCTTAAAGGTGACCCTGGACTAAACCTTTTTTCTGCCGCTTCAGACCAACGTGGCTACCCCCCTTAATCTTTTTGGTAGATTAGGCTTAGAAAGAATGAGTGCCCCAACATTACTCAGTGACTTCAACCAAATGGGTATTTGAACCTGGAGCTTCCTGATCTCTTTCCAGCATCATGGTCACTACAACTCACTGGCTGTCTCCTCTAGGTGAAGTTTCTTTGCTCTTTCTTCTTATCAATATGCATTGGAGGGGCAAAACTGCACATATATCAAAGGCCCTGGAAACTGTAGCAAACTCTGCACTTTCCGAGTCCAGAATTAATTGTGGTAGTTCTCTCACTTAAACCTCAACAATAGTTGTGTGTTAATTCAAAAATGGTGCTTCCAAACAGTGTAGGTATGAAAAGAAAAAAAAACCCAAAGAAACAAGTGAAACCCCCTAGTTCTTGTACAGTGCTTCTCAACAAAGTTATCTGGCGGTGTAATTTCTGCTAAGGTCTTTGTAAATGTCGACAGCATTTCAGTTATATGAGGATAAAAACACTTTAGGAGGAAATATAGAGCCAAAGCAAATACTTTAGAAGATAATGCATTTTGAAGATCTATAATGAAAAAAGTATTTCTCTAAAGGAGTGTTTTGTTTTGTATAGAACTCTGTAGCACAGGGTTATTTTCAGCGCTCCTCCTTTGTCTTATATTTATAATGTCCTAGAATATTACCCCGGAGGCTACAAGTCTGGGAGTTGTACTTTGCTGAGTATTGTGTCATTCAACAACATTTTGCCATTTATTTACACAGTCATTTACTGAAAGATAAAACCAAAACCTGGCCAGAGAGTCCAAGTCAAATTCTGTCTTCTCACACCTAACCAGACGCTGGACCTCCAGTGGTTGTGGTATGTGGAGGACTTCTCCTGCTGACCTTAGTATATGTCTAAATTTGTGCTGGGGAAAGCCATCCTTGAGGTCTCTTGATATCAAGCATAGGCGTCAACTTCAGGGGGGCTGGGGAGCTGAACTTTTCCAAGACATGCTGAGCCTCTCCCGGAGACAATGGCCTGTAATGTCTCTGGCCCAGCCCCAGCTCCTCCCCCACCCCCGGGAAATTGGAAAGTCTACACCCTTGGTGCCAAGGCAGTGAGGGCTTTTAGGGGTAAAAAAACCTGCACATGGAATTGCCCAGAAACAATGCAGAAGACCCTGAAGCAGAATTGGAGTTGAAGTGATATACTCAAATTTGCTGTCTCTTCCCTTTTCCAGCAGTGCAGCTCCATGGGTAGAAGAGGCAGGAAATATGACTTTGTCCCCTTCCTTCTCTTTACCACAGCCCACTGAGATGTTTGGCCGTGTGGATCCAGGTACCCCAGAAGGCAGCTTTTCCAGGGTTGGAAAGGATTGCTGGGGGGAGGGAAGTGGAGGTTAGAACTGTGACCTTCAGTATCACTGGTTCTGACTTCATAAGCAGCTAAGTCTAGTCCAACATAAGGCCAAGAAACGCAAACTCATAATACCACAACAGCAACATGAAAAATAAAACTACAAAGGTATAAAATACTCAACCATTATTTCTAAAGCAGGAATCATTTCATGGAAGCGGAGGAAGGAGAGTACCTTGGGAAGGGAGTTCTGAAATTAAGAGGCCATCATGGAAAAGGACCTTCTCCTGATGGCTATCAATCCAGTTTCAGCTTCAGAGCAGAACTGCAGAGCCTGAAGGGATTACTTAAGGAAACTGAAATGTTATCACCAGTGTTCCCTCGAAGCTGAGTTAGTGTGAGCTAGTTCACAGTTTTCTAGCCTCCAGCTCACACATTTTTCTCTTAGCTCAGGAAGGATGTCTCCAGAGCAAACTGATTTATGCAGTAGCCAAAACTGCTGGCTCACAACTTTAATGCCAGTAGCTCACAAAGTAGAGTTTTTGCTCACAAGACTCCACAGCTTAGAGGGAGCATTGGTTACCTCCACGTCAAACACAATAATTTTGGTTTTGAAACCAAAAGCTTCAGATGGTCTCTAAGCAGTGCTCTGTCATTTCTTCAAATCTATGTTCCTAGCAAAAAACCCAAAAAACCCAAAACAGAAGTGTCTCAGGAACATGGTTTTCCTATAAAATTCCTGATTGCTTTTTAGAATATAAATAATTATTGAAGGCATTAGGCTGTGAGGAATATGAAGTGAGAAAAACAATTTGATAAGCTCATTATATAGCAATGAACCGTGCATAATTGTGATGAGGAATAGATTTAACTGGTGGCTCTGAATGTGACATTTTAACAAACAGTATCTTCAAGACTGACAGTAGTCACAATGACAAAACTCTGCAGTTATATAGAGTGTAGTAGCTGTTCGTAACTGACTTGTGGATACATGTTGTTCTGTAAACTGTGGAGTGGATATGAATCCTCATCCACAAGACTTCCAGAGGGCAATTTTAGGAGCAATGTTTGAGTTATCATTGTGGACTGCTCATGCTACTCTGGTACTCTGGCAAAACCTGGTCTGAATATCATTTTATCTACATTGTTCTAGGCTGCTCACTGTGTATTTTATGCTGCTGTTATGCCCTGGCTGTTTTAATAGACTTGGTCTATTTTTAACGGTGGTGTTTTATGGCACTGGCCTGTTTTTTATGGTTGACTTTTAATGGCTTTGGTTTTTTTATGGCTGTCTTTTAATAGCTTTTTAATGTTTGTCTTTTAATTAACCCATGGACTTCACTGCCACAGGAATTGGTGGTGGCTACAAACATACAGCTTCAAGAGGAGATTGGATAAAGATATGGAGCAGAGATCCATCAGTGGCCATACAAAATGGCTGCCACGGGAGATGGCGCAAAACACATAATGTCAGGGAGTGAGGCTAGGCATAACTCTAATAGCGATGCTTATTACTTCAGACAGATCTGTTTAACTGGATGACTTTTAAAATGAACATACTTCAAAGACTTTATTACACTCACACAGAGAAGATACTTGCACTATGATGGCAGTTGCACTATGATGGAGCAATGTTTGAAAAAATCTGCACAGCCAATCACATTTCCAATGACCACTTATGGGCAAAAGCCCTACTTGGCCAACCCACTTTCTAAAGACAGTTGTAGATACCAGCCAAGTTGTTGTTGGGTGACACCGGGCCACCTGTACTATGATGTAATCTACTCCTTTTAAAAAAGCCACCAAAGCGTTTTAATCAGTGTTCCCTCTAAGCTGAGTTAGTGTTAGCTAGCTCACAGTTTTTTTAAGCCTCCGGCTCACAGATTTTAGTCTTAGCTCAGGAAGGATGGCTCCAGAGCAAACTTATTTATGGAGTAGCCAAATCACCCACTCACAACTTTAATGCCAGTAGCTCATAAAGTAGAATGTTTGCTCACAAGACTCCACAGTTTAGAGGGAGCATCGATTTAAATATACTGATAATCTGCTAGCAGAGATGGCTGCTTTCTCTGTTAACAGTCTCTCTCTCATCCAAACAGTATCTCTTTCTCTTTTCTCTGTATCACTCATTCTGGATATCCCCCTTACTTTCTGGCTGTTGGCTTTTTCTTTTTGCCGAGTATGTTCTTTCTGCGACATGTAACGAGGTTTCTTTTCTTCCCCTTGTGCAATTTCCAGCCCCCTTCCTACATCCATCACTTAGCAGCATTATGCAGATGCCGTGAGACTGGAGTCGGCATCATAACAATTTGGCATGCAAGTCTGACAAAATGTCATCCCTCCTGAAGTCCTAAAGTGAAGAACATTTATCTTCAGCTGAGCAAAAATGTGATCATTTCTCCCTGCTTGATTCCCAGCTGCTTATAGATATTTTAAATATAAATGACACATTCCATATTCACAGCTCTGCAGCATCCGAGGTTCGTGAATACCTGCTTGTAGCTAGATAGAAAAATAATAAAGCATTAATACGTAGTGGTAATAGTAATAGATGGTAAATGATATATAGAAAGGGGTGCTTAGAAGCACATTTCTTGTCTACATTATTCAATGGAGTTGAAATGCCAGCATACCATCCCAAAAGAAAGACGCTGCATTTGTTGAATAAATCTCTCCCCACCCTCACAAAAAACACAGACATATATGGCAAGAACTTGTGGGTATGGGGAAAATGTAGTTAAATAAAACAACTCCTTGCCTAAAACCAAGCTTCAAAAATGTTTTTGTATTAAGTTTAAGGGACAAATTACATGAAATTTTGGAGTTCTGTCAATCTTGGGGGGAGAATATGGATCAGGATTGCAATGCTGGGAAAGAGAAGCTTCATTCTACCCCCATTGTCATTTCCCTGATTCTAAAAAAAACTTGGGCTGTTGTAAAGACCCATACCAAAAAAGACAGCACATGTACTGTGCCTGTCTTTTTCCTTTCCCCCCCCAGGTGGGGTTTTCAAGGCAAGAGGATGCTCAAAGGTTGTCTGGCGTTGCCTGCTTCTGTATAGCGACTCTGGTATTTCTTGGTGGTCTCCCATCTAAATACCAGCCAAGACTGACCACGCTGAACTTCCAAGATCTGACGAGACTGGGCTATCCAGATCAGGGCTATTTTCCAGTACTGGAGCTTAGAGCAGTCTCAAAAGGGGAGATTTCTGAAGGGGCATGGCAGTTTTAAACTCTCTTTTTAAATATCATGGGCCCAGTCCATTCTCTCATCCCATACATGGCTGATATTTCTTTTAGCTTGGAGAACCTCTGCCCATCTGGGTAGACAATACTGAGTGAGGAAGGGAAGGTTTCCCCATTCCTCTGCTAAGCCTCATGTATCCTATCCCTCTTGTTTCTATTAGTGCTCGATAAATATAGCAACCTTTGTACCTGGATGAGAGGAAGGAGGAAGAGGAGGATTGCTGTGTAGATATACAGCAGCTCTTAATCAGGGCTCATTTCATAGCAGGAGCTCCTTTGCATATTAGGCCACACACCCCTGATGTAGCCAATCCTCCAAGGCTTACAGAGCTCTTCTTACAGGGGCTACTGTAAGCTCTTAGAGGATTGGCTACATCAGGGGTGTGTGGCCTAATATGCAAAGGAGCTCTTGCTACGAAATGAGCCCTGATCTTAATTGAAGGTCCAGTGCTGCTATCCATGACTCCACCCCTCTTTTTCTTATTGGCTGTGGGGTCTTGGAGAAATGGGGGCTGGAGGCTTCCCTCCAGTCCATGCTAATCCCTGGCTGGTCTGCATTCCAGGCACAAGGAATAGTGGGAGCCAGCATGGTGCAGAGGTTAGTGGGTGGACTAGGATCTGGAAAACCTAGGTTTGAATCCTTAGTACGTCATAGAAGCTTGTGGGATGTCCTTGTGCCAATCAGAGACTCTCAGCCTAACATACCCCGCAGGGTGATTGTGAGGATAAAATGGAAAAGAGAAGAATAATACAAGCTGTTTTGGGTCCCATTTGGGGAGAAAAGTGGGACATAAATGAAGCAAAGACAATAATGAACTTGAACTAAAGAACAGGTGGAAATCAAAACCTCACCTCACATCCCTTTAGCTGAACAAAACAGGTCTTCTTCAATTGATTACATCCATCCACAGTTCTGGCCTGAACCTGATACCATCCAGAAAGTATAATACTTACCTATTCCATAAACATGCCACCCCTTACCATCTGAAGAGTCAACTGGAGACTTGCAAACCCTTAGCCCCAGAAAATGGTTTGTAAGGTCAGCCATGTCAGAAAGGGTATTTGTCCATGCACAGAATCCCTTCCCTTCACTACTAAGTAAGGCAGCTATCACAGTGCAGGCACAGTTGGACCTGAATAGCCCAGTTTGACCTGAGCTCATCAGAGCTTGGGAGCTAATCAAGGTTAACCATGATCAGTACTTGGATGGGAGACCATCAAAGGACACAGTACTTGGAGGAAGACAATGGCAAGCCGTGAACACCCCCTTCTGTGAGGTTGCTCCCCCCCCTCTGCTGTCATGCCTTCCGTATTGGAGCTCCTTAGGCCTCAGAACTGAGGAGTGTAGGGTACTGGCTGATTACCACAGGTCCTCCTTTTCTTCCATGGAATGGCACTCTGCTTCCCTGTTTGGTTTTGTGCTGCTTCCTTCCTTCCAATAGTCCCTACACCTAGGTCTGGCCTGGCCTGTTTCCCTGGTCTAGATGTCCATCCTCAATAATCTGCTGGCTGGCTCCTGTAGACTCCTTGGTCTGCCCAAGGCAGGCAGCCTGTTCCCTGGTGCCTTGCCCTAACTCTGATGGCTGTGGACTAGGTAAGTATCCTAGCTCTATTGCCCCAGTGTGTGTGGGTTTGCGTCTGGACATCAACTCTGCTCCTCCTTGCCTTGAACACACAATGGTTGGGGTCACTATGATTTGATTGCGACTCAACAGTACATTCTTCTTCTTTTTCACACTCATTGTTGGGAATGCAGATCCCTTAGTGTGGTCTTAGTGATTCTGGAGCCTTAGGCAAAAGTCCATGATAAAACCTCAAAATCACTGCCATCTCCTGCTGCACCCCTTACCGAGGCCAAGCAAGGGATGGCAGTTGCCTCATGTAAGGTGAGTGGCAGCCACTGCTACTGCCAGCAGTCAGCTGCCCGAGCCCCAAGTGGGACTGGTGCAGGAGATGGCAGAGAGCCAGTGTGGTGTAGTGGTTAAGAGTCATGGACTGTAATCTGAAGAACTGGGCTTAATTCTCCACTTCTCCACACAGAGCTTGATGGGTGACTTAGGCCATTTACAGTTCTCTCAGAACTCTCTCAGGAAATGCAGTTGTAACCCACTTTGAGACTCCTTAAGGTAGAGAAAAGCAGGGTATAAAAACCAACTCTTCTTCTTTTGCCCTCTCCTTTGGGGGCAGGCCATGGGTGTTCAGTAGGGATGGGCATGAATTGGGTCACAAACTAGAGTTCATGATGGATTTTAGGCAGTTCATGCTTTGGAAAGTTAAGCTTGTGGCAGGTTGCCTGGCACAAACTTTCCATGAACTTTTAAGCTTTCAACAGAGGTTCGTACCAGTTAGTGAACACAGACATTTCCAGACATACTGTCTCCACTGAATCAAAATGTTTACTGAGCTTCAAAGCAACAACTCAGAATCCATTCTAGACACTCCTGAACCTCGGTCATTTTGACAGACACAGGCTCAGGAGGTTCAAGGGGGTATAGAACAGATCCTGTGCAAGAGACACCAAAACTGCAGTGGATGTCCTTCAGATGCTCCTCTATGTGTCCTCCAAGTTTGGGGTCTTTAGCTTGCACGGGATCCATTCTATACTCTTGCAAACCTCTTGGACCTGTGCCTGTTAAAACGACTGCTGACAGGCAGCCATTTTGACAGGTCCAGGTTTAGGATGTTCAGGAGTGTATAGAATGGGTCCCGTGCAAGACAGAGAAACCAAATTCACAAAGGATCTTTGGCTGACTCTCTTCTACAAGTCCTCCAAGTTTGGTGAGGATCGTATGTACCATGTCCAGTTACTGCCTATCATTTCCCCAGAAATTACTTCAATTGGGGCACCTTCTTTGGAGGGCTGTAACCTGGACCTCGTAAATCCAATCCTCACCAACCTTGGAGGGCAGGTAGAGGAGAGTCAGACAGAGACGCCCTGTGAGTTTGGTATCTGTAGCACCCCAAGGGGTTATTCTACTACCTCACGAACCAGTTTGTGAGACAGCTAAAAATTCATGATGGTCTGTGGTTTGTGAATGGGACACTTCACCAACCACAAACCAAACCACATTCTTCTGGTTCATGCCCACCCCTAGTACTCAGCCCCCCAAGTGTGGGGCCCAGGATAACTGCCCCTGTTGCCCATTGGGTAAAACCACCCCTGATCCCACCACTAACACAAATATGCAGTCAAGAATTTTTCCAGGAGGGAAATCACAGGGGCCTGTAATGATTGGGCAGTGTTCAGTCCCAGTGCTCACAAGTTTAGAAATTAAACTCAACTTTCACAGAACATTTCTGTCATTTATCCAGGGTGTTCCATCAGTCCTTTCTCGCCTTCCTTCCATCATCTTTACCATACTGTGTGTCCCATCATTGGCCATAATTAATCTGATCCACTGACGTGACCTTTCTAATTATTTGTCTTTCCTGGAAGACAAATGAAGTGATAACATAGGGAGGAGTATGTCCTATTTAAAAACATTGACATCTAGAAACTTGCCATAAATTGCTCTTATGGTCAATTATACTCTGCTAATGGACCATCAAACTCCTCCTCCTGCTAATGTTCTGTCTCATTTACATATAAGGAAAGGTGAAAAATGCAGGAAACAGATGATGAATCAAATAAAGAGGATGATGTATAATGACATTTGGAGAGCACTTGGAGTACCTGTTCTAGAGTTAGTTGAAAACCACAGATTTAGATAGTCTGGGATGAATGTGGGCCTTGGTGCTGCTCAATGGAACTTTTGATTGAAGGGGGTTGGATCCAACTACCTTTTCTGCTAGTAAGAAAGGAAGGAAGGAACGGTTCTTATGACCAGCCAAAAAGGCCATGCTGGAGAGCATGGACCCTAAATGGACAAAAGCCAAAAAAACTACAGGGGCTGTAGTAAGGAAGACATTTCATTGAAAAAGTGGATGGATCCAACCCAAGAGATAACTACCTAATCATCTGCAGTGAAACAGGAATTTTCCAACCAAGGGCTGCAACCCTAACACAACTTTCCTGGGAGAAACCCCCTTTGACTAGAATAGGGCTTACTTTTGTAAAGACCTGCTAAGGATGCGCCCACCCCAGCAGAAGGGAAATAATTGCTATGGCTCTTCTGTAGACACCTCTTTCTTGCAAGGGCTTCCACAAGACCGCATGGAGTGCCATAACAGGTGTGTTCCAGAGCAATCTTCATGCCACTGCTTGCTCAAGGTATTGCACATGCTCTTGCATAAGCACATTTTGGTTTAGTTTTATGTTGTGCAATATTTTAATGCAAAGTATCGAACAGGACTTCTCTGAGTAGAAGACATGCCAAAAACATCAAATCTGGATACAAGGCATTTGAAATATGATAAATATTATTCATTCATAGGAGAATAAAGAATCTGACAACGGGAAATACGGTAATTTTCAAACTCAACCAGTTTCATAATCTAGCTATTATTCTGAGATTTTATCATGATGTCTAATCTAAATTTACAGCATATCACTCTAGAAAGTTCTATCATTGCTATACTGTACTAACTGATATGATGTCTACAAAAAAAATTGGGGGAATGTAGTTTGAAGAGGGTTAGAGATCCATATGGGCCGCGGTGGCTCAGTGGTTAAGACGCTGAACTGCAGACCAGAAGATGGGTAGTTCAGCAGTTCAAAACCCAAGTGCTGTGTGACAGAGTGAGCTCCCATCTCTGGTCCTAGCTCCTGCCAACCTAGCAGTTTGAAAGCAAGAAATTGCAAGTAGATAAATTCGGTGCCACTTCAGTGGGGAGGTAACAGTGTTCCTTGCACCTCAGTGTCTAGTCATGCTGGCCACATGACCATGGAAATGTCTTTGGACAGTGCTGGCTCCTTGGCTTGGAAATGGAGATGAGCACTGCTCCCTAGAGTTGAATTCAACTGGCTTTCAAGGAAGGGAAACCTTTACCTTTTTAGAGATCCATATATCCCTAGTCGTTGTCCCCCCCCCCCCCCCCCCCGCCGAACGACAGTTCCCAGATTCTTTTGAGGATAAAGAATGAAGTCTGCTAAATCAATTTATCTATGGATGGCCAGATTTTAAATTTATATTCATAAAATGAAGTTACTTGTTGAAATCACCCGTGAATTAAATGGGCAATTATACTAGGGAAAACATTGTGTTAGCCGCTTCCAGTTAAACCCAGTACCTTGTGATTCCCCCGTATTGGTTTAATAAAATATATATGTTTCTTTAAGTCATCAAAAATATTTTCAGGTGGTTAACTGTCTTGGTCCACAGTAGAAGAGCAAGATGCTAATCCAGTAGCACCTTAAACACCCATAAGATTTCCAGGTTATAAGCTTTCGAGAGTCAAGGCTCCCTTCTTGGATGGATAATAATGAATTTCTACAAATATATATAGTGGAAAGCATTGTTCCTTACCCTCTCTGGGATACTTCACTGTAGTTATCATTTACAAAAATGGTGCATTAAAACGTCATGATAACATCCCATGCAAAGAAGGCTTGTGTCTATACTATTATTGAATGTTTATTCAGTACTGTGCATTTGCTTTTTTATTAAAGACTCAGAAACAGGATGATCAAATGTTCCCTATTTCATACCTTTTTATATTCGTTTATATTTTGACACTGGCTTCAGATCTATTCTTCATGCCATTAGCTCTGCAGAGTGGCTTGTATCATGTACTCATATCACATAATTTCTACTCGGAGTTTATTCAGTATTTATAGATACAGTGTAATCATGTATGGGCTGCAGTCGCTGAAGTGGTTAAGACACTGAACTGCAGACCAGAAGGTCGGTAGTTCAGCAGTTCGAGACCCGAGTGCTGTATGATAGTGAGCTCCCATCTCTGGCCCCAGCTCCTGCCAACCTAGCAGTTCAAAAGCAAGACATTGCAAGTAGATAAACAGGTATCACTTCAGTGGGAAGGCAACAGTGTTCCGTGCACCTCGGCATCTAGTCATGCCGGCCACATGACCACAGAAATGTTTTTGGACAGCGCTGGCTCTTCGGCTTGGAAACGGAGATGAGCATCGCATCCCTAGAGTTGTATTCAACTGGCTTTTGAGCAAGGGAAACCTTTGCCTTTACTAATCATTTATATGTAGAATGTACCTATCATGTACAATGCTGATTTATTGACGCAGAAGTATAGAACAACAAAAAAAGCGTACGTTTTTACTGGGAAATGGGGTGAAAAGTAGAAGATGGTGCAAAAATCAAGAACCATGGGGCTTGATTCACACGAGGGTGAAGTGATATGAAAATGAATGGGTGTGTGCGTGTGTCAAATGATTTTTTTTTTAAATGCTTTCTAGAACCATTTCTGAAACTATTATTGAAGGAAGGATAGAAGGTAAAAATGTATCCAGACTTATTCCTCCCTTCCTCCAAATCATCCAGATTTTATTTTATGACAAATAATAAGAAAAAGAGATTGGATTTATACCACGCCCTTCACTCGGAGTCTCAGAGCGGCTTACAAACTCCTTTCCCTTCCTCTTCCCACGCCTTGTGAAGTAGGCGGGGCTGAGAGAGCTCTTTCCAGAACTGTCCTTGAGAGAACAGCTCTGACAGAACTATGGCTTGCCCAAGGCCATCCAGCAGCTGCAAGTGGAGGAGTGGGGAATCAAACCCGGTTCTCCTGGATAAGAGTCCGTGCACTTAACCACTACGAAGCAGGTGGAGAGAAGACACAAAACATTTAGTAAAACAGATGCTTGTCTGTGTGATGCTATGCAGAGTCATTCCAACCTAAACTCAGTGGTTTTGAGAGTCCTAAACTGGCGTAATTCTGCATTGGCTTACATTTTTAGGGCCAAACTGGACATGCTAGCATCCCAGTGGCCACCACAAGGACACAGCCACGATCAGGTTGACAACACAGTGCTCTTGTTCCCCTGTGCTTTTTCAAGTGCTGAAACAGCCATGTGTGGGATGAGTGCGAGTTTCCTCCTTCTTTCACCAGCAGAAAAGCTAGTAAGACAGAACTGAATATTTTGCATTTCTCCACCTCTTCTCCACATCAATGGCTCCTGCTAATGAGATAAAGGTGGAAATTGTGGCATCAGGTCACAGTAAGATTCCCTTAAGATGCAGGTAGAGCTAGACAGAAGGTTGCTATGTTGAGCAGTACAGTTCCATTTAGCATGATATTTTCCTTGGTACTTAAACTGGAGGTTTGGATTTTTGCTACATGACAAAGTATATCAGTTCTACAGACTGGCTTTAGGCCACCTTAGATGTGATACTAGGGATCCGAAACTGGGTCCCCAGATGTGTATCATAATGCAAAAAGTAATGCTTGGCTAGACATTGATGGAGGCCATGATGTTGGGGAAGAGGGTAAGCCTTTCCTCCAAGATAATCAGAAATGGTCTTTCTTGGATGCTTTAGGCCTTGGGCAGGGGAGAGGCAAGTGCAATAAGAACATCTGTCTCCACCCCCCCCCCCCAATTGTACTTAAAATGGCAAAGAGGAAATGGTAAACAGTTACCCCCTTGCCTTGTGTCACAGCCCAATTCATATTGCCCTTGGCTGCTTTTTGTAGCTAAATTATGATCATAGCTTTCATATGTAGTCTGGGTCTTCACATGAAGATGTGAATCTGCTTCATACTGAGCCAGGCCACTGATCTATCAAGGTCAGTGTTGTCTACTCAGGCTGGCAGCAGCTCTCCAGGGTCTTAAACACAGGTCTTTCACATGACCTACTACCTGGTCCTTTTAACTGGAGGTGCCAGGAATTAAACCTAGAACCTTCTTCATGCCAGGCAGAGGCTCTCCCACTGAGCCACAGCCCCTCCCCAAACTACCACAACACTTAGTTTCTACTTGAACAACACAGCTAATTGCAATCCTATGCAGAGTTAGCCCTGTCTAAACCCACTGTTTTCAATTAGTATAGTCTGGAGTAACTCTGCATACGATTGCATTATTGGTTCTGCATATCCCAGCCATTATTTCTGCAAGCTTTTCTTGGGACCAACAAGAGCACTCAAGAGTGTAAAATGAATGGCTGGGCTAATGCTTTTTCTTGGTGGGTGGGGGGGAGAAGGGTTAAAGACAACATTCGGAAGCTTGCAATCTTGGGTTGCCGAAGTTAACATTCTGTAGCACTCAAAGAAAGATTGTTTTTACCTTCAAGAGCAAGGCTACCTTTACCGAATGCAGTCTGAGCATTTATAAATACTTTATGATAAGATGTAGTTCAGTTCACGATGCTGGAAGGCTTATACGCATCCATTGCTATCTGTTTAAAACTGACGGCAAGGGAAAGTGCAGCCATGAAAGCATCTACAAAGAGCTCCATGCTGGCCAGCCGATTGCTGCCCAGCAGTTAGTATTCAGAGGTATAATGCCCCTGAACAGGCCCATAGCCAGGACTTTATAATTCAGTGGGCCTTTAAATAATTTGAGGGCACCCCCACACACAAACACACCCCACACACTGAATGGCTGGTGGGGAAAGCCGTCGCTGAAGGAGGAGGGCCGGCCAGCACTTCCGAAGCCACTGGCTTTGACCTCTCTAAATTGCCACCCCCCCTCCTGGGCTGGGTCTGTGGATTTCTTTCACCCTCGTGCTGGACCAGGAAGAACGAGAAGTCTCCCTCCAACGTCACCAGTCCGCTGGGCAGTCTCACTCAGGGCAACACGTTGTAAGCCATGGGCTAATAGCTAAGGCAAAGGGTGGGGGGAGCCACTTTGATGTAATTATGTGTATGATGGCATCAAGATTCTTTTTGAATGGTGTTTTACCGGGGAGCACTTCTGCTGCAATTGAATACAAATGCTGAGTTACATCAAGATTGGGGTTTTCCAGAGTTTTATCAGTATACAGAAACACACAGGTCACAACAAGGAAGACGATGGTGCTAGGAAAAGGACGTTGTGTATGCCCAGAGTTCTGTACAAATTTCAGAAATAACAAGCAAAACCGGTGGATTTTCAGTTACACCAGGTAACTGGGGGCTTGATTCTTGAGGGGGGGCAGTGATTTGGCCAAGAAAGAAATTCAGAAGCATCCTTAACTGAAACGATGCAGCCCAAAGTGCTCCAGCACAATAAAACTTTTAACTTTCTGAGAGGTTGTTTGAATGCATTTTGCAAGTTTCTTAATGGTTCTTGTTTTGACGCTTAATTGCTCTTTGGTTTTCTTCAACAATCAGGGATCACAGTGTGCGGCTGTCAATTGGAATGCTGCTGCTTATGCATTTCGGATCTTTCTGTCTGCCATAAACGCTTGTTTGCATTTATTTCCGAAAAAAGGTTCACACATCAGAAGTCTCTGGAATATTTCACAGATGCACGTTACATTTAATTGATGTCTGTTCTTTTCTCTTTAGATATACGAACATCTGGTATTTTTTTAATCCCCCCCCCAGCAAAATCTCCCAAGGGTATGAAAACCTGCTTGACAAAATACCTTAGTGATGAATTTTGCTTTAATAAATGTGCATTCTAGAGATGATTCATGGATTATATGATTCCATTCCATTATTTTCCCAACAGCTCGTGCTTCATTTCATCAAGGATTTCAATCAACACTGACTGATTAATTATCATACCACGAGTAGCCTTTTTGTTTAATAAACACTCATAATGAGCATGTTCAGTCTTGGCATATATAAATGTCACTGATATAAAACTGAAAATCTATTAAAATTAGATATGGGCACAAGAGGTACTTTATTGCCGCCCTTGAGCAGTTAAATTCTGCCAGTTAAGGCTACAGCAGCAGAGAGAAAACAAATTTGGCTGGCAAAATCTAAAGCAAAACTTCAGATTTGGGGGGAGGGGTTAAAATGAATGGCTGTACATATTTTCAAAATATACATTGATTTAGAAGATCTGTTGCTATGGTTTGAAGTGCAGAGTCCTGCCCCCACTTTATTATTGCTTTAGGGAGAAATAATCAGGAAAAGCAGCAAAGCGGGGGAGTTCATAATACTAATGTATTTGAAGGATCGTTTTCCTGTGCGCTCAACTGTGGCCTTCAGGCAGTCATCTGTTGGCTATCCTACCTCTTAGGGTGGCCTGTCTGGCTTCAACCAGAGCCCAGATCATTTCCATTGTAGCTCCTGGAATAGGTTCCCCAAAGAGGTGAGCAATTTCCCTTTCAGGTCTTCAGGAGGTGCTACAAGGCCATCTGTTTACCAGGGTTTTTGAGGGGATTTGAATGGCAGGCATCTTTTACTGGGGGGTGGGCAGGGGAGAGAGTCGGGGTTTGCTATTTTATTTTTGGTTTTAACTGAAAATGTTATTTTTAGCTATTGTTGTTAGCCCCCTTGAACCATGAGAAAAGGCAGGATACAAATGTTTTAGGGAATAAATAAACAGGAAAACAGGATTGCCTCTCCATTCCACCATTGTGGAATGTGGTCTAAAAGAGCAAGTGTACTGTCATGGTTAAAAGCGGTGGACTCTAATCTGGAGAACTGGATTTGATTCCTCACGCCTTCACATTAAGCCGGCTGGGTGACCATGGGCCAATCACAGTTCTCTCAGAAATCACTCTATCCCACCCACTTCACTAGATGATTGTTGTGGGGAGAAGAAGGGAAGGTGATCGTGAGCCACTTTGAGACTCTTAGGGCACAGGAAAGTGGGGTATAAATCTCTTCCTCCTGTTCACCTTGGGTCAGTCACAGTTCTCTCAGAGCTGTTCTCTCACTAGCAGTTCTTGAAAGAGCTCTCTCAGTCCCACCTACCTCACAGGGTGTCTGTTGTGGGGAGGGGAAGGGAAAGGAGATTGTCAGCTGCTCTTTTTCGGGTAGTGAAGCGTGGGGTATAAATCCAATCATCTCCTCCTCCTCCTCCTCCTCCTCCTGATAAGCAGAGTCTCTAAAGGGGTTGCTGTCAGAATGATCATTGTAGGAAACCAATGCTTTCACATTATTACCATCAAAAAAGGAAGAAGAGGCCAACGACAAAGGGGAGGGGAGGAACTGGAGGGTTTTGGTGGGTGTGAGGAGTGGAAGAAGTCCATCAGCATGTGAGGGAGTGATGGCAAAAGGCCACTACTGTTTGAGAGAAGCAGAGCACAGCTGTCTGGCCCTGTAGGTTGCTTTGGTAGCTGTTGAAAGACAAACAATTGTGGGGATGGAAACTGAAAAGAAAAACTTGCATAACTCAATATGTATCAAAATCGTTTCAGTCCACATAACTAAATTTAACTATCATTTCCCAAGCTACTAATTTTCACTTTTGATGCGGGTTATCACTCAGAAACCATTGCCAAATTAAGTCCATCAGTGCATTCAAAAAGAATGTTGTAAATAGTTCAGGGATAGCACACAATGGGGCTCTATCACTATTTACCATTGCATTTTCACTCAAAAGGCTACACTCTTTTTTCCCTTCATGCTCTAGTAATTCTTTCGTGGCCAAATCAATTGAAAATTGACTTCCAGAGATTTCTCAAAGTTTAACTCATGTCTGAGAGCCTGTAGACTGGCTTATAAATGATTAACACACCTTCTGGCGTGCTGGAGATCTATCTATCATGATTGGTATTTCACATTTCAAGGCTGCGTTGAAAGGATGGAGTATTTTTTATCTAACAGAGAATGCAAAATGACTCTTCCTATCAATGGTAGTATGATATGATAGGAAAGTGCAACTCTAAGAAGTGTTTATGTCCAGGCTTTGGTTGTTGTGCCACACAGTAAGTGGTTGCTTATGCTAAGTTCGGATAAATAAGAAAGGTACAGTGATGCACATGAGCCCACTGCATGTGTCAACCCCATATGTTCAGTGAATGTATGGGAAGGGTAAGTGGCATGCTGGCCACATCTCCTGCCTCCATACAATCACCTGGTCACCTACAGAGACAACCACATGGAAAATGTGGCCATGCAAGCTCTCCTTCCCCATGATCAGTGACGCTCACTGTGGAACACTGGTGATCATGGGGAGCAAGAGTTCCCATGTCCACTTCCTCTGCATGGTCATCTTGCAGATGACCAGGCTATTGTGTGGGATGGCACCCTCTCTCCCACTCACCTTCCCCAGACTTTCAGGGGATTCATGGGGGCTGTCATGTGCACCAGCCTATGGGAACTCAGGGAGAAGATGTATGATGCTTCCAGTGACTATACAGTTGTCACATACATGCTGGCAAAGGGGAAATTAGACTGAGCAGCATGAAGCAACAACAGGTATGTGGGAGAACGGGGAATGGGAAAGCAGAATTCCCCCTGATTTGTGTGAGCGTGAGTATGCCCAGAACACTGCTAATGCCCCTCACTGTTCTGTCTGGATAGGTGAAAAGTAACCCGACTAACAGACTCAAAGTCTTTGCGAACAGCTGAAAGGTTCACTGAAAAATTAGCTCCTTGTCAATGGCCAGTAGAATGGGCTACAAGTGTTCAAGTATTCCTAGATGAGGTCTGTATGGTGGCGGTGGTGGGCTGATCCATGGTCTGGCTTGAGAAGTGAACTCAGTGTCTGATTCAGTTCTTGAAACCATAGATCTGTACCTTGACAATGTGCCCAGATCTCTTCCATTCACAATCCATGTCTCTTCATTTTGTTGTAAAGCTGCATCTGAGAAGATAGACATTACACTTGAAGGTCATACAATGGTACTAAAATGAAAGTGTTTTGGCTAGGGTTTGGACCCTTTAAAATTACTGCTACCTTGTTGTGATGGATTAAGGCAACCTCTCCCTAGGTGCTGTCCAAGATCCTTAAGTGCCAAACCCTGCCCTGCTACTAAAGATCCACTCTATTACTTGCTATCTGAGAGGTCATATGATAACCACCTTCAAGTACTTGAAGGGCTGTCATATGGAGGATGGTATGGAGTTGTTTTCTGTTGCCCCAGAAGTTCAGACCAGAACCAACTGGTTGAAATTAAATCAGAAGAGGTTTCAGCTAAACATTAGGAAGAATTTCCTGACAGAACGGTTCCTCAGTGGGACAGGCTTCCTTGGGAGCTGGTGGGCTCTCCATCTTTGGAGGTTTTCAGACAGAGGCTAGATGGCCATCTGATAGCAATGCTGATTCTGTGAACTTAGGCAGATCATGAAAGGGAGGGCAGGAAGGGTTGCATTAGTGCTTAGTTCTCATGGCCCTTTTTTACAACCCAGGGAAATGCTGATCACCACTTTGGGGTCAGGAAAAATTTTTCTCCAGGCCATTTTGGCTGAAGATCCTGGAGGTTTTTGGTCATCTTCTGAACATGGAACACTGATCACTGGGTGTGTGTGTGTTTTGGGGTTTTTTGTGTGAATTCCCTGCATTGTGCAGGAGGTTGGACTAGATGACCCTGGAGGTCCCTTCCAACTTTATGATTCAATGATTCTATCTCTTACCCTGCTTCAGTTCACATCCTGTTGATGCTTGCTCACTGGGATCTCAGTACAGCCACAGTAAGGCACCAAACAGCTTTATGTTCTCTAGGATTAAGGCTATCCAGAATTCAGAAAGTCTTCAGAGCAGAAATACATTTTTTTAAAGGAACCAACAATAGCTGGGAACTATTTCTTTTCCCAGGAGATACTGATGAAAAATATATTGACATTCTATTTCATTACAGTACCTTCACTGAGCTCCTATTCCATTTGGCTGCATTTTGAAGGCCAAATACTTTTAAAGGGGGGGGGGGGATGGTTTTTTACCACTGTGCCAAACTCTGTGCCTGTGGAAAAAATGAGGAAGGGGAGGATTTACCTCAAAAATGTTAAAAGGAATAAGGGAACAATTCCACAAACAGCAATTGCAATACCAAATCCAGTACAGACTTTAATGTACCCATTATGTTGGCCATTAAGCATATGGAGAGCTTAGTTTTCGTCATTGGCTCAGAAGGAAAGAGCAGATTCAGTCTAAACCTATAATAAGAGTAAAATTGGTCAGAGATGTAGCTGTATAATATGCTTGGAAAGAAGATGTCTGTTGCTAGATTTTGGCAGCTTTTGCCAATGAAAGAATACCTCTTGGAGCTCTTGGCAGAATCCTCATTGCCTGCTAGATTTGTTCAATGAGGGAAAATCAATTCCACAGATTGATCAAAAATAATCAGGGGAAATACTATGGCTCCATTTTGATTTTTAGCCAAATAACTTATTGGAAGGAGAAACAGAATATAGTTTGGTTTATAAACTCCAGATGGTTGGAGAAAAGTCTACCAAAAATAGACAGAACGCATACAGTGCTTGATACTTGTGGCCCTTTCTTACATGCCCAGGGTAATACCGATCACCACTTTGGAATCAGGAAGCAATTCTTCTCCAGGCCAGTTTGCCAGGGATGCTGGAGAGTTTTTGTTTATTTTTTTGCTATCTTCTGGGCATGGAGCAGGGGTCATGGGGAGTATTAGTGAATTTCCTGCATTGTGCAGTTGACCCTGGAGGTCCCTTCCAACACTATGATTTTATTATTCTAATTAAGGTCTATTGACCTTTTACAGAGAAATAGATGTTCACCTAGTACAGTGCAAGGGATATAGTGATAAAATGCAAAGTGTTCAAACACATGAAGCAGAGCCTTGTCATGAGTGATGGGGGAAAGGGATAGAGTTGTAGGAAATGGGGACAGAAGTGGAATTGAGAGATGTCATTGAGGGGTATGGATCAGAGAAGGAACTGGAACTTCAGCATTCTGAGACTAGGGCACAGCTCTCACTGAGATGGGAAGTCTGTTTCTGTATTTTACCTCTTCCAAGTGCAGGTGGTTGGCATCCTATGCTACTCCATAGGAAATATAATCTTTATTACATACAAAATTAGATACCAAGGAGAAGAGCGGAGCTGCACCCATCCAAATCCAATGAAATTTAACTTTACTAAGGATGGTATTAGTCTTTTTCCTGACATGGTAACATTCTATGAGGAGGGAATTCTTTAAGTATATCAGCATAACAGAAAACGTACTAATAAAAAAGGCATACACCTACAGATAATTATCATGCCAAATTTGCCCACTCAATTTTTGTGTTATTAATACGGGGGGTGGGGGACGGGGGATGGTTAGACACAGTGACACTTATCATATCAATCCACTCAGGAAAATCTGAAGCTTCCTCCCACTTAAGGAACCATTCTCCAACTCGAGTGACTCTTTTTTCAGTGAAAAAGTCACTTACAGTGCAACCTAAGCAGAGTTACGTGTTTCTAAGCCCATTGATTTCAATTAACTTAGAAGGGTGGAACTCTGCTTCAGACTGCACTATTCAGCTAGAGGAAGGCTCTGCATGATGGAGGGGAGACTTCAGCTTTTGTTGCATGGAGCAGAGGGACATTCTGAACTGGAGGGCCCCAGCTAGCCTGATCTCACCAGATCTCAGAAACTAAGCAGGGTAAGGTAAAGGTAAAGGTTTCCCTTGCTTGAAAGCCAGTCAAATCCAGCTCTAGGGTTGCAGTGCTCAATTCCATTTCCAAGCCGAAGAGCCAGAGCTGTCCAAATTTGTCTCCATGGTCATGTGGCCGGCATGACTAGACACTGAGGTGCACGGAACGCTGTGACCTTCCCACTGAAGCAGTACCTTGTTATCTACTTACAATTTCTTGCTTTCGAACTGCTAGGTTGGCAAGAGATGGGACCAGAGATGGGAGCTCACTCCATCATGTGGCACTCGGGTCTTGGACTAACAACCTTCTGGTCTGCAGTTCAGTGTCTTAACAACTGAGCCACCATGGCCCAAGCAGGATAGGCCTTGGTTAATATTTGAAAGGGAGACCACCAAGGAAGTGCAGGGTTGCTACACAGAGGCAGGCAATGGCAAACCACAGTGGAATACCTCCTGCCTTAAAAACTCTATGAGGTTGCCATAAGTCAGCTGCAACTGGATGGCACTTCCCACAGATGGTGAGACACATGCATATATCCTGTGATCCCCCCCCCCTTCCTATAAGATGTTCAATGAGTGGCCAATTTCACAATTGTTAACCAATCACATATCTTCTAAAAGTATTCCTATTTAGTACATTTTAAACAATCTCTTTCCGATATTTGGCATACAACAATGGATGGTTATCCAGTAAAGGACAGGACTCGTAATAATGGGTTTGAATTAAGGAGGGGAAGGCACTAGCTGGATATTAGGAAAAACTTATTTACAGTAAGAGTTGTGCAACAGTGGAATCAGCTACCTCGGGAGGTGGTAAGCTCCCCCTTACTGGCAATCTTTAAGCAGCAGCTGGACAAGCACTTGTCAGGCCATCGCAGCCTCTTGGAAATTCTCCACCCCACCAAATATACAAGCATGGAGAAATAAATGCTGGGAACACTTTGTGACGGACAAGATAGCAGACACCATCAAAGGGCGATTGTCCAAAACCAAGAAGACTCACTCATCTTTCATTAGCACATGGTTCTCTTTCCTTCAATACATGGCAGAGAATAAAATCACCCCTTCCAACCCACATTACATAAAATGGCTTCATTTTTAACTACTCACCATGATCTGAGCACCCACTCCATCATTTCTAAACTCCACTATCACTAGTCAAAATGAGTTAGGAAGCAGGGTTTATATTAATATTATGCATTTAAAATGTTTACAGGTTTATGAATTATATTATGTATGTTTTGTTAACTTTGTATGTACTCATGGACCACATGCCTTGTTTATAACATTGGTCTTTCTCAATAAAAAGTTTAAATTAAAAAAAAAACACTTGTCAGGGATGCTCTAGGCTGATCCTGCACTGAGCAGGGGGTTGGACTAGATGGCTATGGCCCCTTCCAGCTCTGTAATTCAATTATTGTAAAACAGCTCAGAAATAGAATTTTCCACTGGAAAATCAGCAGGGGAGGAGAAAGTTAAAGAGCTCTTCTTTCCCCTCATTGTTTTCCTTCTCAAATAGCATCCCCATCACCTGCATTTGAAAATAAAAAAACACCTTTTCAAATGATGGTGGAAGAAAATGACATACATTGTTTCTTCCTAAAGGTAAAGTTGGTAAAGCAATGAAGAGTTAACAAATGATAGAAAAAAACAAAAACAATCAACTGTAGGAAGAGAATTCAGGACAACATCTTTGGTTGATGGTTATGAAACAGCCACTTCTCCATACCCCCCCCCCCGCCCCCATTAAAAGCAGGCATTTTGGGGGAAAGCTTAAAACAACATCCTTACAAGAGCATGAACTCTGCCAGCCCTCTCCTGTTGTTATATGCTAAATGGCTTTGAAGTCAAAAGATCTCACTTTAGATTGCTTTGCCTGATATTGGTAGCAATGCCGAATAAAGCAGAGAGCACAGAGGATGAGCAAATTTTATTACCATAACTCTATTTCCTTAATTCCATCGCTATAAACATACTCGGCAACTTCAATAACTGAGAGCAGATTGTGTTGGAGAACATCTACGGAGGAGGCGCCCGTAAAAATGTGCTTCTGGCTAAAACAGAAAATGAGTGTAATCAACTCTAAGGCTGACAAACAGTGGCGTAGCCTCCGAATCACAGGTTCAGTGGGTACCCTTTTATTATGGCCATTCCGTAATATATAAATCTAAGGCCTATTGCCTTTCTGAGGAGGCCTTTTAAAATCATTGCTACCAACGTGCGACATGTAAACAGAAAGATCCTGCCATAACAGGATATCATAGCCTTGATTTTTCAAGTCCGTTTGGCCTGACTTTGGAATAGAGTAGCATTAAATTCTTTGGTCTGTTTCCAAATTTCGTCAATTATCTCAATTACTCTTCAGCTCTCTCTCTCTCTCTCTCTCTCTCTCTTTTTGTTCTTGCCATTTGTTGCCTTCCCACATTATCAGAAAAAAACAGCCTGCTCCGTTTCACAGCTCTCTGCCAGATCCGTGTTAGACAGCAGCCGTCTCTGCCTTCCATGTATCAATATCCATTCCAGTCATACCAAGGCCAACTGGTAAATGAGGGGGGAAAGGACCCCAGAGATTCATTAGATATCCGGATAATATATTTGGGGGATGTGACCAGAATGGGAAATTAGTTCTTAATTTTAAAAAGCCAGTTTGTGTCTTTGCTTATCCTCATTTTCATCAAATTAAATGAGCAAATTGAAAAGTACTGATATCTCTTTTCCTTCAGGTCATTTACAGGTGTTCAGATTATCATCCTGAGTCATCAATACCCTTAGAAGACCCTCAGAATTTTAACTTGCAGTGGAATTTAACAAGGGGGGGGGGCGGGCAAGTTAACCTCATTCCCTATACAAGGGTCAAAAGTAGGAATGAGCTAATATTCTTCTTCTTCTTTTATATAAGACATTTTATTAGTAGCTAATATTCTTTGTTTTGTTTCTTACATTCTTTAACATTGTGGCCAGTGGTTTCAGTTCTCAGCTTTCTCAGGTTTTACCATAGAGTTTCTGGTGATTCCTAGAGGTTCCCTAGGTCACTTTTGTGTTTTCCCCAGAAATAATGTCACACTCTAGTTGATGTTGCTCACCTCCCATTTCCCCTCCTCCAGCCCTCCATCCAGTTGCCAGGCTTGATTCATTTGTATACTCTGTGCATACCGTAGGAGTTAAAATGTCAGACTAGGATCTGGGAGACTTAAGTTTGATTATAACTTTTCTGTGGAAGTTTGCTTGGTGACCTTGAGTCAGCCTCTTTCTCTCAACTTAACCAACCTGCAGCCCCATAGCTAGGGATATTTTTGGGTGGGGGCCTTGAGGGGGCACCAGCTAATTAAACCAAAGTTAATTAGTGAAACTCCTTAGAAGCCAGCCTTCTTCTAAGGCAGCCCTGCACCCCCACCTGACTCCAGGGCAGATGAGGGGGGTAATGGCCAGCAGCCGCAGCTTCCTCTCGCCCCTGGAGCACTGCATACCTCCTCAAGTTGTAAAGCTAGGCAGGGAGAAGCAGGCAGTGGGCAGCAGTGGCATCCAGGAGGGGGATTGGCAGGGAAGGGGGGGAGGAAGAGATCTAACTGTGGGAGTAGGAAGAGGCAGCAGGACACTCTCCCCAGTCCACTCACTCAGGCTAGCCCAGCAAGCCCACCTGCCCACCCACCACACCAACGAGCAAGCCAGGCACCTCCTGCTGCTGGAACTGCCACCACCTCCACTGCTGCTGTTCTAGATGTTGCTGGCTGGGAGTGGAGCGAGGCCGGTGGAGAAGCAGCCAAGGCACCAGTTGTCTGGCAGCCAGGTTGGAGGCAGCATGGCACAGGCAGCGAGTTGAGGCACTTTGGTGCTAACCTGGGAGGGAAGGGCCCAGAAGAAATGCTAGGGGGCTGGGCCCTGTGGGCCCCATGTTAGCTACGGACCTGCCAACCTGACAGGAAGGTTGTTATGGGGATATATGGAGAGGAGACTATTTTATGCTTTGGCTGCCCATTAAGGTGAAAAGTGAGGCATAAATAGATGCCTAATAAATAAATACATTACATCCACACAACGTGTATATACTGTGTAGCGCTGAATTAATAGCCAACAATGACTGTCAAAAATGTATATATTTGACAGGAAACATTTGGTACAAGGTCAGGGAAAATGGTCCAATAATAATCCTGGCTCAATCTACCCAGGAAGCAAAATGAAAATGGAGGACGTTCAGTTTGAAACAATTGGGGGGGAATTCACAACCATCCCTGACCAAAACTCAAGTGTACAGCAGACACTTCGTACAGAAAAGCTCCTAAGTTTAGGATTCTCCTAAAGAAATTCTCCTACCTGAGTCCTTGAAGAGCTACTAAGACCAAGGCAGCTCCTATTCCTGGCCCGGCTTGTGAACCTGACAAACTGCACGCTACTTAAATTCTATCTGCTTGTACAAAAGCATGGGTGATTAAACACCAAGGTTGAGTGAGCTGTGCATTCTTGATGGCTCATAATAAAGCAGAAGGCAAAGGAAATTCTCAAATGTGCTATATCCACCTCTCCAGTTGGGAGGCATTCATAATGCCTGTGGCACTCCGGCTAACTCCATCCTCAGGAGCAGAACCAACCTTCTGACCCAAGAAGAGGAGAAGAGGCCGGCCCAATGTCTGGCTAGTCCCAAAGTTCTGGCATAGTTAGAATTCTGAAAATGCATCCCTCAGATTCTCATTCACTTCCAAGTTCCTCCTGTCAGTGCCACACATACCCCTGTTCTTCTTCCCCATCCCTGCAGTCATTTTCTGCTTTCATGGCAAGACGGGCTTAGAGGGGTTTTCAAAAGATGAAGGTAACAGTGATTCAAGCTCTATCCAGTTTGGTGTAGTGGTTAAGTGCGCGGACTCTAATCTGGGAGAACCGGGTTTGATTCCCCACTCCTCCACTTGCACCTGGCTGGATGACCTTGGGCAAGCCATAGCTCTGTACCAGCTGTTCCCTCAAGGACAGCTTGGGAAAGAGTTCTCTCAGCCCCACCTACCTCACAGGGTGTCTGTTGTGGGGAGGGGAAGGGAAAAGGAGTTTGTAAGCCACTCTGAGACTCCCTTGGGGAGTGGAGGGCGGGGTATAAATCCAATCTCTTCTTCTTCTTCTTCTTAGTTAAAAGTTACTTAAAACATGTCTTTCCTGATCTTCTCCCTGAAGGGACCCAAAACGATCTGTAACTGTAGGGAAAAAATAGAGTCAAGAGACCGTAGGAAGAAACACTTTAAATAAAACAAACCAAGATTAATTAGCTATATTGTGGCCAGTCTTGAATCCAGTGGGCCATTTTGTCCAAGGCCAAAGGTCATGAGCTACAGGAGCCTTTGAAGATATTATCATTTATTTAAGGAGGGTGTTTTACTTCTGATGAAAACAAATAATTGGTCTTACTCAAACTGCTTGTTTCTAATTGTAACAATTCATAGACGCTAAGACAAAACAAATACTTAGGCTTGTCAAATGAATTTCTTTTGATTACAAGGAAGTCACTGATTCTCCCTGAAGCCTCATCTGGAAATGTGGCAGGCAGCCTCGCCTATGAATGAAGATTGGCTATGACACAGGACAACATTCTGGGTCTACCTGGAGAAAAGTACTTTTTAGAAAAACTGAATTTCTATGCCTTCTTATGACCGTGAACGCAGCATATTAAGTCAGAACAGACAGAGAGGGTAAGTAACATTACAAGTCAAAATTGGGAGCAGGAAGGCTTCGTATTTGGAAATATCTGAAATTCTTCCTTGCTGCTGTTGCTTGGTGGTAGTGTGACAACCACTTCTCAGCTTTTCTGCCTCCTTCTCTGCCTGGTTCTTCTGAGGGATTCTGGGAAATGTAGTTCCTAGAATACCTGACACACAACGTAATGAGGTGTGATGATAAATTCTGTGAGGCACACTGAGAATTCTAGGAAATGTAGTTCCCAGAAATACCCAAACTACATCCATACACTGCATTCCATTTGATACTGTGAATTATTGTTGCTATAGCAAGTACTTGCAACTGGATTATCTTGTCCACATGTGAAAATGGGGGTGTGAATGATTGCTAGAGTGCAACTGTGGAGCAATATCCAGAAATGGGTGGACACAGCTTGAAATTAGCATCTGAGTTACTGTGGAGCAGGGAGCAAAAATAGAGCAATGGAGGCAGGCATGGAGACCTTCTTTTATTCAGACAATTGATTGGCTGGCCCACCTCCTCTGCATGCCTTTTGGCACCATCAGATAAATAAGGGCAGGAATAGGGTTTGACTGCTGATAGGATTGCCAACTTCCAGGTGAAACCTGGAAATCTCCAGCTATTACAATTGATCTCCAGATGACCAACATCTGTTTTCCTGGAGAAAATGGCTGCTTTGGAGGGTAGACTCGGTGGCACTGTACCCTGCTGAGGTCCCTCCACTCCCCAAACCTCACCCTCTCCAAGCTCCACCCTCAAAATCTCCAGGTATTTCCCACCCTAGAGTTGGTAACTCTAACTGTTGCTGATGACATTATAAAGAGTACCATAGGCTTCCAGCCATTTCCCCTCAGGAGAACAGGTAGGAATGTCAGACCCCCGGTGGAGGCAGGAGTCCCCTACCACCAGGCCCTGCCCCCTAGCTGCCAATCAGCGGGCTGGTGGGGGAACCTACTAGTAGAAAGAGGAAGGTGCAGTCCATGTCACCAGTGTTGCACAGGAATGTCATCTAGTAGGCATGGGCAGGCAAGCCAGACACATTCAGGTGCTCATAAAAAGTCCAGATTTGAGACCCAGAAGTCCACAAGCCAAAAGTGTACAAGCCAGGGGGTCATTACCAGAAGGGGTGAAGCAGAGAGCATAATCAGGGGGTCCAAGGGTCATCCACAAGCCAGAGAGTCACAAAGCCAAAGTCCCAAGCCAGTTCAAGGTCACATGAAGAAAGCAGGGAGAGGCATTGTGGTCACAGAGTCCAACATAATGACTTCTTGCTTCCACAACATACAGTCTCCCATCCCCGGGTTTTATAGGCACTTCCTAACAAGCCCTTGTTAGCAGCCAGCTGCTTGGGAGTCCTGCTGCAACTACTCTAGGCTGTCATCAGCAAAAGCTGGCAACGGGCCAGGAGACTTGTACTCTGCCTCCTTGCTTGCAGCTCCCTTCTAAGCTTCTGTCTCCGGCTCTTGAAGGGTGAAGGTGAGCCTGATGGACTGGTCTTAATCACTTGAGTCTCACCTGCTGCACCAGAGCTGGGTGGTGGCTCTGGATCAGCTGTTGGTGGTGAGCCTTGGTTAGTCGGCAGCTCTTCAGCCTGTTTGCTGGCTTCTGCTGACTCAGAGACAGCCATGTGTGGTTTCCCTTCTCCTGATGAATCCTCTTCCCCTGAGCAGTCCTCCTCCCCTGAGGACTTCATGCTGAGCTCAGGCTGACCCATGACAAGGAAGTGATCTCATCCTGCCAGCAACTTCCAGACAACACTCTGGTATTTGGGCAAAAACTCTATAGCAGAAGCCAGTTTTAGCATAGAGTTTCTGCCCAAATACCAGAACATCACCTGGAAGTTGCTGGTGTGATGATGTCACTTCCCATGTGGTGCTGGTGATGTGCCCTGGGCCTTTCCGTTTCTCCTGGTAAGTTCCCCTCCATCCCCTGCTGCTTGCCAGGAAGGATCTGACAACCCTAAGAAGAGTGCTCAGAAGAACCTAGGCTCCTTCTGGACTACAAACAAATAGCTGGATCTGAGTCCATTTCTGACGTAAGCTGGGGGAGTGGATGGGAGGCAGCTGACCCACCAAAAGCTACAGCTGCAGGTTTTTGAGAGCTGGCAGGCATGTAGAAATCCAAAGAAAGAGAAAAACATTTTTAAAAAAAATTCTGGCATTTTGGGAGCTCCGGTTTCTCCCTTCCAGACTGTGTACAAAATGCTAAAACATCTCATGCATGCAGTCTGGAAAGAATGAAAAATGGCTGTAGTGCCTCTGCTTCAGAGTTCTCACAACCTTTCAGCTCTTTCAGTCCTTGTAAATGTCTAATTGATTAATCCATTTGTAAGTGGATGAGTAAGCAGCAGACGATGTGAGATTTTTGTTTAAAAAAACCCAGGATTGTGGGAGTGTTATTCTTTTCACACTTTTCATAATTCAGGCTTATTTCTAAGCAAATTGGGGGGGGGGGGGAGTTTTTAACTATATGAAGGCAGTTTTGTTGAGTCTCGCAGTTCCTAATCAATTTAATTGCTTCCAACGTATTTTCCATATGGGATTTTTTAAAAAAACAGCAGTATGCGAACTGTGTTAATAATCGTTAATTTTCTGGCTGGCGACTGATTTTTAAGTGAAGTCCTGTTTTGGATTGTGCAGGCCTCAAGTGCTGGCAATAATGGATTTCCACAAATGGGCCAGGACTGGACTTACTCTTCTGTGAAGATGCAAAAGGCAAGGACCTCACCAGCCCCATTCACAATGTGTGCAGCAATACAGCCTTTGGCAGAGCTCTCCCTTTTTTTGAGATGGGCAAAACCAAAGCATTTCTTCTGATCAAAAAGGGAGCCCTGGAAATCAACCACAGTAGTTTGCTAACTGCCCATTGCTGCCCCCACCCTCCTTTGCCTGCCCTCGCGCCAGAGACTGGCAGGGAGAAATTGGAGGGGTTTGGCGTGGAATCCCATGATGCCGCAACATCATTTCTGGCTGCATAACCAAATGTGATGTCACCATGCCATGGGATGCTGTAGAATCCCCACAAATGCTGTGGTTTTTACTCTAGAGTTTGGAGAAAATCCTAGTGCATCCTGTGATGTGATGTCATTTCCCATTAAGCAGCTGGAAATGAAGTCACAGCATTGTGGAATGCCATTTTGGTGAGTCTCTCTGTCTCCCCTAGTCTACAGGTAGGATTTGTGGCTCAGAGCTGGAACAGAGCTTGGATGGAGAAGTTCAACCCAAGCATCTCTAGCTAAAAAAAAAAAAAAAAAAAAAGGCTAAGAGATGTGAAAGACCTTTGCCTGAGAGCTGCTGCCAGCCAGAGAAGACAGTGCTGACCTTGACAGACACATGGTCCACTCTGCTTCATTATAAAGCAACTGCATGCATGTGTTCGGGCATACTTGCCCAGGGGAACAAAATAACTTGAAGTGGCCCTGTGCATACTAAGATTTGCTGTTTGGTTAGATGCAGTTTAACACCGAGCCGTGGTTTGGCACAAAGTTAACAAGAACTACTCTGGCACTGGCATGCTTTCCCTCCCTCCCTCCCACCTTAATGTGACTGAAGTTAATGAGTGGCTTCCATTTCAGCACAAACTATGTCTAAAATGGGCAAACTGTGGTTGGTGCTTCGCTTCCAATCCATTGTTTAAAGCTGGTTTGTTGTAGAGGAAGGTGGCACATCACACAAGGTCATAGGGAAGGCCCTGCCAATTATAAGCAATTTCAAAGCCTCCAAGATTTTTTTCCTTGGGAGTTTTCCAATAATTTGGCAAACCCTTTCCTGTCTGATCTGAGAGGCAAAGTTCTCATTATTAAAAAGCAGCCCTGGGCAGGGAGGTAAGTATGATTCCTCTCCCGGGTACTTTTATTGTGAGCCTTTTCTTTTAAAAAAATATATGATTGAAAGAAATCCCCCTGCTAGCCCTTCCCCTTTTAATGGTCAAGGGCCATGAGAGGAACAATGTAGAGCTCTGTTGTGCCCTATAGAGATCCTACTGTGCCTGTCAGATTGTATTGTGCCCCATGTCCCTTTGTGAGTTGACCTATTTTTCTCTTCCCATCAGAGTCATTCCTCAAGCCAGATTTAAAACCACACTGGTTTGCTAGTGTCCATGGAAGACTAAGCCCATGATCTACATGGTAGCAATCCCAAATTCCTGGTTTGCCTTGCTTGTGTTACTAGGCACATCATCTAATTTGGGGGGGGGGGGGGAATCCAGGAATAGGATCAAGCTCCCAGCTGTATTAAAAAAAGATATAGCCGGCCCCGGCTTTTCCCTTGGTCCACAGCCCCCAAAAGTTAAAAGGCCATTCCTGAATAGCGCATGTGATGTTTATCCAGGTTGACAGGGTCTTTAAATGATTAAGACAAGGGCCCCATTTTTCCCTTCTCACTTTGTCCAAGTCTGGAATGTCTCAGCTGTCCGTGAAACTGATGCAAGCTGAAATGTTGCCCTTTCACATGTGAACCCCTCCACTGTGGGGATTTCCCCCCCAAAAAGCATTTTGCACTTACGCATTTGTCAGGAAGCTGGGCTTTCAGCAACTTGGAGAGGTTAAAATAATAATAATACGAGGCGAGCACTGTCTCCAAATCAATTTGCCATCGCCGCCATCTCCACATTCCCCAAGCCATACACAGAACTGATTTACAGACAAATATTACATTTTCTTTTTTTTTAAATGCAGTAAACACAATTTCAGTTGCAATAAAGTTCAGGTGTAAAAAAAAAAAAACATTTCGGGCAAGCCCTAAGTAGGCTTATTTCTTATTTTTTTCTTATTTGTTTTTCTGCAGCGTTTCATTTGTGTGTGCATGTATACTGGTCAGGTCAAGGACAAAAATGAAAAGTATGTCAGACTGCCCACATTTCAAAACCAGAATGAATTTTAAATCGTTAGACATTTACCTGGTTAAACCAGAAGGAGCCGACTGCAGAGGAGAATGAAATTCTGAAACAATAAAGGAATGGAACAGGAGAAATCCAGTCATCCCTAGAAGGGTGCTGTATGTTGCATAAGGCAGATACGCCTTGCCTAGTAAATAGCTGCTGGCTACTAAATTAGGATTGTTCACTTGGATTGTTCACTTTATTTCAACACATACATGAAGCTGTCTTATAGTGAGCTGTCTTACATTGTCTACTCTGTCAGGACTGTCTACTCTGTCAGTGGCTCTCTAATGTCTCATTTATAGCCTGATCTTTTTTAATGGGAGAGGCCAGGGATTGAACCTGGGACCTTCTGTATACCAAGCAGACAATTTGCCAGGGAGCCATGGCTCCGGCCCGTTCTGTAGTCTGGCCAGGTTGAATTATTATTTTGAACAAGTGGATGCCTCTTGTTTTTTGTTTGAAGTAAGTACAACGTCATAAAGGTGGGAAAATCCCCTCCAAATATAGGTTCCTTTTTTCCCGTTGTTCAGTCTATATTTCCTGAAACAGTGTGTTTTATTTGCTTGTTTTAATGAGCTTAGGACTTAACATCATGTCCATAGTTTTTGTTCCATTATATTCGTTGTGTTCGATTTGGTTTTATGTATGCTGGAATTTGTTTTGTTGTTAAGATGTCTAAATTGTTATTTTTTAAAAAATTATGAATTTTCACAGTTAAATATTTTACTAGTACACTGTATTCTGCAATTCAAGATCTATCCAAGTTCTTGGGAATTGCAGATGTATTTTCATAGGATTCTTGCTGTTCCAAGCAATACTGTCTTCCGGGGCTGAGCTGGTATTATTTGTTCAGTGCCCAGAATATCCAAGTGTTTTTGAGACATATTATTGTTATTAACAAATACATATCCTGTCTTTCTGCACTTAGAAGGACCACCAAGGTGGCTAACAATTTAAAATATATGTGAAAATTACATTATGAAACCATTAAAATCAACATGCATCATAAAACTATTTTACAAAGCATTTTAAACACAGTTAATATACATATAAAGTGGTTAAAATACAGACGAAACTTAAAAAGCATTGGTTAGGAAGGAGGGATCAATGAGGGAATGCTAAATGGAGCAAAACAGCCTTCATCCATTGGCAGAAACAGGTGAAGGAGACAGGTGAATCTCCCAGGGGAAAGCGTTCCAGAACATGACCCTGGAGGTCCCTTCCAACTCTGTGATTGTATGACCAAGAAGGCCCTCTCCCAGGTTGCCACCTGCCTTATCCGAGAAGGTGGGTGCACCTGAAACAGGGCCTTCCTCTGAAGATGACTGTAATGGTCAGGCAGGTTCATAAGGGATTAGGTGGTCCTTCAGATATGTTGGTCCCGAACCATGTAGGTCTTTGAAGGTCAAGACCAGCACCCTGAATTGTGCCCAGAAACAAACTGGTGAGCGATCCTCTTCCTTTAGGATTATACAAAGTCTCTATGTTAACTCTGTGATTCTGTCTGTTCTCCAGCTCAGCAGAACATTTCGTTCACTTCATTTATACCCTGCTGTCCTCCCCAATGGGGACCCAAAGCAGCTTACATCCTCCTCCTCTCTTCCATTTTTTTCTCACAACAACCCTGTGAAGTAAATTAGACAGAAAGTGAGTGCCCCAAGGTCACCCAATGGGCTTCCTTGGCATGCGGATTCGAACCTGGGTCTCCCAGACCCTAGTCTGACATCCCAACCAGTGTACCACACTGGCTCTCAGATCTCCAGAGAATACCTTGCTATCGTTTTATCCCTTGTCCTTTCCCTTCAGGCAAGCCCTTCCAAACATCGACCTTAGCGAACATGACTGATTTTATGTTCTCTGCTGAATTTCTTATCAAGGCTTCATGTCTCCATCGGTCCTTCTTATAAACATGGAAAAGAAACTTCAGTCATCATACAGGTTCTTGGGGATTTTCCATCCACATCTGAATAGACTATCCGATAGACTGAGGGTTAGCACGGTGGAGTTATTCAGCTTGCATTAGGGCCGCTGCTACTTCTCGCTGTGATGAAAAATGACATTTCAAGGGTATCGTAGCAATGGTGGGCACAGACTCCTTTTTAGAGAGATGGTAGCGTAGAAGAGCCACACATACACTTTTGTCTCGGCTGCAGTAATGTTAATCAACTGATGAAATGTCAAAACTAATCACCATAAGAGGGTTTAGTGACCTGTAACCCTTTTCTTAGAATATTGGGATTTGCAACTAGAAATATGTAACCACAACCCCATTAATTCTAATGAATGTTTCACATGCCCTGGGGCATATATTTACACTGGAGTCATGACAACTAATAGCTGCATTATAAGTCGGAGAACAACAAATAATATCTAGTTTGAGCAGGAAGATCTCCAGACACTGCTTGACAGGTTGGCAGAACCACAGAAAGTCATATGTACACTGCTAATTTGAACCACTTTCAGGCCTACTTTACTATAATTGCATAAAAACAACTGGTTTCCTTCATTCCCAGGGCCAGATCAAGATCCGAGTGAACCCTAGGCAAGGTGCTTTTCAGTAGCACCAACTAAGCTTGTTTTTTATGTTTTGTTCTCAGCCCTTTCACATACTTAAATAACCACTCACCATATCCACACACTGGGGCTGGTGAGCCAGAGTTTAAAGAAGCCAAAGAATCATTCTTCTATTCCACTCAGAGTCTCTTTGGGAAATCACACAATTCTAGGATGAACTCCCATTTTCTGATAAAAGAAGCCCCTGGGAGAGACAGCAGAACTCATCAGTAAAATAGGACAGGGGTTCCCAATTTTGTTGAACCACTGGGCACTGTGAAATGTTGGAAGGTGAATTCTGTCTCTCCTATGTGGGAATATAGTAGCTTCATATATGTCATCATAACCCCACCCCCAAAGCCACCCTCTTGCATGAAGGGAGTCCAAGATGCAAAGAGCCAGGGTGGCGTAGTGGTTAGATTGTCAGATTAGGAGCTGGGATACCCGGGTTTGAATCCCCACTCTACCATGGAAGCTTGCTGGGTTACCTTGGGCCAGCCATGCGGTCTTAGCCTGAGACTAAATATATGGAGCAGAGGTCCATCAGTGGCTATTAGCCACAAGGTATAGATAGGAACTCTCGTTTTGGAGCAAGTGATGCTCTGCATTCTTGATGCTTAGGGGGCAACAGTGGGACAGCTTCTAGTGTCCTGGCCCCACTAGTGGACCTCTTGGTGGCACCTGGTATTTTTTGGCCATGGTGTGACAGAGTGTTGGACTGGATGGGCCACTGGCCTGATTCAACACTGGCTTTTCTTATGTTCTCTTATGTTCTTACCTCACAGGGTTTCTGTGAAGATCCACTTGAGGAGGGGGGGAATATTCTAAGGATAAATGAAGAGAACAAACACAATATATAAACCCTTTTTTATTTGACTGTGAACTGGGTAGCTCCAAGCTATCTGAAGTTCTGGATACCAAAGATTTAAGCAGCATTCATGCGGTCAACAGAAGCCAAGAAGCCAAGTTCTTAAAAAAGATGGTGAAAAATCCAAAAATGAACTGTGATTCCTTGACAATTAATTTTGGCTGACCTGGGGGATGGGAGATGTTAACAAGACAAAATACCTGCTTTGCTTCCTTGAACACATTCCCTAATGATGTACTTTTATCATCCGATTCTGCAGATGGTCCATAACTTGCCTAGGAGATTGTACTGTCTCCCCTACCTTCCTTCATTTGCCTTCTCCTGTTGAGAAACTGGAATCTGGAATTGATGTAGTATCTCCCCCACCCCCCCGCCCAGATCTGAGTACATCAACATGTTCTTGCAGTCTGCTTAGAGATTGGGGGGGGGGGGGTTGGCCTCCTTACCAACACCAGTTAATCCAAAACCAAGATTGAAAGAGGCATCTGTGTAGGAGTTGGGGGGGGGGGGAGAGCTGAGTGGCGAAATTAAAATGTAAATCAAAAAGTAATTGGCTTTTTGTGCATAGTTTAGATAAGATTTACTTTTGAAGAATGGCTTTGTGTTTGGGGAAACGCAGCGGGCCTTGCTCCACGTGGCCCAGTCGTACTTAATAATGGCAACCAATCTGCGCCATAAATATTACAAACAACAGTCATTTGAATTGAGAAGGCCTGTGAACCATAATAAACCCCCCTGTGATTAATTCTGAAACCGCTCTGTTCATATTAGACCCGCGGTGGCCTCCCTGATGAGATCAATACAGTGGAACCAAGTGATTCTAATAGAAGTGTTATTATCTTTTAATCTTTTGGAGAACAGTGACTCCCCCCCACCCCTCCCTTGGTTCTCCCCCCACTTCAGCGTTCGGCCCACTTAGCTCTTCTCCCTCAGCAACCTTGAAAGTGCTTGTTGTTTTTCGAGGAGGGTGCTCCCTCCCCCCACCTTTCCCCCTCCCCCTCCCAAAATGGAGATGCATTAGGGCCTTTTCAAGGATTTATCAATAATATGACAAGGCTCCTGTTTGCCGAGCCGACCGCTAAAAGGCACATTTGTATGCTGAGCCTCACAATTGGTCACAGTGACCTTCCCTGTCAGCCCTGATTTCGGCTGCAGACAAATGCCTACAGTGGATGAGGAGTAAAAGGACAGGCGTTGGGGAAAGAGGGAGGGGATGGGCGGCAGCAGGGTAAATGTGTGTGCGTGTGTCAGGGATGGAACGCCACAACACACCGCTCTTCCCGGAGCCAGAAACCACTTGCTTGAAGTAAGGTTGCATACATTACAGTTAGCGGTGGCATTTCATTGCGTGTCATGGGAGCCGCTGCTAACTGCAATAGCAAGCTGGATCCTCTGTGCATGTGTGAAACACCCAGTAATAGGTCTGTTATCGGAGCTTCAAGGGCAACAATTAGGGATGGTAGGGGAGACATCGCCCCCCCCTCTTTCCGCAGCATATTTCTCAGAAAGACCTATATTTCTTATATCCTCTAAAGAAGGCAGAAGGTCATCATAAGTGAAAGAGAAAAGGCCAGTTGGAGGCTGCCTTATCTGTGTCTAGCTGGCCATCCTCTGCTCTGATTGACAGCAGCTCTTTGGCATCTCAGACAGGGAATGGCCTTCGAACACCTGCCATCCCGGAGCCTTCAAGTGGAAGTGCCATGGACTGAACAGAGGAATCTTTTGGGGATGCAAAGCTGGTGTTTTACTACACAGATACAGTCTCTCCCCAAAGATATAAGTACTTCTTTATCCGGGAATTTATATGCTTCCTCTCCAGAGTCCTGCTTGCAGTGGCTTGCAAGTACAAATGACACCATAAAAATCACAAAACCCTCATTGAATTGTCCATGTAAAAACTTGCCTGCTTAATGAAATAAATAAATAAAACAACCAGTGAGCTCCCTAAAAACATCCATCAAACAGACCTCAGGCTAGGTTTGTAGCTCTGGGCCAGGAGATACCTGAAGATTTTGTGGGTGGAGCCTGGAGAGGGGAGGACTTGGGGAGGGGAGGGACCGCCGCATGGTACAGTCCATCCTCCAAAGCATCCATTTCCTCCAGGGGAACTGATCTCTGTAGTATGGAGATCAGTTGTAAATGTGGGATATCTCCATGTCCCACCTGGAGGTTGCAACCCTACTTCAGACCAGAAGCACATCATCGAAGCCTGAGTTAAAACAACAACAACAACTTGGTCTGGTACCTAAAAGAGAACATGGTCGATGACAGGTGAGCTTCAGGAGAGGGGGACATTCTGAAGGCAAGTTGTCACCACTGAAGAGTCCCTGGCTGCAGTCACACACACTAAATAATCCACTTTCAGTGCACTTTCCAACTGGATTTTACTGTGGCCTATTTTGCATTTAACATTCACTCTGCTGTTTTCCCAGACCCAGGTTGGAACAGAAATTCCCCTCCACGTTGCATGCCATTTTCACTTTCTTTGATTGTTGGATTTTATGGTAGCCTCCACACTGCATGCCGGTTTCACTTCCTTTGATCTCTCGGTTTTATGGCACTGTCTGCATAGATTTATGGCCATTTTACGGCCATTCAGGGGTGACTCTGCAGTCAGTGTGGCATTGTCCTGGGACTTAGGCGTAGAGTACGGGGGGGCTCGAGGGCTTGAGCCACCCCCGAAATTTCCCGGGGGGGGGGCTCGGACACCCCCGGGAAAACGGAGCACCTGCCGCTGCGTCTCCCTGGGTCCTTCCGAGGCCTGGCGGCCACTGCTGGAGAGGGAGAGGGAAGGGGTGGCAGGGGGGGAGAGAGAGAGGCACCGGCAGCAGCAGCTGGCGGGCCTCGGAAGGGCTGGGGGAGGCGGGGCGGTTTCCCGGAGGGGGGGAACATTGTCCCAGCGAGCGCGCGCGCGCTAAGGAGCCCCCCCCCTGGATTTCCAAAACTCTATGCCCCTGTCCTGGGATATCTGAATGTGGTTTTGAGCTGCATCTTTTCCTGTTCCAGTGTGGGTTTGGTAACACAACAGAGCAAATACTAGATGCAGAATGAGCCTGTGTGAACTGGCAAAATCCAGTTGGAAAGTGCATTGAAAGTGAAATAAAAGTGGATTATTTAGTGTGCGTGATTGCAGCCCCTGTCTCGACTTGCCACCTGCCTTACCTCTGAAGGTGGAAGCACAGAGAGCAGAGCTCAAGAAGCAGATCTTCATTGGTGAGCTGGATGACACAGGAGAAGACAATCCTGCAGATATACATTCATGTTGTTTGGCCTTATTGGAGATGTTTCAGGTTTAATGTGGGACCTCTTGCATATAAAGCCCATGCTTTAATGTGGGACCTCTTGCATATAAAGCCCTTGACTGCCCACATTCATGGTCCTGGGAGAGCCTATGTGGTGTGGTGGCTAGAAGGTCAGACTAGGACCTGGGAAAACTAGGTTCAAGTTCCCATCCTGTCACAAAGCTCAGAGAGTAACCTCGGGCCACTCTTACTGTTTCAGTCTGATCTGTTCACTGAGTTGCTGTGAGGACAAAATTAGAGAACCATGCATCCTTCCCTGAGCTCCATGGAGGGTGGGATTAAAAAGTAGATAAGGGCCTAGGTACAATGCATGCCCTCCAGATTGCAGGTCACGTCCAGGAAGCCCACCTGCATAGGTTCCTGTGCAAAGAGGACTTTGAAAATGCTGAGCTCAGGGATGGGGGCCAGTAGGCATAATCCCCCCTATTATTATGCTAAATTGTGTGACATATTGTGTTAAAAACTTGTGACCCATTCTCTGACCAAAAAAGTTCTCAAAGCAGTTGACCACTTAAAAACAGGACAATCTACCAGGCATGCAAACAAAATGCAGGAATGTCTTTGCTTACTACTGTACTCATTTTAATGTCTTTTTGGTTGCCTCTGTTGTCATGAGGAAGAAGAAGAAGAAGAAGAGATTGGGTTTATTCCCCACCCTTCACTACCCAAGGGAGTCTCAGAGTGGCTTACAAACTCCTTTCCCTTCCCTTCCCTTCCCCACAGCAGACACCCTGTGAGGTAGGTGGGGCTGAGAGAGCTCTTTCCAGAGCTGTCCTTGAGAGAACAGCTGTGCCAGAGCTATGGCTTGCCCAAGGTCATCCAGCAGGTGCAAGTAGATGAGTGGGGAATCAAACCAAGTTCTCCCAGATTAGAGTCCATGCACTTAACCACTACACCAAACTGGCTCCAAATGGGCATACATCCAACTATCTGTGGACTTTGTGGAACGGATGTACCTGCTTCTAGACGTGTGCATTTGGATATTCCCAAGCCAAAATGATGCCCCAACTTTGCTGTTTTGCTTCAGCTTGGAAATACCCAAGATGAACTCAAAACAGCCCTGAAATTCTGGAATCACTGAAAGTCTATCTCCTAAAACGTTGGGAGTGTTTCAGCTTTGGGGAGCTGCCTGGCTGTGGGCATCTTCTCACCTTTTTAGGCAGCAGGTACAGCAGGACCCATGAGGGAGAGGGAGTGAACATGCTAAGGCTGAGGTGCCATGGCCCTTTACATGCACTTTATACTTCCTCTTGTCACAGAACTGGCATCTGTAGTCTGGACACCAGATCTGCTGCCCACTGAAAATCATGATGGTAGAAATGGCCTCCAAATGTAAGGCAGGTCTATTGATGCTCCTAACAGATTCCCAAAACACTATCAATACTCCTGGAATTTCAGGACAACATAAATAATATCCCGTCTGAAATACTGAAACAAAATGAAAATGAAAATTAGGTGCCTGCATCTCGCGCCTGAGGTTGCCCAATGACAAATGCTATCGCTAGAGGGAGGTTAGGGAGCTCTCAGAAACAGCAAAGGTGGCAAAAAAAGGGTCTGTGGTGGAAGGAGGGAACTGGTGAAAATCTCACTGCCCCAGTCTTCTGCAAGTGGGAATGTTGTTCCATTGGATGAACCACATGATTGGATGCATGGCACTGTTGTTGGTTTCAGTTTGCCTTGTTGTCATGGCTGTCACTGATGATTATTTTGGCATTAGTGTTGCCAACCTCCAGGTGGAGCCTGGAGATCTCCCAAAATTACAGCTGATCTCCAGATGACAGAAATCGGTTCCCCTGAAAAAAATGGCTGCCTTGGGGGGTTGAACTGTATACGGCACTGTGTCCTGCTGAGATCCCTCCCCTTCCTAAACACCACCCTCCCCAGGCTCCACCCCCAAATCTCCAAGAATTTCCCAAACTGAAGTTGGCCACACTACTTAGTTTTCTTTGTTAGCCGTGTATACACCATTTTTATGTCATTTTATACCGCTGACACAGCTGTTGAAGCAAAATCCGTAGTGGAAAAATGTGTTAATTTTAAGGAGAATAAATCAACACAAAGAATCAACACATGGAAACTAAAGCCTCATGAATTTGTTTCTTAGAAAGGAGAAGTAAAATTGAAATGTGTGTGCTGGAACAGAACCCGTGCCACTTTCACAAATCAGTTTCATCCCTTCTTAAAAATGAATCAAGGAGGGATGGTGGCAGTTTTTGTTGTGTCTTTGTGTATTAGGAGATTTTAGAAAAGTAACAATCACAACAAATGAAGTGAAGTCTTACAACACCGTGTCTTTTTGCACTCGTGTCTTGAACATCTCCAAGAATGGGTCACTAAAACCTTGCAAAATACCATGGTTCTTTCCTGTCCCTAAATTGCTTTGCTTTCCTTGACTACACTTTGAAGGGGTGTCCTTGTCCTCCTACTGAAGTGAGAGAAACGCATGTAAATCTGAATGAAATAATGGACGCAAAGACCTTTCCAACAGGTAGAGGATTATGGGGTGTATAAAGCAGAAGCGACATCCCTTTATAACACAAGCTTCGGGGAAGCGGAGGATAAAAAGGGAAATAGGATAAGAAAGGTATTGGTCGGGGAAAGATGTTTCTAGACAGTGAGATCTGAAAATAAACTGCCCAGACAATGGGATTTGCTTGAACGGATTTTTATGAGATTCCTTTTCATGTTAGTTCATAGCATTGCCAAATGTCTGTAGCATGTTGGTCACTGTTATACAGTTTTGTGCAGTAATGGAGCATCACATAAGCACAAGAGGAAGGGGGGGGGGGAATGCCAACAACGGGAAAGAAGAAATCTTTCTTATTTCTGCAGCTGATGAGTGGAGAACTCTTTTTATTTTGGAACGTTTAATCGTTTGTAATGTTAGAAGAGATATAAATGTCAATTGCCTTTGATTTAAGATGAAAGATTTGTGTGAGGAGGACATAGTCGCTTGGACAGCACAATATCCCAGCAAGATTGAGGATTTGCTATGGTTAACAAATGGAACGTGAGCCAATAATATTAAACTACAACATAAAAGGCCGATGTTCTTTAAGATTGTTAGTGGAGACATTGCTCCTCAAATGTAGAAAGGGATGCTAGATAAGAATAGCGGACTGGGAATAGCTTTCAGTTCCGAATGGCCTCTCCACTCACTCTCACACCTGATGTACCAAGCTAGAGACCAGGAAGGGGACAAGGGTGGGAATTTAGAAGGACAGGAAGGGTTGCTTCTGTATATTCTTACATTGCCTCAGAGCTCTTGAAGTTAAATACAGAGTCTCTAAGAGTTTTTTTCAAGGCTGATGAATATGCTAGTTTGATGAAATATGGGATGGGGGGCAGGAGGTGCCATGACAGTTATGATGATGGAAAGGAAGAAGGGGAGAAGGTACACTTTGCTGGATACAGAGCATCCTTTTCCAACTGGGAGGGATAACACTCTAGTCCTTTGATGTGTTAACACTTAACCAGATTGGGTGGGCTTGACCCCCAAGGTTTGCACCCAGATTGGGTGAAGGCCCCTAAGCACAGGTGGGGATCTGAAAAGGGGAGCTGTTCCTTTGTTTGTGGGCTCTTTTTGGAAACTCTTGGAAACATGAAGGATGACAGAGGAGAATAATGCCAAAGGGGTTGCAGATGCACCAGAGATGGGGGCATCCTGAAACCAACTGGTAGAAACAAAGTTTGTTTAACTTGAGATGGTCTGTGCAAGTCCTCAGCCACCTGCCTGGCTCCTTGGCATGCTACTGAGTGACACCCCTGTGAGGTTCACTTTGGGCAATCCTCGTGTGAGCCAGAGGGGTTGGATTTCACCCAAAGTGGTGGCAGCGACAGTAAGGGGGGGGGGGAACAGTGACTAGTCTTGCCCCACAACATGACAGAGACCATGACGACTGCTTTCAGTGAATGTCTCTAATCTCTTTTAAAAATTTTCTAAACTTATGGCCTTACTCATTTAGGTGACCAACTGTGAGGGTGGACTTCACAATTATTTATTTAATAATTGAGGTCCTTGTGGAACTCAAGGTTGCTTACAATATAAATAAAACGTTATAAAAATACAATAAAAAACCAGCAGTTATAAAACCCATAAAAGTCACATGCACTAGAGCTGTTTCCAAGTGCTCATTGCTTGTGATTGATACAGAATACCTCTTTTCATCCCTGAACTACACCAAAGCTGAAGAAACACGATGTAAATGCGCAGAAAGGTTCCGTTTCAAAGGACATGATTTTTTTAACAGATGTAATGATTTCTTAGTTTGAGGTAGGAAGGGTAATCAAGTCACAGCCAACTTATGTCAGCCCCTCAAAGGGTTTTCAAGGCAAGAGATGAAAAAGAATTGATTTACCATTGCCTGCCTCTGCATAGCAACCTGGGACTTTCTTGGTGGTCTCCCATCCAAGTACTAATCAGGGTCAACCCTGCTTAGTTTCCAAGATCCAGTGGGATTAGACAGCCTGGGCCATCCAGCTATAGCTATAGTCAGTTAGCTACAGCTGATGTACTAAATATATAGTACATTATATATCCATATATATTTAAAGGTAGAGAAAACTTGCCAACAAAACAAATAAACCATCATGTTGGCTCAGTCACATGAACCATTCAGTTGTATCCTGCTCATCTCTTCTACTTGCACAGGCCTATGCTCTGTTGTGGAAGGGGTCCTCTGCAGTTGATGCTTCTGCAAGTCTTTGAATTGGTGGTGAAAAGCACCTACCACCAGAAGAACACATTTCGCAGAGAAGAACAACTTCTGCAACAGGTGAAAAATGATGCAATCGGAAGCCAAGCACAGAATCTAAGCTAAGGTCTAATGACACTAACACTAATTCTGGTGATCATCTAAATGTGGGCCACTCCACTAACTATGGCTATTTACAGTCTATCAAACTAGGATCTAAAATGAAGGTTGGAAGTTGGTTTATCAACCACATATAGGGTGCGATCACACAGGCATTTACAGCGGGTTTCGTTGCTGTTCCCCATCGCATTTAAAAGGGCTGACCAGACTAACGCATCTCTCTCCCGTTTTGAAGCCCACGCCCCCCCCCCGATCTACCGCATTCGATCTCGCCTTTCCAAACACCAGCAAAAACAAGTATTTTCCAGTTTCTCCCAGCGAGAACCCGCAGTTATGCCCGTCTGGACTTCCGCTCACAACGATCCCGACTTCCCTCTTGCCATTTTTTTTAAAGACCGCTGTTCTGCACATGTCCGCCTCTACGTCAGAAAAATATTACAATTATTTGATCAAGCGAATAATTTAAAAGACAGGGTTTTTTTAAAAAAGGCGGTTCAAGTGTTTTCTCCTCGGGGACCACTGAGGTGCTGGCGGCGGAGCAACAGCACATTCTATAGAAGCGGTGATTTGTAAACGCGCTTGTGCGCATGCTCAGGGAAGTTGAGCTTTTTTTTTTTTAAAAAAAGCCACACCGCTGCTTTGCCGGCGCGCTGATCTGGACGGGCGGTGTGCCGGTCTGGACAGTCCGTGCAGCCCAGTTGTGGAACTGAGGTGATTTGCTGAGGGGTGTCTGGTCACCCCAAACCCGGGCTCCAGTCATCACGCTGGAAAAAGCTGTGCACGAGAGCTGGGTTTAAATGCCCGTGTGATCGCACCCATAGTCTTGACAGTGGTTTCATGTGATATATAAACAGGAACATCCCAGTCTGGGCTTGTTGCTCAGTACTGCCCTTACTGCAATGCAGGCTGGGGTAGTCAGCAAGTCTCTGAAAGCCAGGAGAGGAAGCACCTTCCAAAAAAAGAAGGATAAGTTCCATGTTCATATGCTTGTCAGAAGATACATATAATAGATAATAGTGGGGTTTTTTATGCCCAAATCACATTGAGGTACGTGTACATTGCATGGGAAAGATTTGGTATGAGCAACAGAAAACAAATAAGCAGAAAAAAATAAAACAGGTTCAGTCAGGGCTGCCAAGCCCCCAGTGGGTGTGGGGGATGCCCCACCCCCAGGTCCTGTTGTCTGCCCCCACTCCAAGATGCAACTGGAGATATATATATATATATGTGTGTGTGTGTGTGTGTGTGTGTGTGTGTGTGTGTGTGTGTGTCTATATAGATATAGATATATAAACAGCCTTGTGTATGTACCAAAAGTTTGTAGAGGCAGTGACAAGGGGTAGCTCTAGGAATTGCTGGAAATTTTATGGTAACTTCTGGAGTAGCTCTAAGAATTGCTGGAAACTCTTTTTCCTGGGATTCTTAGAGCTACCCTTTGCCACTTCCTTTATGATTTTTTGGTAAATACAGGAGGCTTTTTAAATATATACAGGGGTCATTTCGAGCAGAAGCTCGAGGGAGCCCAGCTCCTGGAGTTGGTGCCAGCCCCCCACCCCCGCGTGGGAATGCCTGCTTGTGTCATGGCTGCAGCAAAATGACCCCGTCCCCTGGAAAGGTCCCTGTTCCTCCGACCAGCCTTCTGAAGGCTTCAGCCACCACTGAAGCTATCCTCCCAGAATAGTGGTATTTCTGAGGCCTGGATTAGTAGCTGTCCCCTCTCTGCCAGCTCTTTCTTTCTCTCTCTCTCTCTCCCTCCCTCTCTCTCTTCTTTCTTTCTTGCCTTCTGACATACTTCTAGTGATGTCAGGGGGTGTGGCATATGCAAATAAGTTATGCTAATGAGTTATGCTAATGAGCTCCTGCACCTCTTTTTCTAGGAAATGACCCCTGAATATATGTATGTATGTATGTATATGTATATGTCCCAGCAACACTGGGTCACCCCAGGACAACTCTCCCTTGACAACTGAAATGCAGATTTTCAAGGTGAAACAACAAAGATGAGAGATTTGAGATCACAACTATCATGCAGATCTTTCTTTCTGTGTTTTATTTTGAAAGTAGTGTTTCTTTAAATGCCTGGCAGCTGCCTGGTTGATGTTTCCAGGTGTCATTTTTATTTGGTGTTTACACTGTCAGGGAAGAAAAAAATGTCTGACAGACCTGTTTCCTTTAGAAAGAAGCGTTTGCTGTGTGCATGTGGGTGCCCAGATGCCCTTGGCTGTTTAGAGCAGCCGGATTTCTTAAATTGGTGGCATGAGACACCATGTGTAATACCTTTCCGATTGTACAAATCCAGACATACATCTTTATCACATAGCAATGGAGTAAGTTTTTGCTTTTCCCCCGCTGCTGAACATGCCTCGTTTAATGGATTTGCTGCAACTTTTAAGCGAAATCTTTTGCTCTGGGACTTCAGCTGAAATTTTTAAACAACAAAAAAGCCTTTACCTTCCAATCACATCATCGAATAGAACCCCAGCCTTTACAAAACAGACAGGAGGTAATAATCCTGTGAGCTTTTGAGCCTGTTTTATAGTCTGAAACTAAGGCACAAAGCTCTTTACAATGGTATAAATCATATGCAATATGAAAAATTCAAAATATAGGCCTTTTTCAGTGGTCGAGTTGTTCTTATGCGTGAATTGGGGGGGGGGGAGTAGTTGTGAAAGACCGCTGGATGTGTAGCTGTTGGCTCAGCTGCCTCTAGCGCTCTCCTGCCTGCTAGTACTGCCAACCTCCAGGTTGGGCCTGGAGATCTACTGGGATTATAAATGATCTCCAGACCACAGAGATCAGTTCCCCTGGAGGAAATGGCTGCTTTGGAGGGTGAGCTCTCTTGCATTATACCAAGTAGAGGTCCCTCCCCTCCACAAAACCCACTTTCCCCAAGCGCCACCCCTTAGTCTCCAGAAAATTCCCAATCTGGGGTTAACAACCTTATGCCAGTCTCTCTGTGTTCCACTAGTCCAGAGGAGCAGCCTGGCAGCCTTTTTCTTTCTCAGTTTGCCTTGTCATGTTGGAATTCAGTAGGCATATTCCTCCCTACAAATACTTACACACACAGTGTTTCGATCCTTTAAATGTACGGAGGCAGAGAAAGTTGTTCATGGGAGAGGTAAGGAAAGAGTAGGCTTGTCATTCCCCTGCTGGAGGTGGGGGTTTGCCCCTGATCTGCCAGCCCGGATCTGGCCGGTGGGGGGGAAACCTGCCACCGAAGTACCGGGATCGCACCAACATGCCCAGCACAATGATGTCACTGGAGGTGATGTCATCACACCGGGCATGTTGGCGGGGGGGACGTTCTAGCACTCAGCCAAAGAACTCTATCGTACCATAGAGTTTCTGGCTGAATGCTAGAGCATCCCCCCTGGCAATGTGCCTAGCATGATGATGTCACTTCTGGGTCCAGGATCCAGGAAAAGAAGCTCTGTCCCCCCACCAGCAGAAGGCAACCCTAGGAAAGAATAACAGGCCTTGTCAATGGATCCCTTAATAGAATTATAGAATCTATTGACCATTCAATGGAGAGCCACTGCGGTATAGTGGTTAAGAGCAGTGGACTCTAATCTGGAGAACTTGATTTGATTTCCCACCTCACTGCATAAAGCCTGCTGGATGACCTTGGGTCAGTCACAGTTGTCTCCAAACTCTCTCAGCCCCACCTATCTCACAAGGTGTCTATCTGTCTTCTCCTCCTCCTCCTCCTTCTTGATCGGTATGCTGTGGTCTAAACTAGCTGTGGCCTAAACTCTTTACGAACCATTGGTAAAACTGTACAGTTTTTAGCAAGCTTCAATCTATGCTGGCTATGGGCCATAATAATAATAAACTAAACTAAACTGCAGTTTTCAGCAAGTCTTAGAGTGGTGTGACACCACTTCCAGGTTTCCCTAGAAATAATGTTATACTGTTGCCAATGGCCACTCTCCCATGCTCCCCTGGTTTTACCATTGGTTTTTCTGTAATCCCTAGAGAGATGCAATGTTACATCTGAGTCTTATCCAGAAGTGACATCATGCTGTAGGCCCAACAGCCCCTGGGAATTGGCAGGTCCAGGGCTTTTTTGGTAGAAAAAGCCCAGCAGGAACTCATTAGCATAATAGGCCACATGCAGCAGCAAAAACTCATTAGCATATTAGGCCACACCTTTGACAGCACAGCTCCTTCCCAGGATTGGCTTCCCCAGGTGCCCTGTGGCTTGCAGGGTACATGGGGAACCTGAGGGAAGGAAGGCAGTTTCTGGATCGGTTTTCCCAGGCGCCCTCAGGGGAAGCAGTTCAAACTGCCTTCCCTCCCTGGATTGGCTTGACTTCCCCAGGTGCCCCATGGCTTGCGAGGTGCCTGGGGAGCCCGAGGGGGGGGGGGAAGGCTGTAGGCGTGGCCAACTCGGATGCCAGCCAGAACTCCATTCCTGTGCGTTCCTGCCCCAAAATAGCCCTGGGCAGGTCTATGTCTGGGGAGCTGCTTTTTCACTGTTTGGTCAAAAATCCTCCTTCTGCTGCAACTGCACTCTGTTGAAGAGTGCAGGAATAGTGTGGCGCCCCCCCCCCCCCCCCCATATCGCTCTGTGGTGCTGGATGTCTTTCCTGGTTGCCGGTATTATGGTTATTCAGCCTGGATAGCAGGTTAGTACTGGCTGATTAAGGTAACATTTAGGGTATTGCCGACAGAGTTGATCTTTTATAACTCGGTATATCAAAGCACTATGAGACGACATGTTCTTTGTCCTCACATTTTATTTATTTTGTAAATAAGTTTTATGGGATCCCTGTAATGCCTCCAGTCCCAAGGGGTACTAGCCACCCCAGAACCATGATGGAACTCCATGTTTAGAGTACCCCTTGTGGGAAGCTAGCAGGGGAAGGGTATTGCCTTCATGCTCTGCTATTGGGCTTCCCAAGAGTATCTGGAGGGCCACTTTGTGGAAGAGTATGCTGAACTAGAGGGATCTTTGATTTGATCCAGTACAGTCGCTCTTATATCAGTATGTGAGACAGGATAGAGCTGGATTTCGAAAGCTGACTGGTGCTGTCTCATTTTGATTTTATTTCTCCCTTGTGAGAAATGAGACTTTATTTTTGCACTCGTGTTTCTTTCCTGATGCCAAATTTCCCCATTAAAATTAATGCAGCTCCCCCCACTCCACGTTATTTTTGCTTTGATTGCACAGACATGGTGTAAAATGGCATAAAGGAATAATCAACAGCAATGCAAATAAAGGAAATCAGTGTCAAAGAGGAATGAAACGACCAGTCAAAGAGGAATGAAACGATCAGAGCAGCTTTTTCCTGAGTGTAAGGGCAAAATGGCAGATGGAGGGGGTTAGAAATAGGGTTACCAACCTCCAGGTGAGGGATGGAGATCTCCCAGAATTACATCTGATCTCCAGACTACATAAATCATTTCTTTGTTGCTTGTTTATTTAAAACATGCATTTCACTTCTTGAGAAAAGGGCTGCTCTGAAAGTTAGACTGCATGGTGTTTTACCCTACCAAGGTCCTACTCCTCCCTAAACCCTTCTCTCCCAGGCTCCACCCTCAAATCTCCAGGTATTTCTGAACCTGGAACTGGCAACCCTATTTAGAGAGAGGAAACAGTGTTGGAGGAAAGAGTGAAAAGCTCCTATCTTTAGCATCATGGCCCTGATGTGATTTATGCATGCCAGACGTAGCTCCTCCCATTTTTTAAAAAATGCATGCAGGAAAACCAATCATTTGGTAGATCCAATCTTCCCCATCCCCTCTACTGTGGCCCTTAATGGAAGCATCTAGCAAACAAACAAGAAATGTTAGTTATGTTTCTTTCCCTCCCCAAATTGCTGTACATTAATAGTATACTGTGGCTGCTGTCACACATGCCACTTGGAGTGGAGGGGGAGAGAGGCTATTTTCTTCAGGGGAATTTGACGCATAGTTGTGAGATCACACATCCCTTTGAAGCTGTGGGCTCAGCCTGTCACTGTGTGATCAGATGCAACTGTGGGTGAGTCAGGGGTTTTTGCCATTTGTTTCCCTTGTGCATGGACAAGGAATCGCACCTTCACACTGAGGGCCCCCTATGGAGTATGTGATGATGCACATATTGCAAGGGGGGGGGGAACAGCACCAAGTCTGGATGGTATGATCAAATCATCTCGATGGCATGAGAGCGTGCTTGAGCGATCAGACAGGGGAAAGTGCATCCGTGGCCCATCATATCCAGTTAACACCAGACTTTCATCGGTGTCTTTTAACTTCGCTTCTGTGGCAGAGCAGCACGGGGTGCTGACAACTGCGGGACTGTTCCCAGATGTTGCTGTCTGATTGCACCCTTTAGATCTGTCAAGCAATCACAGCCAGGTCAGACCTGAAGGCGTGTGTGATTGCAGCCTGTGTATTTGTGAAGTGTGAACACATGAAACTGCCTTTTACTGAGTAATACCATTGATCTATTAAAGTCAGTATAGTCTACTGAGACCGGTGGTAGCTCTCCGGGGTCTCTGGTAGAGGTCTTTCCTATCACCTACTACCTCATCCTTTAAACGGAAGGTGCCAAGGATCGAATCTGGGACCTTCTGCATGCCAAGCAGCTGCTCTACCGCTGAACCACAGCCCCCCCTTTCAGGGGGCTGTTCATCGCATGACATGATTTACGTTGTTCATTGTGAGCTCTGCAGTGTCATTCATAATCTGTGTTTTATGGAATTGATGTGTTATGGAAATTGCTATGGCCTATGGGGAACAAAGACAATGCGTTATGATATTGACGGATTCTGCAAGTCACGGAATTGAAAAATAGTTGGTGGCTGGAAACATTGCCTTATGATCATTGATTTGTTCCTGTCCTTTCAAATATGAAGACTGATAAAGGATCACTGAACATCCTGAATTCAGTGGAAGGAAATGCTCTCCAGCAGGCACTCTTAACAGTGGTAAATGGCTTTTGCAAATGTAATCCCTCTTTTAGTTTTGTTCCCATTTAATTGAATTAGGAAGGCAGAACAACCCGAAAGGTTACTTGCATGTCCTTTCCTTTGCAGTATATATTTGCCGCACAGTTTTTGTACATGTGATGCTGTGCTTGGCAAAGAATGGCACTTTTTTTTGGCATAATAATTGTAATTCATATTCATGTTTCTGCTCCATGCTTTAAATTTTAATCAGCATTAATTAAAATTATTTTTTTCAAGCTCCCGTCCCCCCCCAGTTCTAATTTGTTAAAAGACATGCAAGTGATCTGACAATAGTTAATCCTGTTGCCAGTACTGAGAAGTTGTAAAAAAAATGGGGAGGAAGATACAAGTCTTTAAAAGCCCAGGAGTTTGTGATCTATTCGTTTTTTTAATGTGATACTTGTATGGATTTTTGCCTTGGCACATTGCCACATTAATGCGCTTGAATATGCTATATATGACTATTTTTGCCATTGTCCATGAGGGACTTTAGTCTTGCCTGGAATTAAATATTTGGGGGGCACCGTCTATATTAATGTTGGCCATACTTCTCCATTGCACAAAAAAAAAAGGGCAATTTTCAAGGAAAAAATAGAAGGCAGGAGTGGGATACTTAACCTTTCCCTTGCTTGCAGCTTTCCCCTTTCAACACACCCTCCTAGTTGTTTCCCTCTTATGCTTAGCATTGCAGATGTCTGTTTGCCACATTAGTGGTACACAGGGAAAGCAGTGGACAGGAATTGAAAGGAGCCCTCCACAGGTAGCTGTAGCAGCTGTCGGAACCCATAGCTGTTACAGTCACCTTGAGACTTCTGACTGCTCATTCATATATTTTATGTAATAGTCCTTGGATGTTATCCAGTCTTTTGATATTGTCATCATAATCCTAGTTATTGTTAGTTCATATTGAGACATTCACTTCTGTTAAAATGTATGTTGTACTGCATAGTAAACAAACCTGCTACCTCTGTGATATAATTTTTATTTTCAAGTCGTTATAACAGCTTCTCTCTCTCTCTCAGATTTATTTTTGATAGGAAAACATCTTAGCATACAAACATATCCATCTGTCTTCGGGGAGGGACACTGCAATTCTGACTTTTATCAGCTTGTGCAAAGTCAAAGAACTTAAAGTTTATATATTGAATAGTGACACGTCCCCCACCCCCCTTCAGATATCTAAATGCTCGGATTGGGACAACATGGTCACTAAACAGATTTTCCTTCAAAAACTGGGAGACCCCCCCATTTGCAGAAAAATCTGAAATCTTAAAAAGATATCAGTGGGGGTTTAAATTTCCCCTGAAAATAAAAGAGCATTGTCTGCCCACACACAAACAACACACTTATCTTGCTTCCGCAGAGCAGGCAGCAATGGCCTCTAGGAGCCACTCCTGGCTCGGCAATGGGGGGGGAAATGAAATTCCCCCCACAAGAGGAGAATAGGTGGCAGTCTGGAGCGGGGAAGGTGAGGTAAGGAGGGGTGAGAAAGAGAGATGGAAGATATTGATGAGAAAGGGAGGGGGAAGGAAGAGCGGGGATTGTCAGATAAGAGGGGTGAGAAATAGAGGGGGGAAGACTGACAGAGAAGGGGAAGGGGAGAAAAGAGAGGAGGAAGATTGACAGAAGGGGAGGGGTGAGAAAGAGGGTGACAATTGTTAGAGAAAGGTAGCGAGGGAAGGAAGCAAATGGGGGATGGGATGTGCACTTCCCACAGGTTTCTTGAGAGTCCCCACTTGTTATTCGTAATTGTGAAAGGAGAAAGCTTGCTTTGGAGCTGGCTAATGTGAAAGAGGCTTTCCTACTGCTTTTCCTAACTGTTGAATGTCTGCCTGTAATCCTGTGCAGATAATCCATCTCTGTGTCGACTCACTATGTGGAGATAGAGAGTGGCCCCGCCCTCACCTCCTCTGCATGGTACAGATACTAAGAGAAAGTGCCTACATGCACCCCAATATGGTCAGCAACATTTGGAAAGCAGCACAGCTGATCATGGGGGCATATGCACAGGCATTTCTTCTGCACATTAATCCTGCAGACAACGCAACGATTGCATGCGTTGAGTCAGTGTACAGACAGGTCATCTGCAGTGGGCTAGTCTCCCACACACCACTAGCGTACATGGTAGTTCAGGGAAAGCAAGAGTTCTAGTTTACTTTTAAGTCATCTTCAGAAGTCATGCTCCATGTACTCTGCATCATCAAAAGTATGGCATGTGGCAACTTTTGATGAAGCCTTTTGGATGGTAGTAGTAGGGCTGTGTAATGCCTTCCAGAGGGAAGTTCAGATGGCTATCCTATTGTTCTTGTTTGGAAACACCATCTCATTTTGGTCATTTTATAAGGATGTTTAATGATAGTTGGGGTTGAATATATGTGAAATTGCCTTCTACTGTGTCAGACCATCATCCTCTCAAGGTCTGTATTGTATACTCTGGCTAGCAGTGGTTTCCCAGACCAGCTTTCTGATCCTATGCTGAGGATCATGGGACCCATTTAGACAAAAGTAACATTGGACAGTTAAATGTAATGATCACAGCAATTCGGTGTACTGGCTCACAGGCTCAGAGTATCAGGCACCAGAAGCTAGGCAACACAGAATCATTCAGTCCAAGGTCAGGGGTCCAGAAGTCAGGCAAAGCAGAGTCAGTGGCTTAGCATCTGTCATATGCATTGCATCCATGCCTAACAGCCTCTCTTGGATGGCTTTATAGCCCCATGCCTGAGGGTCATGCTTGCAACGAGTTGCTCAGAAGCAATCCTGCAACTTCATTATCAGCAAGCAGCTGGTGTTGGACCAGGAGGCATGGGCTTTGCCATCTTCTCTATAGCTCTGTTCTCAGCATCCATCTGTGATACTCTATGGGTGTAGGTGATACTGCTGGGCTGGAAATAGCCAATTGAGGTTCACCTGCTGAATCAGGGCTGGAGGGTGTCACCAGCTGTTGGCTGTGAATCCTGATGAGCCTGCAGCTTCTTTTCATGCTGGTCAGCTTCTGTTATCTCAAGGCTGGCTACATGGGCTCCTCTTCTGAGGAGTCCTCTTTTCCTGAGGAGTCCTCACTGTCACTGAGCCCTGACTGACTCATGGCATTGGGTGAGATCAGGCTGAAGTAGTAGTAGAAGAGCTGGTTTTATACCCCACTTTTTTCAATCTTAAGGAATGTCAAAGTGGCTTACAATTGCCTTCCCTATAGCAGTCATCTTGTGAGATAAGTGGGGCTGAGAGAAGTGTGACTGGCCCAAGGTCAACCAGCTGGATGCATGTGGAAGAGTGGGGAATCAAACCTGGTGCTCCATATTAGAGTCCTGCCACTCTTAACCACTACACCACGCTGGCTCTCTGTGAGATCCAAATCCAAAAATCTAGTTCAGGGGTGTCAAATATATGGCCCATGGGCTGGAACCGGCCCATCCCAGGCTCTTATCTGCCCCGCAAGCAACTGGTCATTACTTTTATTGCCCGATGACAGAGGCTGGGCATTAGGTCCCTGTATACTGTCCCAGTGCTAAACAGTTAACGGGCACTGGAAGTGGGAAGGTGGGCATGAGGGAGATGCATTAAGCATGTTTGTATTTTGAGTGAAAAAATAATATTGTTAATTGGGTTTGTCTGTGTCCTTTATACAGTTTATATCCCCTGTACCTGGCATTACATTTTATGGCACACATGGCCCAGCCCAACAAAGCGACATTTATGTCAGATCCGGCCCTCATAACAAATGAGTTCAACACTTCTGGTGCTAGAAGAAGATGTTTCTTCAAAGTAATGTGATGGCTGGTGACTGTTACTTGTCAGACACACTTGTTTAATATTCAGAAGCCCCAGTTCATGTTTCATTATTGTTCCAGGGTACCAGAATCTGAAGCTGTTCCAAATCCAGACCAGGTTTTAGTTACAGGTCAGGTAGGTGAGGCTTGGGGATCCCCCAGAATTACAGTCCATTTCCAGACCAGAGAGATCAGTTCTCCTGAAGAAAATGGCTGCTTTGGAGGGTGGGCTCTATGGCATTATACCCTACTGAGATCCTTCTCCTCCTCAGGCTCCACCCTGAAAGCTCCATGAATTTCCCAACCTGGAGTTTGCAACCCTACACCCTCCATCCCCCACCAGTGGCCAGGGGAGCCTGGCTACCCTAGACTCAGGTTAAGCTGGCTAGGAAAATTGCTATGAAGGACTCTGGTAGGCCTTGTGTTCTTTTCTTCGTTCACTGTGAATATAGTTATATCATGTTTACTCAAGACTCTCTGCATGTTCCGGAGTGATTGCAGCATCATACAGTCTGATTTGATCTGCTTGGTTTGTGGCTGGAGGGAAATAGTATGTTTGCTGTAGGACAGTCAACAAAGGAGATATCAGAGTTTTACAAATGGCAAGAAGCATTCTTTTGGAAAAGAGCTAATGCACACTGCTTTCTTTTGGGGGAACTGATGCTGCTTTAAAGATTAGCACTGTCTAGAGATATCATAAGTATTTAATATACTCTCCTATAGAATTGCCAACTGTGCATTGGGAAATTCCTGGAAATTTGGGGGGGAGGCGGAATCTGGGGAGGGCAGGGTTTGGGGTGGGAAGGATCTCAGCAGGGTATAATGTCATAGAGTCCACCCTTCAAAGCAGTCATTTTTCTCTAAGGTAAGTGATCTCTGTTGGCTGGAGACATCCAGGTCCCACCTGCAGGCTGGCAACTATAAATAAACTGATGGTGTAAAAGCCTGTTTCCAGAACTTTTTACCACCCAGGGGAGTGGAAAGCAGCAAACAGTATATTTCACATCTTGTAATACTTACGTATTTTTTAAAAAGAAGTATATGTTGCTTATAATTCCATTTGGGCTCTCAGAGTGTCTTGCACCCCTAATTACAATAAATGTTCCACCTGATGTTATTATAGCCTATTATCCTACACATGGCATTTTTTTTGTCCTCATTTCCCACAACGTCTCCTAGAGCTAGAAGCTGTGGTACTGTAGCTTGTGTTTTCCTATTTAATTAACTTAGTGCATATAGATATTTCATTCATAGGTTACCCTCATGTGGTTTACCAGAAGTTGCTATGGTTTCATGGCTCTATTAGCCCTGCATATTTTCAAGTCCCAAAAGAAATGAATGAAAGATTCCAGGAGACTCAGAGGCAACTACAAAGACATTTTTTAAAAGCAAACTTACTGAGGAGAGTAGGCACGGCTTGGGATATTAAAGTAATCCAAGCAGCAATATAGGGAGCCAGGCAGCTACTGTGGAGCTAACAGTGGCTGTTGGGCCACTCCGCTCAGATTGCTCCAGTCCTGTCTAACTAAATGTATGTCCAGGGGTCATTTTGAACAGGAGCCCATGGGGAATGCCTGCTTGTGTCATGGCTACAGCAAAATGACCCCGTCCCCTGGAAAGGTCCTTGTTCCTCCGACCAGCCTTCTGAAGGCTTCAGCCACCACTGAAGCTATCCTCCCAGAATAGTGGTATTTCTGAGGCTTGGATTAGTAGCTGTCCCCTCTCTGCCAGCTCTTTCTCTCTCTCTCTCTCTCTCTCTCTCTCGCCGTCTGACAGACTTCCGGTGATGTCAGGTGGTTTAGCATATGCTAATGAGTTATGCTAATGAGCTCCTGCACCTCTTTTTCAACGAAATTACCCCTGTGTATGTTTGTCAGTCCATCCTTCACTCCCCCCCCCCCATTGGGGCCCAAAGTGGCTTACAACATCACTCTCCTTTCCTTCACTTTATCATCACAACAACTACTCTGAGGGAGGTTAGGGAGAGAGAGAGAGAAAGAGGCCCAATATCACCCAGCAAACTTCCATGGGAGAGTGGGGATTAAAATCTGAACCTGGTTTTCCCAGATCATAGCCCAGTGTTAGGGTTTCCAGCTCTGGGTTGAGAAATACCTGGAGATTTTGGGGGGTGAAGTCTGGGCAAGGTGGGATTTGGGGAGGTGAGGAACCTCAGCAGGTTATAGTGCCATAGAGTCCATCCTCCAAAGTAGCCATTTTCTCCATGTGAACTGATCTTGGTCATCTGGAGATCAATTGTAACAGTGGGAGATTTCCAGGCCCCACCTGGAGGTTGGCAACCCTATAGACCAGAGGTCTCCAGCCTTTTTGATCCTGTAGGCACCTTTGGAATTCCGACACAGCAGGATAGGTGCAGCTCCAAAATGGCTGCCACAAAACAGCTTCTGCTGTCAGACTCTTGGACAAACAAGCTCTCAGCAACACTCTCTGGGTAGTGATGTTTATTGAGGCATTAGGATATTCCAAGCTAAGATCTTCTGTGTCAGAATTAATGTTTTTGGTGGCAATCCTGAAGTTATACATGGTTCAAGCAAGCCCCCCCCCCCCCCGTGACCCATTCAATCAATCTACTCATGCAGTCCACCTAAACCTAATGCTCTTTGCAGGCCCTCTTTCCTTCCATCTGCACTTCTACAGTTATTTTATCTATGGCAGCCAAGCTAGCAGAGACAAGTGTCCAAGGTCGTTCACATCCTTCCCACTTTGGGAGGTGCAGTCATGGACCGGAATGTGCCATCCCTCCCCTCTACACACAGGCGTGGGGGCCATGATGAGTAAAGTCTGGAAGGATCCCAGATCTGGCTCTGGGCCGGGGTGGGTTTCCCTTGTTAGGAGACTTGCTTTGCAAGCACAATGCAACCCTTGCTTTATTGCGTTCGTGCAGATCAGTTTATGTATAAATAAAATTCCCAGTTTAACCCCTAACTTGTGTTGTGTTTCATTCAAGGGGTGGGTGGGCAAGTGTCAGCGGGCACCCCACTGGGGACTCTTGCTATAGACCAACCCTCAAAGCACTACACCATGCTGGTGCCTTGGCCTTCTGCTGGCACGACCCACCAGGAACTAGCCCAGTATTCAAAAGGCCAACTCAGAAGTAAATGCAATAGCACTTCAATGACCCCTAAGAAACAGTTACACAAACTGTATTAAAGTGAGCAGATAGCATCCATTACATTAATACAGAGCTGTGATAGGCTCTAGCAGCTGCACCGAAACTGGCTGCTCTACACATGATCCAAGGGCCATGGACCTCAGATCGCCTTGGAATTTTTTGAAGGATAGGATATCTTACAGTACAAATTCTTAGTGACAGCTGCAGTTCATGTTGGCTCGATCTGAAACAACCTGGGAGAAAAAAGGCCATTGCAAGGCAGGGCAGGGAGGGGGAGCAGAACCTTAAATCTTTGAAGCACCAACAAAAAGGTCTGGATGATAATGTTATCATAGGCGAACCACTGCCACTCAGCTGTGCCAAAGCAAAGTAACAGCAACAAAGCAAACCCCCCCCCCCCATGGCATTCATTCTCCTCCTGGAGGTGTTCTTCTCCTGCCTTTTTTTCCTGAAGGGAAGGGTATTTGTGTTGTACCTCTCCCTGGAGCCAGCGTCCAAAACAATCTTTCCTGCAGGGAGGCACAGGACTGCAGGGGGGAAGCAAACGGTCTGGGAGGAGTGGCCCATCGCAATGCTGCTGTGGCGGCGAACGGAGCAGCACAGATGCCAACAGACGCAGAGCTGTCGTGCCGGTAAATGAGAAAGGCAGATTGGTTCTAATAGCCGCACGTACAAAGGCAGCAAAGTATCAGTTCGGGGAGGGGAAAAGGGTCTTGTGATCAGGAAAAGGCAACGGGACAAGGCAGGCGGAGCGCGAGAGAATGGAGGAGGCCGTTGGCACCCACACGTAGGACCTGCCAAGCGGCTTGAATGGAAACCAACATGGGAGATGGCCGGGGCTTTAGTTTATCTAAATATAAACAGGAGGAATAGGCCAACAAAAGCCCTTTTTTTTGTTGTTGTTCAGAGAGGGAGAGAACAGCAGGTCAGCCAGAAAGAGGAAGGCAGCATGCATGGAATAATCTCACCGGTTTAAGCTGAATACCTTGGGGGAGACACGCGTGTGGAATGCATAACTGCTCTGGCTGAACGGATTTGGCTCCTTTGATTCAAAAAGTTGTTTCATTGCTGGAACTGATCCCTCCTTCATTTCGGTTTATATAGGAGAATTTCTATATGTAGTGCCAGAATCAGAGCATGCACAATTTGCCCCAGCTTTCAGTTCTTTGCATTCACTTGCCATCTCCCCTCCCCAATTTCTTTTCCAAAGCACACCTGCACAGGGATAAAACATATCCGCCCCCCCCCCCCCCAAAAAAAAAAGCCAGCTTGGTTTGAGTGTGGACTTGATTTTTGGCACGTTGACCATCCCGGTAACAAGCCTGCAGAATCAATGCTCATTGGTTATTAAAGGGAGTATGTCAGAATATACCCTAAGGGAAGGGAGAACCATGGAGCAGTACCAATGGAGGTTTGAGAGTTTTCAAAGTTTTGAACAAACAGTTCCTTAATTTATGTCGGAAAACCAAAATGGACAATACCGATAGCTCCAGAAGTTCCACAGCCTGGGGGCACTGCCAGAAAATACTGACTTCTCATCAGGTGGCCACTACTGCTTCAGCACAAACTGGGAGATTTAGAGGGCAGTGCTTGGGCCGGTGGAGTTTGGGGAGGATGTGACATCACTTTCAGGTGACACTCTAGGAATTCCCCTCATCTCTGTGGTAAAGACCATACAGACATGGGGAAATTCTTAGAGCACTACAGAGGCCATTTTCCAGTCATTTCTGCCACTCCTAAATTTCTCGAGGATAAGGAATTGGAGCCGACAGCAGGGGCTTACTGTGGGCACACAAGCAATCAAATGGCAGTCCTATCTCCTAGGTCTCTGCTATTGCTATATTCCACAGTGAATGTTTTCTCAGCAAGACCTCAAGCTCTGATCATAAGAACTTTGTATGGGTGGATGGAGCTATGGCAGCCCTGAAAAATTACAAATTGCATGAAGGGGTTGCTTTTCACAGCTCCCAGAAATGTGCACAAAAGGCAAACCCTCCCTTAACTTTCTGCTTGGCTTGAACCCCATCTAGGGCAAACAGTGCAATCCTAAACAGAGTGAGATTCTGCTAAGCCCACTGACTTCTGTAGACTTAGATGAGTCTAATTCTGTTCGGGATTGCCACCTCCAAAGCATGCTTTTTGTAGGCCCAGTGTTGAAAACAAGGCAAATTGCAATATGAGCTGAATGCCTTTGGTTTTATGATCCTCTTTGCTATTTTGTCCTGACATTTTTTAAACTTAAATTGATAATGGCGTCTTGCAGTAGGCATAGAATATGAATGAACTCCTGGTTTGTAGAGCGGACAGATTCAAAGGCAGGCATGCAAACCCCCAGTGAAAAATGTGACTGAGGTGTGCTCTGACATAACTTGTTGTCGAGGCGCCATTATTGTCAAGGTAATAAAGCACAGCAGGATATTTCGGGGTACTTTGAGAGTCAATGAAATGAATATTGTTGACGCTGGCAATGCTCCTGGAAGTGGGAGAGGAAATGTCCCTCTATGATCAGCATAGCAGGAAAGAAATAGTCACTGAGGTTTCTTTGAGCATGCTTCTTATGTTTGTTGCTTAGTTGCAGGCATATGCTCCAAATCGGCACATGCATAGATAAAGCAAACATCGTATCAGAGACAGGTATCAGTTTCTGCAACTTGGCCACAGCAGAAGGAGTGACATCACTTCACATGGTTTATCATACAGAAGACATGAAGGGATATGTCCTCTGGTGTTTTACATGGCTTTTTTTTTTTACCCTGGGGGAACACGCCGGAACAGTGCTCTGGAGCCTCTTCAACAAAATTCTTTTAAAAATGTTTAAAAAGAAAGAAAGGAAGGAAGGAAGGAAGGAAGGGAGGAAGGAAGGGAAGGAGGGAGGGAGGGAGGTTGGTTATGGTGCACTAGCAGTTATCATCGTTGATCATCATACTGCAAGGAGGAATGGCACTACCGCTGAATGACCAGTCCCAGAAAGGTAGCGATGCTACTGTGCAGTCTGAAGAAGAGCTAGGGAGGAGCAGGGGCTCAGTGGTAGAGCATTTGCTTGGAATGTAGAAGATCCCAGGCTCAAACCCTGGCACCTCCAGTTTAACAAATCAAAATAATAGGTGATGTGAAAGACCATCGCCTGAAATTCTGGAAAGCTGCTGCCCTTGAGTGTGGACAATACTGACTTTGATAAACCAATGCCCTGACTCAGTAGAAGGCAGCTTCGTTTGTTCGTGAGTTCATCCCTTCTCAGTCCATTGAAGGCAAAGAGCTTAGTAGGGTGTGTAAAGGATTCCTCTGACTTCCTCCTCATGGTCTTTGCTTGCCAGCTTGTGAGGAATCTTTATGACTGATTGAGGGCTTTCCCCCCCCCAGCCCTCCCCTCTCATTATCAGTCAGTAGCTACCACCACTCAGACTCTGCCCCTTCTTCACTATCCTACAATCTGAAACATGGCTACAGCATGGGCATGTGTGCCTCTCCACACCCCACTTTCTCCTGCCTGCTATCCAGCTCTAGTTCAGTTGTGATTCTTTGGTCTATGTGTAGACGGACAGTCGGGACCTGGCTGAGATATCTGAATGCAGTCTAAGCCGTTTCAGAAGTAATAAAGGTCCTTTATTTGCTGATGCACATATCTATTAACTAGAGCACCAAAGCACTGGAACAGTATCAAAGCATGGCAGGGATGATACAGAACGAAAGGAAAATAAAGTCAAAACATGAGTCTAACTAAGCTGTACACATTTCTGTAGTCGCCTTGACACTTCCTTCAGAGGAAATGGACCCAAACCCCTTTGGAGCTTTGAAATGGAGGCTAGCCAAAGCTGACTTCATTCTGTTTCACTTTTATTCCCTGTTTCCTGGCTTGAGCTTGTGCTCCATTCATAGGATGCATGAAAGCTTTGAACCTTTCCTTTCCCAGCTGGGAGGATTTCTCTTTGTTTGACCTGTCATGAAATTGGGAGTGGGTCCCATGTGTCCTGCTGTGCAACTTTCCCCAATAAAAAAAAGCACGTCCCCAAACTTTTATGGCCCAACTCAGGATAGCCAAACAGCCATATATCTTGCGACTTCCTGGCAAGTGGGCAAGCGGTCATCCTGATCCTGTCTATTTGTCTCCATAAAGGAAAATTCATCTCATCTCAGCCTGAAATCTCAGTCGTTTATTGCTTTGTTCCCCAGGAAAGAATGTTTTCTTGGAGGTCAGGGCCTCCCTGAGAATTAATAAAGGTATCCTGTATTACTCTATCATAAGGGGGTGTTAGTAAGAGAAAAATGAAACCGAAGTCCAGTAGCACCTAAATGATGAAGAGAAAAAAAAAAGGGGGGGGGTCTTAACCCAAACAAATGAATCCAGCACTTGATGCACCTTAATGACTAGCCAAATTTATTCCAGCAGAAGCTTTCCATGAATCAAAAGTCAGTTCCTCAGATGCTTAAAGTTATGAGCAACAAACAGCCGGGGGGGGGGGGATGTTGCAAAAGAGAGGTCAGTTCTAGGCTTGCCAGCCTCCAAGTGGGGCCTGGAGATCTCCCGCTTTTACAACTGATTTCCAGCTGACAGAGATCAGCTCCCCTGGAGAAAATGGCTGCTTTGAAGGGTGGACTCTAAGGCATTGTACCATGCTGAGGCCTCTCCACTCCCCATTGTACCATGCTGAGGTCCCACCCCTCTCCCAGATCTACTCCCAAAGTCTCCAGTTATTTTCCAACTCAGACCTGGTAACCCTAGTGAGGTCTATGAGGGGCTGGTTTCTCAGTGGTGGGCCTACATTTTTGGGACCCAGAAGCTTGAACTGTTATGGAGGCCCGTTCTCAACCATCAACAATAGGGCAATGTCCACAAGGTCCAAAGGACCTTGCTGCCCTAGCAAGGATGTCAAGGCCCAAATGGTGGAGAATGGGGTAGTGGGGTGGAGCCCTTGAAAATGGGCTATAGAGTGAGCCCCTTCCCACCAACAACGAGGTCTGGGTAACCGCTGTTATCTTCTTCAACAGGGTTGTTCCATGGCAGATCGCCACAAAAAAGTTGCTTCAGGGCCCCTCCAGGATTAGGGGCCCTGAAGCTCAAGCTTCAACTAGTTTCATATTAAATCCACACCTGTGGTTTCTATGAAGGTTGTTGGACTTTCAAGCAGGCCTCTCTTTATAACTTCTCCCCACTCCCCCATCTCTTCTGTTGCTTGTAGCTTTGAGTATGAATAACTACAATGGGTGTTCACTTCATCCATCTGATAAAGTGAACTCTGGGTGTGGACACACGGCAAGCTTATCCTGATTTGTTCCCACTATAGATATGATTGGGGATATTTTATTTCGGGTTGGGATGATCACACATATCTCCCCAAACTACTTACATCATGCAGTGAGGCTCTACAGAGAGCCAGTCTGGTGTAGTGCAGTCTGGAGTCCGCGCACTGGATAAGTGCGCGGACTCTAATCTGGGAGAACCGGGTTTGATTCCCCACTCCTCCATTTGCACCTGGTTGGATGACCTTGGGCAAGCCATAGCTCTGTACCAGCTGTTCCCTCAAGGACAGCTTGGGAAAGAGTTCTCTCAGCCCCACCTACCTCACAGGGTGTCTGTTGTGGGGAGGGGAGTGGAAAGGAGTTTGTAAGCCGCTCTGAGACTCTTAAGTGAGTGAAGGGCGGGGTATAAATCCAATCTCTTCTTCTTCTTCTCTTCTTCTCTGGGCACTGTCCAGATAGCTGTGCCGCCCAAGCAACGGCTTGGCTTGTTTTTTTAAAAAAAATTGCCTTTGCACATGCACATCTGCACATGGCCAAATCACTGCTCCCACTGGGACTCGCTGTATTCCCTTGTTTTTGCATGCCCCCCCACAGTGAACAAAATTAACTGGCAATGTACAACCGAGCACTGGAGTCTAGATGTGCACTTGAACGTTTATACATTTATTCAGTGCAGGATTGCTCATGTGCACAATGGTGGAAGCTTGGGGGGGGGGGACATCACGAGAAGAATGTTCAAATGACATAATCATGATCAATGTGAGAGATGGCTGTCCAGATCGGTGAAATCGTGGCTTCAAAGTGCAGTATCCGGAAAGAACTTGATTTTTCAGGTGTAGGAAAACTTGCTAGGGAACTGGGAGGATTGTGCGAATGAGCCTACTTCAGTGCAGAAGACAGAAGTGGGTGTGTGATCAGCAATTTTAAATGCGAGAGGGAACAGCGGTGAAACCCAGTCTAAATGACCATGTGACCACAGCCTCTGATTCACAAAAGCAAACCTTCTCCAGTCCCTTGCTTGCCCCCCTGCTTGCACAGATTTCCAGTCTGCAGGCATGGGAGACCCAAAGGTACTCCGCAACAAAAGGCAAGCACAACCAAGGGACAGAACAAAATCAGATTGACCTTGACCTTTAGGACCATTTACGGACCACTTGAAATGTCAAATAGAATGATTGAGAGTCTTTGGGTGGTCGTCAGAAGGCATTAGGAGAATGATCCTGCCATCCCTGACCATTACCCACAATACAAAGTGACAGAATGCCACTGCCAGGGGGACTTGGGCTCATTTCACCCAGCAGCTTCACAATATCTTCAATTTATCCCTTGTGCTCTTAATATATAATAGCTATTTCAGAAGCCATCTGCCTGGATAAGACTTGTTAAATTGAGACCAATGCAACTGACTTTCCTTCCAACTTCACAGGACTTTCAATGCCGTGACAAGAGAATGAATATCTGTGTGTGTGTGTGTGGGGGATGTGTGTGTCTGTGTGTTTTCTTCACAGTACCCAGTTTTCTTTTAGTTAATGTAATGTATTATTCCGAGATTACTTCTTTTGTATTTGACATTTCTAAAATCAGATGATTAAGTTGCGACACAGTTCTCGAGAAAATCCATTTGCCTCTGATCCCTTTGTTTCAGAGTAAACGAACAAAATCTATTGACACACATCCGCATGCATATGGAATGGCTTCGGCATTTGCAATGTGCACTCACGTCTTCCTGTGACCACAGTGTCAGGAATTCCTCGAGGTCAGGCTTGTAATTGTTGACGTAAATGTTTACACATCTATGAATTATTATAGAGCAAAGACAAAGAGGTCATCCTTAAACCTGGAAAGTGCTGGGCGCATAATGCAGAGATTAAAGCACAGAAATGGGCTTAAGCAGAAGGATATGTTTTGTTGACATAATGATGGCAATGAAGACTTGGAAGGGTGAGGAGTTTGGGCGATGAAAGAGTCTACTCATTTTAATTGTTGCCCTTCAGACTGCTCCTTTCCCAAACAACTAGTTGCTCTGTAATGTAAAACCATGTGGCTAAGAGAAGGCACTTGGAACCTCCTCTGAAACAACTCCACATCAAAACATGCACAAGTGACATGGTCACAACTAATTTATTTATGTGAAAACATCTATCTGCCACCTCTCTGGGGGGCTTGAGCAAGATGGGCCACAAGTAAAACTTGATAAAAAAATGATAAAACAGCATGAAATCATGAGAATTAACAAACCATTTAAAAAATCCCTAGCCATTAAACATCCAGCGTGAGCTTCAGATGTTGAGCAACCAAAGGTGACACAGTCCTCAGGCTAGGAGACAGTAAAAATAATTTTAACAGCCTGGGTAAAAGAAAATGTTTGCACTTGTTGCTTAAACTGAGTAGGGCAGGGGGACAGGCAAGCCTCAAAGGAAAGGATGCTCTACAGGAAAGGGACCACCACTGAAAAGGCCTTGTCTGCTGCTGCTATTTACCCCACCATTGCCGGGGGGGGGGCACAGAGACCAGGGTCTGTGAGAAGGATCTTAACTGGGAGCCGGATGACTACATCTTGGTATTACTCCCAGATCCTCATACTTTATCATGTTGCCTTGATAATGTTGCCAGTCTGGTCTTTCTGCAACACAAGTCTTTGGTGGTTCACAAAGTATTTACTTACTTGGCCATCTTTTGGGGATTTTTCATTAGAAAGGAACGGTCTCTTTGATCTCCAGTCATAACTGGGCTGCCAGTTTTGATCAGCTGCTGAAAAGCTAGAGAAAAGCTCACTTATTTTCAAGAGTTCTGAACTATATCATGGTAGCACAACTCCCCTACATGTTAACTGAATGTATGGAGAGGCAGAATGAGCATGGACATGTTAGCTTCACCCCTGCCTCTGCATGATCGCTGGCTCGCAAGCACAGTGGCTATTCATGGAGGTAGTGTCTGCATGCATTCTCTCTCCCCATGACTGGCAACATTTGGAAAGGAGCATCGTCAATCAAGGGGAGGGAACACATGTGCAGATACTTCTGTGCACATTCACACTGTGCAATGCATAGAATTTCTGTAGCATGGATGAGATCAGAGCCACAGATGAGACAAACCAGTGGGTCCAGAAAAAAGGAATGAAAAAGTGCTTAAAGATGCAGAGGCACTGAGGTTGCCAACCTCCAGGTGGGACCTGGAGCTCTCCTAGAATTACAGCTGATCTCCTGACTAGGGAGATTGGTTCTCCTAGAGAAAAGGGCTGAGGCCTTTCCCCAGTCCCCATGCTCCACCCTAAATCTCCAAGATTACCCAGACTACTGCTGGCAACCCTACAGTGTGCAGACAACCTGGTGTTTGTGCTGAGTTGGGGGCGGGGGGGAAGGCCAGCACATTTGTGCTACCTTCCCTTTCAGTGTGTGTACCATCAATGCCCAGACGTAGAAGGCTACTGTTAAGTGAGATGTTCTGTAGAGCCTTAAAAATCACTTTGTGGGTGCTGGTTTAGCTCTGCCAAAGTTGATGCTATTTTGTGTTATTAGATCTATAAAGTGGACTCGACCATGTGTGTAATCTTTTTCTTTTCACTTTCTAAGTCAGTCTAGAACTCCTTGGGGTTGGGGAACGGATGTTTTACAAGTAATACATGCAAAGATGACAAGCTCTACAAATTCGTAGTTTGAGCCAGCTACTGACCAATTGAACTATGGTGCTGGAGAAGACTCTTGAGAGTCCCTTGGACAACAAGGAGATCAAATCAGTCAATCCTAAAAGCAATCAACCCTGACTGTTCCCTGGAAGGCCAGATACTGAAACTGAAGCTCAAATGCTTTGGCCACCAAATGAGAAGGGAGCACTCACTGGAGAAGACCCTGATGCTGGGAAAGGTTGAAGGTCAAAGAAGAAGGGGATGGCAAAGGATGAGATGGTTAGACAGTATTATCGAGGCAACAAACATGAAATTAAGCAAACTCTGGAGCACGACGGGAGGGCCTGGCATGATGTGGTCCATGGGGTCATGAAGTCGGACTCAACTGTGCGACTGAACAACAACAACAACAACAACAATTTCACCAGTGTCACTGTTTTGGCAATGGCAAAGTCAACCCAAGATGCCTTTGGCGTATGTTTAAACCAGTCATCTGGTTGTTTCAATCTGTCCCTGGGACTCAACACACCATGTCCTGGAAAGCTGCATTAAAATATCATGAATAAATTAATCAAAATCCACCTTTGGCACTTGGTCATAAAAATTCCAGTTCAGGTTCATTTTTAAGATTACATCTACACCAACCTCCCAAGACAAGTTGAAAGAAAATTTTAAACTGTACTTGTGTCTCAACAGTTCCTATTGGTTTCTTCTACTTGGTAGCAGGACCTGGTTCGTACTTGAAAAGGGACCACTTAGGAAGTACAGGGTTGTTATGTAGAGGCCGGCAATGGCAAACCACCTCTGTTTGTCTCTTGCTGTCAAAACTCTATGGGGTCGCCATAAGTCAGCTGTGGCAGGCACCTTCCACTACTATCAGGGTTGCTGATGAAATTCTCTTCATCTAAATATCTCACAAGATTCTGGAGTTACTAATTGCCTGGTTTTGTTTCTAGAGTTGAACCAGTGCTGTAGGGATTCAAATACAGATTTTGCACACCACACTGTGCATGTACACTCAGTTGCAATTTCCAGTTCATTCATGCCCTCTACACGCCACTCCTCTGTAATAATAAGATACATGGGTGCATTCCTAATACAGCTTGTACATTATGAGGCTACAGGATTATTTTGGTGCTGAGTTTTATTTGTAGGATCAACCTCATCCTGGAATAAAGCGTGTTAATCTTTACAGTGCCACTGGGTGTTCTATTTTACATAAAGTGCACTGATAAACTACCAGCCATTGTGATGCAATCATATTATACCAATATCTCAAGCTTCTCTTGGTCCTGTGTTTTGCTGATAGCAGCACATGCCCCTCTATTAGGGCTGGCAACTCTAGGATGGGAAATTCCTGGAGGTTTGGGCACAGACTCTAGGGAGGGTTTGGGGAAAAGAGGGACTTCACCAGGGTATAATGCCACAGAGCCCACCTTCCAAAGAAACCAGTTTCTCCAGGGAAACTGACTGTAATTCTGGCAGGTCTCCAGGCCCCACCTGTAGGTTGGCAGCTAGGGTTGCCAGCCTCCAGGTAGGACCTGGAGATCTCCTGGAATTACAATTGAGCTCCAGATGACAGATACCAGTTCCCCTGGAGAAAATGGCTGCTTTGGAGGGTGGATTCTATGTAAATATACCCTGCTGAGGTCCTTCCCCTCTCCAAACCCTGCTCTCTCCAGGCTTCACCCTAGGGTTGCCAAGTCTAACTTACCTTATAGCAGGGGGAGTCTGGTCGTCTTCGGGAGGCTTCTGGCACACGTGCAAAGCGTGTGCGCCACGATGATGTCACCCAGAAGTGACGTCATCACGTCAGGCACATTGGGGGTGGGACCTCTATAATTCGAAGGAAAACCATAGAATTTTCCCTCGAATGATAGAGTGTCTCCCCTGAAACATGCGCGACTTAATGACGTCACCTCTGGGTGACATCATCACACCGGGCACATCTCCGCAGCCCAGCAATTTCGAGGTGGGGTTCCCCCCCGGTAGCCCAATCCGGGCTGGCGGGGAGCAGGCCGATTGAGCGGGGGTTTCTCCACCCCCAGGAGGACTTGGCAACCCTATTGGTAGCCCTAAATTCTGTGTATTGATAAACCAGCAGCCCCTCTCTCATTGTGATGTGATGGCACAAATGATTTGTCAAAATTCCTTGGTATGTTGCTTTACCAATGTGGGTGGGTATATGTATATAGGTAGCAATATCACTCCACATCATAAGAATCTTGATATAATTATATGCACACATCATTACTTTTCCTATGGTGTTTTATCAATGCACATTATCAATGCAGAAGAGCAGAAGGGCCAAGGATGAAATGAAACCACTGAAAGCTTTGGCAAACTGTGAATGTTTCTGTTCCAAGACTTATTTTAGGAACTCTTCTGCCAGACTGAGGAAAGGATATAGTAGAGTGTGAACCCCTGGAACTGTATAGAGGAAATCCATCCATCCTTAGTGTACTGCTATAGTGAACATACAGCTCTATCTGCAGAAACAATGTTTTTCAACTTGCAGTGAGAAGTAGATGTTCTGGCAGTATGAATGTAGATTTTTTTTCCTGAGCCAGAATTCCCTATAGGATAGCGCAGGAGCCTTCTATTCATGGATCTATCTGGGCCTAAGTTATGAGCCAGCATCCAGGAAAGGAGAGGCCTATTTCAGATTCTTAAAGAAACACACACATGTCCTGCATTCATTCGGACTTCACATTCATCTAGTGTGTGTGTGCGTTGTTCCCTGGTACACATACGTGAGTACCAGAAGAAAAGTGAGTCTTTGCCATTAGTGTGAGTAAACCTTGACATTATGGCTTCGATCCAGCAATGCTCACAGGCAAAACATAAATGCACTTAGTGTGGTTCTGCTTGTATATAACCTTGTGCAATGCCTAGTCTTTTCCTCCCTGTGTATTGTAGTGTCCAGAAATTGGTTGCACAAGATGTCTAGCTAGAGCTCTAGCACAAATGGAAAGTTTGCTGTGGATCCAACCCTATGAATGCATCTTTTGCACCCTCAGAAGACTGAAGTATGCTCAGCTGTCTGGCAACTTGTGAAATAACTGCAATCTCCATTAGAGTTAGGTTTGCCAAGTCCTCCTTGAGAAATACCTGGAGATTTGGGGTTGGTGCTTGTGGAGGGTGGGGTTTGGGAAGAGAAGGAACTTCAGTGGGGTATACTGTCACTGAGTCCACTCTGCAGAGCAGCCATTTTCTCCAGGGGAAGAGTTCTCTATTGTCTGAAGATCAATTGTAATACTGGGAGATCTCCAGTCCCCACCTGGAGGCTGGCAACCCTAATTAGAGTCACATCTCAGATTACCAGCCTCAGGGTTGGGCCTATAGTTTCCCTCCTGGCAACTGGGGGGGGGAGCAGGAGGGAGCCCCGGCTGATGTTTCAGCAACATGCCTACATCACTTTCAATGTGATCTGGTGGTGACATCATCACATTGGGGCAACACACTGGTATTTGGGCAAAAACTCTATCGTAAATTTGACTTTTACCATGGAGTTTTTGCCCAAATACCAGAGTGTCACCCCACCATGCCTGATGTGATGATATCACTTCCGGGTAATGTTGGAAGTGAAACACTGAAATGTCGGCTGGGCCTCCCTCTTTTTTCAGGGTAAGTTCCCCCTACCAGCCAGCTGATTGGTGGTAGGGTGGTGGAACTTGGCGACAGGGAACCCCACCTTCACCAGGAGGTCTGGTAACCCTAGCTTGGCCCAGAGTTCTCCTAGAATTACCACTGGTCTCTAGAGTACAGAGATCAGTTCCTTTGGAGAAACTGGCAGCTCTGGAGAAACTGGCAGACTCTATCCCCACTGAGCTCCCTCCCCAAACTCTGTCCTCCCCAGGCACTGTCTTCGAATCTTTAGAAATTTCCCAAGCTGGAATTGGCATGTCAGACTGTAATGTATGTAATGGCGGCTGTGTGGCGGTCGTCACCTCACACATAGCCGGGCTAGCTGTCAGAGCTTCAATCCAGCAGACAATAGCCCAGCTGGATCATAATTTGGTCCAATGGTGCGCACAGGATTCTTGAACAGTCCAATAGCACGCACCCATGGGAAACTGACCCTATTGGGTCCACCGGGCAAAGCTGGGGGCACGGCTTCAGTGTGAATATAAGCAGGCCCCCAGACCTCCCAAATCTCATGTTCATCTTTACCACCTAATAAACCATGAGCTGATTTCACTACTACGCATCTCTGACTCCAGTACTTTATACTACCTACCTTATAAAGGTATATAAATAGATATGTATATGATAACACCCCCCCCCCAAAAAAAAAAAACCCCTCCAACCACCAAGTATATAGCTCTTGTGATTCTAGGCAAGAAACTATAAATCAAGAAAACAAAAATGGAACTGTAAGCTGATGGGGGGGAACACCGCAAGAAAGTATAGTCTAAAAATATGTTTCTGAAACCAACCTCATTACATGTTTGCATTCTGGTGTTGAGATTGGAGGCCTTGGAGTTGGCAATAATGCTGCTGGTTTAGGCAGGCTTAGATGATTGCGTAGAGTGTAAAGGAATGCAGAATGAAAGCACCTGGAAATAGGTTTGTGGAAGGAGAAAAAAAAATGTAATGACTTGTTCAGTTCTCAGGGTTATAAAGTAGCAGCTTGATGATTTTGTTGCTGTGCAGTGATGGGTTTAATATCCAATCTCTGGTACAATGAGAAAGATCAAAGAGTTTGTATAGCATTAATTAAAAAACCCAAAATTTTAGGCGCATGCTATTCAGTACTAAAATAACGGGGAGCCATCCTTTTGTGTCATTTCCAAATCGACGACTTCAAACACCCTTCATACTGCCATGCCCAGTCTCAAACTTTCCTGAGATTTAAAGGCTATACGGTTCAGTATGGGGGGAAGCAGGGGTGGAGGTACTACATACAGTTGCCATGTCCTTGATGCTCTGGGAATTTCCCCAGTCTCTATGGTCTTTACCATAGGGACTGGGGAAATTCCTAGAGTGGGAATGTGTGTCTGTCTGTGTGAAAGTGACATCAACATAGCAGCAACATAGCAGTCACTCCCCATGCTCTGCCCCCAAAAGCTCCTGGAGGTTGCCAGAACAGGGCTGGTGACCCTATTGTGTAAGTGAGCAGAATGCCCAGAAGTAGCATTTGTAAGTCCTCTCCATCATTAAACTTTGTCCAAGAAAATAAAACATGTCTCTTTCGGGGTTTACTTCCAAGGCAGAAATGCCAGTTTTACACATATGGCACTTAATTTCCCAGCCCTTCTCTCTTTGAACACAGTGTAACTCTCACTTGGCCTGGCAATAAAGACAGCTCTCTATAAAATGGTGGGAAAAGAGTGCCTACTTTGAAGACTGTGACTACAAGGAAAACCCAAAGCGCTGAAGAACTCAAAGGACATCTGGATTTTATATCTCCAATTTTTAAATGTTAATTTATTTAAGTTGTAAACCTAGCCAAGAGTAACAATTGATGCAACAATGTGTGGAAACACAGAGGGTATTTTTTGTCTTTTAGAATCTTGTTTCCTTATATATTTACATTCTTTCACTCCAAGGCTTGGACTGAAAATCACTTGCATCAAGTAATACATGAGCTATAATGTTAGCAGTATCAACCTTGGCACTTCATGTTCTTTCTAGGAGGGAAGAGGCCCATTAAACCATTTCTCCAATTATTAACATTTCCTGCGTTGTCTAGACATTAGGATGCAAGAGCACACTGTTTATAGGTCTGCACAGTTGAGATAAATGTGTAAGTTTTCAACAAAAACCATCCCAAGAGTTTCCCTTTAACTACAATGTAACCTTTATTCACACTTTGTAGAAGGAACAAGACATCCCCAAAAGGGTTTTTACCGCCAGACTTAATTCTGGCTGAAGTTCAAGCCAATATTCCCACTTTTCTCTGCTTTCTAGATCTCTCTCACTTTTTAAAATATATTCACATAGCCAAATAGTGTCAAAATCCACATTAAGTCCAAACTGTTGCTCAGATTTGTCCATCCCCCAAATCATATATATTTTTAAAAATAGAGGTTGAATTTCCAAAATGTCCTTCTAGTCTCCTTTTTAATGTACTTGAGCTGTAATGTGATTTTTTCCCTGTCACTGCTTCCAACAGTATATAAGTATTTACTAAATAGGGATATGGAGCTGCTCCTGGGGAGAGAACACTGATCTTGTTGCCGGTTGACATGGAAGATGGCATTTCTACAAGTACTAGGCAAGCTGAGGAGGAAGCAGGAAATAGGTACTTCTTCCCCTAACCAGTGCCCACTTTCTGTTTCCTCCTGAACTTATAGATAGTATTTGAAGGATAAACGCAGCCAAGCCAGGGAGATCCTATGAAGCTTGGCCTGGATGTCGGTGAACTAAATTAGAAGAACTAAGAAGATAATGAAAACAGAGTATAATTTCTCATTTGTCTGAGACCTGATTAGGAATCCAGAACCAAGAATCCCATATACTCCCTGACCACTCTTTCTGAGGACTCCTCCTCTAGCACCAACCATTTGAGGAACCTTCTTGAGAACTTTCACTAGCCTTATTGTAATTCTTTTTCTCTCTTTCACAGTTCCTCAGATTTTTTTTTCTGAACAGGAAACTCCAAAATTTGCTTCAAAAATTGATTTAGGGAAAACTCTGTGGCAACTCAGAAATGTGATCCCTACCCCTAGAAAGCAGACTAGTCTAAATGAAACTCCTTTTCACTTCCCTTGGAATTCCTGGGATATTTAGTCAGTTTAACTGTGGTGATAGTTTTAGAAAGAAGAAATACAAACATTTCCTGTTTCCCATTCCTCCATTACCTCCTCCAAAACTGAATATCCACATCTCCTCCAGCCAGGACATGTTTAAGGTGTCATGGCCCAGCTAGATGCCACTAGACAAGTATATTGGTAGAGCATTCACTTGAATTATCTGATACATCAGCTCCTGATCACTATTTGACTCAAAGAAATATATAGAACACATGAAGCTGCCTTATACTGAGTCAGATTATTGTCCATCAAGGACCCTTTCTGCATCCATATTTTGCCTTGGTTTCTGTCAGAATCTGCAGATTCAGACAAGGATAAGTCCCCATTCGCAGCCCCTGTTCTGTTCAGGAAGAAGAAGGACGGGGGGCTACGGCTGTGTACGGACTACAGAGGATTAAATGCAGTGTCAGCCTCCAATGCCTACCCCCTTCCCCTTATTAAGGACTTGTTAACGGAAGCGGCCAAAGGAAAGGTGTTTACTAAGTTGGATCTCTGAGATGCATATTTCCGGGTGCGCATCAGGGAGGGGGACGAATTTAAGACTGCGTTTAACACACCATTGGGGCAATTCGAGTACCTGGTGATGCCATTCGGCTTAAGTGGCGCGCCCGGGGTCTTTATGAGCTTAATAAATGAAGTGTTGCACAAGCATTTATTCAAGGGGGTGTTATGTTACTTAGATGATATCTTGATCTACTCTGCTGATAAGAAAGAACATGTACGGTTGGTCCGGGAAGTGCTGTCAACCCTGTTAAAAAACCAGTTGTATGCAAAGTTGTTGAAATGTGAATTCCATAGGGATTCAGTGGACTTCCTAGGGTACCGCATTTCTCAGAAAGGGCTAGAAATGGACCCTGCCAAGGTAGAGGCCGTAGTGCAGTGGGAAGCCCCCCGAACGAGAAAACAGCTTCAGAGTCTTTTAGGATTTTGTAATTTCTACCGCACCTTCATAAAAGGCTTCGCCACAGTCACCCTCCCGCTAACTGAACTCCTTAAAACCAAGGGGAGGGGCCCGGAAGCAGGGAAGCCCGGGGAAAAAATAGCCTGGACTGAAGAGTGCCAAAGGGCGTTTGATACTCTTAAGACCCTTTTCACCTCGGAGCCCATCCTGGCTCACCCTGATGAAACCAAGGAATTTGTGGTGCATGTAGACGCGTCGGATGTGGCCATGGGGGGAGCCATCCTACAGAAGGGGTCGGATGGGAAGCTGCACCCTCTTGCATACATCTCAAAAAAGTTTAATGAGACAGAGAGAAATTGGTCAGTGTGGGACAAAGAGGCAGCAGCCATCCGACTGGCCCTCACCACTTGGTGGCATTGGCTAGAAGGAGCACAGACCCCTTTTGAAATTTGGACGGATCACAAAAATCTGGAAGCCTTGCGCACCCAGAGGTCCCTAAATGCGAAACAGCTCCGATGGGCCGATTTTTTCTCAAAATTCAATTTTGTGCTTAAACACTTCCCCGGGAGAGCCAATTCGTTAGCAGACGCGCTATCCCGATTGCCCCAGCACGAGAGCCAAAAGGAAGAGGTGTTCGACTCCATGTTCTCCCCTCAGCAGTTGGGAGGAGCTGTAACCACCAGAAGCCAGAGTAAGCAAGCGGCAGTAGAGTCGTGGGGGAATGACTGGGGGGGGGATTACTCCCCGGAAGAAGTCGAAGAGTTGGGAAACCTAGAGGACTGTTCCCTCCGGGAAAACAAGTGCTGGTACCATGGGGACAAACTCGTGGTACCTCGAAACAGACGAAAGGACATATTGCTGACTTGTCATTCATCAAAATTGGCAGGGCATTTTGGGTTCTTGAAGACGCTTAATTTAGTCCAGAGGCAGTTCTGGTGGCCGCGCATACGCAAGGATGTCTCGGACTTTGTAACTGCCTGCCAAACCTGTTTGATGTGCAAAAGGAGGGGAGGGAAGGTCCCGGGACTGTTGCACCCGCTGCCCACCCCCTCTCGCCCATGGGAAGCGATAGCCATGGACTTCATCACCAACCTGCCACCCTCAAAAGGAAAAACTGTAATTTGGGTGGTGGTGGACATGTTTTCAAAGCAAGCCCATTTTACCCCGTTCAAACAGCTACCTACTGCAAAGGGGATGGCCAAGGCTTTTTTCAACCACGTGATAAAGTTGCATGCTTTTCCCAAGCGCGTAGTATCCAATCGGGGCAGTCAGTTCGTTGCCAACTTCTGGTGGGAGCTTTTGATGCTAATGGACATTGAACCAGCCTTAAGCTCGGGGTACCATCCAGAGACCGATGGCCAGTCCGAATGAACTAATCAAATCCTGGAACAATTCCTAAGGTGTTACACTAACTACCATCAGGACAATTGGGTTGAATTACTGCCATTTGCAGAGTACAGTTACAACAATGCTATTCATTTGTCTACGGGCGTATCCCCGTTCATGGCGGTGGGCGGCTTTGAAGGAAAACCTCTGCCCACCATAGAGGACACGCCAAACACCACCCCCACGGACTTTAAGCGATGGTGGGCAACACTGCAAGACTCATGGCCACTGATAGCTAAAACACTGGACAAGGCTAAAGAGGACTACAAGAAATATGCGGACCGTGGCAGAGCAGAGGGCTGGGACTTACAGCCAGGGGATTCAGTCTACTTGTCCACAAAAAATATACATGGATTACAACCCAGTAGAAAATTAGGGTGGAAATATGTTGGGCCTCACAAAGTGTTGCGTAAAATCTCTGATGTGTCTTTTGAACTGGAATTGCCCAAATCACTGAGTTCTGTGCACCCTGTTTTTCATTTCAGCTTGCTGAAGAAGAATCCTGGGCCGAATGCATGGCATCCAGTTCCTCCGACTCCTCCTCCACTGATGAAGGGGGAGGCACCCCATTTTGAAATTTCTGAAATCCTTGATTCAAAAATGCGTAGGGGCCACTTACTATATTTAGTTAGATGGGTAGACTTTGGCCCGGAACAAAAAGAGTGGGTTCATTCTGAAAATGTGCATGCTCCTAAGTTAGTTAAAGCTTTCCATAAGAGATTCCCAGACAAACCCGGGTAGATTTATTTTCAGGGTGGCAGTGTGTCAGAATCTGCAGATTCAGACAAGGATTTCTGGAGTCTTCCGCTATATTATAACCTGTTGCTATGTTGCTATGTATTGTAACCTGTGCCTGCACCCATTTTGTACTCATGTCTATTGCTATCAGTTGCCCCTATGCCCACTATGTAATCATACCTCTTGCCATCTGATAGACCATTGTAAATGTATACTATGTGACCCCAGGTTTATGGCTTTGACCAGGCCTGGTCTATGTAACTGTTTGCCCAGGAGAATGACAACTTCAAAGCATGGGAACAATGGGCCTCTCACACTCCTGCCTCCGCATTCCATTCATCCCGGCTGGGAAGACAAGGGGAGGACAGGGACTATTTCTTATCAACGTGCGAAAGCCTTGAGGGAAGCATTTGTTATGTGAATATGGTTACATCTGAGGGGTCTGGTTTGGGAAGGGAAATTTACAGCTTCACACCTAGCTTTCTTTCCTGTGGGAAGCAAACGGCCAGAGACCCCTTTTGCCCGCCGTTTTTCCCCTTTGGTGATTGGTTACCTATGGGCAATTCAAATTGTACTGAAGGGTATATTAGACCTGCTTCTATCGTATGCGTTATCTCTGACAATAATCCGAGGACCTGTACCAATGTAGAAATCGGAAATAAAGAACTGTGTTTCATCAACAAAGATCTGATCCTTGACTACTTTGAGCAGAAGCCTCACAGTTTCTGAGCTCATTCTATTCTTCTGTTTTGCATTCCCTCTTGCTTTCACTTCCAGTTTGTTTCAGGGCTTTCTCTTGTTTCTGCATTTGTTTTACAGGAATCTGTATTCAGACCACTTCCAGTACACTGTAGCTCCACAGTTACCAAAACTTATTTTGCTGCAATTCTTTGTTCTCATAGGCTTTTGAATCACGAATCCTTCCTAAAGTAGAATTGTTTCTGTGGGTATTTAAGTGCTGCCCACTGCCTTCCCCCATTTCCTCCTCTCTCTCTTTAGGTTGATGTGCCCTCCCCATTCTGTTTTCTTTCCTTCTTTCACCAAAGACAAAAGAGAAAGTATAATCCTGCTCAGGCAAACTTTAAAATAGATAGAAAGAAAGAGGACAAGAAGGAATCAGTAAATGTAAAGGACGAGGGGATTCCCTGCTCCCACATGTGTCAGTCTTGCATGGGTGGGCCTGGATTTCCCCCTCCCTCCCCTTTCTTTTTGCAGAATCACAGAGGGAGGGAGGAGGGAGGGAAGGAGGGGGTTGGGTCTGCAGTTAAATTTTTTTAAAGATGTTTGCCTTTCTCTTCATCTTAGACAAAGCAGCTAGTTAGCTCAAAACAATGTGGGCTTTGCTTGTAGATGCAGAATGCCTACAGGACACACAAATAAATAAACCGGGGGGGGGGGGGGGGGGGGAACCAGTGCAAAGGGAATGCATGCGACTGCGAAGTCAACCCTTAAGGCTTGACTCCTCAGATTCTCCGGAGCAAGCTGTCAGCACAGAAAGCACCAAGGTCTACTCTACTGCAGCAGCTCTCCAAGGCCTCGGGACTTCCACATCACCTACTACCTACGCCTTTTAACTGGAGACACTGGGGATTTGCATCTGGGACCTTCTGCATGCAAAAGGTAAAGGTTTCCCTTGCTCGAAAGCCAGTCGAATATGACTCTAGGGATGTGGGGCTCATCTCCATTTCCAAGCCGAAGAGCCAGCGCTGTCCAAAGATGTTTCCATGGTCATGTGGCCAGCCTGACTAGACGCTGAGGTACACAGAATGCTGTTTCCTTCCCACCAAAGTGGTACCTATTTATCAACTTGCAATCTCTTGCTTTCGAACTGTTAGGTTGGCAGGAGCTGGGGCCAGAGACGAGAGCTCACTCAGTCATGCAGCACTTGGGTCTCAAACTGCTGAACTACCGACAGGCAGTTCAGCATCTTAACCACTTGAGCCACTGCCGCCGCTTTCTGCATGCAAAGCAGATGCGTTATTACTGAGCTACAGCCCTCCTCAGGACATTGTAATCTGCAATATCTTCACACATCTGTGATGTGTTGTGGCATCCACACAATCAAGTTATCAGAGCAAAAATAATTCCTGTTCCAATGCCCACACTGGGACTCCAAAAGCTTTATGTAAGCGATGGTCGCCCCATTTATTGTAATGCAAGAGAAGTTTCCATATGCGCATCTGGCTGTTCCAAATATCCTTGTGCTTCCTTGTAATTTGCACTTGTGTCCATGTTTTGTGAGAGCTGATAAAGAGGACGTTGCACACTGGCATATAGAACAAGAATGGGGAAACTTCTGCTTGCGTGGAGTTCTGCGAATGCATCAGAGCCCTGCAGAGTTTCAGATAGCAAGTGACTGTATAAGCTCTATGGTCCTGTTCCACTTTGATGAAACCTTCAAAATAGACTACTAAAGAGCTAATTCATCTGTCAGCTCCACCTGCAAGACACTTTTCTTCTCTCATTACAGCTTGAAATCAAACCTCTCTGATACTTACAGAACTTTCATTTTCTTAAGCCTCAGCAAGGTTCCGCATTTCAAAAGCTTTTCATTCGTTAGAATAGGCAGCACGTTGTATTTATTCCTTAATCAAATGTGGGGGGGGGGGAGTGAATAGAAACAGTAGGACTGTCACTAAAAACCTGTGGACAAAGCAAAGAAGGTTAAAAAGGAACAAAAAATTATATATCAAATCTTTAGCTTTCCCTTGCGTTTGATACAGAGGACATAATATAAATATTTCAGAACAATAAAACTTTTTTTTCTTGAAACATTTGAGAAGGGAACCAATCAAATACAGTATCCTATACTGGAAAACCAACCTGCTTTCTCTGAGAAAACAGAAGCATATCTATAGTTCTGGACAGGGAGGGAGAATATCCTCAACAGGTTTCTGGGAGACCTAAGTCTGCTTTTGTCTGTTAGAAGGGAAATAATGGCAGATGGGAAAGTGACAAGGAAGAAGAGCAAATAATTAGGAAAGATGGATTGTATGTTTAAAACCCCATTTCTAGCTTTGTTGGAGATTTGCTAAAGGATTTTGAATACTTTTTTTTCTTAATATTTCTCCATAAGCGACACGGATAGTGATAACACTTCTGATAATGCTTCCCCTCTCCGTTACAGATTAAAGAAATTTACAGATACTTGATCATTTTCATAAATTATTCCCATTTCTAATTTAACAGATCTCAAATGGATCTTGATTTTTGCCCAGGAACTTCTGTTCATTGATCTGCATGGCCTGATTCCAAGACCTACAGTTTAGACACTGGATCAGTGGTGACGTTTTGGTGAGGTCAGATCTTATTAGCTGCACTGTCAAAACGGGAAGGCTTTGGCCCTGAATCCCTGACAGGTCAGGGGAACCTGTAATCAGTACAGCCTCATTCAGACACTTGAGACCAGTGGTCCATTTCCCATGGTGGAGGACAACATGTCCCTCTCTCTTCTCCATCTCTCACACAGGAGACTGATGCTGTGGCAGAAGACCTATAGGGGAATGTGCCTAATGAGTGCACTCAAGGCCAGTTTCAGGTGTTGGGCCCCCACAGGCAGAGAGTTCCCATGGCCCCTTCTGATCCTCTGCCTAACACCAGATCCCCGGCTCGTGCCTTCCTTTCTTCCTTACCACCCAACTGCATGCCTCCCATCTGCTTTGGTGTTCTTCCCTTGTCCGCTCAAGAGTCTGCCTAGTGCCCTTGTTCACAGCTGCCTGTAGCCCTTTCCCCAGTGGCACCAGGTAGTGTATGCAGCATGGAGCATGGGTAGTGGAGTGAATGTGCAAGGGGCATCAGCAGTCGTGGGCCCTTCCAGAAACCCTGGGTAGCTGCCCCAACTCATGATATTCTGATGCTGGGTCTTGAATGCACAACCCATTTCTGAAAGAAATGTCCACTATTGAAACCAGAGAAACTAAAAAGGCTGGTAGAGGAGGAAATGGGGAAGACTTTGCTAGCTGGTTATCAACAGCTGCAGTGTATCTCGCTGACTTTGTTCTCCTCCTGTTCCACAGATATTTTTTTTGAGTGTGAGCCTGAGATCTCCTGTCCCTTGGCTCTTAGCCTTGGGTTGTAGTGTTAGCCAGCAAGGCACTTTTCTGTGCTCTTATGGATTTTTATCCATAAGTTTGAACTCTGTGTCGCCAGCAGTGGTAGGGACTTGCGCTTTCTTCTTCACATAGGAGCCAGCTCCAGCCCAAGCCAGGAGGCTGACACCCCAAGCAGTTCACCCAAGGCAAAGACAAAGGATTCCTCTTGCCATGAGGCCTCCTTCTGTCAGACATCCGCTGGCTGACCCCCACTCCCCCACTACACATCTGGATGGTTATGTTAACTAGACTGCCTAGCAACTAATGTGCCAGCCATCAGATACTTGGCTAAAACCATCAACTGACAATAGGTATGGCCAGGTGAGTCATCGGACCCCAGACTCAGTGTCTGTTTCCTGGTGAAGTCATACTTTTGCAACACTGACCAAACCCCTGGACCTCCTCCCTTTGTTCACCTTTAACCTATAGCAAGGTCCAACAGGGACGGACCGCCTAGTAGGAGTGTTAGTGGGTTGTGGTCTGCAAAGCCCGCCCCAAGACCCCCAATAAAAGTCCAAACCGAGAGTCACTCGGCCTCTTGAGCCGTCGCCCTCTATCTTACCTATTGACCCTTCAGTCCAGCTTTCTGTCCCCAATCCTTGCCTCCATCTTTAAACCCCTTTTTCTCTCTCTGGACTCGCGATCCAGGAGAACCACGTGGTCTTGCCGGTTCAAGCCTCGTGGCCCCATAGCTTTTATACCTTTCTTCCCAAATCCAATTCATCTTGACATCGGACAACGCATCTAAGGTAACGTGCTTTCCCCACCAACGAAACCTGCTCATGCAAAAGTGCTATTTTCTCTCTTTATTTTATTAGACCTGTAAGATTGTGTGTGTGATTACGATTTTTGTATGCTTGATTACATGATCCAGTAAACAACATTGAACTTGGAACTCGCCTCACGTGCCTCCTTCCTTGAGATCTCCCGGGAGGGGTGGGACCCTGGTATAGTTGGCAAGAACCCGTGTATTTTGCTGATTGCTAAACGTAAATTAAAGCAATTCGGCTAACAGTAGCCTCAAGCTGACAAAAAGATAAGAACATAAGAACGTAAGAGAAGCCAATGTTGGATCAGGCCAGTGGCCCATCCAGTCCAACATTCTGTCACACAGTGGCCAAAAACACCAGGTGCCCTCAGGAGGTCCATCAGTGGGGCATCACTGTATAGCCCAGTCTTGTCAGATCTTTGAAGCTAAGCAGGGTCAGTACTTGGAAGGGAAACCACCAAAGAAGACCCTGCAGAGAAAGGTAATGGCAAACCACCTCTGTTTCTCAGTTGCCTTGAAAGCCTCTTGCTGGGGTTGCTGTAAATTGGGTTGAGACTTTGAGGTATTTTACACACAAGCATACAAGAATGAGAACTCATGGAGAAAATATTAGTCATGATGAAACCGTCAGATAAAACATTCATCTTCACTTTATCGGTTGCTGGGAGGCAGCAGTAAATAGAAGGCGTCGGGACCTCTTGTGGGCTTCTCATGGGCATTAAGTTGGGTTTTTTTAGGGGAGAGATACGGCTCAGTGGAAAAGCACTTGTTCTGAATGCAGAAGGTCTCTGTAGAGTGCAGCTTCATGTGTTCTTTAGGAAACCAGATCCAAGACTAAACGGGCCTTTCTGTGATTCAGAAGAACTTTCATTTTCTGACAAGATGGTGTGTTTTGCATGACCAAATGCACTGTGGACATTCTCTAAAATAGCCAGGTGTGAGTTCACTTAACCGTTCTTTAGACAACAGCGTAACACCACAGATTTGAAAGCTGCCCAAATTACAAAAGTGTGTCTGATACGAAAGAGGGGACAGTAAGCTGCACTGTGCCAGGTGTTAACTTGATTAGCATTGCAAATTCCACAGCCAGATACACAGCAGATATTTCTTTCTGAAGGAGTTTAGATGGAAATGTAATTAGAAGCTGTAAAGCAAGTACTAAGAAACGCAGGCTGGTAAGGTTGAATATAAATGTAAGGCTGAGTCGAACCTACTTTTACCATTTCACTGTCTTTTCTTCTTCTAAAAAAAAAGTCATCAACTTTTTTATCCCCCCCCCCCTTGTCTGAAATGTATGGTAATTTCTGTTTTACTCTTTGAAACACAGTAGGCCTGAGATCCTGTAGTGAGATCTCTCAAGAAATAGCTGAATGTAGTGGGTATTGTGTCTTTTGTCAAGAACAGTAGGAGAAGGATTTTTTTTAAAAAAAACACTTCTCCAGATCTTACTGTGAAATATCAATAAGGTTGGACAAAGCATTGTGGGGGTTATAGTTTGGCAGCAAGCTTTGCTGGGAGTGAAACTTGGGTCCAAGGTCACAGTGTGACATCTTATGAAAGGGAAACTAAATGCATGGGCCTTTTCCACATCTAGGTTAGCAGAATTAGTTTTCAGATTCAAATTCCATTGAATTTCTGGGGGTGGGGTGGAAAGTGCCACCAAGACGCAGATGACTCATTTTGACCCCGTAAGGTTTCCAAGGAAAGAGACGAATAGTTGTGATTTGCTATTGCCTTCCTATGCCTAGCAACCCTGGACTTCCCAAGATAGCCTGGGCCATCACATTTCTGGAGTGCACCCTTATTTGCAGTTCAGCAATGAAAATATTCCTGGAATTTCCAACTGCCATGCAGAAGGTCCAAGACCAAACAAACAAACAAAACCACTCAATTTTATATCGGAAATGCTCACTTTTTTTTTTTTTTTTTGGAAATGCCCACATTTGTGGAATAGAAGGGATAGGATGATGCCGTCAATTTTATTTCTTTTTGCTTCTGTACATAGTTTATTGTCAGTTTCCCTTTTCTTTATTTTTAATGTTATCTTTGATGTCATTCTTATACCCTTAGGTGCAATTGTTGCAAAAAGTAAAAAAAAAACACATTTAAAATAATGCAGTCACTTAAATGGAGAAAGACCACTCTGAAGAAAGCTTGTACAAAATAAAGGCTCACCTGTTTGTCTCGTGTAAGGCAGAAATGAAACTGAAATAGGAATTTTCAAATCAAACCAGTTTCAAAATTTGGTTAGATTAATATTCCACTCAATTTACAGGAATCTGGTGGGATCTGAAAAACGGTTTATTGTAAAATTCTCTTCTACTGTATAAGCAGCTAGTGCTATAGTCCAGAAGGAGGCTTACCTAGTGGTGGGTTTTTTGCCCAAATACCAGAGCATCCCCAGGATCCTCCAGCAATGCAGTGACATCACTTCAGGATGCATGAAGAATGACATCAGCATGACTTTCCTGTTTTCCTGCCATTTCCCCTGGCCAGCCTGCTGAGAGGTGGCAGGGAAGAAGGAGGAGGAGCTTGGATTTATACTCTGGCCTTCACTACCCGAAGGAATCTCAGAGCGGCTTACAATCTCCTTTCCCTTCCCTTCCCCTCCCCACAACAGACACCCTGTGAAATAGGTGGGGCTGAGAGAGTGCTTTCGAGAACTACTCTTGAGAGAACAGCTCTGAGAGAACTTTTGACAGACCCGAGGTCATGCCAGCAGCTGCATGTGGAGGAGTGGGAAATCAAACCTGGTTCTAAAAACTTGGTAAGCTTAGGACCAACAAAGTTTTCTACTTTTATGTTAGGCTATAGATAGGTCTTCCATTTTGTATGAAGTCACCTCACAACTTTTCACTGGTGTCTGTCCATAGATTCATCTGAAAATCATTGACTGTTAAACTAATCACTCATGTGTGAACCGCTGCCACACGATCGATTGGAAGTAAAAATTCAACAACTTTCCTATAAAATCAATGGGGCTTAATAGGCTGGTTTGTGCCCATAGCCTTTTTTTTAAAATACCTAGGGAGGACTTGGCAGAAGAATTGCACAAATGGAGAAGAAAGACGGGTATCATAATAAACTGCATAGCCATTAAAGGCTGGTGTGATCAAATTAGAGGGAAAGTGTTAAGTGCCGTGAAAGCATGGAGGTGTTCACTTGGGAATAGCTTTGTTAATGTGCGAGGATGCTTGAAAGCCGCTGCAAGTGGAATTTACGTTCTGACCTTTCTTCCTCACTTTGCCAGCCAGGTTTCCTAAGCATTCCAGTAAGTCTTGCTGTATTAATCATTTGCTTCTGATCACAGCCCTCTGGAGACAGACCGGGGCTCTATTGCCACGCTTAAAGCCAACTGGCAGCCACTTCATGCCAGGAATGGACTGGATTGAACTGCCAATGGAATGTTGCTTAAAAAGCAGACTTCATATCCATTCTACTTTCCCCCCCATTCCAGGTGACAATGCCCAGTTTAAAATGCACACAAGATCCTCTTCAGTGCAAACGTATGGATGCTTTCCTGGAAGTAAGTCCCACTGAAAAGACCTGTGTGGGATTTGAAGAAAACCAGGATGACATTTTGCATCTGACAGACAACAGTTCACCAGAGAATTCTGGAGGGGAATTCTCTTTGTGTGTTTTCGAGTTGAAATGGTATTTACATACCGTATCAATACTATCAGCTTTATGTCACTGAAATATAGTTGTAGCAAAGCTCTGTTGTTGTTTGTGCCCACTGGGTTTCTAGACATGGCTTATTACAAAATAATCTATGCAACAGGTTTTTGCCTTGAAGAGCTTGCAATCAGCAGTAGAGAAGACGCAGGATGTTACCAAAATTCTGCTTCCCCCCCAAATTCATTAATTGAAAAAAAATTAGCCCACTTTGTCTCCTTTTGGCTGGAAACCCCTCAGCCATACCTTCAATTGCATGAGTTCAGTCAATTGAGTAGTGGAAGAACAATTTTTGGGGGGTGGGGTGGGGCATCACAGCATACACAATGCCCTAAGAATTTCCCCTGATCTGTATGGTCTTTACCGTAAAGATTAGGAGGATTCCTAGAATGTCGAGGGGGCTACTTCACTTCCAAGTGATCACCTGGAAGTGACATCACAGAGTCCACGCTGTTCCTTTCTCCCCCCTGAAAGCTCCTGGAATTCATGAGAATAGAGTTGGCAACTGTAGTAAGACTCAAGGCAGCTAACAATGCAACAAGTTGCAAGGAAACAAAAGCGTAAGTCCATTAACAAGATAAAAACATGCAAGGCACATACACCCCCCCCCAACACAACTGAAAACGCAGACTGAGCCCACACACAAATTAAAATAGCGACAGAGATTAAAAACAAACACAGAGATTAAAACCACAGCCAAACATGCCAAAACAGTTTACCCTCCACCAAATTCCCTCTGAATTTCTAAATTACCTGATTTTGTTTCTGAAAAACTACACAACCAATGACATTTATGCACAATATAAATACCTTTAACAAACCAGTAGCAACATCCAGTAGTAACATCCAGGTTCTCCCCTCAAGGGACAACATTGTCAGAGGCTGTAGGCCTGTGAAGAAAAAGCCTTGTATAGAAGCTTGCAGCTTGTACTCTTGCCTCTGGGATGGATTGCTGCTCATGGTTATATAGTCCCTCACAGGATCATGGCCTGTCTAAATCCTTGCAGAATATGCTCTCTCCCCAAACAAAATTCAGAACAGGTGGGGCTGATTCTCTCTAGGACTACTTAAACCTCAGTCTGATTTAGGAACCTTGTTGATTCAACTGCCTGGCATGGGCTGTCTTGTAAATATCTAGAACTTGTTAGCCTTCTGAACTAGCCAACTAGACCCCTGTGCTACCTGGGAGGGGAAGTCTTAGACCCTGGTTAGTTGGTTGCTCAGGGGCTTCTTGCTCCTGAGGAGCATATTGCTGGCAGAACACCATGTATGCTTCTCTGAGATCTTTTGATGAAGGGCTGGATAAATATGTGGATGACATATATTTTGAGAAAGAGAGGAATAAGAGACATTTAAATGACAGACATATATGAGCATATATCTGGAAGAAGCAGAGTCCCTCACAGTGAGAAAAACATGGCTGTGGATTGACCTTGAATATCATAAGAAGAGAAGAAGAGCCCTGCTGGATCAGACTAATGGTCCATCTAGTCCAGCATCCTGTCTCACACAGAGACCAAATAGTTCCTCTGGAGGGCCAACAACAGGGCATAGGGGCTAAAACCTTGCCTGATGTTGCCTCCTGCCTCTGGGATTCAGAGGTGTAGTGCCTCCGAACATGGAGGTTCCCCTCAGTTACAATGGCTAGTAGCCACTGGTAGACCTATCCTCCATCAATCTATTTAATCCCCCTTTTAAGCTGTTTATTCCTGCGGCCATCACTACATCCTCTGGCAGTGAATTCCACTTTTTAATTACTCTCTGTGTAAAGAAGTATTTCCTTTTATCTGTCCTGAATTTACTGCCTTAGAGAGTTCAAGTATTTTGGGAGAGGGAGAAATTTTTGTTGTTGTTGACTCTCTCCATCCCATGCATAATTTTATAAACCTCTATCATGCCCTCCCAACACAGAAACAATTCCAAAGTTACTAGGAAAGCAATCCTAAATGGGTCTACATGGAAGTAAGTTCCATTTTTATTCAGTGAAGATAACTCCCCAGGAAGCATTCTTTGGATCAGCAGCCTAGGATATCTGCGTGCTTACACACATTACAATTGTTTAATTCTAGTTTTTATTCTGGATTTTTTGATCGAGAGTGTTGTGCCCCCCCCCCCCAAAAAACCTGCATCAGATGACAGGAGTCTTTCAGGTATGATTCAAAAACCCATTTTGAAAAGTAAAAAATTCCTTTCAGGCCCTAGTAGAAGCTGGGGAAAAAAATCTGGCTGCTTTTACTCCTGCTGTCGGAAACCAATCTCTTACTCTGGAATCCCCCGGGACGTTAGGACAGTTCTACAAATAAATCCACTTTCTGGCTTATGCCTCCTTCTACTTGCCTTCACAACTGTCCAGAATATCAGGTGCTGAATAAACAAAGGTTGACTAAAGATCAATGAAACCTCATCTGGCACAAGTCCAAACTGTACAGCTGAGCCAATCTGAAGAACTTTATTTAAAAACAAAACGTGAAAGGCATACTCATGAGTCTAACCTCTTAGAGTAGCTGACTTTTATGAAAGAAGAAAACGGCTTGTTTTTGTTTTTAAAGGAAAGCATTTCAGCTTTAAGACCTGTGGCACTTTGTCAATGTATTACGCTTTTTGTCGGGCAGACACACATAGGATTGGATCTAGTGATGTTTTTCACTCAATCTTAACCCATTCCTCTCCTTACTATAACTCCTCTCCCACGTATATACCATCCATGCAGGTCCCACAATTCCTAATATAGCCCTTTTTTGATGTCCAGAGTGGACCTTCCCAACCATTTTCACTAGCAGAAAATCCTGTTGGATCCAACTTGTAGATTCCTGTGGTCTGGAAGACAGGCATTTAATCACAATAATTTGGAAGACATCTCTTAATTAAATTTGACCTAAAAATTGGTTCCCATTCTGAATTGGCCATGGAGTGACATAGGATTAAAAAGGGAGAATCCGCAGGTTCCTGATTTGAGCCAATGTTGCTTGTTAGGGTAGACCAATCAGGCCCTAACCATAATCCATCAGTGCAAGGAACCCCTGAGAGTGTCTGAGGAAAGGTGTGTCTAGATCTGAAGAGAAAATACCTTCTTGGTTAAGCACCTCTCTCCCCTTTCTTTTTTGTTACACCCTTCTCAAAGAGTACCTATTACAAGGCTAGCAGAAGAGGGCAACTGGAAAGCTGGTGTTGGGACTTGCTAGTATATCTAATTGCCCATTGTCTGCCAGAAACAATGTCCTGGGCTGCTGGACAGACTGGCAGCTTGCCGCGATATAGTGCCACCTCTAATTGACCCAGTTTAAAATGTTGTTGGACATATCAGCCACACAGCATACCCTACTGCGGGTTACCCACAGAGATATCCTGTGGGAAAGCATCCACACTATTGTAGCGCATCAGCCATGAGTGCACTGCGCGCTCACTGGTGTTCAGACAGCCGGCCATGCACGATGAATGCACGAGGAAACAAAAACTCCACTTCAGAGGTGGTGGCTTTTTAACCTGGCTCCAAGTCATCCTCTGATGGGGTGAGTATGCCTGGGGAATGCCTGACAGCTGTGGCTGTGTGAACAGGCCCAGTTAATCCGTTTGTGAAAGGTGCCTATGTCGGGCCAAGCTGCCAGTCTGAACACAACCTTAATGTAGTAAAAGCCACTGCATCTTCCACACCACTGCTACAAGAGTCTTCTGTGCAAAGAGAAATTTAGGTTTCCACCATAGCAGAGAAGAAATGAAGGAATGAACATATAAAATGCCCTCAAGCCAAATCAGATGTCTGATTCCATCTAAGCTTTGTGTGGACTTTGGTTGGCTATCGTGGTTCAATGTCTCAGAGACCAAAAGGTATTTTCCAAAATCTGCTAAAGGTCTTAACTGGAGATGCCAACACTTTAATCTGGGACCTTCTGTGTGCAAAGCAAACGATCCACCATTGCATCTTAATGGAATATGCAATAACTACATTGTAATCTTTTCAAGATACAGGTGGGATCTCTGCATTGTAATTTGGTATTTAAAGATGGTTATAAATTCAGTGCATTACACTGCAAGTTATACCTTCAGATAAACTGGATTATGTGCCTCCCTTCCACCAAGGTTTTCCTCCAAAAGAGAAACACTCTTTAAAAAATGAAGATTTCCCCCCTCCTTCATAGGAAGCCTCTCCCTACCAGAGAAAGTCATTATCCAGTGGAGGAAGTATTTCTCTCTAGAAAGAAGACGTAATAGAAGAAAGTCATAGGATCCAACCCAGTCTATTCTATAAACAAAAGATCTGCTGTTTTATGATAAACTCAGCAGTATTTAACATTTAATTCTATGCCACTGTATCCAAGAGATTAGAATTCTAACATTTTCTTATTTTATTAAGTATTATTTCTCCTTAAGGGTAAATTCTCCAGGAAACATGATTGGCACAGCCCCTCTAAGTAGAACAAATCAATACAAGCTCAGCACTGAGATTCACAGAATGTTGATGAGGAATTAGTAGAAAAGGCCAGGTAGGGTTTTGATGAAACTGAAAAAAGGTGGACTCGAATTTTCATAATTAACAGTGATGGAATAACAGCCTTTTATAGTGACTTCAAGGATTTAGAATGAATGAAATGCTAAAACTAAAACCATATGGAATGAGACACTGAAGGTAAAAGAAGAAGTGTGCAGCTGCGCCAAATATTCTCCAGTTTTAACTTGGCATTTGAAGACCTCGGTTTTATTGGGGCAAAATATTTTGCAAAAAAGGAAACCTCAAACAAATTCTATGTTTGAATATTTTCCTTCTTTCAGTTTGGGTTAGTTAACTTCTGCTGCTGCTGCTGCTTTGGTACTCTGATCTGGGAGAACTGGGTTTGATTCCCCACTCCTCCACTCACAGCTGCTGGATGACCTTGGGCAAGCCATAGTTCTGTCAGAGCTGTTCTTGAAAAGAGCAGTTTCTATCAGAGCTCTCTCAGCCTGACCTACCTCACAGTGTCTGTTGTGGGGAAAGGAAGGGAAAGGAGTTTGTAAGCTGCTCTGAAACTCCGAGTGAAGGGCGGGGTATAAATCCAATTTTTTCCTCCTCCTCCTCTTCTTCTTCATCTTTGTTATTGGATCAGTCACATGGGTCATCCCAGCCAATCAGGGATCACATTAGTAAATATGATGACACCCTGCCAGTATGGGCCAAATCAGATTGGCTACATGACGGTGTCACTGAGGGTAAATCCATGCTCTTGACAGGAAACGATTTGCTGTGTGGCTCAGTCTTATGGGCACTCCCAGCCTATCTGGGAATGAGATGACATCATAAGGCTCACACCGCAGTTGTATTTGGCCATGAAATCTCATCACCAACAACAGGGGAATGGTTGAGAATGAAAGGAAGTTGAGGCAATGTCAGGTGAAGCAACCTCAGGGGCTACCTCACAGCATTTCTTTTGAAGTACGTAGTACTGTGGCGTCTCCCCCCCCCCCCCCCCCCCCCCCCCATGGTATCTCAATACTGGAGGAAAAACAAAACACACATATCTTAATCACAATGTAGCCATTTGTAAAATCAAGGCCCACAGCGAATAAACTGTTAAGGCAGGTATTATGACTACTGAGGAATAAATGACATTTCAAATGAGAGCCCAGAGCGTACCAGTATCCCGGAAAAAAAAAACAAGGTCAGTTTATCCTCCCCCCACATCAGAGAAATTGCAGAAGGAAAACAACACACCTGGTAGCAAGCGGCAGTTTGTGAAATGGCAGTAGCTAATGCCTGGGAGATTCAACGGATTGGCTTGGGTTGATTGAAATGGGTCCCCTTGAGCCCATGAGGTTGGCTGCCAAGTTATTAGGGAATGTTTATGAATGCAAGGCCCGGGGACAGATGGGTCGTGTGCAATTGGAAGGGATGTGTCCAAAATTCTCCTCAGCCAGATTTTGGAGGGCTGAATAACCCAGTTTCTGCTGGAACTGTTAAAATTAAGGATGCCCAGGATTTCCCCCCCTGTATACATGTCTCAGTTATATACAAGGTACTGTTTATGTGCGGTTGCCACTGCTTTCAGTTCCTTCAGCTCTCTTTTGTGGTTTTATGTAACTGACATAGAGAAGAATAAATGGTCCCCATTGCATTTATTTTTCTATCCATTTATATTTTTGACATCTCCTGTTTGTTTTTTGCTTTGAGTTTTTAAGACTCATTTGCATCACAAACACATATTGTACAGCTTTTACATGCTGTTTCTATGGTATTTATGGGTACAGTTGATATCAGTTATACATCTAATATGTGTGTAATGCATACTGCTGATTGATGGCATAAATAATACTGAAACAAAATCAAAATGGGGATTTTCAGGTTGAAACAACTTCCTAATACTGGTTCCATATATATTAGTATCAGCAGTATTTTTGTGTAGTGTTCACCACTGTACAAAGTAAAACACTACAGGAAAACAGAGGCACTAAAGTAAAATATTGCACAAAAACACTGCACAAAGAGAATCTGAATGCAGTCACAGTTCCATCAAGCTTGCTTTTCTTCATTGTTTTATCAGTACACATGAAGGAATGTACCAAATGGTACATGATCCAATTCTGGTTTCTTTTAAAAAAATCTTGTAGTTCAATCAGAATTAAGAATGAGAAGAATGCAGCACAGAGAAAAGTTCTGTTGCAAACAAGATATGGAACAGGAAATCTGTTCAAATACTACCTGTTGGGAAAAGTGAGAAGGGTAGGGTTACCAGCGGTGTGTGTGTGTTTGGGGGGGATGGTAGGGTTCCAGCTACAAGTTGAGAAATTCCTGGAGATTTGGGGATGGAGCCTGGGGAGGGCAGGGACCTCAGTGGGGTACAATGCCATCGAGTTCACCCTCCCTAGCATCTATTTTCTCCAGGGGGCTGATTTCCATAGTCTGGAGATGAGATGTAATTCAGGGAGGACCCCAGGTCTCTCCTGGAAGCTGGCATCCCAGGGCACTCAGAGGTCTATTATGGTGTTGGTCAACTATTGACATGGGTGCATAAGAATACTGTGAATTGATATGTCTTTCTGTCTGTTCATGCATTTGGTGTATGGGTGAAAGCGAGAATGATGAAAACAGGCATATAAGTATAGCCCCTCCCATACACACACACTCAAAAGCACATATTCATGACTTTACGCAGATCTCCACTTTCCATATATCAATTAAATAATGAGCTGTTGAAATGATATGTGTAAAGGTAATTGTTTCAGCACTTGATACTGTTTTTCAGGCCTAAAGGTTTGCTAACATATAGGCTTGGGGCATAAAATATTAAATAAGATATTAAAGAAAGCTCTGGGTCAGCAAAAAAGTCTTATGTGTGGCCTTTTTAACTCTCTACTTGGTGTAGTGGTTTGAGGTTGGGTAGTTTTGCCAGCCTCCAGGTGGGGGCTGGAGATCTCCCGCAATTACAATTGATTTCCAGACTAATGAGATCAGTTCCCTTGAAGAAAATGGCAGCTTCAGAGGATGGACTTTGTGGCATCACATCCCTGTTGCAGTCTCTTTCCTCCTCAGACTCCATCCACCGCAGGCTCCACTCCAAATCTTCCAGAATTCACCAGCTTGGAGCTGTCCACCCTGGTGTTAGGCTAGGATCAGGGAGACTCAGGTTCAAATCTTTACTCTGCCATGGAGCTTGCTGGATGACCGTGGGCCAGCAACCCTCTCATCCTAACCTCCCTAAATGGAGGAGGGGAACCTGTATGCTGCCCTGAGCTTCTTGGAGGAAGGACAGCATAAAATGTACTAAAAATGTACTAAGTAAATTTATTATCCCGCAAACCTTTGATGCTTGAGCAGCCCAGTTAGTCCAGTTTGGCCTGAGCTCATCAGAGCTTGGTAAGTGAGCACAATCAGTCATGGTCAATAGATGGCTGGGAGTCCACCAAGGAAGACTGGGGTTGGGGGTTGCCATGACTCGGTTGTGACTCAGTGGCTCAATCTTCTAGCTGAAATAGCCAACCTAGCTGGATCTTATTAGGGCCTGCAAGCTGAGCAGGATCAGCCATAGTTAATAGCTGGATGGCAGACCACCAAGAAAGGCTGGGGTTGCTACGTGGAGGAAGGCAATGGTGAACTACTTCTGTTCTACTCCTGCCTAGAATGCCTCATGGAAGGAGTTGCAGCGAGTCAGTTGCAACTTGACGGCTTGTTCTTCTGCTTCTGAAGCTTGAGTTTTGTTTGCTTTCAGTGAAATTGCATATCTCCCTTTGTAATTGTGTGTGTAAAGTGCCATCAAGTCACAACCGACTTACAGCCACCCCAGCAAGGGGCTTTCAAGCCAAGTGAGAAGCAGAGGTGGGTTGCCATTGCCTTTCTCTGCAGAGTCTTCCTCGGTGGTCTCCCTTCCAAGCACCAACCCTGCCTAGCTTCCGAGATCTGACAAGATCAGGCTATGCTCTGCTGCCTTCCCTCCCTCTTGTCATTACTGCTTTACAAATTGTAATCCACCAACCCTCATCACACTATAAAGAAGACAGATATTGAATATTGTGCATAAATACTTTATGACCCTTCTTCCCATGACATCGCAACGGATGCAATTGAGCGTGTAACTTTAGTTTTCTTGTTTATTGGGCAAGTTTTGTTCATTGTATATTCCGAGTGTGATAAATGTTGAGTGGGCAGACGTGACAAAATGCAGTAAAACTGCAGTCGTTGTTCTCCCTTTTACTAAATCAAGAGTTTGTCAGCAGTCCGCATGATTTATCAACCGCGGTAAGTCTTCCTTACTGTCGGCCTACGTACACACGGCAGGTTGCCCATTCTGCTTTAATAGACAAAGCCCTGAGGACTAAGAGTGAACGAAAAGAGCTTGCCAGATATGAAAGGAAAAGGCAGTATTTTAATAGAAAATGAATATGTCAATCTTGGCGTGTGGGACGGATCAACAGACTGGTATCTATTTGTCCTTCAGGGAAAAAAAAGATTCTTATCTGAAGGGACATTGGCTATGAGTACGAAATGGGGGCATTGAAAGAAACTTGTCCTATTTTGTGTATCCGGGAAACTTTCCAGTAATTGCTTCTCTTGAATAGGCTTCTAACCTAATTGACTGATGATGTCTTAAAGGTAGCTGGGTGTTTTAAAAAACCCCTTGGCTGCATTCCATAGGCTTTCATGTGCAGATCCTCCCTATCTCTTCCCTGGGGATAATAGAGACAGACCACTGATGCAGGGGGGAAAAATGGGGTGCACCCATCTGGAGCATATAAATATCAAATTGCCTTATGCCAAGTCAGACCACTGGTCCATTTAGCTCAATATCGTCTCCTCTGATGGGCAGCATCTCTCCAAGATCTGAAGGGAGAGTTTCCTTCCTTTAATTGATACATTCTCTTCCCATAAAGCCACAACAGGTCTGCTCATGATGCTCCCAATATTATGTCTCATTCGGCCCAAGTCTTTATCGAAAGATGCCAGGGATTGAAGCTGGACCGTATGCATTCAAGGCATGTGCTTTAGTGCTGAGCTGTAGGCCCTCATGGGGCTGCATGACTTCAGGATGGATGTGGAGAAGTGCGCGGAGTGGACAGGTACTAGGCAATGTGATAGACCTCTGCTTGAGACCCTAGAGAGTAGCTGCCAATCAGAGTAGACAATCATGAGCATGGCAGACCAATGGTCTAACTTAGCAGAAGGCAGCTTCATGTGTTTATCCCATGCTGTGCCCAGTAAAGGTGAATGAATGCTCCCACCTTCAGTCCTTTTCCTATCTGTTCATATTTTTGTCTCTGGTTTCAGTTCTCATTCTCTTTTTGCTGTTGCTTCGTAGATTCATTTGTACCTGAAAACATGTTGTACAATTTTTAAGCATAGTCTACATGGCATTTCTATAGTGATTTATGTTTATTACTAATAAAACAATGCTAAAAACATGGACATTTTCGATTGGATCCAAACCAGATTTTCTGCTGGTAAAAAAAAGAACAAATGGTCCCCTTTGATTGCCAAAAAAGAGAGGCTATGCTGAAGATCATGGAACCTGCTTGCACAAAAGACATGTAGATTGAGGACTGTAGAAAGGAGGAGAACTGAAGAGGAAACAAGAAGAAACTGGAACCTTCATGTTCACTACCCGAAGGAGTCTGAGTGGCTTATGATCTCCTTTCCCTTCCCCTCCCCACAAAAGACACCCTGTGAGCAGTGTTCCCTCTAAGCTGAGTTAGTGTGAGCTAGCTCACAGTTTTTTAGCCTCCGGCTCACACATTTTTGACTTAGCTCAGGAAGGATGGCTCCAGAGCAAACTAATTTATGCAGGAGCCAAATCACTCACTCACAACTTTAATGCCAGTAGTTCACAAAGTAGAATTTTTGCTCACAAGACTCCACAGTTTAAGGGCGTATTGCCTGTGAGGGAGGTGGGGCTGGGAGAGCTCTTTTGAGAACTGCTTGTGAGAGAACAGCTCTGAATGAACTTGTAACTGACCCAAGGTCACACCAGCAGCTGCATGTGGAGGAGTGGGGAATCAAACCCAGTTCTCCCAGATTAGGGTCTGCACTCCTAACCACTACACCAAACTGGATGACAGTGCATGGAAAAGTTGGCTTGATACAACCATCTCTCTCTCTCTCTGTGTTTAAAACAGAATGAATTCCAGGATCTGTTTGCACAAGAAAGAAGCAAAATTTAACCGGGTATTTTAGGGCCAAAATATTGGAGATGGCAAATTCAAAAACATCCCTAGCACAGGCTGTCTGTCACTGGGCTGTTTTCCTGGACAGGGAGGGCAGGAAACCTGCCATCCTTTATGCTTTGTTGATCTGGCTATGCCAGGTTCCCCTCCAGTCCCATCTGTCTTCTTGGCAAGTCACTTAAATCTTTATTGGCCCAGCACATCTGATTGTAAAATTCACTGTCGTGGCCCAATGGGTTGATGGCGGTTCCGTTCCTTGCAAGGACCTTTATAGCTTTGACTTGGGTCAGATGATTTGGCCTCCGATGAGAGACACTTATGGAGGCTGAATCCCCAGATGGATTTTTAATCATCGTTACTGTGCAGTGTTGTATGGAGAATGAAAGCCCATTACGCGATGGCTGTAGGAGTCAATAGGCTGTTACCATGCTGGAGAATTTCATTAAATGTTGTTTGTAGCGATTTGGATAATAATATACTAAACATTTAAAGTAGCCTCTCTTCTCTCTTGCCACTGCTTTGAGAGCAGGGCAGAAAGCTATTTGTCCCTATAATAATTGAATGCTTCCAAATCAAGATTAATTCCCAAAGACTTTGCTTATCAACCCACATCTTCATAATTTTATTTATAATCGTATATTTACGGGGCAATTATAATGATCTAATAAAATAAAACAAAATATTAGGAAAAGGCTAAATATATTCCCGTATAGAAGCTAACTCAATTCCCACAGTAATCAGGGGTGGCCCAGTTTGGAAACGATACTAATTTTGTGTTAAAGAGAGTTTTACTCTTATCAGATAAATGGCCTGCTTAGCTCAGAATTCTATCCCAGAGAGCAGACTGGAAGCATAGAATGGCTGGTTATCTCTTCTGTTACAGGCTCAGTAGGCACAGAGTCAAGGACAGCTCTACATTGTCCTGCTTGCTCATGCAAATACGGGGGTAGATTAGGAACTGAGAAGGCAAACTGGAGGCCCCATGTGTGCGCACAGGTTGGATATAATCCTAAAGCAAAAGGAGGTGAAACGGGGAATTTTTCTAGAAGCGGAGTGGGAAGGAACCTGGAGGGCAGAGTTCAAACCCGGGCAACTGTCAATTTATGTTTATTTATGTTTATTTATTATATATTTTATCCCGCCCTCCCCGCAAGCAGGCTCAGGGCAGCTTACATTGCTTGGTAAATTGTACCAAGTACATATAGACATTTAAAATCAGTTAAAACAGACAACAATTTATAGTTAAAATACAATATCCTTCAGTCAGATGGCGTACCATATAAACAGCACCTAAAAGTCCCCATGTAGCAGTCTCCCCACACCTCAGGATGGTAGGACTCAATCTCCATTATGGCCAGCCCTACGCCACCGATTTTGGTGGTGGTTGTTGACAGTAATGGTGGGCGGCTCCTAGTTGAAGGCTTGGTGGAAGAGCTCCGTCTTGCAGGCCCTGTGGAACTGCACAAGATCCCACAAGAAGACATCTATTGTTGGGTTCCCAGCACTGCCTAGGCAAATGCCAGGTGATTTGGGGGGCAGTGCCTAGGGAGGGTGAATTGGTGAGGAGAAGCTGTCACTTCCAGGTGGCACTTCAGGAACATCCCCTAATCTCTATGATAAATACCATAGAGATTGGGGAAATTTCTACAGTGACACTATGGAGGCCATTTTTCTCCCACTTTTCAATTTCCCAGGAGTAAGAGATTTGGTGTGGGAGCAGGGAATTCCTGCTGGACTCAGGCAATCGGGAAAACTAATCCATAGAGACAGAAAGACCCTCAGTTATGGATGTTATGCCAAGATGCTTATCCTAATATAGTGTTTAGTAAAGAGCTGGTGTAACTGTTGTATGTATATATGTAAATAGTATGTAAATAGACATTTACAGGGGATAATACAGATATTTTGGTAACACCTCAGTTCTTATACCAAGGATCCTTTGCCTTCATTGTGATGCATTGTTGATTCCACCTATTGCATGTTATATTCATTTAAAAGCAAAAAGGATATTTATTCTTTTGGTTAAACATATATTTGAAAAAAAAATCCCAATGTGTCTTACAATATGTTATCTGTCAACAATTCAAAATATGCCAGTGTATACAATGTTAAGCTATTCTATACGATGTCTTATGTATCCATGCTCCTATATTCATTTACATGCTAACTAGATGCATCACCAGCAGCCAACTCGGCTATCTGAGGCTGCGGTCAGACAGTGTGCTCATCATGTTGTGGCTGCGTTTCTAATTTGATCAAGATTTTTTGTTCTTGGGTGGTTCAATCAGACATCCCGTCCTTGCCACCAAAGGTCACCCCAGCCAGCCACACAGCCGTCCGCCAGCAAAGCATTTTCATTCTCACCCAGGAAAGGAATGAAAGACATGGGACGCTGGAGATGGGAGGAGCTGTCTCTGCTGTTCTCACTGGATTTGCACTCACCCCCCCCCCAGGTGATGCTTGAGCTAGATGTGGTGCTTCCCCACTCGTGAATTATCCTAGGCAGAAAGGGGGCTTTTCTCTGCTCCAGCAAATTGCAAAGTAAGGAAGTGTGCTTTGCCTGCCTCTCACAGTGTCTTTCTCCCTTTCCTCTGTCAAAGCCAAGCAAACTTTCCTGGTTTGCTGCTGTTGCCACTGCTGCTCCTCTTGTGAATTCTTCATGAACAGTAACTAATGATCCTTGGGCAAGTAACCACTTATGTGCACATCACTATAAAAAAATAGTGGCAAAAACCATTTGTGATTTCCCAAGTGGCTTGACTGCACAAGAGAGCAATCAGATAGCCAGATATACGTGGTGAATCCTGTAGGTTCAGTAAATACCAGACTTTCTCCAATGTCACGAAAGTTGGGGGTGAGCACTGTGGGCTGATGACTGCGGAATGGGATACAGATGTTGCTGTCTTATTGAGCAATTGAAATACATTGGGAAGAAGCAACAACAACGGATCAAACAATTTGTCTGACTGCTCCGTAAGTTCTCTTTAGTCGTGGATGGGAGCTGATCCACAAAAAGTGACAAGTCTATAGCTCACGCTAGTAAAATGTTAAGAAGGTACCCACAAAGGGCAAATGGGGGCAGTGATTTGTCAGGGGACCCTCCCTAGTAAACAGTATTTTTTAAAAAAAGTTGTGTGAACATTCCAATGGAAAGTCCCATTTCTAATTCATAAATAAACAACAAACATGCATGGGATATGCATGCACGATGTTGCATGGTGCCATTTAGGGATCAAGACCTTTGGACAAGATTTTTGAGTACTATGCATGCATGTGACACTCTCCCAGCTGAAAACCATCTGGTGCTGTCAGCTCTGACACTGCTGATCACATGCGCTTGTTCATTTATTTACCGTCCCTCTGTAATTTCCTTCAGTGTTCCCTGTTGGTTTGCTTTCTGTACATCCCGATGCAATTCTCTCAAGCTTATGAATCCTGTTTGCTCATTCCTTAGGAACAGGACTATAAAACAGAATGTGTTCAACATTCCTAACTTTCCACGCCTGCCGAAGCTAAGACCCTGAGAGAACTGAGTGCGCTGTCAAAGGATCCGGCATTGAAACAAAGTGCATTTTTCATGTAACATCACACTGTGGAAACTCTTGATTGCAAGCAATGTGTGTAATTAGTGCGGCTCGAGTATCCATCCCTAATTGTCATCTAACATCATGAAGTCTGGGCATTTGCGCCCAGCCACCACGCTCAGTTTTAATTACTGAGGGAGTTGTTATCATAAACATCCCTTAGTGCTTACTAAACTGCAACAACGGAAGCCAGTTTTAAGAGGTTTCCACCCCCCACCTTCCCACAAGAGTTATTCAACATTCTGGGTTAAATGCCATTTAAAAACTTCGAGTGGGCCTTGTAGCTAAAGGCTTCTCATTAGAAAACACATTAACCCCTCGATGGGAGAAATCGCTTTGGTGTACTCCACCCCCACACATTGCTGTCTAACCTGAGCAACACCAAATGCTGTCATGCAAGCCAACATGGGATGGAATTGCAAGTTAGGATCTATTTCTCCTTTTAAAAAGTAGGGTTTGCTTTGGACTCTGGTTGTTTGCCTACGTGCAAGCAACCTAGGAAGAGGGCTGGAAGGCCATTTAAATTTCGCAAGAGAGAAACTGAAACCCGCTTGCTGGAGGGGTTTTTAAATACTTTGTGGAATAAAGTTTACTAAAGTTCACTTTGTGGGATAAAGTTTACTAAAGTTTACTATGTTGACTAAATCTCACCATTTGGGCAAGGCACAAGGCTTTATTTATTTATTTATTTATTATATTCAACCTACAGCCCGTCCTTCCCTGCTCAGTAGGGGACAAGCGTAAGGTCATTGACAACACAGAATGGCAGCCTGAGATTTTAAGAATGCATTGAAATGCTTTCCTTCCAGGGGAGACGGCCCTGAAGTGGAGACATCCTGCACGTCTCCCCATCACGCTATCAATACGGCACGAACAGTGATTAATTTGGAAGTTGTTCTCCGAGCCTGCATTCCATCTGGGCTCAAATGAAAACAGAACGATGCCTCCAATTCACATGATTCAGCTGAGACTCCGTGGCCATCTAAAAGGCAGCCATGTGGCATCTGTGACAAGCGACAAGCCATTCGTGTGAATCAGCCTGTCTCCGGGGAGGCGTTCAAAATTCTCCATCCTGCATGGTGCCAAAGCCAGAATGAATGATCGGGAAAACGGTTTCGTTCAGCCTTGCTCTGGGATTCACTTACTTTTAATATCTTCTGTTAGGAAATAGGCTGGTATTATTGACACAGGCAGTCAGGATTTCATACCGTTAACTAGACATATTTGTTGTAAAATGTGCAAGTTACTTTGAATGTGTAAAATGCACGTAGAATTCCAACCCCAACCCCCAAATGTGGACAAAGTGCGCACATACAAAATGAGCAGCAGGCAGTATTGTAAGCAAAGAGGAACAGAAACATTGACAAAAAACAGATGAGGAAAAAATGACATCACTTTTAGAGCCAGTTTGGTGTAATGGTTAAGAGTGGCAGACTATAATCTTGAGCACCAGGTTTGATTCCCCACTCCTTCACATGCAACCAGTTGGGTGACTTTGGGTCAGTCACAATTCCCTCAGAACTGTTCTCTCAGGAGCAGTTTTCAAAAGAGCTCTCTCAGCCCCACCTACCTCACAGGGTGTCTGATATAGGGAGGGGAAGGGAAAGGAGATTGTAAAGTGCTCTGAAACTCCTTCGGGTAGTGAAGGGTGGGATATAAATCCAACTCTTCTTTTTCTCCTTCTCCTCCTCCTTTTCCTCCTCCTTTTTCTTTCTCTTCTTCCTCTACTGCCATCAAGTTGCAGCCCTGCATGGTTTTTAAGGCAAGATATGGTCAAAAGTGGTTTGCCATTGCCTGTCTCTGCATATTGATTCTGGTATTTCTCAGTGGTCTCCCATCCAAATACCCAAGGGCCCATCCTGCTTACCTTCTGAAATCTCATGAGCTGGGGCTAGCCTGGGCTATCCAGGTCAGGACATCCCTACTCATCCATAATTTTTCACTGTGACACTGCAAACTGTTTGAAAGGGTTTGCAGTAGCATGCTTTCAATGGCCAGGTCCACAGAATGAGCCATTTCACATGAATGGTATGGCACTTAGAAGGGCACATGAGAAGGGCAGTGTGGCGTAGCAATTCATTTCACACTAGGATGTTTGTATTCAAATCCTCACTCTGCCATGATGCATGCTGGGTGACCTTGGTTTATTCACTTTCTCTCTCAATCAATACCTTACAAGGTTCTTGTGAGGGTAGCATGGGAGACCTAGAACTATGTAGGTTACCCATAGCCCATTGGAGGAATGGTAGGATAAACATGCGGAGAGCTATTGTCCATTAGAGTAGACAATATTGACTTTGATAGACCAGAAGTCTGAGTCAGTAGAAGCAGCTATATGTGTTCAGTGTATAAAGCATAATATTCCATGGTACCTCTGCTTCCACCACCACTACCAGCACAACCACCACCTGCCAATGATGTGGATCAGGAGTGTGAAAAGACATGGCCTAAGAAACCTATGATCCCTGCAGAACCCTCCCATTTTATTGACACCACCACCAGAGCATGGCCATATGGAACTTCTGAAAGCCAGCTGTCTCAATAGCCACATCCTGTGATACTTCTTCTAGATGGTTCACTATTCAGCTGTGTTGCTTCATGTTTCTGTGAGACTTCTGCCCAGGGTGCATCACAAATGTCTCTCAACCTTGCCATATTGACCACTCTCTACCCAGTTGCCTTTCTGTCCAGTTCTATACCTGGCAGTGCAATATGAAAGGACAATGGTAAAAGGAAGAATATGTAAGGGGAAAAAATAAGTCGGTTTGAAGTTTCTTTTAACCGTAATGAGATAGAGTAGATCAGCCAGCTTAGTTTCTTTGGAACAACTCTGTTAGTCTCCACTGAGTGGAACTGTGATTGACAGAATTAAAAGAGAAAAGGCTCTTTGGTATTTTTCCCTACAGGCACATATAAAACATGTTAAAATTTTCCTGAACTGGCACCATACCACACATTAATCTCAATTTGCTGTGAGTTTAGCTCACTTCTCATCTGTGGCATCTGTACCAGACACAGCTGGGAATTCAGGTAGCGCTGGAGTTACTGCCATTTTCAAAACTGACCCAGGCTGAAGGGGGATTTAAACTACAGTTTGTAGTACAGCCAACAAAACTGTGTGTGAACAGGTATCTTGTGGTGAGACCAAATCTCAGCCATCATGGCTTTTCTGTCATACCACCATTCATCCTTGTCGCGATGTACAGAAATTACGCTCCCCCCATATACACCCCAGCTTCCTTCGACCGCCATTTGGATCTTACATTAAAATGAAGTAGTGAGCAAGTTTTTAAATGGCAAAAGTGATATATTCACCTTCCAGACCTGTGCACCTCGAGATCGAAGGCACTCCTAGTCAGAACACATCATCTGTGGTAGAGCAGGGAGCAAAAATACGGTTGTCCTTATGGAAGGCAAAATTGGAGATTGATTTTTGGCAGAGAGTGAATAAAAGCTAAATTGGTATACTGGTTGGACAAAGAAAGTAGGTGTAAAAGAGGGGAATCCCAAAAAGGGGATCCTAAAATTGTCTTCCAAATTTTAGGATCTCTTTCTTGGATTCCACTCTTGTACACCGATGTTGTATTTCTGGGGTTCTAGGTTCTAAGCATTCAAGACCAGATTGTCCACACCAAACACACATGGTCTGAAAGAAGACCCCCTATTTAAGGTATAGACAAACTCTTGGTGCTGAATAATTATGCACAAATGAATCAGATGAAATTCTACCTTATACATGGAACTTACTGATTTCTCTATCACATTCAATTCCACACCAAGGATTCCAGCTCTCATGAAAGCGCCATAGCCAGACAAATGAACATCCTTTGAATGGCACCCTCTTTCATACCCGAGTCAGAAGCATAAAGGAATGTAAGACTACTTTCCAACTTTCCTCTTATCTATATTTATTGCTGAATTGCTTGGTAAATAATAGGCTCTCACTTTAGTTCTTGGCTTTTTTTTTTTTAATGATGGCTGTTAAATAATTAGACCTGCACATACAGGGGGAAATGGAAAATAAAATTACTGCTAGCTGGAGTTCATATATTAGCACAAACATAGATCTGAATCAGCTCCCCCCCCCCCTTTGGGCAAAATTCCAAATGAGCATAAAAACGAATGCATATAAAAGAGAAGTTATAATAATGTGAATATTAATGGGGTTATTTAAGCAAGAGAATTCTGCTCCCAAAATATGATTATAGCAAAAATATGATATAATTGAACTTTTGCTTCCAAGTCTCTGAAAAATAATGAGGAGTGAGGCTGAGTATTCTCCATGTAGCCCCTCCACTCTTGAATGCCATCTGACTATTCTCTGGATAATATATATCTGTATTCTGTAGCCAATGATAATGGATTTCGGTATTTGATATTGGACATTTTTCTTTGATGGTTTTTGAACGTCGGCTAGGGAAGAGGCAATACTGCTTGTTTTGTTCCATTTTATATTTATTTAACTGGAGAGATCAGAGATTGGGTTGGATCCAAGCGGCTTTTCTGCTGGCAAAAAAGAAAGGACGGCCAGATGAGGCTGTTCTGGTGACCATGGGACCCTAATGGCTGGAAACCATATGGACTGGGGGCTTTAGAAAGGAGGGGAATTAAGTGAGGTGGAATGAAACAAATTGGCTGGATCCAACCCATAGAACTTGGGGATTTATTTATTTATTTCTTCAAATTTGTACCCTGCTCTCCCCACCTAAGCAGGCTCATGGCAGCTTACACACATAAAAACATAATAACATTAAAATATCATAAACTTCTAAAACAATTTGTTAAAACCATATTACATCAATATTAAAGTGCTAGCAGTAGTGTTTGCTATCATGTAGGCAGCATTGTACATTCTGTAGATTCCCCAAGTATTCAGCTCATTGATCTTCTCAGATATAATTGGCGAGCACAGGCTGTCAATAATATACCAGGCACTAGGCTCTATAAATTTCTGTTACTGTTAAGGTGATGGTAATAATGGTGGTAATGATGGTGGTGGTGGTGGCCTTCTCTATGTAAAACAGATACTCTACCACTGAGCTGTAATCCTTTATTGTTCCTGAGTAGGGCTGCCAGGCCTCCCACACCCAACTTCCACTGCCATTCTTGTGGCCAATGGGGCAAAAATAAGCTTTTTTAAAAGCCACTGTTGGCAATGGTGCGATGTCACATCAAGGAAAGCCTTAAAGTGACATTAGTCTTCTCTAGGAATTGCCAGAATCTCTATGGTTTTTACTATAGAATTTCCAGCTATTCCTAAAGAGGCATGATGTCATTTCAGGGTTTCCCCAGGAAGTGGCATCACACCTCCCATGTCCCTACCCACCCCCAGTCTCCCACTGCTTTTCAGGCTATGCCATGCCTGGCAACCCAACTTCTAAGTGTCAATCACTTAGCATGGATGCAGTAAGTTGGGTGTATTTTGGAGGGTGGCTATGTGAAGCAGGGGAGGAGATGAGCAGAAACTGGTTCTCCTTTACACAAATGGAAATATTGGAGGTTCTTTGGAGTAGAATCCTTTGTAACTATTGTTAACATACTGCAGGCGGGGTTGTGGGGGCAAACTGATGCCGAGGCAGATAGATAAGTTTTATTCACGGACATTGACCAACTCATAAAACGATGGCATTTTGTAACATGGGTAAAAGAGATCATATTAAGATGCAGAAGCTGGCAGATAGTTAAGTCTATTTCTTGAGTTCAGGAGCAACTCTCTTAGGGATCGGGCCTAAAAAAGAAAGAAAGAAAAAGGAATACATCTCGGAATAAAAAGAACTAATATAAAAGCTCCCCCCCTACTTTGCTGATGCATTAGCCAAATTAAAAGGCCTGCAATCTTGGGAAAGCACATTAGAAATCAAACTTTAAGCCCTCAGAGAAAACTGGTTTTAGATTTAACTCTCAAATTGAATGTTGCCTATTCCGGGAATAGGTGGGCTAGGGTAGGGATGGGAATGTAGCCCAGGGCTTGCTCAGATCTATAAGGAGGGGGAATGATGTCTTTTCAACACGGTTCATATGTGAAAAGAAACACAGTCGATGCTGGGAATTATCTCTGCCTTTGTGTAGTGCTCTGAGAATCGTGCAAATATTTATGTTAGCATTGTATATACGAAGCCATCGGTGTGATTTGCTTATGAAGGAGAGCAGATTGAATGCTGCTGCTCGGTGAACAGAACTGGAGGGAGAACTTAAAGAAAACATTTCCAACATGACTTAAGCTATGTTTCATACCATGACAGAAAGGACACAGTATTCCTGCCCCACAAAGACAAGGTGCAGATGGTTGAAAAAAGACATTCAAATAAACACAGCCCAGGCGGTCTGTTACCTTTGCCGTCTCCCAGATCTGGTTCTTCCACTTGCAAGTTTCCATTACAAGTCTCTCTTGTTTTACTAACATGCTTTGAGGAGTACAAAGGAACCATAACATTGGCTGTCATCTTATGGTCGGGAGGCATGAAGTTGTCCAGTTTTTTTCCATTCACAGCTGAAACGTGAAACTTCAAGCAGAAATTCAGACTTGCATTGTGACCGTTTCTACAAAAGCTTGGCAGTTTCAGAGGTAGACATCCCTTGATTTATTTTGATGATTGTTTTTATTCTGTTCTACCTTCAAGGTAGTTTTCTCCTCCTCCATTTTGTTCTTTTAACAACTCCGTGAGGGAGATCAAGCGGACAGGTTCAAAGTCATTTACTGTGCAATCCTGTGCATAGTTACCCCAGTTTAAGCCCACTGAAATCATGGTCATAGGCTGAATTAACTCTGCACAGGATTACGCCCTCCCTCCCTCCTCCCTCCTAAAAATCTGAATGCTAGACATGCCATCTGTTCTTGGAATGTTTTAAATATGTATGTTGATAGTTTAATATTGTATGCTTGTGGTTTTAATTGGTTTTACGATTTGTATTGAATTGTCCTGTTGTAAACCGCCCGGAGCCCCACAAAAGCAGGGAAGGGCAGTTAAGAAATCCAATGAAATAAATAAATAATAAATAAAGGAGGCGGCTGAGCAGGGGTTTGAAGCCAAGGCTCCACAATGTTCCCTCTAAGCTGTGCGAATGAGTGGCTGCTCGTTAACACAGGAAGCCCCGCTCAGCCGCATTCTGGAACCGCACAGGGTCTTGCACTGCCCAGTGCCCATTTTAAGATTACAGCATTGATGTTCTGCTCAGGATGTGAACTGCTCTGCTCGGTGTGTGTGTGTGGGGGTGGATTAGAGGGAATATTGCACCCCCAGTCTGACACTCTAATCACTGTACCACAAAGACAATGGTTAGGGACTATCTATTGAAAACTAAACATTGCTGCATGACAGCTATCTAAATCCATTGTTACCTATGCAGTACTGTCAAATATCAGCTGTAAACCATCAAAAATAAAAGCTAAGCCATATATTTGTTTATATCTCACGTTTCCCCCATGAACTTAAAGGCAACATGCATACATGTACACACATAAAGCGGCCTCATACTGAGTCAGAGCAGGGGCGTCAAGTTTTAAAATCCTGGGGGGGCCCTCTTGTGTGCGCGTGCACGAAGTGCGCACATCGGAACCATGTCGCCACCACTGCTCCCCCCTGCCTGGCCACTCCTGCCTCCCTCCCTCTGTTCGGGGGCCAGCTGGTCAAATGCCCAGTGTGATGGCATCACCCGGAAGTGACGCTATCATGCTGGGCACGTTGCTGGGGTGACGCTCTGGCAATCGCCCCAAAACTCTAGGTGCCATTTGCCCAGCTGGTCCCCGGACAGAGGGAGGGAGGGAGGGAGAGGGAAGAAGGCAGGAGTGGCCAGGCGGCGGGGGGAGAGAGATGGCGGCGGCGGGTGGGCCTAGGAAGGGCCTGGGGAGACGCGGTGGGGAGGCATGGCAGTGGGCGTTCCTTTTGCTGGGGGGGCTCAGTCCCCCCCTGGGAAATTTTGGCAGTGGCTCAAGCCCTCAAGCCCCCCTGTAGTTGACGCCTACGAGTCAGAGCACTGGGTCTTTCAAGGTTGATACTGTCTACTCTGATTGGCAGCTGCTCTCCAGGATCTCAGGTATAAGTCTTCCATATTGCTAATATTTACTTATTCATCCAGTCATTCACCCTTCCACCCAAATAGGGTCTTAGCGGCAGACATAGAAATGTTACACATTTAAAACATTAAAATTGAGTTTTGAAATAGTAACATAATTAGAGGGGGAAAGTGCCAACAGACAACCATAGCTGTGAAGAAGGGCTAATAAGAGTTCCTGTGGGTACACTGAATGAAACAAAGAAGTCTTCACTCATGAGTGGAGGACGGTAGCCAAGGGAGACAGAGAAACTTCCCTGGGGAGGGAGTTCCAAAGATTAGGCACCACAGTTAAGGAGGCCCTTGCCTCTAGTTAGTGTTCCCTCTAAGCTGAGTTAGTGTGAGCTAGCTCACAGTTTTTTATCTTCCGACTCACACATATTTGTCTCAGTTCCAGGAGGATGGCTCCAGAGCAAACTAATTTATGCAGCAGCCAAATCGCTCACTCACAGCTTTAATGCCAGTAGCTCACAAACTTTTGCTCACAGGACTCCACAGCTTGGAGGGAGCATTGGTTGCCACCCGTTTAGTTGGTGGGAGCACCCAAAGCATGGCCTCCAAAGATGACCAGAGTGGACAGGCAGGTTCATATGAGAAAAGGTGGTCCTTATTTCTGATCCTTTTATCTGGAGATGCCTGTGACTGAACATAGGAGCTTATGCATGCAAGACAGATGCTCTGCCACTGAGCCATGGCCCCTCCCTCTAATCAAATTCTGATGCAGTCTGCCATCCGGGCACTGACCAGTCCAGAGAACAGTGGCTCATGCCCAACTATCTCCTGATGCTCTCTGTTGAGCAAAAGGTTCTCTTCCCCTTTCAGTACCACTCAATGGTAGAATCCGGTGTTCCCTCCAGAAACCACCATGCAGGCCAGTGGTGGACCTTGAGCTATTTAGGTACAACATAGTTGTTGAATTACATGCCTACTGACCATGCAGTATGGACCAAGGTAGTTCTGAATGATGTCACATACATATGCAAAGTATACAGCGAATATTCCAAACTTCAGAACCTTCAATCCCTGTCGTGAATATCCAACATTAGAATTTACAGAGGAACATTTTCAAGAGAAGTTTAGGGAGTAAACTTCGCCTCCACCTCAAACGCTATTTCCAGAGCTCCATTTTTTCCTCCCTCTTGCTTTCTCCCTTTGCTCCATTTTCCACAGTCTTTCCCAACTGATTTCTTTTTGTTCGCTCCCCGTCACAGTCAGTGCATATCGATATTCCAATCCAAGCTTCTCACAGTAGGATCCAATTGACATGGTTATTTACAGCAGATTTTCCCTTGTAAACACCCAGAATTTAATTGTCTTTCATGTTTTGGAGGCTGCTTTCCGAGCAGGCTCGTTATCTGGCTGTTAAGTCTCACCACCTAAGTTCATCTGATGACACAAATAAGTGTGTGTATAATTTGCTCCGAATTTGGGGGGAGCAATAGGAGCATCTTCTGTCACTGGACCTGCCAGGGAATATTGATGGCTGTCAAGTTTTTTCTTGAGATGGGGGCATGGGAAGGGTAGTTCTTTGCATGGGGTACACAAGCTGCAGTATTCATTCATTAGCAAGCAGAAGGGGCTTTTCTGCATTAAGGAAAAACTCTCTGTGAAAGTGGTGATTTGGCTTTCCCTTCGGGCATAAAAGGAAAAAAAAAATCTGTCAGTCTTGTTTGGCTGGAAAAGATCTGGTTTCAGCTTCCGTGGACCAGATGGGATACATATCCCAGACGCTGACCTCGCAGGTGGTTCGAAGTAACCAGCTGCTGCTTCTTCCCATTTCTCTCTTGTCCCAGACACCATTTTGTCAGATCACGGAAGGACAAACATAGCTGGAAACGGTTGTGAAACAATCGCCCGGCAATTGCAAAAAAGAGTCTAGACACATGGTAAGGCTGTTTCTGGACTGGACTGCTTCACACGGCAAGGGTTTGTGGGGGTGGAGCCTCAGCGTTGTGTTCTCTCTTATGAAAATCATCCCAAGACAAAGAGAAACTCGACTCAAGCCCAGTAGCACCTTAGAGAACAAGATTCCCAGAGTATATGCTTTCAAGAGTCTGAGCTCTCTTTGTCAGATACCTTTTAAGTACCTGAACAAATTCTGAGTCCAGTGGCAAGTCTGAGTCTGACACAGTGGCACCTTTAAGACCAACAAAGGCTTATTCAAGGTATGAGCTTTTGTGTGCCGAAGTGTGAAGTGTGCCTTGCACACAAAAGCTCATACCTTGAATAAACCTTTGTTGGTCTTAAAGGTGCCACTGTGGCAGACTCTTGAACAAAGTTACTCTCAACAACACTCTCTTGGCAGTGATTTCTTTACTGAATAGTAAAGATGATTCAAGCTAAGACTGTTCTATGTCAGAACTAACATTCTGGCTCCAAGGCCCAAGGTTATACAAAATTCAAACAAGCCTCCCCACCCCAGTCCAGTCCAATCGCATCCAACATTCAGCATGCCTAACTTTTGCATGCTGAAGCCCCCACCTGTGAGACTACTGTTACATTATCTATTACTCCAGAGCAGGACTATTTTTGGGCAGGAACGCACAGGAACGGAGTTCTGGCTGGCTTCTGAGTTAGCCACGCCTACAGCCTTCCCCCTCTTAAATTCTCCAGGCACCTCGCAAGCTGCAGGGCACCTGGGGAAGCCAAGCCAATCCAGGGAGGGAAGGCAGTTTAAACTGCCTCCCCTCCTCAGGTTCCCCATGCGCCCCACAAGACGTGGGGCACATGGGGAAGCTGATCCTGGGAGGAAGCTGTGCCGAACACCCAGGGGTGTGGCCTAATATGCTAATGAGTTTCTGCTGTTGGGTGTGGCCTGTTATGCTAATGAGTTCCTGCTGGGCTTTTTCTACAAAAAAGGCCCTGCTCCCGAGCAAGCTGAGACAGCGTCCAAGGCCATTGCTCATTGTCCCAAGGAAGTGAGGCATCTTGGAAAATAGTTGCCTAGTCACTACATCAAAGCTGTTCTCATGTGTACCCACCCTCACACATTCACACACACCCCCCTTAGGAATTCCGGCTTGAGAGATCCCATAACACTGATTTTCATGGCAAACAAGACACCGAGTTTGACATAACTGGACTCAAAATTTGTTCTACTGCTTCAGGACAATATGGCCACTCACCTGGATCTACTTTAAGTACCTGGTATCTAATGAAGGGAGTTTTGACTCTCGAAAGTTTATACCCTGGAAATCTTGTTAGTAGGGTTGCCAGGTCCCCCCTGGTCACCAGTGGGGGATGGGGGTAGTGTTGCCCGATCCAGGTTGGGAAACTCCTGGAGATTTGGGGATGGAGCCTGGGAAGGAGAGGGACCTCAGTGGGGTACAATGCCACAGAGTCCACCACCCCCTGCCTCCATTTTCTCCAGGGTAACTTATCTCTGTACTCTGGGTTTGAGTTGTAATTCCGAGGGATCCCCAGGTCCCACCTGGAGACTGACATCCCTATGTTGTTCTCTAAGGTTCTACTGGACTTGATTCTAACTCGTCTGCTGCAGACCAGCTACAGAGAAAAACTAGCAAGGGATGGACTGGAATGTTGCTCTTTTGGCTGGACTAGGGATGGTTTCATATTTCTCATCACTGTTGTTTTGACCTCCAAATCCCACCTTTTCCTGAATTTCTGTCTGGCTTGTGCCAGTTGGAATGGTGCTTCTTTATTTTGAACTACCACCACGCCCCATTATGGGGAGAGGCAGTCTAAAAATATTTGCTATAAAAAATCTCTTGAATAACTCTCTATTTGTTCATACTGAATTTTTGTCATAAAATAGACTTATTTTTCAATGTTTTTTAGGGATCTGTACAACATCGTTAGACATTATGCCTATATTTTAAGCAACTGTGGCATATACTGTACACAGCCACTGTATAATATGCATACACAACACAAAGGAATCTAACAAAAAACAGTGAAAAAAACGGCAAACAAAACCCATTGACAAAATATAAAAAAAAGATTTTAAAAAAGAAATGGAATGTGGCACGTTCACTCATCCCCTGGGTGGGTTTAGCCCAATGACCTTTTATAATTAAAGAGCCAGACCACATCGATATTCAGAGCAAGAGATCAGCAAAGAGCCAGTATGAGAGAGCCCATTTGCGTAACTGAGAATATACAGCTTAACTCTTCTGACAAACATCAGTTGTTGCCAGGCCGTTGTTAGGAAGTGAACAAGGCATCACACTAAGTATACACACAGGAGTGCCCTCTGTTGTTCTTTTAGTGCGCTGGCATAAATCGGTGTATGGTTTGCACTTGGGCGACTGGCAACTATTCTCCTCTGTCATTTCCTCTTGTGTAAATCTCTAAGAAGCCTGTTAGCCTCACAGCAATCTTTGCCAGCTATTCCCTGTACCCACTGTTCAAGATGGTTTGCCACTGACTGCCTCTGCATAGCGCCCCTGGTATTCCTTGGTGGTCTACCATCCAAATACAGACCAGGGCTGATCCTGCTTAACTTCCAAGATCTGATGAGATCAGGCTAGCCTGGGCTCTCCAGGATGGGGCACCCTCCCATGTACCTTAACTGGTCTGCCGCCTCACTGACGTCGGAGTGCAGGGGCTGGCCTTGCAGTGGCTTGTCTCCTTTCTCCACGGTCGGGGACAGAGAGTGGTGCTAGGGGATCAACTGTCCCAAAGGCACCCGCTTGATTGCAGTGTGCCTCAAGGGGTGGTACTCTCCCCGATGTTATTCAACATCTACATGCACCCTCTTGCCCAGATTGCCTGGAGGCAGGGGCTGGGTTGTCACCAGTATGCTGACAACACCCAGCTCTATCTGATGTTGGGCAGCCGGTCCGACTCCAAACTGGAAGACCTGGATCAGGTACTGCAAGCTGTGGCTGGTTGGCTTAGGCTGAGCTGGTTGAAATTGAATCCGACAAAGATGGAGGTCCTGAGCCTGAGTCGGAGTGGTCCGGGGGTAGGGATCCCACTCCTGGCCTTCGATGGGGCACCACAGGTGCCAGCGCTGAGGGTTAGGAGTTTGGGAGTGCTCCTAGACATCTCCTTAACAATGGAGCAGCTACTGTCAAGTCGGCCTCTTACCATCTTAGGCTGATTAGGCAGTTGATTCCCTTCCTCAAATGCAATGACCTGGCAGTTCTGCAGGGCCTATAAGACTAAGTTCTTCCACCAGGCTTTTGGGGCCACCATTGCTACCGCTGCTATTACCACGATTATTACCACCGCCACTGTCCCTGTGGCATCGGACAGTGCGCGAAGAGCGAGGCTGACCTGCTGGATCCCCCTCTTTTCAATCTAGCCTGACCTAAGTACCAAACATTGAGTACTGTGACCAGCTGACAGGAATTATAATAAAAGCTGGATGTATGCTGAGAAATAACTACTAGCACTTTTATATGTTTTATACTTTGTTTTAAAAACTTGTATTAATGAATTTTTAGTGTGTATGGAATTATGATTCCACATTGTTTCCATTGCTGTAAGCTGCCCTGAGCTGGCCTTGCTGGAAGGGCAGGATAAAAGTTGAACAAAAACCAAACAAACAAAATTTAAAGATTTCAATTTTTAATTTTTTTTTGAAGAGCTGTGTTTGGTTTTATAAAGAGCTGCAGTTGTAGTATTTGTAGTATTTTTATACATGAGTGTGGTCTATCAGTAGAGATCCCTTCTAGGGGAGCCAACTCCAGACCAGTGTTCCCTCTAACTTGTATTAGTGTGAGCTAGCTCACAGTTTTTTAGCCTCTGTCTCTCACATTTTTGTCTTAGCTTAGGGAGGATGGCTCAGGATCAAACTAATTTATGCAGTATCCAAACTGCTGGCTCACAACTTTAATGCCAGGAGCTCACAAAGTAGAATTTTTGCTCACAGGACTCCATAGCTTTGAGGGAGGATTGCTCCAGACTGGGAAATTCTTAGCAATTTGGGGGCAGAGCCTGGGGAGGGCAGAGTTTAGGTCGAGGCGGGAGCTCATCAGGGCTGTGATGAGGCACAGAGTTCACTCTCTGAAGCTGCCATTTTCTCATGTGTGGAGATCAGTTGTTATACTGGAGGCACTCCAGGCCCCACCTGGAGGTTGGCAAGCCTACTTCCCCCATGGTATGCTGTGTGCCTCCATCTGCAGTTAAAGGGGGGTTCTCGACCTGGTCAATAAACATCCAGAATGAGCCCTGAAGCATCCAGTCAACTCTCCGCTGCCCTGCAGCACTCCATCCCCTTCCCATTATTTCCTGCTCCATCAGCTTTAGGGCTCCCCAAGCGTCTCCATTTTTATATCCCCTGCTTTAATGAGTCATTATTAAACTTCTTCCAGCCTCAACCCAACTTTTAAAAAAATGACTCCTTGCAGGCAGGCAGTCTGTAGCATCCCCTGGTGAGTGACTTGCAGGCTCTGGAGTTCATAATTATGGGAATGACAAAGAAAACATATAAACACTCTTTACAGAAATTCTCCTGTGGCTGCGGTCTGGCATGTAGACATTCCGTAGACTTTATAACAGTGGGGATTTTTGCAGGGGTGGGAAATCACTGTTCTCACTTAGTTTTTTCTTAGCAGAAAATGGTGGTCAGTCTGAAAACCAAGATCATATTGATGCTGGGGAACTTCACTTGTTTTTTGTTTTGTTTTTTTAAGCTCAGCTTGCCCTGAAGATTCTAGGCAGGAGACAGGACTTGGAAACACAAATGCATGCTCAAAATATTTCATTTAATTAGTACAGTGAAACACATATTCATTAATCCAATGTAGTGCTACTGGATTCAATTTTGCCTAAATAGAGCTACACCTTTCCAAGTCCCCTTTAGTGGATTTAGAAGGGTATGACTCTGTTCAGGATTGCACTGTAAATAATCTTACATGCGAGTAGGATACATTTTGCAAGGCGTGAATGGCTAAATTAAATTCTCTCTCTCTCTCTCCCTCCCTCCCTCCCTTCTGCATTTGCAGGTTAACAATTAATGGGTTGGATCTGGCCTTTTCTGCTGCTGAAAAGAGGAATGGTGAGGATCACAGGATCACAGCCATGTGGAGTAAAGGCTGTAGTAAGGAGGGGAATTGGGGAAGAGTGAATGAAAAAGCTGACTGAATCCAGCCCAGTGTTAAGCAAGACAAGATTTACAAACAACCAGCTGAAAGTACATTGATTCTGAACTTTGAAACAAAGTTAATCCAAAATTAATTCTGGATTTCCCTTACATATTGGTAGCTACTGTATGACATAGACCAGGAAGTAGGAAGTACTGGGAAGAGTATACATGTGACTTGGGCTGTTGGAAGAAATGCTTAGATGTGAAACAGTTAGATGCGAGTCCAGTAGCACCTTAGGAACCAACAAGATTTGAGGGGTCGAAGCTTTCGAGAGTCAAAGCTCCTGAAACTTCTGAAATAATCTTAGATGTGAAAAGCTCTGAAATTGTACAGTCTCTTCCTATTATCCAGAGGGTCCCACTTGTATGGCCATTTTCCATGTCCATATCAAAATCATGTATGAAGATGCATGCATTTGGCAAAATGGACATATTCATTCCATCGAGATCTCTGGGCTGCAGTCCTATGGCCATTTTCCATTCATTCCATCCAGGTCTTTTGGGTGCAGTCCAATGGACGCTTTCCTGGGAGTAAACCCCGTTGAATAACATGGGATGGACTTCTGGTTAGACCTGCTTAGAATTGCTTCCTCTGTGGGTGTGTGTCTGTGTGGTTAACCACTGCCTAGGAACACATCTGCACATCAGTTAAAAACTGCACAAAAACAGTCTCAGTGTAGTCATGCATAACTTCACAGCAAGTTTACTGTTTTGGGCAGTATTTTAGCCATGTGTGCATTTGTAAACACAGAGCACAAATGGAAGCAATTACAACATGCAGCAACCTGCACAAAATCCACTTTCAGAGTAAAAAGTAAGAGATGCTCCTTGTTAAACCCCAAATAAGTAGGATTGGAAATTCCGGACCAATGGAGGAGCAGAATTAGGGAAATCCACCCATCTCCAAAGAGCATATAAATCCTAAGCAAATGTTCCTAATATAATAACCCTTTTAGGTTTTCCCATCAAGGCCCTCCTGCCTCCATTTTAGTCTTGTTTCTTCTTTGCAAGAAGCAAATCTTGTCTTTGCACCTGGTTCCCTTTTTTCATGCCAAATTTCCCTCCATTATCAATACTTTTTTCAGTGTTATTTCTGCATCACAATGCTGCAAAATTGCATTGTTGCTGTAAAAATGGCATATAAGTCTTGCAAAAATGGCATGAAAAATGGAAAGGGATATTAGAGGCTGCGAGGAAAATGAGACAAGCCAAAACGGAGGACAGTGACAATGTACAAAAACAGCACAAAAAAAAGATGGCATGGATCCAGCAGTGCACAAGTGGAAACGTAAAAGGGACACAATGCAGTTCTGCTTGAGCAAGATCATGTGCAACACCCATCACATTCATCCTGATATATTATATTGCCCAGAAAATTGGTTACACCAGGGGTCCTTTCGTAGAAAAAGAGGTGCAGGAGCTCATTAGCATAACTCATTAGCATAACTCATTAGCATATGCCACGTCCCCTGACATCACCAGAAGTGTGTCAGAAAGGGAATGTCAGTTTCAGCCCCATTATATCCTATGGGCCATTGAAATCAATGGCAAAAACTCATAGGGTATATGAGGGGCTGGAGGAAAGGGGATTTGAGGGAGAAGCTCTAAACTTGCAGGGTAGCTGCTGGGGCCTCTCCTCGAAATACCCACCAAGTTTCAAGAAGATTGGACCACGGGGTCCAATTCTATGGGCCCCCAAAAAGATTGTCCCATCCCCTCCATTGTTCTCTATGGAGGGAAAAAATGTTAACTTTTTTCCTACCATAGAGAACAATGGAGGGAATGGGGGCAATCTGTTTGGGGGCCTGTAGAATTGGACCCCCTGGTCCAATCTTCTTGAAACTTGTTGGGCATTTCGAGGAGAGGCCCCTGCAGCTACCCTGCAAGTTTGGAGCCTCTCCCTCAAACCCCCTCCCCTCCAGTGGCTTTTAAAGTTGCCGCTGACTTTCAGCGGCAATTCGGCGGCGATCTGAATCAGATTAGAGAATCTGATTCAGCCCGTAGCTGCTCTACTGGCCAGTCCTGAGCTGGCGGAGCTTCGCTCCACCTCGCTCCGGCCCCAACGGACCCCTGGGTTACACAAGAATCTGTACAAGTTGAAACACAAGTGCAGATACTGTCAGGGCTTCTCAGCATGCTCAACTTACTCCTGATTTTCTTGGAAGTCAATTTGCAGACACTGGAATTGGTTTGGGCCTGGTTCTTCCACATGTCTGCCCTCCCTCTCCATTTTCACAGTTTTGGAGTCAGTTTGTTTTCTTCTGCCCACGCCTTCAATAATGAGGATTTTCAAGGGAGGGTGATGTCATCATTGGTGGTGTCACCAGTGACATCACAGAACATCCCCTTTTCTTTCTTTCTTTCTTTTTTCTTTCTTTCTTTTTTAACATTGTACTAAAACAGAGATCTGTTGCTGGAGTATTGTAATAATACGCTTAGCAGATTCTCTGAATTGCCAGCTTTCGTTAAAAAAACCCCCAAGTCTCTTATCTCTTCCCTCGTGGAGATAGAAGGAAAAAGTCATATCTCGGTGAAGGAGGAGGATAGAGCCTTACTTTTTTTAAAAAGAAGAAGCTGGAAATGAAAAAAACCCTGCTAAGCCTATTGTTACAATGCCCCAGTGATATATCGCTCTTTTAGTGCCATTCAGAGAGAGAGAGAGAGGTCTTCAGGATTCAGGGGAGGAGGTGGTTTGACCATGACAATCCAATAATCAAATGGTGGGCTGGAGGTGGGTGGGAGTTGGCTGGACAAAGAAAACTGGGAACTGACTCCAAATTGGTTAAAAAAAGAACCAGGGGGGAAAAAAAACTGGAGACAATAAAAAAATACTCCAAACCAAAACGAAAGGCACAAAAATGCTTATGGAGGCCCTGACCTGGATAACACAGGCAAGCCCGATCTTGTCAGATCTCAGAAGCTAAGCAGGCTTGACTCTGACAAGTACTTGGATGGGAGACCTCCAAGGAATACCAGAGGTGGGACGCAGGGGCAGGCTTTACTCAGCCACCTCTCTGAATATCCTCCAGCCCCCCAACAGAGGTCAGTCACCAGAGGTTACCATGACTTTCAGATACATACATACTCTCTCTCACACACACACATATAAAAAATGTGTGTGGAAATCAGGGGATAGACCAAAGGAGGGAATAAACCACAATAGCATGTAGCCAGAACTGACGAAACAAACAAATAAACCACCCCTCATGTGGAAAAGGCCTAAGTTTGACATTACCACAGATGTTTTTTTGCATCTCCATTTGCACAAGATTGCCACCTCAAGTGGATTTTTTTTTTGCACTGGAACCTAGCCTATATCTCTAATTCCCATATAACTGTTTTAAGCAAGATGGTGATACTTGAATGGCTTATTTAAGATAAATGGGTTTCTTCTGCAATAGTGATCACATTACTATTTCAATGCTATGACAAATTTAAGGAGCAAACTGGAACGCATGCGCTCCCCCTCTGCTTATATGCTGGCTTACAAAAAGGCCAATGCCTAATTAATGCTCCCCTTCATGAAAGTTTGCATTGTTCTTCATCAGCTCCCAATAAATTTTTAAAGCAAAAGGCTTTTCTAATTGGCAGTAATGAGCCAGTAAAATGTATATTGAATTACCAGCAACGGAAACCTGCAAGAACTCCCAGAGTGGTTGAATCAGTAATATTCTAGTCACAAAAACATCATTGTTTCAGTTTGGATCACTGGCACTGCCTCAAAGCCTGCCTGGGGTGGTACGCTGAATTGATTCTGCTACCTTCACATCACCTCTGATGGCGCCTGGCTTTGCAGGACTTCCATTAGCAACAGACCAGGCAGGAAAAATTTACCTATAGGACAGCCATGTCTGGTTTCCTGTAAAACAGTTGTGCGTGTTGTGTGTATAAAACACATGCACACACACAAATCTTAACATAGGCCTCCACAACTTGTAACTTATAGCTCCAAGCTGGCAAAAACAAGAGCCACTGTACAAGTCTATTGAATGGCATTCAGTGTGATGAGTTGTAAGGATGGAAAGTAATATTGCCTGGGGATGGGGTAGAGTGAGAAAAAAAAAAACTTTACCAGCATGGTGCGATGGTTAGAGTGACAGACTAGGATCTGGGAGACCTGGGTTCAAATTCCTGTTCTGCCATGAAAGCTTGCTGGGTGACCTTGGGCCAGTCATTCTAGTCTGGGCATTTCCACACATGCTAACTCAGTCCACTCCAGCGACCATTTGCAAGTGGATTTTGCTGTGGATCACACAGTAAAATCCAGTTGCGAAGTGCACTGAAAGTGGATGGAAAGGGCATTGTTTAGTGCAGTGTTTTTGTGCCACGAGATATTGTCAGGTGTGCCGCTGGATTTTTTCAATGAAAGAAATGTGCCTTCCGGGCTGACCTTCCGGGACGCGTTTGCGCATGCGAGAAAGAACAGTGGCGCGGTCTCGCTGATTCCACTCGCACGCTCTGTGGCTGGCCTGAGGTAGGGTGATTTGCACCAAGACATTCCAGGAAACATGAATATGTTTGATGGTAACAGCTAGCTGTTTCTGTCAGGGTGGGGTACAAATCAGTAACTGTCCCTCAGCGAAGAATGGGTGTACTGTGCTTCTCTTCAAATCACTTATGGTCAGCGGAATGCCGTTCACATAAGAGTAAGAGTTTAAACTCTCTATTTGAAAAACTTTAGCAGAATCGCAGTATTAAAATACATCCACATTATATTTCTTCTGAAACTCAGGTCAGTGTTATGGGAAGGAGCCATTACACTTTAGATCTGTAACTTACGATTTCAAGTTGAGTGGCTATTACGTGTATTTGTAATACTGTCATAGTTAATACTTGAGCTGAGGCAACTAATGACCCATTTATCTTGTATTTCAGTGTTTTTCAACCACTGTGCTGTGAGATATTGTCAGGTGTGCCGCGGGATTTTTTCAGTGAAAGAAATGTGCCTTAGCTCGAAAAAGGCTGAAAAACACTGGTTTAGTGTGTGTGAAAGTGCTTTGTACTAATTCACTTCACAGGGTTGTTGTGGGGATAAATGGAAGAGGGGAGAAAAATGTAGAGAACCTGAGCTCCTTGGAGGGAGAGTAGGATAAAAGTGTAATGAATGAATACAGCTACTTCTGAATTTCACCTCAGCTCATAAATGGTTGACCACCCACACATTTAGGTAGTTGGTTTTTTAAAAAACGTGACATGGGACTAGGGTTGCCAGACTCCAAGTGGGGATTGGAAATCTCCTGGAATTACAAATGATCACCTGACTACATAAATTGCTCATCCATCCATCCATCCATCCATCCATCCATCCATCCATCCATCCATCCATCCATTCATAGCATTTATTCTACTTCTCCTGGTGAAAATGGCTCCTTTGGAAGGTGGCATCATATCCTACCAAGGTCTCTTCTCCCCTAAACCCCATTCTCCCAGGCTCCACCCTCAAATCCCCTTAGAGCATCACTTCTGAACCCAGAGCTGACAACCCTTCCTGGGACTCAAGAACAATGTAAAAACCATGAAAGATAAATTAAAGCATATACCGAAAGCCAAGAACCACGCCTGCAAAACAAGAGTTTGCCATCTTAAAAAAGACCCCAAAGGCCCTTCTGAAAAGTGGGGCCTCGTACACTTTCCTGAAAGCCGTCATCGAGGTAGCCTTCCTTATGCCTGCAAGGAGGCTGTTCCGTGAAACTGGGGCTATGATAGAGAAGGCCTTCAGGTGTGCCATTGCTGTTTATATCCTAGTGTTGATGGGGGACATCCTGCACATGGGGCCCTTTTCTGACCTTTCTTGCTGCCCTCTTGATCGTATTCCAGATTTGTGGAGAGATCTCTGGTGAACTGGCCTACAAATCTCCAAAAATTAACAGTTCTTAGAGGAAGCTCATAACTGAGAACTAATTATGACATTACCCAAATCAGTCCCCGCGTCAGGCTTGCCACATGTAGAGTGCCCTGCACACACAGAACTGGAACGGAAGTTCTGGGGCAAAAAGGGATCTTCCAGTCTGCCATACACACAGGTATTGGTCTGGCTCAACGAATCCTGTGGCCATGAACGAGCTGCCCCAGAGGATCAAGGACCAGCCCAGGAGCTCCAGTAAGGCTTCCAAGTCCCCTCCCCCACTGTGGTGGTCAACTTCCCCCCAGGCTTCCTTGATGGAACAGTGGGAGAGAAAGGGAGGGGGCAGATGCTGTGACATCCTTTCTGGGTGAGCACCGAGGAGTGATGTTATCTCAGACGCTCTAGGAATTTCCCCAGATCTCTAGTTTTCTACCCATAGAGACTGGTGGGATTGCTAGAGCACTGCAGCTAGTTACACCACTACCCAGTGTTCCCCCCGAAGTGACAGCATGTTATTAGTTGTGCCATTGTCCCTTCCCCAGGCTCCACCCTCTAAAGGTTCCCATGAGTGACCAGCAGGGTTGTTTGTTTAAATTTTATCTTCTTGATTTTTGTAAGCGTCTTTGAGATCTTAACATTGGGGAAAAAATGGGGTATAAGCGTCTGGATAAATGAACAAAGAAGCACTCTCTCCAGGCAGATGCCCAGATTTTGACCATTTTCACCAACTGACCAGAAGTAGCACCCATTTGATCCTCTTAGATTATGTGACTCGGTGCTTGACTCCTACCTGTGGAACTTGATAACAATCATGAAATACATTCGACACAGAAAAGTGTCTCAGAGGTTACATGTCTCAGAGTTGGGGGGGGGGAGTAAAAAAAAAGTGTCTCAAAGGACTTCAGTAAAAAAAGAAAGCGAGTAGCAAACTGCTTTTTAGACCCCATAGGAGTTTTGAAATAGGCTTGTTCAAGGAGCATTTTGATCTGGGTAATTTTGAGCTTTGGCATATAACTCCTAATTTCTTGTAATAGGAATTTCCTTGCCAGGCAGCTGTGGCCCCATGCTCAGAAAAGCTCCAGCCTCTAAAAAAGTGTCAGGATAAAAAAATCACAACAGCAATGAGCCTCACGCTTAGAGTATGAAAAACAACCCTCATTCGGCGGTTTGTTTGGTCTTCCACTTGCTTCTGACCCCTGCTCCTGCTCCGATCCTGTGCTGCAGAAGCATCCCCAGATATCCAGCCTTGTGCCCAGCAATAACCTTTGTCTGATAAACTCAGAATGACACATGCATTCTACAAACACAGCAGACGAAATACCAAACCCGCCATTATTCAGATAGATCTCTTGTTTGTTCTGGGAAAATAGAGCTTGGGGTGATTGACACTTTTTCAAAATTACTGTGACAATTTTCTCTTCCAGGCAGCTTCATTGATAAGTGCCTTATTCTCTCCACTGAAAACTTATTGGGGAGAAAAGCCGTTGGTTTCTCCTTAATGTGTGTGGCCTGATGCTATCAGCTACTAAGCAAGAATAGCCATGCAAGAGAACAGTGTGTTCCTTCTGCATCCCAGAGCTTATTGTTGTGCATCACTAATAGCAACCATCAGTCAGTTCTTCCCTCTTGCTTGTACACCAAAGCTATCTCACACAAACTCCAGGTGTGGGATAGAAATTTCAGACAAACATGTGAACACATGGAGCTGTCTTATAGTGAATCAGAACCTCAGTCCATTAGGGTCACACAGTTAGCCATACAAAGCAGTGGTTTAGAATTGCCAACTGGCCAGTTTTTCACTGGTTTGATAATCATTTCCCTCCTTTGGGCCAGTTGCCAGACGAATTCTCCCCCTATAAAGGCCCACTGACCCCACCCACTGACCCCACCCTCTGACCTCTCAGCTTTGTTCCAGGGTACATAGGCTCCATCTCTTGACCCTCACTGAGCACCATCCATTGACCACACTGGTTTTACCAGAGGTGGACGAACCCTGAGCCAGGCTCTGTATCTGGATGGGGCCCACTGTGCTCAACCCTTTCCAGATGTGTTTCTTCTAAAAATGGCAGGCCTACTTTTGTGGTGGAAGGGATGAGGAAACTAGAAAGTGGGTAAAGAGGTTGACATTGCTTAGCTCAGGATCCTGAGGGTGTTCCAAAGGAGTTCCACAGGTCTTGTTCTTTGGATTTTTAGAAGGTATGAGAATCTTTGGGGCCCGGAGTAGACAACATATTCATAAGAATGACACAACATTCTGAAACAGTATGTGACATGGCATTAGCTAGATGCTACCAAGTCAGGTAGTGGGTGGAGATTTGCGTGTTTGAAGGCAACCTCAGATCATAAAACTCCTTACCTATGGAGAGTTTGCATGTCAGGGAGCACAGATAGGACTGCTGTCCTCTAAGTTCTGCCAGAATTTCAACTGATCTACAGACTACACAGATAAGTTCTCCTAGAGAAGAGGGCAGCGTTGTAAGGTGGACAGTATGGCATCACCTCCCTGATGCAGTCTGTCCCCTCCTCAATCTCTGCCAAAGAAGAGGAGGAGGAGGAGGTTGGTTTTTATACCCTGCTTTTCTCTACCCTAAGGTGTCTCAAAGCAGCTTACAACTGCCTTCCCTTCCCCTCTCCACAACAGGCACCTTGGGGCTGAAAGAATTCTGAGAGAACTGTGACTGGTTCAAGGTCATCCAGCAAGCTTCATGTGGAGAAGGGGGGGAATCAAATACAGTTCTCCAGATTAGAGTCTGCTGCTCTTAACCATGACAGCACACTGGCTCTCTACCACAGGCTCCACTCTAAATCTCCAGGAGCTGGCAGCCATAGGAACAGCCTAGGGTCTTTCTTAATACCTAGGCCTTTCGTGATGTCAGTAGAGGTTTCCATGAGCAACTGAACAAAAGGTTGAGATGAATTCATTATGGAATCACTAAGGGTTTTGTTCTTTTGTGGAACTTTTTATTGTTGAAAGAGTTATAAGTAGTACTTGTGTTTTACATACCCTTTTAAAATTAATTGGAATTGGTGTTATTTTTCCAATTGATTTTGCTGTCATTTGCAGAACTATGTTTATGGGGATGTGAATTTAACTGAACGAGAACATTTATTAACTTGTTATTTCTAGGTTTCTTACTTCCCCCCTTGTCTTTTTTTGACAAAAAAAGTTTTTATGTACTCTCTTCTAAAAGCTTTGTTCACTTGATTATCTTGGTCTTTAGCCAGTGGATAAAACCAGATGGTGTTATAAGAAATACCAGATAAATTTAATATATGTAACCCTGGTTTATTCCCTAAACCCAGCACTAGATTACCACACTTTTCTCCTCAATGAAGTCTCAAAGTGGTTCACATTCTGTCTTTCTTCTCCTCTCCTTTACCCTTACAAAAACAATGCTGTGAGGTAGGTTAGACTGTGAGAGAGTGACTTTTCCAAAGTCATTGTGAAGGTTGGGGTTTTAAATGCCATGGAAGAAGAAGTAGAGTGCTGTATGATTTGACCAGAGTGGTCTCTGCCTCAGCCCTCTCCTGTCAGACTGTGAACCCAAGTGGCCTTCTAAATGCATTTATTTCATACTAGGAGTAAGGCCCATTGTGGGAAGACATAGAGTGGGCTCTAGAAGGAAGCGCCAAGTGAGTGTCCCGGCTGTGACTGGTGGGGCGGCAGAGGGAAGGATTCCATAGCCAGTTACAGGGTTGCCAACTCTGGGTTGGGAAATACCTGTAGATTTGAGGGGTAGAGCCTGGGGAGGGCAGGGTTTGGGATGCGGAGGGACTTCACCAGGGTATAGTGCCATAGAGTCCACTGCCCAAAGCAGCCAATGTCTCCTGGAGAACACAGGGAGATTGGCAACTCCAGTCAGGCCCATAGCTAGCATGGGGCCCACAGGGCCCGGCCCCCTAGCATTTCTTCTGGGCCCTTCCCTCCCAGGCTAGCAGCAAAGTACCTCAACTTGCTGCCTGTGCTGTGCGGCCTCTGACCTGGCTGCCAGACAACTGAGCGCCTAGGCTGCTTCCCACCGGCCTTGCTCCACTCCCAGCCAGTGACATCCAGAACAGTGGTGGCAGTTCCAGCAGCAGGAGGTGCCTGGCTTGCTCGGTGGTGTGGTGGGTGGGCAGGTGGGCTTGCTGGGCTAGCCTGAGTGAGTGGGCTGGGGAGAGTGTCCTGCTGCCTCTTCCCATTCCCACTGTCAGATCTCTTTCTCCCCACTTCCCTGCCAGTCCCCCTCCTGGATGCTGCTGCTGCCCACTGCCTGCTTCTCCTTGCCTAGCTTCACAACTTGAGCAGGGGGGGAGCTCCACACAGAGGAGGAAGCTGCCACAGGTGAACCTTCTCCCCTGCCCAGCTCTCCCCCCTATCCCTCGCCAGCAATGGCAAGGACCGCGTGGCTCCAAGCCAACGGGCCTGCCAAGCTTTTTCCCCCACCAACAATGGCAAGGCCCGTGCGACTTCCAGCCGCCGGGCCCACCAAGCTCTTCTCCACCCGCTGCTGCCTCTGCCAGCAGCCACAGATCTGAGGTAAGTGCGGTTTTTTTAAACTTTGGGGGGCATTTAAATATCCCCCATATAGTTTTTTAAACTTTTTAGATTTTTTGCACATCTGGGGAGTCCCCCAAGTGTGCAGGAAAATCTGCCCCCCAAGTGCCCCTGATTTGCAGATTTAGACATCCGCATGGAGGGGGCAACTTGGCTATTAGTATATAGATAAGGCAGCATCTTGGATCAGTTGCAGAGTACCTGCTCTGCATACAGAAGGTCCCAGATTAATTTCCTGGAATCTCTAGCTGAGATGTCAGGTAGCAGATATTGGGGAAGAGGTTGATCAATTCAAGACTCCAGAAGAATGTCATCAATTGCTGATCGCTCTGTGATCTGTTTTGGTACAAGGTAACGTCATAATTTCATATGACACTTTGTGAACAATGAAATAATGATTGATTACCTTGATTATATTGTTAGAAGTATAAATTAATACTGTTCTTTCCACCTTTATTAATACTGGGGCTTTGGTCAATGTTCCTTTGATATTATTATCTCCAAATCTCCAGATTTCTTCCTTGTGTCTGTCCCATGGCTGCTGAACTCCGATTCTGAATACACTCCTGAATGGCATATGTGGTGCTTTGATTAAGATATATGGCTGGCCAGGTCTATCAAACAGAGGATTATGGCTTATGTGAAGTCTCAATTGTAATAGAATCATAAACTGTGAAGGAAACCCCTACCTACTCTTGTAGATGGCTTATAAATTTTGCAGCCCCTATCAGTAGGAAAACCGGGAGGAAATGCAACACATGTCAGAAGGGTTCCCCCCCCCCACTACTTACATCACTCATTCTGTGACTCCCGTGAATCTCAAAGCCAGATCATCTTTTTCTTAATATTTGTAACATGATGGCTAAAATGTCAGACCAAGAGAGTTGAGTTCAAATCTCTTGGGGTGCTGTTAGGCCAGACATTAGTCTGATCCAGGGCTTTTTTTGTAGAAAAAGCCCAGCAGGAACTCATTAGCATAATAGGCCACACCCAACAGCAGAAACTCATTAGCATATTAGGCCACACCCCTGACAGCATAACTCCCTCCCAGGATCGGCTTCCCCAGGTGCCCTGCGGCTTGTGGGGCACATGGGGAACCTGAGGGAAGGAAGGCAGTTTCTGGATCGGCTTCCCCAGGTGCCCCACAGCATGCAAGGTGCCTGGGGAACTGGGGGGGAGGCTGTAGTCGTGGCCAACTCGGAAGCCAGCCGGAACTCCATTCCTATGCATTCCTGCCCAAAAATAGCCCCGGTCTGATCTACCTAATAATGTAGGGAGGGAGAAATAAGTAAATAAATGAATGAATAAATAAATAAAAGGAAGTAGTTCTTCACCCAAAGACTGATTAACACATGGAATTCACTGCCACAGGAGATGGCGGCAGCTACAAGCACGGACGGCTTCAAGAGGGAATTAGATAAACATATGGAGCAGAGGTCCATCAGTGGCTATTAGCCACAAGGTGTAGATAGGAGCTCTCAGTCTGGGGCAAGTGATGCTCTGTATTCTTGGTGCTTGGGGGGGGCAACAGTGGGAGGGCTTCTAGTGTCCTGGCCCCACTGCTGGATCTACTGAGGGCACCTGGTGTCTTTGGCCACTGTGTGACAGAGTGTTGGACTGGATGGGCCATTGACCTGATTTAACATTGGCTTCTCTTATGTTCTTATGTTCTAAGAAAGTGGGCTGTATGGGGAGGGAAGGACTGAAAGCTGAAGACAGGGGTGCAGATAAAGGTAAATTGGGTGGTGGGTGGAAAGGAGAGATAAAAACAGGGGAAGGGGAGATACGATAGGGTCTGTCAATGAAGGGAAAGAGGGAAATAAGGAAATAATGGGGGAGAGGGAATAGACTGCCCGCACAAGCCCTTGTGGGTACCCGGCTTGTACACATATTTTATGCATTGACAGCAAGAACCAAGATGGACAGCCGTGTTAGTCTGTCTAAAGCAGCAGAAAAGAGCAAGAGTCCAGTAGCACCTGAAAGACTAACAAAATACGTGGGTGGGGGGGGGAAGAGATTTCGTGAGTCACTGCTCTGAAGAAGCAAGGACCAGGAGAACAAGACAAGGGACGAGCATTCAGAATTAAAAAATGCAAAACATAAAGGAGAGCCAAACGGATGTACGGAAGCACCATGATCCATCACATTATGAGTGCTTGACAAAGACATAATGGTGCCCCCCCCCCCAGGTATTCTGCAGTGCTCAAGGTTATGCCAGAGAATTAGCTGAACAAAAAGGCAATAGGACAAGGTTCACAAGAATACACGACAACAATTGCTTAATGTACAACTGTCACGAGCATATGGAAAGGGACCAAGGGGAGAGACCTTGAATGAGAACCCTTATAATAATTAATTTAAAATAAAATAGTTCCTCTTTGCTTTTTTAACCATGTCAGAGGGTTGTGACTGAGAAGGCTGCTGTTAAATCAAATCTCTCGAGGTAAATCCTGAAAGCACAGTATTGAACCAAAGTTATTTGATGTCGGAAAGCTGTAACAAAGCCTAAAGGAAGGATTATGCTCCATTGCCCCCCGTGGCTTTAAAAATACACATGCAAAAGGGACTGGAATTGTTGCTCAGGCAAAGAGCTGCATCTTCAAGCAGGGCTGAGCTTCTGTGAAAAATTTGCCAGTCTGCGCTCTTTACATATCACGGGGTTGCCAAATCTGGTCTGGGAAATTCCAGATTTGGGGGCGGAGTACAGGGAGGGTGGGCTTTGGGAGGAGAAGGACCTCAGCAGGGTCCACCCTCCGCAGCAGCAGGGTATAATGCCATAGAGTTCACCCGCCACCCAGACCACACCACTCAAAATATTACACAAGGGAACCACACAACTTGCCTGGCTCCACGGGCCCTCAGAGTGACCAGGGTCCCTAGAACTTTGTCTCCCTTTCCCCTCCCTCTCAACAACATGGTTTGAACCAAGTCATTCTTTTGCTCCCTAACTTCCCTCACAGGCTTGCTCTGAGAACAAAATGGGGGCAGGGGAGAACTATGAAACCTGCCCATAGCTTCCTTGAAGGAAGGGTGGGATACAAATGTGACAGAGATGGTTGAATGGACTGAAAGTAGAGTTGCCAGGTCTGAATGAGAAGCTGGCGGGGGACTTACCAGGATGCTCCAGGAGAGGGGAGTGAAGAAACACATCATGCCTACGTCACTTCTGGGTGATGCAGGCACATTGGGGGAAGTCGGGGGAGATGTACCTACATCACCCAGAAATGATGTATGCACATCCGTGACATCGGGAGGCAACACTCTAGGGGTTTTTTTTGGCAAAACTCTATAATTTGAAGCTAATTCTACCATAGAGTTTTGCCCAAAACCAAGAGTGTTGCCCCCCAATGTTCCTACATCACTTCTGGGTAATGTAGGCATGTCACGTTTGGGGTGGTAATTCTCCCCCACTGGTCAACTGGCCAATGTCAGAGGGAGTGCCAGAAAGTGGGGAACACCCCGTGCACCAGGGGGAGCTGGCAACCCTAACTGAAAGGGATGGATGGATGGATGGCCGGGTTGCCAGCCTCCTGGTGGAAATTATAACAAAAAAAATACTATGGTGTAAAATGCATTTATTCAAAAGTTGTGTTTATAAAGTGTGAAATCGTGTAGACTGTTAATCATGCTAGAAACTCTACTGATGATTCTCTATTGGCAACTGAACATTCTAAATTATAAGAAATATGGAGCAAGTTTGCCCCTGTGTTGTACTTCCTGAATACTTGTGTCATAAGCAAATATTTGAAGGTGTAAGATCTGATGAAGATTACAGAAACGGGATTTCATCACCAGCTCCTCATACTCTTGCAAGCTTCTTTCTGCTATTTTTTTTTGCCATCTTTTGGAAATAATTAGGGGTTTTTTTTTAAGTATTACACTCTTGAAAATTTGTATATTGTGTAGTTCATAATTCAATTGTGTATACACTAAATATAACTGGTGAAAATGCACATCCTCTGTCCCTTCTCTATACATGCCCTAGATGATGGTAAAATCTAGGAGAGGCTCTTTAGCTTAGCTGTTCTAGTTCCCTACAGAGTTACCATTACCTTGAAACTTGTTCCCAGTCTCTGGAGTTTCAGAGTCCTGTGTCCTTTCATCACCTGAGCATTCCCCCCAAAATGATCAATTTCCTGTTACATTGAGATTTTATCAAATCTCTGTCTCCTCCCACTGACCAGGTCAGGTGGGGTAAGAGCTCTTCCTGTAGTTTCTAGAAATTCCCTTCCTGATGGTCTCTCTGGTATTCTCAGTCCTCCAAATCTATATTCCCTGTTTGGAGAAGGGTGGGTGGGTAAACTGGCCCATTACATTGTCTCTTCTGCTAGACCTATTAGCATTTCTTAAGAGATGCCTCTGGAAGGCCATGGGCTAATTCCCTCCCCCCTCCTGCTTGTTTTTAGCTCAGTGGGAAAAAATGGTTAAAATGCACAATGGAGCCCTGCTTTTTGCCAACCTCCCAGGAGACAAGGCATTTCTCCACACACGCACAAGTGAGCAGACAGGGAAACTGCGTGTTGGGGGGGGGGGTCAGTAGTAGCCCCTGTCAGATGCCCCATCTGAGTGTTTGCTGATGCCAGCTCTGCCACTGTGGTCCCTCTGTTTCCTCAATGCCTGCCATCTTAAGCAAAGCCAAAGTGACGCCCATGAAAGGTTTTGAAACCAAAGCCAGTAGATTGTTTGCAGTGACAATTCACACAGGAGGGTCATCCACTTGTGAAACAACATGTCCTGCTAAACTTTATTGGGCAGCTTATCCAAAAAGCAGCAGGAGTCACACAATGAAATCGCACCATGATCAAATTTTCTTCCATTGGCAAGCACCAAGCCCTGTCTTTCCCCCTGCAGGTTTTTTCTATTCACACCTTCTGATAACTTGTCTCATCAGTGAGCTCTCAACGGCCTCTTTTTTTCCCTTTAAAAAATGTAAACAGTACGCCAAACCAGCCAGCTCTCAAAAAGTGTGCAATTAAAATGCACACAAGCACAACAATGAGGAAGCCTCCAAAATATAGGAGGGAACGGCGGGAAGAAATCGGCAGTTGACAAAATGTAGGGTTGGCGATACAGTGAGCAGGCTTAATTGAAACTGTACAGGTTGCTAATGAGACAAATCTAAGCCTGAAAGTATTTTCTTCCATTAAGCATCACTTGAAAATAATTAGGAAACTCTAATCAATGAGCTGGCTGAGTACAACATCCAGAAAACAAATTGCTTCAATGCTTCCAAAGTCATAGCAGTCGGAGGTGGATGGCCACCTTGCTGATGGCCAACCAGTTAGCTGGCTGCCATGGATAGGCATTGTGACCTAGTGGTTAGAGTGCTGGAGTAGGATCTGGAAGACACAGCTTTGAATCCCCCTTCTGCTATGGAAGCTGGTTGTCTGACCTTGGGCCGGTCACAAATTCTCAGCCTAACCAATGTCCCCAGAGTGGCTGTGAGGATAAAATGGAGGAGAGGAAGGGTTGCCAAACCCTCTGGTGGCAGTGGGGGTCCCTCCTTCCAGGCTCCACCTCCCCACTGCTGATCAGCAGGCCAATGAGGAGGAATTTACTCTTCCAAACGAGGCAAAATTCTCCCAGGGGCAGCAATGTGTCTACAGGCATCCCACATGACCTGGAAGTGATGCTATCCCTTCTGGGAAATTGGGGGTGACACTCTGGTTTTTGAGCAAAAACTCTATGGTAGAAGTCAAATTCACCATACAGTTTTTGCCCAAATACTACAGTGTCGCCCCAGCATCCCAGAAGTGGAGCATCACTTCCGGGTCACATGGCCAGTGATATAGACATATTGCTGTAAGTTGGATGGGCCTCCCTGCTGCTCCCGGTAAATCCCCTTCCCATCCCCCATCAGTTGTCAGGAGGGACCTGACAACCCTAAGGAAAGGAGAACGATGTAAGATGCTTCTGGGGACAAAATAGGACTTAAATGAAGTAAATAATGGTTGCGGTCACACGCGCAAGATAAAGCGGGGGGGGGGGAGAGGGGCTGTTTCCTCTGGCGTAAATTGCCCTGTGGTTGCACGATCACATGGATTTTTGTAGATGCAGGTGCAGCCCACCACTACATGATCAGACGCAACCGCGGGTGAGTCGGTTTTTTTTTGCTGTTTGTTTCCGATGTGCTTACATGAAGCATTGATGAATTGCACCTTCGCACTGAGGTCTCCCTATGGGGTGTGTGCTGATGCACATACTGTGAAGGGGGGGGAACAACGGCATGGAGTCAGGATAGTCTGATCAGACTGTCCCGACACCATGGGAGCGCACTGGGGCGATCAGACATGGGAAAGTCCATCTGCGGCCTGTAGCAACCCATTTGCTACAGGACTTTCCGAGGTGTTTTTTTATCTCTGCTTCTGCGGCAGAGTAAAACGGGTTGCCAGCAGCTGCGGGGCACTTCCCAGATGTTGTTGTCTCATCACACTCCTTTAATCCGCCTGGCATTTGCTCCTAGGTTGGGGCAAATTGTGCGTGTGATTGCAACCAATATAAAACAAATATTGAGATAAAGTATAAGGGGAGCACGAATGACATCCCTTTACCATCTCTTGTTTATTTACAAGATGTTGAAGCCTCATCAAAACACTCAAAAAATAAGACAATTAAAATTCTCTCCAGACCCTCTCTTCTCCAGGCTCCACCTCCCAAATCTCCAGGTATTTCCTAACCCAGGGCTGGTGACACTAGATGACAGCATTGTTGGATTGAAGAGAAGTCAAAACTGGATTCTTACTACCACTAAGTTTTAATGAAAACGAAGCCTGGGCTAGAGTTGGCCATTGCCATGTTGGGAGCACATGTGTGGGTCTTCTCATCCAGCATGACCTCCAAGCTATGGTGCCTCTACCTTCAGATCTACCAGTACTGATACCTGACAGTAGGACATGTTTTGGTACAGTAATAAAAGTCCTTGCTTAGCTTAAAATCTTTTCAATCTTCTGGCTCCAAATTGCTGAAAAGCAGTTTCCACTGAAAGGAGCATTTCCTTATTGATTTATCATTCCCCTCAGAATCTTCACCTATCTCAGAGATTTCCTTCATGCAGGCTCTTTTATAACACACAATAACTTGCTTATGTCATGTACAATGTGAAAAAAGTTTCAGTTAGAAAAGTTGTTTTTTTTTTTAAAAACCCACTGTGAGATGAACTGAAGGTTTATAAACAGCAGGTCATTGAGTGGGAAATGTTCTTCTGCTCACCCCTGATGAAATATAGAGGGAAATGTAGCCATTTTACAGAAAGAAGATAAAAGATTGGATTTATATCCCACCTTTCACTACCCAAAGGAGTCTCAGAGCGGTTTACAATCCCCTTCCCTTCCCCACAACAGACACCCTGTGAGATAGGTGGGGCTGAGGGAGCTCTGAGAGAACTGCCCTTGAGAGAACTGCTCAGAAAGAACTTACAACTGACCCAAGGTCACACCAGCAGCTGCATGTGGAGGAGTGGGGAATCAAACCCAGTTCTCCCGGATTAGAGTCCATGCTCTTAACCACTACACCAAACAGGAACCTGAATCTGGCTACACTCAGGTTTGCCATGGTAAGCAGTCTGTTTTTCCTAACACCTAAAGTGTTCAAAGCAAAAAAAAGGATAAAAATTAAGTTTTGTAAAACAAAAAGGAGCCTGGTGGCACCTTAAAGATGAAGACATTTTTACAGACTTAAGTTTTCTTTGGGGGGGTGAAAAGGTTAGGGTTGCCAGTCTTTAGGTGGTGTCTGGAGACCAAGGTAAAAGAGATCAGTTCCTCTGGAGAAAATGGCGGCTTTGGAAGGTGGACTCTAAGGCATTATATGCCACCGAGATCTCTCTTGTTCCCAAACCCGTCCCTCCCCAGGCTCCACCCCCCCTAATCTTCAGGAATTTCACAAACCAGAGCTGCAACCCTATTGCAAATTGCAGGAAAGCTTCCGCCACAATAAATCTGTAAGTCTTGAACACTGCAGTCCCAAACAGAATTATACCCTTCTAAAGCTGATTGATTTCAATGGGCTTCAGAAAGTGCAACTCTGTTTAGGACTGTAAGATTCGAGTCTAGTAGCGCCCTAAAGACTGACAAGACTCCCAGGGGCACGCTCTCAAGAGTTAAAGCTCCCTTTGTCTGTTCTGTGTAGGACTGTGCTTGGAAATGCCACAAGGTTTCTCCCTCCCCTCTTTTTTGCTTTTGGAAATTATTCCTTTGGAATTTATACTTTGTGTTCTCTTATTCACAATTGTTTTATTCGAAATACTTTAAATATATCTCTCTTCTGTTGTGAAAGGAATGGATTCCGTCCGCTGTAATCTTCATAGCAAGGTTTTACTGAAGATTATTGGAAAGAACTATACTTTAGAGCTTTGGGACCAACTTTTCTTTTTTTAAAAAAACCAAACAAAAACAAAGCGTACAATAAACAGTTCCCCTGCAGCAAGATCTTTTTTTTAAAAAATAATAATAATCAGAGATTCGAATTTGGATTGTGTTTCATACAGTAATTCTGATGTGTGCTGTAGCTCTTTTAAGACTATTAGTACTCTGGCAGCATCTTGAATTCATGCGCTCAATTCAAACAGAGAAGTCTATTGTTTTAGCGCAATTAGCAGCAGCACTTAGTAGAGACGGCAACACGCTGGAAAATTAATTGAGAATTTAACCTTCCAGTGGAAAAAAAAAACCCCTAGTCTTTTAGATTTGGTTGTAATCAGCTTAGGCTGCCATACATGAATTCAGAAGCACAATGCCAAGTTTTTTGCCATTTCTCTTGCGATTAATGCAACAATGCCTTCTTTTTTTTTTGGCATGGGCTATTTAATGAATATTATTCCAAAGATATTTATTATCTCTCCAAGTGGCATGGGTTTTAATGATTCTTGTTTCCATTTGCTAAGTGGATGCGTAACATGATTAACTGCTAAGACTTTTCTTTGCTGCTCTTAGAACAAAAGAACCATCTCTCCAGACATAAAATGGCAACGTGCCGTAGGGGACTATTCTCCAAGGGCATCATCTGCTTGGAACTTTTGCGCAAATTCGTATGATGGGCTGGGGGCCTCATCTTGGCAGAGTACTTTGAGGGCTGGGCTGCTGAGATCCTTAATTATGCATATTAATAGCTACAAACCAAATTCAAAGTGGTTTTTTTTCCTTGAAGGAGGGTTGCCAACTCTTGCTTGGGAAAGACCTGGAGATTCAAGAAAAATAAGCAAGAGGCAGAGAGTGAAAGCATGGCAATGGAAGGAAGGGAGAGCAAAAGTAGTGGCCGAGTATGTATCTAGAAGGATTCTGATAGGCTTCAAATCGTTTGTCATGACTCTCAAGATATGACATTACAGAAGAGTTTCAAGTAGCGGTAGTTCTAAAACCAGGTTTGATGCTGAGCAGTCACAAATCCATCACATTTGCTGATATGATATCCCCCTGTGTAAAAATCTCCCTGCAAGCATCCTCTTTCGACTGAAATGTTCAAGACTAGTTTTGCCATGTAAATCCAGGTGAGTCCCAGAAATCTCCCAGAATTACAACAGACTACAGGGATCAGTTCCCCTGGAGAAAACGGCTGCTTTGGAGGGTAGAATCTATGACATGATGCCCTGCTGAGACCCCTCCCATCCTCAAACCCTACCCTGTCCAGGCTCCACCCCCAGATCCCCGGAAAGTTCCTGTCCCAGAATTGGCAATCCTAGGGTCTGGATAATATTGATACTCCACCACCAAGATGCAAATAACACTCAGCTTTATCTTGTGCGTCCAACAGATCTCAAGGAGGCAGTGGAAATTGTGAACCAGTGCCTGGAGGCAGTCTTGAGGTAGATGAGGTTAAAAAAACTGAAGCTCAATCCTGACAAAACAGAGATGCTACTGGTGGTGGCAGTGGGGAATGTTTGACCCAGGAATTTTGGGTGTCTCCTGTTCTGGATGGGGTTACACTCCCCTGGTGAATACTTTATTTATCTAATTTGTATCCCGCCCTCCCTGCTAGGCAGGCTCAGGGCGGCTTACAGGGAGTTCATAAATATATTAAAACAGTGAAATACATTAAAACAATAAAAAAGTACAACTTGGGGGTGCTACTGAACCCAGCTGGGCCTCTGGTAAGACAGCCACAGCCTTTCCTGGGCAGAAAAGATCTTGCCACTGTGGTGCCTGCCTTGCTAACATCTCAAGTAGACACCGGCAGTGCTTTTTACATGGGGCTGCCCTTGAAAAGTGCCTGGATGAGACAGTCCCTATAGATGCTGCAGCCCGGATGTTGATCAGAGTGGGTCATATAGATCATAATTCCATCCCAAACTAGTCCTAGACACCATTTAATGAATTAAGGCTTTGATTTGCAAAATCAAAACAGGAATTTTCAGGTCAAAACAACAGAACTGGGATGTCTCTACAACACAAGGATGTATCTACAACACAAAAGGTGCTGGCCGGATGGGTCATCACCTCTCGAGGTGTCTCTTCCACACAGATAGCTAGAGTTCAATATTGCCCAGTCATTAAGCCCCCTCCCCCCTAGACCACATTCCAAGTAACATGCTTTTTGGGACGGACCACAAGGAGGGCGTACCAAGGAGGAGATAGTCAGTTAGCCCACTCCCAAAACCCCCTCAAAAAAGAAGCCACCCAAGTGTGCACTCTCTCTCTCTCTCTCTTACTCTAAACCCACCCTAACCCCACAACTCTTGGTTAGCGCTGCCAGAGTCTCCACGTGTTCTGCTGGCTCAGTACATGATCCCTAATCCCCTTTTTAGTCTCCTCTATTTTTCCAGTTGGAGCCCTTTGTCATGCCGAGGACAGGAAACTATCGCCCTTCAACAAAACATCCTTGTAAAGCGAACCTGGCTACCCCTTTCTACCTATATTTCTTAGAACTGAATAATTGTATGTGTGCTTGAGTATTGTTTGCCTGTGAAGATCTACCTCAGTAAAAGATACCATTTCAAACTGAAGTTGTTCTGTGCATCTATTCCTGATACTTCTGGAAGAAGTGGGACCCCTGTATACATAGGTGATTGCTCCCTTATTGCCAATTGCCATTTTATAACATTTCATATTCCACAATATAATTAATAACTCAAGGCAATCCGGCTAACACAGGGCATATGTTCACTTTCCCTTGGGGGCAGGGTAGCATATGCAGTGCTTAGCAACATCTTAGAGACATTTGACAGGCCACTAGATCAAAGAGTATGCTTGATTAGAGGGACCTATGCCCTGATCCATCCAGACCTTGATGGCCCAGGTTAGCCTGATCTCATCAGATCTCAGAAGATAGGCAGGGTTGGCCCTAGCTAATATTTGGATAGGAGACCATGGCAAACCAGCCCTCAACATCTCTTGCCTTGAAAACCTATTTAGGAGTTGACATAAATCAGCTGTGACTTGATGACATTTTCTACCATTAACACTAAGAAATCATTACATATGTTAAAAAGAAGTTCCTTTCCTGATACAAAGACTTTGAAACAGAACCCTTCTGCAAATTTACATACAGAGCCAGTTTGGTGTGAGAGCTAGTTTGGTGTAGTGGTTAGGAGCATGGACTCTAATCTAGGAGAACTGGGTTTGATTCCCCACTCCTCCACATGTAGCTGCTGGTGTGACCTGGAGTCAGTCATGAGTTCTCTCAGAGCTGTTCTCTCAAGAGCAGTCCTTGAAAGCTCTCAGCCCCACCTACCTCACAAGGTGTCTGTTGTGGGGAGGGGAAGGGAAAGGAGATTGTAAGCTGCTCTGAGACTCTTTCAAGTAGTGGAGGGCGGGGTATAAATCCAACCTCTTCTCTCTCTTCTCTTCTAATTTCAGAGTTGCTCTGCAGAGGCAGGGAATGGCAGACCACCTCTGCTTGTCTCTTGTTTAGAAAACCCCACAGGATCACCATAAATTGGTTGCAACCTAATGGCACTTTCTAATACCATGCCCTGATCCAGCAAGAATCTCATAATATTCTAGATCCCACAAGACTCTAGCGCTCTCTCCATAAGGAAAGATTTCCATGAAGTCCCCTTCTCTCAGGAAATTAGTAAAAGTAAAGGTAAAGGTTTCCCTTGCTCGAAAGCCAGTCGAATACCACTCTATGGATGCGGTGCTCATCTCCATTTCCAAGCCAAAGAGCCAGCGCTGTCCAAAGATGTTTCCGTGGTCATGTGGCCAGCATGACTAGACCCCAAGGCACATAGAACACTGTTACCTTCTCACCAAAGCGATACCTATTTATCTGCTTGCAATTTCTTGCTTTCAAACTGCTAGGTTGGCAGAAGCTGGGGCCAGAGACGGGAGTTCACTCCGTCATGCAGTTCAGCGTCTTAACCACTTGAGCCACTGCAGCCCCTTTTCTCAGGGAATTACTGGAATGCAAATAAACTTGCATATTTTTTTTTTAAAAAAAAAACGAGTGTTGAATGATTAAGAATATTGTCTCATCCCCACCCCCCACCCCGGTTCCCTTTCTTTACAAATGAAAGAGAGCTGTCACTCTCATCTCCTGCAAGAGTGGTTGTTAACTATATGGAAATTGTCTCAAGCAGTAGGTCAATTAATTACAGCATTTTTAAGCTTCCCCTTCTAGAGCAGCAATTAATTTAACTGCATTTCAGTAGATTTCTTCCTCCAGACGTATCAGTTTAAAAAATCAGTGTAACTCTAGGCAGATAACGTGGCTTTTTATCGTACGTGGCAGCTTTTCCAAAGATCTTTTTTTTTTTTGTCTTTAATAAATGTTGGGACGGAGTTTCTTTTTAATTATCCGTGACACGGCTGCACTTGTAATAGAATGAAGTGGAACAGAGCTGACGGTACAAATGGAAATGGATCTAACATGTAATACCCCTGGATCTAAGAACTTAAGAATGGCCCTGCAATAGATCCTGTTGTCTAAACCTGTACTGGTTCCCATCTTGTGGAAAGACTTCATTGTAAAAGGGGTATATGTCTATGGATAATGCAATCCTAAACAGAGTTACTCTCTTCTAAGACCATTGATTTTTATTTTGCCATTCATCCAAGGAGCAGAGGGGGGTAACTGCACTTTTGTTCCTTCTCTCTCATGCAACAGCCTATTGGAATAGTTTGAGTGCATCTGGTCCAAGGACATCCAGAAAACTTCATGGCAGATTGAGGATCTGAACTCCGGTCTCCCAGTTCCCAGTCCAGGGCTGTAGCCATAGGCGTAGACTATGGGGGGGCTCGAGCCTCCCCCAAAATTTCCCGGGGGGGGGAACGTAGTGCCTGCCGCCGTGCCTCCTGGGGCCCTTCCAAGGCCGGCAGCTGCTGCTGCCGGTGCCTCTCCTTCCTTCCCCCCCCCCCCGCCTGGCCACTCTTCCATCCTTCCCTCTCCCTCCCTCTTTTTCTGGCGAAGGGAGAGGGAAGGAGTGGGGGGGTAGAGAGAGAGGCCCTGGCAGCAGTGGCTGGCAGGCCTCGGAAGGGCCCAGGGAGGCTCGGAGGTTTCCCGGCGGGGGGGGGGGGGACATTGCCCCCCCCCGGAATTTACAAAACTCTACACCACTGGCTGTAACTACTACATCAGTGTTACCTCAAAGCTGAGTTAGTGTGAGCTAGCTCAGTTTTTTAGCCTCCGGCTCACGGATTTTTGTCTTAGCTCAGGAAGGATGGCTCCAGAGCAAACTAATGTATGCAGTAGCCAAATCACTCGCTCACAACTTTAATGCCAGTAGCTCACAAAGCAGAATTTTTGCTCACAAGACTCCACAGCTTTGAGGGAGCATTGTACACCACACTGATTTGTATGGTTCTACTGCCCAATAGCCTGTGGTTTACCTGCTTGCAGCCTCCCCCTTTCCTTCCCCAAAATGCATTGCCCCTCAACCAATGCTAGAATGTGAGTTACTTTGGTAGGACAAAAAATGTGTTGTGGAGAAACTTTGCACAGTTATCTTTACTTATTTGACAGTGTATATCCCAGTCTCACGGCAGGTTACTTTCTTAAACAGGAAGTATAATTAAAACCAGAAAAGCATCAAGAACATCAGTCCATTAATACGCAGCACTAAAAAGTCTGCCACCTAGAGGAGATGCCATTGATTATAGTGCAAGTGCCCTCACCGGGATGGCCCAGGGTAGCCTGTTCTCCTCAGATCTTGGAAGCTAAGCAGGGTCGGCCCTGGTCACTATTTGGATGGGAGACTACCAAGGAAATCCAGGCAGAGGCAGGCAAGGACAAGCTACCTTTGAATGTCTCTTGTCTTGAAAACCTTACAGGGTCACTATAAGTTGGCTGCGACTTGACAGCATTCTCCCCTACCATCACGGTACAAGTTCCTGCAAAAAAGAACATTTTCTAGAAGACAGCTAAGTAAGGTGCCCTGGGTACTTCAACTAGAGGTCCATTCCAAAGAACTGGCACCCACCACCAAGGAAACAGAAGATCTTGTTAATAAAATAGGCAACCGGAGGATGTCACCAACCAGGGCTCTTTTTCTAGCAGGAACTCCTTTGCACATTAGGCGACACACCCCTAATGTAGCCCCTCATAGAGCTCTTCTTACAGGGGCTACTATAAGCTCTTGGAGGATTGGCTACTTTAGGGGTGTGTTGCCTAATATGCAAGGGAATTCCTGCTAGTAAAAAAGCCCTGTCACCAACAATGTTTCCAGTAAGACCCCCTCCTCTCACTAAGGGGCAGTTCATATCTAGAAAACCATAAATACCCTCCCTACAGTATCATCTCAAATATCATAACTGCAATACACTGCCTGGCCGTAAGTAGCACAAAATGGATGCCAGCCAGAGACAAGCCTGGACATATAGTTTAGAAGTGTAAGAGAGGATAGATAACTAATGGCCTCCTCCTCACCCTAGAGAGATGGGTCTCACAAGAACCTATGGATTAATCTCATCAACACTCAACCTCACTTCCTCTCACTAGTGCTATGTGTGTGTTTTTGGATCCATATATACACCCCCAAATCTGTTTGGGCCTTCTCCTCTTCTCTCTATGAAATGCTGTCATTTTGCTGCTGCCTCCATGGACCTCTATCTTCAAGACTGGTAACTATAGTCTTCCCCAAAATTGCTTTCCTATTCTTCATGATTTTCTCTTAGCTAGCTTTGTGTCTCTTTTCTGTGTGCATATGTGTGTTTTCCCATTTTATTTCTCTTTTGTTTTAATAAAACTTTATCAACTGAACATCTGCCAGGTTTATTTTGAGAGTTCTCTTAGGGGGAAAATCCCCATAAATATTGGTGGAGAATCCCAGTTACCCCCTCTCACTCTGTCTCCTTAAAGCTAATTCCCCCAGCTAACTAGAAGACCGGCTTTGTGTAACAACAAGACCAGTTACGTAACTCTAACATGGCATGTAAGCCCATGCAAGGGGATGTGGTCCATCAAGTATATGGGTACCAGGCCTTCAGGGTAAGAGTTGGAACACAATCAGCCCGTCGGGATGGTCTGACTCCAGACCATCCTGAATGGCCGCCATTTTAAAAATTCTTAGCAATATGTGCATAAACGTGCGATGGCTGCAGAGCTTTGCTCAAACGTTCTGGATAATTTCGTGTTTCTGAAGGGCCCGTGAAATTTATGAACTTTGTTAACTGAAATGGTACCTAGAGGAAGGTACCACTGGCAGTACTTTTACCATTCAAGTCTGTGCATACGCGGAAAAACAAGTACATGGTGAGGTGCATGTGTGCATGTGTTAACAAAAACAAAAAACCCAACCACGTGGCTTTTTCAGGTGGACGCTGTCTAGACAATCCACTGTGGAGTCCACGTGCAGTAAGGCAATTCACGGGGGAGCTGTCTGGTCGTGCAACATGGGATAAAAAAGATCGGGATCAAATTAGAGCTGGGCCAATGGCAGGATTAGCTGCCCATCTGAACACACCCTGGGTCTCCCAGATCCTACTCTTACCAGTACACCATGCTGGCCCAAGTAAGGTATATAATTACATACAAAAGTGCCATCAAGTCACAACTTGAAAGCCCAGCCAGGGGCTTTGGGGCAAGTGTGAAGCAGAGGTGCTTTGTCATGGCTGTCCTCTGCAGAGTCTTCCTTGATAGTATCCCATCCAAGTTCCAACCCTGCTTAGGCCAAATTTACATCTGACTTTCCCACTAGAATCATTCTAGTTTAAAAAAAACCCTGTCTATACCTGTTTCTAGTTTCAAACCATACTTGTTCTAGTTTATAAATTAATGTTTACATTCGTTAATTGCCCTCCTGTGGTCAAGCTAGCATTATACGGCTTTAAACAAATGCTGTTGCTTAGTACTCTTCAGACCCCTTGGAGGGAATTTGAAGCCAGCGTGAAATGAGCTTGGGAAAAGACAGCAGTCAAACTACTTCAGAGGGGAGGTGTAAATTGGGCCTTAGTTTCCAACCTCTGCCAAGATCAATGCCACCTTCTCTCCCACAAGTTACATAATTACAGCAACGGAAAGGCTGAAATATGTGGGATCGTTAAGAATATTTGTCTTTAAAAAGACAAAAGGCAGCCATATGAAACACACTAAGCAACAACAAATGGATCTGGAAGGGCACTGAAAATCAAACTCCATGATAGTAAAATCTGCACCAGAGTTCAGCTTCTCATCCATTTGCCCTTTTTGCTCAGAAAACCGGCTTCCACCACCTCCACTTCCTCCTTGATTGGCGCAATCCTGGATTTATACAGACTGGTCTTCCAGAATCACAGCTAGTTGATCCTTGATACAATGAGACAGAATGGCTGTTGAACGATATAAACATAACAAGGGACTTCATCTTTTCTTTTCTTTACAAAATCCTCATTTTGTTCTCACCCTTCTAAATGGATTTGTCTGCTAGGCTGTTGTTTAGCTTAGCTTTTCAGTATTGTATTAACTTGTTGAATGAGGCATAATGCACACATTTGACATTAGGGGGGAAATAGATAGAATCATTCTTCACTCGTTTCATTTTCTTGGAAGTACTTCAAGGGAGCTGTCTTAATGTGTACCCTAATAACAAGATAGAAAATAATGCTCAGCTATGAGGAATGTCCATTTTTGCCGCATGGCCTTTGGTGTTTGTTTACTCAGAAATAAATTGTGTTAATTTTGAAAAGACTGGAGCTAAGAAGACAAGATCCCACAGCTCTTCTGCCAAGCCTTTCTCCAGCAGACAAAGACTGCTTTCAACGTTTTTCTCCATCAGAAGTCGTTCTCTGCTGGAGGAAGTCTATCTTGTGAAGGAAAATGTGCAGAAACCAGTCATACAATCCAAAATCCAAAACAATTTTGTGTTTGCAAATGAGAACAGCAACGGTGAATCTAGTTCCTCTGCCTCCTCAAGGTTATAACATCAGGTTACAGAAACATGTAATGTCACTGAATCATGAAGTCCATGCCCTCAACAGACAATAGCATGCAGACAAAATGAGAACGTAGCACATGGTGACATCATGAGTCAGACTATTGATCTGTTGTCTGTGATGGGCATTGGCTCTCCAAGGTCTTTCCTACCCAAATGGCTTGAGCTTCTGTTCACCTGGAAATGGTAGAGCCATGGACCTTCTCTATGCAAGTCATGTGCTCTATTAATGAGCTATGGCTAGGGTGGCCAGAGACACCTTGGCAGGAGAACTTCCACCCCTGCCAGCTCTTAGCTGGGTTCTGGGAAGAAAATGCTGGGGCAAATGGGGTGATCAGCATCATGGTGGCATGATCATGCTGGTAGTGACATCATTGCATCAGCAACTCTCTAGCATTTGTGCCAAACCCTATGGCTAAACCATACAGTTTTGGGTAGATAGAGCATGGTCCTTATGCCATGATGTCATTTCCAGGTTGCTCCAGAAGTAACATCACTGCATAGCCATTGATATCATGATGTTGACAGCAATCCCAGGAGGAGGAGGAGATTGGATTTATACACCACCCTTTACTTGGAGTCTCAGAGTGGCTTACAAACTCCTTTCCCTTCCCCTCTCCACAACAGACACCCTGTGAGGTAGTTGGGGCTGAGAGAGTTCTTTTGACAACTGCTCATGAGAGAACAGCTCTGAGAGAACTTGTGACTTACCCAAGATCACGCCAGCAGCTGCATGTGGGGGAGTGGGGAATCAAACCCAGTTCTCCCAGATTAGAGTCCATGCTCCTAACCACTACACCAACCTGGCTCTCCACACCAAATGGGCTGATAAGTCTCCCACTGGTTGTCAGCCTTGGGTTGGCAACCATAGCTATGACTTCTCCCTGTAGTTTTTAAAGGTCTAACTACCTTGCTTACTCCTGGGAAACTGTAAGAATTGGCACCCTTTCAACCTGAAGGCAAAAACAAATCTCTCACTTCACTTCTGAAATGTGATGGCTCCCATAACAGAACCGCTGAATTATTATCAGTTAATGACAATCAAAGGGCCAAGTTTATTAAACAAGGAGGAAAGGAAGTTTTGCAAGGTCCTGGAGGAGAAGAACAAAAAATTGTGGCTGTTATGTAGAAGGGCTAATGTAATGAACTCCGATTTGACCTGAGTGTGGGACTTAACATGAGGCAAAAGACAGCTGTGCTTTGGATCAATTAATATGGGCAGCAGGAAGGTTAAGCAGTTTACAGCAGTCTAGATGGGACGATGATGGCAGTGTTCTAACGAGGATATTTCAGTTTCTATGCTGTAGGGAGAAAAGCCAAATCGTTGAGAAATTATCACAGAAACTGCCGTATGGTGAAGATGTGCAGTGCTGGAAGCTGGTCTGAGAGGAGACTTGAAGGTGAGAGAGAGAGAGAGAGAGAGAGAGAGAGAGAGAGAGGAGTTGGACTTATACCCCACCCTTTACTCAGAGTCTCAGGCTGTGGTCACACAAACTAAATAAGCCACTTTCAGTGCACTTTCCAACTGGATTTTTACTGTGTGAACTGGCAGAATCAACTTGGAAAGTTCACTGAAAGTGGACTGAAAGTAGATTATTTAGTGTGTGTGACCGCAGCCTCAGAGCGGTTTACAATCTCCTTCCCTTCCTGTCCCCAAAACAGACATCCCAGGGGGCAGGTAGGGCTGAGAGAACTGCTCTTGAGAGAACAGCTCTCAGAGAATTTTGACTGTCCCAAGGTCACCCAGCAGCTGTGTGTGGACATTAGCACCAAAATATGTGTTCTCTGAAGTATTATAACCTACCTCTTTCTTATTATGGGGTAGTTCAGTAAGATGTGTTTTCAACCCTGAGTGTGCCAAGAAAATGGGACATTATCCTTTCGGTGCTAGGAAATGTAGGGCACCAACTGCTTATGGGCCAGCTTTATCAATAGTGTAGCTCTCTGAGGGCTGATGAGACGGCACCAGGAATGATTTTGTCCCACTGACCTTAATCAAACTAAATAAGATGAAGGGGGTCAGGAGGAGGGGGGAGAGAGAGCACTTAGTCTCTGCGTAATAAGATCATTATAAAGTATTATGGGATTTAGGTCTTTCACAAGACAAACAGACAACATACACACCCCGGTGTTTATGGGTACATGGGCATAGAGTTGGATCTTACCACCTTTTCCATGTGTTCAAGAGGGAGGAGGGCCTCCTTTTGATTTTTGGTGGGGTGTATGTAGGATTGCCAATTCCAGATTGGCAACTCCTGGAAATTTGGGGGTGGAGCTTAGAAAAGGAAGGGAACCTCAGCAGGGTACAATGCCATAATGCCACCCTCCAAAACTGCCATTTCCCCCCCAGTGAAATTGATCTCTGTCATCTGGAGATCAGCTGTAATTCCAGAAGATCTCCAGGCCTAATCTGGCAGTGGGCAACTCTAAGCAGGGGATCAGGGGACCCACATGGACAAAGCCGCATGGGATGGAAACCATAGGGAGGAGGGGGAATCCTTCCCACACCAGTGAAAAAGCTGGTAGATTTTTAATCCAGCCCTCCATCATGGACAGAGGCAGAAAGCATCCTCTTTAATGAAAAGGATTTTCATCATGATCCTTGGCTCCTGATAAGACTACGAGGAAAGAGATGTGTCACATAAACAGAAACTAGGCTATGACTTACTAAAGAGATATCAGGAGTCTCTGTTTGCAGTAATGCTTGCCGACCTTGCCTTTGGTGTCGAGGCTCAGTTGCACCAAAGTCCACCACAAGAAAAGAAATCACCCTTGTTAGGCTGGCTCCTCCCAGGCCCAGCATGTTCTGCCCTCCTTTTGATTTAATCGCCCCTTCTGATGCATGATCGTCAGTGGTTCTTCTGACTCTGTGACATTCTAGGATTGTGACGACACACCATCTGCCAGCCCCAGCAAAAAGGAAAAGATTAGCATCAAGTAACTCATTCCAGTCTCGCCATTTGTGCTCGAGGTGATCTTTGAAGATTTTTTTCTTGTTTCATGCAAGCGAAGGGATAGCCAGATCCACAGGGAGGGAGGTTAACTGTTCTTCCTGAATGGCATGCCTATGGCTCCCCTCTCATCTTTTCTGGGGCTGATAAATGCAAGGGTTGTGGCATTAGTGATGTCAGTTACCTCCCCCACCCTGCCCTGCTTGCATATAGAATTTATAATATAATAAATGTGTCTGTTTTGAAAGCCAGTGTGGTATAGCAGTTAGACTGCTGGTCTAGGAACTAGGAGACCCAGGTCTGAATTCTCAGTCTGCTCTGGAAGCTTGCTGGGTGACATTGGTTCAGTGACCTTCCATCACACGTAGAGTTCCAGTTGCCCTCTACCACAGGGTTGCCTGCTCTGGGTTAGGAAATACCTGAAGATTTTGTAGGTGGAGCCTGGGGAGGGATCTTAGCAGGGTAGAGTGACATAGAGTCCACCCTCCAAAGGAACTATTTTCTCCAGGTGAACTGTTATCTATTGTCTGGCAATAGTTGTAATAGCGAAAGGTCTACAGGCCCCACCTGGAGACTGGCAACCCTATACTACCAGCAGGAGCTCTCCTGCCCCCTACTACCTCTACCCACTGCTACTTAGCTGGGTAGTAGGTGGTGATTGGCGTTCCCGGCATCATGATGCTGCTTCCAGCATGACCCAGAAATGGTGTCATCACTGGGATGGGCACAACCGGCTGATGAACTAAAGTTCATAATGAATTTCAAATGGATTGTGGTTCGCAAAGTGATGTTCATAAACTGAAGAACCACCACAAACTTCCACGAATTTTGGTGCCGTTTGTGGTGGTTCATAATGGTTTGTGAAAAGCAGAAAGCTCTTTGTGAAAAAAGCTGAGCTGTTTGGTTCAGCTGTTTGGTTTAAATGGTTTGGAGACATTTACACCCTGCTTTCTGCTCCCCACAAAAGCTGCTTGGGGCAGAAAGCAAGGTTTTCCAAACAGCTGTGGCGGTCCGCACCACAGAGCTGTTTGGAAACCCCTGTTTTCTGCTCCTCATGGCTTTTAATGGGGAACAGAAAGCAGGGTTTAAACCAAACAGCTGAGTGGCAGTTCCACTGCTCAGCAGTTTGTAAATCTCTGCTTTCTGCTCCCCGTGAAAAACTACAGAGAGCAGAAAGTAGGGGTTTAATCTTTAAATGGCTCACAAACTGAAATGAACTGCCAGTTTGCAAGTCAATCTCCTGGTTCATATGGGTTCGTAGTTTAGTTCGTGGTTCAATCATGACATGAACCACAAACTGAGCCGAACCACAAAACTGCTGTTCATGCCCATCCCTAGTGGTCATATCAGGTGATGTTCTAGCATTTACCCCAAACTCTAGAGAATATCTTCCACCCCTTGCAGGCCTTGTCCACTGGCACTCAAGCAGCTGGCAGGAGAAGAAAAAACAAAATCAGCAGTTGTGATGTCACTTCTGGAAAAACCCTCTAGGAATTGTCAGAAACTCTATGGTTAAAAAAAAAGATTTTGTATCTACCAACTATATTAGAGGTTTGATCCTAATCCCTGTTTGTTTGTTTTTTAACTTAGACAAGAGCAATGAGAGTATGAAACAGTGACAAGAGCAATGATCAGGTGATTCTACAGACATGTGATGTTACCCTGTCACCAGTGTTCCCTCTAAGCTGAGTAGTGTGAGCTAGCTCACAGTTTTTTAGTCTCCGGCCCACACATTTTTGTCTTAGCTCAGGAAGGATGGCTCCACCTGATCCTCAGAAGTACTTTGAGGATAGAGTTTGGGGCCTGGTCAGGGTGTGAATCTGGGTGTGAACCAGAGGGATTTCTGTCCATGTATTCAGAACATTAGAGCCTGAAGTCAGGTTTCGACTGCCCTCCTCACTTGGGCCGTACTTGTTTGCAAGCACTATAAAGAAGCCCCCTTCTAGACTTGCAAAGAGACAGGGGGGTGGTCCATCCTTAATGAAGTTAATTTTCTGAGTGGCTTTTTAAAAATTAACATTAATGTGAAAGGGCCACTGATATTAACATAAGAACATAAGAGAAGCCATTGTTGGATCAGGCCAGCGGCCCATCCAGTCTAACACTCTGTGTCACACAGTGGCCAAAAACACCAGGTGCCCTCAAGAGGTCCAGCAGTGGGGTTAGGAAACTAGAAGCCCTCCCACTCTTCCCCCCTCAAGCACCAAGAATACAGTGTATCGCTTGCCCCAGACTGAGAGTTCCTATCTATCCTTTCACAAAGCAGGATGAGAAATTGAAATAAGAAAGCTGGGGTTGTGCGGGGTGCGAAAAAAGAAAATGCCAAATGAAAAGCGGGGGGGGGGGGAGGTGTCTTTTGTTTACCATCATGCAGCTGGAATTGCCCTTATTTTAGAGCACTGAGGAGTGTAATTATGCCACTTACAATGACAGGAACAAAGTTTCTTTTGTACGGCAGGCATAATTTCATATCATTTATTATTCTAATCAGCACCTGCTGTAGATTAGGAAGCCTTGCTAGGCAGCAGCTAGATTGCTAAGGAAAACTTCATTCTAGGACATGTCATAAAATTGGCTGGGTGGGCAGGGATGGGTTCTGCTCTTAGGCAAGCATAGGATGGCATTTAGTCATATGAGATGTTTGTGCTATGGCATGAATTTTTAGTGCTGGAGTTCAGCAAGGCCTTTACCACATGGTATGTGACTATTTCACTTAAGCACTCTTGACCTGTACTTACAAACACTCCAGTTCAATGCTTTTGGGAGGCTGCAGAAGAGTTACTAGCCACACAATAGCTCAACATGTGCTGCTTGTGCCTGGTCCTATACAAGTTTACACAGAGTCAAACCAGAGTAATATCCACGAGCAGTGTTCCCTCTAAGCTGAGTTTGTGTGATCTAGCTCACAGTTTTTTAGCCTCCGGCTCACACGTTTTTGTCTTAGCTCAGGAAGGGTGGCTCCAGAGCAAACTAATCTATGCAGTAGCCAAATCGCTCGTTCACAAATTTAATGCCAGAAGCTCACAAAGTAGAATTTCTGCTTACAAGACTCCACAGCTTAGGGGGAGCATTGTCCGTGAGTAGGTCTCCCATACAGGTTTTTAATAATAAATAGTGGCAATGTAGAGTTACTAACCTTCAGGTGGGGCCTGGAGCTCTCCCAGAATTACAGCTGATTTCCAGACTACAGAGATCAGTTCCCCTGTACAAAATGGCAGTTTCAATGGGTGGACTCTTATGGCATCACATCTACCCTAAGATCGATCCTTTTTCCAGACTCCACCCTCCTCAGGCACTGCCCCTGGTTTTTCAGGAATTTCCGGAACTAGAGCTGGCTACCCTACCAATGGCAGAAGGTATTGAGAGAGAGAGAGGAGGAGGAGGAGAGGAGGAGGAGATTAGATTAATACCCTGCCCTTCACTACCTAAAGGAATCTTGGGGCAGTTTACAATCCCTTTCCCTTCCCCTCCCCATAACAGACACCCTGTGAGGTAGGTGGGGCTGAGAGAGCTCTTTCGAGGACTGCCCTTGAGAGAACAGCTCTGAAAGAACTTGTGCCTGACCCAAGGTCACACCAAGAGCTGCATGTGGAGGAGTGGGGAATCAAACCTGGTTCTCCCAGATTAGAGTCTGTGCTCCTAACCACTACACCAAACTGGGTGGGAATGGCTAATTCTCCCAACATGCTATTAGGACCTCAGATAGCCTCCTAGAACTGGTATTTGCCTTATTGGGGGGGGGGGGGGAGGATGCAGGAAACATGAGGCTATCTATATGTTTTCCTCAGAGGAGCCTGTACCAGCTCTTTGGGGCTCTTTCAGATTAGGAATGTTATTTCATTCCTAGTGAACATCCATTCCCCATGATGTAGTTGTGACCTGAATTGGGGCTCCCAAACTTTATTTATTCATTTAGAATATTTCTAGGCAGGCTGTTCCAAGTCCTGCTAGAGTAGGGTTGCCAGCCTCCAGGTGGGGCCTGGGGATCTCCCACTTTTACAATTGATCTCCAGCTGACAGAGATCAGCTCCCCTGGAGAAAATGGCTGCTTTGGAGGGTGGACTCCATGGCATTGTACCATGCTGAGGCCCCTCCCCTCCCCAAACCCCATCCTCTCCTGGCTCCACCCCCAAAGTCCCCAGGTATTTTCCAACTCGGACTTGGCAACCCTATGCTACAGGCAGCTTGCAGTTAAAAAACACAAGCAACCAAAAGACACAGGCAGACCATTGAAAAGTTGATAAAGTAAACCTCCTAATCAGAAGCCTGGGTTAAAAAAGATGTGTTTTAAGCTGGGGCCTTAAAGTAAAGTAGGCACCAGGCCGAGGCTCAAGGGAGATGGCATTCCAAAGGTGAGGTGCCCCCACAGAAAATGCCTGGCTGTTCAGGAACCAAAAAACACAACAAAAATCCATTCCTGGAACTTTCACTGTCTTGTCTGCTTAACTTTCAGAAGTAAATTCCACTGGGTTCGATGGGGTTTCTTCCCAAGGAAGCTCATAGAGGCTGGCAGTCTTAGTGACTACTTCATGATGTCTATGTAGGTCCTTGACATACAGTTCCTTGAAGCTGTGGGCCTAACTGCTTTGAAAGCAAGAGACTTTTTGCAGAAACAAATGGGGGATACTGTATCACCACCATCTTTTCCATATCTTTCTGGAGAGTTTGAGAAGGCAATGAAGCAGGCCCATAGCTACAGTGGGGCATCTCGGAGTGAGGCCCCCTGACTTACTAGCAAGGCCCCACGACTTCCCATCCAGCCTTGGGCCCCCGAGCAAGGGCAGGTGCAGGGAAGGAGCCAGGTATTCCTTGAGAGCCAGTTTAGTGTAGTGGTTACGTGTGCGGACTCTAATCTGGGAGAACCGGGTTTGATTCCCCACTCCTCCACCTGAACCTGGCTGGATGACCTTGGGCAAGCCATAGCTCTGTACCAGCTGTTCCCTCAAGGACAGCTTGGGAAAGAGCTCTCTCAGCCCCACCTACCTCACAGGGTGCCTGTTGTGGGGAGGGGAAGGGAAAGGAGTTTGTAAGCCGCTCTGAGACTCCCTTGGGGAGTGAGGGCGGGGTATAAATCCAATCTCTTCTTCTTCTTTAATTGGATTAACCAGTGCCCCCTAAGAAATTTAAATTCCCCCAAACTTTAAAAAAATCCTGGTGATGGGCCTTTGATGGAGGTTACTGGTTAACTAAGTTAACCAAGTTAACTAAGAGGGCTGCATTACAGGAGTGACTGGTAGACAAAACATCCCAGCTAAGGGTGCCAACTTTGGGTTGGGAAATACCTGGAGATTTGGGGGTAGATCCTGGAGAGAGGGGTCTGGGGAGGGCAGGACCTCAGTAGGATATAGTGCCAGAGAGTCCACCTTCCAAAGCAGCCATTTCCTCTCGGGGTACTGATCACCGTCTCCTGGAGATCAGTTCTAATTCCAGGAGATCTCCTGGTCCCACTTGGAGACGGGCAACTTTATACAGAACCTTGACCAAATTGTGAGATTTGGGTGCTATAAGCCTGTGGGAGGCACACACACGGTCTCTCTCTTTTGCCTCCCCCAAGATGGCACTGAAGGCCAAGAAGGAGGTAGAGAAAGAAGTCCTTTTCTCCCTTTCTCACAATACAAGAACTCGTGGGCACTCCATGAAATTGCTGAGCAGTTGGGTTAGAACGGATGAAAGGAAGTACTTCTTCACCCAAAGAGTGATTAACACATGGAATTCACTGCCACAGGAGGTGGTGGCGGCTACAGGCATGGATGGCTTCAAGAGGAAATTGGATAAACATATGGAGCAGAGGTCCATTGGTGGCTATTAACCACAAGGTCTGGGCCAAGTGATGCTCTGTATTCTTGGTGCTTTGGGAGGGGGGCAACAGTGGGAAGGCTTCTAGTGTCCTGACCCCACTGCTGGACCTCCTGATGGCACCTGGTGTTTTTGGCCACTGTGTGGCAGAGTGTTGGACTGGAGGGGCCACTGGCCTGATCCAACATTGGCTTCTCTTATGTTCTTATGTTCTTAACTTGTTTCAATAACTATTGTAATAGAAAATACAACCGTGTAATACTTTGGTTAATGAGCTACATGCTGTATGCCTAGAAAGTAAATTCCACTGAGTTTGATAGGGTTTTTACTCCCCCAGCTAGGCAAGCAGAGGGTTTCAGCCTTAACTGCCTTTGTATTATTCCCAGCCACACTTCTGGAACTAGCATAGAGTTGGGGCTGGGAGACCGAAAGAGCCAGGCTGCCTGCCCAGACACACAAATCTGCAGGGCATTTGGATGGCCATCTTCTCTCCCCTAGCCAGAGGCATGTCTCTAGAGGCCGGGCAGGCATTTTTATAGAAACCCAATGATGTCTTGCAGCACCATTATTTATGGCATATTGTGCAGGAAGAGTGTGCCGCAAACATCCTTGGTTGTCGTGGATTATTGCAAAATGCAGTAAATCATTCGCATTTTACTTTATGAATTGTAAAAACTATCATACATTTATAGATATCTCAGGGCAAGATGGTAAATTTCACAGTTTTCCCATAAATTTATAGCAAAGTCGAGAAAAGAAAAGCTACTTATGCAGCTCGGAGGAAGGGGAGGGGGATAACAACCAGCAATATTAAAGGCTGTGCTTTTCCTTCAATTTGTGTGTGGGGGCTCCCACTGACATCAAGGGCAGTACGTGACCCAGGGTGGTAAATTTTCTGGGGGACGGGGACAGAAATATGCATGAGAATTTTGGCGATGGAAGCTTCAGATGGCTGTAAAGGTTTCTGAATGCTTTCCTGTCTCCTGATAACTGGTTTTCAGTTCACATTATTTACATAAAAGCCCTTTGGAAATTAAAATCACCATGTTTCCTTTGGAAAATGCTGATGTCAGCTTGCAGAACTTGTGGACGGCCAAGCCAAAGGGAGCCACCGGCGATGTATGGTGGTCTACAAGAGCCCCATAAACCAGCTTCCACAGTGGATAAAGTAGAGATGAACAAACAGTCCCTTGTTCGTTTCTCTTTCTATTAACTTACATTTTTGTCAATGTTTTTGGCTCTCCATTTTTCGCTGTGGGTTTTATAGATTCATTTGTATCGCGTACACGTGTCGTGCGGGTTTTATGTGAAATTTATACAGTATTTCTGTGAACAGAGCACGTCAGTTCTACATTTAATGTACAAGGCTTGGGTTATTGATGCGCACATAAGGTTGAAAAATGTGTAGGTTTTGCAGAGAAAAATGTGGCGCGAGGAAAAGGAAAATGGGGTGGAAATGAAGAGTCACAGGTTCCATTTGCACAAGGGAGGAGTAAAATCCAAATGGGGGGCTAGACCATTTGGATGAGAGAGAGATAAAAAATCATCCCTACTGATAAGGTACCGGCTGCAGACATTTTTTTAGCTAGCTTGGCTTTTGTACTGCCACTTAACTGGGCAGAAAAAAAAGTCCCTTCAAGTCCCTGACTCAAGTAGGGCCTAATAACCCCTATTCTTGCCTCCAAAAGGGGAAATTATACGTTAGAAGTTCACATTTTCCCCTTGTTATTGAACGTGGAGAATATTGTTCAGCTAGCACTGTTAGTTGATTAACATTTGCTCTGTATCATTCCTCCGAGTCAAACAGAACTGATCACAAATGAGAAGTCTGAATATGAATGTCTTACATTTACATATATTGTTTCATAAATTTTAGGCAATGTATGGGAACCCTAAAGGGTCACCATAAGTTGGCTGTGACTTGAGGCCCCCAAAATGGGGTGCAGAATGGTAGCTAAGACAATGGATTAATTCCAGTGAACTGTGCATCCCCATCACCACCACAGTTCGGAGTTCTCTTAGGCTTAATCGCAAGGACTTTGTATCATACGTGCAGTGGGTATTTTGTGCCTCCTAGATGCACAGGAGCTCTTTTCCATTTGTGACCACAGCACATACAGAGAAACAGCTGTAGCCTCTCCCTCCTGGCCTTTTTGCATCATAAGAACATAAGAGAAGTCATGTTGGATCAGGCCAATGGCCCATCCAGTCCAACACTCTGTGTCACACAGTGGGCAAAACCCAGGTGCCATCAGGAGGTCCACCAGTGTGGCCAGAACTACAGAAGCCCTCCCACTGCTGCCCCCCAAGCACCAATAATACAGAACATCACTTGCCCCGGACATAGTGTTCCATCTATACCTTGTGGCTAACAGCCATTGATGGACCTCTGCTCCATATGTTTATCCAATCCCCTCTTGAAGCTGTCCATGCTTGTAGCTGCCACCACTTCTTGCGGCAGTGAATTCCATGTGGCAATTACTCTTTGGGTGAAGAAGTACTTCTTTTTATCTGCACTAAGCCTACTGTTCATGCTAAAGAGCCCTAACCTCTTTAACCTTTCTTCATAGGGAAGGTGTTTCATCCCTTTCATCATTTTTGTTGCTCTTCTCTGCACCTTTTCCAGAGTTACATTATCTTTTTTGAGGTGCAGTGACCAAAACTGTACACAGTATTCGAAATGAGGCTGCACCATTGATTTATACAGGGGTATTATGATACTGGCTGATTTATTTTCAGTCCCCTTCCTAATAATGCCCAGCACAGCATTGGCCTTTTTTATTGCAGTCACAGACTGAGTCAACATTTTCAGTGTGTTATCTACCATGACTCCCAAGATCCCTCTCCTGGTCAATTACTGCCAGTTTGGACCCCATCAACATATATTTATAGTTAGGATTTTTGGCTCCAACATGCATTACTTTGCACTCGACCATGTTGAACCTCATTTGCCTTGTTAACTCCCAATCACCCAGTCTTGACAGATCCCACTGGAGTGCCTCTTGGTCCTCCCTGGTTCTCACCACCCTGAATAACTTAGTGCCATCCACAAACTTAGCCACGTCACTGCTTACTCTCAATTCCATATCATCAGTAAACAAGTCAAAAGCACTGGACCTGTTACCGAGCCCTGTGGTACCCCACTGCTCACCATCTTCCACTGTGAAAACTGCCCATTTATATTCACTCTCCTGTTAATCCTCAAAGCATCCCATGGAACTGCTATTGGTTCTGTTGTAAAAGTCATGTTATTTATGTGACTACACATAAATTTCACAGTGGAGCCAATAGCACATGGGGCAGTTTGCAGATGCAAAAACAGCATGGGGAGCTTAGGATAAACTCATCAATACTGGGTAAGTTGGTGGAAACTGTTATTAAGGAGAGAATTAGTAGGCACATTGATGAACAAAAACTACTGAGGAAGACTCAGCATGGGTTTTGTAAGGGAAGATCTTGTCTCACTACCCTGTTAGTGTTTTTTGAGGGGGTAAACAAACGTGGACAAGGGCGACCCAACAGACGTTGTTTACCTTGACTTCCAGAAAGCTTTTAATAAAGTTCCTCATCAAAGGCTCCTAAGTGAGCTCAACAGCCATGGGATAAAAGGACAAGTCCTCTTGTGGATCAAAAACTGGCTGATTAATAGGAAACAAAGAGTATAAATGGGCAATTTTCACAGTGGAGGGTGGTAAGCAGTGAGGTACCACAGGGCTCAGTACTGGGTCCGATACTTTTAAACTTGCTCATTAATGATTTGGAGTTGGGAGTAAGCAGTGAAGTGGCTACATTTGCGGATGACACTAAATTGTTCAGAGTGGTGAGAACCAGGGAGGATTGTGAGGCACCCCAAAGGGATCTGTCAAGGATGGATGAGTGGGCGTCAACATGGCAAATGGAGTTTAATGTGGCCAAGTGCAAAGTGATGCACATTGGGGTCAAAAATCCTAACTATAAATAGACATTGATGGGGTCTGAACTGGCGGAGACTGACCAAGAGAGAGATCTTGGAGTCATAGTAGATAACTCACTGAAAATGTTGAGACTGTGTGCAACTGCAATAAAGAAGAAGAGATTGGATTTATACCCTGCCCTTCACTACCCAAAGGAGTCTCAGAGCAGCTAACAAACTCCTTTCCCTTCCCCTCCCCACAACAGACACCCTGCGAGGTAGGAGGGGCTGGGAGAGCTCTGACAGAAACTGCTCTTTTTCAAGAACAGTTGCAGGAGAGAGAGAAGTGAATATGCAGTTATGTGCACCTTGCTAACTGCCTCAAACAGAAAAGAAAAGAAAAAGCCCCAAACAATAAGGGAACGTTCAGACTTTTCAAATGGCTTGAGAGTGCAATGAATTGATCAGACTTCCAGACATGAATGGTGAGACTGCTGACACCAGGAAGGACTGGACTTTCTCCGGTGCCAAATAACTCTGGCTCAAAGACAAGTGAGAATGGGGTGCCCACAACTGGGGAACGGAAGACAGATGTTGCTACCTGGACATGCATTTTAAATCCAGAAGGGAACAGCAACGACCCCAGATCAAATAGCACATCTGATTGCAGCCTAAGAGTGGTTTGCATACCAAAGGAACACACTGGAAAAATGTAGGTGCCAAAGTACGTGTTTTCACTGAAAGCTCCTAGCAGCTACTAGATGACTGTCAAGACCTGGTCCTCGTTTGTGCCAGCAAATCACCTTGGCTTATCAAAGCCAGCATAATATTTTCAGGTATTTCTTCCAATGAAATCTTTGGCAAAGTGTGAAACTTGCTATTTAGTTCCCAGTTGGATATCTGGGCACTTAAGTGGTTTGAAGGCAGTGGAATGAAAGTTAGATGATGTAGTTTGCTTGGACACTAGGTGCTTCCTGTGCTTCCTTGGAAACTAGGTGCTATTTCACAGATCCATGGCTATCAAAAGGTGACTTGTATAAGTGCATGAGTCACCACTCCACAAACCCCAGGGAGAACTTTGCTGTCACTACCAATGCAATGTGTTCTTATGGTTCACACATTCATAGGCCAGCCACTGAGAGTTAATTTCTAATTCCTCTATTAATCAAATGTTGGATATCTGTGTGAACTGGCACACCAATCTGATTGTTGCAACAAGTCTCCCCCCAATCAAAAGTAACTTGGATCCTACCAGCTTTGCCATCAGCTAAAGAGAGAGGAGTAGCTTTTGGCCACCAACAAAGCTATGTTTGGGAACTGTTGTGAGGATAAAAAGAGGACTAAAAATAGTAATACTACGTTGACTTCTCTCAGCTCTTAGGAGGAAGGGTGGGGTAAAATAAGATGGGTGGAGCTTTGAGCAGTACAGGCAATGTACACGTCAGTAGACATGGGCAGAACAGAGCAATCATTATTCATCCCTGTTTGCATCTAGTTTTTGGCGTTCAATCAAACAAGCCCATGAGATTCCATTTTGCCTTCTTCCTGGCTAATCATTAATGATACATTGTTGGTGGTCTGGAATTTTCAGACATCAGCATACGAAGCCTCCCTGTAGCAAGAAAACAACTGTGGCAGCCTAGCTGATCATAATTCAGAGCAGCAAAACAGACAATTCATCTGGCACACAGATTGAAGGAAGTGCAACGGAACCATGCCAAAACAAGAGTCCTGCCCAGTGCATTAGAGTCCCTGGGAAGAAGAAGAAAATGAGATGATTACAGGGAAGTTTGATTCATTGAGTCTGGCAAAACTACCAGTCAACCAGGGCCTCTTACACTGTGATTGGTCCTTGTCAAGTGACTTGGCCAAGACATATGCTGGGCAGAAGTATCGTGGAGATAAAAAAAAAAGCTTTTAAAAATCTCTTTATCTGAATTTTTCCTTGGATTTTTTTTAAGCCTTAGTTTTGACTTGCCTGGACTTGCTTCCAAACTGAAATAACTGCAAGATAAACTGTTCATTGAGAAAAATTCTGAATTTTCTCCAGAATGTTAAGAATATGCAGTTTTTACATCCTTCCATATTTCTATGCATCTTTCATCTCCTCTGTGTTACTGATTCAAGTGTGAACGATGCTAAAACACTGCAAAAAAGCAATTGGGACATGCTTGAATGTATGCTCGTGTCAAGATTCAACATAAGTGATGGCTTCCCGATGTGTTGGAACACGCATGCAAATCAGCAGAACACTGTATGACACCAATCTCGATGCAATCCCGTGTGCCATGACATTCAAACTACTTTTTTGCAATGTTTTATTCATATGCGTCTCTGCATCTGCAGTGTGGAAAGCAACAAGCTGCAAATGAGTTGAAGGGACTGAAAACTGGACTATGATCCAATTCCAGAATTAATTTTAGAAATTCTTGTAGTTAAATTAGAATTTAAGAAGAATGGAATAAGGCTGGGTTTGAATTTATCATTTCTGGTTTGGGGATTTGAAAATTCCATTTAAAAAAAAATCCCTTGTGTCAATTGTATCCACGTGAATGTCCTTTTGTGCCATTTGCTGTTTCCTAGCCTAGATTTGACATCACTTTTGGTGTACCAGGATTTTGTTTCCTCATTTACATGAGGCACCTTTCCATTAAACTGTTCAAGGCAGCTAAAAGTACTAAAGCAATTTTTAAAATTGCATTACATAAAAGCTGAAATTAAAAAAAAAACTGTAGCAGCCACATGTTGTCTTTAAACAGTAAGAACAGCAAAAATCTTAGCAATAAACCACTGCAAGCTCTCAATAAAATGCGATAACCCCCCAGCATATTGTTAAACCAAAACAACACCTTGACCATCTTGCATCAGCAAGCAATATAATCCAAAGTGCGGATTTCAACCAAAATGGAACAGGGAAGCCACAACCTCTGAAATCCCATACAAATAACCAAAAAAGAACTTGAAATACAAAGCTTTAGTCTGCCTGATGCTGAAATAATAATAATACAGATTTTACCATTCATTCTTCCCAAGGAAGACCCTGAGGCTAGACTTTGGGAAGCTCTTTCCCCAGTGACTGTCCACCTGCATTCAGCTGGCAGGGGTACTTAGACTAAGGGCTCCAAAGGCAGGGTGTCCATCAGACACCCCAGTTCCAAACACTTTAGGGTTTCAAAAGCTAAATGCAGAATATTGTTCCTGGAAACAAAAGGGAAGCCACCATAGATCTTTTAAGACGGTGTAATACAAAGACATCATCAGAACCCCAGCTGCAGCATTTTGGACCATTTTAGGTTTCCAAGAAGACTTCAAGGGCAGTGCCCTGTAGAATGTGTTACAGTAATCTACTCTCAAAATATCCAGTTAAATGAATGTGAACTATGGCCAGATAATTTCTCTCCAGGAAGCGTTGCAGCAGGTGTGCAAACTGAACCTGGTAAAAGAGAGAAGCGAGAGAGAAAGAAGGAGATATTGGATTTATACCTTGCCCTTCACTCGGAGTCTCATAGTGGTTTACAATCTCCTTTCCCTTCCCGTCCCCACAACAGACACCATGTGAGGCAGGTGGGGCTGAGAGAGCTGTTTTGAAGATTGCTCTTCAGAGGACAGCTCCAAGAGAACGTGTGACTGACCCAAGGTCACACCAGCAGCTGCATGTGAAGGAGAGTGGAATCATTTTTTGCTTCTGAACCAACAGTGCTTTAATATTAGATTATCAAAATCAGTGATGTGCTTTCTGCTTCCTACAAAATACCTACAACAATGCCTTGGAAAAGATGGTGTGGGATTCTTAGGGAGGTGCTTAGATTTGCTGCGGGTCCACAGCAATCAAAACTTGGGATAACAATAAGAAACTTCTCCCTTCTTCAGGCATCTCACAACTCTCTTGCTATACACACCAAAGCTGGTTTGAACCAGGCAGAACTATTAACGACTACACAGCCAGGGAAAATGCAAATTTTGGCTGCCCTTAGCAGTCTTTGGGATTGGACCAGCATTGTTGACCAATATTCTGGCATGAAATTAGTTCCTGGTTGCACTTTTTGGGCAAAGTGCATTGAGAAGCACCTCTACAACTTTTTTTTCCCCTTTAGGACCGTGTCACTTGCACATTGTTTGTTAATGTCCCCAAAGTGCAACTACTTATCAGTAGGTTCAGGCTACTAGACAAAAGTAAACACAAGTTTGCACAGAATGTGATTAAAATGTAGCATGTAGTGATGGTCACAGGAATAAAACAGCTTTAAAAGGGGAATAGATAGCATGAGAGTGGCAGTACATCCAGTACACCCTGGAGAGTGGCAGGACTATCTGACAGATAGATTCATGGAGGATAAGTCTATCAATGGTTACTAGCCATGGTGACTGATGGAACCTCTATATTCAGAGTCACTAAACTGCTGAATCCCGGAGCCAGGAGGGAATGTCAGGCGACAGCCTCAGCCTCTCTGTCCTGTTGCTGGCTGTCCAGAGGAACTGGTTGGCCACTGTGTGAGACAGGATGCTGGACTAAATGGTCTGATCCATTAGGGGTCTTCTTACATTCTTATGACTTTGTTTTCTGTCTGTAAATCAACAAGCACCAAACGATGGGAGATTGGCTTACCAATTTCCTGGAAGTTCTCTCAGAATTATAACTGATTTCCAGACTAGAGAGACCAGTTCCCCTAGATGAAATGGCAGCTTCCAGAAGGCAGAATGTATGGCATTACATCCACACTGAACTCCTTCTCAATCTCCTCCCCAAACACCTTCTCAATCTCCTCCCCAAACACCACCCCCAAATCTTCAGGCATCTGAAAACCCTAAAATCAACTGATTTTGCAAATGGGGTGTTCTTTTGTTTCAGACATGGTAACACATTGGGAATATTGTGTTAAAATAATACCGTATGAGTCCCCCCCTTCCATAACTAGGGAAGCCAAGAATGCATTGTTAAGTGCTTTAGACAGACATAGGCCTCCCCTCTTTCCACAGAAAGATGACCTGAGAACATTCTACAGAACTAGTGTGAGATATTAAATATGTCAAAAGGTGGGGGAATCTAGGCTTCTGGGTATTTGAAACAGGCACTGAGAGTTGTAAAACACACTGTCTTCAGCCATAAAAAAATGTGTGTGTGTGGAATACTTGACCACCCCAAGATACATATGAATTAGGCTTGGGAAAGTGATTACAACTAAATGTAGTGGTTTAGATCCAACCAGGTTTTCAGTGGGTGAAAGAGGAAAGAGAGAATTGCCTTTTGACTCCCCCTGCCTCCCAGCCATTCCGAAGATCATGGGATCTGCATGGACAAAAGTCATGTGGGATGGGGGCTTCTAGTACATTGAGTGAAAAGGTGGTTGCATACGACTCAATGTGTGTAAGCTTTTTTCCACATTGTTTTCATAGTTAAATGGGTCATCCAGTCCTTCAGAGAACCAGAGTTTCCTATGAGCCTAAATCTCACCATGTAGTGAACTGTCCACATGAAACAAAAAACAAAACAAAATAAAACCTGATATCTTCTCCACTCTCAGATAACTTTTCCTTTGCTCTCCACTGACAAATCCAGGTCAACATTATGCCCAGCCACATGTATTGGACTGGAACAATAAATGAATAGACTGGATAGAAATTTGTTCATCCTTGCATCGGAGAAAGCCATATCCCTGCTGGCAGCTGTATGACCTCCCTAGGAAGCTCACCTCACATTATACAAAGCACAGCTGTAGGTATTTTGCTGGAATCAAAAGCACATTACTCATTTTGATCATGGAGTATTAAAGCATTTCTGGTTCAGAAGTGAAAATGAGCCCAGCTTCTAGTCTCTTTAAATCTCTGTTGTTTTTTCGCTTACTCAGATTTAATGCCTATTTTTTGTTAAAAAATAAAATAAAAAAATAAAAACCCTGTAATTTCAGAGAGAACTGAGGCAAATAAAAACTATTAAGATTACCAAAGGATAGATGTAATTTTTTTAACCTTGCTAACTCATTTAGGGATTCCGGTTGTATGGGAAGTTTGCCAATTGGGATGAGCAAATGGCCCCTATTCTGTTCCTTTTTATACTCATTTGCGTCAAAAGTTTCAGTTCGTTGCTTTTTATTGTGAGTGTGGTGCAATTCCTTGTGTTCTGCAAGCAAGTTGTCAGGTTTTTAGTTGCAGCTTGTATGGAATTTGTACCTGTGTGTGTTCCTGTAACATACCTGGTGATTACACTGATCACATTGGTAGTTGCCAAGTTCTTTTCTCAGTCAATTAATATTAAAAATCATTAAAAATTTACATTCTATAGACAAATGTATTAAATACATTTCCTTCTTTTTTTAGTCTTAGTGTGACACTGTTCAGAGCAGAAGAGAATCATTAAAGTAAATCAACAGACCTGGTGTCTGATTTATTTTATGTTTTAGACACTGCCTCCTTATCAAATGTTGGGGACTTATTTTTACATGTGAAAATGGCATACATTCCATGGTAAAAAAAATATGGTGTACATGAGCAGAAAATAGTCTGACAATGAAGAATCACAAATTTGAGTCACAGAAGGAAGAAGCAAAATTTAAAAAATGGGGTCGAACAAGCAGGGGTGAGAAACTCAATCACTCCTAGGTATGCCAGCCTCCAGGTGGGAACTAGGAATACCCTGGAATTACAGTGCATCTCAAGGTGACAGAGATCAGTGCCCCTGGAGAAAATGGCTGCTCTGAAGGGTAGACTCTATGGCATTGTACCCCACTGAGGTCTCTGTCCTCCTCAGGCGTCATTCCCAAATCTCCAGGAGTTTCCCAACCTGGATCACGCAACCCTACCCCCGCCAATCCCCCTGTGTTCGCTAGGAGAGACCTGGCAACCCTATGAACCAAATACCAAGTTAGTTTCAGGTGGGTAGCCATACTGATGTGATGTAGAAAAGCAAAATTTGAGTCCAGGAGCATCTTAGAAACCAGCAAGATTTCCAGGAGATAAGCTTTTGAGAGTCTAAGTGTCCTTTGACTCTTGTGAGCTTGTAAACATGGAAAACTTATCGGCCTTTAAGGTGCTACTGGGCTCGAATCTTGCTCTTCCAAAAACCAAGTCCATGTAATTCCTTTTCAATAAAGCCAACCAAAATAATCCAACACACTGTGCAAGCTTTTGAGTTCTCCAGAAATCTTCATCAGGCTGCATGTTAAAAATGGAAACCATGCTGGTATCAGATCATGCCTCCAACATGGTTTTAAGGTCACACTTTTTTGCTGATAATGATGCTGGAAAGCTTCCATTCATTTCATTGAGGTGTGTCCAGAAATACTTACACTGGACAATGCTCAAATCTTTTTGCATTCTTAAATTTTTAAAGCAGAAAATATGGTCTCCTTCGTACTCGTAGAGTTAATGCAATGTACATAAACTTTAGGCTAAAAAATAGTCCCAGATATTTAATAATAAAACAAAACCCAGGAAGCTAAAACGAGGAAAACAGAGCACGCATCATTTAGCAGATGTGAATAGCAGTTATCATTTACCCACAATCTCTCTTGAGGCTCTCAAGTGCATTGTCAGTTCCAATACAGTAGTGGCAAAGAACAAAACTGTCCAACCAATAAAATTGCCCGGATACAACACCCAAACTTTTGTTCTACATCATCATAAAAGGGAATAATGAGCCCTGCTGCAGTTTGTACAATAAACAATTGAACATTCGGAGGACTAAGAGGAAAAGCCCCACCCCCCCTTGTGTACCAGTTGAAAAGGGATTTAATTAGGACCCCTTCAAGCAGATAGCACAAGGAGTTTGATGAGAAACAGCTGTGTCCATGGCTTGAATTCCAAAAGAGGGCAGTGATGTGTTGATGAATGTGTTGGTAGCATGACACAGTTGATTTGGAAAAGATCGGCTACTCAAGTGAAAAACAGGATTCTCTTCTAAGAAGAAAAGTCCTGCTGTGACATAAACTAGTATTTCTAACCAACCAGCAAAGAAGAGAACCCTAGGTTTTGTGACCACTGACATACTCTACCTTGAACAATCTCTTTTTACAATAGGTTTTTTTTAAAATACTACTACTACTACTACTACTACTTACTACTTACTACTTACTACTACTACTACAACTAGGGTACCACACCTCCTCCCCAGAAAATATCCTATGAGATGTCCATCCTCAGAATATATATTGTATTTTCTCCCTTCCCTGTGACCAATTCTTGTACCACAGGTTTTTTTAAAGTTGATTTGCAAATACATGTACAGTAATAGTGAATTTCATTTTAGTGCTTGCAAAATCAATTTGACCCCCCTGAGCCAAGCCATCTGCCTATCATATATATATATAGAGAGAGAGAGTACTCTGTTTGCCGAAGGCTGCAAAATAAAAATACAGGAATCAACATGCTCTGAACCATAAAAATTCAATAAAAACCCATTATCCTTTTAAAAATTATCCAGTGAGACTTTAAAGGTAAGCAGGGGAAGAATCTTGCCTATTATTTGGGGATTTTGTTTTATTGCACACACACCCCAGCTGATGCAAGCAAGGAAATACTTTGTGCAGCTTTCTTTAACACACTGCAGCTTCTATCTAGTCCCCCCATTAAGCATTAATTATAAATCATACTTCTTTGCTTTAGTACCCTCTGGAAGTAATTTCTCAATCTTCGTGATGGATAGCATTGTTTTTGCCAAAAACCCCTTATGCTCTCAGTATTGCATTTCTCCCTTTAGTAATAGAGAGAGATTAGAAACAGCGCTGCAAAGGTGACCTGGTCTCTGTAATGGCCTTAGATGTTTTGGGGGGGGGGGGGGGTTTGCCATAGGAAAGCATGATGATGGCAAGAATCTGCAATAAAGCACACCCTTGCATTTGATTTCATATACCGTTGGTTTGGATTACGTGCTGACATAGTTCTGTTTTTTAAAAAAATGCCATTGACTTTATTTATTTCATTTCTATTCTGCTTTTCTTTCAGAGACTCCAAGCAGATTACAGGGTGTTTAAAAAAAAAAAGAATTGAATAAAAACTACCAATATACAATTAGTCAGGTGTTCTGCTGGTAAAAAAGGAAGGAAGGGTCCCCTTTGACCAACAAAAAAGGCTATGCTGGGGCTTATGGGTGCAGTAAGAAGGGGCACTGGGCAAGATTGAGTGAAAGAGCTGGCTGCATCTAAATCAATGGAACTCCCTTGAGAGTTTCTACAGGAATTCAAGCCATGCGATTAGAAAAAATAAAGAGATACAATCAGGGCTATTTTTGTAGAAAAAGCCCAGCAGGAACTCATTAGCATAATAGGCCACACCCCTGACAGTGCAGCTCCCTCCCAGGATCAGCTCCCCAGGTGCCCCGCAGCTTGCGGGGTGCATGGGGAACCCAAGGGAAGGAAGGCAGTTTCTGGATTGGCTTTCCCAAGTGCCCCATGGCTTCCCCAGGTGCCCCATGGCCAACTTGGAAGTCAGCCGGAATTCCATTCCTGTGCATTCCTGCCCCAAAATAGCCCTGGATACAATGCTGTGTTGTGATGAGAGTGTTGGACTAGGATCTGGGAGACCCAGGTTTGAATTTCCGCTCTTCAGTGGAAGCCTGCTGGGTGACCTTGGGCCAGTCTCACATGCTCAGCCTAACCTACCTCACGGGGTTGTTATGTGGATGAGGAAGACCGGAACAATGGAAGCAGCTTTGGATCCCCAATGGAAAAGAAGAACTGGGTATTGTCCAGGGGTGTCACTGGCCAGGAAGGAGACTGGGTGATTGTCCAAAGAGGGAACAGGCAGTGAGACCCTAGGGAGTGTGTGTGTGTGTGGGGGGGGGATGTTTCCAGAGCCATGGAGACATCATTCCCTCAGGGCAGGAAGGAGGTGGGTAAATGATTTTATTTTGCAGCCTCTGGCAAACAGAGTGCTATATATAGCTGGAAGAAGGGCTGCTCAGTCTAACCTGGCTGTTTGGGGTACAGGAAAGAAGAGAAGAGAAGCTGTCAAAGGGGGAAGCAAGGGTCTTGAGAAACCCCTATTCACAGATATCAGACAACTGGCTAGAGGCTGAGCTCCATTTTTATTTATAGCAATTGTGTGTAAATTAAGTTGCAACTATAACTGTAAATTAGTGGATGCAGATTTTGTGCTAATTTTGTCCTATTTGGGGGGAGGGGAGATATCCATCTGCATGTCTGAACTATTTCACAAAAAGCTGATTTGTTCTTTCTGTAATTGTTATCCCTGCAAAGATGAATTGCACAAACAGTTATTTTTTCCATGAGAGAAAAGGTGCATGAAACTTCTCAGAAGGGGGAAACGATAATCCCTGCTACCTTTCCATGTCCCCAAACCGGAGATGAAACAATCCACTCTGTGTTATTAACCCATTATTCATCCAGTCCAAAGAACTCTGGCAGGCAATGGAGATGAGGAAACAGAAATAAAAATCGAGGACTCCTTTCATTAGAATCATAACTACATCAAAGCTCAGCCAAAAAAAGAAATCTCCCATCGTGCATCAAGAGCCCCACAACCACAGGAACTGTTTATTGCTTTAGACATGCTCCCTTTGATGTGTTTATCAGCTAAACTTATTAGTTCGGCTTCATGGGCTGATATGGAAACAGTGCAAAGCAAGTCCCTATTTTACATAGATGGCTGAACCTGACACCCTACTCTCCAGATTCCGGAAACACAGAGCCAAAAATAATTACCTTAACATCAGTACAAACTCAGTTGTGGGGGGGGGGGGGGGTTCGTGTTTTGTGCCTCTCTCGCAGCTTGAGGAATGCCTGTGTTTTCATGAGCAACTGGTTTGTCAGTCATCAGTTTGCTGAGAGCTGATGACATGGCTTGTGCTTGGAGTCTGACCTGGGTTCAGATCTTTTTAGTGCCCTGAAACTCATTGGGTGGCTTTCAGCACAGTTTCTGTGTCTTTGCCAATTTCATCATGTCTTCAGATGATACAGTGAAAGGATCATATATGCTTTCCTGAGTTCCTTAGAGGAAGGGCTAGGATAAATTACAAAGAGGAATTTCATTACCAAATTGCATATTAATTAAACCTGCAATGATTGTACACTGCACAAATCAGTCAGTCAGTGCCGTGGGGCCTGGTGTCTCTTGGCTCACCTGAAGGAGAGGCAGGCACAACAAACCAGGCAAGGACCATGACTCCAGAGCCAGAAAGGATGATCATGACATGGAGTACAGATGGGTGTGAACTGGCTCATGAACTAAAGCTCATGATGAATTTTGGCCACTTCATGGTTCGTGAACTGAAGTTCGTGGCAGGTCAACCAGCACAAACTTTCCATGAACTTTCAAGAGGTTTGTGGCAGTTTGTGAACGGATACATTTCCAGATAGACAGTATCTGCTCAATCAAAATGTTTACCAAACTTCAAAGGCAGGGTGAGGTTCCCTGTACGTTTGGTGTATGCAGCTTGCAGGGGGTCCATTCTATATACATTTCCCCCAAAAACACTTTCCTGGGGGCATCTGCTTTGGGGGGCATAGCTCAGACCTCCCAAGTCCAATTTGCACATATCTTGGAGGGCATATAGAGGAGCATCAGGGAATGTCCCCTGAGAGTTTGATGACTCTAGCTTGCACAGGGTCTGTTCTATGCACTCCTGACCTCCTAAACCTGCACCTGTCATTTCCACAGAAAGCACTTTCCTGGGGGCATCTTCTTTGGGGGGGGGGCCCTGTAACTCAAACTGCGTAAACCCAATCCTCATCAAACGTGGAGGCTAGATAAGAGGATAGTCATTCAGAGATCCTCAGTGAGCTTGGTGTCTAGCACATTTGGGCGGGGGGGGGGTGTTCTACCACTTAATGAACCTCACAAACCAAAGCAGTTTGTTTGGAGCCTAAAAGTTCATGACGGTTTGTGGCTCACAAACTGGGCACACCATAAATCGAAATGGACCACATTTTCCTGGTTCATGTCCATCCCAAATATGGAGGCAGGCAATGGCAAACCCCTTCTGAACATCTCTTGCCTTGAAAACCCTACGAGGCTGCCATAATTCATCTGTGACCCGATGGAAGAGCAAAACAACCTCACCTGGTCCTGGTTACAGCATGTCCAAACATGATTCTGCCATGGGCCATCCCCAAGAATGGCACACCACTGCCTTTAATTTTTGTCTTAATTTGGGGCCCCAGCCCCCTAGCCTCACTCTTGTGGTAGCCTGCGCCCAGTCTGGCCACCTCATCCCCAGAGGCACTCTGTCTCCTCCCTAGCACTGCCACCATTATCTTTTTTTTAAAAAATTCTATTTTATTATCATTTTCAACATACAAAATTATACAACGGTGAACACAACAAACTCAGGCTCAGCAGAAAAATACACTGTATAATACAATAGCAACAGAACTCTTCATTTGGAAAAAGGTAGAACTTAGTAAATAGGATCTAATGCATTAAACCAAGCTTAACCAAGGCCATTATCCATTCACAGCATGTCCCACCAGAATCCTGCCCATCAGAGGCGTCTCGCCAACAGATTTTCCCCCAGCTGCAGGAATACCAGCTGTCCACCTGAGATATCTGCCTGGTCACTTTTGTTAACCAATAGGTTTCCAATAAATCCAAGCATGCCTGTACATCGAATTTACAATGAAGTAACACATAAACCAGTGTTTCAATCAAGTTATCAGAGCAGGGACAAAATCTGTAATTAGATATAATGTTTTGATACCTTCCTGTCATCACTGCAGATGGTGACATGTTAAATCTATCCAGCGTAAGTGCATGGTGATGTCTTGGAACAGTTAATATTGATAAATAGTGTGCACGTTGATGTGAGATCATTGGAGCATCTAAAGAAGTGACAGTGAAAAGCAGAGGATTTAAATGGCTGGGGGAAAGTATAACAAAATGGGGGAACACTTGAATATCCCTGGCCTTGGTTTCTTCAGAGGCATGATTTGAATGCAGCCTGACTGAACTAGTTTACTCAGTTCTTTTAGGAAGTTTGGTAAACATAACATCCAGATTGCAAGTTGCAAGATGTCATAGTCCCGCTGTATACTGCATTGGTTAAGCCACACCTGGAGTATTGTGTGCAGTTTTGGAGGCCTTGCTTCAAAAAGGATGTGGACAGAATGGAGTGGGTGCAGAGGAGAGTGACCAGGATGATCACTGGAGACCAAACCCTAGGAGGAAAGGCTGAGGGTCTTGGGAATGTTTAGTCTGGAGAAGAGGAAGTCGAGGGGGGACATAATTGCTATCTTGGAGTATCTGAAGGGCTGTCACTTAGAGGAGGGCAGGGAGCTGTTCCTGTTGGCAGCAGAGGAGAGGACTCACAATAATGGGTTGAAATTAAGGGTGGAAAGGTACTGGCTGGATATTAGGAAAAAAACTTTTTTACAGTAAGAGTTGTTCAACTATGGAATCAGCTGCCTAGGCAAGTGGCGAGCTTCCCCCTCACTGGCAGTGTTTAAGCAGTGGCTGGTCAAGCACTTGTCAGGGATGCTCTAGGCTGATCCTGCAATGAGCAGGGGGTTGGACTAGATGGGCTGTCTGGCCCCTTCCAACTCTGTGAGATTCAATGATTCTATAGTTCTCTGAGCTAGTGTGTTATAATATGTTGGACTTCAAGGGGTAACACCTTGGTTCAAATCCTTACTTTGCCATGAATCTGACTGGGTAATCTTGGGCCAACCACTGTCTTTTCACAGGGCTCAGTGATCATGGAATGGGAAGGAAACAGGTGTACCCTTGTTAGAATCTCCTTGTAGGAAGGGCACAGTAAAGATTCTAACAAATAACCTTTCGCCCCTCCATTTCCTGTCACCCTACTCCGGAGCTCCTGATTCTGTTCTTTTTAAAAGTCTTCAGCAGTGCAACCCTAGAAACATTTCCCCACTGAATAGACCTAAGAAGGATTCAGAATAGGCCTACCCAGGATTGTTCTCCAGTAGTGCAATCCAAAACAGAGTTTCGCTCTTCTAAGCCCATCTATTTCAATGGATTCAGAAGGGTGTAATGTTGTTAAGAATTGCACTGTAAATGGTTTTTGAAAATAAAGCAGAAATTTCCTACCAACACTCATCTCAGTGCCCCATTAGGGTTGCCAAATCTGGGGTGGGAAATTCCTGGAGTTTTGGGGGTAAAGCCTGGGGAGGGCAGGGTTTGGGGTGGGGAGGGACCTCAGTGGGGTCTAATGCTGTAGAGTCAACCCTCCATCCTTTTTCTCCAGGGGAACTGATCTCTGTTGTAATTCTAGGAGCTCTCCAGATCTAACCTGGAGGTTGGCAGCCCTAGTGCACCTGCCTCTTTAAGCATTTTCTGGTTCCTTTTTCCTTTTCCTTTACCCATAGGCTTTTACCCTCTGTGGCTCTGATCTCATCCATGCCAGAGAAACGATGTGCTGAAAATATGCCTCCTTAAACTGACATCTTACACATCAATGGAAGGGACAAGCATCTCTGCCAAAGTCTCTTAGTAGGTTAACCTTTGTGTCTAATTAACTCAGCCCAAAGGTAACAGATAGCTTTGACCTTTGCTCCTTTGTTTTCTTTCACTTTGGTAACTAACATTTTTCTTGCTTCATCCTGACCTCCCTTATTCCCTCTGCATTTATACTCGGGAACTCTCCAGTTTGCCAATGTGACTGACACTTGACACAATTAGTGACTTATGGAAATAAACCAAGGCCCTTAATGGCAACAGTTTCAGCCTCCTTGTCCTTAGGAAGCTACCAAGAGCCTTATATTCAAAACCTCTCCCACCCCCAGCACACAGGTGGAGGATGACAAACATTCGAAATCTAATTGTCGATCAAAGGAGGCCATTGCAAACTTTCACTTATGTTTTATAAGCCGCATGGCAGAATGGAAAGTAATTGAGGGCTTTATTTATTTCTGCCATCACTGAACTCAAAGTGGTCTCCCCAAGAGCCACCATGACTAACTAGCCTCATCCCCTATCCAGTTTCCATGAAGTCTATCATTCAAAGTCAAACCTGAGGCATTGGTTGATGTCTGTGGAATATACTATACTGGTATAATTTATCCTGAACATAAGAAAAATAAACTAATATCAGTTTGATGTAGTGGTTAGGAGCACAGACTCTAATCTGGGAGAACCAGGTTTGATTCCCCACTCCTCCACATGCAGCTGCTGGTGTGACCTTGGGTCAATCATAAGTTCTTTCAGAGTTGCTCTCTCAAGGGCTGTTCTCAAGAGAACTCTCTCAGCCCCAACTACCTCACAGGGTGTCTGTTGCAGGGAAGGGGAAGGGAAAGGAGATTGTAAACTGCTCTGAGACTCCTTCGGGTAGTGAAGGGTGGAGTATAAATCCAATTTCTCTTCTCTTCTAATATTGATATTAGTGATTTACTTATAAATATCTACAAAATGATTTCCTTCCAGTAAGCATCTGAAGTAAGCAGCAGAAGGGGGGGGGGGAACGACCTGGGGGAGGTGGCTTTTAGTGATGAACTGATGTTACTTCTGGGGAAAACACAGAAGTGATGTGACACTCACCTTCTTCTGGAATTGCTGGAAACTTTATGGTAAAGGGCTGTTCTCGAGATAACATAGAATTTTAGGTGACTCCTAAAGAGAACTGACATCCCTTCTGTGTAGGTGATTCCTAGATAGGACTGACATCACGTCTGTGATGTGACATTACTTCTGGATTTCCCCCAGAAGTGACGTCACACCATCAACCCAAAGGCTGGGAAGAGTACCAGGAAACAGGAGCTGGAGGCAGGGAATTCCCTGCCCACACTGAAGAAGTGAACTCTGGCTCAGGAAAGCTCATGCAGGAATAAATCTTCTGAAGCCTTTAAGATGCCACAGGATGTCTGTTTTGTTTTGCCACAACAGATCAACATAGCTACCCCTCTGGCATACCATTAATGCATGAAAAGGCATTTCTTCGAAATGTATCTCCTCCTTCTTCTTTTTTAACTTTTGTTGAGTGGCGCGTCTTAGCATTTTAAAACACAAATACATACTGAGCATTGCCAGTTAGACCCAGGAAACAAAACAAATTGTGTCATTTGGAAAGATTCCCCAGGGTTGCCAGCTCCAGCTTTGGAAATTCCTGGAGATTTAGGGATGAAGCCTGAAGAGGGCAGGGTCTGAGGAGGGGAAGGACCTCATCAGGGTACAATGCCATTGGGCACAATGCCATTTTGTGCAGGGGGACTGATCTCTCTCTGGAGATCTGTTGTAAACCCAAGAGTTCTCTAGGCCCAAGCTAGAAGTTGGAAATCCTAGATTCCGCCCACAGAACTCTCTCCCCTTGTTCAGATTGCTAGCAAGGTCTGGGCTGTGCGGTTATTAATTACCTGCTTCAAGGAACTCTTCTCTCCCCCGATATCGGGAAATAGAATGTGGTTAACTGGAAATTATAAAGTTACCTGTAGGCTTGAGTTTTAATAGAATATGGTGCTGGAAATTTGGCTGCTGGAGGCTTTCAACTGGCTTGGCAGAATGATCCATTCACCTGGAAGGGAGCAAAGCTGCCTAGAAGTGATGAAGACTGCTGAAAACTCAGTGATGATGTTTCTGAGCTTAGTGTGGAATCAAATACACCCCCTTTGAAAACCTGATCATATCTCTCTGTTATAGTGTATTGGAGGGACAGGTGGGATGCTAAAATGAGCAATATGTCTTGGGAATAGCAGCCAACCATTTTTATAGGACTAAAGAGCTTCCTTTGCTCTGACCTGGATCTGTCTCCTCAGATCTTGGAAGCTAAGTAGGGTTGACCATTGCATTGTTCATACTTGGATGGAAGACCACCCAGGAAGTCCAAGGTCACTATGCAGAGGCAGGCAATGTCAAACCACCTCCCAGCACCTCTTGCCTTCAAAACTCTGCAGAGTCACCATAAGTCAGCTGTGACTTGCCAGCAAAAGGGGAGGGGGCTTCCTTTACAGAAAAGTGAAGATCTGCCAGTAATCCAAGTGCTGACCATGCACTTGGGCCACCATTTGTGCCAGGGTGCTAAAACAATTGTGCAAGGAGCTCCTGTGTATATTTATGGCTTATTGTGAGATCGTGCATGTTCCACTCCCTAATAACAAACAATGTATGGTTTGGGGGGGGGGGAAAAACTCTTCTGGATTATTAATCAATGTATTATTTGCCAGTAGTGTTAAGCTGGCTGTTTTCAAGAATGCAACTGGATGTTCTTAAATGGGCTCCTAGTTGATCTCTTGCTCTGAATTTTGGCACACTTTGGCTGTGGTCACACTGGAGTCTTGGCACAATCTGGCTGCACCTCTATTTGCGGTGGTTTAAATAGTTGTGGGAAGTTTTGATTAGACATCCCACCCTGAACTGGCTTTACTATGTGCTTACCCCATGGTCCATCGTTCAGATTGTTGTGGCATTCTTCTTCATCTTTCACCCATGCACATGAATGTGTATTCGAAGCTCCGTCTCCTTTTTGACAGCTCCACAATCTCTCTGCCAAGTAATCCAGCTCCCTCAGCCTCCTTTCATTTGCCTCTCTTCCCTGGAATACAGGGGGGGGGGGAGGAGTGTAGATTGAAATAAGAGTAGTCCCATTGACATCAGTGCCTTTACCCTTGTGTCAGAAACAGGAGAGAGGAGTTGGGAGATTTGTCACTCAGAAACGGCTCCCCCCAAATCCTGATCAAGAATGACTACTTGGCTGCAGTGATTGACAACACCAGGGGCGATTGTTCGCTTATGCGCACATAGCGACCTGATTAAAAACCAACAACAACAAAGGAGGCAGAAATGGAAAGGGAGGTTCAGACTTCCTAAACAGCTTGACTTCGCAATGGAGGGGTTCAGACATCAGGAAATGCAGGGTGGAAGCATTGGCATTCCTTAATACTGGACTTTCCTCGGTGCCTGATTACTTCACTTTCAAAGAGAGGCAAAGTGGAGTGCCAACAACTGGGGCACGGAAGGCAGATGTTGTTGTCTGATCCTGCTCTTTAAGTCCACAAAGGTAACACAACTATATTGTGGCAAACTGCTCATGTGACCACAGCCTATGGTTCTCATTATGTAAAAGGTTGCTGACCCCTTTTTGCTAGAGAAACACCCCACCAAGGAAATGCTAATATCTGCTGTTCATCCTGGAGATGCAGACAGTTCATACTCAGTGAAGATTTCCTAGTGTGACACTCAACACAGCTTTCAAAGAAATGAACCCCAATCTCAGGGAAAGGCTTGGCACAGGAGGAACTAGAACTATGCACAAAGCTTCCCAGGAACCTTTGGGACTTCATAGATTCCCTCTGGGAACTCTCACTGGCTTTGTAATAAGGTAAGAGATTCCTTTTTTAATTCTTCTTTTATGTAACTTTCTACATCCTCTTTTAATGTGCCAACTTTCCAATTCTTAACAAAGCAAAAGCCGATAAGACCACCATTAGCTCCGGAGACAAGTACAGTTATTTCCTTCATCGGCTAGAGATTTTGCTTAGCTTAAAGGAAACATTAGCTCATGCTAATGACTGCTGCAGCATCTTAATTTACATATTAGATGAGATAAATATCAAGCAAATTAATGCCAACGATGTGCATTTGTTCCACGGTTATATTCTGCTGATACTGTGTACACAAAGTATAGGCAATTTACTTGAAAATGCGGAAAATATATTTAATAAATGAATCTCTCTCTCTCTCTCTTTCTGTCTCTCTCTTTTTTCCAAGAAAGCAAACAAAACGTGCAGCGCTTACATGCAAAGATGAGGATGTATCAGTGCATTTCCAATTTGTGTTTGCTAGGGGTAAAATAAGCACAGTAGACAGAGTAAGAGCTCTGTGAAGGCACATCTGGTTATGTCTGTCTAAAATAAAGCCACTGTGTGAAAATGTGTGCCCACAAGGTTATTAATCTTAATCACAGCCCTGAAAGCTCTTACCATTTGGAACGGCGCGTTCCCCCGGGAGACATCTGCCAAACGTTACTAGAAAGCTAAATGGAACAGTGAATGGATGCGAAGGCCCCAATCCTACTTTGCCAGTGAATTTCAGCCAGGGAGACTGAAGTGTTCAAAAAGCATTCATTCAAATGTCAGCAGCCCAAAGCTCGCTCGCTCTGGGGAATGGGAGTCGGAGATCACGCAGCGCCGAGTAAGTGTTTTTATTTATGCCAATTCATCATTCACATAGTTATTGGAAGCACTAAAAGCTTCAGAAAGTAATTGAACTGGAAAACAAAATGCCTTACCTATTTATACTATTTTTGGATGGAAGGGGGGAAAATATTTAACAGGAAAATGCCAAATGCAGAGAGCAGAAAGCAGTCAGGCACCCCTCAATCATGACTGCATCTAGTTCAGCTACATCCATAGCTTCCATCAGAGGGAGAACAGGACGCAGTCTGGGAGTTCTCCAGAATGTATGGAACATTCACACACTCTCATGCCCAATGGCCAGTGATGGATCCATTGTAAGGAAGCTGGGAAACAGTCAGGCACCCCTCAGTCATGCTTGGTCCTGCTCAGCTGTGGGACTACACCCTCCAGTTTCCAAGCGCCAGTGATGGCACCATCAAAGGGAGACCAAGAAGCTACTAGGCACCCCGCAGTCATCCCCGGATCCTGCCCAGCTGAGGAACCACATCCTCCAGTTTCCAGTTGTCACTGATGGAGCTCTCAGAGGTAGGGCAGGCAGCAGGCAAGCAACCTTCTTCATAGTCAATTGACTCTTCCCAAAGAATGTTTGCATTGGATTTTAATTGTTAACTGCTATGACGGTCCTGTCCACTTCCCTCCCTTTCTACTTGCCTTTACTGACTGAGCCACCCTAGTAATGTATTTTCTTCTTTACTAAAGAACTCTGGCTGTCCCACTCCGTCACAGTGCGATATTTTGGCTGTTGGCTCAGTCCAGGAACCTGAGGGAAGGACCAGGAGCCCCCTTTAACTTAAACAACAAAAATGGCACTTGTGGTGTTTTGAAATTCAAAAATAACAAAATATTTTATTTAACAAAGAGGGGAAAGGTCAGGTGAAATCAGGGGTAAAATTCATGTGGTAACTCAGTATAGATAACTCTGAGGTAATATCAGTACATGTTTGGTGTAGTGGTTAAGTGCGTGGTGTCACGACTGAGCCTCTGGATTGGGACAGAGCTGCAGCCAGCAGGCATGCAGACAAGAGTTCTCGAGTTACAAGGCAAGCGTTATCAACAGTCCAGGAGTCACAACCATAAATCAGTCAGCCGAAGGATGAAGCAGGAGAATCGTCAACAGGGATGCCAGAAGTCAGAGCCGGAGAGCATGAATGCCAGGAGTCAGAGGTAACAGGAATCAAATCAGAAATACAAGCCAAAGTCCAAATACCAATCTGAAGTCCAAAATGCCAAGTCCAGGGTCAGAAGTCCGAGAGTCCAGCAGCCGGGTTTCAGGAACAGAGTTCAGGAGGGTGCAGAGCGAGGTCACGTCGATGACGATCGTTCATTGCCAGCACGATTTGCTGGGCGTTGACAGGCTGTTGATAAAGCGTGCCAGCTTATTAACCAATTAGCAGCCGCCGGCCACGGCCCAGCATCTGCTAATACTCTGGGCTGATAGATCTCCTGGCCCTCATGCGTGCCTCACTCCTTCTGTCTCTTAATCCTGGCGTCTCCTTTCACGGAGACACCTGACAGGTGGAGGTGATGACTCGGGGCTATGGCTTTCTCCAGGAGGAGCCTGATCGGTCTCAGGTGCTTGATCAGTCCCAGGTGGCTCCTGTTGCTGGCTTCACTCCTCTGGATGTGTGTCTAAGTCCGTTAAAGGAGCCTGGTCTTGTTCAGCAGGGGCTGGGTCAGGAGCAGGCATGACACGCGGACTCTAATCTGGGAGAACCGGGTTTGATTCCCCTCTCCTCCACTTGCACCTGGCTGGATGACCTTGGGCAAGCCATAGCTCTGTACCAGCTGTGCCCTCAAGGACAGCTTGGGAAAGAGCTCTCTCAGCCCCACCTACCTTACAGGGTGTTTGTTGTGGGGAGAGGAAGGGAAAAGGAGTTTGTAAGTCACTCTGAGACTCCCTTGGGGAGTGGAGGGCGGGGTATAAATCCAATCTCTTCTTCTTCTTCTTCTTCTTCTTCTACATGCACAGACTTTAGTTTTTATGTTTCAGGCTAATGAGAGTTTCTTAAGCTTTTCACAGTGACTGAAATCTTTATGTTGCCAGACTTTTGTCCCAGTGTTTTCCCCCAAACACTTCAGTACACTTTCTTTGAATATTCTCTCACTTTTTTGGTTTCCAGAAGGCTACTGCACTCTTTACAGTACCCAAACCCTTCTCTTGAAATACCAGTACTCATCTTGAGTTTTTAACTGACTCTTAAGCTCTCTAAAGCCAGTTTCTAACCACACCAGACCAGGGATCCCTGCTATCACTCTGTTTAGACTGGGTAGGGAAATTCCTTCTCTCTCTAGAAGATCTATTCCCATTCTTTGGCCCAAATGGGAGTCTTTGTCTACTTTCTCAAACTTCCTTGCCAATTTCCCCCCATCCATCCATCTATGTTAAAACTGCTCTCAGCTAAGGGCTGAAATCAGACTGAATTCTCCTCAGCATCCAGTTCAGAAGTCTTTCTCTGCTCAGCTGATGCTAACCAATCAGATCTCTTGGAACAGCCTGTCACTCAAGGCTCACTGGCTCTGTGAAGAATTAACCCTTCACAGTCTTTTATCTGTTTACACAACACTTTTAAGCTTTTAAAAAGTGCAGTCTGTCACTCCTGCTTTGGATTTTGAGTCCTGTGAAGAATCTTTGGGAGCCCATTTTGGCTAAAAAAAAGCTAAGTAAAACTATAACAAGCTAGCAAAATTTATTTCTCTGCTCTCTTCTTCCTATCAACTTCACCATATTGAAAAGGCAATGGAGCAATAGAGGAGTGTCTTTCACAATAGCCCCCTGCCTTGCAGTGCCAACTTTCTGGTCTGGGAAGTCCTTTTTATGCTTTTCGGGGAAAGGAGCTGTCCTTGCTCCCTCTGGGCCTCATATAACAATACCACTTCTTCTCTCAGGAAGATTGGGTGGCCACTGCCACATACTCTTCAGGGGGCAGATCTTGACACAAGGATGTAAATGTTTTAACTAAATAAATTGTTGGCTTGATGGTTTTGCATTCAGAAGTCCCCAAGTAATTCCTGGGATCTCCAGTTAAAGGTTCAGAGGTAGTCAGTGAGGCCCAGGAGAGCCGTTGTGAGTCAGAGTGGAAAGTATTGAGCCAGACAGATCAATGGTCTGGCTTGGAACAAGGGATGTTCATTAGCAGCAAACATGAATAGATGAACAGAGCCAAGCATTGCCTGGTAAATTAAAACGCTGCCAAATAATGTCTTAAAAGTAGTAGGAGCAAAGCCAAGAGAATTAAGGGATGCAAAAAGAGAATTAAGGGGTACCTTACCACCTTCCTCTATTTGAGAGAGAAATGCATCGAACATATCTTCACTGCTGACACTGATCTGCCTATGGCCACTGGAGCTTTTCCTGAAGTCTAAAATAGAGTCACGCCGATGATTGCCCTCCCCTGACCTGGATAGCCCAGGCTAGCCTATGGAGGCAGGCAATAGTAAACCACCTCTGATCATCTTTTGCCTTGAAAACCCCAGGGCTATTTTTGGGCAGGAATGCACAGGAATGGAGTTCTGGCTGGCTTCTGAGTTGGCCACACCTACAACCTCCCTCCCCTTTGGGTTCCCAAGGCACCGCGTAAGCCGCGGGGCGTTTGGGGAAGCCAAGCCAATCCAGAGAGGGAAGGCAGTTTAAACTGCCTCCCCTCCTCGGGTTCCCCAGGTGCCCCGCAAGCCACAGGGCACCTGGGGAAGCTGACCCTGGGAGGGAGCTGCACTGTCAGGGATGTGGCCTAATATGCTAATTCATTTCTGCTGTTGGGTATGACCTATTATGCTAATGAGTTCCTGCTGGACTTTTTCTACCAAAAAAAAAAAGCCCTAGAAAACCCTTTGGGGTCACCACAAGTCAGCTGTGCTCCTTTTCTCGTCCCAGTCCTTTATGCCTTGAAAAGGGGGAGGGGGAGGACCCCTGCTTCCTCCCCTTAACCTGCTGGAATGGAAGAAAGCTTCATATTTGGTTTCAGGCCAAGGAAAGCTTGTAGTGGATCTAGAATAACAATCTTGGCTGCCTCAGCATATTCAACCAGTTGATGCCCTTCTCTCTGTGATGGTGGAAAGTACCATCAAGTTGCACCTGGCTTATGGCAATCCTGTAGTTTTCAAGGCAAAAGACGGACAGTGGTGGTTTGCCATTGCTTTCTGCTGCATAGCAACTGTGGGTTTCTTTGATGGTCTCCCATCTACATACTAACCTGGGCCAATGCTGTTTACTTTCTGAGAACTGGCCAACCTGGGCCATCCAGGTCTAGGTGCCTTTCTCTCTATTGAGGGTTTTTTAAAATATGCAGTCAAACACAAAAACGTGCAGTTCCAGGGTAGAAGTGGCTATGTGGTTTCCAAAGAACAACTGTGCCATTCAGTAATTCAAATCTTGCAAAAGCGGTATTACATGAAGTGGTATAAAAAGTGATTGGTAATAATGTGAAAAGTTAGAGTGGCTAGATCAGACCAGTCTCCACCAGAACCCCAGACCCTGATCAAATTGGTAGTCTCTCTGCAAAGCATGCCCTGCACTGACTCCATAGATGTGTTGTGTAGTTCTATATTTCCCTTTTAAAAATCCCAGTCCTTACCCAGTGCATGAACCTTTCCCCAAATCCTTCACATTGGGAGATCTGTACAGAGAGATTTCACCCCCACGTCCCCAGCTAATACTAGAAAGGCAGGATGAAAAATAGTTAAACAAGTACATACCATTTTAAGAGAAGAATTACCCTGTGCAGGAAACAAATGTTATAGATTTTTTTTAAAAGGCAGAACATCACTCATGGTCAGTCGATTGATCAGGACAAACTTGACCAATATTAAATTTACACATAAGCCAGTGTACATCAAATAACAGCACCCTATATCTTTACTTCTACTGGTTCCAAAATATTATTCATTAGTTAACCACCCCCCACCACGTGCTCGATCTCCGCATTTACCCTGCTGTTGCTGAGATGTTGTCAAACACAGGTAACTAAAATGGAAACTTGGCAATGTGTACATGAGCTATTTCTGGAAACAACACAAGGCCAATAGTAGACTCCCGAGGAAGGGTCAGGTGACTATGCATAAACTGAGTCAAGCAACTGGGTCATGGGGAGAAGCACTGCATCCTAAAAGTTGCAGAGGTTTGCTGAATTCACCTAGACAAATGCAATTTCTTGGAATACTTAGTTTTCATATGTTGGGTTAATATCTTAAAAATATTAGCATATATCACATTTTTATCCTGCCTTGTCTCCAAGGAGCTGGAGGCAAAGTAAGTGGCTCTCCCTTCCCCATTTATCTGCATAACAACCTTGTGAGTTTAGTAAGGCTGATGGAGGGTGACTGGCCAGAGAGCTTCATAGCAAAGTGTGGCTTTGAACGCAGGGTCCCCACACCGTAGTCTGACAGTCTAACCACAAAACCCCAACCTTGTAGCATAAGCGCATGTTTTTCATAATAGGTTTCACATACACTGGAAACTGGATCCAAGAAGTACCATCAGGACAAGATTCCCATGTTTGTGTGTGTAAAGTGCCATCAAGTCACAGCTGATTTCTGACAACCCCACAGGGTTTTCCAGGCAAGTGATTAAGCAGAGGTGGTTAACCATTGGCTTCCTCTGCAAAATCTTCTTTGGTGTTCTCCCATTCAAGTACTGGCCCTGCTTAGCATCTGAGATCAAGCTATATACTGTACCATTTCACATCCCAATCCTCATGTAGGAGAAGAGAATCATTAGATCCATACACTGGCAAATTATTTTTTTCATTTAGTTATAAATTTGATTTTTAAACCACCCTCCCCCATATTTGGGGATCAGGGTGGTGTACAGGATGTAAGAGATACAACCAATCTAACTTAAAGCAAGCTGAAATAGTAAAACTAATACAGTGCCCATTCCAGATGGTGCCTTGAATAAATTTATCCTAACCCCAAAGGGGGGAGAGGGAAAGGAAGGGACAGACTAAATAAGAGCCGTTGCTGTCCTCAACCATAAGCCTGGTGGAACATTTGTGCCTTATAAGCCTTCTGGAACTGTACTAAGTCCCACAAGGCATGGATGTCACTAGCCAGAGAGTTCTACCAGGTTGGAGCACAGCCAGGTTTTTCCGAGGGGAGGGGGAGGGACTGCCAGTAGATTTTTCTCTGCTGAGCACAATGCTCTTTAGGGGTGGGGAGTACACCAGTGGAGGTGGTCCTGAAGGTACGTTGGTCCTATACCATTGAGGGATTTAAAGGTTATTACCATAACCTTGAACCGGATCCGGTATCCAACCTGTAATGTTAATTATCTGCTGATATCCAAACGTACAGCATATTTCATTTGCAAATGAGGCAGCTATTTAATTTCTGGTGCGCTCCTTGTCTCAAGTTGCTGAAACTTCACCATGCAAGGATCCCCCCACCCCCCACCTGAACTTACTGTTTTTCAGTGAGGACAAAAAAAGCTTCACATTAAAGAAGGACTTTGAGATATTTTTTCCCCAGCCTACATCACAGATGTCGCAGATGTCAGAGACTATCAGAGACAGCTGAGAGTGATGATAGAAAGCATGGTAATAGCTTTATGTTGCTTTTATGCCGCTCCCCATTCCCTAATGTACTTACTCTCTCTTCAAGAATGAATCCGGCCGCTGGCTGAGATACTTGCATCAGCTAATGCAAATGTTGCTCCAATAATTAGGCAAGTGATTGAACATTAGCAGTGGTGGCAAGATTTAGACACCAATCACGGTGTTGTTTTTTTTTAAAGGATGCTCAAATTATATTTATAAATAACTGTCGGAGTAATGTTTATCTTAAGAATAGAACCAGGGGAAGTCTTCTGAATTAAATATTTAAAGAAAGATGATTGCAATTGAGCTAATGAACAGATGTGAAGGAGACCAGCTTCTGCCCAAGCCTGTCTGCATCAGAAATGAGTGTATCTTCCCCATTTCTTTCCTCTGTTGCTCAGGTCATCCACTCCTCCTGAATGCTGATTTAGTGTGCAGAATGTGAACTCCAGACCTGGACTAGTGTAGCCCCTTTCATAGCCCCTTTATTTCCTTTGTATCTCTAGAAGATTAACCAAATAAAATGGTCTTATCGGGATGTCTAAAAATCAACGGATTTGGCACTTGGCAGAATTCTGCAGGAAGAGAATTCCAGAGATCTGGTGCCACAGCCAAGGAGTCCCTGTCTCTGTTGCTTACTCACTTCATCTCAGAGGGTGGAAGCACATGCAGCCGGGTCTCTGTAGATGATCTCAGCTGATAGGCGGTCACTAGGGATATGCACCTAAAAAGAAACTGGTATTATTTGGATTCAAATTTCAGGAAGGGCCTAAAACCAGTAGTTAGGGGTACTCAAGACCATTGATACTGTTTTGGGATTCAGGTATCAGGTTTTTTCAGGATTCCAGAATTATTTGGGTTCCTTTATTCCCTATGGGGGACTTTGGAGTGGGTGTGGAGTACCTCTTCCTCAACCAAATGAGACTAAAATTGCAGAAAATCTAGAGCTGCCTGTCCACTAAAGACTCCCCTCCCAAGTTTCAGGAAAATTGGACCAATGAGTCTAATTTTATGGGCCTCTGAACAAGGAGCCCCCAGGCATCCTACTTGTCTTTGTTGTTTTCTATGCAGCGGAAACAGGCCCAAAGCCTACAAATACAAACAGAACCAGTAAACCCAAGAGAACCAGTACCAGACTAGAGACTCCCAGGAGAACCACAGGGTAATGTGGCAAGACCAACATGTCTGTGTTAAGTGGCATTAAGTCGCTTCCTATTTATGGCAATCTTATGAATTAATGACCTCCCAAACATCTACCATTGACAGCCTTGCTCAGGCCATGGTTTCCTGCTGGGTCTTCCTCTTTTCCTGCTGACTTAAACTTTTCCTAGTAATATTGTCTTTTCCAGTGACTCTTGTCTTCCCATAATGTGACCAAAATATAATAGCCTCAGTTTAGTCATAAACTGTCAATGTCAAAACATAGAATTCCAGCAGAGAAACTTAAGCAAGGGACTCTGCTACAAGCCCAACACAACCAATATCAAATGAGAGGATCCCAGTAGAACCCAGGGCCAATGTGGCAAGCCGAGGAGAACAAAGAGCCCTTCCTCACTGGTGCTCCTCTTCCCTCCCACTTAATTCAGAAGAAACACAACAGCAATACAGCATGCATAAAATTCATTTTAGGTGCTTTTGTGAGATCTGCTCCTGCTTGTGTTAAATTGAGATGCTCATTTACTTTCCTAGCAGCTCTTGTTCCAGTGATATTCACACTTATTTTTCCTTTATGAGAGTAACACTAACAACATTTTTTGGCATCAAATTTATTTATTTTCTGTTCTAAAGTACTCCTCCCTAGCAACTGATTCTATTGTCTGGAAAACTTGTAAAATTTAAGAAAAGCAGGCCTGGGACCCTTAAAATGCCAGCCCTGGGTATTTCTGGATATTCCCAAATGCTTCCTGAATATTTTGAGAATTGATACACAGTGTTCCCAAGAATCCCAATATTGCACAGATACCTGAACATACTTGAAAATTTTTGATAAGGTAATTTTAGATACATATTTGGACTGGAAATATCCTGAAGCACTTCTCTAATTGTGGAGTGATGTCTGAGATAAGCAGGGAGAAATCCTTTCCGTTCACATCGAAAGTACCAATTATCTTCTCCAGAATGTTTCAGAGGTCAAAAACAAAGCATCCTGATTTTCCCCCCTCAGATAGTTCCTTCAGAATTTTGAGGTTCAGTCCACAGGCCCCGATGTAACCTGAGTGCACTGAGGCATTCCAGATTCCTTCTGACACGTTCTTTTGCTATCTTGACCTGAATTATTTCATCTTCTTTGCTTACATCCTTTCTTCTCATCCAGCCGCTGTTTGATTTATTGTGAAGATGGAAGGAAAGTTGTTATGGGACAATTTTGCTTTCTTGGCATTTTGCATGAACCATTCTCTTTGTCCCCACTGAGTTGTATTGCTGAGCTGAAGTGTCAAAATTTACATGTTTGATTAGGGAGAACTTTTTATTGGATGGCTAACAAAATGGAAAGTGTTTCTCTGCTTATCGTCTAAGTCCTAGACATTAATCACAGGTCTAACAGAGATGATTTTAAGGCTCCAAGGAATTGTGTAGTCCCCAAGCTGCTAGTCCATTCAGGAAAATCCCAAGCCCTGGGAACAACAGAGCTGTGCAATTCTAGAGCTTTTCTAACCAACCATAATGGAGGTGGGGAGCACCTGGACTAACTCAGCAAAAGCTCCTTTTTTAAACCTGGTTTTCTAGACTGTGTTCATATTCCAAATATTGCAATACATTAACAGGACAATGTGAAGGTAGTCAACTTAAAGCCATCAACATAAACCTGTCATGAATCACATGGGCCCCTCTTCCTTAAAGTGGAAATGTGGGAGATCCTGCTGGTTTGCTGGCAGCAGCTGGATTCCTTCTAGGCTGGAGGGTTTTTCCTCCTCTTCCTGCAAGTATTTAGCTTGGGTGGGTGTAGTGCCCTCTCGGGGCAGGGAACATTAGACCTGGAGTCCATGGCGTCTTGAGATCATGAGTCCAGTCACTGTTTCCTTATGCAGTTCCTTTATTTATCAGTCCAGACCCCTGAAAGTGTGATTCACTTCACTCACCTAAGGGTTACACTGCATTACACAGGAGAAGAGCCACAATGCTGTGACCTGCCTCCTACTCCTGCTGCCTTCACCTCCAGCCAGCCTCATCCCATTCCTCCCTCCTCCCTTTTTATAGCCCCAGCTTCACACCTGGCCCTTGAGTTAACCTTGGTCTTCTTCTCCTCTGTTCCCTTCCTTGAATCAAAACGCCTGCGCCCAGAGAGCCATTGTTCTTCCACCCAGGCTTGCTCACTGCCTCCACACCTTTCGAGCTTCCCTGGGCCAAACTGCAAATGTTGCCCTTTTGCTGAAGCTACTGTACCTTTCTGCTCTTGGTCCCACCCTGCTCTACCCAGGTGCGTCTTGCTGCGGGGCCCACAGGCCTGTCCTGCCTTGCCAGGAAGTTTGTTTGTTTGCCGCAGTGGGTCTGAGGCACAATAATTCCTGGCCCTTGGCTCGGAGCCTGGGATCTGCAGAAGTCAGCTTGGCAGCCAAGATGTGATTTCTTTGTTTCCTGTTTGTTTTTTGTAATTTGGAAGTCCACCCCTGTTATGTATTGTATTATGTGGATAGCCTGAACTGTAGAATGAGCCTGAGCTTCAGTCACAAGTGCCATAGACTCTCAGTATCCTAAAATCAGCAGCCTGATTGGCTGCCATTGTGCAATGGACCAATCAGGGAAGACTATGACTTTCGGCAAGAATAAACCGTATTGGTCCTAAGCACTCACTTATGATTGGACCTTATTGTTCTAGGGGTGTGGTTTACCAGTTCCAAACTGTATAAAGGTGGGGCTGTTATCTGTGTTGTTGTGTTCTGTTCTAATAAACTGAAACCACTGGTTGAAGAAAGAGCTGCCTGATCTCGTAACAACACCCCCTCCATTTTTGGAAGCAGTTTTGGATCTCTCTGGGGAGGAAAGCAGTCTTAAAATGCTTATATAAATAACTGCATCTTCCATTTGTGTGTGTGTGAGAGAAAGAGAGAGAGAAAGAGAATGTAGATAAGGCTTTCTGGTACACCACCAATGTAAGAACACTACACCCACGTCTGGAGCAGGGTCTCCTGGGCATAAGTGGGATGGAATGTATGGAAGCTAAAGTTTCATAAACTTTTCCCTTCTCCTGTCTCCAGTGTGACTGGAGGACAAGGTGCTTGGAGAGATTGTCTTGATATGGCCTAATCTTTAGCTCTGTTATGTCTAGGAGCTTGCCCAAAATTGGTCAGGCAAGCATTCTTGTTCTCACAGAAGCTTCTCTGGTGGGTACTTCTGGAGCCAGCTCAGGGCCTACACACTTGTCCAAACTCTTAAAAACCAGCATTTGAGGATTTTTGTACACTTCCTTCTAGTGACCAGGTCTTTGGAGAAAAAAAACCCACACAATTTTGAGAGCAGGTTATCGTAGCACAAACTGGAGGCACTTTTTGACACTGGCCAGAACAGGAGAAAGAAAGAAAGAAAATGAACTAACAGCTTCAGCTCCACATGAGAAAGTCTAAGTTTGAGCAGGGGCCCATTTTAAACGCAAGTGGGGGACCTTCAAGGACTAGTGGGGGGCATCTTATTTTTCCCTCCCCAGGTATTTCCCCTGTCCCTCTTCTCCCAAAGCCCCTGCAGCCTCTCTCCTTTTCATGCTACCTTCTTTTTCTTCCCTCTCACCAGCCAATCTATCTATGCCCCATCTTGATCTTTCCCTCCCTCTGACAGCCTCTACCTGTGACAAGTATGGTCCAGTTCTATGGTACCAGCCATCGGGATGGGCCCAGTTGTGCAGCACCAGCTGCAGGGATGCCAGTCCCCAGGTGGGGGTAGGGGATCCCCTGATTTGGCGAGCTCCTGCCTGCCCCACTCCTAAGCCCTGCCTCTAGCAGTGACCACCGGCAGCCACCCCTCTCCCTCCCTTCCTGCAATATTTAGAGGGCCCTTCCCCTGATTGGCAGAGGGGTGGCCACTGGATGCATGGCTGAACCCCTAGCGGCAAATTCGCTGCATGGAGAACAGACATGTGGGGGTGGGGTGCCGGTCCCCAATATGATGATGTCACTTTTGTGTGATGTCATCACCTGGGGACATCCCCTTCCTGCCTCCTCCAGGAATCCCCCTCAAAGCCCCCCACCGGGGATTAGGGAGGACCTGGCAACCCTAACTGGGCTACAGTTGCCAGGTCTGGGGTGGACCCTGGAGAGGACATGGCTTGGGGAGGGGAGGGAGGACCTCAGTGGGATATAATGCCACGGAGCCTACCCTCCAAAGTGGCTATTTTCTCCTGGGGAACTGATCTCTGAAGATCAGTTCTAATTCCAGGAGATCACAGCCTGGAGGCTGACAACCTTGTGCTGGGCCCAACTGACAACTTTATGCTGGGCCTTATGGATTTCCAAATCTATCTGAAGAACCTTATCAAAGGCTATCTGAGCTTCTTGAAGTCCCATGTTCTGAAGTCTGTACTGGAGGAGGTCTAGAATTTGAGGATGGGCAGTGGATGCCACCAGAAAATGTCTATAATGAAAGTTGGAGCCAAGTGGGTTACAACCTCAAAGTGGTGGTTGGAGATCTGGAATTATAACTGATCTCCAAACAGCAGAGATCAGTTTCCCTGGAACAATGGCTGCTTTGGAGGGTGAACTCTATTGAATTATATCCCACTGATGATCCTCCACTTCCCAAACTCCACCCAACCCAAACCCCTCCATCCCCAAGGTCCACTCCCAAATCTCCAGAAATTTTCCAATCTAGAATCAGCAACCCCAGCCAGCTACAATCATAAAATGTTGGAAGGTTCTGCATAATGAAAGGAATTTCCCAACAAGATGTCCTCCTGCAATGGTGGCAGCAGTTTCTTTTAAGTATTGAGTGGGAGGCGATGAATCAAACAAACAGGCTTTTATTCAAACCATTGCTTCAACTCAAAAGACAGCTCTATGAGAGCGGCACCTTAATTTATACTGTTTCCAACTCATAACCTCAAACAATGTAACTATGTACAAACAATCATATTGGACCTAAGCGAAGCTCAGCAATTGGTTACCTAGAGTGGCTTAAGGACCAATGAGAGTCTTTATTTGTTAGCCAATCAGAAAGGGCCTTTTGCATCCCAAAGTCTCTGCAAGCTGTGGCTGTAAAATAATAAGAATACAACAGTTTCTGACTGGATGCTTCCTGTGGACCCAAAGCTGATGCCCCGAGCCCCTCTAATTTATTGCATTTATTCCAGTCATGATCCCCAAATATCTATAGCTGTTTCATCCAAGTCAGTCACTACCATTCACATTTCCAGTCACTTTTTTTCTTATCAGTCAGTATCAGATCCAAGACAGATGATTGCCAAGTTCCTACTTCACCTACTGAAAAATTGCATTGTCCTCAAGAAAGGTCAGTAACCTGCTGACCAGGCTGTCTTGCACTCCCAGTGACTAATGGTATAATATATCTTTCAAAAGTGTTTATTGTCTGTTGGAAGAAGGTTTCATCCAATTCCTCTCCATGGCTGGATGCTTCTCGGTAAAGCTCCATCCTGATGTTTTTTTCCCAGGCCTTTTCCCTATGCCTTTTCCAGAAGGTTAGCTTCATTACCATGCAAAGCTAACCTGGTCTACTCAGACTCCTACTCAATGGGGCTTACTCCCAGGAAGGCATCTCTAGGACTGCACTGTTTGTTGAATTAGAAAAGAACAGTCTTGAGGCTTCTTAAATGCTAATGCCCTGAGCCTGCCTCAGTGGGGAGGGCGGGGTATGAATTTAAATAAATAAATAAATAAATAAGAGCATAATAAAATGCATCAGTCAACAGAACTCTCATTATTTCCTGTTTCCTTAGCTTTGAGAATTGTGCATGTGTAACATGCTCTGAACAAGGGGAAGGTGGTATAGCCCATTCTAGTCAGATCTTGGAAACTAAGTGGGGTCAGTACCAATGCTTCCTCTAAGCTGTGGAGCCTTGTGAACAAAAATTCTACTTTGTGAGCTACTGGCATTAAAGTTGTGAGCGAGCGATTTGGCTACTGCATAAATTAGTTTGCTCTGGAGCCATCCCTCCTGAACTAAGACAAAAATCTGTGAGCCAGAGGCTGAAAACCTGTGAGCTAGCTCACACTAACTCAGCTTAGAGGGAACACTGGTCAGTACTTGGATGAGAAACCACCAAGGAAGACTCTGCAGAGAACATCCAGTGGCAAACCACCTTGGCTTCTCGCTTGGCCTTGAAAGCCTCTTGCTCTGGTTGCTATAAGTCAATTGAGACTTGATGGCACTTACATGCGTAACATGCTCAGAATAAATTCTCACAGCCATTTCAGCACTTAGTGTCTTCTGCCCACATCAATTCATGCAAAGCCAGTCGATGTCACATAGTACTGGGGGGTAGATTTATCCAGGACTCAGCTTTTAACATTCATTTATTTAGAAAATTAATATGCTGTCGCTTCAGAGGCCTGCTTGAAGCACCTCACAAGACAGAACATGATAAAATAAGAACAGAGATGACTGAAGCATTAAGAAGAAGAAGAAGAAGAGATTGGATTTATATCCCGCCCTTCACTCACTTAAGAGTCTCAGAGCGGCTTACAAACTCCTTTCCCTTCCCCTCCCCACAACAGACACCCTGTGAGGTAGGTGGGGCTGAGAGAACTCTTTCCCAAGCTGTCCTTGAGGGAACAGCTGGTACAGAGCTATGGCTTGCCCAAGGTCATCCAGCCAGGTGCAAGTGGAGGAGTGGGGAATCAAACCCGGTTCTCCCAGATTAGAGTCCGCGCACTTAACCACTTAAAAGTCCAGCTAATAAAAACCCAGAGTGTAAAACAGAATAAAAAACCCAGAGCACAAAGCATTTAGCAGCCTCCATGATCCTCGTAATAGTTGTCCAGCTAGAAGCAGATTATAAAAACAATCATTTTTTTTTATTTGTTAGCCATGCTAATGTGGATGAATGGTAGAATGCCATAACCCAAGTCTAGGCTGAACATTTGGTGCATGTACACAGCCATAATCCTCTGAACAAGAATGTTCCAGTAGCCATCACAGCTAATAGCAGGGGTGAAAGTAAGCTGATACGGGCTGGTACTGAGTAAGAAAATAACTGAAGCAGTACTTCCCCTCTTCTGCTTCAAGCCAGTGTGGTTTAGTGATTAACAGTAGCAGATTCTAATCTGGAGAATCAGGTTTGATTCCCTAGTCCTCCATGTGAAGCCTGCTGGGTGGCCTTGGGTCAGTCACAGTTCTCTCAGAACTCTGTCAGTCCCACCTACCTCACAAGGTGTCTGTTGTGGGGAAAGAGGTTGTGATTGTAAGAGACTTCAAGAGTTCTTAAGGAAGAGAAAAGTGGGTATAAAAACTACTACTACCTCTACTTTTTCCCTACTTCTTCTGCTGCTGCTGTGGAAAGTGTTGGTAAGAAATGTAAGTTACTTTCATCCCTGCGTAACACAGCCACTGATGGGTCTGTTAACAGCCATTAGCAAGGATGGCCGCCTAGAGCCAATGTATTCAGAGGAAATGTATTTCTGAATTCTAGTTGTAGGGGAGGGGACAGTGGGCTGAAGAGGTTTTTAGCTTCCATACCCTGCTTACGGGCATTCCAGAAACATGAGGTTGACCACTGTAGGAAACAGGACACCAGATAAGATGGGCCTTTAGTCTGGTCCAGCAGTGCTCTACTTATTTTTTTTTAATGATCTTCATGTGCTGATAGAACTTCCGAGTATCACTGCTCCGGTCCCACAAAGCTTGAGTAATGCCTATCAGATCTGTGCCGCCCATGTGTCCTCTTAACTTCCAGCCCTTTTTGTCTGCTCCACATTCACCTCACATTGGAGAGAAATGATTCGGTCCTGTGCTTGTTTCCTTGCTGTGTTCAACCAGACCTTGTTGAAGCTTTCTTTGGGCTCTTCTAGATACAGATCCTTTGCTTATCTCATGCATGAATAATTACCTGGCAGGTTTATAGCTGCATCCGGAAGGGAACCTGCTCTGAAGTCTTCCAGTCGAGGTCAGTGAGTCACTGAACAAAAGGAACTTACTAGCCTTTGATACCGGAATGTGTTCATTCTCCAATAGACCTTCCTGTGGAATGTCACCCCGAATGCAAGGAAATTCCAGAATTCATGGTGTCTTTCCAGAATGGTTGTGGACACAGAATAAGGACGGGAAACAGTTGAAAACATTGATCTCGAATTATGCAGAGGGAGTAAGGTGAGAGAAAGTGCCAAAATTTACAGAATGCTGCATCTTTGATTAAGACGTCTTTAGATCCTTTGCATTTTCATACAATTAAGAATTAATATCTCTTGCCTCTTTGAGCCATTCTAGCTATAGCTATGGCCATTCTCAATTTCAGCTCATTTGGCTGTCTTCTTTATTAAGCACATGTGCGCCTGCTGTAGTAGATGCTTTTTTAAAAAAAATGTACAGTTCTATGAAAACAGCCTTCTTTTGCAACAAGGAAACAAAACTTTCTTTAATGCTTGTCATATTAGCTAGAAGGACTTGGTAGGAAGGAATATAATTGTCCTTCTTTCAAGTCCAAACTTTGTTGCGAGATTGTTATCTATATGACCTGCATTTTGGTTCTGTGATGGGTATGTGAAGGATTCTTTCAACTTCAAGGTACGAAGCAGAGTCAGCATTCGGTTGCTTCCCACTGTGGATGTGCGTTACATTAATTGCTGTGGTGTAGCCCAGTACTTTCTAATCTGACTGACAGCAGCTCTTTGGACTCATAAGGAGAGATCCCTTCCAGGCTGTGTTCCCTGGGACTTTTAATTGGAGATAACACCAGCCACTGAATCTGGGATAATTATACACATAAAATTCACTCTTTCCCATTGCATTTTTGATTTTTTTAAATTTTCATACATATAAGACAAACAATAGACATTCAAACATAGATACATAATTGGGAAAGTTTCATTGTATCGTTTTTTCCTCACACAGTCATTTGACCTCATACTGTCACTAAATAGTATGGCTGAGGACAGACTGTCAGTATAAAGCGCAAGGGAGGCGGGGCAAAAAGACCCAGCCCCAGTTGTGGCGGGGATTCCCAGTCGCACTACACTGACTGATGTGGCAGCATGCCAGAGAGGAGGCGGAATGGAGTGGTTACACTGCAGGGCCGCCCCTGGCAGCACTGAGGTTGTGCACAGCTTTGGTCCACTCTGCATAGGCGCATGGGCACATAAGGTGTAGCAGCATTGGGCAGTTGAACACGCATGGGCGGTTATGCGCATTCCTGCCGGATCAGTGGGTTCACATTACCAGCGCCTTCTGATTGCAGCTTTTTTCATCCACACTTCTGGGAAGTGGGGTCAACGTGCCCTCCATGGCTTGCCCGGGCTTTCACCTGGTACTTTTTAAAAGCAGAAGCGGATCGTTAAAGGATGGGGTGAGTATGGCAGGGGAATGCCATGCAGCTGTGGCTGTGTGAACTGGCCCACTTAATCCGCTTGAGAAAGGTGACTATATCGGGCCAAACTGTCAGTCTGAACTTGGCCTTTGTTTATTTTTTACACCTTATAATTTTAATGTATGCATTTTGCTCACAGATAGAGATATAGTTCTTATTTCTTTTTACTTTGGCTGTAAGTCTAGGAATCTTCCTCTATCCATTTATAAAACTTTGACCATGTGTCCTCAAAGTCTTCTTTGTTATTTCCTCTCAACATTAAAGTTAAGTTGTCCAAGTCTGCTGTTTCCAGTATCTTATTTATAACTTCTTCCTTTAAAGGAACTTCACTTCTCTTTCCCATTGCATTTTGATTCCCTCTAATAGGCCTTTGTTAGAGATTACTGCTGGGCAACTTCCTCTTTGCTCAGTTCAGAAATGGGTGTGGTGGATTCCCTTCCTACAAACAACTACCACTTTTTTTTTTTTTTTAATAAATCCAGTTCCAAAGTTTGGTTCCCCTCCAACACTTCCAATGGCATCCATGGACATTTGATGGGGATCAATGTATCCTTCCTCATCTCTGATTTAATGAGTCCTCGAGGCCTGTCCTATCACCTCTCAGAGGTTACCCGGAAGTGACTTGGAGCCTTCTATTACTTCCTTTATAAACCTCACTAGGAAATGATTTCCTGATGTTTAGGGTTGCCAGGTCTGTCGGAAATGCCAGCAAGGGGAGGGAGAGGACATCCCAGGAGCAGGAGGTGATATCACACGATGGGCTTACATCACCTGGAAGTGATGTAGGCATGCCAGTGATGTTGGGGATGATGTCAGCCTCAAACCATAGAGTTTTGCCCAAAAACTAGAGTGTCACTCCTTGACGTCGCCAATGTCTCTACATTGCTTCCAGGTGATATAGGCATGCCATGTTTGTTTCTGATGACATCACTGTTTGGGAGGAGGATTTCCTTCCGACAGCCAGCTGGCCAGTGGCAGGCAGGAGGCTGCAAAACCAGGGGACCCCCTGCCCCCAACTGGAGAATGGCAACCTTACTGATGTTTCCTTAGGGATGCTGTGTTTTTGTGTCAAAGCAATACATTGGAAAAGCAATGATACAGCAGTGTCTCAGATGACAAGGGACTTGGGATACATAGTGGAGCATACTGTGGAATCATCAGGTGCCCAAGAAACGCCATATGCCAGAGCTCCTTGCATCTGAGCTGCTGATGGGATTACAGTATCCTAGGCTTAAAGACTCCAGGGACATGGTGGTTCCATGGGCTTCTTGATAAAGTATGCATGTCCAAAGTGGTTTACATTCAAAATAAGAAAAAAAGAAGTTTCATAAGGAAATGGTGCTTGGTTTGTAATGTGATGACGTATTATAAACTGGAAGAATTCTCATTCAGAAACATACCTCGGCTCCCTAACTAGATGAGACCCTATGAAAGAAGTTCTGTGTAATCTCAATATACTTCAGTTGCTGGGAATTTTATCCTTGTGAACTGCAGTAGCAATTTGGGACCGAAAGAATGGTCAGGTGCAGCAAACCACCTGTACATCATTTGCTCTTTAACATACAGAAATAAACAATGTATTTGGTTTCACTGCAAACATAAAATTAGGTTATTCAGAAATTCAAAATCCAGATGAGAATTTCAGAAGCATAGGGATGTTTGGAATGTTCTATGGGTTTCTTACCTACATGTCTTATCAAAGCTGGGGTTGTGAACAGTAGCCAGGTGATACGGGGGGTGGAGACAAGGAAACAGAATTGCAGACTATACTGAATCGCTGAGCTGGGTCACCAGTTTCCGCAGGTCACCCCTGGAGAAGCAGATGTTGCGACTGAACCAAACCAATATACTGGAGGTGAGATCTGAGGGGAAGACAGGATGAGAGATCAGGAAAGCAGGAAGGAGGAGCAGTACAGCAGGATAACACAATAAGACTGGCTGTTGACCAGGATCTACAACCTCCTTTGTGGCCTTCATAATGTTTTACACAAAGGCCCAGAGCTCTTATGGTTCCTGGGCACTATCATATCTGCAGCTTTTGCGGCTCACCACACAAAAATATAGAACTCGTAATGCAAGGGTCACTAGCTTGATCCCCAGCAGTTTCTGACAGCACCCCTCTTTCCCCAAAGACCATAATACATGTGGTCAAAGGTAGATCTCTATAGAATGACCCTTAACAATCAAAGAGCTTTGCCAGGATGTTGATGTTATCACTTTCAGATCAGAATAGCATTAATGTTGTTCAGAGTAGCATTGAACTCTTATCTTCCAGTTGGTTTTCTGCTCATAAATGTGTCATGGTTGAGCCAAGAACTGTAAGCTTTCGCTGGAACCAGTGCCAAATATCTTAGGTTTCACTTGTACATCTAAATTTACTCCTTACAGACAGCTCTACTCAGATGAATCTACCAAAGGGAAGAGATGCTTTATATTGTTTCCAAACCTGTGATCATCATTTAAAAACATACATTACATAAATTACTTGCCAAAAAAATAACTTTTTCTCATTAATTGTATTAGGGGATTCCAGTATGCCATAGCTTTTACCATTTCTTTGCTCTTGGAGATAACAGGGAAAAGGAGGCCAGCTGTTAAGACACCCACATGTTTGATAAGATCAGAGTCACCAGGGAATATGGTTTGTACAAACATGCGTGAATGAAAAAGAACCACTCTTATTTGTTTTTAATGTGTACACAGAAAATGATTAAAGATGGCAGAAGAAAAGAGACACAAGTTCTTCGGCATATCAACTTGACTGGTTTCCTAAGCTTTGCTGTTGGCTATCAATGGTCTCAATGAATATATCATAAGAGCGGAAAAAGATGCTATAAAGGATGACCAGAATAATGAGGGTTTAGAACACCTTCTCTGTGAGGAAAGGCTGAAGAGGGTGAGAGATGTGTATCTGGCATAAATCGAGCTGAATAAATATCCCAAAAATACCTTGAATGAATATTATGTATTGATGTATGAATATTATGTAAGACAAATACAGATCAGAGATCTGTATTTGGCTACTGATATAGCTGAGCCTGAAAAAAGCTGATTTTATCTGGCTTTTATTCGGGTGCTTTCAGCTATACCAAAACTGAGCTGCCAGCCATTTATTCCTAAGAGCTGATGAAAAATACCAATTTTTTTTTTTTGTACACACCCCTTCACAGTTTAGGGAAAAAATACAATTAAGAGAGATTTATAAAATTATGTAAGGTATGGAAAGAGTGGATAGAAGGAACAACTTCTTCCTTTCCCAAAATTTTAGAATTTATCTATACCTGATGAAGTTGATGAGAAGCAGGTTCAGGACCGAAAAAACAAAGTAATTTCCCCCCCCCACAATTCATAACTAGCTTGTTGAATTCACAGCTACCAGACGACCTCTGTCTTGGCTGGATTTAACTAACCTGAGACAAATTCATGGAAGTCAAGTAAACCATGGTTATTTGCCAGGACAGCTTCATGAAATTTCCATATTCAGAGGTAGTATACTGCCTGCATGGTGTAGTGGTCAAGAGTGGTGGACTTTAATCTGGACAAGTGGGTTTGATTTCCTGCTCCTCCACCATATGAAGCCCACTGGGTGACTTTGGGCCAGTCACACTTCTGTCAGAACACTTGTCAGCTCCACCTACCTCACAAGGTGCCAGTTGTGGGGAGAGGAAGGGAAGGCAATTGTAAGCTTCTTTAAGCAGGGTCAAGGCTGTTTTTCTAGCAGGAACTCCTTTGCATACTGGGCGACGCACCCCTAATGTAAGCAATCCTTCAAGACCTTACAGTAGCCCCTGTAAGAAGAACTCTGTAAGCTCTTGGAGGATTGGCTACATTAAGGGTGTGTTACCTAATATGCAAAGGAGTTCCTGCTAGAAAAAGAGCCCTGAGCAGGGTATAAAACCAGCTCTTCTTCTTCTTCTGAATGCCAGTTGCAGAGGAAGCCTTGAGCCTCCATGCTTTGTTCACAGGTCTTGTAGGGACATTTAGTTGGCTACTGTGGGGCATAGGATGCTGGAGGTGGGATGCCAGCCTCCAGGTGGGTCCTAGTGATCTCCTGGAATTACATCTCCAGACTACAGAGATTGGTGCCCCTACAGAAAAGGATTGCTTTGGAGGTTGGACTTTATGGCATTGTAACCCCACTGTGGTCCCAGTCCTCCTCTGAATCCACTGCCTAATCTCCAGGAATTTCCCAACCTGAAGCTGGCAACCTTATTGGCCCTTCCCTTCCCAGTGGACAGGGGAGACCTGCCAATCCTATGAGATGGACCTTTGGACTGATCCAGTAGGATGGCTCTTATGATCTTCAGCCACCTGGTCACACCATCTCATGCAATATGATGTTATTCTGCAGGAGCCATGAAGCTTGGACCATAAAGCTAAGGGGCTGGGGGCTTTACATTTGGGTTGGGATGTTTACACATCCCAACCCCGGCGGTGGCGGCAGTGGCGACGCAGGAGGAGGCAGCAGCAGGCAGCGGTGGAGGAGGCGTGCGGTGGCAGAGGTGGTGTGCGGTGGTGGAGGAGGCAGGCAGCGGTGACAGAGGAGGAGGCAGCAGCGGAAGAGGCTTGCGGCAGTGGCCAGTGGAGGAGGAGGCAGCTGGCAGCAGCTGGTGGCAGCGGAGGCAGCGGGCAGGGGGAGGCACCCTTCCCCAAGCTCCGCCGGCCACCTGGTAAGTTTGGGGTTCCCCCTGCTTTGCACTTGGGCGCTTGAGTGCCCAAGCACCCAAAGGGGGAAAAAATGGAGGGACAGCCCTCTCTCGCAATCATTGTGAAAGAGGGCTGTCCAGATAGGCTCAATTGCGGGTTCCTCGCCTGACCACCGGGAAAATAGTTGATTTTCCTGGGGTCGGAAAATGCGGGAGGAACCTGCAACTGAGCCCGCTTTGGTGTGGGACTAGCCGTGGCTGGTGTGATCAGTCCCTTTAAATGCAGGAGGAAACAGCACTTCCTCCTGCATTAAAGGGCTGTGTGACCGCGGCCTTAGAATCACACTCTTCAAAGGGTACAATTGTATTTGGAATTGCACTGTTCATCAGTGCTGTCTTCTTCCAAGCATAAAACGTCCTTATTTTCTCTAGCACTCCTCATGTGCTTTCTTCCCCCCCCCCCCCAATACAATAAAGATGCAGGGGGACACGAGGGATTTAACTTTCATTTTACTTTTCCAAGAACAATCCTAGAGATCAGGGAGGGGATTTTTAATGTTACTGTCAGCAACAAAGTTGCACCAGACCCCACAGCATCAGCAGTGGACCAAACTCCAAAGCCCTCAATTCCCAGGCATGAATATACTATAAAAACAATGTGGCAGAAATGAAAATTGTTCCATCATAATTTCTCACTGTTCTCTTTTTGACAAAAGCCAAGCCGCTCTCATGAATACACATTTCCCGTAACCTTATACATAATGCATTATGCTGTTTGAGGAGAGCAGGGAATTGCTTGTCCCCACAAAGGGGGATTTTGAAAGTGACTGTTTGGTAAACACACCAGCCCCTTATGAGTGACTTCTATTCTTTCTGTAGTAGATTAACAATTGTAGCGAGTTGGGTTGAGAGGGTCTAGGACATGATATTATTTAACTGCAACACCTCTTCTAGTTCTCTGTCACAAATATTTCCGCCTCTAATTTCATGCTCTCCAAGGCCATTATCCTGGTTAAATCCCCAAAGGAGAATGAAAAGGAGGAAGCAGGGAACCCACATTACTAAAATGCTATCAGAAGCAATATTAAACAGTGGTGTTTAGGACCTATTGTTTAGCAAATCAAGCAGTTAGGCCAACGGCATGCAATGAAACCCGGATTAATAGTATTTTGCCACTTTAATCTGTGTTCTAATCAGACACTAAGAGTTGTTTTAGAATAGCACTGTACAGAGAAGCTTTTCCTGCCTTTGTTGATGGCACAGTGTAAAAATATGTGATGCGTTGGGGGGGGGGGGGGGAATCACTGTTATTCTTTTTAAGAAAAGCTGTGCATTCTACCTGCTTAGAAACCACAGAAGAGATACCGACTGCATAATTAATTCCTGAGCAATAGCAAAATAAGTAACTGAAGTACAGTTTGATTTCAAGTAGCTTCCCTTTTTGGCGCTCACATGGAAGAATGTCTAAACACTCTCAAGGAAGGTCAGTGATAAGAAAAAGTCCTTAAAAGTTGCCTAAAAAGTCCTGAACTTTGCTAAGTCAGGGAAGTCCCACCTGGACACTGAATTTTCCCTTGAATTTCTATTCCGTGTGCCTTGTGGTGCCTTGTGGTGGCCTTGTGGAAAGATAGTGGTGGCTAAGGACTAACAGGGCCTTTTCAGTAGTAGCACCATGGCCTGGAATGCCCTTTCAAACAAAGTCTTCCTGGACCTTTTGATCTTCCAGAACCAGACTGACTGATTTGAGAGAACTCAAGCTCAGAAGATTGGTTTGGGTTAATGGTTTACTATAATTGTATATTTCCTGGCTTTAGCAATTATTTGTCATTGAATTTGGACTTGCTCTTTAGCCGTGGTCTTTTTTTTAACATGCTTTTTTGTTATTGGGTGGGTCAATTTTTAGGTGTTTTTTTCAATTTATTGTGACCTACTGTGGAGGTTCATCTTTGGCTGGGATAGAAATGTTTTTGTAGAATGAATATATGAATTAATAGATGAATAAATGGAGACTGGGTACAAATGCTGTGAATGAATGATGGTTTATGCACTCTGCTTACTGATAGGTCCTACTTGAAATGGGCAGATATAAACCAACTGAGCCCTCTACTTTACTGAAAGAATGAGAATTTATAACTGTTTTGAAGAAGAAGAAGAAGAAGAGATTGGATTTATACCCCACCCTTCACTCATTTTGGGAGTCTCAGAGCGGCTTACAAACTCCTTTCCCTTCCCCTCCCCACAGCAGACACTTTGTGAGGTCGGTGGGGCTGAGAGAACTCTGAGACAATTGTCCTTGAGAGAACAGCTGGTACAGAGCTATGGCTTGCCCAAGGTCATCCAGCAGGTGCAAGTGGAGGAGTGGGGGAATCAAACCCGGTTCTCCCAGATTAGAGTCCACACACTTAACCACTACACCAAACTGGCTCTCTTTACCTTTAAGTGAAGGTAAGGTGAGCTATCAAGTCGCCCAGTGACTTAGGTGACTGTATCATGGGGTTTTCAAGGCAAGAGATGAGCAGAGGTGGCTTGCCATTGCTGCCTTTCTGGTTTTCCTTGGTAGTCTCCCATCCAAGCACTAACCATGGCTGACCCTGCTTAGCTTCCATGCTCCAATGAAACTGAGCTTGTCTGGGCTATCTAGGCAGCAATTATTCTACCTGCCACCTCTGAATAGACCTGAGAAGGATTCTGAGTAGACTTGTTTTGGATTACAACCCTCCATTCCTAATATTCCTGAGTTGCTATGCCAAGGACCATACAAGAGATAAAATAGGGTTGCATTTAAAACAAGCTCTAGATGATTGAAAACAATTGGCCATTTTTGAAACCACAGCAGGTTATTTGCTAGATATTGATGTTCTGAAGGGAAAAAAATAAAAGAAAATTGATTGGGATTTTAATATACCCAGGCCTGATGATATCCTCACTCAGTTGCTGTGAGAACAAAGGACATCTTGGGACAGGAGACTGTTTATTAGATTGTTGTTAGTCTTGTCTGGAACTGAGATAATAGGGCCGTATTTGCTTCTGTTTGATTGCCTATGTTGTCAATGGTTTTGGTTTCTCTCATGCATACTGCTGTCAGTGAATGATTTGTTTATTTTGCATCTATTACCTGCCACTTTAAAGCCCTTTCTGTGAAATTCTTACAAAAAGAACAGCCTTGAATGAGAGTGACTTCACGTGAGCAAAGAGAAATGGATGCAAGAAAACCAAACCATTGGAGCTGTTTCTCACACGAGGGGAAAAGAAATTGAAATGGGGATACTGAAATCAAACCAGGACAGCTGTTGAAATCTGTTCACATTCCTTGTTGGTCTTCTAGGGATGGAGACAAACCGGCTCACAAACCTTTGTTCATGATGAATTTTTGCCAGTTCGTGGTTTGAGAACTAAAAAATTGTAGCCTAGCTAAACTTTTAAGGCAGTTTGTGGAGATTCGTGGGGAACAAAAAGCAGGGGTTTAAACCCCTGCTTTCTCCACCTTTCAAAAGCCACCAAAGCAGCTAAGCAGCCGGAAGCGAAGCTGTTTATATTGGAAAGGGCTGAGCCACAGGGCAGCCTGCTCCTGTGGCTCAGATGTTTTGGGCTTTGATCAGCTGAGCCTGCTTCTACAGCTCAGCTGCTTAAAGGGGCTTTCTTGGGCAGCCAGTCCCTGGGGCTTGCTGCCCAAGAAAGCCCTTGAGACAGCTGAACTGTGTGGAGCAGGTTGCTCCATAACACTCAGCTGTTTAAAGGGGCTTTCTTGGGCTCAGCTCTGAGCCACTTAAACTACTGCTTTCTGCTCCCTGTGGAAAGCCACAGAGAGCATAAAGCGGAAATGTATATGGCTAGGTGTTATTTAAACCCCTGCTTCCTGTTCCCTGCAAAAAGCCAACGGGAAACAGAAAGCACAGGTCACACACCCATACAAACCAGTTCTGTTTGTGAACCAACCACTTGGTTCGTATAGGTTCAGTTTGTGGTTCAGCTATGAACCACAAAATGAACCACAAAAATGTGGTTTGTGCCCATCCCTATTGTCTTCCTGTGGTGAATTACCGAGGGCTTCAAGCCTTAATGAAGATAACGTTTAGAGAAAGGACCCCAGGACAAGATCAGATGGACACCTGGAGTCAGAGGACATATCTCAAGAAGTGAGGTGTTGCTTAAGACTTGGACCAGACATCTTTCAGGAAGACAACAGAGGAATAAATTGGCTGTGCAGGTGGTAGAAACAAGTTCATTTTTTTTCTTTAGTGTGCACAAAAATAATAGCATCCGGAGAGAACTTGATGTGATCGCTCAGTATTCTGCTGACTGAGCATTCCCATCTCCTGCTTCCTCAAATCCAGTAAGCCCACGGGGTCATCTAGGAAGGCATTAAGTGGCAACAGCCTGTCACTTTAATAGGTGGCCAATTTTAAAAGAATAATTCATGTTGACATATAGTGAGCATTCAGGGATTGTCGCTGCAAACATACCAGGGGGGAAAGAAAAATGAGCACAGGATGTCAATAAGTAGCATCAGTTAATGAAATGAGCTTTGATCTTTCCTATGAGTAAAGAGCTAGTAAAGGATCATTAATAAGCAATTCACAAAGGGTCTTTATACACCTCTGGAATACACATTGGGACCAAGGTCACAGATGAAGTCAATTGCACTGGTCATATATATGGTCAGATGTTTGCCTCTGTAGCTAGCCAAAAATTACTGGCGTCCTGATCAGTGGGTTCTGTCCCACCAGCTTTTCCGTTGGAGAAAGAGAGAAAATCCCTCTTAGCCACTGAAAAGGCTGTGGTGGGGACAGTGGAACTTTGGTGAAGAAAAGCCACATGGACTGGGGCTATAACGAGGAGGGGAAGAAACTGTGCGGAAAAGCTGGTAGCCTCCAACTCTATATCTGCTTTTGGATAATACAGTCTTTTGACGTTGAGCCTTGAGTCCTCTGTCCTTAAGCCAAAAATATTGCCATTGCCTGAGAAGGATGATCTCCTGTTTATGACTTCTTCCTTTTATAGGACCAACAGAACTGCTATAAATGTATCAAAATGGCAGCCCTGAATTCGACATTTACAACTCATGAAGATAATTGCAAACTGTGACTTAGGGTCAAACTACAAATCATGGCTGCCGTGGGTTTGACTTGTGGCCGCTGATGCCATTTTACAGATGAATTTCAATGTTTATAAAATGAGGGCCGGGTGGTCATGCTCCTCCCTCTTTTAAGTGCCGAGACAGTTCATCTTGATACTTGAAAAGGTGCAGAAGGGGAAAACCAAGGTTGTCCGGTCCCCCTGTGCTGCGTGCCCAACCAGGATCAGGCCCTGGCAGCATTTTTGAAATGGTCAAAATCTTTTTTAAAATGGCACTGGCAGCCACAGGTCAAATCTGTTACATGTTGTTTGGCTCTTCCAGTGCCATCTTAAGCAGAATTACACCCTTCAGAGCTCACTGAAGTCCGTGTGCTAAGAAGAAGGCAACTCTGTTTCAGACTTCACTGTTAATGACCAAAAATCAGTGAACATGGATTCATAATTTATTGCCAAATGAAATATTTAAAAGCTAGAATTTGAATTGCGCTTCTGGTTACACTCCCCCCCCAAGCTCTTAATACCCTGACACTAAATATTTTTTAATACTTCAGAGTTCAGAGTCCCATACGGTGTGTAAGGAAAGTAATATGGCCTGGACCAATAGGGAAGAAGGGGACAAAAATTTTCATCTTTGCGAGTGCATTGCACTGGATCTTATTCATGCAACTAGTTGTTTAAGCATTTGATGAGTCACCTCTTCTTCTTGTCTTTGGTTCACCAAAATAAAATGGTCCATCTTTGGCTTTTCCAAGAAGAAGAGGAGGAAGAGGAGGAGGAGGAGGAGGAGAGATTGGATTTATACCCCACCCTTTGCTACCCAAAGGAGTCTCAGAGTGGTTTACGATCTCCTTTCCCTTCCTCTCCTCACAACAGATACCCTGTGTGGTAGGTGGGGCTGAGAGGGCTCTTTTGAGAACTGCTCATGAGAGAACAGCTCTAAGAGAACTTAGGTCACACCAGCAGCTGCAGGTGGAGGAGCAGGGAATCAAAACCTGGTTGTCCCAGATTAGAGCCCATGCTCCAGTCCCGACCACTACACCGACCAGCACCTGCTGCCTCAGATCCTTCAACTGGAAAAGCCAGGGTAGATATTCTATGTGCAGAATTTGATCTAAGGACTCAACGGCGGACCACACAGAAATGGACTCAGTGGCACTTCCCCCACACCCCTTATTTTGCCACCTACAAAATGATGATTTAATTCATCTGCATTGATGCCCCTTTCAAGGTGATAACAGAATCCCCAGAAGCCTGCAGGTCATGTAGCCCTGGCAAGCAGCTGACGTTGGCACTTCCCTTCTCCCGTGCCCCAAACAAATTCCTATACGCATCTCCACTTGCAAGGAACAATCTATAGCAGCAATGTTCGTTCAGCCAAACACATGAAGTGTCATATCAAACAGCAAAGTAAAATAGGTGTTCAAATACATAGTTTCATGTGAAATGTCAGGCAGGGGAGAGAGAACTTCTAAGTGGATCGGAAGGCCAGAGGAACAAAAGAGCTACATGCTGATAGTCGGAGGAACAGTAATGGAATGAAGCCTGGGGAATTCATTCATCCCTGCCAGGAATGAACCCTGAGCAAGCTCTTCTGAAATGAATGGGGATTGCACAGGGACCTGGATGTCACATTCATTTAAATAGGGCCTACGCACCTGCAAATCACCGGACCAGGACTATTTATATAAGAATGGGGACTTGTGCCCTGAATGATTAGGGGCCCTCGGCCATTACCATTAAACGTAAAAAACAGAAACTCAACACAGAGTACTGTCCATATAAAATATTATCCTTGCCGCAAAGCCGGCCTCTTTCCTGCAAGCCATCCCGGTTTATGTCTTGACAATAGAAATGTCACCTGTGTGCCCAAAAGAAGATTAATCGCTACCTTAGCGATGCGCCTGATGTGCTTCCTGCGAGTCGCCACGGGCTGGCCGGCATGACTAGGCGCTGCCAAAGCAATTGAATCGCTCAGAAGGGCCCCGAAATGAACCTTTTAATTCCGCAGCTAGCCTCCCACTCCTTCAGAGGTGAAGGGTGCTGGCAGCGGTAATAAGATGCCAACAGGGGGATTTAACTAAAGGGTGTAAAGAAGGAGCTGAGTGATGCGCCTCTCGGAGCAACTCATAAAAGTGACAGACACATAAGTGAGTACATTTATTTGTTTATCTTCTGCAGATGGTAGCCGGCCTGCCGAGGCAGGTCTTTTGTTCTGCTGCCAGACAATACAAGTGTCAGAGAGGAGAAGTTTGTCCTTTCATACACCACCAAGTAAAGCCACGTAGAGGGGAAAAAGAGCACGCCAGGCTCCCTGGGCAAACAGCAACAAACAATAAATAGGGCATCTGAGTGCAAGCTTCATCACACAACAGCCAAAGGTGCAGGGGGAACTGATAAGGATGATTATGAGTGGCCGGCTCCCCTCTTTGCTTATCAAGCCAAGGCCGGGATTGATTGATGTCTAATGAGTACCTGCAACAAAATGGGATGTAATTTCGCACTAGAGTAACGTCAAAATTGCACCCATTAAATGTGTGCTGGGAGATTTCTTCCCACTTTCCTTTAGGTGCAGCTATTGTATGGGAATTTGGACCAATTCCACCGCTGCTTCTGAGCCGCTAGAGAGGAGCAGATACTAGGAAGGAGACTGAATGCCACAGATACATTGGTTTGAATCAAATATCCCCATTTTGCTTCTCCCTTCTGACTCCCCCAAGATCTCTATTTTAGAACCATTCTGGGTTTCTTTGCACCAAATAAACATGTGCACATTTCCCCTCAAGGTTAATATGTGCATTGATTGCATATAAATATCAAGGGGATTGGAGTTGAGGTCAGGGGCTTGCCTGCTACAGGTGGGCAAATGGCAAGCTCATCAGAGCAGCATTAATAGATCTTCCTTCCCGACTGCATACTCTCTATGAGTTAGAAATGGAGTGATTAGCCCTAGGTCATGCTTTGAATGCAAGGATTTGAACCCAGGTATTCCTACTCTACACTCTCCCATGAAACATGGGCATGTTTTAAAATTCTAAATTAATTGTCTGCTCCCTACCTTCCCTTTTCATTTCAACATAGCTCCTGAATTTTCAGATTTTCCATAGGCATCCTCCTTTAAAAATTTATACATGCAGCTGCTAATATTTTCATACAGTTAAAATGTATAAACAAAAAAGCATAACAAATCAAAGAAGTAAAGTGAAAGAGAAAAAGAAAGGAAGAAGGAGAGAAGGGAGAAATTAGTTCATTAACCGTTTTTTTAAAGGACAGTCACACATACCAAACACATATCAAACATGCCTATTTTTTTGCTGAGTCCAGTAAAAACTTCTGACACCTCTCCCCAATGCACACAATCTAGTCTCCTATATCCTATCGCATGAGTCATATCAGACAATATCAGTATCATTTCTGGAATGACATAAATAATCAAACAAGAACAAAATCCATGTAATAGCTTTTACTAGGACCTCCAAACTAACACAAAACATTGTGCATATCTTGGTAACAGGCTTGGAACTCCAACGGACCCCCTGTGGGTCCCCATATGCCCCAAACTTGGGATACCAGCAGTGATTGGTTAGAAAACAGGATCTACTAACAATTCAGTGTTTGCTCCAGAGTGCAGAGGGGTTTGGGGCATGCCTGCCGGGCCTCCTTGACCAATGAAACACATAGGGGGTGGCCTGCCTGAATCAGTGGAGGGTTTGAATATGCTTTTCCCTCTGACCATCTGCTGAGTCACATCTTCTCCTCACACTCCACTTTCTATTTTCACGTGCTCCAGGTCTTAGCGTCCAATTTGTCAGGAAGTCTTGATTCAACTCTGGTTCCTCGGCGTCTTTTTGCCTGCTGTGTCCTTTCTTGTTTCTTCTTGGCCCTTGGTTCTCTTCTTGTTTGTTTCTTGTTCTCTCTCTCTCTCTCTCCCACTTCAGTTGTCTGATATCATTTGATATCTGATATTGTTTGGTGCCCTCCAATGCCCCATGTATCCCTTGACCTAAATCCTGGCATTTCTACTCTTCAGCCTGAATAAATCTTTCCCCCTGACCTCACAATAATATGTCCTTAGCTCTTTCATATCCCCCTTTCCTGCCCTCTTATGCTCTTTTACTTACTTTTCTCATGTTTTCATCTGTACTGGGAATTAACTTTTGAAAACTTTCCTTCTCCTTACAACCCCAAAAATGTGTTGATTCTTTATAGCTTTGATACTATAGTTTTGAGGAGAGGTCTGAAGTTTGCGGGAGAGAAGGACAAAGTGTTGAGAAGCTATCTTTCTATATCTTGAAAATTACTATATGATTCTTTATTAGAGATGCCAAATGAGTGTGAATTTAAGGAAAATATACTCTTTGTCTACATAGTAATCACCACAAACACAATCCAAACACTCTGGGAACATGAGGGCTAGACAAAAGAGATACTGGGACATATAAATTATCCCTAAAGATAGTTTGTTTATTGATTTAAAACATTTATTAGCTGCCTTTCTTCCTTACAGAGCTCCAGGAGGCTTACAATATAAATAAAACATATAAAAATATATAAAACATATAACTCCAAAATTTTAAAATTACCATTTAGCACTGTTTTAATCAAATGCCGTCCTGAATAAAACTGTCTTCAGCTGCCTCCTAAAGACTAAAAGTGAGTGGGTGAGGTGCACTACCCTAATAGGTCGTGCCACAAACATGGGGCTGCCACTGAAAAGATCCTGTCTCATGTACCCATCAAATGAACGTCTTTGATTGATGGGGCAGTCCATAAGGACTTTTTCCTGTGATCTTAATTCCTGGGCAGAAACATATGGAGGAAGACGGTCCTTCAGGCTACCCCAGTTCCATGCCATGTAGGGCTTTAGAGGTAAAAACAGACACCTTGAATTGGGCTGGGGAGTGGAATGGTAGCCGGTATAATTACTGATCAGTGCAACTAATTGCTTATGTTCTGATTCTGGAATTAGTTTTGGACATTCTCCCAGTCCGTGGAGCCAGAACTGGGGAGGGAGGGTTCAGAACAATAAAGAGACAGAATGGTGGAACTTTGTTCATCCCCACATTTCTCCTTTGTACTTCCAGTTAAGAAAATACATCCTTCTATTCCCTCTGTTCCTTTTGCTCCCCCCCCGCAAATCAGAATCCTTGTGCCTCCAATACCCTTACAAACACACGGGCACATGAAGCTGCCTTATACTGATTCAGATCCTCAGTCCATTAAAGCCAGTATTGTCTGCTCAGACTGGCAGCAACTCCTCAGGGTCTCAGGCAGAGGTTTTTCCTATCACTTACTGCCTGGTCCTTTTAACTGGAGATGCCAAGGATCGAACCTGGGACCTTTTGCAGGCAAAGCAGATGCTCTGCCACTGAGCCACAGCCCCTCCCCCAAGCAGGCATTCAACATATATATGGGGAGCTCTAGGGAGGAGGGTACCAGTGGCCTTGACCATCTTTCATGCTGGAGTCCTGCCAGGTGGTAATCTGAGTTTTTTCTCTGATATTTTCCTGTGGGCATTAATCATAGCTTAATTGCCAGTACTTAAGCTTTCCTCTAAGGCAGAGGTGTCAAACTCATTTGCTATGAGGGCCAGATCGGACATAAATGAAACCTTGTGGGGCCGGGCCATGTGTGTCATAAAATGTAATGCCAGGTAGCAGAGATATAAACTTTATAAAGGACACAAACACAAATATTTTTTTTTACTTAAAATAAAAACATGCTTAAAACATTAGCACTCTTGCAATATTTTGTTTATTTAACAGTCTCTGATAACGGACACCTCTTGCTCTGAATTATTGCATCCAAATGTCTGTGCTGTTGCAATCTTGAGTATGCTGTTCAGGTGTGTATCTGTAAGCTGCAAATCTACTTTTGATGTATTGACATTCACCACAGAAACCTCATGCTCAGAGTTCTGTCTAGGACCCAGGGGAAAACATGAAATGGCTGAGTGACAGTGAAATGGCTGAGTGCAATGGCGAAGAAAGCCATGCTGCTGCAGCAACAACAGAACTGGAAGCAGGAGATAGCCAGTTCCAGTGTGGGCCTGATAGAAGCCCTCCGGGGGCCTGATCCAGCCTCTGGGCTGCATGTTTGACACCCCTGCTCTGAGGCATACTTCTCAACTTGGAAGCTCCTCTGCAAAAGGTAACACTAAGGGATGAATCTTCACAAATATAGGACTCACACAATGTTTGTTTCTCTCCTCCCAGTAGAATAATTTCCCTATCTGCAGAACAAAGTTTGAATCCAGTAGCACCTTTAGGACTCAAACATTGTTCTGCTCTTTCAGACCAATACAGCTACCTACCTGAATCTATCCCCCCCCCCCCGGATCCTGTTTTGATGCAGTCCTCACAGTGTGGGTGTGGTTTCGCCAACTTGGGCTACAGTATTTGATTCCCCCCCTCCCCACATTCTTTGCTCTTTCGGTAAATCACAGCTGCCGTCTTTCCCTCCCGTTTCCGGGAATGTATATTCTCCGCTTCAGTCATGTCGCGCGAGTTTCTCTTTCCAGGTAACCAAGATCTAATGTTTCTTTCTTACTTAACCCTGACAGAAATTACAGCCTCTCACACTGTTGTCAAGGGAGAAAATTGAAACGCTGTTGTGCTCCTTGAAAAAACGAAAGGCGTTTTGGACACATAATCAAGGTTGGGGAGACGGGGATTTCAGATGCAGGGCTATTTGGGGGGAAATCCCTGGGAATATGAACCACCCTGGTGTATCTTTAATAAGACAAAGCAGTAGGACAAAAAAGATCCAAGTGGAAAGGAGCCATGAAGCCTGTGGAGTCGGTTTGTAAGTGACAGTCCCGTTAATTGCCTTGAATGGGAGCAGAGGAGGTGAACCTGTGTTCCAATTGCAGCAAGCACATTTGAGCAATTGCCATCACCACAGACACAAGTTTATCAGAATCAGGGGATGGCTGAGCTGCCGGCTCTCTGAAAAGCGTAATCCAACTTGGCATGCTGAGACAGGAGCCTCACACCTGACTGTTCCAAGGTATAATTTGCTACATGTGGGCAGCTGAAAGAACCAAGGCGTTAACAGTACCGTAGGTACCTGTAGGATACGGAATACATGGAATGGAGCAGTCAGGCAGCATGTGGGATCCAACCTTGCCATGGCCGACTTTTCACCTTTCTCAGCCGTTTACATGGTATGTAAACAGCAGGCTGGTGATTCACAGAGATGAAAGGAGATTCAATTTTTTTCGTTTCTTTCTTGGTTGTAGCACCAAATCTTCATCTGTCTCCCTCTATCAGTATCTTGCACCAGTGGGTGAAGACTTATTTGTTTCATTTGGCAAAACCCCAATAACGGCTATTAGGCCTTCTCTGGTATTGTTTGTTTATGTATTCTTATTGAAATGTTGTTTCTCATTGTTCAAATGTTTTAACTTTTTTTTAATGCTCGCCACCTTGGAGGACCTGATTGGGTGGAAATGTGACACAAAAGCGTTTAAAAGAAATAAATACATTTCTTTTTTTTCTTTCTTTCCACGTATTGCTGACCTTGGGAATGGTTTTCGGTCCACTGCTTTTATTGCTGGTATTAGTGATTCACTTGTTTCCTTGATGCATCTTACTGCGTTGCTACGCAATTTATATGGACAAGGTACATCGTTTCTACATTAAGCATATACATAATGGTCACATACCAATGCACAAATACCACTGGAAAATGTGTATATTCAGTGGTGAAAAATGTTGGCATGGCATAAAGGACAAGAGGGGAAAGCAACGTTGAAACAGAGACCTTCAATTCGAATCAGCAAGCAAATGAGTGGCAGATCTAAAAATGGGGTGCAGAAGCTGATTTATGGTTTATGGATGATACCAAGTGAGGCACTCCCCACATGACCTTTGGCACGTGAGCTGCTCGGCACGCTTAGCTCCCTCTGTCTGTTGAATGGTAGCATGCCTGGGAAAGTTGATGGTCCTGGTATCTGCTGGCTGGGCAGGATACTTCTACTGGCTCTCCCCTGAATGAGATGGCATGAACCACCTTCTCCCTTCATGCTGTGTCACATGGGGATGTCTTCTAATCAGCTCTTCCAAGTCAGCCAGTTGATATTGCCACCAGGTCCTGATGGTGCCTCTCTGCTTGACTTCCCCTGCCCTGCTCTATCTACAGGGGCAAAGGTGTGTGGCTACACTAGGAGTTCTCTCCGACCCTCCAGTCCCAAGGCAATTGCCTCCAGTCAGTTTTTATTTTTATTTTATTTTTATTTTTCGTATTTATATCCCGCCCTCCCCGCGTGCGGGCTCAGTTCACCTTCCAAGAACAGATGGCATCTCTGGTGCCAGGACACAGCTTTTTATATAATCTCGGAGCCTTGCCACCATCAGGATGGTGTAGTTTGGTGTAGTGGTTAGGAGTGCAGACTCTAATGTGGGAGAACCGGGTTTGATTCCTCCACATGCAGCTGCTGATGTGACCTTGGATCAGTCGTAAGTTCTTTCAGAGCTGTTTTGGAAACAGCAGTTCTTGAGAGAGCTCTCTCTGTCCCACCTACCTCACAGGGTGTCTGTTGTGGGGAGGGGAAGGGAAAGGAGATTGTAAGCCGCCCTGAGACTACTTTGGATAGTGGGGGGGGGTATAAATCCAATCTCCTCCTCCTCCTCTTCTTATTATTATTAATTTTCTGCACACTCACATCACTCCTGGGATTTTGCTGACCCACTTCTAGGCAGCCACTGATACTGGTATGGCATTTGGACTGTTGCTGCCAGTCTCCCTGACTATGAATTTCTTGTCTCTCCTCTTTCATCCTTAAACTCCCCATCTTGATCTTGCTTCTGTCTTTGCAAAGGAACCTGGGGTTCTTTATGTTCGGGTCTTTGTTTGTTGTCACCATCTCCCCCCTGTAAAATGTATGCTTTTCTTCATATATGCATGTTGATTGAATTATGCAAAGGGGGTGGGGGTGCTTAATGTGATTACATGCAGGACTGAGTTGTGGGTTTGGTGGGACAGCATGTTACTGATGTTCCAGTGTGCTCCTGTGGATTGATAAATACCACCTTAAAGAATCTTTACGTTCTGACTAACCTGTGAGTCTGCCCTTTTTCACATAGTAAAAGTATTTGTGCCAATACTTTCCCATGTTATTAAAAAATAATGGCTTGTTTTATTGATTTACTTACTTCATTTATACCTTGCCTTTCTCCCAAGTGGGGAACATAAAGTGAACTACATTGTTTTCCTTCCCTCCATATTATCCTCACAACAACCCAATAAACATTAGGCTGAGAGTGTGTGACTGGTCACAGGTCACCCAGTGAGTTTCCAGGGCAGAGTGGAGATCTGTACCTGGGTGCCTCTCTAGTCATGACACCACACTGGCTGAAATACCCAGAAACATGGATTCTCCCTCAGGGTAGCTTCTCTGGAATGGGATGTGTGAGAGATACTTGTTATGTACGATTTTTTAAACTGTGTATTTATGACCAACTGGGATTTCTGTTGAAGTGTGGGGAGACTGCTTCCCTCTGTTCTGTGAATTTAAGTTGGTATAATCTCCATAAACTGGAGAGGGGAAGAAAGGAGACCATGTGTAAATTAAGTAGGGAATCGTAACTTAAAAGAATCACTGATTAGGGAAATAAGAACTGATAGTGGAGGAGAGAACAGAATAAGAGAGGGAGAATATCTCAGACTGCTACATCAGAGAGCTCCGCAAGGAATTGATCCATAAAGGACGCTAAAGTGAATGTGTAAACTGACTTGGAAGTCTCTGGAAAAATTCCTACAATTCTGGAATGAGTTTTGGAACGTCTCCAACCCCAAATTGCCGCTGAAAGGAAAACAAATGAACAGAATAATAAAGAAAATGGTGTGGTAGAAATTTTCCTTGCCTTATCGGGCAGGCCAACCTGACAAACTGGAAAACTCTGCAAGTTCCCAGCATTTGCTATTTTAACGTTTAGATACTAAACGGGGCTAAATCCAATTTTTAATCTACTTTACTTTACAGTATAGCACAAAGTAAGAGGTTAAGACATGCTTCACATTTAGTTGAAATTACTGAGTGCTGTACAAGGATTCTTTTTTTCTTAAACCTCTTATCTTCCCTGTTTACCGCTTTAGGGATTGCATTTCAGTTCACTGTCCTTATAGCATGAAAAGCCAGCAGAAGAAAAATGCTAGGATGAATGCAAATTTAAATTGTCTGTTTTACAAGTGAACGTTCTCTCTCAATGTAGGATTAAAGGACTTGTCTAGCTTCTTATTTTACTTCACAAAACTTTGGATCTGAAGGCAGAAATCTTCCTTCTGTTCCTGCCCTCAGTCCCTGCCATCGCTATATCTACTACTGAAGGGCTGGCAACTGTATGGACAATCAAATCTGCACCAACCGTTGTCATGACACGTTATGTGCTATGTGCTGTTAAGTTGCTTCCAACCTATGGTGACCCTATGAATGAATGAATGACTTCCAGAATGTCCTATTATTGGCAGCCTTGCTCAAGTCTTGCAGACTGAAGACTATGGGTGCGATCACACACGGGCATTTAAACGCGGCTCTCGTGCGCTGCTTTTTCCAGTGTGATGACTGGAACTCGGGTTTGGGGTGACCAGACATCTCTCGGCAAACCGCCTCAGTTCCGCAACAGGGCTGCATGGACTGTCCAGGCCAGAGTGCCACCCGAGCTCACTGTCCAAATCGGTGTGCCGCCCAAGCAGTGGCGCGGCTTTTTTTAAAAAAAGTTCCCTGAGCATGCGCACAAGCGCATTTACAAATCACCGCTTCCATAGAATGTGCTGTTGGTCCACCGTTGGTCACCCGCCACCTCAGACGTAAAAGTAGACATGCGCACAACGGCGATCTTTAAAAAAAAAAAAACCCAGGAAGAGGGAAGTTGAGATCGTTGCAAGTGGAAGTCCAGACGGGAGAAACCATAAAGTACTTGTTTTTGCTGGTGTTTGAAAAGGCGAGATTGAACGCGGTAGATCGCAGGAGGGGGCGCGGGCTTCAAAACGGGAGACAGATGTGGTCGTCTGGTCAGCCCTTTTAAATGTGATGGGGAACAGCAGTGAAACCTGCTGTAAATGCCCATGTGACCGCACCCTATGGCTTCCTTTATCGAGTCAATCCATATCAAAGTCAAGTTGGGTCTTCCTCTTTTCCTACTGCCTTCAACTTTTCTAGCATTATTGTCTTTTCCATTGAGTCTTGTCTTCTCATGATGTTACCAAAGTAAAATAGCCTCTGTTTATTCAGTTTAGCTTCTAGAACCCACAATTTGATCTAGAACCCACATTTCTGATCTAGCTAGCCCAGAGAAAGCCCTGGATTGTAGGAAAATGTGACTTTTGCTTCTTCTTTTTTTAAAGGGCTTATCTGGTATGAACTCTCCTCCTTCCAACAAAACCCTTTTGTTATACTCAGGGAGATTCCTCCCCTGCTCCATGTTACTGTTTTATCAACTGGATTAGATCCAGTAGTAGATTGCCTCCAGTGGAAGAGAGGGGTGCTTTTTGCCACTCTCACCCTTCTAAAACAGAGCCCCCATCCGCCCATCATGCTGTTCTTTAGGGTCACATTATTTATTTATTTATTTGATTGATTGATTGATTGATTGATTGATTGATTTGATTTGATTTATACCCTGCCCTCCCCACTTTACAGCAGGCTCAGGGTGGTTTACAGTAGCAGATACAATACAATGTTCCTCCAGCAGCAACATTTTGGGAGCAATGGGACAGAAGTGGCAAAAAAGGTCCATTCCACTAACAGGAATTCCTTCCATCAGGGGAAAATATCAGTAGTAGTAATTCAATCATCAATAAAATCCATCACAGTGCATATGAATACAATCTGATCAGGTATTTAGAATCAAGATGGCATAAACCCAATATAAAGGGGAAATTTCATCACTGGAGAAGGGGAACAGCAGGAGGAAACAAGGGAAGGGAGGGAACGGGGAGGCCATCTGGAACAACTCAGCTTTGCAGGACCTGCAGAACTGCCCTAAATCCTGCAGGGCCCTGATCTCTCCTGGAGTCTTCCACCAGGCTGGGGCCAGGGCTGAAAAAGCCCTGGCCCTCATTGAGGACAGATAGATGCTCTTTGGGCCAGGGACCATCAGTAGGTTTTGGTCACTTGAACATACTGCTCTGTGGGGAATGTACCAGGGTAGGCAGTCCCAAAAGTATGCTGGTCCCTGACTGCTAAGGACTTTAAAGGTCAATACCAGAACCTTGAATTTGATCTGGTCCACAATCTGGAGCCAACGCAACTGCTAGAGCACTAGTTGAATGTGCTCTTTAAATGGAGTTCCTGTGAAGACTCTCACAGCTGTATTTTGAAACAGTTGCATTTTCTGGATCAACCTCAAGGGCAGCCCTACATAGACAGAGTTACAGTAATCCAGTCTAGAAGTGACTGTTACATGGATCACAGTGGCTCTAAATTGGAGGGTGACAGGTATGAGGCCAACTCTTTAACCTGGCAGAGATGGTAAAATGCCAGCTTAACCACACTGGTGATCTGCACCTCCACTGAAAGGGAGGCATCCAGGATCACTCCCAAACTCTTGATCCAGTGGTTAGTGGGACTCCATTAATTCATTACTATTAGCACTAGATCTAACCTGGTGATTATTACCACTAGATCTAACCAGGAGGAGGAGGAAGAAGAAGGGTTGGATTTATACCCTGCCCTTCATTTGGAGTTTCAGAGTGCGTTACAATCAACTTCCCTTCCTCTCCCTGCAACAGACACCCTGTGAGGTAGGTGGGTCTGAAAGAGATCTGAGAGAACTGCTCCTGAGAGAACAGCTCTGAGAAAACTGTGACTGACCCAAGTTCACCCAGCTGGCTGCATGTAGGGGAGTGGGGAATCAAACCTGGTTCTCCAGATTAGAGTCTGCCGCTCTTAAACATTACACCAAACTGGCTGTGAGAAGTGAGAAAGAGAGCCAGTTTGGTGTAGTGGTTAAGTGCACAAACTCTAATCTGGGAAAACCGGGTTTGATTCCCCACTCCTCCACTTGCACCTGGCTGGTTTACTTTGGGCAAGCCATAGCTCTGTACCAGCTGTTCTCTCAAGGACAGTTGTCTCAGAGCTCTCTCAGTCCCACCTACCTCACAGGGCGTCTGTTGTGGGGAGGGGAAGGGAAAGGAGTTTGTAAGCCGCTCTGAGACTCCCTTGGGGAGTGAAGGGCAGGGTATAAATCCAATCTCTTCTTCTGTTCTTCTTCTTCTTCCTCCATTTGAAAAACTTTCCTCCATCAAAGGGAGAGTTCTCCCATTCAACAGAGACCTCTCACTTAAGCAGAAGGGAGTCCTGGATCTACCCCATAGTGTATTCATCACCGTTTTTTACTTGTGGGTATTGCTTTATCTTCTGTTTTTACTTCTTATTTGTATATCTAATAGTAAACTTGACCCCATCTGCAGATTCTTAAATCTGCAGATTGGGGCTAGGTGGACAGAAGGGAGATTTTCCTGCAAACTTGGGGAATTCCCCTAGGTCTGCAGATTTTTTTTATTAAAAACTTACTCAAAATGGAAAGAAGTTAATCCCCCCCCCCGAAGGAATCTTGCTGCACTTGAGCAGAACCACCACTCACAGCCCGGACATTTCTGCCTCTGAGGTAGTGAGACCGTGATGTTGCCTGTGGGGGTGCTGCCAGCAGTGGCTTTGTGAACAAGGGAGAAGGAGGAGCCATCAATGCCACCAGCCCTGCCATTGCACCTCTCCTCAGCAGCCTCTGAGGAAGTGATTGCATCCAGGGAGGTGGAGCCAGTAGCAGCGTGGTGGGCAGGGACAAGAAGCCATCCCCGCTATGAGGAGAAAGAAAGAAAGACAGACAGAGAGAAAGTGATGGTAAGCATTGGGGGATGGAGAGGGACTGAGAGACTGAGAGAACTCTCTGACTGGAGGAACTCTCTGCCTGAAAATATCCAGGCCCTGTGGGATTTACTAGCTTTCCATAGGGCCTGCAAGGTAGAGCTATTCTGCCAGGCCTTTGGTTGAGGACAGCGATGGTTGGCACTCTCATACCCTCCTACCCAGCCCTCCATATCCCTTCAACTCAGGGAGATGGTGGGAACAGAATATTTTTGCCATCTTAAATAAGGTTGTGTTGTCTGAATGTATATGGTTTTAGTAGGTTTTAATTGTTATTTAATGGAGTATCGTTATGTTTATTTGATGTAAGCCGCCCTGAGCCCTGCTTGGAGGGGAGGGCAGCCTAGCAAGTTGAATTTAATACATACATACATAAATACATAAATAAATAGGGGTGGGGGAGAGCAAAGACAGAGGGCGGGATAGCTGCTTCCACAAGTTTCTTGAATCTCCCCATTTGCATTACTTATTTTTGATGTTTTAGCTGATTTATGCTCACTGATCTTTGACGCTGACGTTTTAGACTGGCCATATGTTTTCTTCTGATGTTTTCCAGGAGCATGTGGACTGCAAATATTTACTCATAGTACCATTTTAATAATATTAATTATAAAAAAACCAGAGGGTTAGAAACAGTCTGTTATGAAATACTGTAACATCTGTACATCTACAAGTATACAGTTATACAGGAGACAGGACACCAGTTGACAAGATGACTAAATAGTGTCGGCGTACCAATTTTGGGGTGTCATACATGAACAGAATCAAGCCATTTCATCTGATTGCATAGCATTAAGCCAGCAAATGCCAGCTTTTATATTGTACTGAAAAGAAAATTACATGGCAATGTGCATTTTGCTGTTAATTAAAAATATGAGCCTTTGTTTACAGCTTTTGGGCTATAACTCAGGAAATGTAGTAGAAAGTAGAAAGTGTCCATAAATGTTTATGAGGGTTTTTTCCTCCTTTTCAAGAAATGGTCAGTTTTTGGGGTAAATTTTACAACACTGGGCTTAATAGTTTAATAAAATGCCTTCTATATATCTCAATTAATGCCCATGTAAAGAGGCATTATTCCTAGATTTCTTATCTGGCAACTAAAGTTAACTTTTTAATTTGTCATTCCTTATCCTTCACATGGGGGAAAACAGCACTGGGCCATCTATAGCAGAATACTCAACTGACAATGCAATCAAACCTATATTTTTCCCCCCTGGAAATAATTAGAAATTTTGCTTACTGTTGTGACAGTTGAAAGCAAGGGACGAGTGGGATGTCTCATTTCTTTTCATGTTCATTTATATTTCCATCAGTGGTTTTGGCTCTGCTTTTTGCAGATCCATTTGCACTGGATATGCAAGCAGTATGTATTATATGCAATTAGTACAATATTTGTACATGCAGTGTACAATATTTATACTTATTATGTGTAGTGATCCATGTATAAATACTACTGGAAAATGTTTTGTGAAAAACTGAAACTGGCCCCAAAACAAGGACTTGTGGTCTGTGGGTTCAATTCACACTAAGAACATAAGAGAAGCCAATGTTGGATCAGGCCAGTGGCCCATCCAGTCCAACACTCTGTCACACAGTTGCCAAAAACACCAGGTGCCCTCAGGATGTCCACCAGTGTGGCCAGGACACTAGAAGCCCTCCCACTGTTGCCCCCCCCCCCCCAGCACCAAGAATACAGAGCATCACTTGCCCCAGACTGAGAGTTCCTATCTATACTTTGTGGCTAATAGCCACTGAGGGATCTCTGTTCCATATGTTTATCCAATTCCCTCTTCAAGCTGTCCATGCTTTTAGCCGCCACCACCTCCTGTGGCAGTGAATTCCATGTGTTAATCACTCTTTGGGTGAAGAAGTACTTCCTTTTATCTGTTCTAACCCGACTGCTCAGCAATTTCATCAAGTGCCCACGAGTTCTTGTATTGTGAGAAAGGGAGAAAAGGACTTCTTTCTCTACCTGCTCTATCCCATGCATAATCTTATAAACCTCGATCATGTCACCCCTCAGCCGTCGTTTCTCCAAGCTAAAGAGCCCCAAGTGCTTCAACCTTTCTTCATAGGGAAAGTGTTCCAACCCTTTTATCATTCTAGTTGCCCTTTTCTGCACTTTTCCCAATGCTATAATATCTTTTTTGAGGTGTGGTGACCAGAACTGTACACAGTACTCCAAATGAGGTCGCACCATTGATTTATACAGGGGCATTATGATACTGGCTGATTTGTTTTCAGTTCCCTTCCTAATAACCCCCAGCATAGTGTTGCCCTTTTTCACTGCAGTTGCACACTGTCTCGACATTTTCGTTGAGTTATCTACTGTGACTCTAAGATCTCTCTCTTGGTCAGTCTCCGCCAGTTCGGATCCCATCAATGTGTATTTTTAGTTAGGATTTTTGGCTCCAGTGTGCATCACTTTGCACTTGGCCACATTGAACCCCATTTGCCATGTTGATGCCCATCCCTTTGGAGTGCCTCACAATCCTCCCTGGTTCTTACCACCCTGAATAACTTCATGTCATCTGTAAATTTAGCCACACCACAGGAAATCCACAAGTTCACATTTGAGTACTTTCAGAACTCTTGGATGTATGCCATCCGGACCCGGTGATTTATTTGTTTTTAAGTTGTCTATCAGTCGTAGGACCTCCTCTCTTGTCACCTCAATCTGACTCAGGTCTTTCATCACCCCTTCCAAAATCAGTGATTCTGGAGTGGGTAAGCACATCTCAATTTCCACAGTGAAGAAAGAGGCAAAAAATGCATTCAGCTTCTCAGCCATTTCCCTATCATCCTTCAGTACTCCTTTTACCTCTTGGTCATTCAAGGGCCCCACTGCCTCCCTGGCTGGTTTCCTACTTCTAATGTATTTGAAGGAAGTTTTATTGTTGGTCTTTATATTTTTTGTGATATGCTCCTCACATTCCCTTTTTGCCTGCCTGATCACAGACTTGCATTTTATTTGCCACAGCCTGTGTTCCCTTTTATCAGCCTCACTGAGACTAGCTTTCCACTGCTTAAAGGAATCCTTCTTACCTTTTACAGCTTCCATTACTTTGTTTGTTAACCATGCAGGCTTTTTTCTATACCTATTTGTGCCTTTCTTAACCCACGGTATATATTTTCTCTGAGAATAGGGTTACCAATGCCAGGTTGAAAAATTCTTGGAGATTTGGGGGTGGGGCCTGGGGAGGGCAGAGTTTGGAAAGGGGAGGGACTTCAGTGTGGTTCCACATTTGTTGCCTTGCCTCGAATCTAATGTCCCCTTCCCTCTCTTCCCCAGTGTGATTTCCCCTCCCTTTCCCGCCCTGGGGTGAGCAGGGTTTTTTTTTTTGCCCCCCCCCATTGTTGCATTACGACATCATGACACAACACTGATCCATCATTGCTGTGTCATGATGGTGTCGTAATGCAATGATGGGGGGAAAACAATTGCACCAGGGTGGGAAAGGGAGAGGAGAGGTGGGAAAGGGGAGGGAAAGAAGCAGAGGGGCGTTAAAGGGGTGGAGCAAGAAACCCCAATTTGTGAGTTCCCACTAGAATGCCCCGATTTCAACCCCGTGACAAAAAAAGAAACCTGAAAATCCCTGAAACGGAAGATCCAGGGGGAACGAGGATTAGATTCGGGCCAACTGCTGACCCAGGGCAGCAAGTGGGGAACTGTTGCTCTGCCGTGGGTTTTATCGGGGGATGACACCGGGTCAACCGCTGGTGTGGAATCGGCCTCAGAAACACACTGGGCATTTTCTGCTCACAATCCCAGTTTACGGGAAGAAACAGCTTCAAGCCATCCCCCCTTCTGTTTTTGTGTCTGTAGACTACCACATGGGTCCTCTCTTAACTTCACTGCAAAAATCATGTCACTGATATAGCAACACATAATTTTCATAATGGAACTCCTCAGGGTGGTTTAAGGATGCGAGAGCAGTGCAGGGGAAGGCAGAAGATGCTTCTCTATGCAAGCTGCAGTTTGAACAGACAAGGGCCAGCATGTATCCAAGAGGCACAAGACTTCCACCACATCTCTGACATAAAGTCCCCATGCTGTCCACCAACAAACAAAAGAATTTTTCAGGATGGAATGAGACTCAAAATCATCCTCACTAACACCTAGAATTAACTTGGACTTTTCATATTCTCAGTGGAGGTAATAATGGTAGATGGCAGTTGTTGATTGCTCAGCTGCTACCTTGGCCACATCTATATTTCAAGAAAACAGAAATCTAACCGAGGAACATTTTATTTCAGAAATAGCTGTCTGTGATTAGTGGGCTTTCGAACACTGTGTCTTTATAAGCAAAGGAAGCTTGCGGGACCCCCCCCCCCAAAAGTTCTAATGTATGTGTGTCATAATACTGAAGCCTGAACTGTAAAACCGCTATGGCATACTACCATAACTTACATGATATAATACAAATTAAAAGTTCATGATGATGGTCGTTTTATTGCAGAAGGCTATAAAAAAAGCAGAAAGTAGGAGAGATTAATCAATGGTTTAATGAGGATGAGGAAACACTACAAAACGAATCCGTTCTCAATATACCATTACAATTCCAAACTATGTATCATCTTTTTTAAGGACCGGGACTTTTTTATAGCTCTAGTGCTATAAAAAACTAAATCCAGTGGTATAACAGCTTCTTAGCTGGTAATAGTTCTCCATGCCATGATCTTTCTCTGCTTTCTTCCTTCAGGCAAATAAATCCATCTAAAGAAAAAAATTCAGGACGAAGCTTCACATTGCTTTATGTAGAATGAATGAACGAAATCCCCCCTACCCCTACTGCCTAGCAAAGCTTCAGCCAAGAGAGTGAGCTTGGCCGAATCAGCAGGAAAAAAAAAGATCTCTATGTAATACCATCCCTCTAGGATCTTTCTAGGCAGTCCTCTTAGAAGGCTAGAAGCCAGGATTGATCCTTTTCATAGTGTATTATCCACAACATACTGAACATAACAGCACAACCAACATCTAGTTTCTCCACTTCGGGGTTTTGCAATCCCCTAGCTGGGAATGGAATGAGCCAGGAAGGAGTGGAGCCTCTAGAGGCAGAACTGGTGCAGAACTTGTGGAAAGCTGAAGAGGGAAGCCAGACTGCCTTACAGGGGAGCTTGAACTTAATCATAGGCTCTTAACACCTTGGTTAAGGCTATGATTTATGTATGGAAGCTGGTAAAGGATGGTATTATGTACTGAGATTGAGGCAGTTTTGCAAACAAGTGGGTTTTTTATTCAGCTTGGAACACAACCCACAACGCAGGGAACAATGCAACTATATATATTTTGAACCAGCGAGGCCACACCCCCTAGCTCAGTAATGACCAATTACAATTGAGAGCTTAGGACTAATGGGATTTGTTCCCACTGAAGTTCAAAGTCTATCCGGATTGGTCTGTTACGCTACAATGACCAATCCAACTGCAGGGTTTAGAATACTGTAGAGTCTATGGAACTTGTGCCTAAAGCTCTGGTTTAGGTTACATAGCATAACACACAAGCAAATACATAACAGAGGGAGACGTTTGTTTTAAATTGTAATTTTGGAATTATTGTTTCAGAGCTGTGTCATCTAGTGGGGGGTTCATCCGGTACCCTCATTTTGGAAGCCGGTGCACAGAGAGGTCAGTGGGGGACTTCTTGACCCACCAACAAGAAAAAAAAGATGGACTTTGGGGGTGGCAGGCTGTGAAGAAGGGAGAAAATGATGGTTTGGACTTTAAAAGATCATTGTTCTGTTGAGTTATTAAGTTCTATGTTTTTGTTACATGGTGTTAAATGAAACATTTTTTAAAAAAGTTTTATTCTCTCTGAATCATTGCAAGATTCAATCCAGGTTCTGCCCCACAGAACCCACGAGCTGAGTTCACAGTTGCACTTCTCTTGATCTAGCCTGGCTCCTGTACCACTGGAGATGCTTAACAGACAGCTGTCTGACTCAGCACAGTGGTATATATCATAAGCATGACATGATAGGGATGGCACAGCTAGTGATTCTGAGGGATCTCAGTTCAGTTTTCAAAGGCACAGTAGTCTTGCTGGAAATTGCCATTTGGCAGCTCTGTTCAGCCCACTTGCCTTCAGAACTCTACTCCTCTTCAACAAATGTTTGGTTTCATAGCTCCCTCTCTATTTTAGTGGATTTTGTAGACAGGGCTTTGCCTACCCCTGTTTGCTGTTGACCTTGGATGTCTGGAGCATGGGACTTGTATCAGGATGAGGGGAGTCTGCCAACATCTGCATAGTTGTGCAAAGTGGAGATGTAGACTTCTCTGGGTTCACACTGAAGTAATAAACTGTGTCGGACAAAAGTCCCCAACATTTTCTGAGTCTGTGGGCACCTTTGGAATTCTGACCCAACAACTGCAAAATGGCTGCTGCAGGAGACGGAGCCCAACACACAGAGGAAGCCCGAGAATAGGGGAGAAGAAGGATAATTTAAAAGACACTGGGTAAGAGGGGGGAGAGAGCAAAACAAACACTATAGAGGCAGCTGCCACTGAAAGAGCGGTATTTCAATTTGCATAGCTGATCGGATCTTCAGCAGCCAATCAGAAGCCCTGCTGGGTCAGAACCCCAGTTGGCCCCACCCACTTTCTAAGAATGCTTGGTGGGTGCCAAAATAGTGTCAGCGAGCACCATGGTGCCCAGAGGCACCACGTGGGGACCCTTGGCGTAGGATATATTACAGAAAGTAATCTTGAGAATGAGGGTTATGATTAGGGTAATAAGGAACTTCACTGGAGGGATAGTCACTAAGCATCGTGATTGGAGCTGCAGCAGCCAGTCAGCATAAGAAACCCTATCCCAGCAACTGGGTCTGAGGGTGCCAGATCTCAGTTGTGTCTGTGACAGCTTAGTCCTGTGCAGGGCTATTTCTTGGGCAGGAACGCACAGGAACGGAGTTCCGGCTGGCTCTTGAGTTGGCCACGCCTACAACCAAAACCTCTGGCATGCCTGGCTACAGAGCACGCTGCCCTCCTGTTACACACAAGAGGGAAAGGCAGTATGTTAAAATGCCCTCTTTCCCTCTGGGGAGCCCCTGGGGATTTCCTTGTCAATTTCACTCCCCCCCCCCCCAGTCAGCTGAGAGTGAAATTGACAAGGAAAAGCCTCTTTCTGCCCTCCCTTCTCTAGCTGACATTTCACAGCTGCAAAAGGGCAGGCAGTCTCCCCAGCCTGCGCACCTTTCCCTGGCTTTCTGGTTGGGGGGACGGGGTGGGTAGGAGACTAGAAAGGCAATGCAACAGTGCCTTTCCTCAGCCGTCTGGTTCGGGGGGGGGGTAGACTAGAAAGGCGATGCTGAAGTGGGGTGGAGAAGCTCAGGGGCAAGGGAAGAGGCAAGCTTCCATGCCTGCCCTGTGCTTTCCTAGTCCCCCCGCCTGATATGCTAATAAGTTGTGCTGTCTGGGGGTGTGGCCTAATATGCTAATGAGTTTCTGCTATTGGGTGTGTCCTATTATGCTAATGAGTTCCTGCTGGGCTTTTTCTACAAAAAAAAGCCCTGGTCCTGTGCGACCTGATCCCTTGCTTGGTAGCTGTACTTTTCACTGTCAAGTGAGCTGTGTCTGGGTTGGGGCGGCCATGCTTCCTTCCCTGTGCATCTACATGTCACGGGGAGCTGTGTTTGCAGGTAGGGAGGCAAGCTTTCATATGTGGAGCTCTCAGGAGGGTGGTGTCTTCAGAGGCTCTGGTTTGTTCCTTCCCTTTCATGTTCTATAGGTGGGGGGCCTGCCCACATCAATATAGCATTCTGACATCAGTGTCCTGGTTATCTAAGAACCAGTGTGGTGTAGTGGTTAAGAGCTGCGGACTCTAATCTGGAGAACTGGGTTTGATTCCCCACTCTTCTCCATGAAGCCTTCTGGGGGACCTTGGGACAGTCCTAGTTCTCTCAGAACTCTCTCAGCCCCACCTACCCCACCAGGTGCCTGTTGTGGGGAGAGGAAAGGAAGGTGATTGTAAGCCACTTTGAGATTCCTTAAGGTAGAGGAAAGCAGGGTATAAAAACCAACTCTTCTTCTCCGTATGATTCCATATATGGCTGACATGGGCACACCGTAAGCAGGCTGTCTATTAGCAGGCTTTCAAGGTCTCACTATGGAGTTGCTAAGCTAACTCTGTTCCTAGAGTCCAGCAAGATCTCTTTTTGACTGTAGTGACAGAGAAACTAAGCACCTCTTGACGTACTTGGACAGGAAGACTGTGGCTTAGTGGAAGAGAGCAATCCTAAGCAGGTCTACTCAGAACCAAGTCCAATGTTATTCAATAGATCTTGCTCACAGAAAAGTGTCCTTACCATGGCAGCTGTAGAGTATCTGGCCGAGGACAGACTGGCAGTCTGGCCCGCTCTGCCTCCACTTTCAAAGTGGAGGCAGAATGGCAGTCCAGACTGCCACATCTGCCTGGAGGAGGCGGGCCGGACGCAACGTGTCCGGCGCCGCACTCCTCCCACAGCAGCCGGACAACACTTAAAAGTGGTGTCCCGGCTGCTGCGGCGCGCGTTCCACCCACTTCCAGCGGGTGTGAACGCGCGCCAGCCGGGGGAGCCGCGCGGCGTTCACTCACCACTGCAGGAAGCTGCCCGCAGTCTGGATGCTGTGGGCGGCTTCCTTCCGGCAGCGTGCGGACGCCGCGCCACAGGAGCAATTCCCCTGCCTTGTTCTGCCGCGCTGCAGAGGCACAGCAGAACTTAAGTCTGTCCTCGGCCTCTGTTTTGTATGCTGAAGGTTCCAGGTTCCATCCCAGGTATCTCCAGTTTAAAGGATCAGGTCATAGGCATTAAACAGTCCTGAGTACAAATGGTGTGGGGGGGCAGGATTTTGGCTTCAGGCATTGAGAAACATTCTTTTTAGGTGACTGATAAGATAGGGTTGACATCTGGATCTTCCAGCATCCTCTAAAATGCAACATAAAAACAGAGTGTCTGATATAGTGTTGTTCAGTTGTCAGCAACACGATTATTTCTAAGTCGGCCTTCATGCGTGCATCTAATTTAAATAATGAGAGCCTCTGCCATGCAGGTCCAAATCAACCTCTTGACTTTTGTCAGATTATTTTTTCCAAACGGCCTCATTGCTTACATTTTCCATCTCCATCTGTTTGCTACCTGTATTTACCTTCTTAGGGCAGTAACTTATCAATGTGTTAACCACAATTTTGTTGTTTCCTATTGTAGAAACTGTGCTGTGGATGTGTTAAGATGCATTTGCTTGGAAAAATTTAATTGGAATCTTCGCTGGATTTTAAAGCATCCAGTTGGTGAAACTGATCACAGATTTTTTTTTAGAAAAAAGTTACATCTTTAAATGAGTGGTGTTATCTAGATTAATACCTTTTCATTACTAGTAAACTGGCCACTACAAATAGATAATTAGCTCATTTTCTCTGTCTTAACTTACATTTTATTTGTCTAATTCACATCTTGCTATCGGTATCTCCCACACTGGCTCTTGTTGCTTAATGGAAGATGTGAGAATATGGCTCACTGGCCATGGATGGGGTCATGGCTCAGTGGCAGAGCATCTGCTTGGCATGCAGAAGGTCCCAGGTACAATCATCAGCATCTCCAGTGGAAAGGATCATGTAGGAGGTGATGTGAAAGACCTCTACCTTATACCCTAGAGAACCACTACCAGTCTGAGTAGACAATACTAACTTGGCAGCAGGGGCTGTGGCTCCATGGTATAGCATCTGTTTGGCAAGCAGAAGGTCCTTGGCATTAAAGGATTAGGTAATAGAGGATGTGAAAGATCTCTGCCTGAGACTGTCAAGAGCTGCTGACAGTCTGAGTAGACAATACTGACCTTGATGGACCAAAGTTCCGATTCAGTAGAAGGCAGCCTCATGTGTTCACTAGGCCTCCAAGGGCCATTGTTTCTGGTTAGGGCATTGGGGGTGTCTGGCAGAAAGATGGAAGTGGGTTCTTCTGGGGAGGTGGACATTAGAGAAGCTAGGTAATTAGAAGGGCTTGCAGGGCTGGGGGACCCTGAGGAATGACATGATGGGTCTGCTGTGGGGAAGGGGAATTGGTGGAAATTAGCAATTTAGTCTAGATCTAACCTATTATATCTCATAACCCCAAAGTAGTTAAACTTGAGGGTATCCTACAAATGCAGGATAATAATTGAATGCAGGATAATAAATGCAAGATAATAAATCCTACAAATGCATAATAATAATAACAATAATAACAATAACAACAACAACAACAACAATAATAATTTGATCTAATAATTGATCATTATTATTAATTAATATTAATAATTTATTATTGATTATTGATTATTAATAATTGATCTAACCTATTATCTCTCATAACTCCAAAGAGGTTAAACTCGAGGGTATCCTACAAATGCAGGATAATAACTGAATCCATCTGTTGATCTTGGCTGTTTTCTATTTTCCCCAAGAGTGTGGGATGTATATGGAATACAGACAGGGGTCATTTCGTAGAAAAAGAGGAGCGCATTAGCATAACTCATTAGCATAACTTATTTGCATATGCTACACCACCTGACATCACCGGAAGTATGTCAGAAGGCAAGAAAGAAGAGGGAGGGAAGAGAGAGAGAGAGAGAGTTGGCAGAGAGGGGACCGCTACTAATCCAAGCCTCAGAAATACCACTATTCCGGGAGGATAGCTTCAGTGGTGGCTGAAGCCTTCGGAAGGCTGGTCGGAGGAACAAGGACCTTTCCAGGGGACGGGGTCATTTTGCTGCAGCCATGACACAAGCAGGCATTCCCCCGCAGGGGGGCTGGGGGCTGGGACCAACTCCCGGAGCTGCGCTCCCCCGAGCTCCTGCTCGAAATGACCCCTGAATACAGATACCTGTTATTGTTATCACCTCACAGAATTTTTCTGTATTATAAACTGTGTTCTTTGAATTCTATCCAAATACCTTCAGAAGAATTGACACTGACGCCTTCTCTTGACTTGGAATTGACACCCTCAAGTTACGGGATTTTCAGTGTTCTCCTAACAGAGTGGTTACTATGCCCAAACGTTGCCGATCATATTATTGAGCGGCAGCATTATCGTTCTTGTGCATGCTCCCACTATGACACACAAATCCTATATGAAGAGGACCAAAGTAGTGTCGCTAGTAACCGTTGATAGTGCAACTGATTTCATGACAAAATAGAAACACAGAGAGGTGCTCTATGACTTAACTGCTTCTGCCACAGCTAAGTTTGAAGGAAAACATGGCAATCATATTGCGTGCACGATTTCTTTTTGAAATGCAGCCATGGCATATGTTTGCCCAAACGGAAGAAGCAAGCCTTAACTTTAATGATTATTTATCAGATGACGGGCCAGCCAGTTCCCTGCTCACATATATTTTGATCAAGGACAAATGGATTTTCTATATTCTGGGTTTCCCATGTAGTGCCATCCACTAGTCCTTTATTCTTGTTAGTATAATGAATTTCACAATTGGATTGTGTGCAGTTTTTGGCAGTTCTTCACTTCTTCCATTCATTTGATTCCCGCCCCCCATCTATATTTTACCATGATGATGAAATGCTGTGAAAAGGCAACTTTGCATATTTATCTTGATCATTTTGGTCCTGCTCTCTCCACCAACAGTGCTAGCGGCAGCTTACTGACCTTTACAACAATATTAATTGGGTTACCAACTTCCAGGTGGGGCCTGGAGTTCTCTTGGAATTACAACCGATCTCCAAACTACATAGATCAATTCTTCTGGAGGAAATGGAACCTTTGAAGGATGGACTCTATGGCCTCACGTCACAACTGAGCTCTGTCCCCTCCCCAAACTCAGCTTTTCTTGGGTACTGCCCCAAATCTCCAGGAATTTCTCCAGTTGGTATTGGCAACCCTAAATATAAAACATAAAAAAAAAAATACCAGCCTACAATAATCTTATCAGCAGTAAAATACACACTGCTTACAGTAAAGTTGCAGCAGACAGGAAGCCTTGGTGAACAAGTACACCAGAAATGTAGCAGGGAGGGTGATTTGTAATCAAGATGCCACCACAGAAAAGGTCCCGTCTCACATAGCCACCTACCCTTTCAATTAATGTATGCATAGGGAACAGGGTTTCAGATGGTTATCATATTAATCGGGCAGGTTCAGTATATCAATGTGTATATTGTATAGTCTGTGTGATGTAATGGCTGGAGGGCATTTTTTGAGGTTAAAATATGGCAAGCTCAGGGAGTATATGTTTGATGGTATTGTATATCAAAGGGAGGGCACCTTTTAAAGAAGTTTTTCAATAGGCACTTGGCTTTTCTGATCCATTTTCATGTATGTATGTATGTATCAATAAATATATGCATGGCTTTTTTTTGAAAAAGAGGTGCTGGAACTCTCAAGAGGGAAATGAAGTTTTCAATCTGCATACTGAAAACTCATGAACTTTAAAACATTTTTTTTAAGTATTTTGTCGAAGAGGTTCCAGAATTTTGTTCCAGCCTGTTCTCCCAGAAAAAAAGTCCTGAATATATGTTTCTATCCATCCATCCCTATAGAGTGGATCCCCAAGTAATGTCAGGCTGCGATCATACACACAATTAGACCTGACATAGGTGTGAATGCCGGGTGGATTTAAAGGGAGTAATCAGACAACAACATCTGGGAAGCACCCCGCAGCCATCGGCTACGTGTTTTGCTCTGCCGCAGAAGCAGAGTTAAAAGACACCGGGGAAAACTGGTGGTAAACGGGTTGCGATGGGCCACGAGCAGACTTTCCCTGTCCAATCACTCCAGCACATTCTCATGGCATCGAGATAGTCTGATCAGGCCATCCCGACTCCATGTCATTGTTTCCCCCTCTCACAGTAGGCGCATCATTGCAAACTCCATAGGGAGCCCTCAGTGAGAAGGTGCAATTCATTGATCCCTCATTTACGCGTATGGGGGGAAAAACAGGGCCAAAAACCCTCGACACAGTTGTCTCTGATCACACACTGACAGACTGTGCCGGCAGCTTCAAAGAGAGGTGTGATCGTGCAACTGCAGGTAAAATTCTACTGGAGGAAATAGCCTCCCCCCGGTTTTTCCGGCATGTGTGACCACAACCTCACCTTACTTATCAACTTCGGGTTATGAAATATCCCCAGAACCACAGCTTCAAGTTATAAGAGGTGCTTTTAGGTAATGCAATGTGAAGAGAGGCGTAAGTGAAATGAATTTGTCCATTTGATGCATTTGACGAGAACCAACCAAGTCTATATTGATACTTGCAGCATAAGACCAAATAACAGCAACGTTTCCATTTTGCCTTGGCTCGCCCAGAGTGAGAGTTCACAGCTGAAGCCTCTGACAAGGAACCTGTTTCAAGACCAGTGACTTTTGTACTTTGAAAAATTCATGTGGTACTGGAAAGGTCAGAAATCTTTGGCAGCATCTCCTAACGGCCGCATTAAAAATGTCTAAAATGCCATATACAGCCCTATTGCTCCAGAAGGGCACTCCGAAGATTGGGGTTCAGACATGGCGTGCATCAATTACCTTTATCGGTACGCACCCATTGTTTCCTATTATGCAGTATGCTGTTACTTGAGGATAACCATAACACTCACAGACTTTTGCTGCCTTTGGAATCCCTTCTTCAGAAGCATGAGCAGGACAGAACAATTACCTATTAGTCACATTGGTCTGATGATAGAATATGCACAGCCTGAACAAAGCTACAGTTTTTGTATTAGGCTGGAAGTTCAGATGATTTGATTTGATTTATTCAATTTCTATCCCGCCCTCCCGCCCATGCTGGCTCAGGTTAGCTTACATAAAACACTTAAAATTTTAACAATATACATCAAAATAGATTAGCAACAACATTTAACAATTAAGCAATTTTAAAACCATAAATATAATAAAGTGCTAGTATCAATAATTTAGTAATTTCAAAGTGGTAGTTGTTACACAGTTCACAGTCAGTTCTTTAGTCTTCTTAGGTCGTCTTAGGTGGCTATCCCGGGGCGAACAGGGCTCTCTCATCCAAGCTGTCAGTTGTTGTTGTTGGTGGTGGATCCAAAAGCCTGGTGGAAGAGCTCTGCAAAAGGTCTCGCAGGGCCTTGATCTCTTCTTGGAACTCATTCCACCAGAAAAGAGCCACCACCGAGAAAGCCCTGGCCCTGATTGTTACTAGCCTGGTCTCCTTGAGACTTGGGAGGGCCAGCCGGTTCTGGACCCCTGATTGCAGTAGTGGGGAAAGGCTAGTAAGTGGGGAAGTAGTGGGCTTGTAGTGGGGAAAGGCCTCAGGTATGTAGGACCCTGGCCATAAAGGGTGTTAAAGGTAAGAACCAGCACCTTGAAATGAATCCAGTATGCTATAGGCAGCCAGCGCAATGCCTTTAGCACAGGCTGGATGTGCACCCGCATAGGGAATCCCGTCAATAGCCTGGCCACAGCATTTTGCACCAGCTGCAGCTTCTGGATTTGAGACAAGGACGGCCCCATGTAGAGGGCATTACAGTAGTCCAGTCTCAAGATGACCATTGCGCGAATCACTGTTGCCAAGTCATTGCGTTCGAGGAAGGGAACGAAATGCCTGATCAGCCGAAGATGGTAAAAGGCCGATTTGGCAGTGGCTGCTACCTGGGCCTCCATTGTTAGATGACTGTTAGATGAGAACAGGCATCAAGTCAGATCCTGATTCAGTGCTTTCAGAGGGGACGAAGACTCAGTTTCGTTCCTCAAGGAAGAAGCTGAGAGCCAGGGGAAGCGAAGCAAGCCGTTTCCTTAGAGCTGGACTGAAAGGTACCATTTTGTTGGTGGAATGGCACTTCCATTGGTAGAAGAGGGGGTGATTTCTGCTAATTTGCCTTCCCTCTGTAGACCCCCCCACAGTTCTCGAATGCCCTTGACCCCCAGAGGAGTTAGCTGTGTTAGTCTGTTGCTGCAAAATAGTAAAAATCCCAGTAGCACCTTTAAGACTAAACTTGATTGTAGCATAAGCTTTCGAGAAACATAGCACTCTTCTGTCAGACCCCCAGGAGCAGAATTTCAGTAGGGCTGCAACAGATGGGAAACCCCAGTATCACTATTTTGGATCCAACCCATAGATGATGGACACATACACATGAGGATGCCTCATATTATGGTCTGCCACACTGAGCAGAGACTCTACCACTGAGCCCCAGCCCCAGACTCTGAACACGTGATCCTATGAAGCTGCCTTGTACTGAGTCAGACCTTTGGTCTATCAAGGTCAGCACAGACTGGCAGGGAATCTCCAGGACCTCAGATCTTCCTCATCACCTCCTACCCAGTCCTTTAAACTGGGGACTAAATCTGGGGTCTTCTGCAAGCCAGGCAGGTGTTCTACCCTTGACAGGGTTGCCAACCTCCAGGTGGCAGCTGGAGATCTCCCGCTATCACAGTTCATCTCCAGGTGACAGCAGTGTTCCCTCTCAGCTGAATTAGCATGAGCTCACTCACCATTTTTTAGCCTCCAGCTCACACATTTTTGTCTTAGCTCAGGAGAATGGCTCCAGAGCAAACTAATTTATGCAGCAGCCAAATCGCTCACTCACAACTTTAATGCCAGAAGCCCTCAAAGTAGAATTTTTGCTCACAAGACTCCACAGCTTAGAGATTGAGTGACAGATATCAGTTCACCTGGAGAAAATGGCCAGTTTGGAATGTGTTACCCCACTGAAGTCCCTCCTCTTCTCAAACCCACTCTCCTCAGGCTCCCCCTCCAAAAAAAATCTCCAGGCATTTCCCAACCTGGAGCTGGCAGCCCTAACCCCTGAGCCACAGCTCTCCTGGGTCACTTGATATGTAATAATCTTTCAGTCTCTCTCAAGCTATGTTAACATCTGATTAGGGAAAGAAAGCCGAACAGAGATGTTCCTAATGTGAATGAACAGTGTTGCCGATGTGTCACATTTGTCTTAAGGCAGAAGCACAAAGCACTGCATTTCTCACGCCATCTGAAGCTCCCCATTGCTTTGCATACACACACACACACAAGCTTCTAAAGATGTCCCACAAATATGTAGTTGCAACTTCCCTAGTTTGGGATATAAATCTGCATACTTCATTGCGCTTGGCTACATTACAGACTCGACATTTCCCCAGTAAGTTTTTTTTTTATATATATAATTCAAGAGTGTAAAATCAAATTCTGCACATGTGCAGAATGTGCCTTCAGATCAAGTCTCACCTTTTTGGTACAAGTCCTGGGCACAGATCATAACTTGCAGACAATAAATCTTAGGCCCCACGGTGAACAAAGAAGTCCAATAGAACAAACACCACCGTGTAATAGTTCAAATTCTTTTATTCATTTATTTATTAAATTAGATTTACTAGGCCACCCTTCCCTATGGGCAGGGCTCAGGGCGGCTTACAACAGTGTTATACAATCACATACAACTACATTAAAAACAGTCTAATAAATAACAATAGGTAAAAACAGTATATATACAACACTTAAGATGGCGGAAACTCCCTGGTCTCCGGGGGGGGGGGGGCTATGAGGAAGGAGAAACCACATGAAGAAGAGAAGTAGAAGAGATTGGATTTATACCCCACCCTTCACTACCCGAGGGAGTCTCAGAGCAGCTTACAAACTCCTTTCCCTTCCCCTCCCCACAACAGACACCCTGTGAGGTAGGTGAGGCTGAGAGAGCTCTGAGACAACTGTCCTTGAGAGAACAGCTGGTACAGAGCTATGGCTTGCCGAAGGTCATCCAGCCAGGTGCAAGTGGAGGAGTGGGGAATCAGACCCGGTTCTCCCAGATTAGAGTCTGCGCACTTAACCACTACACCAAACTGGCTCTGTGAGAGTGCCAGAAGAAGTCCAGTCACTGTCCTCAGCCAAAAGCCTGGCAGAACATCTCTGCCTTGCATGCCCTTCGGAAAGGTAGCAGCTCCCGCAGGGCACGGATATTTTCTGGCAGAGCGTTGCACCAGGCAGGGGTCTGGTGGACATAAGAACTGTAAAGACAACACACAACCAGGACATAACAACTGTAAAGACAACACACTGCAATGGTAAAGTATAGTGCAATCTCAATACAACCTGCTTCACAAGTGTGGTAAAGTCCCCAGTGGGTACCAAAAAAGTCTGAAAATCCTTTGTAACAAAAGTTCAAGAAGATTCCAGCAATTGCTATGTACTGGTTTCAATCATTTGAATTACATGGGGTTTGTTCTATCGGACAGATCATAACTTAGGTAGAACTACAAGTTATCTGGATTAGAACGTGTCCCAGAGCTGAGTCAGACAAGCTCTGTGACTGTATGGCAATTTCCCCCCAGACCCTGGGCTTGCCTGGAGCCTTACAAATTTCTGGCCAGGACTTGGACAAAACAGACGGGAAATGTATATTCTGTTACATGTGCAGAATTCCAGTTGACATTATAAGTCAGTATATAGAACGCGCTCTCTCTCAAAACAAACAAACAAACAAAAAAGCAGTTAGAGGGTTATTTAAACAGGGTTACCTATCTCCAGGTGGGGCCTGGAGATCACCCAGAATTACACTTGATCTCCAGGCAACAGAGATCAATTCCCCTAGAGAAAATGGCTACTTTGGAAGGTGGACTTTATGGTCCAATCTCTCCGCAAGCTTCTCTTTCCTCAGGCTCCACCCCCCAAATCTCCAAGTATTTCCCAACCCAGAGCTGGCAACCATATCAAAGGATGCTCATAATTACTGCTCTAACTCCAAATTGCACTGAGCATTGTTTTCCCCATCACCTCTAAGTTTCATTTCTTGCACACTGAAACTGTGTGTGGTCAGATATCACTGCAACAAGAGGAAGAAGAAAGGATAAAGTCTGGGCGTGCTCCTCATATGAAGGCCAGGATATTTGCACCCACAGTTGCAACATTTGTAGGCTTAGTTTCCCAACAATAAAAAGTAGCAAACCCCTGATGTTCTTTTTCACCGGATTCCAAGCTAAACTGTCGCTTTGCTTTCATGTGCGTTGCCAGTAGTACCTGAGGAGACTGGGTGTTGTGCTTGGCTGTGCTTGGGCTTATTTTCATGCTGAAACTATTTGACATGGCACCTCCTAATAAATGGTTTCTCAGCTCTTGAACCACAACGTTGTTTTAAAGGCGGCTTGGGGAGGAGGGGGGGTCAATCTTAAAGTGAAGTGAAGGCTACCACCATGCCTAAGTTTTACTGCTCCATCTGTAAACCTTCAAGGCCAGGGCTTCATAAACAGTGTGAACACCAACATAAACATCTCCGAAGGCACAGACAAGAGAAATACAAACTGCAGAGGGAGAGAATGTCTGTGGGGGAGAGAGAAAGTGTCCCTCGACTGCTAGGCCTGCAGTTTGTGAGAGACTTTGGCTGGTGAAAAATGGAGAAGCCAAATGGTTAATGGGGAGCCTAGTCCTGAAGTCTTTCTACTAGGTGCCTGTTTGTTTCTGGATCCAGTATAAGGTGCTGCTGCTGACCTTTACAACCCATTGTGGCCGGCTTGGGTAGCCAGCCTCCAGATCTCCTGGAATTAGGGTTTCCAAATTTGGGTTGGGTTTGGGTTTGACCCTCCTAGCTTGCTTGTGGCATGTATTATATCATCTTGGGGATAATACATTGTTTGACTCTCCATGCAGGTTTTTACATGCCACAAACAGAGACGATAGGGTTCTGAGGTAGTAGAATTGGCTTGTACCACTTCAGGTAGAAGCAGGTGTCATTTTGAGCAGGAACGCACAGGAATGCCGTTCCGGGAGTAACAAGCCCAGGAGCGGGCACATATGGTGATGCACTATGAAAAAAAGCAAAAGCATACTAACTTGATCTGTATTTTCATGCTTGTTGTAGGGTAGCTTCCCTGCAAAAACAAAGGAAACCTAAAGTGTCTTTAGTGTAAAGCTGGTTTACCAGCTCTGAGTTGGGAAATACCTGGAGATTTTTGGGGTGGAGCCTGACCACTGGGTGCTGCCTTCTGACACACTTCCGGTGATGTCAGGGGGTGTGGCACATGCAAATAAATTATGCTAATGAGCTCCTCTTTTTCTACAAAATGACCCCTGGAGAAGTTAGCATATTTGAATATCTTTAAGCGCAAATTCCTGCAAATGGAAAACTGGCACTATAATCTGTCTTCCCACCGCTCTGCAGTTTTGGCTTTGCACAAAGGATATTCTTTACCTGAGGGCAGCATTCTGCCACCTGCCACATAAATCAGCCCACCTGTAATCTGAACGGTACAGTCCAATCTTGCTCCTCAAGATTCCACTGTTTCATTCAGCTACTGATGTAGACCAGGCCTCAGTGTGAGCTTCAGTTCACTCACCCGTCAATCTATTGATTACACTTGAGTAGACATGCACATTAAACAGCAAGTCTGAACAGAAAAAGGCTGTTCCTTATTTTTAGATAGTACAAATCTATGTTGCAGCAGGCACCATCTTAGGATGGGTTTTTCCTCGTGTGTGAGATACAGCCAGTTAAAACAGAATTATGACAGAGATGTGTCTTGGTGAAATCACGTATTCTCAGTGTGGGGTAGTGGTTAGAAAGCCCTACTCAGATTCAAACACCCGTTAAGCCATGAAGCTTACTGGATGGCCTAGGCTGAGTCAATCTACCTCACAGGTAGAGTTGGCCTCCCCCACCATGGCAGGAATAGGGGCAGGGGATCCCTGCTTTTCATTTCCCGCCCTGTCTCAGACCAGGGTGGGAGATTTTTTTTTCCAAAAAACCGGATGTTGGGCTGATGGTGTGATATCATTTCTGGGGGAAACCCTGAAGCGACATCACGCCCATCTAGGAATCACTGGAAACTCTATGATTTTAACACAGAGTTTCAGGAGATTCCCAGAGAGGCATAACACCAAATTTGGTTTTTCTGGACATGTCATAACACTATCACCAACAACCCCACCCCCACCAATGTCTCCCATGGGTTGTCGCACCAAGCCTGGTAGCCCTACCCACAGGGTTGTTGTTAAAAAGAGATAATAGCCTTCATGTACTTTATCCTGAGCTCCTTTGGGGAAGAGTGAGGAACACAGGTGAATGGCAAAAATCAGGAAACTTTGTTCTCAGTGGGAAGCCAACCAAAATATTCTTTAATCTAAAGCTTAATAATATGAACCTATTTGTTCTTTAATATGACTTACACCAACGTTTTCCTCCCTGTATCAGTTCGCAAACATATAGCCCTAATTAGATTTCTTTCCATTTTTCTAGCTGCCTGTGACAGATTTCTCAGTTTATTGTTATGGCAAGAAGAGGGAAGGGGGAATCATAACAGTCATAATGTTAATGCAATACCCTCTGGCATTATTTAGCCTTAAAATTCAAAAGGGATTGTCAGCATCACAAAACTGACAAATGGTAAATAGCAAAGTACATGCACATTGATCTAGCTTCCTTTCAGTAGTTGTAGCTATATTTAGTCTAAGGCAGGAAGATAACAGCGTGAGTCACTGGTTAAAATGGCGAACTGGGATCTTGGAGACCAGTGTTCAAATCTTCACTCTGCTGTGTAAGTTTGCTGGGTGACCATGGGCCAGTCAAACACACTCAGCCTGTTGTTATGAGGATAAAATGGAGGGGTAGAAAAGAATGAAAGCCACTGTGGGTCCCCATTGGGGAGAAAGGAAAAGTATTAGGCCAAGTTCAGACTGGCAGTTTAGCCCGATAGAGGCACCTTTCTCAAGGGGATTAAGTGGGCCGGTTCACACAGCCACAGCTGTCTGGTGTTCCCCTGCCATACTCACCCCGTCCTTTAACAATTTGATCCCACTTTTTAAAAATGCCAGGTGAAAGCTGAGGCAAGCCATGGAGGGCGCGTTGACCGCGCTCCCTAGAAGTGTGGATGTAAAAAAGCTGCAATCAAATGGCACTGGTAATGTGAACCCACTGATCCAGCAGGAATGCACATAACTGCCCACGTGTGCTGTGCACTTGAGTGCTCAACCACCCACAGGGACACTTCCGGCTCGCGGAGTTAAAGCCGCGTGCAACCATGCCACCACCAGGAGACACCCTGCAGTGTGGCCGCTCCATTCCGCCTCCTCCCCAGTATGCTGCCTCATCAGTCGGTGCAGGGCAACCAGGAATCCCTGCCACAACTTGACCCAAGTCTTTTTGCCCCGCCTCCCTTCTGCTTTATACTGCCTGTCTGTCCTCAGCCTTAATAAAGTAAATTAAAGCCATAAGAACCCATGAATAAGATGGTGGAATCCAGAGGTGGTAAAATGGGTTGTACTACTTCAGACTGCAGGAGGGGGAGGGAGGATGTTATTTTTGAATATTTTGAAAAAGTGTCTCACTGTGAGTAGAAAACAAACACTGGAAGGAGAGATAGTATCTTATCTCTCTTGCTTGCTTTTTGCAGGGTGTTTCTTTGTAGGAAAGCACTGAATGGTATACATGGTGTGGAGAAAGTATTTATTACATTTTTTTCTCTCTTCCTTCCCCACTTTATCTTCACAGCACATGAACACATGAAGCTGCCTTAGACTGAACTGGACCCTTGGTCTATCAAAGTCAGTATTGTCTACTCAGAATGGCAGTGGCTGTCCAGGGTCTCAGGTGGAGGTCGTTCACATCACCTTCTGTCCTTTTAGGTGGAGATTCCAGGGACTGGATCTGGGACCTTCTGCATGCCAACCATGTGCTCTACTGCTCAGCCATGGCTCCTCCCCAACAATTCTGTGAGGTCAGTTATGCTAGGTGAGGATGACTGGTCCACAGTCATTCAGGGAGCTTTATGACAGAGTGGATTGAACCTGTGTATCCCGATTCTAGTCTGACACACTTAAGAACCACATTGGTTAGCTCTAGATATAAGTTTTATTCCCATTGTCACACAGTGATGTGGAGGACACTAGATTCAGGACAGACTAAGGCAAGACTACTTCACACATCAAAGCAAACAGCACAAGATATAGGTGATGGCCATCCCCCTTTGACAATTTTGGGGAAATCTGTTTATTTACTAAATTTTCTCACCAAGACTCAAGGCAGATTACATGGTATAAAATAATGCAGTCTAACAACATAAGACATCTAGTAAAGAATGCAATAGAACTAGGATAAAAAAATAGAACAATGAAAAAAAAGCATCAGGCATGTCATAGTGCTGAAAAAAAGTAATTACAAAAGTAGAAAGTAAAACAGTAAAAGCAAGATAACTCATCCAATAAACTGTGGAAGAGGGTACAATCCTGTTCCCTTCACAAGACCATACCTCTGATATTACAGCACTATGCTTGTGTAAATATGTCCTCCCTGAATGGTTCTTTTATAGATGCTTTGCAGGATGAAATAAATAAATAAAAAGACTGGGCATATCCATCTATTAGTAGTGATAAGCCATGATAACTACATAGAACTTCCATGCTACATGCCTTGCATAAGGTCTTTCTGAAAGTGTCTAGATGGCCACAATAGAAAACTGGAGGCTAGACTGGATAGATCTAGTTTTATTTTCTACAGAAAGTATTCAGGAAGTGTCCCTTCTGCATACTGTCCAGGAGCAGCTTAGGGAGGGGAAGAAGTTTATTTGGTTTTTACTACTACTACTACTACTACTACTACTACTACTACTACTACTACCACCACTATTTACACAGTTGAAGTTCTGTGCAACTTCTGGGGTGCCAAGGTACTGCAAAAGGTTTTGTGTCCATTCAGACCATGTCAACCACCTTTTAAAATTGCTGTTTTTACAACGTGTGGAGTGACATGACCTCGTCTACCCTAGGCCTAACACAAACCAGGTGGTGTGCATTAGAGAAGGAAACGGGGAGGATCCTGTTACAAGCAGTTCACTGCAGTAAATGAGGAACAACTGGAGCTGGACCCCCCCAGCAGGGTTCTTTTTTTAAAAAAAGAAAGAATAAAAGCCTCTGAATTGCATATCCAATTCCCACGGGTTTAACTGATAAGAAAGGCTAGCCGAAATGAGCTCTAAAACAAAGTGGTTAATGAGAGGAATGAAAGCCCTCAGCCAGCACAGGGCTTCGAAACGGCCCAAACACATCATTTGATTAGCTGCTTTCAATGAGCCCCGTAAAATAATCTTTTTAAAAAAAAAAGAAAAAGAAAACCTTTTTAATTGCAAAACAGACAGTAGAAGTCTAGAAGCTCACTGAGTGAGCCTCATATCTCCCTCATCGCTGTTTATCGACTTAGAATTGTGCAACGTGTATTTCAGAGTAGAAGGTCCAGACACCCTTAATTGTAGGGAGCTGAATCTAGAATGACCTCAGCAGGAGGGGGAATTGTGGAAAGATGGCTGCCACCTTGTAAGATCTAGGCTGAGTGTTTGTCTCTCTTCTGGGTGTAGGGTTGCCAGGCCTGGGTTGGAAAATGCCTGGGGACTTTGGGGGTGGATCCAGGAGAGGATGGGGTTTGGGGAGGGGAGGGGCCTCAGCATGGTCCAGTGCCACAGAGTCCACCTTTCAAAGCAGCCATTTTCTCCAGGGGAGCTGATCTCTGTCAGCTGGAGATCAGCTGTAAAAGTGGAGATCCCCAGGCCCCACCTGGAGGCTGGCAACCCTTTCTGGGTGGGAGGGTAACTGGGGAGAACAGCCCTTGGGCAAGACTCAAAGGGCACTTGGCCTTGATGAACTAACCTAGAGGATATCAGCCCTGGTAGTTTTTATGTACCTTTCATTTTTTCCTTGCTCTTTATTTTGTGCTATATTTATTTAAATTATTTTTGTATTTACAATTTTTATAAGCTGCCTCAGGTGTCCACTTGGGGGCGGGAATGGGATCAGGAAAAATTAAGGTTGCCAGCTCTAGTTTGGAAAATACCTGGAGACTTTGGAGGTGGATCTGGGAGAGGGTGGGGTTTGAGGAGGGGAGGAGCCTCAGCACGGTGCAATATCACAGAGTCCAACCTTCAAAGCAGCCATTTTCTCCAGGGGAGGTAATCTCTGTCAGCTGGAGATCAGTTGTAAAAGCGGGAGTTCTCCCCACCTGGAGGCTGGCAACCCTAGGAAAAATCCCTAAATAAATTAGGCATTATAAGATAGAAAGCTGATTCATTTGAAATGTGGTGTTGGAGGAGAGCTTTACGGATACCGTGGACCACCAAAAAGACAAATCAGTGGGTTCTAGATCAAATCAAGCCTGAACTCTCCCTAGAAGCTAAAATGACTAGACTGAGGCTATTGTATTCTGGTCACATTATGGTAAGACAAGAGTCACTGGAAAAGACAATAATGCTAGGAAAAATGGAAGGCAGCAGGAAAAGAGGAAGGACACAATGTGAGATGGATGGACTCAATCAAGGAAGCCACGGAGGCCCTCCGTTTGCAAGACCTGAGCAAGGCTGTTAATGAGAGGATGTTTTCTGGATAATTCATTCATAGGGTCACCATAAATTGGAAAAGACTTGATGACACTTCACACACACACACAGACAAACAGAGACACACACTGTTATCTGCTAGGCAAGCCCTTTCTGAGCTGAGATTGCTACAGAGGAAGACCAGAGCTCAGAAGAATTACCAGCTGGGCTAGCTTGTTGTGACTTTACAATGCTGCTTCCAGTTGCAAATTAGATACCTTCTGGTGCTTAACAGTGTTGCCTTTTGGAAAATGAGGGCTTGCCACATCATCGGGTGTTGGACATTGTAGGATTCTCGTGACAGTCCCTGAACCAAAGATTTGGAGCAGCAGAGAACTCTGTGAATGTGACTTTTCGATCTGCATCCCCCCTCCTCCCCCGGCATATTTCAGCCTCACCCCAATTCAAGCCTTATCTCTGGTGAGGCTTCAGTGAATCCTTTTTAAAGATCACCAGCCTTCCTCACTCTCCTTCTTTGAAACTGCAACTTCCAAATTAGCTAATCAGACCAGTTGATAGTATCAGGGAGCTGATGATGCTTTACTTCTTAGGAGCACCTCTGTAGGAGAGTAGATAAATAGTACCATTGTACGATATGTCAACACCCATCTCCAGAGCAGCCATCTCATTTTACTCCTTTATTCTATTTTGCCCCATTCTTTTCTCCTTCTCTGTGTGTGACAGAGTCAAATTCAGAGTCAAAGTGATGAAGTTTGGGATTATGAGCTATTTTTAAAGAAACAAATTCATTTCATCATTTGTAATCCTGCCTTCTGTGCCGCAGTGAAAGGTGTAAATATTATGCCACTTCTCACAACACACATACACATACATATTGCCGTCAAGTCAGGGTGGGCAAGAGGCGTTCAGAGATGGTTTGCCATTGCCTGCCTCTGCCTTGTGGCCTTGGAATTCGTTGGTGGTCTCCCATCCCAGGAGTCACCAGGGCCGACCCAGCATAGCTTCTGAGACCTGATGAGACTGGGCTAGCATGAGCCATCCAGGTCAGGGCTTCAGACCTTTATTCCCTTGGTGGTGGAAAGTGCCATCAAGTTGTGCGACCAGTTTATGGTGACTGTATATTCCGTCAAGTCACAGCTGAGATACAGTGACTCTGTTGGGTTTTTAAAGAAAGAGATGAACAGAGGTGGTTTGCCATTGCCTGCCTCTGCATAGCAACCCTGGACCTCCTCAGTGGTCTCCCATCCAAATACTAGCCAGAACCCACCCCACTTTCCGAGATCCAACAAGATTGGGATTATGAGCAACATTCAAAGAAGTTTGGAGTGAAAGTTTTTGTTTAAAGATGCACTATGTAAAAAGGTAAAGGTTTCCCTTGTTTGAAAGCCAGTTGAATCTGACTCTAGGGGGCAGTGCTCATCTCCATTTCCAAGCCAAAGAGCCAGCGCTGTCCGAAGGCATTTCCGTGGTCATGTGGGCGACGTGACTAAATGCTGAGGCACACAGAACACTGTTACCTTCCCACCAAAGCGGTACCTATTTATCTACTTGTAAGTTCTTGCTTTCGAACTGCTAGGTTGGCAGGAGCCGGGACCAGAGCGGGGAGCTCACTCCAGAGTGTTAACGGCACTTGGGTCTTGAACTGCCAAACTACTCCGGTCTGCAGTTCAGCGTCTTAACCACTGAGCCACCATGTACCTTCTAGCTAATAATGAACTGATATCAGTTCTGTTTGTTTTATTGGTCAAGTGGAAAAAAGGATCTAACAATTTATGACAGTTTAATGCATTCAGTCATTGCAACATTAATCATCATTCGTCAGATTCTACCAGAATTATGTGACCCCAGGCAAGGTACGCCCATCACTTCCTGAGCCCATGCTGCCCCTGGCCAGGACGAGGAGGTGACATCAGCCACTTCTGCACAGATTGATACACAGTGGCAGGCAATGGCAAACCACCTCTGTTCATCTCATGCCTTGAACACCCTACATGGTCGCTATAAGCAAGCTGAGACTTGATAACACTTCCCACCACTTAGGGTTGCCAACTCCAGGTTGGGAAATCCTGGCAATTTGGGGGGAGGATGTTGGGTAGAGTGGGGACTGGAGAGGGGGAGAACCTGAGCAAGTATAGTGCCATAGAGGCCATCCTCCAAAGCTGCCATTTTTTGTAGGGGAACCGATCTCTGTCTTCTGGAGATCAGTTGTAATTCTGGGAGATCTCCAGACCCCACCTGGAGGACGGCAACCCTGTTACCATCCTTAAGTTGTGCATTACTTAATGTATGTCAAAAAAACCCCTGATAAATAACATGGGAAAAATACATACATTTTACTCATTTTAATGGAGGCGGGAGATCAGTATGAAGATCAGGACATGCCACAAGAAATAAAGAATCACATCTTTGAAATCCACAGATTTAAGTGAGGATTTTTCTGGTCCAAATATCTGGAACTAGAAGCCCCAAATCCTGTCTAGATACAATGTGTGGACAAATTCCTGTTAGACAGATGCCACTTTCTGCCACCCTATGGCACGATTTCCCCCCCCCCCCCCCCGCCGCATTATACTTGCCAAGAATAGCTTCTTGGAAACACAACCCGAGCTTCAAATGCAAACCGCGACTGAATTCCAAATAAGATTATTTGTACAGATTTCTCATCCATTTTCTTAGCCGTGGCCAGATCTGTCTCAAATGACTTCCTCTAGACTCTCTTCAAAGGAGGCTGTATTTTTCCAGCATTTTAAATTTGGTTGCTAACTTTCATATTGGAACAAATAGCAGGGGCATATTATTATTTTTTTTTGCCAATGAAAAAATAAACAGAGTTCAAAAGTTGGAATCTGATTTATATGCCTCTGAGCAGGATGGAGTCTAAAGGCTTGAACTTATTATAGCCATGTAAGGTGTTTCCTGATGTTAGATGTGCAGACAGGCTGGTGTTGAGGGAGGTTGTCAGCTCAGCGGGAGAAGAATGTAAGTGGGCCGGAGGCCTCCCTGCTAATGCAAAGCAGATTCTTAATAATAGTTCCGCAGCAGAGGGGCTTTCTCATGGAATGTGGTACGCTCAGTCATCCTTGCTTCTTATCCTTGAACTGGGGATGGTTTTGAATTTCTCATCACCCATGGTTCAAACCCCCCCAAGTCTTGTTTCAATTTGCCTTTCTTTTGTGCAGCTCAAATCCATGATTCCCTGCCCCCCTCATAAAATATAGACATTTTTCACCATTGTTTGGGCAGGAATAAACCATCTTTGTGCATTATGGCAAATTAGATGTATAAAGGATCAACATGGTTAAAATGTCAGCCAGCATGGTGTAGCGGTTAGTGTGTCAGACTAGGATTGGGAAGACCCGAGTTCAAACCCCCGCTCATGCCATGGAAGCTTGCTGGGTGATCTTGGGAAAGTCACACTCTCTCAGCTTCACCTACCTTCCAGGGTTGTTGCGAAAATAAAATGGAAGAGAGGAGAACATCATAAGCTGCTTGGGGTCCCTGTTTTAGAGAAAGGTGGGGTATAACTGACGTTAAACAAAGTAAAGAAATATGCAGCTACTGCATAAACTGGACACAAAACCAATACAGCATACAAACCAATAAATAGAACCATCAGCAACCAGCACTTAATGGAAAAAGCCAGTTTGGTAAAGTGGTTACAAGCGTGGACTCTAATCTGGGAGAACCGGGTTTGATTCCCCACTCCTCCACGTGCAGCTGCTGGTGTGACCTCGGGTCAGTCACAAGTCTTGGAGCTGTTCTCTCAAGAGCAGTCCTTGAGAGAGCTCTCTTAGCACCACCTACCTCACAGGGTGTCTGTTGTGGTGAGCATGGGCGTCAACTACGGGGGGGCTCGAGGGCTCGAGCCCCCCCCCTGAAATTTCCCGGGAGGGGCTCAGCCACCCCCGGCAAAATGGAGCGCCCACCGGTGGCCAGTCAGCCGGCCGTCGCCGCCTCTCCTTCCCCCCCACCCCCGGCCTGCCCTCCTGCCTCCCTGGGGCAGGGGGGGAGAGAGGCGGCGATGGCCAGCTGACTGGCCACCGGCGGGCGCTCCATTTTGCCGGGGGTGGCTGAGCCCCCCCCCCGGGAAATTTTGGCACGCGAGCCTCCCCGGCTGGGTGTGCTTTCTGGGGGCTGCCACAGGAGGATGCTGTTCGCCCCTTCGCAGCTGGCGCGGCTGGAGGCAGTCTTCTGCGTGAACAACTACCCCGACATCTCGGCGCGAGAGCAGCTGGCGGCTGAGACCGGCCTGCCTAAATCGCAGATTCAGGTGAGTGGCGGCAGGGAGGGAGGCGGGCTGGTGGGCTGGGTGGGGGGAGCCCAGAGGACTTCCTGTCCCATCCTGTCCCGTCCCGTCAGCCTAGTCGAGGGGCCTCGACTCGCTAGGAAGCCCACCCACTCCCCTCGGAGCCAAGCGCCTGAGGCTTGCATCGACTGGCAGCCTGGTTGTGAGCCCGGAGGGGGGGGGGGGAAGAGAGGTCCTCCTAGGCGCTCCCAGTCAGCCACCCCTGGCAGCCCGGAGGAGGATGGCTTCACCATCGCGCGGAGCCAGGGCTCTCGACCGGCGGGCAGGCATCCTCTTTCCCCGCTCCGTCGGGGACTTCGGCCGGGTTCCTTTGCGGGGCTGCTGCCTTAGACGGGATGGGGGAGCCTGCATGGGTGTCAACTACGGGGGGGGGGCTCGAGGGAAGCAGTGGCAGCGACTCCCTGGGGCGGGGGGGGAGAGTGGCGGGGACATGGTCCTGAGCGTGCGCGTGCACGAGAGAGCCCCCGCCCCCCCCCCCGGGGATTTAAAAAGTCTACACCCCTGGTGGTGAGGGGAAGGGAAAGGAGATTGTAAGCCACTTTGAATCCCCAAGTGAAGGGTGGGGTATAAATCCATTCTCCTCCTCTTCTTCCTCTTCTTCATCCTTTTCTTCTTCCTCCTCCTCCTCCTCCAATTAAAAAAAAAGAATGGAAATACTCGCTTATTCCCACTTTTAAATATTCAGCAAGCAACAATAAAGCTAAAAGAGGGAGGTAATTGCTCAAAACATTCGTTATCGTTGTCAATAATCACCCAATATAATTTCACTGCCGCAGTCTTGCCAAGAACACAGTGGATATTCACTTAATGAAGATCTGCTGACATTGCTGCAAATGCAGAGGTAGCACAAATATAGAGGAGCTATCATAGAGCTCAACAGGGTGCCTGGAACTGCCATCTCTCACCTCAGGGCTGTGTGCGTTCCCTGCTTCTCAGGACCGCATCAAGTCAATGTGGAATGTGGTACCTCAGCTTTTCTTGAAGCTTCTTTTTATTCTTTACGGGGGCTGTGAGGACCGTCTAGAGATTGGGTTGGAGCCAGATATAACCAGCAATCTCCATCATTTCCCCCTTCCCTCTACAGACTCCCAGACTCCTCCCTCACCACGTTGTTCCTCGGGGTCCCCAGTCCTCCGAGCACAGCATGTGGTAGAAATCAGTGGTCTGCGGTGGGAGGAGGAACTTCCATTCTGCCATTGGAAAATTGAGCCTGGATCCAACCCAAGGAGCAGAGGTTGTGAAAGCATAGCGCCCAACATTTCTTAGTTTAGTGCATTTTTATTCCCCTCTTCCTCCAAGGAGATGAGGGAGGCATACATGGCTCTGCCATCTTCATTTGATCCTCACAAGTACTTGGTAAGAGTATGCAGAGAGTTTCAGGAGGGTAGCCGTACTGGTCTGCAGTAGAAGAGCCCTAACCTGGGCAGCCCAGGCAAGCCTGATCTCATCGGATCTTGGAAGCTCAGCAGGGCCAATCCTAGCAAGTATTTGGATGGGAGACCTCCAAAGACTACCAGAGCTGGGAGGCAGAGGCAGGCTATCTAGCCACTTCTCTGAACGTCCTCCATGCCCCAATAGGGGTCGCCAGAGGTCAACATGACTTCAAGACATGGGTGCACACACACACACACACACACAAAATGCAAAAACAAAAAATACAGAGAGAAAGAGAGAGCTAGATTCAAGTCCAGTAGCACCTTAGAGACCAATAAAATCTTTAAGGTATAAGCTTTTAAGAGTCAAAACTTTTTAGAAGGTTAGTGGGACCAGGTAGGATTTTGGCCCAGCAAAGCTTTTGATTGACAGAGCAGATTTTTTGAAAACACTGCTTTGTTAGCAGTTGCCACTACAGCACAAGGATCGTCACTGTGTGCTGCACATAAGCAGCAGCAGTAATTTTGTGGCAGCCATTCGTGGCTGTTCCCACCACACTACGTCAGAATTTCAAAGGTGCCTATAGACTCAAAAAGGTTGGGGACCCCTGGGTTATATAATGAAAATCCCATTGGTCTCTAGTTTGGTTTGGTGGTTAAGTACACGGACTCTAATGTGGGAGAACTGGGTTTGATTCCCCACTCCTCCACTTGCACCTGCTGGATGACCTTGGGTCAGTCACACATTCTCTCAGAGCTGTTCTCTCAAGGGCAGTCCTTGAAAGAGCTCTCTCAGCCCCACCTACCTCACAGGGTGTCTGTTGTGGGGAGGGGAAGGAAAAGGAGTTTGTAAGCTGCTCTGAGACTCTGAGTGAAGGGCAGGGTATAAATCCAATCTCCTCCTCCTCTTCCTCCTCCTCCTCCTCCTCCTCCTCCTTCTTCCTGGACTTGAATTTAGCTGTTGTGCATGTAGAAAGGCAGAGACAGAGAGAATGGCTGAAGATCAAGGCCATCCACCCAGCTTCCTGTCAGAATAAGGATTTGAACACAAGCCTCCCAGATCCTAGTATGACACTCTAATCACCCCACCACGTTGGCTCAAATCAAACACACTGCTGGAAAATCCATGAACTGATCTTTTTAGAGGCTTTAAGAGCAGGCAATAGCATGAGGCCTGGATTGAAATCAAGGCTGTAACAGACTAGGAAATTAAATCTATCTCACACCTGTTTTCACCAAACACCACCCCTCTGTTATCCTTTCCTTATTATATAAAAGCCAGTTGGGGTGGCAACATTCCATGAGGTGGCAAAATAAGTTGGCTGCAAGAACTGCCACTCAGAAGGGGTCCCTGGCCACTAGCTGCATTCCCTTGCTGCGTTTCCCCAGTCCCACCCACACAGCTGCGGGCCAGTGTCTTGGCCTCAGTCTGGAGGGAGCCAGCGAAGGGGATGGACTGGGTGCTGGGTCCACTCTTCTTCCCCGCCCACTGCCAGATGGGTCTAACTGTCCCCTCAGTGCCCGTTGGTAGGCAACCAAGCTTGCTTCTGTCATTAAAAAGACAATGGACTTTCAGCATAACCCACTCTCCCGCCCACTGCCAGCTTGCCCACTTTCCAGTCAGAATAAACTGAAAATGGCTCTCTCTCCTCCTTAGCTCCACCATGGCTGGCTGGCTAATATGGTGGGCCAGTGACCATCAAACCATTCTCTTTAACCCCCTGCTGTGCGGCTGACTTTCCCTTAAGGTTGCCAATCGCCAGGTGGGAACTGGAGATCTCCCGCTGTTACAATTGATCTCCAGATGACAGAGATCAGTTCCCCTGGAGAAAATGGCTGCTTTGGAGGGTAGACCATTATACCCTGCTGAGTCCTTCCATCCCCCCCAATTGCTGCCCTCCACAGGATCTACCCCCCAAATCTCCAGGTATTTCCCTAATCAGAGCTGGCAACTGTCCTTTCTCCTCAGTGTCTGTTGCTAGGCAGCCAAGCTTGCTCTGTCAGTAAAAGGCCCTTTCCACACCTATGTTGGGCTTTGGGAGAAAACTCGTTGGGGCCAGTCCTGATAGGGTTGCCAACTCCCAGTGGAAAATTCCTGGAGATTTGAGGGATGGAGCCTGGAGATGGTGAGGTTTGAGGAGGGGTGGGACCTCAGACAGGCACAATGCCATAGACTCCACCCTCCAAGCCAGCCATTCCCTCATGGGGAACCATTGTTGCCAATCTCCAGGTGGGGGCTGAAGATCATTCAGAATTACAACTGCTCCTTAGGAGGGAGGGGGGGAGGAGATGGAAAGCTGAAGCCAGGGAGCAGATAATGATACATTGATGGTTGGCTGGGAGGGAGATAGGGTTGCCAATTCCAGGTTGGGAAATTCCTGGATATTTGAGGGGTGGACCCTGGAGAGGGTGAGGTTTCAGCAGGGGTGGGACCTCAGACAAGTTCAATGCCATAGACTCCACCCTCCAAACCACCCATTCCCTCATGGGGAACCATTGTTGCCAATCTCCAGAGGAAGGATAGAGATCACGCAGAATTACAACTGCTCTTCAGATGGCAGAGATCTTCCCTTGGAGAAAATGGTGGACTCTGTGTCATTATACCCTGCTGAGGTTGCCACAGCAAATTGACGCTGAGTGCCCAAAGCTGGGGCACTCTCCCAGAGCCTCTTTCTAGAACCCGTTGTATTTATTTCCACAATGGGCTTTATTCCTAGTTAGGAATAAACAAATGTTCTTGGTTCTCTTTTCATTTATATTTTAGACAGTCTCTAGTTTCCCAGTTTTCACTGTTGGTTTTGTAAAATCATTTCTGCCCAATTTATATGGTATCACACACATATAAGGTTGTGACTTTTATACTTGTAACAGTTAATGATTAATGTGGATTTATTAACTGGCAAATAACACTGAAAAAAGTGTAGTTAGGGAGAAAAGCAGCCAATAAATATACTACTGGGGCTGAAAGCAGCTTACAGCAAATAAATGTGATAATCAAATGCAACAACAAAAATACAACTTATACAAAAATATAATAAGAGACACCAAGAACAAACTGCATCTTGGGGCTAGTCCAGCATCTAATAGGACAGTTGTTCAAGGCCGCAGGCCAAGAACAAGCAAAAGCACAGCAAAGACGTTGCTGGCAGTGATATTCTTTCCAATCTGCCCTCTAGGTACATTTTATAGGGGGAAAATATCCCTCTGAAGAAACTGAAAACTGCTGAAAAAAAGGATCACATCTTAGATTTGCACAAGGGAGAAGCAAAATTGAACAAGGGATTTAGGGATTGACAGAGCAGCAATGAAAACATTTGAAATCATCTCGAGCTGTTTTTAGGCCTGGAAAGAGGAAAACGAAAGGCAAAGAGGGGATCTCTTGTTTTCACGGCCAGGGCATGCAAGGTGGGTGGGGATTTTGAGAAGCAAAATTGCATGAAAAGAGTCTGATCCCTTCCTACCCCACAGCCTCTATATGAATCAGGTTCTGGAAAACCTGCTACCCGTTGCCGACCCTTGGAAGGTGGAATCCAACTCAGGATCTGCCCTCCCAATGGAAGGTCCATGATCAAAGTATGGAGCTCAGTTAGGGAAAGGGCCAAAGCCCATGAGCCCAGGGACAGAGCTGAGAGGAACAGTGGTTCAAAGGGGTCAAGGTGCAAAGCCAACAGAAAGTATCCATTTACCTAAGGTGCACAACTGTATATGCCTGTATCCAGCTCAGTGAGGGAAAGGGCCTGTTGCCATCAGGAGGTCCACCAGCAAGGCCTGAACTTCGGAAGCCCTTCCACTGTTGCCTCCCAAACACCAAGAATACATGGCAGCACTGCGAGGGCTGTAGCCAGGATTTTTTTTTTTACTTCGGGGGCATTTAAATAAGTTGGGGGGCACTGTCTCAAGAGTGATGAGAGAGTAAAACTTTTCAAAAGTGACAAGAGAGAAAGAGGACTGGAGTAGGGAGCAGACATGCCCTGTGTCATGCCCCGCCTGCAGCCAGCCAGAGGTTCAGTGCCAACAGGCAGGGCAGGGCGACGGTTCGGCTCAGCATGGCCATGAGAAAAATAAGGTCATGTTCACACGGGCAATTTGATCCATTGTCCTTGCTGTTTCCTTATGGATTTAAAGTGCATGATTTAAAGTGCCCCAGTCATCTGAGTTCCATTCCCCCTCCCCTTGCCCTGTGTTTCTTTGATACCTGAGAAAGTCCAGTCCTGTTGGTCTGAGCCGCTTCCAAAATGGATTTCCTGTCGTCTGGTCTCTCTGTTGCACACTCAAGCCATCAGGCAGGTCTCATTGATGTCTTGTTTTCCAGCTGGCATTCCCCCCCCCTCCAGTTAGCGAGGATCACATCACTGTATATGCGCACCTCTCCCCCCGGGGGGGGGGGAGTTTGCTCAAAACCTTGTTTTCTTTCAAAAAACTTGCAAAGAAACACACCTCTGTTCTGCAGCTTTTTAATATCATTTGGGGAAGGGATAAATTGAAAAGATTACAGGGAGGACGGCAATGAACTCCATATTCCAACATTCTCAGCAAGCGCTTGTGTGCATGCTCAGAGGGAAAACTTTTTAAAGTAATGGCTGACCACCCCATGAACTACATATCCCAGCAGGCTAATTCTGGCTTGTGGGCATGCTCCTAAGACAAAGTTCTTTAAAAAATGGCCGATGGGCTGACTCCATGCTTGGTACTGTCTGGTCACTCCATGGCCAGTTAAATTGCTTTGAAGAGAGCTAAAAGGGGTGAGTCTGGTCAGGATTCTCTGTAACAAAATAATCTGGCTCTATTAGAGGTGGGGCAACAGCAGATTGAACTGCCCGTCTGATCACAACCTAAAATAAACAGGTTGGATAGGAAGTCGGGGGGCCTGGGCGGTAAGTTGGGGGGCCTGGCCCCGAGATGCCCCACTGTAGCTATGGGCCTGATCACTACCCCAAAAGTAGTGTTCCATCTATATCTTGCAGTTAATAGCCACTGATAGACCTCTGCTCCATATGTTTATCCCTCACACAGTTCCAGCCACCAAATAGACCTAGCTTTGGTTCTGGCTGAAGCCATTGATCTAAATGTTATCTTCACATTTTTAAAAAGTTTGCTGTCCTTTCTTCAAGGCAGTGGCTGCTGACAAAGGAACACTTTCTGCTTGGATTGCAGGGAAAGCTGGAGAATCTAGTGTTTTGGCACAATGTGCTCTAGATAATGTTGCACCATCAATCCTTAATCTACCCAGCTGTTCACCTCACTGCAGAAGCCACAGAAGGTTTGGGCAGTACTGCTCAGTGTTTCCTTTCTGTACAGAGCTCCCTTTCTGGGCTAGCAGAACTAAATATATATTATAATGTAATAGGAGAGTTGTTTTCCTTCAGGTCCCTCACACCTGAGAGTCGTTTCCCTTCAGGGCCTTCTCTGCTCCAAAGATCTCCGATACTGTTTGTATTGGCCTGTTGTGGGACACTGAGGAGAGTTTGGCTGTCTGGCTGGTGTATCGACTGCCTAGCACTCCAACAGACCGCCTGCCAAGCCTGCTGGAGGCGGCAGCAGGCAGGGCCTTGGAGTTCCTGAGGCTAATCATTCTCAGGGACTTCAACAACCAGACTGATGAGGCCGCCTCCGGAATGGTGTAGGACCTGGTGTCTTTTAGGGCAGCACTGGGACTCTCCCAAATTGTATCAGGTCCCACACATCAAGCAGGCCACACACTGGAAATGATCTTTGGAATGGGGATTGATATGGGTCTGAAAGGTGTTGATAGGGTGCCATGGTCGGACTACTATGCCCTGAAGGCCCAACTGAGTGTTAGACTCCTGCCCTGTCTAGGTGATGAGCAGATTTATGCTCACCCGCAATGACAAATTGATCCAGTTGGTTTCCAAAATGCTCTGCGGGATCCGATACCTCCCAGTGACTTGTTGATAGCTGGATCAAGGCAGATCAGTGTTGCTGTTATTATGAAATCCAACAGTGGTGTTCAACACGGTTGACTATGACCTGTTGACCCACTGCCTTGCTGACACAGGAGTTTGTGGGGTGGCCTTGAAGTGGCTTACCTCATTTCCGCAGGGTCAGAGACAAGAGGGTGGTGTTAGGAGAGAAGGTATCACCTTGTTTGGGGTTCCTCAAGGGATGATCCTCTTGCCAATGTTTTTTAACATCTATATGAGCCCCCTTGCCTAGCTGGCATGGAGTTTTGGTCTGGGTTGTCACTACTGTGATGCACTCTATGCAGTGTTGCCCTTGAGTCTGACCCAGAAATTATAACTTGTTCAGAATGCAGTGGCATGGATCCTTATTCAACCCCATCAACAGCACATATTCAACTAGTGCTTCACCAGCTGCACTGGCTCCAGGTTGAATACCAGATCAGGTTCAAGGTTTTGGTACTGAGTTTCAAGACCCTAAATAGTCTTGGACTGGTGTATCTAAGGGACTACCACTCCCAGTATATCCCCTGAAGAGCATTATGCTCTGGAAATAAGAACCTCTTGATGATCCCTGCCCCCAAAGATATCCAGCTGTCCTTAACCAGAGCCTGAGCTTCTTTGGCCCTGGTTCCAGCCTGGTGGAACTCTCTGCCTAATGACATCTGTGCCCTACAGGCCTTAAAAGACAGAGATGTTCCGCTACGCCTATGACTGAGAACAGCGGTTGGCCTCCCCGTCTCCCCTCAAGGGAGGATACCTAACGTCTAATGCCATCTCATCAGTTTTTATTGCTATTGGTTTATTGTGTGTGTAGTGTTTATTAGAATTGGGGGGAGGCGGTATATAAACCAAATAAATAAATATACTAAATGTAGTTTGAGTTGCAAAAAAGAAAAAAGAGGCTCTTGAAGTACAATATAAAAAAATTAGGAGAGAGTGTTCTTGCTGCAGGCGTGCACTTGCTATGATTTCGAGTCAAACAAAGGGTTAACATGAGTGATTATCAGTTCCTAGAAGGGCTTCTAGGGGCTGCTAAAACTCATGCTGGTTGAGCTCATAAAAGCGAAATGAAGTTGGTGGAGTGTCTGGCTTCTTGGACGAGCCCCAGAACAGTACAGGCAGGGGAACTGTGTACCCCCAGTCCCCCTACCCGCCTTACGCCAACCATGTGTCTTTAGGATCCAGCCCAAAGATTTCCTCCAGTGCAATCCTGTCCTCAGCCAATAATGATCACAGCTGCATTTAGCTATTCGGAAGTCTGCAAGATGCAGAAAGCTGACATTCGGTCCATCTTGAGAAAGCTTCCATCAGCTCTTTTCTCTGAAAGGATAATAATGCTAATACCATCCAGTAATCTGTATTTCTGATGGCAGCATTAAGACTTCCCATTGGATCGGAAATGAAATATGTAGCCAGGCAAAACAGCAGTACAAGAGCAGTAATGAACAGCAAAGGCACCAATCAAACAGCAGAGAGGTGAGCAGGTCTTAGAGCTGCAGCTTGCAAGGGGCTTAATGAAAAGCACATGCCTTTACAAACTATTATTTAAAAAATGCATGTGTTTGAAAAAATGGCTATTTTTAGAAAGTTTGCCTGCCCTTTGGAGTTCAAGTGAAGTTTATACATCCCGCTTCATAGTCTATGAATTCTGGAATGAAAACAAATTCCTTTTCTTTCCCTGGTAATTGAGACATTTCACCCTCCTTTGGTGTAATTATATTGTCAAATGGAGGACTATTCAAGTAATTAGTAACGTAATTAGGGGAGCTTTTGTGCTCACTCTGTCTTCAGCTGAAATACAATCTTTATTTCTAATGCCCTTTGCAGCAAGGCAGATTGCTGGAAAGAGAGATTGAGAGAGAGAGAGAGAGAGAGAGAGGCTTTAATGAACATGGGAGCCATGAGAAATTGAAACATTATATTTTTTATAGCCATCTTGGAGACAGACTTAACTCGCCATCTTTAGCCAATAAAAGGCAGGTCATGGGAGAAGCAGAATAGCGAGACATAATATAGCCTCACATCTGCCAAAGGTTTGGCATTTCCCATGCCGAAGCATAATATGTACTGATTATCATTAGATACTTTGCAAAAACAGGATCTTCTGGCAATACCGCAGTATAGCTGATAAAAGTCTGGAGTTGTAATGTTAATTGCCTCGCTTGGACAAAATTCAGATATATAAAATGTGTGTGTTTGGCGCGTATTACCTGGCTCCTGCATCTCTGGTGCCAAGAAACCAAGAAAATAGGAAACATTCAGCCGGTATTAGGGGTACTTCCGAAATTTTGCTCATCTAAATCCCCCCCAGTAGCATTCTGGGTAAACAAAGGAATAGCAGCAGAGCAGACTGAAGGAAAGGTACAAGAAGTGCCCTATCTAGCCTTGCAGACTCTACTGCCCCCCTCTGAAGTCCTGATATATGTGGTAGTATTAAACTACAATGCACAGTCCATTCCCTTCTATGAGTGGGAGTCCCCTCCATTAGTAGAAAACGACTTTGGTGTTAGTCATCAAGGATGACTCATGTGCCCTGACCGGGATAGCCCAGGCAAGCCTGATCTCGGAAGCTAATCAGGGTCAACTCTGGCAAGTAAGTGGACGGGAGACCTCCTTGAAATACTAGCAGTCAGGAGGACAGGGGCTCGCTGAATATCCCCCAGGCCCCCAGTAGGAGTCAGTCACCAGAGGTCACCATGACTTCCAAGTGCACACACACTCAAATGCACACATGCACGTATGAAAAATACAAAAGTGGGGGGAGAACAGCTAACATGTTGGGTATCTCAGAGGTCAGCTCATGTTTTGGAGGATGCCAAAATATGAGGGATCTTCTAGTACAGTGTCATTTCATTTCATATAAAAGTATGCAGTTCCCAGGAGATTGGAGATTACCGCCTACCCCAAAAGGGGTTTTCCTGAAAACTCTTGCTGTTACCTTGCTGTTATGTTCGTTCATTGACCCAGGTCAGCATTTCTCTAGAAAGTTCCAGGTGCTTGTTCCTTTGAAAGTGGAAGCTGCAAACAACATACGTCTAATTATTCTAGGTTGTGTAAGTCTACCAATGATGACAACAGCTCTAACTCAGTACCTGGATCCCGAACCTTAGCAGATGGAAGGGAAAGTCTTTAGGGGACAGGCCTTGCTGGGGACGTCACATCACATTGTCACGCTAAAGAATTTTCGAACCTCTGAGTATTTTCCAAGGAAGCAATGCCTTCATTTTCATAAAATGTCTCTTAATCAATTCCAGTGGGCTCTTTACAGCACATAATAATAAGCTATTCACGATTACATTTTAAATTACCACTTTGTCTTATGAAAAGTTCAAAGTGAAAGTCCCCAGTTATGCCTTATGTAAATCATGCCCTGTTATCTTTTCATTCCCTTTTGCACACCCAGAGAAACACACACATTCGGCTTCTAATGGAACGTTGATTGGACTGCCTGAGCATGCCTACTTGACTCTGCCATGTTCTCTTGAACAAGGTCAGAGTTCCAGCAGGCGCTTAATATTTAGAACCAAATGAAACAACCGAGGAATGCTCTCTTTGAAATGTCACAAGCCCGTGGTATCATTTCCCCGGCTCTTAATGCAGATCTAGTACTTGTTCAAGAGAAACTGACTCAAGCTGTTCTACAATCGTGTAATATTACCACATTCTTTTCTGAGCGGCTGCTGAGTTTAAAAAACTCAATTGGCAGCCCCACTGGGAGATGAGAAAGTTCGGCTGGTTTTCACAAAGGCTCTTTGTGGGGAGAAAAAGGCATGTGTGTTAGGGGCAGTTTTGTATAGTTAGATTGGTTTGAAATTGTAACATGGGGAGCAACTGAGGTTGAATTCTACAAGGTCATGCTGAAGCACAAACTGTTCAGAATGCAGGACTGGAATAGATCTAACGGATATTAGATCCTCATTATACACACACACACACACGTTACATGGACTTTTGTGTGTGTAACGTGCTACCAAGTTGCAGACGATTTATGGTGAACCAGAAAGGGGCTTTTCAAGCCAGAAATGAGCAGAGCTGGCTTGCCATTGCCTTCTTCTACACAGTCTTCCTTGGTGGTCTCCCTTCCAAGTACTGACTGACCCTGCTTGACTGCCTAGAACTCACAGGACCAAGTTATAGCATGCCATCTCCCATCTCACATGGACTTTTATGTGCCTGTTGTTCTCCTGTTTTGTGTGCGTGCATGTGTGTGTGTGTTTATGCTATTAGGATTTATTGTCTATGTTGGTTTGTTTTTTGTTGGATAGGGTTGAGCTGGATAGGGTTGCCAGCTCCAAATTGGGAAATCCCTGGAGATTTGAGGGTGGAGCCAGGGAAGGGAAATGGGAGTGGTCTCAGCAGGGTACAATGCCATACAGTCTATCCTCCCCATTTTCTCTAGAGGAACAGATCTCTGTTGCCTGGAGATCAGTTGTAATTCTGGGAGATCTGCAGGCCCCCAGCTGGAGGCTGGCAACCCTATGCCTAAGTCTCAAAAGAAGTAGAATATAAATGCTATAAATAAAAAAAAGCTGATTCCTGAAAACTATCTAAATAGTATCATTTAATATTAAAGTATTCAGTGAATACTAAATGATACTAAATAACATTCAGCATTATTTCAAGCTGAAACCTCATCCCTTTAATACTAGGAGACCAGGTTGGAACCCCCACTCTGCTATAGAAGATTCGGGGGGGGGGGGGCTTGGGTCAGTCACACGCTGTTAACCTCACCTACTTCACCAGGATGTTGTGGAGAACAATGTAATGGAGGAGAACCATTTAAGCAACTTTGGGTCCTCATAAGGAAAAAAGGTGAGGTCTAAATGAAGTAAATGAAAGAATAAATCATGTGTGGAATGTGCTGCCACAAGATGTCAAGATGACCATTAGTTTAGAGCATAACTAATCAAGACACTGGACTGGAGCTTCCCAGCCAGAGCTGGGTTTATGCAGAAGCCAAGTAACACACAGCTTACAGCCTGAGTTTGAGGGGGCTCTAAAAAAATACTGCATTTCAAGTTGTGTGTAATGGGTTTTAAAAACATGGTAATGCTATGGTACTGCACAGGTCCTCGTATCAAAAACAGCAGACATACAGCCCCTGTTTGCCAAATCACAGAGGGTATGTAGGTGGGCTTTCCATACCCTCACCATAGTTTGGGGATTCCCCTGCCCCTGGCCTCTGTTTCAACAGTGGTGGGAGAATTGCTTTTTAAAAATGGCCAATGGTGTGACATCACTTCCGGGTTTTCCTGGAAGTTACATCACACTGTCACTGCTGGCTGCTGTCCCATGTCCCTGCCCTGCTTTATCTCCCTCTACACACAGGAGCAACTTGTCTGTGTGAACTTTCTTCCGGCATCCAGCTACATGTAGGTACAACTTGTTGGTGTAAACTATTTCATCCTTGCATGGTTTTCCCAACTGAAATGCCTTTCCACTGTTGTAAGCCTGGGGCAGGGGGAGAATGGCCTTTGCCAATTTCATCCCTTTAGTTCATCTGAATCATCCCTTCTACATTATCAATATACACATGACTGCAAGAAAGCAGTCTTGTCCAATTGTAGGTATGATTGCCATCTAAGAAATTATGTGCAGGTTTTTCTTTTTTTCTTTTTTTTAACAATTTGATGCTTTTATAATTAATTTTTTCTTAAAAAAGTGGGATACAGAAGGGAAGAGAAGGTAGAGAAAAATACAGATTCATCAATTTATCAAATATTATGAGTTCATACATACAACAAGTAAAATCAAATGTATTATCAGATGTATTACATATTTCAAATATAGAAGCAAACAATAAAACATCAGCATTACAGTATTGTGGGATAGATTCTCTCTTTAAAGGGATAAACAAAAACTGTCCAAAAGTTAGCGGTAATCTATTAACAATAAAAGAGATCACATCTTTAGCAGCTGAACAAACATCTACTCTAAAATTAAATTGTCTTTTAAAAAACTAAATATTGTCTCAATCCTTTGTCTAAATCTAAATCTTATTCTTATTAAATACTTAATTAAGAGTCAAATACAAATAAAAATATTAAAACTACAATCAATATCTTCATCACCTTTAATACAATATTCAGATAATTCCAAAACTCAAAAATAAAATAAAAAATAGCCATTCCCATAATATGACTAATACGCTTGCTTAGGTCTTACCAACTGAGAGCCGTGGCTTCCTTGATCGAGCCCACCCATCTCGGGTCGGATCTTCCACCTTTCCTGCTGCCTTCAGCTTTTGATAGTAGTCATACCAACAATCACATTAAGACAGCTTTCTTGTAGTGTTTTACCGGTGCACATATCTGCATCTACAACATGGGGATAATAAAATTGCCAGTGAACAATCATAAACAGAGTGTGCACATCATTCTATACATGATCAGAAATAAATATGTGACTGTGGAATTCCTTATTCAGTAGCTGTACTCTGGGGAAAAAAAATCAGTATTCTTTAGTCTCAAATCTGCAGAGAAATTCAGATAAGAATTTTGGAGTCCTTCCTGCTCTGGAAAATACACAGAAGTGGCAGCAGAATAATACTTCCTTTTCATGCTTCTGGCAATTCTATACTGTGACCCTGAAGATGTATTACATGGGGTTAAAACTATGTAGGACATCCATTTGTCTCTTGTCTTGCTTTGAACTTCAAAGTCAGTTCCCTCTCTTTGGTTTATGCAACAGATATTTCTGATGCTGATATGGAGCATGTGGGTGTGGGGGTGGTTTAATTTTTCTAAAGAGATGTTTCTGTTGTTGTTGGGTTTTTTTTAAAAAAGGAAAGGTTTAACTTTATTTAAACATCCCTTGTAAAGCCATATTATGAGGAAAGACAATACTTCTGAAGACAAGAGGTGGGGGGGAAGAACCCATGTGAATCATGCTTGTCTCAGTTCTGAATATGTTTTCCTATCAGGAACAAAACCTCTGTTATTTAAATCCAAGGAGTTTGATCCAAAGTCTGCTTGTTAAAAGGAGTAGACTTTTTGAAGTGTGAGCCGAATTGCTTTAATTTACAGTTTAGCAATCAGCAAAATACACGGGATCTTGCCAACTATACCAGGGTCCCACCCCTTCCGGGAGTTCTCAAGGAAAGAGGCACGTGAGGCAGTGTTTCAGTTAAATGTAGTTTACTGGATGATGTTATTCAAGCATACACAAAACGTAATCACACACAGAATCACACAGGCCTAAGAAATAAAGATAGAAAATAGCACATTTGCATGAGCAGGTAGTCGTTGGTGGGGAAAGCACTGTACCTTAGATGCGTTGTCCGATGTCAGGCTGGATTGGATGGGGAGAGAAATAGAAAGGCTATGGGGACACGAGGCTTGAACCAGCAAGACCACGTGGTTCTCCTAGATCGCGATTCCAGAGAGAGAGAATGGGGTTCAAAGGTGGAGGCAAGGGTTATGGATAGAAAGCTGGACGGAAGGGTCAATAGGGTAGATAGAGGGCGACGGCTCAAGAGGCAGAATGCTTCCAGACTGGGTCTTTTATTGGGGGGTCTAGGGGCGGGCTGATCAGGCCACATCCCACTAACACACCTACTGGGCGGTCCGTCCCTCCTGGACCTTGTGATACAAAGGTGAAGTCCAAGGGATGGTCAGTGCTGCAAGGTATAATCTTATTAAGAAAACAGGTTCTGGACCTGGAGTCCGATGACTCACCTGGCCACATCTATTGTAAGTCAATGACTCTGGCTGACTGGGTGTTGGCCTGAACAATAGGTGCTAAGCAACGGCTTTAGCATAACTATGCAGGTAAGTTGGAGGGGGGGTTGCAGGGGATGGCCAGCATGTGGAAACAGAAAGAGACCTCATGGCAAGAGGAGTCCTTTGTCTCTGGTGAACTCATGTAGGGTGTCAGCCTCCTGGCATGGGCTGGAGCTGGCTTCTATTAGGAAGAAAGCACATGGCCCTTCCATTTAAGGCAGCCCAAAGTTCAGGGTTTATGAATATTACAATTCATAAGAGCACTAGCAGTGCCTGGCTGGGCCAACAGAAGTGCCTAAGTCTCTTCCTGTCCTCATGCTTGGATAAAGGCTGATAGTACTTAATCCGACAGAGGCTGCATCACCAGTGTGGAATTTAGAGTTGTCTGTTCAGCTTTGGATGGGGTCAGGCTGCAGCCACAAGAACTCTAGGAAGGTTTCAGATCTAGGTTCCAAGTGTGATATTACCAAAATATTACCAAGGCTCTGAGGGCCTTTCTCTCTCTCTCTCTCTCTCTCTTGGCTATCATCACAGCCAGCTGATGGCAACCCCGTAGGGTTTTCAAGGCAAAAGATGTCCAGAGGTATTTTGCCATTGCCTGCGACTGCGTGGTGACCCTGGCATTCCGTGGTGGTTTCCCATCCGAATACTGCTCAGGCCCAATCCTATTTAGTTTCCAGGATCTGACGATATCAGGCTAGCCTGGGCTATCCAGGTCAGGGCAAAACGGCCTTCATAGATGTTACATTTTCCTTTTGTCCTCCCTGGGTCTGCTGTGGGTCTGGGGGGACCAGATATGTGCTATATCTTCCTGGTTTGGGACTGAATTCCCAGGCATGCAAGGGCCAGAATCAGATTGGGACGATGGAGTTGGGGGAAAAGAGGTTTAAAATGCTCCCCTGTACTGTTATCCAACCTGAAATGCCCCCGGGGAGCTGTGAGTTGTCCTGTTAGGGACAATGTGCTACCACTTTCCTGCTGGAGTTCCTTAAGCTGGGGGTGCTTTGTGGACCTTCTGCTTACAAGCTGTGTGCACACTCTTCCACCAGGCTGTGTTCCCTCCTTTGCCTTCTTCTCACAGAAAAATGGCAGACCAAAAAAGAAAAAAAAATCAGGCTTCTGCAAATACACCATCCCTTTTTATGAAGTGCTGTTCTTAACCGTTTAGATGCAACCATTTTGCAACTTTGTTCTTTCCTCCTGTTTCCTTATAATGCCCCAAATGCTCAGCCAAGACAGAGATCCTATATATGGATGATTCATCGCCTACAAAGAGCTTCCTGCCTGCATTTAGTGGTGTCAGCCTTGGGAAGGCTCTTTAATCTCTGATATACCATTTAAGAAGCCGCGCTATTAACTGTTTAAATTTAATCTTGTGAGCGTTCAGGAAGGGCTTTGATATGAAACCTCTCTTCAGGACGGGGTTGTGTTCCTTTGCTATGAAAAAAAAAAATATTACAGGGCTTTTATTGCCTGACCTAACTGTGTTTTTGGTTTAAACTTTCAACTTAAACAACTGTAGCTTTATCTCCCCCCACCCTCCTTTGAAACACACTGATTTACAAAGACGCCTCCTCTAAGAGAGGGAGAGGTTGCCTCTCTCATACCCTCCCACCCTCTTTCTCAGGCACGGCTGGTGCCAGCATACCCTGAGGTGGGGGAGACGCCCAGGCACAGGGCTTCTGGTGGGGCCCGCTGCCACTGACTTCCTACCCATGTACCTCCTCTACCTTCTGTCTGCATGTCATTCCCATCTGTTTGCTTGAAGTGCAAGAGGCAATTTGATAGGATAGTGAGGTCAGCACCTAGGTTTGACAGGTCCAGCTGACAAACTGGTGGGGGACTTACTAGGAGGCTCCAGGAGATGGGAGGGTAGAAGTGTGATGTTCCTACATCCCCTCTGGGTGATGTACACACACCGGGAACATCAGTCGCAATGTGCCTATCTCACTCGGAAGTGACATAGAAGAAGAAGAAGAAGAAGAAGAAGAAGAAGAAGAAGAAGAAGAAGAAGAGATTGGATTTATACCCCGCCCTCCACTCCCCAAGGGAGTCTCAGAGCGGCTTACAAACTCCTTTCCCTTCCCCTCCCCACAACAGACACCCTGTGAGGTAGCTGGGGCTGAGAGAGCTCTTTCCCAAGCTGTCCTTGAGAGAACAGCTGGTACAGAGCTATGGCTTGCCCAAGGTCATCCAGCCAGGTGCAAGTGGAGGAGTGGGGAATCAAACCAGGTTCTCCCAGATTAGAGTCCGCGCACTTAACCACTACACCAAACTGACTAAACCAAACTGGCACCAAACATATGCACATTAGTGATATTGGGGGGCAATGCTCTGGATTTTTTGGGCAAAACTCTATGAAGCTAATTCGACCATAGAGTTTTGCCCAAAAACCAGAGTGTTGACCCCCGATGTCACCAATGTCACTTCCGGGTAAGGTAGGCATGTCGTTTGGGGAGGTAATTCCCCAGTGCAGAGGAGCCTGCGGCCACTTTCTGATACAACTAAAGTAGGGGAGGGGTTCCAAACCAGGGGATCTGCCGCCCCCAACTGGGGAATGGGAACCCTAACAGCCCCTTCTCTCCTGTTAAGTGTCATTACTTGTCTGTCTCCAGATTGCTACTCTTAGGGCAACATCCTGCTTCTTCTCGGAAGTTCAACTCTCTGACCGATTTCCCACGAGGCACTGCTCCAGCGTTGTTCTTCCCATTGCCCCAACTGCGTGCTTGAATTTCCCACTATTTGCCCCACACCACATTTTGACCCGCGGCTTTGCCCGAATTCCTCCGTGGCTTCAGTGATCCTGTTTTTTGAGGGTCACTGAAGCCACAGGAGAATTCAGGCGAAGCCATGGGTCAAAATGTGATGCGAGGCAAATAGAGGGAAATTCAAGCACACAATCAGGGCAAAGGGAAGAACGAAGCCAGAACAGTGCCTCATGGGAAATCAGTCTCTCTCTCAGCTAGTGATGTAGCTAGGAACCTATCTCTATTTCTTCTCTTTACTAACAAGTGTGTTAATCCCCAAATAAAGCCTTACCTACACTTTGATCAGTTTGTGCACCTGTGTTACATTAATCACTCTGGCAACAGGCGGCACTCCAGGTGGCTATAGCAGCAGCACAACCAGCTGCAGGCACTGGCCAATGCTGCTGGGGAAAAGGTGTGCATATGGTACGGGCAACTGAATTTGGATGGTGGGAAGGCCTGTGAGCTGGAGAAAGGTGCACAAATAGGTGGGGGGCACACAGGTGGGGAGTGGAAAGGGAAGCATGGGGGCCTGGTGATGGGCAGATGGAGGCCCCAGGTACTCTCTGCCCAGGGCCCTCCAAAACCTAAAACCAGCCCTCCTTCTGGGTATTGTCAAGATGGTAGGTGGAAAGAACATCTTCGGCTGGGGCCAAATCGCTACTCGTCCTTTCTGAAAAGGTGAGAAAATCCAGCAACATATTAAAGTTGTTTGTTAAGTGATCAAACTTATTAGGGCAATAATCTTGATCAGACTATTTTTTGTATATCTGACAAAAAATTTTTTTAAAAAATGCTTTTTTTCTTTGTTTATATTTTTGTGAATAGTTTCCTTTTGATTGGTTTGGTAGGTTTGTGTCAGCTATAAAGGCAAAGGTTTCCCCTGCACAAAAGCCAGTCAGATATGACTCTAGGGGGCAATGCTCATCTCCATTTCCAAGCTGAAGAGCCAGCACAGTCCGGAGATGTTTCTGCGGTCATGTGGCCAGCATGACTAACGCCAAGGCACACAGAATGCTGTTGTCTTCCCACTGAAGTGGTACCTATTTATCTACTTGCAATTTCTTGCTTTTGAATTGCTAGGTTGGCAGGAGCTGAGGCCAGAGATGGGAGCTCACTCCATCACACAGCACTTGGGTCTTGAACTGCTGAACTACAGACCTTCCGGTTTGCAGTTCAGTGTCTTAACCTCTGAGCCACCACAGCCCTTTGTATCAGCTATGTCTGTTTTATTATTTTTATTCTAAGTATTTTTCAGTCTCACAGGAAAGAGCCTTCCTCAGGTTTCTAATCTTCTGGACCCTATGGGCACCTTTCATTTTTGAGAAGGGGTGGCAAGTAGCACCCCAAAATGGCTGCCACAGTAGAGAGATTCAAATGGAATATTTCCTTCCTCACATCATATTGGAAGAAGGAAATATGGAAGGTGGAATAGAACTATACAGTGACTAAGGAAAGCCCAGATACTTATCAGTCCTCCTCATCCTCCAGTGGAAAATTCTTTCATTTGAATAAGTGTGAGAGTCCTACAGAGTCGGTCCCCAACAAGCGTCCTTAAAGAAAAGGTAGTCTTTATTGAGAAAGGTCTGTTGTGGCCATCTACACGTCCTGTGTCAGTAATGGTTAGAACAATCCCTGGGCATGGCAATTATACAGAATTCAAAGAGGGTCTCGCAAAGAAATGCAGCCAATCATATAAATCAAGTAAAAGGTGCCCAAAATACTGGCTTCAGGTTCTCAGGTAAAAGCAGGAAGATACATAGCCAGACCCCAACATTCCTCCAAGGTCATGCAGTGAGCGATAAGCAAGCTATGAGAAACAAAACATAAAATTCCATGCACCTGATGTCACAGGGTGACTCATGTCACCTCCTGGGCAGGGGATGGCAGCATTAGCTGAAAATAAGGCCAGCCAATAACAAGCCCTGCCTTACAGTAGATAAAGGTAAAGGTTTCCCTTGCTTGAAAGCCAGCTCGACTCTAGGGATGCAGTGCTCATCTCTGTTTCCAAGCTGAAAAGCCAGCGCTGTCCAAAGACATTTCCGTGGTCCTGTGGCCGGCATGACTAGATGCCAAGGTGCATGGAATGCTGTTACTTTGCCATTGAAGCAGTACCTATTTATCTACTTGCAATTTCTTGCTTTCAAACTGCTAGGTTGGCAGGAGCTGGGACCAAAGACAGGAGCTCACTCCGATATGCAGCACTTGGGTCTCGAACTGCTGAACTACCAGTCTGCAGTTCAGCATCTTAACCACTTAAGCCACTTACAATGGAGCCTTACAATGGCCCCACCCAATTTCTGAAAATCTTGGCAGGTTCCAAGGGAAGGACAGGCTCCACATTGAGGAACCCTGTCCTAGACTATTTGGAGATTTGAAAGTCAGAACTTAATACTTTAGGTTGTGCTCAGAGGGAATGCAACATTGGTCTTTGAGCATTGATAAGATGTACTAATTACAGTGCTTCCGAGTTACCAACCCAGCCACTGTATTTTTGTGCAGCAGAAGTTTCTGAGAACTTTCCAAATAGGGTCTCGCATCCAGTGTTTTGCAGTAATCCAATCTGGATGTTCTTGAAGCATCCAGATCAATGTGGCACGACCATTCTTTCCCAGATTGCAGTTGGTGGACCAACCAAAATTAGTAGAAAGTGCTCCGAGATGCAGACATGCCTGGTGTGTTCATTAGCCGTGTAGGCTCTTACAGAATTCCCAAACTGTGAGTCAGTTTCTGAAACAAAATGGCTGGCTATCAGACTGGGGAACTTCACTGGGATATCTCTGCCATTAAACAGCTGCAACTATCACTCCTTCACACATTAAACAGCGGTTGGGCTGTTCCACGGAATTGCCAAAGAAATAAAAATGCGTCAATGTTATCAGTGCACAAGGTCTTAATGAAACACCGACCACTTTCTTCCCAAGTCCTGTCAGTTACCAAGGCTATTGGCAAAACCAGAATTAACTATATAAATATCCAGGAGTCATTGCTATTGCCAGAACTGATTACCAAAGGGCTTGAAGAAAAAGTCTGAACCTAACAGGAAATAAATTTTTTATGCATTGTAAAAACTGGACTTTCTCAGGTTCCCTCCAAATTATATTTCCTCCAGGATGATGGCAGATATTGATGTGATAAAGTTTAGTTTAGATTTATGTGACTCTATTCAGCTGAAGACCTTGGTTTTTCAAGCACCTTTTGAAGTCTTATTTGATTCTGTAAGGGATGATAAAGAATATAAAGAGACAATATAATTGGGGGCGTCAATTGATTAAAGCCTCTTAGTTCATTAATCATCTGACTTTTAATGGATTAACAAATTAAATGTAAGTAAATTTGCATAGTACCAAAACCTGTTATACGTGAGATAAGAATTTAACATTTAATAAACTTAAAGCAACTGCTCCAGAAAGAAACTTTATTTTAATGAATCATGTGTAATCAGGTTTGGAATAGTGAATGTTCCTATTTAGAGAAATTCACCAGAAATGGCTTCAAAAGAATGACGTATCTCAGCATCACTGTGGTAAATCCAGATGTGAAAAACATATGACATGGAATTCCATAGGTCTTTGCTGTTACAAGGAAACTCATACTGTTTTCATCCTGAGATGCAAAATATTAGGTCATTTTGAATATTAACCTGGGGGGAAATAATCAACATACTCTTAAATCTGGGACCTGCTGGTTAAGAGGGAGAGTTTACAACTGCAATTTAAGGCCAGTATGGTGTAGTAGTTGGAGAAATACTTAGGACAGCCAGGTTCAAATAGGTAAGATGCTCCCAAGAGCCATGTTTGGTATAGTGGTTAGGAGCATGACTCTAATCTGGGAGAACTGGGTTTTATTTCCCACTCCTCCACATGCAGCTGCTGGCGTGACCTTCAGTCAGTTACAAGTTATTTCAGAGCTATTCTCTCACAAGCAGTTCTCTCAGCTCCACCTACCTCATAGGGTGTCTGTTGTGGGGAGGGGAAGGAGATTGTAATCTGCTCTGAGACTCCTTCGGATAGCGAAGGGTGAGGTATAAATCCAATCTTCTCTCTTATCAAGATGACTATTGTCATTTTTTTTTCTGCCCAACATACCTCATAGGGTGGTTGTGAAGATGAAACTGGGGAAGGACTATCAGTGTCTTGCTAAGAAGAGTTTAATTCTGGGCATAAGCTTTCAGTGTGCATGCACACTTCCAAGAAAAAGTGTGCATGCACATGAAAGCTTATACCCAGATTTAAACTTTGTTGATCTTAATGAGTTTGTTCTCTTGCTTCAGATCAACACGGCTACCTACCTGAATCTATCCTAAACAGACTTACACATTTTTAAATCCATTGACTTCAAGGGACTTAAAAGGCCGTAACTGTACTCAGGATAGCTCTACACGTTTGCTGCCTGAGCTCCTTAGAGGACAGGCCAGATAAGATTTTAGCTGATTGCTCTTTTAATGAAACTAAATAAAGTTAGAATATTTACCCTACACAATTGAATCAGTTTGACTGTCAAGGCTTGGAGAAGGAACCTGGAAGGTTTTAATTCTGTCAGTAATTTTCTAATAGAGTTCCATTACCGCCTAAGAGAATCAAAATTTCCCACGGGGACTTTTTCTTGAGGAACTGCCATGACAGTTTGACCAGTTTAAGACTGGCAACTCAGATCCACCCTTCACCAATTATGCAATGTCACATGTACCCAAGTGCCCTCTGTAATGTCCATTGCTAGATTAAGATGCCACTGAACCTCTGTGTTGTTTTGCTGCAATAGACTAGCATATATATATATAAAAGAGCTGAAACTATGCATGTGAATTCTGAACACTATAATCTGTTCTTCTTCTCAAGTGTCCTGGCTAAATGGGGTGAAAGATTACATTGGTGGGGGCGATTAACATTTCCCCAGGAAAATGGATAACCAACTCAGGCTTGCAAAACACTCACCAAAATTTGCCTCTAATTAGAAAATGACAGCGCATGAATGGGCAACAGATTAGTGTTTCCATGTACATTCCAGTGGCGCAAGCGTTTATTTCTCAAGCAGAGGTGGGGATATAAATAAGCTTCTCACAGGGATGAATGAATGTTTCCTGTGGGTTTTTAAAAAAAATTCATATAATTTTATATAACAAGATATCTTATTCTCAATCTGGCTAAAAATGCGGATATTTAAATCCAGAGACTGGGGCCATGAACAAACACATACCTTTGGGACTGCTTCTCTCAGTATGCCCCTGAAAGAGCATTACACTCAGGGAATAAGAGCTTCCTGGTGGTCCCCAGCCTGAGAGAAATACATCTCTCCTCGGCCAGGGCTAGGGCTTTCTTGGCCCTGGCCCCCACCTGGTGGAACACTCTGCCGGAAGACACCTGTGCCCTGTGGAAGTTGTTGCCTTTGTGAAGGGCATGTAAAGTAGAGATGTTCTACTGGGCCTTCGGTTGAGGACAGCGATGGAGCACCCTTTGGCACTCTCATATATTTCTCCATCTATCATACCACCACCCTCCGTGAGGCTGGGGAGCTGGATTTTTTTCTGCCATCCAGTATATTGTACGTACGCTGTTTTTATCTATTGATATTTATTGGTTTGTTTAACTGAGTTTTTAAATTGAGATTTGTATATTATTTTGTTGTAAACTGCCCTGAGCCCTACTTGTAGGAAAGGGCAGCTTAGTAAATTCAATTGAATAAATAAATAATAAATACTTTTCCTCAGTTTTTTCCTCAAGACCCAGGTTTGTTGAAAAATCTGAAATATATATATATATATATTTAAAAATGTATGTTAGGGAGTTAAACCCTCCCAAATGGCAAAAGAAGTGCCTTCCACACCGACTGTAGCATGATACTCTAACCAAAGCAACAAGCATGAGAAATGTAAAAGATACCCTAGTTTTCCATCTGTGACTTGGAGGAACACCCTCAGGAGCAACAGACATTCAAAGTTAATCATGATAAAAAGAACCAAAGAATGGCTAACCAATCCATTGCTTGTGAAGAAATCAATTACTAATTATTATGACTTCAGTGTGATGAGCAGTTCGGTGAACTTGATAATAATACCGTGCATGATAAATGACGGGTATGTTAAATGTTTTCGTGGGTACATTTTTTTAAGCCAAAATTAATAGAGGTTTTAAAAACCATATGTTACAAAAATTTCAGTGGCTCTGCTGACTGTGCCATCATATCAGTGAATAATACTCAAGAATGGAAACTATTTCACTTATATATGCAAGCTGAATGGGATCTTCATTTCCTTCTGATAGACAGATACTGCTTTTCTCCCCAATGAGGACTCAAAGGAATTTACAGTATCCTTCTTCCCTCCTCCACTTTATCCAGCTAACAACGACCTTCTAATGTAGGCGCAGCTGAAATCAACTGACTGGCCCATGATCACTGAGCCAGATCTCCCTGATCCTAGTCTGACATGCTAACTCTGACCCTAGTCTGGCATGCTAACTCTGTTACGTTAAATATGGATTTGACCACAATCTTCTCTGTCATGTCCTGCCCCAGAATAGCATGGGGAAATGAGTCCTTATTGGAGGAGGAGGTGGGCAACCTGTCCCAAAGCCCTGCCTTGGCAGACCCTCCCTGTGAAGTCGGTCCCTCAATGCCTCCCTGGAATGACTCTTAATAGGCACCCATCCCCTGAACCAGGACCAGCACTTGTCCCTGAGCCAACAGGGCCCTAAAGCCAGGAGGCCCGAGAATGGACCTGCCCTAGAATTGCAAGCTCCAAGTTGGGAAATTCCTGGAGATTTGTGGCTAGAACTAGGGAAGGCAGGGTTTGGGGAGGGGAGGGACTTCAGCAGGGTACAATGCCATACAGTCCATTTTCTAATGTAACCTTTTTCTCCAGGGGAACTTGTCTTTGTTACCTGGAGATCAGTTGCAGTTCCAGGAGATCTTCAGATCCCACCTGAAAGTTGGTAACCCAACAATGTAGGGGTGTCGGGAGCGGGGATCCTGGGCATGGTCCCATTCATTCCTCCATATGTCAGATATTCCCACCAGTTCAAAACGTGAAGAAGTCCCTCATAAATAGTTGATGGTACACAAATCTTTTGCTTTCCTTGCTGCCTTTCCTTTATTCAGAACAGCCATTTCACCCAGTCTCCCTTCCTTCCTTCTCTCCCCCCCCCCATCCTTCTTCATTTTCACATTTCTGTAGCAACACAGGGCCCCCTTTGCCAAGACAACTGGGGCAAACTTGCCATTGTGAAACTACACTTGACATTTCATTTGGAACCAAAAATACCAATTCAGAGAGAGTTTGTTAAGCGGTGCCTCCGCACTGACTAACACAGATAACCTCCCCTTCAATGCAAAAGGTAATTCAGCAGCCTGAATGCCTCCCCCCCCCCTCTTCTCCCTCAGAATGCTTCCGACTCCACAGTCTGCACTGGCTAAACAATCGCCACTTGAAGCCCTGTAGTTTGCAGCTATCACTTGCACAGCATCAGACCAAATTCCCTCATTTCCTATTGAGGCACATGCAGCACAAAAGCCTGAAAAACGGGAAGGAACAAAAGACATCTGTGTTGATATGAGATATCTTTTCACAGCTATCTCACCCGTGCATGTCGTATTGTGCGTATTCTCTGGAGAGGATGGGGACACAGGGGAAGCTTACAGTGAACAAGTCTTTTCTTTAGGAATTAAATGGAGAAGGAAGAATGAACTCCTGTGGGTAGGGTGAAAATATTCCAGATTCCAGGGTGGCTTTCTTCCATGCTCCACCTCCCTTCCCTTCCTTTACCAGACTTCCATCAACCAGTTAGCCAATCAACTGGTGTAACAGACACCATATGGGATGTATCTAAAGACAGTTATCCATAGCAATGCAGGCCACACTGAAGACTGTCTGCCACTCCAAACGTCAAGATAGCAGCAGTTATCTACCTTACGGCTGCACCTATCTTGATATGATAACGTGGGGGCTGGTCACATGATTTATGGCCGCTTGAGTCCTAGATAGGATTGTGTGCACACTTGTTTGTATCCAGGATGGTTTCTAATGGCTGTAACTGATAGAAGGTAAGCAGTATGGAAGGGAATATGCCATATGCTGGAGAGCCAGTGCAATATAGTGGTTGGAAGGCTGGACAAGGATCTAGGAAACTCAGGTTCAGATTCCCACTCTGCGCAGAAGCTTGCTTGGGGACCCTGGGCTAGTCACTGTCCCTCAGCCTAGCCTATCTGGAGGAGGGGGAAATTATATTGTAATCTGCTTTGAGTCACTTTGGTGAGAAAAACAGAACATAAATAAATACAATCTTAATCCTCACTGGTTTTATTCCAGGAATCCAGGTTGAAACTTTATCAAATTTTGATGGCTGAAATTCTTGATAAGTAAAAAATCTGGTGTACGTTTCAAATTGCTCTGTAGAAATCCATATACAAACCCTGTTTGCACAGGCATCAACTTCAGGGGGGCTGGGGAGCTGGAGGCCCCCCCAAAAAACTTTTCCAGGAAGTGCTGAGTCTCCCCCAGAGAAAATGGCCTGTGATGTCTCTGGCCCAGCCCCAGCCCTCTGCTCCGCCCCCATCCCCGGAAATTGGAAAGTCTATGCCCTTGCCTGTCTGCACCATATCTCAAAGGCTTAATTGTTCAAATCTTGGACCCTTAGCAGCATAAGAGGAGTCCTGCTTGAGAGAAGACAATCTATGTCCTTCCCCACTTACTGAAGCCCTCTGAACACCCCCCCCCTCCAAACTGTGCTCTCATGGGTCCCAAAAGCATGGCAGTCAGCAGCTAGAGGGGAGAGCTGCTAAAAGTTGTCCTTCCCTCCACTGCAAACCAAAATGCTGAACCATGACAAGAACTGTTCTTGCATCAACAAAACCCAAGTATCCTCCAGGCCCTTCAGATAATTAGGTTTATAATATACAGAAAACCTTTAAATACTGATGAAGGGCAAACTGATGTCCTTGTGAGTGCTAAGTTCAGTTACTCTTTGTCATTCTAATTTACTCTACAGTTGTGGGAATATAAGAGAGGAGGAGAGAACCATATATACTACTATGAGTTCCTTGGAGGAAGGCAGACTACAACTGGTCATCAGCTTAGATGTATTGAGGATTATGGGATAGATATAGATTTTAGTTCATTTCTGAGAGGACACAACTGATACAAGATAATACTCACCTCAGTGTATTCTACCACATTCTGCCGGGTTGTTCCAGAAGTTAACTTCTTATAGCCACTAATAATACAGAAAGGGCAGAAAATACTTTGTTTTTTTGATAGATAATGGAAGGGCAGGATGCTCCCAACTTCCAGCACCAGAGAATCATTAGATCTCGAAACATACATGCATCATTATGAATAACTTTAGGGATCGGTGAAGCATGGTCTAGGTTTTCACAGACGGGAGCAAATAATGAGTTGGGAGATAAGTAATGTCTCCTGACTCTTAAATGACAATTGAGTGATGGCTGTGAAAAGCTGCCATGTGCCGTTAATAGAGAATGGGCAGTCGCTATTCAACAGGTTGCTGTCCAGACCGCTGAAACAAGAAGTGGTGGTTTGTTTTTTTTAAGGGTCATTGTTTCAGACAGGTTTGGCTGTGCACTGATTCTAATAGGACATGCACATCTAAGCTCCCTTATGGTGAGTCAGACACATTGGTGAAGTACTGCCTGCTCTGACAGATGGTTCTAGAAGATCTCAGCTAAGCATCTTTCATACACACACACACGCACACACACACACACACAATCCTTTAACTGGAGCTACCAGGGATTGACCCTGAGGCCTTCAGAATGCAGCTGCTGCTCTAGTACTGAGCCACAGTTCTTTTTCCCAGTGCAAATCAAATCAGCCATGGCAAGTGAGCAAATTAAGATTTGGGGGGAAGTCTGTAATGAAGCAAAAGATACAGAAAGTTGTACGGAATCTCCTTTAAGGACGCTTCTGATATGTTCCTCATCCAGATTTCTCACTGAATCTACAAATTCTAAATTAGCTGGCCTTGTTTCTGAAGTGGAAATGTGAGAAAGGACTATCCATGGGTTGGATCCAACCAGCTTTTCACCTAAATCGCCTCCAACCAGCTTTTTACTCAAAGCAACTGGGTAAACATTGCATTGAACCCTATGTGCTCTTTTCCAAAATCAATCCAGGGTGGACCGGTAATATACACTAGAAACCTTGCTTGCTAGTTGGTGATGTTTAGTTGGCACGATTTGTCATGGAGATGGTTTTCAAATGGGCCTCCCCTCCATACCTGTCATCTTTCCAAAATAGCTGCTTTGAAATTTTCTGCTGCTTCCATCATGAAGTCTTGTCATGACTTCTGAAGCATCCGGACAGCTCTGTTTTATGCAAAAATGCATTATCAGTAGGTGCAGGGAGAAAGATGGAAGTGTGGTTTGTACGGCTGGTTTCCGTTTATCACAGCATTCTTCATTTGAGTCAACAGGATGTCATATTTCCAATATGGTCAGGATGTCTCCAAGCAACTTTGGTGACCTCTGAATGGATAGCCTCCATTTAAAATGTAGTTTATAGCTGGCAAAGTAAAGTTTATAGTGGAGGAGGATACGTCCATCAATGGCTATGAACCATGGTGAGTCAATGGAACCTCCACATTCAGAGGCAGCTACCCTCTGAATACCAGCACCTGGAGGCAACATCAGGGGAAGACCTTAACCTCTGTGACCCACTGTTGGTCCTCCAGAGTAACCATTTGGCTACTGTATGAGACAGAATGCTGGACAAAATGGACCGCTACTCTGATTCAGCAGGGCTCTTATTCTGACCGTTTTCATAGTAACATGAACACACTGTTGGCAACCATGCGTGGACTTTCGGAAATGATGCTAATGTTTACAATTGATTTTCAAGAGTTTGATCCTCTGTGTTTGTGTTTTGTTTTAAAAATAAACCTCCTGTTTGTATCCTTATGTTCTTGAGGAATGTTCTTTTGGTGTGTTGCGTTCATCACATATTTTAATATGTATTCTAATAACAATTTTATTTAAATATAATTCATCACTACAGTTCCAACTGTTTCCTGCTAATCAGAGAAGATTATTAAGGCAAGGGGATTTTCCCCCATTCAAGCGACTTTCTTTGTATTGGAACAGGAAGCATTTGGAAAGCTTCAGGAAATTGTTCTCGATAGCACTGAGGCTCGGCAATGTGGTGCTGAAACAATCCCAGCTGCTAAAAAAGCAAAAACCCCAGCATCCCCCCCCCAAAGGACTTAATTTATTGAGATGGACTCTTCAGTGATTATATGGAAAATCATTGCTATAAGGCTGTAGTAATGTAAGAAACTACATTTTGCTGCACATGTAACCCCGGCCCCCTTGAGACCCAGAAGGGCAACTGCTTTCAGCTCCGCCAATTCATCTTTTGTTCAATGCTTACTTTTTCTCCTCCCAAAGATGAATGTTTTCTAAAAAAATAAGTTTCTTTATGCTGCCCACTTAATGGCAGAATATTCAATAGGGGCTTGGTCAAGGTTCAGGGTTTGAGTGGCTTCAAACAAATCTCCCATATTTCAAGTGTTTGTTTTAAAATCTAAATATAAGGAAGAGGGAAAAAGCAGTCGATTTCTCACAAGCTGTGCTGTGTGAAAAGACAGGCAGTGTGTGTGTGGGGGGTATGATGACCCATATTTCAGGTCATCAAGTCTTTGTTCTGTGTGCTCTATTTAGAGAGAGTGCTACAATAAACTTAATAAGATTTTTAAAGCCCTTCTGTGATTAGGGTTACCAGTCTCCAGGTGGGGACTGGAGTTCTCCCAGAATTCCAAGTGTTCTCCAGACTATAGAGATCAATTCGCCTGGAGAAGACCGCTGCTTTGAAGGGTGGCCTCTATGACATCACATCCCCACTGAGCTCCTCGCAGCCCTCAAACTATATCTTTTCCTAGACACCACCCACAAATCTCCAGGATTTTCCCAAAACAGAGTTGGCTACCTTATCTGTCATCCAGGTATAATCCTTTGGTTCTACTATAATCGTGTATCCTTGTCCAGGGCTATTTTTGGGCAGGAACGCACAGAAACAGAGTTCTGGCTGGCTCCTGAGTTGGCCACACCCAGCAGGAACTCATTAGCATAATAGGCCACACCCAACAGCAGAAACTCATTAGGATTGGCTACATTAGGGGTATGTGGCCTAACATGCAAATTAATTCCTGCTACAAAAAAAGCCCTGGGTTTTGACAACAAACAAGGTAATCAGGATAAGAAGCAAAAGGTGGGTGTGGCTGGATGACCACTCTTCTGGTAATATGGGGGCGAGGCTTAATATGCTAATAAGCTCTGCTGCCAGTGGTGTGGCCTAATATGCAAAAAAAGCCCTGTCCTTGTCTGTATTTGCCAGACCCAGCCAGAGAGCAAGAAATGCTTCTGTCTGGCTAGACATCAATGCTTGCCCAGGTAGTTTAAGTTTCTGGCTCTGTCTCATACCAGGGAGAGTAAAGGATACTGGAGGCAGGCAAAAATATGGATAGGAGGAGAAGAATGGCAAAGTTCTTGCAATTTCCCATTTTCCCAATGGACAGGCATGCAGTGGCAAGGAAGACAAGTCATCAGATTGGTCTCTGGTTTTTATATTCACAATGGTGGCTGTCATTGTTCTCATCGTTTTCTTCCCACTTATGCCAACTCCGCCCTGTGCCCCAACACCGTTTGCCTGGTTCTCCAACAGGAGCAGACTATTGGCTGCAAGATCATGGCTTGGAATTTCTTGTTTCTCCCCCTGCTATTTTCTTTCTTTTATTCAGCTTAATGACGAGTTCTTGAGAGCTCCAAAGGATGCACACTGTTTTGGGTCATTTGGGTTAGACTGAACAGTGAATATTATACATTTTGTTTCTGGGATTTTCTTTGGAAAACTTCTTGGAACTTCTATATATTCCAGTAATATCACTTTTATTTCTTAGAGTTACTCCAGATCTGACCTTAGTGGTGTGGTTGCCTTTGGAATGGTGACCACATGGAACCCTGTTTCTCATGAAGGAGCTCCCACATGGTCCTGACTTCTCATTTCAGCACACTCTCTTCTGGGAAGAGTTGTCCTGAAATGGTTACATCAGCATATGTCAACAAATGCACATGATGACTTCCCTGGGATGTAGGTTTCCCCCCCCCCCCAGGCTGCGATCACACGAGCCAGATGAAATGGGGGGGAAGCAAGTCTTTTTCCTCTGGCAGTATTTGACCCACAGTTGCGTGATCACACAGACTTTTGAAGCTGTGGGCACAGCCCGCCGCTTCGTGATCAGACGCAACCACAGGTAAGTCGGTTTTTTTGGGGGGGCATTTGTTTCCAATGTACTTACACAAGGAATTGATGGATTGCACCTCCACACTGTGGTCTCCCTATGGAGTGTGTGGGAGTGTGTGCTGATGCGCACACTGCAAAGGGAGAAAAACCATGACACAGAGTTGGGATGGCCTGATCAGACCATCCTGATGCCATGAGATCGCGCTAGAGCAATCAGACACGGGAAAGTTCGTCTGTAGCCTGTAGCAACCTGTTTGCTACTGAACTTTCCAAGGTGTCTTTTAACTCTACTTCCAAGATGTTGTTGTCTGATTGCACTCCTTTAATCTGCCTGGCATTCACACCTATGTCATGGCTAATTGTGCGTGTGATCGCAGCCTTAGTAGCATGAGAGTAATGTCTGACAATAACCTGGGGTCCTTTGGGGCTGGAGCAAGGCGGAGCAAAGCTCTGCCAGCTCAGGAGTGGCCACTAGGGCAGCCACGGGCTGAATCAGATTCTCTGATCTGATTCGACCCGCTGCTGAATTGCCGCTGAAATTCAGCAGCAAATTTAAAAGTGACTGGAGGGGAGGGGGTTTGAGGGAGAGGCTCCAAACTTGCAGGGTAGCTGCTGGGGCCTCTCCTCGAAATACCCACCAAGTTTCAAGAAGATTGGACCTCGGGGTCCAATTCTACGGGCCCCCAAACAGGTTGCCCCCATTCCCTCCATTGTTCTATATGGTAGGAAAAAAGTAACAATGGAGAACAATGGAGAACAATGAGAGAACCTGTTTGGGGGCCCATAGAATTGGACCCCGTGGTCCAATCTTTTTGAAACTTGGTGGGTATTTCGAGGAGAGGCTCCAGCAGCTACCCTGCAAGTTTGGAGCCTCTCCCTCAAATCCCCTTTCCTCCAGCCCCTCATATACCCTATGAGTTTTTGCCATTGATTTCAATGGCCCATAGGGTATAATGGGGCTGAAACTGACATTCCCTTTCTGACACACTTCCGGTGATGTCAGGGGACGTGGCATATGCTAATGAGTTATGCTAATGAGTTATGCTAATGAGCTCCTGCACCTCTTTTTTTACGAAAGGACTCCTGACAATAACTATAGTTTCCAGAGCAACAAAGGTTTATTTAAGGTATGAGCTTTGGTGTACATGCACACGAAAGCTCTTACCTTGAATAAACCTTTGTTGGTCTTAAAAGTGCCCCTGGACTCAAAATTTGCTCTACTGCTTCAGACCAACATGGCTGCTCACCTGGATATAGTTTCCAGACTCGTCAGAAATCAATAAGTGGCATGTTAAAATGGTATTGTGTTAATGGTTTTGGGTTTTGTTTTTTTAAAAAACCCTCACCTGGACATTCTAAAGGGATTTATGGAATCTTATAGCATATTCACACACTATAAATTTGCATTTGTTTTATGTCAATTTAATGGACATGAGTTAATCCTCAAGGAATCGTGGGACTTGTAGTTTGATGAAGATGCTGAATTTTTAAAAAATAAATCACTAGCCTTCTCTCTTCTAGAACTCCAGGTCCAAGGCTGAGATGGAGGGGGTAGAATTATTTTTATAGAGAGATGAACAATTCTTACCTAGGTAATTTCATCTACAAACCCTTCTTTATTGTTATTTATATTTTTCTCTGTTTTTTTCCCCCCTAGGGTTAAGCAGATTCCTGCAGTTTGGTCCCACTTATGATTTGGTCCCCTTGGTGATTTGATTCAAAGATCTTTTGTGAAAATTCACAAACTCTGATAGAACAGAATGCCACCGTGGGAGAGGGAATAAGCCCCATTCTTTTCCCACTCTGTTTTCAGAGATGTAGACACTACAGGACTTTTTTTTTCTGATCCAGACATCTGACAACAGTTTGGAGAATCATCTCTAAATACTAAGATCAAGGCTTGGTCTCCAGCTTGGTAAGAAGTCCCTTAAAGTGGGATTCTAGCCAATGAGCTGTCTGAGAAAGCAAACACCCTTTTTCAATCATAAACAAAAGTACATATAAGCAGGGCTTTTTTACAGAAAAAGCCCCGCAGGAACTCATTAGCATAATAGGCCATACCCTGACAGCGCAGCTCCCTCCCAGGATCGGCTTCCCCAGGTGCCCCACGGCTTGCGAGGTGCCTGGGGAACCTGAGGGGGGGAGGCTGTAGGCGTGGCCAACTCAAAAGCCAGCCGGAACTCCATTCCTGTATGTTCCTGCTCAAAAATAGCCCTGCATGATAAAACAACATATGAACTGCCCTGCTGGATCAGACCAGTAGTCCATCTAGCCCAGCATCCTGTCTCATACAGTGACCAACCAATTAGTCTGGAGAGAAGCAAACAAGGCATGGAAGCCAAGGCCTTCCCCTGATGCCTTGTCCTAGCACTGGAGGTTTGGAGGTTCACTGTCTGATCTAACCAGATTGAATCTGATTTGCCAGCCATTCTTTTTGCTCTTGCTTTTGCAGATGCATTTGTATTTTGTATGCCTGCTGTATAGTGTTTTATACACCATTTGCATTTTACAGACATGTTGTATTGTTTTTATATGCAATTTATGTCATATTGATAACACTAGGCATATCATTTGCTACCTACAATACCAATTTATTGGCACACAAATAGCTTTCATTTTACTGGAGGGGAAATGTGGGAGAAAACAGAATCACCAATCAGTTTGCACAAAAGGAGAAATGAAGCTGAAATAGGGACTTGGGAGTTGAAACAGCAGGGATAAGAAATTTGAAATCATCTGTATTGTGAAGCCACTTTAAAATTATAGTGTAGATATTATAGTATAGAGCCAGTTTGGGGTAGTGGTTAAGTGCACGGACTTTGTTCTTGGAGAACTGGGTTTGATTCCCCACTCTTCCACTTGCAGCTGCTGGATGACTTTGGGTGAGTTAGATTTTTCTCAGAGCTGTTCTCAAAAGAGCTCTTTCACAGGGTATCTGTCATAGGAAGGGGAAGGGAAAAGGAGTTTGTAAGCTGCTCTGAGACTTCAAGTGAAGAGCAGGGTATAAATCCAATCTCCTCCTCCTCTTCTTCTTCTTCTTCTTCTTCTCTCTCTTTCTCTCTCTCTCTCTCCCTCAACTTTAATCAGAATTTCTTCCAACATCATGATTTTTAGAGCCCACAGCTTGTTTTTTCTTCTTCTGAATTGTTCAAAATACCCATAATTTAGGTTGGCATCATTACATTACAAATTGAAAGGATGTACTGAAATTTTAGACAAAAGAAAGCCATCATTATATTTTTAAATAGCACAAAAAGTAGTATATTGCAGTTCAACAATAAAAGTGACAGGAAAAAGAAAAGTTTTTGAGACCTGTGCATCTGGTTTTGCACTGCAAAAATCTTCCGGTGTGCTGTCGACAGATTTCCCTGTGTTTGAAACAGCCATCAAAATGAACTTCTCGGCATTTGCTGCCACATGGGAAACATCAAAATCAAGTTCTGCAGTGCTGAAAATTATATATTTTGACTGGAAATGATGTCTGGCCTTGACTTTTTTTAATTTTACAGTCTTGGGGACTTTGTGTAAAAGAGTGAAAAAACCATGTGGCTTCGACATTAAAGTATTGTTTGAATGCTAGAAAGGTTTATTATAAGCTGCATGAACGATATTGGCTATGATGTAAGTTTAAATGCTACCTTGGCAAACCTTCATGTCATAATGTTATGGAGTATCCATGGCAATTGGTGATATAAAAGTAAGCACCACCCATTTTTTTATTTTCCATCCCCCAACAATTTCCCTAATTCGTTCATTTATTTCCCTCCCAATTTCTGTTTTTCCCCCTTCCCCCTGACTGCCATTTAATATCTCTCTGCAAGCAGGGAAGGTAACATTTTCCGTTTCTTTCTCATTCTGAAATTTCACTCTGTTTGGATGCCTTAATTCTGTGTTAGTTAACACATGCCAACCATGTAGACAATGTCAAGGTATATGTAGCGAAAGGAAGAGCAAGGAACCTGGCCCTGAACCCACAACAAGGTGTACAAGCCTCATACCATCTGCATGCACTCACCTGAATGCGGGCATTTTTTAAAAAATGTTCCCAATTTTATTTATTTTAAATATTTTAATGCCACCTTTCCACCCAAATGGGATTCCTAAGGACAACATTTAACATAAAGCACATAGTAAAAAAAATCATAAAAAATAAAAAAAAATCAATAAAAACATATAAACAAACACACATAACAAAGCAACCAGGAGGAGACGGAATAAAGCTGGTGAACTCATTACTGAGGTCTAGCAGCTTGAGACTGGAGCCAGCTGCATAAGTTCACATTCACCATGATAGAACAATGTGCAGCAGGATACATGTAGTACACACCCTATGTCTGTATACTATGGGTTATCCTGAAAACAAAGGGGCATTTCACACAGCACCCTGTAGTGCTTCAGGACCAGTACAAGAGCTGAAGAATGCTTTGGAGGAGGTTTCAAGGTAAATCGGCTCAGGAATGCTTCCCCAACGGGAGAGGCACATTTCTGTGTGAAAGGGCCAATATGTTCCGTTAGGGAACCGGTACTAATACGGTTCTGTGTGAAATGCCTGACAGAAACCGTTACTGAAGAGTTCCTGAAAGGGAACATATTGGCTGTGTGAAATTCCACAAAAATGCTATATATTTCCCTCTTTTTGTTTTTGATTTAAACAATAATAATGCTTATTTAATTAGAGGAGATTTTCCAAACTGAATATTCTAATGTTGCAAACTTTTTTGGGGGGAAGGGTTGTATCCTCCCCTTTAAAAAAGGAAATAGTTACTCCCACTCCACTAATGCTTAAATCTTCAAAGGCACTTCTTCATCAGTATGTAAATCTTCAAAGAGGGAATTGCACAATAACATGAAAATTCTCAAAGGGAGAGCAGTTACCCGGTGATGTAGAAATCTTTGTAAGGGACTGCTCCTCAGTGATTTAAAAGTTCTTCAAAGTAGAAACCACCTCAAGCAATGCAAATTCTCAGGGTGCATGGGAAATCACTGAATAGGAAGACTTCCACGATATGTAATCTTTAAAGTGACAGTAAGCTTTCACCTTAAAAAATAGGAGGAAAAGTTCAGCGTTCCAAGGAGGTGGCATAGCAAAATCACATTACCAACAGTACACCTGGAGGGCATCATGAAAGTCCGGTGCAGTTCTGAAAGTTTCCCTGACCAGTCCTGAATGCTTATTTATTAGAAGGTGTTCTGGAATACTGGAAGTTACTTATTTTGACTCGTTTTCTCATGAATCGAGAGTACCTACTAGGACTGCCAGCCAGTGGCTAACAACTGTCAGGAGTTGGGGGATAGGGACAAGGGAGGTGGGGATATGGGGATAGAGTTCCCAGCAATTACTAGAGAGGCATGGCATCACTTCTTGGTTTTTCACAGGAAGTGATGTAACACCATCAGGTCAACAGTGATTTTTTTAAGGTTATTTTTCTCTTGCTGGCAGTCTGTCGGGGTTGCCAAAGGAAGGTCTCCCACCACAGTGGGATACCTGGAAACCCTACTGCCCACCCATGTATGCACAAACAATTTTGAGATGCTCTGAAGGCTTCTGGGACAGACTGGTAGAACACAAGCATGGTGGAATGATTAGAGCAGGGGTATCGAACTCATTTGTTATGAGGGCCAGATCTGACCTAAATGAGACCTTGTTGGGCCAGACCATGTGTGTCATAAAATGTAATGCCAGGTAGCAGAGATATAAACTTTATAAAGGACACAAAGGGTTTTTTTTTACTTAAAATAAAAACATGCTTAAAACATTAGCCCTCTTGCAATATTTTGTTTATTTAACAGTCTCTGCTAACTGACACCTCTTGCTCTGAATTATTGCATCCAAATGTCTGTGCTCTTGCAATGCTGAGTATGCTGTTCAGGTGTGTATCTGTAAGCAGCAAACCTGCTTTTGATCTATTGACATTCACCAAAGAAATCTCATGCTTGGAGTCTAGGACCCAGGGGAAAACATGAAATGGCTGAGCGACTGAGATAGTTTGGCAAAGCAAGCTATGATGCAGCAGCAGCAGCAGAACTGGAAGCAGGCGATGGTCAGTTCCAGTGCAGGCCTGATAGAAGCCCTCCAGGGGCCTGATCTGACCCCCGGGCCACATGTTTGACACCCCTGGATTAGAGGGTCAGACTAGGATCTGGGAGACCCAGGTTCAAACCCTCATTCTGCCATGAAGAATAGCTGGGTAACTTTGGGCCAGTCTAACATTCTCAACCTAACTGACATTACAAGGTGGTTGTTGGAGGATAAACTGGAGGAAGGGAGGAGGATGACGTCATCTGCTTTGGATCCCCAGTGGGGAGAAAGGCAGGGTATAAATGAAGTTACACATATGCAACAAAATCAACAGAATGAAAAGGTCCCAGGTTCGATCCCATGCCCAGTTAAAAGGTAGCAAGTAGCAGGTATTTCTCTGTCTGAGGCCCTGTACAACAGCTCCCAGTCAAATAATTCCAGTTGACCAGCCTCTCTTTATAACACCCACCCCTCCTGCTGCCTTGCTGTTGTTTGCAGCCTTCATTATAAATCCATAGGCCTTATGGCTGATCCATCCCTTGCACCTGATGGACTCTGGCTCACAAAAGCTTATGCAGGAATGAAAGGTGTTCGTTTCTACAGTGCCATTGGGCTCCGGTTTGATTTTGTCAGCATGTGCGGAAAGAAAAGGAAATCACATTCTATAATCATTAGTACTATATATACGAGTGTGTTGTATTTTGACTTCCAATGAATTCTTGTTAGCCCAATTCCAATGCATTTTTTACATTGAATAAATCCCTCTTTATTTCATGGGGCTTAATTCCAAATAAGGGGGCAGCCTTGGAGACTCCTACCAATAGAGAAGGGGAGAATGCTGGGAGACACTTTGGTCCCCATTGGGTGCTCCAGTGGACTCTTGCCTTGTTTTAATATTGATAATGTTAATGCGTGTTGATTTTTTAAAACTTTGTAGCCTCCTCCAGCTTGTCTCTGGAGGGGAATGTGATTTTTATAGGGTGGACAAAACAGCAAACCTCTGCACACTCAGAGCTCGACAGCTCTTCCTCCCCATTCAGAAAGATAGGAGTGAACCCGTAAGAATATAAGAATATAAGAGAAGCCAGTGTTGAATCAGGCCAATGGCTCATCTAGTCCAACACTCTTGTCACACAGTGGCCAAAAATACCAGGTGCCCTCAGGAGGTCCACCAGTGGGGCCAAAACACTGGAGCTTTTACACTGGCTGACTGGTACATAAACGGATCATATTTTAATTTAGGCCTTTGGCTGCAATGCCGATCTACTGTCTACTTGACGGTTGGACTGTCAACTTCTGGGTGGAGCCCGGAGACCTTCCAGAATTACAACTGATCTCCAGACCACAAAGATCAGGTCCTCTGCAGAAAATAGCAGCTTTGAAGGATGGGCTTTATGGCATTATACCCTGCCAAGATCCCTCCCCAGGCTCTACCCCCAAATCTCCAGCAATATCCCAACCCAGAATTGGCAACCCTCATCTACATAGAGCACCATCTCTTCCAAAGAGCTTGCTCTGTAGTGCTGAGATTAATCTCCAGTCGTGCTGAATTTGCAAGAACGGCACATGCACCCTCTCAAGGTTTATGAGGACTGTCGTACCAGGTCTCTGATCAGAATGGAATGTATTGACTCAGATGGTTGGTGTTTGCTGCTCACATCCGCCCAAAGCAGCACAAAGCCACTTACGTTTCGGGGTTCATTAAGAACAGCTGGTGTCGTAAGCCTTGAAAAGGGGGCAAGTGGGCAGTTTACTGCACTCCAGATGGAGAGCCTTGTTAGCACTGGTTAGCATATCGTTATCGCTCTGCTGCCGCACAGTAGAATGCCGTGTCCGTTCTCGGCAGAGGAGCCGTTTTCTCGTTTGCTCTGCAGCAAAGCAACACCGAAAGCAACATGGAAGAGATAATGTGTCAGGAAGGACTAATGAGGCACGCTGCTCAGAATACCTGTTTACCTGCTTCTCTCCCTTTCCACCACACGAGCCCCACAGATGCAATCACCTGTAATTAGAGCGCTGCTTTCCAACATGCGAGCCAACCTCAGACCTTTCGCTTTAGGCGCAGACGAGCAGATACCCTCCCCTCCGTTATCTTCCATCGTGGCGCACTGTGCCCCAAGGTCCACTGTTACATTTCAGGTTAACAAGGAGAAGGTTTACCATGAATGCTGGAATCGGAGCGTGCACATTTTGGAGCATGTGTATTTATTAATTTACCGATTCATTCATTCATCACATTTATATCCTGCTCCCTTCCCTCTGAATGGAACTCCATCAATTTCATTTGCATCAGGATGTTCACCATAATATAAATGGTCAATTCAGCCCTGGCTGTGTAAGGCTGGGATATAAATCAGGACCACACATGGGGTTGCCAATCTCCAGGAGGCACCTGAAGATTTCCCACTGTTCCAAGTGATCTCCAGACAATCAAGATCAGTTCCGCTCGAGAAAATGGCTGCTTGGGAGGGTGGACTCTATAGCATCGTACCCTGCTGAGGTCCCTCTCTACACCAAACCATGCCCTCCCCAGGATTTACCCCTGAAATCTCTAGGTATTTCCCATCCCAGAGCTGGCAATGCTAACCACACATGGTCCTGGACAAGCACTTTGCAGCCACAGAGCTGATCTAGCAACAGCACCATCTGGGCCACAATTTGCCCTCTGGTCTGGATCTTTTGACCATCACATGATCTAAGGGGCCAGTCATATGATCTCAGGGGCTCCACAGCCTTGGGCTGAGGACAGACTTGCAATCTGCCTCGGGACGGCAGCGGGAGCAAAAGCTGCAGGGGAAAACTGGCCCGGGGCTGCGCGTTCCCACTGGCCAGTTTCCCATGGGAGCATGCCGGAATGGAGCGTCCAGACTGCTGCAGAGCAGCCCCAGGTGGGCCAGCCTCCGCAGCTCATGGCGGGGCCATTTCAGCAATATGTGTATGGGCGCCTATGCACATGGCCGCATGGGTGCAGCAGCACTATAAAATCTCCCCACCTCCTGTATTCCCGTCCACACAGCCGGGAAGCGAGATCCAAGCGGCAGACGGCACCTGGACACCGCTTTCTGCCGGTGACCCTCTGAGGCGGCAGGGAAGCGGCTCCCACACGGGTGAGTATGGAAGGGAGCCGGAGGACAGCTGCGGCTGTTTGAACTGACTCCCTTCCCCCACTTCTGAAGCAGAGCTCTCCCGCCCCACTTTCCTAGTCTGTCCTCAGCCTTGGTTTGCAAGCAGCCTGGTTTGCAAGCAGTCTGGTCAGCTGTCCCAGATTACCTAATGCTTCTGCTTACCTAACCTAAAACTCAGTTCTGCCTGTCCTGGGTCACAATTCTTGACTCCACCCTCTTTATTTATTTGTACTTGTGATTCTGTCCTTTGACTCATGTACCTTGGAGTGCTCTGTTAGATTTCTGACCCTTGGTTTGATCTTAGCCTCACTTCTCTCCTTTGACCCTTGAACTTGGGACTGTCTGCTTCTGACCCTCAGCCTGACCTCACTACTTCCTACTACTAGCCCTGTTCCTGGAGTTCATCCAGGCTCTTAATAGGATCTTTTCCTAGCAAGTTGTCTCCTGCAGAGCTACATGTGCTCACACAGAGCACTCTTGCCAGCTCCTTGTTCTCGATTCCTGCTCCCCTGATTCCAAGTCTCCCCAGGGCTGTAGCCAGGATTTTTGACTTCAGGGGGCAATTTAAATAAGGCAGGGGGCACCCCCAAACACACTGCTGGCAGGCAAGGTGGGGCAACACCTCAGCTCAACACGCAAAAATAAAATAAGCTGGCTGGATGGGAAGTCGGGAGGCCTGGGTGGTAAGTCAGGGGGCTTGGCCCCGAGATGCCCCACTGTAGCTACGGGCCTGAGTCTCCCCAATCACCCTTTCATAATTCCCTGAAGTTCACTCCGCTTGCTGGTTTCTTATATGACCCATTTTCTGTCCACACATCCAGGATCAAGTCCATTAGCAGCAGATGACATCTCACTCCTGCCAGACATCAGCAGGCAAGGGAAGACATGGGGAAATGTATTTATTAGTTCCTTATTTAAATCTAATGTATCTCATGTTTTCAGTTGATTGATTCCCAAGGCGGCTAACAATTAACAAGTATCCATAAAACACGATATAATGTACATAATGATTACATCACATCAAACGTTGCATAAAATTAAATGGACCAGGAAGAAATGGAAGGAAATATGGAGTGTCAAATGATGCTCTCGCATCATCTATGTACCATCTATGGCTGGAGATATCGTCCCTTCTTCAGAATAAGGCATGGCAATGAACTCTGAAAGGTCAAGTTGCTAATCCTACTGGGTACCAGCAATTTTGTTTCTTAACTTTTCATGCAGCATTTATTTGAACTTAAAAAAACAACAACGCATAACAGCCTCAAATGAGTTACACCTGTGAAATTAATGAGCATTAAAGCATGGGAAAGCACTACAGTTTCCTGTTAAGACTACAGTTGATTTCTATTAAAGGAAACTTATCATTCCCTGAAGGAAAAGTAGGGCTTTGTTTGGATACAGGCCCAGCCAGGAGTCTTAAACAGACGTTTCACTAAACCAAAGAATCTACCATAATAACTGTATGTGACTATATAATTTCCTCTATGCCCTAAAGTAGAGTAGTCATAATCTTTTTAAAAAGAGGAAGAAAGGGGGGGGGATGATGTATATGCACAACCATAGCTTTTTGAAGTGGTTAGAGAATGATGCTTCGGAGGTAGTTTAGGAGAAATGAATAGCTTAAGGAATAGGGTACTTTCCACAGGAGATTAGGATAACTGTAGGTTACAAGCTCTGAATGTTTGATTGAAGCTGTATGACAGTATTTTTGAAAACTTTTAACATCATGTGTTGTATCAAGTCTGGGTTTGGACTTTTCTACCAATTGGTAGTTTTATTTTGCCAAGATTTATAACCAGGATATGCAAAGTGGACTGTGTATCCTCCCTTTTTATAATGTTTTGCAAATACAAAACTGAACCAGATGTCTGGGTTGAAAAGGGCTCCCCCTCATTTTTGGTAAGTTATGTTCAGAGGACATTTGAAAGGAATTCAAACATCAACAGGGAGATTTCTGTGTGTGTGTGTGTGTGAGAGAGAGAGTGTTTTTTAAACTAGCTATTATATTAATACACAGCAGTGAGGCTTTTATCCCTTCTTATTAGGTTTCTCAAAATAAGTCTTCTAATCAGACTACTGTTCTTAAAGATAGTTTCAGTGTGCATTAGAGTACAGCGGGGTGGGGCATTCAAAAGTTCTTTTAGTTTGCAGCTGCGCATGGATCAGCTCACATGAAGGGGCTGAGAAATCAAGGGCAGGCAGAGTAAAAATATGACACCGAAGTAGCAGCAAATCAGAGCAACAAGGCAGTGTATAAACGGGTGTTACAGTGCAAATCGGCACAAGAGAATGGAAATTCTGCTCTGTGCTTGTGTGGTCCTTTGCACGCATTGAGAAGCAACAGATTTCACAGGGGACATTCGACATCATGAAAATTTGCTGCAGCACTAAAATGTATCTAAAACAAATCACATCACAGCGTCTACTAGACTCTTCCCCCTACTATATAAGCCTGGGAAAAAAGAGCATTGGTTGCAAAGTAATTTCCATGTTAGTCCAGCCAGGCAATACTAACAATGTATTTCCTGGTTAGGTTTACATAACCCGGTCACTATCATAGTTAGAACCAAAGGAGGAAAAAGGTAGATGTATGCATTGATATATTTATTCCTTGTTACAGTTACAGTCTAGGACTAAGAAATATTTGTGCTCAGAACTCTCAGCCCTGTAGTTAAAGATGTGCCTGAACCTATGAATCAAGTAAAGCGACATCTATCAAATACAATCAAAAATATAAAGTTATTTTAAATATAGTGATTTTGGGGGGTTGTGAAGTTGCAGCCAACTTACGGATACCCTTCATGGGGTTTTCAAGGCAAGAGATGCAGAAAGGCGGTTTGCCATTGCCTTCCTCTGCATAGCAACCCCAGTCTTCCTTGGTGGTCTCCCACCCTACTACTAAGCACGGTCAGGGTCTGCTTAGCTTCCAGGCTCTATCAAACATGGGCTAGTCTGGACTATTCAGGCTGAAGAAAGCTACTTCCTTCAAATAAAGCTACAAAAATCTATTTTAATATATATATAAGGATTTTGGGTCATTTGATTCCATTTTATACAGTTTGGGTTAGACCTCAACCATGGTTTAATCCTCCCATTCAGAAGATTACTTCTGTGAGAGGAAGACACCCTTCCATAACTTGAATGATTCTTCCCATGAGTAGAAAGGGCACTTTGGGAAGGATCCAACCCTGTGGTTTGAATCTAACCTATTATTTAAAGACTATTCGACTAAAATGTCATGTATTGTATGAAGAAGTACTGGAGAGATTCAGTTAAAAAAAGAATGTAGTTGTCCTTTTTAGGGTTGCCAGCCTCCAGGTGGGCCCTGGAGATCTCCCACTTTTACAACTGATCTCCAGCTGACAGAGATCAGCTCCCCTGGAGAAAATGGCTGCTTTGAAAAGTGGATTGTATGGCATTGTACCATGCTGGGGTCCCTCCCCTCCCCTCCCCAAACCCCATCCTCTCCTGGATCCACCCGCAAAGTCTCCAGGTATTTTCCAACCCAGACCTGGCAACCCTTGTCCTTTTAAATGAATAAGTCCGGGATACAAAATATTAAACATAACTCAGGGATAATTTTAGAAGAACTTTTAGTGATTATGATAGGTCAGTACTGAGTTTTAGTAAACCTGAATCTTCAGGAAGACAATTGAAACCTATAATTTGAAGATTTTTTTTTCCAGAGGTATAAGCTGTGCTATCGAGTTTCTTTTCCCCCAGCAGAAGATTAAAGCATAAGTACTGAATTGTAACAGGTTTGATTGAAAGCCTAATATAATGCCACAGAAGAGAGGACAGGCAAGCCAAGGACATAATGCAAGAATGAGAAAAGTTCCTTTTCTTTAGTCACATTAATTTCAAACCTGCTATATAATGTGCTAATAGAAAATGCGCCATGGTTGTCAGCTGCAGTTGGAAAAAAAAACACCCTATATATAGCAGTAAACTGGCTGGCTTGTGTAGATGATAAAAGCCACAGAACTGTCCGGGGACATGTGGTCTCCGTTTACCTGGATGACTCTCCAGTTGCATTGAAAAATATGACTTTGTAAAGTCAACAAAAGAAAAAAAAGTCATGAAATGGCCTAATGATACTCTAGAAGAGAAGGAATGTCGAGATCAGCTTTATATCAAAGGGGAAAAGGGAAAGGGCCCCATATTTTGAGGACCTCAACAAACTAGAGCATGTCCAAAGGAGTAAAAGCAGGAGGAAAAGAAACCTATAAGGATAGATTAAAAGAACTAGTCATATTTAGCCTGGACAAGAGACAATAAAGGGAGACATGATCAGTGTCATACCTGAAGGACTGATTAGTTCACATACCTGAAGGACTGTCATGTTGAAGATGGAGCAGAATTGTTGTATCTTGTTCCCACGGTTAAAACTAAAGGGTGGACATTACAAAGAAGTAGATTTCAGCTTCCCAAGGGAAATTAATGCCTTAGAAGGTGGTGGACTCTCCCTCCCTGGAAGTCTTTAAGCAGATGCTGAATGGCCCTCTGTCACGGATGCTGTAGCTACGTATTGCGGTACTGAGCAAGGGGCCCCTGACCCCCAAGACTCTTTTCAGAACCCTTTGGCTCTATTGTAAATCTATCATAGCCTTTCTTGTTTCTCAATGAGAAAGGCAAGCTAAAAATGATGGTGATGATTTTGATGTAGTAGTAGCTAAACTATATGTGACTCTAAAGATGGTCAACCAGACCCCCAGACATTATCTGAGCTACAAAAAACAGTGTGTGGGGGGGGTAGGAATGAGGATGGTATGTTTACACTATGCCTTCCATGTGGAGGAAAGTTTCCCTGATCAGAAATGCCATGCACACTGACACAGGTGGCTGCCACTATTGGAAAGGGTAAAGGAAGGAGTACCTCTCTTCTTCCTTCATGTTTTGGTGACCCTAGCTTTGGGGCGAGACTGGGGTTCCCAAAGGGTAGGCTGAAAATTATCTAAGATGACTTATTACTTTGATTTACTGGTTTGTGCTCTCTACTTTCCCGGGTGGTTGGAACTTCTAGAACAGTTTCATAAGATCAGACTCCTGGGTACTGGAGAACTCTAGTGGTGCTATAATGTCTTTGCACAGATATATCAGTTGAGCAGATGGTCAGCAAGCCAGCAGGCATACAAACAAAGCAAGACCACTTCCAAAGCAGGACGTGTCACTCTTTCAAGGGCTTTTCCAGTCACTCCAATGGAAGGCCAGTTCCGTATTCAAACCACTTTATGCAGCTGCATCCCTCTACTGAAGTGAGTGAGCTCACTCACTCTGGAGCTCTTGGTGCACACTCAGTTCTTGTCCAAGGTAAATCTAATGGTTCTAGGTCTAGTGACTCCTTTCTGTTATGTAAGGAGTTCCCTGCAGAGGAAGAAGTCTTCTTTCATTAGAGAAGGCAGCACTATGTAGTAGAGTGTCAGGTGAAGATCTGGACAACTGAGGCTGAAACCTCCACCCTTCCATGGAATGTCTTGGACCACACACTTTAGCATCACCAAACTCACATGGAGGTTGTTGCAAGGATAAAACAGAGGAGAAGGTTGTCAAGTGCTGGGGTATAAATATAAGCATATTAAGAAGAAGCGTTCCCCGACCAGAGAAAGATTCCTTCCATCAGAGGAAGCCTCCTCACTTAACAGAAGGAAGCCATTAGATCAATGATGCTATGCCAACCCAATCTGTGCCAAACATTAATCTGAGTGTGTTTGTCACATAAAAAGGAAAGAGCCAGCCAAATTTCTCTTTTTCAAGATCCTGGGAATGAATGAGACTTGGCAATTGATAGTAAAACATTATGCACGAAAATGAATGGGAAATTAGAGAGGACTCCTGGAAATGCATCCTGGTGCTGGCACTACAACCACTGTCCTATCTAGCTCCCTATCTGCTGGCCAATAATGCCACCATAATAGATCCAGATGGTCAGCCATGTTGGTCTGAAGCAGAAGAACAAATTTAGAGCCCAGTGGCACCATTAAGACCTTGAATAAACCTTTGTTGGTCTTGAAGAAGAAGAAGAAGAAGAGGAGACTGGATTTATACCCCGCCCTTCACTACCCAAAGGAGTCTCAGAGTGGCTTACAAACTCCTTTCCCTTCCCCTCCCCACAACAGACACCCTGTGAGGTAGGTGGGGCTGAGAGAGCTCTGACAGACACTACTCTTTTTCAAGGAACAGCTGTGCCAGAACTATGGCTTGCCCAAGGTCATCCAGCAGGAGGAGTGGGGAATCAAACCCGGTTCTCCCAGATTGGAGACCGCACACTTAACCACTACACCAAACTGGCACACTGGACTCTAAATTTGTTCTACCACCATAATAGCTTTACAGATCAGCTGCTGTTTTTTTTCCCATTGATCCCCATAGTCTGTATCCCTAAAGCCCCCTCTCATCCAATTGAAAATAAGGAGGCTTGTGTAAGCATCCATTTGTATGCTCAACTTGTTTTTCCGATTGACAATATAGTTCATAACATAGATGGATACGGTTCTCCTCACAGTACCCAAGTCCTCTGGAACACAAAGCACTGATGTATGCTAAATGTACTCCACTAATATGTAAATTCATCTATCAAGAAATGGCTCTAGAGGGCTTTACTGTTGTTTATAGCACTGGCACCAAGTGGTGCGTAGCAAAGTGATTCATTTTATGTGATATATAATCATTTGATTTTAATTAATAACATTTGCTCCTTAGGTTGGTGGGTCTGGAGCACCTAGGGTTTTCGGCAACTTTATAAAAAACTGAAAATGTAAACATTGCAAGGATTGGAAATCTGTGCACCGGCTTCTTGAAAACGCTTTGTGCAAGTCAAAGAGGAAGTCTGATATTCCATCTAGTTTGTTTTTCTCTCACCCTTCTTCCAAAGAGCTTATGGTGACATGCATAGTTCAGTCTGATTTTTGTTCAACAACAGAATTTCGGCTGAGAGACAGCAAGCTATGTTCACACATACTGAATAATGTACTTTCAATGCACATTCAATGTACTTTGCATCTGGATTTTACTGGGTGAACTGGCAAAATCCACTTGCAAACTATCACAAAATTGCTTTGAAAGTGTATTATTCAGTAGGCACGAAAGCACCTAGTGTGACCCAGTGAACTTCCTCCGAAAACACGGGGCTTTGAACTTGGATCTCTCAGATTCTCATCTGACACTCTAACCACTACACCATATTGACTTGCAATTGGAATTAAGCTATCAACATTAGTTAACATAGTGGGTTCTAACACCATTATTTCTAATTTTTGATCTGTCCACAGTTGCCCCGAAATGGATTACATCTAGGTTAGACTACTGCAGTCTACTCTACATGGGTCTATTTAGGAAGCTACAACTGGCTCAAATGGAGTGACAAGATTGTCCAATGGAGAGACGCTGTTGCTCATTGGTAGAGCATCTTCTTTATATGTAGAAGGACCCAGTTTCAGTCTCTGGCACGTCGCATTGAAAAGAATTACATTATATAGCATGGAATGTGAAAAACCTCTCCCATAGATCCAGGAGAACCTCTGTCAGTTAGAGAAGACCAGACTGGCAGGCAGATCAGACCGTATGACCTTGATAGACCAATGTCTGTCTCAGTTGAAGGCAGTGTTATGTGTTCAAGCCACTGTCTTATCTCAAGTGGACTCAGGGGGCATTTAGGGCTTGACAGGCCAAATCCAGCACTTTAAAATTGGCCCCTGGGGGGAGGGTGAAACTAGGAAATCAATGCAATTATTTCAATATGTTCTTGCCTGTTAACACTACTCAAACGCCTACTTGTACCATTTGGCAACAGTTGGAGTTTCCAAACTGTAAATTGCTTGGGTAACTGTGAGTCTGATGAAACTGCTTTGCAGGCTGGATGTTACCCAGAAACTACCAGCTGGCCATGCCTGCCACACTGATTTTACTGCAAAGTGTTTTCTTCATAGGGCTGCCATCCTTCAGGTGGACCTGGAGTTCTAGGGTTACAACTGATCTCCAGAGATCAGTCCCCTCGGAGGAAATGGAAGCTTCAAAAGGCAGTCTTTATGGAACCAAATCTCTGCTGAGTTTCCTCTCCTCCTCAGGCTCCTCCCTCAAATTCCCAAGAATTCCCAAGCTGGAGTTGGCAACTTATTTCTGCAAGATATGCCTATGGAATTTATTGCTTTGGTGGCTAATTTCATATACGGCTCCATTAAAAATGGATTCAGGAATCAAATGTTCCTTTGAAAAAACAAATTATCTATAAATATTTGATTCTTTGGTACCATTTGCATCGCAAGACGGAATGCAGTAGCTTGTTCATCCCCTGCAAACCTCATTGCTTTGTAAGCATCCTCTTATAAACCAATCTAACGAGGGAAGCTATGGAACTCAACCAAAGATGATCACCCAACAGAATGCCAAGTGTGTATTTATAAATATTGCTACATTTGCAAATATCCCATTAATCAGCTTATTTCCCCCCCCCCCCGAAGTTTGAGGACACTGTGAACATAGGGATGGAGGCACACTGACAACAGTTATTGACTTATAGTGTTAATGATATGACAGCTTGTTATAAATTACTAGAGGTTAATGGGGTAAATAATTAATCCAAATCCCTCACTTGGAAACTGATGATGCTTTCTTTCCGTTTGCTTTCTTTCATGAATATGGATTGGAGACAGTGTCTGAAGATGAGCAGAAAGCCAGTTCATAACAGAGGGCAATTAAAATGAAGGCTGTGCTGCTTGCCTATTTTTTTTTTAAAAATGAGATTTTGGCATGTGAATTTTGTCTCTGAGGGTCTTCCAACACAAACTGAATATTTCAGAATTGAGCTCTGCTCGAGGAGCATTAACTATTAGCCATTTATGGATTCATTTTGAAAATTTCTGGAAGAACTTCTTGAGGTACCACTCAAAATAAAATGTGGTTAAAAATCACAAAACAGCATACAAATAATTAAAGTTAACTAAATATTAGAAATTCCTGTCATAAAACCCAGCCGTTAAAACCCAGTAGGAGCACAGAAACAGCACAACATGTTTAGCAGCCCAAAATGATCCTCAGGAAAACAGTCCACAGGATAGAAGCTGATTGAGGGGAGGGAAAAACCCATTTTTTTGAAAGATCAACCCCCTTAGTCAGAAGTCTAGGTAAAAAGAAATGTTTTGGCCTAGTGCCTCAAAAAAAGCTAATTGCCAAGCAAGTCTCAGGGGAAGGGCATTCCTCAGCCAAAGTGCCACCATGGAAAAAGCCCTGTCTCTGGTTGCCATTTACCTCGCCTGTGAAGGCAGGGCACAAAGAGCAGAGCTTGTGAGAAGGAACTTAACTTGTGGGCTGGACATCAGAGGAGAAGAACCGCCAGCCTGCCAGATTCCTCCTGACAAGCCCTTTTCTCCAGAACTTCTATCCTGATTAAATGAGGAGTCTTTCTTGAATGGATTTTTTAAAAAAAATTATGAATGGGTTGCTTCTATCCGAAGTTTCCTTCCTTTGGAAGAAGATGTCACATGAAGAGAAAGAGTTCCTGAACCTTAAGACAGCAGTGGGAACTCATGAGGTAGTTTGCCGAAAGGCTTCCATCTTTTGTCGTGGAGTAGAACTGAGAGAAATCTGGAATCTTTAACAGAAGGTACCAAGAGACAGTGATAGATGCACTGGGGATGCTTATGGAATGTAGAACAGCATCAAACTAAGTGGTATCACCTGGACCCATGTTAAGCCACACTCTGCACATGTCCCTGTATAGTGCTAAGGAAAGAGTCTCAAAAGCGCTTGACACTTTCAGATAGGAGCGCAGGAAGCCTCTCCACATTTAGCAATGGAAGCTCATAGTCCTCCAACAAACTGCTACATGCCTCGCCACTGTGTGATTCCCCAATGGAATCTCCGCACTGATTAAATAACTCAAAGTAATATGGATATGGATATATACTCCACATTTGTAATAGAGTGGTTTCCTGTATTAGGTTATTTGGCTTCTCACAGTGTGGTTCCTAAAAAAAAAAAAAAGTTTCATATGAACTTGCTTAATATCTGACATTTAAAAGGCTGTATGTTACGTTTGGTAGTTGGTTGATTTAAATGTGGTGTTAAAATCCATTTCTCTAATGCGACTTAATTGAGAAGTATTTTTGTATGATGTTCTGCGCATCTTATATTTTCAATATCTTACTTATCACAAGGTTGTACGATACCAATGTGTTCTTGCTTTGTATATATATTGTAATAAACTCAATAAAATAAAATAAAATATTTTTTTTAAATGAGCTCCCAGTTGAGATCCAGGCCCTGCGAGATCTATTACCGTTCCACAGGGCCTGCAAGATGGAGCTCTTCCACCAGGGCTTTGGTTGAGGCAGCAAGCGTCCCTCTTCCCTCCTGGCTATCTCCCCTCCAGTGGCTGAATTTTAAATAAGCTGATTGACATCAGAGCTAACTGCTGCATGGCATTTTAGGGATTTTATTGTTTTAAATTGTTTTTAATAGTTGTAGCGTTAGTATATTAAAATTGTTGTAAACTGCCCTGAGTCCGCCTGCGGGGAGGGCAGTATATAAATCAAATAATTTTAAAAAATGGAACTCTGCACACAGACCATCACATGGGTCAGTGTACCACCGGAGGTGTCATTACAGTATAGTGGTGTAGCCCAAAGGCACTGCCTTACTTTCAGATAGCCCCAATAGCAGGGCACCCCACTTCTAACCTGAACCAGAGACCCACAAAGTCAGGCCAAGGAAGGCACTCCTGGCCTGAAACACAGAGCTAGCCAAAAGCTCTGAAAAAGGGTTTAATTTCAGGTGACACAAGGCAGCCCTTCAAGGCAACCTCCAACCTCCCCCTCCACCCAGCAGGGGTATGTTTATGGAATAACAATGAGTTCCACCAGATAAAGTAGCAACATTTCTAATGGCTACTCAGAGGCCAGTTGGCAAATAGCCCTTCTGTCTCCCGAATTTCACCTAGCTCTTTGGGTGCACCTACATCTATGTGAGAATCCTTTGTCTCCACAACTGTCCTTCCTGCTCCATCCCTCAGGATACCAAGATAAACCAATCATACACTCAAATGTTTAGCGATCCTTCCTGATGCTAATCAGGGACCCATCTCCCACCTTTTGTCTAAACCTGGGAACCTATTAAATCTGCCATGGCAGGACTGTCACTGGTCATCAAACACTTCTACCAGCTCCAATACACCCCCCCAGCACCTGGCTAATCCCATCATTGCTATTGTGAATCCAGACTCTACCCCTCTGAGATCTCATTGGTCACACCTAGGTTCTGCCCCTCCTGGTGACACACCCTCTGGGACCCCTCATTAGTCCAGGCAATCTTTTGTCCTCACCTGCAGCAAGCCCCTCAAGGTCTCCCATTGCTCTGCATTGTTTTCCAGTGTCTATATCCATCAAGGCACATGACCTCAGACTGTGTGTCTGCCCTGGATGCCAAGTGGCAGTTAACCTCCAAACTACGTTTGGGCCATAATCTCATTTCCATGAACCGTGCACATCTGGACAGGTAGTATCATCCTGTATCTGACCCCCCCCCCCCCATTCACTATCAATCACCTCTGCTTTCTTAGTTCTGTATTGCTTGCTCTTTTTGAATGCTTAGTGTGCTTGTAATTAGGGAAACTTTTTTAAAAAAAATATTTAATTCACTCTTCAAATCTGGAGTCTTCCTACTGTACTGGACCTTGGTATGGTGCCTGATACCCCTCTGGCCTCCCTTGCTAATTTCCCCAACACTGAGGCAGGCCATTGGCGGTAACAGTGGCTAGTGTACTGGAGTAAAATCTGGGAAGCCTAGGTTCAAATTTCTCACTAACACAAAGCTTGCTGGGTGACCTTGGGCCAGTCACTCTCAGTTTCAGCCTAATATACCATACAGGGCTATTGTGAAGATAAAATGGAAGCGGGGGGAAAATAATGTACATTGCCCTGAGCTCCCTGTAAAAGGGACAGCATTTTCAAAAGTACTAAATGAATACATAAATGCCAAATGCCAGATGGATGACACCTTCATACATTGCTCCTGATCTTCCAGGTGCCTCTAACTGGCTGCAGTTGGGAACAGATGGAACTTGGCGAGTGCCAGCAAAGGAGTTTGTACATTTGGCCCCAGTCCAGTTCTGTGGCTTCTTGGCACTTTTCTTTTTTTTTTTTAAACTAACCACTTGATAAATGTGATCCAATTAACATAGTGAACTCAATTTTTAGAAAGCAGACCTTTTAATAGATACTTTTATGTTATACTTATATACTTCTTTGGCTGAAGAACTCAAAAGGCAAACAAGGAATGTTGGGTGCTCTTTTCACGCTAGGAGACTGTTTAGTTTGCTAGGTTCCCCCCCTCCCCCCAAATCCTAGAATCCACAGTACATGAAAGGCAGTTTTGATAACCATGGTCCAAAGCACCGAGGGAAATAAGCTAAACTCTATATAGAGATTTATAGGACTCTAAATTAACTCTCAGCACTCAGGAAATCAATCTTTGAGTTGTCACAGATCCTTGACCACCGCAGTCAGAACTAAAGTCTCAGGAAGTATTAACAATGGGCTAGAGTGACATTGTGACAGCAAGTGTCACAATGCTGCTGCATACATTTTCTATGTTTGGGTGTCACTGCCACCTCATAATGAGAATGAAATAGAAATGGGGAGAGACACAGCGAAGAGCAAGAAACAATGATGTCTTGAAAGTGTTCCAAATACAGAAAGGTTAAGTACCTAGGAACTGTCTGGTTAGCAGGAAGACGGCTTGGAAAAGATGAGAGACCAGTGAGGGAAGGGATTCTGAGGGAAAGGTCCACGGACTATTTGTTCTGGCCCAGTTACAAAGCTGTAAAATGCCCCACCAACCCACCATTCAAATTGATCCAGATAAATATATATATATATATATATATATATATATATATATATATATATATGTATTAGTTTTTTTAAAAAAATATTTATTCCCCATCTTTCCCATCATCAAATGGTCTTAAAGGTGCTCCTGGACTCTAAATTTGTTCTAATTTCTTTTAAGTCATGTTCTCTTGTGTTATCCCATAAAAGATGACCAAAATATTTTTGGAGGGGGAATACCACCAAGTTAAAGGCTGCTGCCAAAACTAGAATGTATGACTTATTATAAAAATCCAAACATTCCTATGTTTTTTTTTTCCTGTTCAGTTTGCTGAGAGATTATCAGAGCAATCCTAAAAGCACTTGACTGCGAGTAAAGGTAAAGATTTCCTTGCTCGAAAGCCAGTCGAAAATGACTCTAGGGATGCTGTCCTCATCTCTGGTTCCAAGTCAAAGAGCCAGTGCTGCCTGAAGATGTCTCCGTGGTCATGTGGCCGGCATGAGTAGACGCTGAGGTGTACAGAACACTGTTACTTTCCCACCGTAGTGGTACCTATTTATCTAATTGCAATTTCTTGCTTTCAAACTTCTAGGTTGGCAGGAACTGGGACCAGAGCTCCACCATGCAGCACTCAGGTCTCGAACTGCTGAACTACCAACCTTCTGGTCTGCAGTTCAGCATCTTAACCACTTGAGCCACTGCAGCCCTTACTGCGAGTAGGCCCCATCAAATACAGGATTCTGAGTAGAGATGCTGAGGATGGCACTGTTGTTACTGGAGTTGCCTGGCAACTGAAGGAGGCTGATGGGAGGACTTACCCAGAGAGAGAGGAAGACCCAGGCAACATGGTGACATCATTTCCGGCATGTACAGGAAGTGATGTCATCATGCTGTGACATTGCAGTGACACTCTGGTATTTGGGCAAAAACTCTATGGTAAAAATTGCTTCTACCATGGATTTTTTGCCCAAATACCAAAGCGTCACCCAAGACACCATTAGTGTGATGACAACACTTCTGATGTATGCTGAAAATAATGTTGCCATGTTGCCTGGGCCTTCCTCTCTCCCCTGGCAAGTTGCCCCATCGGCCAGCTGATCGGTGGTGGGGGAGTGGGGCCTGGGGGTGGGGGAGTGGGGCCTTAGTGGGTACCACTGCAAAATATATATATATATATATGCATTTTGATCTGCTTACAGCAGCAATTAACTAATAAAGTATGGATTTAAAAAGTTCAGAAATTTGAAACATTATCTTAACAGATGGTTATAATAAAGAGACAGAAGCCAAAAAACACCTTTTCAAATTTTGGAAATCTTAAGAAAAATCTTTTGGCATCAGATTTTTGGTTTAGCTATTGAGTTTATGATTATGCCTCTTTTATGCAATATTTATAAATAAGACATCACAATGATATTCAATCAGTATGTAGTATATGTATTTAAAAATCAAAATGGTATCAATAAACCACATGAGTGGATTGTAACATGGTTTTATTTTGATACATGCTAAGTTGTCGTTATAGGGGCTGCAGTGGCTCAAGTGACTCTGAACGGCAGACCGGAAGGTCGGTAGTTCAGCAGTTTGAGACCCAAGTGCTGCATGACGGAGTGAGTTCCCATCTCTGGTCCCAGCTCCTGCCAACCTAGCAGTTCGAAAGCAAGAAATTGCAAGTAGATCAATAGGTACCACTACGGTGGGAAGGTAACAGCATTCTGTGCACCTTGGTGTCTAGCCGTGCCAGCCACATGACCACGGAAAAGTCTTTGTACAGCACTGGCTCTTCAGCTTGGAAATGGAGATGAGCACCACCTCCCCCCACCCCCCGAGTCGTATTCGACTGGCTTTTGAGCAAGGGAAACCTTTACCTAAGTGGTCGTTATATTTTTTTCTTCTATGAAAATGTGTGGAAATGTCTTGTTTTAACTTTGATGGAATCATCATTGTCGCCATGGCTTATTTTCTGATGCAATAAAGGCAGACTAAAGACATGATTGTAAGGGCTTGCTGCCTGGACCCCAGTAAAATACATCTCCACTCATTCCCATATTTGGGACCTGCCTGAATGACATGAAACAATTAAGGCAGGTTTTTTTTCTCCTTGAGTTGCTTCATGAGATCAAGAAGGCCAATATTTTAAAATGTTTTTTTCTTTGCATAAGACACACCAGAACTCATTGCATGTGAAAATTAATACAGTCCCATTACTGTTGATTCTCTCCCCCCCCCTCCCCATTCTATCGACAGTGAGGGTTATTCAAAGACTGGCTTGGGAAACATCTGAATACCCAAGTGACCATGTTCACACTATCCAGATACGTGTGTCGATCTGCAGAAAGCTCATGCCAGGTGTCTTGGGAAAGAAGACATTCCCCCCTTCCCAACCCATCCAATCATATATCCTCTTTTGTCCCCTCTTCTGAAACTGTGGGTGATTCTGCACTAGGACTTAAATCCTGGTTCAACCATGTCCCCAACTCTGTTTACACTACACTCGAGTTCACCCCTGCAATTATCTCGGGGTATTTTTTGTTTTCACATTACATTGAGGTCACCCCAGTTTCGCCCCACACCTGTCCCGGGATAATTGGATGCTTTTCTGACCAGGGATAAATGCAAGGTATTGTGTCGTGAATTGAACTCTGATAAAACCAGGGATGAGATCCAAGTGCGGAAAGGACCTGTGAGATCCTCCTTCTCCTCCCTCCATCTGATTGCTTGTTTCCTGCCTACTTCCCTACCTGACCCATCCATCATTTCTCCCACTCCCCTCTGCTCTGGTCCCTAGCTTTTTAATGTTTCCATACTGTAGCCCTGGGTAATCCACCTCCTTGTGGATTTTTTTGAACTTCATGGGAAGGTCACCATCCTTATGAGATATATAAATGAAATCCATTGCTCTTAATTAATGTAATCCTTGCTATTACAGTATCAGCTGTTGGTACTGAGCAAACATCATTTTGTTGGCACAAGGAATGGAATGTGTTTGATTGAATAAATGCTTTTTTGTGTAAATGTTTTTGGCACTGTGCAGTGACTGGGTTTGCTTTTCAGGACAACTGCAGGCAAGAGCTGTTTGTTTCAGTGTCAGTTTTGGTGGGACAGGTGGCACACAAAAAGTGCTTGGTGTTTTTTTAATAATCAAAAGCCGACGATCCAGTCAGTAAGCCCACAGCACAAATGTGCATGCGGATTCACAATGGGCGAAGATCAACTTCTGTAATACCTTTCAGTGTTCAAGAAGGGGTGACAATTTAACAGGACAAATATTTCTTGCTACTTGTATATATAACTGAGTATGGAAACACAAAGGAGGGGGAAAGGATTCCCCCCACCCTTCCCAACAAACTTCTGATATTTGTGAACCACTCTTAAGCTTTTTTCATCATTGGGTAGACTGATGGAAATGGATACAATTTAAACCAGTGATTTATTTTTAAATCTTCAGGAGGGCAGCGAAAATGCTTTGACTTAGATCAAGCTTTCCACTTGATGGTTAATGTATTTCCCTGCACAGGAGTGCGTATTTGTTAAATGTTGAAACGAGTCAAATATTGGTTGGCAATGGCAACTAAAACAGAGCTTATGGCAGTTATCCCCAATGTGGTGTACACTAACGTGTGTCCTAGTACCCATTTGTTTCTTGCCCAAAGCATCTCTTTCCCAAAACACATAGCCAATCCTGTTTATCCTCAACCTCATTGGAGCAAGAGCTGTTTCAGAAGAGCCCAGGGGAGTTGTCATCTTTGTCTCAGCAAGGAACACCTGTTTGGAAACTGGTGCCTCCATCACAGGGGAATTCTTGGCTTGAAAACTCTCAATGGACTGTGATTGGACCCCTCATGGTGGCCATTTTATTGTAGTTCCCCTTGCCTTTTCTCAAAAGTACCCACAGGTTCAACAAAGGTACAGACCACCACTTTATGTTACTTGGAAGCATTATCAAAAACTTCCGGTCATACTACCCAACTAATTTTTGAACTATACATTTATATTTACTCAGAATCAAGGGATAGAGGTTTAACATCCAGAGACAAAAGCAATACAATGGGGTGTCAGTGATAGTGGCAGAGTAGCGTGCGCTGATGAACTATAACAGTGAGCTCAGACCCAAGAAGTCCACTGTCCACACAGTCCTTTGTAGGAACTATATACAAGGTTTTATTTACAATAAGTTAGTGATGCCAGTATATACTTCAACAGAATGCTTCGCCAGGCAACCAAACAGCAAGAGAGGGAAAAACATACTGTACATAGAATACATTTATACATAACAGTATCCAATCAGCTTACAGTGCTGAGTCACTCTGACATCAGACTCCAGTACTGGACAGATCTGGTTTGCTCCTGCTGAGACTGTCAGCCAGGATCTGTCAACTGTCAGATTAGATGCAGCAGATCTAGCTTATGTCTTACATGCTGACATGGGGTTGATTCTCTGCTCAGTTAAATTGGAAGCCTTCCTGAAAGGAACTCCAACTTTTTAAATTATCCCCTTCAACCTACATTTAGTAGTTCCGAGAATCTGATATGGGGGGGGGAGGGGAGGCAGGGGACCACAAGAACTTGGGAAGGGCCACCACTAATTTTTCTTTCCTTTCCCTAAAAGCCCCTTCTGCCTCTCCCCTTGTCCTGCTTCCTTCCCTTCCACCTACCAACCAACATGCCTTTATCTGCCCCTCTCCTCTTTATCTTTCATCCCCTCCCCTGGAAGCCTCTTCCTGGAAAAATGCTGTGTGGTTCCAACCACTGGGCTGGTGAGACACAGCTGTATGGTTCTGCTGGCCAAACTGGATCCAGTTTCACAGTGGGGAACCTGCAAGTACTTGCAGGGGGCACCTCACTTTCCCATGCATCCTCTTCCCCTCACACAATGTCTTCTTTCCCTCCTCCTAGCAACCCCATGGTCTTGCCTTTCCATCCTCCCATTTCTCCTTCCCACCCACCCACCTTTTATCTGCCCCGCCTTCAGCTAAACTTATTTATTTAATAAATACTCCACATTTCTCTGCAATACTGACTCAAATCCACTTACAGCATTTTCCTCTCCTTCATTTCATCCTCGCAACAACCCTTTGAGGTAGATTATGCTGAGAGTGACTGGTCCAAGCTTCTGCCCAAGATTCTGCAGCAGAGTACCAATTGCCACTGAAAGGCAATTAATTTCTTAAAGCTATAGGCACTGCTTCTATTATTTTGGGGGCTTTTTATCCCCTTCTCTCTCTCTCTTTTTAGATTTCAGAGTGTTTTGCAAACCTGCAGTTTTTTCAAGTTTGTAGAAAGATCTGTCTTGCCTGTCCATGGCCCCAATCTCTGGATTTAAGTATTCACAGATGGCACCGTGCTAGGAATTAGATTCATTGATATGAACATCTACATTCAACTCTAGTTGAGAACAGGTGTCCTTCCAAGCTTCTGGCTCATGCTCTTCACTGAGAAGAAGTGGTATTAAACTCAGTTCTCAATTAATTACATGTTGTGTAAACTACAAGGGATTGTGCCGAACGTCACTTCAGTTTGTTGCCAAGCAGTGAGCAGGCAAACATCGGGGTCTCTTAGATCCTTGCTTAGAGCCTTTTATTCTTGCTTGTTGCCAGCAAACAGATTCTGATGCCTAACATGTATGCTTTGGAAACATTTTTATAGCACACAAATTGCAATATAATTGGCATCTAAGAAAAGCTCTGCATGAGTAGTAGTGAAAGTACTGAACCAGGATGTGGGAGACACAGTTTTGAGCCCTCACTCTGCCATGGAAGCTTGCCGGGGGGGGGGGGGGGGGCTTGGGCCACTCACACACTCTCAGACTAACTTACCCTGCAGGGCTGTTGTATGGATAAAATGGAGGAGAGGAGTACAATACAAGATGCTTCCCCCCATTGCAGAGAAATGAGGGGTATAAATGAAATATAGATATACATTTGCAGAGTAGCTATCTTAGCATGATAATTCTTTGTCTCTATTGCTGGATGCTTATTTAAAATAGACAAACAAACCAAACATTGGAATATGTTCGGCAAGTAATACAAGCGCAGTTCTTTTTTAAAACAACAACAACAACAGCTAATACAAACAGAAACCCTACACTGATCAGAAAGTACACTTGCTTTAAAATTGCCTCTATTTATTTATTTATCCATCCATCCATCCATCAATCAATCAATCACATTTCTATCCCGCCCCTTCCCACAATGCAGGCTTTTGCCACATATAACTACATTCACAAGTACAGGCTCACCGGCATTTCCATGTTCATAGCCAGCCCACTGAATCCCACTCTCTGGAGTTCAGTAGCAGCCCTTGGTCCTGTTGAGGGCTTTCAGATCTGGCCAACTGACCACCCAAGCAGCCCAAGTGTTCCTGCTTCAGGAACAGGGCAGTGATGGGGAGGGGGGGGGAAGCAGCCAGGGGTGGCTTGAGCTTGCTGTACCTTCTGCACCAGTGCCACCTACATCTGGGGGCAAAGATAAGTTGTACAGGTGCTTTCTTTGTACCCTGCTTTACATCACGACGGGGTCACATGGCTTGAAATAGCCATTTCTAGGGTTGTCAGCCTCCAGGAGGGACCTGGGGACCCCCCAGAATTACAGCTTATCTCCAGACTGCAGAGATCAGTCCTCCTGAAGAAAATGGATGCTTTAGAGGGTGGGCTCTGTGGCATTGTACCCCACTGAGGTCCTTTTCCTCCCCAGGCTCCACCCCCAAATCTTCAAAAGTTTCTCGACCTGGGTCTGGCAACCCTCCCTCCCACCCCTCTGCCTGTGGCCAGGGGGGGACTTGGCAACCGCACCTGTTCCAGATGCATCTTCTTGGGAAACAGGATGTTGGACTGGATGGATCTCTGCACCGGATCAAACATCTCAGTAATGTAACTTTCAGATGGAACAGTCTATTTCGGCAGCATCAAAATATAACCAAACTCAATGGCCACACTGATCCATGAAGCAGTAAACTCAGGGCTCGACTACCACAACATACTTTACATGGAGCTGCCCTTGAAGACAATTCAAAAAGTTCCATTGTGCAGAATGCAGCAGCTCGCCTGGTATCAGGGGCAGGCTACTGGGATCACATTACACTGGTTTTGCATTTGTTACATTGGTTGCCTATTGGTTCCTGATTCCAGTTGTGTTGTCCTTTAAAGCCCTTCATGACCTGGGGCCTTGAAAGACCTCCTGTCCTGGTATGAGCCTGCTTGGTAGCTTCACTCAGCACAGCAATACCTTTCAGTCATTTCAAGCCCCACCAGGGTCTGTACCGCTGATTCTTTCTTGTCAGCTTTGTCTGTGGCCATTCCCATGTTATGAAACAGCCTCTCAGAGAAAATCAACTTTGAAGTGCTCCCCCCCCCAGTTGGTTGAAATTCTGTTGTTTGAGAATTATATTATCTTGTACCAATTGTTTTGCTGTTTGCCTTGGATACAGTTATCTGGGAGGAAGGGGGGGATTAGAAATGTTTTAAATAAATAAAAACATTAATAGCCTTCTTCACTTTGAAAACAACATTTTTCTGATCATTCACTCATTTGAGCAAGGGACATGAAGGATGGCCTAATGAATTCAGCGCATGAAATGTGTACATAGTGGCAAAGTTACCTCAGGGCTCTGAAGGTGATGATATAAACTAGCAATGAATGCACATCAATAATCGAGTAATCCCAGTCAAAGGTGCCATTCTGCACACACTTGGAGCACAAATCCTCTCGCAAAGCATGACACTGTATTTCCTTCCTCGACTGGCATCAACCTAATTATTAACAAACACTTTCCGTTCCTCTCCCTAAACTGGGAAACTTTCCTTGCCTTGAGCTTGCCTCAGGCCACCCGAGTCGAACAAAGGGGCAGCTCAAAAAATATGAGCTGAGCTTCGACTGCATCTGAATGGCTGAATCCCGAAAGGGCAAATTGCAATTCATGAGGTTATTTTCACATTTTGGACTATTATACAAACCTCTGTATAATGAGGCGCAACAGGTTGTCTTTTCCACAGACATGTGTTTTTCATTTCGAGGTATCTCCCAGTTGGTGATGCTTACACCTCAATTTGCACTTGAGTTTTTTTAAAAAAGGGTTTTGAAGATCACTGGGTAAAAGCATCAGGAAGGTTGGATAATTGTAGTTCTTGCAGCATTGTTATACCGCTGTGCAAATTGTGCTGAAGGAAAGCATTGCTTGTTCCTGCAAAAAGCTCCCTCAGTGTCAATATTCTGTGTGGATGTTGCAGAGTTCAGACAGATAGTGATTTCTGTGTATTCGTATCTGTGTGTGTGCTTGGGGGGTTCTGTTTCCCTCTCGCTTAACCTCAAGAGGTTTCATAGACAGAAATTCTTATTACCTCCTTTTGCTTATTCATTGACAGAACTATACAAATCTGAGGATTTTACATGCTAAAATTTGACATAAGAAAAAAAATAACCACGGGAAGGGAAAAGTGGATAAATGGGAAGAATTCATGTTCTTTCTAGTTATGTGTGCCTATACTAAGGCTGTGGTCACATGAGCAGTTTGCGGCGATATCGTCATGGTACCTTTGCAGACATAAAGAACACAGACAAGAACATCTGCCTTCCGTGCCCCAGTTGTCAGAACCCGGGTCCAGCATGTCCTGGAAGCAGAGTTTGCCAACACGAGGAAAAGTCTGGTCTTTACAGATGCCAGTGGTTCCACCTCACATTTCCCAACATCTAAACCCCCCTGCTGCGGAGCCAAGTCATTTGGGAAGTCTGAACCTCCTTTTGTTTAATCAGGTAGCTATGTGTGCATAAGTTCATAATCGCCCTGGTGTTGTTAATCTTGTTGGGGAAAATAGTCAAAAATACTTAAATGCTCAGAGTTTGCAATGGATCTTTGCTTCACTGGAGAGGAGACATTTCTTCTGTTTTAAAATCTTTATTTCTAAGGGTAAAAAGTACACAGGAAACCTACAGAGTAACAAAGGTATCTAGAGCTACATTGTTACATCCCACTGCTACAAACACATGGTCACTCAACAATGGAGTATCCTCTTTCTTCCTGACCCCTAGAAGGAATTCACCTGATTACATTAACCAATGATTGCTAGTAAACACACTTAGATTTCCTGGGCTTTCTTCCCATTGGCTGTATGCCAGGTTTCCCTTCCAGGTCAGTCTAAAGAATAGCACAGAAGGTAGAACAGATTAACCCTATAATGGCTGGAATCTGGACCTTGCAACTCACACATTTCCAACAAATCTCCCTGGCCAAGTAGTCATTCTGGATCAGGAGTCCCTGTGGGAGTTTTTTTCGAGTGGCAAATCCATCCCAAACCCTTCCCTCCTGTTTCTGCATCAGAGTTGCTGTTTGAGAACATCTCATGACTGACACAAGGGAAAAGGCACTGAAGTCAACAGGATCACTATCATGTAAATCTGCAGTTTACCCCCCAGTGTATTTCAAGGAAGAGAGGCAAATGGAAGGATGTTGAGAGGGGCCGGAGTACTTGGTGGAGCTGTCAAAAAGGAGATGGAGCTTCGGATACATGCTTATGCACATGGGTGAAAGACAAACAAAAGGATGCCACAATGGTCTGAATGATCGACCGTGGGGTGAGTGCACAGTGAAGCCATTTCAGAGTGGGATGTCTGATCAAAACTTCCCTCAACTATTTAAACTGCTGCAAAGAGAGGTGCTGCCAGATTGCACGAAGCCTCCAGAGTGACTACAGCCTATCTCACCCAACAGAAGAGAGCCAGTATGGCATAGCAGCCAGGTTGTTGCACCTGAGACACCAAGGTTCAAATCCTCAGCCATGATGCTCATGAATAGGGTTGCCAGCTTTAGACTAGAATAATACCTGGAGATATTTGGGGGTGGAGCCTGGGGCAGGAAGGGACTTCAGCAGGTACTATGCAATAGAGTCCACACTCCAAAGCAGCCATTTCCTCCAGGGGAATGGATCTTGGTTGTCTGGAAACTGACTGTAAAAGTGGGAGCTCTCCTGGAGACTGGCAACCCTACATGGGTGGCCTTGGGCCAGCCACTCTCTCTTTCTGCCTAATCTACTTTACAGGGCTGGAGATCAAAATGGAAGCCGTGTCATGTTTGGAGGAAGAAGTGTCAGATTTAAAAAAGTGATCAACGTGAAATAGAAAATCTTGAATTATCTATTGTGCAATCCTGTCGTCAGTGCACGAGTCTCTAAAGCAAGTGTAGTTTTGTTCAGATCTAACGGGAACTGCCTCTCATCCCTTTGGAATCATAAGAATGAAATGTTCTGGGGCTTTTATAAGAGAGATTCCCCCCCCCCCCCGCCTCTATTGAAATCTGATCTAAGTCTCTCAGTATGGTAGGAGCTTAGTAAGCAATATTAGATCCGTGAAGGAGGGGGGGGGGACCCTTAAGGAAAAAGGACCGCCGGAGAACAGCTTGCTGCCATTCTAATAAGTGCTTATTAAGATGTGGGCAGCCTTTCAATTATTTTAACATTATTACAGTACATTTGTATTTATGAAACTCGGCTGTGTCTCTAGTATTAAGTGACGCATTCCCTAGCAACCCACCGAGCGGCATTACCCAAATGAAATGCCTAGACTAATAACGTTCACGGGCCTTATCCTGCAATTAGCATAACCATGGGAGCTCAGGCAAGGGGAACGATATTGCAGCTGACCCGTTATCAAGGCAATGATATTTTTACATGGAAATGAAATCAGTTCGGGGCTCGTGGAGGAAAAAGAAAAGTGCCATTTATTTCTGTGCATGGGAGGGAAAGGCAGCGCTTGGAAACAAAGGTCTGCTTCTGGGGCATGCAAATCGCCGAATCGGAGCCCAACAACAACTCACGTTTGTTCCTCAAGAGCCGGGAGCATGTGCGAATGGAAAGGGCAAAGAGACCCAAATGAATGGTCTTAACTCTTTAACGCAGGATGACATTCCTTAGGAAGGTTTTCGGTTTCCCATGCAATGCAACCCAATTAGATCGGAATATCACAACATTCGGTAACAAGGATCACTATGATGACCTAATCAATTTAGCCCATATTATGTGTGGTCTAAGGGGCTGCAGTGGCTCAAGTGGTGAAGATGTTGAAATGCCGACCGGAAGGTCGGTAGTTCAGCGGTGCGAGACCCGAGTGCTGCATGACGGAGTGAGCTTCCATCTCTGGTCCCAGCACCTGCCAACATAGCAGTTCGGAAGCAAGAAATTGCAAGTAGATAAATAGGTATTACTTCGGTGGGAAGATAACAGCCACATGACCACAAAAATGGCTTTGGACAGCGCTGACTCTTCGGCTTGGAACCGGAGATGAGCATCGCATCCCTAGAGTAGTATTCGACTGGCTTCTGAGCAAGGGAAACTTTTACCTTTAACCTGTGCATGGTCTGCTTTGTGCCAAAGTAGGAACATTAATTATGTTTTGATTCTGCTCTTCTTCTGTGGAGTTTAGGATCAGGGTTCCCCTACTGTATCCTTGCAACAATCTAGTGGGATGTGCTAGCTAGAGAGTAGATTGCCTTATGGTCGCCCAGAGAGCTTCACTGTGGCAAAACGGATTTGAGTCCAACACCAGTTCACTATTTTCACAGTCACACACAAAACTGCCTTATACTGAATCAGACTTTTTGGTTCATCAAGATCAGTATTGTCTACTCCAAGAGGCAGCTGTTCTCCAGGGTCTCCAGTGGAGGTCTTCCACATCACCTCCCACCTGGTCCTTTTTAATGGAGATACTGGGGATTGAAACTAAGACCTTCTGCATGCCAAGCAGATGTTCTTACCACTGAGCCACAGTCTGTCCCCAAGTGTCTGGTGACCACATGGCAGAAAGGGGACAAGAGAGGAGGTCACAATAGATTTTTTTTGGTAAAATGGATGTGCCTATCATTGAATATGTATGCCCATCTCTCCATTCCTCCTTCCTCTCTCTGAACCGTTTCACCAAATCTAGCAGCTGTATTATCAACAAATTTGACAGGGATTAGAAGATGATGCTTTGGAATCTTCTCCTGACACAGACCCCCACCAAATGCCCCACGCCCTAAGAATAAGAGTAAGGTAGGACTCAACTGAAGCAAGAACCCTGGCTGTATTGCTCACTTGCCAAGCTATGGTCCCCCTTTTTGTTCATGGAGGGGCTGCAAAAAAGGAAGGTCAAAGCTGCAATTAGATCAGCCTCGCACTAGCCTAGAAACAGGCACAGCCTCATGAGGGCCTTCCATTCTGGAGAAACAACGAAGATGGAAAGATGTGTCTGAGGCAGCACATATACAGGTCTGGCCACATGCCTCTTCTGAATCAGTCCAGGCTGCAGTTCCTTGAATGGCCAGGATTTGCAGGATGGCACTGTGGCTTAATTCAGACCTAGATTTATTGGCTTGCTCATGACTGGGTAGGTGAAGAAGACAAAATGCTAGGCCCTGGTTCCCAGGATGTTTTGTTTGAGCCCCCCCCCCCCTAAGAGGTAAAATATCTGCCCATCTTACTACTAGTAGGGCTAGGGTTGCCGGGTCCCCCAGCGGGGGACTTTGGGGGGTGTTACAGTAGGGGGGATGGGGCGTCCCTAACATGATAACATCACACAGAGGTGACATCATCACGTTGGGGAGCAGTGCCCCTGCCTCTCCCCTGCAGCATTTAAAGCCTTGCTGCGCTGGCGGGAAGGGCGGGATACAAATTGAAGAAATAAATGCCGTGTGCCTGCGTTCCAAGCCCCAAGTTCGGGGCTTAAAGTGTAGGTGTGTGGCCCCCACTGTTTTGCTTTGCAGATCCCACACCTGGGTTTTGGCCACTGTGTGACAGAGCGTTGAACTGGATGGGCCATTGGTCAGATCCAACATTGGCTTCTCTTATGTTCTCAGAAGGATCTTCCAGAGGCTGGAATGAGCTGCAACAATGGAGGAGAACAGGGGGAAACTCTGAGTGCCTAACGATTTCCAGGCTGCACCCTTAGGGAAAATGGGTTTGGGAGGAAGACCTGGCATGCTGGTGTCATGTTGGTAAGTGTATGTCACTTCTGGAGGAGTTTTACCACAGAGGGTTTTTTGCAAAATGCTAGAGTGTCTGCCATGTTGCTTTCAGTTTTCACTGGAAGTGATGTAAGCAGGCCAGTGGGACACCAACTCCTATTCCTTTCTCCTGTGTCCTGGTGGCACATGAGGCAATACAATGGGATGCCGGGAGGCCTCCTGCCATAGCGGGAGGGGCTGACATCCCTTGTATACCTTCTACATGTGGGTGGTAGGATACTGGCCATTTTTTAAGTTGTTTGTTTAATGAATTTCTTTTTTATTTTGTGAGCCGGTCAAGCAAGTCTCTGAAGAGGAGGAGGAGATTGGATTTATACCCCGCCCTTCACTCAGAGCCTCAGAGTGTCTTACAAACTCCTTTCCCTTCCCGCAACAGACACCCTGTGAGGTAGGTGGGGCTGAGAGAGCTCTTTCCAGAACTGTCCTTGAGAGATCAGCTCTGACAGAACTAGGGCTTGTCCAAGGTCATCCAACAGCTGCAAGCGGAGAAGTGGGGAATCAAACCCAGTTCTCCCAGATTACAGTCCGTGCACTTAACCAGTACACCAAAGAGGTGGCATGTCGATGTTTTAAATAAATAAATAATGTTAGGGAGTGGGCCTGGGCCTTTCTGCATATAAAGGGTAATACGTCATTCATTTGTCAAAGTGGGTGGGGTCGGGCCCATGAAAGTATATGCCACAATATATACATTAGCCTCTAAAGGGTCATGAGCCCCTCCAAGATTCATTTCCATGTTCTTCCACATAAGCAGTTCTTGCTAGATCATATGAGGGAACCACTACAGTTAACTCTTTTACACGGCAGTATAATTTTTGACAGATCTTAAGACGATGTAACATATTACCCTTCCCGCTAATGGCATCTGCTTTCAACTTCTCCAAACATTTTTCATTCACTTCTGAAATAATTTTTGTCACTTCAGGCTTTAGGGACAAGAATGATGAAGCCACATTCTTGCAGGCCCCAAACTTCTGATGTTCAATTGCGTGACTAATCTCTCACACATTTATACATTAATCATAAGTAACTAGGGCCTGGCTTGGTTTTATGGTATATTGACATATGTTATTGGATCAATATGAGGGGTATTTTTGAAGGTGAAGGGGGGAGTTGGATTTACACCAGATGCAAGGAAGCTGAGAGTGGAATATTGCCTTGCAGTTGTCACATTCTTAACTCCTTTCCCCCAAAAGCGTGAAGAAACCTCAAAATAATACTCTAGTCTTTGCAATTCAAAGGAACTTCGTCTTCTTCATTTTCAGTGGGTTGCAGAAAAAAAATGGGTCAAAAATGGAACATGCAAGTCATTTCTTCTAAGCAGAGTTGCCAATTCCAGGTTGGGAAATTCCTGGAGATTTGGGGGTGGAGCCTGAGGAAAGCAGAGTTTGAGGATGGGGAGAGTTCAGCCTTCAAAGAAGCCATTTTCTCCAAAGGAACTGATATCTACAGTCCGGAGATCAGTTGTAATTCCAGGAGATATCCAAGAGATCTCCATGCCCCACCTGGACATTGGCAACCACACTTCTATGAAGTTTTAACTGTTGTCAGAGTGAACTTATTTCATTCAAAGGAACAAGTATTTAAGCTGTTCTTGCAGGAAGAAGTTATATGGCAAGGGTAGGGAGTCTAACTTGAAAGGACAATCAAGGTAGGATCAATTTTGAGTTTTTCCTTCCTGAGATTTTGACCCCAAATCTCTATTCTGATCTTGCTTCTCTCTTGTTCAAATCAAATCTCCAGGGTCTTTATTTACATAACATTTTCTTTTCTTTACACCTCAATAAATTGGCATTATGAGGTATGCACATATTATATTTACTTATATTTTAAATCTGCTTTTCTTCTATGACTGAGGATATAGGGCCAGCATAGTATTGTGGTTAGGAGTGGTGGACTCTAAACTAGAGAACCGGGTTTGATTCCCCACTCCCCCTCACGAAGCCCACTGGGTGACCTTGGGCCAGTACAAGTTCTCTCAGAACTCTCTCAGCCACACCTACCTCACAAGGTCCCTGTTGTGGGGAGAGGAAGCAAAGAAGATTGTAAGACACTTTGAGACTCCTTATGGTAGAGAAAAGTGAGGTAGAAAAACCTACTCTTCGGGCCTTTTCAGACTGGCCAGTTGCCTCTCACTTCCTCCTCATTTCCCCCTCTGCGACTCCTCCTGAGCAAACCTGCCGTTTTCGCACTATAGCAATCTGCTCCTCTCCCCCCCCCCCCCGAAGTTTTCTGTTCCCATTTGGGTTGCTTCGATGCTCTCTGTACCCGCCCCTTGCATTTCCCCTCCCCTTCCCTCCCCTTCCTCCCCCACAGCTCCTCCCTCGTTCCCCGCTTTTCCTTTTTTTTTTTTTAAATGCATGCGTGGTAATGTTATAACGTCATAGTGGAATGACGACAGTGCATCACCCGCCTTCCTCTTCCCAGAATTCATCAAGTCCCTCCTCAGTATTCAAATTTTTCCGCCGTTCTGGGTTGATGCAAAATGACTGGCGGGCTACAAGGAGGACCCCCCCCCCATTGGTGGATTCTCCGATGTGAACTGAAATGTCGTGTGCTTAACCCGATCAAGGCAACAAAATGGAGGATGGGCAACATGGCGTCAGCTGGCCCGTGTTAAGAAAAAAAAAATTACATAAATGGTGGTGGTGGTGGCGGCGGCAGCTGAGGAGGAGCAGCATGACACGCAGAGCAGTCTCCCCGCTCCGCAGGAATAGTTATAGCCCCTTGAAGACAGTTCAATCCATTTCTGTGACTTTTCTGCAAAGAAGCGCGCCCAGCCTGCTCTGCAGGGGCTGCCAATAAACAGCAAATTAACCCCCCCCCATAGTAGATGTGAACGTGTGTTTATTATATAAAGACAACAATTGTGCCGTTTTCCCTTGCTGCATCAAAATTTCATTATGATGTTATAACGTTATAAGGGCCTTTTTTTTAAAAAAAAAAAAAAAAGGAGGAAGGGAAGTGTTGCTTCAGGATCGTGGGACCGCACACAGGGAGCGGAAAGGAAGGCAAGTTTACCCAGCCCGCCCGCCCGCTTGCCGCGGCTTCTCCACGGATTGCTAGAGGAAAGCACCCACCACCAGCTCTGCACGGGCTGTTGCCGGGGAAGCCCAAACAAAGGGCAGCAGTTACCGGGGAGCAAGCACATGGAGCTCTCGGGCCAATGGCGCCCGGCTCCTGCTCCCAAGAAACGGCAAATCCACCTCGCCAACGCAGTCCCTGTGGTGCGATCTTGCCTCCCTGCCTCCTTATTTCGATATAACGTTAGGAGGGCTCGTTTCAAAAAAAAAAAATTCAAGAAACGCCCACCGCGGGGCGGGCCAGATGGAGGGCGGGCGAGTGGGTGTGTTCTCATCTAGGTTTCTCCAACGGAGTAAACAGGAAACACCGCCAGGAACAGGATTTTCTTGCTCCAGGGATACTCCTGAGCAGTGCGGTGAAACTCCGGAGGAGTTTGTGAGCACGGAGCAACTGATGTGAAACTGACCAGAAACTCCGGTGCTCACTCCGGTGCTCGCCCCGGAAAAAAGCCAGTGCGAAAATGCCCTTCTTTTCCTTTAGAGCCAGTTTGGTGTAGTGGTTAAGTGCACAGGTTCGATTCCCCACTCCTCCACTTGCAGCTGCTGGATGAACCTGGGCAAGCCATAGCTCTGTCAGCCATAGCTCTGTCAGAGCTGTTCTCTCAAGGAGGTGTCTGTTGTGGGGAGGGGAAGGAAAAGAAGTTTCTAAGCTGCTCTAAGACTCCCAGTGAAGAGCGGGGTATAAATCCAATCTCCTCCTCCTCTTCTTCTTCTTCTTCCTCCTCCTCCTCCTGTGGCAGAGCTTCCAATGATCCAATTAAATCTTATAAAAAAACAATTTAAAACACCACTCCTCACCAAACAATGTAATCGTTCTCAATCATTTCAGGATATGAGAGATGTGATCAAGTTTTTTTTTTTCTTTATCAGAGTTGTTCATCCCATTATGTTGTTATGGGGACACCTCTCTGTTTAGAAAAAAAGCTATTGATTTACAACAACAACAAAACCTAACTGGAAGATAGATCCAGGGTGATATTTAAGTCTAGTTTCATTGAATAACAAAGGCTGCAATCCATTAAAAAAAATCATTTCCTGAAAAGTCAGCCCCATTGAATACATAGCTCTTCCTTCTAAGTAGACCTGCTTAGGATTTTTTGCTTTGGGGGAGGAAACCTCCCTCTATGTTTAAGGTTGCCAATTCAGGGTTCAGAAATACTTGCAGAGCCTAGGAGAGTGGGGTTTAGGGAAGGGAGGGACCTTGGTAGGGTATAATGCCATGCAGTCCACTTTCCAAAGCAGCCATTTTCTCCAGGAAAAGTGGGATATGTTTTAAATAATAAATAAATCAGCTCAGTTATAATTCCAGGAGATCTCCAGCCTTCACCTGGAGGCTGACAACTTTATCTGTGTTCTGTGACGAAAGCAGCAACTGGCTACTGCCGGATGCAATGACAATCTTGGTAAAGTTGCCAGAGAGCCCGCTGCTGAAAGGAACCCAGTCTTCTTAAGCCATAGCGCCCACTGTCTCCTTTTGATGGCAAAAATTCCGTTCTTTGACCAGGAAGACAGTTTTTGCAATAGGAGCATTTATCCTGCTGGATCACCATTTAATTTCCCCAGCTGATCTGTATTCTCTGGAATCCGTAGGCTAGGATAATTCTTGTCAGTACACATGTCAAGAGTTCTCCTTGGGATATTTGCACTAGTTCCTGTCACTGACATTTTGCTACACGTAACTATGGTAACCGAGCATGCCTTTCTACCCCTTAATTTGTATGTTAGGCTTGACACAAGTTCTGAAGCAACAATCAAGGAACCCTCCTCCCAGTTGGGGTAGATGGGAGTCGCTGTTGTTCTCTTTCCCCCAAAGTTGTTGTCAGGATATTCTAATTGCGGCAATCACTTGCCTTTATATAGACAGTTGTCTCCTCCCAATAAATGCAACAGCCAACCCTGCTGAACTGTGATCGGACTGCACACGTGAAGCTAAACAATGCAAACGTGTTCCTTAAACACAACTGCTGTGAAGGAAATGCTGGAGCCAAACTTGGTTATTTACAGGACAATCTCCCCCTCACCTCCTGGGGCAAACACACCATTTGGAATGGTACAATTACTGTAGGTCAGGTTGGGAGCACCGAGGAGCAGCCTATTCAGCAGGTACAGTGACAACTTTCGAATTAGGACACCATGAAAAGGACAGAGGAAGAAGAATCGGAACAAGGCTAAATTAAGCAGAGCCATCGGCAGCATGCTGACATTGCAACCTAAGAATTTCCGGCAAAAGCCATTTCCTTCAGAACTACCAGTGATACAGAGCAACCCTAGCCAGGTCTACTCAGAAGTAAGACCCATATTATTCAGTGGGGTTGATTGTCTGGAATGGTGCAGCCATTGCTTGCCATTTTCTCCACCCGTGAACATCACCCCCCCCCCCGACCCCCAGAAAGCAACACTCCCTCTAAGCTGTGGAGTTTTGTGAGCAAAAATCCTACTTTGTGAGCTACTGGCATTAAAGTTGTGAACAAGCGATTTGGCTACTGTGTTTGCTCTGGAGCCCATCCTTCCTGAGCTAAGACAAAAATGTGTGAGCCGGAGACACTCCCCCCGTGAGCTAGCTCACACTAACTCAGCTTAGAGGGAACACTGCCAGCAAGTCATAGTTGACTTATGGAGACCCTGCATGGTTTTCATAGGTGGCTTGCCATTGGCTGCCACTGCATACCAACCCTGCTATTTCTTGCAGGAATCCCATACAAATACTTACCAGGGTTGGCCCTGCTTAGCTTCTGAGATCTGATGAGATCAAGCTATCCGGTGCTATCTTGGTCAGAGGAACATCAAACTAGGATCTGGGAATCCAAGTTTGAATGCCTGTTCTGCCGTGGGTGACCCTGGGCCAGTCATACACTCTCAGCCTAACCTACCTCACAAGGCTGTTCTTGTGAGGATATCATGGAGAAAGGGAGAATGATGATGTAAGACAATGTGAGTCAGACGTGAGGTATAAATATATCAATCAAAGAAAAATAAATAAAAGTAATCTTACAAGTATGATGTCTGCTGTTTTCCATTGTATGAGACCCCTTGTCCCCAGAAAGAGAATTCAGGATTTGTATCCCTGACCTGGATAGCCCAGGCTATTCCAAGCTCATCAGATCTTGGAAGCTAAACAGGGTCAGCCCTGGCTAGTATTTGGATGAGAGACCTCCAAGGAAAACCAGGGGCGTGGCTCAGGGGCAGGCAATGGCAAAGCTCCTCTGAATGTCTCTTGCCTTGAAAACTCTACAGGGTTGCCATAAGTCAGCTGTTACTTGACAGTACTTTCCACCACCACCATAGGTCTCCTTACAATAATTTCAAAAATTGCAACATTTAATCGAATGATCAGGAATATTAATTTATTAAACACCTTTTGCTCAACCAAGTCAGGCAGAGGACTATTCTAAGATTATTTTTGAAACCCAGAGTTTCAAAAACGACAGCTGGCAAACACCATCTTGGAAGAGGCATTCTTCCTTCTCATTTAGAGAGCATACATATCTGAGATGATGTCTGCTGAAAAGCATGTATGCATCCCATTACCTAAAAAGAAAGTCTGGGGAGTGTTCTTTTTCACTCATTTAATTAATTGATTGATTAATGTATTAAACTAAGACTACTATTTCTTTAATAGGATGACTGGCCACATTGATTTACTCATATTTAGTGTTTCAGAGTAATTAGGGCTATTAGAAGCCGTTTGGGCGTATCCAACAACTTCTTTCTGCATACAGGAGATTCTTCCTTTGATGAAAAAAGGCAAGGTGGGATAGAAATCAAATAAATAAATAGAAAATATGGAATACGTCCTTCCCTAGGCGAAAGCCTCCTCCCTTAGCAGAATCATTGGATACAAAGTGCTTTAATCACAACAGACGGACACTGGCTCTAACTCAATCTCTCAGGTGATAAGACCCCCTCAATTTACTCGGCTCAATCATATGGCATTTGACCCCTCCTCCAAGAACTCTCTATCAGCAGCCCCGCCATTTGGTCATTATGAAATTATGTGACATCCTACATTGGTACCTGAATTTGCTTAATTTCTGCTCCCAGTCTCCGTTTCCTTTTGTGTCATTTCAATTTATGTAAGCCATTAAGATACAGTTATGTATTTTTATGGTGCCCAGGAGTATTTAAACATTTAAGTGTTTGATTAGAATTATTAATAAGTATTATTGCTATACTTTTATCATTCAGCACTCAGCCCTTAGGGCTGGAGCTCACCGGTTTTTCCACTGGCTCCAGAAGGGGGAGGGCTCACTTCAGACCCCCCCCCCAAAAAAAAGACTATGCCAGGGATCATGGGACCCATATGGGACAGTACTATAGTGAGGAGGGAAACTGGATTAGATTACACTCTTTCTTTCCTGCACCACTAGACAAGGAGTTAAGAAGGGTTGCCAACTCTGGGTTGGGAAATCTCTGGAGATTCGGGGGTGGAGGCTAGGGAGGGTGGGGTTTCAGGAGGGGAGGGACTTATATAATATAATGGGTTATAATACCATACAGTCCACCCTCCAGTGCAGCCATTTTCTCCAGGGGAGCTGATCTCTGTACTCAGGAAATCAGGTGCAATTCCAGGAGAACTCTGGGCCCCACCTGGAGACTGGCAACCTTAAGATACACCCCTTTTATTAGTAACCAGTTCAATATCCTGTATCACTTCCCATCATCTACAGACAGCAGCTCGTTTGTTTTTTTAATCAGTCCGGCCCCTCCTTCCTCGAAGCATTACAAGCTGTTGGCGATGTTTCCCTAAAAATAGCACTGATAAACAAAGAAATACAAAGGAACGTGGCTGAAAGCTTTTTTTTTTCTTTTTTGGCTTGATGTGAATTAGAATCCTTCCAAATATGATCCTGTGTAGAATTAAGACACTTTAACCAGCCCACTTGCTGAGAAATTAGTTCTCTGTGTGTCCCTGGGTGTCAGGAGGTGTCCTGTCAGTGGTTTTCTAGATGCCTGGCTAACCCTTTAGAACAATTAGCTGAGGCATACAACTTTTTTAGCCTGTTTTCTCCATTACCGTTTTGCTGGCTCCATGTCAGCCACAGATTCTATTCAGAGTGTCGGCTTCCGTCCTTCTCTTCATCTCAGGCTTTCGGCAGGCCCTTGGAAACTCAGCCTGTTGTGGTATGTAACAGTTTCACTAGTCATTTGTCTCACCATTGTGGAGTTGCCGGGCATAGAAGATGATTGCTAACATTCAAGCGTTGTCAAAAGATCTCCTCGCTGCCACCACCCACACTACAAATGCGTTATTCTACAGAAGTGGGGGGGGGGGGAAGCCTGAAAAAAGCCACTCTATTTGTCTACAAAGAATATTTTGAAGCTAACACAAGAGAACAACAAACACATGGAGGAGAAGAAAAACCCCTCAGGTTCTCGTTCGCTTCAATTTCGAGTCCAATAAAACAGCGCATACTTGATGTGTGGGTTTGTGTCAATGGTTTTGGCGAAGTTTCCACAGCTTTGCTTTGAGAAATGTTCACCTCTCATTAGCCTCTAACTCTGAAGCCAGGGAGAGAGAAAAAAGAGAGAGAGAAAGCAGACAATTCTCATTCACATATTCTGGCTAGGTTTCTCTGCCACGTCAGCCGGGGAACGTTTTCCAGAGCTCCGCTTAATGGTTGTGTGTTGTTGAACAATACAATAAGGAGTTAAGTTGCTCAACTGACACCCCCCACCCCCGTCCATTTGCAAGACAGCTAAACAAGAAACAGACTTTAAAAGCTTTAACTATGGGTTGTCGTTAACTATAAACAGCTGTTGCCAGATAACAGCCTTCCCATTGGTAAAGAGAGTCCATTCCCCCCCTCTACAATGAAACCATTCTTGAAAGTAGCATTCAGAAAAGGGGGGGGGGCTGATTTGGTCTGGCAATATAAGAATTTGAAGGCAGAAAGTAAGGGGGAGAAGCTGAATTGTCAGCTCTCCTAGCTCAGGCTGACATTTACATAGCAATTTTGGTTCGGCTACTGGAAGCCAAAATATACAAATACCCTTTTTATCCAGACTGCTTCGGGAAGGCAAAGAACCCGTTTCGCTTTCCATTATTCTTTTTTCAGCTGTAAATCTGGTCTTCAATCTTAATTAAAAAAAAAAAAAGTGGAAAAATTAACTCTATCTGCCTTTAGAAATCTGTCCCTTTTCCAGTGGGTTGGACTGCTCTGCGCTCAGGATTGCCCAGTCCCTTTCTTTACTACAGTCCCCACTCCACATGGCTTTTGTCCACGTAGGTCTTCTGACTCCCAGCCAGGGTTGTCAACCTCCAGGTGGGGCCTGGAAATCTCCTGGGATTACAATTGATCACTGGACCACAGAGATTAGTTTTTCTGGAGAAAATGGCTGTTCTGGAGGGTGGGCTCTAGGACTAGGGTTTCCTGCCTCCAGGTCCAGGCAGGGGTTCCTCCACTTCTGGGGGTTTCAATCTGCCCCAACCAGCTGGCCGGAGGAGGAAGCCCTGCCCCCAAGAGCAACCACACGCTGGGACACCCATCTCCATTCCCCTTTAAAGGGACTTTTTTGAGCCGAGCGTGCGACTACCCCTCTCCCTTCCTCCTGCTAGATTTAAAGGGCCCTCCAGGTGGTCCCCACCGATCAGCTGAAGCCCTTTAAATCAGGCAGGAGGGGAAGGAGAGGGGTGGCATGGTGGGTGGTCTTCTTGGGGGCAGGGCTTGAAGGTGTCCCCACCTACCCACAGAACGCCCACCTCAGTTCCCCTTCCAGAGTGATGAGGGGACCTGCCAATCCTATCTATGGAATTATACTCCACTTAGGTCCCTCCCCTCCTCAAACACTGTCATCCCAGACTCCACCCCCAAATTTTCAGGAACTTCCAAACCCAGAGTTGACAACCCTATGGAGTTCCAGCATAGCCTTTTGGGGCAGTCAAAAGACTATGTACCTTTGATCTGCAGAAAAAGTGGTTGGACCCAACCCAGTATTTGAGTTTAAATTAATAATTGTGTCCTTGTCCAAAAGCAACCCCCCCCCCCAACCAATCTTTTTTTGTAGGGGTGGAGGGTTTGGGGCAGATGCACTTTTGCTAAATGTTTGGGCTCTTAATTGCTGTATATGAAATTATGGAAGATGGAAAAAGAGGACAAACTTATAGGGAACATTTCAAATTATTCATCCCTGTTGTTTCAACCCAAAGATCCCTGCTTAGTTTGTATGACGCTTGTGCCAATCAAACCTGCAATTCTTAATGTTTCTAATTCTTTTTCCTCACAATAACTTTTAAACACTAAGATTATGTGTACATTTTTATGTTCTTTGTATATTAGCACATTATTTATTATTCATGTCTTTGAGAAACATACAACATGCATTATACCCATAAATGTCATATGAAACTGAAGAACATGCTGTACAATACAAGGGCATGTACAAAATGAACTGTGAAAAGCAGAGAACCAAAGTCAAAATTGAGGTGGCGGGGGTCTATGGCATAGGCTTCCCCTGCTCCACCTAGTATCAATTACTTGTTGTGGTTGGCCCATTTGCTCTGGAATTGGTTTACATGGAGCACTCATACAGCTGGTTCTCAGGGATCCAGAAACTGTGTTCAATCGCCATCTTGTTTGCAGTAGCTTTCATTAACTGTATTATGTTTTTAACTGTTTAAATGATTGTATACTTATTGTTCACCATTACTGTTGTAATCCACCCTGAGCCCTGCTGTCCAGGGAGAGGATGGACTATAAATCCAATAAAATTAAGATTAAAATATAAAGAAATGTTTAAAAAGAAACAAAGCAGGGACTTTTGGTCACTGTTAAAAGACTCCCAAGATATTTGGGAGTCTGTGTCTGACTCATGTAATATATAATGTCTGTCTACTATAGCACATGTGGCAAAAACAGACCATGAAATTCTTACTGGCTAAATAGGAGCTATTTAGTCAAGAAGAGGGATGGTCAATTTTATTAATGGTCATAAAACATCTTAGTGTAGAAAGTAATGCTGGACTTAAGGTGGCAGGCCAAGTTGTAGCTTGGGGGGGGGGGGGTGATGGTACTGGTGAAGAGGGGTATGCTTGGTCTCTATTGAAGTGAATGAGGAAAGTAGTAACTAGGATTAAATAAAGCAAGCAGACCTCTATGGTTTGTCCATCCTCCCCACTCAAGCTGTTCGGGGTGGGGATAGGATAGACATATTGTACCTTTTATTTTGTCTGGGAGTATGTTACCAGATGTTACCATTGCTGTAGGAATGTGCCGGGAAACCGCCGTGTGGTAAATTCTCAACTCCTCCCCTTAACTAAGTGGTACTTAGCTATATATAGAGGCAGTATACCCTTGATTATCAGATGCTGGAAGAAAAATGAAAGCCATCTGTACGAGAGCTTCCCAGAAGTATCTAACCGATTATTGATAGAAGTATAATGCTGTTTTAGATGGACCGTTAGTCCACTTCAACAGAGCTCTTCTAAGTTCTAAATGCTCCACAGGTTTTGAGACTTTTTTTTTAACCTCCTGGAGCACAGTAGCCATCTTGTATACATCAGCTCTTTCAACTCATACTGTGAGAAGTTGGTGGGGGATAGGTGTGATCCTCACATCATGATGGGTCTGTGAAGACTGCAGTGCTAAGCCTCACTGTGGGTTTATACGTGGAAAGTTTCAGACAAGGGGGGGGGTTCAATTTCCTCAGGTGCGATGGGTATCCTTGACCCCCCCCATGTTTTCAGTTTACAGAAATAAAATGGGGAATGTACTTGAGATCATCTTTAGAGGTCTGTGCTGGTGCAGAATTGATTGTGAAAGCATTTTTTTTTAAAAAATCCCAATTTAATATGGCTCAGAATATTTCTTCCCCGACCAATATATAATTATATTCCAACCAATATAAGCAGTACAGAATCATCCATTTGATAAGAAGCACAGTGAGCCTGCATGCCTTTTCTTCCAGTCCCTCAAAATTATGTACAATTTCTTGGCGGCGACACAACTCTGCATCTGGGCATCATAAACCAGTGACCTTTCCTCTGAATAAATTAGCCATTTAAAAAAAAACAAAACACTAAGCTGGGCAGACTTCCTCAGCTTCTATGGCCCAGAAGGCGGTATGTCTTCTGAGCTGGATCAGGACCAGATTCCTGGTATTTAGGACACGGCATAATCCTTGATATTAAAAAATGGTGGCGGATTGTTATTTACCTAAGATTTACTGGGGCTTTGGAGAACCAAGAGACTCTGTGTTAATATTCTTATTACTAGAAACAACAAAAAGTGGGCAAAATTATTCTCCCCCAACCCCTCCCCCCTTTGGCTACCCTCACTGGCCCTTTTCTTGTGTGTTTGAGGTTTCTGTAGAATTTATAACAAGACTTTTAAATTACTACCAGCTGAAATAACACAGCTTTCCCTCCCCCTGCTGTGTTAGAAGAAACCTTAAGGAAAGGAAACAGAGGAGACAAAGGAGAACTTTTCAGAAAAGCTCAAGCGAGCCTGTAAATGTCTAAAAAAAATTACTTACTTGATTTCTTAGAGTTTAATGCTGGGGGGAGCTGAGTGGGTTTCATTAACTCCTGCGTGGACCTCCCCCCAAGGATTATTAAAAGCTGTGGGATGGTTTTCTTTTCATACAATATATATCTCCAGTGTGGATTTAAACTTATAGTTAAGCATAAAATTATACTTGCCTTCCTCTTGGGTGAGCCCTCAGAACTGTATATTCCCCTCCCCACCATTGAAAGTTTGACGATTTGGCTATCAACTGTATATTATTCTTGTCCTTGGGGGATTGTCTTGTGTGAATGATGCGCTGAATCTGAAGGCCTCTCTGAGGAATGCAAACAGACTCCAGTACCCTTGTATGTTTTGCATTCAGATCTCTGAAAGAAAGAAAAGAGAGACATACCCTGAGCACGGCAGCAGGGTCCAACGGAAGGGTGTCTCAAGAGGAATGCCATCTGTAGCTAATAGAACAGCCAACTTTAATTGGTAGCTAAACCAACTAAAGGTTGACCTGATTAATTGTTGGGGCTAGTTGTAATCAGTCAGGAGGCCTCTGAGTTAAGGTTACACTCCTCCGTCATCTGACCTGATTTTCATTTGAGTGTATTATTTTAACAAGGAAGGAAAAAGCAAAGCATAAAGGATGGCCATTCCCTTTATCAACAATTCATCCAAGCAAATCTGGGGTCAATGGATCCATGATAGGGCAGGGAAAAGATCGTGCCCTTTGGGCCCCCCTTGATCTCTGTGTACCTATTTGCACAGGGCCTAAATTCACGTGCAGACAGTCAACCAAAAAATCTTTAATCTACTAGTGACAGGAAAATCCAAGGTCTTCTCTGGGGTGTGTGCTCTTTTTGTAGTAGAAAGAGTAATCTCCTGCTCAGGAGGATATCCACACAAGGAGAAAAACTTTGAGAAGCAGTTGTGAAAATCAGCTGGAAAAGGCAAACCCGTCTCATTTTTGACACCATCTATTAGTAACACAGCAGAGACGGTTCTGGCTTTCGAGATGCTTGTTTGAAAACTGAGGGCCAAATTAGACACATGGGTTTATAAAGGGGCTGGGTTCCCACCAGCCACACAGCAGCTGCAGGGAATGGCTTTTTTAAAAAATAAAGGAGAGCCTGTTAAGGCTCAGGATGCCACCACAGGGGGAGAAAGAGCTCCTGCCATCCCCCCAAGCTGTTTTCCTGTAAAGAATCAACACAGGGTGGGGGTGTTATTTTCACATTTTTGCAGCTCTACATGGAGTGTTCTGTGCATGGGAGATACCTCCCCCAACACTATTTTGGCACAGAGAAATGGCTTGTGGGGGGAGGCTGGAGCCTTTCCTCCCCCTGTGGTGGCATTCCAAGAACAAATGGGCTCTCTATTTTTTTAACAGCCATTCCCTGTATCTGGCACAGGGGACCCAAATTCTTGTAGCACCTACCTGTCTAGTTTGACACCGAGTCTTCAACAAAGTTGTCCCCCCCAATGACATCATCATCCAAAGCCAGATAATGTGATCTGGGGAGGACTGTTTTGTTGGAGAAAGCAGTATAACTATGGCCTATTATACACGGATGTTTTGCCTCACTTTTGCTGTGCATCTCCACCAAGTTTTCTTTTTCATTCTGCACTTATTTTCCTCCCTTCAGCGCTCAGTTTGCTTTTCGTTCACTGTTTCCCCGGGTTTGCTGAGAGTACTTTTGTGTTGTTTTCCCCTTGCTTCACTTCCAAGCCAAAGGTAATTCATAAAGCTCCCCCTCCACCCTTTTCCAGCACCTCAAAGGCCACTACACTGCCCACACTGAGGCCGTTTCTCTCAATCTGCACCTTCTGCCATCCTTCCCCCTTCCTCAGTGTACAAGCTCTATTTCCCTTTTGTTTTAAATTCTTTAAAAAAAAAAAAACTACAAGTGGTATGAGTCTGCTATATGAGACTAATGCTAGTCTCATGCTGCTTCTAAAAAAAAGCCCTAAAACAAAAGGGGGAATTTTTAAAAAAAGCAGAATTGCAAATAAATACTTGCAGGCTGAAATCCCAGGGATACTTATTCAGGAGTGAGTCCAACAGAACCCAATGGGAATTACTTTCAAGTAGGCATGCCTGGGATCAGGTTCCTCTTCCTCATTAAATCATTGCCTGTTGTGTGGGGAGCCACGCCACAAGTGTTGCTTAAGAAATCAGCAGAATGCGGAGTCACAAACAATTACTTGCAGGCTGAAATCCCAGGGATACTTACTCAGGAGTAAGCCCCACAGAACTCATTGGGAGTTACTTTCAAGTAGGCATGTCTAGGATACTTACTCAGGAGTAAGCCCCACAGAACTCATTGGGAGTTACTTTCAAGTAGGCATGTCTAGGATCAGGTTTCACCAGGGCTTTTTTTGTAGAAAAAGCCCAGCAGGAACTCACTGGCATAATAGGCCACACCCAACAGCAGAAATGCATTAGCATATTAGGCCACACCCAACAGCACAGCTCTCTCCCAGGATTGGCTCCCCCAGGGGCCCTGCAGCTGCGTGGCACCTGGGGAACCCAAGGAGGGGAGGCAGTTTAAACGGCCTTCCCTCCCTGGATCAGCTTGGCTTCCCCAGGCGCCCCGCGGCTTGCCAGGCGCCTGAAGAACCCGAGGGGGGGGGAGAGGCTGTAGGCGTGGCCAACTCAGAAGGCAGCCGGAACTCTGTTCCTGTGTGTTCCTGCACAAAAATAGCCCTGGGTTTCACTGGTTTCTGTCCTAAAGTGAAGCATTTATTTAGGATTTGCTTGCACAGTGCTAACTTGATTGAGACAACTTCCATGCCCTTGCTTAACTGTCTCCCACTGAAACCTTTAATTTTTTTTTAAAAAAATTTACCCACCAAGAAAACATTTTTCCCTTTAATGCTTTAGTTAACAAAGTTGGAGGGGGGGGGAGCATTTTGGTAGTCTCTGGAAGCCTACCATTAAAATGGTGGCTGAGCCATATGGACCTTCTGCAAACTTCTTAAGAATTGCACACATGCACACACACATTGCCAACGATCACAGCTTGCAGTGCCAGTGTCAGGGGGTTCTACTGTGCATTTTGTACACTCAACATGTTCCTCCATATCATGAGATCATGTGACTCTTTCCTATTTTTTCACAGTGGCTGATAACACAGCAGAGAATCCCCTAGTGCTTGGCAGTATGGAAATCGGGGCTTGGCAGCTGCTGGTCAGTTTTAGAAAAAGACTGGTCAGTTTCTACAGTGGGTTTCCCCCTTTTGCCTGTCTTCCTTTCTGTTCCCTTGCATTCTACAAACTAACACTAAAATGCATGCGCAAAAACTGAACCACAAGGTTTCAATTGCAAGGTGCTTGCTGGATGCCATTGCACAGCTGTGATACGACAATTGCATTAAAAAAAAAAAAAAACCTTTGGACACCACCCCCCACACATCACATGTGATGTTACACCCTGATTTTATTTTTTTGGGTGGGGAGACTATAGCTGCAGAATAAATACATCAGAAGAAAAAGAATGGTACTCAAGGTGGGGACAGAATCCAAAGTCAAGCCTAAAGCTTATTGCTTGGAAAATCTGCAGTAAGATGTGCGTGCATAATGGGCCTAAGTGTAAAATGTTTATATTCCACCTTATCTCCTTCAAAGTGGCAAACAAAGCAAATGCCTAAAACAAAAACCATCACAGAACAAGATAAGACAAAAGAAGCAGAGCCAGATCTGCAAAAACAATTTATTCTCCACCAATTACCTTTTGTTGTAAAACCATTTGCCATGCCGTCCCACGTGCAGGGAATGAAAGCACCCTCTGCTGTACCCAGGGGTCCGTTGGGGCCAGAGCCAACTGGCCAGAGCTCAGGACTGGCCAGTAGGGCAGCCACGAGCTGAATCAGATTCTCTAATCTGATTCAGCTCGCCGCCGAATTTCGGCAGCAACTTTAAAAGCCACTGGAGGGGAGGTGGTTTGAGGGAGAGGCTCCAAACTTTCAGGGTAGCTGATGGGGCCTCTCCTCGAAAAACCCGCCAAGTTTCAAGAAGATTGGACCAGGGGGTCCAATTCTACGGGCCCCCAAACAGGTTGCCCCCATTCCCTCCATTGTTCTCTATGGTAGGAAAAAAGTTAAAAATGTTTCCCTCCATAGAGAACAATGGAGGGGATGGGACAACCTGTTTGGGGGCCCGTAGAATTGGACCCCATGGTCCAATCTTCTTGAAACTTGGTGGGTATTTCGAGGAGAGGCCCCAGCAGCTACCCTGCAAGTTTGGAGCCTCTCTCTCAAACCCCCTTTCCTCCAGCCCCTCATATACCCTATGAGTTTTTGCCATTGATTTCAATGGCCCATAGGATATAATGGGGCTGAAACTGACATTCCCTTTCTGACACACTTCTGGTGATGTCAGGGGACGTGGCATATGCTAATGAGTCATGCTAATGAGCTCCTGCACCTCTTTTTCTACGAAAGGACCCCTGGCTGTACCCATCCTGGTAAACCATTCCAAGGCCATGCCAGTCTCCATCTTGTTTCTACTACACTTTTAGTTACAGGTCGGTGCTGGATGGAGGCCTGACTGACTTGTGCAGACAGTATTTGGGAATTGGCTAAGGATTGTCCCATTTCTTTGATTGGGCAAAATCGCTAGCTAATCCCTCCAAGGAGTTCTAACCTGTGCTGGCGTGTTAATCTCACCTTGTAGATCCTGTGCCCAGGCTAAACAAGCCTTTCTTCCACTGGACCAATTGTCTTTCCATGGCAGGGACATTTGTGCTCGTAAATGGTTAGCAACAGCTGAAAATTCTGAAGTGTAGCATGCTACTCCTCTTTTTTTTTGTAATTTCAAAAAAAGACACAGAAGTTCTTTGAGATCTTGTGGCACCTTACAGAAGGGCCCCTGGCATCAGGACTGGCATGAAATGCACAGGCCTGGCTGCAGAGATGCAAGGGAACAGGTGTGTCTCTACAAGGGAAAAGGCTAGAGACTTACTTTTTGGAAAAAAATAAAAGCCCATCCATCCCCATGTGGAAGATAGCTCTTTATTTTTGGTTCATTTTTGGCATGACTTTAGTGATTTCTCCTTCTTAACCAGCGTTTTAATAGCTATTTTTACGTTTATGTATTTTAACTTGTATTTTAATTGTTTTGCATGATGTGTGTCTGGAAGGGGTGATTTTAGTTTCAGAATGTCATTTTACTATGCATGTTTTAAATTGTTGGCTGCCTTGGTAACCCTTGTAAGGGCAGAAAGGCAGCATTCGGGGAGCCAGCCTCCAGGTGGTGGCTGGAGATCTCCTGGGATTACAACTGATCTTCAGGCAAAAGGGAGCCATGGTGGCTCAGAGGTTCTGAGTGCTGCTTGACGTAGTGAGCTCCCGTCTCTGGCCCCAGCTCCTGCCAACCTAGCAGTTCAAAAGCAAGAAATTGTAAGTAGATAAATAGGTACCGCTTTGGTAGGAAGGTAACAGGATTCCATGCACCTTGGTGTTTAGTCATGCCGGTCACATGACCATGGAGAAGTCTTCAGACAGCGCTGGCTCTTCAGCTTGGAAATGGAGATGAACACTGCTCCTAGAGTCAGATTCGACTGGTCTTCGAGCATGGAGACCTTTCATCAGGCAAAAGAGATCTGTTCACCTGGTGAAAATGGCCACTTTGGAAGGCAGACCCTATGGCATTATACCCCACTGAAGTCCCTCCCCTCCCCAAACCCCACCCTCCTCAGGCTCCATCCCCAAAATCTCTTGGTACTTCCCAACCTGGGGCTGGCAACCCTAGGCAGCATACAATTTTTTTTTCAAATAATAATATTCATGATTTTGGTTCCTTACACCAGATCTTCTGTACAATATTATCTGTACATCAATAACATTAGCATTAGACATACACATTATGAATTCTCTGTACTGTTATGTATATAATGACACTGAATTACTTCCAAATCTTTTCAGCCCTCTTCCCATAGAAGCCAAGAGACCTTAAGAAATCTGCATTCTCTTTTTTCTGCTGTGTCCTCCCATGACTGTGGGTAGTAGGAGTGCATCGGTATGTGAGGAGGAAGGAGAATGAGGGTTGTCAGCACTGTGTTGGGAAATTCCTGGGAATTTTTAGGGTGGAGCCTGGGGAGGGTGGGTTTGGGGAAGGGAAGGACTTCAGCAGGCTATAATGCCATAGACACCAACTTCCAAAGCAGCCATTTTCTCCAGGGGAACCGATCTCTGTCGGCCAGAGACCAGTTGTCATTCCAGGACATTGCCAGCCACCACCTGGAAATTGGCAACCCTAGGGGAAATGGGACCCCATCACCACATTTTACGGCAGCCATATCCACAATGTAATGTTAGGGTGTGTTTCTTTTGTCTTCCCTGAATCCACTGCCCTGCTGGCAGTCCCTCAAGTCCTGGCATCTTGTGAATATTTAATTTTAATTTAATGTGGGTTTTTTGCATGTGAACCTTGAGCAGAAAGTCTGAAGTTGTCTTGTTTGTGTAAATATGTGGTACATAATACAAACAAGAGTTCAGGCTGTAATAATGGCTGAATTGCTTCCCGGGGGGGGGGGGGGGGGGGGAAACCATATCTATATAACTTTCTGTGCTGAGGTGGTTTTGCCCTAATCAATAAAATGATTGAACCTCATTAATTCAACAAATATACCCTAGGAAATGTTACTAATAAGTACCCCGCCAGAGACCCTCAGTCATAAAATCTAGGTGTATATCTAATTATATTTCACATCTTAGGTGTGTGAGGATCCATTTGGGCCATTCCTAAATGAAAAATGTGATGAAAATCGCCTGGTGGAAGAAAATTATTTAGTCTCCCCAGCCATACATTCTTATCTTCATTAGGACTTGGCAGGTTCAATTTTGGTTTGCTTGGTTTATGAGGGAAAGCACAAAGATACCACAGGAGACAAATATATACCACATATAGACTGTGGAGCACAGCAAAGCAAATAAAATCGAGCCTGGGAAAAGGGTGGGGGGGAAGAATTCAAAACAAGCAAGAACAAAATGCAACCCAAACTAAAACTCTGTGATTAAAAGGCAACTCTGCCAAGAACAACCACACCAAAAAAATAAGATTTTGAAAGCATATAAAGCTTTAGAAAATGAGGATTTAACTGCTTGTGCACACAAAAGTCTAGAAACGGATAATACATTAATAGCTGGAACTTCTGTGCATGTTGGATGCATACTCTGTAGAGAGATTAGCATTCAATGTATTTTGTCACTGGTTTCCCAAGTTTGTGTAAAAATACTGAGATGATTTCTCATAATTTGGCCCATTCCTTTTTTGCTCCAAAACTGACAACCTGCCTTTTAAAAATCTAAATATTTGTATCTCACATTGCTCCCCAGTGTGACTCAAACAGCTTATAACACCATCCTCTCCTCTTCAATTTTTTTTTTTTTGGTAAAGAAATTTTTATTTTAAAAAAAAACACATCAAAAATAATACATTTACCTTATACAAATCCCTTTTTCCATATTATATAACATTTTGTTCTATTTGTACATTTTATTTTTATCTTGTTTTGGTGGTTTCCCACCACCTCTGAAGCATAACACATTTTCCATTTTATTCAAAATAGTAATACTTATATCTATGTTTCATTTCTGGTAACGGTTATATATCTTTAAAATACTTATACACCAATTCTTATTTTCTATACTCTTATGTATTTCTAAATAAAAACAGCTTCATTGTCTAATTTTAACTAAAACATTCATATAATATATTTCTATTCCTTTATGCTATTATAACCATGTATAAATGTAGTTTTTCATATCCCAGTATTTTTCAACATATTCTTTCAAATCTTTCCAGTCTTCTAGAAAGGTCTCTGAGTAGAGATTATTCAATTTTCTAGTCCATTTATCTATTTCAGCCATATATAACAGTTTTTTCAACCATTCCCACACCTCTGGTATTTTTTCATTTTTCCAATTTTGTGCATACACCATTCTTGCTGTTGTAATCATATACCATATTATTGTCCTTTTCTTTACATTTATCTCTTCTAGTTTAAGTCCTAGCAATAACATTTCAGGCAACTTCTTAAATGTACATTTCAAGATTTTTTCCATTTCTGCATGTATTTTTGACCAATAAATCTTTGCTTTATCACAAGTCCACCACATATGATAAAAAGAACCTTCTTTTTTTTTACACTTCCAACATTTGTTAGACATTCTGACCAATATTTGCAATTTTTTTTTGGTGTCATATACCATCTATACATCATTTTAAAACAATTTTCTCTTAAGTTATAACACGTAGATATACTCATAGCATTTTTCCATAAAAATTCCCAAGATTCCATTTCAATGTCTTTGTTAAAGTTTATCGCCCATTTTACCATTTGTTCTTTTACCATTTCATCTTCATTAAACCATTTTAGCAAGACTTTATACATTTTAGAAATCATTTTTCCCACCTTCCTCCCAAACTTGTTCTATTTCATTATTTTTTTCCCCTGAAACCGTGTTTTTTATCACTTCTATACAAATCATATATTTGTCTATATCTTAACCAACCATAATCAAAGTCAATCTGATGCTGCTGCTTCAGTTTGAAATCTTTGCCATGTCTTATTAATAAGTCTCTATACTTCAGCCAATCTTGTCCTTTATATCTTGATGTTGGATGTAAGACTTCTGCGGGTACAATCCACATGGGTATCTCTTCTGAAAAAAAGTTTTTATATCTTGTCCACGTATCCCTTAGTGTTCTTCTCAAATAGTGATGTTTAAACATATTGTCCATTTTTGTTTTGCCATAATACAAATATGCATGCCACCCAAATCTACAATCATGACCTTCCAGGGACAATAACATTCTATCTTGTAACATAGTCCATGTCCCTACCCAGGTCAAACATATTGCATCATGGTATAACCTTAGATTTGGTAGTTGAAACCCTCCTCTTTCTTTGGCATCACACATTATTTTCATCTTAATTCTTGGTTTTTTCCCTCCCCACACAAATTTAGACAGCTCCTTCTGCCAACATTTGAATGTTTTTACATCTTTCACAATTGGAATAGTTTGAAACAAAAACATTAATCGTGGTAACACATTCATCTTGACCACCGCAATTCTACCCAGCAATGACAAATTCAATACATTCCACTTTTTAATATCCTGCATAATTTGCAACCATAATTTTTCATAATTATTTTTATAAAGATCAATATTTTTCATAGTTAGGTTTACACCCAGATATTTTGTCTTTTTCACCACCTCACATTCTGTAAGTTTTTGTAACTCGTTTTGTTTCTTATTTGACATATTTTTGCACATTACTTTTGATTTGTTCTTATTTACATAAAATCCTGCTAAGTCACCAAACTCTTTTACTCTCTGTAACAAATGTGGTAATGTGGATAAGGGGTCGTCCACTATAAACATCACATCATCTGCTAAGGCCCTATACTTGAAAGAAAAACCTTTAGTTGTTAAGCCTTTAATATCTTTGTCTTCCTTCACATTTAACAGTAGAACTTCTAAAATTCAAATAAATAGCAGCGGCGAAAGTGGGCATCCTTGTCTTGTTCCTTTTTCAACTTTAAAATCGTCAGTCTTTTCGGTATTAATTATTAATGAGGATTTCTGTTCTTTATATATTGCTTTAATTAAGTTAAGCATATATTCACCAATCTCAAGATGTTCTAAAACTTCAAACATAAAATCCCAGTTTAAATTATCAAACGCTTTCTCTGCATCTAAAAAGAAAAAGCCCACTTCCTTTTCAGGATGTTTGTCGTAGTATCCTATAGCGTCCACTACTACTCTTAGATTGTCCCTTATTTGTCGATTTGTCGAGATACTAACTGGTTACGCAGTGAGCTTCTGTGGTAGAGTGAAGATTTGAACCTGGGTCTACCAGATCCTAGTCCAACAGCCTAACCCTGCCTAGTTTAAGAAGGAAAAGTTTGAAAATTCATTCTGGAACTGGAGCATGCTATAGCAAAAGCTCCCTGCATATAATAATTTGTCTTCTTGAAACTCACTGAATGTACCTCAACATTCTTCAGATTTTTTTTTCCCTGAAGAGGAAGAAGAAGAAGAAATTAGATTTATACCCCACCCTTCAACTGTCCAAAGGAGTCTCAGACCAGTTTACAATCCCCTTCCCCTCCCCACAACAGACACCCTGTGAGGTAGGTGGGGCTGAAAGAGCTCTCTCAAGAACTGTCCTTGAGAGAACAGCTCTGAAAGAACTTAGGACTGACCCAAGGTCACATCAGCAGCTGCATGTGGAGAAGTGGGGAATCAAATTAGAGTCCACGCTCCTAACCACTACACCAAACCGGCTCCCAAAAACAATTCATTTGGAGGGGACATTTCAGTGCTTCCAAGGGGTGCCATCTTCCAAGAGGGCCCTAGAATCAGGGTTGCCAACTTTGGGTTCAGAAATACCTGGATATTTTGGGGGTGGAGCCTTTGGGAGAGTGGGTCTTGAGGGAGGGGAGGGACCTTAGCAGGCTATAATTCCATAGAGTCCACCCTCCCAAGCAGCTATTTTCTCCAGGGGAACTGATCTCTGTAGTCTGGAGATCAGTTATAATTGTGGGAGATCTCCAGCCCCCACCTGAGAGCTGGAAACCTACCTGAAGTTCTCCCAGAATTACAGCTAAACTACTGAGATCAGTTCTCTGGGAGGAAATGGCAGCTTCAAAGGGTGGGCTCTAGAGAATCACACCCCAGCCGAGCTTCTTCCCTTCCCCAGGCTCCTCCCCCAAACATCCAGGATTCTCACGCCAAAGCCAGCACAACTGCTAAACTAGTAGAAAGCCTGGCACTGTATGCTTTATCGGCCAGTGGCAGCCCATGGCAGAAACGTAGGTCCGCGTATCTAATCCCCCAAATTACAAGATGTCTGTGCTGTTGCTATGCACGGAACGGATGCCTTCATTTTCTTGTGTGTAAAGTGCTTCATTCCTCGAGGCAGACAAATAAACTTGTAAAGATCAAGAGTCGCATTAATATGCGAGATAAATTAGGAGTATATCTCAAGGAGGCATTATTAAATCCATTTGATACAGGCTTGATAATATGTTTAAAATTAAGGAGCTTAATGGTCGCCATAAATCCACTGTAGTTATTTTGCTCTACATCACCATAAAAGACTCAAAGAATTACAGAAATCCTGTTTCCTGTCTCATACAATTGCATTTTTTTTTTGCTTTATTATGGCATCAGTCACACAAGCGGCTCTTTTTTCCCCTCTTTGACACCTTGCCAGGAAGAAACCTTTTTTGTGATGTCTTTGATCACGACATCCGTTTGCCGAGGTGGATACTTTCAAGTCCATTCTACCACCTAAGGATGTTACCATTTCATTCCTACCTTGATTTGCAGCATGTGTGGACCAGGCCTTGGAGACAATGCTTTTGGAGAAATGATTTCACTTCATACACAAAACGTCTCTCATTTTATTACTGACATTCAAAATAACCAGCACTCTCTTGCATATGTGGAAGAAGAGAAATAAATCAAGAAACGAACAGTGACAATGAATGGAATGAAAAGGCAACCACCCCAAAACCCTCCCAAAAGGTATGTTTCTACAACCCCAGACCATGGGGTGAACATATCATGCAGGCCAAAGGTACACTGGTTATTGGAAGAATCTGGGACCAAGATGTTCTTCTCAGATGTCACAATCCCACATCCTGGGAGGCCAACCACCATAAGAAATGGAAAGGCACACGACCTGTGATCCTTCTGATAAAGGATTACCATGTTGCATCATCACTTGCATATCTGTTTATTTAAAACATTTGTGTGTTGCCTTTCCACCCAGTCAGGGTCACCATGCATGTACGTACATTACACCATGAATGTAAGCACTGAAAAACCCAGTGGTTGACCAGTGGTCAATTCAAGCCAACAAAAGTGGCACACACACGGTAGCTGTAGATACATCCTCCAGGAGGAGCCTGGAGTTCTCCCAGAATTACAACTGGTCTGTACACTACAGAGACCAGTTCTCCTGGAGGAAATGGCAGCTTCAGAGGGTAGACTCTAGGGGATCATATTCCTGCTGCGCTCTCTCGCCCATCCCCAAACTCCGCTCTCCTCAGGCTCCTCCCCCAAATCTCCAAGAGTTTTCCAAGCTGGAGTTGTCAACACTAGTGATATCTCTAATCCAGTAGAAAGCTTGATACTGTAATGCACCACCATTGATTGGTTAGTGGCAGTCCATGGTAACAATGTGGGCCCACAAATCTAGACTTGCCAGTTTTGGATTAGGAAATTCCTGGAGATTGGGGGGTGGAGCTTTGAGAGGGCATGGTTGGAATAGGGGAAGGACCTAAGCTGGATAGAACTCCACAGAGTCTACCCTGAAAAGCCACCATTTCCTCCAAGGGAGCTGATCTGCGTAGCCTGGAGATCAGTTGTAATTCCAGGGGATCTCCAGGCACTCTCTGGAGGCTGGCAACCCTACACACATTTAATCCCCTAAATTACATTTGTTGGCTTTGTTCACATCACATAGTGACCATGTGTATTGGAAGGACAGCAGGTTGCAGATACTCCTACTCTGTGCAGTTGGTGGACTGTTGGTACAAAGGATTGCAATGTCTGAAAAGGTCTGAAGGTACTCAAGATAATGTATTAATTAGATCTCACTGCAGAGCCAGTGTCAATCTTGCAAGAAAAACCGCAAGCACAGCATGATAGGATTTGTCATTTCCGTGGTAAACCATCAACAAAATGGCCACGCGTTAGTTATGACAGATTGTGAATGTGCCATAAATTTGCTAAGCATTCCCATGAATAAATTCTCTGCTTTCAAACAGTGTAATTTTTACTAGAATTGCACATTAAATGGAGCTCTAATAAGTAGCATTGGAATGCATGATGCCTTGAATGTTATTTCTGTGGCTTAGATCCATGGGATATTTCTGCTGATGGAAGGGATTTCCATGAGTGGAGCATCGTGTTCTCTCTTCACTCCTCCCCATGAAAATAAAAGCCCCATGAAATGCTGCCTCTGAGGAAAAGAGGGCCCACAGGGACAGCAGGAAGGAGATGACAAAAGTTACCCTTTCTTGCAGAGCTGCCAGCTCCAGATTGGAAACTTTCTGGAGACTGAAGGGTGGAGCTTGGGAAGGAGGGAGTTCGGGGAAGGGAAAGAACTCAATGGGGATGCAATACCATATAGCCCATCCTCTGAAGATGCCATTTCCTCCAGGGGAAACACTACAGATATAATCTGGAGATCAGTGGTAATTCCAAGATAACTGATCGGGGCTGCGGTCACCCTGGAGGCCTGGCGCGACCTGGCAGTGCCTCTATTTGTGGCGGTTTAAATCACGGCAGGAAAGGGTGACCAGACAGCACACCCTGAAATGACCTCACTGCGTACTCACCCCATGGTCAACCGTTCAGATTACTGCTGTGGGGCAACCACTGTGGAGTCCATGGTCAGGTGGCTTCTTTTTTTTTTTTTAAATGTCTTTTGCATATGCACATAACCGCTTATTCAGCTGGAGGAGGCTGTCACAGGCTGGGGTGCCAGTCAAAGGGAGTCCAGAACAGGCCAAGGTCAGAAGCCAAGAAGACAGTGCAAAGTCCAAAGCCAAGCCGGGGTCAGGAGCCAGAAACACAGAGCCAAGTCCAAAATCACTACCCAGAAACGTAGTCCAAAGTCAACCCGGGGTCAGGAGCCAGGAACACAGAGCCAAGTCCAAAGCCAGGGGGTCTGAAGGTCTAGGTACAAGAGCTGAGCCGACGTGGATGCGAGGCAGTACGAAGCTGACTCATTGCTTCCAGAAAGAGACTGCCCAGAGTGTGGAGTTAAATGCTGCTTCCAATTAGCCAGCTGCACGATCACCCAGGCTCCTGTGAAAACCCTGGGCTAGCTGATTGTCTTCCTCATAGCCTGGCCTCTCATCACCTGGTTGCTAAGTTTTGCTGCAGTCACTCCCTTAAACGAGTCACATGTGGGGGTGAGTCAGGAGGACTTTCAGTTTGCAATTCTTCCCCCTTATCTGAGCCAGGTGTGAAGAGTGCTGATACAGGCAATTGCTAGCTATCCTCCTCTGCTGCTTCAGAGGGGCCAGCTACGGTTTCTGCAAGGCCTTTCAGCTCTCCCTCATCCATGCCCATGACAGAGGCTGCCTCCCTCTCTGAAAAACTCTTCTTAGAATTAAACCCCTCCTCACCCTGTGTACTGCAAAGCTGTAGGCAGAGGAACCAGCATGAAAAAAGACAAAGGAGGCTTCTCAGCCTGCCCTTCCCTCCCCAACTCCTTCTTGCCTCAGAGGACAGCTGAAAGCTTGCTGGTGTGCACAAAGATGTGGTTATGTACACATTGCTAACTGACTTTAAAACAACAACAACAACAAGGAACAAAAACAGAACAGAGAGATCAGCCTTCCCATCCCGGTAGAGCTTGCACTAGGGGAGTCAGACATTCGGAAATGTGGGGTGAAAGTGCTGATATTTGTAAACACTGATTTTCCTGGTGCCGGATCACTCTGCTTCTAAAGTAAGGCAGAATGGGGTAGTGATAACTGGAGCACAGAAGGCAGATATTGCCGTCTGATTGTGCTTTTTAAATCCGCAAAGGTATCACAACGATACCAATGCAAACTGCTTGTGTGACGGCAGCCAGGATCTGAAGCCTTTTCACTCTAGCTTTAGGCTAGGCTATAGGACAGAGACAGTACTGATGGTTTTAGCTGATGATTTCTGACTGGATGTAGACAAAGCTCATGTGTATTAGTGCATTATTTGTGCTGGATGTTTATCTTGCTCTCACTGCAGTGTATTTCCACTTACATAAAACCATTTCTTGCATTGTTTAACATGCCATCTTGAATAGTTCTGCCTTGTTTTAGATTTCTGCAGTCCTAGTCCTATTCCATTGTTTATTAGATATCTATTAGATTAATTCTACTGATTTACATTATATAATCCACCTTGAGTCTTATTGAGGAAGGCAGACTATAAATAACATAAATAAATATATATATATATATATACATTTTTAAAAATCATAACAGTCTTCCTGAGTTGAAATATTTATATCATTATCTGGTCACTTAAAGACCCAAATTGAATCACAATGGAAGCTTTTCAGATGAAGATTGCCTAGTGAATGACAAATTGTCCTTTTTCCCCCCTGCAGTGGGTATTAGGGCTGCCAGGCTCTTGTTTAAGAAAGGAGATACAGGCTGCATCACTGCATCACTTCTGGGGTAAACCTGGAAGTGCCATAGGCTAGCTCTAGGAATCGCTGGAAACTCTATTGTAAAATCGTAGAGTTTCCAGTGATTCCTAGTGCTACCCTAGATGGCTTCTGGGTTTCCCTTGGAAGTGACTAAATGCAGCCAACATTGTTTCTCTCCCCCTCCCCCCCCCCAACGTCTCCACACCCAGTTCTCCTGCCTGGCAGCCCCAGTGGATATTCGTTTTCTGCCTATGGCCTACTGTATTTTCTTGTGCCTCACTACATTTAACTACATTTTGGCTTATATTTCCCAACACTTCTGCTGTGGGCCTAAGAGTCAAACTGAAAGTGAGTTGGAATTTTCCTAGATTGGAGGGGGGGGGGGGAAGGAAAAAATGTTACACACAATACCACAAAACTAATGAATGTGAGGCTACATCTTAAAGGCAACAAGATCATTAACAGTGTCAGAAGCAGCCCCCCTCTAGGCTTCAGATTGATGTGGAACATGGCTATCATGAGATGGAGGTGGATCTGACTTTGAAGGAGGAAATGCCATGGTCAGATCACTTTGTCCTGAAGGCCCAGTTGTGTGTTTTAACATACAGACACACCCGCTTAGGTGACAAGAGCTGATTTATGCTCGCCCACAGAGACTAGTGGATCCAATTGTGTTCCAGAATGCTCTGCGGGATCTGATGCCCTCTAGTGACTCATTGGATGAGCTGATAGATTACTGGAACTCCCATCTCTCTGAAGCCGATGAAGTTGCTCCCTGACATCCTTTCTGTTCCTGTCAAAGGTCATTCCCCCTGGTGCACCATGGAACTCAGAGGGATGTCATGGGAACTCAGATGACTCTAGCGAGTTTGGTGGCGCACCCATGACAAAGCTACAAGAGCATCTTATAGGACGTTTATGAAACCCTACGAGGTGGAAGTGAAGGCTGTAAAGAGGGAATTTTATTCAGCATCCATCATGTCTGCCAGCTCTTGACCAGCACAATTGTTTAGGGTGATTAAATCTTTGACATCCCCCACGGAGAGGAATCAAAAACTTATTAACTTGGCCATTATCTGTGAGGCATTTGCAAGCTTTTTCACGGACAAAGTCCTGTCGCACTGCCGCAACCTACCCACCAATGTTGATACAGTATGTGAACTAGAGGCCCCTTGGCTGCCTTTGGATTTGGTACTTGACAACTTCAGCCGACTCTTCCATGCTGGTGTAGACATGATCTTGGGTGCTGTTAGGCTGGGGTGCCATCAGTATATCGATGAAACCAAGCTATACCTGTTAATAGACATCTGCCCAGATACCACCCCACATAGTTTGGCCACATGTTTGGAGGCCGTGGCAGGATGGCTAAAAAACAGCCAGCTGAGACTGAATCCAACAAAAACAGAGGTTCTGTGGCTGGGAGGGCTTCAGGTTTGGGGCACAAACTTTCCATTCTTGACAGGGTGCTATTGACACCGACGCAAACCGTCAGGAGTTTGGGAGTGGTTCTGGGTACTTCCTTATCTATGGAGGTCCAGGTCACGAATGTTACCAGGCTGGCATTCTCCCATCTATGCCAAGCATGGCAACTAGCCCCTTTCTTGTTCCACCTAGCTACAGTAATCCATACAACGGTCACCTCCAGGCTAGACTACTGTAACTCACTCTATGTTGGCCTACCCATGAGACTGACCTGGAAGCTCCAACTGATCCAGAATGTGGTGGTGCAAGTCCTGATGGAAATGTCATGGATGGTACACATGGTACACCTGTGCTGTGCTGGCTACACTGGCTCCCAATGAAGTACCAAGTCAGGTTCAAGGTTCTGGTATTGACCTTGAGAGGTCTGGGACCCATGTATCTTTGGGACTGCCTCCTCTGGCATGTCCCCCGAAGAGCATTACACTCCTCTGCTGAGAACAATCTACTGGTGATCCCTGTCCCTAAAGACATCTGGCTGTCCTCGACCAAAGCCTGGGCTTTCTCGTCCCTGGCTTCGACCTGGTGGAACTCTCTGTCAAACCACATCTGGGCCCTGTGGGATTTAGTGCAATTCCACAGAGCTTCCAAGGCAGAAATGTTCCCCCGAGTTTTTGGTTGAGGACAACGATGGGCAATATCACGGCTGGCACCCTCCTCTCTTTCCTTTGCCTCCTCCTTATCCTGCTTGTGAGGTGGCAGCACAGTCTGGAACTGGTTACTGACTGACACCATCTGGGGATTGTTTTTAAGAATGTAATGATATATTTATTATATTTTTAATAATGTTTGTGATGTGTTTTATTTTATTTATTGTTGTTCATCGCCCACAGCCCTCTGTATTCAGGGACTGGGCGAGCCAGAAATCCACATTATAAATAAATAAGTGTAATCTGTTTGGCTCTGGAAGTTCTTTGGTGTCAGCTACTGCCAAGGTTGGGAGGGAAGGCTGCATGGCATAGCTAAACAGGGTCAGCGCTTAGAAGGGAGACCACTTTGGAAGACTCCACAGAGGGAGTCGACAGCAAACCACCTCTGCTTCTCACTTGCCTTGAAAGCCTCTTGCCGGGGTCCCCGTAAGTCGGCTGTGACTTGACAGCACTTTATACACACAGGCACGCACATTGCCAAGGTCGTTTCTGTAATACCTCTGGGTGACAGACATTTTGAACTCTCCCAGATGTGAGGAACCTCATTAATAAACAACACAGCTTCAGCCCCCTGAATAAACTTCAAATGGCAATGGCCATTGATGAGGTGCCAAATAAGTTTTAGATTTATGGAGCAGAGCTGCATAAATCAGATTAGCACCAAAAATGATTGCAGTATTTACACCTCAGTGAAAGAGCAAAGGCTGCACACTGGTAATGGCTGGCATGGCCCAATGCAGAATCCAGCTGGGGTTGTGTGTGCATATAAGTGTGCATTTCCTCATTTATACTTAAAAGGCTTTTGTGCATAAATCAGGCCGTGCAGTGGGGCCTTAAACTGAGTTTAAGGTCACACTGCAGCGACTGAATGATACGTATTAGCCTATTCTAAATAGGATGCTGATCCTTTACAAATCAATTTTCAACAAGGGTGATTTTAAATGAGGCATTAGCACAAACCAGTGTACAAGGGGCAGACCTTTTCCTCACTACTGAAAACTGAGGTTTGTTACTCTGGCATATTCCTGTGTTTGCCTGCATCTTGTTGCACAGATGTAGACATGATGTAGTACATGCATTGTGCAGACAGGCTGGTGTTAAGAAACAGAAGAGAACAGTGGACTACATGAGATCAAGTGCTTATATACAATGGACGTGACTTCTGTCATGAGACTAGCTCGCCTAGCAGTCTTTTGTCTGCTCAGAAACATTGGTTCAGGTTGAGGCCTAGTAAAAATGATGGAAGCTACTCTCTCTGAGAACCCAAGGTCAAGCTGACTGTAGCATCAAAGAGTGAGATAATAAGAGGCCAACAGAGGCGCCCGTCAGATCATTAGGCCTAGCGGTTTCAGGAGAATCCAGGAGAAAGTCGGGCCTACACTCTCCATCTTCTTGATCCTAGAAAAGTTGGTTTTTATATCCTGCTTTTCTCTACCATAAGGCGTCTCAAAGTGGTATACAATAGCCTTCCCTTCCTCCCCCCCACCTGTCACTTTGTGAGGTTGGAGGGGCTGAGAGAACTGTGACTGACCCAAGATCACCAAGCAGGCTTTCTGTGGAGGAGGAGTGGGGAATCAAACCTGGTTCTTCAGATTAGAGTTTGCTGCTCTTACACCCCAGAGAGCTAGAGACTTAGTCCCTTGGCCTTTGTCTGGTGGGTTAGTTAAGAGAGATACAAAACACAGAAACCCGCTGGCTGAAATAACTCCAATTTCATCCAGTTTATACTGATAGTAAATAATTATATACATTTTATTCACTTCGATATAAACAGGATGAAACAAAAGTTTTTTAAAGGCACCACTAATAACAGAAAGATAAATTCACAGAAGTACAGAAAAAATACAATATGTCTCACTCCTGTAGTATAATAATTCGATGGTCCAGCTTGACATGTAATCATCTTGGAATGGACTCATATATTTCCAGGAGGATCCAAATAGTCTTGAAAGCCATAAACAATGACATGTAGTCTGGATGCAAGCTGCCACGTTTCGAATAGCTCTTTTTCCAAAAGCCAAAGGGCTATAGTGGGACCCAATCTCAGTAGTAATGTATACAGCAATCATTTGTTTACTCAATCACATGGGTCCTAGGGCAGGTGGTAGCATTACCTGGGGTTGTAAGGATACACACCTCAGCACTTCAAGGGTTTGCCTTGAACCAACCCATTGCCCTTAAGGAGACTTTTATAAGTTTTTATTAATGTCCACCATAGGGTTGCCAGGTATGGGTTGGAAAATACCTGAAGATCCAGAAGAGGTTGAGATTTGGAGAGGGGAGAGGCCTCAGCATGGTACAATGCCATAGAGTTCACCCTTCAAAGCAGCCATTTTCTCCAGGGGAACGGATCTCTGTCAGCTGGTGATCAGTTGGAAAAGCGGGAGATCCCCAGGCCCCACCTGGAGGATGGCAACCCTAGTTCACCAGAAAATATCCTTCCATGGTTTATCATTGCATACACCCAACATTTACCTAAAAACAAAACATAAAATGCCTCCTGGTTCAACAGTGCAGTCCTAAGAACAGCTTGCTGACAGTAAGCCAAGGGCGGCCAGATTTCCCACTTTGGCAGGAGAATCCTATTCCCCTTCTGGCTCTGCCCACTTCCACTCACCTTGGGGAAATGGTACAGGAAAAGGGGAGGCAATCAGGCCAACTGCATGATATCACAGAGCAATCTAGAAGTGAAATCATGTCAGGCAATGCTCTACCATTTGCTCAAAATTCTTATGGTTCAGTTCTATGGTCACCTGAGACACTACGGTATGTCCAGCAATCACCACCTCCATAGTAAGTCTTCTGCTAGAGATTTACTAGAATTACAATTGATTTCTAGATAATTCCAGAAAATGGCTGCTTTGAAAGGTGGACTCTGTGGTATTATAACCCACTGAGGTTCCTCCACACCCCAAACCCTTCCCTCCCCAGGGTCCATCCCCAAATTTGGGATCTTCTAACAGAGCAGGCAAACCTCAGAGCGGAACCAGCAAAAATGGCAGCTCTGGATTTAAGCCACATGACTCTCTTCAGCCAAAGTATGCTTCACATTACAGCCTTTTGCTGTCATCTTATGATAATAGACACCCACAAAACAGTCACAAAGTGGTCTTTCCCTGTCTGCCAGTGTGCAAAGATCATACACTGCCATCTGGAAGGCCCGAATTCCATTTCCAGAAAGGAATCAAACTGAAAACAAAACCATTTCCTCTTCTTCATCCTTCCAAAATAAACATCCTTTTCTCTGGTTTTCCTATATATATCAATGTCCTCCTCATGTACACTTGAAAGTAAGGTCTGCTTTATTCCCATGCACACCTCTATCAGGGAGCTATGTTTGCCAGCTTTAGGTTGAGAAATTCCTGGAGATTTGGGGATAGAGCCTGGGAAAAGTTGAACTTGGAGAGGGGAGAGCTCAGTAAGGAGGTGATGCCTTGTCCTTCAGGGGAAACCAATATCTGTAGTCTGAAAATCAGTTTGAATTCCTGGAGAATAGGGCCTGCCTGAAGGTTGGTAACTCCACCAGTAAATTACTTCTGAATAAACAGCATTGGATTGTGAGTCCTAAAGCCAAGCTAGCAAGCCAATCAATGCATAATATTGCTTTCACGGTACCTTTGGTAGTGTGCCTGCCCTCCTAGTGCTCTGTAGGCTCCTTCTATCACTCCATCCCATTTGCACTCCCACCAGCCTCAGAAAGGCAAGGGTCTATTTGGGTTACCTTGCTGCCTTCAGGTGTTTCCATCCTCCCATCAGCTGAGCACCTTCCTTCTCCTCTCTGGCCAGCTTCGCAGGCTCTCCTTTTACCCCTCCCTCCTCCAATCCAAGCTCCTCCCTGTCTTGATTTTCCCCCATCCAATCCTCTTGAGCCCTTCCCTCTATTATCCTTTGTAACTGGCCTAACCCCCAACTGCCCTCTGCCTCACAAGGTTAACGGATCCCCACCTGCCTTTTCTGAGGTGGAGGAAGCTGTTGCTGTACTTAGCCTGCAGGTATGCTCCCTGGATAGGAGGTCAGAGTCTGAGCCCCTCCCTGGGCATCTCTGGACAGGTAAGGATGATAATGATCCAATTTCTCATTCCTGCTCTTTCAGCTTTCAATTCCCCATTTTCTTTTTCTCTTCTTCTGCCTCATGTGGGTCAACCCAGAATTCTTTGTTTTCATACTATTCTGCATTTCATCACACTAAATTCCCCCTATAAATTGTTGGGTTAGCTGCTATAGTCCAGCAACCACTGACTATTTAGCAGAGTACATAAAAGCTTCTAGAACAGGAGCACGTCCAACCAGGGTAACAAAGCTTAGAGTGCCACAAAGGTACATAGATCTGCATTTTCAGTTTAACAGACAAATACTAGTCTCTGTATTCTAGAACTACAGTCTGCGCAAGGAAGATGAGAGATAGGGTAGTATTCTAGTCTAGCTAACTAAGGATGGACTCAGATAGTGAGAGGCCATCTGAGTCATGGTGTGCCCTCCCTCTTGGTGCATGCAGGAGGAAAGAGAATGTGAGAGAAGACGAACGGAAGGAAGGGAGTTGTTTCCTGAGATCTCCATTCTACATATCAAAGGGATAATGACAGGAAATAAACACAGGAAGGAAAGGTCAGCATGACTATCTAGCTATCTGTCTATCTTGCCACGAAGTCTGGAGGTTGAGGCAAAGGACAGTGCCTTTACTTCCAACATCTATATATCTAATTGCGAGAGGGTTTTTTTTTTCTGTGTGGATGCTTATGTCTGTCAAAAGAGAGCTCACTCTCCCCCAGCAACTTTTCCTACATAGTCAGGCCCCTTTCTCGGTCTGCAGAAAAATCCAATTTATTTTTTTTTGTAAATTTTTTTTTTATTTTTCCAAACATTAAAAATAATACATTTATCTTATACAAATCCATTTTTCCATATTATATAACATTTTGTTCTGTTTGTATAATCTTGTTTTTATCTTATATTAACGGTTTCCCACCACATCTGAAGCCTAACACATTTTCCACTCTATCCAAAATAGTAATACTTATATCTATGTTTACATTTCTGGTAACAGTCATATTTCTTAAAAATACTTATACATTAATTCTTACTTTCTGTATTCTTATATAATTCTAAAATAAAAAACAACTTCTTTGTCTAATTATCCTTAATACATTCATATACTCTAATTCTATTGCTTTATATTATTATAACCATGTATAAATGCAATTTTTCATGTCCCAGTATTTTTCAACATATTCTTTCAAATCCTTCCAATCTTCTAAAAAGGTCTCTGAGTACAGATCATTCAATTTTCTAGTCCATTTATCCATTTCAGCCATATGTAACAGTTTTTTCAACCATTCCCACACCTCTGGTATTTTTTCATTTTTCCAATTTTGTGCATACACCATTCTTGCTGTTGTTATCATATACCATATTATTGTCCTTTTTTTTACATTTATCTCTTCTAGTTTAAGTCCAAGCAATAACATTTCAGGCAACTTCTTAAATGTACATTTCAAGATTTTTTTCCATTTCTGCATGTATTTTTGACCAATAAATCTTTGCTTTATCACAAGTCCACCATATGATAAAAAGAACCTTCTTTCTTTTTACACTTCCAACATTTGTTAGACATATTCTGACCAATATTTGCAATTTTTTTTGGTGTCATATACCATCTATACATCATTTTAAAACAATTTTCTTTTAAGTTATAACACGTAGATATACTCATAGCATTTTTCCATAAAAATTCCCAAGATTCCATTTCAATGTCTTTGTTAAAGTTTATCGCCCATTTTACCATTTGTTCTTTTACCATTTCATCTGCATTAAACCATTTTAGCAAGACTTTATACATTTTAGATATCATTTTTTTCCCACCTTCCTCCCAAACTTGTTCTATTTCATTGTTTTTTCCCCTAAAACCGTGTTTTTTATCACTTCTATACATATCATATATTTGTCTATATCTTAGCCAACCATAATCAAAGTCCATCTGATGCTGTTCCTTCAATTTGAAGTCTTTACCATGTCTTGTTAATAAGTCTCTATACTTCAACCAATCTTGTCCTTTGTACCGTGATGTTGGATGCAAAACTTCTGCGGGTACAATCCACATAGGTATCTCTTCTGAAAAAAAGTTTTTATTATCTTGTCCACGTATCCATTAGTGTTCTTCTCAAATAATGATGTTTAAACATATTGTCCACTTTTGTTTTACCATAATACAAATATGCATGCCACCCAAATCTACAATCATGACCTTCCAGGGACAATAACTTTCTATCTTGTAACATAGTCCATGTCCCTACCCAGGTCAAACATATTGCATCATGGTATAACCTTAGATTTGGTAATTGAAACCCTCCTCTTTCTTTAGCATCACACATTATTTTCATCTTAATTCTTGGTTTTTTCCCTCCCCACACAAACTTAGACAATTCCTTCTGCCAACATTTGAATGTTTTTACATCTTTCACAATTGGAATAGTTTGAAACAAAAACATTAATCGTGGTAACACGTTCATCTTAACCACCGCAATTCTACCCAGCAATGACAAATTCAATACATTCCACTTTTTAATATCCTGCATAATTTGCAACCATAATTTTTCATAATTATTTTTATAAAGATCAATATTTTTCATTGTTAGGTTTACACCTAGATATTTTGTCTTTTTCACCACCTCACATTCTATAAGTTTTTGTAACTCGTTTTGTTTCTTATTTGACATATTTTTGCACATTACTTTCGATTTGTTCTTATTTACATAAAATCCTGCTAAGTCACCAAACTCTTTTACTCTCTGTAACAAATATGGTAGTGTGGACAAGGGGTCTTCCACTATAAACATCACATCATCTGCAAAGGCCCTATATTTAAAAGAAAAACCTTTAGTTGTTAAGCCTTTAATATCTTTGTCTTCCTTCACATTTAACAGTAGAACTTCTAAAATCCAGATAAATAGCAGCAGCGAAAGTGGGCATCCTTGTCTTGTTCCTTTTTCAACTTTAAAATCGTTTGTCTTTTCAGTATTAATTATTAAAGAGGATTTCTGCTCTTTATATATTGCTTTGATGAGGTTAAGCATATATTCACCAATCTCAAGATGTTCTAAAACTTCAAACATAAAATCCCAGTTTAAATTATCAAACGCTTTCTCTGCATCTAAAAAGAAAAAGCCCACTTCCTTTTCAGGGTGTTTGTCGTAGTATTCTATAGCATCCACTACTACTCTTAAATTATCCCTTATTTGTCGATTAGGTAAGAACCCTGCTTGTTCTATTTGTATAGTCTCTTTAAGGTGCTCTTTTAGTCTATCTGCTATAATCTTAGCAAAAATCTTATAATCATTATTCAGTAAAGAGATCGGTCTATAATTCTTAACATTAGTCAAATCTTGATTTTCTTTCGGGATCAATGAGATGGATGCATCTTTCCAGGTTTCTGGTACCTCACCCGTGACTCCTATATCGTTCATCAGTAGCAGTAACACCGGTGAAACTGACTCCTATAACGTTTTATAAAACTTCGCTGTAAATCCATCCGGTCCAGGTGCTTTTCCTAATTTTGAGTCATTTATTGCATTTTTAATCTCTTGTAAGGATACTGGATTGTTAAATAGTTCTTTAATTTTCTCTGTTGGTTTTGGTAACTTTAATGTTTGCAGGTATTCTTTAATCTTTCTTCTGTCTTTATTTTCCTTCTTAAAAAGTTTTGCATAGTACTTAAAAAATTCTCTTTTTATTCCTTTGTTATCTATTATCTCAATATTATCTCTTATCACTTTAGTGATAAATTTATTTTCACGTTTTTTCTTTAATTGCCATGCTAAGTATTTTCCGGGTTTGTTTGCACCTTCAAATGCTTTTTGTTGAAGTTTTTTTAAGTTCCAGTACATCTCTTGGTTCAGAATAGCTTTTGCTTGGTCTTGTAGCATCCAGATTTCCTTTTGCAGTTTCTTTTTCCCTGGTTTATTCTTCAGTTCTTCTTCCTTTGTTTTAATGGCTTGTAGAATATTTTCATATTGCTCTCTTTTCTTTTTATTATCTTTAGCATTTAGCGATATCAATAGTCCTCTCATCACTGCTTTATATGCATCCCATACGGTTTGGATTTTTACTTCTTTCTGCATGTTTACTTGGAAGTATAGGTCTGTTTCTTCAAGTAATTTTTAAATTATTTCTTGATTGTCTAGTAAGTCCTCGTTTATTCTCCATCTCTTTTGTTTTTTTACCTGCCCAGCTGTCCATAAACACGGATTATGATCTGAAATTATTCTGGGTAGAATTTCCACTTTTCTTGTCTTAAAGGTTAAATTAGTAGTCATCCAAATCATGTCGATTCTTGAATGTGAGTCATGTCTGCTAGAATAAAAGGTAAAATCTTTTCCTTGTGGGTTAGCTTTCCTCCAAATATCTTCCAGCTTCTCTTGTTTTATCAGTTCAAAAAATTTTTTTGGAAGCTTCCCTAATGTCTCATCCTTTCTTTTAGAGCGCCTGTCTAATTTATTATCTACAGTTCCATTGAAGTCCCCTAACATCATAATTTGATCGTAGTTTACATTGTCCAATTCCATTTGAAGTTCTTTAAAAAAAATTTCTTTGGCTCCATTCGGAGCATAAATGTTCACAATCAAAATTTTCAGTCCATGCAGTAAAATTTCAATAGCTAAATATCTTCCATCTTTGTCTTTAAATATTACTTTAGGTTCCAAATCTTTTTTGACATATGTTACAACACCATTCTTTTTATTACTTGCTAAAGAATAAAATTCTTCTCCCAATTTTTTCCTTATTAAATATTTGTGGTCTTGTTTTTTAAGATGAGCTTCTTGTATGCAAATTATACTACATTTTTGTTTTTCCAGCCAATGACTTACCATTCTACGTTTTTGGGGTGAATTTAGTCCATTTACATTCCATGTAAGTATTTTGTAATCCATCTTGATATATTCTTAAATATCTCCAAAGTCATCTTTATTCTCTCCCAGGAATGCGTACATTTCTTCTGTACTTTTAATCACTACTCTGGAGTTGCCATAATAGAAGCTTAGTCCTTGAGGTATTTCCCAACAAAATCTGATTTTTTTCTCCTTTAGTTTATCCGTCAGACGCTTGAATTTTTTCCTTTCTTGCAGTATTGCTCTGGGCAATTCTTTCATTACTATAATTTTCTTTCCATCTATTACAAAAGGATCAGTAAAGCACTTCTTGTAGATTTGTTCTTTTGTTCTTTTCATTGTAAATTGGACAACCACATCTCTTGGTATGTTTTTGTCTCTTGCATATGTAGAATTAACTCTATAAACAAGATCCATGTGTTCTTTAACAACTTCTTCCTGTTCTTGTAAAAAATCTGCTATTGCTTCTTGCATTCTTGTAAAAATGTCCTCACTCAATTTTTCCTCAATCCCTCGAAATCTCAAATGGTTTTGCATATCTTTATAATGCATCATCTTTTCCATCCTCTCATTCTCTCTCATTGTCTTATGGGTGCTTTCTTCCAGTTCTTTTACTTTAGTTTCTATATCTTGTGTTCTTGTGGATACTTTTTGAAATTCTGCTTTTAATTCCATGAAATTTTTATCTGCTTGAGCCGCTATATTATTCATTTTAACATTTACCTCTCCTATAGCGTCTAACATTTTCTTTTCCATTGCTTCCATAACGGCTAGTAGTTCTTTTTCTTTTTTTGCTGCCATTGTAGGAGAGGACCATGTAGCTGCTCTCGATCTTAGTCCGCGGTCCGTCTTGTCTCTTTAAAAAAGATCGATTTTATCTTGTTTTCCAAGTCGAACACCAATTAGTGCATTCAAACAAGCTAATCTTGCCAAGTCAAATTATGTTGGTTTCAGCCTTCTAAGTTATATAGTCTTTGAGATATTGCAGTTTAAAAATTTTATAAATCCAAAATGGCGGGCGTGACTTCTCTATGGTTAATGTCAAAGGTTATAGTCTTTTTACCTTACTTCGGGCTTGCCATAGTTTCCTTTTGTCCCTTCCTTTTATTTACTTGTCTGCTCTCTGCACGTCACTTCCTGTTGTGGTCTTTCTGGTCCGGCAGTATTTAGAGTCCCCTTTATCTTCTTCCGGTTCTTCTCCTTTTCCCTTCTTGTCTGCTCTTCTAGCCGTCACTTCCTAACTCAGTCCTCACGTCTTAATCTCGCGATGCTTGGTTCCCTTCTCCCTCTTTGTCTCGTGATGCTTGGCTCCCCCTCCCGACTCTTCTTAACCGCAGGAATGTTAGACAACTTATTTTTTTGGCTTTTTAAGTTCAAATTCGGCTTTTTAGCGCTTCAAAACTGCTCTCATCCAGTCTACAACAGTCTATTGCTTCACCCGATCTGCTTTTCGTCTTTCAAAACGCGGTAATGGTAAGGCAAAAACTTTTTTTCCGTTACCTTTTGTTGTTACTTCGCTTCAGATGTGGTCCCAACGTTTAAACTTTGTCTTCTTTGCTAAGGAATCAGGGGAATTGGAGGTTTTATGCTGAATTTATCAGCTCAGCTCGGCTCCTTAGAGATACTCGCAAGAATCCTCTTCGGCTGCAGTGCTCAAGGTGTCGGAAAAGTCTCCTCCGAGACTTTCCCTTCACCGAGCTTGCTCAAACCTGGATTATATTGCTTGCTGGTCCTCACACTACCTGTGTGAGGTTGCGTCAGGTGGATTAATCCACCCAAGCTGTCAGGAAGAGCCACTGTCCGCCTTGCGCATTTGCAAAGCGTGTCAGACCTCCATTCCTCTGACCGGAAACTCCCAGAAAAATCCAATTAAAAAAAAAAAAAACTTCAGGGACCGTTGAATTCCCCCAATACCTTTTGAAATGGCATCAGCTCCAGGCACCAACTGTGAGGAGATTAGAATGCTCAGGGAAGTGGGGGAGATTCTAACTGTTTCTGTCAGTAAAAGGCAGGGTTTTTACTCACAGCAGTCTAGGATTGCCAAGTATTCCCCCCCCCCCCCGGTCATTAGCAGCGGATCCAGAGCCAGGCTGGGAAACGCCTGGAGATTTGGGGGTGGAGCCTGGGGAGGACAGGGACCTCAGTGAGGTACAATGCCATAAATTTGACCCTCCAAAGCATCCATTTTTTCCATGGAAAGTTATCTCTATAGTCTGGAGATGAGCAGTAACTCCAGGGGATCCTCAGGTCCCACCTGGAGGCTGGCATCCCTAGGCAGCACCCTCTGTGTGACTTGATATCACCTGATTTGCATGACTTAATTAGGCCCAGCTGCTTTGCAGCCACCCTATGAAAGCCATTCTGATTAACAGTTAGAGCTTCAGATTGGGATCTGCGAGACCCAGGTTCAGATACCCATTTTGAAGTGTAAACTGACTGGGAGATTTTGGACCAGTCACATACTTTCAGCCTAAGCAACCTCACAGGGTTGTTGTGCAGACAACAAGGAGGAAATAATAATGTAAGCTGCTTTAGTTCCCACTGTGGAGAAAGACTGTAATTTCCGTAGGTAGAGGCTGTGGGGGAGGCGGATAGAGATAGAAAGCTGAAGAGAGATAAAGGTAGGTTGGCTGTTGTGTGGGAAGGAAATAGGGTTGCCAATTCCCAGGTTGGGAAATTCCTGGACATTTGAGAGGTGGAGCCTGGGGAGGGTGGGATTTGAGGTGGAAGGCAGAAAGACGGAGAAAGAGTGATGAGTTGGGGAGGCATAAAAACAAAGAGAATGAAGACGGGTCAGAAAGAGAGAGGAAGTAACATACATGGAGGAGAGAGAGAAAGTAAAAGGGGGGACAGAAGGAAGAAAGAGTGAGAGAGAGGTAGGGGGAGAAGGGAGGAAGCAAAGGTGTGAGGAATAGGATAACCATCCCGCAAGTTTCTTGTGGGTCTCCACTTGTAAATTATATATTTTTTTCATTATTATTGGTGCACCAATACACATTGCACATCAAAATGACATGCATTGGCCTACTGTACCTGGTGAAGTAGGGTTGCCAGGTCTCCTGGGTGGGTGGGCAAACCCTGGAACCAGCCACTGGGGGGAACCTCACCCCCAAAGTACTAGCATTGTGCCGGGGCATGTTGCGGGGGATGCTCTAGCATTTGAGGGAAAACTCTATGGTTTTCTCCTCAAATGACAGTGCCCCCCCCCCACAGGCCTGATGTGATGACATCACTTCTGAGTGGCATCATCGCAACACAAGCTTTGCATGCATGCCAAAGAAATCCCAGAGAGGAACCAGGAACCCCCCCCCCCCCACCGCAAGCCAGGTAAACCTGGCAACCCTATGGTGAAGTGAGTTTTGATTCACAAAAGTTTATACCCACTTTTTTTAAAGTCTTTAAGGTGCTACTGAACTCACATTTTGTCACATGTTGCCTCCAGAATCTGTTGCAATACTCAGGGATGCAGTGATGACAGCAGATTAATCGATATAGAAACGTTTCATGAAGGCCAAACACTTTTAAAACAGACTCCCAAATGACCAGGGAACCGTGTTTCCACCAGCCATCCCAGCCGTTGATAAACTCTGTTTCATTTTAACTTCTTCCTGTTCTAACGGTGAGGCAAGTCCCCCCCTCTCCTTTCAGCGCAGTATTCAAATAAGATTTTAATGAGCTACTTAATTAAAGGCTAATTGAGGTGAATTCATTAAAGATTTACAAATCATTCTTATCAGGCTGGCTCTGTTTTTAAGATAAATTTTAAATATTTGTTTCAGAGAGCATTGTTTGATCATAAAAGTGCGTAGAAAATGACTTGTGAAAGGGAAATTGGAACTGGTATGTGTTTTTCTTCCTTAATGCCCTTTTAGGGCAGTTAACATATGTGAATTTAATACAGACCTAATATTGGTCTCTCAAGATAAGAGGTAATGAAGTAGCTGCTGTAAGGTATTCTTTTGAGTGTGCTAGACATTAAAAAAAAACCTAGGGTCTTTTGGGAAATAGTAATTATTCAGAACCCTTGTTAATCTCAGTTTTATGGCTGCTTAGAAAATTACAACTTTTGTCTGGGATTCTTTTTAATTGTCCCGCCAGTCCTAAGCAATGGGAGCTGTTCAGCTGGGAATATTGCTACATGAGGGCAGGGCAACCTCCCTCGGTTGTCCAAATGAACAGGCAGTGAATGAATGAGTGCATTAATTAATTAGTTGAACTTAGGCAAGGATTGCCTCTCTCATTCATTATCTCAGACAATATCAAAACACATTTGGGTTAAGACCCCAGCATTTTAATCTTGGTCGAGGATTTAATTTGGGATGCCTGAATTGCTGCCTTGATGATTTTTTTTTTAAAAAAAGTTTTGAAATATGTGTGTATGGATGGATAGTTAGATGGGACACAGTTGGTGTGCTTAAATGACAGCTAGTTTTTTATCTTCAGGGTTATTCTAAATCACTGGTTATACAGGCTAGGAGTTTGACAGTGAGACACAGGGAGGGGGAAACAAACTTGACCCCAAAACCAGAATCAAGAACCACAAGGGTTAAAAAAGAAGTCTAATAGATGGCCAATATTAAAAACCTAGTTAAAACTTATACAAAAATGCATGTATTTATTAGAAAGGTGGTTAAAAACAAATAAGGGCCCAATGGAAGCCTCATAGAAAAGTTCAAGTGGCCTGAACACAATTACAAGATCACATGTTATTTGTAAAAGGAAGCAGATCAGGGCTAAGAGCCCCTGATTATTCAAGGGTTTTTCTCTTCAGTTGGAACTCACATCAGCTCCTTCACGCCTTGATTATGTCAAGGAATTAAGGGATCTGAAGAAACTGTTTCTCATGAGACCTTGTCATAATAAGACATTGAATGAAGTCTCATTTCTAGACCATTCCAGGGCCTTCACGTTAACTACTGTTGGGCTGCTAGTACAAATCATGGTGCCACATTGACATGTCTTGAGATTATGGTTTCAGTCAGATGTACAGTTTGATCCAGTGTGGCCTCACCTCTAATTGATCCAGGGTTGTTGGGGTTTTTTGGTAACAGAATTGTGATCAGACTCACCCCCTTAGCTCTCTTCAAAGCATTTTCACCCTGTCCTTGAGTGATCAGACACAGCAGCCAGGGAGTGGGGCTGTTGGCCTTTTATTTTTTTTACTTCGTCCTTCGAGCATGTGCACAAGTGCTGATGAGCCTGCTGGGATATGTAGTTCACTGCTATTCTCCCTCTCTAATCTTTTCAGTTAACCCCTTCTCCATAGCACAGAAAAAAGCTGACATACAAAGGTGCCTTTCTTTTTATAAAGAAAACACAGTTTTGAGAGAGGGAGAGAGAGAAAGAGGTGTGGGTATGCAGTTATGCACACATTGCTAACTAGTAAAAAAATGGCGGCTGGAAAACAAGAGACCAGTCAGACCTGTCTGATGGCTTGGGTGCACAACAGCACAATCAGACAACAGGAAATCTGGTTTGAAACCAGCTCAGCCTGAAAGGACTGGACTTTCACAGGTATCAAATAAATATGCAGTAAGGGAGGGGACGGGACACAGATGACTGGGGCACAACAGACAGATGTTGCTGTCTGATTGTGCATTTTAAATCCATAAGGGAACAGCAACAGATCAAACTGCATGTCTGATCACAGCCTATATGTGGGTGTTTTGGGCCACATTCTAGAGCTACGTTCAGAATTAGATACATAGATGCCATTGTATGCAACAGATGCAAAACTATCATTTAAATTATGTTAAATATGGAGAAAATCAGCATGAAGAAACAAAACACAACAATAAAGACCCATACATTTAATTTGCACAATGAAAAGATGAAAAACAAACCAACCCAAGCTAAGGGCTTTCCATCCAAACAGCCCAATGACATCCCTACAATGGAGAGTGATTTTCTATTTATTTCTGCCATGGCATCTCTCTTCCCCATTTCCACACAGTTAGAGCAGTAGACGCTGACAACCCAGCCACCATTTCCCTGCCTCTGGTGTGCTTGTGATTGAGCCATACTTCATTAAATAGCAGGCAGTCCTGCTGCTGATATAAAGGGAGGAGATTATCACTGCAGCTCTGGCAGCCAGGAGCCCAACAGAGTGAAATATTATTGGTTATAGATCCATCAATTTCATCCAGCGCTGGCCTTGAATCAAGATGGATCACTCTGCATCTCAGGCTCCTTGAAATAATTTTCTAAGATAAGGTTCCACACTACTAAAGAGGGGTTTGTTTGTTTGTTTGCAGGGGTACATAGTGTGGAAAGAGATAACATATTTAATATGGAGGGAACCATCAGAAATATCTAGTAAGACCAAAAATCATAAGTACATTCAAAGTAGGGTTTCCAGACCGCCTAGTAGAGACGGGGCGCCCTCACCACCAGGACCTGCCTACCCCCAGCTGCCGATCAGCTAGGTGGTGGTGGGATTTACCAAAAAAGAGAGAAAGGTCCAGGCCATGTTGCTGGCATTGCACAGAAAGTAACATCATCACAGCAGTGATGTCCAGACAATGCTCTGGTAGAAGCTCTATGGTAGAAGTCACTATTACCAAAGAGTTTTTCCCCAAATACCAGAGTGTCATGGTGGTGTCGCAGCATGATGATATCACTTCCTGTGCGATGCCAGTGATGTGGCCTGGGCCTTCCTCTTTCCCCCGTCCCCCACTGATTGCCAGGAGGGATCTAGCAACCCTAATTCAGAGAGTTCCATTTAATTACCTTCCCTGTCCAGGGATTGTGCCAAATCAGACTGGTTCAGAAGAAAGAAGCAAGGATTCTAGATTGTCATCTGGGGTTTATGCTTCAGTCCCTAGGACTGTAACTGGGAAATTCAGTGCTATAGCCAAATGACTCTATTTCCTCTAGCTTCGCAGAAAGGCAGTGAATGTTCCTGTCTACCATGTGAGGCTTGAAGGAGAGGGGCAAAAAAATTGAAATGCAACCTCTCTCAAAAATGTTAATATATTTTAAAAATTATATACAGTTGTAGGGAATCAAAGTATTTCATATTCCATAGCCAATAAACAAAATCCAGTTCCTCATGAATCTATTTTCAGTTCTGAACTAAATGAAGATATGGGTCATGATGCTACTAACAAAAAGTTCCACGGCCCATGTCTTCTTGCCCGGTCCACTGTTGATGTTGATGTTTTGATTTTCTATGCTTTTGCCACACACATTCTAGCCTCAGTAATCAATACTTTAAGTCTATATGACCAATGCCAATGAAATTTCTCAAAAATCCTAATAAAAACATGTTATTTGTTTTGCATGTCACTTTTTCAATTATATGGAAAACAGGGATGTTTTCTTTCTTTTTAAAATATGTTTTGTGTTGTGTGTGCTTGCCAGGAAGCCTTAGTTGACTTCTGATGACCACTTCTGGGAGCTTGGATGTTTTTCAGAGAGGTGGCTTGATTGGCCTGCCTCCACATCCCACCTCTGGTATTCCTTGGAGGTCACCCTTCCAACTCTGGGAAGCAGGGATGGTTTCAAGAGATAGCAAGGAACAATGAGTGTTCTCTACATATATCCAAGGGATAGTGGGTGCTCCATCCAAATATTTCCTGCTACTCATTTTCCTCTTTCACATTTCAGCCATAGTATCTAAAGGTCTACTAACATACAACTGCAGAGATAAGAATTTCAAAATCAGTCCTGCGCAACATAGGTCTTATCCTCAAACGAGAATGAACTGAGATGTTTCAAAAGGGAATTTAATCTAAACCCATTGGTTAATATTTGCTCTGTTCAGACATGGCATGAAAAAAATGGTTAAGTAAAGTAGCTGCAGTTAGTGTGATCATCTGGTCAATCCAGTAACTGATTCATTTATCCTTTTATCTGTGCGGGACCTTCTGCAGGCACTGTCCCCAAAATCAGTGAGATCAACAACTGCCTATACATGAGTGTGTGCATACATGTGCATTAACTGCTGTCGAGTTGCTTCCGACTTATGGTGACCCTATGAATTAATGACCTCCAGAATGTCCTATTGTTAACAGCCTTGCTCAGTTCTTGCAAACTGAGGGCCTCTGTGGCTTCCTTGACTGAGTCAATCCATCTCATGTTGCATCTTCCTCTTTTCTTGCTGCCTTTACCTTTTCCTACCATTATTCTCTTTTCCAGTGAGCAGGGGTCCGTTGGGGCCTGACCGAGGCGGAGCAAAGCTCCGCCAGCTCAGAAGTGGCCACTAGGGCAGCCATGGGCTGAATCAGATTCTCTGATCTGATTCAGCCTGCTGCCGAATTGCTGCTGAAATTCGGCGGCAACTTTAAAAGCGACTGGAGGGGAGGGGGTTTGAGGGAGAGGCTCCAAACTTTCAGGGTAGCTGCTGGGACCTCTCCCCCAAATACCCACCAAGTTTCATGAAGATTGGACCAGGGGGTCCACTTCTACGGGCCCCCAAACAGGTTGCCCCCATTCCCTCCATTGTTCTCTATGGTAGAAAAAAAGGTAACATTTTTTCCCACCATAGAGAACAATGGAGGGGAGGGGATAACCTGTTTGGGGGCCCATAGAATTGGATCCCGTGGTCCAATCTTCTTGAAACTTGGTGGGTATTTCAAGGAGAGGCCCCAGCAGCTACCCTGCAAGTTTGGAGCCTCTCCCTCAAATCCCCTTTCCTCCAGCCCCTCATATATCCTATGAGTTTTTGCCATTGGTTTCAATGGCCCATAGCGTATAATGGGGCTGAAACTGACATTCCCTTTCTGACACACTTCCAGTGATGTCAAGGGACGTGGCATATGCTAATGAGTTATGCTAATGAGCTCCTGCAGCTCTTTTTCTATGAAAGGACCCCTGCCAGTGAGTCTTAACTTCTAATAGTGACCACAGTACAATCGCCTCTGTTTTGTCATTTAAGCTTCTAGGCCTCCACCGTATGGAGTGGCCTGACTCATGAGGTCAGGAAGGCTCCCAGGTTCCTGGCATTCCAGAAATTATGCAGAACAGAATTATTCAGGAGGACATTTGTACCCAGGAAAGAATGGAATAGTTCAGAAAGATGGATTGTACCGCTGGGTATAGTATGTAGTATCAGTTGCTGTGTGTATTCCCCTAGTATGTAAGTAAAACTGTCAGAATCTGTCAATTCAGTCAATGTAATCTTGCATGCACACTATGTAACCCTATAGTCATTTGTATGGAACCTGTATTAATCCTGTTTTGGTCGGGAGGGTGACAACCCTTAGAGGTGAGAACAAGGAGGCCTCTCATCCCTGCCTCCGCATTCCAGCTGCCCCGGCAGTAACTTCAAGGGGAGGACGGCTCTCATCTCTTATCTATGCTAAAGAACCTTGGAGCCATGAATTGTTATGTGAACTAAGGGATCTGGTTTGGGAAGGGAAATTTACTGCTTAACACCTCACTTTTTTCCTGTGTGAACCAAACGGTCAAGACACCTTTTAGCCCGCCAATTTTCCCTTCAGGGGATTGGCTACCTATGGGTAATTCAAACTCCTTGGAATGGTATAATAGACCCGCTTGTATTATTTGTCTCATCTCTGACAATAACCCGAGATGCTGTACTAATGTAGGAATAGGCAATAAAGAACTGTGGTTAACCAACCGAGATCTGATCCTTGACTACTTTGAGCAGGACTCTCACAGATTGTCAGAGATCCGTGACTGGGACTCAACCGTTCCTGACCATGTCAGAAGACGACCTTGTCCCCCTCAAACCTACTACTCCAGAGGAGGTTCCCGTTACCCCGGCGGATCCGGGGAACGGGAGTGGTGGCGGCGCAGGAGGTACCGAGGTGCCGGTGACCACGAGCCAAGGGGCTTACTACATTCCACGCCGCCCGACTACCCATCAGAACGTGACCCCCCAGTACGCTTGGAGCCACTTCGGGGGCCGTCCCGTGAGTTCGTGGGTGCACGACAGGAAAGGGGTGAGAGTTTCACTCACCGGAGACCAGCCCGATCGAGGGAGACCGAGCTACCTTGGAGACGACCGCGAGCCGATCTACCGTGGAGGGCCGCGTCGCCCGCCTCCCGAAGAAGAGACACTAGATCTGTATGGGCCCGATCCGTATCGCGAGGAGCAGACGGTCCCACTGGATCAGATGATGGGAGACCTGCGGCTTCAACTCACCGCCGAGCTCCGCGAGTTGGCCCTCGATCTCCAGCACCAATTTCGCGACGCTATAGTGGCGATGCAAGGCGCCCTCCTCGGTCAAGGAGTCGGAGCCCCACCACAGCCGCAGGCACCCGGAGGGGTTCCGGCACAACCGCAGGCGCCCGCTCCACCGGCGCAACCAGCCCAGCCGGCCGTCCCAGCTCCAGTTCCGGGGCCCGTTCCCGCACCGGCCCCAGTCCCGGCCGCGCCGGCCGTTCGCCCACCCCCGTCCGACCCTTTGACGACCACTTTCGATGGGGACCCCGAGAAGCTGCGTTTCTTCACGCTAGAGATCGGGAGATTCCTGGACAGTTGGGGTCACCTCTACCCTACCGAGAAAGATCGCATCGGCTACATCGGGTCCAAGCTGAAAGATACCGCCAGCGATTGGTATGTGAGCCTTCACGACAACCCTGGCCCTGAGCTGCGCTCCCTGAACAATTTTATGTGGGCCCTCCGGCATCAATTCGAGGACCCCTTGGGTGAGGAAAAAGCCAGAAATCAACTGAGGAAGCTATTCCAGGGGAGGTCGTCGGTGAGGGAATACACCGACAAGTTCCGGCGCATCGCTGCCAAGATCCATGGGTGGCCAGAGGAACTCTTCATGGAGAAGTATTGGGAGGGCCTGAACCCGGAAATCTACGAGACCGTGCTGTTGGGGGGTTGCCCGGGCACCCTGAACACCTGGATGAGAGCTGCCACCGACATGGAGGAGCGTTTCGCCCTGATTAAGATGGGAGCGTCCGCGACGGCCGCCAGCAAAGCAGGCCCCCGAGCGAAGCCCCGATCCAATGTGCAAGACGTCCGGGATGCGAGGTTTCGACAGGGGTTATGTATGAAGTGTGGGGAGAGTGGCCACTTCGCCTCCGCTTGTCCCAGAGGAGGGGGGAAGGGCCCGAAGACCTCAACTCCCGGAGCGGGGAGCACCCCCACCAGAGGGAAAACTCCGATGAAGCCCCGGGCTTTACAGCTGGAAGGGGTGACGAGCGACCAGGGAGAGCTAGAGCTGATGGAAGCACAGATGTCGGGAAACTCCAACGGCCTGCAGTGAGCGGCGCAGAACTGCAGGTCCCCCGCCAAGAAGCGCCATCTCCGGTGAGCATCCCTGGCCCCCTCTTATATATGGTAGTGACGGTGGTGACCCCTGGATCAGGGACCCACATGAGGGTTCGCGCCCTAATTGACTCCGGTTGCGCGCGAGACCTAATCAGCCCCCTGGTAGTGGAGGGGTTGGGACCCAAAGTCACCCCGTTAGCAGAACCCCTGAAGTTTACCCAGATGGATGGGTCGGAAATGAAAGAGGAGTGCATAGCAGAGACTGAGAGCTTGATTTTGGGAACGGGGGAGCATTGGGAGAAGCGAGCTTTCGTCATCACCCCGAACGCCCAGTTCCCTATGGTGTTGGGCAGCCCTTGGCTCGGGGCGCACGACCCTTACATAAAGTGGAGCGAGGGGAAAATTTCGTGGGTAGACGACCGCTGCCAGAGCCACCGGTGGGATCCCGGATGGGGCCCTGGACCTCCGAGCCCGCCACCCCCAGCACCCGCACTCGCCCTCGCCCCTGCCATGGTGCCTAAAGAGTATAGAGACTTGCTAGAAGTGTTCAGTGAATCCGAGGCGGACGAGTTGCCCCCTCATCGACTGTCGGACTGTGCCATAGAGCTCCTCCCAGGAGAGAAACTCCCGAAGGGCAAATTATATTCCATGAGCCCGGCGGAACGGGAAGAACTGTGGAAGTTCTTAGACAAAAACCTTGCAAGGGGGTTTATCCGCCCCGCCAAGTCCCCCTTTGCGGCGCCCGTGTTGTTCCGAAAGAAAAAGGATGGAGGCTTACGACTGTGCACTGATTACCGGGGGCTAAATGCAGTTTCCACTTCTAATGCCTACCCCCTCCCGTTAATAAAGGATCTCTTGGCAGAGGCGGCCAAGGGGAAGATTTTTACCAAATTGGATCTACGAGATGCCTACTTCCGGGTGCGCATAAGGGAGGGGGATGAATTTAAGACTGCCTTTAACACCCCCTTGGGGCAATTCGAATACCTAGTGATGCCGTTCGGCTTAAGTGGCGCGCCCGGGGTCTTTATGAGTTTAATCAATGAAGTGTTGCACAAGCACCTTTTTAAGGGCGTGTTATGTTACATAGATGATATCTTGATCTATTCTACTGATAAGAATGAGCATGTGACTTTGGTCAGGGAAGTTCTTTCAACGTTGCTGAAAAACCAGCTGTTTGTGAAACTGTCTAAGTGCGAGTTTCACCGGGAGTCGATGGACTTCCTAGGCTACCGCATTTCTCAGAAGGGGTTGGAAATGGACCCGGGGAAAGTGGAGGCTGTGGTGCAATGGGAGGCTCCGCGAACAAGGAAGCAGTTGCAGAGCCTCTTAGGATTTTGTAACTTTTACCGGACCTTCATCAAGGACTTTGCTAAAGTCACCCTACCCTTAACGGACTTGTTGAAAACCAAGGGGAGGGGACCCGAGGCAGGGAAGCCAGGAGAGAAGTTGGCGTGGAATGGGGAGTGCCAGAAGGCGTTTGAAGCTCTAAAAACTCTTTTTACCTCTGAGCCCATTCTGGCACACCCGGATGAGACAAAAGACTTTATAATCCATGTCGATGCCTCGGATGTAGCCATGGGGGGGGCCATTTTGCAAAAAGACTCAGAGGGGAAGTTGCACCCCTTGGCTTACATCTCAAAAAAGTTTAACGAAACGGAAAGGAACTGGTCGGTGTGGGACAAGGAGGCCGCGGCCATTAGGTTAGCGCTCACTACGTGGCGCCACTGGTTGGAGGGAGCGCAAACTCCGTTTGAAATATGGACTGATCATAAGAACCTAGAGGCTTTGCGCACGCAACGGTCCCTCAACGCCAAGCAGCTGCGCTGGGCTGACTTCTTTTCCAAATTTAACTTTGTGTTAAAACATTTCCCCGGGAAGGCTAACTCCTTGGCAGATGCATTGTCCAGATTGCCCCAACATGAGAGTGTGAAGGAAGAGGTATTCGACTCCATGTTCTCCCCCCAGCAGCTGGGAGGGGCGGTGGTCACCCGGAGCAAAGCAAAGAAAGCCGAGCTAACCATGGGGGACTGCCAGTGGGGGGGGGAGTATGCTCCAGAAGAAATAGAGGAATTGGAAACAATAGGAGAGTGTTCCAAAAGAGAGGACCATTGTTGGCTGCATGGGGACAAGCTAGTGGTGCCTAAGACCAAACGCAAGGAAATCTTGCTACATTGTCACTCTTCCAAGCTAGCCGGGCACTTTGGTTTCCTAAAAACACTAAATTTGATCCAGCGTCAATTCTGGTGGCCACGCATGCACCGCGATGTCTCGGACTTCGTCTCGGCGTGCCAAACCTGTTTAATGTGTAAGAAACGGGGGGGAAAAGTCCCAGGATTGTTGCACCCCCTTCCCACTGCCTCAAGACCCTGGGAAGACATAGCCATGGACTTTATCACCAATCTGCCCCCCTCCAAGGGAAAAACGGTGATTTGGGTAGTAGTTGACACGTTTTCTAAACAAGCCCATTTCACCCCCTTCAAGCAATTGCCCACAGCTAAAGGGATGGCTAAAGCTTTCTTTAACCACGTGATAAAATTACATGCTTTTCCCAAGAGAGTGGTATCCGACCGCGGAAGTCAGTTCGTTGCCACCTTCTGGCGGGAGCTTTTGAAATTAATGGACATAGAGCCTGCTTTAAGCTCGGGTTACCACCCAGAGACCGACGGCCAATCCGAGCGAACTAATCAAATTCTGGAGCAATTCCTCAGATGTTATACAAATTACCACCAGGACAATTGGGTGGAATTATTGCCCTTTGCAGAATATAGCTACAACAATGCAGTGCATTCCTCTACTGGGGTCTCTCCTTTCATGGCGGTGGGAGGCTTTGAAGGTAAACCACTCCCTACCATTAAGAACGACCCCCGGACCCCCCCCCTCGGATTTTAGGAGTTGGTGGTCCAACCTCCAGGACTCCTGGCCATTAATTGGGAAGGCCCTGGATCATGCCAAAGAGGACTACAAGAAATATGCTGACCGAGGGCGAGCACCGGGATGGGATCTTCAACCCGGGGACTCCGTTTATCTCTCTACTAAAAATATCCATGGGCTGCAGCCCAGCAGGAAACTGGGATGGAAATATGTTGGACCTTATAAAGTACTACGTAAAATCTCTGATGTATCCTTTGAACTGGAACTACCTAAATCACTGAGTTCTGTGCACCCTGTGTTTCATTTCAGCCTGCTGAAGAAAGATCCTGGGCCGAATGCATGGCATCCAGTTCCTCCAGTTCCTCCTCCGCTGATGAAGGAGGGGAGTCCACACTACGAGATAACAGAAATCCTTGACTCCAAGATGAAAAGGGGCCATTTGTATTACTTAGTTAGATGGTTAGATTTCGGCCCGGAGCACAATGAATGGATTCGTTCTGAACATGTTCATGCCCCCAAGTTGATTAAACTGTTTCACAAAATGTTCCCTGATAAAGCTAGGTGAAGGGAATTATGGGGAGGGCAGGGTGTCAGAATCTGTCAATTCAGTCAATGTAATCTTGCATGCACACTATGTAACCCTATAGTCATTTGTATGGAACCTGTATTAATCCTGTTTTGGTCGGGAGGGTGACAACCCTTAGAGGTGAGAACAAGGAGGCCTCTCATCCCTGCCTCCGCATTCCAGCTGCCCCGGCAGTAACTTCAAGGGGAGGACGGCTCTCATCTCTTATCTATGCTAAAGAACCTTGGAGCCATGAATTGTTATGTGAACTAAGGGATCTGGTTTGGGAAGGGAAATTTACTGCTTAACACCTCACTTTTTTCCTGTGTGAACCAAACGGTCAAGACACCTTTTAGCCCGCCAATTTTCCCTTCAGGGGATTGGCTACCTATGGGTAATTCAAACTCCTTGGAATGGTATAATAGACCCGCTTGTATTATTTGTCTCATCTCTGACAATAACCCGAGATGCTGTACTAATGTAGGAATAGGCAATAAAGAACTGTGGTTAACCAACCGAGATCTGATCCTTGACTACTTTGAGCAGGACTCTCACAAAAACACTGTTTAACATGTCTTATAAATACTTTGTGTCGTCTTTCTCAGATTTCTGCATTCCTAATCATACTGTGGGCTGTGGTGGCTTAGTGGTTAGGACTCTGAGCTGCAGACTGGAAGGTTGGTAGCTTGGCAGTTTGAGACCTGAGTGCTGCGTGATGGAGTGAGCTCCCATCTCTGGTCCCAGCTCCTGCCAGCCTAGCAGTTCGAAAGCAAGAAATTGCAAGTAGATAAATTGGTAATGCTTCGGTGGGAACGTAACAGCATTTTGTGTGCTTCAGCATCTAGTCATGCTGGCCACATAACCACGGAAACGTTTTCTGACAGCACTGGCTCTTTGGCTTGGAAATGGAGATGAGAACTGCCCCCTAGAGTAGGATTCAACTGGCTTTCGAGCAAGGGAAACCTTTACTAATCATACTGCATTGCTAACTGGATGTCCCATCCTGTTGCTGGTATTGACTTACACTGTGTAATCCATCTTGAGTCTCAGTGCGAAAGATGGACCATACGTGACATAAGTAAATAAAAAATAAGAAAGAACACATTGCTAATGTTTTTTTAACCTAGAGTCTATCAAGTATGCAAAATGTATAGCACAGTTCTGGTTCCCATACCAATGCTCTTATTTATTGATCTATAGCTCTCTCCCCCCCCCCCCCACCCGGGCGGGGAGAGGAGGAGGGGGAGGAAGAAGAAGTTTTTCAACCTCGCTCTTTACTACCTGAAGGAGTCTCAGAGTGGCTTACAATCACCTTTCCTTCCTCTCCCCACAACAGGCACCTTATGAGGTAGATGGGGCTGAGAGAGTTCTGAGAGAACTGTGACTGACCCAAGGTCACCCAGCTGGCTGCCTGTGGAGGAGGAGTGGGAAATCAAACCTGGCTTTCCAGATTAGAGTCGCTCTTAACCACTGCACCATACTGGCTCTGAAGAAGAGAATGGTCACACACTGAAAAGCAGCCAAACTTAAAGCAGCAACCATTCAGTTCCCTTAGCAGTTCGCCATCACCTATTATTCTGGCAAGCATAACTGAACAACTGAAGAATGTTCTGCGAAGATATTATTACTAGCCCATATTTATATGAAGGCTCTTTTTCTTCTCTTTTTTTGCTCCATGAATTTTGCTCTGCCTTGCAAATACATCGAAGGAACTGAGAGCAGCAGCAAAGCAAACATCCTCAGCAACCTGTTCAAATAAAATAAAAAAGTGAAGCAATGGAGGATTCCTAATGTATTGGTTCCACTTTAAATCGAGTTGAGTTAATTTGCAGTGCCAAAGTCAGGGGAGAAAACTGGATGAAGATAATTCTAGACACATCCCTAATGTGCTATCCTGTCTAGAGTGTCAAACTAAGTTTGGGGAGACTTAGGTTCAAATCTCTGCTCACTATGAAACTCACTAGTAATCTCTCTCCCATCCTAGCCTACTTCACAGGGGCTTGGATCCCACGTTCTACTAATGGAAAGGATTTCTGTCAGCAGAACAAGACTTCCATGCTTTCTTGCTGTGGCCCAAAATGACCCCAAAAACACTACTTCTGGGGAACAGGGGACCCCCCAGAGCAGCATGAGGGGGGAGTTGGTGGTCAGCAAAAATGTTCCATCTTTGATTAGCAAAAATTTTCCATAGGATCCAACCGATGCTCCCTCTAAGCGGTGGGGTCTTGTGAGCCAAAAATTCTACTTTGTGAGCTACTGGCATTAAAGTTGTGAGTGAGCAATTTGGCTATTGCATACATTAATTTGCTCTGGAGCCTTCCTGAGCCAGAGGCTAAAAAATCTGTGAGCCAGAGGCTAAAAAAACTGTGTGCTAGCTCACACTAACTCAGCTTAGAGGGAACACAGGATCCAATCCAATATGTTGTTTGCTTGTTTGTTTAATTCAATTTTTATCCCACACTCCCTGCAGATGGACTCAGGGTGGGTTACGAGTCTCAAAATCTCAATAACAATAGTTAAAATAATTAAAACAGTAATTTAAAACAGTAGTAAACCCCACAATCAAGGTTCATATTACTATGCTCAGTTTAAACTGATTATAAAGTTGGGCACCACATTTTAAGAAGGATGTTGACAAGCTCGAGTGTGTCCAGAAGAGGGCAACCAGGATGGTGAGACGGTTGGAATCCAAGTCTTATGAGGAAAGGCTGAAAGAGTTGGGTATGTTTGGCCTGGGAAGGAGAAGGCTTAGAGGGGACATGATTGCAGTCTTCAAATATTTGAAGGGCTGTCATGTAGAAGTTGGAGCAGATCTATTCTCTCTTGCTCTGGATTGCAAGACTAGATCTAATGGGTGGAAATTACAAGGGAGTCGATACCGGCTAGATATCAGGAAAACTTCCTAACTGTAAGAGTGGTTGAGCAGTGGAATAGACTGCCTTGGGAGGTGGTAGATGCTCCTTCGCTGGACGTTTTAAAGCACAGGCTGGACAGCCATCTTTCGGGTTATGTTGTAGGGCTATCTTTCGGCTATGATCCTGCAGGGTGTTGGACTAGATGACCTGCAAGGTCACTTCTAACATTCTATGATAAAGTCAGCGATTTCAGTAGGGGAGGCCAAAGATGGATTTTGGATGTCCACCACCTCAACAGAGGTGGAACACCTCCATTGTGAGGATAAAATCAAGAAAGGGAGTACCACTTCAGCCACCCTCAGCTCCTCTAAGGCAGAATAAATGCAAGATAAACAAACAAACATCCCTCGACCTATTAAATCCCAACAGCTGTATCTTTGTTTTCAGTACCTGAACATTTCCATTAAAAGAATATTTGGGGGAAACCTACTATCACATTTTAGTGACTCCATTCACACATTCTTTTTTACCTAGCTCTTTTATGGCTGCCAGGTCTCCATCTATGGCAGGAAACTCCCACTGGCGACCCTGTCTTCCTGATGTTGTTCAGAAAAATGGCAGGAGAAAAATAAATAAATAAAGGGGGAAAAAACATGGTTGGGCCAATGGTGTCATGTCACTTCCTGGATTTTCCCTGTAAGAGACTTAATGCCATCTCCAATGGTGCCCCCCATGTAGGGTTACCAAGCTTCAGATGGTGGCTGCAGATCTGCTGGGATTACAACTGATCTCCAGGCAACATAGATTAGTTCACCTGGAGAAAATGGCCACTTTGGAAAGAGGACTTTGTGGCATTATACCACATTAAAGTCCCTCCCTGAACCTCAGCCTCCTCAGGCTCCACCCCAAAAATCTCCAGGTATTTCCCAAACCAGAGCGAGCAACCCTACCCCCATTTCCCTGCCACCTGCACTTCCATCCTAAGCTCTTTCCAGTCACTCATGTAGAATCCTACAGTGTGATAGAGATGAAGGGGAAATGCCCTGCCAAAACCAGGGGCAGAAGATAAGAGAATGGAGAGGAGAACAACAGGTCTGCTTCAGAAGGACTCAGTTCTTATCCTCAGTTCTGGAAGGCCAGATCTTCTACTTTGGCCAGAGTCCTTCCGCCCTGTGATGACTGTGCCCTCCATCACTCAGCTGAGTGGCAGAGGGTGAAATGGTGGTGGAAATGGGAAATTTAGGGACAATTGCTAGGGTTATGAGTCCCCTCTCAGCAGGTGGGCAAGTGGTCATCTCTATCCTGTCTGTTTGTCTCCCTAAATGAAAAGTCATCCCTTCTCATCCTGAAATCTCCAGAATGTATAGCTTCTTTCCCAAGAAATGATGTTTTCTTGGCAATCAGGACCTCCCAGAGTATTAATCTACATGTGCTGCATTCCCTCATTCTAGCACATATCACATCTAGCTTAACTTCAAGGTTGATTTACAGGGGCATCCTATGCAGGTCTACTCAGAATCCTACTTGGGTCGATCTATTCAGTGGAGCTTACTCACAGAGGAGTAGCCTTTGGATTGTGCTGTCACACAATTAAGGACCTATGACTTGTTCGAATTGGTAGTTGAGGTTTATACCCTTGTATTGTTCAACTGCATACCAGCAAAGGAACGGGGGACTGCTCTGTAATAATGCTTTTGAGATACGAAACAATCTAAATTCATTTTAGTAAAAATTGCATTTGGAAAGGGTTGCCTACGATAGCCTTAATTGCACAGGGAAAAAGAGGGGAAACAATTATTTTTCAATATCTTGCTAATAAGGGTGTGTAAAAATACCGTTGCAAAATTATATAGACCTCAAGGAAAATGGTTAATGCTGGCTCCTTAATAACATGGTGAATTATATTATCTGCCGTCTCCCCCCCACCACGCAAATTGTCAGCAAGCAACTAAATGGCTGCTAATTGCTATTTACCTTCTTAGCATTTGATCCCACCCACCTTTATTCTTCCTTCTTTAACATAGTATCATTATAACAGGCACAAATATTGTAGCACTCCATTTATTTGTTTGTGTGTTTGCCCCATTGCAGCAGTTGTGGAACAGTGCTTTTAGAATAAGACTACTTAATGTCCCTAAGCATTCAAAACACTTCACTGTCATTGGCGGGTTTCAATATTTACAACAACCAGGCAAAGTAGGTTACAATTGCCAGAGTTCCCACACTTGGAGGTTACGCCTAACCATGTTAAGGTTGTCAACAACTTAGAGGGGGGGGGGGAAATGTTCTTCCCTCCGAAAAGAAGAGAAGAGGAGAGGAGACTGGATTTATACCCCACCCTTCAAAGGAGTCTCAGAACAGCTTACAATCCCCTTCCCTTCCCTTCCCCACAAAAGACTCCCTATGAGGTCGGTGGGGCTAAGAGAGCTCTTTTGAGGACTGCTCTTGAGAGAACAGCTCTGAAAGAACTTAGGACTGACCCAAGGTCACCCAGCTGGCTGCATGGGGAGGAGTGGGGAATCAAACCAAGTTGTCCTAACCACTACACCAAACTGTCCAGAGTCCCTGTGCAAAGGCAGTCAGTGAAAAACTGCCTCTTTTCATCTGTTGCCTTCCAAACCCTATGAGGTCGCCCTTCAGCTGCCCATTTCTACATGTGAAATTTCTATTAAAGGGGCAAGGCATATTTTTTTCTCCCTGTTGTGGCAAGCTTAGGTGAGATCATGTATCATATGAGATGTGGTTTGAGCTGGCAAGGTCCTCGATGTCTTGGCCACTATGCTATGTGATTCAGCATTAGCAGTCTTGCTTTCTGTAAGCACACGCTTCTGTCCACATCCTATATTTGAACTCCTGCAGGAGTATAGACAGAAGATGGGAACTCTGAGAGAGGGTGATATGTTCTTCCACTTGGGTGAGAACTTTCCTAGTGCTTAATTTTCCCCAGGATGATGCAGATTGAGCAATTATTCTAATATCAGTAGCTGGCCAGCCCAGCCCAGCCCAGCTACCACATCTTTTTGTGTCTGAAAAAAATCCAAGTTTTCCAGAGCTAACTGGGCTACACTGCAGATTTGAAACATCTTCAGCATTTCAGCTCACAAAATAGAATGTCATATTCCAGAGATAATTCCATCAGAGAGAAATTAAGAGGCATCCTTTTGTGAATGTGACACAGTCTGCAGACACAGGTCTAGTGTGGTAAATGCATCGTGGCAATCTTACAAAATAAAGGTTGCAAAGAACACCAAAAAAAAAAAAAAAAACGACTGGTGGAGAAAGACGTCACTTGCTGAATTGCTGAGCAGTTCCAAATTCTGAATTGATACACAGCAATGGTCCCAAATGTTCATCTGGAGCCACAAGCTAGGAATGGCACCAGGATGACAAGATAGCCAGCATTCCTGCTTATTTATTTGTGGTCTATTGGCAGCAGCCAAACTTTTAATCGTAACACGTTGAAAACACACACAAACATACAGACTATTGATTTTTCTTTTACTCAAAAGATGAGGGATATTATGCAACTAGAAGTCTCCACAATCACTGAGCCAGTGGGCATTTTCAGATTTTTGAGAATGGATAGGGGGGACTGACTTGGATAGCCCAGGCTAGCACGCTCTCGTCAGATCTCAGAAGATAAGCAGGGCTGGCCCTGGTTAGTATTTGGATGTGAGACCACCAAGGAAGTCCAGGGTCATGACTCAGAGGCAAGCAATGGCAAACAACCTCTCAACTTCTCTTGCTTTGAAAACCTCATGGGGTCACCATAAGTCAGCTGTAACTTAATGGCTAAAAAAAACAGTGAACACCACTACAGAATGGCTACCAGAGAAGACAATCACAAATTGGCTGCCACAAAGTGCTGGGCTAGCCACAAACTATTGGGAAGTACTCGGTGGATGTGGAAATGGCTGCCAAGCTCCAGCTTGGCAATCCTGTAGGGTTTTCAAGGCAAGGAATATTTGGAGGTGGCTTGCCATTGCCTGCCTGTCATGACCATGGATTTCCTTGGTGGTTTCCCATCCAAGTAGTAACCAGAGCTGACCCTGCTCAGTTTTTGAGATCTGAGGAGACCAAGCTAGCCTGGGCTGTCAAGGTCAGAACAGTCACACATAGAAATATTTATATCCATATAAGAAATATTTTCTTATTGCATCCTATTATTAACCATCAGTGGTTAATTCGTTAATTCCATCAGTGGCTCTTAGCCACAAGGTATAGATAGGAACTCTCAGTCTGGAGCAAGTGATGCTCTGTATTCTTGGTGCTTGGGGGGTGGGGGGTAACACTGGAAGGGCTTCTAGTGTCCTGGCTCCACTGGTGGACCTCTTGATGGCAGCTAGTATGTTTGGTCACTGTGGGTCCGGTCACATGGTCCTTTAGATCAGGTTTCACCGCTGTTCCCTTGCACATTTAAATTTGGTGATCAGACAGGCTGATCCACCTCCCGCGCTGAAGCGGGCTCACTCCCGCAATGCTTCCGGGTCCCTAGTGCATTTTCAGACCCCTAGTGCATTTTCAGTCGTCTGATCAGTCTTTGCAATTTTTTTTTGAAGTTGCCTCCTTTGAGTGCATGAGCAATTGTGTGCTCAAGCACATATAGGGAGGGAGCCCCTCTTGTGCTCCAGGTAGCTGCCACCGCTGCCTGTTCCCTCCACTCGCATGAGCCGGGCTTTCAGATGCCTCGGTTGTGGCAGAGAAGGAAATCCTTCGGTGGCCCCCACCAAGATTTGCTTCAGAGATCTTGGTGTGTGTGTGTGTGTGTGTGTGTGCGTGCGTGTGTGTGACAGGGTCACCGTGTTGCTCTGAAGCAACGGAACAAAGTTAAAGTCCTGTGGCACCTAAGACCAGCGGCGCGGCTATCTAGACACTGCTGGAGCCACATCCCACAATGGTTGCGGATCAGGGAGGGATGTTTGATCATCCCCAACCGCGAAAAAAAACCTCCCGATTGTTTTTAAAGTGGGAGCAATATTGAGGTTACTTTGCTGTGTGACCACAGCCTGTGTGACAGAGTGTTGGACTGGATGGGCCAGTGGCCTGATCCACCATTGGCTTATCTTATATTCTTATCTTTCTGCCAGTCACAGTGACTACTCCAGCACTGTAAAACATAGGGACTGTAGATAGTGAAGGAAAAAATGGTATACTTTCCAGTTCTTCAAGAGCTCTTTCAATCTCTGTTAAGGCCTATTCTCCTGTGATTACTGTTATGATGTACTCCAACACTGGTTTGGAGATCTTTTTTTATTCATGGAGTTCTCATCATAGTCTCTTTATTTTCACATGGAAATGGAGGGTGGAAATACTCTCAGTGATTTAACAGAAATCATCCTTCCGTCAATTTCCCCCAGTCAGCTATTCTCCTCTTATTGAGCCAAATCCGCAGGAATGTGGAGAAGGCAAAAAGAGCTTTAAGTGTTTTTGGTGGTGAAATATTTTTCACTCAGGAGGCAGTGAGACTCTTCCGCTGCTGCACAAAGCAATGATAAATACCAATATCTGTAGATTTATAAATGTGTTCCTTTGCTTACAGTGGAGGGGTGTGTGGGTTTTAAGAAAGGTCTGGAGGGCTGAGCACAAGGAAGTGATTTCCTATCAGAGTGCCTCCTGGGAAATATTAAAATGGGAAACAGAGGTGCAAGATGGCAGATTAAAAAAAAAAAACAGTACTGGGGATTGGTTCGGGTTTTGATCTGCAAGAAGGTGGACAAGTCCATCAGAGGCAATAAGCTTCTGAATCGGACATGGGGATTCTGTCTTTCTTTGGGGGCATATGAGCTTTGCATTACATCACTACAATATAGCAGATATGTTAGGACAAGTGAACACATGAAGGGGGCTTCGACAGCACATATAGTAAAACTGGAACAATACAGAGTAGATTAGTGGGGGCTTCTGAGTCAGACCCTTGTTCTGTCCAGGTCGACATTATCTGCTCAGACTGGGGGAGGCTGTCCAGGTCTTTCATAACTCCTAACCCTATCTTTTTAACTGGAGATGCTGGGGACTGAAGCTGGGACATTCCACGTGCAAACAGATGTTGTGCCATTGCACCACGACTCTTCCCATGAAAGACTGGGAGGAAAAAGTGCAGCTCAAACCCACATTCAGATACCCTGGGGCAATGCCATATTGACCACAAAGTCACCCCTGAATGGCCATAAATCTATGCAGATGGTACCATAAAATCCAACAATCAAAGAAAGCAATTGTGGCATGCAGTGTGGAGGCTACCATGAAACCTGAGAATCAAAGGAAGTGAAAGCATCATGCAGTGCAGAGGGGAATTTCTGTTCCAATGTGGGTCTCATAAAACAATGGAGGGAGAAGCCAACACAGAATCAACCAGTCTTCGAGAGCCAGAACTAATGGGATAGGGCTCATCATGCAGAATAGTTGCTTGAACACCTGCTGATTTAGCTTGCATCCTGTTTGCTGAACGGGGACCTGTTTTTTTCTGTGATCAGTTCAGTAGGTCGTCAATCTGTTCATCAGTGTTGCTTCACTATATTCCATCCTAACCATACAGTGCTATTGACTTTTTGGACATGTTGCACGTGTATTCTCACAATGGGAGCAGAAGATTCAGATCTCTAACTTTGCTGTGTTTGAGCCTTCCCCAGACAAAGTGATGGGGAGGGTGGATTAGAAACCCACACTCTAGGCATGGCTTCTAATCCACCCAATTGGTGCTGTATTGGGAGGGGCGGGGACTGGGAAAAGCTGGATCTGGATTATTTTAAATAGACCCTTGTGAATTCATACAATGTTTACACTGAAAGAAAACAAAACTTCCTCTTTTTTTGGAGCCATTGTTTTGTAGTTCATACCTTGGACTTCAGGCAGCAAAGTAATGATCACAGATCCTTGTTCTTTCAACGTGGGGCCACTGAAAACTCACCATTAAATATGACAGCCAAGACCACAGATTGGACCACAAAAGCAAAACAAAAAACAAAGCAAACAACAACCACACAGATTTGCTTTGTGGCACTGCCAGACACGCAAATATGATTTTTGATCCCTAGGATGGCTTCTAATGCCGCCCCCCCCCCCCATGTGCTTGGGGAAAACTGAAATACAGAAAAGTTAGAAATCAGAAGCCTCTGATCATTAACATTGCTATGACTCAGCCATTCCTCAAACACAGCAATGGGGGAGGGTGGATTAGAGGGATAAACCCACAGTGGGTTTCTAATACACCCCCATGACTCTAATAGCTGCCAATCAGCTAAAATTTGAAGCATCTTTGTGCATGCACAATTTCGTCAAAACCTGATGGCTATAAGTTTGAACCTTGCCTGCCATTCTAACATATTTGATAAAGTGTGCATGCACACAAAAAGCTCATACTTTGAATAAACCTTTGTTGGTCTTAAAGGTGCCACTGGACTCTGTTGTACTGCTTCAGACCAACACAGCTGACCAACTAGATCTGTCTGATGCAAACTAGTTTGGCAGCTGTTTGTGGCTGTTTGGTGTGAACCAAACAGACTGGGTGATGACTCGCATCTAATCAACGCCTTTGAATACGGTACGTTCAACTATTGCACATGTTCATAGTGAAATTCCCAGCATCTCTATCATGCAGGACCTTCCCCTTGTTGCTTGCTGCAGGAGATTATCCTGACTGTGAAACATAACCATGACAATGCAAGTCAAGGCCACCCAAAATGTCACTGTGGGGAGATCATGTTTGTTTTATTTGATAGTCTAACTTTCCTGACAGGATTCAAAAAGGAATACATGGGATAAGTCAACAGAATGAACGGGTTGAGACATCCAACAACAATGCAATAGGATTTGACTTGCAGAAAACTGGAACCAACCAGAAATCTGAATGAGAGGTGAAGCAAAGCATAGGTATTACCATGACTCATGAAACAATGCCAACATTATGTAGTAGGAGCTTACTCACAGCAAAAGACAGCACAAATTATGCACAGTGGTATAGTCAGTCAGTCTCTGAGAGCCAGTTTGGTGTAGTGCTTAAGAGCGGTGGACTCTAATCTGGAGAACTGGGTTTGATTCCCGACTCCTCCACATGCAGCCAGCTGGATGGCCTTGGGTCAGTCACAGCTCTCTCAGAGCTGTCTCAGCCCCATCTACCTCACAGGGTTTCTGTTGTGGGGAGAGAAAGAGAAGGAGATTGTAAGCTGCTCTGATATGCTGAGTAAAGGGTGGGGTATAAATCCAATTCTCCTCCTCCTTCTCCTCCTCCTCCTTTCTGAACCATATTGTTCTAGAAAACCAGTGTATACTTGGAATTGATAGTTAGGGTTTCCAGATAAGAAACTTGAGTTATAGACATCCCTCCCCCTTTTCAGATTACAAACAATTTTTGGAATACCAAGACACAATCAAGACATAGTTCTGGCCATGCGGCTGATATGCTCCACCGTATATCCCGTCATAATATAGCTCACAATGGGGTTGTAGATTACCTTCTCCCCCTTCAACAAACTTAGTGAAAAGTACTGAGGTTGGAGACGCGTCAAGTGAAAACAGCTTATACTTTAATAAGAGGTCGGAATAAGACTGGTCAGCTGGACTCGTAGGTCCACTTTTTATCCCCATTCTCCACCGCCCCCCATGCACACACCCAACACCCGTGATTCCCTATTTACAGTGTCCCTGCACCCTATTTGTCTATCCCAGGATGCAGACTTGCTCATTGGTCCCTTTTAGGATACGGGGGATCTGTTGTCTCTGGAAGCGAAGCTCGAAGGCTTTGCCTGGCCACGTGTTTGGCCGACCACGTGTGCGGTTCCTCGGCCAGGACATAACACTTAGCTGGGCTTTCTTTGTTCAAATACATCGTGCTATCCCTCCTACAGCCTTGAATGCCACAGAAACTTTCATACAAAGAGCGGGGGAGGGAGGGCTAGACTTGGAGGTCATGTTATTAGTTTGCTTCTCTTGCTTGCCAGGATTGATTACTACTGAGGTACGTTATGACTTTAAAGAACTAAGTAACAAGTCACATATGTGTGGCCATTAAGCAGGGGACGGGAAGGCAATCGATAGAAATATCGCAATTGAAAGGATGACATTCACCCTAGGTGACTAGATGAGGTAATAACAACACAGAGAAATAATGATCAGCTGAATTCCAGGATCCATTGACTTAACTGGTAATAACTGTAACAGATTAGAGAGGCAACACATCGACTCCCCTCCTTTCGTTTCAAAAAGATCTATCTTTTTTTGCAAGCTCTTGATTTGCAATAATACCAGTTTTTCATTCCTGAAACAACAAGAGTCTTTGGGTTGCTATGCTGACTGGGATCAGGAATATACCTTCTATATACCCAGTAGTGGCTTTAGCCAATGTTACCAAGCATATTTGCATGACTCAGTCCACTTAATGTAGACCTGCAGCTGTGTCTGATGGCCTGCCAGACAAACTCATCCCCACCTCACCTTGTTAAGGCTGACCTAGGCAGGCAAGCTAAATAGTGTGGGGTGGCCTACCTTCAGCACGGCATGACAGATGTGGCACAAACAAAGGCTGTAAATGTATCTTCAGTGTTTGGATTGGAAGCCCTAGAGGTACTCAGGGATAAGGCTTGCGTGTCACCTCAGTCCCTACTCAGAAGGAGGACATCCAGGCCCCTAACTGAGTGTTTGGTTTGGAGTACGGTTGCCAGTTTCCAGGTGGTGGATGGGGATCTCCTGGAATCACGACTAGTCTCCAGGTTACAGTGATTAGTTCCCCTGGAGAAAAGGTGGACTCTATGGCATTAAACCCTTCTGAGGTCCCTCCTGTTGTATCATTTAGCAGAGTAAAAGGCAACGATGCAGCACAGACATGTAAATTAGCTAAAAGAAAGTTTACTAAGAAATTAGGAATGTAAGAACATAAGAGAAGCCAATGTTGAATCAGGCCAGTGGCCCATCCAGTCCAACACTCTGTCATGCAGTGGCCAAAAATAGCAGGTGCCATGAGAGGATAAAAAGCAATAAACAGTCTAACTGACTGGCTGCATCTTTCTAGTTTCTATCTACTCCAGAGTGGATTCTCGCATCTGATCTTAGAACAAAGGGTGGAAAAAGACCCCCCCCCCCAATGCATATGTGCAAAATATCAGACAACATCAACAAACTATTGATTAGCCAATGACCAGGCTAAAGATCACTTCATTATGAATAAGACCTCCTTCTCTACCATGGGAAATAACTTGCATGACAGTTCATTGGTCCTAATCTAAGTATTAGCATACATAAATAAACAGGTTAACTCTTTCACGACATCAGGGAGAGAACTTGCTAATATCCCAGCACCTCCCCTCTCCAAACCCTGCTCTCCCCAAGCTCCAACCGCCCAAACCACCAGGAATTTCCCAACATAAACTGGCAACCCTAGCTTGGAGGAAGGCCAATTGGGGGTATTGCACTAGGACAATGGTGACTCATCATCTCATGTTATGACCACCAGTTGATAATAATATTCATGGAGTATGATACTGTTGGTTGAGGGTTGCCAACTCTGGGTTAGGAAATTCCTGGAGATTTGGGGTGGAGCCTATGGAGGATGGGATTTGGGGAGGGGAGGGAGCTCAGTGGGGATTTTTTGCCGTGGAATCTACCCTCTAAGATGGCCTTTTCCTCCAGACTCTGTAGTCGTAGTTACAGGAGATCAGGAGATCAGTCGTAGTTACAGGAGATCCCCAGGTAGTGGCCTTTTCCTCCAGACTCTGTAGTCGTAGTTACAGGAGATCCCCAGATCAGTCGTAGTTACAGGAGATCCCCAGATCAGTCGTAGTTACAGGAGATCCCCAGGCCCCACCTGGAGGTGGACAACCCTCTGTTGGCTTAATCCCACTTGTTGTTCTCTTGTCCTCTCCTTAGAGGAAAGGGGCCCTTGGAAAAATCTGTCATCTCAGCAAAATGTTGCATTTTCCCCAAACACTGTCTATTGCCTTGTGTGTCCCCCCCCCCCTTCAGTTTTCAGGTAGCCAAACCTAGACATGAGAGGAGAAATCCTCGAATCAGCATCTCCAGCTCTTTTTAAAATGCAAATTAACAGTCCCCTATTGCCCATTCCTCAGGTGGCTCAAGTGGTTAAGACACTGAGCTGCAGTCTAGAAGGTCGGTAGTTCAGCAGTTCGAGACCTGAGTGCTGCATGACGGAGTGAGCTCCCGTCTCTGGTCCCAGCTCCTGCCACCCTAGCAGTTTGAAAGCAAAAAATTGCAAGTAGATAAATAGGTACCACTTTGTTGGGAAGGTAACAGTGTTCCATGCGCCTCGGCATCTAGTCATCCCAGCCACATGACCACGGAAACGTCTTTGGACAGTACTGGCTCTTCAACTTGGAAATGGAGATGAGCACCACATCCCTAGAGTCGTATTTGACTGGCTTTTGAGCAAGGGAAAGCTTTACCTTTACCTTTATTGTCCTCTCCAGACTACAGAAACAGACTGCAGAAACAGTCTTAAACCCTTCCCTTCCATTCCCGCTCTACGATGTTCATCTGCATTCCAAAACTTCAGTTGACTTCCTAGAAGGGAAGAGACAGGTACATGCACCATACCTGCCTTCCCTGCTATGGAACTTCCTCTATGGCAGGGGTGGGCAATTGTTTTGGCTCGGGGGCCACTTTGTGGGAGCGGAGGTTAGCGGAGGGCCGCACCTTTTAAAATGATTGCATTCATTACTTAACTCTGCATTTCAGAAAAGGTATAAATTGTATCATAAAAATCAATAAATATAAATTAAATAAAATAGTGGTAGTTTTATTCAATTTATTTATTGTGCTAATTTCGTATCATCTATAGCTGCAAGCACATTTAATTTTAGAATCAGTTTAATGAGACAAATGTACCCTATCACACTTGTCTACAATTTTTTTGAAATCAGGAGTGAGATTGCTTGTTGAGATTCTCATCACAGCCTGCAAGTTAATGTCTGTCAAAGAGCATCTGTATTTACTCTTGTTAATCTTCATGTCTTGGCGGGCCACAAAAAACTCTGTGGCGGGCTGCATGTGGCCCGCGGGCCGCCATTTGCCCACCCCTGCTCTATGGTATTCATTGCTGTGGGGGAGGGGATTCTGGAATAGACATGGAAGAAAAGGGTTAAATGCTCTCTTTTCCTGGTGACCCTTTCAGGATGTTCAAAGCAGCTGCCCATGAATGTTCATAAGCATTACAAACCATTCCAAGAGACCCTAATCATGGATCTGCAGGGTCATATCAAATGTGAACCAAAGTCAGAAACACTCACAGAGGTGTGGGACATAATTGCAGAGACCAGATGAATTTTAATAACTGTAATAATGGACTGTTGCATCCCCTGATTTCTTTCAGCAGCACTCAGTCTTGAAACTTGATGGAACAATGAAATGAGAGAGTGAGTGAGTGAGAGAAAGAGAGCCCTTTCTCCTTCTTTGCAATTAATATTCCTTTGCATTCATAAAGCATGGCAGTCTCTGCCCTGTATTCTGATTGATTTTATGGCTGTTTTTACAGCCAGCAGGGATGAGAAAGAAATTTCTCTATGTCTGAATATTATACTTAAGATTACTGATCATCATCTCAGCCAATAACCTGTACTTGATGCCCCAAACCATCTCACAACAAGTTTGGTGATATCTCATCATAAATGGGAGAAAGTGATGAAGTGGGTGAATTCAACTGTATCCTTTTGAGTAGCAGGCATTAGTTGCTGAAGGCAGTAAAATATCAATTTGACCTCCAGGTACAACAAGTTGTTTCAGAAAGGATGGTGTGTGTCACAGTTAAAAGTTCACAGGCTGCCTCACTCATAACCACAATGGTTCCTAAACTGTGACAGGAAAACAGATTCAGATTGGCATATGTGGAGAAATGCCCTCCCAGAGGTCCAGCCCAATATTTCATCATTGTAACTGGACTGTCTCTGTGTTGGAACCCAGCTTCACACTGTTAGCTGACAGGAAGGAGGGGCCAGGGATGAGCCATCAATCTCCAAGGGCAGAGTATGTTACGGCTAATGACTCTGCCCAAAGTAGGACAATGGTTTAACATCTCACACCTTGATAGAATGTCACACTCAAAAGGGCAGTGACTATTAAGAGCCAGATGGCTAAATAGAAAACCCTTCCTTTTGAAGCAGAAAGAGCTGAATGACATCTCTCCCCCTCCACGGGGATAGGAGACAGACTTTCCTAAAGGAAGATTATAAATTCTCTAGACACAGAGAAGAATCTGCCTTACTCTTCCACCTTGCTCTTCTCTGTGGATGGGCACAAGCCATGAAGGACTAAACTTTTACCTAGGGACTCCTTTTTGTCCATTTGGCAAGGGGCAATGGGGAGAAGCCCCAGCCATGAGAACTAAGGTAATGCTGAATTTAGCTACTTCAGCTCCAAGTAATGCTAGACTGTCCCCTTTAAGCATTGTTTAGGATAAGTACCCAGTACAGGGAAAGGAGATTGCACGTTTTCCCATTTTCTTTATACCCATGCTCAGACCGAAGGATTGACTAAACCATGTGTATTCTTTTTATTCATCTATTAAACTTATATTTTTAACACCCTAAGTCTGTTTTTCTGGAAAGTCACCAGCCCTATTCATTCATTGGCAGTGGATAAGCTCACCATTCCTGAAGTGCGGTAGCTCAAAGCTGCAAAGTTGTGATAGATCCCCTCTGTGCTAGCTGAGAGGAACAAGGCAGGAGGCATAGTAGATAGGAGGAACCTCTAAGCTAAGCAGCAGCACAGGTACAGAATGCTAGATGTGCCACTCCATTTAGCAGGATACACTTTCATTCTTTCTGGTGGCAATGGTTGTTACCCCATTGATTTTTGGCAGTTAAGAGAGAGTATTGGGGGGGGGGGTGGAGACTTGGAATGGCTGTGGGAATTTCCAGCTTCCCAGAGACCAACCCCAAAAAACAAGGATGAAGTACAAGAAGAAGAAGAAGAGATTAGATTTATACCCTGCCCTTCACTACTCAAGGGAGTCTCAGAGTGGCTTACAAACTCCTTCCCCTTCCCCTCCCCACAACAGACACCCTGTGAGGTAGGTGTGGCTGAGAGAGCTCTGACAAAAACTGCTCTTTTTCAAGAACAGCTGTGCCAGAGCTACAGCTTGCCCAAGGTCATCCAGCAGGTGCAAGTGGAGGAGTGGGAAATCAAACCCGGTTCTCCCAGATTAGAGTCCATGCACTTAACCACTACAACAAACTGGCTCCCTTCTTCTCACAGATGCATGCAGAGGCCTTGGTAAGCATCTCCTTGGACATTACCAAATCAAATCTGTACATAACAACTTGTACGTCAGGGAAATGTTCTAGTCTAGCCTAGCATGTTGCTTGCTTTGTGAAGAGATGTTTGGTTTAGTAGCTGAATCGCTGTACCGGGACTGGGGAGACTCAAGTTCAAAGCCCCACTCAGCTATGAAACATACCTGGTGATGCTGGGCCAGTCATTCTCAGCCTAATGTACCTTGCAGGATTCTTGCAAGAATAAAATAAAGGAGAAAGCCAGGTTCCTTGCAGAGAGGGCAGGATTAAATGCAATAGTTAGGTAACCAAACAGAAAGAAGCCCCGCCCCCCCCCCCCCGGGCAGGTCAATCAGCTTTAATCAAAATAATTCATTTCCCAAGGAAAGTAATGAATCATTTTCCAGATTTTGTACTATCCTATATCCTGGTAGGGAGTGCACCAGTTAGGTTTCAGGTTACTTATTAAAATGAAATACATGAGTTCTCAGGAAACGTACAATCAATTCAGAGAACAATGATTAGCAAATACGTTTGATTGATTAGCACACTCTTGAGCACTCTCGGGTCGACCGAATCACCATTAAATAAAAATACAACTCAGACGTTGAGAAGCCTCTTTCCTAATTAATCCTATCAGTAGGAATTTATCAGTTCAGTGATTTTCCAGGAGAATATCCCACTTTCTCATCCAGCAATTTCCCCACCCTGAGATGGCATAATAGCTTTTGCAAACAGCTAGATCAATGCATCTTCTGCAAACTTTGATTAAACGGACAGTAAGGTCCTGTCGACAAATGGCCACCTTCACCTTCCAGAATCAGCAGGCAAAACTTTACACGTGGCTTTAGGTCATGCAGGAGAAGTGAGGGGATCACTGACTTTTGATATCATATCAAATAGAAATATATGGCTGCATGATCTGTAGATTCCTTGAGCTGCCATTTTGTTTTGGCACATAAGAGCCATACCGTAAGCCATGGACAACTTCAATTCAGATTTGGACTGCCCCATAGAGATGGGAGGGTTTAATTCTTTCTCCTCAAACTTTCCCCCCTAATCTGAAATGGTCCCATAGTACTTTTATTTGCCTCTCTTGGAAGAAACATGCAGTCTATATGCTGCTTGCATCAAATGGGGACTCAGATTTTGTACACAAATGATGTAAAGATGGCAGGCAGTACAGAAACTGGTATAGAAATGGTGTAAAAGAGACCAATGAAAATGGGAAATTTGCTAAAACAGGTGGGATGAAAAGGTCTTTCTGACCATCATGAGATGTTAAAATGGGTGAGAAATACATATTAGTGCACTGGTAATACAGACTATAGGGCCACAGTGTCTCAGTGGTTAAGATGCTGAGTTGCAGACTGGAAGGTTGGTAGCTCGGCAGTTCGATCGAGACCCTCGTGCCACATGATGGAGTGAGCTCCCGTCTCTGGCCCCAGCTCCTGCCACCCTGGCAGTTCAGAAGCAAGAAATTACAAGTATATAAATAGGTATCACTTTGGTGGGAAGGTAACAGCGTTTCATGTGCCTTGGCATTTAGTCATGCCAGCCACATGACTACGGAGAAATCTCCGGACAGCGCTGGCTCTTTGGCTTGGAAACAGGGATGAGCACTGCCCCCTAGAGTCAGATTTGACTGGCTTTCAAGCAAGGGAAACCTTTACCTTTACCTTTTAAATACAGACTATGGGAGGGAAGACAGCATGGCATAGCCCGATCTCGTCAGATCTCTGAAGCGAAGCAGGGTCGGTGCTTGGAAGGGAGACCACCAAGGAAGACTCTGCAGAGGAAGGCAATGGCAAACCAACTCTGCTTCTCACTTGCCTTGAAAGCCCCTTGGAGTGATTCGGCAGCACTTTACATGCACACACTACAGACTATTCAGACTCCCCAGCCCGTGTCAAATGGCTGTGCAATGTGTTCCCCTGTTTATCTGCACTACTGGACTCAATGTGCACTCTTCTGCATGGCAAACTTTGGAGTCTTGCAGCGCTATCCTAAGAACAGTTTCCTGGTAATGAGTCTCCTTGAGTAGGACTCTGAGTCGACCGGGTTACACCCTTTGAAGGTGATTGAACTCAATGGTTTTTGAAGGCTTTGATTCTTGTTAGGGCTGAGCTGCCAATCAAATGATGGATCTCCGTGCAGGTTGCATAGCTTCTTGCTCACATAAAATGGGTGTCATTTATTTGAAGTATTTCCATTCTAGGAGGCAGCTATAAAAACACAACAGAATTTATTTATTTATTTATTTTGATTTATATCCCGCCTTGCCTGCACAAGCAGGCTCAAGGTGGCGTACAGCATGTGAAAATACAATAAACTACAATAAAATGTGTGAGGCAATAGTATAAATACAGTATAATTTCATACAGATGGCCATTGCTGTATGATAGTTCATGTAGCAACCCGTATCCATAGATGTTTCAGATGCCATGAGGGCTATAACGATTCAAGTTAGAATAGCTCGTTCATCATCAGTGGTCAGTGGCAGCTTCTAACCAAAAGCCTGGTGGAAGAGCTCTGTTTTACAGGCCCTGTGAAACTGTAAAAGGTTTCTCAGGGCCCTGATGTCTTCTGGGAGCCCATTCCACCAGTATGGAGCCACCACTGAAAAGGCCCTAGCTCTGGTGGTGGCCAATCTGGCATCTTTTGGCCCAGGAAGAGTCAGGCGACTTTGTGACCCTGACCTCAGTTCTCTCTGGGGAACATATGGGTGGAATAAAACCAGGGACAATCCAAAGGTAGCTTCAGCACAACCAGGAGTCTCCATGAACTGTCCCAATAACACATCGGTCTTGGGAGAACACACAGCTGGGGTGCATCAACACTGCACAGCCTTCAGACAATAAAATTGGACTTATTTGCAACCCAACCTGGTCGTCTTTCTGCCGGCAAGCTTGGCAAACATTAAGTGAAATAAAAACAAAATATCTTTAGAGTTAATTGGAAGCTAGAGTAGCGTCTGATTTCCCCGCTTGTCATTGTGCGGTGCCGGATTCTGCCTCGGGACAGAGCTCGGAATCATTGAAGGAAAGGAACAGGCGAGTTGGACAACAGAGGACGTGGGCGGCCGCTTTCATTTCCGACATTGCTGGCATCGACGGGATTATTTTAAGATTTCTGTAGTCACTTACAAAGCAAAGTCTTGAGCATCACTTAGCTGTTAATACAGCTGCTGACGCTATTCTTTCTTGACATCTCCCTGTTCTAATGGCATTTTGCCATCTGTTAACGGAGATGACATTACAATGGGAGACGGGGAAAAATGCAGTGTATAACTCTGTTGTATTACAAAGCTTCTGCCAATTGTGCAATGCCATTGTTATTCTGTATGTTGTCTGCTGAAGCCTTCCGTGTTGTTTTTGTCTGACTGGCTGTTGCCCTTTTTTTAAAAAAAAAAATGCTGTTTTTCAAACTACAGAATCACCTCTGGTTCCCTGAATTTAAATACTCGCTCCTATGTTTGTTAACAGCAACATTCCCTCTCTTATCCAATCTTAAAATCACTTTATCTAATAGTAATATCTAATACTATATTCAGGGCTGGTTCTAGATTCTGGGGGGAGAGTGTTCAGGGCTCCCCTATGCCCACTATTAGGTCTATGGTTGCCAACTCCAGGTTGGGGAATTCCTGGAGATTTGGGAGGTGGAGCCTCCCAAATACACCAAATACACCAAAATCACAGACAGAAGGGGAGTCTTTATATGCCCAGGCAACTCTGCAGTTGTACAGAAGAATGTGATTTTGCAAATTACAACCTGCCCCCCCCCCCCAGCAAGATGATGATATGAATATGCTTCAGGAAACTTAACTGAGAATCGTTTAAAGGGAAGGAAGGGAGTTAGCCTCCTCATGCTCCTGGAAGCTTACAGAATCCTGGAGGGAGAGTTGCCAGTCTCCCAGATTTACAACTGATCTCCAGACTACAAAGGCCAGTTTGCCCAGAGGAAATGTCTGCTTTAGAGAGTGTTCTTGATGGCATCACATCCCCACTGAGATTCCTCTCCTCCCCAGACTCCACCCTCCCCAGGAACTACCACCCAGTTTCCAGGGATTTCCCTACCTGGCACTGGGAACCCAATGGGGAGATTCCCAAACTGTTGTCCCTTCCTGTGATTCCTTGTGGGCCCCCATCTTGTGATATTCTAAATATCTTGGCATGGATGGCTAAATGCAAAAATGAGAATAGTGAACACCCCCTGGTTTGGTTATTTCAGCATGAGCTTTTGTGACAGAGTTCACTTCTTCAGATGCATAGAAGGTAGACCCATTAGGTCTCTGAAAGCTTATGCTACCATGCATTTCATTCATCTTTAAGGTCTACTGGACTCCGGTGCAATTGTGCTACCACAGACTAACACGGCTGCTCTGGTGGCATGGTGATGCTTATTTTGGATCTCTCCCCCCGCCTTCATTTTACCCTCACAACAATCCTGTGAGGTAAGTGAGGCTGAGGGAGACTGAGTGGCCTGAGAATATAAACAGTGAGGTCCATGACACAGGCCTTTTATGCACACAGTAAGCCTTTAAGCTTGACTTCAGATTCTGTTCCTGCCTTATGCAACATTCTTTTTCTTGCGCTGTATTTATTCTAAATCTACAATTTAAAAAAAAAAAAAATTAATGGGGTGGAATGTCACTTGTGACATGGGGGGGGGGTGGCATCCATTTGTTTTAATTACACAATTGCTCTATTGCGGTTGCACAGTAGTGTCCAGCAAGCACCTTCCATTTAAATCCTTGTGGTTCAGGTTTTGTGCATGGATTTTAGTGTTAGCTGAATAAAGGGAACAGAGAGGAATGCAGGCAAAGGGGGGAAACCCACTCTTGAAACTGACCAGAGCTTTCCTGAAACTGACAAGCAGCTGCCCATTTTCCATATTACCAGGCACTAGGGATTCTCTGCTGTGTTATTGGCCACTGGCTCTACATTGCCACCTCCTGCTGCCCTGTTTAAACTGGGTGGCAGGAGAGGGCAGTCCAGCTGGGCCTACTGTGCCTGTGGAAAGCCGATGGCTCCTTGCAGGTGCAGGTCTGCACTGCCTCCTCCCACTGCCTGGTTTAAACTGGGCAGCAGGAGAGGGCAGGTTCGCTGGGCCTGTGGGGAACCAATGACTCCACACAGGCACAGCTCTGTGCTGCCTCCTCCTGCCACCCAGTTTAAACCAAGTGACAGAGAGGGCAGACCAGCTGGGAGTCATTTTTTTAAACAGCAATCTGAGACTAGCGAAAGTATCATATCATTAGACTCATGGCACTTGTAAAAAATAAATGTAAAACAACAAAGGACACACTGAGGCATGGCTAAAGGTACAGGGTGTGCAGAACGACCTGGATGTGGGAGTGGTTTATGAGGGGTGGGAAGAAGGCGGGGGGAATTCAAGTGAATCTGTATGCTTTTGAATTACCTTTGACTTGGAAGTGAAGTAAGTGAAAAACCTACTCAAAAGTAGTCTCAGAAAATTCAGGAAAACAGTGAACAGAAAGTGAACTGAGCACTGAAGGAAGGAAAAATAATGCAGAATGAAAAAGAAAACCCAATGGACATGCATGGTGAAAGTGAGGCAAAACACCCTTGCATAATAGGACACAGTGGGGATTTGAACTTGGTTTTTTTATGGACTAGTTTTATGCTCAAACTGTGACATAGCTTTGCTAGCTCAGGCTCCATCTACTCATAACTAGGGGTGTGCACTCAGTATATATTTTCTAATCTGATTCGGCTACTGATCTAGCTGAGCCCAAATAAAAGCAGATATTATTCAGCTTTTATTTGGGCTCAGCTTCACTTGCCAAAGTGGTGCAAGTTCCAAAACGGTGCGAGTTCATCCACCTTCTGGGTGAACTTGTGTCACTTCCGGGTTCTTCCTGCATGGCTTGGCTTTGCAAAAGCCATTTAAAGAGAAAGTTCCCTTTTCAGTCCTATTATACCCCTAGAAGCTCTTTGATTCACTAATCTTGAGCAGCAGAAAATACTTATTTCTAGTTTTTTTGGATGCAACAGCTAAAAGGACTGAGACAAATTTTGCAGTTGCTGGAGTGATCTTGGGATTCTTATCACAGAGCAAGAAAGCCAGGGTTTCCGGAGAGTAGGGGACCGACTGGTTGATTAAAGGCTTAATATGGTAATCCCTCATAATCTCAAAAAAATCTGCATCTCAGCAGGGCATGGGAGGATGTATCAATCCTATTAAGGCTGCAAGGGCAGATTCTGTTGGTGTAGGACCTATTCAGAAATTTTCCCTTCAAAATCATTGTTGGTATAATGTTCAGTCTTACAAACAAAAAAGCTCTACAACAGTGGTGGCCAAACTTGCTTAACATAAAAATGTCAGATGTTTGAGAGCTGCAAGACATGAACAAATATTACACACAGGGAGAGGTGGAAAGAAAGCAACTTTAAATGTGTTCTCCACCCCACCCCACCCCACACCCCTGAGCCAGCCAGCTTGGCTTGGAGAAGGGATTTAAAGAGACAGTAGCCTTCTCCAAGCCAACAGGCAGGGCCGTGGGGTGGTGCTTGGAGAATGCCTTTAATTTTAAATATTTTCTCCAAGCCCCCCACTGCCATGCTGGCTTAGCTTGAAGAAGGGATTTAAAGTCACCCTGCAGCCATGGCATGCCTGTACAAGTGAAGGGAAGGCAATTTGCCTTCCCTTAATTATGAAGGCATGCTGCCGAGGTGGCACGACTCTGGAGGGGGAGGGGATGGAGCTGAATAATTTCAGCAATACCAATTATTTCCTGAACTCCAATACAATACTAGTATTGGGATTCAGGAATATTGATATATACTAATATTTTTCAGGTTTGGTATACCCGAACCTGAAAAATACATTTTTTGTGTGTGCATACCCCAACTCATTATCAATTAGGGCACTTTTATACATGCTAAATAATGCATCTTAGATCCACTTCTGTGACCATGTGCAAATGGATTTTTGCCATTTCACACAGTAAAATCCAGTTGCAAAGTGGATTGAAAGTGCATTATTTAGCGTGTGTGAAAGCACCCTAAGGCCGATTCCACACTAGTTGTTGCCCCAGCATCACTCCCCAATAAAATCCGGGGTAGAGCAACAATTCCCCACTTGTTGCTCTGGGTCTGCAGTTGGTCCGAATGTAATCCTCAGTTCCCCCGGATCTTCTGTTTCCGGGATTTTCATGGGGGGCGGGGGTGTTTGCCACAGGAGTGAAGTCAGGGCATTCAAGTGGAGAACTCCGAAATCGGGGTTTCTTGCTCCACCCCTTTAACGCCCCTCTGGTTCTTTTCCTCCCCTTTCCCACCTATCCCCTCCCTTTCCGCCCTGGCGTGAGCAGGGGTTTTTTTTATTCCCCCCTTTGTTGCATTACAGCAACACGACACAACATTGATCCACTATTGACTGGCATTTAAATGTCTTTTTAAAAATGTACTTTTGTTGTTGATGTCTCCACATTTCTGTGTTGCATTGTTTGCACAAAAGTCATGCCTGAGTCATGCCACTATTAAAAATATGTATTGATGGTTTTGAGGTGCAGCGTGAGCTGGGGTTTTTTTTGTCCCCCTTCATTGCATTACAACAACACGACACGACATTGATCCATCATTGTGTGGTTAACATTTTTTGTGGGGCCTCCCCTATTAAAAAACAACAGTAGAATTTATAAAGAGCTAAACGATATAACAAAGAAATTTATATGGTTTCCAAAAAGACCACGAGTTAAATGGAAACTATTACAAGATCTTAAGGAAAATGGGGGAATTGGGTTGCCAAACTGGGAATTGTATGGTAAGGCGGTGGCGATGGTTTGGATAAAGGACTGGATAATATTAAAGAATACCAGAGTGTTGGCCCTTGAAGGTCATGATTTATATATGGGGTGGCATGCCTATCTCTGGTACGAAAAGCACAAAATACATTCAAACTTTAATGTGCATAATTTGAGAGCAGCATTGATAAAAATTTGGATAGAAATAAAATCAAAATTTTACACAAAAGTACCAGGCTGGGTAGCCCCACTAGAAGCCTTTACCAAACCATCGCTGTTAGACCCCCAAAATAAAGTATGCTATGATAAGTTATTAAATGATAATAAAGAAGTAATTAAAAATGATCTACATTTGAGAGAAGAATTGGGGATGCAGTTATCTTGGTGGGAGAAGGCACAGCTGCAGTCCAGATTTCAGAAAGATTCCAGAATTGGTATTAGTAAGACCTCAACAGATTTAGATAAGATTTGGCTAGATAATAATGAGAAATTAATTAATAAACTCTATAAATTTCTATTAAATTATGTAATGTTAGAAGAAACAATAAAGCCCACAATGATAAAATGGATGAAAGACCTAGGTGGTAACATAGAATTGGACAGATGGGCAAAAATTTGGAAATCGGTTAAATTCAATTATAAGGAAAATATTTATAAAATGTTTTATAGGTGTTTTATAGGTGGCACTGGTCACCTGATAAATTACATAAATGCTTTGATAAGGTGTCCGATAAGTGTTGGCTATGTGGTAAATGTGTTGGTACATACTTCCACATGTGGTGGAGTTGTAAAAATATGAAAGAGTATTGGTCAATGGTGAAAAAAATGATATGTGAAATGATGGAATTGGATTTACCAATGGACCCTGCCATTTTTCTGTTGAACATTTCCCCGAAAGAATTTGCAAAAGAGAACCAGAAGTTATTGTTATGTATTATAACTGCAGCCCGTATTTTGAGGGCTAAAATGTGGAAATCAGCAATTCTACCCAGAAAAGAAGAAATCGTGAACTTGTTACTTAATTGGGCAGAAATGGACAAGCTAGGCTATTTACTGAATATACAGGCCAAGATTGACACGCGGGCAGTCTGGTCCAAGTTATATGATTGGTTAGAGTAAATAGATGGCTTCAAGTATATAAATGTATAAATATGAACCTTGTTTAAGTAAACAATCAAACTAAATAAAAAAATATTTTTTTAAAAAAAACAACATTTTTTGTGGGGCCAATGTATTGCGGGTGGCGTGGTGGTGTGGACACAATTTTTGCAGTGGTTACATGTGTTGTGTTGCATGTTCCCCCTCCATTTCCCATCCCTTTCCCACCCTCCATTTCCCCTCCAACCCTGGCACAAGCTTTTTCTTCTTTTCGTGAGCATTTCCAAATGGTGAAAGTGATAACATGATGCAGTAATGGCAGCATAGAGGTCTACCTACGTTAAACTCCGCCTACGTTAAAAAGGGGGGGGAAGGGGTGGGTGCATGATGTACTTTCCCGGGAATTATGAAAAACCTTGGCCAATCATGACTTTGTTACGTCACGATGTCATAACAAAACTCTGCCTACATTTAAAAAAAGAGGGGGGAAATGGGCGGGGGCTCAATATTTGGGGCAAGGACAGATGCAGAAATGAAGATCCGGAATCAACCCGGGTCAGATTCCTGTAATGCAGAAACGCACACACTGATTTGGACCAATTAAACCTGGGAGGAAAGGGAAGCAAAGCACTTGTGTGGAATCGGCCTAAGCCTTCCTGTTTGCTGGGGAACATGAAGATGTGATGGGAGTTTTGTGCCTCCCAGATGCCTACCATCTCTTTTCTGTTTGGTTCTCCCGCCTTCATTTTATCCTCACAACCCTGTGAGGTAATTTAGGCTAAGAGATAGAGTGACTGGCCTGAGATTATGCAGTTAGGTTCATGACATAGCAGGGATCTGAACCTGGTTCTTCACAGACTAGTGTAACATTCAACAACACAAGAACTTCACATTAAACATGTGAAGGGGGTTTGTTACTCCCAAGTGCACACCATCTCCTCCTAGATGCACACTGTTTCTTTTTGGTTTGAGACCATAGCACACAGGAAGAAGTGACTTCAGCCTCCCCCTTTGCACTGTTTTCACATCTCCATGGAGCTGTTACTGGCTCTGTTGTGAAACATACATGTGGCCTCAGAAGTAAGATGATGCTTATAACGGAGCCAACGGCACCCTGTGGGGTGATTTGCAGATGCAAAAACAGTACAGGAGGGAGGTCACAGCCATTTCCCTCTGCTTGCTGCAGTCACAAACAGAAAAGAGCCGGCGGGTGTCATTTCTGATATGATCTCCCATTTTCTCCTGTCCCTTCTATAATGCGGCACAAGAGTATTTAAACAGCATTAACACTGGAAGGTGAACAAATCACCGTGCTGCATACACAATTCCCTCTCCAGAGAGAGCAGGGAAGACAGTGAATCACACAGAACAGATACTTGTCACATCACTTCATGGTCCACTGATGCTCAGATACTCCAGTGAGGATGCTCCACACACACATACACAAATCTATATCATTTTGCTCAATTCCACCACCCCCTTCCCTCCATGAGAAGTTCACAGCAGAATTTCCAAGGACACTTTTCTTCAGACAGCTGAGGGCGGGAAGTCTAGCCATCTCTTCAGAGGCATCTCTCTCTCTCTCTCTCTGAAGTGGAGAAGCTATTTTGGTAATGAGGTTGAACATTGTAAAAGCCCAGTGAAGGGGCTCTGGAATGCAAAAAAAGTTGCAGTTTTAATGAAGGGAACATTAAGTAGGTTAAGGTGACAATGACTGCCAAGGACAAAATGAAGGGAGATACAGAGTTTTATCCGGAGAGAAGGCAGCATGGAGTAGTCTGATCTTGTGAGATCCCAGAAGCTAAACAGGCTCAGTGCTTGGAAGGGAGACCACCAAGGAAGACTCTGAAGCGGAAGACAATGGCAAACCACCTCTGCTTCTCACTTGCCTTGCAGGCCTCTTGCTGGGGTCACCATAGGTCCATTGCTACTTGACAGCACTTGCACACGTGAAGAGGTATGTCAGGATGCATACAGTCATTCCTCAGTTCACCTGACTCTCTGAGTGACCTACCAGCCAGGTACATATAAGCCTGGAATAGCTCAATTCTGAACATTAAACAACCCAACAGTAATGTGCCCCAAGCATAAATGTCAGACTGAGGCCTTCTCTAAACATGCAGCAGAAAGAGGTGTTAAGAGTGGGCTACCTCGCTGTGTGATGCAAGCAGTTGGGTGAGGGACGAGTGATCATCTGAACCCGAAAAAAAATGTGCCAGATCAAATCTACAGCAGGAACAAATTGCAGGAAGCTGGCCATGTGACCACTTAAGTGCAGATGACCTAATAGCATTCATAGTGAGAGATGGCTGTTCAGATAGGAGAAATTGCAGATTCACAGCACAAATATTAAGAAAGTACTCAATTTCCCCAGAAAATGCGATAGAAAACCGGGAGGATTGCAGGGGTGAGTCCGCTTTGATACGGGAGATGGATGCAGCTGTCTGATCAGCCCTTTTAAATGCAATAGGGAACAGTGGTGAAACCCGATCAAAATGACCATGTGACCACCACCTAAGAGATTACACTTTTCAAAGGTTCCCTGTCTTAACAATTTTCTATAAGCAGGAAACTAGTGCAGCATGTCAAGAGTTAGGCTAGAACCTCTGTCTGTGTCTCTCTCTGAAGGGCTAAATTTTGATTTGCAGAGTTTTCATATGGATGAGTTTTCCTGGAATTAAAATAGATCTTCGAACGACATAGATCAGTTCACTTGGAGGAAATGGTAGCTTTGGGAAGGGTGAACTCTATGCTGTCACATCCTCTCTGAGCTTCCTCCCTACTCTAAGATCTGCCCTCTCTCACACACATACACTCTCAGTCTCCAAGAGTTGTCCAACCGGAGTTGGCACTGTACTGGAATTCACTTTTGGGAAGCTGCAAAAATATGGCAGTTTCCTTTAGCTATGGGATGAAGGCATCATAGGAAATTTGCGGAAAAAGTCCTTTGCAGGAAATATCAGGGTTGGCAGAGTCTATGCTCAGTTTACAGCTGTCTTCTATGCAATGCTCCCTCTAAGCTGTGGAGTCTTATGAGCAGACATTCTGCTTTGTGAGCGACAGGTGTTAAAGTTGTGAGCAAGCGATTTGGCTACTGCATAAATGAGTTTGCTCTGGAGCCATCCTTCTGGAGCTAAGACAAAAACGTGTGAGCCGGAGGCTAAAAAGTTGTGAGCTAGCTCACACTAACTCAGCTTAGAAAGAGCACTGTTCCTATGGCTTGAAGAGGGGGGGAAGCAAGCTGCACGGAGAAGGATAGTACTGGGGATAGTACATGCACATACTTTGTCTTGGGAAATGCTCACAAAGACCAATTTCCCCCGAGGCGCTGCTCCGCCGTTGCTCTTCCCTTTTCCCCAATTGCATGCGTCAATTTCTCACTATTTGCCGCACACCACATTTTGACCCACGGCTTCGCCCAATTTTCCCCGCAGCTTTGCAATCCTGTTTTTTGAGGATCATAAAGCCGCGGGAGGAATCGAGCAAGGCCATGGGTCAAAAAGAGGTGCGGGGCAAATAGTGGGAAATTGACGCACACAGTCGGGGGAAAGGGAAGAGTGACGGTGGAGCTGCACCTCATGGGAAATTGGTCAAAGTAATTCCTCTTGGAACATTATTTAGGGTCAGACAGAGATGCTCACAAAACTAGGAGCAATTTTCCTATTGAACACATGAGTCTTTGTCCATCTCAGGCAGGTTCTTACGAGCAAACAGGGTTCTTCAATTGGAATAAATGCATTGCTATCATCTTGCTTCCTGATTTAATTATTTGTGCTTTCCTGAAGTGAGCAAAGGCTGGAAGGGGGGGGGGGGAGCCCAAGGTTTATTTGCAATACAATCTCTGGAGAGGATCTGCTAAGCTTTGCCACTCAATAGTGCTTCAGTGACCCGTGACTAATGAGCAGCATGGCAGCACTTAGAAAGCATGTATACTTGTCAGCATCATTTGTGTGAATTAGTTTCAGCTTTGTCGGTAACTTCAGGGGAAAAAGCTGATGGTCCAGAAGGCAAGCGGCGTTCTCACATCTGATGGGCACTTCCATGTCCAAAATGTGTGAGAACCTCATGTAGAAGATCAGGCATGACCCATCACATGCATGCAGGCTGGGTTAATCTCCCTGGGGGTTATTCATGTCAGGAATCTGAAAGTTGGTGGGGCTCCTCCGTGCACAGTAGATGGTGCGCTTGTGTATATGTTTCCCTGGTCAAGAATGCTGGCTTTCCAAAAAGATTTGAAGCAGCCATAACTTACAAAGATGGACTTTGAATGTGTATTTATTTATTTATTACCACATTTATATCCCACCTTTCCTTGTGGTTCATGGTGGATTACAATAGTTAAAAACACTCTGTATGTTGGTCTTAAGACTGTAATAATAAACTAAATTAAACTAATAGTTAAAAACAGGGCTTTTTTTCCGGAAAAAGAGGCGCCGGAACTCTCAAGGGGGAAATGAGGTTTCCAATCTGTATACTGAAAACTCATGAACTTTTAAACATTTTTAAAAAGAATTTTGTCAAAGAAGTTCAGGAACGCTGTTTTGGCAAGCTCCCCCAGAAAAAAAAGCCCTGGTTAAAAACATTTTCTATTTACAATCAAAAGAAGAACAGTTGGTTTCTATACCTCCCTTTTCTCTGCTCTAAGGAGTCTCAAAGCAGCTTAGACTCTCCTTTGCTTCCTCTCCCCACAGCAGGCACTTTGTGAGGTATGTGGGGCTGAGAGAGTTCTAAGAGAACAGTGACTGACCCAAGGTCACCCAGCTGGCTTCATGTGGAGGAGTGGGGAAATCAAACCTGGATCTCCAGATTAGAGTCCATCACTCTTGACCGCTACACCACATTTGGCTCGCTAATAATGCTGGCTCTCTAACAGTCCCAAATCTCTCCCCACTCCCTCCATAAAAACTACCTGCCATTCAAACCCCCTCAAAAGCTCTGCCAAATAGGCAGGCCTTGCAGTGCCTCCTAAAGATGACTTCACCTCTTTAGGGAGCCCATTCCACAGAGCCAGGGCCCAGAACCAGGGCCACAATGGAAAAAAACAACCAGTGTCTGGTTGGTGCCAGATAGGTCAACCTAAGTGGTGGGATAGCCGACAAATGGCCTGAAGGCCATAGTAGTACACAGGGACATATGGAAAGAGAAGGTCCTTCAAATATGTGGGTCATGAGCTTCCATGAGCTTTTCCCCCTCTGTTTGATCCCAATTTTGGCTTTCTTGCCATGCCCCTTGTTCAAGCTTGAGGTAGGAGTTTGGCTTTGGCATGGGAGGAAGGACTTACAAACCCTCTCCTTGTTCACCCTAATGCCAATCCAAACAGGTTTCAATGTGTCAGGGAATGACATTTCAAAAATATGCTGATAGCTTGGTGCTTATACAATGATTCATGCTGTTAAGTGTGTAGACCTAAACACGCCAAATTCCTGCTTGTTTTAAATAAAGAACATAAGAAGACCCTTGGTGGATCAGACCAGAGGGCCATTTGTTCCAGCACAGTGGCCAACTGGTTGCCCTGAAGGGCCAGCAAATAGGGCACAGAGGCTGAGGCCCTTACCTGATGATACCGCCTTGCATTGGGTTTCAGAGGTTTATTTCCTCTGAATATGTTAGTTCCTTTTATTCACCATTGCTATTAGCCATTGATGGACCTATCCTTCATGAATTTAATTAATTCTCTTTTAAAGCCATCTGTGCTTGTGGCCACCACTATACCCGCTAGGAATGAATTCCAGATTTTAATCATTCATTAGGTAAAGAAGAGTTTGCTTTTCTCCATAGTTACTCTATTGCTCATCAACTGGCTATCAATTAGTCTCCGGATCCAATTCAAGGTGTTGGTGTTAAACTTTAAAGCCCTTAATGGTTCGGGACCCCCATATCTACGTGACCACGTCTCCCATTACAACCCCCTGCACTCCCTTTGGTCATCCTCTAGGGGCCTCGTGCAGGTACCTGGCCCCACGATGGCTCAATTAGCTGTCATCAGGGGAAGGGCCTTCTCAGTTGTGGCCCCTACCCTGTGGAATGCACTCTCAGATGATACCCGTGCCCTGCCAGACTTGCCTAGTGTCTGCAGGGCATGCAAGGCTGAATTGTTTAGGTTGGTCTTTGGAGGGTAACCTCCAATGTTTGAGCTGTTTTTACTAGAGGTGTGGAGATGGCCACATAATATTTTAATGTAAATATTTTATTTTCTTTATTTGTTTTTTATGTTGTTTTTACCTTATTGATTTTAATGTTGTCCATTGCCATGAGACCCTTTGGGTGAGTGGCAACTAAAAAATCTAATATATAAAAATGCATTGGGTGCCCGAGTTCTGATATTATGGGAAGAGAGAAAAGCTCTTTCTCCCTGGTCTTTCCACCCCATAAACTACTATCTTGCCCCCGCAGTCTTTCGAAACTAGAAAAGTCTGCAACTCTTCAGCCTTTCCTCACAAACAAATTTTCACTATGAGCATCTGGGCTGGCCAGCTCCAGAGAGAATGAACACTGTAGGAAGGTTAGGTAAAGGTAAAGGTTTCCTTTGCTCAAAAGCCAGTCAAATCCGACTCTGGGGGGCGGTGCTCATCTCCGTTTCCAAGCTGAAGAGCCAGCACTGTCTGAAGATGTTTCTCTGGTCATGTGGCTGGCATGACTAAGCGCCAAGGGGCACGGAATGCTGTTACCTTCCCACCAAAGTGGTACCTATTTATTTACTTGCAATTTCTTGCTTTCAAACTGCTAGGTTGGCAGGAGCTAGGGCCAGAGACGGGAGCTCACGCCATCACATGGCACTCGGGTCTTGAACTGCCGAGCTACCGACCTTCTGGTCTGCAGTTCAGCACCCTAACCTCTGAGCCACTGTGGCCCATGTAGGAAGGTTGGGGGAGGGGGTTCCTCCCAAACACAGCATCACTACTAGATGTACTGCTGCTTGGAGCTACAGTTAGGGTTGCCAGCCTCCAGCTGTAGACTGGAGATCTCTCAGCAGCATAGAAACAGAGAGCTGGAAGGGACCTCAAGGGTCTAGTTTGTATTTGCATATGACCTATTCCAGTAATTTTGTCCAAGCCTCTTGTGCTAAGAACTCCATCTTGAGGATCCTGCCAGCAGGACAGACACAGCTTGGACTAAAAATACAAGATCCCATCTTGGCCACCTACAAATTGAGCATCATCAGTTTCGGAACCACCTCCATGGTCCATGCAACAAGGATGTTTATGGCACAGAATTATGCAGAAGACTCTCCCTGTCTTGTAATTGATCACATACTGTAATGTAAACAGAGCTTCATTTGTACTAATGAATCCTGCGTGTCACACTGCGAGGCATTTAACAGCATGGAGACCACAAAAATGCTGATCCAGATGTCTCTTTAGCAGGAATGATGCCTTCTCCAGATGCCTCTTCCTCCTCCGCCTCCTTTGCTCTTTGTTCCCTTTGGATGTCACGGGAAGCCGCTCGGGTTGGGAGCCTGATGTGAATTTCCATCTGCGTTAGTTCCCTGCCACAAGATGACAAGCGCCATATCATTCTCCCGCCTGTTTGAGCCATTGTTTTACTAGAGAAATGCTTGTCTGCCCTAGCAAATTTTGATAAATGTAACATCAGATTAGAAAGAATGTTACTATATCAGGAGATGCTAATCAGGAATGAAGTGGAGCGATCTCTCAGGTGCTCTCATAAAGGGGAGGGGGAGATCCGAGCCCAACTTCTTAGAATGATGATTATATACCATGCTCCCTCGCTCTCTGTCTGTCTGCACACCTTTCTCTCTCTACACAGAATTGATTAAATTCTTATTAGCATGCAGTGATTGACCTAAAGGTCTTCAAAGAAATAACAAAACCAGTGCTATCTCATCGATAACGCGTTGGGCGTTGACTTGGATTTAGATTCCTACACACTGCTGGGGTACAGGCCACATGACATACTAATTGCATGTGTGTGTGTGTGTGTGTGTGTGTGTTTCTTTTCCATGTTTCTTTCTTTTAGAATAAGCCATGTTCTACAGCTGCAGCCTAGAAAGAGAGAGCAGAAAGTTGCCTAACTGATTCCCTTGGAGAACTGGTCTGGCAGTTCTGGAATCTAGGAATGTGTGGCTCTTTCTGTGTGGTTTGGCTTTATTGTTTTTGGAGTTTCTATCACTGTTGCATTCCATTCCTCTTTAATTCCAATTTGAGTTTCTGAAATCAGTTCTGGAGAGCTTGCAGAGTTTGCCGCCACTTTTAATTAATGTGCTTCTCCCTCCCTGCTATTACTCAGGCACACTTGAGCATTGATGAAACACTGCAAAAAAAAAAAAAGAGAGAGAGAGAGCAGTTTTGATTATTGCTTCAAGGTTATTCTTATGCAGCGTTCTACTAATAAGCACATGAATTTCTGTGCACTGGCACACCAAAAAAAAACCCTGAATGAAAATAATATTAATACCACTACATCTATTATAATACCGTGATTGCTTTTTTTGGAGTGTTTTATTCAGCTATTGTCTGCATCAATCCAGGCGCATGATTTTATAGTAACTGGGGAGGAGGAGATATGAATCAATGGAAAGATCCAAAATGTGTGGCAAACCATGCACACACAATGATTTACAGAAAGATAACAAAACAACAACAAAAGGGTTTTGGGACCAAGAGTATTTAAAAGCCAGAGGGAAAATGCACATTTTGCAATAAGCCATTCACCAGGAGAGACCTGCTGAGATATGACCCTGGATTTTCCTCTTATCTCAATGATCATCCTTACCCTATAGAAAGGCTCTTCTCCTCTACCTGTCATCCTGTAATTACGGCTCTCCATGACACAAAGCACACACTGTGCAAATCTTCAAAGCCCTGGCTGAAAGCAGAGCACAACAAAAATGGAGCAGGTTTATGGAACTTTGCTTGAAAGTTGTAGATGATGAATTTCCTTCTGAGCTGGTTCATGAATGCTTCAGCTGCCAGCAGAATTTTGCTAAATGTCAGTATGTGAATTTGGGGAGGGAAGGGGTATGTTTGCATTTCTTCTGGTGCCGAGAACTGCATTCAGGATAATTGTTTGCAGAGTACATTTCTAGGGAGGCAAAGGTCAAGGCAATCTGATCTTAGTGCTACGTTTTTGTTTTGTTTTTGAAAAGACCGCCCTCCCTTGCTTTCACCAGTGGCCTTTGATGGGCTACAGTTTACACCGAGGTCAGCAAAAAGCGAGCTGCGATGATATTGGGCTCTGCCTCCAAGTTCCACAGATCTAAAGTCTCCAACGTTTCTCATTACCATCTATGACGCACAGTTTCCTAGTTGCAGTATTTTCTGCCTCCTGCTGATGCTGAGGTTCCGATTCAAGTCTTTCTCCTTTTTTGCACCCCCCCCCCCCCCATGTCTGGGATTGATGACTGCAATTCTCTCTTTCCTTGTTTACCCACAACTGTTGGAAATTGACTTCCAGGAGCGTGGAGATGCTTGCTTTCCAGTCAGCACATTGCTCCCATGTTTGCTATGCTATGCTGGCTTCCGGTTAAATGTTATATTGATTTTAAGCTTTCGTTACACACCGAGGGTTTAACCGGTTTAGCACCTGGATACGTGGACAACTCTTTGAAGGTGAAGGTCACCCCTATATCCTACAGGATGATCTTAAAAAAGGCTGTTCTATTCTTGGTAACGTCTGACGGGTTACAACAGCATAATTGACATCCAAGGTCCTAAGTTGACATTCAAGGTCCTTCTAAATAAATATCTCTCTAGGACACCTCTCCCATAATCTGTCATTGTACTACAATTGTGTTTTGTTAACTGATTAAAAAAATAGTGCTGGTACTCATATACAAGGTTGCATGGATTCCCATCAATTCTCTCCCACCCTGGACTTGGGAGACCCCTCCTCCCTCAAGGTACAGAGTACCAGTAAAAAGGGGGCTGCGGTGGCTCAAGTGGTTAAGATGCTGAACTGCGGACTGGAAGGTCGGTAGTTCAGCAGTTCAAGACCTGAGTGCTGCATGACGGAGTGAGCTCCCGTCTCTGGCCCCAGCTCCTGCCAACCTAGAGGTTCGAAAGCAGGAAATTGCAAGTAGATAAATAGGTACCACTTTGGTGGGAAGGTAACAGCGCTCCATGTGCCCCGGCATCTAGTCATGCTGGCCACATGACCTCGGAAACGTCCTTAGACAGTGCTGGCTCTTCGGCTTGGAAATGGAGATGAGCACCGCATCAACTTGCTTTCGAGCAAGGGAAACCTTTACCTTTACCAGTAATTAAAATCAAAAACAAAAATCTAGTAGCACCTTAAAGATTAAAAAAAACATTGTGGCTGGGTATGAGTTTTCGTAGGTCACTGCTCACTTCTTTAGATACAGCCAGAACATGAGTCCATCTGTCCTAATTACTGGACACTGGAGTGATTTCAGATGTGGAACAACATTAGCAGGCAAATGACAATAGCAGGTGAAAGACAATAGCAGGAGTGATTGGATTCGGTGTGATATGTAGAAGGATACCAGTAAGTACCACAAAAAAGCCCTGGTTATATCCTACTTTTCTCCAGAAGGGAACCCACAGTGGCTAACAGCATCATTCTCCTTGCCTCCGTTGTTCCCTCACAACAACTCTGCAAGGTAAGTTAGATGCAAAGAGAGAATGACTGGCTGAAGGTCACCTCTTCCATGGCAGAGTGGGGATTTGAATCCGGGCTTCCCAGATTCTAGTCTGATCCTCAAAGCACTACACCATGTTTGTTCCCACACTACATAACATAGTTTGGACCAGTTAGACTAGTAAAAAGTTTCCCTTGCTCGAAAGTCCGTTGAATCCTACTCTAGGGTTGTGGTGCTCATCTCCATTTCCAAGCCAAAGTGCCAGAGCTGTCCGAAAATGTCTCTGTGGTCATGTGGCCAGCATGACTAGACGCTGAAGCACACGGAACGCTGTTACCTTCCCACCAAAGTGGTACATATTTATCTACTTGCAATTCCTTGCTTTCAAACTGCTAGGTTGGCAGGAGCTGGGACCAGAGACAGGATCTCACTCCGTCATGCAGCACTCAGGTCTTGAACTGCCGAACTACCAATCTTCCGGTCTGCAGTTCAGTGTTTTAACCACTGAGACACCATGGCCCACACCAGCTAGACTAACCTAGACTAATTAGTGATGGTGTCTAGTGATTCTGCTGTACTAATTGCTTCTGTGCCCACACAACAACCTGGTGGGTCCAACATGTTCTCTGAGGCTTTATCTGTTGTTTCATCATGAGACATGCTATGCAACATGAGGATATCAATAACCATGATGGTTGAATGGAGCTGATACAATGGTTGGGATGTTGGGTTAGGATCTGGGATGCCTCTCTTTGAGCCATCTTCCACAACTCTCTTTTTTAGGAAGTCTCCGTTCTGTCTCTTAAAGGAAAAGAGGAACAGCATAGCAACAACTATGCAACACTACTTTGGACCTCAGTGACCCAATGGATGAGGTCTTAGAGGTCCAGTGACAGATAATGACCAAGCTTCTAATGCACATGGAGGTGGTCCGGGGCTTTAAGCTGTGAAACTTTTCTGCACTTGTGGCTAATTAATCACCAGTGCAGGAGAAATAACAGCACCACTTTAAAGAGAAGGTAAATTTTAGCGGAGTATAACAGTGAAACCCTGTTATGAATTTATTTTTTTTCAAAAAATCACTTTTTCAGATATAGTCATTGATTGTTCTTATTCTCCTTAAAAAGAGAAATTTCCCTTCCCTTCCCTTTGATATTACACACAGCACAGGTGCTCTAGCAGGAAGGTGGGAAGGTTTTAGAAGGCATGGCCTGTCTCTGAGCGCTCGCAGAATGAAATGCTGAAATGCTGAATTTCTATTTTGCAGAATGAAATGATTTGAAACAGACTCCAAATGCCTAAATGAAAGAGGAAATAAATGGATTGCTGGATTTCAGGGAAAATGTGAGGTAAAGAGGAATTAAGAAAAATTCTCTTAACAACACTGGACAGAATAGGAGTCAACAAATCGTTGGAAAAGTGCCCCTTTCCCAGGGTTTGCAGGAGATGAATATTTCTTGACAATTCCCCAGCTGCAATGGCTCAAATCACTGTAAACTTTATGAACAAACTAGCTTGGTTATTCCACCAGTATGAATAGTGTGCATGTTAATGAGTACCACTCTCTTATATTTTCTGCTTTCGGGACAGTGTTATGGTTTGCCTCCCATGGTACAGAAGCAATCTTGGGGCTGGGAGAGTCTATATAAACAGAACTGGGTGACTTGAGTCAGGGAAGGAAAGCCCTGTCCTATCCCATGTCTCACAGGCATGCTCGAAACCTGTTTCTCATACAGAAAATCAAATGGGCTTGAAACAAACTAAGCGGAGTGATGTAGAGAGAAGAGTTCACATTGCCTGAGTACTCTTTTTTAGTTAACAACCAGACCCCTATCTGGAGGATCCCAGGACAGGTCAGTGCAAGACAGCATTTTAATTGCTTCTATTTATTTACTTCAATCAACCCCTAATCAGAATATATCAAAGAGGTTGTTATACTGATCTTTTAAGTTGTGTCATCTGTCTGTCTGTCTGTCTGTCTGTCTGTCTATCTTCTTTCACCATTAAGCCACACAAATCATGTTATATATTTGTTAAGCTATTATGCCATTTAAAAAAAAATACACATGTATTCTGATCAAGGAATGTCCTCAGTATCTGTAAAATTGCCCTTACATTGTGTTTTTGGTAATTATATTTCCTAAGAGTTTTTCCCTATTCCTTTTTTTTTCTTTCTGTATCCCCTTAAAATTTAAAATACAATGCATTTTTTTAAAAAAAATCCCCTAATTTTCCCCCAAAGAGGACCCAGAGTGCTTCTGCCATTCTCTTCTCTTCCATTTTATCCTCACAACAGCCCTCTGAGGTAGGTTACAGAACAGGGATGCTTTCTCCAACTTTGGAAAGGGATATCATTTGGGGGAGGGGTACTGCGTGTGTATAAAGTGCCTTACGGTGACTCCAGCAAGAGGCTTTCAAAGCCAGTGAGAAGCGGGGAGAGGGGGGGTGGCATTGACTTCTTCTGGAGAGTCTTCCTTGGTGGTTTCCTGTCCAAGTGTTGACCTTGGTTAGCTTCTGAGATCTGATGAGATTGGTCTATACCATGCCACCTTCCCTCCCATGAGGGGTGGCGTACCTACCAATTTCATCTCAGTTGGATGGTATGCTTTGTACCTAGATAGTAGGCCAATATTATTCCCTTCCTATTGGAGATGGAGAGCTGAGCGAATGCTGGGAGAGGAAGGCTGACCTGAGTCTACCCAGTGAGGTTACGACAGAGGGGAGATTTGAACTGGGAGCCTAGCAAATCGCAGCTCATTCCCTGAGCCACTACGCTACACCTTAATGCACAAATTTAATAAAGCTCATATTTTAATGGTAGGGATTTCTGAGTGATATAAAAGGTATTAGGTAAAATGACAGAAAGAACTAATTCAAGCAGCAAATTGAATTTCTTCATCATCCATCACAGAGCATCACTGACTTTTATCTGGATGAGTGTGGAAAGCCGGGGAGGTTATCTGCAAACTCACCAGATTTTTGAGATGCTAAAAGGAAGACATTTATAGTTTCTCACAAGGATCCCTTGTGGTTTTCACTGACCTACGGTACTGTTGCAAGAGGAAATCATCTAGGATTCTACCCTTTGCTATACAGTGGGCAAAATATATTTTACAGTCCCATCAGAATTCTATCAGTAACGGCCAATCACTTATGTGCCGTTGTGAAACCATGTACTCAGTGGTCTGTGAACCTTGAGCTTTTGAAGCTTATTCTCAGCCTAGGGCAAAGATTATTGATTTATTTGATGTTTTTTTAGTTGCCACTCACCCGAAGTGTCTTGCGGCGACTGACATTAAAACCAATAAGGTGAAACAACATCAAAACAAATAAATATGTGGTTTTGCTCCAAAGGCCAACCTAAACAATTCAGCCTTTCATTCCCTATGGAAATTAAACAAGTCTGGCATGGCATGGGCAGGGCATCATCCAAGAGTGCATCCCACAGAGTAGAGGCCACAACTGAGAAGGCCCTTCCCTTGGCGACAGCTAACTGAGCCATCCTGAGGCCAGCCACCTGCAAGAGGCCCCTAGAGGATGATTAAAGAGAGCCCAGGGGGTTGTAACAGGAGAGGCGGCCCTGTAGGTATGAGGGTCCCAGGTCATTAAGGGCTTTAAAGGTTAACGCCAACACCTTGAATTGGATCCAGAGACTTAATTGGTAGCCAGTGCAGCTGCCACAGAACTGGAGTAAGATGAACCTGCAGTTTCCAAAGCATTTTCAAGCCCTCTGTAGAGTGAATTGTGGTAGTCCAATCACGAGGTGGCCATTGCATGGATTAATGTACTAAGGTCTGGCCCAGATAGATAAGGAGCCAGTTGGCGGGCATGATGTAGGTGAAACAAACACTGACCGTGCTACCATGGACAGTTGTTTATCCAATGATGGCACAGAATCCAACCACACCCCAAGGCTCTTTACAGAGTCTACGGCTGTCGACTGGACAGTGTCGAGTCCCGGGGTGACCCTCCAGCTAGCAACTCATAGAGTTCTGCTGCCATTATCAGAACCGGAAGGCTTTTGTTCCTCAATAAGAAAATACAAGGACTGGCTTACCTTCTGTAAAAATTGGTTCCAGATAGAACGTATTCAAAGAGAACGTATTCAAAACGTCTTCGGAGTTGATCATCTTCTGGGGAAGATTGCTCATGAAATGAGTGGGAACGTTAAGTGTTCGTCACAAGCTGGAATTTTGTATCAAGCTGAAAATTTATTACTCGTTCGCCGCAAGCTGGAATTTTGTTATTGTTATACAAGCTGAACTTTGATGCCTGTTTGGGTTTTCCAGAAACTGAAACTTTGTGACTGTGATTTAGGTCATAAAAATAACTTTATTTGTTTTAATACAGATCTACAGCACTGAATTCATATAACCCATAAAATAAATGTATATTATTTAACACAAAGTTGAGCAGCTGTTATTCACAGTGGCTTTTTTTTGCTTTGTCTGCTGGCTGCTTACCCAGCAGGTTTTTTTTAATACAGCCACTTAAATAATCGTATAGCTAAGGCACATCATCTTTTCAGTATTCTGCCATTGGACAGACCTGAAAACTATGGGTTGGATCCAACTAGTTTTTCTGCTGGGGGAAAAGGAAAGAGAGGTCCCCTTTGATAGCTATGGTGGGGCAAAAGCCATATGGGGGAGGGCTTTAGTAAGGAAGGAAACTGGATGAGTGAAAGGCTGAACAAGATCCAACCCTAAATTTGTCAGGGAAAAAAAAGAGACATTTATTATTAGGATTGGTATTACTGACTTTGTAGCAGTCTGAATAGCTCAGAATAGCCTGAGTTTGTCGAAGCTTGAAAGCCAAGCAGGGTCTGCCATAGTCAGTGCTTGTGGATAGGAGACCACCAAAAAAGACCAAGGTTTCTATACAGAGAAAGGCAGTGACAAACCACTTCTGCTCATCTCTTGCCTTGAAAACCCCAGGAGAGGTCGCTATAAATTGATTGCAAATTGATGGCCTTTTTTTGTTGTTCTTGTTGACTCTGATACTGAACTGTGGTTTGGGATCAGAAAGGGATATTTAATTGTAGCACATACCAGTGTAATTAGACGATGTCTTATTGAACTCAGATGGGTTTAATTCTTTTGGGATCATGCTACACTCTTCATTATTTAGCAGACACTTTTATTTCTTATTTCTAACTATTGTCTTACCTCTAATAGTAAAGGTAAAGGTTTCCCTTGCTCGAAAGCCAGACGACTCCGACTCTAGGGGGCGGTGCTCATCTCCATTTCAAAGCCAAAGAGCCAGCACTGTTCGATGACTTTTCCGTGGACATGTGGTCGACCTGACTAAACACCAAGGCACACGGAACGCTGTTTCCTTCCCACCGAAGCAGTACGTATTTATCTATTAGCAATTTCTTGCTTTCAAACTGCCAGTTTGGCAGGAGCTGGGGCCAGAGACGGGAGCTCACTCCGTCACGCGGCACTCAAGTCTCAAACTGCTGAGCTAGTGACCTTCTGGTCTGCAGCTCAGCTTCTTAACCTCTGAGCCACCACGGCCCTGATCTTACCTCTAATAGGGATGTGTGTTTTTTTCCCATTTCTCTTAGTTTTGGTGCACATTCTTAATAAGAATTTTGGTTCTGCTCATTTTCTTTCCTGGTTTTCCCATTGCATATCTTTTATGCCATTGTACAGCACTGGTTTTTATCACACCATTGTTATAGCACGTATACATTCTTCAACATTGATACACAAAACCCGATATTGATTTCAGAATCAATTTTACTGCCCCCCAAAAAATGGTGGTTTTATTTTCACATGATTGCAGTTTCATTCTGAGCACTGAGAAACTTGAATGTTCAACCTGTACCTGGATAGTCACAAAATCTGGTAACATTTTGAGATTCTGCCAAACTTTGCAGCTCAGAATTGAGAAACAACATATCCGTTATGCCAGAAATTGTGAGACAACGTGACACTCACCTGAGACTTTGTCCCCTGATTTTAGCATGTGTGTGTGCGCACACACAGAGAGATACACACTGAGGCTGAGCTTTGTCTTTCCGGCATCCTTGTCTGTCTCTTGTTTTCTTCGCTTCAGCTGATGTCAGAAAAGCTGCAAAGTTTGGGAGCACCTGTAATCTGATGTGCAGTCACCACTGAACAGAATGAGACAATTCTGAGTGAACATGCATGAATAATGCTGTAGGAGGAGAAGGAAGGAAAAATTCAGAGAGGTCAAAGAGCTTGTTTCCAGTACAATCTATTTCTCTATATTTTTTTTTTAACTTGGTGGTGGTAAGTGCCATCAAGTCACAGCTGACATACGACAACCCCACTGGGGTTTTCAAGGCAGGAGGCAAACAGAAGTGCTTTGCCATTGCCTGTTAAGAGTGTCTTTTTAAAAAAGGAACACTTAAATTGTTCAAACTTCAGTGTGGGAGGAAGGGAGGGGGACTCACCCATCCAGACACTGACCCTGAGTTGCTTGGCTTTTGTTAGCCAAATTGCTCTGTTCTTTAATAAAGATGGGGAATTATGACATTAATGAGCAATCGGCATAACTATAGGATCAGACCTGTGTATACTGGAGTTGTTTTTCCCAAGAACCCAGAAATAGACGCAGAAGCTAGATTACTAAAGCAGTGATTCCTTTACTAAAGGTTTCTTAAACATACAAACATAAAACCAAGCATTCACACACACAATAGAGAACGAAGGAAGCAGAGGTGATTGAGGGGTTATGGAGGGGTTATGGGGTGATACTACCTGTCCAGATGTGCAGAGGTCCATGAAGAAAGGATTATGGCCTAAACCCAAAGGGTTTAGAGGTGGACTGCCAGTTGGCATCAGGGCAGAAGCACACGGTCTAAAACCACGTGCTCACGGATATAGGCATTGGAAAACAATACAGACCAATGGAAGGTCTTGGGGGCTGGTCTCAGGTGAGAACAATAAATTACCTGGACCAATGATGAATCCCAGGGGTGCGTGGCATCAGGATGGGCAAGGCCTAGATGTGGCCAATGAGCTTCCAGAGGGGGCAGAGTCTGGATTAACAATTGGAGCCCAGTGTACTGGGGCTAGCTGAATGGATTTTATGACCACTGATGGTTCTGCCAAGGCAGTTGATTAGGTTCCCAGATACAGACAAAAGAGGGACATGGGTCCCTGATTAGTGTCAGGAAGGATCATTAATAATTTGAATGTTTGGTTGGTATCCTGAGAGATGGAGCAAGGAAAGACAAAGAACATAGACATGAGATGACACAAAAGGGTTGGGTGAGGTTCTGGAGAGAGAGCTATTCACCAGGTGGCCTCTGAGTAGCCTTTAGAAATGTAGATACTTCACCTGGTGGAACCCATTGTTATTCCTTAAGTATAATCTCTTCTGGGTGGAGTTGGAAGATTGGAGGTTTGCTGAGGGCTGTCTTCGTTTGTCACCTGAATATGAAATCCCTGTTTCCAGAGCTATGGTGTGCTCTGTTTCAGAACCAGGGGTGTCTTCCTTGACCCGAGTTTTGTAGGTCTCTGGTTCAGGTTAGAAGTGGGGTGCCCACAAAGGCAGCAAGTCTGGCAACACTTTATCAAGTTTGTTGCATCACACCCCCGATGTGCCTCCATCACCAGAAGGGGCATCATGCACTGTGCCTACATCAGCCAGAAGTGACGTAGGCACATCGGGGGCCACATTCTGGTATTTGGGCAAAACTCTATGGTAAAATCACCCTTAAACCATACAGTTTTACCCCAAAACCAGAATATCCCCCCACCAACATCACCAATGTGCTTCCATCACCTCCAGATGATAGAGGCACATCATGCAATATTGCTGTTGGGGGAATTTTCTCCTGCTAGACAGCTGGCCACCAGTGGGCTGGAGCCTGCAAAACCAGGCTATATCCCACCTCCAGTTGGGGAATGGCAACCCTATCTGGCACCAATCAAACTTTTCAGAAAGTGGACAGGGCCTCTGTAAGGCAGGGCTTGTTACTGGCTGCCCTCAATTAAATGGATGCAGTAGCAGCAGCTGCCACTGGTGGGTCAAGAGGACTAACTAGAAAGCTTCCAGCTTTGTGGTTCCATTCCTCCTTCAGGATTTCTTCCATTTCATTCCTCCTCCCACTTCTCCTTTCCTCCATTTCCTTTCATTCCCCTTTCTGCAATTATTCTGCAAAGCATGGCAGCCATCTTGGGGTGACACTCACCACCTCTTCTCAAAATTCCAAAAAGTGCTCACAGACTCAAAAATGTTGGGACCCCCCCAAGTATTGGTACTGTTTCTACATGAATAATACAGACTATAGTTCCCCATGCATCTCAGAAATCCTGATGGTGGTGACTACTAACAGTTTAGAGATACTGTGAAAGCCGCTCCAAAATATATATTATGTGGTTGGATGGTAGTGAATACTTGTTGCACCCCTTTCTCTTTTGAAGCACCCCTTCATTTTATTTTACACCTAGGTTACACTTTGCCAAAGCTCTTTTGAAAAGATAATAAGAACTTTAAACTGTGGACACCATGATATCTTCATACCATCATCTCCCAGTCACTGGAGTCCATTACTAATTACGACAGAACAGGAGAGGTTTACAGACAAAGAAGACAATAGCTCAGGTGATATCAAAAAGATTTTAAAGAAAAAGCCACCCAACCAATCATTTTGAATTCTTTGAGAATTCTTTAGGGGCCAGTCCCTATTTGAGCTTTCCCGCAAAATGTTTGGAAAAGGTAGGCTGAAATTAGCCTTTGTCATCTGTTTCAAGTTAACCAAAGCTTCCATTCTGAAAGACCACTGTAATGGGCATCTTGAACACATTGTCTCCTTGACCACGCTCCTCCAAGGTGCAGACTGTAGAAAGAATGACTTTGAATTCTCAGTGACGTTGCAAAACTCAATGCCTGCCGCAATATATTTGGTTGTCATATTCGGTGGGTTAAATGACTAATGATGGGAGTGTGTTCCTATTCATGAAAGCCATGGCTGGGAAGTGTGTTGGCCAAAGATATACCTTCCTGTCCGTGGAACTGACAGCCATGAAATGATGGAATCAGATTCCTGTCCTTCAGTGTTGCTTACAGTTAAAGCTGTCACACACTTTTTAAAACAGCCTGTCAAAGAAAGAACCATAGTCCTGACACAATGTGGAGAACAAGCATTCGGAAATGACTTAGACCGTTGGCAGTGTTAAATTCCTCTGCAGTTAGGTGCCTGTTTTTCTAAAAAAAAAAAAAAAAAATCACTTCAGGTTTTATTTTCCTACCTTGCTAGATTTTTAAAAAGCCGCTTGGACGTTTCACGCCAATCCCACACCCACTATAATTTTTTAAAAAAATAAATCAATAGGCTTAGCCATGTCACATTATAGCAACGAGTCTAATATTGCTTTCACCCAGGAGTGTGCCTTGTATACGGACAGAAACCTTGTTGTTAACTCCACAGTGCTTTGGAGTGGAGGGGAAGTTAAATAGATGTTAAGATCTGTTCAAAGCAATTGGAAAATGTGAGCACTTATGGCAGCCGAGATTATTTGCTGAGGTTATTTGATATTACAGAATAAGTCTTCTTCTCATATTATATCAGTTAGAATATGCAGATCAGTCAGAACCAGCCGAACAATTTGATAATAGAAAGGCCAGAAGGACACTGGGTGGCATCAAGAGGCAGCAATATCTCCATAGAGGCTGGAGAGCCATGATTAAGATAACAGCATCAAATAACTAGTTTTTGAGTGTACAGATTCCATATGGTTAGGAAGGTAGGTCAAATCATGGCAAGAGATGCTCAGAACCATTTCAAGGTTACCAAACACAAGAGAAGTATGTTCCCACCTTTTAAACAAATGCCTGGTCATTTACGACAGAGTGATGCATGGTAAGAATGTCATATGTAAACAAAGCGCCTGTGACATAAAGCCTACGGGCACCATGGCACCTTCTAACTCCTTTTCTCATGACCACCAAGTGTCATTTAGAAGTGGGCAAGACCAGGTGGGTCTTTTGCCCAGTAGTTCATTTGATTAGCCACTGGGGAATCTGATTGGCTAGGCAGATTTTTTTAAAGTTGTTTCAGCAGTAGTGTCTACTATTGCCAAAAGATACAGCTGTATCAAAATCCTTTGTGTGCGTGCTACCGTTGTCGCAGAGTGCGTTTGCACATCATTCTGCAGAAAGAACCTTGATGCAATCTTACATGCAATTGTGTCAGGGTTGCTTTTTTGCAGTGTTTTATCAATGCACGCAAGTCACACTGGGGAGGGAGAAAAGATGTACATGAATGGAAGGATCTGAAAGCTGTAGGGTATACGCTCTTGTTTTGGCCACTTAGTTAATTTTAGCAATGCTCCAATTTTAAACCAGGATTAAGCAAGTCAGAAATATGGTACAGAATGACACTCCAGCACAGTAAAATAGCAGAAGTAATCAGGGGTCATTTCACAGAAAAAGAGGTGCCGGAGCTCATTGGCATAACTCATTATTTGCATATGCTACACCACCTGAAATCACCTGAAGTATGTCAGAAGGCAAGAGAGAGAGAAAGAGAGAAAGAGAGAAAGAGAGAAAGAGAGAGAGAAAGAGAGAGAGAGAGAGAGAGAGAAAGAAAGAAAGAAAGAAAGAAAGAAAGAAAGAAAGAAAGAAAGAAAGAAAGAAAGAAAGAAAGAAAGAAAGAAAGAGGGGGAACAGCTACCAATCCAAGCCACAGAAATACCACTATTCTGGAAGGATAGCTTCAGTGGTGGCTGAAGCCTTCAGAAGGCTGGTTGGAGGAACAAGGACCTTTCCAGGGAACGGGGTCATTTTGCTGCAGCCATGACACAAGCAGGCATTCCCCCGCGGGGATGGGGGGGCTGGCAGCAACTCCCGGAGCTGAGCTCCACTGAGCTCCTGCTCGAAAGGACCCTTGGAAGTAATCAAACCTGCCCATTCCAGCCATCATTGTTGTCTTAGAGATAGGAAGGCGAGAAATAAACTTGGCTATCCTATCTCTTTCTGTGCTAACCTTTTCTCTTTCTCGCTTGCTGCCCTTCACGTCACACCCTCCTTATGTGGACTGTGAGAGAGCAGCATAGGTCAGCCCTCATTTACTTTTATACAACTGCTGGATTTCATGGTGACTCATCTTGGACCTGGCCAGCATAATGTGGGAGAAGGCAATGGGTCATCCCGCATCCACTCCTTTTTTTTTTTTTTTGCTGGCTCAATCCACCTTGATTAATTAGAGAAACTTGCTACCTCCTGCCGTATTCTTGTCAAAGCTACATAAGAGCCCTACTAGATCAGGCCAGTGGTCCATCTAAGTTGAGCATGGTGTGTACATCGTAAACAACCAGTTGTCCTGGAAGACCAACAAACAGGATTGCCTCCTAGCACTTGCATTCAGAGGTTTACTTCTTCTAAACATGGAGTTTCCTTTTAGTTTCTATAGCTAGTAGCCACTGATGGACCTCTCCTTAATGAATCTGTTTTCTCCCCTTTTAAAGTCCTCAGTGCTCATGGCCAATACTATGTCCACAAATCCCATAATTTAGAGAACATATCCTAATCAGGTCTACACAGGATCCTACTCAAGGGGACTAACACTCAGGAAAGAGTCTTCAGGATTGCACCGCCAATTACACAGGTTGTTCATCCTGAATCTACTGGCCATCAACTTCATCGCAAGATCCCTGAGTTCCAGTCTTATAGGAGAAGTATTATTTCTATCTAGTTTCTCTCCATCCCATGCATAATTTCATAAATATTTATCAATATTTATGACCACCTGGTCATTTCCCCCCTTAAAATGATCCCCCCAGTCTTTTCCTAGTGGAGTGGGGGAATCATACAAAATGCATTGGTTTTCAGCCCACTTATAAGAGGAATACTAAAAGAATTAGGGTTGCTGAGATTTGAGTTGCATTGAAATCAGAGAAACATACGTTGAAATCAGTGCCTCGCAGACTGTGCCCTGCATTGCTGACTGAAAACAAAAACTGTGGATGATTATAGGTCATTTATAGGTAAAACCCAGTTCAGCTACAATTGCCCTAATGCATAGTACTAATAAATTGTAGGAATACATAATTGATTATTAACTTTGCTGTGTATGCAATTGGGTATTTTAAAAGCTTCAGAGGTAGTTGAAGTTAGATTGCTCAATTAATTGGATTGCTTAACAAATATTGATTAGCTTTTCTTTAGTGTTGAACACTGAAGACATTTTATATGTTATTATTGCAATTTTAATTAACTGTTTAAACATATTCTAGGATGTTTCAGGCTTGCTAAGAATAGAATTGCATTACTGCTCTGCTATTTGGAGTTAATTGCAGAACATTCTTATAGGCCTGATCAACTGCAGTGTATCCATCCTGCACAATCAATTGCCATGGCATTACCTTCAATTAGAATTTTATTAAAATCACATTAGGATCTCACAGGAGGCACAATGAAAATGGCATCAAAAAAACCCTTTATTTGATGCATCACAGTTTTATTAATGATATGCATACTGATTACGGGTGGCTAACCAGGCAATTAACAGAAATGATTTAAGCTAAAGTCTTGGTGAGACTTGGATATATAGCTGCACAAAATGAGAAGATGACCTTTAGGTTTTGGGTAGCTAACAGCTGAAAATGTCCTATCTTTGAACCACAAGCTAGCTGAGGTGGCTCACAGGTACTGGCTTGAATGAGCATGGCTATGAGATCGCAGAGTTTTAGTACTTTATACGTACATCATTTAAACAAAACAAATATTATTTGTCATGCTCATTTATTGACACGCAAATAACATTGAAGAAGGCATACATTTTTCACAGGGGGAATTCATCAAAAGGAAAGAGAAAGCAGTTCAAAGGTAAGGAATCACAAGGAATTCACACAAGGCATAAACCAATTTTTTTAAAAAAAAAATAACTGAAAAAGCAGCAATCAGGAATTCAAAATCACTTCTAGTAGTTAGTAACTGCTGGATGCATCTCACTTGCTTCGATGGGCACTGGAAAAACTCTCGAGCTTGAATTAGCCAAGAAAACAGAAACAAGACGGAGGGCCAAACCACATGAGATTTTAAACAACTAGGATCCGGTTTCCCGGAACTGATGCACTTTCTCTGCGGCCATAGAGCTGTCAGAAGAGTTTAAACATCCAAAGGAGCAGGGCACCAACTGTTTAAGGAAAATAACTTGGACCGATTTCCCATTAGCACTGCCCCGGCATCGGGTCCTCCGTTTGCCCTGATTGCCTGCTTGAATTTCCCACTATTTGCCGTGGGGCGCATTTTGAGCTGGGGCTTCATGCAATTTCCTCTGTGGCTTCGATGATCCTGTTTTTTGAGAATCACTGAAGCCGCGGAGAAATCGTGCGAAGCCCCAGGTCAAAATGCGCCCAGCAGCAAATAGTGTGAAATTGAAGCTGTAATCGGGGCAAACGGAGGACCAGAAGCTGGGGCAGCACTTGTAGGAAATCGGTCTTGGTATATTCAAGACGAAGTAAACTCTGATAGAACAAGAGGTAAGGGAGAGAGGCTTAACTAACTGATTAACTGCTGAGAAAGATGGGAACAAAGGGGGAGGGCTCAGCTGGAGTAGGATGTCTCCGAAGAGCCAATCAGGAGACCGGAAGGACATAATTTGTGGGAAGTCCCTAATCTAGCTATGCTCACTAGCAGTCGTCAGCTGTCCCCTATATCAGGGGTATAGTTAGAAAACTCTGGTTAGTGGGGTGTGGGAAAATTGGGGGGGGGCACTCTGGCTGCACCTGCTGCACCTGCTGCTCCTCTTGCTGCTGCTGCAGAAGCAGCAGCTCCAGCTCCACTGCAATGTCTAGTCCTCCCCTAATCCTCTTGTCCAGGGGTGTTGAACTCATTTATTATGATGGCCGGATCTGACATAAATGAGACCTTGTTGGGCCAGGCCATGTATTTCATAAAATGTAATGCCAGGTAGTGAAGATATAAACTTTATAGAGGACACAAACACAAATATTTTTTTAACTTAAAATAAAAACATGCTTAGAACATTAGCACTCTTGCAATATTTTATTTAAAAGTATCTGATAACGGACACCTCTTGCTCTGAATTATTGCATCAAAATGTCTGTGTTGTGGCAATCCTGAGTATGCTGTTCAAGTGTGTATCTGTAAGCTGCAAACCTACTTTTGACTCATTGACATTCACCACAGGAATCTCATGCTCAGAGTTCTGAGTCTTGGACCCCTGTTAAAATATGAAATGGCTGAGTGATTAAGAGAGTCTGATGAAGCAACCTATGATGCAGCAGTAGCAGCAGCAGAACTAGAAGCAGGAGATGGCCAGTTCTAGTGCAGGCCTGATAGAAGCCCTCTGGGGGCCTGATCTAGCCCTGGGGCCGTATGTTTGACACCCCAGCTCTAGTTCTTCCAATTGGAGAAACTCAGTGCTGGGATGCTTTTCTGTGTAAGTTGGGGGGGGGGTAATCTCCAACTCTCCCTCTTTTGCATTCTGCAGTTTTATTTAATTTTTTGCAATATTATTTAATTTTTTGCATTTAGAAAAAAAGAACGATTTATTTTTCGGCCTGGAAAAAAGAAAACGAGACTGAAGCTCCCCTGACTACGCCTGGAGTCATTTTTTGGGGGAAAAAACCATCTTTCATTTTTTTTTATTTTTTTACCCACAGGGACTGCATTTATTGGGGGGGGGGCATTGCCACCAAATGCCCCCCATGGCTATGGGCCTGCCCTACAGGCTGTTCTTCGAGTAGGTGCATTATAGACCTTGCATATTCCAACAAGAGCAGCTGCAGAGAATGTCATTTTTAAAGGTGGGAGGGGCTGATTTTTAATGCTCTCCCCCATTTCCTCCTGCTGGTGCCTGAGGCACTGGCAGGCAACAAGAACTGATACCAGGAGGCCTTCCAGTATAGTGAGAGTCCTGGTACCCCTAAGGTGTCTTCAGTCTTGGCCAGTGATAGCCAGGATTTCACTGCAGAAGGGCTGAGGCAGAGGGAAGCAGTCATGCACACAATGTCCCTTTGAGTTTCCTTGCAAACTGGCAAAGTATATTCTGCCTTTGTAACTTGTGTTTGCTGCAGGCAATGCGACAGACTCATCTACTTGCTGTAGCTTGTCTTTGCACAGCCTTCGAGCGGACACAATCACAGCCAGCCACACTTATCCACACGCTTATGCTTTCAGCCTAGCATTCCATGAGACACAGATCAGTTAGACTGGGTGCAAGCTGGCATTGCATTTAGTTTACGGGGTTTTAAAAGCATAAATTCAAGCATGGAACACCCAGAAAGGCATAAATTCAGTGGCCATCACTTCAAAACGTCACGTTTCTCACACTGTTGCCCACCAGAGTAGACATTATTGAGTTAACTGGACTATGTTTTGATGCAGGCTGGTCTTGGGTAGTGCATAGTGGGCTGCCCAATAACACAGCATCCTGCAGAACCAGGAGAGAAGTAAGCCTCATTCAAGAAGAGTCAAGGAAACCTTAACAACAGCAAAAACACTCAATCAAGTATTAACAATGAAAACATTATAACTTAAGTAAGTATACCAAAATTGTTCCCTACAGAGGTGCATCGCTTCAGTCATTAAGATGAAAACGACTGTACTCTTTGCTCAGACTAATGAGCATTGATACTGATTGTCATTATGGGGAGCAACAGGCAAACGGTAACAGAAGGCGGCTTGAGAAAGTGATGCTAATGCAATGGGTTTTTTAATCAAATACTTTTGAATGGATTGCCTGGGGCAATGGAACCAAAATCACTAATGTGCCGCCTTACCTTTTATCCCCGTTCCCCAAGGATAGCTACGAGCTACGTCTCGTTCATATTTGGTATGGGGGTGGGGGCGATGTTTCTCTTTGGTGTGCAAAATATGAAAAAAACGTCCTGGTAAAATCATTGTTATTTTAGATATACACAAGAACAAGTGCAGTAAATTAATAGATAGGCAATAGCGTGGAACTGGCTACCATCATTAGGGAGCTGTAACATCCTGCAGTGGTTTGAATAATCATGAGGACTGAGCTCTTGTCAGTTAACAACAGCCCAAAATCCTGTTATTGGGATTCACTATTTCTGCTTCATATAAGCATGTAAATATAACTCCATAACGAACCATTTGGGAAGAAGAACTCAGCCCTGTAACTAATGAGGCCTAAGAGAGCTTTTGGAAGAGGGCATGTGGCACAGTCTGGAGTTGGAAAGGGTCTGTATTGCTTTGCTGTAGTGGTTAGTTTGCTCTGGAGCCATGCTTCCTGAGCTAAGACAAAAATGTGTGAGCTGGAGGCTAAAAAACTTGTGAGCCAGCTCACACTAACTCAGCTTAGAGGGAACACTGATTGCAATGCTAGATGAGACTTAAGATGTTTTCTTTCCTAAAGGTACATTAAAGTGGGAGACTTAGGGTGTGGTCACACGGCAAGCTTATCCCAATTTGTTCTTGCTATAGATTTGATTGAAAATATTTTATTTCTGGTTGGGATGATCACACATCCCTCCCCGAACTGCTTCCATTGTGCAATGAATCTCTGGGCACTGTCCAGATAGCTGCTTGGGCAGCGCGGCTTTTTCAAAAATTGCCTTTGCACATGTGCACATGCACATGGCCAAATCACTGCTCCCATTGGGACTTGCCGTACTGCCTTGTTTTTGCAGCCCCCCTCCCCTCAACAGTGAACAGAATTAACTGGCGATGTACCACCAAGCACTGGAGTCCAGATGTCTGCTTGAACATTTATACATTGAATTTATTGAGCACAGGATTGCTTATGCAAGCAGACTCCAAATTCTGAAAAAGAGAAAAGATGGTGGGATTTCAGGGAAAACATGGGTAAAGAAGAATTAAGCAAACTTCTCTTGCCAATGCTAAAAAGTTTTCTTGGGCTTTAAGATGCTACTGGCCTCAGATTTTGTTCTTGGGACACCTCACGGCCAGTGTATTGTTCTGACCCCACTCAGGTCTCCCCCTCTCTGCCCCTATGCTCTCTCTTGTTCTTTTAGGAGAGAGGAAAAGTAATGCCCAGTTACTCCTCTTTCCTCTGCTTCTGGCTTGAAGTTTTGAATTGAGAGAATCTGTTCAAGAAAGTCGGCAGCATCCTTTACAAAAACAGGTCATTTAGTCAAGCCCAGTGGGCTACACGGATAGTAGTCTGTGATCTGCATATCACAAATTTCACAAGCCAGGCATGTTTGCAATGGGAACATTTGGAAGGAATCTTCATGTTTTTAAAGAAAGGGAGAAGGAATTTAGTGGCTGCCTCACAATGATTTTTTAAATATCTTTGGTACTTGGAGATGGAGGCTTTTCTGTGGGAATTATTATTGCATATAAAATACTTCTTTGCGTCACAAGCAGAGAGAGAGGGTTTTTTTTTAACATTAGCACAAGACTGGATGTTAAAACATTGATGCTTTCCATTAATGGTGCCATTTGGTTATTATCATCGCCCTCGTGATCACTCAGGCACAATAACTTTTTGTCTCCTCCGCCATCCCAACAGAGCACGAGTGCAAAATAAAACTAATTTCAATATGTACCGAGAAAGCGTTTCTTCCCTTTTTGCTGATGGCTGCCACCTCCTTTCAGCGGGAACAGCTGGTCTGTAAATGGCTTCCTCAGCTAAAACAATGCCTGTCTCACTTTAAAATTTCAGCAGGAAGCTGCTGTTTCATCATTTAATCATGTCACATATTTATAAGGTTGTGTTTGCCACAGCGTTTGAGGAACGACGAGAACAAAATAGGAAAGGATACTGATGTACAACATTGTTAGAGAGTGCGAGGTCGCAGTTCATGATCAAAATTTTTCGGAATAGTAGTCTTTTCTAGAGCAATCCTAAACAGAATTATGCTAGTCCATGGGTCTTCAACCCTTTTGTGCCTGTGGGCACCTTTGGAATTCTGACGCAGCACAGTGGGTGCAGCTACAAAATGGCTGCCACAAAATGGAAGTTACTGGAGGCAGAGAACAATATGGTTGCTGCAGCCTAACTTCAGTCACACAGTGAAACTCCTTGCCCTATGGTGGCAGCTGCTGCCAAAGCAATGTTTTTAAACATATGCACATCCAATTAAATCCCCAGTAGCCAATAAGAATCCTTGCTGGGCAAACGCCCCATCTGGCCCCACCCACTTTCTAAAAAAACCTCTTGGCAGGTACCAGCAAAGGTGTTGAGCGGCACCATGGTCTCTATGGCCACCACTCTGAGGACCCCTGCTCTAGTCGAAGTCCATTGAAATCAATGGGTTGGATCCAGAATAACTTTTTCAGTAATGAAAGGTGAGGCGTAACCTTTGGTAGTTCCTTCTTCTTGCTGCAGACTTGAAGATTTGCCCTTCATGCCATTCCTGAGGATTCCCTGTCCCCAGGAGCACCATTTTTACATGATAAATGGATTGCAGCAGGAAAAGGAGGCAGGAAAGTTCTGTTCTGTATTATCATGGTCAAATCTAGGTACAATTACACAATTGTAATTGGCACGCAGGGGATCCCCCAGTTTCCAGCGCTCCCCCTCAGTCACCTGGAAGTGACGTAGGCATGCCGGTGACATCTGGGTGGAGCAATGCTCTGGTTTTTGGGCAAAACTCTATGGTAGAATTAGCTTCAAACCATAAAGTTCTGCCCCAAATTCAGAACATCACATCCTGGCCCCACTGGTAGACCTCCTGATGGCATCTGGTATTTGTGGCCACCGTGTGACAGAGTGTTGGACTGGATGGGCCACTGGCCTGATCCAGCATTGGCTTCTCTTCTGTTCTTATGATGTCCCCAACATGCCTTCATCAACTGGAGGTGACATAGACATGGTATGCTTCTTCCCTTCCCTCTCCCAGAGTATCCCAGTATGTCCCCCACCGGCTTGTTGTTTGGACCTGGCAACCCTAGTCAAATGAGATGCTGGAAGATCCATGATCTGAAGGTATATCCTAGATCTAAAAACACGATGCACAAAGGTGCTTTTGTTTCTTGGCTCTTAGTTCAAAGTCAGAATATCAATTATTATTATTGCTATTATTACCACTATTATTATTACCGTTAAGGATGAGGTGACAGAACCCTTTCCATTTCTTTTTGATGTCGTATGTTGTCTTTGTGAGCAGTTCTATTTCCTCTCATTTTTGTTTCTCACATCCACCATTCACTTCTTGGACACCATTTTTTGGCAGCATTAACACATTATAGCCCATTTCTATGCAATGCAAAAAAAAATAACGTTGAAAATGGGCTGATTTGAATGGGGGAAATTTTCGACATGAGGAAAGAGGATGTGGTGCCAAATTAAAGACTCGCAGATTCATTTTGCACAAGAGGGAAAGGAAAGCAGAAAAGGGGAAACTTGAAATGAACCAGACAGCATTTTAAAATTCAGGCTCATATTTTAATACTGTTGCTCCAGTTTTAAATGTTGGAACATTAAATCATGAATGGATCTCCAGTGCATTTTGTCTTGGGACATATTAGCCATAGTGTGTATGCATGGGAGAAATCACTGAGATCTGGGCCATCACACCATGGGGAGAGATTAATTCTTTTCTCACAACATTTGACCTCACAGACCTCATGTATGTGTGCACACCACTTTGAACTGTTATTTGCCATTGGTGAAAACAGCAGCTCTTATGTGTGGAGAGGTGTTTAAGAGTTCAAGGAGAAAGAGTTAACTCCCTTGCCACAGTTCTGATCTGTTATTGTGGTCATTTACCAAGAAAACATGCTGTTCATGGACTGTCTAGCAACAAAAATGGTTTGACCCTCAGGCTTTTGAAACTCAAATGCTAATAATCTGTCCCTCCCTCCCTCTCCATTCCTTAGGAATTCTGGCTTTGATGCTAGAAATAAACATAGTTTTGCATATTATATTTTAGGTGTACACCTAAACATATCCTCCCATATTCCATTCATAAAAATAGTCACATACAAGTCAGAAATGTATCTTCTGAATTTTGTGAAATGGCATCCCTAGAAACTATTGAAACTGGTGTTAGAATTTAGCAGCAGCTATTGGGGGGGGGGGAAGATGAAGATTAGAAATTGCAAACTTCTAAACAACAAAGATATTGTAATTTAGAGTACGTTTGCTTGGTTGAATTTGGTGTCAAAATGAAATGAGGATGTTCAACCTGTCCTGCATACCACAATGCAAGCTTGAGATGCGGTGAAGTGCTATCTCACCGCAATTCCAGTGGTGCCTTCCAATAAAGCAAAATGTCCCAGATCCTGGTTCTGTGACTTCTCTCAGTACTACTGCTGTTCTATAGGGACGATTTAAAAAAAAAAAGGTAGTCTGTATGTGGAAAGTGCTGTCAATCCACAGCTGATTTATGGCGACCCCATAGGGTTTTCAAGGCAAGAGATGTTCAGAGGTGGTTTGCCATTGCCTGCCTCTGCATAATAACCACCCTGGACTTCATTGGTGGTCTCCCATCCAAACACTAACCCAGACCAGCCCTGCTTAACTTCCCACATCTGATTAGAGTGGGCTAGCTTGGGCCATCAGAATATATAATGCTTCAACACATATTCTCCAACTCATACTCTGCTGCCAGGTGACTTTCTCAGTTAGAAATCACACCAATGCAGTTTCACCTGGGAGTAACATTCATCAAGCCTTTGAAGTGTAAACTGAGGATTCAGTTTAGGGCTGCCAAGTCCCCCCGGGGGGCAGGGGTTCCCCTGCTCAAAGGGGCCCAAATCTGCCAGTCCAAATCTGGCCGGCAGGGGAAACCCCACCCCCATAGTGGCCCGATTGGGCCGACATGCCCGGCATGGTGACATCGCCCAGAAGTGACGTCATCATGCTAGGCATATTGCTGGGCGATGCTCAAGCAACCGGCCTGAAAACTCTATGGTACCATAGAGTTTTCAGGCCAGTTGCCAGAACGTCGCCCGGCAATGTGCCCAGCGTGATGACATCACTTCTGGGTGACATCATTGCAGCGCGCACGCACAAAGTGTACGTGCGGATGTCCCGGACCGGGACCAGCTCTCCCCTGCTTTTTCACATAAGTTACTTGGCAACCCTAATTCAGTTACATGCAATATATAAACCTGTTTTTCTCTTTTCTTTCAGGATATGGGAGAGGAATGTTTCCTTTGGCCCCATTATCACAGCATTGGCCACAAATATAAGACACTAAAAATGCCGACTTTCCCGGCCTGGGACCCACATATTTAAGGGACCGCCTCTTCCCATATACCCTTTGAAGGGTGTTACACTCAAAAGATCAACACCTCCTGTTGGTCCCTGGCCCAAAGGATGCCCGTCTTGCCTCAACCAGGGCCAGGGCTTTCTCTGTCAGGGCTCTCCAGCCTGGTGGAACATGCTCTCTACTGAGACCAGGGCCCTGTGGGATCTTCTTCAATCCCACAGGGCCTGCAAGTCGGAGCTGTTCCACCAGGCCTTTGGTTGAGGCAATGGGCACCCATATATGGCCTCCCTGAGGTTGCTGTCACCCATCTGTCACCTGTCTACTGACCACCGACAACTGGCCTTTAACTTTTGGGCCAGAACTTTATAGCCAACTGACGCTGTTTCAAACTGTACCCGTTGCTTTAATTATTATAATGTTTTATCATGTTTCAATGTTTAATGTTTTAAACTGAAATTGTTTTTATTCTAATGATATTACCCGCCCTGAGCCTGCCCACAGGATGAGCAGGGTATAAATGCAAATATTAAATAAATAAATAAATACATACATACATACATACATACATACATACATACATACATGCATATTATCCTGTCCAACACTGTGCTTGCAAGACTCTTTTCTGTTGTGTCTATGCCATGCAGAAATTCCCTCCAAAGAATCTTTTGGATTTCCAGAAGTTTGTGTGTACAAAGTGGACAAATGTTCCTTGAAGCATTGGTGAGAGTTTAGCACCCATCACCATAAAGTAATAAAGTCACCATTTTCCACTGCATGTGGCATTTGCAGTGTGAGAAAAGAAATATAATATTTCACCGGAGGGATGGGACTTGGTGTTCACCCCACCCTGCCCACTGCTGACATTGGTACTGGCGGGGCAACCGTAGTCCATTCACCAGTTCAGACCAAATTCACATTAGAATAATCTGAGGACATGGAAGAAACCTTTCCCCCACCTTTCCCTCCTATGTGACTTCTAGATTAGATTTTATACCTGTCTGGAAAGAATGTCCCCAGCCTGAGCAGTGGTTCTCATGAACTGCTGTGAAGGCATTGCTGGCCTGGCAATGCTGAAGAAATTCTTCTACAAGCTTAGAAGGAATAATCAGAATCAGTGTTCCCTCTAAGCTGTGGAGTCTTGTGAGCAAAAATTCTACTTTGTGAGCTACTGGCATTAAAGTTGTGAGCGAGCGATTTAGCTGCTTCATAGATTAGTTTGCTCTGGAGCCATCCTTCCTGAGCGAAGACAAAACTGTGTGAGCTGGAGGCTAAAAAACTGTGAGCTAGCTCACACTAACTCAGCTTAGAGGGAGCACTGATCAGAATACAGACTGAGCAATGGTCATTTAGTAGTTAGAATATAAGGCTAGGATTTAAGAGATTCAGGTTCAAATCCCTGAACTGCCACGAAGCTCACTGGGTTTTTTTGGGTCAGTCAGACTTTGTCAGCTTTGCCTACCTTACAGGGTTGTTGAGGAAAACATGGGAAAGGGAGAAAGATGCATGCTGCCTGGATCGCCTAGGATAAAGGGTGGAATAAACATATACTAAATAAAGATGGATATTTGAATCTCATGGGAAAACAATGTTCACCAATATGGTAAACATTTCCCCCCTCTGCAATGCAAATAGCCTCAAGCGGGAGAAAACATTACACCCACCCTTCCTCTGAGCTGTGATTTGATTTTGCTTCTCCTCTTTAGCAGTTTATATTGGGGTAACAAAAGGTTTTGGTTCTCTACTTCTCGAAGCTGGTTTTGTAGACAGGCTATGCTCATCTTGTGTTTTTACACACACACACACACGCCCCACTTACATATCTAATATATCTGTAATGTATATTTCTGATTTATTGATGTACAATGCCATTGAAAAAATACAGATATTTTAGGGCCAAAAAAAAAATCAATGCAAAGAACCAGAAATACAAGTACAAAAATAGAGGACCATTGCTGCACTTTGCCAAGAAGGAAGGGAGGAAGGGAGGGAGGGAGGGTGGGTGGATGGATGGATGAATGGATCATGGATGGATGGATTTTGGAGCTGAGATGAGGAATTCAAAATCACTGCTAAATATAAATTCTCAAAAGGGTTGAGTGATCTCTTTACAGTTCTTCCATTCATCATACCAGTTTAACCCTGAGACTTGATTATTTTATTCTTATGTTTAAATAATTTGTACTCCACTTAAAAACAGTTTTCTGAAAGTTTCTGGTAAAAAAGATAATTAAAGAATATGGACAGGTTACAACTTAGCCTATTAATTGGCATTGGAGATTTGTGTACCACCCGTATTCTTGGGATACAGTTTTCAAAGGAGGCAACAGAAATCTGTGCAACTGGAACAGCAAGGGAGGGAGACAGGTCTGATCAGACAGCTTAGCATACCTAAACACCCCCTGACTGCATCCCTCAATAGCCAATTTCACTCTCATGTCCCATTGTCAAGGATAGTTAGGCACAATATAGCTCCATCTAGAAATAATGGCAGGGAGAGCTTTGTCAGTTACAGCAAATAGGTGCTTGTGAATTCAGGTAGGCTTTTTCTGTACAGTTACAGCAGAGAATCATAGAATTAGAAGGGACCTCCAGAGTAATCTAGTCCACCCCCCGCATGATGCAGGAAATCCACAAATACCTCCCCACCCCATCCCATCCCCAGTGACTCCTGTTCCATTCCCAGAAGATGACAAAAGACCTCCAGGATCCCCGGGCAAACTGGCATCCTATTTGTGGCACCCTATGGCCCATATATCCACTGTGGTGTAGCGGTTAGAGTGTTGGACTAGGATTCAGATCCCCACTCTGCCATGGTAGCTCACTGGGTGGCCTTAGGCCACTCATATACTTTCAGCCTAGCCTACCTCACAGGGTTACTGTGAGGATAAAATGGAGAAGAGAATACAGTTGTAAGTCACATTACGCCCCCCAATTTGAAGAAAAGTGGGGTATAAATGAAATTTAAATTGCTTTGGGATAAGAGTTCACAGTAGCTCTCATTTTCAAACCAAGTCTTGGGGAAATAAGTGGCAGCTTTTGAGGGCAGACTGTACAGAATCACACTCCCTTCCCAAACTCCATTCTCCCCAGGCCTCACCTGGAGTTGTCTGGTGACTGGAGGGAGTGCAGAGGGCAGAGACATGGGTGGGGGGGTGCCATCAGCAACTCCAGGGTGACACTGGAACTGATATCATGTCTTTCTAAGAATGACCAGACATTCTATGGTAAAACCACGGCATTTCCAGTAATTCCTAGAAAGGACCGATGTCACATTTTGGTTTTCCCTGGAAATGTTGTCATGCTGTCAGCATGCTTTACAGCATGCACACGAATTAGAGGTTGCTGTTTCACCACTATTGATGTGTTTACAATGCAAACATTTCAAAGAAATAGATAAACAATGCAGAGCTGGCACCCTCTGCCTATGAACCAATAGCGTTCTCAAGGCATCTTGTAATAATCTAAAACACACAAAAAAACCCAAATAAGCAATACTAACAAAACTGTTAATTAGTAAAACAACAAAAAGAGGGGGAAAAACAGCAGCAACATTAATTGCTGTTAGTGATTATGCTAGTTGGTCCAGTCTAGAATTGGCTTATGGGTTTTCAAGAGTTTTCTCTCAGCTCAGTAGATGTTGACATATCTGGTGCTGCTGCTGCTGCTTGCAGGTGGTGGCATATCACAAAGCACTATGGGAATTGTGGTTCCCAGAACCAGGCATGGCAAAGAAACACTTGGAAGAAATCCAGTATACCCTCCCTTCCATGTCAAAATAAACACAGCCCAGGGAGGGTTTTCATTCCGTTAGGGACCAACGACCATATAAGACATTTGCCCCTGAAAAGAACGAACTGACACAAAGAAAGAAAAAAAAACACTCATTGGAACGAAGGCTGCATGGCCAGGAGGCCTGATTGTGTAAATCACAGAGATTTCATGGAGAATAAGGAGCTATCACTAAAAAAAATGTTCTAACATTTAGCCAGAACTCTATAGTTTATGATGATGCTTGAGTGTTGCCAGTGATGTGGATATCACTTCCAAATAAGGAATTGACATCATTGTGTCACAATGCCAGCAATCACCCTCCCCACCCCCAGTCCATTTCCATCCACTACCCATCCGAGTGCATCAGGAAGGGCCAGACAGGGGCAGGATATCAGTTGCCCAAGGCCGCGGTCACATGGCCCTTTAATGTGAGAGGAAGCACTGTTTCCTCCCGCACTTAAAGGGACCATCTACAATGGCCGCGGCTAGTCCCGCACTGAAGTGGGCTCAAATGCGGGTTCCTCCCACATTTTCCGACCCCGGCAAAATCGACTGTTTTCCCGGGAGTCGTGCGAGGAACCTGCATTTGAGCCATCTGGACAGCCCTCTCTCGCAATAATTGTGAGAGCAGGGCTGTCCAGATAGTCCCGTCTGCCATTCCACCACCACCCCAAAACTTACCAGGCAGCCGGTGGGGCTCGGGGAAGGGTTCCTCCCCCGGCCGCCACCGCCACCCGCCTCCTCCTCTATTGCCGCTGCCACCTGCCTCCTCTTCCACCACTGCCGCCCACCTCCTCTTCTGCCACTGCCGCCCACTTCCTCCAATGCCACAGCCTCCACTGAGAGCCTCTGCTGCTGCCAGCTTCCTTCTTGGCTGCTGCCCACTGCCGCCCACCTCCTTCTCCACCACCACGGTTGCCCGCTGCCGCTGCCTGCCGTGGCCACCGCCATTGGCGGCTGGCCTGAATTTAAGCGAAGCAGCTCCTTTAAATCCAGGAGGAGTCCCAGATTTAAAGGGCTGTGTGACCACGGCCCAAACCTGGAAACCCTGCCTTGTGCTATTTTTATAAAAATGTATATCGGAAGAACAGGGGAGCAAGAAAAATGTGATTCCCTGCCTGGACTCCTAACTGGTACTGCTCATTCTTGCCACCTCCAGACTCTACTACCACAATCCGCTGTATAGATTAGCAGAAGGAACAAGATTAGCAGAAGGAAATCAGGGGATCCAATTCATATTCTGTACCATGAAACTGGACCTCAGCAACGTCTCTATTCACTATGCATCCAGAATTCTCAGGTTGGTTAGTACATGAACCCATCCTAAGTATAAAGCGGTTAAAGTGACTGTGGAAAGGAAATGATAGTGCCAAGTTAAAATTAAGTCTAGGTGTTTCTTTGTAAAATCTTCTGTTATTGTTATTCACATACATAAAACATGCCACGTATTATGTGTAAATACTGCTGTCCTTGTGAATACATGAATAAGTCTTCATTAAAGAACGGAAGCTGCATTTTCTTCCCTTTCTCCTTCTTTCTAAACAGGCAAATAATTAAATGAATATTTAAAAAATTTAACACTGGAACTGGTGATATGCCCGCCAACAGTAGGTAGCTGAAGAAAAGATTACTCAGTGTGCAGAGAGGGGGGTTTGGTTTCTATGTTCATAAGGGTGATGATGAATAAAATATAGATTTTTAAAAAGCTTTAAAATATTTAAAAGCAAAGCTAGGGTAATTTTAACACTACTGTTCTTAAGAATGGCTTTTGGCAGAGAGAGAGAGAGAACTGATATGACACTGTTCTTATACACCAAATAAAAACAAAAAACAATGCAGGCAATATCTTGTTCTAAGATCACAGAAGATGAATGGCTTATGCTATTTGGTTCTCCAGTTCAGCTGAAAGCTGAATAGATAACACACAGCAGGCCCATTCCAAGCCCAGAACCTCCCAACCTGGATCAAGGCACCCCATGTGTTTGTCAAGGTCTCCTGCTCCTAGGCCCGGTCCTCAAATGACCAAATACAAAAGAAAACAGTGTCCCTACTCTTTTAATGGTTGTACAGAACAGGAGCCCTTGGGTGGGTAAAAAGGGGAACATCGTGGGACAGGTGCCCCCAGCCCCCCTGAGGTACCACAGAGAATAAATGTGATATTTTGTTTTTGTTTTTATGACTGTGGTGAGCTGTGTCAGGGATTCCTAAATGGTGGGAAAACACTGCTTAAAATTTATTAATTAGTCAATTAAAATAGCATTTAAAAAGACAGGGGAACAATAAATTCAATGATTCTAAAGAAGCACCTAAAAACCTGGGAAGGCAAAGGGGTAAAAAGGGGGAAATAACAACATGAAGCAAACAATTTAAACAAACAAAAGCAAAAAAAAAAAGTCTAGTAAGGTTGTGGTCACACACGGCAGAAGAAACAAGGGGGGAGCGAGGCTATTTCCTCTGGAGGAATTTGACCCGCAGTTGCACGATCACACCTCCCTTTGAAACTGTGGGCGCAGTCCATCAGTGGGTGAACACATGCAACTGTGGGTCGGGTTTTTTTGTCATGTTCCCCTCTACATTTAAATGAGGGACTGATGAACTGCACCTCTGCACCGAGGGCTCCCTATGGAGTTTGCGATGGTGCGCATAATGCTGGGGGGGGGGGGGACAATGGCATGGAGTCGGGATGGCCTGATCAGACCATCCCAATGCCATGAGAGCGTGCTGGAGCGATCAGACACAGGAAAGTCCACCCATAGCCTGTTGCAACCCATTTACTACCAAATTTTCCCCGGTGTCTTTTAACTACGCTTCTGATGCAGAGCAAAATGGGTTGCTGATGGCTGCAGGGTGCTTCCCAAATGTTGTTGTCTGATCGCGCCCTTTAAATCTGCCCAGCATTTGCACCTAAGCCAGGTCTAATTGTGCGTATGATTGCAGCCTAATTTTCTTTTAAGTCTTTGCCTGGCGCTTAAAGTTCAGCAGACTACATATCCATTGCTTTGCAAACAGCCTTGGGCTCCTTAAGTAAGAAAGGAGGCTAATAAATGTTTTAAACCAACCAGCCAGCCAACCAACCAACCAATCCATCCATTGCATTTCTGTGTGGAAAAACGTGAGTAAATGAGGTGCCACAACCCAAAGGTGTTTTTTTTTTCTCTGATGCTCACACTAACCCTGCCTGTTAGAAAGATTTCTAAAGCTCATTTAAATTGACAGGCAGTTTATGGATGTATATGATCTTACAAATATTTAGGCCTTTATAATAACCAGCACTTCAAAATGCGACCAGAAGCAAATCTGTAGTTAGTTTCAAACTTTTAAAACTAGTTTGCAAACGTGTGGCTATGTGTTTCTCTCCACTCTCTGCCTTTGGGAAGAGAAACAGAGAGTCCAGCAGAAATATGTGATTATGGGCAAATTGTTGGCCAAGCAAAGCATTCCCAGTGAGTATTATTTTCTGAAAATAACACTGTGGAGATAACAGACAAAAAAGGCCTGTGTGGGAAATCAGCAGAAAGCCACAACTTGTAATGAAAGACATAAGGTTCTTATAAGAATCTGAAGTTATGAGTATCTAAAGAAATCTCTCTATTTCTGTTCCAAGTGACTCAATAGCATATCTCCACCATTAACTCAGCTGCAAGCAGAGGATAACTATCTGGTATTATGGCCTCATTTAAAATCAATGCAGTAACCAATATTGTCTCTGAGAATCTGGGGAGAAGATAATACCAACGTGAGGGGTCCACAGCTATGCATAAATGGCAGCAATCCAATCCTTCATCAAGAAGAGTCTTTCTGTATTGACCAACTCCCAGTGGGGCAAATTTGCACCATATAGACTGTATCATTCACAGGATTAACAATGGACCACACCTAAATATTCCCATAAACTCTGACAAAAAAAAAAGCAACAACAACTAAGAGCTGTCTTTACACACACACACAAAAAAGCCAAACTGCTTGAAAGAGAAGTATTTCCGGAAGAACAGGTATTGCACATCAGTTGAGGAGATCACTTAAGATCATCTGAATTCGCCTGGTATTTGGTACTTACTTGTTAGATGCTCAAGGGATTCAGTTAGTTTATTGCAGCATTGTTTCAGATCTGCAGGCTTTGGTATTTCAGAATGAGCCATCACAATCAACAGCATAGCTTGAAGATGAGGACTTGCTAAATGGATAGAGAAGAAAACTCACTGTGTCAAAATGCAAAGATGCCAGAACTGATTTTTTTTCTACATTACTGAAATACTATAGCTATCACTCCAGTATTGTAAGAACAGACCCTCCCACTGGGTCGAAGCCCAAAAGAATGGCTTCCTCACATAACACACAAGTAGCCTGGGTTTTGGGTTTTTTTAAACTTCAGTAGAACCTTACAGACCAACAAGATTTGGGGGGCATAAGGTATTTATTATTTCAGATTTATACCCCGCCTTCCCCGCAAACGGGCTTAGGGTGGCTAAGGGCGGTATTGCGAATTAAAGCTCCCTTTGTCAGAGAGCTTTAAGAACATAAGAGAAGCCATGTAAGAAGAAGAAGAAGAAGAGAAGAAGAGATTGAATTTATACCCCGCCCTCCACTCCCCAAGGGAGTCTCAGAGCGGCTTACAAACTCCTTTTCCCTTCCCCTCCCCACAACAGACACCCTGTGAGGTAGGTGGGGCTGAGAGAGCTCTTTCCCAAGCTGTCCTTGAGGGAACAGCTGGTACAGAGCTATGGCTTGCCCAAGGTCATCCAGCCAGGTGCAAGTGGAGGAGTGGGGAATCAAACCCGGTTCTCCCAGATTAGAGTCCGCACACTTAACCACTACACCAAACTGGCTCTGGCCAATGGCCCATCCAGTTCAACACTGTGCTGCACAGTGGCCAAAATCCAGGTGCCATCAGGGCTGCAGTCACACACACTAAATAATCCATTTTCAGTCCACTTTCAGTGCAATACAATACAAAAAGCCTTTATTGGCATATATCAAGTTATCCATACAGACAATAAGCAAATATAGAAGTAACAAGGATAATTTAAACATAAGCAGTTAAACAATTTTCAGTCGGTCCTTGATTACCAAACTTAAAGACAGGGCTACTTTTTTCAGTTATTACAGGTAACAAGCTGTTAAGAAGATGGCACACCATCAGGGCATCTGGATAAAACTGAGTCTAAAAGATTAGAACGTATATCAGCATACTGGGCACAATAGAGAAAGATATGGGAAACCGAGTCAACTGATTCTAAATCACCAGCGCAGAGTCTTGCAGAGTATGTGATCTTTCTAGATCTGCCATAAATGACTGCAGATGGAATAGCATTGCACCTAGCAAGCACAAATGTTCTGCGCATTTGTGGAGCATAGGGGGGCAGATAAATAGGGTGCCCATCAGCCGGTAATTAAGGGAATTTCAGTGCACTTTCCAACTAGATTTTACTACATGAACTGGCAAAATCCAGCTGGAAAGTACATTGAAAGTGAATTTAAAGTTGATTATTTAGTGTGTGTGAACACAGCCCAGGAGGTCCACCAGCAGGGCCAGAACTTCAGGAGCCCTCCCACTGTTCCTCCCCAAGCACCAAGAATACAGAGCATCACTGCCCCAGACATAGTGTTCCACCTATACCTTGTGGCTAATAGCCACTGATGGACCTCTGCTCCATATGTTTAATAAGAACTCTTAAAAACTCACATCCCAAAAATCTCACTGGTCTCTAAGCTGCTGCTGGGCTCAAATCTAGCTCTTCTACCACAGAAAAACACTGCAAACCTCCTGAAACTATGAACAGCCGATGGAGATTGCTGAAACGAAACTACTAAGTGATGGTCACAAACATAGCAGGGCATTTTTAAAGTTTTCAATACATCCAGGGGTCCGTTGGAGCAGGAGCACACAGGAGCACAGCTCCGGGAGTGAGGAGCCCAGGGGGCGGGCACATGACCAAGCCCCGCCCCCTCCTCGGCTTCCCCAAGCAGTGCAGAGGCGCAGTGCCCCAGGGAAAGCCCTGCTAGGGTCTTTGTTGTTTTTAATGTTTTGTTTTAATATTGATAATTTTGTCATTGTTCCTTTTATGACTGTGTGCTGCTTTTCCAGAGACTTGCTCCAGGTGGCATATAAATTTTCTAAGTATACCATTTTTTATCTGGGTACACGGCACATAAGTACTGGAGAAATTTCACCAACCCTTCAGCAGCTTCCACCCCATCAGTTTGGTGTTATGGTTAGGAGTTGTACTCTAATCTGGGAGAATCGGGTTTGATTCCCCACTCCTCCACATGCAGCTGCTGGTGTGACCTTGGGCCAGTCACAAGTTCTCTCAGAGCTGTTCTCTCATGAGCAGTTCTCAAAAGACCTCTCTCAGCCCCACCTACTTCACAGGGTGTCTTGTTGTGGGGAGGGGAAGGGAAAGGGATGGGTGGTGCACATGTCCTGGGTATCTCAAGTCTACTTGAAACCTGGTGGTTTCAAGGGAGCAGGAAGAGAATGAGGGTGTATTCTTTATGCTTATTTTTATTGCACAAAGTATTGGATGTGGAAGGGAATGGAGGAAGAGCAGATCAGTTTCACTCACCTCTGGAGGGGAGCCTGAGGGGTGGGTGTTGCCTTCTGACACACTTCTGGTATGTTAGGGGGTGTGACATATGCAAATGAGTTATGCAAATGAGTTATGCTAATGAGGTCCTGCACCTCTTTTTCTACAAAATGACCCCTGAATACATCCATGAAGAAATGGTCTATTGTTTTTCAGTCAATGATAGCTACAAAACCAATTCCATTTTGCAGGAGCAGTATCGGATTGTGAGGTTTAATAACACTGAATATATCTTTCCATCACAGTCTGCTGATGAACCACAAGAAGAAATCTTTCTCTACACTGGGGAGGGGCTGTGGCTCAGTGGAAGAAGAGGAGGAGGAGGAGGAGGAAGAAGAAAAGAGATTGGATTTATACCTCGCCCTTCACTCAGAGTCTCAGGGCAGCTTACAAACTCCTTTCCCTTCCCCTCTCCACAACAGACACCCTGTGAGGTAGGTGGGGCTGAGAGAGCTCTGACAGGAACTGCTCTTTCAAGGACAGCTCTGACAGAACTATGGCTTGCCCAAGGTCACACCAGCAGCTGCAAGTGGAGGAGTGGGGATTCAAACCTGGTTCTCCCAGATCCATGCACTTAACCACTACGCCAAACTGGCATCTGCTTGGCATATAGAAGGTCCCAACTTCAATCCCTGGCATCTCCCATTAAAAGGTGACGTGGAAGACCTCTCCCTACAACCTTGGAGAACCACTACCAGTCTGAGTAGACAATACCAACTCCGATGGACCAGTTGTCTGATTCAATATAAAGCAGCTTCATGGGTTCATGCTGCTGGTGAAGAGAATGTTGAACTAGATGCGCCAGTAGGCCCACCCATTATAACACTTAAGCTCTTGTGGTATATGTCTAAGGAATAGATAGGTTATACCTATGGTGTGCCAGTTTGCCTTAATTATTGGATGGGACTCAAGCTTGCAGTGTATGTTCCACAAAAAAACAGTGAAAGGGGTTATGTGAGTTGTGCTTTTTCTCCCTGGACTTCGAGGTCACACTGAATAAGTAATGTTGCATGGGGGTCATGTTCCTCCTGTCCGAACAGAAAGAGAACTTGCACACATCCCTCATGCATAAAATTCAGAAGTGTGTTGAAAAGGAAGCCTATCACCATCACATTCTCTTCCATCCTTTCTGTGGCAATGGACCTCATAACCATCTGCATTTGCTAACCATGCTGTCTGTTGGCTTTGACACTCATTAAAAGCTTGATCAGTTATCGATGCAAAAAGCCGTTCTATGGACTAAGCATCGGCATGCAGACTCTAATTTCCAAGCAGTGTCACTCGGCATGCTAAAGATTCTCGGCAGTGAACCTTCTTCTTTCATTATGTAACACCCTTGCCGTGCAGTCATACATTTCAATAACATGCATGCATATCACACAATCCCCCCCAAAAAGGGTCTGTCCCTTGAAAGTTCAATGTGACATTTACAGTATATGCTCACAAAACCAGGAGAAATCTTTTCATCTTTGCACTAAGAAGAGACACTGTCATTCTCTTTATCCTTTCCCCCCCAAAAGGAAAACACTTAACACCGCAGAGAAGAAAAGCTTCGGCACAAACAAAAGCACCGTGTAGCGACAGAAAAAGACCTTGAATTCTTTCAGCACTTTCTTCAGTCCTTACACATTCCCGTGAACATTAATGAGCATAGTCGCCTGCAAAAGTAAGTTTTTCAACACTCTCTTCTGAGTATATGCTTGTTAAACGATGTGAACTTGGTGTGTACTTCAAAGTGATGTGCAATCCCATATATAAAAGCGCCAAATGTGGAGGGCAACTCTACTTATGTTGCTTTCCAGTACAGTAACTGGTGCAGAGCAGTGTTCCCTCTAAGTTGAGTTACTGTGAGACAACTCACAGTTTTTTAGCCTCCGGCTCACACATCTTTGTTTCAGCTCAGGAAGGATGGCTCCAGAGCAAACTAATTTATGCAGTAGCCAAAGCGCTTGCTCACAACTTTAATGCCAGCAGCTCACAAAGTAGAAGTTTGCTCACAAGACTCCACAGCTTAGAGGGAGCATTGGTGCAGAGTGAACACTCTGTAGTTCAGACTGAAAGTGCTCATGCTTTCCGAGCATCCCTGTGGGGGAGAGGCATAATCACCATGAGGGACTGCTATTTAAATCGAGGATCACATGCTTGCAGGTCAACATCTTCTCTCACCCCTCAATCTTGTTTGCCTTCCAAAAAGCAGGACATGTCGTTTGGCTTTTAGACACAAGCTCCCCTGAAACACAGAATTATGGAGATTATGAAGCACCTGGATCTTTTCATACCTAGTCAGACCATTGGTCCAGCTAAGTCAGTACTGCCTATTCTAATTGGCAGTCCTCCGAGATCTCAGGTGGAACAAGTTATTTCCCAGCACCTGCTACCTGAGCTCTTTCAACTGAAGATCCTGGGGAATGAATCTGGGACCTTCTGCATGCAGGGCATGTCCTAGCCCAATGAGTGACATCCCTCCTGGACCACAGTCTACTCCACCACTCTAATGAGAGGAACAACATGGAATGACAATATCCCTTCTGTCCGGGTTCTCAGGGCCCCTCTTGAGTGAATGCAGTAACTAGATCATCGCATTAACAAATAATAACTGGAGCTGAGTAAATTTTATTTGTCCCCCAAGGGGGGGAAAGATGCATGTAGAACTACACAATATCTCATTTTCCTGGATGAGAGCTTGCCAAATATTGGCATGTATTTATCTTCAGATAAAATATCACTCACGGTAATTGTGTAAAATGTAACCAAATATAATTAACATCAGTCTTGCAAAAACTTAAAATATACAGCTTTAATTATACATAGCAGACACAGTGTTGGGGAGATAATTAGGGGTGTATGCAAATCGCTGTGTATTTGGTGCATATACACCAACACAATGCGTAGCTGAAGGGCAGATCCTAGTTATACAGTTAAATTGAACGTGGCATCAGGATGGGGCCATGGCAGAATGAAGCCGGAGATTCCACAGAAACCCAAATCAACTTAATGCCATCTTAGTTTTTTGGGGGGAAAGGAATGGTGCAGGTGGATTGAAACTATGTCAGTCTTAACTAATCACGACACAAATGGTATGTAATAGGTACCTGTGATGGTCACATCAAGTTCTACAAGACAGTCACAAAAGTTGGGGAAAAACTGTTCATATCCCAGGTTCAACCAGAATGGGATTAATGCACAAGTTAAATACACTACAGTTTAGGGCCTCAGATGACAAAGGCCTGTTAAACACACACATGCACACACACACATCACTGAAAATTACTGATATTTTGGGGAGATGCTGTGGGGCCTCTGAAACTAGACATAGATTTAGGGCTTCAACATGTTTTAATCCAGCTATGGGTAAAAAAAATAAATCACCATTTGAGTATGGGACAGGAACATACCAAAGTACATCCTGCCTAGAGTTCTCTGAAGGCCAGTGCAGTGCAGTGGTTAAGAGTGATGACCTCTGATCTGGAGAACAGGGTTTGATTGCCTACTCCTTCACACGAAGCCTGCTGGGTGACCTTGGGCCAGTCACAGTTCTCTCACAACTCTCTCAGCTCCACCTACCTCATGAAGTGCCTGTTGTGGGGAGAAAGGAGACTGTAAGTTGCTTTGAGACTCCTTAGGGTAGAGAAAAGTGGAGTAGAAAAACTAACTCCTCCTTCTCCTCTTCCTCTTTCCAACACCAGCTGGCCAATTTCAGTTCAGATGGCTTTCAAATCTATGGATCTATCTGCAGCTTTTGGTACAGTAGATCACATCATGGTAACGTCGCGACTAGACTACTGTAATGCACTCTACGTAGGTCTCTCTTTGAAATTAGCTTGGAGATTCCAGTTGGTGCAGAATGGTTATTATCTGGAACTGCACAGAACACGCATATTACACCCACTCTGCAATGGCTCCACTGGTTGCCCATCAATTACTGGGCTCAGTTAAAGGTATTGGCCATCACATACAAAGACCTTCATGGCTTTGTGGAACCTCATATCTGTAGCATCCCCTCTGTCTCTCTATGCTCCACCATGACCACTTTGCTCATCTGAACAGGGCCCTCTGCAGCTGCAACCCTGCAAATGAGCAAGATCAACAGATGTGTGTACATATGCATTCTCGGTTGTGGCCCCATCTTATGGAATGGCCTGCCTGATGAAGTCAGGAAGTCTCATACCCTTCTGGTTTCCCCACAACCTATGCAAAACTGAGTTACTCAGGCGGTTTTTTTTACACAGGCTTCATTTAATACAAACAATTAATTCATTAATTATCATATGGCAGAGTGTATAGTATAGCCAGGAGATCCTAAGATTGTATGGTAGCCAGAAGTTCTAGCTCTTTTTAGCATTATGCACCACTAGGTGGTGAGCTAGACTTGTTTTTAAGACACGAGACATTTCAGAGGTGGTTTGCCATTGCCTGCCTCTGAGTCACGACCTTGGTATTCCTTAGGTGTCACCCATCCGTATACTAGTCAAGACCGACCCTGTTTAGTGTCTAAGATCTGATGAGATCAGGCTAGCCTGGGTAACCTGGATCAGGGATATTTAACAAAATGAGTCAGAAAGATGCTTTGGTGAAAGTGTAGGGTCTGCAGAGTACACTATTGTGTATAGTACACACTATCTGATGTAAGTATGGTCTTACAGTGTACTTTTTGCATTGTTTAACATGCCTTATTAATGCTTATGCCTTGTTTCAGCTCCCTTTTCAAATTCTGCTTGTTTTTAGATTTCTGCAATCTAGACTTTATTCCTTTGTCTATCAGATGACCCATTGTGTTGATTGTATTTGATCTACACTGTGCAATCCACTTTGAGGGTTAGTGAAAAAGGCAAACAATAAGCAAACAAACAAATTAGTAACATTAAATTAAATGCAGTTGGTGTGGCTCTCTGCTTCACTTAAAAAGGTTAGTATGGGGAGATCAAACTAGGCTCTGAAAACATAATATTGGCTTTTAAACCACAGCGAGGCTAAATTCAGACATCATGCAATGCCTGGTTTATTTTAAATATGGTTAGTTAGTAAAATCAGGATTCAGCTCACAGATGAGCATTCAAATCCTGGTTTCCCATGACAAATGATGGCTTTGTCACCTTTTTCTTTTCCCTGCACCCTTTGTAGCTGCTCCCCCCAGCCTGCATTGTAGTCAGGGTGGTTCTGGGAAACAAGTAGGCCTCCTAGGATGTGGAACTACCAGCTCCCCAAATTACCTCCCCATAAAGGACTGAGCAGCAGGACAAAAAATGGCCTCCACATTGTGATGCTCTAGGAATTTATCCCAGTCTCTGTGGTAAAGACCATAGAGAATAGGGGAAGAAGGCAAAAGTGTCACCTGGAAGTAACATTACATCCTCCTCAAACTCCACCCTTCCTAGACAGCACTCCCCAAAGCTTCCAGCATTTGCCAAGGCAGTGTCGGGTACCTGATAAAGAATCCAGGATTATACCAGGATGCCTATATTCATAGGTCACCTGACACCTTAAATAAGACCAACTATGGTTAATGAACCAACTTCATACAAAGGTTTCAGATCCCAATTTAACATATCCTAACTAACCATAGTTAATGGAGTGGCTCAGATTCAGAGAATCAGATTAACCATCGTTAGTTTAATTGAACTGTGCTTTTTTTGTTTGATATCTGAACCAGCTCTTTGTCTTAATGGTGATTTACCATGAGATGTGAGTAGAGACAGCCTAGGTTAACCTTGGCTAGTTCCCTCAAGTTGTCCTTGTGTGTTTCCCTGGCTACAGAAACGCCTGACCACTGGTGGCTGGAAATCAAATCCTCTCTAGCCTTTCACTGCTCTGACTTGATCACAGTCTTTCTGATTTATGAAAACAGCATTTGTTGAGGCACATACATCCAAACCGTATGACATTTGATATCAAGAAGCAAAGTTAAAATACTTATTCAAAGATGTATTTTCTGGCAAAATCCCCCCTAAACAACAACAGCAAAAAGGAAATCCAAAAAACAGAGGAATAGAAAGCCAGTGCATTGGCTTGGCTGGTTGCCACAGAGACTACACTCTGCAAGCTGGAAACACAGTCCAGAGTCAAGGTAAATAACAAAGCCAAAGGTCAGGTAGCCAGGAAATCAATTCAAGCTTGCTGGAAGGGCGGGGTAAAAGTCTAATAAAATAAAATAAAATAAAGGTTGCATGTTTCAAGAACAAGGAGCGGCTGCTACACACAAAGAAGCAAGTCTGAATATGCAAAGTTGCTGCCACACTGAAGCAGGTGCAATGAGTGTTTTTGAGCAGGTCCTCCCTTCCCTGGGAGTTCAGTCTGCAAAGGCTTGCAGCTCCTCCTGTTACCTTTGCAGGAGCTGCAGTCTGGCACTCCTTCTTCGCTCCTGCAAAGTCAGCCTCTGGCGTGCCCTCCATCTGGGGCACTCAGGAGAACTAGGTAGGGAGTCTAGCCTCAGGGTGTCTGCAACTGGGGGTGCTGGGCCAGGCTCAGAATTGGTCTTTCCTTCTGGCTGCACCTCCTGTGCAGCTGCTGGGGACTCTTCCTCCTCTGGTACTGTTCAGGGTTCTTCTTCCAGACTGACTCCCAGTATTGCCCTGGCATTACCCACCCTGGGATCGTGACAGTTCTTATTCATACGCACAAGTTGTGATCACACATATGGGGTGCCTTGTGGGGAAGCTCCTAGTTCATGTGAACATAACGTTTGCACAGGCCTTATGATGGAATGGAAATGTGGGATTTATTTGTCCCTACTAGCAACCATATTATCATCTGAGGGTCAGATTCACACTGTGCTCTCTTTTTTTTCTGAAAGGCATAAGATCTTCTTCTTCTTCTTTTTGCTGTGGCAACAACATCCAATTACTGGTGCGCATCCCATTAAAATAAAGGGTGGGATATAACACAACTCTCATAAGAAAGTTGACATTCCAGTAATCGTACATGCAATCACATTAAGGTTGCTGTTTTGCAGCGCTTTATCAATGAGTGCATGTGAACTGGTGAACTGGTAGTGCTGAGACAGTACTGACAGCATCTTAAACCCTGAAAACTACACTAAATTCAATTGTGTTAAAATGGGATTAAAGAGGAATGGAACACAGCACAGCAACGATATTTTTTTAAAAAACCCAGAGGAATAGAACAGAAATCTGCTCTCAGTTCATTAAGAATATGGTAATCTAAGTCATAGAACACGGCTTTTGCTACTTTCCACAAGCCCACACTTGATTGCCAGGGGCTTGGCAGGAAAATTACGATTTTTAGTGAATGCATGCAAGATTAGCTGAACTACAGACATACGGAAAAGAGGACTGTGTGGGGGAATCACTTTGCACAGTTAACCTTTCAAAGACTGGTTACTTTAGGGAGGCCAGGGATGTCACTGCAGTGGCAGGAATAACATTTAAAAAGCCACTAGCAACCTGTGTTTCAAGATGTCACTTCCAGGGGAAACTTGGAAGTGACATCCGGTAGCTCTAAGTATTGCCAGAATCTCAATGCTTTTGCCCTAGAGTTTCCAGCGATTCCTAGAGCTACCTGATGTCACTTCCGGGTTTTCCCATTAGTGGCATCATGGGACATGTGCTACTGTGTCCATCATAGGCGCATTCCCTTGGCTTCCACCAGTTGCCAGGCACAGCCTGGCAACCCTAGGTTATCTCCATTCCTGGCCATTCCTATCTTTTGTCAGAAACGCTATCCTTGGCCAATATACAGCTGCGAGGGGATAATTTCATTTGGGGATGATCAGTCTCCGTGCATGTGTCCATGTTCGCATGGGTGCAATCATTTCTACTTATATAGAAATGCAGACGTACATCTGAAGAACAGCATGAGATTCCCCCCACAAAAAACAAGTCATTAGAAAAAGGACCATTTTGAATAAAAATTCTCCCATAAGTTATTTCTCTCTAATCTTCTAGCATCATTACGATAACAAATTTCTTTTGAATTTTAAAATATTATTTGAGTGCGTGCGCGCGTGCGCGCGTAAGTGCAGAACAAAGAAACAACCACTGAAGAACAGCAGTGACTGTCAAGACTGCACAATGTGCCTCTGGCAAGGGATGCATTTATGCAACTTCCACTGATATATCAACATATTGGTTTGGAGACTTTTGCTTTCAGAGCAAATATTTCCCTGTCACAAATAATGCACCCTCAAGCCAAGGTATATTCATGGCTTCATTATTAACATTTTGGTTACTGATTAACAATCCCACCTTTATGGTGGCAATTTCCAACTGTGCACATCCAAATAGTCAAAACAAGTTTCACTTCGACAGAGCAGCATGCCAAATAAACACACATTATCATTCCTGGTCAGATCTGGAAGAGCACTTTCTTGAGGTGTTATGAAATTGTTTCTTTCAATCAGAATACATTTTAAGCACCCCTGATTTCATAACCTAAGACATGGTGCACCTTAAATGGAAATTCTTCCTGGGGGAGCAATACTGGAGGGGGGGATGTAGGATCACAGCTCCTTTCAAAGGAAGGCCAAGGGGTCATGGAGAAATGTATATGGGTGCAGGGGGTCATGACATCCCTAATGATCAGTTCAAAGAACAACAGCAGCTTCAGTGAAGGGGAAGCTGGTATTTCCCAGTTTGGCAGGAGACCAAGGACTGAATCCATGTGCCACTGCTCAAAGATGTCAAACAAATGAATTCTTTGTTTGAACGGCAGGACAATAGAAAAGTTGGCTGGCATTTTAGAAAGCTATCATGACCCAACGCCAAATTGAGTCAGTATAAAATAATAGGGCTGAACCTGAAGTTTGAACTCAATTATTTTTGGGGGGTATTAAAAGGGGGATTGGGGAGGATAAAGTTTAAAAAGTTCTTCAAAACTCTTCCCTGGCACTTATCCCTTTTGTGCAGTTTTGGACACTAATGAGTGAGCTGATGAACTATGCCATTTTTTAAAAAATCCTTATTTTGTATTTTTTGTTTGTTTAAGGAAAATGTTAGCATTGTTATTGGAAAGGGTGTGTGTTTGTGTGTGTTTCTTTTTCTGAAATTCACTTCTTATTAGATATATAGTCATTGATTCCTGCTATCCTCTTTTCCCCTCTTTTAAAAGAGGAATCTCTCTTTCATGTCTCTTTCATTTCTCTTTTTAGAGAAATCAATGCACCCTGCGGGAACTTTAGCCCTCGCAGTTGTTTCATGTTGAACACCACAAGCTGATAGGGCTGCATGAGGATAAGGAAAGTTTGGAAAGACATTGCCGTCCTCTGAGCATCTAGCGAGTGAAATTCTGAAATCGTGCATAGCTTCCCTTCTTGCCTTTTCTTTCTACAGATTTCTCTTTGATCAAAAGAACCAATTAGAAACAGATTCCAAATTCCTAAAAAAAAGAAGAAAAGAAAAGTAATGGAGGAATTAAGAGAACAACTCTTCACAACATTACAATATATGTCAATAAGATTTGAGTCTGCAAACTGGCTTGGTTTGTGCTGCTACTCAGAAGCAGTGTCCCCTCTGGACTGAGTTAATGTGAGCTAGCTCACAGGTTTTTTTAGCCTCCGGCTCACACATTTTTGTCTTCGCTCAGGAAGGAGGGCTCCAGAGCAAACTAACTGATGCAGTAGCCAAATCGCTCGCTCACAACTTTAATGCCAGTTGCTCACACAGTAGGATTTTTGCTCACAGGACTCCATAGCGTAGAGGGAGCATTGCTCAGAAGGTGCCGGCATGGGGGAAATGGCTGCTCTTCTTTTCAGGGGGAGCTCGCCTCTCCCAAATAATCACCAATAGAGGTGTGGCACAGTTCCAAAGTGTGTAAGGTTTGGTCATGAAAAATGCCTTTTTAATTCAGTTCAGCTTTAATAGTTACTGCTGAGTTTCAGACGAGGCCTGTGTACCTAAATTCCAGCTGTTCTCAGAAAAGGTAGAGTGGAAAAACTTTTCAGAGTTATGGGTCATCCTCTGAGACAGTAATTGGAAAAACCTAATAGGACAGAAATCATGATCGTGAAAAGAGCAAATGGACTCTTCTTGAAACACGGTGGTTCTTTGAAGAGATTTTTAAACACTAAACAGGGCTAGTAGTATTAATGCTGCTGAATTTTACCTCTCAACAGGAGTCTTTTTTTTAAAGGCAGTATTTCTCTCCCAAGATCATAAAGATCTAAAAAAAGTGTATGCTTCAATTCTGGAATTAATTTTAGAAATTCTCCTTAAAACTGGAATTAAAAGAGAAGAGAATTTACTGAAAAGTGAAGGTTTGGAATAATGGGGAAGGGTAACAGAAAATCCCTTCATCTCTAACTTTGTAAGAATTTTCTGTGGATAATAGGGTCGTCAGGTCCGTCAGAAACACCAACGGAGGGGGGGGGGGATGAGGGGAATGTTCCGAGAGCCAGAAGCAGGGCTATTTTGGGGCAGGAACGCACAGGAACGGAGTTCCGGCTGGCTCCTGAGTTGGCCACACCCAGCAGGAACTCATTAGCATAACAGGCCACACCCAACAGCAGAAACTTATTACAATTGGCTACATTAGGGGCATGTGGCCTAACATGCAAATTAATTCCTGCTACAAAAAAAGCCCTGGGTTTTGATAACAAACAAGGTAAACAGAATAAGAAGCAAAAGGTGGGTATGGCTGGATGATCACTCTTCTGGTAACATGGGGGTGTGGCCTAATATGCTAACGAGTTTCTGCTGTTGGGTGTGGCCTATTATGCTAATGAGTTCCTGTTGGGCTTTTTCTACAAAAAAAGCCCTGGCCAGAAGCATTGTCACACAACATTTCTACATCATCTGGAAATGATGTAAGGATGTTGCTGATGTCAGGGGTGATGCTCTGGTTTTTGGTCAAAACTCTAAGGTAAAATCAGCCTCAAACCACAGAATTTTGCCCCAAAACCAGAGCACCCCCCCCCCGATGTCACCAACATTGCATTTATTTCCAGTGATGTTGCTGTTGGGGGTGGGGTTTTCTCTTGTCTGCCAACTGGCTGGAGGCTGGCAGGGGCCCACAAAACCCGGGAACCCCCACCCCCAACTGGGGAATGGCAACCCTAGTGTAGGCTTGCCAACTCCAGGCTGTGAAAGACCTGGAGATCTGAGGGGTGGAGCCTGATGAGGGCAGGGTTTGAGGAGAGGAGGGACTTCCATGGGGTATAATGCTATAGAGACTACCTTCCAAAGGGACCATTTTCTCCAGGGGAACTGATCTCTGTTACCTGGAGATTGGTTGTAATCCCAGGTGGTCTTCAGCTACCATCTGGAGGCTGGCAACCCTACAATAAGGACTTGATACATTATTTAATCAAGGGACTGCTTTGTTCAAAACTGGCCATGATAAAGGACAACAACAACAGAAACATTATTTAATGAAATCATGCTTTTCTGCCCATTTGTCTAACACTGGGCTGACTTGAATCAGTCTTGGCTGCTACCATGAATAATCAATGGGTAATCATGCAAAGTTACAGTATGTTTGCGATTTAAGTTCCATTCAGGCAAGCTATCTGTGCCTTTGTGTATCTGGTACCATCCAAGCAAATGTGATTTATACTGTAAAGCGAACAGGGTCCCCCCCCCTCCCCCAAAAAAGAAAAAAGATCAGAGCAGAAGAAGAGGAAATTAATACCATAAAGCTGTCATGAAGCATTTTAATCAAAATGGCAGCTCGGCAAGTCTAAACATTTTCTGATGGCTAAAGAGTACGCCTTTGTGAATCTTAGTCACACAGATTTTAACTTTCAAATGATACAAACAATCCCAAGGCTTTCCTTGTTCGTTTTCTTTGTGAACTTAGTCAATATGAAATTGGTTTTGATGTCTGGAAATTCACCAGAAGATGGGGTTTTAGGGCCAAGCCTTACAATGCGTGGAAGAGGAATGCAATGATAGCCAAAATAAAAAACAAATATCTCAAAAGGGGAAACACTGCAGATGAGAAAAGGCAAGGGGAGAGGGTGTGCACACCATTCCTCTGTTAGCAGTTCCCCCCCAAAACTTCCCCCGGTGTCTTTTATCCTTTATTCATGTCCCCAATCTTGTAGGGAGAATTCTTGAGTGCAGCATTCTGCCGGGGGGGGGGGGGGGGTCGAACCTGGCATGATGTTTGTCAGCTGTTCTCCATAGAGATTGGCAACCATTTACCAGCTGCCAGTCCCCACAGAGAATTCCCTCTAAAAGTCCTGTGGGGGCCTGGTTCTGGTCAGGACTGTGGCACAGAAGGAGGGGGCTTCTGCCTCCCCCATATCATTTTCCCAATCCAAAACAGCTTCAGGGGGTTACTTGTCTTACCAAGAAGCTGCACATGCACTGGTACCTGTACATGCAGCTACCTGATGGGGCAAATAACATCTTCCTGATGCCATTTTGTGTGGGGAAATGGTGGGGTGGGGGGAGGCAGGAGCTCCCTCTCCCATCACATCACAGTCCCCCTCTAGGGCTGCCAGTCTCCAGGTGGGGCCTGGGGATCCCCTGCTTTTACAACTGATCCCCAGCTGACAGAGATCAGCTCCCCTGGAGAAAATGGCTGCCTGGAAGGGTGGACTCTATGGCATTGTACCATGCTGAGGCCCCTCCCCTCCCCAAACTCCGCCCTCTCCTGGCTCCACCCCCAAAGTCCCCAGGTATTTTCCAAGCAAGACTTGGCAACCCTATCCCCCTCCCATCACATAGAATTGGGGCCTTGTAGCATTTTTTGAGGGAGTTCTCCATGGGGAATGACAGCCAGCTTTTGGCTGCTGGTCCCCCTGGAGAATATGGGACAAATGTTACATCTAGTCCAGCCCTTAGGAGAAGCTGCTGTAGCCATTTTTGTTTATTTCTTAAACTACATGTTGTCCTTCCTGTTGGTCTCTGTCTGCCTCATTTCCCCTTTATGTCATCTTTGTGCCACTTACATGCACATGCCATTTCAACATCACTTCCATACTATTTATACTCAGGTGAAGCACAAATACTGTTAAAATGTGAACAGTTTTGTGGACAAATTCAGCACAAGGAAACAAACAGACATTGTGAAAAGAAAGACTCACAGGTAAGGCTGATGCAAGGTGACTGAAAGAACTGAGGGAGACAGGATTCTGAGGAGAGTTGGCCATCCTGTAGGCCCATGGAGATGGAAAAGTTATATGCATTTGTTCATTTGGAAAAGTGACACATGAAGTTATATGATTTGTTCATTTGGAAAAGTTTTATGATTTGTTCACAATGATTGGGTCGGGCCTTTCCCAACAAGTGATATTTGCTTCTCTGCCTCAGGAAAACTGGTATGTAAAACATACTTTATAAAAAATGCTCCCCACTCCTCCACTTGCACCTGGCTGGATGACCTTGGGCAAGCCATAGCTCTGTACCAGCTGTTCCCTCAAGGACAGCTTGGGAAAGAGCTCTCTCAGCCCCACCTACCTCACAGGGTGTCTGTTGTGGGGAGGGGAAGGGAAAAGGAGTTTGTAAACCGCTCTGAGACTCCCTTGGGGAGTGGAGGGCGGGGTATAAATCCAATCTCTTCTTCTTCTTCTTCTTCTTCTTGTTTCTGTCTAGCAATCTTCCTTCCATTTCCAGCTTTGTTATTCTTTATATCTGGGAACCAGATACTCTCACTTGACTAATGCTGACCTTTTCAAGCGAATAGCATTTACCAACAACAAGTTATCAGACGCTGTCTGTCATGCGATAAACAGCATTTGGACTAGACAGAGACTGTCTCATAGTTGCCTCTTTTAATAGCTTCTGTTTTAACAGAATTTTTGTGTTTAACAACAGCATCCATCTCGAGCCCAAGAGAACTTAACCAGGATTTCCTCAAAGAGAAGTCTGAATACGGTGAAGGATAACTTGACTAGTATGGTTGCCAGCCTCCAGGTGGGGCCTGGGGATCTCCCGCTTTTACAACTGATCTCCAGCTAACAGAGCTCAGCTCCCTTGGAGAAAATGGCTGCTTTGAAGGGTGGACTCTATGGCATTGTACCATGCTGAGGCCTCTCCCCTCCCCAAACCCTGCCCTCTCCTGAATCCACCCCCAAAGTATTCAGGTATTTTCAAACCCAGACCTGGCAACTCTGTTGACTAGTGTCTCCTACTACTAACCCTTCCCTTCAATGTGCAACTGAGGAAGAGTTTTAGGCATGTTCTGGGCTACAGTCTCTAGCCTGGTCTCCTTAACATGTTCCATGTTTATGACATGATGGATTTAAATGGTTACTTGCCGTGAGTATTGATCATTGCAAATGTTACTCCACATTATGTGGCATAAGGGTTTTTTTTAAAATCTTTCCTGTTACAGTGGTGTTCTCCACCCTCCCTCAGAGCTCTGGTTTCTCCCGTACATTTTTTCAGAGTGAAATGTGTTTGCAAAAAAAGCCTCTGCTCGTAATCTGAACTAAGTTTTTCGCATTGGTGACTTCTTTTGCAACTGGCCCACCAAAACCCACCCAGCAAGGGCAGTGAGGTTTGGATTTTTCTTAAATTGCATCCCAGTGGAGAAACGTTTCAACGATGGAACTGCACTGAATCAAGTAGTCATTCCCACTGGGGGGAACCTTCCTCTTTGCTCTTCCATGTGAGTGTGTGTGTGCGCGCGAGCGCGTGTGTGAGCGGTCGCCTCTCTCTGCATCGCTTTTTCTCCCTCTCCAGCCTGAGGAAGCTGAGGGTCATGTCCTCCTCTCACTTTACATGACAGTGGACATAAAGAAGCCAGTGGTGCTACTCTCATGTAAGATCCTCCAGATCGTCTCGTGACCCTTCTCACGATTCTCCCCAGTAGGAAAAACCCTTCTTCTTTTTGATGCATTTTTTTAATGTTTTCAGTTTAAAAATGCCAGGGGCCAAGTGACTGAGCAAATAAATGACCTTTTGTGCTTGAGAGTTGCTGCTTGAGAGCATCCTGTGCTTTACACAAGAGTAAATGTACTGAACCCAATGGGGATACTCTCATGTAAGATGTTTGCACTTTGCCTGTGAATTCCAAGGAAGATAGGCAGAGCGAATGCGGCTGCTGAAATGCTCAAACGCTTCAGCGCACTTGCAAAAAAACCTGGGGGGGAGGCAGAACAGACAAAATTGTGAGGGGAAGTCTTAACTGATCCTACTGATAGTGCAGTCATCAGAAGCTAAACAACAGGGGGGGTAACACAAAAGGCAGCTGCAGTCTGAAAAACGCCTTGGTGTCACATCTAAATCATCACTGTTACTCTACTCTTAGAAATGTCTGATTAAGAGAAATGAATTTACAGTAAGCAGAAGGACCCAGGTTCAGTTCTCAGCACCTCTGGTTAAAAGGATCAAGTATGGATGTGAAAGACCTCTGCCTGAGACCCTGGAAAGCTCCTGCCACAACAAGGATCTGACTCAGGACAAGGCAGCTTTATGCATGCTCAGGTTAGGTTGAGACTGGGCCAAGGTCACTCATATCCCCAAACCTTCTCATACCATCATCAAAACACAACAATCATGGAAAGGGAAGGACAAGTTAAGTAGTGTGAGAAGGTCTAACAGGATTCTGGTAGATGTAAGTGAAGAGAGAAGCACCACAAAGCTGTGTGCACATCTGAGGCACAAACAATGGTTTGGAACCTATACTATGCTCAGTGCAGTCTGGAATTTTGTCTGAACCATGTTGAAGCGTGTACCCTGTAACACATTGCAGAATGCTCTGCAACACAGTAGAATTTGGCATCTGGCAACATGCCTTCTGAAGAAAAAAAAATACCCTGCATCAATGATGTGGAGGACTCATGTCCATACATAAGTGCTGTCAAGTTGCAATTGATTTATGACAATAAGAGGTGGTTTTCCATTGCCTTCCTCTGCAGCATCTTCCTTGGTGATCTCCCATCCAAGTACTGGATCCTGCTTAGCTTCTGAGATCTCATGAGACCAGGCTATACCATGCCACCTTCATTCCCCAATGACTCACATATGGCCACTTTATCCTTGCTACTCCCCTTTTGCACTAGCTGAATTTTACATCCTGTAAAGGTTGTATTCTTTAGATATAGCTGCAGTGAAGCTGTCTTATTGTAAGCTGTGATAAGCCATGGAATACATTGCATTCCACTGAAAAATCCATTCTAATCATAAAGTGCAAACCAAACAGAAGAAATCAAATGCAACGTCACCTATATCTTGTGAAACTCACATCCTATATGCTGAATTTTGCACAAAAAGGCCCTCTAACAAAGCAGTGAATAATTTCCATGTGCTTTAGTATGTTATTTGTCTTTATTGCTTCTCAACTTTTTATCTTTTTCTTTGAGACTGCCTATAATTTCTTTATCTGGCCTACTGGATTCTAGTAGTCCAATCTTAAGCAAAATTACACCTTTTGAAATTTATTGATATCAGTGGGCTTAGGAGGGTGTAACTCAGGCTGCAATCATACGTGCCTTTAGAGCTAACATAGCTGTGGATGCCTGATGGAGCTAAAGGGCATGATCAGAGAGCAACATCTGGGAAATGTTCCACAGTTGTTGGCAATCCATGCTGCTCCACCACAGAAGTGGAGTTAAAAGACACCAGGGAAAGTCCAGCTCTAACTGGTTCCAATGGGCCACGGACGGACTTCCTCCTGTCTGATTGCTCAAGCATGCTCTCATGCCATCAGGTTGGTCTGATCATTCCATCCTGACTCGGTGCCGTCCCCCCCTCCTCACAGTATGCACATAACCGCATACTCCATGGGGAGCCCTCAGTGCGGAGGTGCGATTCCTCATTTATGCACATGGGAAACAAACAGGGAAAAAAAACCCAGCTCACCTGTGGTGGTGTCTGATCACACTGTGACGGGCTGAGCCCGCAGCACAAAGGGATGTTTGAACTTGCAACTGCGTGTCAAATTCCTCTGGAGGAAATAGGCTCACTTCCCCTCTGCTCCAACTGGCACGTGTGACTGCAGCCTCAGTTTAGGATTGCACAGTAAATCTAACTGCTCAGATTCTCTCTACATTTATGAGTTAGCCAGTGTGCCAAATGGTAAGGTCTGGAATATGCTGTTAGGAACATTTCTTGGGGTTGTGATGATAAGGATACTGAGCCATGAATACACAGGAATGATAAATGAATGGTTATCAGAAGCTGCTATCAGCATAATTTGTTCCACTTTTTCCAAATGACCAAAAAAGATCCATGTCCTATGACCTGCTGAAAGAAACTCTGTGGCATTCAGAACAATGGCCTTTGGCATCCACAACTAGCTATAACCTTAAATTACTGAAGGGTGATACTGACTCATTCTTTTGGAGATCTGAGAAGGCAGTAGGTGGGGGAACTTGAAATTCATGCCGAAGCATATATATTACCATCAAGGCACAGTTGACTTATAGCAGCTCCATAAGGTTTTCAAAACAAGAGATGTTCAGAAGTGGTTTGTCATTGCCGGTCTCTTTGTAGTGACCCTCAACTTCCTTGGTGGTCTCCCATCCAAACACTAGCCATGAAGTCAGGCTAGCCTGGGCTATCCAAGTCACAGCAAAATATATTGAAGACTTATTTAATTAGGAAGAGTAATACTCCATTTGAAGAAGGTATTTGCCAAATATTCATCAGTTTTATCATATGGGGTGAAATGGCTGTGTATGGGATGAATGGTATGGTGAAATTTCTTAGTGACATCGGTTTGGAGTTTGCTGGTGGACATTCATGGACATTGATTGCCCTCCTGGTGGTTACTTCAGAAAGGGATTCTTGGGCTACCTGGGCTAATCCCAGCCAATCACAGACCACATCTGGTTAGGTGATGGTATCAGAGGAAGAATTGCTTTGATTCTGAATGGAGGTTCTTTGATCTCAGCAAGGCCCTCATGTAGCCAGATCTCACTGACTACCTGACTGTGATTATCAATGGGGTAACAGTTTCTCCCCCTTTTCAGCCCATTCCTCACTGACATGGTGGTTACTTTTGCTCTTGTACATTTTTGCAAAAAAAAAAAAAATCAACACATTCCCAATTTTATTGCAAGCTCAAATACAGTAGCTGAAAATTTCTGTTTCCCAATTACTGGTATCCAAAATTTCCCTTGTTATGGATTTGTCATGTTTGAAGCAGGAAATGATAAAGTTGAAGCAGGAAATGATAAAGTGGGATCAACAACTATAAAATGCTTACAAAGAAAGGCTTCCAATCCTAGCTATCAGCTGGCATGTATTAGCTGGACATAACTCTTGGTCACTCTTCAATAATTTTCACTATTTTTTCAAAGACAGAGAGAGAGTGAAGATATGAGCATGCACCACTTGGAACCCACCAAGCCAAGCCAATCCAAATCTCACTGATTACATTGCAGTTTATGTCCCACTACCCATCAGAGCCAGAAGAACATCGTTAGAGAAGAACGTTGACAGTGCAATCCTAAACAGACTCACTTCAAATCTCATTGTCTTCAGTGGGTTTAGAAGGACGGAACTCTGTTTAGGATTGCACTGCCCATCAGTCGTGCATCCGTGCTCTTAGCACTGTTTCCAAGGAAAGACCGGACTGAGTCCACTGTTGAGTCGTGGTGGAGGGTTGGCTCTAAAGCCTTGTCAGCAGTACACTTGACCACAGACCTGTCTCTTTCCCACTTTTGTCCTCTCCTCTGCTCCTTCACTTAACCTTCATGCCCAAGAACTTCTGTACAGGCAGAAGCAATTTAACTTATATAAAGGGTAGAGCTACAACAATTTTATCTAGCTGTTGGAGCAAGAGCAGCCACGTTTATGTGTTTAAAATATTCATAAACCCACTTTTCTTCCTAGTACCTCAGGATCCAGGGTGGGCAACAACAATCTAAAAATGGATAAAATGGCCATTAAAACAGATGTACACTGTATTAAAGTCATATTAAAAACCAATCGGTGGTGGTGGAAAGCACTGTCAAGTTGCAGCTGAATTATAGCTACCCTGTAGGTTTTTCAAGGCAATAGACAAACAGAGGTGATTAGTCACTGTCGGCCTCTGCATTGCGACCCCAGCCTTCCTTGGCGGTCTCCCATCTAAGTGCTAAAGTACTAACCAGGGCTGATCCTGCTTAGCTTCTGAGACCTGCCAAGGTCAGGGCAAAGTAAAACTCACCTAGACATGCGATAACGATGTCCCCCAATGAGGATAATTTCACCAGTGCCCAGGTTTAGGATGTGCCAAAAGCTATCCAGAAGAACTTTGTCTTACATGGATTTGTTCTGTTGTAACCTTTCTTCTTCTCCATCCTCAAGAGATGTTCAAAGAATGACTGGAGGGAAACTTTGCTTTTAACAGAGCATCATCATTTGTATATCTATTTCTCTAGCATGGGCCGGTATATGGATATCTAAATCCTCGGATCGGTCCCACACTGACAGAAAGGAGATTTTTTTCTAAACTTGGGGGGGGGGGGACCTGCAGACGTGCAGAAAAATCTAAAAACTTTTTAAAAAATGCATTGGCAGATTTAAATCCCCGCCAAACAAAAATGACTTGGCATGCACAGAGTGCTTACCAGAATAAATTGGCGGTGAGTGTAACCCCTGATAAGACCTACAACCAGTGCAGCCTTTCCTGTGGGGCCCTGCCACCAACACCATGGCTCCTGACAACCAGGCCATCGATGCAGCAGCTCCAGGGGGCCCTGCAGCTGGCACAGTGGGTCCCAGGGGAGCTGTGGATAGCATGGTGGCATCCAGGGGCACTGCCACAGCTGGTGTGGCTCCTAATGAATAGGTTGTCAGTGCAGCAGTTCCTGGGGGCCTTACAGCTAATGATGCAACTCCTGACGGTCCTGCTACAGCTGCTGCAGCTCCTGTGCCGGGGAGAAGAAAGGGGGGAGTTTGAGTAGGGGTAAGGGCAAAAGAGAGGGGAGAGGTTTGCTGAGAAGGGGTGGGGTGGGGAAAAGAGTAGGGAAATTGAGAGGAGCTGGGGGAATAAAGGGGGGAGATTGAGAATGATTGGGGGAATAGAGTGGGGAGTAGGATTGCCAGCTCCCAGGTGGGAGCAATCTGCTGCCAGCCAGCTGGCTGGTGGCGGAAGCCCCACCCCAAGAGCCAAAGCCGGGCACAATGTCCTCGGTGTGATGATGTCACATGCAAGTGACATCATCAATCTGGGGACATCATGTGTGGCAACATTCCCCCACCCTCCCACTCCCAGGAAGCTCCCTCCCATCTGGACTTGCCATTCCCCCACTGGGGGTGGGGGTTTGCCCCCTTTCAGGGCCCCCGATCCACTGGCCTGGATCCAGCCAGCAGGTGAACCCCACCCCCAAAGTGCCATGTTCACACCAACATGCTTGGCGTGATGACATCACCCAGAGGTGACTTCATTGTGCAGGGCACACTGTGGGAGGATGCTCTATGTTCGAGGAAAAACTCTATGGTTTTTCCTCAAATGATGCCCTGCCCACAACGTGCCCTGTATAATGACATCACTGGACCAGAAGAATAACACCACCACCACCCCACACACAACGGCAGTCAGGAAATACCTGGCAACCCTACTCCCACCCCCTGCCGGCAGAAGAAAAGGACCTGACAACCCTAGTGGGGAGATTGTCTGATAAAGTGTGGGGGAGAAAGGAGGATGAGGGAAGAGTGATAGTTAAGAGGTGGGAGTAGAAAGAAAGGCAGGGAATACTGATGGAGACAGGAAGAGGGGGAATGATGCAAAGGTAAGTTTCTTGTGGGTCCTCCTCACTTGTATATTCTAATAATGAAGTTGGCCAAATCTGAGGAAACTTAAATTCAGTGTTTGAAGTTATGCACAGACAAGACAGATCTTTCTGTAAACCTGAAAAATGCTCCAGGTTTGCAGAAAAATCTGAAATCTAAAAACAAACCAAAACATTGGGAGGGTTTTGTGTGTTTTTTAGAAAAACCCAAATGATAAAAGGAATGACTGTAACTTTAAGGAATGGATTCCTTCCGTGACTGTTGCTAGGCAGCCACAGCATTTTTGGCTTGGTTTCTGTCACTAAAATGCAGGGGGAGGGAGCAGGGTCCTTTCCACGCCTGTTTTGGCCTTTGAGGCAGGACTTTTCGGAGCCACCTGACTTGCACGATTCATGTAGGCCTTGCTGCTTGCTGAGGTTCAACAGTAGCCACGCTACAGAAGCCACTATAGTGTTAGCAGGTAGACCTTCAGAGTAGGGCCTGCGAGACCCATGTTCCAATTCCCATATTGCTGTGGAAGCTTACTGGGTGATTTTGACCCAAAATCACCCAGTAAGCTTCCACAGCTACTGTTGAACCTCAGCAAGCAGCAAGGCCCACATGAATCATGCAAGTCAGGTGGTATTACATCGCCATGTGGCAGAAAACCCTGGCAATACTTTGACCCACAGGTCTAGACTGGGTTTTATCTCTCCTTGGACATTTTTGCAGCAGTGTAAGCACGGATAAATAGCTCTATTCATTTCTGCTTTTTAAAATTCAGCTTGACTGTGAAGACTGAAAAAATAGTACAGGGTGCTGAAATCGGATATTTTGTGCCGGTACAACAGCTAAAGGCAGGGCTTTTCCCACTCCAGAAAGCAGGGTTCTGTAAGAAAGCAGAGTTCTAAATATAAATGACTGCAGATCACAGGCTCTGTGATACTGGGCAGAGTTGCACTCTGTATTGATTTGATCTGGAAATCTAGGCAGAAGCTGGTGAGTTTTCTTTTTCCCCAGGAAGTATCCACGTTAACCACCTTTTGCCATCGGAAATTCTCCCCCTCACAGCAGTGTAGTCCACCAATCAATTTTTTTCTTTTTAAAAAAACCAAAAGCCCTTTCTCTTTTAATTCATACACATACAAAGTCCCTTCAGCAAGAACAAATTAGAGGTTAATGCTTAAAATAGTCTTGTAATTGGCGCACACACACACACACAGGGATTTAAAAAAAAGTTCCTTATGAGATAAGAATGGTCATCATAAATTTTCCACTGTATTTCATCCTTGGCCTACGGCCATATTGTCTCAGACCTGAGAGCTCATTTGAGCTGCCGGTCTCTGGCTATTATCGGTTTGAAATGGAGAACATTTAAATTGAATCTCGTGCATCGGAGGGCTTGCCCAAACCACCATTCATTCTCCTTCCAGTTGTGCTTATAACCCAACTGCCTAGTATGGCCAATTTACACATTATGGGCTACATAGGTTGAGTCTGGGATCCCCACCTCTGTCCTGTAACAGTCTGCTATGAGTTACCTGTTCAGTTCACTCATGTGTAGAGCCTGATTTGAGTCACAGCTGTGGCATACACGGAGGAGGGGGTTCAGGTAGGCTTGCCAGGCTGGCTGTTGTAGTGGGAGCAAACTCTGTTGCTCACCACTGCTTGGAGAAACAATGGGAGATTTTTTTTTTTTAAGTGATGCTGCTGATGTTGCTATGTCACTTCCAGGCAGGGTAGCTCTAGGAAACTCTATGGTAAAACTCTATGATTCTTAGAGCTACTCTTTGTCACTTCTGGGTAGCAACATCAGCATCGTGACTTGATGTTGCGTTCCCATGCTCATGCCCACAGTCCTCCTGCTCGTGGCCAGGCTCAGACTGGCAATCTCAGGTTTCAGCACACCCCCCCCCATTACCTTGTCATGAAATGCTCCAAGGGCCCCCTGGGGAAACCCACAAATGTATGCAGTACATTTTCCCAGGAAAGAAAAAAGTCGGGGGGGGGGGGAGAACTGTTCTCCAACTGTACCCCAGTCACAAGGCAAATCAGGCACTTCTTAGGGTTGCCAACTTTAGGGTGGAGCCTGGAGATCTCCCAGGATTACAGCTGACCTCCAGATGACAGATATCAATCCCTCTGGAGAAAATGGCTGCTTAGGAGGCTGGACTCCATGGCATTATACTCTGCTGAGGTCCCTCTGCCTCATGAACTCTGCCCTCCCCAAGCTCCACCCCCACAATCTCCAGGTAATTCCACATCCAGAGTTGGCAGTCCTACACTTCATTTGCAGGAACTGTGGGAAACATGCAGCGCAAGTCTGTCTGTCACACAAGACACAGGGTGGGGACTGTAAACTGAGTCTTTGTATCCCATGCTGTGTCAGTCACAGACCCAGAGCCCCAGCACTAGACACAAAGCTGCTAAGCAACCAAGCCCTGTCCCCCTCAGCTAAAGGCCACTTCTGTACATTTATGTCACGCGTTTGTCCCTATTGCTTCAGAGTCCCTGCCCCCGCCCCCCATGTGTTTTGCTCTCTCTAGGGCTGCGGTCACTTCAGTGCACTTTCCAACTGGATCTTTACTATGTGAACTGGCAAAATCCACTTGGAAAGTGCATTGAAAGTGGATTGAAAGTGGATTATTTAGTGCGTGTGACCGCAGCCTAGTAGTCCCACAGGGAGCAAAACACATGGTTTGGGGGGGGGGGGGGGGGCGCAAAGCAATAGGGACAAACAAGTGACAAAAATGACAGTGCAGAAGTGGCCAAAAAAGAAAAGCTTCCTGCATCAAAGTCTGGGAGAGTAAATGCCTACAGAAACCCCTGGAAGGTCAGAGTGATCTTTAGAGATAGCTTATTGCTTACTATGTATGTTTGCAGAGGAACTGTACCCAGGGATGCCTGGCTTCCCATTTCAGCAGGAGACTTCCTGCCCCTGCCCTTCTGTCCGTTCCTCTCACCACTCATAATGCCATACAATCCACCCTCCATAGCAGCCATTTCCTCCAGGGGAATGGAACTTTGGAGATCAGTCGTAATTCTGGGAGATCTCCAGGCCCCATCTGGAGGCTGGCAACACTAGGCTTGATCCAAACACTATTCCAGCCAGTTGCAGTCTTGTTGTTTTTGAAATCAGTCAGCCAGGTCTCTTGAGTACTGAGCCAAAGCTGCCTTATAATTTGAAGCTCCCCATGTTCCTATTTATAACTGTTTATTCCTATTTATGTTTTTGTGCTACTTCTAACACAGGGGTTCAGCGTTTCCTCCTGGAAGCCTTTCACACCACCTGTAAAGCTCCACGTGATGCATCTCCTACACCAAGCAGGTGGGCAGCACTCATGGAGCTTTCCTCCATGGGGTGGGGGGGAGCATGAATGGTAGAGATCAAAGTAGCAATTTGGGGAAAAAACAGCTGGCCAGGAGTATGTGTGAGGGAAAACAACAATGCCCCAGCTGGGTATGCTAATGGAAATGAAATATGAATATCATTGTGCATCAAAATGTACTTTACAGAATCAAATAGAAAGATCTCTCTATTGTTTTGGAATTTTAACTCTCTCTGTCTCCAACTGCTCAGATAAATCCAATCCAGCATTATACCATGGGATACAAATCTGAGAGAGAGGGGCTGAGAGAGCTGAGAGAGCTGTGGCTGACCCAAGGTCACCCAGCTGGCTTCATGTGGAGGAAGAGATTGGATTTATACCCCACCCTTCACTACCCAAAGGCATCTCAGAGCAGCTTACAAACTCCTTTCCCTTCCCCTCCCCACAACAGACACCCTGTGAGGTAGGTGGGGCTGGGAGAGCTCTGAGAGAACTGTCCTTGAGAGAACAGCTGGTACAGAGCTATGGCTTGCCCAAGGTCATCCAGCAGGTGCAAGTGGAGGAGTGGGGAATCAAACCCGGTTCTCCCAGAATAGAGCCTGTGGTCCTAACCACTATGCCAAACTGGCTCTCCCATATACTGAGTCAGACCATTGGTCAGTGTTGTCTGCTCTGGTTGGCAACTGCTTTCCAGAGTCTCAGGCAGAGGTCCTTCACGTCACCTACGACCTGATGTTTTTCACTTGGGACCTTCCGCACGCAAAACGCTTAACCACTGAGCTCTATCACTCGCTGAATTCATTCCTGGTGACCCAGTTCAATCAGGAGCAGATCTGCTGCCTGCATATATCTTGCCTTTATATTTATCATGACACTGTTTCCCCAAGGAGGAAGCCACGTTGACCTTCTCTCCTCAAGGCTATTAGGTGTGCAGTTTCAACGAGACTGAGAGTAAGATGCTATCGCCCGAAAGAGGACTTTGAAGAATGTAGCCAACATGTTGTTTTGCTTATATTGCAACTGGCTCGGTAGATACAGATTGCAGGGAGGAGGAAAAGAGGGAAGAAGGGAGTCTCATCTGATAATATTCCATTATACGTCAAAACACTCATTTCCCCCTGGACAGCTACGAATTAAAAGCTTAGAGCACCGAGCTGGTCTGCCGGGATGTTTTTTTTTGATCATGCAGCAGAATCCTTTATTACAGAACTGTCTGATGGGCCGTAATAAAACACATGATGTTTACTTAGTAGTCCGGTGTCTGCAACTCAGAATCTCCGAGTAATGACCTGGCAGCTCTCCAATTCTATTAGTTGTTATTTTCTTGCACGATACAAGGAACACCGGGAAGTCACATGAAACGCAATAAACAACCCATCGCCCTGTCTCAGATCTCTCTTGAAACGACTTAGGCAGGACTTCTCGGGTGAAATGTACTTGGGAAAGTGAAAGGGATCAGAGCTGTCCAAATGAATCTGGCTTTCTGTTTGGACTGTTTTGTTAATTCCTCATAGGTTGATTACAAGAACCCTGAAATCCTAGGCAAGGGCCATGGTTCAGTAGCAGGATCTTTGGATACAGAAGGCCAGGGTACCAAGTGCTGTGAAAGGTTACCTCACTGGCTGTATTAAACATACTGAACCTCCATTTTGGTGGAGGAGGCTGCATAGGTTTGTCAACCTCCAGCTGGAACCTGAAGAACTCTCTAAATTTCAACTGATCTCTAGATGACAGAAAACAGGCCCCCTGAAGAAAAAGCTGCTTGGGAGGGTGGTCTGTATAACATTATACCTTGCTGAGGTTCCTATCCTCCCCAAACCCTGCCCTCCCAGGGGTCTACCCCCCCCCCCCCCAATTCTCCAGGTGTTCCCAAATCCAGAGTTGACAAACTTCAGCCTGCCCCTTCCCCTCTTCTCCACTGCAATGCACTGCCAAAGTGCAGATTCTGCCTGTCTGCACTGCACTGCTTACATTAAAGGAGCACATCTAAATGCAAGCCTGGATTCTCACGCCAGGACATGGAAGAGAGAAGAAGAAGAGATTGGATTTATACCCCACCCTTCACTCGGAGTCTCAGAGTGGCTTACAAACTCCTTTCCCTTCCCCTCCCCACAACAGACACCCTGTGAGGTAGGTGGGGCTGAGAGAGCTCTTTCCCAAGCTGTCCTTGAGCAAACAGCTGGTACAGAGCTATGGCTTGCCCAAGGTCATCCAGCCAGGTGCAAGTGGAGGAATGGGGTTGTGCAGCTCATTGAAAACACTGCAATGTGGCTGGACAACATCCACATTCTAATGCACATTCAGATGCACAACGAATTTAAGCCATGATCTCTGAGCCAATAAGTGAGAGGCTCACAGAATCCTTCTATGCACTGACTTCCTTAGTTGGGTCAGGACAATAGCCTTGCCTTATATACTAATGCTCATTCTGTAGACAGTAACATGAGCCCAGTTCAGCATGATTCCTCTCCTGTAAAGAGAGGCTCCATTCACCTTCAGTAACTTCACCACAGCCAGATCTGATTGATACTGTGGCTTCATGACATCACCAAACTGCCTATGTGATTCCTGATTGGCTGGACTCACCTACCCAACAAGAACATAAGTTTCCGCCCTGACCTGGATAGCCTAGGCAAGCCCGATCTCATCAGATCTCAGAAGCTAAGCAGGGTCAACTCTGGCAAGTACTTGGATGAGAGACCTCCTTGAAATACCAGAGGTGGGAGGTGGGGGCAGGCCTTATTCAGCCACCTCTCTGAATATCCTCCAGCCCCCCAATAGTGGTCAGTCACCAGAAGTCGCCATGACTTCCAGGGGCACATACACACACATGCTCATATGTAAAATTTAAAAAAAATCCAAAAAGCACATAAATTTCCAAATTTCCAAATGATACCATGCCAGCTGCCAGGAAGATCAGTGAAGGAGGGTGAACAGGAGTGAACAGGTAAGCTTTAGGAGGCTTTGAGAGTATTTCTAACCTTTTGAAATCCCTCTTTTCGTGCCCAAAATGTTCACCCATGAACATCTGGTGCAGACCAAAGTTTCACATGCCTCGAATCCTTGAACAGGAACCAAATACATACAAGGTCTTCCCAGAGTGTAACTACTCTTAAAAGCCTTTAACGAAAATATTTCTCAAGGTAGATAAAGCTATAGTAGGCTTCAATAAGATGCCATTAGCTAATATTACAACTTTCTAAAGGTGCCCCAGAGACGTCATATTTATTTAAAGTGTATAGCAAAAGAGAGGAGACAAAAGAACAAAGGATTAAAAAAAACCCAAATCCCAGCATTCCAATATGTAACCTTTTATCTATATTATACCCAGGCTCAACTGCTTGAAATCCGTTGGGGGGCTTTTAAAGCTGCAAATGTTTCTAATGTAATGCAATTTAACCAAACACAATGGAAATCTCACTGTACAGAAATGGTGGGATGATAATGATTCAAAACAGAACAAAAAAGGGAAAACAGCACAAGATGTAAAACTGGGTCCCAAAATGCAGCAAAAGCCTAAATATTTGCATTGTGAACCTGAGAGCGTCAAGTTAGCACAAACTAGCTGTCTCCTTGGTGTGGACCCTGTAGACTTCAAATTTACAGGAATCAAATGGAAGAACCCCCAGTGCCACCCACCCTTCACAATGATACAGCTGAAACTGGTGAAGACCACGGGAAGAGCAAGCTGTATAGCTTCTGTTCTGTGCATCTATAGCACTAGCACTGACTGAATTGGAACTGGTGCTTTATATCTACAGTGCACTTTGTATGGTTGCACTTCGTATTAGCTGGTCCTTTGAAGAAGAAGAGTTGGTTTTTATACCCCACTTTTCTCTAAGGAGTCTCAGAGCGGCTTACAATCACCTTTCCCTTCCTCTCCCCACGACAGGCACCTTGTGAGGCAGGCGGGGCTGAGAGAGCTCTGAGAGAAATGAGACTTGCCCAAGGTCACTGAGCAGGCTTCATGTGGAAAAGTGGGGAATCAAACACGGTTCTCCAGATTAGAGACCACTGCTCTTAACTACCACACCACACTGGCTCTCCCACTTACCCCACTTTTTCAGCCCAAACTGGATTCTAAAAGCAGGAAACAAAACCCAATACAAATTACAACCGAAATTGAATACAAAATGTTTCTTGGGGAGGGAATTCTCAGCAGAGCTGCATTAAGGCACATTAGACAGGTACCAGGCTGCCTCCCCCCCCCCCCCATGGTGTCATGGATCGAGGTACTCTGCTTGGCATGCAGAAGACCCCAGGTCGAATCCCTGGAATCTCAGTTAAAACGATCAGGTAAGAGGTGGTGTGGAAGGGCTCTGCCCAAGACTCTGGAAAGCCCTTGCCAGATTTAGTAGACAGTGCTGACCTTGATGGATTGATTCAGTGTACAGAAACTGCCAGGGAAGAGTTTTTTTCAGCTGAATCTGGAAACCATAGGGAGAGGGACTTTCAGATGGGACCAGATTCAACCACATTGGGTGGAAGTTTGGCTTCTTAGAAGCCACCCTCCAATGATTCCATTTTACCAGTGGAGACCTTCCCAGTAGAGCTGTATGGCGTAGCTCCTGCTGGACTGCACCATTGCCAAACAATGGATGGGAGATCACCTTATTTAAATCCCAAACACAGGGGAAATATGACATAAATGGCTGATGAGAAGCTGAAAGAGAAGTTTCTCCTGGAAGAAGTGCTCATCCTGATGTGCTGGTTTCCCTTTTGCAATCAGTTGAGAAGGGATTGTGTAAAAATAGCTATATTCTGTTCTGTTCTGAATGCACAGAGTAATTGGGAAATGATTGGACCCCTGCTTCTGTATATTTTAGAGGTAAACATGGCCATTTTTTAAAGCAATTGATGAGCTAGACATATATTTTGTACTTTGTACCCAAATAAAGCTGCCCTGAATTTCCCAGCAGACAGCAAGTTAACAAAACATTTGCTTGGATTTTTGGTTTTGGGTTTTTTTGGGTGGAAGCAATTCTTGCTGGGTTGCAGCACTTTTTTTCTAGGTTCTCCTGAGCAACCCAGAGAAAGTGGGTTTAGGATCCTGCTCCTTGAACTCCTATGGGCTCTGTCCCCACCCATTAATACATATGAAGATGTTTAGGTTCAAATTCTTGCTAAATGGGGTGATTTTATCTGACTCTCCCACCCATCACAGACATTCAGCTCCTCCTCCACATGCTCCAGGAGATCTCCTGCCTCCCAGGAGCTAAACTGGGAGAGGGATATATTGAGCAGCAGAAGAACAAAGAAGCCCCATACCGCTTATGGAAATTCCTTCCATCCTTAAAGATATACTCCAAGTATTTATTGACAGTAAACTCAGGTAAAATAGAAATAGTTAATTTGTAGGTGTACATATGGATGGTAAAAAAAATGAAACAGTTAATGCTCTGTGTGCTAATATTGGAGAATCAAGAGGAAAGGAAGACATGTGGGCAAACACTGTTAGCTCATTTGTGACCTATCTGGCCAATCTTACAGTGGTTCTGTTCAGATATTATGCTACAAAATGAGTCCTGGACTCATATTTCCTCTCCCTCCTACTATCTTGCACAACTCAGGGCCAGACTACACAATATATGTCAAACAAATCTGCACTGTTGACTGTCAAAATGGAAGATGGACCTCTCCTGGGGGTGGGGGACAGGTCTTACCATCATGTCCTACTCCAGATTTCAAGAGTGTGATTTTACCGCAACCAGATAATAGCTTTGCAGCAGTGAGATCAGCAAGGCGCATGCTGCTTCTCCGAAATAGCCAGTGTTTCTTCAATCATCTCAAGGACTCTGGAGTGAAATCGCCCAAAAGGCAAGCTGAGATAAGTGTTCTGTTATTTGATTGCACCGGTCTAAGTTTTGCCCTGGGGGCTTCCAGGCAGTATTTGTGTAAATAACGAATTCCTGCTTAAGCACGGGGGTGATTCAGATTGAGCCTGCCATTTTAACTATGCAGTACCTTTCTCCTCCTGGCTTTAGGGTGGTCTTCTCCATCAAGAACACCCCTCCCCTGGGAGATCTAGTGGCAGGACCTTGCTAGAATCCTTATCCCTCACATACTAGCTTTATAGGCACAGGGGATGTTTTAATGTGAAGGGGTTTTCAAATATGCTGTGCCCCCCCCCCCCCCAGTCGGAGGAGGAGGTTGTTTATATATTCCATTTTTCTCTACCTTAAGGAATCTCAAAGATCCTTACAATCATATTAATTTCCCCTTCCCACAACAGGGACCTTGTGAGGTAGGTGGGGCTAATGGAGTTCCGAGAGAACTGTGAGTGGCCCAAGATCACCCAGCAGGCTTCATGTGGAGGAGGAGTGGGGAATCAAATCCAGTTCTTCAGATCAGAGTCCAGCATTAACCACTACACCATGATGGCGTTCAGTAGTTCTTTTGTGTGTGGGGAAGCAAACAAGCAAACAAAAACAAAAAAATCCAATCCACTGAAGATGTTGATTTGGCTTTCAGCATGAACACAACGGCTGATTTGCACATTGCAAGTGCTGGGTGGCTATCTGTACATTACAACAGACATATTATGTTGCAGTTGGGAGAAGAAAATTCCCTGCATGGATTCTGAATCACACACAAGATACTTTGGACTCTTTGCCCCAAGGATCTATGTATTTTATATAAAGACATTTCTCACTCCCTTTGGGGGGAAATGATTGCTGCTCAAGGGGGTGATTTAGATCAGGAAAACAGCGCGGGACACTGAGTTCACCCTCCTTCTACAGAAGGAATTCATGTTCAGTTCAATATAATTCAAATTAGTTTCCTCCTGCGACTGCTATTAACACTTGGAAAAAAGCTGTAGACCTCTTTGCAGATCTCTCATCAAAGACAGTGACCGCTGCAGAGTGTTGGACATGGGCTATGGAGAGGAAATTCAAATCTCTGCTTGGCCATTGATCCTCAAAGTAACCTTGGATATGCGGTTCGGTCTCCACTTTGGTGTAGTGGTTATAGTGGTGTAGAGCCAGTTTGGTGTAGTGGTTAAGTGCGCGGACTCTAATCTGGAAGAACTGGGTTTGATTCCCCACTCCTCCACTTGCACCTGGCTGGATGACCTAGGGCAAGCCATAGTTCTGTACCAGCTGTTCTCTCAAGGACAGCTTGGGAAAGAGCTCTCTCAGCCCCACCTACCTCACAGGGTGCCTGTTGTGGGGAAGGGAAGGGAAAGGAGTTTGTAAACCGCTCTGAGACTCCAAGTGAGTGAAGGGTGTGATTTAAATCCAATCTCTTCTTCTTCTTCTTCTTCTTGTTCACTTCAGTTCCAGTCTTGCAATATAGAACATTGAATTCTTTGCCTTAAAACATTGTCAGTCTGTTTTGCATACAGAGACATGACGTAGACAGGAGATATGTCTCATAAGGATGTATCAGATGACTCAGGTTTTGTGGAAAAGTTGAATGTATTCTTTGCTGCTTTAAAGCATTTCTAACCAACTAGCACCCAACTATGCTCCAAAATGGGTGAGTGGGTTCAATTCTTAATTAAGTTGGATCTTTTCATTGGTGATTTTGACAATAGATTTTGTGTTTCTGTGTGTCTGTGTGCGCAGATGGAAACACAGGTGCAAGCTGCGTACTATGGTCTAAATCTTGATCAGATGGTCTAATCTGGCTCGATAATTTGCATAGACTTTTTTGGTTGGGGGGAAACACCCCCCCCCCCATCTTTAGTACATGAACAATGAAGGGACAGCTTTTTGATTTCATAAATAGTCTGAAGGGCTCACAGTTGACGATCATTTCCCTTTTGCAGATTAAAACTGCTGCAGCTTCAGAAAGCAACACAAAGAATGGCAACAGCAAGACGAGGAGAGACAAAAAGTAAGATTCAAGGCGCCTCAGAGGCAGAGGGATGGGGAAAGCGCAGTGATATCTGTGACTTGGTCATTGAACTAGCAAAACGAATAGCCCACCATTCTTCTGCTTGACTGAAACCACAACATTTCCTGACAAATCCCTCTGCATCCTAAATCGAAAAGGGGTGGGAGGGTTCATGTATATCATTCCTAAATGGAAGAATTTTCCAGATCCATTCTTTCAAAACCCATCAAAGCTGTCCAATATTTCAAGGCGGTGGTTTGTTTTGTAATTCAAAAGGATGATTAGTAGATTATAAATCTTCTGCCCCCCCCCATAACAAGATCAGATGTCACATGAAAAGGAGATACAGATATAAAAAGAGCCCTTTCCCAACCCACTAAGGTTTCCTAATGAACCCACGAGGAGGGGAGAAAGGACTGCAGCATGAAGTTCAGTCCTAACCAATGCTCCCTCTAAGCTGTGGAGCCTTGTGAGCAGAAATTCTACTTTATGAGCAACTGACATTAAAGTTGTGAGCGAGCAATTGGGCTACTGCATAAATCAACTTGCTCTGGAACCATCCTTCCTGAGCTAAGACAAACACGTGTGAGCCAGAGGCTAAAAAACTGAGCTAGCTCACACTAACTCAGCTTAGAGGAAACACTGGTCCTAACTTATGTGCACTCATTAGAATATCTGTATAGACCTAATATATGTACACCTCAATCCAGGAAGGAGGAGAAGAAGAGGAGGAGGAGAAGGAGGAGGAGGAGATTGGATTTATATCCTGCCCTTTACTATCTGAAGGAATCTCAGAGCAGTTTACAATCTCTTTCCCTTTCTCTCCCCACAACAGACACCCCATGAGGTAGGTGAGGCTGAGAGAGCTCTTTCAAGAACTGCTTGTGAGAGATCAGCTCTGAGAGAATGTATGACCACACCAGCAGCTGCATGTGGAGGAATGGGGAATCAAACTCAGTTCTTCCAGATTAGAGCCCATGCTTCTAACCACTACACCAAACTGGGAATCCTTCTTTTTCATGGTTCCTAATCATATGATGGAAAGAACTTATTGTGCTATACTGGCATTCCAGTGCACATAAATCTATTGGAGTGGAAACATGATGGATCAATGTATTTGGTCACTCCACACTAGAGATACCCATTGTCTCTTTCCATGCAGATATTGGCTGATGGTAGCATGGGTCCAGGAAGTGGTGCCCATTGGATCATCCACTATTGATGATCAGGTGCATGGTGAGCCACTGCAGCACATTGCTGACCTCTTTACTGTGCCACCCCAAGCAGCTGTTGGAGTGGTTTGACTGGAGGACCAACTCTGGATGGGAACTTACCCTTTCAATTCCACTTCTCCCTGCATGTACACTCATTACGCTCCCTTTGGAACATGTATAAATGAGCACTGTGCGAATTGATTTGCTTATTGTCTTCTTTTAAATCAAAATAGGCTGTTTCCACATCATACATGTAAGGAGTTGCATTGCAAAATGAAGCGTCAAATGTGGACTATCTATATGGAGTGAATGCAAATGAGTCAGGGGTAGGGGCTCAATGAGTCAACATTCCATCCATCATGACTTGTACTTTGGCTGTGCTTTATTCTCAGGCAGTTCAACATGTTTATACTAGGATTACAAGAGCTGGTTTGTGGCTCTCCTTGTCCTCATTTTCAGCCAAGGATCAAAGGAGTCCAGAAAGAAGAAGAGAAGAGATTGGATTCATACCCCACCCTTCACTCGGAGTCTCAGAGTGGCTTACAAACTCCTTTCACTCGGAGACTCAGAGTGGCTTACAAACTCCTTTCCCTCCCCACAACAGACACCCTGTGAGGTAGGTGGGGCTGAGCGAGCTCTTTCCAGAACTGTCCTTAAGAGAACTATGGCTTGCCCAAGGTCTTCCAGCAGCTGCAAGTGGAGGAGTGGAAAATCAAACCCAGCTCTCCCAGATTGGATGATCTATGGAGGCAGAGGTATGCTCTGTGGAGGTATAGACATAAAGAGCACCCAGGTCATAATGTAGTAGACTGGGGAGCTCTTGGGCAAGGAATGCATGGACCATACTGTAACGGCATGGGTAGATTTCTGATGCAAAAAGAGGACTCTAGAGGAAGAACTGAAGTACCAGGGACTGCTGATGGCCTGGAGAAAAGAGAAGGTAATCACTGGCATGGCTTATGATTCCCAGCTACATTCTAGTATGGAGCTGTTATGTGCAGATATTTTGCCCACCCTTGCCTCGGATGTAAAACAAAAACCAGTGAAAATGATCTTATCTCAGAGGTTAATCTTAGTTTAGAAGGGGGGGATGTGAATCATACCCCACCTATGAAACTTTTACTATTTCTAATTAAATTCCAGCCAGACTGTCTGTTTGTAAAAAGTTCCAGTGTGACACTCTTTAAATAGCTGCCAAGTCAGTTGTCATTTTGGGTTCAGCTTGACACTGGAGATGTGTGTTAGAGAGCATCGAGTTTTCATGATGTTTGACAGTGAGTGATTCTGGACCATGAAGACAAATTCCAGACATTGGTGAGTCGTTGTGTTCTGTGGCATCTCATCTTATCAGGTCATCTGCCAGAAAGAGTTGTCAGCCTCCCAATTAGCTTAAGAATGTGTCAATTATCCCAGGGAACTCTTTAGGGAGTTGGAATGTCAGGATGTCACAATATCAGCCCAGACAGCTGTTGAATAATAGAAAGTGATATGCATGAAGTACATTGTACTGAGTGTGCAAGCAGACACACATACACACATGCACATGGCTATATCCTTATTAGTGTTGCACAACCAGGACCCAGAAGAAGAAGAAAACTTGCATAGTCAAGGTCCAGGTAAAACCATGACAACCAAGACCCAGAAAAAAATAGCTAGTGGTTATAAATGGAATTGACCACAAAGGTGGAGGTTCATTCTCTGGGAAGACATCTGAAGATCTTTAAGGGAAGCTGATAAGTTTCTGTTACACCACTGAAGTTTCCTGCGCTAGCTGGTTCTGCCCATTATTATCCTTAGGCTGTGACTGGATGTTAGCTAAACAGACAAGGGGAAAAACTGGATGTTGTCCTTTGGTCACACATGACTAAAGAATGCTGTGGGAAGCCCAAAGTGTATTGACAACCCTAGTGATATTTTGCTAGCTCTGCCTTCTCCAAATGAAGGTAGGGAGACAACTGGTTGGCCACTGTGTGAGACAGGATGCTGGTCTAGATGGACTGCTGGTCTGATCCCACAGGGCTCTTCTCTTCTTATGTAACTATGCTAGGGTTGACCTTGTTGATTTTGTTGGATATTGTAACTCCACTTGCAAGAGGATCTGGGAGGGAAAAGATTAAGAGAATTCTCTCACTCAGGTACACTTGGCAGTTGGCCCCACCCTCTCCTCGGTTAAATGTCCAGCCTCCTTGGTTGCTGCTTGCCTTCTATTTTTCATCTAATATGTAAAAAAGGACATAAATTCTTTGATTAGCATTTGAAAATACATGGTCAAGATTTCACAAGTGGTTTGAAGATTACACCAAGTAAAATACAGACATTAAGCATCGGCTAGAACCCGTTAAGAACGTATAAAGCTAAAATGTGATATATCTGTAATTATTATTTTTACTGATGTAAGGTGAAATTTACAAATGCAGGGCAATTTAGGCAAGAGTCTGCGGAATAAGAAACTGGAAAATGAGTTTCCCCTTTTTATTGTTTGTGATGTGATGGTTAAAATAAAAACTATTTATATATGTATTAAAAAATTCTTTGATTAGCAGATCTCCCGGTTTTGTTTTTCTTTAAATGGCTGATCTGCATAAGTATATTTATTTTACTTTTAGGGACGGTAGCAATTGGGCAGCCCAATGGCTACCAATGTTTGGACAGCTCCTCCTAGCCTCTGCAGTTGGCCAGACAACTATGGTGCTCACCACAAAGGGTGTTCCCTTCCCAACCCACCCAACAATAAACAGTGTTTGGAGATGATAAAGCTTAAGGGTGGCCCTTCATCCTTGGATGCCTTGGGGTGTTTGCCAATCCTCTCTATTTGTATTGAGCAGCCGTTCTATTCCTTTCATCCCTCGTTCTAGCATACCCTAGATAGGAATTCATAAGCTCCTGCCCAAATGGTCACTGGCTAATCCTACATCGTTCCACAAGCAGTCGGGTTGGGTTAGCATCACAGCTGGAAAGAATGGGTTGGTTCTCCAGACTCTCAGGTTGGTGGTCTTTCACATCGCCTACTACATGACTGTTTTAACTGGAGATGCTGGGGACTGAACCTGAACCCTTGTGATCCAGCCAGCTTTTCGACTGGTGAAAAAAGAAGGAGTGTCCCCTGACCCAGATAGCTTAGGCAAGCTTGATCTCAGCAGATCTCGGAAGCTAAGCAGGGTCGACTCTGGCAAGTACTTGGATGGGAGACCTCCTTGAAATACAAGAGGCGGGAGGCAGGGGCAGACTTTATTCAGACACTTCTCTGACTATCCTCCAGGCCCCAGTAGGGGGTCAGTCACCAGAGGTCACCATGACTTTCAGGTACACACACACTCACACGTCCCCCCCCCCCACATATGCACATATTTAAAAGAAACCCACCAAAAAAAAGAAGGAAGGTTTGCCTTTGACCACCTGTAAGGGCTAACATGGGACCTGCATGGACAAAAGGCATGTGATCTGGGGACTGTAGTAAAGAGAAGAGTGAGACAGCAGCGTGAATTTGGCCCCATGTCAATCATCTTGGCAAGTTACAAGTTGTGTAAACCTGAATAGGGTAAAAATTAATCATCAGCACAAACATTTTGCTGAAATAGGACCCCATAAGACAAAACATTCCTTTTGCTGGAATAAGGGAATAGTAAATCCAAGTAATTTAGCAAAGGAACCACCTGGCACCTTGTCTATAACAATGAGGAAGTGAGAGCTAAAGGAAGTTGGTTTTTTAAAAAGTAGGGATGTGGATAATGGAGATCACTGTATACTTTCATTTTTTACTGTAACTCTCTTGGGTTATATTAAAAGAAAAAAAAAAACAGATTACCTTCAAGTAGCTTCTGCCCTTGTTATTTAATTCTCAAGTCTGTTCCCTGCGCTTGCTCAGGATACATTATACATTAAGAGGTTGCAGGAAACCACTTTGTCTTGGAGAGGAAGAAAATTAGTGCTAGCACAAGGATATTTGCCCAAAAAATCTTCACAGTGTTAAAGGCCTCTTTGCATTTGCACTATTTCAGCAAGAAATGTTGCCTACAGAATACCATTAAAACAAATCAAATGCTATAGATTAGGGAACTGCTATTGCAGCAAACGTTTAGCAGAAAATGCATGCATATTTTATGATAATGAAATGTTTGCACCGCCTCTGTAGCGAGGATGGCTGAGACATTTTTTTTTTAAAGATCTCTACAGTGAAAACCTCAAATTAACAAGAAAGCAATCCCTTTATCATCTGCAGGGAGGGTTATTTCTCAGGAGGTGGCAATACCCCCTCCCCAATAAAAGCAACTTACAGATAGTGGGGGATTGCAATTTAACATAGACTAAACAAGTCAATAAGGGTGGAATCGTAATGAAACACACAACACTGATTAACCTCCTTGTTGTAGAGTTATATTTAGAAACTAGCTTGAAACCTATGCTTCGCGACGGTATTTAACTACCGTAAATCCAGTGAAAAGTACTGGACACGGGAGGCCAGTGGAGTGATTTCAATCATAGCGCTTTTATTAGGGAGGCAGGATCATATTTACAGCATGGTGGTTTCTTGCAGGTCAGGATGGAGCCTGGGGACAAAGGGATGGGGGAACCGCTTATATTTACAGGTAAACCACACCTTGACCGTCCTCCCTTAAGGGGGATTGGTCCAACAGAGATTATTCTCCCACCAGGGGCTATCATAGGTCCGTTCAAATATCCTCAGCCCCTGATAGGGGGACTGGCAGGATCCCTAGGTCCATTGTTCTCTGTGGAAGGAAGCTCTGCTGTTATCACATCCCATTACAGGCGAACATGTCCAGACATGCTCCCTGGTTGCAGACAAAGAGTCAAGCACCGGACATAACATCCATTTATAAAGGTCCTCCACCATTTCCCCATGAACATTCATGAACTGTATTGCCATACTGACTTCTTTGAGAAACCCCTATTTTGGAGTCTTGAATCACTGATGTTATTACACAGAAGACACAACTTCCCTGGATGCCAACTGTCTTCAACCGTCTGCAGTCTCTTGCAATTTATTTTTACCTCAGAACTCTGAGCTGCACAACTGACCGGGGGGGGGGGGGGGGGGGGTTGCAAGCAAGCAGCAGCCTGCCAGGCACACAGCAAAGCTTTACCCCTTTGGAAAAACGCAGTTTATCCCTTTTCACTCCCTTAGGGGTCGATTTTGTAAAAATCCCTTCATAGTGGGCACTGACATCATGGAAGGAACACCATCTGTCTTCAGCTGTCTGCAGTCTCCACCTCAGAATGCTGAACTCCACATCTGACCACCAATCAGAGAGAGGGGGGTGCAAGCAGGCCGCAGCCTGCCAGGCACACAATAAAGCTTTACGCATTTGGGAAAACATGTTTTTACCCCTTTTGGACTATGGTCACATGTGCCAGTTGGAGCAGAGGGGAAGCAAGGCTATTTCCTCCAGAGGAATTTGATGCACAGTTACAAGATCACACATCCCTTTGTGCTGCAGGCTCAGCCCATCACTGTATAATCAGCCTCGGAGCGAGTGTGCAGTGAGGCGGGTTAAGGGTGGCATATTTGGACAAACCTCTCCGGGACAAAGAGCACCAGATAAAATAGAGGTGTGGCCAGACAGTGCCAACCCTGTCATCTGACTGCAGTGTTAGCTTCTATTGCAAAATAGCACAGGGTGGTTTGTCTCACTAGGGCCAGGATTCTCCCATGTCTTTCCATTTTGTCCCTGGAACTTCCACAATCATCCTGAAGCTGGTGGCCAATTTTGAGTCTTCTAACTTTATTCCCAGATAAGTTATCCTGCCAGCATGGTGTAGTGGTTAAAGGGAATGGCTAGGATCTGGGAGACCCATGTTCAAACCCCCACTCTGCCAGGGAAGCTTGCTGGGTGATCTCGGGCCAGTCACCCACTCTCAGCCTAACCCACCTCACGGGATTGTTGTGAGGATAAAATGGAGGAGGGGTGAATGATGTAAGCTGCTTTGGATCTTCATTGGGGACAAAGGCAGGATATAAGTAAAATAAATGCATAAATGCAGCTCATGGCAGGGCCGTTTCGGCAATAGGCACATGGGCGCCTATGTGCTTAGGCGCATGGCCGCAGCAGCAGTCTAAACATTTTAAATCTCCCCACCTCCTCTATTGGGGGCCACTTGTGCACATGCGCTCATGCGCATCTGTCTGGGGCGGCACATTCACACTGCTGTCTCCGCTTGAATCCCGCCTCTTCCCATTCACACAGCCAGGAAGTGGGATCCAAGCGGAGGAAGGCCCCCGGACACCGCTTTCTGCTGGTGTCCATCTGAGGCGGCAAGGAAGCACTTCAGAGATGGGTGAGTATGGAAGGGAGATGGAGGACAGCTGTAGCTGTCTGAACTGCATCCCTTTCCCCACTTCTGAAGCAGAGCTCTCCCAGGCCACATTGCCAGTCTGTCCTCAGCCATAGTTAGGATTTTTGGCTCCAGTGTGCATCACTTTTACTTGGCCACACTGAACCCCATTTGCAACATTGATGTCCACTCGCCCATCCTCAACAGATTCCTTTGAAGTGCCTCACAATCCTCCCTGGTTCTCACCACCCTGAACTACTTTGTGTCATCTGCAAATTTAGCCACTTCACTGCTTACACCCAACTCCAAATCATTAATAAACAAGTTAAAAAGCATTGGACCGAGTATTGATCCCTGCAGTACCCCACTGCTTACCACCCTCCACTGAGAAAACTGCCCATTTATACTCACTCTCTGTTTCTTTTTAATTAGCCAGTTTTCGATCCACAAAAGGACTTGTCCTTTTATCCCATGACTATTGAGCTTACTTAGGAGCCTTTGATGAGGAACTTTATCAAAAGCTTTCTGGAAGTCAAGGTAACTATGGCTCAGGAAATTTGGGGGGTGGCATCTGGAGAGGGTGGAGTTTGGAGGCAGGCACTCTGCAGGGATGGGGTGCCATAGAGTTCACCCTCTGAGGCTGCCATTTCTTTTCAGAAAACTCATCTCTATAGTCTTGAGAGCTGTTGTAATTTTGGGAGCATGCCATGCCCCACCAAACCCAAATTACACTGAGATGCGATCCTATTGCGATAGCCACTAAATTGTCTGAGCAACTCTACTGTATTGAATCAGAAGACACGTATTCAAAATCAGGTTGTAGATGCTAAGACTGCAGTTGCAAAGTGCTGGAAATTTGGACTGCTGCATGCCATGGAGCAGCTGAAGAAAGCTTTACTTTTTTAAGCGCTAAAATGAACAAATTATCTGCCGTGGTATGGATCCAAACTGTTGCAAAGATGGAGCTACTTTTGAGGATAATCATGGATGGTGTGTGCACTCAGGCTGAGCAACATCTTTTGGCAAGATATGTTGTTAAGAAAAATTAAATATAGATAATAAAATTACAAGGAATAGCTACCCTTAAACTCCTGTTTTGTACTTGGCACATCCGCTCCCACCCTTAATATCAGTCTGCATTTGTGAAGACTGCTCTGCAATAGCAGTCAGTGATTGCAGACTGGCAATTGACATTCAGGTATGCTCTCTCCACAGAGCCCTTTGTTTTCCACATTTGCATAGCCTATAAAGGAAAGGCATCCTTTGAACTGGGCTGGGGTTTACCTGGGCCAGATGTGAATTTATGCATGCATGTTGTGCCTAGGCAAAGGCAACTGCGCAAAGGGTCTGGGGACTTACGGAAACTGTTCTTTTATTCTAATGCAGGCTGAAAAACAACCCCTAAACTGTAGCAACTATTTTCACAATGGATAACAGCCACCACATCATTTGTCTACAAGTTTCTTGAGATTAATGTTTCTTTTTGTTTCTTTTTATAGTCATTTTTAATTTTAATTTTTTTTTATATTCATTTTTGTCAGTGGTTTTAATTTTTCTGGGGATTTTTTGCAGATCATTTTGTACCCTTGTTTATCTTGGACTGCCAAAACTGGTATGTGATTTGTACATGTAATGTACACCATGTCTATGTATCACATATCGCGGATTCATTGGCACACCAATAACATTGCAAAATGTTGCAGGGGGGAAATGCGAGGACACAAAAATGGTGCAGGTTAGTTTTGCATAAAGGGGTAGTAAAATGGAAATAAATGTTGTCAGACCAAAACTGCAGGCACTAGATATCTAAAATGTCAAATGCTGCCCCCAGGGTTTTACCAGCACAAGTCTGAAGACTAGGGAAGGGCAGAAACCACATTTTTGCAGTTCGGTTCATGGTGGAACCACAAACAAAACCATGAACTGATACGCTGGTTCACAAACTGAACTGGTTCTGGAGCCATTTAAATGTTAAACCCATGCTCCCTGTAGCTTTTCTCAGGAAGCAAAATTCAGGAGTTTCCAAATTGCTGAGTGGTGGGGATCGCTGCTCAGTTGTTTGGTTTAAATGGCTCTGAGCCATTTTAACCCTGCTTTCTGCTCCTGCAAAAAGCCATGGGAAGCAGAAAGCAGGGATTTCCAAATAACTGAGAGGTGGGGACCACCACTCAGCTGTTTGGTTTAAATGGCTCTGAGTTCAGTGGTTCAAACCAAAAAGGATTGGTTTAAATGGCGGGGGGATGTGAAGAGCAGAAAGCAGAGGTAAATCCTGACTTTCAGCTCTCCATGAATTGCCATGAACTGCATCAAAATTCACGGAAGTTTGTGGCGGTTCTTCAGTTCATGAACATCCCTTCACAAACCATGAACTGCCTAAAATTCATGATGAACTTTGGTTCACCAGCCAGTCCATGTTCATCCCTACTGAAGACTCCTCAGTTGTCAGAAAGTTTCCCTATTCAGCCTTTCTGAATGGTGTAGAAAGGTAGCTAAGCATTCTCCTTTGGTTCCAGAAAGGCTTACATTGCAGAAATCATGGAAAGAATGTACCACCTCCCAACTACTCGTGCATAAGCTTCCCATTTCTGTGCCCAGAGGAGATTGCCAGCCCAGTTCCCCACCCCTGAGGAACTGACGAGTGGGAGAAAAATGGTGTCCACATAGTGATGCTCTAGGAATGACCCTTAGTCTCTGTGGTAAACACCACGGAGACTAGAGGAGGCAGCTTTGAGCAATACCTGGATGTGACCATATATCTTCCCCAAACTCTGCCCTCCACAGGCACCACCTCCAAAACATCCCGGCATTTGCCAAGGTAGTGTTGGGAACCTTCCTCATCCAATAATTCTAGCCCTAAAAATTCCTGCACAACTGTTATGATGCATGAAGTCATTAACAAGGGTCATTTCGTAGAAAAAGAGGTGCAGGAGCTCATTAGCATAACTTATTTGCATATGCTACACCACCTGACATCACTGGAAGTATGTCAGAAGGCAAGAAAGAAAGACAGACAGAAAGAGAGAGAGAGAGAGAGAGAGCTGGCAGAGAGGGGACAGCTACCAATCCAGGCCTCAGAAATACCACTATTCTGGGAGGATAGCTTCAGTGGTGGCTGAAGCCTTCAGAAGGCTGGTCGGAGGAACAAGGACCTTTCCAGGGGACGGGGTCATTTTGCTGCAGCCATGACACAAGCAGGCATTCCCCCGTGGGGGGGGGGGGAGGCTGGCACCAACTCCCAGAGCTGCGCTCCCCCGAGCTCCTGCTCAAAATGACCCCTGGTCATTAAATGTATGTGGGTGTGTGTCTGAGAGATAGAAAGAGAGAGAGAGAGAGAGTGGTCATGACTCATTAAACTTTCTAACCCAGTTAATGAGTTAGTCTTCAAGGTCCCAAAATAATCTTTGTTGTCTGGGCCAAATCAAACTAACACAGCTAACCCCTTATGGAGTGTGCTAATGTTTATTTTCAGTATAGGTTTGTAGGAGTAGAAAAATGTGTTTATTTTTTTTTACAAACTGGGATAAGCAATTCTGTAATAAGTTGCTTGGTTTGCAATCATCCTCGAAAGTTCAATATTGTAACATGCTGACACCTAAAGTTTCTGGCTTTATGTAAGTTCACAGTATTGCATTTCAAAACAGATACACAAAAGTTATAAGGAGCAAACTAAAACAATGGCTTGGACCAGAGGCTGAGTTCCCTGCAGTAAACACTGATTTACCTGCAAGCATGAAGGAGCGGATTTCTCTTGTCCCTCACTATCATTCTCTGCTGTTTGCTCCACCTTTCTTCTAGTAGGACCAAAGTGGACCAAAGCTTAGAATTAATTTCACCAAAGGCCCATGGGCAGCTTGCTGCAGTTTTCAGTGTGTGTCTTTTGTGTATGGATGTGAATCTGTGCATATGCACTTGGATTAAATCACGGCACAGAAGAAAAAGAAATGTTGCGGCTGAACAGAAAGATTCCTCTTTTGCCCCGTGATATAATCAGTGTTTATCGGTAAGCTATAAAGAAAAATGAGATGAAAACTGAAAACTGCAGCCAACTGAACAGATTCGATGGTTAGGGATGAACAAATGTTCCTTAGTTGTTATTGTGTTTTTTTTTTAAAAAAAAAAATCTTTGGTATTTTGATCACTGGTTTCAGTTCTGTTTTTCACAGCCAGTTTTGGAAATCTGTTTGCATTGTGAACACATGCGGCATGGTTTTCATATGCCATTTATATGGTATTCAAACATATTGCTGGATTTAAATTGATAATGTTAGTTTATTGATGCACGGAAAACGTTGATGGATGCTTCTGAGAAAAAGAGAACACTGTGACGATAAAGAATCACAAGTCAGCTTCTGTCAAGGGGGGATGATAAGAATAGGGGTTTAGGGTCAATGCTAAAATTCAACACACCCTCCCCTTAGTAAGAGTCTGGAATTTGTTTTGAAACTGGTAGATCGATATCAGAGCCACTATGGAAACAGAGCCAGGTATTTAGGAACTGTAACGTGGTGGAGTAATTTGGAGGGGATTATTTTCCTAAACATCTGTAGTATAGTGAACTTCCTAGAAATGCCTTCCATAAGCCAACCTACAGCCAGTAATGGAATGAATAGAGGAGCTCAGAGCATCTGCTCCTTCACTTGTATGAAACTAGTGTCAGAACATAGCCGTGTTGGTCTGAAGTAGAACAGTTAAAGTCGAGTTGCACACCTCCCACCCAATGCTCCCTCTCAGCTATGGAATCTTGTGAGCAAAAATTCTACTTTGTGAGCTACTGGCATTAAAGCTGTGAGCGAAAATTTGGCTACTGCATAAATGAATTTGCTCTGGAGCCATCCTTCCTGAGCTAAGGCAAAAATGTGTGAGCCGGAGGCTAAAAAACTGTGAGCTAGCTCACACTAACTCAGCTTAGAGGGAACACAGCTCCCATCCTCTAACTGGGACAAAAACACTCATCAGGCCGAGGACAGACTAGTATTCTGCCGCGCCTCCGCAGCACGGCAGAATAAGGTGGGGGGAATTGCCCCCACCACGTGGTGTTCGCACGCCGCCGGAAGGAAGCCGCCTGCAGCGTTCAGGAAGCCACCCGCAGCGAGCAGTGTCATCATAGGTTTCCATTTTGGCTGGCTTTTTGATGGCTGCATTATGGCAGTGTGTAGTTTATATCTATCTATCTATCTATCTATCATCTATCATCTCCATGCAGTGGCATACCATGGGCAAGATGGTGGGAGTGGTCCGCCCCAGGTGCAGGCAATAAGGGGGTGCCTTGTCTGTAGAGAATTTAAAAACAACAACAACAACATTTACCTCAGTGTCCCTTTCTGGCTTGAACAAATCTTGGTTAATTAGGCTAATTAATGCTGGTTGTGGATGGGTCAGAGAGACTGGGGTTGCTGTCACTGAGCACCCAGGAGATAGCACCTCCATCTTGGGATATCTTCAGTGGCAACTCGGAGCCTGGGAGCTGTGAGGAGCCACAGGGTGCCACCATATTGGAGTGGCCAAGCCAAGTGGGTGGAAGGGATGGATGGAGCCTGAGTAGGTGGGGCTTCCACCAGGAGGTGACAAGCCAGCAGTGAAGTGGGTGAATAGAAAAGGTGTCATAGGCCCTGGCTCTGCTGAGGCTGACGATTTTTCAGATGAGGAAAAGGCATGGAGCAACCCAGCCTCCTCTGGAGTCAGCCCAGAAGAGGAACCTCTACCAGCACCTGAGGGAGAAGACGCCCCAGCAGCTGCACAGGAGGAGGAGCAAGGTGAAGAGATTGAGGCTCATCCGGAGGGAGAGACTGATCCAGAGCCTGGCCCAGCACACCCAGTTGGAGACACCCCAAGGCCAGAATCCCCACTTAGCTCACCTAAGTGTCCCAGACACAAAGCATGCCAGCATCTGAATGTGCAAGAAAGAACAAGAAGTGCTAGACTGCAGCTTTTGCAAAGGCAAAGTGAGGGGCTGTGAGTCTTTGCAGAGTGACTCCCAGGGAAGGGAGGACCTGATCATAAACACCCCTGCTCACCTGTCTTCGCGTGGAAGCAACTGTGTGTCATTGGACCTGATACCTCAGCCTTCACTCCTCACTCCTAGCTCCTGAAACCTCTGACTGATTTCCCGGCTTTTTGACCTTTGGCTCTGTTTCTTGGCTTGCTTTTGGACTGCATATCCAGCTTTCAGTGCAGGGTATCCGTGGTGACTAGCTGGACCCAGCACAATAGGAGGCGATGAAGAAGAAAAAGAAGAGTATGTTTTATACCCTGCTCTTCGCTACCCAAAGGAGTCTCAGAGTGGCTTACAATCGCCTTCCCTTCCTCTCCCCACAACAGGCACCTTTTATTTATTTATTTATTGAAATTTGTATCCCGCCCTCCTCGCCATACGGCGGGCTCAGGGCGGCTAACAACAGCCATTATGGCACAATACATCACTTCGTTAAAAATTAAACAAACATAAAAACATCCTGACACATACCACATAGGCGACGTTACTTCAGTACAACTATCAAAACAGCAATCAAGCATATCCCCATATCTGGTCAGACATTGGCAGCTAAAGATCAGGCCAGGCTGGATGTAAATACTGTGGGCGGCCCCTATTTGAAAGCCTGGCGGAAGAGCTCCATCTTACAGGCTCTGCGGAATTGTAATAAATCCCGCAGGGCCTTGATGTTATCCGGGAGCTTGTTCCACCAGTAAGGGGCCACCACAGAAAATGCCCTGGCCCTTTGAGGTAGGTGGGGCTGAGGGAGTTCTGAGAGAATGGTGACTGACCCAAGGTCACCCAGCTGGCTTCATGAGGAGGAGTGGGGAATCAAACCTGGTTCTCCAGATTAGAGTCTGCAGCTCTTAACCACCACACCAAGCTTGTGGGAGAGGAATGGCAGAAAGGGGGTGGGAGAGGAGCAGCAGTAGAAGAGTGGTGGGAGGGGGGCATTAAAAAGATCCACTCCAAATGTCAAATATGCTCAGTAAACCACTGTTTCCATGTGCAGTTGTGTGTATTTTATTGAGTAGCAAAAGACCTTTTGGATTCCAAGAGTAAGACACCTGAACAAATCCACTATATCATACATAAGAATCACCTAATGCCAGTTGTTGAAATCAGTGTACCTAGAAAGAAAGACAGAGCAAAATGCTTTGAGAAATGGCAACACGGTGTCAGCCCAGTTCCTTGGAAAGACGTCCCGTCGATTTCACCCAAACATACCCAAGACTTGGAATACCCAAATTCAGAACTAGCAGCGTGAGGTCTTAGGAAGCCATCCCATTTCCTCCCTTGCAGCTGCTCTGGCTGGTGTCTCAACAGTCATAAAGCCTATTTCAGGAGTCAGGCAAGAGTGAATTTCACTTAACAAGCACTGAATTACAGATGGTTTCATTAGTCAATTATGCAGAAATTCTGAGAACTCCAAGCAACCTGCCTCTGTGCAGGTGTCATTCGGGAGGATCCGTGAGAAGAAGATAAAATCGCGTTGTCAAACTAACAGCAGGACTAATGGCAAAAAATGCCATCCTGTTTGGATGGGCCTCATCCAGTTGCCAGCGATGCACATAGATATTCTCCCCTCCCTATTGGGTTATTTTTTGTAACTGGGCTTCATATATTTAGCTTCTGTACATTTATGTATATGGATTCCTCATACATGTTTTGTCCCTTTTTGACTTGTTACTGCTAGAAACACAGCAAGGATATGCCAAGTAAAATATTTGTTTGTTTGTTTGTTTGTTTTTTATTTCAAATCCTTTTTCCCCCATTTTCATCACATTGGTTATTTATCCCATTTTTTGTCTACTTCCTTTAATTTCACTATTGTTTCTCTCACCTTCCCTCCTCAGTTCAGAGCCCGTACTAGGGGGGTGGTACTTCACTCAGTTGGCTTTGACATGTCAACTGTGGCTCTTCTGAACACCATTCCCTAGAGCCTTCCTGATAGGTTTATCAGGTCTCCCACTATGGATGGAAGCCTCCTGCAGATTGTTGCTGTTCCCCACCACCACTCCAAGTGGCAGCAGGAGAAAATGTTTAAAAACCACCGGTGTCCTCGGTGCTAGTATGTCACTTCCAGGCATGACCTGGAAGTGACAATGGGTAGCTCTAGGAACTGCTGGAAACCATGTGGTTTTACCATAGAGTTTTACCTTAGAGTTTCTAGCAATTCCTAGAGCTACCCATTGTCACGTCTGGGTTGTACACAAAAGTGACATAGTAACGTTGATGATGTCACTGGCATCACATGCTGCTCCCCCCATGTTTGCACCCCTCAACCCTCCTGCTTGCAATCCTACTTCCTGAGGTGCAGGCCTCATTCCAGAGATGGAAGTCAATGCGAGTCTTTTGGTTGATAGCAATTGTAGATGTGGCTCTTTGTGAGCATCAGAGTGAGTACTAATGTGCTAAGGTTACTTCCATCATTGCAGCTCTCTTGGTGAGACAAAGATGATCTCCCTTTCTGCCTCCATGGCTATTCTTTCTCATGTACTCAAACTGTTGCCCATTGGTGAACCTACATTTCCATTTAGGGAAAATTTGGTGGCAACATTAAGCAACCCCTTTGGAGAGGGTCTGTGGTAAAATCCCATAGTTCTGACCTTGGTATCTCTAGTCAATGTGTCTAGTATAACTTTTTAATTGTGCTCTTGTTCCAAGGAATTCTAGGCATGATACTGGCTTGGGAGTCCCCCTGGTAGGGATCCCCTGGTAATTTACAGAACTGAATTATTTCCATGGACTGCAACTTCCCTGCCTTCCCTCTCTCGCACTACATCTCAAAATTTCTCTTGAGATTAGGGTTGTCAGTCCTCTGGTGGGGAACATCCACTGCATACCATTGCTCCGGGGGGAGGGGGGGGATCGCTGGCATGATGACATCACTTCCAGGGAAGGGTTTCCCCTGGAAGTGATGTCATCATGCTGTGGTGCCGCCCCCACCATGTCCCCACCCCCTACCCTCCCACTTGCTTCCAGGCTTGGCCTGGCAGCCCTACGTCAAAATGCTGCTTCTAGCAGGGGGAAAGGGACACCCAGGAAAATCGTGAGAGGTCTGAAGTAGGAGTAGAAAACTGTCAACATCTACTTCCTTCTGTTCATGGAAATTCTCTGCTGAATCTAGCCCACTGAGCCACAGTTCTGTTCGCATAATCATAGAGATCCGGCTTGTCTGCATTCTGTTCAGAATGCCATGGTCTGAAACAACAGTAGTCATTCTTATTTATATTTTTATTTGCATACTTTGTTTTCCTTGCTTGATGAGACTCAAGGTGGATTACACAATTCCTGGCCAATGTGGTAAGACTGGATGTCATTTAAAAAAAAATGCAACCAAAAAGTATAAGGCATCACATCCCATAGGCAATACAAAACAACAACAACTGAGAAGCAAAAATGCAGTAACAAAGACGGTAAGAGCCAGCATGGTGTAGTGGTTAAGAGTGACAGACTCTAATCTGGAGAACCGGGTTTGATTCCCCACTCTTTCACGTGAAGCCAGCTGGGTGACCTTGGGTCAATCACAGTTCTCTCAGAGCTCTCTAAGCCCCACCAACTCGCAGGGTGCCTGTTGTGCGGAGAGGAAGGGAGGGTGATTGTAAGCTGCTTTGAGACTCCTTCAGGTAGTGAAGAGCAGGGTATAAATACAACTCTTCCTCCTCCTCCTCCTCCTCTTCTTCTAACAGAACAATGCACTACACCTCTATTTCCTTCAGGACTCGGTTAAACAACAACAGGGGTTGCATCAACCCTTTGGTCTGTTTCCCCGAGGGGAAAAATTACTAGTAGGTGTTCTTTACACTGTCAGCCAAGTAATGAGTCACCTGTTAAGCTCATGCCAATGAATTTCTGGTCTATGCCACCTCTCTCTCCAAATTTGTCCCAATAATGAACAGATGCTTAGGACGGTCTGCACTCCAGGAAAAAAAAAATGTAGAAAAAGGGGGGGGGGAGATGTGACACTGTTAGGTAGTTACTTCATTAACCAGTAAAAGAGCCTAGTTGGATATGACATAAGTGGCTGTACCATTAGCATGCCTGCCTCTAACACACAGTACACGTATGACCTTAGCAATGACAAGAACTAAAGGGGCGTCTCATTAACACAACTTGCGTTAAGGCAGTCTGCCTCACATTTCAAATCCAAAGAGGAAAAAGGAAGAATCAGAAAACACAACTCTGCAGGGGTTTTTTTTTCCCAACAGAAGAGGCTAACGTTGTCTTTGAGCTACGCCGATTCTTCAGTATTAATTAATGAACTTGTCTGGAGCTGAGAGTACTTGAACGTATCAGACTGGAGGTAGCCTTGGTTTAGATATTGTGATTCTAATGCATGAATCACAAGCTGAAGGGAGGGATCGTCGATATCTCTAATTCCCAACAGTCCCCTATGTGCGTATACTTATTTCCACAGATACGGGGCACACTTACCCCAAACAAGTTTTTTTTTTCTGCAGACTTGGGTGACCCCCTAGGTTGGCAGACAAATCTGAAAACTTGAAAAAAATACATTGGAGGGTTTAAGTTCCCTTAAAACAGAGGAGTGTTATGTGCGCATGTGCAGACAACATTTCTTTGTTGGAGCAGCGGGGGGGGGGGGGGGGCAGGCGATGGATGGCGAGTGAAGTGAGGAGGGTGGGAGGGCAGAGCACCAGCCAGGGAGAGCCACAGATGACACATTATCTGGCTGGGAGAGGAGCCTCAAATTCTGCCCCTTCCTACCAGCACTGCCTTGGTAAGCCGTGCTGACTGCAGCTCTCCATCTCGCAAGCACAGGCAACGCAGATGCAGCGATGGTGAGGGCAGGATAAATAAGGATGTGGCAGAAAAGAGGAATGACTGCCTAACAAGCCATCAGAAGAGGAGCTGTACCCCTTGTTCATCCTGCCCCGTCTTCAAGGCCACTTCCTCTTTCCTCAGCTGCTCGGTGGTGAGAATGGGGGGGAGGAAGTGGGCAGGTAAGTAGCAAGCTGACAGGGGCAGGGGGAGCACTGATGATGGGGGGAACCAGAACCAAGTGAGCACTGTTTGGATGGGGGGGAGGCAGCAAATTGATGGGGGGGCAAGAGGGCAGAGCTCCAACAAGGGATAGGAGCCAAGCAAATGTCGCATTGACAAGGGGAAGGGCAAGCTAGTCAAGGAGCAAACTGAGGAAGGAAGGGAGGCAAGCAGGCAGAGGTCCAGTGGGGGGAGGTGTGTAGGCAGAGCAGCCCACTTTCCAAATACCAGCATCTTCAGAATCCCAAAGTTCAGGGCACATAAAGTCCAGGGAACCAGACTCATGGGGTAGCAGAGGAAAAAGATGACCTCCTGTGTTACATGCAAATTATTACCTTTAATTATGGACACAGTAGTATCAATATGTACCTCACAGACATGTAAAAATTAACTTAGGCAGGTCTCAGACTGCAAGGCACTTACAATTCAGCAATAGACAAGGAGGCGAAGAGCTGGTGACTAAGGAGAAAGACAAAGGAGACTGTGCAACAGATGCGTGTACAAGCCAAGGAGGGAAACAGAAGTGGCAGCTATATAATACGTGACAAGCGTTCACTGTGCTTCAAGGCCTTTTCTGGGACATAGACTCAAGCATAGAATTAGTGAGGGAATATTCCCATGAGTTTCTTATGGGTTCCCACTTGTTTATATATAATTTGGATTTTGGAACCCAACCCTAAAGTGTGGATCAAAATATCTGCACAGTGGGGCTAGAGATAGAGAATGCCCATCTCATTTACCACCCTGGCTGTCACAGTGCCCAAAAAGATGCCCTTGGGAAACCTACCAGCAGGGCAGAGAGACTAAACTCTCCTGAAGCTACCCCACAGCAACTGGTATTCAGAAATAACTCTTTCTTTTAGAGCTGTTTTAGCTATTGTTCTATCCAGTGTCCATGCATCTACCCAATTCTCTTTTAAAGCTATCAAGGTGCTATGGCTTCTTGCATGGGATTTAACTCATCATTTGTTTGTTTGTTGGTTTGTTGGTTTGTTTAGTCAGGGCTAAATCAAATATGAACAGGTTTCTATTTGCAAAACATTTGCCAGAAGGAGGAGGAGACTGGATTTATACCTCTCCCTTCACTTGGGAGTCTCAGAGCTGCTTACAAAATTCTTTCCCTTCCCCTCCCCACAACAGACACCCTGTGAGGTAAGTAAAATTGTTACGGTTCACGACATTTTTTTGATAGTATTTCTAGCGTTGTTGCTCTGGAATTCACTGCCAGAGGATGGCCACAGGCATAGATGGCTTAAAAGAGGATTCATACAGGATAGGTCTATCACTGACTACTAGCCATGGTGACGAAATGGAGCCTCTGCATTTAGAGGCAGTAAATCACCGAATACTAGTGCCAGGAGGCAACTTCAGGGGAAGGCCTCAGCCTCTATGCACTCCAGAGGAACTGATTAGCCACCGTGTGAAACAGGATATTGGATTAAATGGAGCACTGGTCTGATCCAGCAGGCCTCTTCTCATGTTCTTAGGATTTCCCTGTCTGTTGCACCATAATTTTTTTCTCTTCACTGAATTCTGATACAATCAGGAGAATCTCTAGAATGAATCCTGCATCATGCCCTGTTTTCTGCAGCTTTCAGTTCCTACAGTTGATTTGCATCTCCCCACCCAAAGCATGAGCGATGCAGAGCTTTGCATTGATAAAACACTACCAAAAGTTGATGTTCCTATTTTTGACCCATGATCATTGGTTTCCATGTACACATCTGTTTTCAGGTTCATAACTATAGGGCTGCATCCATGCATCACAGTATAGTGCACTGTTGCTATATCACAGGGATCATTCATATCTCAGTATAAGAGGTGGCCTGTTGGGTCATGTCTAGTTCAGCATTGTGTTTAACACAGTGGCCAGCAAGGTGCCCTGGTGAACCAGCAAATAGGACACAGAGAATAAGACCTTCCTATAGCACTGGGAGAAGTCATGGAAGCAGTGATAGACTTCATGTTCCTGGGATCCGAGATCACAGCAGACGGTGACTACAGCCATGAAATTAAAAGATACCTGCTCCTTGGGAGGAAAGCAATGACAAACCTAGACAGCATAATAAAAAGTAGAGACATCACCCTGCCAATAAAAGTCTGTATGGTCCGTATGGTCTGTATTCCTAGTAGTAATGGCTATGAGAACTGGACCATAAGGAAGGTCGAGTGCCAAAGAATAGATTCTTTTGAATTATGGTGCTGGAGAAGACTCTTGAGAGTCCCTTGGACTGCAAGTAATTCAAATCAGTCAATCCTAAAAGAAATCAACCCTGACTGTTCCCTGGAAGGACAGATACTGAAGCTGAAGCTTAGATACTTTGGCCACCAAATGAGATGCGAGCACTCACTGGAGAAGACCCTGATGCTGGGAAAGACTGAAGGTCAAAGAAGAAGGGGACAGCAAAGGATGAGACGGTTAGACCGTGTCATCGATGCAACAAACATGAAATTAAGCAAACTCAAGAACATGGCAGAAGACAGGAGGGCCTGCTGTGATGTGGTCCATGGGGTCACGAAGAGTCAGACTCAACAGTGCAACTGAATAACAAAGTAGCACTGGTATTCATAATCATACTGCCTCTGGATCTAGAGGGTTCTTTTCACCACCATGGCTAGTACCTGGATTTTCATGTGTGAATAACAGAATCCAATTGCAATGGATTGCTATAGTGCATGGTAGCCCAGTATTCAGTGATGTTTGGACACAGCCTATGGGAATTCACAGTGCTGAAATGGAAGTTGTATACTTGAGAGGCAATATTTCCAGTATGACCTTTTCTGGTTCTATGTGGGAACAGAAAGGTTACGAGAGACAGAAGGAGCCACATTGTTCTTTACTTTCTTTGCCCTGTTAAAAATAAGGAAGAAGAACCAGCCTGAGAGAGAGAATAATGTTGCTTTTTGTTCATCACTGAATACCTGTGCAAGAACACCTCATCCCCCAGTATAACAGAAGACCAATTTGGTACATCTTCATTCAGATAAGGGAAAATGGTATCATTTGGCAGCTTTACATTTGACACAACCAATTAAGTTATGAGAAGGTTTACCTTGTATCCTAATTAGAGTCAACCAGGATTTTGTTATCCCTGGAGAAGAAGCCATGAATAACACATCCCCCTGCTTCTGTGGAAGAAGTGTACAGTCCATGTAGCTTTGCAGCTTTCATTGCCTACACTGGGTCTGGTCAGTTTATACACGAATACACAGAAATGATTAAAATGGCATGCCTACCTGCCTTGAAAATTGCATGTCAGAACCATACAACGTGCATTTACAACACAAATGAATCAACAGCAAGAAGGGTGAGCAGAAACCACTGACAAACACATAAACAGATATAAAAAGAAGCAAAATAAGGGATATTCCCGGGGTCCATGGTGAATGTGGACAAGAATCATGGGCTGCAGTCACACACACAAAATAATCCACTTTCAGTCCACTTTCCAACTGGATTTTGCAAGTTCACACAGTAAAAATCCAGTTGGAAAATGCACTGAAAGTGGATTGAAAGTGGATTATTTAGTGTGTGTGACCACTGCCATGGTGGAGAATCTATGGAAAAGACTGGTTTGGGGATAAGGCTTTGGGGGTGAGAAAGGGGGCATCCCACTGTTAGCCTCTGATGACAGCCTTTCTCGGACAGCCTTGAACCAGCTTGTCTGCCTTGAGTCGGCTCGTCTGGCAAGGTGGGATATAACTTGAAAGTGATAAATAAATAAATACATACATAAATATTTCGTGTGTGAATGCTCTTAGCAAGTGGACTGTTGGCTGGAATCAGGGCTGCTGAGATCCACCATAGGACTCTGGACAAAGATTCAGTCTGGTAACCAAAACCCCTGGCATTTTGTTGTCCTGGTCTCTCGTCCCCTTGGTGGCTCTGGTGGAAGTTGAAGGGAATAGGTCTGTCTAATAGTGCCATCCTGAGCAGGGTTACACCTGTCTTATCTTGTTGACTTCAAAGGACTTAGAAGGGCATAACTTGGTTATGGATGACACTGTAGGTGATTTCAGCTGCTGGCCATTTTGTTTTGCTATATAGCATCCAATATTCTGTACCTGTGGAAGGTCAGCTGACATTTCTGCTTGTTGGCATTATGTTTAGGGGAATGTGTTTACTTTGAATTCATTCTTCCCTCTTTCATATGCAGGCATGCAGTATTTTTTTTAAAAAAATTATCACATAGTTTTAATTATTGTGTCTCCACAGCATCGAGCAGCTGAGAGACAGATGGGAGACCTTTGCACCATAACGCACTTGAACTCACTCATGGTAACCAACAGACAGGGGGATGCTCAGGTACCCAAAGATGCTTGGAAAGGTTAATTACCATTAATCATTGCAAGATGCAGGCTTATTACCCATTCATAAATGCTAAACAAATCCCCTTTGCTGACAAGCAAAGTTTAGGAAATTGACCTCTTCTCACTGATTAGGTTCTGCAGGGTTTGAATAGACAGAAAATGAAGACTGTTGTCAAGAACGATAATGCATTTATTACGCAAAACACACACACACGCTTACTTTCAAAATTTAACGGGTGGAACAAATGACATTGGTATCAAACAGGTTCCAGGGCTTCAAGGTTCAGTGTTCAGTTGTTTTGGCCGTAAGCTTTTATGAGAATAAGGGAAGGCATGTGATGAGGAGGACTCTGGTTCACAAAGGATATGGTATGATAAGCTTGTTCAGCTTCTCAAGTGCCGAATGACTTGCTGTGGCCACAGCAAATTAACATGGCTGTTCCTAGGAAATTGTTGTGCTGAATCAGAGCAGTGTAAGAACACAAGAGCCCTGCTGGATCAGAGTAAAGGTCCATCTACTCCAAAGCTCCAGACCAACTGCTATTCCATAAGTACATAAGAATTGCTCTTCTGTATCAGAGCGGTGGTCCATCTAGTCCAGCATCCTGTTTCACAAAGTGGTCAACAAATCCCTTGAAGTCCAAAAAAAGAGAGCATAGAGGCCATGGCATTCCTCTGATGGTGCATCCTGAGGTAACCATCCCAAGAACAAATTCTCAGGGTCTAATCTTACTATGAGGAGGGTGCTTTCAGAGGACCTCATCCCCATTTGAAAACTGAGATACCATTTGTGTGAATTTTGCACTTGAAACGGATGCCCTTTGTGCAGCTGTTGGGTCAAGCATACAAAGAAACACGGGAGCAGATTTGGGATTGCGCTGTTGGCCCCATCCTGACTTCCATAAAGCCAAGGTGCTGCATGCCCAGGGGATTTCTTCTTGTCAACTCTCTACACACAATGTCTACAACACGTAGGATCATGGGCAAACAGGATATGGGGTTGGGTTCCAGGGTCACCTTGAGCACCAAAAAAGGCTATGCTGAGAACCATGGGATCTGCATGGAAGAAAGGCATGTGTAACTGGGACTGGAGAAAGAAAGGGAACTGGGTGAGATTGAGTGAAAAAGCTGTCTGGATCAACCCCTGGTGTCAACAAGTATGACCACAATGTCCCCTACATGTGTTCTGCTCTGACCAAACTTCTGTATGGGGTTTAGTTCCTGTTAATTCACCCTCCCTGTGTAGCTATCAATCATCTTCTCCTCTCTGCGTGCCTTCCTCGCCCAGTCTAAACTGGGAAACAGTAATGATGAGCTTTTTCACAGGGTTGTCATAGAATTAATGAGATGAAAAACAGTAAAACATTTCACATATGAAATGTGCTATGTAAACAACAGCACCTAATGATTGGAGCCTTGGATAATCCATCCAAGAAGTCAACTCATCTCCTCGCAAAATTGTCAAGCAATTGCAGCACATTAAGGTCACAGTAATTAAAGTCTCTGGGTTGGAAATATTTACAGTGCAATCCTAAACCAAGTTACCCCTCCTTCTAAACCCATTGATTTCAATGAACGTAGAAGGGCGTAACTTTGCTTAGGATGGCCCTATGAATAAACTTTTGTGTATTTGTAACTTTCTGCATTGATATCCTCAGTACTTCCCCCTCAAAACTTTGTGTCACAAAACTGTGGCCCCTCAGCAACAGCCTTTGTCACTGTTTCTAGTTCATTATGTTCCTTTCCCATTGCAAACGTTTGCTTCTTATCAGTCTGTAGGCTCTCCTATGAATAAATGTTCAAAATAGACATTAGCTGTTAAAATTTGGGGTTTTTCCCCTGTTAGTTCACGATAAGATCTCTGTAGGTTGTCAAGTAATTGCTCATTCCCCATCAGGATGGACACTTTTCTGCTTGCCCCACTCCTCTCCTTCCTCAGTTAACACTTCCTGAGGTGGCTGTCATAGTGTCTTCCTCCTGTGAGGCTTCTGTGAGAGGTGGGAAGATGGATCTGATTACTGTGTCATCTATATGCTGATAATGAGGAATCCTGCTTTTGACTGTGTACGCTGCCTCATATGAGAAACAGAAGATGAGGCTTGTTCCAGCGAGAAGCAGAACTGAGCACACTCCCTCCCTCTTTTCCCTCATATTCTGAGTTTTTAAAGCTTGCTGGCATTTAGATGAGTTCTTGAGAGGGTTCCAGTTTAATTTGGAAATTTCACTAAATACATGGAGGGTTGGACCTAAAGATCCCCTTACATGAGTGAAAGACATTTCTGTCCACGTGAAGATGGGACAGCAATTACCATGGTTTTCCCACTCAAGAGGTAGTGCCAGTGTAGTATCTTCTGAGGCATTGTGGGTAGGGATGATCTTACTTAACCTGCTTTCAGTCACCTTTCAGTGACCAGTCCACAGAAGATGCTGGTAGTTTCAACAACAAATTGTTATTGCTTCGCAACAGGGAGAGAAAAGTTACCAGTGGAGAACTCCAATACAGTTCCCGGAAGACCGCAACCAACTCCAAGAACAAGACCTAAGTGAGGCCCTTCCCATACGGTCTTTGTGGGGGGAAAACAAAGCTAGTTCTTTAGGGCTCACTTAACATGTTTACATACATCACACCAGTGTTCCCTCTAAGCTGAGTTAGTGTGAGCTAGCTCATAGTTTTTTAGCCTCCAGCTCACAGATTTTTATCTTAGCTCAGAAAGGATGGCTGTAGAACAAACTATGCAGGAGACAAATTGCTCACTCACAGTTTTAATGCCAGTAGCTCACAAAGGTAGACCTTTTGCTCATGAGACTCCACAGCTTAGAGGGAGCATTGCAGCACACCCAGATTCCACATTTCATGCCATAACCAAAGGTCCCTGGATAAGACTTTCACATGGTTTAAAGGCTGCAGAAAACAAGGGAGGCAGGAAATTCTGCTCTGTGAATAGATATTTCACTTGCAGTTCTTAGGACCCAAGCATTGGGGTCAGGTTGAAGTCCCTTAGCCAGATGAAGCCTAAGTACTGCACTTTTTTTTCTACTGACCTCTTTGAAGTCTGGTTTATTGTTTAATGAGCATCTTGGGATGTTTAAGAAAGTTCTGCAATACAGGTTTCCATAGGTCTACTGGATCTGGGCCCCTGACCTGGATAGTCCAGGCTAATCTGATCCTGTGAGATCTCAGAAGCTACACAGGGTTGGCCCTGGTTAGTACTTGTGTGGGAGACCACCAAGGTATTTCAGGGCTGTGACCAGTGTTCCCTCTAGTCTAAGTTAGTGTGAGCTAGCTCACAGTATTTTAGCCTTTGGCTCACACATTTTCGTCTTAGCTCAGGAAGGATGGCTCCAGAGCAAACTAATTTATGCAGCAGCCAAATCGCTCACTCACAACTTTAATGCCAGTGGCTCACAAAGCAGAATTTTTGCTCATAAGACTCCACAGCTTAGAGGGAGCATTGGCTGTGACGCAGACACAGGTAACGGCAAACTACCTCTGAATGTGTCTTGCCATGAAAACCATACAGGATTGCCATAAATTGGCTGCAACTTGACTGCACTATCACCACCACTGGATTTGAAAGATCTTTCTGCTGGTATCCAGAACAGAATTCGTCTGTATCCTGTAATACCTTCTGAATGTCTTCTCCCATCCTCCATCTTTCCAGTTTCTCCTGTAGTTTGGACAGTATATTTGAGAGGTCTTATGGATCCGGATTCACCAAAGGTTCTGCTCTGCATTTAGGCTGCTTTGCCTACCAGCAGGACCCCAACATGAAGAGACATCACCCTATTCTAGGTTCTTACCATAGAGATGTAAACATTCCTAGATTGTATGCCAATTCTAATTCTGAAACAGGAAGTGATATCCCAGTGTTGATTGATGGTGCACCCCCCCCCCCATTTCCCCTTTCTACTCCATTGAGGGTAGGGGATGGGGAGCCTTGGTAGAAGGTTTCCCACTGAAACTGGGTAAGTGGCAACTCTAACTTTCAGGTTGCTCCTGGCCAGGGGCCAGAAACTAAGAAGCAATAAAACAATTCGACTCCATAGCAACAATTCCTTTGAGGACTTTTTAAGCAGCGAGAACAAAAATAGCGTAGAAGTCACTGTATTAACTCAAGAAACAAATTTATGATGTTGCGAGGTATATCTAGTCAATTGAAGCCAAATTAGGTAGTCATTACCTCATGTTGCATTTTCATCTTCACACTTTCTTGCTAATTCCATTAGCCTCCAGATGTCATGTACCTGTCTTGATTGGCTGAATTCAGGTATCGTATTAGTAGGAAAATTGTTTACAGAAGACTGGGTCCAAAAGGGGGAAAATACATATTATAATGAGGTATAGGCATCTAGGAGGCTCAGGATGGATTGCAACCCCCAGACACTTCAGAAATAACATGGAGTGTTTCCTCTCTTTCATGAATCATGAGATCGATTGTATGGGGCGGGGGAGAGGTCACATATATACATCTGCATCAGAGGAGTAATGGCACGAGGTCTTTGACTTGTGTAAAAGAAGAGGAGAAGAGAAGATATTGGATTTATACTCCACCCTTCACTACCCAAAGGAGTCTCAGAGTGGTTTATAATCTTTTTCCCTTCCCCTCCCCACAACAGACATCTTGTGAGGTAGGTGGAGCTGAGAGAGGTCTTTTGAGAATTGGTCTTGAGAGAACAGCTCTGAAAGAACATATGACTGACCCAAGGTCACACCAGCAGCTGCACGTGGAGGAGTGGGGAGTCAAACCTGGTTCATTAGAGCCCGTGCTCCTAACCACTACACCAAACTGTGCAATGTATAATTGCACATTCCCAACAAGAGCCAATTCCTCAATGGTAAGACCTGAAATAGGGTTGCTGACCTCCAGGTAGGGCCTGGAGTTCTCCCAGAATTACCACTTATCTCCAGAGTACAGGGATTAGCTCCCTGGTGGAGGAGCAGAACCTACGATATAGAATTGATTTTAGGTGACCCCCCCCATGGGTACTGTCACCAAATTTTCAAGAATTCCCTAGGCTCAAATTGGCAAGCCTAACCTGAGTATAAGCTTAACCTCCCCTCCATTTTATCCTCACAACAACCATGTGAGGTAGGCTTGCCAGTCCTCAGGTCAGAGTAGGGGTTCCCCTGGTTTTCCCAGCTTCTCCCCACCATTAGCCAGCTGGCTGGTGGGGGAAACTCCAAACAGTGTGATTTCACATTCCCACGTGATTTCCCCGATGTGATGACATCACCCAAAAGTGACATCATTACACCGAGGACAGCATACGGGGATGTTCTGGTTTAAGGGCAAACCTCTATGGTTTCAAGCCAGTTTTAGTGTAGAGTTTTCCCCTTAAACCAGAGTGTCCCTGCACAACATTCCTCATGTGATGACATCATCTGGGTGACATCATCACATTGGGGCTGTCCTGGAATGCCCTTCAAAATCACCCTGCTGGAGCAATGAGGGGACTTGGCAATCCAAATGTGACGTAGCTTAGGTCAAAGGGCTGTCGCTTCTTGCCCAGGTAGCCAAAAACATGCCAGGCCCCTCTACCATTGCTTGGTTTGCCCAGCAGCCTAGACTGTTTTTGTCCCTTTATTTCTTTATTTCACTTACAATATTAACATCACAGCTTTTCTGTTTAGCCCAAGGCAGTTTACAAGTATGAAAACTAAGGCTAGATGACTCAGTGGAAACATCACACATCAGTGGAAACATAACGCATGATAGAATTGTAGACTCCAAAACCTGAACCACCATCAATACTTTTTATTATCCATGGTGGGGGGGGGGAGGGGACAGTCAGTGCAGGTCTAGCTGAGCACACAGGCCCATCATGAAAAAAGATGGCCTTGCAGGCCTTACCAAGAGGCCGTCAGAGTTCATCCCTTGCAGATAGGGATCCAGGCAGTGTTGGCAATTGGAAGGAGGGTTGCGGGTGGGGATATGAGAGAGCTGCGAGCCAACTGCAAGTGCCATGTCACTTCCAGTATTTTTTTTAAAAAGGAAGTAACAAAGGTAGCTCTAGGAATTACTGGAAACTCTATAGCAAAACTATAAAGTTTCTGGTGGTTCCTAGAGCTACCCAATGTCACTTCTAAGTTTTTACTGGTACTGATGTCGCGCCACAGGCGATGCTGCAATTTTTAAATTTATTTTTCTTCCTCCACTAGCAACCCTGCTTAGCATCCAAGACCTGATGAGATTGCGTTATAACAGACCATTCCACAGCCTTTTATAGGTCATAATCGCACCTCAGATTGAATAGGAAGCTGATAAGTAACTAGGGGCAGCAACTTTAGAATATGTCAGTGAAGCCTCATAAGAAGACAAGGGGCCTCATTCTGTGCTAGCTGAAACTTCCAAGTTGCCCCACTTCTCATTCCTTTGAATTACTTTTTGGATTATTTGATGCCGAAGATGCTTAGAGTTCAGGAATTTGATCTTCTCTCTTACAAGAAGGGTTTTCTGCCCAGGTAATAGGGTTGCACTGTACAAAATGCTTCGCAAAACTTACTGGGTATAGCTTATTGTAAGCAGAATCCTATTAAGTGATTTCTGTAACCTTTAATGTGTCATGTTAATACTTATGCTATGCTTTAATTCTTTCTGGTGGTTCCAGATAGGGTGGCCAGCCTCCAGGTGGGGCCTGGGGATCTCCTGCTTTTACAACTGATCCCCAGCTGACAGAGATCAGCTCCCCTGGAGAAAATGGCTGCTTTGGAGGGTGGACTCGATGGCGTCGTACCATGCTGAGGACCCTCCCCTCCCCAAACCCCGACCTCTCCTGGATCCACCCAGGACCCAAAGTGTCCAGGTATTTTCCAACCCAGACCTGGCAACCCTAGTTCCAGACTTCTAAAACCCTAACGAACTGATTAACGAATGCCCTATTTTGTTGATTGCACCAACTCACTATGTGTAATCGGTAAGTCCCTGTGACAAAGGTGAATGATAAGTAACATAAATAAAATCAGAAATAAAAAATAGGTAGCTATGGTCAACTTCATGTTCCCTTTCAATCTATCGTTGTGGTCTCTTACGTCTCTCTTGAATGATGGAACTTGCAGAGTGTTTGGATGTTTGGAATGACTGGCTTTTTATCAGAGTATTTTTCAGATGTGCATCCACCTGTACCGGGAACCTGGCAACCGTGCTTATTGGAAGTACATTCGACCACGATGCTACCAGAGCACACAGTTGCCATGTTGTCTGAACAGGAACAAGACACATCTTTTGCCCCAACCCTAACCCTGAAAAATCCAGAAGAAAGTTTGAGTCCAGTGGTACCTTGACGAACAACACCACCACAAATGAAATAAATTTTGTTTTAATTTTTAAGGGGATACAGAAAGGGGGGGAAAGGGGGAACAGGGAACAATCACAGGCTAGATAAGAGTGGATTTGGCCTTGAATTACAAAGCAGAACACAGTCACACTGACATGCGTCCGCACATGGTAACAGGGTCACCTGATCTGCTCACTCGTGTCTTTAATCAGAATGACAAAAGGCTTTTCTTTTCTAAAAAGGACTTTTGTTCTGCCAGAATGAAGTCAATAACCCAACCGACTGGACTGCATTGTGCCATGTGCTTCGGAGTGGGTTTTACGGCTGTCTCCTGTGAGACATTTGCATTCAATGTTTTATGGATTATTTTTATGATAAAATTGCTTTATTGAATAACTCTTTCAGCTGTAAGCCGCTTGGGGAATTTCAGCTGGGGAGTGGAGTAGAAAGCCAATATACAAAAATTAGGTACTGATGGGATGTCACACTGTTGTTTTCTGGATCGGGACTTGCAGGAGTATCAGAGAAATGATAAGACCTGAGGGCGCCCTTAACTGATTGCTTGAGAAGACCTTTGGTTGCCGTCTATGACAAACAGTTAATGGATTTTGCCCCGTATAAGGAATTATCTGCAGTATAGCTGCACGGTTCAAAAGGAAATTATTGTATATATTCTCATTAGAGTGCTGCTCCCGTGATCAACCGTGGATCTGCCTTTACATTCAAGCTATTCGCACTGTAACTCCAATACCTACAGTATATTTATTTTCCAGTTTCATTATCTTACGTTTTATAGCCTGAACTCTGTGATCTCATTATCTGCTAATAGCTAAGTCTCTGCAGCTCATTCAGAATATATTTGCTGATTGCTCCCTATTTCCCCAGTCATAATTCTATCAAAGAATTCTGACTGCTTCAAAGGTCCAGCTCTTGTCTTTGACTTTGGAAAGTCATCAATGGTTTCAGTCATTGATTTTGTTTGGCAAAATGTTTCCTCCAAGTGCGCTCTCATGTTGTACATTTAACTGTAGGTGTTCTTCCCCTACTCCTTCTCTAAAGTGAAAGATCTCCAGGGGCCAAACTCTACATGGTGAAAAGAGATCTGTGGACTCCCTTTAATTTTAAACTGTAGCCATGTGAATCAAAAATTGCCAGGAGGAAATAACCAGGCACCTAAAAGCTGTCAAAGTAGGCACCAACCCAACCTGGGCAAAGTGTTCCACAGCAAAGGCACCACCACCCAAGAAGGACCTGCCTCAGTCACCAGCCACCAAACTTCTGAATGGGGACTCACATGAAGCAGACCCTTTGAAGTAAATGTGTGTGCGTGTGAGTGTGTGTGTGTGTGTGTAAAGTGCCATCAAGTTGCAGCTGACTTATGGCAACTAAATTGGGTTTTCAAGGCAAGAGATCAACAGAGGTGATCTGCTATTGCTTGCCGCTGAGTAGTGACTTTGTAAGTCTTGTGGTCTCCCATCCAAATACAGACCAGGTCCAATGTTGCTTAGCTTTCAAGTTCTGATGAGATCAGGCTAGCCAGGTCAGGGAATAAATAAAAGTACGGGTACGTTCATTTAGGAGTAGGCACTCTTTCAGGTACTCTGATCCCAATCCATATAGGGCTTCATAGGTCAAAACCAGCACCTTCAATTTTGTCTGGAAAACACTTCCTAGTTAGTAGGGGATTGTTAATATTGGGAAACTATATTACCAGCTAGGTCCAGTAGGTAATCTGGGCTGCCATGATCTCGGGAAGAGCTATCACATGCAAGAGGACACCAGCTTGCTCTCTGCTGCTCTGGAAGGCAAGACTTGATCTCATGGACAGAAGGGCAGGCTTCAGTCAAACATCAGGAGAAACTTAGGGCAGGGCTGTGGCTCAGTGGTACAACATCCACTTGGCATACAGAAGATCCCAGAGGTTCAGTCACCAGCACTTCCAGTTGGGCGCAAGCGGTGCAAAAGACCTCAGTCCAAAATCTTGGAGAGCCGTTGCCAGTTAGAGTAGTCACTATAGCTCAGTATGAGGCAGTTTTTACATTTGACAATGGAGCCAATCTTCTGCTGTACACTGCATCAGACAGGCCACACCTGGAGTATTGGGTGCAGTTCTAGAGGCCTCACTTCAGAAAGAACGTGGACAGAATGGAGCGGGTGCAGAGGAGAGTGACAAGGAGGATCAAGGGCCTGGAGACCAAGTCCTGTGAGGGAAGGCTGAGGGACTTGGAAATGTCCAGTCTGGAGAAGGGGAGGTTGAGGGGGGACAGGATTGCTCTCTTGAAGTATTTGAAGGGCTGTCGCTTAGAGGAGGGCAGGGAGCTGTTCCTGTTGGCAGAAGAGGATAGGACTCACAATCATGGGCTTAAATTAAGGGGACAGGAAGTTACTGTCTGGATATTAGGAAAAAACTTTTTTACAGTAAGAGTTGTTCAACAGTGGAATTAGCTACCTAGGGAGGTGGTGAACTCCCCCTCATTGGTGGTCTTTAATCAGTGGCTGGACAAACACTTGTCAGGGATGCTTTGGGCTGACCCTGCGTTAAGCAGGGGGTTGGACTGGATGGTCTGCATGGCCCCGTCTAACTCTGTGATTCTATGATTCAATGCTGGGGAAGGGGCTCTCCACCAGTGAAAGTCTTCAAGCAGAGGCTTTCAGAAGTTCTAGTTTATTATTTCCTGCCTTGAGCGGAGAATTGGATTAGATAGACCAACTCCATGATTCCCAGAACCGGCTCTATGATTCCTCTGGATGACCGCAGTACCAAGGAGTGATTTGCAACAGTCAGCCATTATAGCTGAGATTTTCATTCTCCCAGCGCTAAACCATATAATCCTGTTACCTATTTAGCTTCGAATGATCAAGGGCTGGATAATCACATGATGCCCATGCAGATGCAAACCAAGCCTGTAGTGGCCCCCTCCCACACGCCCACTTTAAGATGTACCAACATTACAGTACCAGTAAAACAGCTTGATTTACTAGGTCTGGAACTATAAAGTAAGTATATTGACTAGAGTTCCTTTGTCTTTTATAGCGCATAACATTGTGCTTGAGTCTCAAGCAGTGCCAATAAAGGCCTCTATAGATTCAGCTGCAGTAAATCAGCAGAGAGAAGGTGATCATTAAATAGATTAAAATGCATGAAAATTACCTAAATGGAAACCATTTAGATTAAATGAAGCCGCTACAGTATAATATCCTGATGGCTCTAGGAAGCTTTCCTTGGATTATGACCACCACAATGCCGTGCGTGTCCCAATGATGTAAAGCAGGACACTGCGATTTTCACCCTCCCTCCCCCACCTTGGTTTTCTTATTTTTCCCCCCCTTCTTTGTAAAGGGTGTGCAATTTAAATTCCTCTGAGGCTTAATAAACTGTTACCTCTCTGAAGCCACTTTTTATGCATTCAGCGCCAATCTGCATTTTGATGTGCGGAAGCTTATCGCCGACTGGCATGTTTGCAGAAATAACAATGTTTAAATAATGCTTGAAATGGAGCATAAAAATCTTTTTGTAACTCCAAGGGACTCCTTCTTAAGCCTCCGCTCCTGTTTCGACTTTGATACTTCCCGGGGAGGGGAGGGGGGGGGGAGCGGGCATTCATACATCATATCCGGTAGGAGACTTCACATCTAAACCGCTGTGCAAATTCAGCTCTTCCATCATTAGCCTTTTGAATGACTCCTATTTTTAGCCTGAAATCCTTTACATTTTTTCCCCACCAACATTCATATTCATGCATTGTTATAAGGCAGGCACTGTCTTGCTTAGCCACCTGGCCATTAACAATGCATGCTAATTAGTGGGGAATCAAGGTCAGCAAGGAATGCAATTGACACCCACCAACTGAAGTAGAGGCTGAGGTTAGCATCCTAAAGGAAGCTTGAATTTGGGATGTGGCTGGGTTTTGTGAACGTAAGGTTTTTCACTTGAAAATGAAGTGGACATGGTGGTGTAGTGGTTAGAGAGGCTAGGGTCTGGGGGAATCTAGATTTGAATCCCTATCCCAGGGGTCTCTAACCTTTTTGAGCCTGCAGGCACCATTGAAATTCTGACACTGTCTAGTGGGTGCAACCACAAAATGGCTGCCTCGGGAGTTGGGTTGCTAGTCCCCTGGGTGCAGGTAGCGGTCCTCAGTTGCCAGGAATTGCCTTCCCACCAATCAACTGGCAAGCAGAGGAAGAAGAAGAGGAAAAAGAGGAGACTGGATTTATACCCCACCCTTCACTACCCAAAGGAGTCTGAATCCCTTTTCCTTCCCCTCCCCACAACAGATACCCTGTGAGGTAGGTGAGGCTGAGACAGCTCTCCCGAGAACTGTCCTTGAGAGAATAGCTCTGAAAGACCATGTGACTGACCCAAGGTCACACCAGCAGCTGGAGGGGTGGGGAATCAAACCCGGTTCTCCCAGATTAGAGTCTGTGCTCTTAACCACTACACCAAACTGGAATTTACCAGGTTTGGTAAGTCCCGGGCCACGTCGCCAACATCACACCGGAAATTATGTCATCACACCAGTGATGTCCGGGCAATGCTCTGTTATTTGGGCAAAAACTATATGGTAGAAGCCATTTTAACCGTAGAGTTTTGCCCAAATACCAAAGTGTCATAGCGACGTCGCAACATGATGACATCCCTTCTTGCATGATGCTGACAGTGTGGCCTGGGCCTTCCTCTTTCTCCTGGTAAGTCCCCCCATCCCCCACTAGTTGCCAGGTAGGCCTAGCAACCCTACTCAGGTGGCAGACCCAGCTACAAAATGGCTGCCCTGGCTCTTACCTTCAATCACACAGTGAAGAAACTCGGGTTGTAGCACAGGTACTGCCAAAGCAACATTTTTTTGAAAATCTGCACAGCCAATCAAAAGCCTTGCTGGGCAAAAAGCTTCACCTGGCCCCACCCACTTTCTAAACACAGTTGGCGGGCAAAGGTGATAGTGGGCACCATGGCAACCATGGGTGTCATGTTCGGGACCCCTGCCCCCTACTCAGTTTTGGAAGTTTTCTAGGCAAACTTGGGCCTAACTTCACTCTCTCTCAGCCTAACCTACTTCATGGGATTATTGTTGTGAGGAGGGAGGGGGAAAATAATATAAACTCCATTGAGGAGGATTCCTTTAGAATCTGAACAAAAATCCCAGTTCCTGTCAAGATTTTCCCTTCTCAGAATGAAACCAGTCTCTCTCCCCCCACCCCACCAGCCCTCCTCAGGAAATTCAATAGAATTAGTGCTGTTGAAATGGACTCTGGAGTTGATGGCACAGAAACGCTATAAAATGGTAAATGTTCCAAAGCCGCAATAAATGGAACAAATAGGGGTGAAATGAAAACACAGTGAAAACAAACAAAAACCAAGAGAAATGAAAAGGGTCATATTTGTACATTCTATAGTTTAAATTTGCCCTGAGAAAGGGGAATAAGTTTTCAGTATTTGCAGGAAGTTGGCAGGAAGGAGGGAGAGGAAACGAGGTTTCAGTTGCTAGAAATTGCAGTTCTTTTAGAACTAGTCCTGTCTGCACATACTTGCTCCCCCCCCCTCAATCTGCTCAACATGTATAATAAATGTGTTATAATCTCTCCCAGGAGTGATATTTCTGAAATTCTCCCCATCCAAATATCAGTCTGGCTTCCAATCCTATGGGAACTCACCATATCAGCTTCCTTTCTGCTAATACAGCAGCCCCAGAAACTTATTTTTAGCTCTTATCCCACCTGGAAATGCTGCTTTACATTATCCTCTGAGCATTAGGTAAAGGTTTCCCTTGCTTGAAAGCTAATCTAATCTGACTCTAAGGGGCGGTGCTCATCTCCATTTCTAAGCCGAAGAGCCAGCGTTGTCCAAGGACTTCTCCATGGTCATGTGACTGGCATGACTAAATGCCAAGGCGCACAGAACGCTGTTACCTTCCCACCAAAGTGGTACCTATTTATCTGCAGCCTGCAGATCAGACTTAACAAATAAAAGGGAGCGCTTGTTTTGGCAAATGAAATGCAAGTCGGTGATCAGACAGGTAAAAAGAGATGATGAGGAACATGTTGCAAAAAGCATAACAATCAATAATAATAAAAAATTATTCAGATACAATAGTAGCAGAAAGGTCCAGTTGGAAACATTGGCTACAGTGCATTAACGGTGCATTATCCAACATGTGTGAAAGCAGTCTGTGTGTACATAATCTGTATTAGTAATGCCCAGCGTGGTTCTATGGGCACCATGGTGCTTGCCATTTGTTTCCCGGTACCCGCTTGTTTCTCCCCCAAAGTATCTCTTCTTAAATGAAAAGAGCCAATCATGGGGTTTTTTTTCTAACCCATCCTTTCAGGAGGGGCTTCAGAAAGGCCCAAGAGGCATCACCTCTCAGTTGTGCAGTAACCAGCCATTCAGAGACCTTCATCATAGGGAGCTACTTGGTTTGGAACCTTTGAACATTCTGTGGAACTGCCTAAAATTTTTGTGATCTTTCCCATGGCAGTAGGGTTGCCAACTTCAGGCTGGGAAATTCCTGGAGCTCTGTAAGCAGAGCCTGGTGACAGCAGGGTTTGGGGAGGGGAAAGACCTCAGTGGGATACATATGAACACATGAAGCTGCCTTATAATGAATCAGACCATTGGTCCATCAAGGTCAGTATTGCCTACTCAGACTGGCAGCAGCCCTCCAGGGTCTCAGGCAGAGGGCTTGCACATCACTCGCTAACTGATCCTTTCAACTGGAGATGCTGAGGATTGAACCTGCATGCCAAGCAGATGCTCTACCACTGAGCCATAGCCCCTCCACAATAATATAATTCCCAAACCATGTAGAGTTGCCGCCAGGTCCCTCCTGGGAACCAGCAGGGGATTGGGGGGGGGGATTTATCAGGAGCAGGAGGAAGGTTCTGCTAACATGCAGTGATGTGCCTACATCACTGCCCACATGACCTGTAAGAGACACCATCACATCTAGGACATTAGGGTAAAAGCTCTATGGTAAATTTGGCTTCTACAACAGAGTTTTTGCTCAATATTTTTGCCCAAATACCAGGGCATTATCCCAGACATCCCAGAAGTGATGATGTTACTTCCAGGTCATGTGGGCAGTGACGTGGGCACATCACTGCACCTCCACAGAGCCTCCTTCTTTTTCTGGGTAGGCTCCCCTATACTGGCCAGCTGACCAGTGGCTGGGCAGTGGGGCCCGTCAGTGGGGGATCCTCACCCCCACGGGGGCGGGCTGGCAACCCTAATACCATGTGACCCTCAGTGCAGCCATTTTCTCCAGGGGAACTGATCTCTCTCATCGATCAGTTGTGATTCCAGGAGACCTCCAGGCCCCACCTGGAGGTTGGCAACCCTAAATGCACAGACATTGTGGGTTGGGCCAGATAGCACGATCCTGTTTTCCCTTCTATGCAAAAGTTGGTGGCTGTGCTCAAGCCTCTGTACATTGCTCTTTCCCCATTGCACGCTGCACCTCACTTTACTAATACAATCAATTAGAAATCCTTCATTTTCACCTTTAGCAGCTGAGGGTGCTTTATATTTTTATGATAGCCAGATACCCAAGCCAGACCCCACTCAATCGATGCAGATTGAAGACCGTGTGCCCACACGCGCTCACAGAGAGAGATCCACTGCACAGCTTTACATCTCTTTCACATCACAACAGCTCATTTAGAAAGAATTAATTTCTCATCTGCGAGGCAATCATGCTTAATAATTTCTAGATTTGTTTACACTTTAGAGTCATATCCATCAGCACTGTGTCAATAAAACAATTACAGTCTAACCTTATTAGAAGCTTATTTATAGCGCTATCCTTCATGCCAATCTTTAGCACCGACACGTTTATCACCAAAGCCAGAAGACAATATTCGCCCATGGAGCATGGTGCAAACAAAAGTATTCACCGCGCATGAGACAGCCAATGTGATGTAGTGGTTAGAGTACTGGAGCAAGATCTGGGATCTGGGGCAAGGAAGGAGGAGGAGGAGGAGATGATTGGATTTACACCCCAGCCTTCACTACCCGAAGAAGTCTCAGAACGGCTTACAATCTCCTTTCCCTTCCCCTCCCCACAACAGACACCCTGTGAGGTAGGTGGGGCTGAGAGAGCTCTTTCGAGAGCTGCTCTTTCAAAAACAGCTCTGACAGAACTTGTGACTGACCCAGGTCACACCAGCAGCTGCATGTGGAGGAGTGGGGAATCAAACCCGCTTCTCCCAGATTAGAGTCTGCACTCCTAACCACTACACCAAACTGGGGCAATGAGCAGATTCTTTCTCTGGTGCATATGAAGCCACCTTTTTTTTGATACCTGCCTTGGGGGTTAAGACCATGCTTTCTCACTGAATCCAGGGCATTTTGTGTTGCTTATTCTTGTGTTGTGTTTCTTAATTTTTTGTCGATGATTTTGTTTGTAAAATTTGTAGTGAAATGCTATGAAAGTTTAGCTACGTGAACAACACTCATGAAGCTGTCTTATCTGAATCAGACCATCAGTCCATCAAGGTCAGACTGGCAGCTGCTTTCCAGGGTCTCAGGTTGAGGACTTTCACATTGCCTTCTTGCCTGGTCCTTTTAACTGGAGGTGCTGGTGATTGAACCTGGGACCTTCTGCAAAAAAAGCAGAAGCTCTTCCACTGAGCCGTAGCCCCTCCAGTATGTGGTGGCATATGTAACTTGCAACATAATAATAATACAAAGGGACAAAGAGCTCTTATTGTATTTGATCTCCACCAGAGCTAACTCTCAGGATTCTGTGGGCATTTCCACAGTCTGCATTCCCTTTGCATTGTTCAGGGACTTTTATATTTCATACATCATTTCCTAGTCACGGCTATATAATCATACATCAAATCTATAGAGCATTCCTGGCACTAAAGATGCCTCCTGCATGCATGATAAAGGCTGACAAATTTAAGGCGATCCCAGGGCTTCTTTTAAGGGGGGGGGAATTCACACCAAGATTTGCAGGGGCCAACCCCAGGAACATCTCACCACTTAGAGACCTGGGGTACACTTGCATGTAGCGATGCTCGGTGTGTGTGTGTGTGTGGGGGGGGGGGGGGTGTCTTGTGAAATCAAGCCCACAGGAGGTTGGGTAGGGGTTAAGGACTCCTCCAGCTTCTTGTTAGTGCAAGCATAGGCATCAACTTCAGGGGGGCTGAGGAGCTCGAGCCGCCCCCCCCCCCCCCCCAATTTTTTTCCAGGACATGCTGAGCCTCCCCCAGAGACAATGGCCTGTAATGTCTCTCTGGCCCAGACACACACACACCCAGAAAATTGGAAAGTCTATGCCCTTGGGTGCAAGGAACTCTGTACATGCTCTGACAAACCTGCAACAGCCTAGATAATGTACATTTGGTTCATTTAGTTCAACTGAATTGCTTTTTATTTGAATGTCTCTGTAATGCATGCCTTGTCCCTGTATTTTCTTTTTGCCCTTTCCCCACCAACTTTCTGAATCTACCCACCCTTTTCCTTTCTTTCCCTCTTCTATAATAAACGTTTTGTAAAGACTTTTGGGGGGCTTCCCTTGGTCCAATTTATTTCCCTGGGGTATTTTTCTTAATCTCTTCCACCGGTACTAGACTGAATGTGTGCCCCATAGTTGGCCATAACATATTTGCAGTATTAAGGGGGGGGGAGCAGGGAAGGGAAACAAACATACTACAAACAAGTTGGGGTAAAACAGACCACCGCTTTATTGGTCACAGCCGCTGGAGACTGGTATGGCACTGGGCAAAGATCCAGGCATTAGGCAACCCACTTGCCGGCCAGTGAAAACACATCCTCAGCCCGTGTGCTGGGGAAAACCAGAGATTGCAAGAATAGTGGTCTCACATGGGTGCAAGCATCTGTGTGGTTCCCTTGCCACCTGTGGGTGGAGCCCCATGAGAGCCCCTGAGCTGGGCATGACACTTTCTGGTGCCATCCCCAAGACCCCTTCAGGGGGTCCCCACCCAGGGGAGGCAGGCATGCTGGTGCAGCCTCCCCCCAAATGGATCCAGCTTAGTGCCTAAAACCACCTGAAGTTGTGACAAGAAAGACTTAACAAGAAGTACAACCGTGCTATGAAAGGAGAACTGAGGGAGGAAGGCAGCGAGGGAGGGAGGGATGTCCAAAGCCAAAGTGCACGGGTTTGGCAGCACGTGGCATTCAAAGGAGGAGGGGTGGGCCCAGGCGAGCAAAGCTGTCATCAGGACTCCCTCCCCAGGCTGATGCACAGGGGACTGTCGGCTGCAGCCAGGCCCTCCCAGATGTGCCCAGATGCACCCACCTGGCATGAAGCTGTCCCCCTCTTTCTCCTGCAACACTAGAGACAAAACCGGAGTCTTTTGCCATTCAAAGCATGGGGCATACCGCTGAATCACAGCATCTGCCAGACTTGAACTGAAGCATCACCAGCCTAGGGTGAACAACATTTGGAATTACATTTCATAGCGACATCCTCGGCGGCTCATCTCTGCAACGTCTTTAGCTGCCATCCTTTCCAGCGACAAGACATCTCTTCCTTAGTCACTCCCGCTCACCACAGGAAGGGACGGCTCACTGAGGCTGCAGGATAAGTGAAACCACGAGCCCCTTGAAGTTCGGAGACTCGTCTTTTCCTTGCCTGGTGTCTTTCTGCTACCCCAGGCAGGAGAGACACTTGAGGCAGCAGTGTTTGAATATCTTCAGTCGGCGGCTCTGCAAAAAAAGGGCTGCTGACTTATTTATCACTTCACCGAGTGCAAGCGGAAGCTCCAGGCTGCCTTTTGGTCCTGCTCCATCGAATGAGTTATTTTTCTCAGGTTGGCAGCCAGAAGTGACACGCCGCGGTGTTCCTTGGATGTTCCCACATTGCAAAAAAGAAAAAGGGACTTCTATAATGTGAGACAGAAGAATAACAACTGTTTTGTAGGTGGTTTACATGGCTTTCCCGTGCTGCTTCGCTTGATGGAGGGGAAAACCTGCCGAGCTTAAATGGCTGGTGCACGCAACCTGAGCGAGGGAAGCAGTTAACTTTCCCTCTAGGAATTCTTGTTTGCCTTTCATGACAGAAGATGTGCCTGTGTTGTGCCAGGCTGTTATTCATGGCTGCTGAAAGGCACTCTTTCAATTGTAAAATGGGACGTGTGGGCTGCAAGCCAGATGCAAAGCCCTTCATGCATCCTCTCTATGATCAAGGAGGACTAGGGGATGGAATGTTGCTCTGTAGTCCTCATTAGAGTGGTTCCCTTCTAACTCAGCTAAAGGAGTTGGAACTCTGACTCCACTAAAGCATGTCAACTACCTTGGACTCTACATACATACTAAGTATTATTATATGAGATTATGGTTGCAATCACACCCACAATTCACCCCAACATAGGCACGAATGCCAGGTGGATTAAAGGAGTGCGATCAGACACCAACATCTGGGAAGTGCCCCGCAGCCATTGGCAACCCATTTTGCTCCACCACACAAGTGGAGTAAAAAAAAAAAAACCCTCAGAAAGTCCTGTAGCAAATGGGTTCCTATGGGCCACAGATGGACTTTCCTGTGACTGATCATCCCAGCACACTTCCATGGCATCAGGATAATCTGATTAGGATATCCCTACTCCGTGCCATTGCTTCCCCCCGTTGCAGTATGCACATCATAGGGAGACCTTAGTGCAGAGGTGTGATTCATCAATTTCTTGTGTATTTATTTATTTATTTATTATATTTATGTAAGCGCATTGGAGGAGGAGGAGGTTGGATTTATACCCCACCCTTCACTTGTAGTCTCAGAGCATCTTACAAACTCCTTTCCCTTCCCCTCCCCACAACAGACACCCTGTGACGTAGGTGGGGCTGAGAGAGCTCTTTCCCAAGCTGTCCTTGAGAGAACAGCTGTGCCAGAACTATGGCTTGCCCAGGGTCATCCAGCAGGTGCAAGTGGAGGAGTGGGGAATCAAACCCGGTTCTCCCAGATTAGAGTCTGCGCACTCAACCACTACACCAAACTGGCTCTCATTGGGAACAAAAGGTTAAAAAAACCTGCAGTTGTGTCTGATCATGCAGTGGCAGGCTGCACCTGCATCTACAAGAGTCTGTGTGATCGCACAACTTTGGGGCAACTTCCGCTGGAGGAAATAGCCTCCCCCTCCCGGCTTTATCTTGTGCGTGTGACTGCCACCTATGTATACCTATATATACAACTGGTTTCATTTTTTTCTCCATGCCTGTTGGCAACACTACTTGAAGGGTAAAATTTGCAGTTGGGGGTTACTCCTGGATCCAGTTCTTTTGATGTAAAATCAGATTGCTGAGGTGGCTAAGTGTGTGTGTATGTTTGTATGTTACAGTTGCCAATTCCAGGTTGGGAAAGTCCTGGAGATTTGGGGGTGGAGTCTGGGAAAGGCAGGGTTTGGAGAGGGGAAGGAACCTCAGTGGGGTATAATACCATAGAGTCCTCCCAGTGAAGCTGCCATTTTCTCCAGTGGAACTGATCTCTGTTGCCTGGAGATGAGTTGTAATTCCAAGAGATCTCCAGGCCCCACCTGGAAACTGGCAGGCCTATTGTAATAATTCCACAAGCATGCCATGCCAGAAGGTCTGAAAGTTTATTGGAACAAAAGCAGGGCCTTTCCTAGCCTCTGCTTGAGCAGAAACTGAACAACCAACAACCAGAAGAGGAAGTGAAGCCAAACTACAGCACAGGCTTTTTGACCCTAGGGCAGGGGTGGGCAAACTGTGGCTCGGGAGCCGCATGTGGCTCTTTCACATATATTATGTGGCTCCCGGCAGGGCGGCTGGGGAAGCTAAATATCATTAGCAAACAAATATCACTGGACAAATTAATATCATTATCAATATCTGCTTTTACCCCTTTTGTTATTATTTTTGGCAGTCTCATTTAATGTTAATAAAAAGCAAATTTGCTTATTTTCCAATAAAAGCAGGTAATATTTGTTCATGTCTTGTGGCTCTCAGAAATCTGATGTTTATTCTATGTGGCTCTTCCATTAAGCAAGTTTGGCCACCCCTGTTCTAGGTGGCTCTTATGCTGAGCAAGTTTGCCCACCCCTGCCCTAGGGGATTGGGGTGGGGGGGAAACTATCATCTCCAAATTCACAACTTGCCACAATATAACACCTATTATGTGTGTGTTTTTAAAACTAGCGACAGCCATTCTTTTTCCTCAGTGACAGGAGAAAGAAAAAGGCAACCGTCTGTACCAAGCAAATTGCAGCCATCTTGCTTGACCTTCTGAATGTCCAGGGAAGGACTTCAAGCAACTGCCTAAGTTTCTCTCATGCTGGCTCCAACTTCAGAAGATAAGGACTCCAGAGAACATTTTCTCCAACTTCCATGCTGGCAGGAAGACATCTAATTCCGACTCCCGTCTTCACTGTCAGGGAGGAGAGAAAAGTTCATCTCCATCCGGCGCATCCGTTGCCACAGAGAACTGACAGTACAAAGCGAACTGCAGTGCAGTAGCAGTTCCAAGCTGTACAACAAGACAACTGCCAATGATCTTTAACACCAATATGATCAGGGTTTTTTTTTTTTTTTTTTTTAAATCTGGAAGCCAAAAGCAGGCAAGCGAGCAGCTTCTTTCTTCGAAGGAACATCTCCCTCCTAAATAATTTATCTGAGCAAGCTGCAATTTCCTTGCAGGAAAAAAAAAATATGTTAAACTCAACCATTTGCTTTCCTTAAGCTCTTGTTCTGTTAAAGCTGCCTTCACCAGGAAAAAAAAATAGCCTTGAGGCCAAAACAAATCAGATTTTATCATCTGCAAGGAGTTTCTCTGCCCCCACCACCTATTCACACTTCCCCCTTCCTTGAGAGCAAATTTTACTAGGCTTGCTGCCCTCCCTCCCTCCCTCCAGAGTTTGGGATGTGTTTAAAGTCTATGAAAAATCCCATTTCTTACTTAGCCAAATCAGTGAATTCAACACCTGTGGAATGCTGATGGGTGATACTGTGTAGAATCTCCCTGTAGGAGACCTCTTAAAAAAAATTAAAACCATACAGAGAAGAACGATTAAAAGTTTATACTCTGGTGTGCTTGAATGGAAACACTTGGAGGCAGGCTACGTGTACATGGACTCCACCAAGTAATGGCTTCTCCTTATGTACAGCAAAGCTGGAAGTCAAGAGAGGTGCTTTGTTCTTGATGGATCCCACATGTCAATGGTCTGAAGAAAAAAACATGGCCTGGAAACCAGCAGGAGATGGGGGGAAGCAGGTACTTACCAGGGAGGGGCAACGAGTTTTGGGGCAAAGGCAAGAACGTTATTACAGTCAATGCCAGTGCTTCCGGGTCATACCAGAAGTGACACTGTCGTTCAGCGGTGAACATCGCTGCCTGCCTCCATTTGGCTGGCCTGCTTCTAAACACTGACCAGCTGAATGTCAGAATGGCCAAACATTTGCCCGCCATTAGCGGGTATCTGGCAGGCCTAACTTGTGTTGTTGCCCTGGGTGGCAAGCCAACAGGTCTTCCAGGTACTCCTGGCAATAAATGAGTGTCTCTACCCTGTGATGCCATGGACTTCCATTGACCTCCTGGAAGCACTATAAAGTCTTCCAGTTCAGTCAGGAACTTTGCTTAGGTAGCAACGATTTGTTGGCTTCTGCACAGAACTCTTGGTCAGCAAACCCATGACTCCTGAGTTTTCCCCAACCCCATTCTTCAGTTTCCTAGACCTGCTTTGCTATGAGCTTTCCTGAAGAAAGGTTCTACTGTGGACAGGAAAATGCAGACTTCCACACCTGCCAACATCTGGAGCTATTTCTCCTCTCCTCTGCCATTTTCACCCTTGTCACCAGGAGGTTGGTCTGTCTGTCTGTCTGTCTATCTATCTATCTGGTATATTGCTATAGCATACTAATACTTTAGCAATACACCTACTCCCTAGGATTGCCAGCTTCCAGGTGGGACCTGGAGATCTCCCTGAATTACAAATGATCTCCAGGCTGTAGAGATCAATTGCCCTGAAGAAGATGGCTGCTTTGGAGAGTGGACTCTAGTCATTATGCCCCACAGAGGTAGCTCCCCTCCCCCAAAGGCCTCCCTCCCCTGGTTCTATCCCCTGATTTCCAGGAATTTCCCAAACCTGGCAACCCTGGTGTGTACATAAACTGCCGTCATGTTGCAGCTGACGTATGGTGACCCCAGCAAGGGGCTTTCAAGGCAAGTGAGAAGCAGAGGGGGTTTGCCATTGCCTCCTTCTGTGGAGTCTTCCTTGGTGGTCTCTCTTCCAAGTAGTGACCCTGCTTAGCTTCGGAGATCTGACGAGGCCAGGCTATACCATACCACCCTCCCTCTGGCGGCAGCCCTACTATTGATTCTGCGGGTGGTGGAAACTGCTGTCAAGTCACAGCTCACTTATGGTGATGTCACGGGGTCTTCAAAGCAAGAGACATTCAGAGACGGTTTGCCATGGCCTGCCTCTTCATCTAGACCAAACTTGCTTCATGTAGGAGCCACATAGAATAAACATCAAGACATGAACAAATATTACACACACATTATTACTGGAAAATATGCAAAATTGCTTTTTATTAACATTAAATGAGACTGCCAAAAATAAAAACAAAGGGAGTAAAAACAGGTATTGATAATTATATTTATTTGTCCAATGATATTTATTTGTCTAAGAGAGAGAGAGAGAGATGAAAAGAATGAAAGAGGTGGAAGGAGAGAGAGAGAGAGAGAGAATAGATGGGGAGGGGGAGGAGAGAAGGGAGAGAGAAAGGAAGGAAGGGAGAAAGAGAGAAAGATGGAAAGAAAGAGGTGGAAAGAAAGCAAATAGATGAGGGAGGGAGAGAGGGAGGGGGAAAGGGAGAGGTGGAAAGAAATCAACTTTAACTTCAAATAAGTTCTCCAACCCCCACCCCACCCCCATGCCAGCTGGCTTGGCTTAGAGAAGGGATTTAAAGAGACAATTGCCTTATCCAAGCTAACTGACAGGGGGTGGGGGGCTTGAGAACACATTTGAGAACACATTTAGAACACGTTTACATTTGGGAGGGCTCCCGGATTTAAAGGGACCAGTTTTTAAAAATTTGGGTTGGGATGGTTAAACATCCCAACCCCGGCGGTGGTGGATGGTGGAGGCGGCGAGCGGAGGAGGAGGAGGAGGCGAGCAGCAGAGGTGGCGGAGGAGGTGGGCAGCAGAAGAGGTGGGAGGCAGAGGAGGCGAGCGGCGGAGCTGGTGGTGGTTGGGGGCACCCTTCCCCAAGCCCTGCTGGCCATCTGGTAAGTCCCCCCCCCCTTTTGCACTTGGGCACTTGAGGGCTGTCCAGATCAGCTCAATCACGGGTTTCTCGTGCGACCACTGGAAAAATAATTGATTTTCCCGGGGTCAGAAAATGCGGGAGGAACCCACAATTGAGCCCGCTTTGGTGTGGGAGTTGTCCCAGCCGTTCTGAATGGTCCCTTTAAATGCGGGAGGAAACAGCAGTTCCTCCCACTTTAAAGGGCCGTGTGACCACGGCCTTAAAGTTCAAGTTGCTTTCTTTCTCTCCTCCCCCCCCCTTCCCTCAAGCCTACCCAGGGAGGGGAACACTGGCTGGGGAAGGGACAACTGATCAGGGAGGCATGCCTCCCCTTCACTTCCCCAGCTGCCCTACTGGGAGCCACACAATATGTATGAAAGAGCTGCATGTGGCTCCCAAGCCACAGTTTGGTCACCCCTGATCTAGACCCTGGAGGAAAAGCAGCATTAAAAAGTTTCAAATAATAAATTCACATGTTGAACTTTCTGAGGAGAGGGAGTGCTCGTAATATGGCTAATGAGACAAGATGAAAATGGAGCTGGTGCGGTGGTTAGAGTACTTGACTAGCATGGGCAATACCAGCTTTGAAATCCCTATTCTGCTATGTGGTTTATTATGTAGACTTGGACCAGTCATGTTAGGGTGGGCGGGCTGCCAACCTCCTGGTGGGGCCTGAGATTTTTCCAGAATTACAAATGATTTCTAGATGACAGAGATCAGTGGCCTTGGAGAAAATGGCTGTTTTGGAGGTGGACTCTATGCTTTGTATTTCACTGAGGTCTCTCCATTCCTGCTCCCCCAAGGCTTCACCCCTAAATCGCCAGGAATTTTCCAACCCAGAGTTGGCAACCGTACTTGGTAGGTGGGAAGGGCAGAAGTAAGCAGGAAAGGGTGAGGATATGAGGGCTGTGAGGAGGAGGAGGGAAAGATAAAATATATGGAGAGGGGGATCCAAAGGAAACTGAGGAGTGGAGAATCAAACCCAGTTTTCCCAGATTAGAGTTTGCGCTCCTAACCACTATACCAAACTGGCTCTCATATAGCTAGTTTGGTGTAGTGGTATAGTGGTTTGATTCTCACTTCTTCACATGCAGCTGGTGGTGTGACCTTGGGTCAGTCGCCAGTTCTCTCAGAGCTGTTCTCTCAAGGGCAGTTCTTGAAAGAGCTCACTCAGCCCCATCTACCTCACAGGGTGACTGTTGTGGGGAGGGGAAGGGAAAGGAGATTGAAAGCTGCCCTGAGACTCCTTCGGGTAGTGGAGGACAGGGTCTAAATCCAATCTCCTTTTCTTCTTCCAGTTCCCCCTTTAAGCTGGATCAAAAGTAAACCTATTTTTTTTTGGTGTATTTATTTGTTTACTTCATTCATTTCTCACATCTCTCCTCCCCCCCTTCATCAGTGGAATCCCCAAGTGGCTTACATCATTCTCCTCTCCTCCATTTTCTCCTCACAACAACTCTGTGAGGCAGATTAGGCAGCGGGAGAGTGACTGGCCCAAGGTCACCCAGCTTGGGTCTCCCAGGTCCCTGTCCAGCACTCTAACTGCTACACCACACTGGTTACAAGGGGAAAGCCCCTGTAACTCCATGAGTTGCAGTCAGAATAAGCATAATGTCAAGCAGACATATGCTTAAATACAGGGGCTTCCTACTGTCTAGGTAAATTTCTTCTGTTTCAGTTGTCTGTTGTCTAGTGTATGAGTCTGTAAGCAATAGTGTTCGTCTGAGAATTATCCACTGCTTAAAAGAAAATGATTAATGCTGAAATTGTTCTGGCATCTCTCTGTACTAAAGGACTAAATGAATATATTCTCCTCAATTTGATGTAAGGCTGGTAGGCTGTCCAAATCGGTATAAATGTGAAGGGGAAGGAAAAAGTAATTTTTGACAAGTGGAGATATATTTGCCTCCACCTTCCTTTGTGCTTGCTTTATTTATTACACACTGATATAAATGTAAGCGTTGGAGAAATACGGCAAAGAAAATGTAAGCTAATATACACTTAGTGTTGGCACTGAAAACCAGAATTTCTGAGTCAATTTGTCCTTTCCAGCCAAAAAAGACTTGGCAACCGGGGAAATGACGACATTTGCAAATTATTCTATACAGTTGCTGTCAAGGGCTTCCTACTGTTAGAATTTAAGTAACCCCTGGGCCGATTCACACAATACATCTTTTTCTGCCTGCTGACATGGTGAAACTTTCCAGGATATGTATTTGTATGAAGAGACATAAATGTATGAATTGACAGATTATGGATATGGCTTTTAATCTTGGTGGCAATTATAGGAACTGCTGAAGATCAAATCTATAATAGGTGGTTCATACGGTCCCTTTCTGTACTGAATGCACACTTAAGGGATTTTGAGATTGCTTGTACAGAGTAGGGAAAATGAATTGTCACGGGAAACAACAACAACAACAACATGGTTTAAAATGAATGACAGCATTTAAGATGGGTGCAGAATTTTGGTACATATCTTCATGCACATGTGAAACCCCAAGGTAACCTTACTGGAGTTAATTTACAGAGTTGTCTGATTAATCAACTGAAGAATTCTTTAATGAAACAAGTTTTAGTTTACTGAATAGCTTGAACCTTCACAAGTGCAAAAAAAGGAGAGAGTTCTAAAATGTGTTTGTAGATGTTGCATGTGTCTCACTGCAGCATCTTATTAGAAGAGGAGTCAAGGTAATTCTGAGATTAGGGGCTATGTTTTTCAGCAGACCAAGGGAGGAGTTGTGGCTTAGTGGTAGAGCACCTGCTTTTCGTGTTGAAAGTTTAGGGTCTAAGGTTGCCAGCCTTTTCCCGGTGGAAGTGGAGGTCCCCCACTGTCAGACCCCACTGATCAGCTGGCCAGTGGGGGGGACGATTTACCAGGAGAAAGAGGAGGGCCCAGGCAACTTCCAGCATGTGCAGAAGCTAGTCATCATGTCGGTGATGGTAGAAGCCATTTTTACCATAGAGATTTTGCACAAATACCAGAGTGTTGCCACAACTTTGCAGTGTGATGACATCTCAGTAATTCCACTTTACTGAATTTCTCCCTGAAAGGCAACCATCTATTTCTCCAGTATTTTTAAGAATTTGGAGTTATATTCTAATCAATTTTGTTTTGATCAAAGAGAAATTTGAAGAGAGGAGAGGCAGGAAAGGAGGTTCTTCAAATGTGTCACTTTTGCTCTGTAGATGCTCAGAGGCAGGAATGTCTTCCCAAACCCTCCTGCTCTCTTGCTACACTACCGTTCTGTGGTGTGGAACATAAAACAGCTACAAGGGCTGAAGTTACAAAAGGGTGCATTGATTTCTCTGCAATGAGAAACCAAAGAGAAATCCCTCTTTTAAAAGAGGGGGGAAGAGAACAAGAGGGAGAAACGACCGCTGAGGGGTGACATGATCGAGGTTTACAAGATTATGCATGGGACAGAGCAGGTAGGGAAAGAAGTACTTTTCTCCCTTTCTCACAATACAAGAATTTGTGGGCACTCCATGAAATTGCTGAGCAGTCGGGTTAGAACAGATAAAAGGAAGTACTTCTTCACCCAAAGAGTGATTAACACATGGAATTCACTGCCACAGGAGGAGGTGGTGGCTACAAGCATGGACGGCTTCAAGACGGACTTAGATAAACATATGGAGCAGAGGTCCATCAGTGGCTATTAGCCACAAGGTATAGATAGGATCTCTCAGTCTGGGGCAAGTGATGCACTGTATTCTTGGTGCTTGGGGGGGGGGGCAACAGTGGGAGGGCTTCTAGTGTCCTGGCACCACTGCTGGACCTCCTGAGGGCACCTGGTATTTTTGGCCACTGTGTGACAGAGTGTTGGACTGGATGGGCCACTGGCCTGATCCAGCATTGGCTTTTCTTATGTTCTTAGCAAGAAGAATCAATGGCAAGTTTGGTGTAGTGGTTAGGAAGCTGGACTCTAATCTGGGAGAACCGGGTTTGATTCCCCACTCTGCCACATGCAGCTGCTGGGTGACCTTGGCAGTTCTCGAAAGAGCTCTCTCAGCCCCACCCACCTCACAGGGCATCTGTTGTGGGGAGAGAAAGGGAAGGAGATTGTAAGCTGCTCTGAGACTCCGAGTGAAGTGTGGGGTATAAATTCAATCTCCTCTTCTCTCCCTCTCTATATCTAAAAAAAGTGACTTTTGGAAAAAGAAATTCCCTTCCCCACAAAAACGCTACTTGACAGACCAAAGGTCTGATTTATTAAAAGGCTGCTTCATGTATCCGTCTAGCCGGTTTATGCCATCTAGCTATTGTCCCTAAAGCATGATTCATAAAGGTGGCTGGCAGCATCTGTATGGCAAGCTCCTTGCGTGAGCCATTTCTTCGCAGATAATTAGGACTTCAGCCATACTGCTGGAAGCTGCTGTCAACTGTGTTGCTGTCCTGCCGCTCTTTGTGGCCTTTATTCACTTATCAGTACTCCGCCTTTCTCCCCAGTGGGGACCCCAAGCAGTCCTCCCATACGTCCTTTTAACCTCACAACAACACTGTGAGGTGGGTTAGGCTGCAAGGGTGTGACTGTCCCAAGGTCATAGGGCTCCTAGGTTCTGGGTGAGGCCTGGAGATCTCCTGGAATTACAACTGATCTCCAGACTACAGAGATCCATTCCCCTGGAGAAGATGGCTGCTTTGGTGAGGGGCATCAGACCCTGCTGAGGTCCCACCTTTCCCCTAGCCCCCCCCCCCTCAAATGCCCTACCTCAGATCTCCAGGAATTTTCCAATCCTATCACCCAACGAGCTTTCACAGTCCAATGTGGGTTTCCCAGATCCTAGTCTGACCCTTGAATCACTCTGGTGTGAAATCTTTATCATTACAGGGGCTGCTGCTTGCACAAATTCTGGATACAAGCCATGCCCCTGTGGCCTTATTGCAGGGGCTTACCTCGGAGATAGACAGTAGCAGTGCAAATAGAGTCATAGGGATGACAGGATACCCTGGAATTAGGCTGGGTTGCCCAGTCCTGATCTTCTGCCTTTGAGAAACTGAGTGTGGGGGGGAAAGGCCTCCATAGTGATGATCTAGAAATTCCCCCTCATCTCTATCATCTTTGTTATAGAGACTAAGTGAAATTCCTAGAGCATCACCTGGAAGTGACATCACATCCTCCCCAAACACCACTCTCCCCAGGTACTGTTTGGCAAGTCTCCTAGCATTTGGTAAGAGCAGCATTGTTGGAAGCCCTAGGTAACCTAATGTTAACGGTTCTCTTCCCCAGCTGCTACCAGTCCTGACACTGGCATTTAGCACTCTGCCAGCTGTGGTCCTTAGCAGATGCTCAGCTATTCCAGCTCTGGTTAAAAAAAGGTAAAGGTAAAGATTTCCCTTGCTCGAAAGCCAGTCGAATCCGACTCTAGGGGGCGGTGCTCATCTCTGTTTCCAAGCCAAAGAGCCAGCGTTGTCCAAGGACCTCATGTGGCCAGCATGACAAAACACCGAGGTGCACAGAATGCTGTTACCTTCCCACCGAAGTGGCACCTGTTTATCTACTTGCAATTTCTTGCTTTCGAACTGTTAGGTTGGCAGGAGCTGGGGCCAGAGACGGGAGCTCACTCTGTCACGTGGCACCAGGGTCTCGAACTGCCAAGCTACCATCCTTCCAGTCTGCAGCTCGGCGTCTTAACCTCTAAGCCATTGTGGCCCAGCTCTGGATACCAGGCCCCAAATAAACAGTACCAGAATGATATCTTTCCATTATGCTGGAGGGTCTGGAGAGTGGGCATCTTCTAATATCCTTAAAAGTGTTTGAAGAAAGTGCTGCCAGTTTACAAATCTAAAGGAGTCTGAGATTCAGCCTCGCTGTCTCCTCTTGAGAAATTAAAATGGCCTCTTTTGCAGTAAAGTGAAACATTTTGCTGAAGGCTGAACACTTTCCCAGACACGTCTAGACCATTTTAAATGTCTACCATGTAGGGAAGAAATTGATACTAGCGTATCAGGCAATAATTTACAAATAAACTCTGCAGAAATGTACCAGATTTTTTTTTAAAAAAAAATACTATAATGATAAAGTGACTAACATTGCTCCCTTGAACTCTTTAGAATAATCTTCAGGGCTCCAGTAAATCATGGAAGGATGTATTTCCTCATTAGACACCTGTTCCAAACCCCCTGAATTTTGGGGAAAGCAGCCCATTGACTTTAGGCTGTGGTTATATAAGTTCTGAGACACAGAGACAGAGAGAGATTGGATTTACACCCTGCACATCACCACCCAAAGGAGTCTCAAAGCGGCTTTCACTTTCCTTTCCCTTCCCTTCCCCTGTGAGATAGGTGGGTCTGAGAGAGCTCTGGGAGCACTAATCATGAGAAAACATCTCTGAGAGAACTTGTGACTGCCCCAAGGTCACACCAGCAGCTGCATGTGGAGGAGTGGGGACAGATTCGAGTCCGCTCCCCTAAGCCCAACACCAAACCGGTTATATACTTATAACCTAGTTAAATCCATTTCTGGGTAACTTTATTTACCCCACTAGAAAACAGTACTCACAAAACAGAGTTACATCCTTTAAAGGTCATGAGTTTGAATCCAGATTAAACTTTCCACACAGGGAAGGGCCTTCTGTCAATGGAGCAGGACTCTCTTGTCTCCTGCCTCCCACTGCAGCCTCTTGATCTCTGTGAATGGCTGCCCTTGGGGGGGACAGCAAATGGCATGAGGGGCAAACTGAGAGTCAGCAAAGGGGAAAGTGGAATTGGTAAAAATTATACCTTCCCGTCTGTTAGTGGAAATTTTATCCAGATCCAGCCCATTGACTTCAATGGATTTAGAAAGGTATAACTCTTCTTAGAATTGCACTGCATACCTACTACACAATTCTCAACATTTCCCTCCCCCCATAACCCTGTCTTAATTCTGGTAGATAGGTCTTCAAGGTGGCCAAGTCATGAATAGCAGCAGTAGACCGCTATTACACAAATGACTTGCTTGAATAGGGTTGCCAGCCGCCACGTGGGGCCTGGGGATCCCCCGCTTTTACAACTGATCTCCAGCTGAGAGAGATCAGTTCCCCTGGAGAAAATGGCTGCTTTGAAGGGTAGACTTTATGGCACTCTACCATGCTGAGGCCCCTCCCCTCCCCAAACCCCGCCTTCTCCTGGCTCCACCCCTAAAGTCTCCAGGTATTTTCCAACCCAGACTTGGCAACCCTATGCTTGAAGGAAACAAGACCCACTTTAACCTGCTATGGAAATGAGAGCATCAGCTGTGACTGGTAACCTTGTCTGCACAAAGTTCTGCAACTGGGGCACCACCACAGGAAAGGCCTTGCCCTGGTAGCCATTGCCAAAACCTCCAATGTTGGCCATCAGGGCAGGGACTTGGGTAAAGATGTCTCAGCTGGGCAGGTTCGTATAGTGAAACTTCGGGTCCTTTGGTCCATAGCCCAGAAAGCACTGGGTGGGGCTGATCGTCAATTTCCTGCTGAGGGTGGCAGCTATTGTTACTGGTCACTGTTCAGCTGGGTGGTGGAAGGAAATGCCCGACTGAAATGGGAGTGGCATGTGATCAGCATCCCCAGTGTGATGCTGTTTGGGGCAAATGTTTGCCAGGATGACATCACTTCTGGGTTGCACTGGAAGTGATGTCATTGTCCCAGGGTGCAATTTGAACTCTGCAAAACCGGTGTCCCCACTTTCCTTAGTAGAAGAAGAAAAGAAGGGAAGAGATTGGATTTATACCCTGCCCTTCACTTGGAGTCTCAGAATGGCTTACAAACTCCTTTCCCTTCCCCTCCCCACAAAAGACACCCTGTGAGGCAGGTGGGGCTGAGAGATACTTTCTAGAACTGCTATTTCAAGAACAGCTCTGACAGAGCTATGGCTTGCCCAAGGTCATCCAGCAGCTGCAAGTGGAGGCGTGGGGAATCTAACCCGGTTCTCCCAGATTAGAGTCCATGCACTTAACCACTACACCAAACAGATAATGCGAAAGACCCTGGGGAGCCACTGCCAGCCTGAGTAGACACCACTGACCTTGATGGACTCATAGTCTCATTCAGTATAAAACATGAATAAATGACATATCCATAAACACTATAAATTGTTTTACAAAACTATAAAGCCAGCAGGGAAAAGCAAGCAACTGAAACAAGTGGCAAAAATCTAAACAAATATCAAAGGAAACAAAATAGGAAATGTTCTGCAATTTGCACTATGGCTGTTTGAGCTACAAAGTGCATATTAAAGGACCCAAAATAATTGCAATAGTCCAAAATGCAGAATGTGCAGACAGTTTCATGCTTTGCTTCTAATCCAGAGGAGAAATCATGCTGAAATCTCATTCATTGCAGTGGGACCTGAGCCTGTTTGGTTTTAGGGATGAGTGACCATTTCCTGTTTTGCTTCCCCTGACTTCAAACTCATTAAAATGATAGTTCCATTGCTACTTAACATAACATTATTTTTCCTCTGCAGATGATAAAATGAGGCAAATTGGACAGTCAAATAATTAAAAAAAAACCCTTGAGTCCAAAAGGTGTCATGGGAAAAAATCCTTGGATTAAATTTATGTGGCTGCTATGTGAACTCCGCCAAAGGTCTAGTTTTGCAAGTGAGATGATCAGGTCAGGGTTAGTAGTTCAAGGTTCACCAACATTCCCATTGTCATTTTTTAAAACGACAAGGTCAGACTGAAGCTAAAAAAGGGACCAGCGAGAGTGCAAACTGCAGGACTAGGCGATCAAAGGTATCCCTTCTGAACATAGATGTATGCAACTAGGGAAAAGACATTATATGCTTTGTGAGAGCAAGAAAACACTTTTTGGAAGATATGTTCATTTCAAAAGGCACCCTGCATGAAATATCAAAGAGTTATGCTTACAGTAGTTACTCATCACCTCACTCCCAAAGGTTTTGTGGTTGCTACTGCCTCCTGTGGCAGCCATTTTGTGGTTCCTGCCACTCTGTGTCAGAGTGTCAAAGGTGCCTGGAAGCCCAAAAAGGTAGAGGACCCCTGGTCAATAAGAACCTAGTAGGTGGGGTGGTTATATCAGACTTATACCCTCTGGGATCCTTCCATATATTGGATAAGCTTGCACATTTCCATGTGGGGCCTGGAGATCTCTTGGAATTCAGCTGTTCTCCAGACTCTTTCCCTTGGAGAAACTGGTTGCTTTGGAGGGTGGACTGCATGGCATTATATCTGACTGAGGTCCCATCCCTCCCCTAACCCTGCCCTCCCCAGGCTCTACCCCCAAATCTCCAGGAATTTTGCATCCTGGAGGTGGCAGCCCCAAATACGGATGTAGTGGGATGGACCTCATCTCTGTCCAACCACTCCACTGGGAAGTTGGAAGCTTTCATCCAGCTCATTCAAGCCAGAGGAAGGCTTCCAACTGCTCAGTGAGGTAGTAGAATTAGGGGTAAGATCCACCGCACAACACCCCTGTATGGAAGACCTCTTAAATTGGTGGATGGCTCCTTGGAAGAAAGTTGGATCCACCTCAGTATCCCTGAGAGGGCTGGATTATTTCCTTTGGTGTACATAGTAAAGGGCCAAATACTTTTGCTTCAAAATAGCAATATGACAGAGACAAACATGTTTTTAAGGCTGACATTGTAATAGGTTATGACATATTAAAGCATACTGCTTTATGTGTTTTAATCTCAGATGTATCCTACCGAAGACCTTTTGCACTCTGAAATCTGAAATGCTCCTGGAGAGGACAGATACTGACTCATGAAATTGTTAGGAAGGGTGGGGTTTAGGGGAGGGGGGTTGGCTGTGGCCACACACAGGGTCTGGAATGTTCTCTCCCCCCTCCTTCCACCACCCCAGTCTCTTTCTGCTGGAGGATTCCCAGCCGGAAGTCTGCCAGACTTAGTATAGCAGAAGGCAAAAATGTTGCAAACTGCAATCTTGTAAATGATGGAGTAGATCTGCTTTCGACATCATGTGGTTAGCACTGACCAGATGAAATGAATGCAGAATAACAAACATTCTCAGGGCCTCCCTAAGTTGGGGGGTGGGGGGTGGGGATCAACACAATTCAAATGGATTTGGTTCTTCCGAATGGCAAGCCCAGCTAGTGGGAAAATACTATTTAGCATGTAATGTAGACAAATGAGAAATAATCAATGCTTAGGCAATGAAGCAAAGTAAAGAGATATATATATAATAGAACAGTGCTGCAGCAAAATGACAAGACAAGGATAGAAAGGCTATTAGACACAAATCCATGAAGATATTAGTGTGTGTGAGAAAGACGGACAACTGGGGCAAAGCACACACGAGATGGAAATGCATAAACTCTCAGAATAAAAAAAGGCTTGGCTGGATGAATATTGTTGTATTCAGTGAGAGCAGGGCTGTCATTATATAAAGGATTTTGATTTTTAACTAATTAATCATGCATATGCCTAAAACCCCAGTGCTCTTTTTAAAAAGACTGAAGTCTAAACAAACCTGCCTTTCAGAAAAAAGAAAAGAAAGAAAGAAGTCAGCTTTCATTTGAATTTCTTATTGAAGTCACCTGCCAAAATGACTTCAAAAGGTAAACAACTGTCTCGGCCCTATAGGTGAAACCAGGGCTCTTTTTGTAGAAAAAGCCCAGCAGGAACTCATTAGCATGATAGGCCACACCCAACAGCAGGAATGTATTAGCATATTAGGCCACACTCCTGACAGCACAGATGATTAGCATATTAGGCCTCACACCCATGTTACCAGAAGTGTGGTTATCCAGCCACACCCACCTTTTGCTGCTTATTCTGTTCACCTTGTTTGTTGTGAAAACCCAGGGCTTTTCTTGTAGCAGGAACTTCTTTGCATGTTAGGCCACACACCCCTAATGCAGCCAGTCCTTATGAGTTTCTGCTGTTGGGTGTGGCCTATTATGCTAATGAGTTCCTGCTGGGCGTGGCCAACTCAGGAGCCAGCCGGAACTCCATTCCTGTGTGTTCCTGCCCAAAAATAGCCCTGGGTGAAACCATTTGGTGGAGTGGATGACTCTAAAGCTACAGCCAGCAGCCTTTCTTTTTAAAGTGTCTGCTGTCCCTGAGCCTGAGTCTTGTCGGGGATGACTTAGAGTGTGGGATTGGTGTCAAGTTATCACTTTTCTTGGGGTAAAGCCCATGCTTTGAATGGAGAGGGTCTATGGTGCAAACAGCAGCTTCTCCAGCTGAAGACTTCAGTTTGCAGATATCAGGAAGAAGAAGAAAAGATTGGATTTATACCTCGACCTTCACTTGGTGTCTCAGAGAGGCTTACAAACTCCTTTCTCTTCCCCTCCCCTCAACAGACACCCTGTGAGGTAGGTGGGGCTGAGAGAGCTCTTTCCAGAACTGTCCTTGAGAGAACCGCTCTGACAGTCACAGAACTATGGTTTTCCCGAGGGCATCCAGCAGCTGCAAGTGGAGGAGTGGGGAATCAAACCCGGTTCTCCCAGATTAGAGTCTGTGCACTTAACCACTACACTAAACAGGCTCTCAAAGGAAGGACCTTTGTCTGAGACCCTGGAGATCTGTTGCAAGCTAGAAGCAGCAACGCTGAGCTAGTTAGACCAATAGTTTGATGCTATATGATGGCTTTGTGAGCTGGAGACATGGGAAAGGCAAGCTTAGCCTCTGTCCATGGTGAGTTTCTGGACTACTTGAGTTTCTGGGGGGAGAAGGAGAGGCATGGAGGTTCCTAGAAATCTTGCAGAGCATCACAGGTGGTGCCTCGTTTCCATCATTTTCTACTGTGTAGTGGGTGTAGTAGGTGTAGACTGAGCATGAGTTTGTGTTAGGGTTGCCAACCCCCAGGTGGTGGCTGGAGACCCCCCACTATTACAGTTGATCTCCAGGTGATGGACATCAATTCACCTGGAGGAAATGGCCACTTTGTTAGCCGCCTAGAGCCGGTCTCTGGCAAGGCGGGATATAAATCGAAATAAATAAATAAATAAATAAATAAATAAATAAATAAATAAATAAATAAATTTGGAAGTTGGACTCTATGGCATTATGCCCCAAACCCTGCCCTCCTCAGACTCCACCTCCCAAATCTCCAGGTATTTCCCAACCCAAAGTTGGCAACCCTAGTTTGTGGCTCTGGCAGAACCCATGTCCCCAATTGCTCCCTGCTAGATCAGACCTGTGGCTGGCTCCTGCCAGTCCCCGCCCCCCAATCTTACCCAGTTCTGCTCCTTCCTACCACCCCAACCAACATGGCTTTTATCTGTGCTGGTCACATGATCAGCCACATAGACTTTTTCAGTGGTCATAGGGGACCTTTCCTTTCTCTTTGAACATCATAAAAATGGGTTGGATCTAACCACTTGATAGGGTTGCCTCTGACAACTGGTGGGGGGTGCGGGATGGACCAGCAGAAAAACTAGTCCTAGGCCATGAATGCAGCAACATCACTTTTTCCTGTGACTCCCTCGGGGTTCTGCATGTCCTGCATCTGTTCTCCAGAAATCCCCTGGCAATGGCCGAGCGGTGTAGAATTATGCGATTGTTACTAAGAGCACAGAGAAGGCAATTTTAGGAAATGATTTGTGGCTACAGTGGCTTGGGGAAAGTCAGAACTGTGAAATAAATCTACAATTCGCTTCCAGTGCCATGACGAATATTAGTCCAGGGTGCCCTGCAAAATAAACTGTATATCTAGTGCCTTCAGTCACGGCAAGCAATAGAGTTCGGGGTGGGATTGAGACAAAAATGGATTGTGCTGTTTCCTTGTACCTACCTTTGGTGGGCCCTGATAATCTTTCCCTTTCAGCCCATCAAATTTGCAAACCTGAGACTACAAAAGTGTTCAGATTGTCTTCTGCACAAACGTGCATCTTTGTGCTCCCTGTAGGCCTAGCAGATGGGATAATTCATATATTTTGTACTAGTTTCTGTAAGAAGCATGAAAAGGGGTGTCTGGGGGTGGGGTGGACATGGCTCCGTGGTAGGGATGCCAGCCTCCTGGTGGGGGTGGATCACTCCTGGAATTACAACTGATTCCCAGATGACATAGATCAGTTCCCCTGGAGGACACAGTGACTTCAGACTCTATGGCATCATGGCCCACCTGAGCCCAAATGTCCAAGAATTTCCCAACCCGGATTTAGCAGCCCTACTCCATGGTAGAACACCTGATTTATATTCAGAAAATCCCACATTCCATCACTGGCACCTCCAGTTAAAGGATCTTAGGTATTTATTCATTTAAGGTTTGCTTTTTATGACTATATTGGAGGCAGCTTACAATTAGGGTTGTCCACCTCCAGGTGCGGCCTAGTGTTCAAGAACCAAAAAGGTAGGGTCACCAGGTCCCTATCTTCTGCAGGTGGGGGACTCCTGGCTCCTCCTCGGGATCTTCTGGTGCATGTGCATAGTGTGTGCACCATGATGACGTCGTCCAGAAGTGATGTCATTATGCAAAACACATTGCTGGGGGGACGCTCTGGTGCGATGATGTCACCCCTGGGTGCCATTATTGTGCTGGGCACGTTGACGCAATCCTGAGACTTTGGGGGAGGGGTTCCGCCAGCAGCTGCATCCAGGCCAGCGGATCGGGGGCCCTAAAAGTGGGCAATCCCCCCCGGGGGGGGGGGGAAATGGTAAGCCTACAAAAAGGTAAGAAAGAAATCTAGTAGAGGGCCAGTAGATAAAACCTCGTATATACTTGTTATAAGTAAAAACACATGTATTTATTTTGAGAGAAGTTAAAAAATACATATAAGGGCTCAACAAAAGCCTTGTTACATAGTACAAATAACATACCCACGACTATTGGCCCTCTAGTAGGTTTCTTTCTTGCCTTTTTAGTTCTTGATTCAATTTTATTACATTTTTTGCCCCTCCCTGTGTCTTTGCAGCCTAGTGTTCTCCTGGAATTGCAGCTGATCTCCAGACGATAGATATCAGTTTTCCTGGAGGGAATGGCAGCTTTGGAGGGTGGAATATGTGACATTATACCATATTATGGCCTCTGCCCATCCCATACCCTGCCATGTCCAGACTCTGCCCCCCAAACTCCAGGAATTTCCCAGTCTGGAGTTGGCAACCCACATTACAAAAAAGTGTCCCATTCACACATTGCAGAGTACACAGGCTGGTTGTGGGTTCTCTGTACTGCATCCAGATGTGACAAAGAGTTGTCGGTTTTCTTCCGTTATCACTCATGTGAAGACTAATTCAGACAAGGACCATGATACCTGTGAAGAGGGGCCTTCAGCCTCCCCATGTTATTTTCCTGACCTGCAACAGTACAGGGATTGTACTATTTGGCCTTGGAGGGGGGATCCATACGTTTCCCAAAGAATATATTGATTTCCCCAAACAGAACTTAACTGGGACTGTTTCAGATTGGGAGAATGTTGCAGGGGGGCTGATACCCTTTCTCCAGTAAAGCCAACACAGGTCTTGGGACATTTTCTGCCTGCAACCCTGGAGAGCCATTAAACAGCCAGCATGGTGAATACTGAGCTAGATGGACCCCAATGGAATGCTTTGGTAGAAGCAAATTAAATGAAGAAAGATCTGTCTGTCTCAGAGTCTATACAGCAAAAAAAAATGTGGCTATTACCATGGGAAATGTTCTTTATGATGGCATGGAAAGGACGTCAATCCTTTATACAGTCATCCACAAGCATCCACAGGTAAATATTTTCAGGATGTGAACAGGGATGCAATGGAAGTACACACAGACCAGAAACTGGCCAGGAAATATGGGATGGGAACTCTTCCAGAAGGAATCCAGGATTTTGTGGGGGGTTGCAAGGATATTCAGGCAATATCATAGTATAATATATCCCAGGTTGCCTTGGAACATGTTCTGCCCATGCTTGAAGCTCTCTTGCATGGTAAAGAAGTGGTATGCTTTCCTGTCCTAGGGTATTGGTGTAATGGACATGAAATGGCAAGCTTGCTAAAAATAAGCAGATCAAGAAACCTGGCCATTAGCTGGATGTGAAATCTGCTGGAGAGTTATGTCTGACACCACAAGTATCATTATGGAAAGTGGAAATGAATAAAAACTATCCTGTTTTAAGACCTGCAGAAGTCCTTGGCCCTGACCCGAATGGCTTGAGCTAGCCCAATCTCATCAGATCTTAGAAGCTAAGCAAGTTCAGCCCTGGTTAGTCATTAGATGGGACCAAGGACACCCAGGGTTACTATGTAGAGGCAGGCAATGGTGAACCCCCTCTGTTCATCTCTTGCCTTGAAAAGCCTATAGGGTCACCACAAGTTGGCTGTGACATAATGGCACCTTATGCACATAAGTCATTGGTGAATACATGCAAAACCTATCGAAGCCCTCATGTGTTCTCAGACAACACAAATCCCCCCCCTTTTGTCTTCATGTGCCTTCAACGTAAGGCATTCATTATTGTACCCCATTATGCATGTTGTTAGTCATGTTGGTGATTGTAAGCATGAACAGCTGGGATTGGAAGACAGAAACATGGAACTGCAACTCATTTGTAAAACTATGACTCTCAGCCTCCAAAAACTAAGATCCCAAGTAATGTTACTCTGTAAAATACTTTTACACCAATATGATATCATGCTATATTATATCTATATAGCTCTTGATTAGCCCAAGCTCACAAGAACTTGGAAGCTAAACAGGGTTGGCCATGGCTAGTACTTGGATGAGAAACCACCAAGGCTGGGACTGCTATGCTGAGGAAGGCAATGGGCAAACAGGCTCTGTCAGTCTCTTACCTTGGAAACTCCATGGTCGTGGAGTCACCATGAGTGGGCTGTGAATTGATGACACACAGTTATATATTATATATTATTTAAAGTGAGTACCAGCAAGTTTGTGCTGGTTTCTTAAGAGCAATGACTGGTTTCTTAAGAGATGACTATGAAACAGTCACTGACAGTTTAAGCATAATCAGTTCCAGTGGTGCTCTCCTTTATCTAAGAATACTTAAAGGTGATGTCTCGTCCCCATCCAGCGGGATAAGAAAGTGGGAAAGCCTGACGCTTTGAAGATCAGTTTTGCATAAACAACCTGGGGTCAGTTATCTGTTGTGGTCTCCAAACTTTCATCTACATCAAAGCCACGGAACTTTTCACATGTGATTAAAAAGTTGATAGGTCTGTCCAGTCTTAACGAACACAGATGGCCAGTTGGTGATCTCAGATTATTCAACTTGTTTATGCAAGGGAAGGGAGGTCTGGTGAGTCAAGGGAAGGGTGTTCTGGTAATCATCAGCTGTGGAGGTGATTAAAATGGCAACATCTTTTGAACTGTTTTATTTAAGCCCCCAAAGGCCTACCTACATCTTTCTTTCATTAGATTCCTTTTGGATCCTCAGAAAAGAGGTGTACCAGCCTGGTTAGTGCAAGAAGAGGAAAGTTCCTGAGTCACACAGAATGTTCTTTTGGGGCTACATCACACACAACAGTTTTGTGTTTTTTATGTGGACGTAGTCTGTGCAATGGAAAAGACAGGTGTGGACCTTGTGGTAGAGGTTAAGAACATAAGAACATACGAGAAGCCAATGTTGGATCAGGCCAGTGGCCCATCAAGTCCAACACTCTGTCACACAGTGGCCAAAAAGACCAGGTGCCACCAGGAGGTCCATCAGTGGGGACAGGACACTAGAAGCCCTCCCACTGTTGTCCCCCCCCACCAAGCACCAAGAATACAGTGCATCACTTGCCCCAGACTGAGAGATCCTATCTATACCTGACACTCTGGTCCTATGGGATCGTGCTGGCCATAAAGTACTTTCATTTTCATGTAGACAAGCATCACTCCCTATGTTGGACTGTTGGGAGAAGAAACAACATGATCAACAGAACCCTGTATGATCCCAGAGTCCCACAATTTGGTCCCATCATGATGCCCTGCATCATGAGGCAGCAGTTGTTCAGTGAGTGAAGTGCTTTTTCAGCACATGTGAGTTGTGGTGTGATCTCTACCCATGGAACAATTGAGGCAACTATTTGAATCAAGCTTCTATCGATGACATTGTATAATTGCATTCCGAGACTTCTGTACCTAGCCTTTCTTTCTTTATAAGGAATTGCTGGAAATAATGCAGGTTGTGTACCTTTTCTGTGGGTGGGAGAGGGATGGAAGGAAGGCAGGAAGGTTCGCCAAAGTCTTTGGAGTACAAACACCAGATATGCTGATCCAAATGTTTCAGGCCAATAAATAAACAAAAAGATAAAAGCGGCAGGAAAAAGGAGGTGAGGATAATTGGTTTGTTGTTTTAAACTAAGTAGGTCTCTGGGGCCAGATGTTGCTTGTCAGGGAATGATGTCCCCTCCTGGAAATGTAATGAAACCAAGATAGCCACAGGCCTTGGAGGGGGTATGTTTTGGCAGAAGGGAGCTCTGTGTGTTGGAGCTGGCCTTTTCAACTTCCACACTCTAGCTTATGGCTGCCTGAAGCTGGGATGGAGGTGGGGGGGCATGCCTGAGGAAACAGAAGGAATGTCATCCTGGTTTGCATTTGGCTGAAGTGTGAGGGGCAGAGCAGGCCGATTTCTAATCAGTGGAGGACAACAGTAAGATGATTTTTCCCTTTGTCCCCAGAGACAGAGCAGGCAGGTGAAGATTCAGGTCCAGATGCAGACCTTTTTTGCAATGGATGGTTGGTAAATAGATGGGATCACCAACCTCCTGGTGGGACGTGGAAATCTCCTGGAATTACAAGTGATCTCCAGATGATAAAGATCAGTTTCCCCTAGAGAGAACATCTGCTATGAAGGATGGACTCTATGGCATTATACCATGCAAATGCCCCTCCCCAATCCCACCCTCCCCAAGTTCCAATTCCCAAATATTCAGGAATTTTCTGAGTGGGAGCTGGCAATCCTGGCATATACCACATTAGTGAAATGGTAACAGTAACTTAGTTTCTACTTTAGATAGGGATGCTAGCCTCCAGGTCATCTCCAAACTACAGAGATCAGTTCCCCTGGAGAAAATGGATACTTTAGAGCAGTTTCAGTGGTGGTCTCAAAATGTATGGTGATGTACAACATCCTTCTGTCCTCCATTTTATCCTCACCACAACCTCGTGAGGTAGGGTAGTCAGAGAGAGGGGGAGAGGGAGAGTGACAAGTGTTGGAGTCGGGAGTCCATGGAACAGTGAAACAGCTAGATCTTTATTGCTGGTCTGGATGAAGCATACAACCCAGGGCTCGAAGCCCTCCTTTTATGCTGGTCAGGGATAAAACCCTGACCTCACCCAACTGGCCTGATAGGTAATTATAAGTCTATTTACATCTCATAGGTTCCGTGGGAGAAACCTAGGTACATGATTGGTGGCCAGTTTGAATCCACCTGGCCTTTGTTCTACCTGGCTGAAGCTCAGGTAGTTTCTTGGCCATGTGCTCTGGCCACATGGCGGTCGCCATTACTGGAGCACATGGCGACCGCATGGTCAATACATAACAGAGAGGGAGAGAGAGGGAGAACCCCAAGTTTACCCAGCAAGCTTCCATGGCAGGGTGGGGATTTGAAGAGTCCTAGAGCTACCCTTGTCAATTCCGGGTAGCTCTAGGATCATCAGGAACAATATGGTCAGAACTTTCTGTATGTAGCTGAGGCCTGGCAACCATAATGCACATAACATCTGTTTCTAAGATCCTAGTGCCCCAGATTCTAAAATATAGTATAGCACTCTAACCACTATACCACACTGGTTGTAAAGGATGAAAAAGCAGACTTTTCTTATTTGATATACCTGTATCTCACCGTTCTGGCATTGAATACAAGACTGTTTACAACTTGAAATGACACAAGATACACTAGGGTTGCCAGCCTCCAGGTGGGGCCTGGGGATCTCCCGCTTTTACAACTGATCCCCAGCTGACAGAGATCAGCACCCCTGGAGAAAATGGCTGCTTTGAAGGGTGGACTCTAGGGCATTGTTCTATGCTGAGGCCCCTCTCCTCCCCAAACCCCGCCCTCTCCTGGCTCGACCCCCAAAGTCTCCAGGGATTTTCCAACCCAGACTTGGCAACCCTAAGATACACACCACCCAAAAGGGAACTGAATCCATGAAGCTGCCTTCTGTTGCGTAAGAACCTTACTTTCTCAAGGTCAATATTGTCTACTGTTGCCTGGCACTAGCTCTACTCTTCCACATCACTTAATAGCAGATCCATTTGCTGGAGACGGGACATAGGATCTTCCGCATGCCAAGTGGATGCTGCATGACTCTGTCATGTCCCTTAGTCACCAGAAAAGTTAGAAAAAACAATGAGTCAAAAATACAAAAAACAAAATAGGGATCATTAGAGTTTTAAACCTGTCTTTTCTTTTGACAGGTTCACTTGGGCCTTCGGGAAGAGTCAGGCTAGGCTAGGCGGCCATTTTAAAGTAATAACACTTAAAATATCAGGACAAAGCAAGGCATCATGGGTCTTGGTTGCCATCCCATGAGGTCATTGACAGTGGCAACTCTTTACGAAGGGGAACTTTGTGTCTTTGCATCTTCAGGATGAAGTCCAGCTTCAGGCCATGATGAATTAGTAAAATCCTAGGTATTGCTATTGCTATTTAGCTTTGGTCATATTTAATTAGTGTGACGAACATTTTCCAATTAACCAGCCAGCAATGCAGAATAAATGCCAGACAAGATTGCTAACTATTTAAGTCTTCCAGACGGACCCAGGCACACCGCTGGAGAAATCAAACCTGGATGTCCAGTCAATGAGCCCATATTGCAAGCATTTAGTACCAAAATAGTCTATTTTATTTAATTAAACAAGCACAAGCCCTACAGGTTTTAATTAAACTTTCAAGATATTGGTCGACTGTACAAATTGAGTGCGGTGTGTTGGCATGCGGGGAAGTTCCTTAGACTTAACACTGACGGACACCTGCAACAATACTGTTCTGCGATGCTCAGGGGAACATGTGAACTGCAGTCTTCTGATCTCCCTCTGAGCAGTTTTGGTCTCTACACATAGCAGCAGCAGTCACAGCTCATTCTTAAAGCATGAGGACCACTGTGGACTCTCTTTGCTTTGTGGCAAAGAAGGAGAAAGGAGCTGCTGCCACCAACATTCTGGAGAGTGGAAGGGTGGACAGGTCTGACCTTCGGAGAGGGGGGACTGTAAATCTCCAGGGACAGATGTCATGCTGCAATCACAACAGCTTTTTAGTGGTGTGCTTTTCCAGAGTCCAGGAGCTTCAGATACTGACTGCAAACATAACCTCTCTCTCTCCAGAGCTAAGTATGATTGTAAATAGAAAGCTGGTAATGAGTTGAGTTGCCAACCCTGTGCCAGCAATTCCCAGGAGATTTGGGGGACACAGCATGGGGAGGGGGATTGTTTGTTTGTTTGTTTGTTTATTGTTATGGCAGAGTTACACACAGGAAGCATAAAATAATATAAAATACTTAACCTAGATGATACAACGGGAGGGGGAGCATTGTCGATGCAACAAAGTCACTTCTTGGTAATTACCTGGAACTGACATCACCGCACCAATGACACTCTGGAGTTCCCCCACTCTCCACATCTGGCCCTTATACAGAACCAGTTGAGACTTTGGATTCTTGGGTTTTGATTGCATTAAGAGTTAAGTGGCGGTGCTGTGTGACAGTAGTAGCGCATCTGCTTGGCATGCAGAAGGCCCTGGGCTCAGTCTCCAGTATCTCCAGCTAGAAGGATTAAGTGGTAAGTGATGTGAAAGACCTCCATCTGAGATTCTGGAGAGACTCTGCCAGTCCGAGTAGGCAATACTGACCTTGACGGACTGAATGTCTGGTTTAGCATAAGACATCTTCATTGGTTCAGTTGATGCAGTGCTGTTCAGGTGACCCACAAGTTGTGATGGGGAAACCTTCTCAGATACAATTAGGAAAGGATAATTAAGTACAGCATCCATCATCATGATGAGAAGGAGCAGGTTACACACTTTGCTGAGACAGTATGCGATGAGAAGGAGGAGGAGAAGAAGAGGAGGAGGAGGAGATTGGATTTATACCCCGCACATCACTACCTGAAGGGGTCTCAGAGTGGCTTACAATCTCCTTTCTATTCCCCTCTCCACAACAGACACCCTTTGAGGTAGGTGAGGCTGAGAGACCTCTTTCGAGAACTGCTCTGAAAGAACGTATGACTGACTCAAGGTTACACCAGCAGCTGCATGTGGAGGAGTGGGGAATCAAACCCTGTTCTCCCAGATTAGTCTGCACTCTTAACCACTGTTCTGAACTGGCTCTAAGTACTAACTGTTGAACTTGTGGAACACGCTATAATGGTGTCAAATATTACATACTGCAGGAAGTGGGGGATGAGGCGTATCCAAAGATTATCTTCATAGACCTTCCTTGAATTCTGTACTTTAGTCACACTAACATACAATGGATAGACAAGACTTAGCACCTGACAGATCTTTTGATATATGATCACTTTATTTGATGTGACTATTCTTTGAAAAAAAATCCTCTGGTTTGTTCAGCCTGGTATTAAAAACCTGATATGCATGATCTGTAGCTGGAAAATCCTCCTTTGTTGGGGGTGGGGGGGGAAAAGAAAGCTTGTCTTATCCTGCTTTAATTTGAACTCTGTGGTCACCCCTCTTTTGCCTACGAGCACACTGTCTTTGTTGACTGAGGTGTGTGTTTTAATGTAGAATTCCCTCTCTAACCTCTTTTTATATATAAAAAAATCATTGTGACTTTTAGAGAATGAAAGAACAAAAACGGAAGAGAGATTCTTGCTACATTAAGAGCAGAAACACATCGTAAAACTGATGTGATTCTTTTTGTTTTGGTTAGTCGAAGGGCAAAAGCTTCAGATTTCACACACACACACACACCCAATTCAGGACGGGCTACTTTATGCCTTATAGATGTCCTTATAGCTGTTGACAGACCTGCTCACATCTGGTAGTGATAACTTATAAGAGGTCCAGTCCAAAGTGCTGCTTTTGACCTTTCTAGATCTAAATAGTGCTGCTTTTAATCTTTCTGGATCTAAATAGTCTGTTATCACAGTAACAAGGAACAGGAGGAACAGACAGTGAGACATAATGGGTCAAGCTGTCCAGAGTCCAAAAACCTGAGACTCCCCCCCCCCCCCAATGTATGCCTAAGGTTAGTGGACAAACAAGTTAGCACATGTCTGATCTTTGGGATCGTGGCATATACAGTCAAATAGTCTTTCCATCTAGTGCTCATGGTTATTAATAAATTGATCATTGGAGAGAAGAAGAAGAGATTGGGTTTATAGCCCACCCTTCACTACCCAAAGGAGTCTCAGAGCGGCTTACAAACTCCTTTCCCTTCCCCTCCCCACCACAGACACCCTGTGAGGTAGGTGGGGCTGAGAGAGCTCTGACAGAAACTGCTCTTTTTCAAGAACAGCTGTTCCAGAACTATGGCTAGCCCAAGGTCATCCAGCAGGTGCAAGTGGAGGAGTGGGCAATCAAACCTGGTTCTCCCAGATTAGAGTCTGCACACTTAACCACTGCACCAAATTGGCTCAACTCAATATTACTTGCAGATCCTTGTAACCATATATCATGGTGCGGTTCTAGATACTTAAATATGGTTATCTACTGACACTATTAGGGAGAATGCAGAAAAAGGGCCCAAAGATAGATATGCTGATTCTGGGTTGGGAAATTCCTGGATATTTGGGGGATGGAGCCTGGAGAGGGCAGAGCTTGAGGAGGGGAGGGAGCTCAATGGGGTAAAATGTCCTAGAATCCACCCTCCAAAGCAGCCATTTTCTCCAGGAGTTTGGTTGTAATTCCAGGAAAATGCCATGAACTATCTGGAGTTTGACAATGCTGCCCCAGGATTCCTCCCCATTACTTGTGCACAAAAGTCATCTGAAAAAATTGTGCTCTGGGCCCTCTTGCCATTAGAGTTGCTGATGTGGATCAGGACCTTCTCAGTAATGGCACCAGGACTGGGAACTTGGCTTCTCTAATTTGGCGATCTTTTTTGCCTTTGTAAGGCTTGTGAAGACCATTACGTCCCACAGACATTTTGACTGACTGGAAATTGTCTATTGTTGCTGGTATTTCTTAGTGCTGGATTTGAATTTCACCTTAAGGAAGTTTCACGCGATAGGCATTACAAATGTATGTGCCCTTTGTCGTGCTGTGCCACTCACTTTGCCGTGAGTGCCTTCCATATCCCTTTTCGATGTTCGTTGCTCATTTTTAAAAGCGAGCTGCAAAATGAAGTCTTTAAGTAACATTTCTTAAACAATGCTATGGATAATTAGGTCTCCGTAGGATTGTATTGTTCTTCACTAAAATGCAGATTATCAGTGAATCTTCCCCTGCAAGTTCCTTTCCCAGTATCTTGGAAAATCTGAATTTTGAAATTTGGGTATGTTAAGGAACTGTAAGGCTATGCCTGTTTGCTAGGGCTTTAACGGTATGTAGGGGGCAGGCATTTTTGTGGGGGGCAACGTGAGGCTGTATTAGGGCTGTTGTAGGCCCTCTGGGAGTGGGAGAACTCTCACCCTCAGTGGGCCCTTCCTGCCACTGTTCAGTTGGACAGTGGGAGAAAATGGAGGGATGCCAGCGCCTGACTTACCGATGTCACTTCCTGAGTAACTGGAAGTGATGTCTGTGCATCGTCACTGACACTCTAGCAATTTGTCAAAACTCTATGATTAAGCCACAGAATTTTGGCTAATTTTACCAGCGTGTCCCCAGAAACATTGTTCCATCACTGGTGAGGTCTTATTTTGAGAGGTAAGTCTCCAATTGGTTGTCAGCCTCCTGCTGCTGACAGCCCTAGGCTGTGTTGTCTCCCATACACCTTAAACTTGAATTTTTAAGCGGCTTTTCTCAATGGGGAATGTAGGGTTTATTTTAAAAAATCTTATAAATAAGCCACCCAGTTTTGGTCTTATCCCCCCGTCTTGGTCTTATCCCTCCATGTGTAAAATGAGGATAACAACCTGAGCATACCTTTTGGAACTGTCGTAAGAATGCTTTATGAATACTTAACACTTAAAAAGGTAAAGGTAAAGGTTTCCCTTGCTCGAAAGCCAGTTGAATCTGACCCAAGTGGGCAGTGTTCATCTCCATTTCCAAGTCAAAAATCCAGCACTGTCTGGAGATTTCTCGGTGGTCATGTGGCTGGCGTGACTAGATGCCAAGGTGCACGGAACACTGTTATCTTCCCACCAAAGCGGTACCTATTTATTTACTTGTGATTTCTTGCTTTCGAACTGCTAGGTTGGCAGGAGCTGGGGCCAGAGATGGGAGCTCACTCCATCATGCAGCACTCAGGTCTCGAACTGCCGAACTACTGACCTTCAGGTTGCAACTCAGTATCTTAACCTCTGAGCCACCGTGGCCCTACTTAACACTTACAGAAAGGTAAAGGGTGTATATGAGGTCAAGTTGGATGATAAACCCTGTTGTTCTAGCATGGATATCTATTCAGAACCATTCCTACTGTACATGTGTAAAGAACATAAATGTGACTATTCCCATTTTACAGCCAGGGAGCTACAGAATGACAGGGGTAGGTACAGAGCCAGTTTGGTGTAGCAGTTAAGAGTGGCAGACTCTAATCTGGAGAATCAGGTTTGATTCCCCACTCCTTCACATGCAGCCAGCAGGGTGACCTTGGGCCAGTCAGTTCTCTCAGAGCTGTTCTCTCAAGAGCAGTTTGGTCAGAGCTCTCTCAGCCTCACCTGGCTCACAGGGTGTCTCTTGTGGGCATAGGCGTCAACTTCAGGGGGCTGGGGAGCTGGAGCCCCCCCCCCCAACTTTTCCAGGACATGCTGAGCCTCCCCCGGAGACAATGGCCTGTAATGTCTCTGGCCCAGCCCCCCCCCCCTCGGAAATTGGAAAGTCTACACCCTTGCTCGTGGGGAGCGGAAAGGAAGGGGATTGTAAGCCACTCTGAGACTCCAAGTGAAGGGTGGGGTATAAATCCAACTCTTCTTCTTCAAATGCCATGCCATAAGTATAGGGCAGAAAAGGTGCTCTTGAACTTGGGTCTCAAAGGATGAAGTCCTTCTTATGTGCTGGACCGCCCTCGCTTACAAATTTCATAAGAATCCCCAATATACCTTTCTTTCAGTAGCTTCTCTTCTTCTGTCAGTCTCTTCTGCTTAAAATACCTTTCCCCGTTTAACTGGGCCTTGAACTGTGCCCTTGTGCTAAAATGGGATGGGACGGCTACCTTTGATCTTTAACTCCAATGCTGACTCAACACCCCCAGAACGGGAACACTGGAGCAGACAAAGCCAGAGGGGGTGGGGTGGGAGGAAGAAAAGTTATTTCAATTGTGAAAACTGTCACTCAGTTTTCTCTCGCTGGACTTGCAAATCTGGCCTACATTCTCAAAGGGCTGCTCTCAGGACATTGAAGCAAATTCCCTTACTGCTCCCTGGACCAATGTCCTTTTGCTAGAGAATCCTGTTTGACATGAACTGTCACTCACTCGCTGCTGCAAAATGAATTTCTTTCTTGTATGCTCTGCTGGACCCAAAGGCAACGGCTCCCGCACCATCTCATAGCGCAATCTTCTGCATAGGAAGCCCTGTTGAGTTCAGTGGGGTGGATGCTCAAACAGGCGAAGCCCATTTTGCATTAGGATCTTGCGTCTAAGGATCACCATGTGTGCGAACACAATAAAATCCAGTCTTATGGTCCCTATCATTGCTTTGTTATACTAATTGTCAATGTCATATATGTAACAAGGGAGACAAAATCAGGGAAAAACACTTTAATTTACCCCTCTGCTTTTAAAGGGAGTTTTTCTCCTATGGAATGTAATAAAAGAGTCAGATTTCATATATCTTCCATGTTGACTAATGGAATTCGCTAACATACACAGGGGTCATTTCGAGCAGGAGCTTGGGGAAGCGCAACTCCAGGATTTGGTGCCAGCCCCCCCCCCCCCGGCGGGGGAATGCCTGCTTGTGTCATGGCTGCAGCAAAATGACCCCGTCCCCTGGAAAGGTCCTTGTTTTTTCCAACCAGCCTTCTGAAGGCTTCAGCCACCACTGAAGCTATCCTCCCAGAACAGTGATATTTCTGAGACTTGGATTAGTAGCTGTCCCCTCTCTGCCAGCTCTCTCTCTCTCTCTCTCTTTCTTTCTGTCTTTCTTTCTGTTTCTCTCTCTCTCTTCTTTCTTACCTTCTGACACACTTCCGGTGATGTCAGGTGGTGTAGCATATGCAAATAAGTTAATTCTAATGAGTTATGCTAATGAGCTCCTGCACCTCTTTTTCTACGAAATGACCCCTGAACATACATACATATATATGTACACACACACACACATATTTCTTTTGCTGTAGCTTGATTTTAGTTCATTTGGCTGGCTCCTCTGCTGGCTTTTGATTTTGTTTCATTGTTCTCTTTGCTGTAAACTGATGCTGGGTTTCTGCTGTTTTAGGTGATATAGCTGGGTGGTTGTTTTTTTTTCTGGTTTTGCTTGATTCTGTATGAACGCTGGTGACTGATTGGATTAAACGTTTAGTCTTTTTAAAAGAACTTTTTATTTTAGATTTTTTTTCAAAATAACAATAATAACAACAAGATAGTAGAGTATAGCATGTGCATAACTTGAAGAAAGACTAAAACAAAATACAGGAGCAGTAAGGTACAGTACGGTATATATTCCTAGTCCTATAACAATGCCAATATTCTATATTTCATAGAAATCTTCTTTGTAATTTGTATATTGCTCTCAATAAATTCAAAGAAAGGGAACCACTTCTCTAAAAAGCCTGTTACAGCTGATTAAAACCATGCAAGGATAAAATATGAGGCGTGCTGAAATGCCTGTCTAGGAAGCATGCTGTTGACCAACACCAGATATAGTGTTGTCTGAGGTGGAGCAGAGGCCAAATGAAATCTGGTTCCTAGCTCATCCCTGGGTAGTGAGGTGATTAGAGCTAGTAGAAGATGTGATAATTTGCTCTTTAACTTCCATACTGCCCTTATAGGCCTCCTATTTATCTGCCTGGGGCAGGGAATCACTAGCCCCTAGCCCCAATTTCCCACCCTCAGGGAACTGAGAAGGACAAAAAAAATGTCCTCACATAGTGATGCTCCAGGAATTTCCCTTTGTCTCTTTTGTAAAGACTGTAGAAACTAAGGTACCCGGCCTAGAATGTGATGCAAAAATTGCAATGCATCCTCCCTGAACTTCTCTCTCCTCTGGCACTGCCCTCCAAATTTCCCAGCATTTGTTAAGAAACCTAGGATAGCAGTATAGGTTGGGGGGGCGGTGCCCCCTTAAGGAAGGCACAGCAACCATAGGGAAAATACTAGAGTATACTGGAAGAATACTGCAACACATTGGACAGCTGTAACAGAGCACAGATTAGAATTCAAGGCCAAATCCACAGTGCTAACCATTAAACTACTGGCTCGGCAAGGCTGATGGTTCAGCAGATCTTTAATCAAAAGAGACATCCAGCTACAGAAACTATAGGAATGCTTTTCTGGCTGGTTGGGAACATTGTCACACAAAGAAACCTTAAACTAGTGGAGGCAGGGAATGCTTCTGGGAACATGCTCCGAGAACAGGAGCTGCCTCCGCAATGACAGAAAGACAGATGGAATTGTGAATGCTTCTTTTGCTATCTTCTTTTCCTATCATTCCACAAATTAAATTGGCGCCTCTTTTTTTCTTCTTCCTGTAGTGAGGGAGCATAGAAGGAGCCGTGTGGATAACCCGCAGCCAGAACTAATTATTATGAACAGCCATTCTGAGAATTAAGGCACAGAAGTGCTTTGTGGATTGGAAGTATTTTTTTTTCCCTGTGAGAGGAGGGGTCGCCCTCCAGCAGATTCTCACTTTGTACTCATGCAATCATTTTTGCCTTTTTCCAGGGTTTCAGTTTTGTGTGATGTCAACATGTTCCTAGCACAGATGTTCATAACAGTAGGGAGGCTCACGTCTGCATACCTTTGCTGCCAGTCCGCCAGAGCGTTCATTCATACTTCATTGCAGCTCCTAATTACGGAAGGCGTGGAATGCAGAAGCAGAGGTGGCTGCAGGCTGGTGGGCAGACCAGCTACTTTAGTGGTCCCAGCTACTTGGCACGAGTCCTGTGCTAGGTGACCAGCACCTGCAGCCTTTTGCAGACTCAGTGACAATCTTCCATGTCCCTACCTTCTGAAGCAAGGGAATGGCCTAGCAGAAAAAAGAACTTCTTCTGAGGTGTCACCGCAGACATGGATCTGTATCCCATAGGGTGTAGTAGTTAGGAGTGCGGACTCTAATCTGGGAGAACAGGGTTTGAGTCCCCACTCCTCCACATGCAGCTGTTGGTGTGACCTTGGGTCAGTTACAAGTTCTCTCAGAGCTGTTCTTTCAACAGCAGTTCTTGAAAGAGCCCCACCTACCTCACAAGGTATCTTGTTGTGGGGTGGGGAAGGGAAAGAAGATTGTAAACTGCTCTGAGACACCAAGTGAAGGGCAGGGTATTAAACCTAGTCCTCCAACTCTTCCTCCTCCTCCCCCCTGTGGTTTCATTCTTAAACAAGTGAGAGAGGTTCTCATCCCATTCTGATTCTCACAGCAGGGATGTGAATTAGATTATACAGAGAGAGAAATGGCTCAGGGTCACCATTTGCCAAAGGTGGACAAATGGCGAGCAGGGTTTGAACTCCCCAGGGCTGAAGAAGAAGAAGAAGAAGAAAAAGAAGAAGAAGAGATTAGATTTATACCCCGCCCTTCACTCACTTGGAGTCTCAGAGCGGCTTACAAACTCCTTCCCCTTCCCCTCCCCACAACAGACACCCTGTGAGGTAGGTGGGGCTGAGAGAGCTTTTTCCCAAGCTGTCCTTGAGAGAACAGCTGGTACAGAGCTATGGCTTGCCCAAGGTCATCCAGCCAGGTACAAGTGGAGGAGTGGGGAATCAAACCTGGTTCTCCCAGATTAGAGTCTGCGCACTTAACCACTACACCAAACCACTACACCAAACTGTACACTATATGCCACTAATTCTTTTATAAGTGCTTTGCTACCTAAAGGAAACTGTTGGACTGTCACTGTATGTGGCTAGAGTGTGCAGTTGGGCAACCTGGCTGTGTCTCAGATATGATATATATAAAAAATAAACAATAGCACAGGGATGGACTCTCCACCACCACCAATCTCTGCACTTAAGCTACGATCAATCTAAGTTTTGACTGTATTGGTCAGAAGCAGTAGTGTCTGTCATTGGAAGACTTTGAGGAGCAGGATTTCTTTCTGTCAAGTGCTCTCCAAAGACAGGATGAATCACCTAAGTTTTTTCTGAATCAAGCTTAGGGGAATTTGCCCAGGCTAGCCTGAACTCATCAGAGCTCAGAAGCGAAGCAGGGTCAACCCTGGCTACTATGTGGATGGGAGACCTCCAAGGAATACCAGGGGCATGACACAGAGGCAGGCTGTGGCAAATGACCTCTGAACGTCTCTTGCTTTGAAAACCTTAAGGAGTTGCCATAAGTAAATGATGACTTGATGGGAAAAACACCAAAAACAAAATGACTGGATTTTTCCTCCTGTATTTTGCTAGCCAAAGCACAGTGTAAATTCTTTGCAGCCTGATTATGGCTCAGAGATTCTGGGAGTCAACATCCAATAGTAGCTGACCTGTCAGTTAAGTTTCAATGGGCCCTTGTTCTGAGCCAGCAGGCCTCTTCCTATGTTCTTATGCACTTTACTCAGTCGCAGCTCATGATGTTTCGCCACCATCCCTCACCTCACTTTGCATGCCTATGCCTTACCAATGTTGCACCCATTCTTGGTGACCCTCCTTACTTCTCCCACTACCCTGATCTTTGAAAACAATCTAGTATGAAAAGCTGTGGATGCCTTACAGGGATTCTGGAACTCTCGTGAGAGTCTGGCCACCATTTGGGTTGCTATGGCATCTCAATAATGGTGGGCAAAGTCTCATGAGAAGAAGACAGTGAAGAGAATTAGCTGCTCTGGGTGCTGGGCAGGTGGGCAACAGGTGCATTGGCAGGGAAGCAACTGGCTGGCAGCAGCTAGGACTGGAGGTTGCCACCCCCGCCCCCCCAAATTTGACAAATAACCAAGGTGGGTTTCCAAAGGTCTTGCTTCCAAGCAAGTATCTGTGTAATTTTCAGTTTCCACTAAAATATTTGGAGAGGAACCCTGCGTAGAATTGCACTGTCGATCTCTGAGATTCCAGCATGACTAATTTATTCTGGTTTGCACGCTGTAAATTTTGTGAAGGAGAATACTCTTTCATTTTAACGCTCCTTAAACGACTCAGCAAACAGCTAATACTTGCCATCTCTTGAAGTCAAAGTGGGAGCTTTTACATAGCAATTTGAGGGGGGGAAATCAGCTTTATACGATTCATGTAGGATTTGATTATGAATAGATTTTTTTTGATCATTTCAGCACAAGCCGCTGCAGCACAGATGCAAAAATGCTTCTGATATTGGACTCCTCAAACCAACTTTCCTTTCTTTTTAACAAAAAGCTTTGCTGAAGTTTTCGTATCTGTCTACCCCAACTGCATGTATGGAATGCTATTATAATTTGTGTTTCTGTGTGTATGTGTGTGCACACACACAATCTGCTGACATGGTTAAAGTTTCATTAGTTTTATTGTCTTCTGTGTTAGTCTAGTGGACCTATGGCCTCACTAATTAGTTTCTTGCCTGGGTAACTGGGATTGTTCAAGAGAAGTGTGAATGTCTTCTCTTTCAGTGCTTTTTACGTGGATATTTGTGTATGTTTTGTATATTTTTGCTATTGATTTTGGTTCTCCATTTTTCATAACTGGTTTCATAGTCACATTTGTGCTTATGTATAGCAGCAATCCTAAGTAAGGGTGTGCATTTGGTCATATCCAAGCTGAAAAAATATCTGAAAAATACCTAATCAGTATTTTCTGGCTATTCTTTCAGCTGGACATAGATTTGGGGTTTTTTTTCCAGCTATCCGATACAGCCAAGCCTCCAAAATCCCCCCAAAAATATTTGGGATTTTTCGGGACCACCAGGTAGTCAAAGTTAGAGGGGATTTAAGGGGATTGCATTCCTTTTAAAAGCCTTCCAGGTGAACGCACCGCTTGGAGAAGATGTTTAAGGGGAATGCAAGTCTTTTAAATGCCTTTGGCATTCACTCACAGCCTGGAGAAGGCATTTAAAGGGAATGTGATCCCTTTAAACACCTTTTCCCCCTCTAGTGAAACCAATTTTGGGCCCCTTCTTTTGGGCCCATAAAATTGGACCCCCAGGTCCATTTTTTAAAAACTTGGGGGGAGGTTGAGGAGAGGTGCCAGCAGCTTTCCTGTAAATTTGGTGCATCTACCTCAAAAAACGGCCCCCCAGAGCCACAGATACCCCCAAATTGATTCTCCATTATACTCTCTGGGGACCCTTGACTTTAATGGTCTCCATAGGGTATAATGGACCTGAAAAATTCAGGATTTCCGAACAATCCCAAATCTGAATACCACACCAGTACTGAGATTTGGGAATATCAGAAAATACTGATTATTTGGGGGGTTCAATATACCTGAACCCCCAAAATACTGATTTTTTTTTGCACACCCCTAATTTTAAACAGATCTTGTTAGAATAAAGTCCCATTTTGTTCAGGAAAGTGTTTTTACGATTGCAATCAGTATACAAGATAGGGCTGCCAATCACCTGCTGGGGGGGGGGTTCCCCCAACCCTGAGCCCCACACCCTGCCACCGATCAGCTGACCAGCAGGGGAGCCCTAGCCTGCCATTTCAGCAACATTGCCAGTAATGCAGTAACATAACTTCCAGGCCTGCACCAGAAGTGACAACATAGCACCACAGGCAATGCAGAAATGCTTGGATCTGGGTAAAAACAATATGATAAAAATGGCTGTTGCCATAGACTTTTCCCCCAAAGAGCAGAGCATTCCTGGCAATATGATGATGTCACTTCTGGCACACAGTGGAAGTGACATTGCTGCATTGCCATTGACATGACTGAGATGGCGGGCTCATTCTTCCCTGCTGCCAGAAGGCCCCCTGCCCTCCTCCAGTTGCCAAGGGGTATCTGGCAACACTAGGATATGACCTTTCCAACAAGGCATACTTTGTTTTCCCTCCTGTAGAGGTGAGCTGGGGGGCAACCAAAGATGCAGTTTTGTTCAGTTGCCTCTTGCTCTGGAACATGCTCCCTCTTGAGCATTACTGTCTTTTTTTAGGCATGCCGCTGAAAGATTGCTTTTTACCAGGACTTCTAACTAAGGGACTTGATTTGTTAAAATTGTCTTTAAGGCTTAGCTGTAGCCATGAGGATTTGGTGGAGATCGTTTTAGGTGGCTAAATGTTTAATGCTGTTTTTTATGTTTTAGCTGTTTAAAAAAAAAAGATTGCTATGCTTTCTTAATGATTTTCTCATGTTTTACTTTGTGAGCTGCCTTTAGTAATGCCCTGAGCTTTCTAAATAAAAATGCTCATTGTGTATAATGATGATTTATTGACACACAAACAACACTGGAAAATGTGTAAATGTTATAGGAGAAAAGGTGAGGGGAAACAAAAGATGGGATGAAAATGAAAATCCATGGGCTTAATTTGCATGTGAAATCGAAAAGGGGAAAGGGTCTGGAAAACAGACCTCTAGAGAGGCCACAAGTGTTTGAGGAAGGTGCTGTCTTCTGCACTGAAAGCCTTCTGATGTTTTTGAGTTTGTATATTGTACAGGAAAGTACTATGAACAGGTCAGGAAACAGACCACAATGAGTAGCCCTGTCAGAGCAGTGACTCACGACAGCTCATACCGTGCCACATGTTTTGTTAGTTTTTAAGGTGCTACTAGACTCTTGCTTTCTTGTACAGGTATGGAAAGTTGGTTTCTTCCAGTGTCACCCTCAACAGGGTTACACCATTCTAAGTAGATCAAACTCAGCACTGTTAAATGTTTCATGGTCAATAACATGGAAAGGTTGTTTAAGCCCAAGTAGATGTTCCTATGAACCAACCGCTTCCTGAAGGTCTCCTTTCATTTCAAGAAAGGCAGATAACCCAGTCCCTGCAAATATCCAAGCTTAACTGTATGTGTTTAAGGTGCCATCAAGTCACATCCCACTTAATGGTGACCCCAGCAAAGGTTTTCAAGGCAAGTGAGAAGCAGAGGTGGTTTGCCACGACCTTCCTTTGCAGAGTTTTCCTTAGTGGTCTTCCTTCCAAATACTGGCCCTGCTTAGCTTCTACAATCTGATGAGGCTATACCATGTCCACCTTCCCTCCCAAGCTTCATTACTCTTACCCCAATAAATAAATATGCAGGGAATTTGATTTCATCCAAGCCGTTAATGGTGTCCTGAACTCAAAAGACAACACAAATTCTTGTGTCCGCCATTACTGATGTGTAACTCTAAGAGAAAAAAAACTCAGTCCCAGAAATGTCTACCATCTACTTAGGACAAGGACTTTTCCAGACAGATCAATTAGCCTATGGCAATATGTCTGTGTAATTCTGTTTTAAATATGAGTCTTATTTATCCATAATTGCGCATATCATGAAACATCCAACATGCCTATGGTTATTTGGATCGATAACATAATGTAATCTATGAGTGGGGGAAAGTGGGTTCTTACACAATGTAGCTTTCAGTAGGGACTGACTTAAGGTCGATAATTATGAGATTTAATGAAAATCAAGTACATTCCAACTCAAAGCAACCCAGTGTCAATAAATACCTTTATTATTGCGTGTTAACTGTTCGCAACTGTATCTGTTAGGAAGACAATGTTTTCTGAGAACTGTGCTGCTTAGTCTGTTTTCTGTACTGCTAACTTTAATGGTGGAAGTTACCAGATTTCATGACAACTCTGGATCATTTGGAAAATCATGGTCTCTTCAACTCTCAGGATGAAATTTCTGTAATCCTTTTTCTCCTGACCATAGGTTTAACACTCAACAGAAATTTCAGATGTTGATTCATTCACCAGAAATGTTGCCATTAAGCCCTGATCTGGGTAGCCCAGGCAAGCCCGATCTTGTCAGATCTCGGAAGCTAAGCAGGGCTGACTCTGGCAACTAATTGGAAGGGAGACTTCCAAGGAATACCAGAGCTGGGATGTCCAAAACCTACTAGGGGTCGCCAGAAGTCAACCATCACTTCCAGGCACACACACACACAAAATACTCACCAAAAAAGAGAGAGAAATATTGCCATTTCAATTGTCAGTTGTATAAAAACGGGGTACGTTGGTTGGATCCACCTGGCTTTTCAGCTGGTAACAAGGGGAGGAGAAGATAACCTCTTCGACTACTGCAAAAGTTATGTTTGATTCTTAACTCAAAAACTTGCACACTAATACAAGGTGGTATCCCTAGTAGGTGAGGCATCTGCATTTGTGTTAATAGCTAAAAGAAAGGTCAGCCACATCTGGTTGTATTTTCAGAGAGCAGAACACTGTTTTTGACAAGATTCACTGGAGAAGACAATAATGCTAGGAAAATATGAAGGCAGTAGGGAAAGAAGAAGAGCCAAGATGAGGTGGATTGACTCAGTTAAAGAAGCCATGGCTTTAAGTTTGCAAGACCTGAGCGAGGCTATTAATGATAGAGTGTTTTGCATTGGCATCAGAAATTGTGGGATTTATACATAATGGCTAAACTCTCGGATAATCTTACGCGATATGAAAATCCTTCAGCACCGTCACTGTTCTATTCAACTTGGCATTCCATTCTGGATTATCTTAAAAAACAAGAAAATATTCCCCAAATCCTAGATGAATCATGGTTATGGTAATGTTTTTCTGTATATGTATTTGGTTTTTGAGATCATTTGAAATACCTTTGGGGCTCACAAGGTTTTTTTTGCATTTCCTAGCAGCCTTCTAACCTTTAAACATATAGATTGATCATTGAAATCTTGATGTATTCAGTTTAACTTTACTTAAGTACTACAAAACGCTTTTTATGTATTGCGCTTTGTTTTCATGCTTTAGTTTTTTTCTTTCTCACCTCTTACGTTGTATGGTCCATATTTTTATACTGTTATACTGTTTGAGTATTTTTAACTCACTTGACATGTTTATTCATATAATAAAATTATTATTCACAAAAAAAATGATAGAGTGTTTTGGAGGTCAATAATTTATAGGGTTGCCACAGGTTGGAAGTGACTTGATGGCACACAACACACACACAATAAAAGGTATTTTTTAAAGGAAAAATACTCTTTATTCACAATAAAAAGTATTATGGAGATTGTGTTCTGATTTTTTTTTCCACTTTGGGACCCAGATGACTGTCAACAACTTCTTTCTGTGTTTATGATACCTGGACTCAGCTGACAAAGAGAGGAACATGACATTTACAAGAGACTGTCTGAGAATACAACATGAAGTAAGCTTCAGAATTCGGCCTGATGCAACATCTTAAGATGCAATATCTCCTAAGTTAAAACAGCCATTTTTGGGGGGTAATTTTTGCATTTGTGTGTGTGCATGCCCATGTCTGGAAGTCATGGCAACCTCTGGAGACTCCTACTGGGGCATGGAAAATGTGCAGAGAAGAGGCTGGACAGGCTGCCTCTGTCTCCCAGCCCTGGTACTCCTTGGAGGTCTCCCACCTAAATACTTGCCTGGGTCGGCCCCGCTTAGCTTCTGAGATCTGATGAGACTGGGCTTGCCTGGGCTATCCAGGTCAGGGCAACTGCCAAGTGTTTTTTGGTGCCCACTTCCAAAAAGGGATTTTAAATCTCACTGGTTCAGACAGTAATTAGAAACGTTTGTTGGTGTTTGTTTATCCCTATAAAATGTAATTGTGTTATTGCCTCTTGGCCAGAAGAGCTTGGTGTCACTTAAAGCTGGCATCATTCCAAGTTTGGAAGCGGAGTAATCAGGCACCAGGGGGAGTCTGGTATTAATGGATACCAGCACTTCCACTCTGCTTTCCCGAATGACTGAACTCTCCTGCCATTAAAGGAAACCAGAAAGGATGTCTGAACCTGAAGATCTATTTCTGCCACTGTTTTTTTTTTTAAGTTGCTGCCTATATGTGAATGAGTGCATATGTGCAAGCACATGCCTACATTAAGAAAACCCAACCAGGCAGGCAGCATGGTCTGTGGTTGAGGTGCTGTGGTAATGTGAACACCTGACCACCAGATGAGCATGTGGGAAAACTGCCGCAGGGTGTGCTGTCTGGTTCATCTCTCCTGCAACACTTTAAACCAGTACAATCAGAGGCACGCCCAGATTGCAGAAAACTGAGCTCCCGGATGCCCGGCCCCTGCCAATAGCACCCGGGTGCTGCTTTGCTGGGGCGCGGGAGGGCAGGGCAGTAACAGGAGGGACGCACAGCATCCTGCAGCCAGTGGGGTGGGGCCGAGCCCCGCTCTAGCTCAACCTCTTGGTCCACGTGCTCGCCCACCCACCCGCCCTGTTCTTAGTGTAGGCGATGGCTGGTCGCCTATGGGGCCAGGTAGGAATTTTTCACCTCTTCCACAATTGGCCGTATGGCAGAGATGTTTTTGCCTACCTTACACTCAGGGCAGTGGATTAAGGGCTATAGGTAAGGTACTTGTGCTTCAACTTGGATGGCCCAGGCTAGCCTTGTCTCATCAGATTCTGGAAGCTAAGCAGGGAGCATTGGGTAGTATTTGGATAGGAGACCTTCAAAGAACTCCAAGGTCACTATGCGGACGCAGGAAGTGGCAAACCACCTCTCAATGCCTCTCACCTTGAAAACCCTACGAGGTCGTTATAGCTTAGCTACAACTCGACAGTGCTTTCCACCACCAAGGCACGTGGGTTTGTGTCAGTACCTAAATGAAGGGTCAGCTGCATCTGGTTGTCAAAAACTGTTGTTCTGTTTGTTTGTTTGTTTGTTTGTTTCTCTCTCTCTTTTTCTCTCTCTCTCTTTCTTTCTTTCTTGTCAAAGATATGCTCCCCAAACTGACAAGTCAGTTTAAACTAGGAGTTCAGACTGCATGTGACAAAATCTTTTGGAAATGTCTTAAATTCATGCACACATTCTTGATTGTTATTTTAAAGACCATTCTTCCCAGACATATAAGTTGAGGGTTTGAAGGAGGGGGGTTGAGATTTCCGGTTCTTTGAGGCAGTCTGGGGACATCAGCCTTCTGGGGACAAGAGAAATGCAGCCTTTTCCCCTTCTGCTTTTTAGGGAATGTTTATGAGAGTTCTGATGAACTTGAGGGTCAGTTGTAGGGGAACTTATGGCGGGGAACACTGTTCTAGGTATCATTAGGCAGATGGAAAAGAGAGGAGGACCACAGGATTCATGGCCCTACACAAAAGCCTACTTTTTAGCATGCCCCACATTAAATGAGACAAAAAGCTAGGGCTGCTATCACACGTGCCTGTAGATCCGACATAGGTGTGAATGCCTGATGGATCTAAAGGGAGCGATCAGACAGCCACATCTGGGAAGCATCCCACAGTCATCAGCAACCTGTGCTGCTCTACCATGGAAGCAGAGTTAAAAGACACCGGGGAAAGTCCGGCTCTAACTGGTTGCGACAGGCCACGGACAGACTTTCCCCTGTTTGATCACTCAAGCACACTCTCATGCCATTGGGATGGTCTGATCATGCCATCCCGACTCCGTGCCGTTGTGTCCCCCCCTTGCAGTATGCACATCATTGCATGCTCCATAGGGGGCCCTCAGTGCAGAGGTGCGATTCCTCATTTATACGCATGGGAAACAAATGGGAAAAAACAAGTCACCCACAGTTGCGTCTGATCACACAGTGACAGGCTGAGCTCACAGCTTCAAAGGGATGTGTGATCTTGCAACTGTGTATCAAATTCCTCCAGAGGAAATAGCCTCTCTTCCCCTCCACTCTAACTGGCATGTGTAACCACAGCTTATGTTTGCCAGTACAGTGTAATGGTTCTGGGTATAAGCTTTCATGTGCATGTCCACTTTTTCAGGTACCTGAAAGAGTATGCATTTACATGAAAGCTTATACCTAGTATAAAACTTTGTTAGTCTTAAAGGTGCTGCTGGACTCAAGCTTTGTTCAAATGAGACAGTGTTTCATGTCCCTACAAATTTTGTTCAGGGTAGCAAATACATTGTTTTCATGATAGCAAATGTACTCAGTGCCTGGGCTTCTAAACTAATCTAGACCCTCAGAATTGGACAGCTTGTTCGGGCAGGCCTGTTAGGGCAACAAACAGAAAGTGATGAATGGCTTTTGGTTCTGAGGTGCAGAGATGCTACATTATCATAATTAGTCCTCTCTGGTGAGAAACCTTCTTTTTGACAGACTCAGCCACTTTCAGCAATGTTCCCCATTCTTTGTAGAGGGGAATAATCCTCCACTTGGCAGACACTGTCAAACTAAAAGAAAAACTTTTTTCAGTGCAATCCACCATAGCTGAGGGGAAATATGTTGGATTAGAGCCAGTTGGGAAACTTAAAATAGGACAGTCAAAACTCTGCTGAGCAATGGAAAAGGCTGAAGAGATTTGGTTCTGCAGGACCCTTCCTGTGGTTGGACCATTGTGGGTGACGTAGAATCAGTCCCAAAATGGGAAAACACAAAAGAGTTCCTGCACACTTCTGACTCCCCCCATCATTAAAAAAAAGGGGGGGGAAGATGCACTTTGATGGAATTTACTTATCAGCAGAACTCTCTATATGTCTGTGCCTTCAAGTCACAATTGCCATATGGCAACCCCAGCAAGGGTCTTTTGGGGCAAGTGAAAAGCAGACGCGGCCTTCCTTATTGATCCCTTCCTTCTTCGTCCAGGTAACAATCCTGCTTAGCTTCCAAAACTGAAATGAGATTGGGCTATACCAGGGGTGGGCAATTGTTTTGGTTCGGGGGCCACTTTGTAGGAGTGGAGGTTAGTGGAGGGCCACACCTTTTAAAATGATTGCATTCATTAGTTAACTTTGCATTTCAGAAAAGGTATAAATTGTATCATAAAAATCAATAAAAATAAATTAAATAAGATAGTGGTAGTTTTATTCAATTTATTTATTGTGCTAATTTTATATCATCTATAGCTGCAAGCACATTTAATTTTAGAATCAGTTTAATGAGACAAATGTACCCTATCACACTTTTCTACAACTGGCTGACTGTCTTGGTGGGCTGCAAAAAACTCTGTGGTGGGCCGCATGTGGCCCGCGGGCCGCAATTTGCCCACCCCTGGGCTATACCATACCATTCCACATCTCAGATGATTTCTCCAGTGTCCTTTCTCTCTCTTGTCGCAGCTGAGTTATGGCAATCCTGTAGGGTTATCAAGGCAAGAGACATTCAGAGGTGACTTGCCATTGCCTGTCTCCATGTCACAACCCTCATATTACTTGGAGATCTCCCACCCCAATATTTTCCAGGGCTGACCCTGCTTAGCATCTGAGATCTGATGAGATCAAGCTAGCCTGGGCTATCCAGGTCAAGGCATCCCTAATTTAACCCTGGACTTAAGGTTCTTTCCTTCGAATATTGCTGCTGGTGTTTTGTTTTGTTTTCCTTTCCAGGCGCACCTCAAAGGTAAAAGCACCATGATCCTACTCTATACTTAGAGGACTTTATGAAGCGAGATGAGAGAATGTGTCCCATTTTGTTTATTTTCATTGGGTCTCCTTTGTTAATGTTTTTGGTTCTCTGCCTTTGGTTGCCAGCATCTAGATTTGTTTGTATTGTGTTTTGTGAACTGTGATTCTGTGAGTTCAGCTCACCCATGTTCTTGCTTGGAGTAGTATTTGCTAGTGCTGCTTCCAAAAACAACTGCAGCTCACTCTCTCTGCCTTTGTGTATGCTGACTGCACTTTTATATGCAATTGGTACAGTATGTAGACATGCAATGGGCATTGTTTATATGTCTAATAATAATTTCTTGGTGCACAAGTTAAGAGTGTTTCAGAGGGTAGCCATATTGGCCTACAAAAGAACAGCTGGAGTTGAATCAAGTAACACCTTAAGAACCAACAAGATTTCTGGGTGTAAGCTTTTGAGGGTAACATCACCGCAGGAGCACAACTTGGCGCGTAAACTCGGCAGACATTTAAAGTTTAAATCCCTTCTGAGTTCACTTGCTGAGTCATGCCACTGCAACTCAGCGAGTGATTTTTCCTCCATTGGTTTCAGTGGATGATGGGGGTACCTATTTGGGGGGCTCATAGGATTGGACCCCCTGGTCCAATCTTTTTAAAACTTGGGGGTTGTGCTGAGGAAAGGCACCAGCAGCTATGCTGCAAATTTGGTGCCTCTACTTAAAAAACCTAGCCCCTCAGAGCCCTGAATACCTCCGGATTGATTCTCCATTATACCCTATAGGGAGCTAAAAAAAATTTCAGGTTTCCCAAATATTTACTCAAATCCCAATACAATATCGATATTGGTATTAGGGAATATTCAGAGTACTGTTCTTTTTTCCCTCAGGTCTAACACACCCAAATCACAAAAAAGCAAGGGTTTGGAGGGTGTTTTTGCACACCCCTAGTGTTAACCACTGTGGGGTACCCCTGCTGATAAAACATAAGCTCTGTTGACATGTTATAGTGAACTGGTCCCTAGTTTTATTTGTAGAGTGAATGCATATTGGGTGTTTCTTACAAACATATGTACGTACATTTAGGAACAATGTATATTTGTTCAGTGTAGCTGGTGAACATGGCTATAAATGAGCTCTAGAGAATATATCCTTCTTTGGCCAGCCCAGGTTAGCCCAATCTTGTCAGATTGTGGAAGCTAAACAGTGTTGGCCCTGGTAACTACTTGAATGGGAGACCAGCAAGGAAGTCCAGAGTTGCTTAAAAGAGTCAGGCAATGGGAATCCACCTATATTCGTCTCTTGCGTTGTCAGTCCTATAAGGTTACCATGAGTTGGCTTCGACTTGATGGAATTTTCTACCACCAGCATCTGATGACGAATTCTGCACTTACTCATGTAGCAGCCACTAATTGTCTGTGGGAATTCAGTGAATCCAGGATGGCAGTAGATTAGTCTACATTTGCACCTATAAGAGTGGTGGTATGTCTTGCTCTCAACCAAAAAAGAGCAATAAATCAATTGAGTAGATACAGCGTATGCTCCCCCATGAATTCAGAACACACATGCTAGATTGCCCTTGTAACAAATCAATGCTTGTCTATATCACAATCTTACTGGACTTGTTGTCAGCTGCTAGCTTTACTGGATTTCCCTTGACATGTGATACTAACTTGCTGCCATGGGATTCAGACCGTAGTAAAGCTATAGCAAGACTTCTAGACCTTTAAGCTTCCCACAGTGCTTTTTGCCTTGAAACAGGGTAGCACAGACTGAATATAGTTTGTCAGATTGGTCTTTCCATTGTGCATTACTGTGATATTAGCAATTTCCAGTTAATAGCCACTGATGCCCATGAAAGTCATTTTCGAGAAGAAAAATGGGGTGGCTTTTTAGCACAGTATCCCAGCGTTCACATCACAGAATGGGTTTCATTATCAATAAAAGGTGAGCAAGGCATTTGAGGGTTACACAGTGCCAAACTCCTATTGTAAATTGCTTGAAACTTATGGATAGTTCACAACTGCCATCATGCACCTAAAATTTACTGGTTACTACCTATGGGGAGCTCAATCTTCATGCAGCATAATATAATTGGAGCACATTTCCATGATGAAAGATAAAAAAGATGTCAAGGAAAACAATTTATCGGGAGCTGGGGAGCTTCTCCATGAATTGTGATAGATCTGGCAAAAAAATATATTGTTTGTACACTCGCCAGCAAGTAATTAGAGCACCGTTTCCATATTCTCGGCAATGTTATTAAATAAAGAGAAACCTCCCTAGTGAGTCCAGAGTGCTGAGTATTTTTAACTACATCTGGAAAGAAAATAACTGATTATGTAGCTGTAGTTCCAGGATTTGTTTTTAGACATGAGAAGGTTTGTCAAGATACCAGCTGCATTTGTTTAAAATCTAAATGAACCTGTAGTTGCTTCCTGCCCCCCCCCCCAATCATTTCTGCAAGGAATTCTCAAACAGCTAAACTAATGAGAGGCCATCGACCTGTCTGTCTGGAACATTTTTTAGTGTGCTCTTCCTCAATGGAGTGCAGGATACAATACATGCTCCCCCTCCCCATTTTTATCTGCTCCATAATCCTGTAAGGTATAGCTAAAATATCTCCCTGTTCATGTGACCTATTGCTTTATTTAAAATATGCTGTTATAGGGTTTTCAGCCTCCAGGTGATGGAGATCTCCCACTATTACAATTGGTATAGCCTGATCCTGTCAGATCTCAGGGTCAGTACTTGGATGGGACGTCCTCAAGGAAGACTTTGCAGAGGAAGGCAAATGCCATTTTACCAAATAACTCCACTGTGCAGTTCACCACTGTTCCCTCTAAGCTGAGTTAGTGTGAGCTAGCTCACAGTTTTTTAGCCTCCAGTTCATACATTTTGGTCTTCAATCAGGAAGGATGGCCCCAGAGCCAACTAATTTATGCAGCAGCCAAATCGCTCACTCACAACTTTAATGCCCAGTAGCTCACAAAGTAGAATTTTTGCTCAGAAGGCTCCATACTTTAGAGGGAGCATTGCTTAGGAAAGTGAATGTTTGGGATAAAATGGTTTTCCGCATGGTTTAAATTGCATTGTGTACCCAACAGCTGTTTGTAGTGTGGTATAGTCCTTCATATCCGTTTTCCAGGAACACTACACATGATGCAGTCGCTACCCAGCAGTTAACCCTGTTATCGGTATGGACCCATTTACCAAACAGAGAATTTTTTAAAACAATGCATCAAGTGCAGTTGGGTTGCAAAATGATTGGCAGTATCCAACTGTTTTCTCTTCCATGCTTGCTAGTTGCTACCAGAAATATCAGTGGAAGCAAAGTAAATTCTGTCGCCCTGGAGTTATCAGATGAAAACCTCCTTTTTGGACTGCATTCCCTAGTGTAGGTATTCATCTATTGCAATGCTGGCAACAGGTAAAAATATTCCTGTTTACGCGGGCCTTTTAATGAGGGGATTTTTATATCGTTTAATCTGGTCTCTTTATGGCTGATTTTACTACCTGACTATAGTGTTAATGCTGTTTAGCTTTATCTGAGGATTATGGTGCTTGTCCTTATTTATTGCTAATTGTTATGGGTGTTTTTAATTGCAGTTTACATGTATTTATTGTTGCTTTTATTTGTTCAATGCATTGAATTCACTACTGCTAGGATTCATTTTTATTTTTTTTTTAAACATTGTTGACTTCTACAACAAATCGAGATTTTTAGTTTCATTGGATGGGCCTATTGCCTCTTTAGGTCTACACGAGAATATGGGTTTGACAAAGCAGACCGCCATATATTAAATAATAAATGCATCAGTATAGCTGAAGCATAGTAATAAATCTCGTGCTCCCACACTCAACGGGTTAGAATCAGTAACTTTTACTTCAGTGCACATCATAACTTTCCATTACATCCAATATGATACATTTTAGTTTGTACTCCAGTCCTGCAAATCTATATATCTAGTAGCCAAGGCACCCCCTGCATGCGGATATCTAATTCCACACATTGGGGGCATCTAGGGGGCAGAAAGATTTTCCTGCACACTTGGGGGACTCCCCAGGTATGCAGAAAAATCTTTAAAAGTTTAAAAAAATTATGCGGGTGATATTTAAATTCCCCCCAAAGTAAAAGTATATAACTTTATTACCCATCTACCGATGCCGAATACAGCTTCAGCTCTTACCATTGTACAAAAGAAATACCTTGAGTGCTTTTCATTCAGCATTGCTATGTTCAGACATCTGTGTGTGTGTGTGTGTGTGTGTGTGTGTGTGTGTGTGTATGGAATGCCTCCAGTTATTGTCCAGATTGTGCCAGGTGTGTGGTTTTTTTTTTTTTTGGTAAACTCTCACGAACAACAGGGTCTTATTTGAAATGGCGAGAGCCAATTGTATAACTGCAAAAAGTAACTTTGAATAATGATGCCCTTTGAGGTAATTTATTCCTAATTGTCAGGCCTCTGAACAGCACTTAGACTGGGGGGGATTGCCACTGAGTGCTCTAGGGCACAATTTCACAGCCAAGGCCGTACAAAGAACTCCGACACAACTACAAGTAAAATAATTGATATTTCAAGCAGCTTGGCTTTCCTGGTCTCGGGCAGCTTCATCATTGCAATTCTGTTTAGAGGAGGGTGGGGCTTAGCATTAAAACAGAGAAGGGAACAAAAACAGCTTGAGTTAAAAAATCTGGATAATTATATCCCCTCAAAGTTCTGAAGGAGGTGCAATAGGCTCCGTTGGGGAAAGAAGGGGAATTGGATTCCAGGTTGCACTGTTTTATAATCAGGCCTTTGGATTTAACCCCAGGCCACACGACTGACATGCTTCCTAACTGTAATGTACCAGTTCAGCTGATCCACTCCCACAGTTCCATGGCTCTGCCCACGAGTTTCTAAAAGCCCCCCCCCCCCCAATTTTCCCACTAGGTGCAACGGGTCAATGAGTCGATTTGGACACAGAAGGTAAACAATCTTTAGTATCACTGGCCGAAAGTTCAGCTAAAGCAGATCTATTATTCAGACAAGCTTGGTTCCTGCTGTGTTGTTATTTTTTTTCCCCCTTCCAGAAAATGCTGGGAAATGTACTTTTTATGAGAGTGCTGGGAATTTTTTTGTGAAGAGTTCTTTCATTCCTTTGTGCAACTACCATTTCCAATATAGGGAACCTGGTAGTGGCCAGATCTACATGTGAGGCTGCATAAGGTAGCAGAGCGAGCCAGACTACTTCAGACACCGCCATTTTTTTTTTTTTAAATAAATCCCCAACTACATTTTTTTTTTTTTACAAATAGAAAACCCCAGCACAGGAGGCAAGAGAATGAGCTAGAAGTTTTATCCCTGTTATGTTTGGGGGTTTTTTTCCTCCTGTTTTCAGGGAATTTTAATTTAAGGACTATTTTAAAAATGGTATCATAAGAACATAAGAGAAGCCAACGCTGGATCAGGCCAATGGCCCATCCAGTCAAACACTCTGTGTCACAGTGGCCAAAAATAGCAGGTTTATCAGGAGGTCCACCAGAAGGGCCAGGACATTAGAAGCCCTCCCACTATTGCCCTCCCCTGAACATCACAAATACTGTGCATCACTTGCCCCAGACTGAGAGTTCCTATCTATACCTTGAAGTTAATAGCCACTGATGGACCTCTGCTCCACAGGTTTATCTAGTTCCCTCTTGAAGCCGCTCATGCTTGTAGCTGCTACCGCCTCCTGTGGCAGTGAATTCCATGTGTTAATCACTCTTTGGGTGAAGAAGTACTTCCTTTTATCTGTTCTATCCTGACTGCTCAGCAATTGCATGGAGTACAGCTTCAGCTCTTACCATTGTACAGGTTCTTGTATTGTGCAAAAGGGAGAAAAGGACTTCTTTCTCTACCTGCTCTATCCCATACATAATCTTATAAACCTTGATCATGCCACCCCTCAGCCGTTGTTTCTCCAAGCTAAAGAGCCCCAAGCGCTTTAACCTTTCTTCAAAGGGAAAGTGTTCTAACCCTTTTATCATCCTAGTTGCCCTTTTCTGCATTTTTTCCAATGCTATAATATCTTTTTTGAGGTGGGGCAGTGGAAACAGCAGTGGGGCTGGTGGAACAGAGGGTAGTGTGGTCAGTAGTAGGTGGAAATGGAGCCTATGAATTTGGGGGTATGTCCCCATCTTGCCACATGCTCTTCCTTTTTAAAACCCATCAATGAACACACTAGTGTAAGGTTTATGAGGCCAAGATAGCCAGTGTGGTGGAGTGGTTCCAGTGTTGGACTAGGATTGGGGAGACCCAGGTTTGAGTCCCCACTCTACCATGGAAGCTTGGGCCAATCAACCCTCTCAGCCTAATCTACTTCATATGGTTGTTATGAAGGTCAAATGGAGGAGGGGATAATGATGCAAGCCACTTTGGATCACCAAAAGTGGGGTACAAATGAAATATATAAAATAAAATGAAAGATAGGCTTGCCAGGTGCCCACTTAGGGTAGACAACTTCAAGACAATTTTGGCCTCCCAGCCAGTGCTTCGCTGGTTGGCAGGCAGAAAGAGGCTGGCTGAAGATGTGTGTGTGTGGGGGGGGGGGGTCCTTGTGCAATGCTGTTATTTCTGTTGTGACCCGGAAGTTGGTTATGCTCTAGGGGTCCCCCCCCCATCCTCTGTTTTTTTAACCATAAAGATTGTAGATGATTCCTTGAATGTTGTCTGGAAGTGATGTCACTTCTAGAACAGATGTGACACTCCCTAGGTCCTGTCACAGAAATCTGCTGGGGGTTGTGGTCAGAGGCCTGGCAATTGTAGAACTTGAAAGTATTTCCAACCACCTCCACTGATTAATTAACTACATACAACCAGCCCAAACCAGACTAAGGCTTGCTGTTTCCAAAATAAATAATTTCAGGTACCCCAAATCTTTGCTTTCAGGAGGTAACTTTTTTTTTAGAAGTTCCAGTAGCTAAATGATTGACGGCATGTGCAGAGTGTCTTTATTTTACCAGGAATGAAACTATCCTATTCATGTACAAACAGAAGGAAGTCCATCTCTATGGAACAGGACTCATTCTCTACTGTGTAACACACTGAATGGGTTTGGTTTTCTTTGGGCAAGGCAGTCACCTCTTTTGCATATTGCCCCCATATTTCCTCTACTGATAATAACCCATGATGAGGGATGGGGACAAATCTCATTTTTGTGGTTTGGTTCAGTTTATGGTTTGTGGCTGAACCACGAACTGAACCATGACCCTATATGAACCGGGAGGTTGGTTCACAAACTGAATTGTTTTGTATGGGTTAGTGACCTGTTCTGTTCTGTTCTCCACTACTTTTCACAAGGAGCAGAAAGCAGGGGTTTAAATAGCTTTGAGCCATTTGAACCAAACAGCTTTTGGTTTAAATGGCTCAAAGCTATTTAAACCACTGCCTTCTGCTCCCTATGGAAAGCTATGGAGAGCATAAAGCAGTGGTTTAAATGGCTCAGAGCTAAACCCAAGAAAACTCCTTTAATCATCTGAGCTCAGGAACAGTTTGCTTTGCATGACTCAGCTTTCTAAAGGGGCTTTCTTGGGCAGTGAGTGCCAGGGACTGGATGCCCAAGAAAGCTGCTTTATACAACTGAGTCACAGTAGCAGGATCAGCTGTTTAGAGCCGCAAATAGCTAAGCTGGAACAGGCTACCCCTGTGGCTCAGCTGTATCCAACCTAAACAGCTGAGTGGCCAAGAGCAGCCTGCTCCCACCACTCAGCTGTCTGGGTGGTTTTCACAGGGAGGAGAAAGCAGGGATTTAAACCCCTGCATTTTGTTCCCCAGGAACCCCTGCAAACTGCCTTAAAAGTTCATGGAGGTTCAATGGCTGGGCTGCAGTTCACAAACCACGAACCAGCCAAATTCATCACAAATGAAGATTCATGAGCTGGTTCATGCCCATCCCTACCCACAACTTCTACCTAGTTGACCATCATAGTTGGGAAGACTGTATTAGTAATGTCAAGAAAGTCCCATTGCTACAAATTGTGACCAGCTCAGTTTTATGAGACATCACTTCAAAATTCCCCTTTCTCAGTCTAACTCTGTGGAATATTTGCCAGTTCCCCTTATGATCAGCCCAAACTCTATTGTGAATAACTGGGCCTTAGGAATGACTTGGTTGGGCATAAGTTTCCAGCACCAACAGACCACAAAACAGGAACAGATTCCATTCAAGTGGGTAGGAAAGAGGAACTAATGTTGATGACAATGGTATGGAACAGATGTATAGTGAGAGCAGTAATCCAGAGAAAGAAGCTCAGATCCTCTGTATTAGCTGATGCCTGTTTGTATTCATGAAAAATAACTTGGAAACAATAAGGTTCTAACACCTGGTCACTATGAGGGCTGAGGACAAAAGCAAATCCCTTTCACTTGTGAAGAATGTTTCCATTGTTAGGGGAAGGGTTCTGGAGAAGAACACGAAAAGAATGAACAGTTGTATTCATATGGGATTAAGCGGAAGGGTGTTTTCACAAAGAAGGAGAAGAAGAAGAGATTGGATTTATATTCCGCCCTTCACTTGAAGTCTCAGAGCGGCTTACAAACTCCTTTCCTTCCCCTCCCCACAACAGACACCCTGTGAGGTAGGTGGGGCTGAGAGAGCTCTTTCCCAAGCTGTCCTTGAGAGAACAGCTGTGCCAGAACTATGGCTTGCCCAAGGTCATCCAGCAGGTGCAAGTGGAGGAGTGGGGAATCAAACCCGGTTCTCCCAGATTACAGTCTGCACACTTAATCACTACACCAAACTCGCTCTCCCAGCTGTGAGCAGATGTTGTGATCAGGGTGGAAACATATGATCCCTGGTGGAGGGAGGCCAAGATATAAATATGTTGCTGATAAACTTCTTTAATTTAAAAGGGAGTCTATGGTGTGGTTTTTGCTGTTGTTGTTTATAGTCAGTGTTTTCCTCTGGTTGATTCTGAAGTCAGTCAGTATGGTGGGGTAACCCACTGGGTATTACTGTCTTTATAGAGCCCTATACATTCTTACAGTGTGTGAATGAACAGAGGGAAGAAGAAGGAGAAGAAGAGGAGGAGGAGGAAGAGATTGGATTTATACCCTGTCTTTCCCTCAGAGTCTCAGAGCGGTTTACAAACTCCTTTCCCTTCCCCTCCCCACAACAGACACCCTGAGAGGTAGGTGGGCCTGAGAGAGCTGTGACGGAGACTGCTCTTTTCAAGGACAACTCTGGGACTATGGCTTGCCCAAGGTCATCCAGCAGTTGTGCATGGAGGAGTGGGGAATCAAACCCGGTTCTCCCAGATTATAGTCCGCACACTTAACCACTACACCAAGTTAGAGGTGATTTAAAATATTTTGTTCCCGTTGTGTAGCACTCCTCCCGATTCTTTATTTCAATGTTGCTTCTCCCTCGTGCAGACCAACCACTTGATTCTATATTTTTGTGTTACTTTCCTTCAGGTAATTCCCCACCCTGTAAAATGGGTGCCGTTATTCAATGTTATTTGTGCTTTAATAAATCAAAATGATAGTCAACATATCTCCTCAGCCTCCCCTGCCCATAATAGGCCTACAGATGCCTACTATCCTACCAACATCTAACAAGAAGTCCATGAGGCTGCTCTGGACTGATGTTATTTGCTGCTGCCATCTTGTTTTTATTTAATTGGTTTTAATTGTATATTTATTGTTTTATCTTTGCTGTGAGCCACCCGGAGTCCATCATGGGATAGGGTGGGATATAAATGCAATAAACAAACAAACAAGCAGACTACACAAATGACACTGACTGCATTCAGAAATACGGTATCAGCTGCATATAAAAGCTGTAGAAAGGCATACAAACTACTTTGCAAAACCAAGAGCAAAACCTTCAAACCGTTGAAAAATACAGGAATATATAAAAAGTGAAGTGAAAAATGTTTGCTCATCCTGTTCCAGATGTACAACTTCCTCAAGAGCAGAAGTTATTTGGTGTGGAATGTAAAGGGGGAATGCAATAATTTAATAATGAAGCATCACACAGCACTCAAGGTTAATTGCACCCAATAGAATATCAGCTTAAAGGGCCAGTGGGAGGAGAAACAAGCCAGATGTAAACACAAATGGAAGGACTGTTAAAGGTACTTTTTGCAAACCAACATGATTTTAATCCCAGGAGGAGGAAGTGGTTTTCCCCTGTTGTTTTGGCTGGTGCCCTCACTAGCTCAAGATTTTTTAGAAATTTCTTTTTGATTTCGACCTCTGCCAGGACCTCTCATGATTGACCAAGTCTTTCTTCCCATTTCTATTCCTCCTCATCAGGGGTCATTTCGAGCAGGAGCTCGAGGGAGGTCAGCTCTGGGAGTTGCTGCCAGCCCCCCCCCCCCATGGGGGAATGCCTGCTTGTGTCATGGCTGCTGCAAAATGACCCCGTCCCCTGGAAAGGTCCTCGTTCCTCTGACCAGCTTTCTGAAGGCTTCAGCCACCACTGAAGCTATCCTCCCAGAATAGTGGTATTTCTGAGGCTTGGATTAGTAGCAGTCCCCTCTCTGCCAGCTCTCTCTCTCTCTCTCTCTCTCTCTCCTCCCCCCCTTTCTTTCTTGCCTTCTGACATACTTCCGGTGATGTCAGGTGGTGTAGCATATGCAAATTAGGTATGCTAATGAGTTATGCTAATGAGCTCCTGCACCTCTTTTTCTACGAAATGACCCCTGCTCCTCATAAATCTACAACATCCACCTTACTCTGGGTAATTAGTTGGAGTTCTTATAGATCTATGCATTGTGTAAGTTGATCTCTTCTCCCGCATGATCTGCTTTCTATGGAATCAACATAGTAATTAATCGTTTAAGGATGCTGTATGTACTAAACTCATTACTGTAAGTCATTACTTCTACTTTGATGTTTTCATTTGGATTTGTATTGCAATCTCCAATTTGATAAAGTCTGAAAACTGAAAATAAAGGATTTTTATTGCACTTTTTGCTACTCAAATTTCCTGCGGCTAGTCTGGGAGTTCTAATTTTTTTTGCTCTCTCTCTCTCTCTCTCTTTTTTCTTCCTTTTCTATATTGTTTTTCAAAGGCCACAGCATTGTAAAGGAGGGGGGGAGATGGATCAGCAGCTATACTTAGCAGAGGCACACTTCTCCTTGCAAGGGAGCAGATGAGCACATGCATGCATGCTCACACATATGGCAAAGGCATTACATTATTTATCCATAGCTTCCTAGGGCAGGCTCCGGGTTTTATAGGGGGGTTACAGCCTGTGTTTAATGGCCAAATCGCTCTTGTCTTCTTCAACAGAAATCCAAATGTGACCAGTTCCTATTAGAACAAACAAACAAACAACAACAAAAACCTTGGCATATTAGGCATCGAAATGCACTGGGAAGTCAATACGTGTATTTAGTTTCCATCCCTACTAAGCAAAAAAAAGCCTCCAAACAAGCAAATTATTGGTATTTTTTCCAAATGGGAATGAGGGAGAAGATTAAAAGAGCCAAGAGGGAGAGAGTAAAGACACAGAGGAGGAGATGGGGGGGGGTGTTCCAAAGAAAGAAGCTTGTAATGCTTGTTTTGTCTTCCTGTACATAAAAATAACAGAATACCATTGTGTTTTTCCCTTTTATTGCGAGCCAGTTTGGTGTAGTAGTTAAGAGCATGGACTCTAATCTGGGAAAACCAGATTTGATTCCCCACTCCTCGACATGCAGCTGCTGGTGTGACCTTGGGTCAGTCATAAATTCTTTCAGAACTGTTCTCTCAAGGGCAGTTCTTGAGGGAGCACTCTCAGCCCCACCTCCCTTACAAGGTGTCTTTTGTGGGGAGGGGAAGGGAAGGGGATTGTACACCACTCTGAGGTTGCAGTCACATGTGCAAGATAAAGTGGGGGGGAAAGAGAGGCTATTTCCTCTGGCGGAAGTTGACCCACAGTTGTGCGATCACACAGATTTTGGAAGCTGCGGGCACAGCCTGCTACTGCGTGATCGGACGCAACCGCAGGTAAGTCATTTTTTTTTTGCCAATTGTCTCTGATGCACTTAAACAAGGGATCGATTATTTGCACCTCAGCCCTGTGGGCTCCCTATGGAGTGTGTGATGCTGCCTGCACATACTAAGAAGGGCAAAAAACAATGACATGGAGTCGGGATGGCCTGATCAGATCATCCCAATGCCATGGAAGCGCACTGGGGTGATCAGATTCAGGAAAGCTCACCCATTGCCTGTAGCAACCCATTTGCTACAGGACTTTCCAAGGTGTTCTTTAAATCCACTTGTGCAGTGGAGCAAAGCGGGTTGCCGATGGCTGTGGGGCACTTCCCAAATGTTGTCATCTGACTGTGCTCCTTTAATCCGCCCAGTATTCACACTCATATCGGGGCAAATTGTGCATGTGATCGCAACCTGAGACTCCTTTGGGTAGTGAAGGGTGGGATATCCAATCTCTTCCTCCCAGGGGTCATTTTGTAGAAAAAGAGGTTCAGGAGCTCATTAGCATAACTTATTTGCATAACTTATTTGCATATGCTACACCACCTGACATCACTGGAAGTATGTCAGAAGGCAAGAAAAAAAGGAGAGGGGGGGAGAGAGGGGGGGAGGGAGAAAGAAAGAAAGAAAGAACAAACAAAAGAACGAAAGAACGAAAGAACAAAAGAAAGAACGAAAGAATGAAAGAATGAAAGAACGAAAGAACGAAAGTGGCAGAGAGGGGACCGCTACTAATCCAAGCTTCAGAAATACCACTATTCTGGGAGGATAGCTTCAGTGGTGGCTGAAGTCTTTAGAAGGCTGGTCGGAGGAACAAGAATCTTTCCAGGGGGTGGGGTCATTTTGCTGCAGCCATGACACAAGCAGGCATTCCCCCGCGGGGGGGGGGGACTGGCACCAACTCCCGGAGCTGAGCTCCCCCAAGCTCCTGCTCAAAATGACCCCTGCCTCCTCCTCCTTCCTCCTCCTTCATTTATAGCTCACTTTTCTCCCCAGTGAGGACCCATAATGGCTTACACCATTCTCCTCTCCTCTCTTTTATCCTCTCAACAACCATGGGATAAATCACCTCCAGGCTTGGAAGATGAGAAACAAATAAACCTTATAAAGTGGCTATATATTAGCCTCACAATCAAACACTGAAAGACATAGATAGGGGAGCCGTTAGACTTCAGCATATTATCCTTGTTCTCCCAGCCTAAAGCTGCTGTGTCCCTTGTCACCATAAGCCAAGACAAAGTTTAAGACTGTGTGAAAGCTCCATATAATTGAATTATGTGTGCTTTTGCCAAACAATTAAAGTTAGAATAAGGTCATTATGAAAACATGGGCCGGCAGCCTGCCTCCTCAAGCCGGGAAGGATCATGTCAGTCCTGAGGTTATTGAAGAGCGAATTAGTGTTCCTCATCTCGCTCTTGCCAAGACATGAATCCAAACAACCTTTTGCCCAAGCCTAGCCTGCAACATTAGAAAACAAAACCTTTACACTGAATTAGTGTGTTATAGTCATGGTGTACTCTTAAGTCACAACCTGCTCATGGCATCCCTGTGAAATTCCACCTCATGGGGTTTTCAAGGCACGAGGGGAGCCAAGGTGGTCTGGCATTGCATGCCTCTGCATAGCAACCCTCTTCCTTTGCGGTCTGCCATCGAAGTACTGGCATTGGCCAACCCTGCTTAGCTTCCAAGCTCTGAGAAGATTGGACTAGTCTGATCTATTAGGGCTGCATGTTACTGTAGTCATAAAATCTATCTGACGATCTGAAATGCTTTAGGTGGAAATACATGAAAATGTATTCTAACCCTAGGCAATAATTTGTAAATGTTCTTCACAGCATTTTTTGAAGGTCTGTGGAGCTGATAGGAAAAGAGTCACCCTGCTCTCTCTCCCACTGGTGAACGTTAACTATGTCCATGTATTCTTCAGAAGGGGACCGCACAGCTAAATTATGGGATTCTGGATTGCTGTGACTGGCTCTCCAGGCATGTGATTTGGACCTCAAAAATAACCCAGTTCAGGTCAGAACTCAAATCCTGCTTCATCCCACCTCTGAGGCTGTGGTCATTCACAGTAAATAATCCACTTTCAATCCACTTTTGAATTGGATTTTGCCAGTTCACATGGTAAAAATCCAGTTGGAAAGTGCATTGAAAGTGGACTGAAAGTGGATTATTTAGTGTGTGTGACCACAGCCTGACTCTCTTAAAAACGATGATTGACCTCCTGCCTCCATTTCTCCATAGATAGATATTGAAGACCAGTAGCATTTGGCAGGCTGCAGGAATATTATGTGCGGTTGCTCTCAAGGATTTTCCTTGGTGAATGAGAGTCCCTTGACTTCAGTCTCCACCAGTGCTCCCTCTAAGCTGAGTTAGTGTGAGCTAGCTCAGTTTTTTAGCCTCCGGCTCACACATTTTTGTCTTCGCTCAGGAAGGATGGCTCCAGAGCAAACTAATTTATGCAGCAGCCAAATCGCTTGCTCACAACTTTAATGCCAGTAGCTCAGAAAGTAGGATTTTTGCTCACAAGACCCCACAGCTTAGAGGGAGCATTGGTCTCCACCAATGCTCGTTCTAAGCTGCAGAGTCTTGTGAGCAAAAATCCTACTTTGTGAGCTACCGGCATGAAAGCTGTGAGCAAGCGATTTGGCTACTGCATAAGATAGTTTGCTCTGGAGCCCTCTGGAGCCATCCTTCCTGAGCAAAGACAAAAATGTGTGAGCCGGAGGCTAAAAAACTGTGAGCTAGCTCACACTAACTCAGCTTAGAGGGAACACTGGCTCCACCCATCACATTCTGGATGTAGTTTCAAACTGTGGGATGTGGTGCTACTGTTGCACTGTACTAATCATTTGCAACTGGATTTTCCTGTGTGGACAGCAGTTGTAAATGGATATGGGAGAATCGTTCTGCTACAGATTGCTTTCTCCACGCAAGGGAGATCCAGTTGCAAATGACTGGGATAGTGCAACAATAATGCAGGATCTAAGGACGTGTGAATGCAGCCTCTTTTTCAGTTGGCTTCCTTTCAGGCTTAATGTCTGAATGAGCCTTTCCACCATAATCTTATCTTCCATTGTGAAATTAGAAAGCCAGCTAGGTGTAGTTGGTAGAGCCTTGCATTAAGATCTAGGAGACCCAGGCTCAAATCCCAACTCTGCCACAGGAGTAGAGGCCCTTATCAGTGCCAGGTAGATTACTTAAGGAGAGAACTCCCAGAATGTGGCATGCTGAAAAACACATCTCCACCTGTCTTTATGCATCAGCAGCCAACCAAACTATATCAGGCTTGTTCTTCTGTGGCCACAATCTGATCGTTTTTATCTAGAGTGTCTTTCTTGACCTCCTCAGTGTGAGACTGCTGTTTGTCAAACTGCATGGTTTTCATTTGCTTTATTTCCTCCCTGATCAGCTGATTGCGTCTGCTATCTATCCAGAATTCCTTCTCCCCCCCTCCCCTAGCATGGACTTGGAAGTGAGGTCATTATGTCAGTTTCCTGATGTAGAGCCCCCTTGGAATCCTATTGTTTGCACCAGAACTGGTGTTGCAGTGCAGGCATGAGGCCTTTTAAGTGTGTCCCTGAGTGTCACGAGCTGGATGCCAATAGGATAGGAGCCCAAGTAGAAGTCCGGGACGGTCCAAGGTTAAGTTGAATCAGGAACAAGTTGCCAAGTCCAAAACACTGAGCCAAAAGCAGAGTCAGTCTAAACCAGGGTCAAAGAGGGAAACTCACAAGTAAACCAGTCCAGGGAGACAACAGAGCCGAAGTCAAACAAAGCCGGAATCACAAGCCAGAGGGTCCAGAATCAAGTTAGCTATCACGAGCCGAACGGGTGCAGAGCTTAGCCAAGAAGACTTGTTTCTAGCACAAGTTGGTAGTCTCTGTGCTGTGCCTAAATACCCAGCCACTTCCTGTGCTTGTTAGCAGCTGGCAGAGAGGTCCCGGTTCCTTCTAGAACTCAGGACTTAGTGATCTGTGACCACACATGCGTGCCTCTTTTCCTTCTTGCAGCTAAGTCTTGCCTGCATTGGGACCTTGGAAGTTCCACCCAAGGAGGTGAATCAGGTTGGGCCTGAGCTTAGCTGTGGCTCAGCTGCTGCTGGTGCTGGGAGGAAACCCTGGGAGGTGCTTGCTTGAGCCTCATCTGGCTCAGGTGCAGGCTCCTCTGGAGCTGGGAGCTGATCCTCCACCTCACTTAGGTCCGCAGGAGGCAGATCCTCAGAGGTACTCATGACACCGAGTCCTAAACCTTCCACTGGTCATCAGCAGTTGGCCAACAACCCTGGGTAGAAACCATCTTGTTGATGCCTGTAAGAAACCGTGGCTGTGATGTATGCCTGCCAGAGCTGGGGCAGCCTGGGAAGGGGTGGTGCTGACTGCTCTAATTGCTATGTGGCATTGGCACATGCTACTCTAGCTGTGTGGGCCACCTGCAGGATTGCAGCCCCCCTAGTGTACAGTATTCTAAAACCATCTTTATGACTGATAAATGAGGCTGTAGGTGAATCAGTCAATGTGTAGATAATCTAGGGTTGCCAATCCCCAATTGGGGGCAGGGGATCCCCTGGGTTGGAGTCCTTCCTCCCGCTTCAGGGCTGTCAGAAAGCGGGGGGGGGGGGGGAATGGGGGCTCCATTATACCCTATGGAGACTGGTCCCCATGGGGTATGATTGAAAATTGATCTGTGGATATCTGGAGCTCGGGGGGGGGGGCGGTTAAAGGTAGAGGCACCAAATTTTCAGTATAGCTGGTAGTGCCTCTCCTGGTTAGAAAAGTTGCACACACATTTTAACTGGTGGAAGCTTGGACACCCTTCTTTATTTGGGAGCAATTTTGGGTTCTTCTGTGACAGTATAAGAAAATATTGATCTTCTCCAAAGGAGACAAAAATTGCAGCCAGTCCCTTAAAACAAATCCCAAAGAAACAGTAGCACAATACCTTTTTCAGAAGCAGCTAATAAGTCCCCAACTGAGTGTCTCATAGCCTTCCTCAGGCTGAGTTCCAAGCCCCCCCCTCCAGAAAAGGGGTGCATAATATAGCTGTTGTCTATGAGATTCCAAATAGTCACATGTTTTCTCAAAGCAGCACCTATATTTGGCAACATGTATTATCATTTTAAGGGCCGTGGTGGCTCTGAGCTGCAGATCAGAAGGTCGGTAGCTCAGCAGTTCGAGACCTGAGTGCTCCATGACGGAGTGAGTTCACGTCTCTGGTCCCAGCTCCTGCCAACCTAGCAGTTCAAAAGCAAGAAATTGCAAGTAGATAAATAGGTACTGCTTCAATGGGAAGGTAACAGCATTCCGTGTGCCTCGGCGTTTAGTCATGCCAGCCACATGACCATGGAAAAAGTCTTTGGACAGCATTGGCTCCTCGGCTTGGAAACGGAAATGAGCACTGCCCCCTAGAGTCATATTGGACTGGCTTTTGAGCAAGGGAAACCTTTACCTTTACCAAATATCGTTTTAATATTAATAAAATGGCTTGACAGTCATCCCAAGATACAGAAGAATGCGGGCAACCAGAGTGAGCCACACATGGAAAATGTACTGAGCAAGAAGGTGGCATATCGCTTGCATATCATTGGTGTGATTTACATATGTATGCGTAGCCAATGAAAATGTCAAATGACAGTTGTTAGCAAATATTCTTATGGTTACATGCAAATGATAGCGTTGAGTGCATTTCCACTCTTTCTCTCCCCCCCCTCCCCAAAGTGACTCAGTCTATGGAAATTGGGAGAGGTGGGAAAATGCACGGGAGACATCTGGTTTTTCCCAGGGCCTCTTTGTTTCCGGTGAGAAAGTAATTAAAAGCAAATGCCTCCTAATCCTATAGGTCTCCATTCAATAAGCAGTTAGCAGTTATCTAGATCCTGTGATTTTCTATATCCCATCATTTTAAACATATTGACTCCTCTTAACATTGCGAGGATGGGTCTGTCGATTCGGAAATCTAGAGAGGCTGCTTGTTCCGCATCTCCTCAGGAGGAATGAACAAATCATTCCACAAATCTGGAGAGTGTAAACACCAACAAGACAGACAACGGTTAGTTACTTCAGAAAAAAAGCAGGGATAAATGCCACTCTCCATTTACCAGAATTAGGGCTCTTCAACCCCACAGAGAAATTCTGACGTTTATTAAAGTCTTATAGTTTTCCTCGAAATTCCTTGGACATTTCACTCAAGAAGGTGCTTTTAGATTTGCAAAGAATTCTAGGATGGTTGAAAATCTAGTGATAACAGAATATGCAGAGGCCTCTAGGGCATTTTGCTAGTTAAATCTTTTTTTTTTTGCCCTTCCCCAATTTTGTTATAGATATTTCACCTGAGGAAGAATACTAAATGCACAAATTCAACTTTGTACACAATTTAGTAGAAGAAGAAGAAGAAGAAGAGATTGGATTTATACCCCGTCCTCCACTCCCCAAGGGAGTCTCAGAGCAGCTTACAAACTCCTTTCCCTTCCCCTCCCCACAACAGACACCCTGTGAGGTAGGTGGGGCTGAGAGAGCTCTTTCCCAAGCTGTCCTTGAGGGAACAGCTGGTACAGAGCTATGGCTTACCCAAGGTCATCCAGCCAGGTGCAAGTGGAGGAGTGGGGAATCAAACCCGGTTCTTCCAGATTAGAGTCCGCGCACTTAACCACTACACCAAACTGGCTCTCGATAATTCAAACTCTTCCAGACTAGGACCCTGATTCTCAAGGGGGGAGTACAACCAAATCCAAAATCATCTGATCTCCCAACCTACAGTTCTTCCAGATCTCCAACCATCATATCTAATGTGGTCCTGAAAATTCAAATTCCTAATGGGAAGCTAAACTGGGGGAATGAAGGATGGTGTTGACTAACATTCTGTCTGCTTCCATATGTCTGTCAACAGATCATCTTCACGCACCTGCTGAAGTTGGCAGTGGCTTTCTTAAGCTTATTCATTAAATAAAAGAGGACTTGGTTTCAGAGGTGTCTGCCACCTGAGCTCAGTCTTTTCTCCCTGTATAATATTTCTTCTTTCCTCATTTTTTGACATGCCTATTATGGATGTACGTCTCCAACTTCTTGTAAAGGAGATGGGTTCTTTTTTCTCCCTTCAAGGCCAATCTGTCTTTGTCATAAAGGCTTTCTCCCCAACTTTCATAAACAGCTCCTAAAGCCTTAGGGGAAAAAGGGGGGGGAGTAGATTACCTGTCCATCTTACCTTATACATAGCGGTAACAGTGCACAGAAATGTCTTCTTCTAATGTGATATAGTGACTGTACATTCCAGTGTCTGGGATGGCTACAGAGTCCACCTGCCATTCTGCTATAGTCGTTAGCAACTGCACTGAAGCTTTGGGCCAAAAGTAAACTCATAATACCTAGGGATACCAGTCTCCAGGTGGGACCAGGGGATTTCCTGGAATTACAGCTCATCTCCAGACAACAAAAATCAGTTCCCCTGGAGAAAATGGATGCTTTGGAGGGTGGACTCTGTGGCATTGTACCCCACTGAGGTCCCTGTCCTTCCCAGACTCCACCCCCAAATCTCTAGAAGTTTCTCAATTTGGAGCTGGCAACCCTACCCCACCAGTGGCCAGGATGGACCTGACAAACCTAATTTCAGGGGTCCTTTGGGACCGGAGCAAGGCGGAGCAAAGCTCCACCAGCTCAGGAGCAGCCACTAGGGCAGCCACGGCCGAATCAGATTTTCTGATCTGATTCGGCCCGCTGCTGAATTGCTGCCGAAATTCAGCGGCAACTTTAAAAGCGACTGGAGGGGAGGGGGGTTGAGGGAGAGGCTCCAAACTTGCAGGGTAGCTGCTGGGGCCTCTCCTCAAAACACCCACCAAGTTTCAAGAAGACTGGACCCAGGGGTCCAACTCTACGGGCCCCCAAACAGGTTGCCCCATTCCCTCCATTGTTCTCTATGGTAGGAAAAAAGTAACATTTACTTTTTTTTTTTGTAAAAAATTTTTTTTTATTTTTCCAAACATTAAAAATAATACATTTATCTTATACAAATCCATTTTTCCATATTATGTAACATTTTGTTCTGTTTGTATAATCTTGTTTTTATCTTATATTAACAGTTTCCCACCACATCTGAAGCATAACACATTTTCCACTCTATCCAAAATAATCCAAAATAATAATACTTATATCTATGTTTACATTTCTGGTAACGGTCATATTTCTTAAAAATACTTATACATTAATTCTTACTTTCTATATTCTTATATAATTCTAAAATAAAAAACAACTTCTTTGTCTAATTATCCTTAATACATTCATATACTCTAATTCTATTACTTTATATTATTATAACCATGTATAAATGCAATTTTTCATATCCCAATATTTTTCAACATATTCTTTCAAATCTTTCCAATCTTCTAAAAAGGTCTCTGAGTACAGATCATTCAATTTTCTAGTCCATTTATCCATTTCAGCCATATGTAACAGTTTTTTCAACCATTCCCACACCTCTGGTATTTTTTCATTTTTCCAATTTTGTGCATACACCATTCTTACTGTTGTTATCATATACCATATTATTGTCCTTTTTTTTACATTTATCTCTTCTAGTTTAAGTCCAAGCAATAACATTTCGGGCAACTTCTTAAATGTACATTTTTCCATTTCTGCATGTATTTTTGACCAATAAATCTTTGCTTTATCACAAGTCCACCACATATGATAAAAAGAACCTTCTTTCTTTTTACACTTCCAAAATTTGTTAGACATATTCTGACCAATATTTGCAATTTTTTTTGGTGTCATATACCATCTATACATCATTTTAAAACAATTTTCTTTTAAGTTATAACACGTAGATATACTCATAGCATTTTTCCATAAAAATTCCCAAGATTCCATTTCAGTGTCTTTGTTAAAGTTTATCGCCCATTTTACCATTTGTTCTTTTACCATTTCATCAGCATTAAACCATTTTAGCAAGACTTTATACATTTTAGAAATCATTTTTTTCCACCTTCCTCCCAAACTTGTTCTATTTCATTGTTTTTTTTCCCTAAAACCGTGTTTTTTATCACTTCTATACATATAATATATTTGTCTATATCTTAGCCAGCCATAATCAAAGTCCATCTGATGCTGCTCCTTCAATTTGAAGTCTTTACCATGTCTTGTTAATAAGTCTCTATACTTCAACCAATCTTGTCCTTTGTACCATGTTGTTGGATGCAAAACTTCTGCGGGTACAATCCACATAGGTATCTCTTCTGAAAAAAAGTTTTTATATCTTGTCCACGTATCCATTAGTGTTCTTCTCAAATAATGATGTTTAAACATATTGTCCATTTTTGTTTTACCATAATATAAATATGCATGCCACCCAAATCTACAATCATGACCTTCCAGGGACAATAACTTTCTATCTTGTAACATAGTCCATGTCCCTACCCAGGTCAAACATATTGCATCATGGTATAACCTTAGGTTTGGTAATTGAAACCCTCCTCTTTCTTTAGCATCACACATTATTTTCATCTTAATTCTTGGTTTTTTCCCTCCCCACACAAACTTAGACAATTCCTTCTGCCAACATTTAAATGTTTTTACATCTTTCACAATTGGAATAGTTTGAAACAAAAACATTAATCGTGGTAACACATTCATCTTAACCACCGCAATTCTACCCAGCAATGACAAATTCAATACATTCCACTTTTTAATATCCTGCATAATTTGCAACCATAATTTTTCATAATTATTTTTATAAAGATCAATATTTTTCATTGTTAGGTTTACACCTAGATATTTTGTCTTTTTCACCACCTCACATTCTATAAGTTTTTGTAACTCATTTTGTTTCTTGTTTGACATATTTTTGCACATTACTTTCGATTTGTTCTTATTTACATAAAATCCTGCTAAGTCACCAAACTCTTTTACTCTCTGTAACAAATATGGTAGTGTGGACAAGGGGTCTTCCACTATGAACATCACATCATCTGCAAAGGCCCTATATTTAAAAGAAAAACCTTTAGTTGTTAAGCCTTTAATCTCTTTGTCTTCCTTCACATTTAACAGTAGAACTTCTAAAATCCAAATAAATAGCAGCGGCGAAAGTGGGCATCCTTGTCTTGCTCCTTTTTCAACTTTAAAATCGTCTGTCTTTTCAGTATTAATTATTAAAGAGGATTTCTGCTCTTTATATATTGCTTTGATGAGGTTAAGCATATATTCACCAATCTCAAGATGCTCTAAAACTTCAAACATAAAATCCCAGTTTAAATTATCAAACGCTTTCTCCGCATCTAAAAAGAAAAAGCCCACTTCCTTTTCAGGGTGTTTGTCGTAGTATTCTATGGCATCCACTACTACTCTTAGATTGTCCCTTTTTTGTCGATTAGGTAAGAATCCTGCTTGTTCTGTTTGTATAGTCTCTTTAAGGTGCTCTTTTAGTCTATCCGCTATAATTTTAGCAAAAATCTTATAATCATTATTCAGTAAAGAAATCGGTCTATAATTCTTAACATTAGTCAAATCTTGATTTTCTTTCGGGATTAATGAGATGGATGCATCTTTCCAGGTTTCTGGTACCTCGCCAGTGACTCCTATATCGTTCATCAGTAGCAGTAACACCGGTGAAACTGACTCCTGTAACGTTTTATAAAACTTCGCTGTAAATCCATCCGGTCCAGGCGCTTTTCCTAATTTTGAGTCTTTTATTGCATTTTTAATTTCTTGTAATGATACTGGGTTGTTAAATAGTTCTTTAATTTTCTCTGTTGGTTTTGGTAACTTTAATGTTTGCAGGTATTCTTTAATCTTTCTTCTGTCTTTCTTTTCCTTCTTAAAAAGTTTTGCATAGTATTTAAAAAATTCTCTTTTTATTCCTTTGTTATCTATTATCTCAATGTTATCTCTTATCACTTTAGTGATAAATTTATTTTCACGTTTTTTCTTTAATTGCCATGCTAAGTATTTTCCGGGTTTATTTGCACCTTCAAATGCTTTTTGTTGAAGTTTTTTTAAGTTCCAGTACATCTCTTGGTTCAGAATAGCTTTTGCTTGGTCTTGTAGCATCCAAATTTCCTTTTGCAGTTTCTTTTTCCCTGGTTTATTCTTCAGTTCTTCTTCCTTTGTTTTAATGGCTTGTAGAATATTTTCATATTGCTCTCTTTTCTTTTTATTGTCTTTAGCATTTAGCAATATCAATAGTCCTCTCATCATACAGTCCCATACAGTTTGAATTTTTACTTCTTTCTGCATGTTTACTTGGAAGTATAGGTCTGTTTCTTCAAGTAATTTTTTAATTATTTCTTGATTGTCTAGTAAGTCCTCGTTTATTCTCCATCTCTTTTGTTTTTTTACCTGCCCAGCTGTCCATAAACATTATGGATTATGATCTGAAATAATTCTGGGTAGAATTTCCACTTTTCTTGTCTTAAAAGTTAAATTAGTAGTCATGGAAAAAAGTAACATTTACGACCGGCATACACAGTTCAGATCTGCACTGCCAAACTGACAGCGAAAAGCAGAGGACTAGAGCTGTTGCCAACAGCTCTAGTCCTCTGCTTTTCGCTGTCAGTTTGGCAGTGCAGATCTGAACTGTGTATGCCGGTCATATGGTTTTTATATGCAGTTTGTGCGTATAATGTTTAATGCTGATGTTTATATCTGATAGGGAAAATTTGGTAGGAAGATGAAGCACAAATAAGAATGGGCTATATTTAAGCTTGCCAGAACGCCCCCCCCCCCTGTGTTCCATGCCCCCCTGCCTTTGTTCAATGAAATGGTGGGAAGGACATCACACAGCATTTGATGTCGCTTCCAGATGAAAACCGTATGTGGAATTCCTGGAATGTTGCTCAACATAGTGATGTCCCTTTTGGATTCCAAGGGCTCATGTGCCTGGAAACCCTAGACTTGCACAAGGGAAAAACAAAATAAAAATGGGCAGAAGGGTTGATCAAAGCAGCAACTCTGGGAAAATTGCAGTATAATCCTAAACAAAATCATGTCCTCTGTAGCATTGCCAGACCCCTGCTGGTGGAGGTGGGTGTCTGCTGCCACCTGATTCTGCCCTACAGCCACCAATCAGCTGGCCAGCAGAGGGACTTCACTGAAGAAAGAGACAGGCCCAGGACTTGTTGCTGGCATCACACAGGAAGTGATGTCATCACACCAGTGACGTCCAGACAATGCTCTGGTATTTGGGCAAAAACTCTACAGTAGAAGCCGGCTTTACCATAGAGATGTTGCCCAAATACCAGAGCATCATCTGGATGTTGCTGGTGTGATGACATCACTTCTCGTGTGATGCTGGCGATGAGGCCTGGACCTTTCCCTTTCCCAAGGTAAGTCCCCACCCCCCACTGGTTGCCAGGTGGGACCTGTCAACCCTCGTCCTTTAAATCCATTCAACTCAATGGCCTCAGAAGAGAATAGCTCTACTTATGATTGCACTGTGATGTTGTCCCTAGCTTCCTTGTGCAAAGCAGTCATGCCTTTTCAGTGGATTTAGGTGAGAGGCATGTGCTGTGCTAGGAAGACACTAATACATTTTTAATGTCTCTTCAGTTAACTGATCCTTTGAGGGTAAGCCCATGTTATGTCAGGGTGTTGTCCAATGTGGGTTGTGAAGAGCTGGCTGAACACATTGCAGTTGTTTATCCCCGCTTTCCTCGAACTCCTCTATTCACACGCTAAAAGACCGCTCATTGAAATACAGGATGCTGCACTTTGTCTCTCCTCCAATTTCACCTTGGCAATGAATAATAGATATCGAAGAGCTGGTCTATTACATGAATGAAGTACTCAGCTTGCAACCCCTGGGACTGGAATTCCCATCTAATCGGTGGTCCGTTCCGGAGTAAAATCCATCTGGTGCATCCGTGGCCCTGCCCGCATTTCTGTCTTGCTTTCATTTGGCAGCTACATGTATAAAAAATGTGGCATGGTGACTCAAGGGGTCTGTCTGAGAAAGGCCAGAGATTATGTTAACACCAAAGCCGATTTACCTCCCTCTTCGGATAGATAGACAAACGCCTTCAAGTCAGTTCATAATAGACTGCTACGTGGAAATCGGGATCGTGCCTGAACTTGTTGTCTCCTGACCGATGTAGAACTTTGGGGCTTTGCATGGCTCGAACGAAGGGCCCTTAAATGAATTTTGCCTGATAAAAGTCTAGTTCATGAAGGCAAAATCTTCTGTATTCTTTCTCTGCCTCCCTCTCTTTCAAATAGACATGCTGTGGGGAAAGTCAATAGCTACTATTATGACACTTCTGACACTGGGTATCCCAAGTATGGGGGGGGGTGCACCTTAAACTCCTTGAAATTATTATTACTTATTATGGGTTGGCTCACATGACTCCCTTCTTGCTCTGAATTAAGAGACCCATTCCATGGGAGCCAGACTCCTCACTTAGCAGAAGAAAATTGTAGACTCCAGCCATAGTTATAACAAGGAGCCACTACTGGCTCCATTGTGAAATTTACACGTGGCCACATGATTTTTACAACAGAGCAAACAGCAGCTCCCTGGGGCAGTTTGGGGATGCTAAAACTGGGGTGGGGGGTGCGGGATACAGATGCTTCTCTTTCCATGCTCTGTTTGCCAACAGGAAAAAAAAGTCAGTGTGCATCTGGTGGCAGTGGAAAGTGCTGTCAAGTCACAGCTGACTAATGGGGCCCCCAAAGGATGCCAAGAGATGTTCAGAGGTGGTTTCTTTGGCACTGCCTGCTTCTGCAGCACAACCCTGGCATTCCATGGAGGTCTCCCATCCAAATAGTAGCCAGGACCGACCCTGCTTAGTTTCCCAGGATATCAGGCTAGCCTGGGCTATCCAGATCAGGGCAGTCGGCATCTAGGAGACACAAAACTGCCGCTGCATGTTTAATACAAAGTCCCTCTGTCATTCCACAGCAAACACAAATAGTAATTATTTATTTAAAACATTTTAATGCCATATTCCCACCCAATTAGGACCCACAAGTTGGTGAACATAAAAATAACACCCTTCAAGCAATTAAAAGACAGTTATTTTTTTTAAAGAATTTAATTGAACACATATAACTTTACAAGGAGGGCCAGTAACCATTATTGGGGGGTATGCCAGATGAGACAGAAAAGGTCTTCACCTGCTGGTGAAAGACACCAATAGAGGGAGACAGATGAATTTCCCTGGGGAAGAAGTCACAAAATTTTGGTGCCATAATCAAGAAGGCCCTTTCTCAGGTTGCTACCTGCCCAGCCTCATATGGCAGGGGCAGCTGAAGTATGGCCTCCAAAGATGACTGGAGTGAATGAGTAGGCTCATGTGGGAGGAGGTAGTCTTTAAAGGTATGTCAATCTCAGGCCATACAGGGCTTTAAAGGACAATACCAACACCTTGAATTGATCCTAGAAGCCAGTGTGGATGGAACAAGCCTGGAGTGATACAGACCCTACAACCCTACAGTTTAGATGGAGCCTTAGTTTCAGTTTCAGTATATGAAGACAAAACATGGTATGTCTGTTTATATAGGGGTCCAGCCTTGAAACATGGTCTGTGAGCTGGAGCTCTAAGGGTGCCAACCTCCAGGTAGCACCTGGAGATATCTTACAATTGATCTCCAGACGATCGAGATAAGTTCCTCTTGAAAAAAATAGCTGCTTTGGCAGGTGGACTCTGTGGCATTATACGATGCTGAGATCCCTCTGCTTTCCAAACCCCATCTTCCTCAGGTTCCACCACCAAAATCTCCAGCTTTTCCCATCATCAGACCTTTGCTCTCATGGGTGGTTCCAGATGCAGGATTGACACACACAAGGAGTTCCACATAAAACAATGTCTTAGGCTGCGGCCACACGGGCCTTAAATGCGGAAGGAAGGGCTATTTCCTCCCGCATTTAAAGGGGCCGACTACACGGCCCGCCCCAAGTCCCGCGCTGAAGCGGGCTCCAATGCGGGTTCCTCCCGCGGGTTCCTCCAATGCGGGTTCCTCCCGCATTTTCCGACCCCGGGTGTTGCGGGAGGAACCCGCATTGGAGGTATCTGGACAGCCCTCTCTCGCAAGCATTGCGAGAGCAGGGCTATCCAGATAGTCCCGCCAGCCATTCCCCCCCCTTTTACAGTTGGGCGCTTGGCCACTCATGCGCCCAAGTGTAAAAGGGGGGGAAAAACACCCCAAACTCACCAGGTGGATGGAGGGTCCTTGGCCGCAACCGCCGCTTCTGCCACTGCTGCGGCCGCCTCCGCCGCCGTTCCTGCCAGCCGTTCTTGCTGCCGCTGTTTCAGCACCAGCAGCCACCGCGAAGCCGTTTCCGCCACTGCCGTTTCTGCCACCACCACAGCTTCCGTAGCGGCTGCCACCACCGCTTCCGTAGCGGCTGCCACCACTGTTCCCGCCGCCGCAAGGGTTGGGATGTGTAGACATCCCAACCCACGGTAGAAAAATGTGGCCCCTTTAAATCCAGGAGCCCTCTCAGATTTAAAGGGGCCATGTGACCGCAGCCTTAGTTAGCTTAGAAAGTCTTGGACAAAGTCACAGAGGCCTAGTGTGCCCATGGCTTAGCCATATTCCAAGACAAAGATGGCAACCCTATGGAACTCTTGGGAGGGTGGGACAAGGGAAAGAATGTTCCCGAAAGTTGAAAGAGAAGAGGTGGGAAAGGGATGTTTCCCCCCCCTCCCTTCTTTGCTCAAGGTTCTACAATGTTTCTTCTGAACAAATCCTCTTGAGTAAATTATTGGCCGAGGACAGACTGCCAAAATGAAGCGCAAGGGAAGTGGGGCAAAAAGACCCGGGTTGACTTGTCGTGTGGCTTTACGTTTGCACTGTGTAGACTGATGCGGGACCATACCAGGGAGGAGGAGGAACGGAGCGTTCACACTGCAGGGCGGCCCCTGGCGGTGGCGCCATGGCGGCATGCAGCTTTGGCCTGTTTGGCCAAGGTGCACATAGGCGCATGTGTGCATGAGTGCATAGGTGCGTGGGCGCAGCAGCCAGATCAGTGGGTTCACATTACCAGTGCTGCTTGATGCACAGCTTATTTGCATCCACACTGCCAGGAAGCAGGATGAACGCACACCCAGACGGCTTGACACTGGTTTCACCAGGTACCTGTTTAACGTAGGATGAAGGCGCTTCAGGACCGAGTGAGTATGGTACGGCAATGCTGGGCAGCTGTGACTGTCTGAATGGGCTCTCTTCATCCACTTGAAAAGCAGACCTATATCGGGCCAAAATGCCAGTCTGTCCTTGGCCATTAACCTAGCAAATCTTTAGGAAATTGATGATCCCAAATTCAAAGTTCATTCCCTGGCTTTTCCAGTTGAAGGACCTCTCATAACTGGGGAAAAAGCTCTTCTCAGTCTTAAATCTTCTCAACCTGGGGAGCTTCTGTCACTTAAAAAAAAGTACTAAACTGCATGGACTAATAGTCTGACAAACAGAGCTTTGTAGGTTTTAATGAATTTTTGTGCTGGTACAACCCAGTTAGAGGACTCTACCACATGCTTTCGAAGTGCGCGAAGAATCTCTGCATAAGTAGAGCCTGCACAAATTCTTGGTACAGATGGTTTCTGTGTTGTTGTTTTTTTAAAAAAAAATGCCCCCTCAACTCAGGCGAAACGTGTAAATCGTTACCTCGCATGAAATGCTGTGAAAAGATTGACAGTTTTCAAAATACCATAAGGCTGTGTGTTCTCTATGCATGAAGACTCCTTCCCAATAGTCACACCATCATTACGCTCCAGCAAGTTTTAAAATATGCGGTGCTGTTGCTAAAATGGGCCCATTCAGCTAAAACTCCTTTCCAAAGTAAAAGTGTTGAGCATTCCCTTTCCAAAGGTTTTTTTGGGGGGGGGGGGGGGGCAGGAGGGAATCGTTATGACTCATCAATGGACCAGGCAGCCTTAACTACAGATGAAAATGGGAATCTTATTGATGCTTTATGGGGTGCAATGCATCTTCTTTCAAAAAGCGAGGAACAAGCCCAAGGAGAAGGAATATCTGCTTTCCCTGATGGGGCAGAAGGTAATTAGTTCCCTGACTATAGATGTCGGGAACATTGTGCTTCGTGCAAGTAACCTCCTGTAAGTTCATGGTTTCTACAGAGGGATTTGCTTGTCGGAGCATAAGTCAAAATTAGATGCTGGGCAGACACATTTTGCATAATTTTTAAATTCACAGGAATATAATGACTTTGAAAGATTGACTCTACCTCCAGTGCCTGCTTTCCCTGGTGAATGTTGCACAGAAAGTCTGACATAATGAAGGAGAATGAAAATATCCTCAGAAGAACATAGGTTGTTGTTGTTTTTTAAGTCAGCAAAACCTGACTTCATTCAAAACTAAGAACAAATAAATGGAGGGTGTGAAGTTGCACTCTGCTAAAATATTCCTCTGGAGGACTCTGTGAATGCCTTTGCTTTATAGTGCTGGGTCTTAATCAGATTGGAGCATTTGGGGCTGGGAAAGGATTGATGCCCAAAATAAAAATACTATAGGGACTCTGAGGTTGTTTCCCTTCCTCTGCATTTTGTGGATTGGCTCACTTATTGACATCATCAGACTTTGTTCCATGATACCTTCATTCTCATGGGTGGTTCCAGATGCAGGATTGACACACACAAGGAATTCCACATAAAACAATGTCTTAGTTAGCTTAGAAAGTCTTGGACAAAGTCACAGAGGCTTGGTGTGCCCATGGCTTAGCCATATTCTAAGACAAACTTCAGGTTGCTAGATTCCAGACAAGCAATATGGTATGGCTTTCTGTGGCCTGTTCATATACAAAGTTCCAAGCTCTATTGTTGAAGATAGTGTTGGACTAGATATACCCTTGAAGTAGGGTTGCAAGCTCCTGTTGATACACCCCAAGATCAGATTAGCCTTTTTTTTGTCACTGCATCACACTGGCTGCTCGTATTTAACTTATGGTCCACCCATACCCCAAGATCTTGTTTGTAGACACTGCTACCCAGAAGTGTATCCCCCATTCAGTATGTGTGTTCCTCATTTTTGTTACCCAGATGTACAACTCAGTACTTATCCATGTGAAATTGCATCTTGTTCATATTCACCCACTTTTCTAGTGTGTTCAGATCTTGTAGAATTTTAGCTCTATCTTCTGGTGTGTTTGCTGCTCCTCCTAATTTGGTGACATCTGCAGATTTATTGAGTAGCCCCACCCTCATCCAGATCATTTATAAAAATATTGAAAAGTACCGGGCCCAGAACCAAGCCCTATTGCACCCCACTGGATACCTCTCTCCATTCAGATGAAATGCTATTGACAACCACTCTTTGAAAGCAGTTCTCCAACCAGTTCCCTATGCATCCACCTATCCTATAGTCCAGTCCACAGCCCTCTAGTTTACCCATCAGAACATCATGGAGAACCCTGTCAATAACAACCATACCCTACAAAGCAATCATTCCCAGCTGGCCTGTCCTATCCAGTCATGATAATCCAGTCGTGATACATTACTATATTGCAATGATAGCACAATATCCAGTCATGAGTGGATGAAGCCTGCAAACTGAGCTCTTTCCTGTCTCTGACTCTTGATAAAATGAGATTCTGTTGGATGGGATCTATCAACAAATGTGTGCATACCATATGGATTTCAATGAGTCAAAGCAACTGGCTTCAGACTAGGATAATTTCTAGGGGTGGGCACGAACCACATTTTTGCAGCTCAGTTCATGGTTCATGGCTAAACCATTATACCCCATGAACTGATACGAACCAGGAGGTTCATTCACAAACCGAACCAATTTGAATTGGTTCATGAGCCATTTAAAGTTTAAACTCCAGCTTTCTGCTCTTCATGAACCACTGGCAATCACATCAAAACTTGTGGAAGTTCATGGCAGTTCTTCAGTTCACAAACTTTGCTTCACAAACCACGAACAAAATTCATGATGAACTTTAGTTTCTCAGTGAGTTCATGCCCACCCCTAATAATTTCTAGATTACATTTTGTGCCCACAATCTGTCATGCAGAATGATTAACATAGATTCAGAATAAGAACAATTTTTGCTAGGATCAAACATGTGCACAGTTTAACTTGAAGATTATCCCATAAACTAATTTGGGGTTTTCATCCAATCTAAACTCATAGGCTTGCATCCAAAGGCTTGTTTCTCTTTGGGCTTCACCCTTTATCTTTTGTGGTAGTGATTCTCCACTGAGCAGCATATTTCTCTGGCACTAAGAGTTTCCTTTCATGCAAGAACACCATTCTTCAGTGAACCAAAAAGAACCTAGTGGCAGAAGAAAGCACTGTGCAGAAGAAAACCACTTCTGCAAAGATGGAAAAGGAGAGCGAATAGAGGCTCCACTTCAGATACAAACCCATGGGATCATCTTTGAACAGCTTGTGTGGATGCTTCATTCTTATGCCATATTTTCATATATATATTAACAGCTTGTCTTGTATCTCAGTCACAAAATGTATGTAGTGTGGTGCTTATTTAATCTCCTCCTTGAGCTATATTAATTCAATCCACTGATGTTAACTTAATCTTGATTAATGTTTATTTTCCTCTTAGTCTAGCATGAAATTTCTAGGGTAATGGTTGCATCTAGAACAAATCTGCATACATTTGGAACTGTATTTTCCTGGTATTTCTCTTTTGGGGGTGGTAAAATAAAACAATATGAAGGAAAGTTGTGATAGAAGAAGAAGAAAAGGAGGAAGAGGAAGAGAAGGAATAGGAGTAGGAAGAAGAAGGCTGCAGACAGACCGGCAGCTTGCTGTGATATAGTGCCACATCTAATTGACCCAGTTTAAAAAGTTGCAGGACACATCAGCCACATAGCACACCCTACTGCGGGTTACCCATGGAGACATCCCATGGGAAAGCACCCACATGCGCACATGGGCAATTTTTGAAAAAGCTGCTTCCCTAGCGGCAGAACGAATTTACAGGTTCAGACTGCCACATTCATTCTGCACGCACTCCCCCATGTTCAGATAGCCAGTCATGCATGATGAATGCACACGGAAACAAAAACTCCACTTCGGAGGTGGTGCTTTTTAACCTGGCTCGAAGTTGTCCTCTGAGGGGGTAAGTACGCCATGTGTGAACTGGCCCATTTAATCCATTTGTAAAAGGTGCCTATATCGGGCCAAACTGCCAGTTTGAATGCAGAGAAAGAGGAGGAGGAGAAGAAGAAGAGGAGGAGGAGGAGGAGGTTTTATACCCCACCCTTAACTCGGAGTTTCAGAGCAGTTTATAATCCCCTTCCCTTCCTGTCCCCACAACAAACACCCTGTGAGGTAGCTGGGGCTGAGAAAGTTCAGAGAGAACTGTGGCTGACCCAAGGTCACCCAGCTGGCTGTATGTGGAGGAGTGGGCAATCGAACCTGGTTCTCCAGATTAGAGTCCACATCTTTTAACCACTATACCAAACTGGCTCCATCCCCTTTTTCATATATGCCAGTGTCCTTTGTATCCTAGTGTTTTAGAGAGAAATCCAACAAAGTTGAATCAGGGCCCTCAGAACTTTCCGAAGGAAAAGGAACCAGAGGCAAAAAGAGCCATTTAGCTTCTATGGAGTCTGAGAAGGTTTAGAGGGGTAAGTAAATTGGGGTTATTCAAGACCCACTTTATACAAATATAACCTACTGAGGCCATGACCTGGATGGTCCAGGCTATTCTGATCTCATTAGATCTCAGAAGCGAGCCCAATCTCATTAGATCTCAAAAGCTAAACAGGATTGGGCCTGGTTAGTATTTGGATTGGAGACCATCCAGTAAACCCAGGGTTAGATCTTGTAGCTGAGCAGGGTCAGCTTCCCATTTGGATGGGAGACCACCAAGGAAAGTCAGGGTTGCTACACAGAGGCAGGCAATGGCAAACCATTTCTTGCCTTGAAAACCCTGATGGGTTAACATAAGTTGGGTGTGACCTGATGACAGTTGCCACCACCACCATCCTATTGAGAGGTCGATTGTGAAGCTGGTTCTGAAGACCCCCAGTTTACTTTCTCTTTGCTGTAAAATAAACCTTTCTCTTGTTCTGTTCAGTGTATGCTCTCTTGGTATAAACGGCAGGAAAGGTCATAACTGGGTTTTATGAAGGCAGGGGAGAGGGTTCCTCAGGAATTCCACCACAATTTACCTCAGGAGTGGCTAGCTGTAAATAGTGCCATGCACTATCAGGCCAGTAGCTAAATACATCTTTGGCCTCTGTCATTGCTGTGCTTGGTGGTGTGATGGGGAAGGGTGGTGTTAATTAATCCCGGAATCAATACATGCTACCGTCAATCAGGACAGTGGCACTGTACTGAGTGTGGGTTTTCCCGACAAAAATGTTTTAGTGTCTGCTCCAGGGTGGGCACTGCAGCTTAGAAGTAGAGCATCTGCTTGGCATGCAGAAGGTCCCAGATTCAATCCCCAGGATTTTCAGTTTAAAGGATAAGGTAGTAGGTGATGTGAAAGACTTCTATCAGAGACCCTGGAGAGCTGCTTCCAAACTGAGTAGGCAATACTTTGATGGACTGACGGTCTGATTCAGAATAAAATGGCTTCATGTTATTCATGTGCCGCCTCAGTTCCTCCCACAGATTTGAACTAGAGGCAAATAAAAATTGCAAGAATAGCTGAATAGTTTTTTTTTTAAATCTTCTATAGACTCTAATATGTAGAGGTAAAAGCTGCACCAGCGAAATGCAAGGTTACTTCTTTTTCAACAGTCTCCTTCCAATTGTTCATTTTTGTTCCAATAGTTCTAACATAAAACTTTTCTTTTCCCTTTTAAAGTCCAATTTTGGGGATGATTCTAATGTTTAGCAAAGCTTCAGTGAAAAGTTTATATGTCAACAGCATGTTGAGAACTCAGAACGAAGTGTTTCAACAAAATAAAGCAGTTGAAGTATGCCACTTGTATACAGTAAATGAATGAACAAAATGTTAAGTATTCTCACTTGAGCGTTGCTTGCTGTAATTACCAGATTAAGGACTTCTGAATCTCTTTCCCCCTTATTCCCGAATCCCGAGGGGCAGGGCAAAATGTGTGTGCATGTGTCAGGGGGAGGGGGAGGAGAATGAACAGAATGTCGAGTGTTTGTGTCTGTAAATGGCAAGGGCAAAGTAGAGGGGAATAAAGGATTTGTATGTGGAGGGGGGAGTGAAGAAGTCACTTCCAATACATATAGTTCATCTACAGAGCTAGAAGACTGTAGCCTGCTCATCTGTCCAACTAGGTACAGGCTGTTCCTCTCGAAGAGGCTCCTTCCACTTGAGAAAGACTCTGTATTTAGCTGAGCAGCCTGAGAGTGTGGAACCCAAAATACAAAGTTTTTAGCCATCGCTTTAAGAACATTTTCTTATGAGACATTTAGTAGTAAAGTAATATTACTATTTAACCACTAGTGGGGGACACTTGAGACTTGGGGGTAGGGGAGCTTTCTACCCTTCCTCTGTTCCTCAGTTTACCCTTTGTACTCCATTTTTCCTTCACTCCAGATTGGCTTTCACCTTCACACTCTGCTCGGTTCATATTTAAGCCAGCCTGAACCTTCTGTCCCCCAACTGTCTGTCTGTCAATTTCATGAGAAAAAGATCACTGAAATCTTGGAAGACTACCTCACAAGATCTTGGCAGTAGAGTGCGGTGGGGTGGCCATCAGTGATGGTGTGGCATTACTTTCAGGGAAAGCCCAGACGTGATGTCATGCCTTTCTAGGAATCACCAGAAACATTATGAGAAAGCTGGAAGTGACACATATCCTCTCTAGGAATTGCCAACAACCCTACAGTTTTACCATGGAGTTTCTGATGATTTGTACTTGAGAGATGACAAGGTTGAGAGGGGCTATAAGCTTTCAAGAGTCAAAGCTCCCTTTGTCAGGTGTCCCATCACTTCTAGGTTTTCCGGGATAACAACAGTAATGTTTGTCTATGGTTGTCTAGAGGGGAAGAGGAGGAGATTGGATTCATACCCCAGCCTTCACTACCCAAAGTAGTCTCAGAGTGGTTTACAACCCCTTCCCCTCCCCCTCCCCACAACAGGCACCCTGTGAGGTAGGTGGGGCTGAGAGAGCTCTTTTGAGAACTGCTCATGACAGAACAGTTCTGAAAGAACTTATGACTGACCCAAGGTCACATCAGCAGCTGCATGTGGAGGAGTGGGGAATCAAACCCGGTTCTCCCAGATTAGACTCTGGGCTCCTAACCACTACACCAAACTGGCTCTAGGCAATCCCATATGGGTACTCTTGTCTGGGAAGGGAATCTTTTGACATCTTGGCACAAACAATTTATCTTTATTTTCTCCCTTCTTTAATTTTTTTTGGTTAAGTATAAGAGTCCCACCCACCCACGCCCACCCTGGAACCTGCTTGTTGTACTAGGCTTGTAGAGAATCTCCCATTTCTGTACTCCCATTTCCTATTGTGTGAATTTTTAAAATCTCAGCTCTAGAGCCAAGTCCAGAATTAGATCTATAGATGTGCAGTGTGATCCTACACATATTTCCTCAGACATAATCTCGCTGTATTCAGTCAGGCATACTCCCAAATAAATGTGCCTAGGACTGTGGCCCTAGAGTCCATACTTACAATTCAGGTGCAATGCAAGTGAGAACAACAAATGGCAAAATTGAACATCAACATGTTTCTCACGTCTAATGTGAGAGCCAGCTTGGTGTAGTGGTTATGAGCATGGACTCTAATCTGGGAGAGCTGGGTTTGACTCCCCACCCCTCCACATGCAGCTGCTGGTGTGACTTTGGGTCAGTCATAAGTTCCTTCAGAGCTGTTCTCTCAATGGCAGTTCTCAAGAGAGCTCTCTCAGCCCCACCTACCCCACAGGGTGTCTGCTGTGGGAAGGGGAAGGGAAGGAGACTATAAGCTGCACTGAGACTCCTTCGGGTAGTGAAGGGCGGGGTATAAATCCAATCTCTTCTTCCTCTCTTCTTCTACAAAAGCAAACTGTTCTGATTTAGAATATCATAAAGCAGCTGCTCATTGTCATATTTGCAGCAGTTGTGTTAACGATTGCTTCCTTCCAGCTGTTGCTGTGTGCAGATATAGATCTCAGGCAGCTGTCCGTTGGCTATCCCACCACTTAGGGTGGAACATATGGTGTTAACCAGAGCCTGGGCCATTTCCCTCATGGCTGCAGCTCAGTGGGATGGGCCCCCTGAAGAGGTGAGAGGGGCCCCCTCCTTGGAGATCTTCAGGAGGCACTGCAAGGTCTCCCAGTTTGCCCAGGCACTTGAAAGGGTGTGAACAGCAGGCATCCTTTGGGAGGAGAGGAGAGGGATTTGGGGCTTGTTATTTTCTCTTTGGGGGCAGCAGTGGCTCAGAGGTTAAGACACTGAGCTGCAGACCGGAAGGCCAGTAGTTCAGAAGTTCAAGACCCGAGTGTCGCATGATGGAGTGAGCTCCCATCTCTGGCCCCATCTCTGGCCCCAGCAGTTCGAAAGCAAGAAATTGCAAGTAGATAAATACGTGCCACTTCAGTAGGAAGGTAACAGTGTGCCATGCACCTCGGCGTCTAGTCATGCTGGCCACATGACCACGGAGATGTCTTCGGACACAAACGGAGATGAGTACCACCCCCTAGAGTCGGATTCGACTGGCTTTCGAGCAAGGGAAACCTTTACTATTTTCTCGTTGGTTTTAGCTGGGATGTTTTAATTCAGGGGTGTCAAGCATGCAGCCCAGGGGCCAAATCAGGCCCCCGGAGGGCTTCTATCAGGCCCGCACTGGACCTGGCCATCTCCTGCTTCTAGTTCTGTTGTTGCTGCTGCTGCTGCATCATAGCTTGCTCCACCAGATTCTCTCAATCACTCAGCCATTTCATGTTTTCCCCTTGGTCCTAGACTCAGAACCCTGAGCATGAGATTTCTGTGGTGAATGTCAATAAATCAAAAGCAGGTTTGCAGCTTACAGATACGCATTTGAACAACATACTCAAGATTGCAATGGCACAGACATTTTGATGCAATAATTCGGAGCAAGAGGTGTCAGTTATCAGAGACTGTTAAATAAACAAAATATTGCAAGAGTGCTAATGTTTTAAGTGTGTTTTTATTTTAAGTAAAAAGAAAACTGTGTGTGTATTTTATAAAGTTTATATCTCCGCTACCTGGCATTACATTTTATGACACACATGGCCCAGCCCAACAAGGTCTCATTTATGTCAGATCCAGCTAGGGTTGCCAAGTCTGGGTTGGAAAATATCTGGAGACTTTAGGGGTGGAGCCAGGAGAGGGCGGGGTTTGGGGAGGGGAGGGGCCTCAGCATAGTATAATGCCATAGAGTCTACCCTTCAAAGCAGCCATTTTCTCCAGGGGAGCTGATCTCTGTCAGCTGGAGATCAGTTGTAAAAGCGGGAGATCCCCAGGCCCCACCTGGGGACTGGCAACCCTCGATCTGGCCCTCATAACAAATGAGTTTGATACCCCTGTCTTAATTGTTGTTGTGAGCTGCTTTGAGCCAAGAGGAAAGGTGGGATAGAAATGTTTTTACTGGTACAATCACACTTTTTTACTGGGTAATCACGTTTCTAAGGTTAGGGCAGAGAATATTTGATTAATTCTGTCCTCCTCGATTGTTATTCTTTGATATTGTTTTATTGTTTTACCCGGACAGTACCACTCCTGTTTTGGCTTTTATCTATGTAAGATCATCTCTGTATTTTATAATATTTTATGCCATTAAAGGTTATTGAAACTCAAATAAATAAATGAAATAAACCGCCATGTCATTGCCATTATTTTCCTAAATATGTTTGATTAAATTCTGGCAAGTTCTGAAGTAATGAATGGCAAACCCAAGACCCACCTTTAGAATGTAGATCCATTAGGTGTGTCCTTTTGGAGGTGGGGCTGCTAGATATAAAACAGCTGCCCTCTGTGGAGTTCACAGCTGTGTCCCAACTTCCATGCACTTAAGCAAATGTCCCTAAGGTGTGAGCCAAATCTTTTCCATTTGGTGCTGGAGACTGAGGCAACAGGGAAAGGAGCCAGCTGCTGGTTTCTAGTCTTCGCACTTCCTGTTTATTACCATTTGTCTCACTTGGACCCATGTGGGGAACAAGGGGGGGAATCTGGCGTCTCTGGGTTAGAGACAGAGTTGATTATCAGCATGATTTGCCAATCGTCCCTCCAGATTCTTTAATAAAGCCACACAGATCATATAGAGCCCTAGTGTAACAGCTGCACTATTTGATTGCATGCTCCCTCTATAGTTCTGTATCTGAAACACACCTCTGGAACATCGTGCTTTGCTGAAAAATGGTTTGCCTTTATAAATTAGGTAACAACAGATGTGACTGTTACTAATGCCTTACCAACAAAAGATGCAGATTTTTTTTGTCCTATCAAGTTTTTAAATTGACTGCTGTAATTTTGTGAAACTTTAAGAGTAAATGTTGTAAAAGTCTGAAAATTGCATGTACAAATGATGTTTTCTAGAGCGATGTGGTAAAGGTATAAATAAAAGGTTGTTTATAAAAGAAGAGAAAAATCTGCAGAGCATTGATCAAGAATGGCTCATCATATTGTAGCTGACAAAGTAACCTTTCTTTGTGCGTGAAAAGTCATGTGCCAAGAAGAAGAGGAGGAGGAGAAGGAGGAGATTGGATTTATACCCTGCCCTTCACTTGGAGTCTCAGAGCCTTACAAACTCCTTTCCCCTCCCCTCTGCACAACAGACACTCTGTGAGATAGATGGGGCTGAGAGAGCTCTTTCCAAAACTGTCATTGAGAGAACAGCTCTGACAGAACTATGGTTTGCCCAAGGTCATCCAGCAGCTGCAAGTGGAGGCGTGGGGAATGAAACCTGATTCTCCCAGATTAGAGTCCAGGCTCCTAACCACCACACCAAATGTTTTTGATTACACAAAAGACTTAATTAACTTTAAACATGTTCAGGAGAGTGTGGCCATATGAAAAGGCTGGTTTTTATTTTTGCACACACATTTTACAGGGAACAGTTAAAGCTGCAGCAGACCAGTTATTTGTCTACTGTCAAAAAAAGGCATCTGAAAACCAGCCACGAAGCAGCACTGATTCCATCCTCAGCATCCGTCTATATAAAAGCTGGATGTGTTTCAGAGCCTAGGGTTGGTTTGCAGGAAGTCAAAGTTCTGTTGCAAGAGCACACCTGGAAATCCTCTCGATCCTCAAATTGGGGAATCAGGCATAGTACCCAGAAATCTTTGGAGAAACAGTATATTCAACATCTAAAAGAAAATATAACCCCCCCTTTTCACTTTTATGAAAACATTAGCAGTTTCCCCATCTTCTATTTTGTCCTCAAAACAACACTGTGGTGTACTTTAGGCCCACTGGAAACAAAGTGGTGGATCTGACCAATCTCTGAGGAGTTTCTCCCCATCTTAAGGGAACTTCCTCCAATTTAATTGTCTCTTCCTCCAATGGAAGAGCCACTTAAGTTGGAGGAAGGCTTCAAACTAGGCTCAGGGTGGTGGGAGGTTAGAATTGCCAGCTCTGGATTGGGAAATACCTGGAGATTTGCAGAGTGGAGCCTGGAGAAGGCAGAGTTTGGGGCGGGGAGAGACATTAACAGGGTATGAAACCCTAGAGTCCACCATTGCAAGTAGCCATTTTCTCCAGGGAAACTGATTTTGGCTGTCTGGAGATCAATTGAAATAGCAGGAGACCTCCAGGTGCCACTTTTGAGGTTGGCAACCCTACGGATGGTTAGCAGTTGGATCTACACCAAAGGGACTTTAGTGCTGAGCTCTGAGTGGATCTTGCCCTAAATTCCCTATACTATCTCGCTTTTTATATCTTTGAACTGGGCGGAAAGAAACTGCATGAGTTGGATCCACTCTCTCCTCCCCCCACTCAAGCTTGCTGAATTCCCCTCCTTGCTACAGCCTGGGTCCTAGAGGGCTTGTGCCCATGCAGGTCCCCTTGACCCCCAGCCTAGCCTTTCGGGGGTGGTCAAAGGGGACCCCTCTTTCCTTTTCCACCAGCAGAAAAAAATGAATGGCTCCGACCTCATCTTCAGCACAGCAGCATTCTTTATTTAAAACAAAACAACACACAAAAACTTGCAGGCCTGTTCAACTTGAAAACATTCTACAATGCCCTTAACAGCTCCAGAGGCCTCTCCTGAGGAAAGTCATCCATGCAGTTTGCTTGTTTCTGTTGGACAACACTTCCAGGATGGATTGTGGAAACCTTTTCTCTTTGGGCAGAGCACCTTAGGATCCAGCTAACAGCTGGAAAGTGGAGCTAAAGGTGGAGAGTTAACATCTCTAGATCAGGCCCTGCCTCCACTATCAGCTCTACCAATTGGCAGTCTCAGTTTCTGACACTTCCTAACAGATACTGAAACATTTGATGAAGCCTTTTTTATCATGTGTGGTAAAAAGTGGAACCAGACATCTCAGAAACCCATTGTTGTTGTTTTTTTAATGGTGATGGATTTCAGGAAAGAGCCATGGTTCAGTCGTGCAGCATCAGCTTGACATGCAGAAGGTCTTGGGTTCAATCCCTGGTGTCTCCAGTAAAAGGCAGTTTCATGTGCATTTGTCCCCCCTCCCCCCAATTATTATTTTTTATTGATATCATTTTTAACATTTTTCATTCCAAACATTGCACTGTAATTTCATACATTAAGATACAAGTTGTTAGCAAACTCTAGGAAGTATAATAACATATTTAAACATAACTGTAACATTGATTTTTAGGTATCTATTTGTATTACATATTTACCCTAATACAAATCAAAACACAAGGTCAGCAATCATTTGTGGAATTTCACTCTGTGGTTTAAGGTATTCTAGTATTGGTAGCCAGATTGTGGAAAAATTGGATTGTGTAGAAGGATGTGAGAGATGTGCCAAATTGTCTGTTATTTTTGCCATGACATACCACTTCCATATTTTTTGGTGCCATTGTGCGAGGGTAGGAGATTTAGGAGATTTCCAATTCAATGCTATGGTATTACGGGCAGCATATAACAATAAGGAAACTCTTTCGTTAATAGGATAGGAATTGACTGTGCTCCCCCAAGTATTTAATAGAAGATTATCTGGTGTGAGTTAGGTCTACAGCTTCATGTGTTCATCCATGTTCAGTTACAAGCCACTTTGGCAACTGATCAAGCTGAAAAGCAGAGTATAAATATACATAAAACAAGAAGTGGGACCCACAATACTCATGGGGGTAAAGTATTCCTTGTCTGAGAACAGACTGGCAATCTGCTGAGGGAGGAAAGTGAGGCCGAAAGTTGCAGGGGAAAACTGCTCCGGGGCTGGCCGTTCACACTGGCCAGACTCCTGCGTTAGCATACTGGACCGGAGCGTTCAGACTGCAGCGGAGCGGCCCCGGGTGGGCCGGCCTCCGCGGCTCATGGCAGGGCTGTTTCGGCAATGTGCATATGGGTGCATGAGCACATGTGTGCATGAGCACTCATGTGCACATTGCCGAAACAGCACGTTCACACTGCCGCCTCCACGTGAATCCCGCCTTCTTCCAGTTCACACTGCCGGGAAGCGGGAAACAAGTGGCAGACGGCCCCTGGACACCACTTTCTCCTGGTGTCCTTCTGAAGTGGCAGGGAAGCAGCATGGAAGCCGGTAAGTATGGAAGGGAGCCAGGGAACAGCTGTGGCTGTTTGAATGGGCTCCCTTCCCCCACTTCACAAGCGGAGCTCTCCCGCTCCAGATTGCCAGTCTGTCCTCAGACCTAGAGGCTGCAGCTCCACATTGAGGAGGAAGCAGCTGCAGGTAAGTTTTCTTCCCCCCCACCCCCAGCACCGGCAGTGAGGCCTCAGCCGCTCTCAGCTGCCGGGCTGCCGCAGAGTTCCCAAAGCGATCTCTGCACATGCGCAGGGAACACTCTTTTACTTTTGGGGGGATTTAAATATCCCCTGTATAATTTTTTTTAAGTTTCAAGATTTTTCTGTACATCTGGGGAGTCCCCCAAGTGTGCAGGAAAATCTCTCTGCCCCCTAGGTGCCCCCGATGTGCGGATTTTGATATCTGCATGCAGAGGGCGCCTTGGCTATTAGATATATAGATAGAGAAATAAGGGGTTAAGCTTGTATTTGCTGTTAGAGCCAGCATGGTGCAGTAGTTAAGAGCCGTGGACTCTAATTTAGATTAGATTTGATTTCATTCCCCACTCCTCCACTTGAAGCCTGCCGGGTGATGTTGGGCCAGTCCCAGCTCAGAGCTCTCTCAGCCCCACCTACCTCACAGGGTGCCTGTTGTGGGAGAGGAGGGGGAGGCGATTGCAAGCCTCTTTGAGACTCCTTAGGGTAGAGAAAAAACAAGATATAAAAACCAACTCTTCTTCTGTTTCGAAATCTGGTGAGTCTAAATAAAGGTATTCTTATCACCTTATTTATATTCTCATGCTTAAAAAAAGACAGCAGACAGTTTTCTTGGCATCAGACACCTGCGTTTAGTCCATATTAGACTGGCTAGGGGGGAAATATATATATTATTCTGGGTTCATTAAGAGTCAAAACATACCTTGAAATGCTTGTGCAGCCAGGGTACTGATGGGGTCAGGGAGCAAATCTACGGGAGGTCTTGAACCAGAAGGATGTCAGGCAAAGATTTCAGCTGCACACCACCAGTAAGCCCTGGCTAAAGAAAATGTCTACGGACTTTGCAGCCAGGCAGTCAAACTAAGAGGTCTCCTGAACCGCAACAGGTCAGAAGAGGTCGTAGGATCCGGATGACCCCAAGGATGCCTCCCTGAACTCCTCAAATGAAGGATAAGATGCAAAATGTCACTTCCTGACACATCTGTTTTGACTTATTTTTTTGCCTAAGCCCAAAGAAAGACCCCAGTTGCTTTTTTTTTCCATGAGAAAAGGTCTCTCTCTCTTAACTTATAGTTTCTTATATCCTTATATTTCCATGCTATTTTTTAGATCGAGAATTGAGTTCCTGGAATCGATACAGTTGTTCTCACACAAGAGGGTTTAGCTGAACTGGATCCAAGCACAACTTAGGGGGTGGGACTGGCTAGCTTCCTGCCCTCCCTCTGTGGGGTGTGTTTCCTACTTCCTCCTCAGTGTGTGTTCTTTGTGTGTGTGTGTGTGTGTGTGTGTGTGTGAAGTCTCTTTTTGCAGCCTAGGCTGCTTTCTTTCCAGCGGGAGTCAATTCCTCGAGCCAAGTTGGAACAGCTTTAAGCATTGGCGTTTATAATGTAAATCCTGATACATCCTTGACATTGTCAAAATGATCTTCCCCCATAACAACATGATGATCATTTCCTCTTACCATTTGGCAGCCATGGAACGGAACCTGCCACAGAACGGGACAGGGGAAAAAAATAAAATAAAAGAAGCAGAGCTTCATTATACTCAAACTAGTGGGATGCGGCTTTTAGTACGGGGCATTTATCATGCCCCTTGAGCATTAGAAGAGTTTAAAAGGAATATCAAAGGAAATGCCCAGCAGAGGAAACTATTATTTCCTTTACCTCTTAGTGTGTGTGATATTTTTTGAAAGAAAAAAATAATCACAATCGCATCACCCTGAATATTTTTAAGTGACATTTTTTATTTATTTTTCTCTCCGGCTATCTCCCCACTTAAAAAAAAAAAATCTGCAAAACAGCCTCTAGTTCAGTGCAATTGTCCTTGCAAACGCCATGATTCTTCGGTTTGTTTCATCCTATTGTGGGGAGTCGTGGGCGTATAAATCAACTGGCATTAGGGCTGGTAATTGGATAACTGCACCAACACAAATCAATGCAAATTGTTTATGGTATTTGCATTAAGATAACTTGGAAATAAAGCTTCTGAGGCTCTGGGTCTGCTGTAGATGTCAGCCTGCTGAGGACAAAGTCCTTTTTTGTGTAATATGTTGCATGCTGTGTGCAGATTTGTAGGTGCGTAAGACACAGAGAGACATTATACTAGAATGGGGAACAGGACTGTGAACTCAGTTTGTCTGATACTCATATGATTAGGCCCCTTGAGAGAGAGAGATCTTCCCTATGATCTGTTGCTGTTTTACTAAGTGATTGCAAAGTGTTAGCTGTGTTAAGTCTGTCATAGCAAAATATTGCAGAGCTGTTTCCACCCATTAATCTTTCCCATAAGAGGGATCCTCAGTTTGATTTCTATAACCTACGTGAAGAAGGGTTACCAACTCTGGATTGGGAAATTCCTGGAGATTTGGGGGGTGGAGCCTGCAGAGGGAAGAGTTTGAGGAGGAGAGGAACTTCAGCAGGGTATAATTCCACAGAGTCCACGTTCCAAAGCAGCCATTTTCTCCAGAGGGACTGATCTCTGTGGTACGGACACCAGCCTCCAGGTGGGACCTGGGAATCCCCTGGAATGACAGTTCATCTCCAGAATACAAGATCAGTTCCCCTGGAGAAAATGGATGCTTTGGAGGGTGGACTCTTTGGCATCGTATCCCTCTGAGGTTCCTGTCTTCCCTAGGCTCCATCCCTGAATCTCCAGGAGTTTCCCACCCTGGGTCTGGAAAACCCTACCCCCCATCTCCCGCTGGTGGCTGGATGAACCTGGCGTCTTTACTCTGTGGCCTGAGGAGCAGTTGTAATTCTGGAAGATCTCCAGCCACCACCTGGAGGCTCCAGCCACAAATGGACCACAGTGACTAACCAAAGGTTGGGCCCCACCAATGATCACTGTGCAAAAATGAGTCTAGTCCTATTACAGTCCACAAATAGTCTTCTTCTTCTTTTTTGTTTCTTTATTTTACATCACAAGAGCCAACAGATGCCGAGGAAACACAAGCTTAATTCTGAGTAGGAGACGTAGAGCACTGGCTCCAAGTATAAAGCAACCTGACGAAGCTGAGAGGGAAACAGATTGTTTACCCAGGAAATCTGTAGTCACCTGGCAATTGTTTGGAAGCAGCAGCAGCAGCAGGGCATGACGGAAAATAAAGAAACAAAAAATGAAGAAATATATTTGTGGACTGCAATTGGACCAGCATCATTTTTGCCAGTGATCATTGGTGGGGTACCACCTGGAGGCTGGCAACCTGACTCACAAAAGCTCATACTGAAATAAATTATGTTAGTCTTTAAGGTGCCATTGGACTTTAATTCTGTTTACTGGGGCCATGCCCTAACTTTGTACACATGAGGCTACCTGGCCTGCCACTGATTTAGACCATTGATCTATCATATTCAGTGTTGTCCACTCTGACCGGCAGTAGCTCCCCAGGGTCTCAGGCAGAGGACTTTTCTATCACAACCAGATCCTTGTAAATGGAAATGCCAGGGTTTAGACCCAGGATCTTCTTCATGCAAGGCAGATGCTCTATTGCTGGGCTACAGCCCTTTCTCTGTACTTGGGGAGAGTATAATTGAAAATGGTAGGGTCATCTTGCTGAACCTAAACAGGTCTGGGTTTGGTCCAGTGCCTAAATAGGCGATTCTATAAAGATCCTCCTCTTGGGGATCACACAAAGGTGACCTCCAGTTCGACAAGGGAAGAAAGACAAAATAGGAATGTAGCAAAATCGATCCGGAACCACTCTCTGGGGAATCAGCAATCTTTTGAAGGCGACTTGCTAAATTATATCACGTTTGCTATGGGTGCAGTTGGTGGGACTCAGCTCCTTCCCCTGGGGGTGTAAAAGTGAAATCTCTAATGCATTTTGTCTCTGGTGCTTTTAAACACGCATTTACGCCAAGGTGCTGCAAAGAACAAGGCAGCTGGGGGTTTTTTTGCTTCAGACACAAGGATGCTGCAAATGTATTCCTGTTTAATTATATGAAACGGGAGAAGGGCTGGGCTCAGTGGTAGAGCCTTTGTTTTACATGCAGAAGGTTCCAAGTCTGGTCCTTGGTATCTCTAGTTAAAAGGACTAGTGGTTAGGGTTAGGATCTGGGAGACCCGGGTCCGAATCATCGCTTTGCCATGGGAGTTTGCTGGGTGATCTTTGGCCAGTCACTCTCTCTGGCTGCGATCACACACACTCAATAATCCACTTTCAACCCACTTTCAATCCACTTTCCAACTGGATTTTGCCAGTTCACACGACAAAGATCCAGTTGGAAAGTGCATTGAAAGTGGATTGAAAGTAGATTATTGGGTGTGTGTGATTGCAGCCTCTGTCAATCCTACCTCACAGGGAGAGCAGGGAGAATGATGTTGTAAGCTGGTTTGGGTCCCCATTGAGGAAAAAAAAGGAAGATATACATAGTTCACTGCCATTGAGAGATAGGAATGATTAACAACCAATTTTTCGGCATGGACAAGACTGGATGGATGCAGGTTGACATAGATCATTCCGAATATGTAGATGGTTTTTATATAATGGCTTGCAGGTCCAAGCACAAACTGATAATAAGAAATGAACAATTCTGTGTAAGGTTGCCAAAATGGGAAGTTCCTGTAGATTTGGGGTGGAGCCTGGGGACAGTGGGGTTTGGGGAGGCACCTCACTGGGATAAAATGCCATCCAGTCTTATTTTTCCAAAGCCATTTTCTCCAGGACAACCAATCTCTGTTGTCTGGAATTCAGTTGTAATTCCAGGGCCAACCTGAAGATTGGCAACCCTATGTCACTGGTTTTTGTTTTGGTTAATTGACGTCAGCAGATCTCTAGATGTGGCCTTCAGTTTAAGGGTTGGATCCTATGGATTTGCATCATCATAGATTTGTTCCTCATGCAGGATGAAGGTTAGTGTGAGAGGAACAAAGCCCTTAGTCTCTTCAGGGAATCTGGTGGGAGAAGAAAAACCTCAGAGAGAAGGACTAGTAACAAGGGACAGGCTAGATTCTTCTTGTCTTGGGCGCTGAGGGTATTAGTCTGGTTCCTGAACCCTTCAGGATCTCTCCCTGACCCATCAGTCACAACTAGGCTGTATCCCTCATGCAGTTGCCAACCGGGTAGTGCCTGCAGTTCTGGAATTTCAACTGATCTCCAGACTATAGAAATTGCTTCCTTGGGAGGAAATGGCAGCTTCAAAGGTTTGACAGTATGGCATCATATTCCCACTGGGCTCCCCCCCCCCCCTTCATGGGTACCTGGAGGCCCGGAGATATTTGGAGGCTGGACTGTAGGGCATCATATCCAGCTCCCATGCCTTCACAGGCACCTGGAGGCTTGGAGATCTCCTGGAATTACAACTGATACCCAGACTACAGAGATCAGTTTGCCTGGAGAAAGTGGCTGCTTTAGAGGGTGGATTCATTATCCCCACAGCCACTTTAACCGCAAAACAGAAGCCCTGTGAGGTAGGTTACACTGAAATTGAGTGCCTGGTCACCCACTGAGTTTCCATGGCAGCTGGGGATTCAAACTGAGGTCTTCTAGGCCCTTGTACAACACTTGAACCCCTACTCCATTCTTGCTCTAACCACTACACCATGCAGTGGATATTGATCTACTGCCTTGTTTCATAAATATGGCTGGAACAAGAATCAAGAAACACAAAACCCAACTAAAATGTGTATGATGTAATGCAGGCCTAGAGAACATAAGAACATAAAGACGTAAGAGAAACCAATGTTGGATCAGGCCAATGGCCCATCTATATATCTAATAGCGAAGGGGGCCCCCCTGTGCGGATATCTAAATCCGAGCTAGGGGGCCCTTGGGGGGGAGAGAGGTTTTCCTACACACAGGGGGCACTCCCACCATGTGCAGAAAAATCTGAAAAGTTAAAAAAAAAACTCTTCAGGGACCATAGAATCCCCCAAAATATTTTTTGAAATGGCCTCAGCTCCAGGTGTCAACTGTGAGGAGATTAGAATGTTCGGGGGAGGGGGGGGAGGTTTCAACTGTTTCTGTCAGTCAAAGGCAGGGATTTTACTGGCAGCAGTCTAGGGTTGCCAAGTTACCCCCCCACCCCGGCCACCAGCAGCGGATCCAGATCCAGGCTGGGAAACTCCTGGAGATTTGGGGGTGGAGCCTGGGGAGGACAGGGACCTCAGTGGCGTACAATGCCATAAACTCCACCCTCCAAAGCATCCATTTTCTCCATAGAAAGTTATCTCTGTAGTAACTCAGTGTTACTGAGGGGGAGAAGGGAGGAAGCAAAGGTATGATGAATGGGATAACCATCCCGCAAGTTTCTTGCGGGTCTCCTGACAACTGTCAAGTGCGGGGGGGCACCGAGGCGCCGAGGCCCGCCGGGAGTCTCGGGGGGGAAGGGGGCGAGCGGCGTGCCCGGCGAGAGGTGCCGAGGCCCGCTGGGAGTCTCTGCGGGGGAAGGGGGCAAGTGGCGGACCCGGCGAGGGCCACCGAGGCCCGCCGGGAGTCTCTGGGGGAGGCGTGCTCCTTCTCTCCCCCCCAAGGGAAACACGAGGGCAGCAGCGGGGGGGGGAGGAATGGTGAGGCCCATTTGGCTCTGCACCGGAGGGGCCTCGCCGGGGCAGGCTGCAGTGCGGGGGGGGAAGAGGGCGGAGGAAGGAGGAGCAGCTGTCAGCGTCTCCCCCCCGCGAATATTGCGCCCCCCCTTGTCCAGTCTAACACTCTGTCAAACAGTGGCCAAAACCCACGTGCCATCAGGAGGTCCACCAGTGGGGCCAGGATACCAGAAGGCCTTCCACTCCCTCCCCAAGCACCAAGAATACAGAGCAACTTGCCCCAGACTGGGGAATACTTGCCCCAGACAGGGAAGATTCAGGTTCAAGTCTCCAAGCTCACGAGAAGACCTTGTGCAGGTTAATATTCCTCTTGGTCTGATCCACCTTGAGAGGACAAAAGGCAGGAATGGTAAGACTGAGAGTAATAAATCAAACCAGAGATATGCCAGAGAGAGAGAGAGAGAGAGAATTAGAAGTCAAATGAAGTTCAAAGTGGTCCTTAGGGAGACCAGGTCCCTTCTATAGATGCTCTGGTTTACAGGGAAGGCCATCCCATTATTTCACCTTGCTCTTGCAGCTCAGACCTGAATTATGAATCGGGATCAAGAGGCACATCCGTTCTGTATTCCAAATTCAGTCCACGAAAAGAAAATAACCCAGAACGTTTGTTAACGCAAGCCCACTACCTTTCTCGGCTATTGTTGTAGCGCGATTCCCTTCTTCCATTCTTTCTCATATCAGTGACATTTTGCTTGACCTATTTATGACTGTAGCATCGAAACACCTGGCGGTGCTAACATTTCTTAATGTGGGAGCTGACCCCGAGACTCTCCAGCTAATGATGGAAGCTAACATCCTTTAATAGCAATGACCTGAGCAAGTTCCTTCCTTGCTGCTGGGTGTATAACTGTATTTGGAACAAGTCGCAGAAGAAAGAGCCGCCACTACTGTAAAGAGCAGATGGTGGTGGTTGGGAAGAAAGGGGAAAATAGGCTCCTTCTTCCTCTTTTTCTTTTTTGTCGTGGTTTTCAGCAGTCTCTCCCCAAGGCTGAGTCCAGAGGATGCTTCTACGCATGCTTTGTGGCTTACACCCACAGGAGAAGGAGGGCAGGAGTATAATATACTGAGTCCAGAGACGTGTTGTGGTGAAATCAAAGCTCATGGTTTATTTACAGCAGGCAAACATGAACTGACTGGCAGGACCAGGGGTCTGCTTGTATGCAGGGCTCATTTCGTAGCAGGAGCTCCTCTGCATATTAGGCCACACACCCCTGATGTAGCCAATCCTCCAAGAGCTTACAGTAGCCCCTGTAAGAAGAGCTCTGGAAGCTCTTGGAGGATTGGCTACATTAGGAGGTGTGGCCTAATATGCAGTGGAGTTCCTGCTACAAAATGAGCCCTGCTTATATGCAAGTACAAACCCCACCCCTGGTCACACCCGATTTCCCTGATAGGATTATTTACAATGCAACTAAGCCCATAGATCCCCTTGAGGATCCTGTGGAGCCGACTGGCCTGATTTACGATCCACATGGGCTATTGTTCGGCCTGGTTGTTTCCCCGATGGCATGTGTAACCCTTGGCACATAACAGGGAGTGACACAGTCAAGTGCTGAGGTGGTAGAACCAGCTGGTGTTACCATCCTGCTAAGCAAAGTTCTGCCCTTCTGTGTCCACTAAAGTCTACAAGCTTAAAAGGGTGTGATTCTGTGACTGCAAATGTCTTCAGACTACAGCCTGGAATATCCTTTTGCATAAACGTATTTCCTTCATTTACACCCCGCTTTTCTACCCAAGGGGTCACTGTGGCTCGGAGGTTAAGACACTGAGTTGCAGACCGGAAGGTCGGTAGCTGGGCAGTTCAAGACCCGAGTGCCGCCTGATGGAGTGAGTTCCCATCTCTGTCCCCAGCTCCTGCCAACCTAGCAGTTCGAAAGCAAGAAATTGCAAGTAGATAAACAGGTACCACTTCGGTGGGAAGGTAACAGCGTTCCGTGTGCCTCATGACCATGGAAAAGTCTTTGGACAGCGCTGACTCTTCAGCTTAGAAACGGAGATGAGTACCATCCCCTAGAGTCGGATTTGACTGGCTTTCGAGCAAAGGAAACCTTTACCTTTAAGGTCTTTTAAAATATTTTTTTTTTGGTTCTAATTTCTTAAGGTGATAGCCGTATGAGCAGTACTAGATGACAGACAGACAGACAGACAGACAGATAGATGCAGGCAGGCAGACCAGGGGGATGGCAACCCTACTTTAGGCAGACCCACTGTAATTTGGGACACACTTCTAACCAGGGAGAGCCAACATGGTGTTGAGGTTAAGAGTGACGGATTCTAATCTGGAGAATCAGGTTCCATTCCACACTCCTCCACATGAAGCCAGCTGAGTGACCTTGGGTCAGTCACAGCTCTTTCAGAGTTCTCTCAGCCCCCCAAAATAATTCTAGCTCACCACTTTAGTGATGCATAACACTAAAGGACTGGAACTTAAGGCTGCCAGACAATCTTCGGATCTCCTGGCTATATGACATACATTGCCATACAATAATGATTATTAATTATTAACCAGATTTACCAACTTCAAGGAAATGGCTGGAGATCTCCTGGGATGACAACTGATCTCCAGATGATCTCCCCTGAAGAAAATGGCCAATTTGGAAAGTGGACTCTATGGCATCCTGCCCCTTCCCATCCCTTCCTCTCCTCAGGCTCCGCCACCCCAAATCTCCAGGTATTTCCCACCCTGGAGATGGCAACCCTACTTCTAACCCTACTGAATCCCTCAGTCAGCAGTGCGGAAGGGTTGTGTCTGCAGGCAGCCTGTAAAAGGATGGCTATTCCTTTTCTTTTCTCATCGCCATGTTGATTCTCTCTGGCAAAATGCCCTTTGCAAATCTTTGCTTCTCCTTCCTAAACTTCCAATGTCATATTGTTTTTCTTTTCTTTTCTTTGTTTAAAAAAAATCTTTTAGGAGCGAGTCATTTTAATGGAGAATGTCTGGACTGTTTCTCCTAATTTGCCAAGCGCACACAAAATACCTCTTTGACAAATCACACTCTGGTAATTTACTGGCCAGGTGTCTGCTCGTGTAACTGCCAGCGTGCTGAGAAAACATTTGAGGATATTCAATCTGGGCTTCGGAGGCTGGGCCATTTTGTATTGCTTCCCTTACCCCAGTGTTTGCTTTGTACAACTTCTCAAAGCTGCTATCACTGTAGGGCGAATGTACATTTGATGGGCGCCACGGAGAGGCTGCTTTTGGCTGCTCCGTGTTTTGCATGCAGCGGCTCACTGCACAGATCAGGTAGTTGCGATCGCTGATGGTCAAGCGACAGGAGTGGTGGGCTGCATCCACATCTCATTGGGTGTCTCACAATCATTTGCATTGTGGGAAAGATGGAAGATTTGTTATCATGCAATGGGAGCGTAGTGTGCAATAACGGCTGAGAGGACTCGACTGGGGGGTGAAATTCCAGAGATTCTCACTAAGCTTGGGGTCCACTGTAGGGTTGCCAGCCTCCAGGTGGGGCCTGGGGATCTCCTGCTTTTATAACTGCTTTCCAGCTGACAGAGATCAGCTCCCCTGGAGAAAAATGCTGAGCAGGGTTGCCAGCCTCCAGGTGGGGCCTGGGGATCTCTCGGTTTTACAACTGATCTCCAGCTGACAGAGATCAGCTCCCCTGGAGAAAATGGCTGCTGTGAAGGGTAGACTCTATGGCATTGTACTATGCTGAGGCCCCTCCCCTCCCCAAACCCCACCCTCTTCCCTCCCCTCCCTGAACTCTGCCATCTCCTAGATCTGCCCCCAAAGTCTCCCAACCCAGACCTGGCAAACCTAGTCCACTCATCTAGACACAATCAAGCAATTGGCCACCATAGGATGTTGAAATTGGATCTGGATGCAGTGAAGGCTGAGTGCCGGAGGTCATGGCCGAGCTCAAACCCGCCAGGGGAGGGCTCCAACCCCCCCCCCCAGGGCCAAGGGGACCCAGACCTGAGCCAACTCTTCCCCTGCTGGCCCATGCTGCCCCCAAAGCCATGACCTTCCTGGGAGAACTCAAAAGAGAGGGGTGTGGAGGCTGGGAAGCAGCAGGCAGCAGCAGCAGTGGCCGCAAGGAGGATGTCATCAGGCAAGGCAGTGGCTACGGTGGCAGCAGCACAGCTGCTTGTGGGGAATTGGTCTAGGTCTTTTTGCCCCCCCCCCAAGAGCTGCCCTCAACCCTCATCTGCCATGGCAGGTCCAGGCAGACACCATGAGGGGCGATTGGTGAGGGAGGGCTCAAAGGAGGGCTGGGAGAGAGCACTGGAGACTTGCAGGGAGGCTGGACCGTGACAGAGGGTGGAGAAGTAGGATTGCCAGGTCTGGGTTGGAAAATACCTGGAGACTTTGGAGATGGAGCCAGGAGAGGGTGGGGTTTGGGAGGGGAGGGGCTTCATCATGGTACAATGCCATAGAGTCCACCCTTCAAAGCTGCCATTTTCTCCAGGGGAGAGATCTCTGTCAGCTGGAGTCCAGTTGTAAAAGCAGGAGATCCCCAGGCCACACCTGGAGGCTGGCAACCCTATGGAGAAGGCAGGGAGGATGCAAGAAAACAAGGAGGCACCACACACCAAGCTGAGGAGGAAGCAGAAACTGATGACCCACGGCTGCACTAGGGTCACATCCAGTCGGGAGGAACCAGGTGAAGCAACCCCTCCCCTCCCAGTCTGAGGCCCGGGGAAGCTCCCAATGGACAGACGGAAGGCCAACCCCTGGAGGGGGTGCAGGCAGGACCTCATACTGAGGCAGAGGGAATCTTAGTCTGGGAGATCCATGACAGTTCTCATGGGCCTGAGCCACAGAAGCAGGCCACATAGCAAACTATTGCACATGAGCTGCTTTCCACGCACACAGTGAACTGAGGCAGCACAGTGCATGAAAGCTTTGTCTAAAATTCTCTCTCCATCCAAATTTCACCCTGGCTTTTGGAGTTTTTGTTTTTACTAGTGGAACTGATAGGGTTGCCAGCCTCCAGGTGGGGCCTGGGGATCTCCTGCTTTTACAACTGGACTCCAGCTGACAGAGATCTCTCCCCTGGAGAAAATGGGTGGGAGACTCCCAAGGAATCCCAGGGTCACTATTCAGAGGAGGGCATGCCTTGATAACCCTGCGGAGTTGCCAAAAGTCAGCTGCAATGTGATGGCACTTGACACCCCCCCCCCCCTTACAGGGCTGATGCAAAGGTCATCATGATGGGCTCTGTGTATTAAAATGTGTGATATCCATGGAAGGATGTTAGTTTTAACTTCAAGCCACATCCACGTGGTGACCAGGAACTGTATCGAGTGCTTCTGCTAACTGGAAGGTCTGAATAGGTGTTTAACCCTGCCACTCTCTACATCTTTGGGTTTCCTTCTGCTGTCTTGTGGCAAACGTTCCCTTCCAACAAACGTCTCGCTGCACTCCTTCACTCTGACTGATGCTTGTGCCTGCTCCTCTTGAGAGGGGTCCAGCGGTTAAGCCATCGGAAAGTGTAACAAAAGCTGTGTTGCTTGTCAGAGATAGAGCCATGACATCACTCCCTGACAGATGTGCTCGCCGCATCCACCTTAAGTCATCCAATCTGAGAAGGGAGAGATGGAGGAGATTGTGACTGCCTGGAATCCTTCATGTTCACTTAATTGTACCTCTTCCCCGAGCCTGAAACATTACACCGCTGGGACTTGTGAGGTTGCTTTGATTTCGTTGGCCTCCTTCTCCCCAGACACACCAACAAACACAGCGTTTGTTGGGAAATATTGGTTTGCAGGGTGACAAAGCGGAGTGGGTAGCAAAGGGCAATTTCCTCACCTCAGAGGAACACTCCCGAAGCCGTAAAACAGAAAGTGAGGAAATTGCTCCTGACCCTCAAAGTTGTCCTTCATCCATTCCCTGCTGCCTGTGTCTTTATCTCTCGGCAGTGCTGATCCTTTTGGTGTCTAAATAGCAGATGCCATCCCTAAACATCATTGGGGATAACAGCTACATGGAATAACAGGCATCTCACAGTCTCTCCTTGTGAGAATAAAACTCTGTTAAGAGGCCCTGCCTAGATCTATGGAAACAGTCCAAAGGTATACAAGGCTGTTATCTGTTGTTTCACGAGTTGCTTTTATTATTATTATTATTATTTTCATTTGGAAGCTGACTTGGAAACTTAACTGGTGAACGAATGATACAAATATTGAATTGACAGTGCAAAATCCTACAATAGACTTAGGTAAAGGTAAAGGTTTCCCTTGCTCGAAAGCCAGTCGAATCCGACTCTGGGGATGCGGTGCTCATCTCTGTTTCCAAGCCGAAGAGCCAGAGCTGTCCGAAGACGTTTCTGTGGTCATGTGGCTGGCATGACTAGACGCTGAGGTGCACAGAACACTGTTACCTTCCCACCTATTTATATACTTGCAATTTCTTGCTTTCAAACTGCTAGGTTGGCAGGAGCTGGGATCAGAAATGGAAGCTCACTCTGTCATGCGGCACTTGGGTCTCAAACTGCTGAACTACCAACCTTCCGGTCTGCAGCTCAGTGTCTTAATGACTTGAGCCACCACAGACCCTAATGGACAATGGTCTTAGAAGAGTGTAACTCTGCTTAGGGTTGTTGTCATTGCCATCAAGTCACAGATGACTTATGGCAACCCTGTAGGGTTCTCAAGGCAAGAAACATTCAGAGGTGGTTTGCCATTGCCTGCCTCTGCATCACAGCCCTGGTATTCCTTGGAGGTCTCCCATCCAAAGAGTAGCCAGGACTGGCCCTGCTTAGCTTCTGAGATCTGACGGGATTAAGCTTGCCTGGACCATCCAGGTCAGGGTCTGTTCAGGATAGTACCTGGGATCTGTAGGTTAGCCAGACAAGATTTCATTAAATAATCAACAGATGCATCAACAATACATTCATTCAAAGAGGATATAGGGATGGGTTTCTAGGCTGCACCCCATCCAAGCACTGACCACACCCAGATCTGCTTAGCTTCTGGAAGAGTCGTTCTCCCACATGCCCTCAGTTCACATCCTGAGCTTAGCTCTGCTAAAGCTCACCAGATCTTAGCCTGATCAGTTCTTTGGCAGGAGTGTCTGACCTGCCCACATAACCCACTCTGAGAGTGGGAGAAAATTGTAATACACGAAGGTCCCATGGGAAACATTATCCTTGGGAGAGCATGACATGATTTTGGAATCCTTCTACAAGAAATTTAACACCATTAACAACATCTTCTTACATTGTTTTCTACAAATAAAAAGCATACCCAACAGTTTTGTCCACACTGACAGATGTTGCTGAAGTTAACATTTCTTGGCTAGAAGGACCTCAATCCGTGTACCAACACATAGTTTATGCTGGGAGTGACTTGCAACATACATATGGTAGTGCGAAAGTAAAGTGGCTGTCATCCTCAAGTCAATACATGAGCTGTCCTACTGAATTGGAACTTTTGTTTCATCTGGTTTAGCATTTCTGGGAAATTAACATAGATCAGCCTCATGGCTCAGGGAGCAAATCAGGAAGCCAATACTTATTTTTATTAACTGTATTTAAAATATCTGTTAGCTGCCTTTCTCCCTTGTGAAAATCAGCTTACAATGTAAATAAAACATCATGAAAAATAATTTTAAAAAACCCAATTGTAAAACCCATAGAAGGAAAACAAAAACTCCAGTTAAGGCTGCCAATAATAAAAGCTCAATCAATCAAAGTGCAGTCTTAAATAAAATCCTCTTTAGCTACCTCCTGAAGATCAGTGATGGTGAGGGAAGCCACACCTCCCTGGGGAGGTTGTTCCACAGTTGTGGGGCTGCCACAGAAAAGTCCCTCTCTTGTGCACCCACCAAACAAACCTCTTTAATAGATGGGACAGTCTGGAGGACATCTCTCTATGATCGTCATTCCCTGACAGGAACATTATGGGAGAAGATGCTCTTCAGATACCCTGGTCCAAAGCCATACAGGGCTTTAAAGGACAAATCCAACACTTTGAATTGGGCTCAGGAGGAGATTAGTAGCCAATGCAATTGCTGTGATATTAGGAACATGTGCTCCTGATACCTGGCTCTGACCAGCTGCAGCTTCTGAACACTCTTTTCCTCACCAGTTTGGTGTAGTAGATAACAGTGGTGGACTTTCATCTAGAGAACCCAGTTTGATTCCCCACTCCTCCACATGAAGCCAGCTGGGTGACCTTGGGTCAGCCACAGCTCTGTCAGCCCCACCTACCTCACAGGGTGTCTGTTGTGGGGAGAGGGAGAGAAGGTGATTGTAAGGTACTCCAAGACTCCTTCAGGTAGTGAAGGGTGGGACAGAATTCAAACCAACTCTTCTTCTTCTGCTTCTGCTGCTGCTGCTTCTGCTTCTCCAAGTAGAGTGCTCTGCTCCCAAGACCACTCTCTTGTAGCATCTGGTAGTTAGGGATATTCCATCTGCAAGAACGGAGGCTGTACTTCAGAGTTTACAGAGCTGCATCCAACTACTTGTTCTATTAGTGGCAAAGGACCACCAGAAAAGGGTAGGCTGAGGATCATGGGATCTGTATAGACAGAAGCCATGTGGCACGGGGCTGTATTAAGGATGGGAATTGGGTGAGGTGAAGTGAAAAAGCTGGCTAGATCTAACCCACAGTGGGTATCAATAGTGGATGTGTCTTACATGGTTGCAATCTATTATCATCCAGTATCTGAAGTTGGAAATAGGGCTAATGATTTGTGGGGGGGGGGGGGGGCAGAGAAGACTGAATCTAGCCCCTCATTCCCATCTCACAACGGATCAGAGCTATCATCCAGAGAGGGTTATTTAGGCAGTGTGGCAACTGTTTCATTGGGTCGGGAATCATCCATGTAGCACCTGTTTTCATACAGTATTCCTCATTAATACAGGTGTGTTGAAGAGGGATAAAAACTGCTTGGTAATTATGGCTATAGTTTGCTTGTTTCCTTTCAATTTTTGATGATGTATTTGTTTACTTACAGTCTGTTTTTCTCACCAGATATATTATATTAAATGTAATCTTGCTTGACTTGCGGTGACTTGTAAATCTTTTGAAATAGAAATTATATGTATTACATTATATGCAATAAACTTAAAAAAAAAAACAACAGTTGGTGCCTGGTTACAGATGCATAGACTCTAGCTAAATTAGAGCTTTTTTAAAAAAAAATGTGCTAAATGATACTGTGGAGGAGGAGAAATTTCCTTTGGTTTGTCTTTCCTCTCAGTTTCATGTTGATGTCCCCTAATGCTGTATGTTTGTTTTGCATTTTGTACATAGAGAATGCAGCAGGGACACTTCCCAAATACTTCTCAGCTGGTTTTTTTTCCTGGGCTGTGCTGCAAAATGCTAGTTATTTTTCTGGAACCAATGAATTTGCAATTTGTTTTCATTGTTCTCTTTTTAAAAAATTCTAAATAATGTATACACATTGATGAGTGCATGCTTTGTAAGAGCTTCTAGTCTCTTAATGTGTTTGGACTTTTTGCCCACTGCCAACGTAGACAGACACATCGAACTGACTTATATTGAATCAGACCATTGTTCTATCAACTATCTACTGAGACTGGCAGCGGCTCTCCTGGGTCTCAGGCAGAGGTCCACCTGATACTGGAGATGTCAGGGACTGATCCTGAGACCTTCTGCATACCAAGCAGATGTGCTGCCTTTGGACCACAGCTCTTCCCATTTATGAAAATATTAGAAAAAAAATCTATCTAGATTTAGATGATGGGTTGAATCCAAGCAGCTCTTCCACTAGTGAAAAAGGTAGGCGATAGATGAAGTAAATAAGGTTATTTTGTTTCCCTTTATTGCTGTTACCAAGGCAGACAAATACATCAGTAATAATCAGGGTTAAAACTGTAGGAAGTGCATTCTGTGAATATTTTGGAATTTATTTTAGTAATTCAGTGAAACAGGAAATCAGGAGCAGAACAAAGTAAACACATGGAAAATAAATGAACAAAACTGACAGATGTATAGACGGAAATATATAGGCTACTACAAAGCCCATGATGCAGTGTGTCTAGGATTGCCAAACTTCAGGCGGCACCTGGAAATCTTTTGCTATTACAATAAATCTCCAGGTCAGGATCAGTTCCCCTGAAAAAAATGGCTGCTCTGGAGGGTGGCCTCTATGACATTATACCCTGCTGAGGTCCCCTCCCCAAACCCCACCCTCCCCAGGCTCCGCCGCAAATCTCCAGGTATTTCCCAACCCAGAGCTGGCAATTCTAAGTGTGTCTCAGAGCGGTGTGTAAGGATGATTTCTATAAGATTAACCCTCTGCACAAGCAGCTACTTCAGGCCTCTGTCCTCCATCTGTAATTGTGCACATTGGAACTTTTTCTCTTTGGAAGGAAGGAAGGGGGAAAAATCACAAAGATAAAAGGAAAAGGGCAGTGGAAAGAAGAATGAAAGAAAACGCAGGATAGCTTTCACCTTCACTTCTTGTTCTCTCTTAGCCTCTTTGCATCACCTATTTATGTTTAAGAAACAGCCTAGTTTCTTCAGGTTTGCCAACTCTGTCTTGGGAGATTACTGGACATCTGGGGGCATTGATTGGGGAGGGTGCAATTTGGGGTGAGGAAGGAGCTCAGTAGTAGAAGTGTGAAGCTACAGAGTTTGTCCTTCAGAGCTGCCATTTCCAGGGAACTGAGCCCTGCAGGTTGGAAAACAGCTGTAATTCTGGAAGACCTCCAGGCTTCACCTTGACACTGGGCTGTTTTTAGGGTTTGCCAGCTCTGGGTTCGGAACTACCTGGAGATTTGAGGGTGGAGGTGGGTTTAAGGAGGGGAGGGACCTTGGTTGGGTGCGGGTGGGATGTGATACAATCCACATTCAAAAGCAGCCATTTTCTCCAGGATAGGTGGAACAGATGGAAGGGAGGGAGAGAGGGAAGGAAGGAAGGAGGGAGGGAGGGAAGGAGAGAGAGAGAAAGAGAGAGAGAGAGAGAAAGACAGAAAGAGAGAGAGAGAAAGACAGAAAGACAGACAGACAGACAGACAGACAAAAAGAAAGACAGAAAGACAGAAAGACAGACAGACAGTCAGTCAGACAGTCAGACAGACAGACAGACAGACAGACAGACAGAAAGAAAGAAAGAAAGAAAGAAAGAAAGAAAGAAAGAAAGAAAGAAAGAGAAAGAAAGCACGAGCTATGTAATCTGAAGGTCAGTTGTAATTCCAGAAGATCTCCTGCTCACTTTTTCCACACTTCCCCTGATGTTACACTTAATTCTTTTTTGCAGTGACAAATGCATATCTTTTGGGGTGAAAAAAGTTTTGGGATATGAGTGCCATACATTCTCCACATTTTGCATTTCCCATGCGTACTACATCTTTTAAAGTTGAGAGAATACTTTTCCCTCCATGAATGGCTGGCACACACTCCACCAAGTCCTGAAGAGTTTGACTATTGATTTTTTTTTAAAGGACTGCTTCTCCCTCTCTCAATCATGCAGAATTTGTTTTGTATTTCTGAACAAACTATATATGTGTGTGTGTGTGTATACACACACACACACACATACACACACATTTGGTTTTCAGTTGTCAGCAAAAAACAAAACAAAAAACCATGCATGTGGTTGTGTATTTATGGGCGAGTTTTTATCTCTAAACAGATTTGTAACTAAAAACAGAAATATCTTTTTATGGGAGACAGCTGGTTGGGAGATTAAAGAAACACAGCGAGGGAGGGGATTTCAAATTAACAAACATTCCTCGACAAGGAATGCCTGGAAGCATTAGCGAGCTTTTAGCTTGCGACCTAAAAACATATCTAATCTCCTGTCTGCGTCCTGATAGTTTTCTCTTTGTTATTTGATGATAACCATCTTCGCAAAGCCTAGAATGGAGCCGTGGCTTTTTGTGCATCTCTATACATTGGAGAGAGCTTGAAAATTGTGATGATCTGGGTGCTGCAGGTTTTATGGGGGGGGGGGGAGATCTAGCAAATAATATTAGGGAGATCTAACAGAAGGCCTCGGCCCTTTCTGCTACTTCAGCATCCTGTAGTTGGGTTGTCAGGTCCCTCCTGGCAACTGGCAGAGGATGATGGGAGGGCTTGCTAGGAGAGAGGGGAAGGCCCAGACGATGTGGCAACGTCACTTCTGGCACACAGATGTCATCACGCTGCAATGTAGCAGTGATGCCCCAGGATTTTGGCAAAAACTCTTTGGTAAAAATGGCTTCTTCCATAGAGTTTTTACCTAAATACCAGAGTGTCGCCTGGATGCAACTGGTGTGATGATGTCACTTCATGTGCACGCTGGAAGTGAGGTTGCCGTGTCACCAGCTTGGGCCACCTTCTCTCTCCTGGTAAGTCCCACCACCACCCAGTTGATTGAAAGAGGGTGGGGCCTGGTGGTGGGGGACCCCCACCTCTACTCGAGGGGTTGGCAACTTTATCCTGTTGTCACTGTCTTGTCTGTAGTGACAGCTGCCTAGAACCTCTGGTGGCCCCTGCACGTCATTTGAGGGGGAAGTGGGGAATGTTCACCCTTACTTGTAAGCTGGTTTCCCAACTGGTCTGGAGAAACATGTCTTATCCTTCAAATATAAACTTAATGTGTGGAAATGCTTGCCAACTCTAGGTTCAGAAATACCTGGAGATTTGAGGGTAGAGTCTGGGGAGGGTGGGGTTAAGGGAGCAGAGGAAGCTCAGCAGGGAATAATGCCAAATAGGCGTCAACTATGGGAGGTGAGGGCCACCCCTGAAATTTCCCAGGGGGGACTGAGCCCCCCCAGCAAAACGGGGCGCCCACCCGCTGCTGCTGCTGTGCTTCCCTGTCTCCCTTCCTAGGCCCACCCCATGCCCAGCTCCCCTGAACCCACTTCCCTGAACCCACTTCCTCTCTCCCTCCCTCCCTCCCTCCCTCCCAGGGCCATCTGGGCAACTGCCGGGGTGACACTCTAGCAATTGCCCCAAAACTCTATGGCACCATAGAGTTTCAGGGCAATTGCCAGAGCATCACCCTGGCAACGTGCCCGACATGATGACATCACTTCCAGCTGATGTCATCACACTGGGCAGTCGCCCTATGTCCCCGGGAGGGAGGAAGGGAGAGAGCAAGTGGGTTCAGGGGAATGGGTTCAGGGAAGCCAGGAGCCAGGTGGGGGGGGGAGGCGCTGGTGGCTCTGGTGGCAGCAGCGGCAGTGGGGACATCGTCCTGGCTCCCCCCCCCAGGAAATTAAAAATTCAATGCCCCTGAAATGCCATGCTGTTCACCTCCCAAAACAGACATTTTCTCTAGGACAAGTGGGATAAACATTTGAAATTAATAAATAATCAATAAATAAGTGATTTTATATCATCTGGAGATGAGCTGTAATTCCAGGGGATCCCCAGGTCCCACCTGGACGCTGGCATCCCTACTTGGAAATGAGGAAGTGAAGTTTTTCATGGTATGGAGTCAAATAGCTTCACCTGGCAAATAAAAACTCACTAAACATTTTCCTCCAGGAGAGCTGGCAACCCTATCTGTAAGTATTGGAAGGCCCTAGACTTTAAGTAGAGATACCAGCCTCCAGGTGGGGGCTGACAATTCCCCAGAAATTACAGCTCATCTCCAGACTACAGAGATCAGTTTCCCTGGTGTTGTGTCCGCTGACCACCACAAGGCACCAGTGCAAAGAGCTGGCGCCTAGGACAATAGGAGCCAAGGATCCAGGAGTCCTGCAAATCCTCCAATAAGACCTAGGCAGGAAATTCAAACCCCCCAATAGGATCATAGGTGTGTCCTGAGGTGTGTCCTGGGTGTGTATATATGTTGGCCCTGTGGCTGGTTAAGGCATGCTTGTTGTCTCGAAATAAACTTGAGCTAATCACTGCGCCGACTTAATCCTTGTCAATGCCACTGAGAACTCAGTACTTTACACCTGGAGAAAATGAATGCTTTGGAAGGTTGACTCTATGGCATTATAACCCCATTGAGGTCCCTGCCCCCCTCCCCAGGCTCCATCCCCAAATCTCTAGGGCTTTCCAAGCCTGGAGCTGGCAACCCTACCCCCCATCCCCCGCCGGAGGCTGTGGGGGAGGACACCTGGCAACCCTGGCCCTGAGCTCCCTCTAGCCTGTTACTAGAGTTGCCAAGTCCGGTGAATTTACCAGCAGGGGGGAGTCCTCTGTCAGCCGGGAGCTTCACTCTATAGTATCATAGAGTTTTGGGGCGATTGCCAGAGCGTCGCCCTGGCAACGCCCCCAACGTGCTGACGTCACTTCCGAGTGACGTCATTACATGTGAGAAGTCGTCCAGGCTGGATGACTTCGGGGGCGGGGTTTCCCCCGCCGGCCGAATGCTGGCCGGCGGATCGGGAACCCCTGTAGCGGGGGATCCCCCGCCCCCCGGGCTGACTTGGCAGCCCTACCTGTTACACTGACTCCTGGTTTGGAATGCTTTCACATTTCTATTTAACTGTGACTCAATACTTCGTGTCTACTTTCATTCCTGCATTGGATCAAAGCAGAGCACACGAGATAAAGACCACTTTCCTTTTCATTCAGTTGTTTTAAATACATAAGGAAGGGGCCATGGCTCAGTGGCAGGTCATTTGCTTTGCACGCGGCAGGCATGAGATTCAATCCCGGCATCTCCAGTCAAAAGGATTAAGGAGGAGTTGATGGGAACGAGGCCCTGAAGAGTCAGTCTGCCAGTCAGCCTAGATGATACTGAGCTATCTAGACCAGTGGTCTGACTCAGCAGAAGGCGACTTGAAGAGTTCAAAGCTTTGCATTGATTAAAACTTGCATTGTAAATGCTTTCTTGCTGTTGGCTACACACCTTTCTCTCAGACATGTACAGGTGAAGTGTGCAATGTGCCTAGAATATTTCAAAGGAATGACAATAACAACAAAAAATGAACTCCAAACTGTAGGCAAACCAGAAAAGGAAAGGAAGCATTGACAAAATAACAAATGGATAAGAACCCCAATAAGATGCAATATAGTCATTCATTAATAATTAATTAATTGATTAAATGTGCACTCCACCCTCCCTGTCCAGGCAGGCTTGGGGCAGCTAATACATGCCTATTCCTGGCACTTACAGGCAGTGTTCCCTCTAAGCTGAGTTAGTGTGAGCTAGCTCACCATTTTTTAGCCTCCAGCTCACACATTTTTGTCTCAGCTCAGGAAGGATGGCTCCAGAGCAAACCAAGTGATGCAGCAGCCAAATCGCTGGCTCACAACTTTAATGCCAGTAGCTCACCAAGTAGAATTTTTGCTCACAAGACTCCACAGCTTAGAGGGAACATTGCTTACAGGTAGTTTTTCTTATCCCTCGACTGCCTGGCCACCTCACTAATTGTGAGGGGCTCAGTGGTGGAACACCGGGTTTATTTATTTAATTGATTTACATTAATTACTTTTCTCACTTGGACTCAAGATACATTAGACAGAGTAAGTTCAATACGATCGACGGATGGGGGCATTCAATAAACAATGCAATAGGATTAGGGTTGTAGGACCAACCAGAAGTCTAAAACCAGAACCGAAGCAAAGGGTAAGTATTCATGTGCCAGATTAAATGATGCAAAATTCCATAGTAGGATCTTAATTTCAACAAGGTATACACAGTAGTAAAAGACAACCACCCATAATCATTTTTCTGAGTAACTTTGTGAATTGTTTGGTACAGAGCAAGTCTATTGCCTGCATTTTGCATGCAGAAGTTCCTCAGCTTGATCGCTGGCAACTGAAATTAAAGAAATTAATGATCATCATCAGGGGTCCTTTCGTAAAAAAAGAGGTGCAGGAGCTCATTAGCATAACTTATTTGCATATGCCACACCCCCTGATGTCACCGGAAGTGTCATAAGGTCACACATCCCTGACGTCAGGTGTGTCAGAAGGCAAGAAGGGAGGGAGGGGGAAGGAAGGAAAAGAACAGGAAGGAAGGTAGGTAGGTGGGGGAGAGAGAGAAAAGAAAGAAAAAGAAAGGAAGGAAGAAAGGAAAGGAGGAGGGAGGAATAAAGAAGGGAGGAAGGGGGGAAGGAAGAAAGAAAGAAAGGAACAGTAAGGTAGGTAGGAAGGTGGGGGGGAGAGAGAGAAGGAAGGAAGGAAGGAAGGGGGGAGAGAGGGAGGAAGGAAGGGAGAGGGGAAGGACGGGGAAAGGAAGGAACAGGAAGGTAGGTGGGGGAGAGAGAGAGAAGAAAGGAAGGAAGGGAGAGGGGAAGGAACAGGAAGGTAGGTAAGTAGATGGGGAGAGAGAGAGAGAAGGAAGGGAGGGAGGGAGGGAGGGAGGGAAAGGGGAAGGAAGGGGGAAAGGAAGGAACAGTAAGGTAGGTAGGAAGGTGGGGGGGAGAGAGAGAAGGAAGGAAGGAAGGAAGGGAGGGAGAGGGGAAGGAAGGGGGAAAGGAAGGAACAGTAAGGTAGGTAGGAAGGGGGGGAGAGGGAAGGAAGGAAGGAAGGGAGAGGGGAAGGAACAGGTAGGTAGGTAGGTGGGGAGAGAGAGAGAGTAGGAAGGAAGGAAGGGGGAAAGGAAGGAAGAGGAAGGTAAGTAGGTAGGTGGGGGGAGAGAAAGAGAGAAGGAAGGAAGGGAGGGAGGGAGGGAGTATTGAGGGGGGGGAGGAAAGGGGCTTCCCGGGCCGCGGCGCTCTGCCGCAGCCTCGGGAGCAGTGGGAGGGGGGAGGGACAGGACTCTTCTCGGGGGGTGGGAGGAAAGGGGCTTCCCGGGCCACGGCGCTCTGCCGCGGCCTCGGGAGCAGTGGGAGGGGGGAGGGACAGGACTCTTTTTGGGGCCGGCGGAGCACCGCCAGCCCGGGAGTATTGGGGGGGGAGGAAAGGGGCTTCCCGGGCCACGGCGCTCTGCCGCGGCCTCGGGAGCAGTGGGGGGGAGGGACAGGACTCTTTTTGGGGCCGGCGGAGCGCCGCGGGCCCCGGGAGGCTCCTTTCCTCCCCCCCCAATACTCCCGGGCTGGCGGCGCTCCGCCGGCCCTGAAAGCATTGATGTGGGGGGGAGGCCGGGGGGCGGGGCTTCGTTAAGGGCCCACCCCCTCGCCTCCTCTCTCCCAGAGCGGTGCTCTGGCGCGCCCCGGCCCCAACGGAGCCCTGATCATCATAATAATAAGTAGTAGGTTTTGGAAAAGACCTTTACAGGCCTGTGACCCTGAAGGGCAACTTCTGGTCAGAACAGACAATAGTGAACTGGATGGGCCACCAGTCTAGGTTCTACCAAGCCAGTTTCCTATGTGTACTATGGGAAACTGGCAGTTACACCAAGTTTAGACTTCCAAGGGATACTTAAAACTCGCTAGTTTTGTACACTGTCACAGCAGTGTAGAACTTCATGTGAACTCTCATTTGTTCTAGTGAACTTGGTGTGTGTATGGGGAGGGGGGGCTGCCATTCCAAAATAGCTCTTTCTTGAAGACCTTCATATTCCTGTCTCTCTGTCACTATGGCATATATAGCTCAAGAACATTTGTTCTTGGAATCTCAGCTGTCATTTCAGAGATTAGAATGAATCATGGATATTTCTGTGTATAGTTCCTTTTATTGCTCACCCAATCACAAAAGGGTCAAAACAAAGAGCAACTGGGAGGGAGACTATGTAAAATCCTATTCTTATTCCAATTATGATATAATGAAATGGCTAGGAAAAAATACAAATATGAGCACAAGAAAACACACACACAGTGTCGTTTGGTGATTTGGCCCAAAGCCATGTGGGTTATGTTAGCTGTTAAAGTAGAAAGTCACATCTGTCTAAAACATTTTTTTTTGCACCTTTATAATGCTAACAAGAAAGGACAAACTCCAGTTTTGAATAATAACACTGCTTTGGCGGTTAAAGGGTTACCCACTTTCTTCTTTTCTCGCATGACCCCAAGGTAAATTGGGGCTACAGGAGCTTAAGATTTATTATTTATTAAATTTATTGATTACATTGGATTTTTAAACACTCCTCCCCTCATGTAAAGACAGGGCTCAGGGCGGTGTACAACAGTGAAATATATTTATATAATAAATGCATAATTAAAACAGTTAAAGTACAGTAAAAAACAAAACAATCAGCCTAATAGAGGACGCTAAAAACTTCCTCACAGTGCCACACAGGGGGAAGGCAGGGAAGTAGGAATGCCAGACAGATGGAACCATCGCTGCCTTCAAACAAACGCCTGGCAGAATGTATCTGCCTTACAGGCCTTGCGGAACTGCATTAGGTCCTACAGGGCACGGATGTTGTTCAGCAGAGAGTTCCACCAGGTTGGAACCAAAGCGGAAAACACCCTGGCTCTGGTTGAGGGCGGCTACATATCTCTCCAGCCAGGGACCACCAAGAAGTTCTTATCTGCTGAGCACAATGTGGATTTTGGGATTCCTGCCCATTCCTATTCCTACCCATCCTATGCAAAACAGTAAGATATAACACTGGACAAGAAGAAAAATGAGGTGCTCCCGTGGGGTTTATTCAAACCTGCTGTGCAGATAGCCACACATCTGACACATGTGTTTTACTGATCAAGACCAGGCTAACATTTCAGGAAGAAGAAGATTTCTGGACAATGGCTTTCTTTGTCTTTAAGCTGAAGAGGAATTCCTTTAGAAGGAATGTTAGGCTTTGATGTTACATTAAGGTAGTGATAAAGCACCACATGTTCAGATTTTTTTTTTAAAAAAAAAGTTCACAGCCAGCAGGTTGTGAGAATCTGTTTCTTTTTATTATTATTATTATTTCATTCCCCCCTCCCCACTTTAATCAGCCGGCTTGCCGATACAGCAACAAACTCTTACAGGCCAAAAGAATTGTAGTAATCCTTTATGTATTGAACATAATATGCAGTTGTACACACATATCACATTGTAGCAGTGGGTTGCTGCTTAGCTGGCAACCAGCAGGAGACTTAGGGAGGGCAAAGACAGGTGGGAATGGCATCATGTGATGCCACTATGTCATTTCTGGCTCTGTATCCTGCAGTGAACGACACAGTGCTGTCACATGTTTCAGTGATATCACAGTGATGCCCAATGCTGTTTCCCCCTCCCTGATTGCTTCCATTGCTCATAGAGAGGCAGCACAGTATAGTGGTTAAGAGTGGCAGACTCTAATCTGGAGAACTGGGTTCTATTCTAATCCAGTCCAATCGACCTTTACTGGCAGAAAACTGGGTTCTGTTCCGCACTCCTCTGCATGAAGCCAGCTGGGTGACCTTGGGTCAGTCACAGCTCTCAGAGGTCTCTCAGCCCCCCAAGATTAGCTTGCCACCTAAAAGAGTGAGAACTTAAGGGTGCCGGACTATCTTTGGATCTTCTGGTGATACCACACACAATGCAATATGGTAATTGTTATTTCCATTGTTCAGTAAAGCAGCAGCAAGGGCTGGCGGGGTGGTGGTGGTGGTGAAAAGTGGGAAATTGCCTGAGGAAGCTGGTAACCTGGCAGCCCTACTTAGTTCCTGAGTTATATTGCAAGCAATGAGAAAAGGGGGAGCAGATTGGTGGTGGAATAATACTCCTTCCTCATGATGCTTCTTAGAAGCTACAGTGCTTTGGGTGCTCATTGTTTTGGGAGAACAGGAAGTGCAGCAAACTTCTAGAGTTCCCAACCTTGCAGTGATGCCTAGAACTCCCCTGGCATTATAGAGGAAGGAGGAGGAGGAGATTAGATTTATACCCTGCCCTTCACTCAGAGCGGCTTACAATCTCCTTTCCCTACCTCTCCTCACAGAAGACACCCTGTAAGGTAGATGGGCATGAGAAAACTCTCTTGAGGACTGCCCTTGAGAGAACAGCTCTGAGAGAACTTGTGACTGACCCAAGGTCATAACAGCAACTGCATGTGGAGGAGTGGGGAAATCCAGCTTGGTTCTCCCAGATCAGAGTCTGCGCTGTTAACCACTACACCAAACTGGATCTCATTTCCTTGGAGAAAATGGCAGCTTCTGAAAATAGACTCTGTGGCATCTAGGGTTTCCAGATCTTACCTTGACTGGAGCAGGGGACGTGGGGAGGCATTCTGAGGATGGGGGGACATTATGGGAGGTCCCTGATGTGATGACATCATCTGGAGGTGACATCATAATACCAGGGATGTCACGCGGAGGATGCTCTAGTATTTGGGCAAACTCTGTAGTTTTTTTCAGCCTCAAAACCATAGAGTTTGTCTAAATACCAGAGAGTCCCCTTGCAACTTCCCTGGCACAATGACACCACTTCCGGGTGGCATCATCATTTGAGGGTGGGGCTTCCTCTGCTGGCCAGCTGTCCGGCGATGGGCTGAAACCCTGAAAATTGGGGTTTTCCCCTGCACCACAAGGGGAATGGCAACCCTAATGGCATCACATCCCCACAGCCTGTTCTCCCTTCCCCAGACTCCATCCGCAGGCCCTGCACCCAAATCTTCATGAATTTCCAGAGCTAGAGTTGGCAGCCCTAAGTGCCTCATTTCCTGTTTGTACGCATCTGTGCAGCATCTGGAAAACATTTTTTCACATTGTTCCCTGTGTATCTCCATAAGTGTTTACTGCCTCTCATTCTGATGCTTCCAGGGGCAGTGCTCTGTTGTTCTGTCTTCTTCTAAAATATTTTTTTCCTCTGATCTGCCAGGAAGCCCAGCTCTCATGTTTGTAAACCCGGGCTTAATGAATGGACGGACTTTTAGCTCCTGCTTACATGAGGGCAGGTATAAAATTCAGTCATAAGAAGCTTGGCAACTTTAAAGATTACAGCCATTCCGGAGAGGTCATTTTGAAACAGTGCCTCTTGGAGGTGTCAGGATGTGGTGAGTTCTTAGTACCAAGCAACTTGCCTTGGGGATTTAGTACGTTTCCTCCACGGAACTGCAAATGGCCAAGAAAAAGATTTTCGTGGCAGTGTGGAAACAACTGCCTGGTCCTCATGGCAAGACCTAGCCTGCACGTTTAGTAAGCCTTCATGGAGCAGTTGTAACATTTTGGGATCTGCATAACCAGGGTCTCCAGCCAATGTCTGGCAACCAGAAGGAGATGGGGGACTGGGACATGGTGGGTGCCAGCATTGCATGCAGCATGATATTGCTTCCAGGGGAACTGGAAATAACAGTGCATTGATCTGTGTATTGCTGTATTGCTGGAAACTCTATGGTGAAAACATAGTTTCCAGGAGTTATTATAGCAACATGACATCACGTCCAGGTTTCTCCAGAAAGTGACACTGCACCATGTGCAACAGTGTCAACCGGTTTTAGTTTCGATTTCCCTCTCATCATCACTCCAAGCAGTGTTGGGAAGGAAAGGTCGCTGTGGGAGGTCTGCCATAGCCGGGGGATCTGATCACTCTTAGCAGAATTCCTCTGGGAAATGTTGCAAATCAAGTTGAAATGATTTCTACTTCCCTCCAAATGCATCAGATTTTGGCTTTAGGAAGTACCCCAATACTTACTTTGAAGAGGTGCAATTTTAATGGACAATCTAATTTATAAACCAGGTCCTAGGAATCGGGATGACTAAACATAGCTTGTTTTAATAAGTGTTGGACTGGTGTTGTGATTAGAATGTTGGACTAGAAGTTGAGCCACATCTCTCTCTCCTGTCATGGTTCAGTGGGGGACTTTGGAACATTTACTCTTTCTCTATCTAGCCTACCTTGTAAGGTGTTTTTTGTTTTTTTTTTGCAAATAACATGGGAGAGAGAGAATCAATAGCTCACTGATAGAAGGGTGCAGTGATGCAATAAATGAATTAGTGGAGTTAGAAGAATGGCTGGGTGAATTGATTCTGCAAAGGATCAATTCTCAGAAATCTGCTTATGTTTCAGACCTTTCAGTCCCCATCTCTACTACTTAGGACCATGGGCGTCAACTACGGGGGGGCTCGAGGGCTCGAGCCCCCCCCCCGAAATTTCCCGGGGGGGGCTCAGCCACCCCCGGCAAAATGAACGCCCGCCAGTGGCCAGTCAGCTGGCCGTCGCCGCCTCTCCTTCCCCCCCACCCCCGGCCTGCCCTCCTGCCTCCCTGGGGCGGGGCGGGGGGGAGAGAGGCTGCGACAGCCAGCTGACTGGCCACCGGCGGGCGTTCATTTTGCTGGGGGTGGCTGAGCCCCCCCGGGAAATGGGAGGCGGAGCGGGAGCTGGGGGCCCGCAAGGGCGACGCGCCGGCTCCCCCCGACACGAGCCACAATCTGCCTCCCGGTCGCCTTCCCTCCTCGCCCCCCTCCCTATCGCGCGGGTCGCGGTCTGGTCAGGCAGAGAGATGCCGCCGCTTTCCTTGAGCAGCACGACATTGCGGACCACGTGGGCCCAGAGGGGGAAGTCTTCCGCGTACCGCCCGCCGGTCGGAAGAGTGTCTCCTCACAAAAAAAAAAGTCCTATCAAACTAGAGCCAAGCAAAATAGCGCAATACCACGGTCGTGCTGTCGTCTCAACAGAAAAGTTATCATTTGGGATTCGTTAGGGAGCGACGCGGCTACCAACTTTTTACATGTTAAGCTACTTGGGAGGAACTGCCTTTGAAATACGCGGCCTAAATGAGTCTCATGGCCAAGCTGGGCGCAGTCGACGAGTGCCACTCTGTGCCACAACATAAATATATTAGTTTGTCTGGCGCCCCTGGGGACTCCTTGCCTGGTAGAGGAGTGGGAGCTGCACCTCCGTAAAAGTGACTGAACAACTTCCCCCAAAACTGGCCCTTCTCTCTCCCCCACCCCCACCCCCTTTGGTTCGCTCCCAGTAGACCTCTAAGGGCCGACCAGACCCCCTGCTTCCCAGCCTCGCCTGGCGCATTTGCCGCTCTGTGCTCCCGGCAGCCGAGAAAGACCTTTCCATTAGTCGCCTTCGCGGCTGGTCAGAGCGGGGCGTCCAGGAGCCCGGGGGGGGGGGTACAAGAGGCTGTCCCGCTCAAGAGGACGCGCTGGCAAAGCCTAAATGTTACCGGCTGCAGGCAGCAGCAGCAGCGATCCTACGCCGCCCGAGGTGAGCAGGGAGAGGGAGGGAGGGAGGGGGCGGGGAGCGCGGCGGGCGGGCACGGCCCAGGGGAGGGAAGCGGCGGCGGCTCCCTGGGGCGGGGGGGAGAGCGATGGGGACATGGTCCCGAGTGCGCGCACGTGCAAAGCGCGCGCGCACGAGAGAGCCCCCGCCCCCCCGGGGATTGAAAAAGTCTACGCCCTTGCTTAGGACTGAACCATCTACCTATCCATCCAGGGTTATCTACTCTGGCATGGGAAATTCCTGGAGATTTGAAGGTGTTCCCTGAGAACAGCAGAGTTTGGGGAAGGGAAGGCGCTCAGGGGGAATGCAATATCATAATGCATCCCCTCAAACCTGCCATTTCCTCTAGGGGAACTGACCTCTGCAATCTGGAGATCAGTTGTAATGCTGGGAGAATTACAGTTCCTGGAAGGAGAGGAAGGAGAGGAGGAGATTGGATTTATACCCCGCCCTTCACTACCCAAAGGGGTCTCAGAGCGGTTTACAATCTCCTTCCCTTCCCCTCCCCACAACAGACACCCTGTGAAGTATGTGGGGCTGAGAGGGCTCAGGGAGAACTGCTCTAGAGGGAAGAGCTCTGAGAGAACTATGACCGACTCAAAGTCATCCAGCATGTGGAGGAGTGGGGGATCAAACCCAATTATTCAGATTAGAATCTGCCACTCTTAGCCACTGCAACAAACTGGCTCTCGTGAAGCTTGGGAGCTCTTTATCAATCACATTTTTATAACGCTGTCCCCCAAGGGGCAAGAGTGCTGTACATGGCTCTCCCCTAAACATGGCATGGATGGAAAATTCCATGGATTCAATACAACGGTGGTTCAAGACAACCACTTGTAAATTAGGGAGGTCAGTTGTAATGCTGGGAGATCTCCAGGCTCCACCTGGAGACTGACAACCCTATGGCAATAACTCCCCACCACCACCACCATGCATTTGATCCAGCTTGAAATGAGCGTCCTGCACTTGCTGTTAGTCCCTCATGGTATGTGGGGCACACAGGTTGTCTTCACATTTCCTTCTGTGGGGAAACCACAGTTCTGTGGAACCGTTTCATGCTGGGTGACCATGTAGTGGGGCCAGAGACATAACCTCCAGCCAGCAGTGCAGTTGCAAGTCAAACTGGGCTTTGTATGACTGCCATTTACAAAAGGGGGGAAATACTGGGGAGATCTGCCAGTTTGGTGTAGTGGTTAAGTGCACAGACTCTAATCTGGGAGAACTGGGTTTGATTCCCCACTCCTCCATTTGCTCCTGCTGGATGACCTTGGGCAAGCCATAGTTCTGACACAGCTGTTCTCTCAAGCACAGCTCTTGACAGATCTCTCTCAGCCCCACCTACCTCGCAGGGTGTCTGTTGTGGGGAGGGGAAGGGAAAAGGAGTTTGTAAGCCAGTCTGAGACTCCAAATTAAGGGCAGGGTATAAATCCAATCTCTTCTTCTTATCTAAACAGGGAAAGAGGGAAGATTATTCGGGTGAGGTGAAAAATATTAGCAACAGGGTTAAATGAGCTTCATGTTGTAATTTGCAAAGTGTAGTTTTGTGGAGGCAATGCTAGAAGCCTCTCCAGATTCTTTTTATTTCACTCCCTGTCCTAACCTTATGTCCAACACATATATTTTCACAGCTGGATCATGACCCAGACACCTTTGGGCATAAATAAAAGCAGAAGAAAGACTGGCAGAATGAAGCGCAAAGAAAGCAGGGCAAAAAGACCCAGGCTCAGTTGTCGCGGGGCTTTCCAGTCACACTGTGTGGACTGATGCAGGATCATACCGGGGAGGAGGCAGAATGGAGCATTCACACTGTGGGGCACCCTCTGGCAGTGGCGCCCCAGTAGTGTGCAGCTTTGGTCCATTTTGCCAACCTGCGCATAAGTGCATGAGCGCATAGGTGCAGCAGCAATTGGGGCAGGCTCTCATAGCTGGGAGCTTTAACACACATGGGCGATTATGCCGGATCAACGGGTTCACATTATCAGGGTGAGTACGGCACAGGGACGCCAGACAGCTGTGGCTGTGTGAACCGGCCCACTTAATCCGCTTGAGAAACGTGCCTATATCAGGCCAAATTGCTAGTCTGAACTCAGCCAAGGATTTTCCAAATCACTTTATTCAGGTTTGTCAAAGGAACTGGCTATGTATGTGGCTGAAAATATTTTAGTCTTGTTTCCAAATACCTTCCTATAAGACATTATAGCAACTTTATATCTGAAAAGAGGCCGTGTGCTATTGCCCGCTCTGATCAGATCCTGAAAGCTAAGCAGGGTCAGTACTTGGTGGGTAGACCACCAAGGAAGACTCTGCAGAGGAAGACAATGGCAAACCACCTCTGCTTCTCACTTGCCTGGAAAGCCCTTTGCCAGGGTCACTATAAAATAGCTGTGACTTGACCACACTTTACACAGAGAGAGAGAGAGAGAGAGAGAGAGAGAGACAGACAGACAGACAGACAGACAGAGAGAGAGAGCAGGGGGAGGCATATATTTTTTGTTGCTCAATGAGAGAAGAATCTTACTCATTTTCCCCCCTTTTCATACCAATCTGTGGCCGAGGACAGATTGGCTGTCTCGGCCGCATCTGCCCCCAGAAGGCGGCCCGGACGCATCGCGTCTGGTGCCGCGCTCCTCCCGCACCAGCCGAGCACCACTTCAAAGTGGTGCTTGGCTGCTGCGGCATGCCGTGCATGCGCGTTCCACCTGCCAGAGCGGGTGCGAATGCGCATGGGCAGGGGCAGCCGCGCGGCATCCACCCACCGCTTCAGGAAGCCGCCCACAGTCTGAACGCTGCGGGCGGCTTCCTTCCGGCAGCGTGCGAACGCCGCGCCGCGGGGGAAATTCCCCCCGCCCCAGACTGCCAATGTGTCTTCAGCCTGTGTTTCATTCTGAGACAACAAAAGGGCATAAGAACTGCTGTGTTGGATTAGACCAATACAGCATGTAGTCTGGTATTCTGTTTGCCACCCTGGCCAGCCAGATAGCCCTGAAAAGGCTTCAAACAAAGCATAGAAGGCCTCCCCGTGTTGTTGTCTCTCAGTATCATTGCTCTGAGTTTACTGATTCTGAACAATGGCTAATAGTGTTTGAGGGATGTTTCCTCCGACATTTGTCTACAGTAATATCCTAAGAACCGTTATCTGGGACTCAGCCCCACTGATTAGACTTCAGTAGAATTCTCAGTAGACCTCTTTAGGATTGTACTGCTAATCCCCTTTGAGAATTTATTGTGTTGATGATAATCACTTCATCTTGCGGACGTGAATCCCACAGGTTAAGTACTCAGAGTGCAGAAGTACTACCTTTGGTCTGTCTTGGTTCTACTGCCCAACCACTTTACTACCCAAATGTTCTCTGTCCACTATCTCAAGTTTGCCCTTTTCACCACAGCTACACACCGAGTCCACATTTTTGTTGACCCCATGAGTTGATCTCATGATCCCAAGATTTCTTTCCTGATCCATCAACACTTTGCCACATTGTTTCAGTTCATCCAGTCTGGAAAGATCCTCTTGGAGCTCTTTAAAGTCTGGGACTTTTCACCAACCTGAAGAAAGTCATGTGGTCTGCAGACCTGGCCACTTCACACACACACACACACACACACACACACACACACACACACACACATTCCAGATGATTTTTGAACAAATGTAATAGCATTGTTCCTGACACAGACACTTATTTATTTATTTTATTATTTTTTTTATTCTTTCGATTTCTAGGCCGCTTTCCCTACTGTTGCACTTAGGGAAACCCACTTCATTCTCACCATTGTGAGGACTTTCCCCCCTGCTAGTTAGCCAGCTCAGCCATATGTTCAATAAGTTACTAATCCATGAAAGAATTGGAGCATGATTGTTAAATTCATTGAGGAACCTTTGATGAAGGAGTTTATTGAATACTTAGTGGAATTCCAAGTATACAAAGTCTACTGATTCACCTTTATCCATAATGTTTAATAACACTCAGTTGACTCCAAAACACTGGTGAGGCAGAACTTGCTTATACAGAAGCCAAGCTGATTGTTCCTCAGTAGGCCTTGTTTTTGTGTCTGCTTGATAACTGTATTTTCAATATAGCCAGCATGGTGTACTGGTTAAGAGTGGCAGACTCTACCCCTGACCTGGATAGCCCAGGCAAGGCTGATCTCATCAGATCTCAGAAGCTAAGCAGGGCTGACCCAGGTAAGTATTTGGATGGGAAACTTACAAAAAATACTAGGGCTGGGAGACAGAGGCAGGCAATCAAGCCACTTCTCTGAATGTCCTCCATGCCCCAGTAGGAGTCTCCAGAGGTTGCTATGAATGCCAGGCAGGGGCACACACATGCACACACAAAAATGCAAAAGAACCCCCCAAAAACAAACAAACAACAACAACAAAAACAAAAGTGGCAGACTCTAAACTGGAGAATCAGGTTTGATTCCCTATTCCTCCGCATGGAGCTTGCTGTGTGACCTTGGGCCAGACACAGTTCTCTCAGAACTCTCTCAGCCCCACCTACCTCACAATGTGACTGTTGTGGGGAGAGGAAGGGAAGGCAATTGTAAGCTGCTTTGAGACTCCTTAGGACAGAGAAAAGAGGTATATAAAAACCAACTCTTCTTTCTTTGCCTGCCCTCTGGAGCTAGTGAATTTTTAGTCTTTAATATGCCCATTAGGCTTAGAACTTTTATCACTCATCACTGTAACTGCCCCACATTTTCCACAGTGAAAAATGCCACAAAGAATTCATCCAGTTTCTCTTTAGTCTCCCTGCCTTCCTTTAGCAATCTTTTCATTCATTCTATTGTACAAGAGCCCCACTGTCTTCTCAGGTTTCATGCTTCTGATGTTTGTTCTAACAATAGTCTCATGTTCTCTTTTCATTTTCCTGTCCAGTAACTTACATTTGTTTTGCCAGAATCCATGTCCATTCTTGTGCACCTTGTTAATGCAAGATTTCCATTTTGAAAAAGAACCCTCCTTGCTTTTTCTGGCTTCCTTGTCTTACTTACTTACTTACTTACTTACTTTATTTAGATGTATACCCCGCCTAGCCAGCACATATCAGCCATGCTGGGGTCTTCTTTGTTTTGATTATATCTTTCCAAATCCATAGTAGACATTGAATTTACAACAATTTTCAACTGTGCATGAAATCATATGAAATGTGAATTACTGTTATGTTTCTAAACAACGATGGAACGTCATGTTTTTGTTTTGTTTTTTGTTCTGTTTTATGGATAAAAATTCCAAATGTTCTTTAAGCCATTTTTCAAACAGTTCCGTAACAGTGACACACTGTAAGAAATGTGGTGTTTGCTCAACAGATAGTAAAACTGGGACACAGGGAAATTAAAGACTTAGCACTGAGCCCATTAAAATAAATGTAACTTCACTTATGGGATGAGACCCAGATCAATGCCTGGAGCTGAACTGCAGATGAAGAATCCTGACCAAACCCAGCAAATGAAGCTGAAACTGAGGCTCAGATCCATCCCTTAAAAATTTCCAATTAATAAAATTAATTAGCGCAGGTGCAGTAACAATAACCAACTGCAAACAATGAGGAGCTCATTCTTAATATGCTGAAAGCATAAAGACCATCCTGTCTAAGAAGCGAAAAAAAACTGAGGGTAAAACAAAGGAAGGGGGGAAAGGGATTACGTACCAAGCTGTTGACTTAACGTATTTAATGCTGCTGAGTATCTGAAGGTTAAATGAGAGCAGCAGAAAAAAAAGCAGAAAGAAAAGGGAGAAAGCACCCGAACAGGGAGAAATGTAGAGGGAAAACAGAATTAACTGTGTCTTGCCTCTTCTCAGTTTACTTAAACTTACCTTTCATCCTCATTTGTTTGAATTATACATAGTCATGTTTCTGCCAGCTTCAGGAACATCTTTGAGGTCATATACGTGTTCTTGCCATTGGTGAACAATTTGGATCAGCTTTTTTTTTAAAAGAGATATGATTGAGCTGAAATCCACCATTTTCATTAATGCACCCTACTCAAACTCACTTTTACCAGCAATCCCAGAAGCAGCATCTGCTCTGCTCTAACTAGGATCACCGGAGGCATTCAGAACATCACCTTTAGAAGTCCCACCAAGTCCCTATTTCCTAAGAAGTTATTGGGGTTCCTGTTCAGGCAAAAGAAAAGAGTCATTTTGACGGGAAAATGTGTTCTCATTTGCAGTATCAACAGTTTCATGGTCAGCTCTTTTTCACTTAATTTGACCCCGATTCCCCTGACTTAATGGAATGGACCATCTGCATTTAGGTATGAACAATTTGTGGACCAGGGCCTGGGTGAGAGTTTGTCTCCTGATCCCATTATCCATATGTCCTGTTATCCATATGTCAAATATAGGCCTGGATGACTACCAGGTCAATTGGGAGCCAGCATGATGTAGTGGTTAAGAGTGGCAGACTCTAATGTGAAGAACCAGGTTTGATTCCCCACTCCTCCACTTGAAGCCTGCTGGGTGACCTTGGGACCATCACTGGCATGATGACATCACTTCCAGGTGAAGTTATTGTGTTGGGGACATCCCGGAACACCCTGGAAATCTCCCCACCAGAGCAGTGAGGGGACCTGGCAGCCCTATAACCATGAGCACCATGTTGGGGACCCCAGCTGTAGCCCTTTTTACACATTACATTTTTAGTGATCTGACTAAATGGTGACCATGGGTGCCTAACACATTTTTATTTATTTATTTAAAACATTTCTGGGCGGGCTTTCTACCCAACTAGGGGTCCCCAAGGCCCAACATGTGGTTGGATCATGAAAATTGCAACATCTGGAATGTATACCTCTTCCAATCAGCATGTGGAGGTGGGGAATGTGTCCTCCCACAGAAATCCTTCTCTGTCTTGCACTTGTTCATCTACTTGGATTTAGAAAGTCTGCATAAGTTCTTGTACTCCTCCATAACTCGCCGATTATTGAGCAAAAGTCCTTCCCCAAAGGGCAAGTGGATTAGAATTAATGACAGTGCAGGAGGCCCTAAATCAAGCAGAGAAGTTTGCTGCTTCACATTTATTCTACTTTCTTTTAATTTAGGAAGTTTAACTCTCCTGTTTTCCTGCATGTTTTTCAAAGAAGAAGAAAAAAAGTTCTCAGATAAAACCTGCTGTTGTCTTAGATTTCTCTCCAGCTTGGGCCTTTGCAAATTCATCCATCTTGTGGGTTCCCCCCCAGTGAAAAATTGTGGTGTCTTTCCAGACTTCAATCTAAGGTCTTCCTTCTTCTCCACAGCCATCTATAAATCTTCTTTTTCGCTATACAATTCATGTATTTGTCCTTACCTTGACTCCCCCTGTGCTGAACTCCTTTCCCCATCTTTTAAGCACTTTTCATCGACATTGTTCCAGTTTCCTCTTCTGCTGTCTTTCTAAAATTCTAACTCTGTCACAGGAATCCAGGTAGGAAGGACAGCTGAAGATTCATTTCTGTCTAAGGGAAAGGCTATGGCTTGCTCAAAGGTGATGCTGAAAATGGTTCACACAAGTCAGGATGCTATGACATCATGTGCATTTCCTTTCCCTCACTCCATTTCTGTGGCTGCCACTCACAGAAATTAGAGAACACACAACATGTTGATGTCATACCACCAGAGCTATAGGGAGAAAACGCAACAGATGGGTACAGTTTTTGGCAGCATCCCCATTTTTCTTGTAGTCTGTGCTTATCTCCTAACTGAGGTTATGGTCACAAGCATGAGATAAAGCGGGGGGGGGGGGGGAGGGGAGGCTATTTCCTCCAGTGGAAGTTGACCTGCAGTTGTGCGATCACACAGTCTTTTGAAGCTGCAGGCATAGCCCGCCACTGCGTGATAAGATGCAACTGTGGGTGAGTTGGGGTCGTTGGGGGGTTTTTTTTGCCGTTTGTCTCCCACGTGCTTAAACGAAGATTAAGGGATTGATGATTCCCACCTCAGCCCTGAGGGCTCCCTAGGGAGTGTGCAATGATGCGCATACTGAGAAGGGGGGAAAACAATGACACCGAGTCGGAATGGCCTGATCAGATCATCTCGATGCCATGAGAGCGCACTGGAGCGATCATACGCGGGGAAGTCCGTTTGTGGCACATGGCAACCCATTTGCTACCAGACTTTCCAAGGTGTCTTTTAACTCCGCTTGTGCGGCAGAGCAAAACAGGTTGCCGACAGCTGTGAGGCGCTTCCCAGATGTTGTCTGATGGTGCTCCTTTAATCCGCCCGTCATTCGCACCTATGTTGGGGCTAATTGTGCGTGTGATCACAGCCTGTGAACAGAATCTTGCCACATCCTGAACAATGTATGTGTTACGGACTTCAGCTTCTGATCACCAAAAATATAACGGTGCCTTCCCTAAATGAACAAGGCGGTAGTTTATGGTCCAGTGCTGTAACTGTGCTAGGAAATGAGAAACACAAAACAGGGACGTTCTATAACTATTCCTGTGCCTTTTATGGGAGACAGTTAACAATGCTTATATTTACAGATACACAACATTCTTCTCAAACTTATTCCCCCGACTTTCTTGCCTGAAGAGTTCTGCTCAAATATGCTGTATTTATGCATCCTGTATATGCAAATATGCATCCTGTATTTATTTGGATTGATTTGCTCCCTCGAAGCTGTGGAGTCTTGTGAGCAAAAATCCTACTTTGTGAGCCACTGGCATTAAAGTTGTGAGCAAGCGATTTGGCTGCTGAATAAATTAGTTTGCTATGGAGCCATCCTACCTGAGCTAAGACAAAAATGTGTGAGCTGCAGGCTAAAAAAAACTGTGAGCTAGCTCACACTCAGCTTAGAGGGAACACTGTTTATAAACCTGTTTGATAACTGTAAGGCTGTGGTTACACACACTAAATAATCCACTTTCAGTGCACTTTCCAGCTGGATTTTGCCAGTTCACACAGTAAAAATCCAGTTGGAAAGAAGAGAAGAAGAGGAAGAGATTGGATTTATACCCTGCCCTTCACTACCCAAAGGAGTCTCAGAGTGGCTTACAAACTCCTTTCCCCTCCCCTTCCCACAACAGACACCCTGTGAGGTAGATGGGGCTGAGAGAGCTCTTTCCAGAACTGTCCTTGAGAGAACAGCTCTGACAGAACTATGGTTTGCCCAAGGTCATCCAGCAGCTGCAAGTGGGGAATCAAACCCAGTTCTCCCAGATTAGAGTCCGCACACTTAACCACTGCACCACACTGGCTCCCCACACCAAAAGTGCACTGATAGTGGATTGAAAGTGGATTATTTAGTGTGTGTGACCACAGTCTTTGTCTTCAGAATGGGAAATGGAGAACCTAGGTGGAGTAGTGGAGCTGGGGCTCATTGGAAGAGAGACATTTGCATGGAGACATTCTCAGGTTCACTTCCTGCTGTCTCCAGGTAAACTGAGCAGGTAGTGGATGATGTGAAAGACCTCTGCCTCATGATCCTGGAGGGATACTGCTAGCCAGAGCAGGCAAGGCTGACTTTGATAGACTAGTGTCCTCCTGATTCAGTATAAACAGCTTTCTGCATCGGTCAAGGACTGGGGAGATCTGGGTTGGTTTCTGTACCCACCTAGTTCTGCAGCTTTTTGTCTGACCTTGCACCAGCTGCCTACATGTCGCTTTAGCCTACCTTCCAGGGGTGTTGTTGAGGATAAAACATAGGAGGGGCGAATTATGTACACCACTCTAAGCTCCTTGGGAAGTGCGGGATGACAAAATGTGACCGATTAAACAAAAATCCTTACTACATCTAAGGTAGAGGAGGATACATTAATTAGAGGCAGATGTGTGTCTAACAAATATACAGTCGTGAAAATACACAAATCATACAGCAATTAGCACCTTTCATGTCTTTGCTTCTCTCCTCTGTTGCCTTGTAGCTGTTACTACCAGTTTAATGTGTCACAGGAGAGCTCTCCCCTTTGGTTTCTCTCATCTTCCTTTCGGGGTATAATGTGTTTATGACTTTGTAGGTCATTTCAATGTTATCATCTGAGCTTTTTTTTTTCTTCAAATATTTCACGCTTTAAATAAAACACAAAAAAATCATGCATGACTTCCCATAATTTTTCCCTCCCACTTAAATTCCTTTTAAATGTATTCCCTTGCCAGTTGTTTGTGTTTCTGTCTTGACATTTAATTAGTTGAGGAAGAAGGTAGGTTGTTATATTCGTAACTTTTGCTGCTTTGGGGGGGGGTAGGAAAGGTGGGGGGAAAGAATTGTTTAAAATGTTAAAAAAATGAACCGCTTGCCTGCCAGTACGCACAAAACCGAGTGGGCGTGTCCTTAGATACCGTATTTTTCGCTCCATAAGATGCACCTGACCATAAGACGCACCTAGCTCTGCTCGGTGCCGTGGCTTGGGAAAGGTGAGGGGGGTTTAAGACGCACACACTTTCCCCCCCCACTTTTTTTGGGAGAAAAAGTGAGTCTTATGGAGCAAAAAATACAGTAATTAGATAGCTTGTGCAAATATAAAGTCTGCATTTATATAGAATCAGGAAATACTCCCAAAGTCAGTGATCAACTAACTATTCTGGTTGGACAATGTACCTATCAGGTGAATATTTGCTGAGTAACTCTCCTCTTTCTCTTGCTTATTCTTCTTTCTCCCATTTCCCAGAACAATAAAACAGCAGGAAAGTGCCTGAATAACTCTTCTATAGAAGAAGAAAAAGAAGAAGAGGAGGAGGAGATTGGATTTATACCCCGCTCTTCGTTATCTGAAGGAGTCTCTGAGCAGTTTACAATCCCTTTCCCTTCCCCTCCCACAACAGACACCTTCTGAGGTAGGTGGAGTTGAGACACGTCTCCTGAAAACTGCTCTTGAGATAACAGCTCTGAAAGAACTTATGACTGACCCAAGGTCACATCAGCAGCTGCATGTGGAGGAGCGGGGAATCAAACCCAGTTCTCCCAGATTAGAGTCCGCGGTCCTAACCACTACATCAAACTGGTTCTTGGAAGGTCAATCTTGGACTGTTCCATAATGTCTGCAATAATTCTGCCTTAATTCCACATACCTGAGACACTGACTCCACACTGCATTTGCCAGAGGGATTAGAATCCCTGTGGAGTATTGCATATTTAAATACTTGCCACAGTGAACAGTGCTGTATTTTGACATTTCCTTTTCCACTTCATGGTAGAAAATGACATTATTATGGCTGCAATCCATAGTTCCTGGCTGTAAGCCACACTGAATAAAATGGGACTTCCTTCTGAGTTAGACTCGTTTATGTCATGTTACTTAGCAAACACACAGGACACCTTCATTGTAGCCCCCTTCTTTTCCCCCTCCTTTTAAATACATGAATGTGTGTTTGTGCGTGCGTGTGAATGTGTGTGCACCTAGAAGTCCTGGTGACCTCTGGTGACTGATCCCCTACTGGGGGCCTGGAGGATATTCAGAGAGGTGGCTGAATAAAGCCTGCTCCCACCTCTGGTATTCCAAGGAGGTCTCCTTTTAAGTATTGAAGTCAGGAGACGATGAATCAAATGCAAGCTTTTATTTCAGACATCATTCAGCTCTGGGACAGCTCTAGCAAGAGCGGCACTCAACTTATAGGGTTTCAACAGCTTAACTATATACGTTGTAACTATTTACATGCAGTCTCATTGGACCTAAGCAGGGCTCTGTGATTGGTTCCCTGGATTGGCTTCAGGACCAATAAGGAGTCTTTTATTAGGCAGCCAATAAGATTGAGGGAATTGAACTAACAGAACCCTGACAATGCAATGCATCATAACAACAAGACATAACATCTCTCATCCAAGTACTTGCCAGAGTCAACTTTGCTTAGCTTCTGAGATCTAACGAGATCGGGCTTGCCTGGGCTATTCAGGTCAGGGCCTTTGTAGGCCCCTTCTCATCAGTGGGCCCACTTTTTCTTCCTGGTCATTACTGGGTCCTTTTTAAATTTACCATCATCATTTGTCATTGCCATCACTTGTCTTCACTTGCCAGTGAGTGGTGGTGCCAGTAAGGAGAAAGAAGAGGAGCAGTTACCAGCATACCTTCACTGAACCCCCCTTCTCAGGGAAAGGAAGGGATAAGGCCCAGCTTGTGTGCAACAAAATATGTTTGTTAGCCTTTAAGTCACAGTCTTCAAGTGTTGGATCACGGCCTTAGCACAGTATAAGGTGTTGCATACTTAGTAATGTAAGCCCTGACTTGGATTGCCCAGGCTAGCCTGATCTTATCAGATCTCAGAAGCCAAACTGAGTCAGCCCTGCTTAGTACGGGGATGGGAGACCACCAAGGAAGTCCAGGGTTGCTGCACAGAGGCAGGGAATGGCAAAACCATCTCTGTTCATCTTTTGCCTTGAAAACTGAACAGGGTTGCTTTAAGCCGGCTGTGACTTGATGGCACTTTCCGCCACCAGTGTGAGTAATAGTATATCCGTGTTAGTAATAATACATCAGTAATAATACATCAGGGAGAAGGAAAGAAGAGAAAAAAAATAAAAATGGAATGAATGTTGTAAAATGAAAGTGGATGGGAGAGGGAAGAGGCAGAAGGATGAAAGGCAAATTAGTTGACAAAGGAATGGATACTGGATGTTGCAAAAGGGAAGGATATTGCAAATAAAAAAGGAATGGCTATTACAAATAAAAATGGGTCCCATGTCACAGGACAGGGTTAAATATGGGCTCCTTATTCAAGACTCTGCACTGTGTCTGCTGTAACAGAGTGCCACAGCCACCCCAATAGACTAAGCAAAACTAAGTTCCGGCCTCGAGAATGTGTATGGCCTTTGGGTACAGCACCCCTTGTCCTATCGGGGCAAATTCCCAGTGAAAAGCAACTCCAGCAAAAGAAGTCTGTGTCAGCAGTCTTGGAGGTGACAAACAGACTTCTGTTCAGTTGACGTTCCTGAAATTCTAGCAAGTGGTTCCGTTTCTTTGACCTCTCCCAAAAAACGTGAGAATCCAGCCATGGGAATTGTTACAGGAGTCATTTCGTGATGGGAATGAGCGCAAAAGTAGAAATCTTTCAAAGATTTAGTGTTTTAATGGGGTGTTTTGCTAAGTGTTGTTCATTGTTACTATTGTTGTTACTTTGGTGTGAATTGGCTCTTGCTGGTTCTACAGCAGGGCCTTGATCATGCAGTGAGGGGATGATCCGGAGCAGGTCTGTGGGGCTGTCAATCAGCCTGTGGATGAGCATTGGTCTGATTGCTCTATTAAGTTCGCCTCCAGGTGAGCTCCTGACATCCTGTAGGGTAATGGTGATTGCAAGCCAAGTAGGATTGGATGAATATCGCTTGTACTATTCTAAATTGGTTCCATAGATTTGCTCTGTCAAATATTCCATTCTGAATCCTTCTAGTGATCCATTGTGGGTTTCTGTGACTTTTATAGCCCTGTTCATAAGTTACAGTGAACACATGTACGAGCTGTGTGCAGAGCATGCTTGGTTGTTATTTATATGCATATCGAGTCATTTTCATGTTACATTTAATACACACATGGCTGAACAAGTGATCAGAACACCATGTTTATCCAGGTCCTGGTCCCCAGCTCCGTTTGTAAAGTGATCACTCATTGCCGCTTTCTCACAAAGAGAGGTGTGCATGTACAGAGAGGGTGTACATGTGTTCACTGCAACTTATGGAGTTGCCTGGCTTGGCAACCAGCGGGAGGGTTCGGGGGCAGGGATATGGGGGGCGATGTTGGCTGTGGTGCTACATCACTTCCGGGGAATGCCCCAGAAGTGACATAAGGCCACTCTAGGAATTGCCAGAAACTCTATGGTAAGAGGCCAAGGTGACAGAAGGATGTTGCCTTTAAAAATATATATATATATATCCCACCACCTCACAGAGTGCCAGTGGGCAACTAGGGCTGGGAGGTCTGGCAGCCTGAGTGATATGTAAAGAAGACATCATTCTTTGTGCATGGGATACATGTACTTAGTATGTTCACTCAGTGTTCCAGTGTGCCTCCATTGCACTTCCATAATAATAATATGGGTCCAAATCAATGTCTAATGCATACCCCCCCTTCCGTTAAAGTGCAGCCTACATAAATGGAAAGTTGATGAAGAGGAATATTTATACAATTCTGTTTGGTGATTTATGTCTGACTATGCAAGGGAGGAGCAAAAATGGATACCGTCTAGTAGAAGTTCACATTCCCTTTTGCCTTGAGGCAGGCCACACCAGCAACCAAGAGAAAGGAGGAGGAAAGGGGAAACCACCATCTCGAGGGGCCTGGGAAGCTTATTCTTACATCATGGCATCTGCCTTTCCCTTCAGAGAACAGTAAAGTTTCAAAGGAAAAGTTTCAAAAAAAAGTTTCAAAGGAAGATTGCAGGGCGGCATAGGATTTTGTAAAGCATGGGCGGGGGGAAGCAAAACAAAAAACTCGACTGGAGCCCTGAATAGCTCAGACAAGCCCACTCTCGTCAGTTCTCAGAAGCTAAGCAGGGCTGACCCTGGCAAATATTTGGATGGGAGACCTCCTTGGAATACCAGGGCTGGGAGGCAGAGGCAGACTATCAAGCCATTTCTCTGAATGTTCTCCATGCCCCAGTAGGAGTCCCCAGAGGTCACCATGACTTCCAGGTGCGGGCACACGCATATGGAATGTAATCTGGAATCCTGCCAGATTACTAATCTAAGAAATGGCAAGAAGCCAAGGGGGGGGGGAGAGAGAGAGAGATGGTGCCTGGCAGTGCCACCTCAAATGGAGTTAAAGCCTTCTAATCCCACTGATTTCGATGAGTTTAGAAGCGCGCAAGTGCTTAAGTTGGCCCTGCAAGGGCAGCAGGACTCCTCTGCAGTATCGGGCATCTCAGAAGTCCTTTCCCTCCCTGCCCCCCTTTTGTGCTCTGCGGATAATGCCTTCTTTCATTCCATTCCGTGAAAACATGCATTTGACATTTGGATTAAGCGGGTTTCATTTTTGCGGATAGAGTTCATTTGCTATGCAAAGCCTTCGGAAACACTTCAATATTGCTATTTTCAGTTTGGCGTGTTGAATTGAGCTGGAGCCCTCTCCCCCCACCCACCCCGGTTTGAGCTATTCTTTAGATTCAGTGTAACCTTTCCTTGTTCCCCCGTCTTGTGTACATATTCACATGATTGTACAGTGTTCTGATTCGATAATGTTTTTGCACAAGGATACTACTACTGATCTCCTCTCCTTTTTTTCATTTAAGAGAGACAAGATTTTTCTCCCTCCTTTCAAGGACTTTGATTACAGATACAGTGTTTTGATGGCCAATGAAGCTTACTTGCTCTTCCATGCGGAAGATGCATAATGGTGTGGTAACCTTGTTATCTGGAACATCATTCCGCCTCTAATAGAACTTTCCTTCGCCATTCCCATCAATCTCCCCCCATCATTGGTGCTGTGTTCTGAAGAAGTTTGAATTCATTCTCCCATCTGATCAGAAGTGCTTGGTTTGTACAGCTGAAGAGCTGCCTGTGTAAATAAATTGGTTGCTATTTATTTATTCACATGAAAAATGTTTAGCTCACCATTTCACCTGATACTGTCTGAGGTGGCTTATGTATAGGCTTGCTTACTGGCAAGCTCTTTTGCCCACCACCCCTCCAAGTGGAAGAAGGACAACTTAAAAAAAAAACACAGCAACTTTGCTGATGTCACCTTATAGGATTGCCAGGTCCGAGTTGGAAAATACTTGGAGACTTTGGGGGTGGATCCAGGAGAGGGTGGGGTTTGGGGAGGGGAGGGCCTCAGCATAGCACAATGCCATAGAGTCCACCCTTCCAAGCAGCCATTTTCTCCAGGGGAGCTTATCTCTGTCAGCTGGGGATCAGTTATAAAAGCGGATGTGCTGGGTTCAGCTGGTCACTACGGATACCCTTCATTGAAAGCTGGATACATAGTCCAAAATCAAGCTGAGAAACAGAGCCAAAGTTCAGAAAGCCGGAAAATCAGTCAGAGGTTTCAGGAGAAAGAAGTGGAAGCTGATGGCCAGGATCAGGTCCGAGCATGCATGGTTGCTTCCGCACCAAGGCAGGTGAGCCGGGGGTGTTTATGACCAGGTCCTCCCTTCCCTGGGAGTCACTTTGCAAAGACTCACAGCCCCTCACATTGCCTTTGCAACAGCTGCAGTCTGGCACTCTTTCTTCTCTCTTGCACATTCGGATGCTGGCATGCCCTGTGTCTGGGACAATCAGGTGAGCTAGGTGGGGGATGCTGGCCTTGGAGTGTCTCCAGCTGGGGGTGCTGGGCCAGGCTTCCTTAATTCCAATCTCCTTCATTTTATCCTCACAACAATCCTGTGAGGTAGATTAGGCATAGAGTGTGTGACTAGCCCAAGACCACCCAACAAGCTTCCATGGCAGAGTGGGGATTTGAACCTGGGTCCCCAGATCCTAGTGTGACACCCTAGTCTGTGGCTTCATATGTTAAAAAAACCCAAACCTGTTCCTTTAATTGTACAGCAAGCAAATGAGAATACAGATATAATAAATTTACAAGTCTGTACATAATACAGGTTCAGTCATCATGAAATCAGAATCATCTGAAGCTCTCTTCGGAGTGGCTTATATAGTTGGTGGACAACATGACGTCCCTGTAAGTCCAGCCACACTAGGTATTTAGAGGCCAATCCCCGTGTCATCTCTGCTGGTCTCGGGTCTAATCCTAGAGCAACCATTTGGTTTGGCTTGTCCCCAGCTCTTCATCCTCTTCTCAATGTAATCACCAAGAAGCATCACTTTGGAAATAACATGGACGTGCTGGTTTCTGCTTTTACACTTTAAAAGAGAAATGTGATCTTAAAAGCTTAGCTTGTGTAGGACTCAAGGAGGAGCAACCATGAATGTATTTAATAAGCAAGTGCCAATGAAACACATATTGCTGAAGAACAAAGTGAGAGTCTCGTAAAATACCTTTGGCTGTGTTCTTCACCTTTGGAACAGATTACCTTTTATCTCCCTGGTGTATTCATTCCGGGGCACTCTGATGTCTGCCTGCCAACGCTTAGATCCCTAAAACAGGCCCTTTTGGCAGCCACAAATGCTTTTTACCAGCAGCGACGGCACTTGAAACTCGTCCAAGTCTTCCGCAGTGGTAAAATCTTGCAAATTGAAAAACCGTAGATCTCCGGGGATGGCCCTGTTTAAGATCATGTTTAACCTTGTTCTAATACCCTCTTTGTGTCTGAGATCCTGACAAGTCAGAATAACGGATTCGCCTGGTTATGAAATATTCACCAAGCGATTTTTTAATTTTACACGCAGTGAAGGAGGGGGAAAAATAATCCAGAATGCATCAATTGACTTTTGAAAGCAGGTGTAAAATGTATCAATCATAAGCCTTCTTCTTTACCCTTCAATATTTGCTATCCAGTGAAGGTAGCTATACGTATGTAGACACATATGCCGGCCAGTCACATATTTGCTTAAAACTAAAGGTCGGGGCAAAGTCATGTAAAATTTACAATGTAAAGAGTCCAATTACCAGTGCAAGATATCTACCACATCAGCAGAAGTGTCAAGCAATATATAGTTATCTATACAGTGATGTTCCCATCAATGTGCAACAATAAACAGGGTAGCATCAGCAGCTACTACAAGGATTGCAGTCACATAGGTATATAAATGTATATCATGCACACAGCAGTGATATGACATCAGGAGAAAGTGGGGACATTACCTTTAAAATCGGGAAGCGAATGTTCCCTACTTGATTTGCTTTGCGGTCATTTGAGAATGGCTGTTAACGACTGGACATTTGGGAGGGCATTAATTCCTAGGGTCACTGTTAAGTTGGACGAGACTTGATGGCACTTAACGGACACACATTTATATTTTTTGTCAGTTGTCTCAGTTCTCTGCTTTCATTTGTTGATTTGTTGGAGTTTGTGTTGCATACAGATGCTGTATTGTTTGCCATTTATATGGTAAATTCATATCATGTACATGATTAATATGTATGATATAAGCCAGCCTGATGTAGGGATAGGCATGCTGGAGTAGGACAGGGCTATAATCTACACTTGGCTACAAAGCTCAGGTCAGTCACCAGCACTGCAATCCAGAGTTAAAGGTAAAAGGTAAAGGTTTCCCTTGTTTGAAAGCCAGTCGAATTTGGCGATGCTCATCTCCGTTTTCAAGCCGAAGAGCCAACACTGCCCAAAGATGTTTCCGTGGTCATGTGGCTGGCATGACTAAATGCCAAGGTGCACAGAACGCTGTTACTTTCTCACTGAAGCGGTACCTATTGACCTACTTGCAATTTCTTGCTTTCGAACTGCTAGGTTGGCAGGAGCTGGGACCAGAGACGGGAGCTCACTCCATCATGCAGCACTTGGGCCTCAAACTGCCGAACTACTGATCTTTCGATCTTAACCTCTGAGCCACCATGCCCCCCTAAGCAGAGTTACCTCTTTCTAAATCTATTGTAATTAATGGCCTTAGAAGGGTGTAATTCTGTTTAGGATTTCCCTGTAAATATTAAACACATGAGGTCACAGCATTGGTCCATCAAGGTCAGGATTGTCTTCCCAGGCTGGCAATGGCTCTCCAAGGTCTTTCGAATCCCCTACCACCTGATCCTTCCAGCTGGAGGCACCAGGGATTGAACCTGTGACCTTCTGCATGGAAAGCAGATGCTCTACCACTGAGTCACAGTCCCTCCCCTAACCCAAAATTATTCTGAGGGGATAATGGAAGGGAGAGGAACCATATCCTCCACGCTGAACTTCTTTGAGGAAGAATGGGATAACAGGTATGTACACACAACACAAAATGCTGATAAGAGCCAGTGCAGTGCAGTGTAGTGGTCAGAGTGTCAACTAAGATCTGGAAGACCCAGGTTTGAATCCCCAGTCTGCCATGGAAGCTTGCTGGGTGCATTTGCAGCCTAAGCTACCCAATAGGGTTGTTGTGAGGATAAAAAACAGAAAGAGAAGAAAACAATGTAAGTCCCTTTGAATCCCCACTGGAGAGAAGGGGGGGATATAAATGAAATAAATGCATATATTTATGCTGGTATGACTATTGGGGTTTTTGGGGGGGGGGGGTTCATGGGAGCCTCTCACTCCAGATGAAAGTACTCTTGCAAGAGGAATGGAGTTGTAAGATTCCTGGTGCTGATCTCATGACGTGCAAATAGCATCACAAAAATGAGTACATATTGCGGAGGAAACTCAATACGAGGAATATGACATGAAAATGAAGAATTATGGGCCTGGCCTGCTGTGTATGAGGGAGCAGCAAAATTGAAATGGGGGGTGGTGGAGGTCAAAGCAGCAGGCGTGAGAAATTGGATATTGCTCCTTACTTCAGAACAAGTTGTTTCCATTTCCGTGTGGTCGAGATGGTTGTGTGGGGATCATGGGGATATGCTCCAAAATGTTTTGCCAAAAGAGAATGTGAGCCATTCTAACTTTTGACTGCAGTCCAAGAGTCCATAAAGAATGTCACTGCGTGGGAGTCAATTTTCCTTTTTTAATTTCCTGATGATGCCATTTGTTGGCAGGGGACAGGAGAGAGGAACAAGGCAACCTGGGTCGGAGCTCAGGGCAAAGCTGCTTCTACTGGCCAGCGGCTGTAATTACAGGAACCTTCTACACAAGGGGAATTGGCAAGCCGCCCACGCAGCACAACTGCATTTAAAAACTGACTGGAGTCCAACCGCTGTTGTTACTTTGCTTCTTTCTATTTTCATTTTGTTGTGTTTAAGTCTGAAACTGAAGGCTGACTTTGGGTCTCCCAAGATGAAGAGAAAAACTGGAAAAAGAATCACTCCCCTTCGTAAAAAAAAATTAAAAATGATCTTTCATTAGACTCAATCATTTGCTCCATGGTGGATTTTCTTGTTTCACAAATCGCAAGTTAACCACTTTTTTTGTAGTACTTATCATATGTAACCTGCCCGGTGTGCTCTTCTGGTGGCCTTGGGAGATGATGTCTCTACTCTGAGGGCTCAAGAGAGGGAAAAATAGGTACAACACCCTTTACCTCAGGGACATCCATGTTAGCAGTCCTCATCATTGGACTTTCTAAGTCCACATCCATTCTGTGGTGTTGTCTCTAAGACAGAAGGTCAGCTTCTTTTTGAGGCTGTGTCTACACCCCTTATGAATTGTCTAGCAACATAAACACCCTTTCAGTTCCAGGGAGGCTGTGGAGGTGGGACTTCATGCTCTTAAAGTCTTTTTTTTGCTGGTCAAAGCAGACCTTTACCTTCCTTTTTCACCAGCGGAAAACTTGTGGGATCCAACTCATTATAATTTATTTATTATTTATTTGTTTCAATTTATATTCCGCCCTCCCTGCAAGCAGGCTCGGGGTGAATCACAGAGCAAAATCTAAGACATAAAAATTTCAGTACATATCACATACAATTTACAAAACAATTAAAACAGTTTAAAACAACATAGATTGAAACAGGCCACACTATTCATATGCATAGATTTCAAGCTGGTACCATTTTCTTCTTCTTACTCTGGGCCACATAGAGATGGTAAACTTCAGTAGGATGTGTGTGTGTGTGTTTTTTTTGGGGGGGGGGGGGTTGAGATTTTATTGGACACCTCAGCCAAAGGCTTCGTGGGACAGCTCCATTTTACAGGCCCTGCGGAATGGTAGTAAGTCTTGCAGGGCCCTGGTCTCAGATGGGAGCATGTTCTACCAGGCCGGCTCTGCTGCAACCACCCAAGCATGGCCTCCAATGCCCTGGTCAGATTTTCTGGGGCGGAGTCCCAGCAGCCACCCAGCCACAATTCAGATTTTCTTCTGAATCCTGATTTTTGGTCCTGCATTAGGGTTGCCAAGTCTTGAAAACTCACAGGTGGTGGGGAGTCGTCCTCTCGCCGGGAGTTTCTTCTGGTGCGCGTGCAGAGCGTGCACGCCCGTCAACATCACCAGAAGTGATGCAGCACGTTGGGGGTGTTGCCAGGGCGACGCTCTGGCAATTGCCCCAAAACTCTATGGTATCATAGAGTTTTGGGGTGATTGCCAGAGCGTCGCCCTGGCAACGCCCCCAACGTGCTGCGTCACTTCCGGTGATGTCATTACGTCGTCCTTGCTGGACGACGTCGGGCGTGGGGTTCCCCCCACCGGCCAAATGCTGGCCGGCGGATCGGGAACCCCTTTAGTGGGGGATCCCCCGCCCCCCGGGCTGACTTGGCAGCCCTATCCTGCATTGACAACAAAATGGTACCAATATTTTGTGAATCTAGAAGGCATCCTTCTCTGAAACAGCATGGAACCATTTGCTAACACACCTCAGATCTTCCCAAAGAAAGCTTAACATTGTTTGATGTGTCAAACCGGTAATTTAATCTCACTCCTGTCGTGGAAAAACTGGAAAGACAAAATGGCACCAGCTTCAGCTATTAAATCATGAGCGGAGTCAGGAAATCATCTTTTGTTAACATGATACCCATTGTTCTCACTTGCCGCCGTCGGTCAAACAAAGCCAAGACAAGGTGCATCAGATTGCCAACTGGCAACAGAAGGAAACTTGAAAGAAGAGTTTAGCGTTAAAAGCTCAGTACCTTCTAGGCCAGGTTGAAATTCTGTCTGCATGAAATTGGAGCCAGTTTCATTTGGTAATTCAAAGACCTAAAGAGAGGATGAATTCAGCTGTCTGATTCATCTTTCTGTTTTAACTGGGAAATGAGATAACCACCACAACAGTTGTTCAAATACACAATCCTGTACTGAAATAAATATGACCGCAAATTCCAAAATGCTTTATTTACCAGTTATGACTCTGACGCAACCTTCCCATGGGAGTCCATTACAATCACAGATATTCTGTCCAGTAATTTCCCAGCATCCAGAAAACCACGGTGTGGAAATTCCTACATTTAGAAACACCAAAAGAATCACCCAACAGAAGTGGTTCTGAAGGTCTTTGAAGTAGGGAGGAGAAGAAGAAGAGATTGGATTTATATCCCGCCCTTCACTCACTTGGAGTCTCAGAGCGGTTTACAAACTCCTTTCCCTTCCCCTCCCCACAACAGACACCCTGTGACGTAGGTGGGGCTGAGAGAGCTCTGAGACAACTGTCCTTGAGACAACAGCTGGTATGGAGCTATGACTTGCCCAAGGTCATCCAGCAGGTGCAAGTGGAGGAGTGGGGAATCAAACCCGGTTCTCCCAGATTAGAGTCTGCACACTTAACCACTACACCAAACTGCCTCACTAGGACCCACAGTCTCAATACAGATCTGGGTGTAAGTGATGCCCAATCACCTCCCACTCTACTCGTTCTGACACTGCACTCCTAAAGAGAATTACGCCCCTCTAAACCCAATAATGTCAATAGACTTGGATGTCTATTTTTGTGATTCTGGTGTTGTGGTACTGTGAGAGTGAGCTGAACCCGAGGAAATGAATAGGGATGCATGGCAAAACATGGGATGAGGATATAATGCAGAAGCTCTGCCCTTTCTTCTTCTTCTTTTGTCAGCACTAAGATGGAGGGGGGAGGACCAGGGTCTCCTAGCCCACCTCCAGAGTTTGAGCCTTGTGACCTACCTTCAAGAGAGTTGTAACCCACTTCGGGGTCATGACCCACAGTTTGAGAACTACTGCTTTACAACAAAGAATGCATCAGATTTGTTTCTAATCCCTCCTTTAAATGTCTCAAGGTGGAAAGTGGGCAATAAAGGAAGCAAATAAATTCCAGTGGGGTGCCCCTACTGCAGCAAGAACAAGAACCAGGGAGTGGAATGGGGAAGGGTTGTGGTTCAGTGGTAGAGCAGAAGGTCCCAGATTTAGTCCATGGCATCTTCAGTTAAAAGTATCCAATCACAAGTGAAGGGGCTAGAAAAAATCCATAAGTGCAAGAACGTGTCGCTGGTGACCAGGATCAAGTTAATTCATGCCACAGTATTCCCCATTACTATGAAGAGGTGTGAAAGTTGGGAAATGAGGAAAGCAGACAGGAAGAAAGTAGATTCCTTTGCAATGTGGTGTTGGAATAGAGTTTAAGGGGTACCTAAATGGACCACCAAAATGACGAAGAAGTGGGTCCTACTCCAAATCAAGAGAAGAAGAGAAGAGAAGAGATTGGATTTATACCCCGCCCTTCACTCGCTTGGAGTCTCAGAGCAGCTTACAAACTCCTTTCCCTTCCCCTCCCCACAACAGACACCCTGTGAGGTAGATGGAGCTGAGAGAACTCTTTCCCAAGCTGTCCTTGAGAGAACAGCTGGTACAGAGCTATGGCTTGCCCAAGGTCATCCAGCCAGGTGCAAGTGGAGGAGTGGGGAATCAAACCCAGTTCTCCCAGATTAGAGTCCGTGCACTTAACCACTACACCAAACTGGCTCTCAAGCCTGAACTCTCTCTAGCAGCTAAAATGGTAACTGAGGCTATGATACTTTGGTCACATTATGAGAAGACGAGAGCCACTGGAAAAGACAATCATGCTAGGAAAAATCGAAGGCAGCAGGAAAAGAGGAAGACCCAACATGAGATGGATTGACTCAATAAAAGAAGCCACAGTTCTCAGTTTGCAAAACCTGAGAATGGTTGCTAACAATAGAACGTTTTGAAGAACGTTAATTCCCAAGGTCACCATGAGTCAGAAGCAACTGAGGGTACTTAACACACACACACACACACAGCAGAAACACCATTGGTGTAATCCAGTTTGTTGTAGTGGTTAGGAGCATAGACTTTAATCTGGGAGAACCAGGTTTGATACCCTATTCCTCCACATACAGCTGCTGGTGTGACCTTGGATCAGTCATAAGTTTTTTCAGAGCTGTTCTCTGAAGGGCAGTTCTCAAGAGAGCTCTCTCAGCCCCACCTACCTCACAGGGTGTCTGTTGTGGGGAGGGGAAGGGAAAGGGATTGTAAGCCACTCTGAGACCCCTTCAGGTAGTGAAGGGTGGGGTATGAATCCAATTTCCTCCTCCTCTTCTTCTTCCTCTTTGAAGAATTAGGCAGGCATTCTTGCTTGGGCAACAATCTAACCTTGAATGCTGGCTTAGGAGCAAGTCCCAATGAAGCCAGTGGAACAAGCTTTCCTGATTTCAGGGGGGAATATCAAAACACATGTTCATATTCTCTGTTGATCTCAATGTGACTTCAGAAGTGGTTTACTTGTCACTGGGCTATAGCACAATTCGGACCAGTCCTTAAAAAAACAAATTACAATTCTTCCCCCCAGTGAAATATTAATGGTGCTTGGATAGCATATTGGTGGTGGAACATGCGGTCAAGTCTTCACTTACTTATGGTGACCTCACAGGGTTTTCAAGGCAAGAGACATTCAGAAGTGGTTCACCATAGCCTGACTCAACGTCAGGCTGGTATTCCTTGGAGGTCTCCCATCCAAATACTAGCTATGGTCAACCCTGCTTAGCTTCCAAGGTCTGATGAGAGCGGGCTAGTCTGGGCTATCCAGTTCAAGACGGCATATTAGCATGTCATAAAAAGTCCATTTTTTCTGTATAACTAAGACGAAAATTCACAGCTAAGGGCTCTGCTGTTTTGTCCCCAAGTTTAGTCGCTTTGACAAGGAACGGTTCCATTTATTTTGGTTTCTAAGCTATCAGACAGCCACAACTGGAAGCACTGCTGTCCTCTGGGATCAGGGCGATATGGTCAAGTCTGAGGGTGCCTTTGATGAAGGCCTTGGATGGGAAGATTAGTTGATATCAACTCATAGAAGCAGCCAATGACAGGAGGAGGTACATAAAAAAACACAAACAAACAAAGAAAGCCCTGGAGAGGCTTCAGGTATATGTTGGGCATGATTAACTGTTTCAAGCGGTGGGCATTAAACGAAGAAAGATCTCTGTGCCGGATAAGCGTGACTGCCTGGTGTTCATCAGCACAAAAGGGGTGAGCTGCCTCATCCGTCTCTCATAAATCTATTTTGCACACATTTGGGGCTGTTTGCAACCTGGAATCAGTGGTAACCAAAGGCAGCAGAAAACATGCAGCTGAAATATGCTTCTGGGCTCTTTTAAAAACGGGGAGGTCACACAATGCAGAGCAAAGTCCAACCAGGAGGTTTTACTGATCTCTTTAGTAAGGGCTGGAGTAAGCAGACATATTAATTATCCCGCATTGGCTGAAACAAGGCAAGTGACACTCAGATTAGTAGGAAATTAGATCCAGAGCTTTCATAACAGGGGATTCCAGTGATGTCAAGAAAGAGGAGGAGGAGGAGATTTGATTTATACCCCACCCTTCACTACCCAAAGGAGTCTCAGAGGAGTTTATAATCTTCTTTCCCTTCCCCTCCCCACAACAGACACCCTGTGAGGTAGATGGGGCTGAGAGAGCTCTGAAAGCTCTGAAAGCACTTATGACTGACCCAAGGTCACACCAGCAGCTGCATGTGGAGGAGTGGGGAATCCAACCCGGTTCTCCCAGATTAGAGTCTGCGCTGGTAACCACTATGCCAAACTGGCTCTGATTATAAAGTGATTGTCTGATTATAAAGCAAAATTATGCAAAGTATCCCATAAAGGGTTGTGATGCTTTGGTAGTTGCGTGTTTCCATATCTTATTGGTTTTCAGTCCCTCATCTAATGTCACCTGGATTTCCTTCCTCCTGTGTGTTGTACAGATCACTCAAGATTTCTGCTCATCCTTTTTGCTTTGGAGGGAGGAGGTTTCAGATTTCTCACGCCCCCCCCCCCTGCAGTGTCCTGAAATTTGCCATTTTGCTTTAGCTCTCACCATTCTTTATTTCTGCACCACATTCTGTTTCCTTGCCCCACATTTCCCCTTTATCTTTTTCAGTGGCTAGTTGTGCATCAGCAAATCAACACTAGATGCATATTTAATGCCAAAACCGACACTCAGAACAATTGAAAAAAACAGTAGTAATCCTACAAGGAAATTAAATAGGAAACTCTCATCCCTGTTCCATGCTCTGAAGATAGAAGACGTGTTGCTTTTTATACCCCACTTTTCTCTACCCTAAGGGTCTCAAAACAGCTTACCATCACCTTCCCTTCCTCTCTCCACAGTAGGCACCTTGTGAAGTAGGTGGGGCTGAGAGAGTTCCGAAAGAACTGCGACTGACCCAAGGGCTCCCAGGAGGCTTCATGTGGAGGAGGAGTAGGGAATCAAACCCAATTCTCCAGATTAGAGTCTGCTGCTCGAAGAAGAAGAAGAAGAAGAGAAGAGATTGGATTTATACCCCACCTTTCACTTGTAGTCTCAGAGTGGCCTACATGTACAAAGCGAAGCAGGCAAGCAGGGCTCACATTCCAAAGGTAGGAGTCTGTCCACCGATGCTATCTCCCAGGCGGGACCTAAATGAGTCGAAAGGCGGCTAAAACAAAAAGCAATGTTAATAGGCCATCAAACTAGATGGTAAAACAGTAGGCACTGATACATGTAATACTTTCAGCAACCTTATTGATGAGGACGGTTAACCATAATCAGACAGTCAACCATACATATGGCAGTGCTAACTGACAAAAAAACTATCCAGGATCCTTGGCCAAACTGGCCTGGAGAAAAATTGCTTCCTGACCCCAAAGTGGCGATCAGCATTTCCCTGGGTGTGTCACTGCTCCCCTGAAAATGAACCACTTGGTGCTTACAAGTTGTTGAGGACAGTAGCGAATGAACCTCCCAGGAAAGGAAATTCCATGCAACCATGTATAACGTCCTCTGCTGGGGAGAATCTAACATCTTAAGGCCTAGGTGTGGAAAGAATAAATTGGGACTGCTTTTGCACATGGTGGATACATGATGGAAAATGACCCTCTTTTTCAAGCACTCAGTGAGAAGTAGTAGAAAACTACTCATCACATTTCCAGCAACAGCGCACCCAAGTGTGTACTAGCTGGGAGCAAACAACCAGAATTTGAAATATATAGGTTTTCTTTCTAGGACTCACTAAATGAGACAAGAATTGTTAATAACTTAAATGTTACAAGGATAACAATAACTGCTGATGATTGTAAAATAAATCATCAAGACCTAAGATTTTCTAAAACATTCTAAGGTCACATGTAGTGAGACCCAGCTAAGAAAAAAAACCCACCCTCTTTGCACATGGAAAAAAGTGAAATGCTTTGGTTCCTGTGCTTTTTGGCATCCACATTTTTTGAAGTACAATGCCAGGAATGAATGAGCCTCAAGTTTCTAATGGTAAATAACATCTCAATAGGAAATCCAGCATTTATGACCAGTGATTCTAGAAACCCATTATGAAAAGCAGTGATGCATTACGAGGTTTATGAGGTCCACCATACAACTTACCACATCAGGTTTCTTCATTTTTAAGCCTCCAACACTGTAAATGTTTTTAAGACTTTAGGTCAGCAGTATATAAAAGATACTGTTTCAGACCAGGAAGATCATCTCAACCTGGCAGTATCACCAACAGCTTCTAATAGCTAAGAAGAGGATTTAGCAGGAGTCGGACAATGTAGTTTGTTTACAGACCAATGACTGACTATGATCGAAGCAAAGAAGCAAGGAAGGCAGGCTTATTCTGCGTTGGATTTAGGAGCAGTTAACCCAGCTGTGATGCTAGGCTGGACTAGCCACCAGGCTTCGGAACAATGTTCTTAGGCTAGATTTAAAAGTTGAACATATTGAAAAGGGGCATCAAAGAAGATACTCCTCACCTGGGATGCCATTGTGTCTATGGATGACCCTACACTTAGTGCCTGGTTCTGTGTACATTTGCTTGGGAAAAAGTCCTCTCCATGCTTGTCCCTTCCCTTCCCGAGCTAATATCCAAGGCAGGATGGGAGTCAATACTGGTTGCTAAAAATGCACAGGGGAAGAGAGGGTTAAGCCATCTCTTTTTCTATACCATCCCTCAAATCCAACATGGGCCCCTGGTAACTTACAATTTAGCATTGAAAATGGTGAGGTGAGAGGATCTAGTCAGGGATTCCTAGTGTGGTGGAGAGGTTAGAGCAGGGGGGTCAAACACGTGGTCCATGGGCCAGATCAGGCCCTCGGAGGGCTTCTATCAGGCCCACAGTGGAACTGGCTGTTTCCTAATTATTCTAGTTCTGCTGCTACATCTCAGCTTGCTTTGCCAGATTCTCTCAGTTGCTCAGGAGAGATACCAGACAGATTGAGAGAGTCTGGTAAAGCACTGGCTGAGGCTCCTTCCCCCCCAAGGGAGGGAGGTAACCAGCCACACCTTGCTTCCAGGCCAGGCTGCCACGTGCCACCATTGTATACAGGAGACAAAGGGAAGCCTTTATTTCCTTCCCCTGGCTGAGGCCCCTCCCTAAAGGGAGGGAGGGAGGGAAAGCTTGCTTTGATGGGCTGCCTCAATTGCATGGGAGAAATACCAGGCACCTTTAAGACCAACGAAGTTTTGTTCAAGGTATGAGCTTTTGTGCTCCTTGCTACAATGTGTGTATTCTGTTGGTCTCCTTATGCCAGGGCTCTCCTGGGTGCCACTAGGTTTCCTCCCTCATGCCCTCATGTTCCAGTCTTTCTCAGTAAGAAAGCAATGTGAACTATTTTAGAGGAGGAATAACAACAAGTAGATTAGGCTGAGAGTATGTCTCCAAACCAAGTTCACCCAGCACATTTCCTTTGTTGGAAGTTGTAGTAATTTCTCTGGGGAAGACTATAGTTTTGTAGACAAACAAACAGCCCTCAGTCTGTGTCAGGATGCCTTTTCATATTCTTGACCTGCACATGAAACAACTTATGTACAAAAGCTCACAATGCCCAGCCATTTCATGTTTTCCCCTGGGTCCTAGCCTCAGGACACTGAGCATGAGATTTCTGTAATTAATGTCAATAAATCAAAAGTAGGCATTCCACTTACATACACATCTGAACAGCATACTCAAGAGTGCTACAGCACAGACCTTTTGATGCAATAATTCAGAGCAAGAGGTGTCAGTTATCAGAGATTGTTAAGTAGACAAAATATTGCAAGACTGCTAGTGTTTTAAGCATGCTTTATTTAATTTTTTTAAAAAATCTTTGTGTTTGTATCCTTTATAAAGTGTATATCTCTGCTACCTGGCATTACATTTTATGACACACATGGCCCGGCCCAACAAGGTCTCATTTATGTCAGATCCGGTCCTCATAACAAATGATTTTGCCACCCCTGGGTTAGAGTGAGAGGCTATGACCGGGGAGATCCAGGTTCAAATTCCCATGATGCTTACTGGGAGAACTTGTGCCAGTTCCTCTTTCTCAGCCTAGGAAAATAAACAGTACTTGGACAGATAACTGCCTCTTTGAGTGGCTGTGGGAAAGTGCCCTGAGTTAGTTATTGATTTAATAGATACTAAAGGCTCATTGATGGACAGGATCCAGGGCACAGATCCCAGGATCTAGCCTGCATCCATCCTGGAAACTGGACCCAACCGTTCTATAAATAGATCATATGGTATGTTAGATATTTCTTCTGGTAGACCTATGTTACAACCATATTCAGATCAGAGTGAATTTTTGTTTTTTCTATCAGTGACAAACTTTGCAAAAGTATCATAACTAATTGTTTATTCCTGGGGCAATGAAGGCTCAGATTTCGGAGCCAGCAGATGCCGATCTACCTTGAACAACTGGGATGGTTGTAACGAGCTGATTAATAAAAGACCGTAAGTAAATAAATATAAAAATACTAGGGTTGCAAAAACTGGACCATAGAATTAGAAGACAATATAATCAGAGCAAGAGCATGTGTTCAGTAAACAGTGCCATAAGCTACAGCCCAAGTCCTTTTATAAAACATGACCCCTCAAACAACTGGATCTATTGTATGGAAGGCAGAAGGCTAGCCTTTGCCCGAGGCTTTCTTGGGGAAGAGCCAGCTTGTGGTACCTGATCAGGGGTCATTTCGTAGAAAAAGAGGTGCAGGAGCTCATTTGCATAACTCATTTGCATATGCCACAACCCCTAACATACCGGAAGTGTGTCAGAAGGCAACACCCACCCCTCAGGCTCCACTCCACGGGTGAGTGAAACTAACCTGCTCTTCCTCCATTCCCTTCCCCATCCAATACTTTGTGCAATAAAAATAAGCGTAAAGAACACATCCTCATTCTCTTCCTGCTCCCTTGAAACCACCAGGTTTCAAGTAGACTTGAGATACCCAGGACATGTGCGCCACCCATCCCTTTCCCTTCCCCTCACCACAACAAGACACCCTGTGAGGTAGGTGGGGCTGAGAGAGGTCTTTTGAGAACTGCTCATGAGAGAACAGCTCTGAGAGAACTTGTGACTGGCCCAAGGTCACACCAGCAGCTGCATGTGGAGGAGTGGGGAATCAAACCCGGTTCTCCCAGATTAGAGTCCAACTCCTGACCACTACACCAAACTGATGGGATGGAAGCTGCTGAAGGGTTGGTGAAATTTCTCCAGTACTTATGTACCATGTGCCCAGATAAAAAATGGTATACTTAGAAAATTTATATGCCACCTTGAGCAAGTCTCTGGAAAAGCAGCACACAGTCATAAAAGGAACAATGATAAAATTATCAATATTAAAACAAAACATTAAAATCAATAAAGACCCTAGCAGGGCTTTCCCCAGGGTGCTGCGCCTCTGCACTGCTCAGGGAAGCCGAGGAGGGGGCGGGGCTTGGTCATGTGCCCGCCCCCTGGGCTCCTCACTCCCGGAGCTGCGCTCCTGTGCGCTCCCGCTCCAACGGACCCCTGTACCTGATACAGATTAGTGTCTCACTACCAAGATATTCTTTCCCCATCCAACGCAACATGGCTACTGCTCACTGCTTCTCTTCAACTTGCGGGAAGAATGAAGTATAAATTAAAAGGCCTTTGTAGCAAAATCAAAAGAAGGGGGGGGGATAACAATCCTTATATTACAGGATTTGTTTTTTTTTTGTAATGGTCTTCTTTTTCTGCACTGGTTTATTTCAACCTCATGTTCTCTGAAGAAAGAGCATCCCCCCTCCCCCACTCTTCTCAGCAATCGAGGTCATTATATTGTAGCTTTTATGACCAACGAAGAAACCTTATCTTTCAAAACAGGCTTCTATCCCCCCCATTATTATTGTTGTTGTTGTTGTTTGTAATTTCATACCAGCTAGGCTTAATAGGGCTTCTTGCCATATAAGACATCCCCCACCCAGGTTAAAATATTGCATGTAAATACAAATACTAGGCTGGAGGGGTTAAGAAGGGTACATTCAGAGGGATATTTGGAGGGATGAACCAGAACATATATGGGGTTTAACTCTTACCCTATGCACGGCTTTTCAACTTCTGAGGCCTCCCAATGTCTTCTCCCGTGCCAGACTCACGTTTTGAGCCCTACTGGGGAAGGAGCTGAGGAAGCAGCTGGTGAGAGTGATATGGAGCAGAGCAGGGCTTTTTTTGTAGAAAAAGCCCAGCAGGAACTTGTTAGCATAATAGGCCACACCCAACAGCAGAAACTCATTAGCATATTAGGCCACACCCCCATTTTCCAGAAGAGTGATCATCCAGCCACACCCACCTTTTGCTTCTTATTCTGTTTACCTTGTTTGTTATCAAAACCCAGGGCTTTTTTTTGTAGCTGGAATTAATTTGCATGTTAGGCCACATGCCCCTAATGTAGCCAATCCTAATGAGTTTCTGCTGTTGGATGTGGCCTATTATGCTAATGAGTTCCTGCTAGGTGTGGCCAACTCAGGAGCCAGCCGGAACTCAGTTCCTGTGCATTCCTGCCCAAAAATAGCCCTGGAGCAGAGATACGGAAACCGGACTCCAGGGGGGGCCTAGGGTGCAGCCATCAGCAACAATGTGACATCACTTCCTAAAAGAAAAAAAAAAACAGAAGTGACACCATGCCTCTTTAGGAAACCAGTGGTTTTTAGAGAGGACTGGCATCATATCTGGTTTTTCCCTGGAAGTGACATCATGCTGTTATCCCAACAGCTTTTTAAAATTGTGTCCCATTGCCTCTCTGAACAGTGCTGGGAAATGAGTACCAGGACCAGTGGAGATCCTGCCCCCACTGGGGGGCTGGCAGGCCCAAGCAGAGAAATCAAGGGTTGAGACAAGCAAAACACATGACCTGTCCCTCCTCCCAGCTGCTTTTCTGTTCCTAAATTTTCCCATCCCAATGCAGTGTTTTCCTTCCTTCCTTCCTTCCTTCCTTCCTTCCTTCCCTCCCTCCCCATAATCACCTGTGGCTAGGGCCTAATCCAACTTTCAATTTAAAGCAGTAGCAACATCTGCTGTCCTTAGAAGCTTTGACAAAAAGTGTGTAGAAGACAGATATTTAAGCAGATTCATATAATCTAGATGAGACTGTATCAGTCTAGATAATAACAATTCACCCAGGGCCTCTAACCTGCTACATTAATGTGGGAAAACTTTTTTTCATATCTAGACTTTCCGTAAATGAAAGCATACAAGAGTTTAGAGGCTGTGTTATGGAGAAGTACACAATTTGAGACTCCGGTATGGAGGGCTTCTAGTATCCTAGCCCCACTGGTGGACCTCCTGGTGGCAGCTGGTATTTTTGGCCACTGTGTGACAGAGTGTTGGACTGGATGGGCCATTGGCTTTTCTTATGTTCTCTTATGCAGTCTCCTAGTTGGGAAATCCCTGGAGAGTTGTTGTTGGGCCTAGTAGGGCAGGGTTTGGATAGGGAAAGAACTTCAACAGAGTCTAATGCCATAGAGTCTACCCTCCAAAGCAGCTGTTTCCCCCAAGGGAATTAATCTCTGCCATCTGGTGAACAGTTGTAATCTCAGGAGATCTCTAGGCCGTGCTTGGAGAATGGCAACCCTACCGGCTGTGGAGAGAAGAGATGGCAGAGCAGTGGCTTTTAGTTAATAATCTTGTCTGTTTTCTTCTGGATGTGAGATGGAACCAATTGTTGCAAGATTGGGACACTAGAGTAGGATTGCCAGGTCTGGGTTGGAAAATACCTGGACACTTTGGGGGTGGAGCCAGGATAGGGCTGCCAAGTCTGGCAAACTTACCGGCAGGGGGGAGTCCTTCCCTGGCCGGGAGCTTCCCCAATGCGCGCGCTTTGCGCGCGCGCCGGACGACATCACTGGCAGTGACGTCAGCACGTTGGGGGCGTTGCCAGGGCGACGCTCTGGCAACGCCCCCAACATGATGGCGTCACTTCCGGGTGACGTCATTATGTGGGGGAAAGTTGTCCAGGCTGGACGACTTCGGGGGTGGGGTTTCCCCCGCCGGCCGAATTCTGGCCGGCGGATCGGGAACCCCTGTAGCGGGGGATCCCCCGCCCCCCGGGCTGACTTGACAGCCCTAAGCCAGGAGTGGGTGGAGTTTGGGGAGGGGAGGGGCCTCAGCATGGCACAATGCCATGGAGTCCACCCTTCATTTTCTCCAGGGGAGCTGATCTCTGTCAGCTGGAGATCAGTTGTAAAAGCAGGAGATCCCCAGGCCCCACCTGGAAGCTGGCAACCCTACCCTAGGGGGAATCTTTGTCTCTACTGACTCACCACAGCTCTGCTATAACATGCATGAGTTCCCCTGTTAAATGGAAACTGAAACTGTGGCAGGTACTGGAAATTAGTTTTCAGAACAGCAAGGCAAGTCGTTCCAGAAGAGAGATTTGGGGTTTGGAAAACAGCATCAATGGAATGAGTAAGCCTTCCTGATGCTCTGGTCCTGATCCACATTCCAAATGCTCTGAGATCTGAGCACAGGTCTTCCATCTGATTTGCCCCTGAGGCTACCCAGGCAAAGTAAAGACAAAGATCTGCCTTTGTTGTTTCCTGAACGCCCACCCTGCCACATGAATTCTTTCACAGCTGTCTATCAATGTTGGGGCTTTTGAGTGGCCACGCTGGCATGCTGCAGTGGTTAGGATGCCCAGTTGGGATCTGGATATCCAGGTTCAAATCTAGGGTTTCCAGGTCTGGGTTGGAAACACCTGGAGACTTTGGAGGAGGAGCCAGGGGATTGGTGGGGTTTGGGGAGAGGAGGGACCTCAGCATGGCACAATGCCATAGAGTCCACCCTTCAAAGCTGCCATTTTTTTTTTTTACATTTTCTCTGTCAGCTGGAGATCAGTTGTAAAAGTGGGAGATCTCCAGATCCCACCTGGAGGCTGGCCACCCTATTCAAATTCCCACTCTGCCAGGAAACTGTTGGAGTAGTTTTTTTAAAAAAAATCAGCAGTTTGATTAATGCATAAACTAATACAGGGTGTGTTTAGTCCATTTCAACTATAGGGGAAACTGTAATGTATAGTTGTGCGGAGCTCCTTGAATTCTTTTCTTGATTCCACTGCCTTTTGTGCTTTTCTTCTCTGCTACAGGAAGACCCGCGTTAAAGCATTGTGTAGTCCTATTGTTGCTGTAAAATCTACAGAATGCAATTCTGGGTACATAGATATCATTTATGTTCTCAGCTTTGATAGCAGAAGTTTGCCAGGTGACCTTGGGCCACTCACTGTCTCTCACTCAGCCTAACCACACAGGGTTGTTATCATGAGGTTAACATGGAAGTGGGGAGAATTATGTACACAAGGGGGTTATGTCATGGATGCAGCAGCATCACTTCTGGCCATCATGTCTACAACACTGAATTAATTCCTCCAATCTCCATTTGCCTCAGGCACACAAAGCTGAGGGAAACCCGACTAAAATATTATTCTTATGTTTGTATTTATTTACTTGTCTACCTAAATAACTACTACAAGTGCATAGGAGACGTAATTTTATATTGTTGCCTTGGGCACTAATTAGCTAGTTAGGGCTATGGTTGCCAGATCCCTGCTTTCTGCCAGTGGGGGGCTCCAGCCTGCTCCCCTTGATCTTCTGGTGTGTGCGCTTCACACATGCACCACAGTGATATCACCTGGAAGTAATGTCATCGTGCAGTGCATGTCATGCAGGGGATGCTCTAGCATTTGGTTTAAAACTCTGTGGTCATCATAGAGTTTTTAGCCAAATGCTAGAGCGTCCCCCGCATGGTGTGTTTGGCATAATGATGTCACCTCCAGGTAAAGTCATCATCCTGGGAACATCAGGCATGCCGGGGCTCTTTGAGGGTGGGGCTTCCCCTGCTGGCCAGATGGCCAGTGGTGGATGGGGGGGGGGCGAAATCAGGGGAAACCAAGCCCCCATCGAGGGGATGACAACCTTAGTTATGGCTGTTCCAGTCTCTATAGACTTTATCATAGAGAGTGGGAAAATTCCTAGAGTTTTTGGTGACACAGTGACAGAAGTGATGCTAGTGTGTTTCAAAATGTGCCCCCTCCCTATGTGCTTCTCCCAAACACCCCCAGGATTGTCAGGCACGGGCCTGATAACCCTGTTAGCACCACCCTGAGCTCCTTTGAGAAAAGAAAGTATAAAAATGTACTAAATGAATCAACAAACAAATAAGCCATTTTCTCACCCATCCACAGCTCTTGACTACATTTTGTTTTTCATTTTTCCTTCTCATGCCTTCCTTCCTCTCCATCTGTTCTCAGCCCCCTTTGTTTTTACACACATTCCCACCTTCCTCATTGTGTTTGGTTTAGAACGTTCTCCTCCTTTCTGTGCACCTATCCAAATTCCTTTCCTTGTGACTCCCCCCTTCAAAACATGGGTCTCCAGCCAAAGCTTCCCTCAGCCACTGTTGACGTGCCCGTTTTCCACTGTCTTCTGCCAGATAACCAGACCGGCACCCATCCTTGCTACTCTTCTGTCAAAAATCTTGACACTTCTCTTCATTCTGCTGCTGTCAGTTTTATGTACTTTTAAAGCTTGCATCCCATTTTTGCAGGTGGCTTATGAAAAAGCAATCATGGAACATATGCTTAAGACCATTTTGATTGACATCCAAGATTCAGAGGAAAATGCTTTGGATTTATACCAATGTAGAGAGTAATCCTATGCTAATTTGCCTGTGAGAAAGCACCGCTCAACTAGTGGGGCTTACTTTGGAGCAAATGTGTACAGGATTGCACTGTGACTCAGTGTTCTGGCTTTCCTTCCCACCTATTCCTGCTGCTCCAGTTAACTGTAGTGAAGGACTGTAAGAACTGTGGTTTGGTATGGGTGCTGGAAACTCTCTGTTCAAGAGTCTTAGCACTGTCTCTCAAAGCTACAGTTCCCAGAATCCCTTGGGGACAAAGGCTGACCATTGCATTAAGTGAATATTTTAGATGTCCTCAAACAAGTGCTGTATAAATCTGCAAGACACAGTTTGTTATAGAGGCCAGATTACTTGCTTTGGAACGAAGAGACTTGGGTTTAAGACCTGCCTCTGCCACGAACCTTCTGAACTCTTTTTGGTGATCTTGGGTAAATTCCAGTTTCTAGTGTGTACAGCAGGGGATTATAAAATCCCTGAAATACTGGGGGGGGGGGTTGTTTTGGGGTTTTTTTGCGGGGTATTTATTAAATATATGTATGTGAGTGTGTGCACCTGGAAGTCATGAAGACCTCTGGTGACTGACCCCTACTGGGGTTCTGGAGGATATTCAGGGAGGTGGCTGAATAAAGCCTGTCTCCACCTCCTGATGAACGCTCCCTCTAAGTTGTGGAGTTTTGTGAGCAAAAAGTCTACTTTGTGAGCTACTGGCATTAAAGTTGTGAGCGAGCAATTCGGCTACTGCATCAGTTCGTTTGCTCTGGAGCCACCCTTCCTAAGCAAAGACAAAAATGTGTGAGCCAGAGGCTAAAAAAGCTATGAGCTAGCTCACACTAACTAAGCTTAGAGGGAACACTGCTTCTGACTGCTGGTATTCCAAGAAGGTTTCCCATCCAAGTACTTGCCAGAGTTTACCCTGCTTAGCTTCTGAGATCTGACAAGATCAGGCTTGCTTGGGCTATCCAGGTCAGGGCCAAATCCTTGAAACACTGCTGATTGTTGTGTGCCGGCCCGAATGTAGGAAGAAATTATAAAGATGGAGCATTAGCTTAGTGGTCAGAGAGATGGACTGGGAAATCAGGGTCAAATCTCTACTCTGCCATGAATTTCACTGGGTGACTTTGGCTGTAATCCTAAAGACACATCCTTGGGAGTAAACCTCATTGAATAACAACTGGATAACATGGAACTTTCTTTTGAGTAGGCCTGTTTGGCTTGTTCCCATAGGAGCAGTCACTCCCTCTCCCAGCCCAATCTACCTGGCAGGGATGTTGTGAGAATAAGAGAGAGAGAGAGATGTATGTTGTCTGGAGCTGCTTGGTGGGAAAAAGGTATTAAATTGTGATGGACGGATTGAAGTGCTTTATAATGTTCAGCAATCAATAGGTATGTATACAGTCATGACTTCATTTGTTTCATGAAACTGAATTATGTATTTTTAGAACAATGATTCAGTTTGAGGACAATTATCTGCCAAGATCTTCATCTGACAGAATGCATGCAGCTGCTCCACCTCCCCCCCCCCCCAATCTTTATTGTTTGAGGAACTCTCTTCCTCTTCAGAACCGAGCCCAGATCTCCAAAACTCTCTCTAAAACCATACAAACATTTAAGAGCTTAGAACAGACAATTGCCTTCTCTCAAGGTTTCCAACTCTATTATCACAGATGTTCCTTACTTAAACATATAGACATGCAGAAATATATACTGTTGAAACTAGGTATAAACTTCCTTTGTTTATGTCTGAAATGCATGTCTTTCGGACAGTGTATGAGAGGAAGGGATGGCTGAGCATGCAGGAGGGATTGCTCTGGAGGCTGGAACATCTTGCAAATCAAAACAGGGGTAGAGTTGAGTCCTGATCACCTCTGCTCACACAAGAAAACATCATTTCCAGATGTTGAGAGTAGTGTCAGAGCTGGGTCTGATGAGTCCTCCTTGTAAGATGAGTATAGCATGGTAGCTAGCCCTGAAGAAGCCAAACTCCTGGCAGACAATGTGCTTTAGGGTTGTCAGACGGAGAGGGTTGTGAAGTGAGAGGGTTATGGGGGGGGGGAGAGACATTCTTACCACAAGTAACAAAGGGAAGCTCTAGGAATCACCAGAAACTCTATGATAAAACCATAGAGTTTCCAATGATTCCTAGAGCCACCATTTGTGACTTCTCATAAGGATTTGCGGGGGGGGGGGGTAAGCAGGGAGGGACATTCAGTGCATGGGGCTGCTTCCTCCCTAAAGCCACTTCATAGTACAACATGGGGGGAGAAAGGAAAGAAGACAAGGGGAGGATTATGGAGGAGGAGAAAAAGATGGCAGTAGTGCCTCATTCTCTCAGTTCCTAATGGAGATGATACTTGTGATAGCCTGTAAAGTCCTTTTCAGATGTCACATCTTTACATACCAACTGTGCATATTGGGAGTGCATGCTACCCACAATGTTGCTGATATGCGTGGTGGCCATGTTTTCTTAAGAGGGACAATGTGTGCATTTTGTATGAACAAACAGCTTTGCACGAACCAGAACCCCCCAAAATCCAGCAGTGAACCACAAATGTGTATGTGCAAAATACATGCACTGCCCCTGCTCAGATAATATAATGACCACGTGTGTCAGGAGGATCTGCATGTGTCTGGGAAGCCCCAAGTATGGGTGGACATAAAGTCTGCAAAGGTCTTTCAAGGTCAGGTGAAAAATACAACAGCTGGTTAAGCTCTGAATGGGGATTTGAACCCAGTGGCTCAAGCGGTTAAGATGCTGAACTGCAGACTGGAAGGTCGGTTGCTCAGCAGTTCGAGACCCGAGTGCCACGTGACGGAGTGAGTTCCCATCCCTGGCCCCAGCTCCTGCCAACCTAGCAGTTCGAAAGCAATAAATTGCAAGTAGATAAATAGGTACCACTTCGGTTGGAAGGTAACAGTGTTCCATGCACCTCAGGGTTTAGTCCTGCTGGCCACATGACCGTGGAAACATCTTCGGACAGGGCTGTCTCTTTGGCTTGGAAACTGTGATGAGCACCACCACCCCTAGAGTCGGATTCGACTGGCTTTCGAGCAAGGGAAACCTTTACCTTTACCTCCCCCACCGAGTCTAACATTGTGACCACTACACTGCACAACAGCCAAAAAGAACGCCCATAGCATTCTACAGTCAAAGAAGTAATTACTGATCTATAAGGAACAGTTTCATTAATCCTATTCAAGAGTCAGGCTAGCAAATGAGCCCGGTAAGGCCTGCCCCAGAGTTAGCGATCGGCTTGAGTTGGCTTCAGCTTCCCCAGCTCAAAATCTCACAGCGAGAAACTAATCAGGTGTCATCAGTCCTGCATTTGTCTTGTCAGCTCCTCTTCCTAAAGAAGTTATAAGTTTGAGGATACAACCCAGGAGACAATACTAAAGCAAAATTGCATTTTAAAATCAATAGACTCTGCTCAAAGGCCCACTTGGTCTATGTCCAGCTGAATCAACAATAGTCACAAACCTAAAATACAAATCGGCCCAGGCCTTGGCACCTGAGAAGCGTCAAATGCTGGCAAAACAGACGGGCAGCAGGAGGCCAGAGCTGACGTTTCCGTGGGAGCTCCAGAAGCCGAGACAAGACAGAAGCATTTATTCTGAGCTGCCAGAATGTGAATTGTGTTACATCAAGCGCTACACCTAGGTTAAGGCCTGGAAACTGACTTGTCAATTGAACAAGGCCACGCCTCACCATCTTGACATTAGAACAGAGTTTGAGTCCAGGGGCACCTTTAAGACCAACAAAGTTTAAGAAGGGAACAGAAGGGAACAGTGACTCACGAAAGCCCATACCCTGCCACGTATTTTGTTAGTGTTTAAGGCGCTACTGGACTCTTGCTCTTTTCTACTTAGTATCATAGAGTCATAGAGTTGGAAGGGACCTCCAGGGTCATGTAGTCCAACCCACTACACAATGCAGGAAATTCACAAATACCTCCCCACCCCACCCCAGTGTCCCCTGCTCCATGCCCAGAAGATGAAAAAAGGTCCCACTGGACTCAAACTTTGTCCTATTGTTTAGACCAACACAGCTATCCACCTATGCTCCCTCTATGATGTGGAATCTTGTGAGCAAAAAAAATTTACTTTTTGAGCTACTGGCATTAAAGTTGTAAGCAAGTGATTTGGCTGCTGCATAAATTAGTTTGCTCTGGAGCCTTCCTTCCGGAGCTAAGACAAAAGTGTGTGAGCTAGCTGACACTAACTCAGCTTAGAGAGAGGAGGAAGAAGAAGAGGAGGAGGAGATGGGATTTATACCCCGGTCTTCACTCGGAGTCTCAGAGCAGCTTATAAACTCTTTTCCCTTCCCCTCCCCACAACAGACACCCTGTGAGGTAGGCGGGGCTGAGAGAGCTCTTTCCAGAACTGTCCTTGAGAGAACAGCTCTGACAGAACTATGGCATACCCAAGGTCTTCCAGCAGCTGCAAGTGGAGGAGTGGGGAATGAAACCCGGTTCTCCCATATTAGAGTCTGTGCACTGAACCACTACACCAAGCTGGCTCCTCTGCTCCCCACTGAATCCATCTTGACATTATATACCTTTTCAGAAATTACAGATGCATACCAGAAGTCTGTGCTGTCCTTCTAATATGAATAGTCTTCATGTTGGGTCAACAGGGCAACACACCTATTTTATCACACATGTGCCTTGGTATCTGTGAAAGTGAACCCCAGAAAATCCAGGGGTCAGTTTCCATGTACCAAAGCTTGCATGTGTATGGTACATGGACGCGTTGCTCCTGTTCATATACAGTCACAGACCATTTGAATGTGATGTTGAATGGCTGGCATCTTTGAATGGGAGGATGGAGAGAGAGATCTGAGGTTTGCTATTTCATTCTGGTTTTAAATAGAAATGTCTTATAACTATTATTGTAAGCTGCCTTGAGGAAAGCTGTCATGATAAAACAAACAAACAGATAACATATACTGGGAGGATTGTGGCTGCTGCATTCTCTCGCTAAGCACTGTTGTAAGGTTCCCAATGCACATGATTATACTGTCTGAATAGGTCTTGTGATAGGATGCAAATGGTTGGATCCAGACCAAGTATTTCAGTTGTGGCATGGGACTTTCCTCCCTCCCTCCATCCCATTGCAGCCCTTTCTAACTCTTATCTCACTTCTTCAACATCTCTACACCACTTTTTAAAAAGAAAAGATAAACCTTGATACGTTGGAACCAAAATCAGAATAAAGCATGCAGATAGGGTGGAAACGTCCTTGATTTGCATTATGTATTGCAGCTTCCAGATCTTGTTTCTTTTCTAGCATTTTGGCCCAGAAGAAATAGGGCTTTGCTTTGCATTTTTGGTCCAATCCTGCTCATGTTGAAGTGACTGGGAAAACCCATTTTGGATCCAGCGGTTATGGCATTGGGGTCTTATGCAAAAAGTGGTAGGAACATATAATCAGGTAGCCTTAAGGAGTGGATTTTTTAAAAAAGGAAACCATCATGTAGGTCCCACATGCGTTCTTAAGTTCTAACTGACCAACTCCCCCCCCAATGCCATTTCATCTCTTGCTCCCTCAGGATAAAATACACCCACAAAGTTATCTTCAGGCACATTTGTTTCCTCCTCAGCCAACTTCATATATTCAGAGAAATCATCTAGACCTCCCATATCTGCTTAGATGTATGTATTCCAGAATGTTCTCCTCCCTATCTGCATCCATTGTTCTCAAAAACAACAAAGTTGTCTCCCAGATATCTAAGAGCTGGTTCAGACCAGTGGTCCATTTAGTCCAGCATCCTGTCTCACACAGAGGCCAACCAGTTCATCTGGTTCATCACCTCCAGTGTGATGAAAAGTTTCAGCAACCTATTTTCAGAATTTAGATCTCTATTGAAAGGACAGGGCCTCCTCCCCCCCCCCCCCCTGGCTGTTTGGCAACCGTACATCTAACTCATAGGCTATTTTACTGAGCAACACAAATTGGGAACAGCAACGCAAGTGCCAAAAAAATAATAATACAGTGGAACCATATGAAAAGTCAGTGACAGATGATGGGAACATAAGAAGAGTCCTGCTGAATCAGACCAGTGGTCCATCTAGTCCAGCATCCTGTTTCCCACAAAGATCATCCAGTTCCTCTGGAGGACCAACAACTGGGCATGAAGGCTGAGGCCTTCCATGGTGTTGTTTCCTGGCCCTGGGATTCAAAGGTTTACTGAAAGTGTCCATAGTGTCCGTGGCTAGTAGCCCCTTATAGACCTATCCTCCATGAATCCGTCTTACCCCCTTCTAAAGTTGTTTATTCCTGTGGCCATCACTACATCTTCTGGCAGCAATTTCCCATTTTAATCACTCGTTATGTAAAGAAGTATTCTAAGAAATCTGCATGGTCTCATTGCACCTAGAAATTGAGTAATAATCCCACCGCATACTATAGCACAGAATTGAGTAATAATCCCACCGCATACCATAGCACAGAATCATTCCAAGCAACGAGAATCACTGTGTGCATTTAATTTTGGTATTCATCCATTCACTAATACTTCCATTCTTTCTCATTAAATCTAAGGATAACTTCAGCACAAATGTAAATTGACCTTGATCGAACTTCTCACTGTCGTACAAAGAGAGCCCCTTGTTGGATTGCCACCATGTTTTCTGCTGAAATTTGTTTCAGGCATCACAGGAACACACACATACAAAGCTGCCTTATACTGAATCAGACTGTTGGTCCCTCAAGGTCAGTAGTGTCTACACAGACTTGCAGCAGCTCTCCAGGGTCTCAGGTAGAGGTCTTTCACATCACCTGAATCCAAATCCTTTTAGCTGGAGATGCCGGGGATTGAACTGGCAACCTCCTGCACGTCGAGTAGCCACACTGCCCCTTACAGGATCAGACTTGCACCTGCGCAGGAGACCTTGTGCTACAAGTGCCAGTTGTGCCTTGGTAACAAAGTAGCAGATTCATGTGGGGGATATACCAGAGCTAAATGTTATGATGGAGATGATGCTAGTTGCCAAAGCCAGGGCCACGAAGGGGACTGTGGATTCCAGTTCTCATGCCATGAGAGAAGATAGAAATATGTGGGAGGCGTGTGCTGAATTCTGAGATGTCAGAAGGCGTCTCTTGAGGTGATTAGCACTCTGAGAGGACAACTGCATCTTGCAAGGGCGTGCTGCTGTCTCATTCATGGAAGCCACCACCCAGTTGCTCCATCTCTGTCCTGCCTTGATCAGGACAGCTAACTCCTCAGATGGGAAGAGCTGTCAAGTTGCAGCTGACTTATGGCAACCTGTAGGGTCTTCAAGGCAAGAGACAAACAGAGGTGGCTTGCCATCACCTTCCTCTGCATAGCAACCCTGGTCTTTCTTGGTGGTCTCCCATCCAACTACTAGCCAGGGCTGACCCTGTTAAGCTTTTAAAATCTTACAAAATCAGGCTAGCCTGGATGGCCCAGGCTAACTCCTAGTTTGGAGCTGGTGTCTACCCATGCCTCTGTGCATACACTTGCCTACGTGTAAGATCCTGTCCTTTTCTTTTTCACTCTTGCGTCCCGTCCTCTGCGTCTCATCCACATTGATATGGGAGAGATCCAGTCATTCTCTGCCACCTGATCCCCCAGGAGGATGAACGCTTTGGGGCAAGGACATCTGGGGATTGGGGGTTGGGGAGGTTGAAGGACCTAATAAAGTCTTCCCCAGCAAACTCCATCATATTAAATCTGAGATGAGGTCCAGTGTATTCTAGCTCCTTGTCCTTACACAGTCTGTGCAGACACAGGGACAGCGATCAGTGGTCTAACGTGGCCCATCTGTTGCTGGACTCTGCCACTTCAGATGGGGAAACTACAACAGAAGCATTCGCTCCTTAAAAATAATTCCCTGTGCATATATTAGCAGATCAGGCGGAAGGTGTCAGCCCAGCTGTCTTCCTGATAGACTGGTGTTAAATATGAAAAGGGTCCCCCCCCCCGCTTTCTTTTTGCATATTTCATTTTTACCCCAAACTTGTGATTTCCCTCTTGACCTGAGACAATCCAGGAACCCAGTTATCAAATGAAGCGACTGCGTTTGTTCTTGTAGGACTCGATGAACTAGAAGTAGTCACACCTGAAGCTGCCTTATACTGAATCAAAGTCAGTATTGTCTGCTCAGGCCGGCAGCGGCCCTCCGGGGTCTCAGGGGGAGGTGGTCTTGGTGTGGGGCTTGCCTATGCCAGGAGAGGAAGAGCTGCTGGAAAAAGACAACTTAGCCTGACTTCGCCCTCTATACACCCCTCTCTTCCTACATACGGATCTGGGGGGTGTTGATTTCCCCCTTCTCTCCCCACTGGGTTACCACCGTATTTCTAGTTTTAAGGTATCATGGCTTTTAACACCAGAAGGGAGGTATTATTGGGGGGAGGGGGACAAAATAGTCTTCACAGCAATGCAGTGCAAGGAGGGCGGAGGGGGGGGGACCACAGTTGCACACCTTTAACATCAATGGAGCACCACGCTACTCTGCAACAACCATGATTTTTTTTATTCGGGGAGGGGCGGGAGGTGGCATCCTGGGGGCTTCCAAAGTTCGCAGTCCGTTTCGAAGGCAGCGACAGGCGGACAGAGACGCCGGCGGCCTTCGCGAGGCGGTCGGAGAAGAGAGGCGCCTTTGAGCATGTGCAGACGGCCTCTCTTGCCACCCAGGGGAGCGGAGGCGGGAGGGAAGCAGGCAGGCAGGCTCCCCGAGCCTTCTTGGGATACATTCCGGGGACCCCGGGATGTCTTGTCCTTGAGCGCGGCGGCTTGCTTCTCCCCCACATGCTGCCCCCCTCTTCTGGCTCCAAGCGAGGAGGGGAATCAGAGGCCGTCTCACTCCCCCCCCCCCCCCGCCGCCCCATCTGGCAGAGGAGGACCCGCGAAAGGCTCCGCCGTGGGCTCCTCGCCTCCTTCCTTCCTTCCCTTCTCCCTTCCCTCCGTCCCTCCCGCTCCCCTCCTCCCTCCTCCTTCCCTCCCCCTTGGCTCCCCTCCGCTCCCCCCCCCCGCCCTGCCCGCGTCTAATTCCTTCCCCTCGCTCAAAGCCTCATTCAGGCGCCGCCGCCGTGGCCAGCGGAGTGGAATAGGCGCAGGAGAATGCCCCGGCTGCTGCTGCTGCTGCTGCGCCGCTAGTCTCGGATGGGACTGGTCCGCTCGCCCTCCTCCAGAGGTGACCCGGGAGGGAAGCACCAGCCGGACGCCCAGGTAAGCCGCTTGGCCGCCCGCCCGCCTTCCCTGGCCCTGGATCCGGGGCTGCCTTCCTCGCGGGGCGATGCTCTTTGCTGCTTGGGTCCTGGGGGGGGGGGGGGTATTGGCTGGGGATGGGGGGGGGGGCAGGCGCCCCCGTCTCAGGGGGAGGAGGTCTGGAGAAGTCTGCGGAAGACTGACCTGCCGGGGGTTTGCAGCGAAAGTCTGAAGGGGTCCCTTCCGTTGGATTGTTGGTTCGGGGGGGGGGGGGGGATGGCAGAGTTTTCACTGGGGGGGGGGGGAGGAAGAGAAATCGGGTCTGCGTCCTGCACCGAGGCAGGAGATCAACGCGTCTCTCTCTCCCCCCCCCCCCCCGTCTCTCGGGGGTTTGGGGCAACGCGTGCTGGGGGGGTGGAGGTGGTTCAGGGCGCTCCCCCCTCCCCAGTAGCCCAGCTGGCAGCTAGGGCAGGAGGCTATAGCTGGCTTGCGGGAGCCTCCATCGCCGTGCCACCAGCCGCTGGGTCCAAACGGATGCCCGGGGCGCGCGTTGCGCAAGGAGCCTCTCGGAGGTCGCCCTCGGGGGGGGGGGGGGAGCACGGATGATCGAGGACTCCGCACTCTCTTTGGTGCGCGCCGCTGGATGGTCGGGTCTCGAGCGGCGGCTTTGCTAAACCCCTCTCCCTCTGTGTGTGTCTCTCTCTCTGTGTGGTGTGCGTTTTGGGGAAATGTTCTTTTGGAGATCCGGTGGGGAGTCAGCACTGAGCTCTCGATGGCTTCCCGGCGGTGGGGAGGATAGGCAAGCGATAGACGATCGGAGGAGCGCGAGACCTCCCCAAAAAGAGGGGGGGGGGAGAAGGAAAGGGGGGGTGTACCCTTTTCCCAAACTGGTTCTTGGTGTTGCCTTTGGAGCAGATGAATTGGTTGCAGGAGAGCGAGCGAGCGACTTTTATTATTGTTTTGGCTACTGGCTGCCAGCAGCGATATTCCCAAGGTACCCCTAGAGAACCTTGCATCTTTGCCACGGCTGGGGCTGGAAAACCGTGATGCGCTTGGGTTGATCTATAGGTAATCTCTGGCTGGGGAAACGGGAATAAATCACGCTTTAAATCCGTCTACCTAACGGTCACTTTTCGAAATAACCCCCCCCCCCCCAACTTCCTGTGGAATCCTCCCAAGAGCCCATCTTGCAATCTGACATCACCCGCAAACAACTTTTACCTTTCTGGAGAGATGCCCATTCATCATCAGTGCCTTTAAATATTTATCTGGCCGGGAGAGAGCTCGAGCAGAGCCAGTTGGCATAGGCTAGGGATTTTTTTGGGTGGGAGGGGGGGAATCCTCTGTTTTATTTTATGCACTATGGCTAAAAAGGGCACCGTGCGGAACAGTGTTGGACCCAGCAAGGACAAAGGAATTCCTTTCCCAAAGACAGATGCAGAAAAAGAAAATCAGTGCCCTTAATTGGGGGAAAGGGGGGGGGGGGAGAGGACCCCATGTCTCTCTCCGCTGGCTGCCCCATTCCAAGGGCTCCTAATGCCACTGGGAAGGGGCTGGCTTCCTGTTGATTCATTTTGATAGCACAATAATGAATTTCACAGGCCACTGATCTTCTGTTAAGAAATCAAATAATTTTAATGGCTTAATAATGAAACAGTAACGGGATAAGGCCGCAATGCATCTGCTCAGGTAGACTGAGCAGGGACAGCACACGGATTCCTTATTGCTCTTTTTGATGCTCTCTCTCACACCTGATTTTCTATTTCTTTGGTGGGAAGCAATTTCCTTAGTGTTTGAAAGAAAAAAAAAACGTAGTGCATATTAAGAGTATGTCTGAAGCTTCTGGGCAGATTCATCAGTTCAGGTTTGCCAATGGAAATAAGTTTTGGCTATAGAGTTTTGAGCCCCCAGCTGTACCTAGATGAACTGTCAGGATGGGGTTTTGGATGCAAAGTGATGATGATTCCCCCCCCCCCCCCAGAATGGGGTGTGGGTGTGTGGTACAAGCCCATGATGTTTTCTCATGTGTCACAGTTCCAGAGCACTGCATCAGCATAATTCCTAGCCTTGCAAGGAGCAGTAGGCTAGGACAGAGAGCCGTGCCGATGAATCTTAAGAATTCCAGTTGGCGATGTGTGTTTTTTCTCTTTAAAAAAACAACAACAAACCAACCACACAGACAACACAAGAAAAGTGCTTTGGCACTCTTTCAGAAACGAGCACCACCTCACCCCAGGAAACGCAAGTTTTGAGTACAGTTTGAAAGCGGTTTTGTCTCGCCCGAGAACAAAGAAGCAAAGTTGGGGAACGAGCGCATTTCGGTGCCACAAGCTTTCCAACCAAAACAGACCTCCCAGGGGAAAAAAAAAGTAAAACAAAACACTTTAGCTCTATGATTAATGTCTCCAGCTTGCCTTTGTGCCTTATAGGATTTCTATTTAACACTCCCCCGCCCCAATCCCAATAATGCAACCCAAGGAATAGGTGGATGAGAATATGCTATTTTTAGGCTTCTCATCAGTTTTTCACTTTGCAGGAATGTACAAAGTTTGCACATTGGGGGGGAGGGTGAGTTCATTAGCGCAGGAGCTGTTACAATCAGTGGAAAGGGAGACCGGGAGAAGAAACTGCATTTACTATTATGGTGGGCGATTTCTCACTGGGGGAAAGAGGCCAGCACAGAGGTGGCTGGACAAAACAAAATTATTTTCTGTTGCATAATTAAATATGGGGGATGGGGCAGCCGCGAAATTACTCCCGAGAATGGTGGTTCTTCTGAATTTTTTTATCCCCCCCCCCATCAACCATGTCTTTGTACATGTGCAAAGTAAAACATCTTTGAACCACCTAGACGGAACATCCCCCTTGCTAATTTTTTTAAAAAAGTATTTTGTGATTCAAAATTTCAGAACTATACAGATACAGGATATTTTTTTAACCAAAGAAATTAAATTGATTTTTCTTTAACTGTACAACAGTTAGGAAGACAGTTCTACTCTTTGTATAACAAGGATCTGTCAGGGAGAAGATCAGCAGAAAGAAAGAAAGAAAGAAAGAAAGAAAGAAAGAAAGAAAAGAAAGAAAGAAAGAAAGAAAGAGAGGTAGGAAGGAAGGAAGGAAGGAAGGAAGGAAGGAAGGAAGGAAGGAAGGAAGGAAGGAAGGAAGAAAGAAAGAAAGAAAGAAAGAAAGAAAGAAAGAAAGAATTCAGACTTCTGTTGAGAAAAACAATAGGAAGCCCTCTGGCATTACCCATGTTAAAACCCATGACATTAATTTGGTATGGAGCAGTTGATTAAACATCCTGCATGTGGAAAAGGAAGCTGTGATTTCCTCCAAACAAGTCTTCGTCAATGGTCATGGAGCCAACTGCAATAGACTCTTTGGTGGCAAATTATATGCCTCTGCATATTTTGATACAATAGAGTGCCCACAGGCTATTGGGCTTTAAAAATGTCTCTTTTCTGTCTTCCCTGCGTAATTTTTTCTCCCTACTTGATTCATAACTGAACATCGATGAATAATGTTTGATGATATCCTTAGATCTTTAACTGGGCCAATCAGGATTTTAGGTTAGTCAGCAATAGTACTCTCGATGACTTGACTGATACTGGGGTGTCATCTACATAAAAACTTTCTTGGGGCAAAATGCTATGCATTCAAATACAGGAACTCCAACCAAGGATGGCCCGTTTAGACCTAGCTAAGATTGCAGTCCTGTGCGTGCATACTGGAGAGTAAGTCCCAGTGAGTTCTGTGGGGGTTGTTTCTGAGTAGAGGTGCCTGAGATCAGGCTGTAAGCCAGAAAGCAGAAATCTGTGAGAAAAGGTCTCAGTTAAAATGCAGCCTCCTAAAAGTGTGCCTCCAAACAGAAATGTTTTAGTAGCAAGAAAGCTCCAAGCCCTTATAAAGTGCCCAATTTTATAGCACTTGCAGTGTTTATAAATTCTTATAAGATTGTTATTAATAAAGGGACTTGTGTTTACTGGCACTAGATGTTTGGTGCCTTGGGCGCTATTAGGGAAGAAATCTGTAGCCCTGTCTAAATTTAGTAATTATGTTTCTCCAGGAGCTGACACTAGTGGACACTAGAGGGCACTAAAGCTCTTTTTTAAAGTCGCTGCTCCCGGCCCATCTGCTTTGTAGGCCACTGTGAAAAGCTGTTTTGTTACCACCGGCGTTGCTGACCCTCTCATGGGAGACCGAATTCAATCTTGCTCTGGTTCGGGCTAACGCTCAAGCAGTTTGTCAGGATTAACATCTTTTGAGCCAGTCTTTCTTGCATTACCTTCAGCATCACATTATCACCTTGGAGTTCTCTGTCAACTTTGGGGATTCTGTACGCGAAGGCTGTCTGAGGAGTGAGCATTATGTATGATGCTGCCTTCTGCCAAATCAGACCCTCAGGTAGGCTGCGGCTCAGAGGCAGAATTTCAGGTTCAGTCCCCAGCACCTCCAGTTAAAAGGGCTAGGTAGTAGGTGATGTGGAATACCAGAGAACCCTGGAGAGCTGCTCCCAGTCAGAGCAGGCAATACTGACCTTGATAGTCCAGTGGTCTGACTCAGTAAAAGGCAGCTTCCTGTGTTTGAGCACGGTCTGTTGACTGGCAGCAAATCTTCCCCTGAACTATGGGATGCACAATTTAGGATGCTGTGAGGCCAGACTCAATATTCTGCAGCTCTACTGATTCTTAAGAACATAAGAGAAGCCATGTTGGATCAGGCCAATGGCCCATCCAGCCCAACACTCTGTGGCACACAGTGGCCAAAACCCAGATGCCATCGGGAGGTCCACCAGTGGGGCCAGAAGCACTCCTACTGCCCTCCCACACACCAATAATATAGAGTATTGCTGCCCCAGACCTAGTGATCCATCTATGCATTGTGGCTAATAGCCACTGATGGACCTCTGTTCCATATGTTTATCTAGTTCTTAGAGTTATGTGTGTGTGTGTGTGTGTGTTTCTTCAAGGTCATTTGTGTGAGAATGTTTCAACTTCACATACAAATCCAGTTTAGATACAATTTGCATATTTGCTAGGAAGCTTTTAAAACTGCCCCAAGATATTTAAAGCTGTTGACCTGCTCAGTCTAGCGGCCATTAATCATCCAAGATGGGAATTCTGGGCTATTCCCAATGGCTACAGTTTTAGTTTTCTGGTAGTTAACTGTGAGAAGCATGTCCCCACAGAACACAGAAAGCTTCCTAAGAACTCTCCTCAGACCAACAGGGGTTCTGGAGAAGATAACAGTTCTTTATAATGGGGGGACCTGGGTCCTGTCTTTTTGGAGCATACACATCCCACCAGTGTTCCCTCTAAGCTGAGTTAGTATGAGCTAGCTCACAGTTTTTTAGCCTCTGGCTCACACATTTTTGTCTTAGCTCAGGAAGGATGACTCCAGAGCAAACGAATGTATGCAGTAACCAAATCACTCGCTCACAACTTTAATGCCAGTAGCTCACCAAGTAGAATTTTCGCTCACAAGACTACACAGCTTAGAGGGAGCGTTGCATCTCACCTGGTTTTAAAGCTATAGAGTGTGCCAATTATGAACCTGCCTGACACTTAAGACAGACCATTGGTCCTTCATGTTTGGAGTTGTCCCCTCTAACCGGCAACAGCGATCTTGGGAAGCGTTTCCTACCACCTGCTACTCTTTAACTGGACATGCCAGTGAGATGAACCTGAGCCCTTCTGCACCGCAAAACAATCTACCACTGAGCCATGGCCTTTTCCCCTTGCAGGTTCCAGGGCCCTGGGCATAGCCTTTGGGTGCATTCAAAGAGGATCCCTCTTTCCTTTTATTCAACAGCAGAAAAACTGATTGGCTCCAGCCCAATTTGAGCTTACTCTTAATCCTTCTGCTGACAAGTAAGGACGGGCCAAATTCTTGCCATGCTTTGGCCTTCTGAGTTGAGTGTTGTAGGGTTTGTTTGTTTTTTAATTCATAAAATAGAATACATTACACTACATAATGTATACCAGGGGTGGCCAAACTTATTTGACATAAGAGCCACATAGAATAAAATGTCAGATGTTTGAGAGCCGCAAGACATGAACAAATATTACACGTTTTTACTGGGAGATATGCAGATTTGCTTTTTATTAACATTAAATGAGACTGCCAAAATACTAACAAAAGTGGCAAAAGCAGATATTGATGATAATATTTATTTGTCCAGAGGTATTTGTTTGCTAATGATATTTAGCTTCCCCAGTTGCCCTGCCGGGAGCCACACAATATTTGTGAAAGAGCCGCATGCGGCTCCCGAGCCACAGTTTGGACACCCCTGATGTATGCTATTATAGCTGCAAAATAAAAAAAAAATCACAATCTAAGCCAGGTACAATATTTCCTTTTAAACTGATTCTTTAGACTTCTTACTATTACTATTCCACAAAGTAATGAAAAGAGACCAAATCTGTAAAACCCTATTTTGTGTGTATCTATCACCTTCCTAGAACTTCCAGTACGAAGATATTTTCACCATTAGCACGATATGCCATACTTTCCTTTGCCATTTCTTGATACCTGGTGATTTCTCCTGTCTCCATGCCTCAGCCATTCACATTCTGGCTGTGGTCAACAAGTTTCCCATTAATTATATCTTATTAACTAAAATCTCTTTGAGCCTAATATTCAAAAGAGCTACACTGAGGTCTTTTTGTATTTCTGTGTGCAGAATTTCTCTCACTGATTTAAATACCTTGTTCCAGAAGACTTTTATGATCAGGAAATGCCATCAGATATGAATAATTGATCCCATAGGTCTTTTACATCTCCAGCATATATTTCTTGTGGAAGATGTTATTTTTCTGAGAGTGTTGTAGTTTTGACCCAACAGATATTCCCCTTTTGGTGTTATTGTAACCATTTCTCTTGTTAAACCTCTTAGTAAAATGGGAAAAGGCCAAAATTCCTTGCATTTGACTTGAGAATTTTTCTGCCTATAGCTCGTTGGGCCAGAACCTTCTCCAGAGCTTTACAAACTCTTTCCCATCTTAACTGGTGTTGAGTAATTTCTAGGCCCATTACAAGGGATTATGGGAGATTTTTATGGCATGCACTATTTAGAGAGAGAGGAGGAACAGATCTCTTGGGATTCACTATTTGAGCACATGAAGCCATCTTGATGGTAGATCCATCAAAGGTCAGTGTCTACTTAGACTAGCAGTGACTCTCTATGGTCTCAGTCTTTCATATCACCTACTGCCTTGTCCTTTTAACTAAAGATTCTGGGTAGGGTTGCCAGCCTCCAGGTGGTTCTTGGAGATCTTCCACTGTTACAACTGATCTCCAGACAATAGGGATTAGTTCCCCTGGGAGAAAAATGGCTGCTTTGGAAGGTGGACTCTATGGCATTGTACCCTGCTGAGATCTCTCCCCTATCCAAATCACACCCTCCCCAGGCTCCCCCCCCCCCCAAATCTCCAGGTATAGTCCAGCCCCAGAGCTGGCAACCCTCATTCCAGGGATTGAACCTGGGGCCTTCCGCATGCAAAAGGTATGCCCTTCCACAGAGCAGGAGCTCCTCCTCAAGTTCCACTTGTACTTTGAATGTACCCTAGAATACTCTGGCATTTCCCATGACTGCTTATTTCAGGAGGAGAATGCATAGTGTTAGGAGACTGGGGAGGAGCTATGGCTCAATGGCAGCTCACCTGAATTGTACCTAGAAGGTGACAGTGATTGAGAAAGGCTATTTTTCCCCCTGTCCGGGACACAATAAAGCTGCTTCCAGGCAGGGTAGCAAGATGAAAGAGTGGGCTGATAAGGCAGTTTCATCGGTCCATAGCGGGGGGGGGGGGGGCTGGACTTTGGAGGATGCTCACTTTCCCGTGGTGATGTTCTCGTTGATTGACCCCTGAGAAGATTCTGTTTCCTCGAACACCATCTTAATGGGTTTATTTTTCTTTAAAAAAAATATTTTATTTTGTTTCATTAGCCATTTCGAGTGGGTTTCTGAAGAGGCGGCACATACACTTTCTAGGAAAATAAATAAAATTACCTAGAAGTAAGAGGGGGTAATAAAAAGATTCCTGGGAAAAGATGCAAATAAAATTTCATTTGACTTGCCCCTATGGAAAGGGGTGGGCGGGATAAGCTACAGCAACCACAGGTGGACCAGTGACAGAATTCCCAACCTTTAGATGGGGTCTGGAGATCTTCCAGAATTACAGGTCAGCTGCAGACAACAGAAAACGGATTCCCTGGAGAATACGGCTGCTTGGGGTGGTGGGCTGCATGGCATTATACCCCACTGAGGTCTGTCCCCTGCACAAATACCCCTTCCCCATATATATTTCCCCAGGAGTGTAGAGTTTGTAATTTCCCGGGGGGGGGGGGGTCTTGCAAGTGCGCTTTGTGTGTGCGTGCTGGGACAATGTCCCCCTTGCCCCCGCCACCACCAGAGCCTCCTCCCCTCACCCACCCGCCCAGCTGGCTGGCTGGCTCCCAGCTCCCCAGAACCCGCTCGTTCGCTCCCTCCCTCCCTGGGCCATCCGGGGCGACTGCCCAGTGTGATGACATCATCCAGAAGTGATGTCATCATGCTGGGCACATTGCCAGGGTGATGCTCTGGCAATCGCCCCAAAACTCTATGGTGCCATAGAGTTTTGGGGCAATTGCTAGAGCGTCGCCCCGACAGTCACCCAGATGGCCCCGGGAAGGAGGGAGGGAGGGAGGGAGTGAGCGAGCAGGCAGCTTCAGGGGAGCCTGAGGGATGGGGGCGGGGGGAGGGAGGGAGGCATGGTGGCAGGCAGGTGGGCACTCCATTTCGCCAGGGGGGCTCAGTCCCCCCTGGGAAATTTCAGGGGTGGCCTGTGCCCCCGAGCCCCCCCAGCAGTAGATGCCTATGTATATCCCTTCCCTAGGCTCTATCCTCAAATCTCCAGGAAATTCCAAACTCAAAGATGGCCACCCTAATCAGATAAATACTCGGACTAGATCTTTGGCCTTTTAAAACTGCCGTCTTGAGCAAATCCTGGTTTTGGTTGTCTCGTATTCTCCCAGCATCTCTCAGGATCTGCATGAGTGTTGATCAAAGTGCTTAATTGTATCGGATGGAAACCTGAGCTGCAGTCACAGAAATCAATGCCTATGGATTATATAGGAGCAAGTGTTAAGTAACCCAGCAGAAAGAGAAAATACAGAGCTGTCAAAAAAAAAAAAAACCCCAAACCCAACCCCCAAAAGTTAACTGTTCAAAGAAAACGAAGCCTTCAGTGTCCCTGTGGAATCCTAACCATTTCAGGGGAAAAAAACAGGAAAACCACACAGTGTAGAACATCTGACCTGGTGAAGTTTTGCTTTGGTTGGCCAAGACTGTGATTCACTTCTCATGTTATATTAGTGGTGCCGTTGCTGCTGAGATGCTGAATCATGTGGTATCTGAAGGGTGTGTGGGTGTTGTCTGCATACCGCGGTTCCCACATGGGACAGACTGATTTTAACTGTGTCAGCAAAACTACATGTTGTTGGTGATTTAATACCACCCTGCCTTCTATGGTCACAATGGTAATTATTCACTAAATGCATATTGCCATCCATGGCCAGGGCACTTTATAGACTACTAGAAAATCTGCAGAGCCCCGACCTTACCTTCCAGCCCCTCCCTGTACAAACTTGTAATGTGCCCCGCTCTACAATTCCATCCCATACTTAAAATGTCATGAGTTATGAAAGGAAAATACATTTATTTCCAAAATCAGTGGACCATATTATCAGTCCATCAGTGACTGTTAGCCACAAGGTACAGATAGGAACTCTCAGTCTGGGGCAAGTGATGCTCTGTATTCTTGGTGCGGGGGGGGGGCAACAGTGGGAGGGCTTCTAGTGTCCTGGCCCCACTGGTGGACCTCCTGATGGCACCTGGTATTTTTGGCCACTGTTTGACAGAGTTCCAGAGTGGATGGGCTATTGGCCTGATCCAACATTGGCTTCTCTTATGTTCTTATTATGGTACTAGGCCTGTAGCTCAGGCCAGACCCTGCCCTAACTTCCTGGGTTAGGGTTGGCAACCTCTAGGTGGGGCCTGCAGATCTCCCAGAATGACAGCTCATCTCCAGACTACAGAGCTCAGTTCCTCTGGAGAAAATGGCTGCTTTGGGGGGTGGGTTTATAGCATTATATCTCGCTGAGATTCCTTCCTTCCCCAAACAGACCCTCTACCTCCAAATCTCCAGGGATTGCCCAGCCTTGAACTGACAACCCTATTTTCATGCCCTGCTGACATGTCTCGGTTTCCCACCATTCATGGCTCTGAAGATGGGCCCCTGCTCTGAGAAGCTGACAATCTTTAGGAAGAAACAAATGGTCAGTAGCAGAGTCAACAAGGGAAGAACTAGGGTTGCCAACTCTGGTTTGAGAAATACCTGAAGATTTGGGGGGGGTTGGAGCCTGGGGAGGGAGGGGTTTGGAGACGGGCAGGACCTCAGTGGGATATAATTCCATTGAGTCTACCCTCCAAGGCAGCCATTTTCTCCTGGGAAACTGATCTCTGTCACCTGGAGGTGAGTTCTAATTCCATGAAATCTTCAGGCCCCAGTTGGATGTTGGCAAACCTAGAAAGCACATGGTTTCATAAGGAATCGAATGTGTTGGTGAGCTCAATAGGTTATCAAAATGAAGGCACACAGAACTGGACTCAGTGTTTTTTGTGGGCATGTGAGACTTTTTTTTACTATTCATTGCTTCAGCCAGTAGTTAAGTGTTGAGCTAATTTCTTAATATCCAGTGGCTATAGCTGAAAAGGGAGCTAATGGTAATTAAGCAGAATAACAGCGTATATAGATGGTTAGATCAAAACATGGGGCTAGATCTAGACATACCTTCCCTCTCATGGAAAATCTTTTGGGCATGGACCCCTTTGTATCCAGCCCACTGGGTTTCAACATACCTTCCCTTGAATGATTTCTGCCTCTGTAACTGTTACTAGCTGAACCAGAACCCACAGTTTGGAACTGGTTTACATTGGCCTGTTCAACGCTTACCGACCATTCCAACAACGGATGCCTTACATATGTGAACAACCATTGTAGAAGCATCGACAGGGATGAAATGTCCACAGAACATTTTGTGCCCCCTCAAAGATGATGCTGTTTGGTGGGATTTTGCATCACTGGATTTGTATTATTGCACTACAGAAACGATTGGCAATTGGATCCTCCCGTTTGGGCAAGGCAGTACCTTTGTAATTGACCCCTTATGTGCGATGGCTGTGCAATATCCAACAATGTGCAAAGGGAGCTACAGTCTGCTGTTTGAGCTTGTGTGGTGTAGTGACTAAGCCACTGCACTACAAATCGGCAAATCCTTCTTTTGCATCTAGAGTCTGCTGTGAAGTCCCTCGGTGGCTCGAGGGGAAGGTTCTTTTTCATAATCTCACCCATCCCATTTAAAGCATGCTTCTACCATTACAGGCTTACTGAAATGATTTCCACAAGAGATTGTAGATAGAGTGCTTTGTACATTTGTAACTGCTGTTTAGATGCAAAATATTATGTCTGAGTGATGCCCTGGTTTTTGTTCTGTTACTCGTCCCCAAAGCAGGCAACTCTTTAAAATAATCATATGGATTGCATTTCAGGAACTTAATTTTTTACATATTGCATACACACAGGGATAGATAAAAATCGAACCGCTCTTGCGATGGTTTACATTAACTAGATGCAAATGTCAGTGTTCTTCCTGTCTCCCCCAGTGATTCATGCCAAATTGTTTCTGTGTGCATACCCACCCATACATGCATATACACATTACTGTAATCTGAACTGGTCCCACAGAAGCAAGATTCAAAATAATTTGTGCTGTGGTTCTGAAACAAATTGCCTATGTTATAATTCCAAATATGATGTTAAGGGTCCATTTTTCACAGAGGCTAGATGAGTTAGGGAGCAAGTTTAAGCAGGCCTACTCAGAAGTAAGTTCCATGTTCTTGGGTGGAGATCACTTTGGGGAACGTGTCCTTACAATTGCAGCCTTGGTTGGGGGGGGGTGCAGAAAAGAGTCTTCAGGCACCTTGACAACGAACTGAGCTATGTTAGCTTTGGATTTCAGAGATCAGCATCTGCTTTGTGAGATTTAATTGAATTTAGAAATGCATCTCACTTTTCTCTCTAAAGGGGACCTGTTATAACAACATTCTCTCCCTCTTCCCTTTTATCCTCACAACAACCACCTTGTGAAGTTTATTAGACTGAGACTAATGCCATAGCAGAGTAGGGTCGCCAGAACCCTCAGGCCCTGCCCCTCAGTCACCAATCAGCTGGCCAGCGGGGAGAGGGAATTATCAGTAGAAAGAAGAAGACTTAGGCCACATTGCTGGCGTCACACAGGAAGTGACATCATCAGGCCAGAGAATTCTGAGCAAAACTCTGGTATTTGGGCAAAAAATTATATGGCAGAAGCTGGTTTTACCATAGAGTTTTTGCCCAAATACCAGTGTCACCCGGAAGTCACTTGCCTGACAATGTCACTTCCTATGTGACTCCAGCAATGAGACTTAGGCCTTCTTCTTTTGACTGGTAAGTCCTCCCCATCCTCTACTGGCAGAGTGGGGATTCAAACCTGGGTCTCCCAGATCCTAGTCCTCTACTCTGATCACTACATCATGATGGCATACTTCATGCATCTGAGACAGGGGACTCTAGCCCACAGGCTCATGCCACAAAACATGTGCTACAGTGAAATCTTATGAAGAGTTAATTAGGCATAGGATGATGCTATTAGTCTTTGTGGGGCTATATAAACCTCTAATATGAACCTGTGAGCCAGTGTGGGATAGTGGTTAGAGTACTGGACCAGGATCTTGGAGGTCCAGGTTTAATTCTCCGATCTGCCATGAACGTGGCCTTGGACCACTCTCTCTCAGCCAAACAAACCTCACAGGGTTGTTGTGAGGATAAAGTAGAGGAAAGTGAATGATGTTTACTACCCTGAGCTCCTTGGAGGAAAGATGGGCTAAACAGTGTGTGTGTTTTTTTAAGCAAGGAACATTAATCACTGCCATTTAAAATGAATATTAAAGGTGTCTGGACCGGGCCAGGACCACAGCAGGAGACTTCTAAATCTAGATTTAATGTGAATGATGTGTAGCTCAAAGGGTCCTTGAGGTCAGTTGCTAAACCTGAACTGCTAAACCTGACCTGAGTATGGCAAAGAGAAGGTAATATGCTGTTGACCAGTCCAAGACAGACATATAGGCTCTTGGTAGTTTATATCAGCCTGTCCTATCCATAGGCTTCACTCTAGGAGAACCCCCCCCCCCCAGCCATCACCTCTGTTGCCTCAAAGGCCAGAGGGAGTGAAATGGAAAAGGCAAGCTGTCCTCACTTGAAATGGATCAGGCAAACATGTGACCTCACTTCCAGCAAAAGATAGAAGTGATGTCATGCAATCAGCAGTGGTACTTTAGGATTTACCCCAAAACTTTATAACCATTGATTTTGAGTTCACCACATTCACCACAATTTGGTTCACCAAATTCACTAAAACCATAGCGTTTTGGTGAATTTTCGAGTGCCTTTCCCAGCATCATAGCTTCACATCTGTCATGTACCGGCATGAATCCAGCGCATCTACCACTGTCCCCAAATCCTCGCAGGGGAGCCAGGTGAAGGGCTGACATTCCTAGCTCAGCATCCTAATTTGGAAGAGGACTGTAACTTTCGTGCAGCCTCTATGTCTTTAAGAGCCAGACAGTAAATTTCATTTTGGTATCTATCTACCCGTCTAGCTTGAATGATATAGTCACTGAGGGGTGTTTTCTGTGTTCACATGACACATTTGTTGGCATGTTGCTTTGGTAGCTTGCTACCAAATGCCTGTGGGTTGGGTTTTTTTTTTTAATATTTGCTCTATGCTCAGGGTGGGGGTGGGGGGGTGGCTTTTAGTATCTGCCAGCCAGGAGGTTCTGATTTAACATCATCTGAAAGAATGGTGACTATCTAATAATCTATGTGTCTGTGGTTGTAATTCAAATGCTGTCATCTATAACTTCCTTTAGAATGTTAGCAGTGACTGATGGGATATGAAACCTTTAGAGCTCTGAGATAAGGGAGGGGTTGAAAACATGCTGTCGTGGAAAGTTTTTTAAAAAAAAAATCACACAAGTATTCACACAATACACTGTATCACCAACCAGGCATGCAGTGAGTGTGTTATCTAGACTAGACTTTATTTATTTTTTCAATTTGATTTGGTATTTACTACAAATAATAATTATGGACCTCCAGATGGCACCTGGAGATGTCCTGCTATTACAGTTGATCTCCAGATGACCAAAATCAGTTCCCCTGGGGAAAATGGCTGCTTTGAAGAGTGAACTTTATGAAATTGTACCCTGATGAGGTCCTTTCCCTCCCCACACCCTGTCCATCCCAGGATCCACCCACCAGGATCCACCCACAAAATCTGCAGGTATTTCCCGATGCAGAGCTGGCAACCCTGCCCACTATTTCTACTCCTCTTTTTCACAAGCTTTCTGGGCACAATTTCTGTGGCTGTTTGCTTGCCATAATAACGCGACAGTTTCCATCACTCTTTTTGTCCCGTCTCACTGAGATATTGTAGGGTTACTTACTCTAAAATGGGTGGGGAAAGACCCAGAAATTTTCAGGAAGATGTAGTGAAAGGTGGGGGAATGCCTTTTTCTGAAATTTGGGCAATTTTTGCCCAGTTTTTCTATAGAAACGAGTTGAAAATATATGAAGTTGTTCACATCTCCTCTACTGAAGTACTTTGTACATTTTGCAAGTACTTTGACGCTGCCACCTTGGGAACTTAATGTCTCGTATATACCTGCATGCCTGGAAACACCATTTATAATGGGTCTCACTGCCATTAAGCACAGCAGAAGATAACTTTGCAGAGATGATGAAACGACCGACTGCAAGATCAAGGCATTTCTGATTCAAAACCGACAGTCGCTTCTTTCCCACTGATACTCCAGCCTGAATCAGAATTATTCTAGTTAATTTAATCAGAAATATTTTAGTTAATACCATGACCAGCCCTGTAGAATTTCTAGTTAATTGAATCTCTGCGCCAAGGTAAAGTCAAAATCTGATTCGGTCTTTTTGGAAAACGGCATGGAACAATAATATTACCGCAATATCGTCTCTACTTTTCATGCCCTAATGGACTCTGGGAATTGCATTAAACATGCTGTCTGCGTACTCTTGCATGTGAGGAATTGCACTGATTTAAGTTTAATTTTCCAATCAAATTGGACAAGAAATTGAGCTGGGCTGGAATAATCAACACCATCGCACCAAAAATGCCAGGGCTGACACGGACAGAAAAGAGACAGATGCCCATTTTCATGACCTTGGCACTTTGGAAAAATAAAAACCCTGTTTTGCTGGAGGTTGAAAAGGGCATTCTCTGTTGTTACTATGGAAGCCAGTTAACTATCAGATTTATTGAGACAGAAAGGCTTTTTAAATAAGCATTATTCATCAGGTTTGATGGCTGTTTTTGAAATGGTTTGATTTTGCTTTTATGGTCTCTTGATCTCAAATGGCTTTAATTTTGAGACACACCCTGGATTCCATTTGTTTGGAAGAAAAGCTGGCCCTTACATGTAACCCATGTGTCACAGCCATTTGCAGTGGTTGGGTCCCAATCCAGAAGTGTGCCTATGTGTAGTCAAACAAACAAAAACTTCTGCTTTAGGAAACAGAAGCCAGTGATGAAGCCAGGCCACAAAACCTGCAGGGGCTAGAATCAGAAGCTGCAGCAAATGAAATGCTGGAACAGAACACCATCAAGGGTTGCTAGTCATGGTAACTAAAAAGAACATCACTGTTTGAGGCAGTAAACTTCTGGATCCCAGTGCTAGGAGGCAAAATCAAGGGGAGGCCTTCAATTCTGTGATCTGTTTGTTGACCCGCAGGATGCTAGACTAGGTGGACCACTAGTCTGATCTAGCAGGGCTCTTCTTATGGAGCTGCAGGAAGCTTAGAGAGAGGACTCTAATTATTGTCATTTTCCCAAAACCTCCTTGTTGTTGTCAGAAGGGGGAAAGAGAAGATGAGGGAGCTAGAGTTGCCAGCCCTTTCTCAGCCCAAGAAAGGATATTTCACTCCTGCTGTTAACTGTTAGCAGTGGGATGGGTATTTACCTCAAGGTCATTGTGGAGAAGGACCTGTTATACTCTGTATTCTTGGTGCTTGGGGGGGGGGGGGAGTGGGAGAGCTTCTAGTGTCCTGGTCCCACTGGTGGTCCTCCTGGTGGCACCTGGTATTTTTGGCTTGGACTCGATGGGCCATTGGCCTGATCCAGCATTGGCTTCTCTTATGTTCTTATGGCTGCCAGTTCTGGATTGGGAAATTCCTGGGGATTTGGGGGCGGAACCTGGAGATGGTGGACTTGTGGAAGGGAGGGACCTCAGCAGGGTATAATACCTTGGAGTCCACCCTCCAAAGCAGCCATTTTCTCTGATGTCTGGAGCTCAGCTGTAATTCTGGGAGATCTCCAGGCCTGACCTGAGGGGTGGCAAACCTAACACCAGTAGCTGCAGCAGGGGTCTTAGGAGAGAGGACCAGAACTGAGCACTTGAGGAATGGAACACTTTGGTGCCACCTTCTAATCCCCCAGTCCTCCATTTCAAGGCATCAACCACAGAAGGATGCCATCTTTGCATCAGAGGAACAAATTTTCAGACCTTTCCATAAGAACCAAGTTTGGCTACTCTGGGTGACTGACAAGAGTTTTGGTGAACGCTCACTCTGTATTGCGATGAATTTGAATGGCAAGCCACTTTGGGAGCCATTCCAGATGATTCAGAGACCTATTTGGCATGTCTGTGTATCCTGTTTAGCATGTCTGAGGTACTTTAGCATATTTTGTCTTGGAATCTATACAACAACCCTGTTGGGCAGGTTTGTGGTGTTAATACTGACTGGTAGATGAGCATGGGATACAACTGAGAGAGGGTCTAACAACTGAGAGAGTGTGTGATTTATGGTTGCCAGCTCTGGGTTTGGAAATACCTGGATATTTAAGGAATGGACCCTGGGAAAAGTGTGGTTTGAGGAGGGGAAGGACCTCAGCAGGGTACAGTGCCATGGAGTCCACCCTCCAAAGCAGCCATTCACTTCAGGTGAATTGATCACAGTTGTCTAGGGATCAGTTGTAACAGTGGTCACTCTCTAGGCCCCTCCTGGAGGTTGGCAACCCTGTTATGTTTCCAGTTTAGGCTTTTCTGATTTAATGTCACTCTCTTATCCATTAGGCTGTGTAAATCCAAAGGTTTGTTCCTTCCCCCATCAAACGCCAGTGTCTATCTCACCACCCAAATCAGCTCCACTGAATTAAATTACTTATTTTTTCCCAGCCTTTACTTTCTAGCTTTTTTCCCATCTATTTCTTCTTTCAAAAACCTCAGGGGAGCAGCCATGGTTTCCCATGCCTCCATTTAAGCTTCACAGCAATCCAGTGAGGAGGGTTGCCAGCACTGGGTTGGGAAGTACCTGGAGATTTGGGAGGGTGGATGGAGCCTGAGGAAGGTGGGATTTGGGGAGGGGAGGGGAGGGAGTTCAGTGGGGTAAAATGCCACAGAGTCCACCTCCCAAAGCAACTGTTCTCCCCCCCCCCCCCCCCCGGAGCTGATCTCTGTCACCTGGAGATCATTCGCAATGCCAGGAGATCTCTAGCCACCACCTGGAGGTTGGCAACCCCCCCTGTGAGGTTGGTTAGGCTAAAGGAAGGTGCATGAATGGCACAAAGTCCCTCAACAAGCTTCACACGTTTGAACTGAAGCCTTCCCCAGTCTTAGTGCAAAACTTCAGTTGCTTCATTATTCTAGTGAGAAAAAGTGTGCATGCACACGAAAGCTCATACCTTGAATGGACCTTTGTTGGTCTTAAGGTGCCATTGGACTCTAAATTTGTTTTTCTAGTTCTTCCCTGCATTCCCCCATGTGATTGCCTTTAATGAGGGAAATGCCATCTAACGTGATGAATCGGAGGAGCCATTGGTCTGATTTCAAACAGCCCTGACATATTAAACTGGTAATGTTCAGGTGATTTAGGAGATTTAAGCTTGGAGGTAGTGAGGTAGGTGGAATCCAGGAACCTCAATCAAGGTACAGCAAGGTTCCAGCTTGGTATAAGGTCGCTTTTGTGTGCAATCAGCCCTCTGTCAGAATGCGGGAAATGGTTGCTTCTTCCTTTCTGCCATTTCCCTTCGTATTTTCTGGGCTGGTTTGTTTGTTTCCACTGATCTTGGCACATTTATGCCTGTCAAACTCATGCAGGCACACATACAAAAATTAGTGGAGTTTCTTTATGCAGGACACCTGGGGCCTTCTATCTAGATATTTCAGCAGGGAACAGAAATTGAAGTTGCAGGAGCCCTGCTACTAGTCACAGGATATAAATGTTGCAACAGGCAGTGAAAAATGCCTTTGGAAATGAAAACAAAGTCAGACCGTATACAGCATAAATGAAACCATTAGGTTCTTCCCACCTGCATACATTTATCTCTAAATGGATACCACCAGGCCAGGTTTGTGAGATTATGATGCCATTAGCAAAATGAAAGAGCGTTTGTGTGTGTGTGTGTGTATGTTTTGAGTGAACCACCACTGGGATGACATTAAAACAATTGGTTTTGTATCTGGGTAGGATCCCAACCAGCTTTCCTGCTGGTGAAAAATAAAGGAAGGGTCCCCTTTGACCACCAAAATGGGTTACACTGAGGATCAGTTTTAGTTTACCAGATTGCCTGCCACAGGTGATCTCCCAGCACCAGCTTCTGCCCCCACCACTGCTCTTTCTGCCAGCAGGAACAAAAAAAAAAAAAGAGTTTTACCTGGAAGTGACATCATGGCTGTCTAGGAATTCCCCAGACCTCTATGGTTTTACCATAGAGTAATTGGGGAATCCCTAGAGCATCAAGACATCTCTTCTAGATACAATCGGCTGTAACATAGCAACTTTATGTGACATTGCTCTTCCCACTCTCCCCCTCTTTGGTTCTGCTGGAGCAAAGGGGCCTGCTAGTAACCCTACACAGTCCCCAACATACATGGCGTTTGTCCATACTTGACCAATCAATGACAAGTATGAACAAGTATGGACAAAAGCCTTGTGGGTTGGGGACTGTAGCAAGGAAGGGGATGGGATGACGTAGAAAATGTTGGCTGGCTCCAACCCTGTGTCATCAGGACTGATGCATTATGTCTGTTTGTGTGTGTGTGTGTTGGGGGGTTATGGGGAGGCATTTTGCCATAGACAAGAGGTCCCGGGCTTCTGTGCAAGCCCATTACCATGATATAATCTATTTCTGTTCAGTAATGGAAAAGGCATTTTTCTTTCCCGACTCATCAGATTGGGTGAAAGGGATAAGGTTGTGCTTGTGTGCTCTGGGAGAGACATGTTAGAAGATGGTTCTATGCCCAGAGGAATAATGTTTGGGCCCTGTGTGTAGGGAGGAAGTAAATTTGGAATGATTGCATGGGGAGATTATAGTTTTGGAATAGCAGGGGAGGAACAAAGTTAGGCAGAGCACGAGAAGAAACTGATTAAGATATAATCAGGTATGATTCAGCTGTAAGGCCAAGCCTTCGTTTGGTGCTATGTGAACAAACCCTGTGTTCAAGTGCTCCCGCCCCTTACAATGAGGATCCATTAACGTCAGCACACAAACCATAGCTAGTCATTACATACATAACAAGAAAACTGTGTCTTGTGGTTACCCAGAAAACCAGGGTTGAAAATGATGGTATGTTTGCAGTCCACAACCCTTTTTGCCTGGAGGGGGAGCATGAGTCATAGTTTGCTGATTCAGGCATAACTAAAATGATGGTTTGCACTAAACTGGAAGCCATTCATTAACTCTGAGTGCATGACAGGATTGCCACCCTCCAAGTGGGGACTGGATAGGAATGCCAACCTCCAGGTGGGACCTGGGGATCCCCCGGAATTACAGTTTATTTCCAGATCAGTCCCCCTGGAGAAAATAGATGCTTTAGATGGTGAACTGTCTGGCATTGTACCCTACTGAGGTCCCTGTCCTCCCCAGGCTCTTCCCCAGATCTCCAGGAGTTTCCCAACCTGGATCTAGCAACCCTAGTCCCATCCCACACTGGTGGCCAGGGGTGACCTGGCAACCCTTAGGGGTGAAGATCTCCTGGAATTACCACTGATCTCCACCCAAGAACAGAAGAGCCCTGCTGGATCAGACCAATAGTCCAGCATCCTGTCTCACACAGTGGCCAATCGCTTCCTCTGGAAAGCCAACAACAGGGCATAAACGCCAAGGCCTTCCCCTAATGTTGCTTCCTGGCTCTAGGATTCAGAGACTTGGTACCTCTGAATGCGGAAGTTCCCCTCAGTCACCATGGCTAGTAGCCATCGATAGACTTATCCTCCAAGAATCTATCTAATCCCTTTTTAAATCTGTTTGTTCCTGTGGCCATCACTACATCCTCTGGCAGTGAATCCCACATTTTAATCATTATCTGCGTAAAGTAGTATTTCCTTTTGTCGGTCCAGAACCTACTGCCCATCAGCTTCATTGGATGTCCTCGAGTTCTAATAGTTTGAGAGAGGAAGAAAAAATTATTTTTGTCATGTATAATTTTATAAATGTATGTCCCCCATTAGTCATCTCTTTTTACATGTCAGAGATCAGTTCCCCTGGGGAAAATGGCTGATTTGGAGGGAAGACTGTATGTGAGGTACCTCCCTTCCCCTAGCCCCACCCCGTCCAGGCTCTACCTTCCAGATCTCCAGGTATTTCCCGAGCAGGAGCTGGCAACCCTAGTGCATGATGGGAAGAGAGAGTGACTGTATAATCACTAAACTTGTTTATAAGGTGCCCTTCCATGGGTTGACATTACGTCATAATTCTTTATTTACTTCATTTATAACCTGCTTATCTCCTCAGTGGGGAACTAATCAATGCTCCATCTCAGCTGTGGGGTCTTGTGAGTAAAATTCTACTTTGTGAGCAATTGGCATTAAAGTTGTGAGCACGTGATTTGCATAAATTAGTTTGCTGTGGAGCCATCCTTCCTGAGTTAAGACAAAAATCTGTGAGATGGAGGCTAAAAAACTGTGAGCTAGCTCACACTAACTCAGCTTAGAGGGAACACTGGCCCCAGGGTGGTTTACATTGTTCATGTCTCCTCCATTTTATTCTTGCCCCAACCATGTGAGGTAGGTTAGACTGAGAGTGGCTGACTGGCCCAAGGACACCCAGCAACCTTCCATGGTAGAGTGGGGATTCAAACCTGGGTCTCCTAGATCCTAGTCTGACAGTGTAACCAATACCTACACAGACACACAGACACAGATACACACACACACACACACTCAGCATTATATAATGTTAGTGGCAAGATATGTTCTCTTAAGATTTTGTCTCAATATTTTTCACAGACTGGGGAGAGAATCAGTATTCTTTCTTACCTCATTCCCCTCCCCCCTGTTAAATCCATTTCATTTTAAATCATCTTTAGTGCCAAAAATTCTGTTTTGCCCTTTCAGTTTCTTACGCATTTCCAATGAACCCAATGAATCATTGCCAATGAATTCCACTGGCCCATGAGACCATTCCTGAAGCTTTGCCATCACTCAGCCCACCAAAAACCATAAGCCATGCCCTATGATTAAAAAATAAAAAATAATCCATTTGCCTTGCTATACACATTATTAACAATCATTTTCTACAGCCTTTCTCATGAGCACACAGTCCAGCACACTGTTATTAGTAGTAGCCAGTCAAATGGCACAGGGAAAACCACATGTGGGGTGCACTGACAACGGTCCTTACTTTCTGACTGCTCCCCGGCACCAGACAGTGAATCATTCTTGAAAGTCAACTAGAATTAACTTCTAGAGAAATGCGCTTAGGATTGCAACTTGAATCACGGATGGTCAGAAGTAGGACAGTTTGCAGTCCCATCCAACGTGCGTGTGCTCCAAAGTAAGTGTAATAGGCTTGTGCCAGAATGAAGCCTTAATTAGTGTGGTGGGAAGCAGATGTGCCAGAAACACTGCAGGTTGCAAAGCTGCCCATCACATGGCATTTCCAGCTAATTAACTTGTACACACACCTTGCTATAATATCTATTGTATTTTCCTTTTGATGAGTGAAGTTCACTTAAGCAGAAAGAGGGAAGCGTTGGGGCATTCAGAAGACTCAGGTTGAAGATCAAGGTGCGGAGGTGTTGGTGGTTAACCTCAAGTGTGACTGATACGCAGCATCGGGGGCTATTACCAGAGGAGGAGGAATTGATTAGCAATAACACACTTCATTAACACTCCACTTTCTCAGTCATTGTAATTGTGACTCTTCTTCTTTATTAAAAAAAGAGAAGGAAAAAAAAAACAAGTGGGAAAGATTTTGTTTCAACCCAATCAATCTAATGTGTTTAAATTTACATAATTTCTTCTTCATTGTATTATAAAACAGCAGGATCAATTTTTTTTTTAAAAAATGCATTGTCTGCATAGTCTAAAGTGCTAAGAGCACAAGGTTTATTTTTGACTTTAGGAATGTGGTTGCATAACGGGATGATAAAATCTTCTCATTTTCTTCCCTGGATGATATTGATAGAAAATATTCAGATGGATCCAATGATGCCCTATCACTAAGTGGAATGGGAGGGAAGGCACCATGGTACAGCCTGATATCGTCAAATCTCGAAAGCTAAGTGGGATCAGTACCTGGAAGAGAGACCACCAAGGAAGACTCTGCAGAGGACAGCAATGGCAAACCACCTCTGCTTCTCATTTGCCTAGAAAGCCTCTTGCTGGGGTAGGATTGTGAACTCCCACTTGGAAAATACTCCGAAATTTTAGCTGTAGAGCCTAGGAAGGGTGAGATTTGGGGGCATGATGCCATAGAGTCCTGCTTCCAAAGCAGCCATTTTCTCCAGGGGAACTTGTCTCTGTTGTCTGCAGATCAGTTATAATCCCAGGAGATCTTCAGCACCCACCTGGAGGTTGGCAACCCTGTTGTGGGGTTTCCATAAGTCGACAAACTTGGTGGCACTTACATACGCAAATGAAATAGGCTTCCTTCAATAGAAGGCATCTTCCTCATTTGACAGGTGACTCTTTCCTTCAGAGGAAGACTCCTTGCTTAGCAAAAGGCAGTCATTAGATCCACCCCATCAACTGCAAACCTTGTGATTCAGCCACATTGGACAGTGTGGTTTCGGGCTTAGAGAAGTGGACTAGGGCCTGGAAAACCTGGGTTAATGACCCCAATAAAGTTGTAACTACACATTACATTTTGCCCCAGTCCTCCCCAGGTCTGCATGATCAAACAAGTATTGCAAGTTCTCTGCTGGGAAATACATCCCAGGAGCCTATAAGGCCTGATTTGGGTTGGTACCATGATTGGGAGAGGGAGTTAATATCCCCCCCCCCCCATACCTGGGTGGTGCTGGATGCTTTGTGTGCATTGCTGGGTTACACTTAGATTTTCCAAACAGAGCAAGTTATTTCTCTCAGGCAGGAAACATCATTTTGAAATGTTGTCTTAGATAAAATTCAAAAGCAGGAACTTTGCCTGCTACTGGACGTGTTGCCTCATCAGCTCAGAATCCCAGCACAACATTAATTGTTAATGGAAGTTGGGTTGAGAACTCCAGAATACAGCTCAACAAACAATCTTGTGTGGATACTTTGTGTATATCCCAAGGAGGTGTAAGGTCTCCTTGAAGGATGCTGCTAGCTTTTTATAAAATTCCATTGGCTTGCCTTGAAATTTCTTAGTAGTTTAGCTTTAATGAGAATGTTCAAATTTACCTCAGAATTCCACTTTCGGCGGCCCTCTGTAAGAACTCTAAAAGGAGCCACTGGTTGTGAATTCTGTCTCACAGGCAGGCAGTCATAGAGTTCATTCACCTGGAAGTGAAGTTAATGGGCTGAATTGGAGGCAGGCGAATAGGGTTGCCAGGTCCCCTTGTTGCACCAGCAGCAGGATTTGGGGGTGTTCCAGGATGTCCCCAACATGATTGTGTCACCCAGAAGTGACATCATCACATCAGGGATGTTGTGTGGTGACGCTCTGGTTTGAGGGCAAAACTCTATGGTAGAACCAGCTTCAAACCATAATTTTGTCCTCAAACCAGAGCATTGCCGCATGACATCCCCAACATGATGACATCACTTCTGGGTGATATCATCATGCTGGGGATGTCACACAGTGACATCACTGTTTGGGGGTGGGGTTTCTCCGGTGGCCAGCAGCAGAAAGAAGCCCTGAAAACTGGGGGAATCCCCACTGGGACCTGGGAACTGACAACTTTACAGGCTAATGATTCCCAAATAGGGCTTGCAGCACTGCCTCAGCAGATTGGGGGGGGCAGTGCCTGGGGAGGGTGGAGTTCAAGGATATGTGTTGTCACCCCAGGGCTGCCTCCCCTAGTTTCTATGACCTATACCATAAAGAGTGGGAGAGATTCCTAGAGTCACATAGAATCCTATGTCGAGGCTGGGTTTTTTCCTCCTGGTCCTTAGTTCCTCAGGGAAATTGGAGCTGCAGAAAGGTAATTCCCTGCCCAGGGTGGGTAAATGTGATGCCTATTATTTTCTCCCTGACTAACCTACCTCACAGGGTCCTTGTGAGGATAAAATGGAGAAGGGAAACCATATTTTCTGCTCTGAGCTTTTTTGGAGAAGTGGTGGGATAAAAATGTGCTCGATCTCACGCAATGAGATCCACATGCACACCTACCGTTTCACACATACAACAAGAATGCCAGGGCTTCCACTGTGTCAGGAGACCTCCCAGCCATCCTATCTGTTGTTTGCTGGCATATCAAAGGCCAATGGGGGAAAACCATATCACTAATGGCCAAAACAGAGGTGACAGCGTCTGCCACAATGATCCTGCTGCCCCTTCACATAATGTTGTAGCCCCACCTTAGAACATAGGTAAGGATTATAAATGGGCAACCATGTGAAGTGTGCATTGGTCAGGCGAGAGGGAAACTTTTCTGCTTCTATCCTGATTTATCATATCAGGTGGCTTCTCCCTTTTTCATTTGTATAAGTGTATGAATAAAACAAGAAGGTCCCAGATATAAATTCTCCTTGTTCAACTATCCCTATTAGGGTCAAACTCTGTATGCTTTGTAACATAAGAAGTGCTTAAGGAGACTCTTGGTGGATGTCCACTACCATATAGTAAAAAAGGAAAGAAATCTTTATAATGCCTGCCCAGGACTAAAGCGTTACATGTGCAGATCAGCCTAATCCACCCCTGAGCCTTCTGCCCTGTCCTCTGCAGATAATCACAAATCCAGGGAGAGGCCAAACTGTGTCTTCCAGAGCTGTGAATTAGCAAATGCGTACTTAGGAACATGTCACTGTCACTGGCTTTCCTCCCTCTGCTTCTCAAAGAAAGATGGATAAGAAAGAATCCTCACTATGCCTTCGGAAGGGTTACTCAGAGAGCCATAGATCCTGACAAGAGCCCAGGCTGATAAAATCCAATAAATATTGGATTTGGATCCTGTGAACCAAACATGCAGCAGAGTTAACAGAAGCCATCTCTCTTTTCCTACTAGAGCCCCTGAGATTCTACTCTTGAGGGTCAGGGAACCCTCTAGAATGTCATGGGGAACTACAGCTGGAGAAGCAAAATGGCAACAGTCATCTCCTACCCCACTAGGAATGGCAGGCACAGACCAGCAAGCCAATGTGGGGTAGTGATTAAGAGCGGCAGACTCTAATCTGGAGAACTGGGTTTAATTCCCCACTCCTCCATATGAAGCCAGCCAGGTGACCTTGTGTCAGTCTCCTTAAGGTAGAGAAAAGAAGGGTATAAAAACCTACTTCAACCAGTGGGAAGCATGAGGAGACAGGGAAACGGGAGGTAGTTGTCAGTGATAACATGACATCTCTTCTTGGAAAACCTGTAACTGACCACACACTTCTCTAGGAAACACCAGTAAAACAATAGTGCCTCCAGCAATTCCTAGAAAGGTGTGATGTCACTTCCAGGTTTTCCTGTGGTTGACAACTGCCTTCCATGTCCCCCCCCCCCCCACAAAGGTTTCCCTCTTGTTGTGGGACCATAATATTTTTGGCAATTCCTAAAGAGGACTGACATCATGTCAGGGTTTTCCCCAGAAATGGCATCCCACTGCCTGCCTGCTGGCTGTTAAAATAATAAAAAAAATCTCCCATCATCACTCTGAGGCTGTGGTCACATGGTCATTTTGATCGGGTTTCACGGCTGTTCTCTCTTGCATTTAAAATTGCTGATCAGTCGGGCCGATCCACCTCCCGTGCCGAAGCAGGCTCACTCGCGCAATCCTCTGGGTCCCCTAGTGCATTTTCAGACACCAGGAAAATCCAGTACTTTCCGGGTAATTGCACTTCATATCTGCAATTTTGCCTATCTGGACAGCCATCTCCTGCAATGATTACTATTAGGGCTGCCTGACCATTTTTCAGGGTGATGAGGGGTTTTTTTTCTTCAAGCTAGAGCTTTTGAACACATGAGCAATTCAACATTCAAGCACATGGAGGGGACGGGTAGAAGAGCAAAGTCCTCTGCAAAGGCGCTCCGGGAGACAACGGCAGCTGCTGCTGGCTTTGGAAGGGAGGAAATGGGGAAGAGGAGGCGGGGCGACACATGGAGCGCAAGGAGGCAGCAGCGATTTGTGTGCCATTGGGTTCGACAGCAGCTGTGCTGTGGGGAGGGCTTCTGTGAAGTGGACCCTGCTGGGATTTCAGTGCTACTGGTCTTCATCTGGGTTTCCCCCTGCCAGCAGATATTCAGGAAGTACCAGGTAGGCTAGCAGGCAAGGCGACCATGGTGGCTGCTGCTGCTGGCTTCAGAAGGGAGGGAAAGGGGAAAAGGAGGTGGGGGTGGCACAGGGAGCGTGAGGAGTTGGCAGTCGGTTGTGTGAAAGAGCAAAAAGGCTGAGTCCTCAAGCTGTCTCCTGGGCCACCTGGGTGGGCTGGCAGGTGAGCAGGCAGCAGAGAGAGGGGCCGGCTGCATCTAGATGCTGCCCAAAGCCTCCTTGTGTGATCATCCCAACCCGGAAAAAAAAATCCCAACTCAATTTATAGTGGGAACAAATTGCATCTACCTTGCCTTGTGATCACAGCCTGAGTGATGGTAGGAAATGAGCACTTGGGGGGTTGGGAAGCCTACCCCCCAACTTGTACAAACAGAGCAAGAGTTTGTGTGATAGGGGCTCTAATGGGTAGAGGGCAAAAATCTCCTGTTTAATCCTCAAAACAACACTGAGTTCTCGAGGTTGAGAGAGACTGGTGCTGACAGTCTTGAAGTGAGCTTCATCCCTGAGCACGGATTCGACTTCTGGGCCTACTGAAAGAAATCCAAGAAACCTGCCACACCACACTGCCCCTCGCTAGATGGCTCCAAATGGGGAGCTGGTTTTCCCACGCTGCAGTGGTTTCACAATATGGCACTCACAAGCTTCGTACATCTTGTTCAGTCTTATTTTTTGTGTGTGGGTTTTTTTTTTTTGAAATAATTGAAATCCCTTCTGGGCATCTTGCTGTCATGAATGCACAGCATGCTCAGAAGTGGGCATTTACCATTCTTGACAGTGTAATGGAGGATGAAGGGAATAGTTGGGGAGTGTAGTCAGTTCTTCACATATCATTTAGGGGATAAGACTAAGATCTGTTTTGTTGTGGATGTTCCATTTTAGAGTGCGTGCCTCTCCAGTTTAGAATGAGGGTAGTTGAAAAGTTTGGTATTCATCAGAATGCAAGATGTGTGGCATTGTCGTCATTGTCATCATCATCATCATTACTGTTGTTGTTGTTGTTCCCAAAAGTGCTCTATTATTCTCTGGACAGTTGGAAGTCACCATTTACAAAGGTATTTTCCTCATGTGAAGAACGTGCTGGAGTATGACAGAATCTTTTGCAATTTTTTTTATATATATACATACACACACACAAGTTGACAAGGGAAAAGGCAGGGTGGGGTGTAGGGCTGCCAAGTCTCGAAAACTCACCGGTGGGGGGGAGTCCTCCTCCCGCTGGGAGTTTCTTCTGAACTCTATGGTATCATAGAGTTTTGGGGCGATTGCCAGAGCGTTGCCCTGGCAACGCCCCCAACGTGCTGCATCACTTCCGGTGACGTCATTACATCATCCTTGCTGGACGACGTCGGGGGTGGGGTTCCCCCCGCTGGCCAAATGCTGGCCGGCGGATCGGGAACCCCTTTAGCGGGGGATCCCCTGCCCCCCAGGCTGACTTGGCAGCCCTAGTGGGGTGGTGGCTAGAGAGCTGGATTTTGACCAGATGTTGATCAGAGAGGTGGGAGGGACTGTGGCTCAGTGGTAGAGTATCTGCTTGGCATGTAGAAGTTCCCAGTATCTCCAGTTGCATGGATCAGGTGATAGCTGATGTGAAAGACCCTGCCTGAGATCCTGGAGAGCCATGACCAGTCTGTGTAGACGATACTGGCTGTGATGGACCAGTGTTCTGTTTCAGTCTCAGGCAGCTTCATGAGCTCCTGAATTTGTATGTAGGTTCAAGTCCCTAATCTCTGCTTAGCTATGAAGCTTGTTGGCTAATTTATCTCTGGGTCATTATACCCTACCTCACAGGGTTGTTCTGAAGGTGAAATGGAGAATCAGGGAACAATGTACTCCACCCTGAGCTTTAGGGTATAATAGATGTAATTGATAAGTAGCACTAACTCTGAAACTTGGGCTGTGTCAAATCCATGTGTTGTGAGGTGGTAGTGAAACTCTTGAAAACACTTGTTGGGGAGGCTTTTATGTCACTGAGTGGCAAGGCAAGGCAGAGGAGTCTCTGCTTGTTATTGGCAGATCTGTTCAGATACTAGTGAGGGATGTGAAGAATCCTAAGGGAAAAAGAGGGCAAAGGTTTTAACAAAGGAAAAGGCAAGCCCAAGGAAAGGGCAGTCAACTGGAGAAAAGAAACAAGAGAATGAGTATCCCAAAGAATCCCAAAGAAATATGAGAACCCCCCCTTAAAGTGGCATTGGTGAAGAAAATTATATATTGATTGAAAGATTGATCTTTATGGGTTTTATGGTCTTATTTTGTTAATTTTACGTAGATGGAGCTAATTTTAATTGATGTACAATGTTGTTAGCCGCCTTGAGCTGGCTTTGCTGGCTAGGCAAGATACAAGCCTAAATAAATAAATAAATAAATAAATAAATAAATAAATAAATAAATAAATAAATAAATAAATAAAATCAGCCCAATTTATTCCTTAAGAAAATAAGAAGAGCCCTGCTGGATCAGACCAGTGGTCTATCTAGTCCAGCATCCTGTCTCACATAGTGGCCAATGAGTTCCTTTGGAGGGTCAACAACAGGGCATAGACTCTGAGGCCTGTCCCTGATGTTGCTCTGGGAATCAGAGCATAAGTGCCTCTGGATGTGAAGGTTCAGTCGCTATGAGTTCACTGAGTTCATTTTAATCCAGGCATCATTCTTTCTTCCTCTTTGGCCTCCGGTTTAAGTTTAGTTAAAATTTCTATGGCAAAGTAGTGTAGCACATCTTGAGGAAGCGGAATGACTAGATTGCTGTAATGTGGGAGATCTCAAAACTGGTTTGCAGAGAAGGTAGGTGTTTAAAATATTTTCAATGTGCCAGCATCAAACCAGTTTCTAAATTCTACCATACACCGTGCTCCTCATTAGAGAAGCATGGGGACTAAAGGGGTGGGGCCATGTTTGAAAAGGAGTATCTCTGAAAACGGTAGACTTACTGTTGTTATTGATAAACATCACTGAAGGATGTTAGAAAAATTCATTTCCCACAGGCTGTTTATTTGGTAGTATTATAGCTGTGCTTCATAACGCTGTGCAATCAGCTTGTACCTCTTGTGCTTTCTCTCTGGACTGTACTTGGAGCCACATATACAAAGCGACATCACTGTTATGGGGAGAGCTGTGGCCTTCTGTAACTTCCACTCATCTAGTTAATCCCAGTGCATGACTCTGCTGCTGGACAGGAAACAGAGGACGGTAATATTGGCCTCAACAATATTTGCCAAATGCTGTGCATGGGGTTGTCAGTGTGAGGCTGGTGGCCAATAGTGACCAGGACCCCTAGTGAACATGACTGCTTTGGAGGGTGGACTCTATGGTATTATAACCAACTGATGTCCTTCCCCTCCCACAACCTCTCCCTCTCCAGGCTCCATCTGCAAATCTCCAAGGATTTACCAGCCCAGAGTTGGCAACCATATTCCTGAGAGTAAGCCCCACTGAATAGACCTGAGTAGGATTTTGTATAAACCTGCTTAGAAATGTTCTCTCGGATCCTGTTAGTGATGTCAGCCTCCAGGTGGGGCCTGGGGATCTTCCAGAATTGCAGCTCGTTTCCATGCTAGAGATCAGTTCCCCTAGAGAAAATGGAAGCTTTGGAGGGTAGACTCTATGGCTGAGGACAGACAGACTGGCAGTTTGGCCTGATATAAGTCCGCTTTGCAAGCAGATTAAGAGAGCCCGTTCAGACAGCTGCAGCTGCCTGACGTTGCTGTGCCGCACTCACCCGGTCCTGACGCGCTTTCATCGCGCTTTAAACAGGCACCTGGTGAAACCGGTGTCAAGCCGTCTGGGTGCGCATTCATCCTGCTTCCTGGCAGTGTGGATGCAAATAAGCTGCACTTCAAGTGGTGCCGGTAATGTGAACCCACTGATCCGGCAGCTGCGCCCATGAGCCTATGCGCCCATGCACCTATGTGCAGGTTGGCAAAATGGACCAAAGCCACATGCCACCACTATGGTCCCACATTAGTCTAGGCAGTGCGAATGGAAAGCCCTGCAACAACTCAGCCCAGGTCTTTTTGCCCCACTTCCCTTGTGCTTCATTTTGCCAGTCTGTCCTCGGCCTATGGTATTATACCCCACTGAGGTCCCGTCCCTCTCTAAGCTCCATCCCCAAATCTCCAAGAGTTTTCCAACCTAGTGCTGGCAACCTTACTATCCCCCGCCAGTGGCCAAGGGGGCGGGGGAACCTGGCAGCTCCAGATCCTGTCATAAAGCTCAGTTCTCAGAAACAACAGATGAGGTGGTGAAACATTTTTTTTTGGCTGTACCACTGTTTACATGCTTGATTGCTCCTCTGTACAACAAGAAATTGCCTGTGTGAATAATGGTGGATATTTGGCCGGCCGCCATATTGAATTTAGCCACTGGTCAGTCAGAAAGTTGCTCTAAATGACATTTGTTTTGAATTGTGGGGAAACAGACCAAGATGGCATGCCAACTTGACTGTGAACAGGCCCTGAAAGCAATATCAGGTTGGTTTTCAAACATCTATTTTGCGAACATCAAGTGAGTCAACCTTGTTTCATATATGAAGGAACAGTCTTTTGCAAGTCCTGACCTCTCAGGCTGAAGCAGTCTCGCAAAATATTTACTGTTCGGTTTGTGGGAACAAGGTCTAAGCAGGACATCCTATCAGCCTCTCCATACCAGCTCTGAATGCATAAATTACTGTTTTATTAGAAGTTCAGAATCTTTTTCTAGAAATGGAGGCAATACTTCCTCTTGGAACATCCCTTTCACCAGTGTTAGCTTGGCAACCTGCAGTGATCATGTGAAGATCCCCAATTCCCCAAATTAATAAAGTGCAGTCCTACTCTAACATATGTTATAGGTCCCTCACAGACTTCTCTTGGAAAAAAAAATCACATAGAGACTGGGAAACACATTATAATTTTGAATTACGCATACAATTCAGTGGGTAATGATAGAAACCAGGTTTTGTTCTCTCTTTTTTAAATGGCTGTTGACAGTTTCCTTTTAGGATTAGCGTTCACTTCCAAAAAGGAAATATGCAGGCTGGAATACCCCAAACAAGCTCCTAATGAAACCATCGATTCTTTCTTTATCCTGTTTCAATTCAGGAAACACACCGATCTCCAACATTTAATGGGTTTTTAGGGAGCTGTTGGTTTTAAATCAGAGGAGGATCAGAGTGCCTACTCTGGAGGAAAAAAAATGAAATGTCATGTAACTAAACAAGGTGCAGCAGCCCTTTTGTAAGACGATTCATATATGTTTCTCTAATGCAATTAGGTCTCATATAAATGGCAAAGGGAGAATGAGGCATGTTCTTTCCTCCCTGTTGAGCGGTACAGACCAAGGGGTTGTTTTGTGTTCTCAAAACAAGTGAGGGCGGCAGCAGCTGACAACAGCTTTGGCATTTGGGGCATTGTTGCCCCTCCCCCATGTATATATACTTTCTCTTTTCATGGCAGGGACTCGAGGCTCACAAGATAATTATCTCTCCGATTCACTATGCTTCAGTGAAGGCAGGTCAAGCGGCAATGTGAAATTTGCACCCAATCTGTTTGTGACAGTGGTTCATTTTTGAAAACAAGTTTGGGAGGGGGGAACAGAGAAAGAATCCTGCTCCATCCGTAATAATTCAGTTTGGTCAAAGCAATATTACAGCCCCGTTTGGTCACCATGGTTCATTTTCGTCAATGTGGCGAGGGCTGAAGCAGGGGGAAGCTGAGAAGAATGAAAGAAACATAGAATCACAGAAAGGAATAATAATAACAACAATGAAAGAAGATCTGAGCTGAATCCACCAATCATTTTTCATGAATATTTTAGCCAGTGCTGAAAAATGCATCCCCTTTGTCAGCACTTTTGCAACAATATTTATGCAAATTTCTTGATTTGTGTACTTTGCCCTTACTTGCCCTCACTCTCATTTGCTCTCACTTGCCCTCACTTGACATTATTGTATAGCTAAATCTTATTGGCTGTGCAGGATGGTGATAACTGCCCTGTTTGTGGAGTAATCCCAGATTGACTTGGTTTATTTATGCATCTAATCTAGGAGTGGGACAGGAGAGTACTTGTGGATGATATGAAAAGCATTGAAAAAAATACTGAATATTAATGCTAGGGAAGGGCATGAACCACAGCGTCCCCTTTAAATGATGTTCGAAGTAGCGCGAGCAACCAGAAGTGAATGTGTGCCCCACTTCCAAATGCTGTTTAAAGGGAAACTGTCAATTTCCCGACAGTTCTTGCCCACCCCTAATTAATGCCATCCAAATACATTGTGGGAAATTGCTACCTCATCAAAATGGCTAGAGTCTGCATTTTGAAACTGGAAAATATTTCCTGCACCTACATCAGTAACAAGCCATTAAAGCCTATCAGATGCTGCAAAGCAAGATCATCCACTTTTTAGTGTTCCACAGACCAGCACATCTAATCCAGAGCATAACATTTTATAGGCAGAAGACCAAACTGAAATAGGTTAACATCCCACACAGTGACCATCTTTTGTGGCAGTTCTTTTCCCTATACCATTAATGTGTCCAAACAGATAATGAAATATGGTCTTTTCTGTGGTGGCTCCTCTAATGTTGTTCTTACTCCCAGTTAATAAACCCATTAGGACACTATGGCTGCAGTCACACACACAAAATAATCCACTTTCACTCCACTTTCAATGCACTTTCCAACTGAATTTTGCCAGTTCACACAGTAAAATCCAGTTGGGAAGTGCACTGAAAGTGGATTGGAAGTGGATTATTTTGTGTGTGTGACCGCAGCCTTGGTTGCATAGATCTAGTCAAATTGTAACCCCTGGAATACATTGAAAGGGGGCAATTTCTAGGCATATATCTATTATATTTTTTTGCTTGCCCTTCCTCTTAGGGAAACATACCTGACTCTCGCTCCTTCCACTTTATCATCACAACAGTCCATTTGATATAGATTAGACTAAGGGGCTAACTGGTCCAAGATCATGACTAAGAGGGAATCTAAATTCAGGTTTCCCTAAACTGATGCTCTAACCACTACATCCCATTGACAGTTAATGGGGTAATAACCATCTCTGCAATTCGAAATTTAATCTCAATTTAAAAAAAAAACAAAAAAAACCTTTCATGCTCTTTGAGTGGGATCCTCTCATCTATTCTGCTGGATCTCATTCAATCCTCTTTGCAGCCCACATCTTACATGGTTTTTGTCCACATCACCAAATGAGGCTGCCTTACATTGAACTCCCAGTCTGTCAAAGGCACTATAGCCTACTCTGATGAGCTGTGTCTCTCCAGAGTCTCAGGACCTTTACAGCAGCTATGACCTGAGCCTTTGAAGTGGAAAAACCAGGAACTGAAACCAGGATATTCTGCATGCTAAGCAGATGCTCTACCTCTGAGCCATGGCCAATCCGACATGAATCCCCATGAGCCCTGGCATAACTTTTCCCCATCATCAAATGGGAGTGCTCTCTCTCTCTCGCTGGGGAAAGATAGGATCTAACCCCTTATTTTTATTTTAATGCCACATATCACCTTGAAGCATCGGAGAGAGGCATGATGTTCTCAATTTGATCTAACAAAAACCATGCATGCACACACTATTGATAAGTACAACAGAGTTGAAATGGGTTTTTTTGGGGGGGGTAAGATTCCCCCCTCTCCCTCCAAAAAATCCACCATATTTTCAGAATTTGGATTTCAGTGTTGCCCTGTGATCTTGAAATCTGACATCTGAATTTGGGAAGTGAAATTTGACATCAAAATTGACATGGGATTCTTTTGAGGAGAAATATTGAAGCAAAGTCCATTTGGATGTAAACTGCACCCTCTAAGCATTGTGGCAGTTACAGGGTAGGGATCGGAACCTTTGTCCATGGCTCCTGGGAGAAAAGAAGGGAGGAAGCAAGATTCATATACATGTTCAAGGGAGCAGCTAATAGAAAAGCTGACTCATACCTGCCTTTTCCAGAGTTTCCTTTTTTGCACATTATATCTCTTTGTACCATAATCATTTCAGGGTTCAAGCAGAATGAATGTAATATCTATTTACGGCAATTTATCATAATGGCTTGCTACATCAGTTGCTATTATCCAGTCAATAGCCAGTTTGGTGCAGAGGCTGAAATGTTGGACCAGAACTTGGGAAACCCAGGTTCAAATCCCCAGTGAGCCCTGTTCCTCTCTTTCATCCCGATCTTCACAGCATTGTCGTGAGGGTGGAAGACAGGAGAGCAGAGGACCATGTATGCTTTAGATGAGTGCCCACCTCGAGTCATAACCTGGACATTCGCCTTCAAAAAGGATTCACTTAACCCTTCTCCGGTTCGAGGTACTTCTGGAACTTATTTGGAAGAAAGGCCCCCCTCCCCTCTCAGCACTTCCATCTGCAAACAGTTACACCTTCCTCCTAAGAAAGAGGGGGGAGGAAAAAAAATGGCAACAAGCTCAGATCAAATACTCATCTTCGTAGGAAGAGAAGTACTCACAGCCCCTTGAGTATCTCAACTGTGGCAGCTGCCAGGAAGGTTAATGAAGAAGATTTGAATTATTTATGCAGGAATATTAAAGAGGTATTAAACCCGAGGAGATGTCAGAAGAATGTCTATTGCTGAATGATCAAGATAAAGCCTTTCCAACGCTTTCTATTATGTGCTGTGTAATTACAAAAAACCTGAGCTGATCCTGAGGCGCAAAAATTTTCATGTAGTTATGAAGCTGACTCTTGATAAAGCCCTATTGTGCACTGTATCTTCAAAGCAAATCCACCAGATGGAAGAAGAACCTGAGATGTTATCTTCTAAGTCAGAGAGTTTCAAAGGCTCAACAGAACCTGTGGGACATGTTGTGGCCCAGCTCCTTAGAAGAGCAGAACATCTCATTCTTTACAACTGGATCCTAACTATTCATAGTTGGGCGTCTACTTCAGCTCTTCATACTCAGTACTTTGGGTGCAGCAAGTCTTCTGTTGGGCCACTGAGCATCTTTGAAATCAGTGGGCTTTAGGACGGACTGTGCTGGTCATTTGGGATGTAGCATGTAGGAGGGGGCAGTGTGAAGAGGGAACTTAGCCCCTCTTGCATTACTGCCCCCTAAGGCTTATGGAAGTGGTGGTTGAATACAACCCAGTATTTATTGCCTTACTGAATAAATGGACAACATGAGTAAGGTGTTCATTGCTGGGGACACTTGAATCATAGCTGAGATGTAATACGATTCATATGAATTAAACAAAACAAAACAAAACAAAACAATGGTGGAATGTTATATGCAACGTCTACTATAATCCTGAATTGGTAATCCCAGAAGTCAATGGAAGGAGATGAGGAAATGGACTGACTGAACTGAGATGAACTTTTTCTCGTTCACGTTAATTCAGTGCAGCATGACACATGGTGCAAGGGGAATCCTAGGATTTACCTTATTACGGCAATAGTGTTTTATGCTCAAAGGATGCCAGGTTGGTAGATCACAGGTGTTTGGGGGCACTGATTGAATAAATGGTTGGTTTGCTTAGGAGAATGGTTCGAATGGGTAAAATATTTCAGTTTGCCGAACAATTATTGGTGGATGAATTCATTGGGTTGAATCCAGCCAACATTTTTGCTCAGTCTCACCCCGTTATCTTCTTTCCTATAGTCTTTAGCCCTCATGTCTTTGTCCTCAGAAGGCCTGTGATCCCACAATAGATTTTTGGGGGGCAATCAAAGGGGACCCTTTCTCTTTTCACCAGCAGAAAAGCTGGTTCTCACCAACACAATGATTTTGACTACTGTCTTTAATTCCATTGAAAGGTGGTTGGCCCCAATCCAGAGAAAGTGGCAGATAAATTGTCCTTTTGATTTCAGTAGAACTTAAACATGATGAATTTCATCTGGCTCCAGCCATGCATATGCAGCTTTGCCAAGTGTCTGGAAAGGTATCTGACAATTTGTTAAAATGGGGAGGAGAAAAATACTGGACTTCTTTTGTAAAATCTGGGCCTGAGACATTCTGGTTGCAAACGGAGTGTCTCTTTTCATAGGACTATGGGAACTTGAATCATACCAGTGACAAGTTGGCATTTAACTTGAGAGGGAAAAGACCCATAACATCAAAGCAGGATGACATATGAGGGCATATATTGTTTGTACATGTAATTCTTTATCAAAGGGAGAGGGGGGAAACATTTATTCTGTGCAAACTGCAGTCTGATCTTAAAATTTAGAACTAAGCATGGTAGCAATTACTAATAAATAATTAGACAGAAAGAGTTATCAAAGCAAGGAAAAGGAACACCTGTAGTGTGTACTGATTCATTATCTTGTGGGAGATCAAAGCCTTCCATTTTGGATCTCTGAGATAACAAACAACAAGAGGGATGCACACGTTAGAGAGATCTGAATTAAAAGGAAAGTGTTTATTCTGTTTGTAAATATGAATAAAATAAAACTGTTTTGGTCTCCAGTTGCAATGCGGGCACAAACCAGCCAAAGGTGATTCATTTTTGTCCTGTTGTTTTCAATTGGACATAACATTACAGAACAGTGTGCTGGATTCAAGCCATGTGGTCTGATCCAAAAGTGTCATTCCTGTTCGTGGGAAGCAGAGGGACACTTTACGTGACAAGCATGAGACTTCTAGGTCAAAGCTAGGGTTGCCAAACTACAAGAAGGGCCTGGAGGTCTCCAGGAATTACAACTGATCTCGAGGCTACATGGATCTGTTCCCCTGCAGGAAATGACAGCTTTGGAGGGTGGACTCCATGGCATCATACCCCACTGAGGTCCCTCCCCTTCCCAGACTCCATCCCCTAATCTCCAGGAATTGTCCAACCCAGATTTGGCAGCATTCCAGCCCACAGTTTGAATTCATTGACTGCATTGTACGGAGTGGGAATCTGCAGGAGAGAGGCATGAGTCCGCCTTCTCAGCTGGCCTTTTGGTTCCTGATCTGTGCCTGTCTCTCCGGCCCTGCGTTTGGAACAGGTAGCACTTCCAAGAAGGCTACCTTGGAGGTCCTGGCTTTGAGTCTCCTGCCTAGCAGCCTACATTTTTCCTCCAGGACCTCACGACTATATTTCCCCACATTGTTGGTGCCAACATGTACCACGACCACTGGCTCCTCCCCAGCACTATCTACCAGCCTATCTAAAACACTCGCAATGTCCGCTACCTTCGCATCAGGCAGGCAAGTAACCATACGGTCAGTATGCGGTTTCGCCACCCAGCTGCCTACCTGCCTAAGGATCGAATCACCAACTACCAAGAGCCCCCCACCCTCCCTGCCCAGGGATGGTTCCTTGGTATGAAAGGATACCCGTTCACCAGCTGTAGAAGAGGTCCCTTCTGAGGGCACATTCCCCTTAACCACAGCATGGTGCCCTGTTCCCTCTCAACCCTCATGCTCCCTGACACCAGCAGGGCTGCCAGATACAGAGTGGGACATACCTAATAAGCAGGGCTCCGTTTGGGCCGGAGTGCGCCGGAGCGCCGCTCCGGGAGAGAAGGGGCCGGGGGGCGGGCACATAACAAAGCCCTGCCCCCCCGGCAGAAAGCCTCCCCCGTTCACCCCTCCCTCCCCCTGTCGCCTTCCCCGGGGCCGCGGCTGGTCGCAGGACCCTTCCAGAAGCCCCGTCCCACCCCCTGCCACCTTCCCCGGGGCCGCGGCTGGCCGCAGGCCCCTTCAAGAAGCCCCGTCCCGCCCCCTGCCGCCTTCCCCGGGGCCGCGGCTGGCCGCAGGCCCCTTCAAGAAGCCCCGTCCCGCCCCCTGCCGCCTTCCCCGGGGCCGCGGCTGGCCGCAGGCCCCTTCCAGAAGCCCCGTCCCGCCCCCTGTCGCCTTCCCCGGGGCCGTGGCTGGCCGCAGGCCCCTTTAAGAAGCCCCGTCCTGCCCCCTGTCGCCTTTCCCGGGCCCAAGGGAGGGAGAAGCCGGGCCTGAGTGGCTTAACGCCACTCAGGCCCAAGCAAGGGGGGGGGAGGGAAACGCCAGCCCCAGTGGGGGGAGAAGCGCCCCTCCCTTCCTTCCCTCTCTCCCCCCACCTACCTACCTGTTCCTTCCTTCCCACCCCCTGTCGCCTTTCCCGGGCCCAAGGGAGGGAGAAGCCGGGCCTGAGTGGCTTAACGCCACTCAGGCCCAAGCAAGGGGGGGGAGGGAAACGCCAGCCCCAGTGGGGGGAGAAGCGCCCCTCCCTTCCTTCCCTCTCTCTCCCCCACCTACCTACCTGTTCCTTCCTTCCCCTCCCCCTTCCTCCCTCCCTCTCCCCTTCCTTCCTTCCTTTCTTTCTTCTCTCTCTCTTCCTCCACCTACCTACCTACCTTCCTGTTCCTTCCTTCCCCCCTTCCTCCCTCGCTCCCCCCTTCCTTCCTTCCTTCTCTCTCTCTCCCAACTACCTACCTACCTTACTGTTCCTTTCTTTCTTTCTTCCTTCCCCTTCCTCCCTCCCTCCTTCCTTCCTTTCTTTCTTCCTTCCCCCCTCCCTCCCTCCTTTTCTTTCTTTCTTTTCTCTCCCCCAACTACCTACCTACCTTCCTTCCTGTTCCTTTCCTTCCTTCCCCCTCCCTCCCTCCCTCTCTTCTTGCCTTCTGATACACTGCCCATGACGTCAGGGATGTGTGGCCTTTTGACACTTCCGGTGACGTCAGAGGGTGTGGCATATGCAAATGAGTTATGCTAATGAGCTCCTGCACCTCTTTTTTTACGAAAGGACCCCTGCTAATAAGTCCCTGAGAGTCTTTTCCACGTGCCTAACTGACTGTCTCTGCTTCTCCAGGTCAGCCACCTTGGCCTCAAGGGAGCAAACTCGCTCCCTGAGAACCAGGAGCTCATTGCACTGAGCATGATTAAGTTTCTTGTTTTTCCAGCATACCTGATCATGTGAAGGGAGCATACGCATGTATAAGTTATACAAAGGCTTTGAAAACCATTGTGGTGTAGTGGTTAGAATGCTGGACTAGGAGCTGGGTGACCCAGGTTCAAATTCTCACTCTGCCGTGTTCACTGGGTCGCCTTGGGCCATTGGGTCCACTGGGTGCTCTTGGTCTAACCTACCTTACAAGGTGGTTGCTGTGAGGGTAGAATAGGGAAGAGGAGAATGGTGTTGGAATATGCTTTGAGTAGCTACTGGGGAGGAATGCCTACATTAATAAAAATGAAATAGCTTGGATCCAGACCTCTTGTCACTCAATCTTTCTTTATCTTGTTTCTTACAACAGTCCCCAACCCACATGGTTTTTAAGAATATCAGCATAGCATTCCCCCCCCCCCTTGATCAAAGAGAATCCTTTCTTCCTTTTCCACCAGCATAAAAGCTGGTTGGATCCAGCAAATTGTCTGGAAAAACACACTGAGATCAGGAGCATTAGCATGTAACTCTTCAGCAAGCAGAACATATTGCTTATCAATAAGCCAAGTTAAGAGCCAGAGTTGCTGTAATGGTATGGATGGGGACATCTGGGGACATCTGGATTCTGTTCTCCACTCTGTCAACAAATCTCAATGAATCCTCTCAAGAAGTCACACACTCTGAGCCTATCAGCCTAACCAACCTCACAGGGGAGTTCTGAGGAAAAAATGTTGGGGTGGGTCGGTATATTCCACACTGAGCTCCTAGCAGAATGGGATGAATAAACATAAACAGAGACCATCATAATTGTTTCTTGGACTGGGGTGTTATTCTCCTCTTAATCTTGGAAAATGGAGGAAGTAATAGATGCTTCTATAATTTTCCGTGGAAAGTATTTACCAGTTAATCTCTACAAAATATTGTGAAGCACGCCATCACGTTTATGGATTCTCATAACTTTCCCCCCAATAAATGAATGTCTTTATGAGGATTTCCTGCAAAATTACAGCCTGTAGCTTATTTCCAACCATTTGTTTGAAATTGCTCTGCTCTGAATAAATATATAAGAAGGGAGACTGGAGCCTACATTTTATAAGAAGGGATATTGCTATGTTGTGGTATGTGGAATAAGGGATATATATTATATTTAAAGGGGCTGTTGTTCCAAAACAATGAACATCTATTACCTTCTAGGTGACTGTAGGGGTGCACATGATGGGAAATTTTATGTTTCTTAGACTCAATTAGAATAAACTTTTTAAAAGATCCAAGTTAACAACTAGCCATTGCTTGGCAGCACATAAAAACACCGTTCTGGGGTCTCTGAAATGCAGAACTGGAGATAATTACTTGTGAGTTAAATGCAAAGCTTCAGGGCAATTTCTCTGGACCTAATATAAACTTGTAACATGAATCCCATTCCCAAATCATATCCCAAAGAGTCATGACAAATGAACATCGATTTCTTTTTCTGAAAGAATGTAAATATATTAATCAGCTTGTAGTTGAAACCAGGTGCCCTCAGGATACTGCTAAAATGTATCTCCCCGGCTCCTATCTGAGCCTTGATTGATAAGGCAGAGGCCAATTCATGTGATTCAAAGTCCTCATGGCTGCCGCAAGAACATTTTATCACATATATACTTAAGAGTTCCACGCCTCCCAGGTGTGCTGGGCCATATTCCATCCATCCATCCATCCACTTCATTTTGTACCCCACTTTTCTCCCCAGTGGGGACCCAATGTGGGTCACAACCATTGCTCCCCGTAAACTGTGAAGTCTTGTGATCAAAAATTCTACTTTGTGAGCTACTGGCATTAAAATTGTGAGTGAGCTATTTGGCTACTGCATCAATTAGTTTGCTCTGGAGCCATCCTTCCTGAGCTAAGACAGAAATGTGAGCCGGAGACTAAAAAAAACAGTGAGCTAGCTCACACTAACTCAGTTTAGAGGGAACATTGGTCACAACATTTTCCCCTTCTCTATTCTGTCTTCATGACAACCTTGTGAGTTGGGCTAATCTGAGAATATGTGACTGGTTCAAGGTGACCTACCAAGCTTCCATGGCAGATTGGAGACCTGGATCTCCCAGATCCTAGTCTGACACTCTAGCCTTGGCAGACCCATGGCTATGGTCATGACCATAGCACATACAGAGAAGGGGTTTCAACCTCTCCCCCCTCACACCATTTTTGCAAATATAAATGGTCCTGGGGTGCTCTTTGCTGCTCTTTGCTCCTGTTGTGGAAACTTATATGCAGCCATTGTGACATATGCGTGCCTCAGTGGAGCAAACAGCGAGTCTCCAGGGCTGTTTCAACTTGCAAAAAACAGCATAGTGGGGAAAGCCCCTTCTCCATACACACTATCAGGATATGCCCCCCCCCCAGACCTGGGAAGCACATGACTTTCAGTGCACATGTGATACAAAGGAGTGTATCCTACCCCTATCTTACCGCTTCATTGACCAAATTCTGAAGCTTTTCTCCAACCAAATGAATCCTCCTCCAGTTTAAATGGTTCCTCTGTTGGAGGAAGAGCCAATGACATTGGAAGAAGTTTCCTTAGATTGGAGAAAGGCATCTTGATGGTTGGATCCACCCCAATGTCCTCATGGCAGCTAACACAATTAGGTTGACAGGTGAGTAACTGTTAAGAAGGTATTGTTGGGAAGGCGCGATTATGATAGCTGCAGTGTGGCTTCTTAGACATAGAGCTTGGTTGAGGACAGCCAATGACATTGGAAGACATTTCCTTAGATTGGAGGTAGGCACCTTTCTTGATGGTTGGATCCACCCCAATGTCCTCATGGCAGCTAACACAATTAGGTTGACGGTTGAGTAACTATTGAGACGGTATTGTTGGGAAGGCACAATTATGATAGCTGCAGTGTGGCTTCATAGACATAGAGTTTGGTTGAGGACAGCGACATGAATACCATTGTGGCTGGCACTCCCTCTCCCTTTCCCTCCCTTTCCTGCCCTCTTCCACCTATGTTTCCCCTGCCTCTTTTAGGAACTGGCAACACAGTCTAGAATCCAATAATGCCATCTACGAACTGTTTCTTATTCTAACTGTTTAATTGATGGAACTGTTTTTATCTTGATGTATTTTAACGCTGTTGTTCATCGCTCAGAGCCCTAAGTACTCAGAGCAATTCATAATTCGAAGTTATAAATAAATGCTCCTTCTAACCTGTGGAACGTTGTGAGCAAAAATTCTGCTTCGTGAGCCACTGGCATTAAAGTTGTGAATGAGCAATTTGGCTACGGCATAAATTAGTTTGCTCCGGAGCCATCTTTCCTGAGTGGAGACAAAAATTTGTGAGCCAGAGGCTAAAAAACTGTGAGATAGCTCACACTAACTTAGCGTAGAGGGAACACTGGCTACAAGGGCTATGTATCAGTTGATTCTGGCCTGATCTCTTGAGCTTGGGTACTGATTCATTAGTCTAAGTTAGTTTCCAGCAATATTTCAACTAGGGCAAACTTTGAAGGTGAATTGCAAGGTTCCTTGGGAGGGGGGGATAAAACATTTGAGGAATTTAAAGAGAAGCTAGAAGATTTTTGATATGTAGTAAAATTTCTCAGGGGAAGGGCCTCGTTGCCACTGAATTTTGCCTGGAATGAGATGAATTTGAAGGTTCTAAAGGATTCTGAAAAGAGGGAAAAATGCATAAAGAGTTTCAATAAGGCTTAAGAAAAATTTCTCAGGAGAATTTTACAGCTCATTAATATTGAGAGTCATTGGCTGGGCCTGGTCTCATGAACTGTTTTAGATTCCTGTGACTGGTTTGCCTCTCCATAGGAGAGCCTTGGAGGATGCACCGATGCTTTTTATGCTTGCAAGAGGAGCAGGATTTTACCATCTGAGATTTTCACTGAAGAATAACCAAATACCTACTGGTCACAGTATTTTGATAAGTGCAAGATCCATGGACAAAAACCAGAGACCCACAGATACTTTCCCAAGCTTTCCTACTGCCCCATTCCTGCTGCAGCCATGAATGCCTTAAAAAGTGTATCCCAAGGACAGAACAGCCCTCAGAAATAGTGTGGGATATAGTAGTACAGGGAAATTGTAACAACAAAAATCCTGGCTTTGTCCTTTCCAACCTGGAAGGATTGGGTTAGAGCCAACAGTATAGGCTAGGGTTGCCAGGTCCCAATGACACGCCAGTGGGGAGGACTTTCAGGGAGCGGGGAGTGGGTGTAGGCACATCCGGGATGTTGGGCAGCTGTGCTCTGGTTTTGGGGCAAAGCTCTATGGTCGAATTAGTTACAAATCATAGAGTTTTGCCTAGAAACTCATTGCAACCCAATGACATTGATGTGCCTTCATCACTTCCAGGTGATGTAAGCACACTGTGTTTATTTCCAGCAACATCGCTGGGGGTTTTTTGGGTGGGGGGGGGTCCTTTGGCTGGCCAGTTGGCCGGTAGTGGACAGGAGCTCAACCACGGATGAGCCCTGACCCGCCCTGGGAATATGCTAGACCCCCCCCCCCAGATCCTCCCTGGTGTGCCTTTCCCCTACAGTGGTAGGGAGGCTGGGGAAAGAATGGGAAGCCAGCCTGCCACTTCTGGTCAGTTTCACTCCCTGCCTATCAGCTGTTAGGTTTAACAGCTCATGGGAGGGGAATGAAACTAACCAAAAGTGGCAGGGTGGCTTTGCTTTCCTTCCCCAGCCTCCCTGCCACTGCGGGTGGGGGCTGGGGAAGGAAAGAGAGAGAGAGAAGGCATGCCTTCTCTGTCTCTCTTTCCTTTGCTACCCACACCCCACATGGTGTTGGGTAATCTAGTTAAGTTTCCCGCTCCCCTCCCCCAGTGCCATGGCCCTGCTTCACCGGCCAAACATTTCTGGTTATGGGGCTGATCCGTAGTTAACTGTTACTTTAGGTCCTTTAACCAGAGGTACCAGGGACTGAAACTTGGGCCGTGGCATGTACCACTGAGCCAAATGACAAAATGAATAGTGGGCCCTTGCTGCTGTAAGTTTTTATCACCAACTTCCTTCTCCTCCCTCTCCCTCTTTCCTCCCATCCTCCTGCTTAGAGGTCACCATTAGAGATAGGGTGAGTAGCCCTGTGATTTAGAAATCACGACTTATTAAACTGCCAATTGCTGGTTTTAAAAGGGATCACGGGAGACACCACCAGCTGTACTGAAACTTCACGGGAACTTAAATTAAAATCAATGGGAAGTGTGTGACTAAATCCCTAATGGAACTCTTTGCGAATTTAAGGGTTATTTTTAATTTGCTGGCGACTGCTTTATCCACTTTAGAGCAGGGCCTTGTCTTCTGCTGACTTCAGTTCTTTATCACTGTCTTCCTGCTGAAGCTGGATCAGGCTCTTTTATTCAGTGTGTGTTATTTTGCCTGCTCCTGCAGTAGTAAATCACTTGCTATGACTTCTTTTTCCACATCTGTAACCTGGGGCTCCATGGGGAAACATGAGGGACTTCACCCACTCCAAACTCTTCCTCTCTTTTGACTCTAATCTATCATGGACTGATTGTGAGTAGACTTCCTCAGTGGTCTCTCATCCAAGTGCTAACCAGGGTTGACCCTGCTTAGCTTCTGAAATGTGATGCAATCAGAGTAGTCTGGGCTATCTAGATAAGGGGAAAGAACCCTGACCTTTCTCGCACCTTAGTGTGGCTGCTGTTTGCCCAAGGAGTTGAATCCTCAGCTGATGCTCTGACTTTGCTCCACCAAAGGGCATTTATTTTTCTTGAATTCAGATCCAACCCTCCCCATGTGTTCTGCACTTCCTTTGGAAAGGGTTTGTGTGGCCATGTTCTCATATATGTCAACAACGGAACCTCCTTTCCCCCCACGTGTGGGCAGTAATATATAACATCATAACATTGCAGAACAGATGGCTGGATGTCTTGAGGGGAACAGCATGGTTGCCACCATTTCAAAGCTACCCCAGCCCTCCTTAATCATCAACTAAGAAAATGACCAACGAAGGTTCCCACAAAATCCTAATGAAAATAGTATTCAGTTTGCGATTGTAGAACTGGATACACCAGTTCATAATGGTGTCACTCAAAAATTATGAAGCACCCTACATGGAAACACTGCGCATGTTGAGTTTCCATGATTATCAGATCAATTATATTATTCCATTATTCTTAGATGTTTACAAGATTGAATTGTCATCAAAAACTTACTGGGAGTTAAAGGGGAAGAGAAAGGGAGGGGAGGAATGATGACACAATACAAGTATGAGGCAACAAAACCTACCCATCAAGAAGGAAAGGAAAGGAAAGGAAAGGAAAGGAAAGGAAAGGAAAAAAAAGGGGGGGGGGAAGGAAAGGAAAGGAACTTCATGCACTGGTAACTGCATGGAGAGGGCTACATGAAACCTAGCTGCCTGTTTTGTCCGAACATTATAACACTGTTATATCAAAATGAAAAAAAATTGCATTGTAACACAATCAATATTAGACTTTAAAAAACTAGCAGATCGCTCAGGGGACAATCTGATGGGGGGCAGGAGGGAGGGAGGGAGGCAGAGCTAACACACAACACTGCCGACACAAAACGGCAGCAGGAAACAAATTTTGCAATCAGGTATTCCTCCCTGGGAAACTCTGAGTTTAGATCCGGGGGGGGGGGGGGGCGGAATTACGGGGGGAAATGGATTCAGAAAATACAGGGTAACAGGGCACTAAATTCAGATCTACTCCTGGGGATGCAAAAAGTTGTCCGAAAAGTTTTACAAACTGTTATTATTTAAGAACGCCAATGCAGAGGCTTGCACTTGTGTGGAAATGGTCTGCAGCTAAGTATTTATGTGCCACTCTATGGAGTTGTGATCTCCTTACAGAAGGCTTGCATGTTATAGACTTAAAACCTGATAGTCCATACTCAAGGTACTCAGCTCTATGTAGGAATAGGTTCGGCATTAGGGTTGCCAAGTCCGGGTAGGAAAATACCTGAGGACTTTGGGGGTGGAGCCAGGAGAAGGTGGGGTTTGGGGAGGGGAGGGGCCTCAGCATGGTACAATGCCATAGAGGCCACCCTCCAAAGCAGCCATTTTCTCCAGGGGAGCTGAGCTCTGTCAGCTGGGGGTCAGTTGTAAAAGTGGGAGATCCCCAGGCCCCATCTGGAGGCTGGCGACCCTATTCTGCATTTTTCAATTAATATATTTTTGCACAGAGATGGTTGATGTGTGCCCCCCCCCCCCCCAAATACGAGCATAAAATGGAATTGGCTTCTCAGCCATGGTAAGAAATGACTGTTGTTTCCGGAAACGTATCAAGACAAAAGTTGACTGGATTCCCCTTGGCATTGTTTTGGTGGCTCAGCACTACCAGTTGCTTGCTGACCGGCTGTGAGCCTTTGGGGATGTCCAGGCAGACAATGTAATCGATGTTCAGCAGCTTCAGTTGTTGGTGCAGCCGTCTTAAGTCTTCAGACCGTTCTAGTCTGTGCCTGGCTATCAGGTTCTAGTTACAGTATTCCATCCCAAACAGATGCCTCAGCCTGGAAAGTTGGAAAGTATCACCTGGCCTTCTGGGTTGGCTGACCATTGGTGTTTCCGAGCTATTATTGAATGAAAACGCTTGGCCTAGCTTGAAAAATCCATGATCTGGAAATCATTTTGATGTTTGGTCGTCGCCAACAGCTCTGGGGCCATCTTCACAAATAATAGGCAGAAAAAGCAAACTTAACCCGTTCATGATGTCTGCTTTCTCTAGAATCAACCACCCCGGAGTACTGATAATCTGTTCTCTGTTTAAAAATGAACAGAATTTTGAGTTTATTTGCGTCTGTGCAGTTAGCAGCATTCTGTAGCACATCGGCAGTCAGGCATTGATGGGTTATGCTCAGAATGTATTGGGTTGCTGGGTTTAGTGGGAACTATAGTTTTCTGGGTCTTCTGATTACATCTGTGAGGCTGAAGACACTGCCATTCTCAGGAATCTTGGCAGGCAGTCGTGCTGGGGACAATTGGCACAAGTCATTTACGGGAATGATAAACCCTCATGGAGACAGTCCATTGTTTAGAAAGGCATCTCCCCACTTCTGATCACACACCACCCCTTCAGAAAGGTAATGGGTGTTTCCACTGATTTAAAAAGGAGGAGAGGATCACCTTTGATACTCCCAAAAGGCCCTGTTGGGGGTCCTGGGAACTGAATGTACATAAGCTGTGTGTGATGGGGTCTGTAGCAAGGAGGGGAACTGGATAAGACCAGTGCTCCCTCTAAACTGTAGAATCTTGTGAGCAAAAATTCTACTTTGTGAGCTACTGGCATTAAGGTGAGTGAGCAATTCGGCTGCTGCTTAAATTAGTTTGCTCTGGAGCCACCCTTCCTGAGCTAAGACACAAATCTATGAGCTGAAGGCTAAAAAAAAACTGTGAGCTACCTCCCACTAATTCAGCTTAGGGGGAACACTGGATAGGACTGAGTGAGAAACCTGGCTGGATCTAACCCTACACGCGCACGCACACACGCGTGCATGCACACACACAAAACAATGTATGGATAATAGTTTTCTAATTTCCATCTGATCCAAGCTCTTTGTTTACCCAGTTCATCCTGGTAAACATGAATAATCTTTTTTAGTTCCTGGATTATTTGTAGCTTTGTTTGTTTGCCTTGATATACTACCCTAATGTGGATTCATTACAAATGTATCAACAAAAAATGATCATCGCAGAATCAATTTTGGCTTTGATGTATTGTTATCCAGAACCAATTTGGAAAAGCTCATTCTTTTATTTCTGTCCGGATTAACTAGTATAAATCTTCTTTTCTCTAGCATCCCCGAGAGGTGTACTTTAAAGGCAGCCTCCATTCTGAATTCTGCAGCATGCTTCAAATCCTATCAGAAATACCCTGAATCCTTAGATTAGCTCTTGATGAGGTATCTACCGTAACTGATTGCAAAGACTGGCTGCTTGCATACCACATCCCCTCCGCCTCTCCTGACAGCCAGGATTTTGCTCCCCACACCCCTCCATACATCCTTTGCTTTCCGACAACATCAGCCTTGTAGAAGAGAGAACCACATAAGAAGCTACATCGACAAGGACTGTACTGCAGTCTGCATTTAAAGAAATGTCTCCAGTTAGACATTCATTGCTGTTAATCAAACAAATGATATTGTGCTGGAATGCTTTTGCATAAGCATTAAAAGGCATACAATGGAATCAGGGGCCACGTTTTGGCTACCTGCAATGTAGGTAAAAAGGCAGCAGACGGACTCATCCTTTTCTGTGCTACTTAAAAAACCACAAAGACAAACTAAGTACCGCTGAAGAATACTACAAGGGTACACCAATGGATCCATATGGAGCAGAGGTCCATCAGTGGCTATTAGCCACAAGGTATAGATAAGAACTCTCAGTCTGGGGCAAGTGATGCTCTGTATTCTTGGTGCTTGGGGAGGGGGGCAGCAGTGGGAGGGCTTCTAGTGTCCTGGCTCTACTGGTGGACCTCCTGATGGCACCTGGTATTTTTGGCCACTGTGTGACAGAGTCTTGGACTGGAGGGGCCATTGGCCTGATCCAACATTGGTTTCTCTTATGTTCTTATGTTATGTTTATGTTCACTGAATGGACATTAGGAGCAGTGTGCTATAGTGGGTAGAGTGCTCAGTTCTGAATCCCCATGGTGCCGTGGAAGCTTGCTGGGTGGGAAGCTTGCTGGGCGAGGCTATTTCCTCCGGAAGAATTTGACCTGCAGCTGCATGATCACACCTCCCTTTGAAGCTGTGGGCTCAGTCCGTCAGTGTGTGATCAGATGCAACTGCAGGTGAGTCGGGGGGTGGGGGTGGGGTTGGTCACATTCCCCCCCCCCCCTGTGCTTAAATGAGGGATTGATGAATCGCACCTCCACACCGAAGGCTCCCTATGGAGTTTGCAATGATGTACATACTGTGAAGTGGGGGGGGGGGGAACAACAGCACGAAGTCAGGATGGCCTGATCAGACCCTCCCGGCACCATGAGAGCGTGCTGGAGCGATCAGACACCGAATAGTCTGTCCATGGCCCATCACAACCCATTTACTACCGGATTTTCCCTGGTGTCTTTTAACTCCGCCTCTGCAGCAGAGCAGAATGGGTTGCCAGTGGCTGTGGGACACTTCCCAGATGTTATTGTCTGATCATACCCTTTAAATCCTCCCGGCATTTGCACGTATATCAGGTCTAACTGTTCGTATGATCACAGCCTACAAGCGCTTTCCTAGAAGTAAGCTCCACTGAGGAGACTTGTGTAGAATTACTCTCTGTGAGATAGATCAATTTAAACCTCTGAGTGAATATGCCAATTGAAATCAATTGCCTAGGGTTATACTTACCCCTTTCCCTTATGGCAAATAACATTGGGTGAACAGTGACAAACACTCTCCTTCTGCACTGCAGAACCATCCCTATAGAACAGCTATTTTACTCTCTTTAAAAAAAAAGTTGAAAGTATCCATTCTCACTAGGACTGCAAGGACAAGCCTGGCAACTGGTGTGAGGACATGGTGGAGGGGACCCATCATTGGCATTAACAGTATCATTTCTGAAGAAAACCCAGAAGTGATGGTGGGTAGCTTTAGGAATAGCTGGAAACTGTACGGTAAAAGAGTTTCTGGCAATTCCTAGAGCTACCTGCCATCACTTTTGGAGTCTGCCCAGAAGTGATGTCATCATGTTGGGGATGCTGCTTTTAAAAAATCCTCTCCTGTGCTGCTCCAAGCAGTGGCAGGCAATGGAAGCTTGAGACTGGGGATTCTTTGCCCCAACTGGGGGTTCAGCAGCCCTGATAGATCTCTGAGTATTTGGACAGATCCTTACATAAGAATTTAAGAGAAGCCAATGTTGGATCAGGCCAATGGCCCACCCAGTCCAACACTCTGTCACACACTGGCCAAAAATACCAGGTGCCTTCAGGAGGTCCACCAGTGGGGCCAGGACACTGTTGCCCCCCCCCCCCCCCCCCGTGCAAGCACCAAGAATATAGTGGATCACTTGCCCCAGACTGAGAGTTCCTATTTATACCTTGTGGCTAATAGCCACTGATGGACCTCTGCTGCATATGTTGATCCAATCCCCTCTTGAAGCCATCCATGCTTGTAGCTGCCGCCACCTCCTTATTGTCTGTTCTATGTTTACATTCAGCTAGTAGCAGATTTTGACCCAATATTCCAGTGATTTCTTTCTTTCTTTCTTTCTTTCTTTCTTTCTTTCTTTCTTTCTTTCTTTCTTTCTTTCTTTCTTTCTTTCTTTCTTTCTTTCTTTCTTTCTTTCTTTCTTTCTTTCTTTCTTTCTTGTTATCTTGCCCTCCTGGCCAAGGCTGGCTCAGGGCAGCTTACTGCTGATAAAATTCAACAACACATATAACACAGCAACAGTGCATATAAATACAATATTAAAATTCAATATTAAAACCACAAGTAAAATAATAAAGTTCTAGTCATCGTAATGTCAGTTCCATTCAACCACAGTCCTAATCATTGTTGGCTCCACTTGGCTTCAGATGACATAGGAAGGTGCTTCAGATGTTTTAGGTCCATTCGGCTTCAGATATCCTAAGAAAAGTGCTTCAGATGTCATAAAAGGGGGGTGGGGGATCAGCTCGGATGGTAGGGTTGCCAAGTCCTGGTTGGAAAATACCTGGAGACTTCGGGTGTGGAGCCAGGAGAAGGTGGGGTTTGGGGAGGGGAGGGGCCTCAGCATGGTACACTGCTATAGAGTCCACCCTTCAAAGCAGCCATTTTCTCCAGGGGAGCTTATTTCTGTCAGCTGGAGATTAGTTATAAAAGCAGGAGATCCCCAGGCCCCACCTGGAGGCTGGCAGCCCTATCGGATGGTGATTAAGGGTCCAGTGAACCAGGACTCTTCCATCATAAGATGTCAACTGCTATCACTGCTAGCAATGGTGGTCGTGGTGGTAGTGGCGGCGGCTCTGAAGGCCTGGTGGAAGAGCTTTGTTTTACAGGCCCTGCAGAACTGTAACAGGTCCTCCAGGGCCCTGGTCTTCTCTAGGTGCTCATTCCACCAGAGTGGAGCTGCCACTGAAAAAAAACCCTGGCCCTAGTCGTTGCCAGTCTGGCCTCCTTAAGATTTGGGAGGACCAGCGAGTTCTGGGTTTCTGCTCCCTGGAGTACATATGGGGGAAGGTGGTCCCTCAGGTATGTAGGTCCTTGGCCATAAAGGGCTTTAAAGATAAGAACCAGCACCTTGAAGCGAATCCGGTATGCTATGGGCAGCCAGTGCAGTGCCTTTAGTGCTTGTTGTGTTGTTGTTGTTGAGTGAAGTCTATTGTATAGACACCGTTCACCAGATCAGCTAAAATGCTAAACTGAAGGTTTTTTGTTTGTTTGTTTGCTATTTCCACCAAGATTATTTCTAAAATGTCTGGATGTATGCCCGAAATGCAACATCCTGGATGGCATAGTAACTTTCCCTCCATCAAACGTGAGGCTCTTTTCAAGTGACCCTTTTGCTCTGCAGCTGAACATTACCATATGTTTGCCCACTCGCAGAACTCCTATTTGTGACCCAAGAGGAGTGTAAACAAATGCTGAGGAGTCCTCTTGGCCTCCAAACATCCCTTAACCCCACCCCACCCCAGTTCCGCAGGAAGCAGCAGGAGCTGTTTTGTTCTCCTACATGTTCTCCCACAAAGGGATACAAATATCGAAGGCTAACAAGGGAGATGTCTGAGTCATCAAAGCTGTCAGGCTGAACAGGCAGGGAGGCATCCTAAGAGCTGCTCTTCGCATTACACAGAATGCCTTGCCAGAACTGTTAGGCTGTAGAAGCAGAAGGGAAGCACGCACCTTAACAACATAAGAAAAGCCAATGCTGGAGCAGGCTGATGGTCCATCCAGTCCAAGACTATCACACAGTGGCCGAAAATACCAGATGCCACCAGGAGGTCCAGCAGTGGGGCCAGGACACTAGAAGTCCTCCCCCTGCTGCCCCCCCCCCAAAGCACCAAGAATACAGACCATCACTTGCCCCAGACCAAGAATTCCTATCTGTACCTTGTGGCTAAATAGCCACTGATGGACCTCTGCTCCATATGTTTATCCAATTCCTTCTTGAAGCTGTCCATGCTTGTAGCTGCCGCTACCTCCTGTGGCAGTGAATTCCAGGTGTTAATCACTCTTTGGGTGAAGCTAGTTGGCCATGAAAACCTATTGGATGTCCTAGTTGACTGCATACAAGGACCTTTTGGTACAGGGAAATATTAACCAGAAATAACATACAAATCCCCTACACCAGTAGTCAAATGCTTCCCATCTAGGGTTACCAACCTCCAGGTGGTACCAACTATATATGACATTCATTCAAGTACAAAGACGGGTTAGTGGTCCTATGACCACTAACCCATCTTTGAACTTGAGTGAATGTCATATATAGTTGGTAACACATATAGTTGTGAATTGTTGATGGTCATCCCTTGGTGTATGTTATTTGTGGCAATACCCATACGCAAAGGGTTCCCTGTTTTCTTTGCCAACCTCCAGGTGGTGGCTGGAGATCTCCTGCTATTACAACTGATCTCCAAGTGACAGAGATCAGTTTCCCTGGAGAAAAAGGGCCGCTTTGGAGAGTGGACTCTATGACATCATACCCCATTGAAACCCTCCCCTCCCCAAACTGCACCTTCTTCAGGCTCCACCCCCCAAATCTCCAGGTATTTCCCAACCTGGAGCTGGGAACCCTGTTCCCATCCCTTGTGCACAGAGCTTTGGTACTCTGCTCTCAGTGTGAGGAAGTGATGAACTGTAACCACCAGTATTAAATCAGGATACTGCTCAAGACCATTGGGTTGAATGAGTAGTTTCATTTAAGTATTTTAAATACATGCATTGGTTAAAACAACAACAACAACATGCTATCAAACCAGCAGATGCAATCCAGGGTTCAGCCGAAACCCTTGAATGGTTGTGTCTTCGGTGGTGCAGTTCAATCCACCCATCACACCCTCTTGTTGAAAGCAATGCTGATGACACATTCTGATTTCTAACTATCCATCCTAAAGAAGCATTGTGGCAGACTTCTCTTCTTCTTGCTTTATTTATTTACTTAATCCATACGGTGATGATGAAGAAGAGACTGGATTTATACCCCACCCTTCACTACCCGAAGGAGTTTCAGAGCAGCTTCCCTTCCCCTTCCCACAACAAATACCCTGTGAGGTAGGTGGGGCTGAGAGCTCTTTTGAGGACTGCTCTTGAGAGAACAGCTCTGAGAGAACTTGTGACTGACCCGAGGTCACACCAGCAGCTGCCTGTGGAGGCGTGGGGAATCAAACCCGCTTCTCCCAAATTAGAATGTGTGCTCCTAACTACTTCACCAAACTGGATTCCAAGGCAGTATCTAAAAAAAGAAAAATCATAATTCAATAAATAATCCCTCCAGTGCCAGGATAAAATGAAGACACAAGTAAAACCGATTTATCAAAAATACCAACAACAGTAAAAGGAAGCTCACAACAACATAGGGACATAACCAAAGACTTGAGCAAACAGACAAACCATGGCCTGGCACCAGAAACTGAAAGGAGCAGGTGCCCAGCTGTTCTCAGGCAAATTTCGTATGTTTTGTGAGAAGGTTTCTGCAGTGCTAAATATTATAGCAATGAACACATGCCATCTCCTGGCTGCTATTCATATTCAAGAAGTCAATTTTCTTTCCTCTGTTAAATCCTTGTTAAAGCATTTGACAAGAGATGGGAGAGAAGAACACTCAGAAATAAGGTTGCTGCCCGATGGTCACCTCGTCTCCTCCCTCCGTACCAACCCCAGAGTCAGTTGAAGTCTAGCCAAAAAGGATTGTTGAGGGATTCTTTCTCTTGTTTGGTTCCCTTTCCAGGAATGTGGAAAAAGAGGGTTTCCCCCCTCCCCCCAGCAGTGGCTTCCTCCATTTTGGAGTGCTTTCCTAGAAAATTTCTTCATTCATTTAACTATTTCTGCCCCACCTTTCCCACAAAGTGGTGAAGAAGAAGAAGAGGAGGAGGAGGAGGAGATTGGATTTACATCCCACCTTTCAGTCACTTGGAGTCTCAGAGCGGTTTACAATCTCCTTTCCCTTCCCCTCCCCACAACAGACACCCTGTGAGGTGGGTGGGGCTGAGAGAGCTCTGAGACAACTGTCCTTGAGGGAACAGCTGGTACAGAGCTATGGCTTGCCCAAGGTCATCCAGCAGGTGCAAGTGGAGGAGTGGGGAATCAAACCCGGTTCTCCCAAATTAGAGTCCGTGCACTTAACCACTACAACAGCCTTCTCCCCTCCACCTTTTGATCCTTTCAACAATATCTGTGTAACACACGTTAGACTGAAAGGGAGTGACTGGTCCAAGGGTGCCCTCCGAGCTTCGATGCTGAGTGGGGATTTGACACTCTAACCCAGGGGTGTCAAACATGCCGCCCGGAGACTAGATCAGGCCCCTGGAGGGCTTCTATCAGGCCCACAGTGGAACTGACCCTCTCCTGCTTCCAGTTCTGTTGCTGCTGCTGCTGCAGCATCATAGCTTACTTCACCAGACTCTTTCAATCGCTCAGCTATTTCATGTTTTCCCCTGGGTCCTAGACTCAGAACTCTGAGCATGACATTTCTACGGTGAATGTCGATAGATTAAAAGTAGGTTTGCAGCTTACAGAGCTAATGTTTTAAGCACGTTTTTATTTTAGGTAAAAAAAATATATCTTTGTATTTGTGTCCTTTATAAAGTTTATATCTCCGCTACCTGGCATTATATTTTATGACACACATGGCCCGGCCTAACAAGGTCTCACTTGAGTCAGATCCGGCCCTCATAGTAAATGAGTTCAACACTCCTGCTCTAACCTGTTGCAAAAGGCAATGCCTGGTGTATGAAGAAGAGAAGAAGACCCTGCAGGGGGCAGCAAGAAGACACTTATATTGGATAGTGAGGTCAGCACCTTCTTTCCTTTTAAGTCTCATTCCTTGTCTGTCTCCAGATTGCTACACGAAGGGCAGTTTCCCCCCTTTTTCTCGGAAGCGCCCTCTCTCTCAGCTAGTGATGTAGTTAGGAACCTCTCTCTCTCCTCTTCCCTATCAAGTATGTTAATTCCTAAACAAGCCTTTATCTGCTCTTTAATCAGGTTGTGCACCATCGCTGTGTTGACTGCTCTGCCACCGTAGTCACCACACCTGAAAGTGAGGAAAGCCATTTTGATCAGCCAGTTGTTCCAAGGGATCTGCTCAGAAAAATGTTTTAATCCTATCTTTAAGAGAGGAAAGAAGCACACTTTCCCAGGAGGTGATGGGGTATCCACACATTGTTGGATATTGTACCATCACTGCACTACAACTGCACAGGGACTGGACTGCTTGTCCACAGAGGAAACTCCAGTTGTGAGAGTCTGCTGTGGAGCATAAAGCCATTCAACCCAGCTTTAAAACCATGTGTTGGATCTTTGAAGACCCTGGAGTATATTATAAGGAGGTACCTGAAAGAAGCACATGAGGATTTAGGTCTGCTTTGCAACTGCAGCAGTGAGGAACGAGCTCCTCTTTCTTCCTGCTGTTAAGGAAGGCCAGAAGAATATATATAGCATAGCATTTCTTTTGCATTTTTTCCTCTCTTGGGTCTTCCAGGTACTGTGAACGTTCAGGCAGAGGATGTCCACAATAATGCATCATTGTGGCATCCTCTAGGGGCAGAGGAACATCATACCTGTGGTCCTTGGGGTCATGAAAACACTAGCCCAGTCACTGATTTCTTGCACAGGATGCTTGTTTGAAATTAACTAGTCCAGGGACCTGAGGGCATGGCTCACTTCACCCACTACAAGGTACACATTTATTAGGAGGGAGAAGAGCCATGACTCTGCAGCCTGCCTTGTCGCCTGAGAAGATTCCTGAGACCACTCTCCCCACTCTTTGGTTTCCTCTTCCTCCTAGCTGGCTGGCTTTTTTCTCTCTGTGGGTCAGCTCCTGCACCCAGTCCTTCTAGCCAGCCCCACACCTGGTCCCTGTGCTAAGTGCCACCCTTAGGGTTGCAGTCTCCAGGTGGTGGTTGGAGATCAGATGGTACTACAACTGGTCTCCAGGTTATGGGAATCAGTTCCCAAGGGGGGAAAATGGCTGCTTTGGAAGGTGGACTCTATGGCATTATATCCCGCTGAGGTCCCTTCTCAAATCCTGCCGTCCCCAGTCTCCACCCCCAAAATCTCCAGGAATTTCCCAGCTGAGACCTGGCAACCCTATCCACCCTCCTCTTCTCCATTTCCAGCTAATTTTTTTTTGGGGGGGGGGGAGGGATATGCGCTTATGCACTTATGCACACATTGCCAACAAACTTTTTAAAAGGTGGAGACAAACCTGAAGGTTCACACTTCCCAACTGGCTTCAGTTCACAAAAGTTCAGTTCTCAAGAGCAGTTCTGGAAAGAGCTCTCTCAACCTCACAGGGTGTCTGCTGTGGGGAGGGGAAGGGAAAGAAGATTGTAAGCCACTCTGAGACTCCGAGTGAATGGGAGGGTATAAATCCAATATCTTCTCTTATCTAAAAATGTATTTGTTGTTATATTTCCATCAGGTCGACAAACAATTAGAAACTGCAATAGGGTTGCCAGACCCCCCCCCTCCAAGTTTGGCAAGGGTTACTGCTTTTTAAGGGACTCTACCTGCTGCCTGGCCAGCTGGCCAGTGGGGGAAGGCCCACCCAAGCCCCAGCACCTGCAGCCACCCCTCTCCCTTCTCCCTTGAAAGAGATGAGGGAGAGGGGTGGCTGCAGGCCACACACCCAGTTCGCTCGGAGATTGGGTGGGTGGGGCCCTCCGGCTACAGGAATTTAAATGGACCCCTTTAAGTGCTCGCAGTCAGTGGGGCAGGGCCCCGTGCACCTGATCTCCAAGCAGCAATGCCACTCGGAGAGTGGGTGGGCGGGGCCCTCCTGCTGTGGGCACTTAAAGGGGTCCCTTTAAGTGTCCGCAGCTGGAGGGCCCTGTGGGGGTCAGGCTTGGAGCTGGGATGTCCCAAATGTGATATCATCATGTTGTGGATGCCCCGTCCTCTCTGGGAATCCCCCCAAAGTCCTCCGCTGTGTACAAAGATGGACCTGGCAACCCTAAACTACAATGACAATCGTACACATTAGCATATTGAACAGTGGTAATTAATGACCATCTCAGAACAAGTACCAGATAATAAAATTATTTGTCTTCGCTGTGGTGATGCTCCTCCTTTCTTCACACAGTCCAGAATTTATATTAAGAACATGTCCAACGGGATGTGAACCCAGAGGTTCCCTTGCCTCTTCTTGTTTTGGTTCCGCCAAAATGCATCCAAACCCCTTAAACTTGCTGAAATAGAACGTCTCATTCAACCCAATGGCCTCTAGCAGTATCACACTAATAGGGTGAAAGACAATTCTAATAACCCGACTCCAGACTCAGATTCATTTATTTATTTGTAATATTATACCGTGCTATACCTTGAGAAACAACTCTGCAAGAGCCGAAGTGGCCTTGTGTTCAATACCTGCTCTCAGTTTCTCTCCATTAGGTATATTTGTCCTCCCTTGAATAAGTGGCAAAATTCATAATTCTCTTTTACCCAAATTAAATACACTTTCCAATGTATCAGTTTGCCCCAATTGACCCAATATAATCTATTCAAGTAAGGAAGGTTCTTATAGCAACTCTCCATTACCAGAGAAGGTATGTCAGAACCCCTTGGATGTCACACTGTGGCTGACCTGGAATCGGCTCGGGTGAGCCCAAACCATCACAATCAGTTGTGGGGGGAGGAAGCGCATTCGTCAGGCTGTGCTTCAGCCTGGGTCTATTCAGCCCAGCCAAGTCCATCTGAAAGTAGTTAGTTTAGCAATGCCAAGCATGGACCCAGCCAAATGGTTTTGTGGAGCTCTGCCAAAGGAAAGCAAGAACAGGGACCTGTATGTTTTGGAGATGAAAGAAGGGCTTTTTTTGAAAGAACCCCCCCCCCCCAACAGAATCGGAAAGGAGAAGTGTAAGTAAAACTGCAGTTCCTTCACCACAGGAAGACGTCGGTTTTTAATGCCAGGTTTTCTACCCCCTTTCGTATCAAACTTTTCAGAGATTCGTGCAAATTAAAATTTAGCTTTACAATTATATGTATTAACCTTTGAGTGGAACTTCTCCCTGATTTAAATGTCAAGCCTGCTATCAGGGCGACCCACGTGGGTTAATTGGCTTCTGTTTTATCCCCACAACAGTGTAGGAGCAGGGAATCTTCCTTTCAGATTCCCCATCAAACATGAGGCTTGCTGGGTGACCTTGGGCCGGTCCTTCTCCTTCAGCTTAATTTCCTCACAAGGTTGTTATTGTGAGGATGACACACGGGAGAAGAGACCTATGCACATTGCCTTGAGTGCCTTGGAGGAAGGGGAGGCTAAAAATGTAACAAATGGAGGTATGTAAGGTGGAGAGAAAGGGCTGTGGTGGCTCAGAGGTTAAGACGCTGAGCTGCAGACTGGAAGGTCAGTAGTTCAGCAGTTTGCGACCCAAGTGCCGCGTGACGGAGTGAGCTCCCATCTCTGGCCCCAGCTCCTGCCAACCTAGCAGTTCGAAAACAACAAAAAAATGCAAGTAGATAAATTTGGTGGGAAGGTAACAGCGTTCCGTGCACCTCAATGTTTAGTCATGCCGGCCACATGACCACAGAAAAGTCTTCGGACAGCGCTGGCTCTTCGGCTTGGAAACAGAGATGAGCACCACCCCCTAGAGTCGGATTTGACTGACTTTTGAGCAAGGGATACTTTTACCTTTACCTAAGGTGTAGAGAGATCTCATCAGATCTCAAAAGCTAAGCCGGGCCAGTACTGGTTAGCACTTCAGTGGGAGCCCACCAAGGAAGTCCAGGGTTGGTACACAGACACAGGCAATGGGCAACCACCTCTGAATGTCTCTTGCCTTGAAAACCCTACAGGGTTGTCATAAGTCACTTGTGACTTGAAAGCGCCACCATATTGGGATAAGGTTGTTGTAATCTCTGTGGCCTGGGCAATTAATAAAGAGAGTGAATGATTAGAAAACAAAACAATCACATTGAGCTTCATTTCAGTCTTATGGCCAAACATACGGTGATTTTTTTTTCATTTTGTGAATGAATGCATTATGGCGGGGGGGGGGGGGGATGATGGATTGCTTATATGTTGTACACAAATGACTGGATCCAGCCAGTCTTTTCGTATCTAGATAGGTGGTGGAGAAAAAGGCGTGCAGGAGGACAGAGCTTTATTTGTCACACCACCAAGGAAGTGATGCAGTCAGCAGCACAGCATCTCTGGGAGAATCATTTGGCTAGGGTTGCCAGCTTCCAGGAGGGAATTTTTGCAGAATTATGACAGATCTCCAGCCTGCATAAATTAGTTCCCCTGGGGAAAATGGTAGCTTCAGAGGGTGAATTCTGTGGCATCGCATCTCTGGTGAGCACCTGCCCAGGCATCCCCTCCCCCACATCTCCAGATATTTCCCAAGTCAGAGATGGCCTAGCCTGGGATCCCCCAGAATTACAGCTTACCTCCAGACCACAGAGATTCGTCCCCCTGGAGAAAGTGGATGCTTTGGAGGGTGGACTCTATGGTGTTATACCCCACAGAGGACCCTGTCCTCCCCAGGCTCCATCCCCAAATCTCCATAAGTTTCCCAGCCTGGATCTGGAAACCTCCCATCCCGTACTGGTGGCCAAGGGTGGTGGTGGAGGTAAGCCTACTGAGTTCTGGTAAGTAGCAAACACATATGAAGCTACCTTATACTAAGTCATTCTATCTGTCAAGGTCAGTATTGCCTACTCAGACTGGCAGTAGCTCTTTAGAGTCTCAAGTCGAGATCTTTCACAGCATCTCCTTCCCAGTTGTTTTATCCTGGAGATGCAGGGGACTGAACCTTGGACTTTCTGATTCCAAAGTAGAGGCTCTTCCACTGAGCCACAGCTCCTCCCAAATGGAAATCAATGTAGCAATAGAATGTACAAGAGGCGGGACCAACAGGACCCGCGGGGGGGGGGGGGGAGAGAAGGTCACTCAACCCATCTCCTACAGATGTGGGGTGGAGAGAGGAAGGAGACGCCAGGCAGCTCTGCTGATGCTTGTATCAGCACAGACCTTGTAGCACAGACCTTGTCCCGCAGACGCTGCTTCCCAGAGAAGTTCAAGCCTGTCTCGAGACCACACCTCTCCCACACCTGCCCCCGCCCCCAGCCCTCCTTTTCCATCCCATCCCCACCGTGAAGTCCCCGGCTCCCTTTGGCTACTCACTCGGCCTCCGCCATCTTCTCCGTCCCCTGCCTAGCACGTCTCTGCCACTTGTGCATCCTCCAATGTGGCTGCCTCTAGGCTTTCCCGGGGAGGCCACCTGATATGGCGGAGAGAGCTTCTGCCCGGCCGCGAAGGCTGCAGGGAGTTCTGGAGCAGCAAGCGGAAGCCAAGGGGGAGATTCACAATCTACCCCCGCCGCACATTCATTTCTATGGATTATTCACTCTTCCGGAGCCCTGCCCCTGCCCAGTAAACAGGAAAAAAGTAGTTTGAGTAGCGTTTGCTTGGGTGTATTACAGCATGAAGAAAAGGGGCTACTTACTTGGTGGGGGAGACACTACGATCACAGTATGGAGAAAAGGGGGATCTTTTTGCAGCCTCAGAAATACACTGGGAAATAGGAAAGAACGAGGCAGTCCTGGCACAACGGCCCGCCGCCACTGCAGCCTGGTCCTCGCGCTACTCTCCCCACTGTGGTGGTTGATGTTGCTGTTGTTGCCGCCACCAGCAGGCTCCAAAAGTCTGAAGGGGCTGAGCTTGAGTCCTGCTGGGCTCATCAGTGAGTGGGGAGAGATGGAGACCAAAGTGGCCACTCCCTCGTGGTGCCCAGAGACAGGCGGCTGTGGGGGGGAGGCTGTGAGGCCTGCCAAGCCTTCCCCCACCCCTAGCAAGGCCTGAGCGGTTCACAGCCACCGGGCCACCGAGCCTCCCTTCTAATGGTCATAGTGTTCTCTGTGCATGCGCAGGGAACACTTTTACTTTTGGGGGATTTAAATATCCCCCCAAAGTTTTTTTTTTAACTTTTAGGATTTTCGTGCACACCTGGGGAGTCCCCCAAGTGTGCAGAAAAATCTCCCTGCCCCCCAGGTGCCCCCCTACAGATTTAGATATCCGCATGCAGGGGGCCACTTGGGAATTCGATATATAGATGAATTTAGCAGGACATTTGATTCCAGCCAAGTTCCCCCCCTATTGTGGAAAATAGGAAGGAGGGGGACCAACACAAAGAGGTATTCTAGGGATCCCAAGCCACGTCAACAGAAGTCATGTGGGATGGGTCTATTGTAAGGAAGGGGGGCCGGATGGGTTTGAGTGACTGAATCCAATGCATTGAGCAGGATTACAGGGAAAATTAGGTAGCAAAGCTGGGTGATGTGTTTATCTGGTTCATGACTTGACTCAGACCAGCAGGACCAGGCAAGGTCTTATTTCAACTTGCACAGTTGTCCTCAAGATCCATCTAAGCTCCAAGCTCTGTTCTAAGGGTGCAGATGTGCCTTCAAAGTGTGGTTGGTCAAGCATGTTGCATTATGTGCCCATGCACATTGGTCTTTGAAGCATTCCGCCACTGCTTTCTTTGTTATATTCAGAATCTACTGGTTTGCGTGTATTTCTCATGCGTTCTTGGGATAATTGTGAGATTTTCATCCTTTCCTTCTAATAAACTCAGACAGAGAGAGGCTGTGAATATAAATGCATCTGTAGAGTGATGTACAGGACAATGAGATAGCGGCGGGGGGAGAAGCAAAGATCTTGTAGATTCCATGCTCCTTGTTTTTCTTAGTGGTGCATTCATGCCAGCAAATATACCACAAAGCTGTGAATATTTATTTAGTTCTCCTCATAACAGTTTTCCCCCCCCTAATAGGGAATTATTTGAGGACAATGAAAGACATTTGTAAATTAAGCAGATAAGCCCTGTGGCAGACAAGGAATGTTTTGTTCAAGACAAGAATTGCATTGTCCATCGCCTCACTTGTCAAGAGCCCAGGGAGCTGAGGATTTATGAGGATGTTACAATGGTCTTTTCAGTGTGCCGTCTACAGAGCTGTGAGATTCGGGATCCTCTGCTTTTCAGACTCTAATCTTTTTATCATGCAAAGACAATGCAGGATTCAGATGGTTCTTGGGACCCGGGACTGTCCTTTTAACATCAGGCCCTGTGAAGCAATTACCATGGGGGACAATGGACTTCTCTGACCCTTTTTCACATCCCGGTTTGCCAAGAGTTTCAGTATCTCTATGGTTGCCACTCTGTATAAGCCAACTCCCTTAGACCATGGTGTATTTTATAAGAGAAATAGATAATCTTGTCGGGGAAGGGGTGTGTGGCAGTATGTCAAATCCACTGGGAATGCAGGGGCTGTTTACTGGTGATTTATTAATGATTTTCTAGGAGGTTGTATTTGAACTTTGAACACTGCATTCTGAATTCTCTGGACTGTTCAATTAACACCCCCCCCCCAACAACCTAGGGTTAATATAAATCTTCGAAGTATTGCCTGAAAACACCAACGAATACTGGTGGTCCTTTCTTACAAGAGAGTGGAGAATTCAAAGATGTTGAATTAAAATGCAGTGTTAAGTACTAGGGGATGATCGTTTAGAAGATGTAGTAAGCAGGACATTTTATTTATTTATTTATTTTTAAAGTGGTGCCGGAACTCTCAAGAGGGAAATGAAGTTTTCAGTCTGTATACTGAAAACGCATGAACGTTTAAACATTTTTAAAAGAATTTTGTTGAAGAGGTTCCGGAACTCTCTTCTGGAGCATTCTCCCAGGAAAAAAAAAAGAAAAAAGCCCTGGTAATAGGTATCTACAAATAATAGTTGCAGAAACAATATGAACCCCCGGAGGAAATGGAACTATTGAAGATCCCAAATGCAATTTTCAATTGATTTTAATAAATAATTGGATTTCTCTTTGCCCCTGGGGAGATTCCAGTGGTTAGGTGGGATTTATTAAAAGGAAATAGCAATATTAGTAATAAAGGTCCAAGACAGGATAAAAGGAAAGAAACAAAACCCATGTTTTCCAGCCTAAACTCCTTAGAAGAGTAGAATAAAAAAATATGCTAAAGGGCAGCAGAGCAGGAACTGTGGTAAAAATGACTTATACCATAGAGTTTTTGCCCAAATACCAGAGCATCCCCATGTTTCTGGCAATGTGATGACATCCAGTGTGCACCAGAAGTGACATTGTCACATTGCTGGCAATGCTGACATAGTTGCTGCCGGTAAGTTTCCCCCCTCCCCACATGCATGCTACACCTCAGTCGCCAGGAAGTACTTGGCAACCCTGTGATATGGCCCACGTAAATGAGGTCTCTTTAATCACCTGCAGGTAAGGTTCCACCCTCAATGTAGGGACTAGAATCCTCTTAGAAGTACAACTGATCTTCAGATGATAGAGGTCAGTCCCCCTGGAACACCGGCGTAAACTATGGGGGGGCTTGAGGGCTCGAGCCACCCCCGAAATTTCCCGGGGGGGACTGAGCCCCCCCCCCAGGAAAACGTCGCACCTGCCGCCGGTGCCTTGCCGCCGTGCGTCCCGGGCCCTTCCAAGGCTCGCCAGCTGGTGCCTCTCCCCCCCCCCCCACCGGCCTGGCCATTCCTCCCTCCTTATCTCTCCCTCTTCCTCTTTTAGGGGTGAGGGAGGGAGTGGCCAGGGCGGAGGGGGAGGGAAAGGCACCAGCAGCACCAGCTGGTGAGCCTTGGAAGGGCCGGGGAGTCGTGGCGGCTGGCGGTAGGTTTTCCGGGGTGGTGGTGGAAACATTGCCCCAGCAAGCGCAAGCGCACGCGCAAAGCGCGCGCGCTAAAGAGCCCCCCCCCCCCAGACTTCAGAAAAGTCTACGCCCCTGCCCTGGAAGTAGGCTTACAGTTTGCCTGGTGACAGTGCACAATCTCCAGCCCATGATCATGTGAGGAGTGGGAGCAAACATGGGGAAAGGAATGGTGATCTTTAGGAGTTTTCCACAATCTCTTGGGAGATTCCTAGGACGACATCTTATTTATTTATTTATTTAGATTTTTATCCCACCCTCCTGGCCAAGGCCAGCTCAAGGCGACTTACAGAACAGATAAAATCCCAGTGATACATATACATACAGAAATAACTAATATAAAAACAATGTTAAAACACACTGTTAAAACCAGACATAGTAATAAAATGCTAGACGTCAGCTCCATTGGTCTGCTTCAGATGTCTTGTTGGGGGCAGAGGAGGTTGGCTCGGCAGTAATTAAAGGGTCCAGCGTATCAGGGCTCTTCCGCCACAGAAGATAGCATTGGTGGTCATGATGGTAGTAGTAATGGTGGTGGCGGCTCTAAAAGCCTGGTGGAAGAGGTCCGTTTTACAGGCCCTGAGGAACTGTAAAAGGTCCTGCAGGGCTGTGATCTCCTCTGGGAGCTCATTCCACCAGAGTGGAGCTGCCACCAAAAAGGCCCTGGCCCAGCTGTCACCAGTCTGGCCTCCTTAATACTTGGGAGCCAATTCTGGGTCTCTGATCACGGCACTCTCTGGGGTACATATGGGGAAAGGCGGTCCCTCAGGTATGTAGGTCCCTGGCATCATAGCATCATGTCCATCGACCCTCCACCTGGAAGTGAAATTACATCCTCCATAAAGACAGGGAAAATTCCTAGATCATCTCTCAGAACTGACATCACATCTCCTCCAAACTTTACTCTCCCCAGGCACCACCCCCAAATCTCCTGGCATTTGCCAGCACAAGGCTGGCAACCCTATTCAAATGGTGAACTTTATGACATCACATCCCTGCTGAGATCCCCGAAATCTGCCCACCCCAGTATCTTCAAAATCCTGGCATTCTAAAACTTTCATCTATTGGATAGGATACTTTGGCGGGAGACCTCCTGTTAGCAGCCCTTACTGTCTGCGGCTGCTCTGTTGGCCAGTGGGATATATGTATATATATGTATATGTATATGTATATGTATGTGTATATGTGTATATGTGTATATGTGTATATATATATATATATATATATATATATATATATATATATATATATATATATATATATATATAAATGCTATTGACACAATGGCATTATGTCACTTCTGAGGAGAACCTGGAAGTGATCTCGTACCTCTCTAGGAATCATTGGAATGTCTATGGTCTTACCTAGAAAAACAGAATGGAGAGTTCTTGTAAAAAAACAACCACCTTACCCTTGAAATAATGTTTGTGGCATACTGGCCCATGACACAGAATCACCCACAGATCTACATTGCCTTGTCTCGCTCCCTAATAAATCGCAAACCATGTGAAATTTCCTCTGTAACTACAGAGGCAGCTTCCTTGAAGGATCTTTCTCCCATATGGTGGGCTGACTGACATATCCATCACCCAGTCATCACTCAGTGGTTGATTGTTCAGGCCCTGCTGACAGATTCCCCATTGTGGCAATTGTTTACTTGAAACATGGCACTGAAACCATATCCCAGTTGATGTCTTGCTGGAGAGTTGGGTCTTGATGATTGCTGTGCACTGCATCCTAATGTATTGGCTGGTTTGGGGCTAATCCCATGGCCTCAGTGTTATTCATCGGTAAAATGGTCCTATTCTTTGGATGCTCTGGTGGGCTGTGTGTGTGCGTGCGGTACTTTTGATGTCAGCGTTTCTAATGTTGACTACCTAATATATGTTTTTGTTCTTGTGTAAGCAGATGTCCCCAGTATGTGATTCAAGAGGCTGACGTATTGTGAACCTTTTTTTGTGTCTGCGTGTGTCTGATTCTTCTTGGTGGGTTGTAGTGTTCCTTTAAAAAAGAAGCTTAATTACACAAGCCTGATGTCCTTTCTCCCTTGCATAGTTAGAAACATAACCTGTATGTTGCTGTGCATGTCCCTACATACTGCACTACACCACTGGCTTGGTGGTGCCACGTAAATGCAAAGCATAGTGGCGCTGGGACATGGGGTGTGTGGGTGCTGGATATGAAAGAGAGGAAAAACAACACATGGCTGCCCTGTTTGCCAGCAGCCTCACGTTCCATCATAGCATGCTGTTTTGCCGCGAGCAAAGATTCGAAACCAGATCTCCATGGTGCAAGAACATAAAAGCCCCATACCGTATTGGGTTCTTGATCATTTAGGTAAAGGCTTCGGTTCAGACAAAAGAACAAACCTGGTTACACTAATTTGCCTCCCAGCACTTAAAAAAATTCTGGAGCCAGCAGTATTGGCTAATCAGCTGTCGATTCCTAGTGATGAGATTCTTTGCTTTGCTTTGCTTTTTAATTTTTGTTTTGCTTGTGGTCTCTCTTGCGCGTGGTAATGTTCCCAGAGTGCATTTTCTTTCATGAGAGCCTGCTTGTCTTGAAGAACAACAGGTGGGATATTGACATGGCCGCCAGCACTTTAATTATGGGAACATTTTTTTCCCAATAATAATTGGTATTGGTCGCTTGTTAATTCTAATCTTGGCATATAGATATTCTTCCTCCTCCACAGTCTCCCTGGGGTCCAGGAGTAACTTTAAAGGCTTGCTTCTCTTTATTGCACATATATTGTCACTTTGGATTACAGCTAAGCTTCTTTACATTTTCCCCCCTTTTCATTCCTGTTTTTGCAGCAAGGTTTGGACTCTTGGATTTGCGGCAGCACTGAATGGGAAACATCTCTTGACACCACCAGCTTGCTCCAGTGGGTAGGATATGCTTCTTCAATTGGCAACAGGTGTCCAGTGGGTAAAGGTAAGATGCCTGGTCACAAAAACTTGCCCTTGCTAGTGTGATTTTACAGACAGAATATAAGAATATAGGCTATATTGAGAACCGGAACAGTGCTTAGAGTATCAGACTAGGATCTGCGAAACCCAGGTTATTGCCACTCTTGACCACATGGAAGCACCTCAGATAACCTTGGGCCAGTCACTGTCTCCACCTACCTCACAGGGCGGTTGTTAGGGGGGAAAGAGGGAGAGCATAATTCACTTTGGGTTCCCATTGGGGAGAAAAGTGAGATATAGATATCTTAATACATAACTCTTAGAGTGCTCATGTCAGAAATGATATGTTTTCATTTGAAATATGGTATTGAAGGAGACTTTTATGGATACCATGGACTACCAAAAAGATGCATAAATGGCTTCTAATCAAGCCTGAACTCTCTCTAGAAGCTAAAATGACCAAACTGAGGCTATTGTACTTTGGTCGCATGATGAGATCACAAGAGTCACTGGCAAAGACCACAATGGTAGGAAAAATTGAAGACAGCAGGAAAAGAGGAAGACCCACCATGAGTTGGATGGACTCAATACAGGGAGCCACGGCCCTCCGTTTGCAAGACCTAAGCAAGGCTGTTCATGATAGGACATTTGGGAGGTCATCAGTTCATAGGTTGGAAGTGACTTGATGGCACTTAGCACACACTCATTATCTATACATTAATTAGATCCAGCCTTAAATTTTCCATCATCACAATGGAACTTCCCTTTCTCTTCTTCCCACTTCAGCTCAATGGTCTCCCCAAAAGGCAAATCCTGGGGAAGAGAGAAGGCTGAGGAATAGCAGGAGGGAGGTCTACAGCATCGAGGGTGAATGGGTAGAAAGGCCAATTTAGTCTGAACCCAACCTGAGGGTTCCAGTGCTTTGGCCCTCCCTGTAGAATTTATCTTCCCCTCTCAGTGTTTCTGCAGAAAATGCATAACTGAATGTATATTTTCCCAACAATTCAATGTGGCATTTCCCATGTGTCTGAATGAATGAGTGTGGCACGATTATATATAAAAGTGTGGGAGGGTTTTTTGGGGGAAGCTGAGAGGGAAGCACCTGAGATATGCTTCTGCTCCCCAGAATGCATGACCTACAGGGTTTTCGTGGGTCTGGTGTTGCATCGAGAAAGTCAGTGCTTGTTACAAGATCAGTTTGGAGCTGAATTCAGTAAATTTTTTACATGAAGGGATCAGAGTAAAAGAATAACACGTGGTTGGTTCCATCTGGATGTGTTGTGCCAGTGAGTTGGACCGGTGAAAGTCTGTGGAGAAATTGGGTGATATTTGGTGAAATTTGGCCGTCATGTGGAAGGTAGGAAGGTGCTGCATGAACCAGTCAACAGCCTTTTTAACAGTGTTTCAACTACGTGAAATGCCCTTGTAGGCTACTGGCAAACCATCTAATTTTAGAAGATCCAAGGCTATTTTTGGGCAGGAATGCACAGGAACAGAGTTCCGGCCGGCTTCTGAGTTGGCCACGCCTACAGCCTCCTCCCCCTTGGGTTCCCCAGGTGCCTTGCCAGCCACGGGACACCTGGGGAAGCCGATCCAGAAACTGCCTTCATTCCCTTGGGTTTCCCATGCACCCCACAAACTGTGGGGCACCTGGGGAAGCCAATCCGGTGGGGGGGGGCCCTGCACTGTTAGGAGTGTGGCCTAATATTCTAATGAGTTTCTGCTGTTGGGTGTGGCCTATTATGCTAATGAGTTCCTGCTGGGCTTTTTCTACAAAAAAAGCCCTGGGAAGATCTAAGCAGGTATGAATTAGAATCATAGAATCATAGAGTTGGAAGGGACTTCCAGGGTCATCTACTCCAACCTCCTGCACAATGCAGGAAATTCACAAATCTCTCCCCCCCCCACACCCCACTGAAGCTGACAGAGTAATTCTCAGCAGCCTGACATCCTTCTACGTCCACTGATTTTAAGGGATTTAGAAAGCTATAATTCTGCTTAGGATTGCTCTGCTAAAATGTGCTTGCTTTGCCTTACATGGGCATGTTCTCATTTTCTTGGAGGCTAGCATAGTGGTGTAACAAGCAAAGTGAGCCAGTTTGGTGTTACATTAGTCTAGGCTTGCCAGGTGCCCCCTAGCGGTGGACAAACTCATGGCAATTGCAGCTGCTGTCTGCTGATATTTGGCTGGTCAGCAGACAAAAGCCAGCTGGCCAAACTGGGGGGGGGGGCAATTATCATTGCCACTGCAGAATAACATCATTCCTGGTGCAACCCAGAAGCTCCTGCGTTATGCCAGGGTGACACTCTAGCACTTGCCCCCGAACTCATTGGTTTTCACAGAGTTTGGGGTCAAGTTGTAGAACGTGTGTGATGTCAGGCTTCCGGGTCCCACCAGAAGTGATGTCATTGCATGGCGACAATGAATGCTGCCCCCCCCCACATTAAGTGCTAGAGTTGCCAACTCCGGGTTGCGAAATACCTGGAGATTTGGGGGTTGGAGCCTGAGAAGGGTGGGGTTCAGGGAGGAGAGGGTTGTAATGCCATACAGTCCACTTTCCAAAGTGGCCATTTTCTCTGTCAACTGATCTCTGTCACCAGGAGATTAGCTGTAGTAGCGGGAGCTCTCCAGGCACTGCCTGGAGGTTGGCAACCCTGTTAAGTGCCCACCAGCCTCCATCTCCCGTCCCCTGCCAGACCATGCTTGTCAGCCCTGCATTAGTCCCTGTAGCTTTTTGTCATCTATTTTTATGTTTATTTTTCCACTGATTCCTTGCTGAACTCATTCGTGGATTGTTTCAGAACCACCAGTTTTTGCTCTCCCCCCCTCCCCATTGTACAGCACGAGAGTTTGTTTTATTCACACTTGCCGACTAAACACTGAAGAGCGCTGTTGAGAGTGTGAAGCTATTATGATAAGGAGGCATCTCATATCCTCATTGTTCGTGCTGCTTTCAAACTGTTCTCCGTTCAGTTGCACCGTCTGTTTTGTAGCCCCTTGGACTTTGTGGTCTCACAGGACCCGTATCAATGAGCATGCAAGTTCTTGAGTAATAAGGATTTGGACATGCTCAACCTTTTCTGCACTGTAACAGTGATCGTGTTGGCAACTGCCTTCTTAGCGGTGTTAGACGTTACCCTCCCCATTGTAATGCTCATAATGCAGCGTGCAGGCCTATGACATTAAAGCTCACTGCTTAGCTGACTCATTCAGATTGTTTTACAATCAGGGTAGTGGTGTTCTGCTTGACAGCTGCTTCATTTCTGCTCAAAATGTCCTTGGGTGTTGATAATCTCATTTCTGGCAGCTAAATGGCCTGTGCATTACAACATCCCTTTGAAAAAAAATTATCTGCACAGGAGAATATATATGACATTCATTTGCTATTAAAGAGAGACTGCGGCAGACACTATCAAGCATCATCAGTGAAATGGATTTGCTAGCTTAAGAGACAGGTTTGGTGTAGTGGTTAAGAGCGGCAGATTTTAATGTGGAGAACCCACTCTTCCACGTGCAGCCAGCTGGGCGACCTTGGGTCAGTCGCAGTTCTCTCAGAGCAGTTCTCTCAGAGCTCTCTCAGCCCCACCTGCCTCACAGGGTATCTATTGTGGGGAGATGAAGGGAAATGGAGATTGTATGCTGCTCTGAGAGTCTGAGTGAAGGGCAGGGTATTAATCCAATCTCTTCTTCAGGTGCTGGTTTAGTTTTGGTAGGGGTACTATTGTCTGGGGCTACATTTGAACCATTCTCAAACTGTTTCTTGTTTGAAATGTTCAAATTGGTTGGCGAGAGCTACTTTTCTAGAGGAGAAACAACTGTGGGCATTTAATCTTTACTATATCAGCAGCTTTCCCCCTTTAACTTCACTCCCTCCCTTTTATCTCAGCTCGGTCAAGTGGGTAAAGATGACTAGTGACCAACCCCAGGTTGGTGATAGCCAGTTTGGTGTAGTGGTTAGGAGCATGGACTCTAATCTGGGAGAACCAAGTTTGATTCCCCACTCCTCCACATGCAGTTGCTGGTGTGACTTTGGGTCAGTCATAAGTTCTCTCAGAGCTGTTCTCTCAAAGGCAGTTCTCAAGAGAACTCTCTCAGACCCACCTACCTCACAGGGTGTCTGTTGTGGGGAGAGTAAGGGTAAGGGATTGTAAGCCGCTCTGAGACACCTTCGGGGAGTGAAGGGTGGTGTATAAATCCAATCTCTTCTTCTTCTAGATCATCCCAAAAAAGATCTTTTATTTCATTACACACTCTGTATGAGCACCATGTCCCACCCTCATGATGAAACCCATGAGGAATGGCACATAACTGCACATATTGGTATATCCCGTCTCGTCAATTAGTGTTTGTCCTTATACCTTCAGTGGGCTTCAACATAAGTACTTTTAGTTAGCAGGGTAAGTAATCAAGCCTAGAAATGATGATGCCTTTGGAACTGCATAATATTAACGGGTTTCTACGAGCACATGGAGGTCCGTCATGGGATTATTTATGGAATGTATGGAGACTCCATGTGCCCCAGGGATCATTTCCATGTAAAATCCACCTGGATATGCTGGGTGCGATACAAATTGTATGTAGATAATGCATTGCTACTTTTAGAAGATCCAAATCAAGCACCAAATTAATGGATCTAATTACTAAATTTGGAAACATCTCAGGATATAGAATCAGCTGGGAGAAATCAATAGCAGCGCCAACTGGATAGGTTTCTATAACTCCATCAACATTGCAGTGGCCCTTTAAGCGGACAAAACATTTGGTGTTGTTAATCCCTAGAAAGAGGGCATGGTCTCATTCAGCACCGCCACCATATTAAAATAGTATCATTGAGAACAGGAACTTTAGCACTTCTAAGTAACATCAGCATCTGAAAGATTGACATTCTGTTTAAGCTACGGCTGCCAAGTCGAACTGACGATTTGGCGGGGGGGAGTCGTTCACCACCTGGGAGCCGGCCTGGAGCCTCCCTGGCGCGTGCGCAAAGCGTGCGCCCAATGACATCACCCGGAAGTGACGTCACTACATTGGGGGCATTGCCAGAGCGTCGCCCTGGCAACATCTCCAACGTGGTGACGTCACTTCCAGGTGACGTCACTACGCTGGGGAAGTCGTCCAAGCTGGACGACTTGGGGGGTGGGGTTCCCCCCGCCGGCCGAATGCCGGCCGGCGGATCGGGAACCCCTATGGCGGGGGATCCCCCACCCCCCGGGCTGACTTGGCAGCCCTAGTTTAAGCTAATTTACATCATTGGAGGCCTAGGTATGTTCTTTAAAAAAAAAAATCTCAGAATTGACTCAGTTTTTGAAATCTTTATTTCAGGGAGATAATCAGTGATCTAGAACTGCCTACAATGAGTTACAGTTATCAACTGGGAAAAAAGGGTTTGTATGCCTTAATTTAGGAGCATATTATAAAGCCTTTTTGTAGCACTGGGAAAATTCAGATTCTGTTTCTCCTCTGTAGACACTAGGGTTGCCATTCTCCTGGGGGGCAGCAAAGACTCTTCTGCCCCTGGGCTCTAGGCCTAGCCAGGCTTCGTTGCTCCAGCAAGACCAAGGGGTAAGTGGGAGCAACTTCATGACAATACTTCCACTTTGCACCAGGAAATGATGTCACAACACTCTAGGATTTCTCACATCTCTGTGGTAAAAACCATAGAGAAAATTTCAGGAGTGTCATGGTATCACCAGAAGTGACATCACACACATCACACACAACATCTTCCACTTCTGTCAGGGGGGAAAAACACACACACAAGAGGATAGAACTTATTTATACTTGGCAAGATAGACCTCCCCCTCCCCAAATCTACTTTAAGTCAAGCAGCATCTAGTTCTGAGAGGCTTCCCATTGATTTTCTTAGGTAATTTGAAAGCCGGTAGAAGTAACTGTGGATGTAATGATTTCCAAAAGAAGGCTCTCCAGGCGGTGATTTTAGATGTCCACTCTGTCAGGAATTTCAATAGCTTCCCTGCCGAGAAGAGCAAACAAGCACCACTTCTGTTGATTGTCATGTAAACCTGGGTGTCCATATGGCCCTTTATGTTCTCCGTTTCATTTTTGGGTTGCTTTTTTTGTCTGAGTTGATTTCACTCCCCACTGTGCCCATTCAGGAATGTAAATTTCCTGTTCCAGTACCTAAATCATGGAAGAGCAGTCAAAGTTGAAGCTTTCAGGTTATTATGAAGACAAAGTACAGAAAGAAATGTTCCATCAAGTTTCTTGAAAGTTCTCACTGTCTATGTTTTGGCTTTGCTGACACCAGAAATGAAGATGTCGAAAACCAAACACCAAAACCTTTGCATAGGTCTGGTTAGGGAGGATTTTGAATTTGTAGTTCCCAAATATTTCCTCAGTGTTTTGCAGTTCTGTACTGCTTAGCCCTTTAAAAAAAAATAGAATCAATGATGGATTGTTGTTTTTAATTGACACATTTTGTACAGAACATTCTGTGTGTGTCACTTGCCACAGCTTTTTTCTGTTCGTGTGTTCAGTTCTTTTGTTTCTTCTGCGTTGCCAGTATGCACGGATAAATGGATGAAACTCTAAAGAGCAAGCATAGTGTGATGGTCCATATAGTTCTCTTGAGATTCTTTTCATGTACTGTTTTACCAATGCACAGGAGCAAATATGCATATCAGTAAACCCCCACAATCACATTGAGACTTTTTGCAGCATATATAATTTGGTATCGGAGGGCTCTTCCCACTCTCAGCCCCACAACAGAAATGATGAGGTGGCATTTATTGTTTATGGCCAAAAGCCATTTCAATTGATCACACAGAGTGTAGAAGTTTGGGGCTGGAAGATCACCTGGTCACAAAACTGGAATCCATCCCAAATCTCTTTCAAAGGAGAATTTTAGTCTTGCCCTGAGACGCTCCAGTGGTTTTAATGTGGGCAGAACTTGGTCTGCCTTGAACCAGAGCATGTACATATGTTGTCATACTCAGATTCTGGAGAAAGCAAAGGAATCATACTACTAGTCTGCTTTTCAGGACATGTCTTGCAATGATGCAGAAAGATGCTACCTTGGTAGCTTGCTACAACAATATTCTCCACTTCTTCTCCTTATCAGGTGGTAACCCAGGTGTCCTCAGGGCCAGTACTAGGGTTGCCAAGTTGGTTAAACTTACCGGCAGTGGTGCGCGCGCGCCGGCCGACATCACCGGAAGTGACGTCAGCACGTTGTGGGCGTTGCCAGGGCGACGCTCTGGCAATCACCCCAAAACTCTATGGTATCATAGAGTTTTGGGGTGATTGCCAGAGCGTCACCCTGGCAACGCCCCCAACGTGATGGCGTCACTTCCGGGTGACGTCATTACGTGGGGGAAGTCGTCCAGTCTGGACGACTTCGGGAGTGGGGTTTCCCCCGCCAGTCGAATGCTGGCTGGCGGATTGGGAACCCCTGTAGCGGGGGATCCCCCGCCCCCCGGGCTGACTTGGCAGCCCTAGCCAGTACCAATATTTGGGACTGGGTGTTCCAGTGTGATGCTGCTACTGAAGTCACTAAGAACAATTTGAGTTGGGAGATCCTGATGCTGGAAAATACTACTGAAGAAATCTCGAACGAGCACACAGTTCTCCTGTGCAAGAGGCTCAGAATTTGGGGATGGTGGCCAGAGGCTATAGTCTTGAGCTCTTTGTAGAGATGGGGTTCCTTCCCATTGCTGTCTGTGGCTAAGGGTCTAGTTGGAAGGGCACATGATGCAGCATATGTGGATCTCATTTGGCAAATTAGAGCAATTATAGTTTACCCTTTGATTGGTATTCTAAGCAATACCAGCTGCACTCATTTCTAGGCAACTGCAAGCCTTTTTTTTTTAATTAGCGTTTAGAGGCAATATGAGAGCAGTAAACTAGAATCTGTTGAGTTGCAGACTAAACATGGGGCTGGATCCAGACTAAGTTTTCCACTCCTGCAAAACACTTCTGCTAGTGGAACACAGCTTTCCTGCCTCGCCCTCCCCAAAATCTCTCTAAAATGCTTCCCCCAGGGGGCAGGGGACCCTCGGAAACGGGACTAGGGACAAATCTGGGATCTGCACCAGGAACGGGATTGAAAGAAATCTACTCCTCCCCTTCTGTTAGTGGAAACTTCAATCTGGATCTCACCCATTACTAGGTAGACTGGAGCTAATATTGTGTCATAGCTAGTTCACATATACATGTGTACCACTTGATTTCTCAATGAAAGCCTGTTTGGTGTAGTGGTTAGGAGCGTGGACTCTAATCCAGGAAAAGTGGGTTTGATCCCCCACTCCCCCACATGCAGCTGCTGGTGAGACCTTGGGTCAGTTATAAATGCTTTCAGAGCTGTACCCCCAGGAACAGTTCTCAAAATAGCTCCCTCAGCCCCACCTACCTCACAGGGTGTCTGTTGTGGGGAGGGAAAGAAGACTGTAAGATGCTCTGAGACTCCTTCGGGTAGTGAATGACAAGGTATAAATCCAATCTTTTCTTCTTCATCCCAGTATTATGTGTAGATTCAGATGGGTCTAAAACAGCGAGGGAAAAAAAATTGAGTCCAGGGGCACCTTTAAGACCAACAAAGTTTTATTCAAAGTATAAGATTTGGTGTGCAAACACACTTTGTCAGGCGAAGTGTGCTTGCACATGAAAGCTTATACTTTGAATAAAACTTTGTTAGTGTCATGTGTGGTTTATTGATGGAGAATATTGAATGCATGAATAATCTTCCAGTGAAAAGAGAAAGATCTGACACAGTAGACATATTCTTTGAACCATTATGGGATAGCCCAATTGGAAGTTGTTACTGGATGAGCAACGCTTGGGTTTGACTCAGCACAGTGACCCCATATTTAAACACTGAATTGCTGTACAAGAACATCACTCCAGCATTTCCCTCTGGGAAGCTGTGTGCCTTCCTGAAGGCTAGGCTAGGTAAGAAAGATTCCACTGAGAGTGGCAACGTTAACTTGGTGTCTGACGGCACGAGCTTTGATAAAAAATAATAATAATAATAATGCGTGCATGAGCCCTGAAAGGATCTCTGCTGATTTCCCTCGATGGGTCTTATTATGCCTCTATTAATTTACTAATTATTTAGACAATTTTTCAGACTTGCAGGGATGAATTTCTAATAGGAAGATTAGTGAACCCAGAATGTGGTCGAATTTTCTGAAATCTATGTGATTCTTTGCATATAAATAAAGCTTTAGAAATGCATGCTGCTGAGGGAAAGTATCGTAATATGAGTGGCCTAAATTAAGACAAAAGAAGAAAGGTGGCATGGCCATCTGTGTTCAGTCTATGTGAAAAGAATAAACATGCAAACCCGGGGGGGGGGGGGATTTGGTCTTTTTGCATTTTGTGTGTGGGTGTGTGCCGTGTGCCTGGAAGTCATGCCGACCTCTGGTGACTCCTACTGGGGCATGTAGGACATTCGGAGAAATGGCTTGATTGCCAGCCTCTGCCTCCCAGCCCTGGTATACTTTGGAGTTCTCCCATCCAAATACTTGCCAGGGCCTCGCTTAGCTTCCAAGGTCTGTCGAGATCGGGCTTTCCTGGGCAATCCAGGTTAGGGTGCAAATGGACCGTTTTGATGGGGCATCACTAATAGGGAATGTGCTGAAAGTCACTGGAACATTTCTTGCAATATTGCACTTCCTCTCTTTCGGCTTGGAAAGTTTGCTTTGGTGGCAATGTCAGTACAATGCAGAAAATCTTTCTTTTCAACTATCAAAGTGTTGGAACGAAGACCAAGGTGTTGATCACAAGACAAAGGGTATTGGAGGCCTGCACCTAATCAATAGGGTCTTTCTGCCACTTCTGAAACAGTTATGTCTTGGGTCAAACTTTTGAAATTTGGAGGACAGCATGGTAGAGGGCGCCCTCCCCCGAATGAAATTACTCTCCACCAGTACAGACAGGCCCCTAGAGAAGGGCGGTTCTATTGGAGGGGGTATTCAAACCATAAAACAACCCTCCCATGTTGTTTCCACATTTGACATATTGAAGTGAGGTGAAATTCAACATGAGCAGCTGTCCCAAGCAGTGAGTCCCAACAGTTACACCGTTCCAAGCCCAGTGACTTAAGTGGTCTTAAAAGTGTGTCCCTCTGCTTAGGATTCTACTGCAAGTGGTGCAGGAAACACAAGGGCTTGCTCCAAGAATATCAGGTGTGTTCCCAGTAGGCTTGCCAGTCTCCAGGTGGTGGCTGGAGATCTCCTGCAATTACAACTGGTCTCCAGGCTACAGAAATCAATGTCTCTCCGCCCCCCCCCCCCAAGAAAATGGCTTCTTTGGAAAGTGAACACTATGGCATCATACCCCGCTGAGGTCCCTCCCCTCCCCAAACCCCACCCTCTCCAGTCTCTGCCCCCAAATTGCCAGATATTTCCCAACCCAGAGCTCAAAATCCTATTTCCCACCCATTTCCCTTCCCTTACATGTGTAGTATCCTTTAGCTTATACAGCTTTAGGAAGCATGCTTTGTGGGGTTTCTTTCTTCAGTGGCAAAGTGCCTATCCAGCATCAATTAGTACCCAAATGACTGTGAAGGGTGGGCTAATATCAATTCCTGCGGGGGTGGGGGACACCCAAGGTTTGTTGAAAACTCTCTACTGCTAGCAGCATAAGATAACATGCAAGTGCTAAACCTGGCTACATGGGGGAAGGTAGTCCTGCTGTATGGATGAGCTCAAACAGGCTCAGAGACTGCACCCTTCCCTCTCCAGGACTGCCTTTTGTGGGCAAAGAAGTTAAGCTCTTTCCTGCCCTCCAGAATGGATATGGTTAGAGGGTAAATTTGGCCCCATGGCAAGTGTACCATTTGACACATGGTTGTAGGAGCCAAATCCCTCTCACCCACAGTTAGGGTTGCTAGGGATGCCAGGCTCTGGGTGGGACCTGGGGATCCCCTGGAATTAAAGCTCATCTCCAGACTACAGACACTAGTTCACCTGGAGAAAATGAATGCTTTGGAGGGTGGACTGGGTCTACGGCATTGTACCCCACTGAAGTCCCTGTCCTCCCCAGGCTCCCTCCCCAAATCTCCAGGAGTTTCCCAGCCTGGATCTGGCAGCCCTACTCCCCCATCCTCTGCCAGTGGCCGGGGGAGGGGGATCTGACAACCTTAAGTGTTGCCAAAGCTGCCTTGGGAAATTTCTGGAGATTTGGGGATGGAGCCTGGGGAGGAACTTCTTGTATAGCTTAAAGTTATACAACTTGAAGGATTGGTATGGTATACATGTGAATTGTTTCATGAATGAGTATTATGAATGAATGAAATAGTTTTGATAGTATTTTTGGTTCTAGTAATTTATCACAGTTTGGTACAATTTTCTCGCAGCTGGAGGCTGGCAACCATATTCTTTTCCAAGCATGACTTTACTAATTTCTTCATAGTAGTATAGAATAACGACAAAGAGAGAGAGAGAGAGATACAACTTGGAACTGGGGGAACCTAGAAGAATGAATTTCTGAAAGCCGACTCTCCCACTTTGTTTTTGACATCTTGCCTTTGCAGCTGTTCTGCTCGTTTCCTTGTAACACTAGCTTTTCAATTATGCTCTAGTGCTGTAGGGGAAAGGGTTTTTTTTGTGTGTGTTGTTTCGGTTTTTGATAGAGGCACAGCATAAACCATTTATACTGCAGCTCCATCATAGTTCCCTTAGCTAAACCAGACTGGACAGTTCATTAAAAAGAAAAATTAATAGCACAAGGTTGCAGGGAAACAATAACAGATTATGACTGGCCTGTGGCGGCCCGCTAAATTTCACGTACCTGAATAAAAATGATTCCTCCTATCTCATAATGGAAGTTTGTTTCCTACCTTTTCGACAGAGTCCATATTTCTAATTCTGTGGAAGAAACAAAGAAGCTGCTTGGAAGTTACAGTATTAGACTACTGTAACTTGCTGTATGTAGGGCTACCCTTGAGACTGACCCAGACACTCCAACTGGTCCAGAATGTGGTGGCATGGGTTCTCATGGGGACCCCATGTATAGCCACATATCCAACCTGTGCTGTGTGAGCTACACTAGTTCCAGATGGAGTACTGGATCAGGTTCAAAGTTTTGGTACTAACCTTCAAGGCCCCTAATGATCTGGAACCCATGTATTTTTGGGACCGCCTCTTCTGGTATATCCCCTGAAGAGCACTGTGCTTGACAGAAAAGAACGTACTGGTGGTTCCTGGCCTGAGAGACATCTGGCTGTCCTCTCCCAGGCCAGGGCTTTTTTTTGCCCTGGCTCCGACTTGGTGCGACTGTCTGCCGAAAAAAAAACATCTGTGCCCTGTGGGACCTAAATAAATTTCTGCAGGGCATGCAAGGCAGAGATTCCGCAGGCATTCAGTTGAAGACAATGGTGGTTTCCATCTGTCTGACATTTCTGTTCCCCTTCCCCCCCCCCCCCCAATGAAGCAGCACATTGGTAGTTGGATAATAATAGTTAATAGGTTAACCACTGTATTTATTTTAGTTGTGATTTTGGTATGTGAATGTTGTTACTGATGTACACCTCCCTGAGCCCTGTTCCACCAGGAAGGGCAAGCTAAAATATCTGTCTGTCCATCCATCTCTATCTATCTATCTATCTATCATCTATCTATCTGTCTGTCTGTCTGTCTGTCTGTCTGTCTGTCTATCTATCTATCTATCTATCTATCTATCTATCATCTACCCATAGGCGTCAACTACGGGGGGGGGGGCTCGGGGGCTCAGGCCACCCCTGAAGTTTCCCGGGGGGGGGACGGAGCCCCCTGGCAAAACGGGGCGCCCACCCACCGCCACTGCACCTCCCCACCTCCCTTGTTTGGCAGGCAGGCACACCGGCACGCAGGCATGCCACCGGTAAGTTAAAAACCCTACGCCCCTGTATCTATCTATCTATCTATCATTCATCTGTCTGTCTATCTATCTATCTATCTATCTATCTATCTATCTATCTATCTATCATCTATCGCTAATTATATCTATTATCTCTCTAAATAAATAAATAAGTAAATAAATAAATCATTTTACCTTTAAGATGACCCACTGCCATCAATCATACAGAGGAAAGCCCTTCTTCAACTGAAGAGACCCCTGCGTTAAAACCAACTGCAGTGCTAAATATAACTATGCCAATGTTTGGCCTGTTAAATGATGCAAAAATTTGTTTAATTTATACATATAACATAATTAAGAACATAAGACAAGCTGTGCTAGAGCAGAGCACAGGGGCCAAACAAATGTCTGCGGGAAGCCTGCAAGCAGAGTACAAAGGCAGCAACCTAACCTGGCACTGAGGCATTCAGTGGGACGCTTCTCTGCCTCTAATTAGGGAGTCTGCATTTAGTGAGCTTGGCCAGTAGCCGCTGAGAGACCATCTCTGTGAATCTGCCCATTCCGTTTTTAAAGCACTCTTAAGTTAGTAGCTCTTGCCATAACTTTTACCCATGAATTCCAAATTATGTGTTGTGTGGGGAGGTAGAATTCAAGTTGTGTTATTTTGATGCAGATTCCCCCCCCCCCCTTTAAAAAGAAACAAAACTTTAAAATGTGCCGCTTCCTAAAATTAATGTTTAGGGAATCCTTCAATGGGAAGAAACCTCAGTAAAACAGGATGCCTTTCTTAAGCCCATAACAAAACCCCAATTTTTCGGTCAACCTGTTTTAATCCATGAAGGGCTATTTCAGGTTCAGAATTTGTCCTGCCAGAATGGGCAAAGGTATTAGTTTTTTATTGCTCTTCTAGTGTAATTTGAAAACATCCCTACTCTGTAAGGCCTTTGAATGAATGTGTTTATTGTTTTGAGATTTTTGATGTTGTCAGTTATTTAACGATGCTTTGGGCTTTCATTGCATTCTTCTTCTTTTTAATTGCTGTAGCCAGCTACCTTCTTTTGAAACAGAACAATGGCATACATTTTTAAGTGGTTACATAAGCTGTTTAAATGGCCCTATTTATTCAAACAAGCTTGAGAAAAAAAATCAGATAAAGACAGCTCTTCGACCTGCGTTGATAACATTAATATAGATACGGGATACACAACGGCAAACTTGCAGATTCAGTGTGGTATAGTGAGTAGAGTGTTAGGCTAGGATCTAGGAAACCCAGGTTTGAATTCTCACTCTGTCATGGACTCTCGCTGGGTGACCCTGGGACAGTCACTCTCTCAGCCCAGAGTGCCTCATAAGGCCATTGCAAGGATAAACTGGGGGAGAGGAGAATGACATAAGCCACGCTGGGTCTTCACTGGGGAGAAAGGCAGCATATGAATGAAGTGAGTGAACAGATGTTCTTACGATACTTTGATTTTTGGGGGGTAGTTTAATATTAAATATATCCATGAACAGACCATACAGTCTTGCCCAGAGTGTTACCCTACATCTCAAGTTCTGTGTCCCCTCCCTCACTGGCATCCAAAATGGCGCCCATGTAATCAGCCAGTACTGAGACATACCAGAAAGCTGCTTTAAGCGAGCTGTAGATATTGCCATCAAACCCTAGCTGACCTACAGCAATTGTGTTCGGTTTTCAAGGGAAGAGATGAACAGAAGTAGCGTGCCTGCACAGCGACCATGGACTTCCTTGGTGGTCTCCCATTCAAGTATGGGGGGGGGGCACTGACTCTACTTATACGGTTGACAGCCCAGGGATTTCCTGCTTTTACAACTGATCTCCAGCTGACAGAGATCAGTTCTTCTGGATAAAATGGCTGCCTTGAAGGGTGGACTCTATGGCATTGTACCATGCTGAGGTCTCTCCCCTCCCCAAACCCCACCCCCTCCTGGCTCCACCCCCTAAAGTATCCAGGGATTTTCCAATCCAGACCTGGCAACCCTACCTGCTTAGCTTCTGAGATTTGATGCCATTGGACTATCTTGGGGCCCTTCTCCACATCTTTCAACTAGCTTTGTTAGTTACCTGTCATAAACCTCAATCATGCAGTTGCAGGAGCGGATGGGTAAAACTGCCATTTGCTAAAATGCTTCTCTCTGAATTCTTTTGCCTGCTGCAGTTATCAGTGATACCCAAAATGTTGTGTACACACCAAAGGGACATTGTAATGCACACAGGCATATTTCAGCACTGAGAGGTTGCAATAACGTTTACAAGTCTCCCTCCTCCTTTTAATCTTTCAGCGGGACTCTTCCCCCCCCCCTTTTCTTTCCTGCTGATAAACAGAAGAGAAAGAGAGACCCTTACAGGAAGCAGCCTCCCATTCAATGAATCACAATGTCTAAAAGGCACCAAGTGGAGTTGAACAAAGATTCTGTTGTGTTGCAGTGCAGCCAAGCCAATAACCCAGCCACGGCTGCTGGTTTAGCTGTTTCCGTGCAGCATAAACAAAATGATACAACAGAAGCTGGTTCAAGCCGTTTGCCTGCTGGGGTCTCTCACTTCCTCCCCTCCGTTTGTGAACTTCTATTAAGCTGTGTTCTTGGTATATGCTTACCTTTCAAACGAAAACAAGTCATTCTCATCTTGGTCTCGGAGAGCTACAAAATCAACTTAGGGCTTTTGTGTATCCCGCCCCCCCCCCCATTCAGTTCTGGTCCCACACTGCTTCAGTTTATCTCCTGATTTCTGCACACATTTTTTGCATCTTTAGTTTTCACTCCCCCACCCCATTCTCTCTTCCCTCCCCCATTCTTTTGAGACCACTTTTATTCCAATGTTCTTCTGGAAGCCAATTTCGAGTCATCCTTTTCCTCATGTGTAATGTTTCTATTGGTTTTTTTCCCCAAACCACTCAGACCCACCTCCAGCCCACTTTTCAATGATTGGACTGCCATAATCAAACCAGTCCTTCTCCCGCTGCCCACCCGGAAGACAAGTGGTTTCATTTTTTGAAGACACTAATATATCTATATATCACTACAGATTTGTAACAATAGGCCTAGTAAGGTACCGCCTTTGATGGAAGAGACACACATCCAGACACACTGGACATTTGTTACCAGACCAATTTGGAGAGCATGTGCAGTTATCATGAGAGATTATCCATGGCCCACTGTGTAAACTTTTAGCAACTGCACATTACATGAGAAAGCAACACCTGGCTCTAAAGAAAATATTTTTTTCATATATTTATATCTGGATGTGTGTTGTCTTACAATAGTAATATTGACCATTGAGGAAGGCCCTAACCAATTGTCTATTGGTTATAAGATACTAGGAGTAAGGCCCGTTGTGGGAAGAAATACCACGGGCTCTAGAAAGAGGCTCTGGGAGACTGCCAAGGCCTTGGGCACTCAACGTCAATTTGCTGTGGCAACCTCAGCAGGGTATAATGACACAGAGTCCACCATTTTCTCCAGGGGAACTGATCTGTGCTACCTGAAGAGCAGTTGTAATTCTGAGTGATCTCCTGCCCTCACCTGGAGATTGGCAACAGTGGTTCCCCAAGAGGGAATTGCTGGTTTGGAGGGCAGAGCCTATGGCATTGTACCTGTCTGAGGCCCCACGTCTCCTCAGACCTCACCCTTTCCAGGCTCCACCCCTCAAATCTCCAGGAATTCTCCACCTGGAGTTGGCAACCCCATCTCCTTTCCAGCTAAGCATCAATTTACCTTAATTTTCCCCTCATTCTTCAGCTTTTCATTCCCACCCCCACCTGCAGCCTCTACTGTGCTCTGAAGCCCTGACACTGCCTTTTTTGAGGGTCAGTGAGACCCCTGTGCTCAAATCTTCCTATTTGGAGATAAAATCCACAAACTTTGGGGGATCCCTGGAAAGTTGGCAACCCAAGGGTATGGCCTTTCCTTTCTTCCCTGGGCTACCCCCTCCCTTTGATATTGGCAGAGCAGGGGAGACTATGGGGTCAGAGCATAACACAGATTATTGGTCCAAATAGAATAATTTATTTTAGTATTTACACAATTATGGAGCACACACATACACTAAATGAATACGGGACAACTAAACAAAACAGGGCTTAAACACAATCCTCCCTGGATGGGCTGGGATCTATATTGATGGTGCCTCATCCCATGGTAGGGTCTCTCTTTTCCCACACTTTTTGGTCTTGGGGCAGCTTGGAACTGTAGGCCAGCAGATGAGAAAGCCCCATTCAGCCCAGTGAGTGATGCTCCTGCAGGCCCCTCTCTAGAATTACAGCTCAATTGAACCTTATGGGGGAACATTTTAAACAAACCACAGGCAGCAGCCATCTTATAAACACAGGTAACTGCCATTTCGTTTCACCTACCAACAGCCACTGAGGTAACAGTTAATCCCCCCACAGGAAGGAACTGGAGAAGTGTCTTCGTCAAGAGAGAAAGCCGTCTGGCAGGAATTCTGACAGGGCACAGAGACTGAAGGAGTGGGCAGGGAAGAGGAGCAGATCCAGCCAATGCCATGCAAGTATTCACAGCCAGTGGATAGGGACAGCTTCTGATTGACAGGCCAGGGGACCAAAGGCTGGGGTGGCGTGTGGAATCTTCAGGCGCGTGCCACCACCATGCAGAGAATTATTATATAGAGAGATACTCATCAATTGTATATGTAAAACTATCAGCTCTGTATGTCAACAGTTTTAAGAGTCTGATATTTGGACCATTTCTTTTAACACAGGTTACAGTGAACACATGCAAGGTACAGATATGTACACTGAGAAATTCTCATGTTTCTGTCCATGCATGTATTGACATGTGACATAAAGCCCACATTTATCCAGGTACTGGTCCCCAGTTTCATTAATAAAGTAAATGCACATTTGGCTCTCCCTTGTGCCCAGATGTATGCATGCACAGACAGGATATACATGCATTCACTGTAACAAGGGAAACAGGGCTTCTGTGTACAGTGTACGCTTGATTTTTCTGTATTGAGCTGTTCTCATTTCGCATTCAACACTTGCACAGCTGAACTTGTGATTGAAATCACACAGTTACCCAGGTATTGTCCCCCGTTTTCCTTTGTAAAATGATCACTTGTTGGCTCTTCCTTACAATCAGGTTTACGTCTATACCTGCAGGATATATGTGCATTAAATGTATCATGTGAACAGGACTTCTGTCAGCCCAGATTCAAGCTGTTTCTATTGGAATATGCAAGGTCTCTAGTGCAGACTTATGAAGAAGATCTGAAGCTCACCCTACAGGGGGACAGCTGAAGGACTTGTAGTTAGCATAGCTAGACTGGTTACGTCCCTTTTTTTTTTAAATTGTCTTTGCTGTCTCCTGATTGGCTCTTCTGGAGAATTCCTGCTCCTGTAGAGCTTCCGGTTGCTCTCTGTTCCTTTTACAGCAGTTAGACTGGTTAGTTTAGGCCAGGGATGGCCAAACTGTGGCTCGGGAGCTGCATGTGGCTCTTTCACACATATTGTGCAGCTCTCAGCAGCAGTGTTCCCTCTAAGCTGAGTTAGTGTGAGCTAGCTCACAGTTTTTTAGCCTCCAGCTCACACATTTTTGTTTTAGCTCGGGAAGGATGGCTCCAGAGCAAACTAACTTATGCAGTAGCCAAATCGCTCGCTCACCACTTTAATGCCAGTGGCTCACAAAGTAGAATTTTTGCTCATAAGACTCCACAGCTTAGAGGAAGCATTGCTCAGCAGGGCAGCTAGGAAAGCTAAATATCACTAGCAAACAAATATCATTGAACAAATAAATATCATTATCAATATATGCTTTTACCGCTTTTGTTATTATTTTTGGCAGTCTTATTAAATGTTAATAAAAAGCACATTTGTGTCTTTCCCAGGAAAAACATGTACTATTTGATCATGTCTTGTGACTCTCAAACATCTGACGTTTATTCTGTGTGGGTCTTACGTTAAGCAAGTTTGGCCACCCCTGGTTTAGGCTTTCTCTCTGTATGTTCTATAATAGTTTGTTCTTCTATAATAGACATACTTATTTTTCTCTAAATAGTCATTGCTCCACTTCCTTTGTATATTTAACCTCTGCCAACAATTTCTTCACTCACTCTTTCTACATCTGTAGAGGCTGGTTCAATTTTTTAAAAAAGAACCAACATTACTAGGGATGATTTTGCATTTCTCAATCCTGAGGCTTCATTCCCAAAGTCCCTGTTTCAATTTTGTTTCTCCCCTGTGTGGGCTGAACTTGCTCTGTGTCGTTTTGTTTTCTTTCACTGCATTTTCCCTCATAAAATGCATCTTGTGGCATTATTTGCATGTCAGTAAACAAACACATACATGGCATTTATCTGTAATGATAGGGTACTTACGTGTACATCGTTTACGCATTTATCAACTGTATACATTGCAAGTATAAATAGCATCAAGTGTGCATGTATTTAACCATTTAAGGTGTGTAAAGGATACAAGTTCAAAAGTAAAGGGGACTTCCGGCAAGATTTGCGACCATGGCGGACACGCTCCTCCGCACTAGCGGGGAGCGCGATCCGTACCCGGCGGGAAGAAGGGGCTTCAGACCGGTGCCGAGCCCCCAGAGACCCTAGTGAAGGGGCTCTGCCTGGGGTGGCACGAGGGGGATCTCTCCCTACGGTGGCGATCGAGGGATTGAGGTCCCCTTTCATCACCCCCATAGGTTCCCCCGTCCGTGGGAGCCGTATGGCTAAAAGCGCAAAACCGAGAAGCAGCAGAGAGTGTGAAGCAATGAGGCTGGAACTGACAGTTACGCTTGGAGAAACAGTGAGTCTGAAGTAAAAAGAAACAGAATACAGCGGGAAAGGCGGGTGGAGTAAACCCCCCCCCCCTCGAGACTGGCGTACTTACGGGACTCTTTACGTGGCGTTACTGCATGAAAAAACGTATGTTCGGCTTGCTTGATGGCAGCATCGCTCTTTAGAGGATATGAACTTTAAAAAGATATAAGCGCAGTCGTGGAATTTGCTCCTTTCGTCCATCTTATCTAACTATCAACAAAGAAGCACAGTCTCAACAATGGCGGGGAAACCGAAACCTTCCCCCAAACTAGGAAGTACAGCTCCGAGTTCAAAGGTTGATACCACGGAGATGAGCACGGTGTTCTCCTCGTTATTGCGACCTCTAGTGGACCAAATGACAGCTCTCAACGTTAAGATGGACAAGATGCAATTGGACCTGAAGGAGTCGAATAAAACTACAGAGAAGCTGCAGCGAGAACTTCTGGAAGTTAAGACTTCAGTTAAAAATCATGATTCAAGACTACAAAAAGCGGAGAAAGAAAAGGCCTTCCATTCTGATCAGCTCTTGAAACTTCAGATGGAGAGATCGAATTTTTTCCTAAGACTTCAGAATGTACCAGAGGATAAAGGAGAAGACCTTAAAAATCTGTTAAGTGAAGCGCTTGAACCAGTGACGGGCTTAAAAGCAGCGGAAATAAAAAGCGATATGGATATGGTTTACAGAACCTATCCAGATTATACTAAAAAGAAAAGCCTGCCTGGTGAGATTCAGATAAGGTTCTCCAAAAAGTCAACAAGAGATGTGGTGCTCAGGACCACAAATAAAGCAGTTCTGAAGATCAAAGGAAAAGAAGTTAAAGTGATGAAAGACATCCCATTTGAAATAAGGAAAAGAAGGAAAGCCTATGGAAAACTGACATCTTGGCTACAGTCTGAATCTATTATCTATAGGTGGAATGTTCCGGAAGGACTGAGCTTCAGCATCAAAAACAAGAAATACAAGATTGACTCTGTCCAACAGGCGAAAAGTTTTTTGGAAAAAAGCAAAGAAAAGAAAAAAGAGAAAGACTCAGATGGTTCACTGGCATCGCAAGAAAGTATGTATGGATTTGATAGCTCAAAGAGCGAAGAAGAAACGTCTGACTCGGAAAAGGGAGCAGCAGCCCCAAAAGTACAAGAAGAGACTGTTAAGACAAGAAGAGGACGAAAGAAGAAATAAAGGCTGAAATGTTTTTTGAAACTGCACTTATATATAATAGATTATGTGTATAATTAAGCATTCCTTCAAAAGAGCATGTCTGTCAAACAGCTTTTTTTTATTTTTCATGTATCATCAGTAACAATTTTATCTAAATATTAGCCAAGGTTTAAAACGCTTCATATGTATTAATGGCATAGCAATATTAAGCAAATGATAAAGCACACTCTGTATAAGGTAAACATAGCATAGAAAAGTAGCGTTGTAGAATTAGATATAGATAAAATTAATAAAAAATTTAAAAAAAAAAAAAAAAGTAAAGGTAAAGGTTTCCCTTGCTCGAAAGCCAGTCGAATTCGACTCTAGGGATGCGGTGCTCATCTCCATTTCCAAACCAAAGAGCCAGCGCTGTCTGAAGACATTTCCGTGGTTATGTGACCGGCATGACTAGACGCCAAGGTGCACAGAATGCTGTTACCTTCCCACCGAAGCGATACTGAAGGAATAGAAGTTCAAAAAGCCATATTACCTATTTATCTACTTGCAATTTCTTGCTTTCGAACTGCTAGGTTGGTAGGAGCTGGAGCCAGAGACGGGAGCTCACTCTGTCATGCAGCACTCGGGTCTCGAACTGCTGAACTACCAACCTTCTGGTCTGCAGTTCAGCGTCTTAACCACTTGAACACAAGCAAATCTACAAAACCAGTACCAGAAAGAGGAAAATAATAAAAAAAAAGTTGACAAAAATACTGGGTATAAAAAATGAAATTGGGAACATTCACACATTTCCATATACTATCCGGTTTATCCCTCTTAATAAATGAATCAATTCTGTTTTACACATTGCATTATACAAGCGAGCTATATATTCTGTGACATCACATCCTGAAATGGAAATTAGATAAGCCAGGCATCCCAGAATTTGCCAGAGTTTGTCTCCATCTAAGAGTCAGTTCATAAACATATATATATCAGCAATAGATGTTAACTGAGTAGGAGGTTTGTCTTGTTGTCCTAGGCAGAGCTACTCCAGTCTAAGGTCATTAGAATCAATGGGCTTAGATTGGAACAACTTTGCACAGAAATGTACAGTTTATGCAATGTGTTTAGACTTGTTCACAAGTCACAGTGAATGCAGGTACAATCTGCCTATGCATGTGTACATCTGTTTGTAAGAAACAGCCAAAATGAATTCACTTTCGAAATGAAGCCGACGGCCAGTACCTGGATAAATGAGGGGTTTAAATCATGCACTGAGCTGTGCATCCGTTGAACATAACATGCACATTACTCAACACACATCTAAAGGAAAATTGTCTATAGTGTACCTGGATTGTATGCACATTCACTGTAACTTGTAAACACACATTTTGTGACTGATAACATCCTTCCAAAGGAAGACTACAGATTTATTTCTTTAAATGTCCATATCCCACATTTCCCTTGTTGCTCACAGAGACGTACAAATCCTTAATTGAAAACATATAAAACCGAAACCACTAAAACCTGTTAAAAGCTCTCGCAAAGTACATGACCTTACAACACCTGCAAAAAGATGTCTAAAGGTGAGACTGCTCATGCTTCCTCAGCAAGCCTATTCCACAAGGCGGGAGCTACTATAGAAAAAGACAGACTCTAGCAGATGCCAAACAGGCTACCATGGTTGGTAGCTCAGCAGTTCGAGACCTGAGTGCTGTGTGATGGAGTGGGCTCCCGTCTCTGGCCCCAGGTCCTGCCAACCTAACAGTTCGAAAGCAAGAAATTGCAAGTAGATAAATAAGTACCACTTCGGTGGGAAGGTAACAGTGTTCTGTGTGCCTTGGTGTCTAGTCATGCCGGCCACACGACCATGGAAACGTATTTGGACAGTGCTGGCTCTTTGGCTTGGAAACGGAGATGACCACCACCCCCTAGAGTCAGATTCGACTGGCTTTTGAGCAAGGGAAACTTTTACCTAAAACAGTTTACCAACATGCATCCTTGATAGTGCAGTCTTAAACTGAGTTACACTCACCTAAGTCGCTTGAGGTCAATGGACTTAAGGATGTAATGGTGTTTAGAACTCTAACCTGGATTACCAAGGCTAGCCTGATCTCATGAGCTCTCGGAAGGTATGCAGGGTGTAATGTACTCAGTGGTGACCGCCATGTGGTTGGGGCAACACACGTGGCCGGGCTAGAGACTGGAGCTTCAATCCGGTAAACAGTAGACCGGCCAGATCATAATTCCGACCAATGGTGCGCATAGGATCCAACGGAGGACCTATAGCGCACAACCACGGGAAACTGACCCTATCCGGCTTATCGGGTGAGGCCAGGGACGTGGCTAAAGTTTGTATATAAGCAGGCCCCTGGACCTCCGTCCAGCATGTTCATCTGACCACCTAAATAAACTTATGAGCTGATTTAACTGCAATGCATCTCTAACCTCAGTTCTTTATACAGGGTCAACACTTCTTAATACTTGGAACGGAGAAGACCAAGGAAATGCAAAGCTACTATGGGGAGGCAGGCAATGACAAACAACTTATGTTTGTCGCTCTCCTTGAAAACCCTGTGGGCTCATCATAACTCAGCTGCAACTCGATGGCACTTTTCACCACCGATGCAGTTCAGGAGTGCCCTGTGAGAGTGTTAACAGAAAGAAACTCACAAGTCAAACGGTGCTTCTTCAGTAGGTAGCCAGGTTGTATGATGTAGAGGGAGAGTCAAAACCCTTCTGACATCACTAGACATGCTCGCTGTCATTTGCAACCTTTCATAAAGAGGTCACACCTTTTATGCTTTCCAATAATGGAATGAACTCTTTTCACAGGAGGAGATGGTGATAATATCTCTGCTTTGGCTGCGGAGGAGAGCCACACGTGTAAAATGTGCAAGCTGTGCGATCAGAGAAAAGGTGGCTGCACCTAACTGTGAAGAAGCAATTAATTCTGCGGAGTTTAATTAAACCCCACTTAATAAGTAAACATTCTGTGAGTGTTTACTTTGGCATTCTTAGTATATCCTCAATTTACTGGAACATGAACAGGGTGTGAATTTAGCGCTCTGTTGTGAAGGTACCAATATTTAGCTCTTTGGGTATGCAGGGCATAATCCAGTCACAGTTAAACATGTTAAAAGTTCAGCTAATTTCAGTGAGAGAGCTGAGACTCTCTCAGCTTAAACTAACACAGAGAGTTGTTGCTGTAAGGATTTTAAAAAAGGAGGGGGAGAACACTGTTGTAAGCTGCTTTGACTTCCCATTGGGAAAGAAAGAGGGGTATAAATACATGCATGCTTGTATGCATATGTGTGATATGTTTACTTCCCAGCCAGTCTTTTCACTCAGTGTCACCTAATACCCCTTCCTAAATGGCTTTTGTCCATGCAGGGCCAGTGGTCTTCAATATAATCATTTCAGTCAAAGGGGACCCTTGCTCAGTTTTTTGGCCAGTGGAAAATCTGGTTGGATCCAACCCATAGTTATCAATGTGACATAACAGAGGAATTCTATGCAGAATGACTCCTGTCTAAACCCACTCAAATCCTGGGGAAGGGAGTTGGATATGGTAATAGCAGACAGTCTGTTCTGGTAAATACTTACTGATAAGATTTAGAAGTCTCCGTTTACTGGTGTGAATTCCATTTCTGGACATTTTCTGCCCCTAGCAATTTATTCACTCCTAGCTTGATTCTGACTTTCCGTCTCTGAGCTTGCCAGACCCCTTTACTTGAATGCAAAGCATGGAGAAATGCAGGTCTTGATGGCAGGTAGGCCTGTAACCAGTGTTCCCTCTAAGCTCACAGTTAGCTCACAGTTTTTTAGCCTCCAGCTCACACATTTTTGTCTCAGCTCAGGAAGGATGGCTCCAGAGCAAACTAATTTATGCAAATAATTCAATTAGCCAAATCATCCACTCACAACTTTTATGCCAGTAGCTCACAAAGTAGAATTTTTGCTCACAAGACTCAACAGCTTAGAGGGAATATTGCCCGTAACCAGGATTTTTTTTTTTAATTTGGGGGGCCTTTAAGTTGGAGGGCACTTTGCACAGATACCCCGCCAAGGGAACCCCACAAATAAAATTTAAAAAAATGAAAGTCAGGGGAGGGGGCTGGACTGGATGGGGAGTCAGGGGGCCAGGCCCCAAGATGCCCCTCTGCAGCCATGGGCCTGATGGCAGGGACAAGAAGAAAATGGAGGAGCTATGGTAGAACAATCTGAGGTAATTAGTTTCAATGGGAAATAGTAGGTGTGGTCCCTAATGATGTCTCTGGCACTGTTACCACTTCTCTCTAGTTATATGTGGTATCTAACCAGAGAGAAGTGGCCACCATGATAGAAAGATCACTATAACCAGTAACTAATCCACAAAAATAGCTGCAATCCTAAGGACGAAAGGAAAAACAGGAAATGTATCTCTTGTTATACAAATGATGTTCATTTCGCTCCACACTCATTCCATTTTTTTCTGAATCAAGTGTTCCATTCCACATCTTTGTGACAATCCACTGCAGAGTTCTGTGAAAACTTTATTCGTGTGGGTATGTACACAATGTGTATTTCTATGTAGATTTTATACATGTTTCATACATAGTCAATATAATCTGTACTTCCATTGTGCTTCCTAACAATGCTGTCTATTCAAATGAACATCCAATCAGGGAAGAATTTAGAAGCGTCCCGAGATTTCTCATAACCCTGGTAGACAGCTGGATGATATTCAGCCAATCACTCTCTCGCAACCAAATTTCCCTCAAATAATTGTGGTGAGGACAAAATCATATACATTGTTCTGAGGGGAGAACTATCTATGCCACTACATATTTCTCAGACATATCTGTGGAAAACAAGGTGGCACATGTTTGCTCTGAAAAGTGCACTAGCACTTTACTTGAGCTTATTTGTGCAGAAAAGGGAAAACCTGGGTGTTCTTATAGCCATAAACAAAGACAAACACAGAAAGCTGTAAACACTGCTGTAAAGCTAGGCTTGCCAGCCTCCAGGTGGGGACTAGAGATCTACTTTTACAACTGGTCTCCAGCTGACAGAGATCAGCTCCCCTGGAGAAAATGGCTGCTTTGAGTGATGGACTGTATGGCATTGTACCATGCTGAGACCCCTCCCCTCCCCAAACCCCACCCTCTCCCGTATCCACTCCCAAAGTCTCCAGGTATTTTCCAATCCAGATCTGGTAACCCTATGTAAAGCTGTGGCCCTTTTTACACACTCAAAGGAATGCTGATTGCCACTTTAGGGTCAGGAAGCAATTTTTCTCCATGCCAGTTTGGCTGGAGATCCTGGAGGTTTTTTGTCATCTTCTGGGTGTGGAACAGCTGTCACTGAGGATGTGGAGGGGGAGGTATTTGTGACTTTCTTGCATTATGCAGGGGGTTGGACTAGATGACCCTAGAGGTCCCTTCCAGCTCCATGATTCTATGACAGAAAAACTCTGTCAGCTACCTAAAAATAATTACAAAATAAGAGTAGCAGTCTGCAACCATCTCCTGTTTACAAGTTTAGATTTTAAGTATATCAACAAGTTTATACTTAAATGAGTCTGCTATTTGTCCACGATATTTCTCATATATATAAAATATATAATTTAGGGTTGCCAGGTGGCTGGAGATCTCCTGGGATTACAACTGATCTCCAAGCAACATTGATCACTTCACCTGGAGAAAATGGCCGCTTTGGAGGGTGGACTCTATGGCATTATATGACCCTGAAGTCCTTCCCCTCCCCAAACCCCATCTTCCTCAGCCTTCACCCCCAAAAGTCTCTAGGTATTTTCCAACCCAGAACTGGCAACCCTGTAATATAATATCTAACACCATAAAATGGACTGTGGGGAGGGGTTCCACAGTTAATATTGACTTCCTTCTATGTAGTGAAAAGCATTCTTTTTGTCGTTCAGTCACACAGTTGAGTCCAACTCTTCGCAACCCCATGGAACACATCACGCCAGGCCCTCCTGTCTTCTGCTGTCCTTCGGAGTGTGCTCAATTTCATGTCTGTTGCATTGATAACACTGCCTAACAATCTCATCCTTTGTTGTCCCCTTCTTCTTTTACCGTCATTCTTTCCCAGCATCAGCATTCAGGACTCACTTAAAATGTGAACATGACATGGAATAACTGGAGTTTCTGGCCTGTGGTTTCCCCCTCAGGCTCTCATCTCCAGCTGCTTATGTATATTGTAGCAATAGTAGGTACTGGAACTCAGCTTGGGCACTGGATCTGGTAACATTGGATTGTGAGGACACAGTGAATTATGAATTTCCCCCACTTAGTTCCCAAGTTGCACAAGTACACAATTATTATTTAAAATAAACTCCTCCAAGAGCCTAGTCATTATTTCAAATGACACCATCCATCACTGCATTCTTTAATAAGGCTGCTTTGGTATGCCGGCTGTTTTCCTGTAGAATTTATGCTTCTTCTTTTTTAAAAGTAGGCAGTCTATACCACATTTATCTGAAGTGCATCCCCCTGAGGCCGAAAAGGAATGTAAAACTCTCTCTGCTCCCATTCCTCATTTCCCAAATTTTGTAGTCTAACTCCCTCACAAGCCCATTTCTATGTCACTCCCATGTTCAGTCTGTCGTGTTTTCAGTATATTTTAAAATTGTGCATGCACTAGGTACCCTACATGACAATTTTGCCCTCTTTGAATGACTACAAATTAAATTCAAATTGTAGAAACAGAATTAGGGAGGAGCAGCTGTTCCCTCTTTATGTTGCTTTTTAAATGTATTCTTTTATGTGGTTTCAGTTCTTTCTATTGCTGGCTTTGTAGATTTTGTTTTTTTAATAGTGATTGCATGGTCGGATGCACAAAGAGGACTTAAGAAGGCTGACCCCAAATGAACCTTTGCATAACAGCAAGCATATTGTAAAATCTATACTTTTGTTATCCCACCTTTCTTCCAAGGAGGTCAGTGTGGTGTGAATGAGGTTAGATTCAACCAGCTTTTCTGCTGATAAAAATGAAGGAAGGGCCGGGGGGTCAAGGACAGAGGTCAATTGAGACAAGGGTTAGTAAGGAGATGAACTAGGCAAGGTTAAGTGAAAATCTGGTTGGATCCAACTCTCGTTTCTTCACTCATTTTTCCCCCCTTACAACTGCCCAAGGCCACCTAGAGAGCTTCATGGCTGATAAGGGCTTGAAATCAGGCTCCCTCACTCCAGTTTGTTGTAGTGGTTAAAAGCACAGACTCTAATTTAGGAGAGCTGGGTACGATTCCCCACTCTTCTACCTGCAGCTGCTGGGTGACCATGGGCCAGTCATAAGTTCTTTCAGAGCTGTTCTCTCAAGGGCAGTTCTCAAGAGAGCTCTCTCAGCCTCACCTACCTCACAGGGTGTCTGTTGTGAGGAGGGGAAGGGAAAAGGATTGTAAGATGCTCCAAGACTCCAGGTAGTGAAGGGCGGGGGTATAAATCCAATCTCCTTCTCTTCTTCTTCCTACTTTCTGGTAGCTTATATTTATTGAATCAGATCATCTTTCAATATCACACACTGGGTGTCGATTATTTATCATTTTTAACCCATTTCCTATTAAGCTGCCTTGAACCATCCATGTTGTTCAGGATTGCCCACTCTGACATGCTGTGACTCTCTAGACTTTCAGGAAGGGACTTCCCTAATAAATCCTACTTGAGAGCAGAGACTGAACCCAAGACCTTCTGCATGCAAAGTATTTATCACTGAGCCAAAGACCTGTCTGATGATATGAAGGTGCCACTTCTGCTGAGTCAGTCAACCCTGTGTTGTCCATCTGACCTTATGATGTCCGGCAGTAACTGCCCAAGGTCAGATCAGGATCTTTATCAGCCGTGCTTCCAAAGATCATTATAAACTCTAGGGATGGAATCTGGAACCTTCTGCATGTCAAGTGTGTGCTGTTTCTCTGCTACGAGGCCCCGTGCAATTAGTCAGTTAAAAGACAGGCAATTAATCAATGCAAAACCCTTCATCAGTTGGCAGACTAGTATCTATTCATGAGGGTCACTTGCAAGAGGCATCATGCGTCGGGAGAATGCAGCATTCAAATTGGCACTTAGTCCATCAGTTCAGTATACAAAATATCCAACCAGCCACAGGGGGAAAAGTGACTATGAAAAGCTATTTTCGGGAACAGCTGGGGATTACTGGGTTTAAGTGTTTATCCAGTACGGAACCAAGAGAGATAATTTTTTAAATGCACAGGATTAAGATTTGCATTCATAAAATTGCACAGAATGGGATTTTGTTCAAAGTGCCCCATGAGATCTTCGGGGGGGGGGGGGGGGGAGAGAAGAGTGGTTTTAAAAAAAGTCTTTAATCCTTTCAAAAAGTTTTATGCAGAAACATATAAAACCTGTGAGAGTCTAATAGGGTTGTCAGTCCCCAGGTCCCAGTGAGGGTTCTTCCAGTTTGGGGGCTTCAGTCCACCACTGTCCAGTTGGCCAACAGGGAGACCCCTCCCCCAAACAGCCATGTCCCTGTGCAATGTCCCTCATGTGATGACGACACCCGGAAGTGACATCATCACGTTGGGGGCATTGCACGGGATGCTCTGGTTTGAGGGCAAAACTCTGTGGTAAAGTTGCCCTAAAACCATAAAGTTTTGCCCTCAAACCAGAGCATCGCCACACAATGTTGGTGACATCATCATGCCTGGGATGTCCCGGCACACCTCCCAAATCCTCCCACTGGCATGGCAAGGGGACCTGGCAACCCTAGGGTTTAAAGGAGCAATGAGGGGTCTGTCGGGGATATAGGGCTGTCAACTCCAAGTCATGAAATCTCTGGAGATTTGGGGGTGGTGGAGCCTGGGGTGGGCTGGGTTTGGGGAAAAACGTAACCTCAGCAGGGTATAATGCCATAGAGTCCACTGTCCAAAGCAGCCAATTTCTCCAGAGGAACTAATATCTGTAGTCAGGAGATGAGTTGTCATTCTGAGAGATCTCCATAGGATGGCATGAAAGGGGAAGCATTCCACAGCCCATGGGGTTTGACTTGCTATCCATCAGCCTAAATTATTTCAGTGTCTTGGTGCAGGCTGTTTATTTTGACATGTAGGGTTGGATCCAGCTAGCTTTTTAATTCTGTCTTGCTCAATCCCCTTCTTACAGCCCCTGTTCTACATGGTCATGCAAGTCCCATGTTCACCAGGATAACTTCTTTGTTATCCCTTCCTTCCTCCCTCAACAGCAGGAGAAATTATTATTATTATTGATGATGATGATTTAATTTATATCCTGCCCTCAGGGCGGCTTACAGAAACTGTTTGGATCCAACCCACTGGTTTCATAGTCTTTATGTATTGTACATTTCACTAATTATAAACTGGGAAACTTGGATCAGTTGCCCCAAAGAGCTCTTCATTTAATCTATTCCTTTGTAGAGAGAAAGGAATAAAGATCAGGATTGTGTGCATTAAGTGCTGTCAAGTCGCTTCCGATTTATGGCGACCCTATGAATTAATGACCTCCAAAACATTCGATTGTTAACAGCTTTGCTCAGGTCTTGCAAACTTTGGGATGTGGCTTCCTTTACTGTGTCAATCCATCTCATGTTGAGTCTTCCTCTTTTCCTGCTGCCTTCAACATTTCCTAGCCTTATTGTCTTTTCCATTGAGCCTTAAAATCCTAGCCTTGCCATCTCATAATATGACCAAAGTATGATAGTTTCAGTTTGGTCATTTTAGCTTCTAGGGAGAATTCAGGCTTAACTTGATCTACAACCACTTATTTGTCTTTTTGGCAGTCCATGGTATCTGTAAAACTCCAACATCACATTTCAAATGAATATTAAATACTACAAATGTATTAAATATTTCAAAAAAGAACTCATTCATACCTTTACACAGACATGAACCCCCATACATTAATGCCATCAAACCTCTCTGGTCTCACAACTCTCACTTGGATCCCAGTTCATTCCTGTCTTCTCTACTAACAGGGGCTATCCCTGAAAATCAAATAATAAAAAAAAATCATTCATCAGAGTAAGGGAGAAAACAGATGACACATCTTGGCCTGCTTATACCATTGTTGTTACTGAAGGCTCTAGCCGCCCTGAGCCTGCCTCTGCAGGGAGGGTGGGGTATAAGTTGAAAAAAAAAATAGCAGTGTATGTAACTGCATCGACTAGGCTGTGATCATACACACAATTAGACCTGACATAGGCGTGAATGACAGACAGATTTAAAGGGAGTGATCAGACAACAACATCTGGGAAGCATCCTGCAGCCGTTGGCAGCCCATTTTGCTCTGCCGCAGAAGCGGAGTTAAAAGACACCGCGGAAAAGCTGGTAGTAAATGGGTTGCAATGGGCCACAGGTGGACTTTCCCCTGTCTGATCGCTCCGACGTGCTCTCATGGCGTCGGGATAGTCTGATTAGGCTATCCTGACTCTGTGCCATTGTTCCCCCCCCTCCCTTCTCAGTATGCATATCATTGCAAACCCCATAGGGAGCCCTCAGTGCAGAGGTGCAATTCACCGATTCCTCATTTAAGAGCATGGGAAACAAACAGCAAAAAAACCCAAAACAACTCACCCACAGTTGTGTCTGATCACACACTGATGGGCTGCACCCGCAGCTTCAAAGGGAGGTATGATCTCACAACTGCGGGTCAAATTCCTCCAGAGAAAATGGACTCGCTTCCCCCAACACTTTATCCGGTGGGTGTGACTGCAACCAGTATGTACTCACAAGACATCACAGAAACACTTCTGGTTGTGGAGGAGACATAGGCTGAGGACAGACTGGCAATCTAAAGCGGGGCAGGCACGCTTCGCAAACGGAGGAAAGGAGCATGTTCAGACATGCGCATCTGTCCGTCGGCTCCGTTGCGTACTTACCCGTCTCCCAGTCGCTTTCCTTTCGCTTTACCCGGACACCGGTTTTTCCCGGTGTTCAGGGGCCTTCCTCCGCATGCCTCCTGCTTCCAAACAGTGTGAACTGGAAGAAGCGGGAGGCATCCAGAGGAAGTGTGAACGCACCGGCAAAAAGTTTTGCGCATGTGCGCACATGCGAAAAACATCAAAGGAAAAAAAAAAAAAAGGTGCAGCGGCGCGCGCAAGCCGCATGCACTGGCTATGCAGCAGTCTGAATGCTCCGTGGCAGTCTGAACGCTCCGTATCGCCGCTGATCCGCATTGCTCTGGCCAGTGTGAACGGCCAGCTCCGTGGGTTTTTCCCCCCGCTCCAGTTCCCTCCGCTTTGCCTCCGCTTCAGATTGCCAGTCTGTCCTCAGCCATAGTATCACACCCTACCGAGGTTAGACTTTCCATAGCTTCTCCTCAGGAACAAAAACAAAACCACAATGGTATAGTGACAAAGTTCATTACCCTGCTCCTTTCCTGCCATTGCTGTTTCTCCAGTGTGGATATAGTGGGTATAAAGTGTTCTTGGTGTAGTAGTGAATGAATCTGGTTTGGTTGGAGAGAGTATGCTACAGTAAGCTAAGCAGGCTGCACATGTGGTGAGTTGATTAGTGGGAGAACACCAGAAAAGCCCATTGCACATTCCATAATAAAAGAAAGGTGGGATGTAAATGTAACAAAGCTAAAAAAAAAATCTGGGGATGTTTGGGCTTGTTATGCATACTTCATCTTGCTTCCCAATGGTGGCTAGCACTTCATTATGAAGACATTCTTTCAATTTCTCACCCTTGCTGTTTCAAGTTAAAAATATGCATTTTAATTTCACTTCTGCGATCAGACCTGTGATTCTTTATTTTCACACAATTTTCTGTTCCCTTACAGTAGTTTTCCACCTATAACAATGTATGCCATTTTCAATATTATTTGTGCATCACTAAATCAGGATTGTAAGCTGCATGCCATATGTGTAAATGGTCACCTGTGTAGAATGTGCATCGAAACTGTGCCGCTTGAACAGATAACACAGAAGTGGCACAGCATTGCTGGGCACGTAACCGGAAATGATGCTGAGGCATTGTGTGCTAGGATCTCTGAAGGTAGCTGAAGGTCAAGATTGGCCTCAGGAGCAGATGGGTGGGGGTCTTAGGGGGCTGCTACAGTGTAGGGGTCCCTCTGACTTCCCTACTCTTCTTCAGGTGGTGTTCTTGGTTCCTCAATTCCATGAATTCAGATTTCAAGTCTGAGTTTATGAACCACCCAGCAGGGGTCATAACAACACCCTACCTCAAAGTTATGCAAATAATTATCCACAGGGGGCCATTTCAGCTCAGGGAAAGGGTAGCAGGAAGGTGGGAGCCCCCTCCTCCCTCTACATTACTGTTGTGAGTCAAACAGGCTTAAAAAGTGATGTTTCTTGCAACTGCTGTGTCACTGAGGTGAAAGCAAGGTGGGTCGGGGAACCCAAACACAGCTTGTAAATAACAACAACAACATGTAGTGTAGGCTGGCCCTCAGTCATAACTGAGCAGGAACAGGTAGCTGCTTTGAGAATATCTGTGGGAAAGTGGGATATAAATTTCAAAGCAATGATGCAGCTGAAGAGTTTTGGCTCCATGATTTTAATCCAGTCAGACTGAGGCAGCACTGAGTCGACGCAACATTCCTGAGCTCACTGCAAAATGCAGATCTGTTAATAGCTAAGCTGATTGAAGCTCCAGTTTTTACTTTGCCTCATAAAAAATCTCAGCGGGGGAAAATATTACTTAAAACACCTTTCCACAATATTTCTCTGAAACAGAAGGTAGGAAGAAAGGTGGGCATTTATGCCAAAGTACAGTAGGTTGATCTGGATAGTATTAATCATCCAGGCAGTGCTGAATATTTGTTAATGGATTCTCCCATAAGGAACAATCCTCCACATTCAATTACATCTACTTTTCATTAATTCACTAATTGCATTGCTTAAAAAAAAGCTTTCCTTTTTTACTCTAGTTGTCACTGATTAGCACTATAGCTATACCAAACCCTATTGAATGGGCTAGCTGACACTGTCCTAAAAATGATACCTCTCCAGACAAACTTGTTTAAAATACACATACCTAACTTGTTTTCATTCCTCAATTAAACCTCATTTTCTTTTTGTTACATCACATTATAGACAGCAAAAAATACCTGGTCTACCTACAGCTGGTGGAAACTCAAGGAGAATTTTTTTTTTTGTAAAAAAATTTTTTATTTTCAAAACATTAAAGTTGATACATTTATCTTATACAAATCCTTTTTTCCATATTATATAACATTTTGTTCTATTTGTATAATCTTATTTTATCTTGTATTGGCGGTTTCCCACCACATCTGAAGCATAACACATTTTCCACTTTATCCAAAATAGTAATTCTTATATCTATGTTTACATTTCTGGTAACGGTCATATTTCTTAAAAATACTTATATACTAATTCTTACTTTCTATATTCTTATATAATTCTAAAATAAAAAACAACTTCATTATCTAATTATCCTTAATACACTCATATACTCTAATTCTATTGCTTTATGTTATTATAACCATGTATAAATGTAGTTTTTCATGTCCCAGTATTTTTCAACATATTCTTTCAAATCTTTCCAATCTTCTAAAAAGGTCTCTGAGTACAGATCATTCAACTTTCTAGTCCATTTATCCATTTCAGCCATATATAACAACTTTTTCAACCATTCCCACACCTCTGGTATTTTTTCATTTTTCCAATTTTGTGCATACACCATTCTTGCTGTTGTTATCATATACCATATTATTGTCCTTTTCTTTACATTTATCTCTTCTAGTTTAAGTCCAAGCAATAACATTTCAGGCAACTTCTTAAATGTACATTTCAAAAAATTTTCAATTTCTGCATGTATTATAGACCAATAAGTCTTTGCTTTATCACAAGTCCACCACATATGATAAAAAGAACCTTCTTTCTTTTTACATTTCCAACATTTGTTAGACATATTCTGATTAATATTTGCAATTTTTTTTGGTGTCATATACCATCTGTACATCATTTTAAAACAATTTTCTTTTAGGTTATAACATGTAGATATACCCATAGCATTTTTCCATAAAAATTCCCAAGATTCCATTTCAATGTTTTTGTTAAAATTTATCGCCCATTTTACCATTTGTTCTTTTACCATTTCATCAGCCTTAAACCATTTTAACAAAATTTTATACATTTTAGAGATCATTTTTTCCCACCTTCCTCCCAAACTTGTTCTATTTCATTATTTTTTTCTCTAAAACCGGATTTTTTATCACTTCTATACATGTCATATATTTGTCTATATCTTAACCAACCATAGTCAAAGTCCAACTGATGCTGCTCCTTCAATATAAAGTCTTTACCATGTCTTGTTAATAAGTCTCTATACTTCAACCAATCTTGTCCTTTGTAACGTGATGCTGGATTTAAAACTTCTGCGGGTACAATCCACATAGGTATCTCTTCTGGAAAAAAGTTTTTATATCTTGTCCACGTATCCATTAGCGTTCTTCTCAAATAATGATGTTTAAACATATTGTCCATTTTTGTTTTACCGTAATACAAATACGCGTGCCACCCAAACCTACAGTCATGGCCTTCCAGGGACAATAACTTTCTATCTTGTAACATAGTCCATGTCCCTACCCAAGTCAAACATATTGCATCATGATATAGCCTTAAGTTTGGTAACTGGAACCCACCTCTATCTTTAGCATCACACATTATTTTCATCTTGATTCTTGGTTTTTTCCCTCCCCATACAAACTTAGACAATTCCTTCTGCCAGCATTTGAATGTTTTTACATCTTTCACAATTGGAATAGTTTGAAACAGAAACATTAATCGTGGTAGTACATTCATCTTAACCACCGCAATTCTACCCAACAATGACAAATTTAATACATTCCACTTTTTAATATCTTGCATAATTTGCAGCCATAATTTCTCATAGTTATTTTTATAAAGATCTATATTTTTCATTGTTAGGTTCACACCTAGATATTTTGTCTTTTTCACCACCTCACATTCTATAAGATTTTGTAACTCAGTTTGTTTGTTATTTGACATATTTTTACACATCACTTTCGATTTGTTCTTATTTACATAAAATCCAGCCAAGTCACCAAACTCTTTTACTCTCTGTAACAGATATGGTAGTGTAGTCATAGGGTCTTCCACTATAAACATCACATAATCTGCAAAGGCCCTATATTTGAAAGAAAAACCTTTGGTTGTTAAGCCTTTAATATCTATATCTTCCTTCACATTTATTAGTAGAACTTCTAGAATCCAAATAAATAGCAACGGCGAAAGTGGGCAACCTAGTCGTGTTCCTTTTTCGACTTTAAAATCGTCTGTCTTTTCAGTGTTAATTATTAAAGAGGATTTCTGTTCTTTATATATTGACTTAATGAGGTTAAGCATATATTCACCAATTTCAAGATGTTCTAGAACCTCAAACATAAAATTCCAATTTAAATTATCAAACGCTTTTTCCGCATCTAAAAAGAAAAAACCCACTTCTTTTTCAGGATGTTTATCGTAATATTCTATAGCATCCACTACAACTCTTAAATTGTCCCTTATTTGGCGATTAGGTAAGAACCCTCCTTGTTCTGTTTGTATAGTTTCTTTAAGGTGTTCTTTTAGTCTGTCAGCTATAGGCTGAGGACAGACTGGCAATCTAAAGCGGGGCAGGCACGGTTTGCAAACGGCGGAAAGGAGCACGTTCAGACATGCGCATCTGTCCGTCGGCTCCGTTGCGTACTTACCCGTCTCCCAGTCGCTTTCCTTTCGCTTTAACAGGACACCGGTTTTACCCGGTGTTCAGGGGCCTTCCTCCGCATGCCTCCCGCTTCCAAACAGTGTGAACATGCAAAAAACATCAAAGGAAAAGAAAAAAAAGTGCCACGGCGCGCGCGAGCCGCGCGCACTGGCTATGCAGCAGTCTGAACGCTCTGTATCGCTGCTGATCCGCATTGCTCTGGCCAGTGTGAACGGCCAGCTCCATGGGTTTTTCCCCCCGCTCCAATTCCCTTCGCTTTGCCTCCGCTTTAGATTGCCAGTCTGTCCTCAGCCATAATCTTAGCAAACATCTTATAATCATTATTTAGTAAAGAAATCGGTCTATAGTTCTTAACATTAGTTAAGTCTTGATTTTCTTTCGGGATAAGTGAGATGGTTGCATCTTTCCAAGTTTCTGGGACCTCACCGGTGACTCCTATATCATTCATTAATAGCAGTAACACTGGTGAGATCGACTCCTGTAGCGTTTTATAAAACTTCGCTGTAAATCCATCTGGTCCAGGTGCTTTTCCTAATTTTGAGTCATTTATTGCATTTTTAATCTCTTGTAATGATACTGGATTGTTAAATAGTTCTTTAATTTTCTCTGTTGGTTTTGGTAACTTTAATGTTTGCAGGTATTCTTTAATCTTTCTTCTGTCTTTGTTTTCCTTCTTAAAAAGTTTTGCATAATATTTAAAAAATTCTCTCTTTATTCCTTTGTTGTCTATTATCTCAATGTTATCTCTTATCACTTTAGTAATAAATTTATTTTCACGTTTTTTCTTTAATTGCCATGCTAGATATTTTCCGGGTTTATTTGCACCTTCAAATGCCTTTTGTTGGAGTTTTTTTAAGTTCCAGTACGTCTCTTGGTTCAAAATAGCTTTTGCTTGGTCTTGTAGCATCCAGATTTCCTTTTGCAGTTTCTTTTTCCCTGGTCTACTCTTCAGTTCTTCTTCTTTTGTTTTAATGGCTTGTATGATATTTTCATATTGTTCTCTTTTCTTTTTATTATCTTTAGCATTTAATGATATCAATAGTCCTCTCATTACTGCTTTATATGCATCCCATACGGTTTGAATTTTTACTTCTTTCTGTATATTTGCTTGGAAGTATAGGTCTGTTTCTTCCTGTAATTTTTTAACTATTTCTTGGTTGTCTAGTAAGTCCTCATTTATTCTCTATCTCTTTTGTTTTTTTACCTGCCCAGCAGTCCATAAACACGGATTATGATCTGAAATTATTCTGGGTAGAATTTCCACTTTTCTTGTCTTAAACGTTAAATTAGTAGTCATCCAAATCATGTCAATTCTTGAATGCGAGTCATGTCTATTAGAATAAAAGGTAAAATCTTTTCCTTGTGGGTTAGCTTTCCTCCAAATATCTTCCAGCTTCTCTTGTTTTATCAGTTCAAAAAAGTTTTTTGGAAGCTTCCCTAATGCCTCATCCTTTCTCTTAGAGCGCCTGTCTAATTTGTTATTCACAGTTTCGTTAAAGTCCCCCAACATCATGATTTGATCATAATTTACGTTATCCAATTCCATTTGTAATTCTTTAAAAAAAATTTCTTTAATTCTTTAAAAAAAATTTCTTTAATTCTTTAAAAAAAAATTATGCTCCATTTGGGGCATAAATATTCACGATCAAAGTTTTCTGTCCTTGCAGTAAGATTTCAATAGCTAAATATCTTCCTTCTTTGTCTTTAAATATTACTTTAGGTTCCAAATCTTTTTTGACATATGTTACAACACCATTCTTTTTATTGCTTGCTAAAGAATAAAATTCTTCTCCCAATTTTTTCCTTATTAGATATTTGTGGTCTTGTTTTTTAAGATGAGCTTCTTGTTTACAAATTACACTACATTTTTGTTTCTCCAACCAATGCCCTACCATTCTACGTTTTTGGGGTGAATTAAGTCCATTTACATTCCATGTAAGTACTTTGTAATCCATCTTGATATATTCTTAAATATCACCAAGGTCATCTTTATTCTCTCCAAGAAATGCGTACATTTCTCCTGTGCTTTTAATCACTTCTCTGGTGCTGCCATAGTAAAAGCTTAATCCTTGAGGTATTTCCCAACGGAATCTAATTTTTTTCTCCTTCAATTTATCCGTCAGACGCTTGTATTTTTTCCTTTCTTGCAGTATTGCTCTAGGCAGTTCTTTCATTACTATAATTTTCTTTCCATCTATTTCAAAAGGATCAGTAAAACACTTCTTGTAGATTTGTTCTTTTGTCCTTTTCATTGTAAATTGGACTACCACATCTCTTGGTATATTTTTATCTCTTGTGTATGTAGAATTGACTCTATAAACAAGATCCATGTGTTCTCTAACAACCTCTTCCTGTTCTTGTAAAAAATCTGCTAATGCTTCTTGCATTCTTGTAAAAATGTCTTCACTCAATTTTTCCTCAATCCCTCTAAATCTCAAATGGTTTTGCATGTCTTTATAATGCATCATCTTTTCCATCCTGTCATTGTCTCTCATTGTCTTTTGAGTACTTTCTTCCAGTTCTTTTACTTTAGTTTCAATGTCTTGTGTTCTTGTGGTTAATTTTTGAAATTCTGCTTTTAAGTCTACGAAGTTTTTATCTGCTTCTGCAGCTATGCCATTCATTTTAACATTTACCTCTCCTATAGCATCTAACATTTTTTTCCCCATTGTTTCCATAACGGCTAGTAGTTCTTTTTCTTTTTTTGCTGCCATTGTAGGAGAGGACCATGTAGCTGCTCTCGATCTTAATCCGCGGTCCGTCTTGTCTCTTTAAAAAGGATTGATTTTATTTTATTTTCCAAATCAAACACCGATTAATGTGGTCACACAAGCTAGTCTTGCCAAGTCAAATTTCATTGGTTTCAGCCCTCTAAGTTATATAGTTTATGAGATATTACTGTTTAAAAATTTTATAAATCCAAAATGGCGGGCGCAACTTCTCTATGGTTTGTGTCAAAGGTTATAGTCTTTTTACCTTGCTTCTGGCTTGCCATAGTTTCCTTTTGTCCCTTCCTCTTGCTTACTTGTCTGCTCTCCGCACATCACTTCCTGTTGTAGTCCTTTTGGTCCGGCAGTTTTTACAGTCCCCTTTGCGCTCTTCCGGTTCTTCTCCTTTTCCCTTCTTGTCTGCTCCTCAAGCCCTCACTTCCTGTCTCAATCCTCACAGCTTGGTCTCGCGATGCTTGGTTCCCTCCTCCCCTCTTTGTCTCGCGATGCTTGGCTCCCCCTCCCGACTCTTCTTAACCGCAGGAATGTTAAACAACTTGTTTTTTTTGGCTTTTTAAGTTCAAATTCAGCTTTTTAACGTTTCAAAACTGCACTCATCCAATCTGCAACAGTCTATTGCTTCACCAAATCTGCTTTCCGTCTTTCAAAATGCGGTAATGGTAAGGCAAAAACCTTTTTTTTCGTTACCTTATGTTGTTACTTTGCTTCAGATGTGGTCCCAATGTTTAAACTTTGTCTTCTTTGTTAAGGAATCAGGGGAATTGGAGATTTTATGTTGATTTAATCAGCTCGGCTCGGCTCCTTAGAGATACTTGCAGGAATCTTCTTCGGCTGCAGTGCTCAAGGTGTTGTAAAAGTCTCCTCCGAGACTTTTCCTTCACCGAGCTTGCTCAAACCTGGATTATATTGCTTGCTAGTCCTCACTCTACCTGTGTGAGGTTGCGTCAGGTGGATTTGTCCACCCAAGCTGTCAAGAGGAGCCGCCGTCCGCCTTGCGCACTTGCAAAGCATGTCAGACCTCCATTCCTCCGACCGGAAACTCCAAAACTCAAAGAGAAAATTGATGAAGGTCTATACCCGCACAATTTATTTGTTTAAAATATGTTTATGTGGCTTTTTAAGGTGTCTGTGGCAGGTAACAGCAGCAACGGTTACATAATAGCAAAATGTAAGAAAGAAAACTCAAATAAAATATCCATAAAATCAACAGATCAAAAAAAACCCTTCTAATTAAAATATTATATCCATTTTCATCTAAAAACAGTCAAACAATAAACATTTTACATCCAAAAAATGCAGGCAGGCATGTGCCTTTATTTAATTTATTTTTTTATGTGTTTACGTTATTTATCGCCTGCCTTTCTTACAGGGACTTAAGGTGGGTTGCATAAAGTGACCCAGTACAGTTACAAAAATTGGATGTTCAGTAATCAAATACATTAGGATTTTAGAAATCTGGAACCATCAGGAATAAATGAAGCATAGCCTAAGTATTCACACGACTCATTCAGTGGTACAGAAATTACAGAATTAGGAGTCTACTTACAATAAGCTACACGGAGCCAGGGGCGTAGAGTTTTGGAAATCCCGGGGGTGGCGGGGGCTCCTTAGCGCGTGCGCTGGGATGACGTTCTCCCCCCCTCCGGGAAACCGCCCCGCCTCCCCAGGCCCTTCTGAGGCCCACCAGCCACTGCTGCTGGTTCCTCTCTCCCCCCCCTCCCTCTCCCTCTCCAGCAGCGGCCGCCGGGCCTCAGAAGGACCTGGGGAGGCGCGGCAGCAGGCGCTCCGTTTTCCAGGGGGGGGACTGAGCCCCCCCGGGGAAATTTCGGGGGTGGCTCAAGCCCTCAAACCCCCCATGGAGCGATATAGACCACAGACCCTTATAATCTATCCAAGCAAGTTTATAAAACCATTTTTGTGCAGTTTAACCTTCTTACCTGTGCAGAAAAGCCCACTTGAATAGTTTTGCATAGTTCAGTTTTGCATAGTTGCTGGAAAGCCATGAATTCTTCTGGGCACTCTTTCTAGAGGAGTTGCATTACAGAAAAAGCTGTGTTTCTAACTAGGTTGTATCCTACCAGCTTTTTTCATTCAATCTCACCTATTTGCCCTCCTTACTACAACCCATTTCCCACATGGCTTCTTCCCATGGAGGTCCTATAACCCCAGCATAGATTTTGGGGTGGCCAAAAGGGACCCCTTCTTCCATTTTCATCCTCAAGAAAAGCTGCTTAGATCCGACCCGCTGATGAAGGAAAGGCAATGCTAGTAATGTTTGCTCAATCACTTGTGTGAAAAGAGGCAGCCCATCAAGTAAGCGGGTCCCAGGCAATGATGGACTTCAAAGAGCCTCTTGGTTCCTGTTTCTAACACATTTTATGATGCATCTTTATCCTGCTCTGTGTTTTAATTGTTAGGAGCCTTGGTGGCCCTGTGAGGGCTGAGAGGCAGGATGGAAATCTTTTAAATAAACAAATACAGATTCATTAAATAACATTGGCACCTGGAACTGGACTCAGAAACAAACTGGAAACATGTCTACTATCATAAAAATGGTGATCAGCTAGAGGTCACAGTCCAGCACCAATTAACCAACACATAGCCATAACTGTATATCAGAGCAACCCATAGCAGCTCGTGTCACAATAGTCAATCTGGAAATTGCTGTAAATTAGTGTAGCACATAGGGAAGCCAACATCCAGGTGAGACCTGGACTATCTTCCAGAGCAACCCATAGCAGCTCGTGTCACAATAGTCAATCTGGAAATCGCTATAGATTAGTGTAGCACATAGGAAAGCCAACATCCAGGTGAGACCTGGGGATCTCCTGGAACTACAGCTCATCTTCCAACTCCAAAGATCAGATCTCCTTAAGACAATGGATGCTTTGGACAGTGGACTGTGTGACACTGCACCCTATTGAGATCTCTGTCCTCCCCAGGCTCCAACTCCAGATGTTTAAGAGTTTCCCAACATGGATCTGGCAACCCCACCCCCCATCCCCCACCAGTGGTCAGGGGGGACCTGGCAATGGCCACAATCCACACTCTCACATTGTCTAACTGCAGATGAGGTTCAATTGTTTTGTTTTGTTTTCATCTCTGTGTTGCCTTGAATATTCCATTCTCTGTATTCCTATGAAACGTCTCTGAATTATGCTATCCATCATAATGTCATTATATAGCATACTTTTGAAGTCTGTCCTGTTAAATATGCATCCCTGAGGAACAACTGTTATTTAAATGTATCATGCAGACGTGCCAGTTAGACAAATCCAAGGGATTGTTTAGTCTTCAGCACATGGTGTTTGAAATAAAGGCACTCACTGGAAATTTGTTTACTCCTTTTGGGACTCTCTCTGTTGTGTATAGAGCATGCTTGAATACTGCGATGTAGACATGGTTTCCTTGATGCCAGCTTTGTCATTACTAATCCCTCTTTGTCCCTACCCCACGATTCATTTGTTAGCATTTTTCCCAAGGACATTTAATTTGGGGGGAGGGGGAATGGAAGGAGAGGAACAGAGGAAGATTTTGTTGGGAGTGCAGGGCTTTTACCTTGACATGTTATAGGTTATTTATTTATTTATTGTATTTATTTAGGTTTAAAAAGCCACATCGAGCCTCCCAGGATTAAAATAAATAAAATTTATTTGTGCTAGTTATATTCTCTTCCACTAGATTGCTATCATATTTTTAGCTACATTCACCTACTATAAGAGAGACCATAATCTGCCCAGAGTTCTGCTGGTTTGCCTAATTTAAGGATCATTTTAACTGACTCTGCAATCCAATATAACTGCTGGTTTCAGTAAATGGCCACTTTAAACATTCATTTTCCATCCATCCATGAACCTGCCTGGAAACATCATGGCTCCATTACTGGGAGGTTACCGAATTTTGTGAACATGCCATTTTGATGTGAAAATTTCAGTTTCTGACAGTCATTAGTCATGCAGTGTACTTCCACCCAAAGGCTGATCCAGATGAATGAAGTAGTTCTTGCTGAGCTATTCATGTGGGATTGTGATAGAGTATACAACAATGTACTTTCCACTCATGGTGCTCATTTCATGTGAATAGATCGCAGGAGCTTAAGGCTAAGGCATAGCCAATTCAGAATGACCTTCATGTTCCTGAGGTCTTCTTGCTTCAATTGCCAGTGTGCAGTGATAAACTTTACTGTGTGAAGAACTGGTTGGCTGGAAAAAAAATGACTCTTAGTTTAGGTCTTACCCATGTATTTCCTTCCTCCAGTCTGAAATGATCACTGTTTTGTGGTGGTGTGTGCTAAAATGAGATGTTGGGGGGTACTGTTGTCATGCCAACAAATGTGGATACTGCAGGACTTTCTTTATAAAGAATATATAAGCCCATCCTTTCCTCTGCACAGAGATTTTTTTTAATAGAGATTGAAGGCAATTACCACATTAAATCCTAATTAGTAAATTAAGGCTAATAGCTTAGATGTGTGGTTAATGTTTTGTGTTTAGTTCTTCATGCCTGAACAACTGATTGTAAACACTTTCATATATCTTCTTGTCTTTTTTATTATTCTGAGAACTTCCTTGGTAATTAGATAATAATCCCAGTAATAAAGTTACGTTACATTTTACATGGAATATTGACAGATTTTTCTCCTACCTATTGTCAACAGCATCATTTGAAATGAATGGTCAGTGAAAGAAAAGTTGCTCTTCCATTTTGCTCTTTCCCATGTCTGTATTTCTGTATTCCATATGACACAGGTTATATAGCAACAGGAAAATTTTCCTGTTAAATGGTTTTTTTTTTGATGACCTATGAGAATCTAGCACTATGACTGGGATGCCTTTTTCTGGGCTGTTTTCTAATAGATGCCCGCCCACTCTTTTGACCCTGCCAAACTGAGCACATGAAGCTGCCTTTTACTGAGTCAGATGATTGGTCTATTGAGATTGGTACTGCCCACAATGACTTGCAACAGTTCTTCAGGGTCTCAAGTAGATGTCTTTTTGCATCACCTCCTACCCGATCCTATTAAGTAGACAGGCCAGGGGCTGAACCTGGGATTTTCTCCATGCAAAGTAGATGCTCTATCTGTGAGCCTGTTGAATTTAGTGTAAAGTCTGCTGGAACAGGCCAAGTGTCACTCCAGTCTACTATTCTTTTCCCTCTACAATATCTAACCAGATGCTTTCAGAATGTCCATCAGCAAGGGACAGAGCACTAGCCCTCGCCTGCTGTTCTTCCCAGCAGCGTTCAGAAGCACACTGCCTCTGCTAGGCTGCCATACATGACTGGTGAGATGCAGTCAGTTTGTTAGGTTACAGTTTCTGCAAGCCTGTCTCGCCGGAGGCCAAGAGGGGATGGAGAATCTGGCAACCCAGTCAGGGTTGCCAGCATCCAGATGGGGCCTGGGGATCTCCTGGAATTACAACTAACCTCCAGTTCCCCAAGAGAAAGTGGCTGCTTTGAAGGCTGGACTCTATGGCAGTATACCTGCTGAGGTCCCTCCCCTCTCCAGGCTCTACCCCCCCCCCCCCAAAAAAAAATCTCCAGGAATTTGCCAACCCGGATCTGTTGTCTGCAGATAAGTTGTAATACCATGAGATCTCTATGCCTGACATAGAGGTTGGCAGCCCTACATGTGAGCCCTCCAAGTGCAGTCTGAGGTGGAGGGTGTATTCTATGGCATTATACCCTGCTGATGTTCTTCCTCTCCCCAAACCTTAGCCGCAAATCCCCAGGAATTTCTCAAGTCAGAGTTGGCAACCCTAACATTATGAAATGACAATTTATTTAGATCAGATCAGAGAGGAAGGCAGAAAAAAACTAACTTTTCCCCCTGGTTTCTTTTTTTCTGTAGGAATTAATTTGGGAATCTGGATGGAACTGAAGTTATGCACTTAAAGAGCAGGGACATCTTGTGCGTGGAGAGCTACATCTGAAATTTCCGGAGGATTATACTGTTCCTTTTTTGGACTATCGTGGGGGCCTTGCAAGGAAGGGATAGATTTGGGGATACTCTTGGTGCCTGTACCTTAACCAAAAATGAAGGAAGACAACTGTTTACATGCTGCCCTTCTCTGCCTGGGAATACTGAGCTACACCCTGGCCATGGCAACGGAAAGACTGAATTCTTCAAGGCCGTCGCTCCATGGACACCATGAAAAGGGAAAGGAAGGGCAAGTTCTCCACCGTTCCAAAAGAGGATGGGTTTGGAACCAATTCTTTGTAATAGAGGAATACACAGGACCAGATCCTGTACTGGTGGGCAGGGTAAGAAACCATTGATGGAATTTGAATCTGATATAGCTTTGATCTTCAATGCAGACACATGCTAGAATTTAGGCTCTTTTTTTTTTTTAAACCCTCTGCCTAAATGGTAGCTATGCTCTTGAGGTTTCTCACAAATTAACCCTCATCTGGGCTGCAATTTGCGTTGTTTGACCCGGAATGCAGCTCATTTTCCAGGAAACATCAGAAAGCACCCTCAAGTGCAGCTCTCCTCAAACCAGTGGGCTTTAACCAGTGTAAAACAGATGTGGTGGATGCGGCTCATTGAGTAGCACACTCTCGTTATTGTATCGGCTTAAGCAGGATAAAATATGAGAAAGCAATGACTGTCCAATTTTATAGATTTCATATTCACACCAATTCATAGAGCCAAGGCCTGTAGCGTTGTGTGAGGAAAGGAGCCAAGGAAGTGGGACTCGCATTTCATTTCATGCATTAATTGCTTTAGTGCCATTCATTATTACATCACAATGGGCATTAAGTATCGAAGAAATTGGAAATTAGTTGGAACCCGATGGGTGGCTGCTTTGTTGCTGTTCCACAAATCACAGAGCTACTTTTTTTTTTTTTAAAGCAGCTTATTAAAATAATCATGAGTATAAAACCTTTCATAAAAGATATGCTAGTTTTTCTCCTCTTAATCTCAACAACTGCTAATCAGTTACATACATATATTTGAGCGAATTCTGAACTAATCCTCACTGCTCTTTATAATTCTCTCAGCAGAAAATTTAAAACAGCTTGCTAGTTATATCAGTGATGGAAAGTGCCGTCAAGTCGCGGCTGATGTATGGTAACCCCCTGGGGTTTTCAAGGCAAGAGAGGAACAGAGGTGGTTGGTTTCCCATTATCTGCCTTTGCATAGTGACCTTGGACTTCCTTGGTGGTCACCCATCCAAATAGTGACCAGTGGGAGAGCCAGTTTGGTGTAGTGGTTAAGAGCAGTGGGATCTAATCTGGAGAACTGGGTTCGATTCCCCACTTCCCCATGTGGAGCTAGCTGGGTGCCCTTAGGCAAGTCACCGTACTCTCAGCCTAAAAATAAGCACTGCTCACCACTAGTGGTGCCAGAAAAGAGCTACAGCTTTGGCAGCTGACCAGTCCGCCTGGGGATCTCCTGGCTATTCCACACACAAAGCCATACGATAATTTCAATTTTCAAGTGACCAGGGATGACCCTGCTTAGCTTCCCACATCTGACAAGATCAGACCAGCCACAGAAATATCTGGAGATGTCATCTAGGTATAAATCAACAGACAGAAATAGATTGTGGCAGGCATGTACAAACATCACTCATTACACACTATTCTTGTTCCATAATTTTGCAACAACAAGTGTTCCGTTCTGTAGCCTTCAAATGATCCACTGTGGATTTTGTTTTGTTTTTTTAAGAAATATATATATATATAATTTTAAGTTTCTGTGGATTTTGGATGACTGTGCACATGATTTGTACACATGTGCTGTCAAGTCACAACTGACTTACGACAACCCCAGCAAAGGGCTTTCAAGGCAAGTGAGAAGCAGAGGTGGTTTGCCTTCCTCTGCGGAATCTTCCTAGGTGGTCTCCCATATGAGTACTGACCCTACTTAGGTTCTGAGAGCTGACAAATCTGGGCTATACCACATCATTCCATACCCCTCGCCCACATGATGCCGATGCCCATGTATGTGTTTCAGATGACACATCACAACCTTTACTTCTATCGTACTTTGATAAAGATTACACAAGTTACAAAGCATATTAGAGTGTTTACCCAAGATGCCCCATGCTCCCCCAAAATCCAGGACACACCCATGGAAAGCCAATCAAAACTATACATGCAGTCCTGTTCCAAGATATGGGAATGGATCCAGACTACGGACAAATCTACACCTCTTCGCTGAAGAAGTTTGACTGCTGTCTTTTCCTTCACTCATTTCACACTGGTTTCAAATTTCACTCGCTGGGTCTGAAGAGCAGTAAGCAACAGGATCTGTTTAAAGCAGTGTAATGCTAGCTTGACTACAAGAGGGCAATTAACGAATGTAGACAGTGATTTTTAAACTAAAGTATGGTTTGAAACTAGAAACAGGTATAGATGTGGTTTTTTTTTAAACTAGAATGATTCCAGCGGGAAAGTCAGATGTAGATTTGACCTACATTGACAGTTTCCATTGAATTGCCCTTCCCTCTTCCCACTCCCTTCTCACTCATTCCTTGGGGTTCCCCATCCCCCAGGACCAGCATTTCATGGAGATCAGTGGGTTGTAATGGGAGGGAGAGGCAGGGAAGTTCCACTATGCTCATGTAAAATATAGTCTGGACCCAAAACACGGTCAGTTCAGATTGGGACAAGATCTTCCAAGGCATATTGCTATTGGGCCCAGGCTACTCTGATCTCATCAGATATTGGAAGCTAAGTGGGGTTGGCCCTGGCTAGTATTTGGATAGGTGACCTCCAAGGAATACCAGGGGTATGAATCAGGGGCAGACAATGACAAACAACCCTTGAAACGTCTCTTGCCTTAAAAAACCCAAGTCTAGCTCACCACCTAGTGGTGCATAATGCTAAAAGAGCTATGACTTCTGGATGCCAGACAGTCTTAGGATCTCCTGGCTATACTACGCACTGCCTGATGATGATGATAATGATGATGATGGAAGAAATCAGAATCATTCTTAGAAACCACCTCAGATAATTATCACTTTCAATTCACTCAGTGTTAACCAGCTATAACGACTGGTTTTTGAAATAACAAACATGTATGCTTTGCATTTCACAGCTTCATTCCGATATTGATTCTGGTGATGGGAACATTAAATATATTCTCTCAGGTGAAGGAGCAGGAATCATTTTTGTCATTGATGACAAATCAGGGAACATCCATGCAACAAAGACACTGGATCGGGAAGAAAGAGCTCAGTATACTTTAACTGCCCAAGCTGTGGACCGGAATACCAACCGACCCCTGGAACCACCTTCTGAATTCATTGTGAAAGTCCAAGATATTAACGACAACCCCCCTGAATTCTTACATGAAAACTACCATGCCAATGTACCAGAGAGATCCAATGTAGGTAGGTACACAAAAATGTACTACAGACTTCATGATATGATAAGAAGAGAGGTCCAGGGATAATTCCTCTGTGCTTGATCACAAATTATATACATTCCATTTAATGGGTATAGGATTTCTGGTACATCTATATGTATTTTGCCTTGGGGATAAGCTTCTTACAGATCTAGGAATGGGCACACATGTTAGAGCTGCCATACTCTAGTTCATGAAATTGAGACAGCTTAATTTGCATGCTATGCAAATGCATAAACATACAAACCAAGGAGACAAAAACTTGAATTTCTCCCAGACTCTTGTGTCCTTGAAAGATCAGAGAATTTTTTTTTTAACCTGACAGTTTCTTTATTCCAAGATTTAACTGTGTTTTCTTCTACGGCAATAGCAAAAACTTTCAGGGAACAGACTCAGGGAAGATGTTACTTATAGCTGTGTCTTCCCTTATTGGCTATAAGCATGGGAAATTCGATTGGACTTGACACTTATTAAAGAACAGGACAGAATGTTGCTTATTTTGCTTGCATGCTTGAGTTTGCAAAGACTGAAGACTTACCTATCTTTTTAAAAAAAATGAAAGATGGGATCCAGGTGAGCTAATTGTTTGAATGGCCACCAGGTGGCATGCCCATAATTCAGTCTTCCCCCAAGAAAATCATATGGCATTCCTAACACATATGCAATAGCTGAGGTCTACAGGTTGCAGCCCTACCTTATTACCAACCTCCAGGTGGGACATGGGCTGAAGACAGACTGACAGACTAAGGCGGGGGGAATTTCCCCTGCGGCGCAGCGTTCGCACGCCGCTGGAAGGAAGCCGCCTGCAGCGTTCAGACTGCGGGCAGCTTCCTACGGCGGCGTGCAAAAGCCGCGTGGCTCCCCCTCCCGGCGCGCGTTCACACCCGCTCTGGTGGGTGGGACGCGCGCCGCAGCAGCCAAGCATCACTTTGAAGTGGTGCTCGGCTGCTGCAGGAGGAGCACGGCGCTGGACGCGATGCGTCCGGGCCACCTCCTCGGGGCAGATGTGGCCGTCTGAATGGCCGCTCTGCCTCCGCTTTTGAAGCGGAGGCAGAGCGGCCGAGACTGCCAGTCTGTCCTCAGCCATGGTGTTCTCCCAGAATTACAAGTGATTTCTAGACTACAGTGATCAGTTCTCTTGGAGGAAATGGCAGCTTTGGAGGGTGGAAGGGCTTGGGAGAAAGTTAAGCCCTTTCCCAGGCATTGCCCCCAAATCTACATGAACTTCCCAAGCCAGAGTTAGCTACCCTGGGCCACATTTCATTTAAAAAGAATCTGTCTCAGAGCACCCATAGCAATCCAGGAAGTCTCTGGTGCATAACTTATTTCTACCATTTCTGTTATTTCTGTTATTTCTCTAATCAAACCACTTTCTCTCTGTCCTAATCATATTGCCTTGCTCTATAGGGATATTGCAGGAGTTGTCCCAAGATTATATGTGTGAAGTTCGTTGAGCAACGATAACAATATATACACACTAAGTGTTATCATTGTATAGGGGAGAATATCCTTCAAATATTTCCAAAGGAACCGTGATAGGCAAGTGGTGTGTATTAGAAAATAGGAACTGTTCCTGTTAAAACCAAAATCATTGTGGTTCAGTTGAGGACACAGCTAGGCCACCCCATAACTGAGAGGCAGGTTTTGACCCCTATCACTTGTGAAAGAGAGAAATTCAAAGACTCATGGGCAAGTGGAAATCTGATTTTCAGGGTTGCCAACATCCAGGTGGGCCTGGAGATCTCCCAGAATTACAACTGATCTCCAGACAACAGAGATCAGTTCCCCTGGGGAAAATGGCTGCTTTTGTACCATGCTGATTTCCCTCCTCTCTCCCGCCCCCTCCAAATCTCCAGGTATTTTCCAACCCAGAGCTGGCAAGTGGCAACCCTACTGATTCTCCCTCCCCTGAATTTCTGCTTTCCTTCTCTCTAGATCATCAGCTTTCCCACCCCACTCACCAGGGTTCCTCCCTCCTATTTGTACACACACACACACATCTTGCATTACCTATTTTGGGTTTGTCCACACACCCAGGGCTTCTCATGGGATTGCTGATCCCTACGCAGTAGCCCTGGATGCTACATGGAGTTGGCTGTTAAATACAGCAATACCGTATATTTCCTGATTCATACTGGGTGATAAAGTGTATGAAATTGGCTGTGTTACATATGAACAGATTCTGAATGTTTCTTCTTTTCTTTTCTGTAAACTCAGCCAAAGAAATTTTCCACTTAGTTTGGCAATTATTATGCATATAATTTCCAAATACTGGTAAAGGAGATTTGGTTTGGTTTGCATTGTGGTTTTTTTTTGTTTTGTTTTTCGAGACCGAGAGCGAGAGAGAATATGCATGTAAATGAATGTCCCAAATAGTGATATTAAGCAGTTGCCAAGAAGAGTCAGAGAGACAGAGAGTATTTAGTGAAATAGAATTTACTGAACTGTGTACTCCAAGAAATTAATTGGTCAGCAATTGCCCATAAACTCTGGCACAGCTGGTAGGTACCCACTGGTGAAAGTGAATTTGAACATGTTCTCTATGCTTCTGTTTGGCTTTGTTTTAATACAAGCATATTTAATTTTTGCAATGGTCCCCTTTCTGTTTTTAGGTACATCAGTTATTCAGGTGACGGCCTCAGATGCTGATGATCCTACGTATGGAAACAGTGCCAAACTAGTTTACAGCATTCTTGAAGGTCAACCATATTTCTCTGTGGAAGCACAAACAGGTATGGCTACAAATGAAAGGACTCCAGCCTCGCTGTCCAGGACAGCTGAGTGTAGAAGACCTGCCTGGGTCTCACAGATCTTTACCAGAAGGGGGCACTTGCATATCCTTCCACAGACCTCTCCTCCTTTGGCTCAATTAGACAGTGGGCTGTTAAAGGGCCAGTCCTTATTAAAGAGTGGTGCAGCAGGTATTGCCTTAAAGGTACCACATGTGTTGCTGCTTTGGTACATGGACAGTGAGGGTGGGTCCCAGGTTTCCGTCAGAGTCGGGGCGCCTGGGGTTTGTTTGGGTTCCTGACACTGGGCAAAAGTCTTTCCCTAAAGGTAAATATTGTGAGCAGTCAGAACCCGGGGGTACAATAAGCTCCATCTACCAACCCAACCATCTCTTTATGAGTGCGGCAAGCTTGGATTGCCCCAGAAGTAGAGGTGGATTCAACCTTTCTGCCACCTTTCTTCCATCCATATCATGTGAACCTTTCTTCTGCCCCACCTTTCTTCCTCCTCTCCACACTGCCGTGGAGATCACCTTGGGCCAGTCACACTCTCTCAGCCTGACCCACCTCACAGGGTTGTTATGAGAATAAAATAGTAAGGAGAGAACTCTGAAAGGGGTGTACAAAAGAAATCTTTTCCCCCTGATTTGGTTCTATTGGACATGGAAAATATCAGTATTCCAAAATACCAGTAGCGGTATTGTATTGGTATTTGGGTAAATATTTGGGAAACCTGAATTTATTCGGCTCCATAATACTGAATAAATACCTGAAAAAATATTGATAAAATACCGCAGGGCCTGCAAGACAGAGCTCTTCCACCAGGCCTTCAGTTGAGGCAGTGGGTATCCAATTCAATCCAGCCTCTCCCTTCCTTCCCCCTATGAGTTGCTCTTATGTGTCTGTTGAGGTATGATTTATTTTAAAGTATCCGTGTTTTACTTATTTTATTGCATTTGTTGTATGTATTTTGCTATTCTGTTTTTATGATGTAAATCGGCACTCAGCAGATTATTTTAGTTGGGACCCACCCTGAGCCTGCTTTGCGGGGAGGGCAGGATATAAATTGAAGGAAATAAATAAATAAATGTATTTGGCTCCGTATATACCAAATGCACACTCTACACCCTGATTATTGTCCTGACTTCTTTGGAGAAGAAGTTCTTGCCCACTGCCATCAATCAGCTGGCTGGTGGGGGGAACTAGCAATGAGGAGAGGTCTAGGCTGGCAACACAGTAACATCACTTCCAGAGCATACCAAAAGTGATGTAATCACATTGCCGGCAACATGGGATGCTTTAGTATTTTGGCAAAAACTCTATGGTAAAAGCAGCTTCTACCATAGAGTTTTTGCCCAAAATACAAAAGCATCCCACATTGTCTGTGACACAATGACGTGTGCACCAGAAGTGACATCACCAGCCTAGGCCTCTCCTCACTGACAACCCTAAATGTGCCACATAGTTTGATATCCCCTATGCCTGACCACCTTGCCATTTTTGTAGTCTAAGCAAAGCAACAAAACAGAACATCTTTCAGGCCCCAGCTCATACCTAGTTGACTTTAGCATGATGGTTTTGGCTTCATTTAGAGTAACAGAGGGTCCCCTTGAGTGATTCTGCTTTGACTTTGCTGGATTCATAAATGTAGATTCATAGACATTGTGTCTGGAGCGCCGTCACTGTGGGGAATCTAGGCCACTGCTGATGCAAGCAAAGCATGTGACATGAAGTGAGATTATTAGTGTGGAATGAAGGTGAAACAATGTTTACTTAGCCTCTCTCCCCCCCCCCCCACTGTATATCAAAAGGTATTATTAGAACTGCTCTTCCCAACATGGACAGAGAAGCAAAAGAAGAATATCACGTGGTCATCCAAGCGAAGGACATGGGAGGACACATGGGAGGACTCTCAGGGACGACCAGAGTGACAATTACCCTGACAGACGTCAATGATAACCCGCCTAAATTCCCACAGAGTAAGTTGCAAGCTCCCTCTGGTAAATAATGCAGTGTCTTTTGTGCTATTCCCTTGAGAGAGGGATTTAAGAAACACAGCACATGTGGAAGGCCAGGTAGCTGTTTGACCTGTCTTTGTCTCAGGGAAGTCAACACTGGAGTTCACACACATAGAACTATGTGTTATGAATGATACAAGGATGCCATCTGAGCAGGTATCCCTGTGTTCAGTTCTTCTTCCCTGTTGCATATCACATGACACACCATTATGGGCATTTCATCCCTTTTGCCCTCCTCACTGCAGACTCATGTCAGCTGGTGTGGCATAGTGGACTGAGCGTTGAATTAGGATCCCAGAATCTACCATGGAAGCTCACTGGGCCTATCACAAGTTCTCAGCCTGGTCTACCTCACAAGGTTGCTGTGACAAAATGGAGGCAGGCAGAACGATGTTCTACATTGTTTTGAGTCCCAACTGGGGAGACAAGTGAGATATTTCAATCAATGCAAACATGTGCATGCATGTGGTTTAGGATTGCCAAGTCTTACCTTCATAACAGTGGGGGAGTCCTGGTACCTCTCCGGGAGTCCCGTGTGCGCGCAAAGTGCGCACGTGCCACAATGACATCACCCAGAAGTGACGTCATCACTCTGGGCACATTGCTGGGGCAACACTGGTAATCGCCCTAAAATTCTATGGTACCATAGAGTTTTCAGGGTGATTGCTAGAGTGTTGCCTGGCGATGTGCCCAGCGTGATGACGCTGCTTCTGGGTGACGTCATCACGCCGGGCACGTTGGCCTGATCGGGCCACCTCAGGGGTGGGGTTCCCCCCGCCAGCCGGATCACAACCGGCAGATTGGGGACCCATTTAGTGGGGGAATCCCCGCCCACCCGGGGGGACTTGGCAGCCCTAATGTGGCTTCTTGATCACATGGTTTTTGATAGAGATGTCTCCCCACTCCTTAGTTGCTCTTTCCCAGTTGTACAAAAATACTTTTTTTTTAGATGGGGCTGCCAGTACTGGTACATGGTATTCCAATAGTGGGTGATTTAAGCCCTGTACAGATGACCGCTCTGTACATTGAGGAGGGAGAGTGGGTCAAAGCCCTCTCTGCATGATCATCATGTGATCTGAATGGTGCAGATACATAGAGGAAGTGCCTCTGATCATCAACATTCAAGGAAGCAGCAGCAGTGATCACAGGGAGGAGTGTACGTGTGGACTGGACACTTCTCCGTGTCTTTGCACCACCCATGGAGGCAGGAGACAGGGTGGTCAGTCGACATGGAGATGGGTCATCTGTGCAAGTTTTAATCCCTTTCCTGGCTAATCCCTAAATCGGAGCCTTTTTTTTTTTAAAGAAAGGAGGTGTCACATTGATACCAGGTGTTGTTACCATGGAGTAACTGATCACATAAACAAAAAAAAAACCCTTCTCTTCCGTTTTTTTTTTTTTTTTTTCAAAAATTGCCAAACGGAGGCCCAGAAGGGTTAAACCATTTGCCTGGTGACATACAGAGAGTCATTTTCAAAGGCAGGATTAAGACACAGGAGGAGGTTCCTGGCGATTGGCTTGGCTTTCGAAACATCTCAGATGATGATGTTTTAAAAACATGCCCCTGCTGAGATCAATGGGATGTGGTCTAGACTTTTCGTGGATCTACTGGAAAGCCCCTTAACTGAGACAGTTGAGCCTGGGCTGGATAAAAGCGATGAAACATACTTTTAAACAAGAGAGACTTAAAAAAAAAACAAACCCTGTCATCATCCTTCTTCCCATCTTATTGTTAAGAATTCAAGCACACTGTGCAAGTGACAAGGACTCTGTCAGTAAAAGCAATCTCCGTTCCAGCTTCTTTTCAAGTTCTCTGTCACAACAGCGCACAACAATTACAAAACGCGTTAATCAGTTCCTATTTTTGTTTTCCTTCGGTAGATTTGTCCATTTGGTAAAAATATTGATCTCCACATTTCTCAGGACGGTTTCTTGGTATATTCTTGCTGTCGCCCTTCTCCAGGGGGGATCCCAAAATACAAGATACATGTGCAGCAGATCAAATGCAAAGCATGCATGCATATTGAAATTGTCTACTTATTTAAATATTTACCTGCCAACGCTCCACAGACAGATGCCTGAGGTGGTTCACAGCAGTATACAATTCAATTATGAAAGAAACACATGATAAATAGTAAAATCTAAAGCAAGAAGCTGAAATCAATGTAAAATAACTGACGCCCAGATAAAGCCACCTTACACTGAATCAGACTACTGGTATATCAAGGTTACTGCTGTCTACTCTGACTGGCAGAGGCTCTCCGGATTCAGAACCTCAAGAACTAGTGGGCTTTTCAAAGAACCTCCTGGTGGTGGACGGTGTCATCAAGTCATAGCCAACTCATGGTGACCTAGTAAAGTTTGGAAGGCAAGAGACAAACAGAGATGATTTGCCTTTGCCTGCCTCTGTGTAGCCTAGGGTTGCCAATCACCAGGTGGTGGCTAGAGATTTCCTCGGATTACAACTGCCCTCCAGGTGACAGAGATCAGTTCATCTGGAGAAAACGGCCACTTAGGAAGGTTGGCTTTATTCATTATACTCCACACTGAACTCCCTTTTGTTGTGTTCTAATGGTGACCCCACATGCAGTCGCAGATTGCACACATGGTCGGGCAAACTACCGGAGCTTCGCATCAGTAGACAATAGCCCAGGCGGATTGTAATTTGGACCAATCAGCCACTCAGGATCCCAATGGGGACCTATGGTCAGAGGTGTAGTGTAAATCAGGGGAATCAGGCATGACCGTGGGTGTGGTTTGTACCTGCATATAAGCAGACCCCCGAGTCCTGCTTGGCATTTTTGTGTTTGCATGCTTTAAATAAACTAGGAGCTGAATTCACTACAATGTGTCTGGACCCAGTTCTTTATACCTCCCCTCCCCCAAACCTGCCCAACTCAGGCTCCTCTCCCAAATCTCCAGGTATTTCCCAACCCAGAGCTGGCAACCCCAGTGTAGCAATCTTGGACTTCCCTAGTGTTCTCCCATCCAAGCACTAACCAGCCCAATCCTGCTAAGCTTTTGAGATCTGATGAGCTGAAGCTAGCCTGGACCATCTAGGTCAGGGTAATGAACCTCTTGCCTCTTTTAACTGGAGGTATCAGGGGTTGAGCCTGGGACCTTCTCCATGCAAAGCTGAAGCTGTGCCACTGAGCCATGACCTCACTAAAGCCAACTGAAGTATAGCAGCATCAACTGTGGCAGCTCCATGCTGGTGGAACGATCTCCCTGGGGACACCAAGGCCCTGCAGAACTTACTTCAATTCCACAGGGCCTGCAAGATGGAGCTCTTCCACCAGTAGGGTTGCCAACTTCCAGGTGGGGGCTGGGGATCTTCCACTTTTACAACTGAACTCCAGCTGACAGAGATCACCTCCCCTGGAGAAAATGGCTGCTTTGAAGGATGGACTCTATGGCATTGTACCATGCCAAGGCCCCTCCCCTCCCCAGACCCTGCCCTCTCCTGGCTCCAACCCAAAAATCTCCAGGTATTTTCTAACCCAGACCTTGCAACCCTATCCACCAGGCATTTGACCACATTTAACATCTTGATATAACATCAGAGCCTCCCTGGGATCTTTTCCATCAACTATGTCTGTACTAACTGATTCCTATCATGAAAATATCTGATTATGATCTGCCACTGCATAGGGATTTATGTATAGCACTTTAGATTTTATGTAGTTTTAAATTGTTTTTAAAAACTTATGTAAGCCGCCCTGAGCCTGCCTCAGCGAGGAGGGTAGGGTATGAATCAAATAAATAAATCAACTAAATCAACTAAATCAGCCAATTCAACCTACAGGGCAGCTGAAAGCAAAAACTCAAAGGAAAAACAAAATCGTACACCAATCAATCAGTCCAAACATCACATCTATCCAAGGTTTGGTGAAGCCATGGTTTATAAAGCAGGATTTATCATGATATCCAAATGTCATCTGTTTCTCTTTTATGCATGGAATTAGAAGGCACAAAAGCATCCTTACATTTTCCTTACCATGGAGCACATCAGAGGGTGCCGGGGATCCGTTGTCAATCTTTCTCAGCGAAAGCCACAAAGCCAAGTCAGAGATTTATTCCTGTTGGTGTTTTTAGCTGTAATATCATATCCATTCCCTTTCATATAATTTGTGGCTTCTGGATAAACGGCCCTGAATAAATGATCTGAAGCCTTCCTAGAACTGAAGGTCTACCGTGATTCATTTTAAACGTAATTTTCTCTGGAATTCTACATTAACATCTGCAACATGAATTACAGCCTTTGTGTCAGAATAAATTCTGCATTTTGGCTATGCAGACATGTAGTGCTGAAGTGGAGGCTGGGACGTACATAATTGGAAAGGCGGTTATTATATAAGTTAGACTGCAGGGGAATGGAATGTGGGGAGGATAGAATCCCGGTAACAAACTCCTAGGGAGGACTGGCTCTTTTATGTTCATCTCCTACACACATGAAGATCTGTGTTTCTGTATGTTGATTAGGCTTAGCCAATAAAGGTTAGGGGCAGGGCCCTTTTCACAACCATTTGCTAGGGCAAATATGCCTATTGAGAACAAGTGCAATGGTCCATGCACTCACTCTGAACTGGCTATGTGCCAGTATAATATTGTTGCTGGGGATGCCATTCAGTCTCCCAGTTTTATTGGTACAGTTAGCACACGTCTTATTCTTTCCTGTCTAGAAATCATAGCTGCCTTTCTGTCTTTTATTCCACCTTTCCTCCAGTGTGGCAGCATCCTCCTTCGGTTTCTGACAAGAATGTATTAATGGTCTTAGTGGAGCAGACTAAAGGGTCAACTAGATGTGGCAGTATTCCTAAGTCCACCATGTGGACACGTCTGCCATTTTAGGGAAATTCCCTCTGATCACAAACATCATAGAGGGGCTGATCCTGATTGGGACTCCATCATGGGTGGGGAGGATCCTGCCCCCCTCACCATTTTCAAGATTCCAAATGCCAGGGGGTTGGGCTTGTGGGGGAACAGGATACCCTCCTTTCAACCACACTGCTGTCCTGCTCCCGACCACACAGTTGTCCTGATCAGTATTGGGCCCCCGTGGCATCATCCTTAAAATGGCAGAGGCATCCCCACAGTAGTCTTAGGGATGCTGTCACATCTAGTTGAACCCTAAGACCTGTACAGTCCAACATTCTGCTCCCAACAGCAAGAGCCTCTGAAACCTTAAGCTGGCCTCACTCCTTTCACCAACTTCTCACACTCCATTATCTACATGGATGTTTCTGACTACTGCCATGGCTTACAACTGATCTATAGACTGTTTTGGACTCATAGCAATGGGCAATGTATGGACAGACTGTATGTTTTTCCCCGCATACATCCATTCAGTGAAAGTCTATGGTATTCTCTCTACATGATGTGGAGCCCACCAAAAGCCACATTAGCAGAGAAAGCTGTATATGCTGCATACAGCTATGCAAGGAACGTGTATTGGTCATGGTCAGAGCTTACTGTCACAATCACCAGAATGGTGTAGTGACTAGGATTTAGGAGATTCAGACTGGAATCCCCTCTCGAGAAGGGCTCTGTGGCAGTGCATCTACTTTGCATGTTGGAGGTCCCAGCTTCAGTCCCCAGCATCTCCACTTATAAGGATCAGGTGGGAGGTGATGTGAAAGAAGTGAGCAGTGACTCACAAAAGCTCATCCCCTGCCACAAATTTTGTTAGTATTTAAGGTGCTACTGGATTCTTGCTCTTTCCTACTGCTACGAACAAACTAACATGACTGCCCATCTTGATCTGTCTTGAAAAAAACTTTTGTTTGAGATCCTGGAGAGACTGCCAGCTGACTTGATGGCCTTGATGGACCAATGGTCTTATTCAGTACAAGGCAGCTTCATGTGTTCATGTGCTTGCTAGATGACCTTCGGCCAGTCAGTCTCTCAACCTAACCTGCCCCATTGAGTTGCTGTAAGGAAACATTAGAGGAGGGGAGAATGATATAGACTACCCTGAGATCTGTGGAGAGGGATCATAAAGTTTTCCTGAATAAATAAATACATAGGGGGAATGGCTGGAGGGAGGGAAGGAAGGAAGGAAGCTTACATTCACTATGTTCATTAACTGTATGTGCTTCAAATGTCTGAAAAAGGGCTTTGGGCATTTCTTTAATTTGCCATTAAAAATTAAGCATTTTGCTGTGCTCCTTTAGCACATATGGATTACGGAAGCAGGAGTATCATGCATAAAACACCTAAAAGTCCATTTACAAATAAATGTTCTTTACCTAGGTGTTTACCAGATGTCAATATCGGAAGCAGCCGTCCCAGGGGAAGAAGCTGGAAGAGTGAAGGCCAAAGATCCTGATATTGGGGAAAATGGATTAGTAGCATACAACATTATCGACGGGGATGGTATGGAGATATTTGAAATTACAACAGATTACGAGACTCAGGAAGGGGTTGTGAAGCTGAAGAAGGTAAGCAAGGCAAACCCCTTCATTCCTGTTAATGGATAATATACTTCATTTTCCTTTCATGCCTCGTAGAAAATATAATAGCAATAGATTATCACTCATGGTACGAAAATCACAGCAAATGCAGTTTGGCATAATTTGTTTATGAAGCTATGATTAACTTCCAGCATTCCATTTTACTCTTATCTGCTAGTGCCTGGAGCCAGAATGGAAGGGAAGAGATTATGAAAAGAAGGCATCGATGCATAGAGGCTTCTTAACATCTTTTTAAAGTGAAGAAAGTACATTATTCTTTTACTGATCTTCCACTTGAGAAATCAACACCATTCGCTCTTCAAAGCCTATTGCGTATTAACTTGGAAATAAATGATGGGATTGCTTTGGTTATCACCAAGCATTCATTTTTTAAGTTGGCAGCTCAGTGTGAATTTTCAGATAATGTGAAAATTACAAGGGATTTTTTTTTTGTGCGTGCGTGCATGTGTGTGTGTGTGCATGCACGCCCGCGTCTGCTTTTCTGATGAAAACTTAATTTCAGCTGTCAATATTCCTTCCAAACGGATTCAGTGCTGAGAGAAAGAAAGGGAAAGAAAGAAAGAAAAACCTGGGAAGAACAGCATTATGTTCCCATCAAGTGATTCAGACTGCCTAAGCCACTTATCTGCTTTCAGCTTACTATTCAAAAAAAGAGAGAGGCTGCCTTTTATTACCCGGCTGATGTCACTGCAGAAATCAAAGTGAACATCTTAACACAAAGCCCCAAAGAAAGGCAGCGATGTTCAGCTGCATTAATAACAAAGTTTTTAAATAAAACTGCTAGACTAATAGTTCTCCCTGGGACAGAAGACTGTCTGAAGCAACCTGATTCAAAGCCCAGGGTGGTCCAACAGAGAAGAGCCTCGCTCATGAGGAAATGTACAAGCAAGAGTGGTATTGAAGTTAAAATGACAGATAAGGACCAGAGAAACCAGGATTCAAATCCTCACAGCCTCAGAGCTCACAAGACAACATTGGGACAGTCTTTTTCAGCCTAATCTCGGATGATGGATAAAAAAGTGTAATGTATAGATAATGGGAAATCCCATGTGGAGATCAAAGCTGCTCAATTAGGAATATCTGGCATAAGCTTCACTATTTGGGGGTTCCTAACACATTGGTAGTGCTCCACCTGAACCAAAAAATCTACAAATGGAATCTCATGCCACCTCTAATTTTCTATGTTATGCTACTAAAACTTAGAAATGTTCTTGTTGGACCTGGAACCCTGTCAAATGTTTATTCTTGCTGCCCTCTGAAGTTAGCCCTCATTACTACGAGACAAGTAATGGATTGAAAATCTTTGTCTTCTGTATTATCTCTTGGCATAAACAGAAAGCTTATTTCTTATTGAAAAGAGTTGGGGGGCTCATGCTAACAGTGTACAACAACAGGACCATATGCTCAAATGCCCATCTTAAAACAGAAATATTCCTGATGCTCCCCCTACACAAATGCACATAGGAAATGGAAGGCAAGAGGTCAGAAGAGGTAGGAGCAAGAGAATGAAGTGGTGATTTCTAGATACCTATGTGTGCAGGTTTTGGGCAGAGAACCAGATCCTCAGACAGAAGCCTTAAATGTCTGTTCGGCCAATAATGCAAAAGATAAATGCAAAGGGAAGAGTGCTGAAGAGGTGGAGGTACATAATATGTGCCAGAAATGGAACTTCTTTGCTTACAAATCATGGCAGTCCTGGGCAAGCGAACACTTTATATGGAGCCAGAGTCTGGCTTCAGTTATAGGGCTTGGGGTTTGAATGAAGCAAAAGGTGTCTTCTTCCTGCACTTGGAGAAGGGGGAAGGGAGCCCAGGGGAGCTATCATGTATGGTCCCTGACTAGCTGAAAGTGTGAAGGGTTTTGGAAATGTTTCCAAATAAGGAAATGAGGAGGAGTCCTAGGGCAGACAATCATAGTTAATTTACCAAACTGGGGGGTTCACAGGAGATTCCAACTTGCCAGTAGTGGGTAATTGTGAATAAAAACTTTTTTAGTCAAGGCGGTCAATATAAATCTAGGTCTTTGCTGTTAAAAAAAAAAAAAGTAAACACAAGAGGATTCTTTGGCCGAGTTCAGACTGGCATTTTGGCCCGATATAGGCACGTTTTGCAAGCGGATTAAGAGGGCCGATTCACACAGCCACAACTGCTGTGCTGTGCTGTGCCGTACTCACCCCATCCTGAAGCGTTCTGATCCCACTTTTAAAAAATACATGGTGGCAAGCCGTTTGGGTGCGCGTTGATCTCGCTTCCTGGAAGTGTGGACACAAATAAGCCACAATCAAGTGTGAATGTGAACCCACTGATCCAGCATAAACATCCATATGTGCTGTATTCTTGAGTGCACAACCGCCTGTGGGGATGCTTCTGGCTTGCAGAGTTAAAGCTCCCAGCCATGGGCTCCTACCCCAATTGCTGCTGTGCCTATGCGCCCATGTGCCTATGTGCAGGTTGGCAAAATGGACTAAAGCTGCACACCACCACAATGCCGCCACCAGGGGCTGCCCCGCAGTGTGAATGCTCCATTCCTCCTCCTCCCCAGTATGGTCCCACATCAGTCCATGTAGTGTGACCAGAAAGCCCCACGACAACTTGCCCAGGTCTTTTTTTCCTGCCTCCCTTGTGCTTCATTTTGTCAGTCTGTCCTCCACCTTTATGTTTCGGTGTACCTTGATTAATTATTGAGAGGTCCTGATTAATTGTTTTGGGCTAGCCAAAGTGAGAGGGTTTTTGCCAGTGAACATGACTAGATTAAGGCAGGTGTGTTCCAGTCCCTAGCTCCTCCTTGGCTGGTCTTCAGCCTCTGTTTTAGAACAGTGGCTCAAAATTTATTTTCTGGGCCTCAAGTGTTTGGCAGAGAAGAGCTGCTGTCTGTACCCAGATGAACAGAGAAGTCCTATGGCACCTGAAAGACTAAAACATTTTTTTCAGCATGAGTTTTTGTGAGTCAGAGCTCACATCTTCAAATGCTATGAACCTTGATGACAAAAATCTCTACATTCTGTCCCATCCCCCCCCCGGTGGGAAAAAAAGGAAACTTTAAATATAGTTTTGTATATTAACTTTTGTATTTCTGTATTTGTTATGCTGTCTTATTATTTCACAATTCTTTTCGTGATTTTTTTTTTTAAATCACTCTGTCGATCCTTTCTATTCTGCCCTCTTAATATGCTTTCTCATGTATGGCAAATTACTATTATCTGGGTACATACAATGGTACTTATAAATGCAACACAGATTCTTCTGCTTAAAAACAAACAAACAAACCCCCCTCACCCCAAAATGAACATAAACAGTTGCATATGCTTGGATCCTAAGGCAGCGTGTGTAATGGTTAGACTTAAAGTGTCAGACAAGAATCAGGGAGACACAGGTTCAAATGTCCATGAAGTGACCTTAGGCCAATTATATACACAGTCTCAGCCTTATCCAACCTCACAGGGAAGTTATGTTCAAGATAAAATGGAGGAGTGGAGAAAGATGTTGCATATTCCCTTTTCTCACTAGAGCCTCCTGTGCCCTGCAAAACTGTTCCTGTAGATCAGTGGATCCAAAGGAATGGTGGGGGGAATCTGCAGAGGGGATTGGCAAAATTCTCCGTCCGCTCCCCTGCAGACAGAAAAGCTGTTCTGTCAGAGGAGCCGCTGCTATGCTGAAAGAACAACAATTTAGGATCCATGCCATAATATCTTCTATACACATAATATACACATGATACACACAAAACCAGTTCAGGATCTTTTTTAAAAGCAGACTTAGTTATCATTTAATTTACTTATTTCAGAATAATTACATCTTTTGTTTCTCTGCATATGCTAAGAGCTAACAACAAGTTGGATCCAGACTCTACTGGCAATTCCCACCAATTTTCACTTCCTTCTTCAGGCGTGCGCGAATGCACACACACACACACACACACTGTCATTCTTCCGTATCCCCTTCCATATTCCATATCCCTATTCCTAAGGTTGCTACCTCTGGGTTAAGAAAGGCATGGAGATTTCGGGAGTGGAGCCTGGAGAGGGCAGGGTTTGGAGAGGGGAGGGACCTCAGCAGGGTTCATTGTCATAGATTCCACCCTCCAAAGCAGTCATTTTCTCCAGGGAACTGATCTCTGCCATGTGGAGATCAGTTATAATACTGGGAGATTCCCAGGTCCCACCTGGAAATTGGCAACCCTATCTATTTCCTACTTTTTAGATGTTCCCCAGAGTATTAGCTGCTTCACAGGAGCTGCATTTTGGGGAGATCTGTGGGCTGTAGTGGAAGAGGGGAGACAGGAAAATTTCCATTCTGCCATGGGGAATTTAGTCTAGATCCAACCTAACATCATTACTGTAATGAACTGACAGACACTGTTGTGTACTGCTGGAGCTTGCGTCTGAGTGAAGGCTCAAAAGGTAGGGTTGCCAGCCTCCAGGTGGGGCCTGGGGATCTCCCACTTTTACAAATGATCTCCAGCTGACTGAGATCAGCTCCCCTGGAGAAAATGGCGGCTTGGAAGGGTGGACTCTATGGTGTTGTACCATGCTGAGCCCCCTCCCCTCCCCAAACCCCACCTTCTCCTGGCTCCACCCCCAAAGTCCCCAGGTATTTTCCAACCCAGACTTGGCAAGCCTATCCAAAGGCCTTCAATGCTATTAGTCAGGGGTCATTTCATAGAAAAAGAGGTGCAGGAGCTCATTAGCATAACTCACTAGCATAACTTATTTGCATATGCCATACCCCCTGACATCACTGGAAGTATGTCAGAAGGCAAGAAAGAAGAGAGAGAGAGAGAAAGAAAGAAAGAAAAAGAAAGAAAGAAAGAGCTGGCAGAGAGGGGACAGCTACTAATCCAGGCCTCAGAAATACCACTATTCTGGGAGGATAGCTTCAGTGGTGGCTGAAGCCTTCAGAAGGCTGGTTGGAGGAACAAGGACTTTTCCAGGGGACGGGGTCATTTTGCTGCAGCCATGACACAAGCAGGCATTCCCCCGTGGGGGGGGGGGGGGCTGGCACCAACTTCTGGAGCTGAGCTCCCCCGAGTTCCTGCTCGAAATGACTCCTGCTATTAGTTGTGTTGCCAGTAATGACCAATCTGATTTGTTGCTTTATAATCCAATAGCTGTACTGTAGATAGTTACTTTGTATATGGTTCATGTAAATAAAGGATCCTGGCTTCCTACTTTGTGTTGGTTGTTGTTAAAGGTGGGTGTGGTTTATACAAGTATAGATTGGCTCCTGTTGACCCAGTGAGTTCAGGCTGGTTCCAGAGTTCAATAAAGAGGCATGATATTGTAAAAAGAACTGCATCCTCTCAATACTTAATAGACATTTTTCCTTTTTCTTTCAGCACCTGGATTATGAAGCTAAAAAGACTTACAGTCTGAAAGTAGAGGCAGCCAATGTACATATAGACCCAAAGTTCATCAACAATGGACCATTTAAAGATACTGTGACTGTGAAAATTGGTGTGGAAGATGCTGATGAGCCACCAGTATTTTTAGCACCAAGCTACATTCTTGAAGTGGAAGAGAATGCAGGCCCCGGTACTTCAGTGGGGAGGGTGCATGCCAAAGACCCTGATGCTAAGAATAGCCCTATAAGGTATGCTTCATTGATGCCATGTTGTCCAATCAAGAGGCTGGTATAAGTGACAAAGTTATTCCAGACATCATAGGGCTGCCAAGTCCCCCGGTAGAGCGGGGGAAACACCAATTTTGAAAGCTTTCCCCCGCTTTTCCAAAATTGGCCACCGGGGGGACAAAATGGCTGCCAGCAGGGGAACCTCGGAGCCTGCCCTGCTGGCCTCTTGAACTTCTTAAAAGGGAAATTTCCCCTTTAAGAGCTAATCGAGCAAGACAGCCCCGCCCAGAGATTAAGGAGGGACTAAGCTCTTTCTACTGAAGGGCTTCCGTGCAAGGTTGCTGCTGGAGTAAACTGCTCGGGTAAGCTGGGGTCTGCGAGCTCTTTTCCTTCTCTGTCTCTCCCCCTCCCCCTCTTTCTTTTTTCTGTCTGTCTGTCCACTGTGGTTTTGTCAAAGGAATAAACTGTCACTTCCAAAGAGGTAAGCATCACAAGGAGAGGTTGCCTGTAGAAGGTCTGGGAGTGGGATTGTTTAAAATGTCTTGTCCTGGCTGCTTGGGTCCCCCCAATCCTCATTTCCCTTCTGCAAGTTGGGATTCCTCATTTTTATGCCAATTTTCTGTTTCTGATAAAAGTTGGGATTCCTCATTTTTATGCCAATTTTCTGTTTCTTTCAACCGTGTCCCCCCCCCCCCCCCCCGGCAATAAAAATCTGCATTTTTAAAAGCATTTGTACATCAAGTAACCGGTATTTTAAGTTAGGGATGGATCCAACTAGCTTTTCTGCTGGCGAAAAGGGGAGGACAAAGGTCCTCTTTAGCCACCAAAAAGCCTATGCTGGGGGGGGGGGGGGGGAGAAGTTATGGGACTTACATAGACAACAGCTGGGTGAAACAAGGGCCAGAAATAAAGCCTGGGAATTGGGCAAGAGTAAGTGAAAAAGCTGTCTGTCTGTCTGTCTGTCTCTCTCTCTCTCTGTCCCCATCCAGCAGAGGTCTATCAGTGGCTATTATTAGCCAAAAGGTCTAAATGGAACCCTTTGTCTGGGGCAGTGATGCTCTGAATTCTTGGTGCTTGGGGGGCAACAGTGGGAGGGCTTCTGGAGTTCTGGCCCCGCTGCTGGACCTCCTGAGGGCACCTGGTATTTTTGGCCACTGTTGTGACACAGAGTGTTGTACTGGATGGGCCGATCCACTGTGGCTTCTCTCCTGTTCTTATGATATGAAAATCATATTTAGCACTTGTGTAGCACTTAGGGCTTCATATTCTGCCGAGATGAGGAAGGATTCAGTAGGGCCATTGCTCAGTGATAGAGCATCTGCTTGACATGCAGGAGGTATCAGCCTCTTCAGCTAAAAAAGGATCAGGTAATAGGTGACATTAAAGATCTCAGCCTGAGACCCTGGAGAGCCACTACCAGTCTGAGTAGTCAATACTGACCTTGATGGACCAATGGCCTGATTCAGTATCAGGAAACTTCATGAGTTCATGTGGAAGCATGTGGAAGCAACATCACAGGATGTGACATCACAAAATGATGTCACTTCCTTTCTCCTGGCTCCACCCCCAAAGTCTCCTGGCTCCACCCCCAAAGTCCCCAGATATTTCCCAAGTTGGACTTGGCAGCCCTATCTATATAGCTAGGACACCAGTATTTAAGTTTGTTTTGATTTACATTGCCAACGTTCTTGTCTATACAGAGAAGACCCACAGAGATGTACATTTTACATCATCAGCAAGTGAAATTGCCATTGCGGTCAGACACATGAAACAATCCACTTTCAGTGCACTTTCTGACTGGATTTTACTGTGTGCAGTGGCAAAATCCAGTTGGAAAGGGCATTGAAAGTGGATTATTTAGTGTGTGTGACTGCAGCTAGTCACCAGGTACAGGTGCCACGCGATCTGATCCTCAAGAACAAAGTTGCAACTAGGGTTACCAACATCAAGGTGGGGCCTGGAGTTCTCTGGCAATCACAACTGATCTCTGGAGTACAAAGATCAGTTCCTCTGGAAGAAATGGCAGCCTCAGAGGCTGGACTCTATGGTATACCATACAGCCGAGGAGAAATCACATCCAGTCCCCAAACTTTGCCCCGCTCCTGCCACACTGCTCCTAAATCTTCAGGAATTTCCTAAACTGGAGTTGGCATCCCTAGTTGAACCGATGCAGCAATTGAAAATTGCAACTATATCAGTCTATAGTTAACGTAGTCATATGAGGCCTTGTTGCTGGTGCCGGGGGGGGGGGGGGGGGGGGGAAGAAGACTTACCTGCAGCTGCTCCCTCCTCAGTATGGAGCTGCATTTAGGAATACTTCCTCCCGCGCGTATTGTGAGTCCCACTTCTTGTAATATCTCTAAATGCAAAGGAAAATAATGTATAGATTTTTCACATAAGGCTAGAATGGCACCTTATCGGAAACATGAGTCTGCTGCTTCAAATGACATCCCTGCGTTGAGTTTCCCCTCGAGTCCTTATATGAGTAATAGCACCCTATGACATCACATGTATTTCTTCAGCCTGCTGATGGTAACCAGTGATGTGCAGCAGAGGACCTGGGAACAACTTACTATGGAGTTGCGTGTTAATTGTGACACTATGGGGGGTCAGGCAACATGGTGGCTGCCCTGTCTCGCTTGTATACCTGCACCCAAAGAAATGGCTCTTAACACAGAAAGCCTGGTATGAAACAATGTGTTGACGTGTAAGCATTACTAAGAAATGGAAATCCATTTCCATCAAGAAGTGATTTAGTATGTCTAATTAAAATTTCCATCTTGCTAAGCGTGCTGCCGCAAAACTATTTTAAAGTAATATGCAATACACTATTTGGGAGACACTAAATGAACTGAGGCCATTGAATAATTCTCTTCTAATTACTTCATTTGCATTCCCTTTTAGATATTCAATTGATCGTCACACTGACCTCGACAGATACTTCAGTATCAGCCCAGAAGATGGTTCAATTATGGCCATTAAAAAACTAGATAGAGAAGAAATAGCTTGGCATAATATTTCAGTATTTGCAGCTGAAATCCGTGAGTATCTGAAGAAGTGAGCACTGATTCACAAAAGCTCCTCCCCTGCCACTAATTTTGTTAGTCTTTAAGGTGCTACTGGACTCTTGCTCTTTTCTACGGTTACAGACAAACACAGCTACCGATCTTGATCCAACTGAAAATTAGAGCTTTTAAATAATGTATAATAAAACAAATATATTGGTGTAAAATATTGGTGTCATGAAAGGCAACACACAGAAAATTTATGCAGCTATGTTTAGTCTGACCCAAAATTGCCTCAAGTACATGGTAAGAACCATGCAGGTATGGAAAACCCCGAAGTATATCCTGAGATTACAGATATTAAGTGTACAGCTTTGCCTGTTGAGGAGACCTGGCATCCTAAATGATGAAGGTTACTGGCAGATGCTATCCACAATGCACCTGGACTAACAACCAGAATCTCTTAGCCCCAGACAGAAATACACAAATCATCCTGAGATATTTCAGTGTTCTCACTGAAACAAGTTTCCTTCCTTTACAAATGCCTTATTCCCCCCGAGCAGAAACCTCCAAATTCACTTCAGTACTTCACTTTTAGGCAAAATTCAGTGGCATCTCTATCTGGGGGAGGAGGGAGAGAAAGATAGGGGTCCAAAACTCTTCCCTTTTGTGCCCATAGATGGGGACAGTATCCAACTAAGTTGGTTTACCATATGGATGACTGTGCAGTTCCCCAAAGAGCTAGACAAATACCACCTCATATAGGCTTCTCTAGCCTTGTTGAATTTGTGGCTATCTTTGGAATTTTGAAAACATGTAGTTGGTGCCACAACAAAATGACTGCCAGGAGGGCTAGGGCCAGTCACAAATATTGGGGGTATGTGTGTTTCCAAGCTAAGCATCCTTCTATGACTGAGTCAGCTGTTTCTGAATGCTCCTTGAAGATACAAAGGTGATTTTCTGAAGTACCTCCTGCTTTCATTTGACTGTAAAATTGTGTGTTCACATCTTGTCACTGGAACAGTTTCAGAATAATATTATTTCATAAATGGGAGGTCAGAAAGGTCAGGAGGTTGAAAATATTGCCATTCACATAGCACAAGAATCCATGTCAAAACAGGAAGATAAAAGACTGGCCATGAGTGCCATCAGTGATAATTCTGGCAAAATAAAAGCATACATTTCTAACTTTGTCCTTTCATTTTTCTTCCATGTTGCTGTGGCATTCACCTCCATAACTGTTGTAGATAACCGGCATCATGAAGCTAAAGTTCCAGTAGCAATTAGAGTCCTTGATGTAAATGACAATGCTCCAAAATTCTCAGATGCGTATGAAACCACTGTCTGCGAAAAGCGTCAGAGCAATGAGGTAACCTTTTAGGGCTGCCAGGTCCAATCATCGTGCTGGTGGGGAGATTGAGGGGGTCATTTCAGGAGTGGGTGGGGATGTCATGTGATATGCAAACATCCCCCGGGAGTGACATGGGCATGCCGGTGATGTCAGAAGGGACGCTCTGGTTTTTGGGCAAAACTATGGTAAAATCACCCTCAAACCATAGAGTTTTGCCCAAAAACCAGAGTGTCACCCCCAGTGTCACAGACATGCCTACATTGCTTCAGGGTGATATCAGTGCGTCGGGGGGGGGGGGATTTCCTCCTAACGGCTAGCTGGCCACTGGCAGGCAGGATCCTACAAAAGTGGGGTATTCCCTGTCCCAACCTGGGGAATGGTAACTCTGTAACCTTCACCAAACATGTCTGTCTTCTGGGCAGGAAAGAGAAGTTGGGACAATGCTAAACATCTCAAAATATGCTCTCAACAATTGTGTGTGAGTGTGTGTGTGTTTTAAATACAAAAGCCACTGTAAGATTACATTTTTTTTGAAGAACTTGAATTTGGGACATATTCTCTATTTTAAGATTGGGTTGGCTTCCCACTGCTACAGGTCACATTTTGGGAAGAGCTTGAATAACCTCAATTTGTGGGTTCTGTGGGGCAGAACTTGGAATAAACCTTGCAATAATTCAAAGAGAATTAGACTTTGTTACTTTTCATTCAACACCTTATCATTTAACAAAAAAATAATAGATCTTAGCAACACAGCAGAACAGTGATCTTTTAAAATCAAAACAATTAACTTTTCCATCCTTCACAGCTTGCCATCCCAAAGTCCATCTCTTTCCTTTCATTGGTGGCCCAAGAAGTCTTCAGCTGAACCCTCCATGCACCAGTTTCCAAGATGAGGGTCCCAAATGAATTCCCCATTAGATAACACAGCTCTGAAACAATAATTCTAAAATTTCAATTTAGAACAAAAGTCTCACTCCCTTACCACTTTCCATACATAAATCAGTTACCTTAAACAAGGTGTTAAGACCTTGTTGCTTGGGGCTTGGGGGGGCAACAGTGGGAGGGCTTTCTGCCCCCACTGCTGGACCTTCTGAGGGCACCTGGTGTTTCTGGCCACTGTGTGACAGAGTGTTGGACTGGATGGGCCATTGGCCTGATCCAACATTGGCCTCTCGTATGTTCTTATATAAGACCTATGATTAAGGTTTAACCTCCCCAGCAGGGCAGTCCTACTTTCCTCCTCTGCTTCCCACACATACTGCACCCTTCTGCAACTAGAGGCTTCCCCCCTTCCTGACTCATTACATTACTATTTAGAGGTTACACTTGCTGTCAAGTTTTTTCAGGTGGGGGGTGGCTAGAGGCAGGGCTTTTTCTGTACTGGCACCTTTGCTGTGGAGGTGTCTATGCTACTCTCTTTTAGGTGTCAGGCCAAAATGTTTTTGTGTGTGTTTGTCTGGTCAGGCATTTAATTAAGGGGTTTGCTTTGTTAGCATGTTTATAGTTTGCTTTTAACCCATCAGCCTATCTATGCTGCTCAACATTTTTTGCCTTGTTTGGGGTTTTTTTTATTATAAATGCTGGGTTTTAATTGTTAACTTTTATGGGTTTTTTATGTTTTATTTTTGTAAACTGCCTCTGACAGGTTCTTTGGAGAGGCAGCATAGACATTTTGTGAATAATATGCCGATCCAGTGAGAAAATAAAATTCTGGCCCTCGAAACACAACCGTCTGAATGTTCGGTCAACACATGTAAGGGGGAACAGGATGAGTGGGAACCAATGCTCCCTCTAAGCTGTGGAGTCTTGTGAGCAAAAATACTACTTTGTGAGCTACTGGCATTAAAGTTGTGAGCGAGCGCTTTGGCTACTGCATAAATTAGTTTGCTCTGGAGCCATCCTTCCTGAGCTAAGATAAAAACGTGTGAGCTGGAGCCTAAAAACCTGTGAGCTAGCTCACACTAACTCAGCTTAGAGGGAACACTGGTGGGAACCCCCTCACCACTCTATGTAATCATCAGCTCATGAGAATGCTTCATTTATGGTCTCTCTCCCCAAGCTCCAGAGCCAAACCTCCAGGAATTTCACAATCCACAGCTGGCAACCGCAGACTGACAGTTTATCATTTGCATGAAATCAAACAATGTTCCCTTGTATTTAACTTTTAGGAATCCATTTACAAAAAAAAAAAAAAAAAGTGGAACTCCTAAAAAAATGTGCTTGGTGCTTACCAATGCCTTTCTTTTACAGCCATTAATTACAATTACTGCAGAGGACAAAGATGATACAGCCAATGGCCCAAGATTTATCTTCAGTTTGCCGCCTGAAATTATCCATAATCCTAATTTTACTCTCCGAGATAACCGAGGTTTGTACTAAGAGTCACTGTACCAGATGGAAGTGAACTAAATGTCTGTTATCATGTCATAGAACAATAGTTTCATTAGCCGTGCATGACTGGCCGGGGCTGAAAGAGGCAAAAAGATGCAAGTGAAGATCAGAGGCATCTGTTAAATGCATGCTCTCCAGCATTTCTGTTTGTAGATAAATCCATGTATACTATAAATATGTATATGAAAAATGCACTACTGTGGCTTGCGTGGGTAGGAAAAAAACATAATAATTCAGAACATTATTCTTCATTAAACCTCAGTGGCTACCACAAATTTGGGAATTTAGCACGTAAATTCTTGAGTTGGACTGGATGAAAGGGAGGCAAAGCACTCTTTTGCTGTGCTTGTTCCTTTCCGATTGTGGAGGAACTGGGAGATTTTGTGGGTGAAAAATTACCAAGAACTAAAGACCGAGGCAGAGTTCTACCTCAATAAAAATCCAGGCTGGAGTTACGGAAACTCACTGACGAAGAGATATTTCAATAGACAGTTTTGCCTTCTACTTATTACTAAGATTGCCAACCTCCAGGTGGTGGCTGGAGGTCTCCAGGATTACAACTGCTCTCCAGGTGACAGAGGTCAGTTCACCTGGAGAAAATGGCCACTTTGGAAGGTAGACTCTACGGTAGTCTCTGAAATCCCTCTCCTCCCTAAACTCCACTCTTCTCAAGCTCCATCTCCAAAATCTCCAGGTGTTTCCCAACCTAGAGATATGTATTACCTTTTTATTCTACCCTTCCTCTAGAGAACATAGGTGCATGCCATATTCGTCCCACCTTCATTTTATCCTTGTGAGGCACCTTAGGCTGAGGGGGTGGGGAGATGATTGGCCCAAGGTCATCCAATTAACTTCACATCTGAGTGAGGATTTTTAACCTAGATTAGTCCAATAAATCTAGTCTCATATGGTAATCATTGGCCTTTTGACAAATACATGTTTGAGTGAGGATTTCAGCCTACATCTATCTAGGTCTACAACTTCTTCCAGTTTTGACACAGTACAATGTTATGAGGCTGAACTCTGACCTGGGGGCATTTTATTTATATTTTATTATATTTTATTTTGGTGTTTTGTCCTTTGTTTGAGTTTTGTTTTCTGTTTAATTCAGCCTTGACTTACTTAGTTTTTAGTTCTCTCCCCCTCCTTTGTCTTATTGACTCAGTGCCAAAATCTCCCCTCACTCCCTTGTTTGGATGGGGCAGGAGTGGTATGAAAGTTGAGCAGATGAAAAGGTTTGGAGGGAGTTTGGATTGTTAGTTTATTACTACTTATAATTACTTAGTTTGTAAGTGAAGGGCTCTCATTCTGTTTTGGATTTGGAACAGTTCAGACCATGTTTTGTTTTGACCTGTTCCAGCTATGGTTTAGGTTTGTTTGATTGTCTACTCACCTGAGTAAGTTTGGCAGTCTTTGATTGCCATCCGGTGGGTTATGTTTCTGCGCTCACGTTTTATTTATTTTGCTTGTAATCGTTGCGAGCTGTTTTGGGTGGCTTTGGGTTGTTTTTTTTCTCCATTGCACCATGTTGGAGTTGATTTTATTGAGCAGTTTGGTTGTTTTTAGTGACCAAGTAGCCAGGGTAGATAACAGCGTTCCATCTCCTTCACTCACCTTCTCACCTCCTGCTCTGCTAATTAGACTAAAGGTAAAAGTGTCCCTTGCTCGAAAGCCAGTCGAATCTGACTCTAGTGGGCAGTGCTCATCTCCGTTTCTAAGCTGAAGAGCCAGCACTGTCTGAAGACTTTCCGTGGTCATGTGGCCAGCATGACTAAACGCTGAGGCACACGGAATGCTGTTACCTTCCCGCCAAAGTGGTACCTATTTATCTACTTGCAATTTCTTGCTTTCAAACTGCTTGGTTGGCAGAAGCTGGGACCAGAGACAGGAGCTCACTCCATCACGCGGCACTCGGGTATCGAGCTGCCGAACTACTGATCTTCCAATCTGCAGTTCAACATCTCAACCACTGAGCCACCACGGCCCTGCTAATTAGACTAGGGAGTGGTAAAAGGCTAGTTTTTGAGGAGAGAAGATGAAATTAGTTTAGCAGTTCTCTGTGCAGTTAGCCCTCGCGTACATATGTTATGTGTCTGAAATGTTTGTGCCAAGTTTTTATTGTATATATCCCAGATATTTAGATTATATGAATTTTTAGCTATATTTTACCTTGTTAGTATTTTTAGTATATCTTGATCCTTATTTTTTAGCTATCGAGTTCTAGCATTGTACTATTATCACTGAGTTTCTGGCAGGTTCCCTTTTTTGGAAAGGTATGATTAGTGGGTGTATAGCAGCCCCACATAGTCTTGATCCACTTGCCTTGCATGCACCTGTCCCTTTAGACTGCTATCTAAATAAGCCGTGTTATTGATTCTGACTGTGCCTTGCTTCGAAACAGACCAAGTTTTTTAAAACAACAACAACAGCAACACAATTTTCCACAGACTTCTTTGGTAGGAGCAAAGGGCTGGACAGCACAATTCTAGGGTTGCCAGCCTCCTGCTTTTACAACTGATCTCCAACTGACAGAGATCAGCCGCCTGGATAAAATGGCTGCTTTGAAAGGTGGGCTCTATGGCATTGTACCATGCTGAGGCCCCTCCCCTCCCCAAACCCCATCCTCTCCCGGATCCACCTACAAAGTCTCCAGGTATTTTCCAACCCAGACCTGGCAACCCTACACAATTCTGTTCTACTAACACAGTTGTTTTCCTTAAACATCCTCTTGTGTCAATGTCCGGTTACTTTCACTGAAGGAAAGCCACCTCTGGTGTTTGAAAGGATATGCAAGATCCATTCCCTAAATTAAAAAAAAAATACTGATAAAATTGCAACATTTGATTGTAATTATAGACCAAGGGTGGAAAAAATTACAATGCTGTTTGGCTCACAACCACCGCTTTAAAACAGTAAATAAAGTCTGAGGAAATGACAGTATTAGGAATTAGCTTATATGCTATGCCAAATTTAGTTCTAGGACTCCATTGGAATTCTGCCCAGTGACATAATGTCTGAATTTATGCCATTTCTTTCAAGTGCTTGATAACTGAGATGCCTGCCAAAGGAAATATACTGAAAATATAAAGACGGGGGACGGGGGATCTATTTATTTTGACAGCTAAATTTAGGTGAATTTTTAAAGCTCTATTTAGCGCTATCATTTACGTCATTATACTTTTGATTCTTTCCCCCAAGTAAGCATGTGATGTGAAGGGCACCACAGTTAAAAGTCATTGTGGAATCCTGTACTTTGTCATCTCATATGTAGGCCAGTTTATTTCAATGGAACTAATATCTGAACCCCTGGAAATGAAGCACACAGTGCTGACAAATACATTCATGGAAAGGGCATGAAAGAAGATCTGTGTTTCTTCAGGAAAGATGGGGAATATAATTAGAAGTAGTGGGACTTGCATAGCAAGGAGCTTTGAGGCTCATTATTGATCGGATTGGAGTTTAATCCCAACCATCCTCCAAGAAAGGCAGGGTAGCATTTTCCTTCCTCCATTTTACCCTCATAACCACCATGTCTGAGGTTAGGCTGATACAAAGTGACTGGTCACAGCAAGCTTCTGTGGCAAATTTGAACATTTGAGGAGAAGCTATGTGGCTCAGTGGTAGAGCATCTTCTCGCCATGCAGAAGGTTGCAGGTTCAGTTCCATCATCTCCAGTGTAAAGGATTAGGTAGTAGGTGATACGAAAACAACAGCCTGAAGAAAGTTCTGCCAGGCAGAGGTGACTATGCTGACCTTTATTCTGATGGTCTGATTCAGCTGAAGGCAGCTTCATGTGTTCCACACAGGCCTTCCGGTTCCTAAACCTCCCACTATTATCTGTCAATATTTCTGTATTACAGATCTGTGACAATTCAGAACTGTATTGAAATGAGGTTCAGGTGCTCAAAAAAAAATCTTTTTTTGTGTGTATGTTCCAAAAATGTAAACTACGAAGTAGAGATAATAATCTCTGTCTGAAACACACTGTAGATATACACCAGGGATCCATAGCCAATTTTAGCTGTCTAGGGATCATCTGCTGCAAATCTCTCAGTATCTGGAGATTTGTATCTTTCCTAATTTACATCTGTACTGCAGTAAACACTAGGCAAAAAAATGGTGCATCCACAGTGTAGTATGAAGAGTGAGCTACAGTTTATGAATAAATGTTTTAGCTGCCCTTCAGAGATTGTATTTCCTTGCAGTCGTGTAATTATGCAGCGAGCCCAAACGTGAATGTCATTAAGTCACTGAATGAGAGTCCATCATGCAGGAAAGGAAACTTGGAATTTAACCAAAAAGGTGCTTCAATTGACGTTGATCTCTAAGGGAGGAGACATTTAGGGCGCGTTCATATGGCTCTTTTGAGCCATGCCAGGCACAAGTGCCTGGTGGATTTAAAGTGCACGTCCAGACCTCAACATCTGGGAATTGTGCCACTTTTGTTAGTAACCCATTGATCCCCGTCGGGGATCTGTACTTAAAAGATAGTGGGGCCGAGGACAGACAGGCAATCTGGAGCGCAGTGCAAGCGGGCGAAAAAGCCCTGGGGCCAAGCCGTCCCGTGGCTGCCCATTCGCACTGGCTCCAGTGCTGCGGGACCTTACCTGAAAGGAGGTAGACTGGCGCGTCCCCTCTTCCTCAGCTGGCCCCTGGAGCCTCCACTGGGGTGGTTAGCGGCGCACGGCTGTTCCGGCGAGGCATGGCCGGGACAGCCGGTTCGCACTTCCGGCCCCACTTTCTGACGCGTCCACATTGCCAGGAAGCGGCAGGGACGTGCACCCAGATGGCCGGAGACCAGCTCCAAGAGGTCTCCGGCTGTAGCGCGTGGAAAGCGCCTCACATGCGGGTAAGTGCGGCCCGCTGATGGGGGACAGCTGCACCTCTAAAGCAGAGGCAGAGCGGGCCAGATTGCCAGTCTGTCCTCGGCCTGGTTAAAGTCTGGTCTAAAGCTGGCCAACAGGCCCATGCTGGACTTTCCACCATCAGGTTGTTCCACCAGCGTGCATTCAGCCTGTAGGGATGGTCTCCAGACCATCCCAAATGGCCGCCATTTTAAAAAAGTCTTAGTGATGCGTGCATAACCACTTAAACATGTGACGTCCACAGAAGGTGAGGCACATGCACATAAGCAGATATGCACATATGCAGATAAGCACATATGTACTCCAGACCATCCAGAACGGCTGCCATATTAAAAAAAACTCTTAGTGATGCACACATAACTGCTTAAACATGCAACATCCACAGTCGGTGAGGCACATATACAGATTAGCACATATGTGCATATGCACATGCACAAATAGGACTTAAAAAAAAACAGGCCAACTGCATGGCTCCTTAAGGTGGATGCCATCTAGACAATCCACCATGGAGTCAGGCACAATAAAGTGATTCATGGGGGAGCTGTCTGGTCGTGGAATGCTGGATTTTAAAAATCTAGATCAAATTACAGCCGGGCCAATGGTGGGATTAGCTGCCCATCTGAATGCACCCTTAGTGATGCTAAACCCTGACTTGGGCTTGGAATCCACTGCCCCGAGTTCCCTTTGAAAAAAATTATAAGAAAAATTTTAAAAAATAATTAATAAAAACTCACCATCATCACCTATGAAATGATGCCACTTCTGGTCAACTAGAGAGTTTCTGGTGATAAGAGTTTATGATAGAGTTTCTGGTGATTCCTAGAGCTACAACTGTTGCTTCCAGATATTCCCCAGAAATGACATTATTACACTGCTGCTGCCCACACCATATCCCTGTTTCCCCTATTAATTACTCTATTAATTACATTTAGGGGGTTGCTCTATTAATTACCCTATTAATTACATTTAGGGGGTTGCTCCAAATCACCATTTCTGAGCTAAAGAGTGAACCACAAAAACAATTGGCTGAGACTCATCCTTCAACTGAAGTGTGCTCTTTTCAATATTGCAGTCCACCCTCAAGTAACCAAAGGCAGCCATAGTGTGTGCCACACATTCAGTGTCAAAGGGTTGTTGTGTCTTTAAGCAAAGAGGTGATTTCGTTTAAAAAGGGCAAACATAATTTTCTTTTAGGGAAGGGACAAGACAAGAATAACGATTGTCTTATTTCCAACAGATAACACAGCGAGCGTTATCACGAGACGCACAAGCTTCAGTCGACAGATGCAGGATTTATACCTTCTGCCTATTGTGATAAGTGATGGTGGGAGTCCCGCACTGAGCAGCACCAACACACTCACAATCCGAGTATGTGGCTGTGACGGTGATAGGATCTCGTGCAATCCTGAAGCCTACACCCTTAATGCAGGACTCAGTACGGGGGCTTTAATTGCAATCCTTGCTTGCATTGTGATTTTGTTAGGTAAGGAAATCTCTGTGTTTTGTTTATCCTTTTAGTTCCCCTACTTCCCCTTCCCTCCACATGGACTGAACCACAGGAGGCACAATTCAGTGAGATGCCTCATTTAAATCAATGGGTCTAAGCCCTAGTTCTCACAAACCAGAGGGATGGATCCAGACAAAATTTTCTGCTAATGGGAGATGAAATTTCTTCCAATTTCTCCTTCCTGCGACAGACTCCTGATTAGATGCTCTCTCTAAGCTATGGAATCTTGTGAGGAAAAAATCTACTTTGTGAGCTACGGGCATTAAAGTTGTGAGTGAGCGTTCTGACTACTGCATAAAGTAGCTTGCTCTGGAGCCATCCTTCCTGAGCTAAGACAAAAAGGTGTGACCTAGAGGCTAACAAACTAGCTCACACTAACTCAGCTTAGAGGGAACACTGGCCCTGACTCCACAACATTTGGGGGAGATCAATGAGCTGCATTAAGAGGGAGGAATATGGAAATTTCTGATCCACTGACAGAAAATCTATCAGTGAAAAATTTAGTCTGAATCCAACCCCATACCATTTCAAACAGCAAAGGAAGGGCTTGCTGGCTTCAGTGATTTCCCCATGTGGGGAGAATGCCTGTTATCAATCTCTGTGTAGAAAATTAGCATGTCAGAAAGATGGTGATACTAGAACATGTCTTCCTGGCATGTAGATCTCTTTCTTTAGAAGTAGGGATGGGGATGAACTGAGAAAACTGAGATTTGTCCCAGTTCGTGGTTTGTGAGGTGTCCCAAACCTTCATAAACCTTTCAATTTACTTAATTGGTTCCTCTTGTGAGGTTTATGATGCGATAGAATGCCCCTTCTGTGAGTTAAAAAAGCCAAGATTGCAGCAAGTCTCCAGCCGAGTCTCCTATACTTGCCCTTCATCCCCCCAAAGCAGGAACCCCCAGGAAAAGGCTCTCTGGAGAAATCACTGCTGCAGGTTCTGGAGCATGTGGAACTGACCCCCTGCAAACTAGAGGCATCAAACTTTAGAGGACCTCCCCAGGATGCCTTTCTATCTGCCCTCCCAGTTTAATGAGGATTGGCTGTGGTGGGCCAAGTAGTGCCCCCCCCCAAAGCAGGTGCCCCCAGGAAAGTGCTCTCTGGGGAAATCACATCCTCAGATTCAGCTAAGGAACCCAGTAACTAAGCACCAAATACCCCCAACCTCACTGTTCACACTGAGGAATGACTTCCAGTCCCCTTCCCTCTCTGCCTCTAATGCCCTCTCTGCCTAACTGCCTGCTGCCAAGTAAAAACAGTCATGTGTGAGCTGGGGGTATATATCTATTCTGCTACCATAGGGCAGAACGTGAGTTCTTTTGTTGTCAGCCAGTGCTGCCAGTCAAGCTTTGGTGTTTCCAGGGCTGCAGTGGGGCTGCAGGAGTCCACCCCCCCCCGCCCGTTGTTTTGATGATTAATTGATTGGCACCAGCATGTCTGCCTCATGAACCACCAGCACAAACTGCATGAACCTCCATAAAAACCATGGAGGTTTCTGGGAGCTCCACAGCAGGCATGATTGCATGAACCACAAACTGGTCAGTTTTCATGACGAATTTAGGTTCGTGACGAGGTCCGTGCCCATCCATATTTAGAAGTATTTGTTGTTGCATAGGCTCGGTCCACATGTTCAATCTGAATGGAAGGGCCCTAGCTATATGGTTGAATCCAACCATCTTTTTAGCTGTTGGAAGAGGCAAGTAGAGAGGCTTTCCAGAAACAGAAAGAGATGTGTTGAGGTCTTTTTTCAATCTAAGCCTTACCTGGGAATACAATTAATTTCCAAGCACTCAACAGAATCCATGAAATTAAACTGTGATCGGTGGACTTGGGGCATCCTTTTATTAAAGCTCTCTCTATCAAGAGTACAGGAGAGATGTTATTGATCTAATAGGTCTTTTAATAAGTAAATCAATAAATTTCTCATTTTTTTTCCCCCTCATCAGTGATTGTAGTGTTATTTGTAACACTGAAACGGCAAAAGAAAGAGCCCCTCATCGTCTTCGAAGAAGAAGATGTGCGAGAGAATATTATCACTTATGATGATGAAGGGGGCGGGGAGGAAGACACCGAAGCTTTTGACATTGCAACTTTGCAAAACCCAGATGGCATCAACGGATTTATTCCTCGCAAAGACATAAAGCCCGAGTATCAATACATGCCCAGGCCAGGGCTTCGGCCTGCTCCAAACAGTGTTGATGTTGATGACTTTATCAACACAAGAATACACGAAGCTGATAACGATCCGACAGCTCCTCCCTATGACTCTATCCAGATCTATGGCTACGAAGGGAGGGGCTCAGTAGCCGGTTCACTAAGCTCTTTAGAGTCAGCAACGACGGATTCCGATTTGGACTATGACTATCTACAAAACTGGGGACCTCGTTTTAAGAAACTAGCAGACTTATATGGCTCCAAAGACACTTTTGAAGATGATTCTTAACAATAATGTTTCAAATTTGGCCTTAAGAACTGTGTCTAACATTCTGAAAAAAAAATTCAGAGGAAAAATGTAAGCAGGTATTTTTTAAAGTAAAAAAAGGAAAGGTTCATAGAAAACATTTAGGTTTGACAGAGATGGGGGAGGGTCCTTTCATTTAAAGAGGGAAAAAGGGACATCAAAGTGGTCAATACTGTGAAGTACCTTTTCTTGCAAAAGGCAAAATACAGAAGTTGGTTATCAACTTCAGTAGAAGAGGAAAAATAACCACTTGTGAAATATAAAATATTTAAGAAAAGGGAAAATTCTAACAGTCATCAGAGAATCGAAGGCAATCTTTACCCCCCTTTTCCTCCTTTTTTATTTTGTTTCGTGTGTATTATGAACAACTAAGTCTTTTATGTCAAAGAAGCTTCCACAAATTAGAAAGGATCACAGTTCTGAGCTGTAATTTCGCCTTAAACTATGGACACTCCCTACGTAGTGCATTTTTAAACTTGAAATATATAATATTCAGCCAGCTTAAACACATATGATGTATGTACAGGACAATGTACAATTTTGTCTCTTGAGCATCCAACTTGTTTCTGCTGACTCTTGTAAATCTTTTTTGCTTATACTTTCATCTTAATCTAATATGTGCCAGATATATTAAAAAAAAACTCTGTCTTGTTGCAGTGGGAGGCGCCCTATTTCTATGTCATTTTTAAATGTATCTATTTGTACAATTTTAAAGTTCTTATTTTTAGTATACATACAAATATCAGTATTCTGACATGTAAGAAAATGTTACATCACACTTATATTTTATGAACATTGTAATGTTGCTTTAATATGGGCTTCAATATATGAAGCAGACTTTGAAATAAAAAAAAGGATTCGTTTTTTAATTCTCGCTTTTGTTTATTAAACGTTTAAAGGGAAAGCATTGTTCCCAATGCCCCATTTACATATGTATCTCTCTGAACTACCAGTCTGACTTTTTAATAGCCCTATTTGTTATGTGTTTGTTGCTAAAACTGTCTTGTTAAGTGATTATTTAAAATCAATTATCATTTTTTGAATGTGTATGGGGATTCTTTTAAAGAGAAGTACTTGTAAAGTCTATATAGAGCTTATGACTGCTTCAAGAGCACAGTAGCAGCTTGAATAAGGATGCTCTGGATTCAGTTCAGTTTCTTCTTTCTAAGTACTGCCATGTTATACGCATGCATTTTACCTCTTAATAATCCCACTGGCTTCCATAAATGGTATTATAATGTGCAGACATGTTCGATACTTATAATTGCCTCCTTGCTTATTAAGCTGAATATCCGTTTTAGGATTCTGTGGGCTGAAAGAGACTTAAACCTGGGTCTGACGCCATTTTAGGTTGCTAAAGGTTTTGTACCCAACTATTTACCTTAAGATTTGTATTAATCATACCTTGGAAATGTAAGTAGTATTTAGTTTGCTAAAGTGACATCATCTAGGTTTTTTATTATTATTTAAAACAAGAAAAAATATAGACATGGTTTGTTTTCTTGATTGTTTTAGGGTATGCTTTTAATTTAATAATAGAAAAGGATCTATAGATTAGTTTTGGATTAGTTTTAGACAGTGGAGCAGATGCTCAACTGTGTGTTCAGCATCTGGACACAAAGGTAAAGATACTAAATTTAATATAACCAGTAGAGAAAGGTTAGCGGTCTACAAATACAATATAAGGTGAAGCCATATTGGCAGCCAAACCTATATGTTAACGTCTTGCAGGAGGTTTTTTTTTGGGGGGGGGATATCCATTATGAAGTTGAGAATTCCAGTTGCCAAAATTTGTGAAACTTGCCTTGTTTACAGTAGTATGAAGTTCCATATGTATTTAATTTAAATGTATTCAAGAAAGAGAATGGGTTGGATCCCAACCGTTCCCCCCCACCAATAAAAGGCATTTCTTCCAGAGGAGGGGAGGGATTCTACTGACTTTCATTCATTTTGCTGACCCCTATTTCATACTTGCATTGTCTCCGGAGGTCAACTGTCCCCCCAGGACCAGGATTTAGACGAATTCAATGGTCTGCTATGGGATAGTGAAGTCAGAAAAGTTTCATTTCGCTTCTGGAACTCTGTTGACGGTACTTTGAATCCAACCCAGAATCACTGTCTTTTGCCATTATACTCCTAACATTAGGTGGGTTTCCCCCAAGTTATATGAATATGAGGGAAAGCTTTACTACTATACTGTGTCTTATCCCAATATGATGTATTAGTAGATAGATAGATCAATATGTCTCTATATTTCCATGCTTAGTTCAAATTTCTTCAGTTGTTGTAGTAGTTGTTTTTCTATTTTTATAATCCAAAGACTATTTTGCTATATTTGCACATTTCTTCAGTATGAATTAATTTTTTAAAAAAAATTAGCAATTGATGTAGAGGAAAAGTAAATCTGCTGTTCAAGGTGTCATCACCGCCTTCATCTTCATCATGACAATACTTTTTTAACGTCAGCATTTTTGCAACTTGATAATGTACATTTGACTGCATTTGTTAGGCAAACCTTTAACACATTTTACATGCTTCTGTTTAATTTTAAAGGCAAAGAAAGACATTGTCAACGACTTTTTGAATAATTTTAAATATTTTGGGGGTTTTTAGTATCTGTAGTCCCTCCCCTTTTTACAAGTTTGGAAATAAATTTACTTTTCCTGCTAGTATTGTCTTTTTGTTTTAAATTTAGCTATTGATGTGGGATTGGATCCAAAGGTCATTTTCTGTTGGTGGAACATACTTCCATCACAGTATAAAGGGGTCCTTTTCTCCTGTTCCCACTTCACGGCCCACACTGTTTCTAACATCCACTGTTCCCCAGGAACAGAGTGTTGGGGAGATTTAGTGAGCTGCAATGGGAGGTAGGAAAGTTCTGTACCTTTGGTGGAGTTCTGTGCCTTCGGTGGAGCTTCACTGATGGTATTTTGAATCCAGCCCAACATTTACATTTTCCCCAAGTGTCATTCCTGTGTATTAAAGATTAGCTCATTGATTTTGTTGGCTCCCTCTTTTTAAACATGATTGATAATACCTACAAAATTGATGAAAATGTGTATTAGACTCCCCAGTGACACAATAGAGCTATTTATCTTTCCTTCGTTCTTATACTTTGACCCCCTTTAGACACACCTCAACTAACAAGGCTCTCTGTGTTGTTGGTTACTCAACAGTATGGATTGATGTAAAATATTTCACCCATGTGGTTTTCTGTGACTGTTCACATATAATAGACATAATGCCCAACACTGTGGGAACAGATGCCCTTTTCACTGTATGGTAAATATACTATCAGAAATACCACTTGGGTGAAAGGAAGCCTTTACCTTGGTTCTATAGGCGCAACCTCAAGCTGTATATATAAAGGGTGCCTTCTTATGACTGAAACTACTCCAATGAAATCTATGAATCTGAAGAACTCCTCCACACAATATGTTAGTCACAGAATAGGTACAAGTTGTTTTTAGGCTCGGGGTTATGTCCCATCAGATTTTCTGCTGGTGAGAAAGGAAGGAAGGGTCCCCTTTGGTCACCCAAAAAGACTGTGCTGGGGATCATGATACCTTCCCCAACAAAAGCCATGCAGGATAGGTGCAGTAGTACAGGGAGAAACTGAATGAGATTGTGTGAAAAAGCTGGTTTGATCTTACCCATGGATCTTTTACAACCTCTGGAAAGGTAGGGCCTTATAAACATACAGAAAAGGCATTCGCTCTTGCTGACAGAAGCCCTTCCAAAAGCTTTTACAAGGAATTCCTTCATTTTCACACGTCTGAATAATAGTATTATAAAATCAGTCTGCATTGCACGTCTCACTGTTAATATTTTCATGCTTTCAGAAATGTCACCCCCTGCCTCACCACCATCACCATTCTCTAGTAAACATGCATATATGAACATAGGAAACTACCTTATCCCAAATCAGACCATTAGTTCATCTACTTCCATACTGTCTATTTCAACTGGCAGAAGCTCTGAAAGAACTTGGGGGGGGGGGGTCTCCCCCTAAACCTGATACTTTGAATCCTTTGACTGAAGAAGACAAGAATTAAACCGAGGCGCCCATCATTTCCTCCGCTTTCTCTGTCACCTTTTAAATTGTGTTTCTGCATTTCCTTCTGCTTTAGCCTCACATGTGTCAGCTTTTGTTGGTGCTTCTGCATTCCTTTTTCCCTACTCTGCTTTCAGTTAGCTGAATCCTCGGCTTTCCTGGACCCTATTTTGCCACAGACTTTTTTTCTTGTTCCACTTTCAAGTTGAGGGTATTTCTAATATAGACATTGTTCCATGGATACTGTATCACTGCCCACCCATTCCCCACCCTATTCCACTCCTCTTTTTTGTCAGCCCCACTGCCAAGATAGCAGCCTGTTGTCTCTTTTGCTCTGCACCCTCCGCCTTCCTCCCTACTTTAGCTTCAGTACCCAGAGGGTTTCCCATCTTTTTAATTCCATTTTTTTAACAAGCCCTTTCAGTCTAGCAAAATGATAAGTTGATCACAAAACTGTGTTCGGTGGAGAAAAAAAGCATTAGTGGGGGATGCTTTCAATGCTCCCTCTAAGCTGTGGAGTCTCATGAGCAAAAAATTCTACTTTGTGAGCTACCGGCATTAAAGTTGTGAGCAGGTGATTTGGCTGCTGCAGAAATCAGTTTGCTCTGGAGCCATCCTTCCTGAGCTAAGACAAAAATTTGTGAGCTGGAGGCTAAAAAAACTGTGAGCTAGCTCACACTAACTCAGCTTAGAGGGGACACTGGATGCTTTAACAGTTTGGCTGCAGTTAAAGGGGAGGTGGCAGATGGGGTTTTTAAAGACTTTTGAGAGTTTGATTAAAAAGTGATACTTTTCTCCCCTAGTTCTCCTCCTTGTTCATTCTCTTGTGCGCCCCCTCCCCAAATTTCAGTGGACTGTCTTTGCCCTACATGTAGCAGTGTGATCTTTAGGGATTTCACCTCATATTTTGATCGCTAAACTTTGCTCAGTGGAGAAATAAAGCATTAGCAGGGGATGCTTTAACAGTTTGGCTGTAGTTAAAGGGACATTTGAGAGCTTCGTAAAAAGTGGTGTTTTTCTCCCTCCCCATTAATTCATTATCTTGCATTCCCCCTCTCCAACTTTTAGCGACTGTCTTAGCCCTACATGCAGCAATGTGATATCAAGGGATTTCACCGTCTAATATTTTTTCTGTGTCCTTGTGCAAAGTACCTTCCCCTAGGGAGATGCCAGGAGAGTGGCTGATGCCCGCTGAGCATGAGAGAGGGCTGTTTATCAGCCAGACCCCGGTCTGGAGCCCGAGTGCCAGTGGTAGATGCCTCTTGCCCGTGGTAGCTCCTACTTTCCAGTCACTGTGGGATTACTTCCTCCTCACACCTGTCCACCACCTTCCCCAAGCCCTCTCCATGCTTACTCTTGAAGAAAGTGAAGGGCGAGGTGTCTAACTTTAGAGACATTTGAGAGCTTGGTAAAAAGTAATGCTTTTCTCTCCCCCCCCCCATTCATTCTCTTGTGTTCCCCCCCAACACCCACTCAAATAGAACCCCACCAGGAGCAACTAAGGGGAGAGGGAGAAACAAAAGCAGAAGCTTATTAAAAAAAAAAAAAAACCTCAGTACAACCCAGCCAGCCAGCTCTCTGTAGGCTGTGCTGTCCTGTCCCACCACTCACTGCTGTGTGTGAGGCTTCTGCTCAAAGTAGTCAAGGATCAGATCTTTGTTGATGAAACACAGTTCTTTATTTCCAATTTCTACATTGGTACAGGTCCTCGGATTATTGTCAGAGATAACACATACAATAGAAGCAGGTCTAATATACCCTTCAGTACAATTTGAATTGCCCATAGGTAACCAATCACCTAAGGGGAAAAACCGCGGGCAAAAGGGGTTTCTGGCCGTTTGCTTCCCACAGGAAAGAAAGCTAGGTGTGAAGCTGTAAATTTCCCTTCCCAAACCAGACCCCTCAGATGTAACCATATTCACATAACAAATGCTTTCCTCAAGGCTTTCGCACGTTGATAAGAAATGGTCCCTGTCCTCCCCTTGTCTTCCCAGCCGGGATGAATGGAATGCGGAGGCAGGAGTGTGAGAGGCCCATTGTTCCCATGCTTTGAAGTTGTCATTCTCCCGGGCAAACAGTTACATAGACCAGGCCTGGTCAAAGCCATAAACCTGGGGTCACATAGCATACATTCACAATGGTCAATCACATGGCAATAGGCATGATTACAAGATGGGTATAGTGGGCATAGGAGCAACTGATAGCAATAGGCATGAGTACAAGATGGGTACAGGAACAGGTCACAATACATAGCAACAGGTTATCATATATAGCAGAAGACCCCAAAAATCCTTGTCTGAATCTGCAGATTCTGACACACTGCCACCCCGAAAATAAATCTACCCGGGTTTGTCTGGGAATCTTTTATGAAAAGCTTTAACTAACTTAGGAGCATGCACATTTTCAGAACGAACCCACTCATTTTGTTCCGGGCCAAAGTCTACCCACCTAACTAGATATAGTAAGTGGTCCCTACGCATTTTTGAATCAAGGATTTCAGAAATTTCAAAATGGGGTGCCTCCCCCTTCATCAGTGGAGGAGGAGTCGGAGGAACTGGATGCCATGCATTCGGCCCAGGATTCTTCTTCAGCAAGCTGAAATGAAAAACAGAGTGCACAGAACTCAGTGATTTGGGTAATTCCAGTTCAAAAGACACATCAGAAATCTTGTGCAACACTTTGTAGGGCCCAACATATTTCCACCCTAATTTCCTGCTGGGTTGTAATCCATGGATATTTTTGGTGGACAAGTAGACTGAATCCCCTGGTTGTAAGTCCCAGCCCTCTGCTCTGCCACGGTCCGCATACTTCTTGTAATCCTCTTTAGCCTTGTCCAGTGTTTTAGCTATCAGTGGCCATGAGTCCTGCAGGGTTGCCCACCAACGTTTAAAGTCCGTGGGAGAGGTATTTGGCGTTTCCTCTATGGTGGGCAGAGGTTTTCCTTCAAAGCCACCCACCGCCATGAACGGGGATACGCCCGTAGACGAATGAATAGCATTGTTGTAACTGTATTCTGCAAATGGCAGTAGTTCAACCCAATTGTCCTGATGGTAGTTAGTATAACACCTCAGGAATTGTTCCAGGATTTGATTAGTTCGTTCGGACTGGCCATCGGTCTCTGGATGGTACCCCGAGCTTAAGGCTGGTTCAATGTCCATTAGCGTCAAAAGCTCCCGCCAGAAGTTGGCAACGAACTGACTGCCCCGATCGGATACTACGCGCTTGGGAAAAGCGTGCAACCTTATCACGTGGTTGAAAAAAGCTTTAGCCATCCCCTTTGCAGTGGGTAGCTGTTTAAACGGGGTAAAATGGGCTTGTTTTGAAAACATGTCCACCACCACCCAAATTACGGTTTTTCCTTTTGAGGGTGGCAGGTTGGTGATGAAGTCCATTGCTATCGCTTCCCATGGGCGAGAGGGGGTGGGTAGCAGATGCAACAGTCCCGGGACCTTCCCTCCCCTCCTTTTGCACATCAAACATGTCTGGCAGGCAGTTACAAAGTCCGAGACATCCTTGCACATGCGCGGCCACCAGAACTGCCGTTGGACTAAATTAAGCGTTTTTAAGAACCCAAAATGCCCCGCTAATTTTGATGAATGACAAGTCAGCAATATGTCCTTTCGTCTGGTTCGAGGTACCACGAGTTTGTCCCCATGGTACCAGCACTTGTTTTCCCGGAGGGAACAGTCCTCTAGGTTTCCCAACTCTTCGGCCTCTTCCGGGGAGTAGTTCCCCCCCCAGTCATTCCCCCACGACTCTACTGCCGCTTGCTTACTCTGGCTTCTGGTGGTGACAGCTCCTTCCAACTGCTGGGGGGAGAACATGGAGTCGAACACCTCTTCCTTTTGGCTCTCGTGCTGGGGCAATCGGGATAGCGCGTCTGCTAATGAATTGGCTCTCCCGGGGAAGTGTTTAAGCACAAAATTGAATTTCGAGAAAAAATCGGCCCATCAGAGCTGTTTCGCATTCAGGGACCTCTGGGTGCACAAGGCTTCCAGATTCTTGTGATCCGTCCAAATTTCAAAAGGGGTCTGCGCTCCTTCTAGCCAATGCTGCCAGGTGGTGAGGGCTAGTCGGATGGCTGCTGCCTCCTTATCCCACACTGACCAATTTCTCTCTGTCTCATTAAACTTTTTTGAGATGTATGCGAGAGGGTGCAGCTTCTCATCCAACCCCTTCTGTAGGATGGCTCCCCCCATGGCCACATCCGATGTGTCTACATGCACCACAAATTCCTTGGTTTCATTGGGGTGAGCCAGGATGGGCTCCGATGTGAAAAGGGTCTTGAGGGTGTCAAACGCCCTTTGGCAATCTTTCGTCCAGGCTATTCTCTCCCCGGGCTTCCCTGCTTCCGGGCCCCTCCCCTTGGTTTTAAGGAGCTCAGTTAGCGGGAGAGTGACCGTGGCGAAGTCTTTTATGAAGGTGCGGTAGAAATTACAAAATCCTAAAAGACTCTGAAGCTGTTTTCTCGTTCGGGGGGCTTCCCACTGCACTACTGCCTCTACCTTGGCAGGGTCCATTTCTAGCCCTTTCTGGGAAATGCGGTACCCCAGGAAGTCCACTGAATCCCTATGGAATTCGCATTTCGACAACTTTGCATACAACTGGTTTTTTAACAGGGTTGACAGCACTTCCTGGACCAACTGTACATGTTCTTTCTTATCAGCAGAGTAGATCAAGATATCATCTAAGTAACATAACACCCCCTTGAATAAATGCTTGTGCAACACTTCATTTATTAAGCTCATAAAGACCCCTGGCGCGCCACTTAAGCTGAACGGCATCACCAGGTACTCGAATTGCCCCAATGGTGTGTTAAACGCAGTCTTGAATTCGTCCCCCTCCCTGATGCGCACCCGGAAATATGCATCTTGGAGATCCAACTTAGTAAACACTTTCCTTTGGCTGCTTCTGTTAACAAGTCTTTAATAAGGGGAAGGGGGTAGGCATTGGAGGCTGACACTGCATTTAATCCTCTGTAGTCCGTACACAGCCATAGCCCCCCGTCCTTCTTCTTCCTGAACAGAACAGGGGCAGCGAATGGGGACTTAGCGGGGCGGATGAAACCTCGCTCCAAATTCTTGTCTAGGAATTTCCTCAGCTCCTCCCGCTCCGGAGGGCTCATGGAATAGAGCTTTCCCTTCGGTAACTTCTCTCCCGGGATCAGCTCTATGGCACAATCCGACAGTCTGTGGGGGGGTAGTTCACCGGCCTCAGTTTCACTGAACACTCCCATTAAGTCTCGATATTCCCGGGGAACTGCTGATGGCATCAGAGTGAGTGCCGCCACTCGGAGAGGTGCCGGAGGCCCCGCTCCCCACCCCGCGTCCCACTTATGGTTTTGACACTTCTCATCCACCCAGGAGATTTCCCCTTCGCTCCATTTGATATAAGGGTCATGGGAGCTTAACCAAGGACTCCCCAACACCATGGGGAACTGGGTATTTGGAGTAATGACAAAAGCTCTCCCCTCCCAGTGATCCCCCGTCCCTACCATCAGCCTCTCGGTCTCTGCCACACACGCCTCTTTCATTTCCGATCCGTCCATTTGAGTAAACGTGAGTGGCTCCCCCAACGGAGCGACCCAGCTGCAATAGGGCAATCATAATTTAAAAAAAAAAACTTTGGACACCCCCCCCCCCCCCCAACATCACAAGTGACATTCCAACCCAATTTGGAAAAGCGTCATTTTTAAATTGCAGCTGCAGAATAAATACACCAGATGGTGTAAGACTGGTGTGGGTGGAAAGCAAAGAAATCCAAAGTCCAGTTTAAAGGGTTGACCATTGGGATATTCTGCAGTAAACTGAGTGCAGAAAGGGCCGTAGATCCTTCTGCATGCAAAGCAGATGCTCTTCCACTGAGGAGATGGGAGGAACAAAAGTGATGATGTAAGAGCAATGCAGAATCCTGGAGCTACATTCAGATTTCAGAAAACAATGTTTTTTTAATGCTGTAAAGTGAATTCATTGCTGGCAATTAAAATGCATCACTTCCCTCCTCAATGTAATGTGCCCCCCCCCAATATATCTGGCAGTATATTCATCACACTAGTATGTCAATTCAGTCTTCTCTTCTGTGAAGAGCTGTCTGAACACCTCAGCACTGGCAATTGTTTGGAAACCACCTCCCCAAGTTTGCTCTTCTCAATAGTTTTAGCTTAGCTTCTCCAACAAATTACGGCTCTTTTTCAGGAGCTTCCAAATTCACTGCGCACCTTGCTCAAGAAGATTCCCTAGAGAAGAGAAGGTACTTCTTGATTATACTTTCATTCTTTACATGGCATTTTAACAAACAGTTATGCTAACCTGGAAGGAAAAAAAGACTGGCTCAGCTGGATTGCAAACCATGGTCTGAGTCTCAGGTTAACCTTTCCCCTTACCTTTATTTATTTATTTAATTTGTTTTTTATACCACCTATTCCCTGTAAACAGGACTCGGGGCAGTGAACAACAGTGGATAAAACAACATATCATATCAGTTAAAACTACAATAAGATTTCAGACAAATTAAATCAAATGGTGATCAAGATTTCCAATTATGCTACCGCTTTGCAGGAAGGAGAAAGTGCCCGCCAGATGGATGCTGTCGCTGTCTTCAACCAAACGTCTGATGGAACATCTCTGCCCTACATGCCCTGTGAAACTGCATCAAGTCCCGCAAAGAACTTTTAAACTCTGTATACCAGACACATAAATTTATCACCTAATGGTATTTCACACCAACTAAAATAGCGCACATACATTCAAGATGTAGTCCTCATTGCTGGCGAGGATGTGGAGGGGAAGGAACATACATTCATTGTTGCTGGTTTTGCCCAATAGTTCTTAAGTTTTGGAAAGCTATTGCACAACAAATAACTTACATTATTGGACATACAATTCTTTTTACTATACCCTCAATACTGTTGAACCTTTGGCCTGACTTAGACATTCCCGACATACCAAAAAAATGTAACTGCAATGCTATTATCGGTAGCATAAAAAGTAACTGCCTCTCACTAGAAGGCCTACCAGCTACCTGAGGTAAAGGAGTGTTATATGTGTTTGTGGGACTATATAATTTTTGATAAAATAGGGGATGTTAAGAGGTCAAATGAGTATCATATGTCTGAGTCAAACTTCCTGAATAAGTGGTACCCAGTACTGGAAAAACTTTTAAAGAATGTAGATTCCCTGTATTACTTTAGCAATCATTGTTATTTCAAATTTATTTTGTTATTGTAACAATTAAGATTTGTATAAGGTAGTATTGAAGTCTGTCTTGTAGTACAGGTGTTTCAACTCTATTGTTGTTGATGTTTTCTTGATGTTCTGTTACTGGTTGATGTTTTGTCACTAGTTGATGTTATTTTTAATTTTTTTTTTAAAGTCCCACAAGGAACTGATGTTACTTGGTAGATATTAAGGCATTAAAGGCCCTGACCCTGGTTGAGGACAGCTGGATATCTCTTCGGTCAGGGACCACAAGCAAGTTCTTATCAGCAGAGTGTTGTAACCAGCCTCTAAGCCCTGACCTTGGGGTGGTCTTTCCAGAGAGACATCCCAAAATGACCACTGAACCTCCACAAGCAGTGCCTTCATAAAACCAGGCTTGGCTTAAACAGTGGCTTTTGTTGGGAGGCTAGGAGAACCACATCTTGGCTGGGAAAACTCAGGCCAAGTGAAGATTCTCCAGGCTGACAGCACTGCCAAACATTCTCCCAGCAAGCAACACTCCCCCACACTTCTCTCCTGTCAGCTCAGTCCAAAAGGACTAAGAATGGGCAAGTTTCTGCTCTCACCTCAGGCATCTTCTGCTGACCAAATGGCTAGTCTTTTGTCTATCAAATGTACCAGCAGACAGAGACAAAGAGCCTCTGGTCTGTGCTATTGTCATGAATGAAGTATGTTGCATGTTTCCATCCCCATCTCCTGTTTCACCTATGTCTCAGGAAATACCTTTGGAATAACCCTCTCATTCCTGTCTCCATATATTTGTCTAAGATATCTGCCTTCTTATTCCTATGCCAGACCTATCAAGGTAAACATTAACTCTCCATGTCTAGTAAATGGTCTCCCATTCAGGTTCATCCTACCGTACATTAAGAAACATCACCTCTTTTGTCTGGCACCAAGGAAACACCAGGCCATTCTATTGTTCCACAATGGACACTCCTAGTCACCCATCCAGCACCTGGCTTAATATTTATTTATTTATTTATTAAACTTATATCCCACCCTCCCCGCCTCTCAGCAGGCTCAGGGCAGCTAACAACATGTGCTATAGACAGTTAAAACCATAAAATACAATTTAAAAACATCATATACTAGACATTACACAGTATCCTTCCTACCAAGATGGCACTACTTCACCCCATCCCAACAGTGTCTACAGGTGCAGATGGTCTGGACAGCAATATTTAAATATTTGGGCCAGGGCTACAAGACCCTGGCAGCGACCCCTACTTGTAAGCCTGGTGAAATTGCTCTGTCTTGCAGGCTCTGGAGAACTGTACTAAGTCCCTCAGGGCCCTGATGTTCTCTGGGAGCTCATTCCACCAGTATGGGGCTGCCACTGAAAAAGCCCTGGCCCTTGCTGCTGCCAGTCGGGCCTCTCTGGGCCCCGGTAGGACCAGGCGGTTTTGAGAATCTGATCGAAGAGCTCGCTGGGGTACTTATGGGGAGAGGCAGTCCCTCAGGTAAACAGGTCCCTGGCCATATACAGCTTTATAGGCAAGCACCAGCACCTTGAACCGGATCCGGTATGCTATAGGCAGCCAGTGCAGTGCCTTTAGGGGAGGCTGAATGTGTTCCCCCATAGGGAGTCCCAACATCAGCATGGCCGCTGCATTCTGCACTAGCTGCAGCTTCCAGATCTGGCACAAGGGCAGCCCCATGCAGAGAGTGTTACAGTAATCCAGTATTGAGGTGACCAACTAATGGATCACTGTAGCCAGGTCATTGCATTCGAGAAAGGGAACCAATTTCTTAATCAGCCGTAGTTAATCCCATTATAGCTATTGTTAATCCAGACTCATCCCCTCTGGAAGCTCATTGGTCACACCTGAATTATGCCCCACCTAGTACACCTTCATGGACTCCTTATTGGTCTAGAAAATCTTTTGTTCTCACCCAAGACCAGCCCCCAAGGCCTTCCATTGGTCTGCATTGTTTTCCAGTGTCTATATCTGTCAGAGCATATGGCCTCAGGTTTTGTGTGTCTGCCCTTGATGCCAACTGGCAGTTTACCACTGGTTTGGGCCATAGTCTCATCTCCATGGACCCCTGCACTTCTGGACAGGTTGTATCACCCCATAACTGATTCCTCTATTTGCTATAAAACACTTCTGCTTTTTTAGTTCTGTATTGCTTGCTCTTTTTGAATGTTTAGTGTGCTTGTAATTAGGGAAATACTTTAATAAAAACTATTTAATTTACTCTTCAAATTTGGAATCTTCCTGCTGTGCAGGACCTTGGTATGGACAGGTGTACAGATCCGTTGTACCCCTCTGGCCTTGCCTGCTGGCTAGCTAATTTCCCCAAACAACAAGGCAGGCCATTGGCAGTAACAACTGTAATGCCCTTTGAAGGCTAGACCAGAAAAGGTGGTCTTAAGGGTATGTGGGTCCCAAACTGTTAGGGGTCTTAATGGTAAGCACCAAAACCTTGAACCTGATCTGGTGCTCAACTGGTAGCCAGTGCAGCTCACACAGCACAGGTTGAATGTGTGCTGTTCATGGGGTCCCTGTAAGGACTCGCACCACTGCATTCTGGACCAGCTGAAGTTTCTGGGTCAGTCTCAGGGGTAGGCCCATGCAGAGGTAGTTACAGTCATTCAGTCTGGAAGTAACTCTTGCATGGACTACTGTGGCTAGTTCAGGGCAAGACAGGTAGGGGGCAGTTGCCTGACCCAGTGTAGTTGGAAGAACCCCAGTCTGGCAACATTTGTGATCTGGTCCTCTATTGATAAGGAGGCATCCAGAATCACACCCAAGCTCTTGACAGTTGGTGCCAGTGTTAAGGGCACTGTGTTAAGAGCTGGGAGTCAGCACCCCAGCCCTGAATCCTCCCTGCCCAGCCACAGAACCACAGTCTTAGTAGGATTCAGTCTCAACCAGCTGTTTTAACTATCCCACCATGGCCTCCAACCCCACAACCAAAACATATAGCTGGATGTTGTCAATATATTGATGACACCCAGCCTGAAACTGCACGAGCTGGGCAAGAGAATGTATACAGATGTTGGATAACATCAGGGAGAGGATAGTACTCTGAAGGACCCCAGATACTAAGGGGTGCCTATGAGATCTTTTCCCCTAGCACCACCCTCTGTCCCCAACCTTGGATAAATGAGGTAAGCCACTTCAAGACTTCCTCACAAACTCCTATGTCATCCAGGTGGTGGGTCAGGAGATCATGATAGTGTTGAATGCTGGTGTAAGGTCAAGAAGTAGCAGCAGTGCCGACCAACCTCAAGCCAACCCATCTTGATCCAACAGCACTAACCTGCCTTGTCCCCCTTGTGTGATCCAATTCCATCACTGCTGTTCTAGTTCACTATCTGGTTGGTTAACCTATATTCTGTGTGCAGACTTCAAACCACAACTGGAAACTAAAATGTGGGGTGTTTCAATTTTGGCTTGGAGGGGAAGCACAGTTTGCTGACTTGGACGTACCAGCAAACTATGGTTTGTCCAAATCAGAAAGTCAGGGTGGAATTAATCAGTGAATGGAAATGTGTACCATTGTAATTAGCCAGGATGTTGAACAAGCTTCATTGGCACACAACTCCCCTATCTCATCTGCACACTCCATTCTTGTGGTTAGCTTTTTTATTGTGTCATATCATATAGCTGGGTAGAAAATGAAGCTACATACATCAAATGCATTATTTATGATGGATTCTATCTCACCACTTAAGAATAGACTACTTCCCATGAACAGTCTTTTGGAAAGATCACCTAAGTGTGTGTGTGTGTGGGGGGGGGTATTTTTACATTCACTTAGAAACCCAAACCCTGTTTAAAACCTAAATTGAATGCATGTGCAATACATGTACAAGTAATATAAATCCTATTCATCCAGGTACAGATCCCCAGCTTCATTCATAAAGTGCATGTGCACTGGCGTTTCTTACAAATAGATGCAGAATGTATGAGTGTTTACTGTAACATGTAAACAGGGCTAAAAAGAAGCTCTGTGCCTGATCTGATAGGGAACGGAGGCCATCAAAGATCTAAAACATTACCACTAGCTGTGGTGGAAAGAAATGAACTCTAACTCGTGTGTGTAAAGGGCTATCAAGCCATACCTGACTTACAGTGACACCAGCAAAGGGCTTTCAAGGCAAGTGAGAAGAATCAGAGGCGGTTTGCTATTGCTTTCCTCTGCAAAGTCTACCTTGGCTGCCTCCCTTCCAAGTACTGGCCTTGCTTAGCTTCCAAGATCTGACATGGTTGGGCCATACCACGCTGCCTTCTCTCCCTGAATTCTAACTTAGGCAAATGGATACATTTCCAAGTGGAGGAGGATTCCATTTTTTTTTCCTGTGGTTAGAATTAAATCACCTGAGATCACAACAAGAAAATGTACATGAAGGGCTTTGACTAAAGGGGGCTATAGAAATGTCATGAAACTGAACCCAAGGATGATTTAGGGCCCCACCCCCATTCTTGAACAAGCATGCTCTATCTACCTCATTATCCCTTTTGTCATCCTACAGGAGCCAGTTTGGTGTAGTGGCTAAGTGCGTGGACTCTGATCTGGGAGAACCGGGTTTGATTCCCCACTCCTCCACTTGCACCTGCTGGATGACCTTGGGCAAGCCATAGCTCTGTACCAGCTGTTCTCTCAAGGACACTTCTCTCAGAGCTCTCTCAGCCCCACCTACCTCCCAGGGTGTCTGTTGTGGGGAGGGGAAGGGAAAGGAGTTTGTAAACCACTCTGAGACTCCGAGTGAAGGGCGGGGTATAAATCCAATCTCTTCTTCTTCTTCTACAGGGTGAGCCAGGCCTTTAGTTTACCAAAAAAGTTTCCAGTGAGCTGCTATTCTTGAGGGGCATTTGACACTGAGGAGCAAGCTAAGCCAAGTGGCCCCTGTATCCACTCAGACTACGTCAGCTGTGCCAGTGGAGAAACCTATACCCGCTGCTGCCACCACAGCTCGGTGTGATGTCACCGCTCCTTTTCCTCGCACAGACCTTCTGTGGAACTCAAGGCAGCATACAGAGGGTTGCCTTGCAGATTCCCGCTGTTGCGCTGCCCAGATCCGCTTCAGTAGAGTAGGTGCACCATGTGCCTTCAAACCACCCCCTTGGCATTAGATGTCCCCTCATCATCGCCAGTTTGGCCACCAACTGCAGCTGCCCTTGTCTGCCAGCCTTCATCCCCTTCCCTCAAAGCTCAGAAGAGCCTTGTCATTGTTAATTAACAGCAAGCACATTTAGCAAACACAGTCAGATCATTTAATATGAAAAATGCATAGCCACCCTCGCATTCTGTGATACTGCCCTAGCCTTAGTACGATTCAGTATTTATTATGACTTGGTTCGGATTTTCTCTCTTGTTTTTGTTTCATTGGACAGCTCAGCAGCCTTTTCAGTGCCTGACATGGAACTGTTGACTGGCATTCATTTGTTGTATGTGGGGTTATTATTTTTTTGGCTTGACCTTTGCATTAAAACAAAAATAGCTCGTGGCATTAGCAAAGCACTGTGGTAACTTCCCCTTTCAGCTAGTGTCCTAATATGTTTTAAAGCTCTGTTCAATAATATCTGCAAGGTGCAGACACCTGATGCCTATGTGAGCAGAAATCAAAAGGATTCTGTTCCACCCCCCCCCCCCCCAAAAAAAACCCCTAATAGTAATAATAATAATACAAATAACCACAACTGGCACCTTCTGGAATATCCTCTTGAAAGACATCAAAGACTAACTGCTCAGGAAGAACAAGCAAAGAAGATGGTTTAGAGGGTGGAGATGAAAAGTGTTCCCATCCAATTCAGAGCTTACAGACTAGAGAAGCAATACTTTTTCACGTTCATATTCTATACACACAGACAGAACAAAAATGACAGTAGCAGTTTCTAAACTGGGGGTGGGGTGGAGTTATCAATATTTGAATTCCAAGTGTGATTTTTTTTCATTGAGTCCCTTCAGCCAGGTAAAACCTGAAGTGCTACAGTCCTGTGGAAGGACTGTACCACTCCAGCCACCATGTATGCTTGAAAGGACTCCTTGAAAGAACTCCTTTGGGCCAAGTGTTGAATTGTTTCTACCTTCTGTGAAATGGTGTCACCCGACATAAGGTAGGATTCATGTCATGGGGTGGGATCAAGAGATTCCCTTCTTCTTATGGAAGGAGTTTCTCTACCCAAGGGAGGGCTTATTTCATGAGACAGAGGACATTGCTGGATCTGTAATCTGCCTACTCAGTGGTAAAATCCTATTGTTGGTAACATCAGAGTTGATGGTGAGGCAGCAGAATCTGACTGATAGTTAAAATCCTGCCCAAACCTGTACTACAATCTTTCATAGAATCACAGAGTTGGAAGGTGCCATACAGACCACCTAGTCCAACCCCCTGCTCAATGCAGGGTCAGCCTAGAGCATCCCTGAAATGTGTTTGCCCAGCCACTGCTTAAAGGCTGCCAGCTGAGGGGCAGCTCTCCACTTCCCTAGGCAGCTGATTCCATTGTTGCACAACTCCTAGTATAAAAAAGTTTTCCCTAATATCCAGCCGGTACCTTCTTGCCCTTAATTTAAACCCATTCTTGCGTGCCCTGCCCTCTGCTGCCAACAGGAACAGCTACCTGCCCTCCTCTAAGTGACAGTCCTTCAAATACTTAAAGAGAGCAATCATGTCCCCCTTCAACCTCCTCTTCTTCAGACTAAACGTTCCCAAGTCCCTCAGCCTTTCTTCATAGGGCTTGGCCTCCAGGCCCCTGATCATCCTCGTCACTGTCCTCAGCACCCGCTCCATTCTGCCCACATCCTTTTTGAAGTGAGGCCTTCAGAACTGCACACAGTACTCCAGGTGTGGCTTGACTAATGCAGTGTACAGCAGGACTATGACATCTTGTGATTTGGATGTTATGCCTCTGTTGATACAGATCTCATTGAATTCCATCTCTGTCTTCTGCCGTGTTTGCTGCTCGAATTTAGTGTCATCTGCAAATGTAATGAGTAGCCCCTCCACATCCTCATCCAGATCATTTATAAAAATATTGAAAAGTAATGGGCCCAGAACCAAGCCTTGTGGCACCCCACTGGACACCTCCCTCTATTTGGATGAAGTGTCATTGACAACTATTCTTTGAGTGCAGTTCTCCAGCTAGTTCCCTATCCACCTAACTATCTTAGAATCCAGTCCACAGCTCTCTAGTTTACCCATCAGAACATCATGGGGAATCCTGTTAAAGGCTTTACTGAAATTCAGGTAAACAACATCAACTGCATTCCCTTGATCCAGTAAGCTCATCACTTGATCAAAGAAGGAAATGAGGTTGGTCTGCCAGGACCATGCTGACTTCCTCAAATCACCAAGTTGTCCTTTAGATGCACACATATCTAGATGCACACAGATTTAGATGCACACCAAGTTGTCCTTTAGATGCACCAAGTTGTCCTTTAGATGCACCCTTTAAAAATCTGCTCCAGTATCTTCCCTGGGACAGAGGTCACCCATCATCCCTCCTCCCTTTTTTGAAAATTGGGATAACATCTGCCTTCCCTCCAGTCTTGTGGCACATCTCCTGTCCTCCAAGAGGTCTGGAAGATGATGGACAAAGACTCTGCAAGCTCCTAAAAAGTTCTTTGAGCACTCTTGGGTGCATACCATTTGGCCTGGGGGATTTGTACTCATTCAATGCAGCCAGGTGCTTCTAAACTACCTCTCTGTCCATGTCAACCAGCAGCCCAGATGCCATCCCTTGCCTACTACCATCTCTAGATAAACCTACCTCCCTTACTTTAGGGCTGGCTGATACATACATACATACGTACAAGTATAGGGAAAACATGTGATGTACATCAGTTTGTGAATGGTGAGACCATAAGAAGAGCTTTGCTGGATCAGATCAGTGGTCCATCTAGTCCAGCATCCTGTTTCACACAGTGGCCAATGAGTTGCTCAGGTGGAACACCGAGGAGAAGAAGAAGAGAAGAGATTGGATTTATACCCTGCCCTTCATTTGTAGTCTCAGAGTGGCTTACAAACTCCTTTCCCTTCCCCTCCTTACAACAGACACCCTGTGAGGTAGGTGGGGCTGAGAGAGCTCTTTCCCAAGCTGTCCTTGAGAGAACAGCTGGTACAGAGCTATGGCTTGCCCAAGGTCATCCAGCAGGTGCAAGTGGAGGAGTGGGGAATCAAACCTGGTTCTCCCAGATTAGAGTCCGCCCACTTAACCACCACACCAAGCTGGCACTATACCAAGCTGGAGGACATAACAGTCTTAGGCTTTGTTCTTCAGTATGGTCAAAATAAAGTAGTTAAGTCACAGTCATAGAGGGCTCAAGAAGAAATCACAACTGGTTCAGCTCAAGCCGGCCTTGCCAAAATAGAAGGAATCTGAAAAGCCAAGAAGGGAAAAGAAAAACTGTGGAATTCAACAGACCAAATTCATCCCTGCAGTTACCCCTTTGAAGTTGATGGAATTTCACCAGGGATGAGGTTGGCCATATGTGGACTTAATGCACTATCGTCTCACACTGCCAAAAATCATAGGAGCTTTATGGACTGCCAGCACATATTATTCAACTTTCATTAATTCAAGTAAGAACAAGCCAATGGATTTAATTTGGATTCTTGATGGAATTGACTGCCGACCATCTGTTTCCCATCCTCAAGAACTGATAGGCCAACATTTGAGATGAACATTTTGTTCAAAAAAGAGAGAGAGAAATCTGGAAAATGAAAATGCTTGGATCCCTCAAATTTTGGTGGCCCCTTCAGTAACAAAAGAAGCGTGCATGTGTGTCAAAGCTCAGGTTCCTTGACTCAGTTTTGTTCCAACACGATCGTCAAATTAGATATTCCTCCCATGTTTGAAACGATTGAAAGGTTTTTTGCTTGACGAACTGTTGCTGTGCTCCGGGGCCCATATGGCTGCTTCTGGAGTGTGTAAAGGTCATTGCTTCTGTTAATACAACTAATGCAAATAGCTTTGTGCCATATGACTCTGTTCCTCCTTACTCAGATTGTCAGCTTTTGCTTTGACAATCTGGAATTTCTTTGCAGTGTAGGCAGCGTAACCATGTGCCAACACGAGGTAGGTGTGAATGACAACCCAGTCTTCAGAGTTCTCTACCAACTAAAGACTCTTCTGAAATGAAATAATTTTGTGACAGTAGAACAACCAAGGAATGTGGCTGTTTTTAATTAAATCAAAGAATGAACAGATTTCTTCATGTGTATGTAGAAGGCCCTGGTAAAATGAGAGCATCTCATAATGGGGGAGGAGGAAATCCTTTTGATTCAATAATACCAAACCAATGCCCAGTGAACTTTTTTTTTGTATTTGTGTGTGTGTGTGCTTGCAAGCCTGGAAGTCATGGTGACCTCTGGTGATCCCTAGTGAGTCTAGGACATTTCAGAGAGTCGTCTTGATATTACCTTCCTTGGTGTCCCAACCCTGGTATTCCTTGGAGGCCCAAGTCTCCCATCCAAATACTAGCCAGGGTCAGCCCTGCTTAGCTTCCAAGATCTGATGAGATCAGGCTTACCTGGGCTATCCAGGTCAGGGCCACAATGAACTATTGAATCCGTCATGGGTTTTTAGCATACCAATGTGTCAACTGTCCACTACCAAATACCTCCATGCTCCACTTGAAACAGTTCACAATGGATCACAACTGGAAGTTATGTGGCCTCCCATACCAAACCATAAAGCCAATCAAACTTCAATTCCCATCAACCCCAGCAAGCAACCCCATAAATTCTAACCATGCGCCAACACTAGCTATGTTCCAGCTGTCTGTACAAATGAGGAATGCTGCCAATTGCTGGGGTGCAAATATACTCACAAACTACTGTTCCTTTTCAATTGCAAGTAAAGCATTAATTTGTTAAAAAAAAACAGTTTAAGAATGAACAACAGGTAAGTTAAATTTCTGAGCACATTGTTTGCAGCAGATGCAGGGCTCATTTCGTAGCAGGAGCTCCTTTGCATATTAGGCCACACACCCCTGATGTAGCCAATCCTCCAAGAACTTATAGTAGCCGCTGTAAGAAGAGCTCTGTAAGCTCTTGGAGGATTGGCTACATCAGGGGTGTGTGGCCTAATATGCAGAGGAACTCCTGCTACAAAACGAGCCCTGTGCAGATGTGATGGGTAAAATGCAATGACAAGTAACACATATCCTGAAATTATTGTCTGAGTACTTCAACTCAACTGTGTAGCCAGTCGGATGCAGTGATTAGAGTGTCAGACTATGTTTTGAGAAACCCAGTTTCGAATCCCCACTCTGCCGTGGACACTGGCTGGCTGGCTGGTCTTGGGCCGGTCACGTTCTCTCAGCCAAAGCTATCTCCCAGGGTTGCTGTGAGGATAAAATGGAGGAGAGGGGAACAATATAAGTTGTTTAGGGTCTCCAGTGGGGGGAGATGTGGGGTACAAATGAAGCAAAGAATGAAGGAATACAGCTATCGGACTACCACTAAACCATTTACAGATGCCAGGAGGTGCTGGGCAGATACCAGTTGGCACAAGCCATTTGAAAGCTGAGTGGGTGGAGGCTATATGGTAAGAGCAGCAGGTCCCTGCTTCTACTCTAGACTTTGCCACTAATTTCTCTCCATGACTGGTAGACTATGGAATTCAAGGCAAGATTTTAATTACTGGGAAAGGGTCAATGAAAACTTGAGAACGGAATAAGTGAATTCATCATTCTGGTTTTATGACAGTTTTAAAATTAAATCCAGAATTTCCTGCACTAATGATAAACACACTTATGCATGAGCTAAAACACTGAAAGAACCTATCTTGACATGACCATCCTTGATGATTGCATCAAGCTTCTTTTTGTGTACCGTTTTTCTGGTACAGTCCTGCACTCCTAAACAGTATTAAACAACACAAAAATAATCCTGCCTAATCCTATGCACAACCCCACCAAGATGGGGGTTTTGCACTGTTTAATCAACACACACGTGAGTGTATCAGTAATGTACTGGAGGAGGCATGAAGGAGGTGAAGGGAAAGAAAGTGGCAACCACTCAGAGAGTTACCAGCTCTCTGGTAACTCTCTCTGGGTAGTGTTCCCTCTAAACTGAGTTAGTGTGTGCTAGCTCACAGTTTTTTAGCCTCTGGCTCACACATTTTTGTCTTAGCTCAGGAAGGATGGCTCCAGAGCAAACTAATTTATGCAGTAGCCAAGTCGCTTGCTCACAACTTTAAAGCCAGTAGCTCATAAAGTAGAATTTTTGCTTAGAGGGAGCATTGGCTCTGGGTTGGGAAATATCTGGAGATTTCAGGGATGGAGCCTAGAAGGGGGAAGAGTTTTGGGAGGGACTTCAGCAGTGTACGATGCCACTGAGTTCAACTTCCAAAGGGGCCATTTTCTCCAGGTGAACAGATCTCTATCACCTGGAGATCATTCGTAATCCCAGGAGATTTCCAGTCACCACCTGTAGGCTGGCAACCCTATGAAGAATCTCTCATCTATTGTTTCCACTTCAGAAATAAAACTGGGTGGTTTGGAGCACAAAAAAAGAGAGAAGGTCACATGATAATTTGAGACACATCCCTTGTCCTAATGTACTCCTGAAAGAAATGATTGATTGATTGATTGATTGTGTTTTTGTCCTTTGTTGCTGTGGCTGTAGGCTCCTGTTAATAAGACCTTTATGGCTCGGCTTCGACCCATCCCATTCCTAGCAATAGGAACTGAACTTTAAATTTGCTGCACTGCTTACTTGAACTAACTGTTTTTATTGTATTAATTTAATACTTGGTATTTATTTTCTTAAAATCGTTTTAGACCATAATTGAATTTATTGTTGTAACCCACCCTGAGCCTGCTTGTGGGGAGGGCAGGATATAAATCAATATAATAAAGAAAGAAATATTTTCCAGTCCCCAAAATGGTTCCCACAGCAGCTTAAGACACTTAAAATCTAATGCAAATAACAACTAAAACGTAATACAAAATCCTGCTCAGGAAACTTGATTCTCAACAAGACCAGGATCCAAATGTAATATACGGGCCTGTTTCTGCCTCCGTCTCTCACAAATCCTCAGTGGTAGTGCGCGGGAATGTGTATTCAGCTGGTTCTTGTGATGGAGAGATTTCCTGGCAGGCATTTCCATTTCCTTTGATGCCCTCACAGGTGACAATTGATGACTGAAGGAAGAGGAGCTTCTTGAGCCAGATGTGTCCAGGCATATTGGAGGGGCACCTTCTTCAGTTTCGATGGCCTCCGCAGTGCCACCTGATAGCTGAGGGGAAGTAGTTCTCAGATGCTTCTGGATCCAGGAATGAAGGAGAGAATTTACGGGCACTTGGCTTTCAGTTTATTAGACCTAATAGTTAAGCCTACAAGAGGTATGTGCCAAGGATCTAGAAATCTTACATATGTGCCATTAAGTCACAATGGAGTTGTGGTGACCCCAATAAGGGGCTTTCAAGACAAAGGAGAAGCAGAGGTGATTTGCCATTGCCTTTCTCTGAAGAGCCTTTCTTACTGGACTCCCACTCCAGTACTGAATCTGCTTAGCTTCTGAGATCTGATTCGACTGGGTAATACCATGCTGCCTTCTTCTAGAAACCCTACTAGGCCTATTAAAAATCAGAGATAAAAGGCATTTCTGCACACATTTCTTCAGCGTCTCAAGGAACTCAGCTTGAATTACATCAAGCAGCAGCTTGCTTTGAGGGAGACCTCTCAAGTCCCTCACTGGGTACACCCAGTTCTCTTGTTTTAATGAATACCACATGTATTTTCTCAGCCCACACACACTTCTCCCAGGAGCAAACCCCAAGCCATGCAGCCTCTCCTGCACACTGCCCTAAATTTTCCCCTCAGTGCTCAGCTTTCCAACATCCCTCCTACGTACATTCCCTGGTTGTACCTTCGCCTTAAGTTCAAAGCCACCCTGTTTCCTTTTGTGAGAGCCAAATACTTACCCACCTTTACCACATTGTGGCAGAGCAGGATCCCTTTGGATGCTCATTAGGCAATGTTAATTACGGCAATCAGCCTACCCAGTCTGACCCAATTAAAACTAATTAGCTAATCCCTTTTATTTCCAAACTCCTTCTCTCTAGTGAGATTTATTTTTAACTTTTTAAAATCCAAAGTTGTCAACAATGGTGCTTCAGATGGCTCTACTAGTAGAAGTGTGAGTCTGTAAAGATTGCACGGTGAAAGGTCCGCTGCACTGTATAACTGATGACCAAATCTTGCAGTTCACTTTTCCCTAAACACACACACATATGAAGCTGTCTTATACTGAATCAGACTCTCTGTCCATCAAAGTCAGTATCGTCTACTCAGACCGGCAGTGGCTTTCTAGGGCCTCAGGCTGAGGTCCTTCACATCACCTGCTGCCTGATCCTTTAACTGGAGATGTCAGGGATTGAACCTGGGACCTTCGGCATGCTAAGCAGATGCTCTGTCTCTGAGCCATGGAGTCACTCCAAATACAAAACAATTTAGCATCCCGATGTAATTGATCCTGACGCTGAAAATGGTTGGCTTCGGGAAAATAAAAGATTGTCATTTGCCATATTTTAAAGTGGGGGTGGGAAGCAGACAACCCCCCTGTGTTATTCTGTTTGCATTGAACTGGACAGGAAATGAAGGAAACAAGGTCAGGTATTTCTATAAGAACAGCACATAAAACTTGGTTTAGATCAAAGAAGCTTTGAATGGACACACGCAGGAAGAAGCAGGGTTGTACACAGTGGCCCTGTTCTGCAGTCTTCATGTGCTCAGAGCAGGCCACCATGGCATAGTACTTAAGAGCAGTGACTCTAATGTGGAGAGCTGGGTTTGATTCCCCACGCTTCCACAGGAAGCCTGCTCGGTGAACCTGGGCCAGTCACAGTTCTCTTAGAACTCTCTCAGTCCCACCTCCCTCACAGGGTGTCTGTTGTGGGGAGAAAAAGGGAGGGAGTTTGTAAGCTGTTTTGAAACTCCTTAAGGTAGAGAAAAGCAGGGTATAAAAACCAACTCTTGTTCTTCTTCGGGCAGGAAACCTACAGACCCCCCCCCCCGCACATTCAAGTGTAAGCACTGAAGCTTTGGAAACACTGATCTATTCAGCCCTTTCAAGGAACAGATGGGGTAGATCCTGGGGAGGGCAGGGTTAGGGGAGAGACCTCAATGAGATACAATGTCACACTCTCCATTGCAGCCATTTTTTTCTAGGGGAGCTGAGCTGTATGGTATGGAGATCAGCTGTAATTCCAAGGATCCCCAGGCCTCACCTAGGGGCTGGCAACCCTAAAACGACATGCCTTTGATTGTCTGAATAAGCCCTGCTAATTTCATTTTGCAAAGGCTACCAGTGTGATCCTCCCTCCTCCACCAAATCTGAAGTAAATACTGTTTTCGACTTCCCACTGGTTTGGGAAGATCTAGAGAGCAACCCTTTTACCAGGTTTTACCCTCCTGAGTTTCATAGTATCTTTTGAGAACAGATTTTTTTTTTTTTTTTTACAAATATACACACTGAGAATGAAGCAGTGCTCATTGTTCCATAGAACTAGTCCTCCATGAGGTGGCCAGAATGGTTAATTTCTGTTGAAGCTGAGTGGAGCCAGTATTGGCCAGACCAAGCAAAAGACAAACTTAAGGGTCCGATCAGATATAGAATTAGCCGCGTGATAGGCATGATTCCCGGCCAGATTTTAAGGGTGCGACCACAAGAGAACATCTGGCAAGTGTCCTGCACCCGTCGGCAAGCCGTTTTGCTCTGCCAGAGAAGCGGAGAGAAAAAAAAAAAACACTAGTGAAAATCCAGTATCAAATGGGTTGCTATAGGCCACAGATGGACTTTCCCTGTGTGATCGCTCCAGCACGCACTCGTGGCATCAGGGACAGTCTGATCAGGCTATCCCAACACCATGCCATTGTTTTTTTTCCCCCTTCTCAGTATGCGCATCATCACATGCTGCCATAGGAAGCCCTCAAGGTGGAGATGTGATTCAGCAATCCCCCGTTTAAGCAAATCGGAAACGAACAACCAAACCCCCCCCCCAAAAAAACGACTCGCCCGCTGTTGCATCTGATCACACAGTGCTGCGTTGTACCTGCAACTTCACAGAACTGTGTGACTGCACAACTGTGGGTCAAATTACTCCAGAGCAAATAGCCTCGCTTCCCCACCCCCACTTTATCTTACGTGTGTGACCGCCACCTTAAGACAGCTACACAAAGAATGCAACAGACACAGCTGTTGTACATTTACCAGCATGGTTTACACACCTTTTTTCACCATGGAGGTAAATTCCACATTCTTCTTCTTTTTTTTTAATGACAGCCAGCGTGTTTTTATGACTTCCCCAAGACTGTTGTGGTTAGAATGCACTGGACTTCCTTGTTTCTCAGATTTCTTGGTGTCTGGATCTTGACTGGATCATGTTGCTTGGGTTGCTAGTCAGGACAAGGTCAACACAAGGCATCTTCAATTCTGACATCTTCAGGCACCCTCATGCATGCAGTTATAGGGATCATGTTCCATTGATTTTTGGTACTCCAAGAATTTAGAGGCCTCTCCCTGTGGATGTTGCATCTCAGAATGTCCTTATCTCTCAGTTGGTGCACCTGTGCACCATAGCTTGTTATCATTCTCTTTTGGCAGCTTCTGGGCTCTTCCAGCTGGACCCACAGATTCTCCTGAAAGCTCTGAAGTACTCCCACAAAACAAGATCAAAAGTCTAGAGACCCATGGGTCCTCCTCACACTGTGGGGTCAAAAACAGATGGGATCATCTGGAGGTAGAAGGTCTGTAAAAATCCAGCAGAAAAAAGCCCATCTCTAAGCTTAAGAACATGAGGAGAGTCCTACTGGATCAGACCAGTGGTCCAACTAGACCAGCATCTTGCCTCACGTAGCCAACCTGTTCCTCTGGAAGGCCAACAGCAGGGCACAGAGACTGAGTTCTTCCTCTGATGTAGCTTCCTGGCACTGGGATTCAGAGTTTGACAGCAAAAATGTTATCTCCGTATTAAGAGATACTTTGCACAAGTTTGCAACTGTGTGTGAGAGTCCTACAGAGTCAGTCAGCAACAAGTGTCTTTAAAGAAAGGAAGTATTTATTGAGAAAGTTCTGTTGTGGTCATCTACACGTCCTGTGTTAGTAATGGCTGGCATGATCCCCAAGCAGGATAGTTATACAGAATTCAAAAGGGGTCTGGATTATTGTTTTCTAGACATAGCCTGGTATTTTGGAAACCGTAAATACATCTCTTGAACCCTTCCCACTGAATCCATCACTAAAAAAAGAGAAAAAAGTTGAGGGTATCCAAAGGCTGTGGAAGTCAAGGAGGAAAGACAGTTTTGATTCTTAATTATTATTTTTTAAAAATCTTGCTACTTAAATAACTTCAGTTTCCATGCCCTGGGGCCATTTCTCTCTCTTTTTCTCTTTTAATTTGTTCTACCTTTGTTTCTATAATGATGATATTGCTAAGTGACTGTAATGGGGGAGAGGCCTATTTTCTTTCTCTTGCTATAGATTTTGTTTCTTGTGCTCTAAGATATATTATCTCACATTTACATTTCATATCCAATATGAATACCTCTCCACACACACACACATACATACACAGTTGTCGTTCTTAGAGAAAGGGGTATTTGGTAGACTGAGGCGAAGAGAGCTGATATTAATCTATCCATGAAGGTTGTTGACTTGGGCTGCTTCTGCATGGGGATTTCCCCCATGCATGCAGCGCAGCAACCCCCCAAATTTAATAGAAGCTTCCACACAACTGCATGTGTATTATTATTTGTTTGGGGTTTTTTGGTATTTTCTCTGAGTGTGTCTGCACCTGGAAGTCACATTGACCTCTGGTGACTGACCTCTACTGGGGCCTGACGGATATTCAGAGAGGTGGCTGAAAGCCTGCCTTTGTCCTCCCGGCTTCATCTTCCATGGAAGTCTCCCATCCAAGTACTAACCACAGCTGACCCTGCTTAGCTTCCAAGATCTGACGAGATCGGGCTTGCCTGGGCTATCCAGGCAGGGCAACTGCATGTTTATTTTGACTGTCTCCCAGGGATTCCTCCTTTGATCTGTCTCAAAGGAGGAACTGCAGCATGGCTGCGGGAAGAACATTTATGTGAATGCTCTGCAGCCAATATGGGCAGTTCCACCTTCATAATGGATGAGTGGGTGGGAGCTAAGCTGTTCTAAATGGCAGTGGCTCTCCCAGGTCTCAGATCGGACCCAGCATCCATCTGACATTCTTCAAAGGTATTATACCACCAAGCTGCCACTTCTCCTCATAGGATGAGAACTCCCAAGGGTTTTTAATGGCAACAGCAGTCATAAGGTACTTGATTTGGACAGGAACAACTGAGGAAGTCTAAACTTCCCATTTTGAGCCATTTCTCAAACTCCATTCTCCTGAGCTGCTATTTGCACCTCTGGAGAAGCACACAGATTTCCCGCAGTGGGGCATATAATGGCTCACAGGGGCTGTCTGAGCTGAAGAATACCATGCAAGTGGAAGGGTGAAACTCTTTCCCTGGGTTGTCATCCTGACCCAAATCCACATGGCTGCTATTTACTACTACTACTACTACTACTACTACTACTACTACTACTACTACTACTATACCATTCAGAAGATCAATTCACAAATCCCTCAACATTTTGACTAGCTTGGACCAAACAGACCTATTTGATTTTTTCCCGGGGGGGGGGGGGGTCTTGTATAAGGCCTTTTAATTGGAGCATAATCACTAGGCTTTTAAAACTGTAACTTCTTCCACTGAACCATAATGTCCATCCCCAATAGATTAAGGCAACCTTTCCATGGGGAAGACACTCCCATCCTGACATAAGTTAAGCTTCATTTCTCTGTGGATTCTTTATTCTTGTTTTTTTTTTTTTTTTTTTAACTCTCACCCTTTCGCATCATCTGTCTTGTCTCTGGTTTTTGCTTGAGTACTACAAAATGATCTTTCACTCTATCACTAGCCTTTGCAGGCCATTATCCTGCCCCAGAGGAAACTCTATGTCTAATGTTTCTCTCTGGAATTCTACAATGCTTCTAACCTTTGGCTTGCTTCTATAAAGCAAGGCACTCTGGCAGACTCGGCCTGTCTCTTATCTCTCCAATCCATACAGAGGTGTCAGAATGTCCCAGGGACCCATTAATCAGCAGACCTGTTCTGACATCAGCTCCTCAGATGCCTTCTGTATACCCTTAATACATCTGGAGGGAGCTAGAGCAACTGGCAAGGAGGAAGCTTTGAGACGGCGAGAGAACTTGCATAGATCAACTAACCTGACGGATGACTGTATTGAGAATTAAACATTTATGTCTCAGAAGCCTGGAGATTGAAATATGCAATTTCAGTTTGTATGGGAAAGTATTGTTAGGACAACTTTATCTTCTCCCCCTTTGAGGAAGGGAGCAGGTTGCTGTGGATATAACACCAGTGCCTTCGATGACTATATTTTCTCAATGAGGGACGATGAAAGAGGGAAATGGAGATCCATTCCCCACAGACCTATTCCTTCTCTTACACTCATGGAATAATTAGACTCCAGGTTCCTTTCCCTGCCTTTAGATCGGGTGGATGAAATTTCAGCATTGAGAGACAAAGTTAAGTGGGATTCCAGATGGTAGGAAAGACTGTCGGCAGTCTATCTAGTGTTCTCACCCCATACCCGTGAGTTCAAATTGAAAACTGACAATAACTTGCATTCCTAAGGGCAGGAAGGGGTGAGTAAGAGGGCAGATTGGGGAGAGGGACCACATAAATACACAGAGAAATGTGTGGAGTGAAACAGGCCACAGTTTTATTGATTATAGCAGATGGAGCATTGGGCGCAGCATAGGGCACAGATCTAGGCATTGGGCAACCCACTTGTTGGCCGATGGAACCCTTCCCACCCCACATGCTGGGAGTAACCTGGAGTGACAACCAGGTGGGTCCCACATGGGCACAAGCCTCTGCATGGCCCCTTGTCATCTGGGAGTGGAACTGGGTGACTACCCCCAAGCCAGGTATGCCACTGCAGGGCTTGACCCCCAAGACCCCTTAAGGGGGTCCCCAACTGGGGAAGGTGGGTGCACACACATGTGCACACGCACACACACACACACAACCTCCCACTGACAATAATTCAGCCTAACTAATACAGAATGTGGAATTCAGCCTTGGTGCTGCAGAGTTATGGCCTTCCCCACACAAGCTGTACAACGAGATGGGGTGATCCTCAAGTTTTAGAGCAGACAGTAACAGCCTATAAAGTAGGGGGATACTGTTTTGAATGTCCCCTCATCAACTCCTTGCAAACAAAGAACTAAAGCATTAGGATGCACTTACTAGCCAAATATATTATTTGCTGTACTAGATTTCTACTTGTCATTGAGTTTATTTAACAGGGAAATATCAGAAAGAAATGTGATCTGTGCAGTCTGATTTGGTACAGTTCACTCTACTACCTCAGGACCAGGGGCGTAGAGTTTAAAAACTCCCAGGGGGGGCAGGGGCTCTTCCGTGCATGTGCGCTTTGCGTGTGCGCCCGCTGGGACCATGTCCCCGCCGCCGCCTGCCCTCCCGCCTGACCGCTCCTGCTTCCATCCCTCCCTCCATCCATCCAGGGGCCAGCTGGGCATTTGCTTAGCTGGCCCCTGGACGGATGGACAGAGGGTCGGAGTGGCCAGGCTGGGGGGGGAGAGAGACAGCGGCGGCCCTAGGAAGGGCCAAGGGAGGTGCGGCGGAGGGCACACTGTTTCCCCGGGGGGGGGCTCAGTCCCCCCCCAGGAAAGTTCAGGGGTTGCTTGAGCCCTCGAGCCCCCCCGTAGTTGACGCCTATGCTCAGGACTCTACCGCCTCTTTCTAACCTCCTTCTGCTGCATGGCTATTCCTGACTAGTGTGTTACCATGGACAGAATTTAGATTTGGGGGTCCATTTTTACATGTACATAAGCACAGTTAGTTGGCTCAGGCTAGCTCAGTCTCATTAGATCTCAGAAACTAAGCAGGATTAGTCCTGGCTAGTATTTGGATGTGTTATGTATTGACCATGCGGTCGCCATGTGCTCTCTTAATTGCGACCGCATGGCCAGAGCACATGGCCAGAGCATGGCCAGAGCACATGGCCAAGAAACTACCTGAGCTTCAGCCAGGTAGAACAAAGGCCAGGTGGATTCAAACCGGCCACCAATCCTGTACCTAGGTTTCTCCCAGGGAACCTATGAAATGTAAATAGACTTCTAATAGCCTATCAGGCCAGTTGGGTGAGGTCAGGGGATTGTCCCTGACCAGCATAAAAGGAGGGCTTCGAGCCCTGGGTTGTATGCTTCATCCGGACCAGCAATAAAGATCTAGCTGTTTCACTATTCCATGGACTCCCGACTCCAATATTTATCAGTGGCGACGAGGATGGGATCCCGATGAGCGACTCTCCAGCAGACCACAGCAGCACAGCGAGCTCCGTCCCGCCGGTCGCAGGCATCTCCGAGCTCCAGAGCTCCGACGCCTCGCCGCAAGCCGCTCTGAGCCCAATCCTCCGGCACTAGCTAGCACCAAGCCTCAGCGCTCCCCGGCACCGCCGCAAGACACGAGGACATCGCTCAAACAGCCGCCGCCGCTCCTGCTCTGGTAAATATGGCAAACGCTCCGGGACCAGTTACCCCTTTCGATACGTCTCGCCCCGAGATGTGGGAGTCCTGGCTCAAGACACTGGGTTGCGCCTTTAAGGTCCGCGGAATCACAGATGCGGACCTGAAGAGTGCCTCACTCTTGAGTTCCGGAGGGGTGGAGGTCATGTGGGTAGCCCAGAACCTACTAGCCCCGCAAGACCCCACTGAGGTGTCTTACGACGTGCTCACCAAGACCCTCGGCGATTACTTCGCCCCGAAGCCATCAAAACTGGCCAGGCGCTGGGAGTTCATACAACGCCAGCAGCAGCCGGGGGAGTCAGCCGCCACTTTCCTGGCTGAACTCCATCAACTAGCCGTGGGCTGCGAATTCCGCCACATGGATGACCACGTGGAGACCGCCTTCATGGGAGGGGTCCGGGAAGCCAAGCTCCGCCGGCACCTCATTGCAATGCCGGAGCCAACCTTGGAGAAGATGCTCGAAACTGCGGCAGCCTTCGAGACAACGCAAAAGGACAAGGCAGCCACCAAAGTCCACCAGGCAGCTCCTCCCGAACTTGACTCAAGCGAAGAAGAGGACGTCCACCGGATGCAACCACGCTCGAAGAAGGGTGAGCCCGGCGTCCCCAGGCCCAAGGGCCGGCGCCCAGCATGTGTCTCTGTTCCCTCTTCTGCTTCCCTCAACAGGCAGGCCCCAACGTGCGCCAGCTGCGGGGACCCCCACGACAGACGGACATGCCGCTTCCGTGATGCCATCTGCCGCGCCTGCGGGAAAGCAGGACATCTCGCCCAGGCCTGCCGCCTGAGGAACAGCCACCGTGCCCCAGCAGCGAACTTCGAAGAAGTGGGTAGTGTCGTTCCCACGGCCACGGTAATGAACTTGCCTCAGCCCATCCCGGGCGCAATTTCCGTGTCTCTCCGAATAGAGGGAGTTCCTTGCTCCATGGAACTGGACTCAGGGTCAGCATATTCAATTGTGTCCGCAGCTACGTTCCGCCGCCTCTGCCCGAAGGGGGCACGCTGGCTGCGGCTGCCGCTGGGTTGGTCCTCCGGGACTTCCAGAAAGACCCAGTGGCTATTAAGGGGCTAGCCAGGGTCCGGGTCCAGTACCACGCCTTTAATGGCCTGCTGGACCTTCTCGTGGTGGAGCGCAATCTAACCAGTCTCCTAGGTTGCGCCTGGTTCAAGCCGCTCGGAGTGCAGTGGACCGGAATACACCGCATGGGCTCTACTGACTTCTCATCCATCTGCGAGGAATTTCCCGCCGTTTTCGATGGCTCATTGGGCTGCTACAAAGGACCCCCGGTTTCCTTCGACCTGGACCCGGCAGTCCGGCCCATCCGCGTGGCCGTCCGCCGGCCACCACTCGCCTTCCAGCCCAAAGTGGAGGCGGAGTTGGAAAAGCTCATGGCACAAGGGGTGCTCGAGCCGGTCTCCCACGCCAAGTGGGAGACTCCCATTGTGACCCCCCTCAAAGCTAACGGGGAAGTCCACATCTGCGCGGATTACAAATGTACAATTAATAAGGCATTACAGGACCACGCGTACCCGGTACCGGTGGTCAGCCATGTTCTGGCCTCCCTCGCGGGCGCCAAAATATTTGGAAAATTAGACTTGGCCCAAGCCTATCAGCAGCTTCCCGTAGACGAAGCAACGGCCGAGGCACAAACGATTGTGACTCACAAGGGAGCGTTCAAGGTAAAACGCCTCCAATTTGGGGTCAGCGTAGCACCTGGAATCTTTCAAAATCTAATGGATTCTCTCCTAAAAGATGTTCCAGGAGTGAAGCCGTTCTTCGACGACGTCCTCATCGCCGCCCCGGACGCCGACACGTTCGCAGCTCGCCTCCGGATGGTGCTGCAAAGGTTCCAGGACGCGGGTCTCAAGGTTCGAAAAGATAAGTGCACCCTGGGATTCTCCTCGGTGACCTTCTTGGGGTTCCAAGTCACCGCAGACGGCATTCACCCTACAAAGGAGAAGGTAGCGGCAATTACAGGTGCACCCCGCCCGTCCTCAAAGGCGAAACTCCAGGCGTTCTTGGGACTTGTGAACTTCTACCACGCCTTCCTTCCGCACAAGGCGGCGGTCACTGAACCTGCATCGTCTCCTGGACAAGGGAGCGGCTTGGGTCTGGGGTCCCAAGCATGATGCAGCCTTCCGGGCCGTCAAAGACTTATTAATTTCAAATGCGGTCTTAGCGCATTTCGATGAGAGGCTCCCTGTCATCCTGGCCTGCGACGCATCCCCCTACGGCGTTGGGGCGGTCTTGGGACACCGGCTACTCAATGGAAAGGAGGTACCGGTTGCCTACTACTCCAGGACCCTGTCGTCGGCAGAACGGAACTATGCCCAGATCGACAAGGAGGCCCTAGCAATCGTAGCCGGCGTCAGGAAATTCCACGACTATCTCTACGGACGGTCGTTCACCGTGGCCACAGATCACAAGCCGCTGCTGGGTCTCCTTGCCCCCCACAGGCAGACCCCTCACATGCTGTCCCTGCGGGTTCTGCGGTGGTCAATTTTTTGTCAGGCTACTCCTACGAATTGGTACATCACCCGGGGAAGGCGATGGGTCATGCAGACGCCCTCAGCCATCTTCCCCTCCCATCCTGCGACCCTGATCCGGCTCCCGCTTTCCACGTCGCGCTCCTAGAGGATCTACCGGGGCGCCCCGTACAGGTATTGGATGTGGCCCGTCGCACGCGGCGGGACCGCATCCTTTCCCGTGTCTCAGACTGGGTGGGAAGGGGGTGGCCGGAAAAACCGGGACCAGATTTCGCCGCTTTCACGGCACGCAGGCACGAACTATCGGCCCACAAGGGATGCCTGCTATGGGGATCTCGAGTGGTGATCCCTGGGCCCCTGTGGCCCCGAGTGCTAGAGGCCCTCCACGAGGCTCACCCGGGAATTGTGCGCATGAAAGCTCTGGCCCGGAGTTACGTATGGTGGCCAGGCCTGGACAAAGACATTGAGGGGCGGGTCCAGAAGTGTACCAAATGCCAGGAGTCACGGCCAGATCCGCCACACGCTCCTGTCCGATCCTGGGAATCTACTAACAAGCCCTGGTCCCGCCTGCACCTAGACTTCGCGGGACCGGTCCAGGGCCGGTTGTTTCTTATCGTTGTTGGCAGCTACAGCAAGTGGCTTGAGGTAGTGCCGGTAGCTTCGACCTCCACCAACGCTGCCTTAAGAAGTCTCTGGCCGATCTTCGCGACACACGGAATGCCAGAAACTCTCGTGACCGACAACGGGACCGCCTTCACCTCTGGCGAGTTTCAACGGTTTGTGGAAGCCTGCGGTCTGCACCACATTCGCTCAGCTCCGTTCCACCCCGCAACCAACGGCCAGGCCGAGCGCATGGTGAGGACAACGAAGGACGCGTTAAAGAAGATGGAGCATGGCGACTGGGAAGAGCAGCTGTACAAGTTCCTGTTCTGCCAACGGAACACACCCCACTCAGGGACCGGGCGCCGGCCAGCCGAACTTCTGATGGGAAGACGACTGGGAACCGTCTTGGACCGCCTACATCCTGACCGAGCAATCGAGGGGAACCCGACAACGGAGGACCGGCCAGCTGCCCGAGGATTCGCTCCCGAAGACCCCGTATACGCAAAGAACTTCGCGTGGGGTCCGACATGGCTCCCCGCGAGGATCATCCGAGTCACAGGGCCTTATTCCTACGAGGTCCTTACAGAAGATGGCGTAGTCTGGAAACGGCACATTGAGCAGATTCGACGCCGTACCCAGAACCACGATGATACCCAGGCCCCCGAACTCCCTGCACCAACAGACCGTGACATCGACACGACTCCAGAAGCAGCGCCAGACCCTGATCCGGAGACTGCAGAGATGCCGCTCCTGCCCGCGGACGAAGCAGTCGCACCATCCACACCTGAACAACCCCCGAGCAGACAGGCCCCGCCAGCAGAACAACTACCCACACCGCAACCTGCTGACACAAGCAACACGCCCCGCCTTACAACCCCCCGGCGCTCTGGACGTGAGCGCAGACGCCCGGACTATCTCAAAGACTATGTGTGCAGAGGGGTTCTGGACTATGGGGGGAGGGGTGTTATGTATTGACCATGCGGTCGCCATGTTCTCTCTTAATTGCGACCGCATGGCCAGAGCACATGGCCAGAGCATGGCCAGAGCACATGGCCAAGAAACTACCTGAGCTTCAGCCAGGTAGAACAAAGGCCAGGTGGATTTAAACCGGCCACCAATCCTATACCTAGGTTTCTCCCAGGGAACCTATGAAATGTAAATAGACTTCTAATAGCCTATCAGGCCAGTTGGGTGAGGTCAGGGGATTGTCCCTGACCAGCATAAAAGGAGGGCTTCGAGCCCTGGGTTGTATGCTTCATCCGGACCAGCAATAAAGATCTAGCTGTTTCACTATTCCATGGACTCCCGACTCCAATATTTATCAGGTTGGGAGACCAGGAAGGAAACCAAAGGTCACTATGCAGAGTCAGGCAATGGCAAACCACCTCTGGATATCTCTTGCCTTGATAACCTGACCAATGCTCCCTCTATAGGGAACACTGGCTGTGACTCGATGGCACTTTCCACCACCAGAAGGACAGTGCACAGACAAACAGGTAGGACTTGCAGCTCACCGGTGATTGTGGCAGTCAAACATAGCATGTTTGTACACCTAATCGGTTTCTTGTGATGTTCACAGTATCCCTGCTGCTAATATGTGCTCTGTTGCAAACTCTTGCTAACTGTGGTCAGCTGCATACCTACTGTAGTTCTCTAAATGCAAACAGCCAAATGTGCAATCATTTTTGTATAGCCCTCCAATCCTTTCACCTTCACAACATCCGGTGGCAATGAGAGTTTCAGCTATCCGCAGCCCTTTTGAAAATTGCATTTTTGGCAAGGGCAAAAAGAGGATAAATTGGAAGGAGGGCAACAAGATCCCCCCAGCTTTTGTTCCAACACTGAACACTCATGCTCCCATACACCAGTCTGAGTTTCCAGGAACCCATTTGTCTAGGACAAATAAATCAAGGCTATCTTCCTGTCTGGAAGCTTACTTGGATGGAACTGCACTGTAAATCACATCTCTTCATGGCTGCATGTATCAGTAATGGAAATGAATCTCCAGTAACCCTACAAGTCCAAGGAAATTCTAGTTCTCTTAGCATTATTGCAGGGACTTGTTCACAACACACAAAACAACCAGTGTTTTATTTTTTCCTCCATCTTAGATCCACAACCCTGAACTTTAGAAAAAAGTTTGTAAGAAGATAGTTTCCATCACACAGGGAGAAATAATAGTGGTTTTTTAAAAAAAGGAATTTGAAAGAGGGAAGCGTTCAGCAAGTCATCATTTGCCTCAGGGCCAGTCTAAGCAGACATGGTGACGAGTTGGACTGTTTCTGGACTGGACCACTTCCAATTGGAAATGGGGGAGGGGGAGATTACAACTACCATATTTACCTGAAAGGAAGATGAACCTGAATGTAGGATGCCCCCCCCCCCAATATTATACACAATTTTATTACCAGATATACCTTATATGTAACTTTATTACCAAACATAAACATACAGGGCTTTTTTTTCTGGGGGAATATGCCAGGGTTGCTGTTGGGTGTGCTTTTTGCCAACACTTGAATATACTATGTTGTTTAACATTCATCCTATAGAATGCGTGCAATGCATAAGGCTGATTTAGCAATGCACATATACTGCTGGGGAAAAGGCATATGTTTTCAAGGGGGGGGAATCAGAGCAAGGAAAGCGATAATGCCATGAAAACAAAGAATCACTAGTTCTATTCCCACACAGTCAAAAGGAGATTAGAGCAGCATTCATGGAATTGAAATATCAGGGACAAGAAATTCAAAGTCATCCACGGAAATGGCAGGCCCAGATTTGTTGCCAAATAGATACTCAATGTGGAGTTGCAGCCAGTCCCAGCTCCTGGATGGTGCCCATATCCAATTCAGGGTTGCAATTCATTCATTCATTCATTCATTCATTCATTCATTCATTCTATTTACAATTTTCTTCACTGAGACTCCAGGTGGATAACGGGATATAAAGCAGTGTAATCACATAGCATTTTATTTTATTTTTTTTAAAAAATAAACAATGCAATAGAACTAGGATTACAGAATTAGAGAATAATGTGTACGACAAACGACTTAAAGCAAAGTACACCTTATACCCTGTTCCCCTCTCATTTTTCTGCCGCCACCCAGCGGAGCAGCATTTGGAAGGGGAACTGTTCCATTCTGCTACAATTCTAATCTTTCTCTCTTTTTAAAATAACCTTTGAAAGATTACTGTTCTGTACATTGTGCAAATGACATGTGGGATCATGTGTTTTGTTGTTGTTGTTTGTTTTTGCATCCATTGCATCCAGACTGTATATGGCTGGGTGTGCACATTAAACCATAATAGTTGTAAACCAAAAAAAGATTCAGTGTGCAAAATGGCTACGAAGAGGTCTTCCCCTCAACTACTATCTTTCTGGGTTTTCACGTTTACCTTGGGTTGGATCCATCCGGCTTTTTCAGTCAATCTTCCTTGATTCTTCTTCTTATTATAGCCCCTGTGACTGTCCCATATTGCTTTTGTCCATCCAGGTCCCACAATCCCCAGCGTGCCCTCGTTTCAATAGTTAAAGGATCACTTTCTTCCACCACACTACGAAAAAATCTGTTTGGATTCAACTCATGCTTCTAGCTGCTTATTTCATATCAAGCAGTTTGTCCAAACATGCTAAAACTGCTACAGCCCAAATTGATCTGAGAGAGGTGCTTAAAAACCTTCTGCAGAAGAGCAGGAGTTGAGAAACGTTCCCCTCTCTGCCAATTCCCCTCTTTCAGCATTTCTGTTTTATTTTAATTGCATTGCTTCTTTTTATTGTGTTAAATCCTCCATCAGTTTTTTTGCGGGGAGGGGGAGGTCTTTTTAACGAAGCATCTGCTTTTCTCCCCCATTCGTTTGGGTTTGCTAGAGAACTATTAATTTGCATTTTCAGGCTTTAAGGAAATGCTTATGATTGGCAAAAACTTTATGGTGCACCATTAAAGTGAAGGAAATTGGTGCCATGGGGAATTCATGTCTCCACTGCATTTGTGGAAAATCTAACTGTTTGGGCTTTTGGGGTCTGGTTAAATATTGTATAACCAACCTTCTGATTTCATCACTGGAAGTAAATTAGCATAATTCTGTTCCCGGGGAAAAAAATCCACCGTTCAGATTAGTTGTGTCATTAGCTCTTCATGTTTTACTTCATGTTAATTAACAGTTTTTATATTTAATTTCAGTTTCTTCGCTTGGAGCAATTAAGCTATTAATAAGCCACAAACATGTGCTTTGTTTATATCTTGCATAAAGTTAAAGCAACTTACTGTTCAGCAACTTCGTCCTTAATCCATACATTTGGAAGCAAGAGACAATCTGTTCACTAGGATGTGGTACAACAGAGTTCCTGGGTATGTATGGTTAAAAGCCTCAAGGTGAGTCCTGGAGTTCTCCCAGAATTACAACTGATCTCCAGACTACAAAGATCAGTTCCCTTGCAGGAAATGGTAGTTTCAGAGAGCGGCCTCTATGGAGTCACATCCTCCACTGAGCTCCCTCCTCTTCCCAACTCTGTTCTTCTCTGACTAGTGCTGCCAACCCCCCGATGGGGATGGGGTTTCCCCTGCTTTCAAGGGACCACAATCTGCCACCAGCCAGCTGGCTGGTAGGGGGAGCCCCACCCCCAAAGAGCTCCATCACACCTGATGTGCCTGGCATGATGATGTTACCCAGAGGTGACATCAACATACTGGGCATGCCACATGGGGGATGCTCTAGCATTTGGCTAAAAACTCTATGGTAACCATAGAGATTTTGGCCAAATGCTAGATCGCCCCCTGCACAACATGCCTTTTGCGATGACGTCACTTCTGGGTGACACTTCGCACACATCAGAAGATCCCAGGAAGCAGCTTGGGGCCCCCTGCCAGCAGCCGGTAAACACCTGGCAACCCAATCTCAGACACGGCCTCCAACTCCACAGTTTATCAAGCCAGAGTTGGGAAACGTATGGCTATCTGATATTTAAAGAGTAACGAGTTACATAGTTGAATCTTCCCCCACATTAAAATGTCAGCCATTGAAAACTAACATGTCTCTCTGGTTGCCAGGTGTCCAGTTTTAAAATGGGCAGTCCTGGGTTTGTGCTTTCTGTCCAGGAAATAAATTGAGAAAAGACCAGATATCTCTATATCTATCAGAGAGAAGTATCCCATCTGCAGATATCTAAATTTGTGGATTGGGGCCACATTGACACTAAACAGATTTCCCTGCAAACTTGGGAAATGCCCCAGGTTTGCAGAAAAATCTGAACTTTTCTAAAAAAAATCAATTGGGGGGGTTAATTCCCCCAAATATAACATTATTCTCTGCACAAGCACAGAGTATATACTTCCCTTCCTTCTGGTGGTGATGTCTGAAAGATACTCTGGGTCCAGCCACGGTGGTGGTGAAGTCTGGGAGCCTCTCCAGGCCCAGCTGTGGTGGCAGTGCTCTCCAGGAACCACTGCCAGCTCCCAGACACTGCCACCACCATGGCCAGGCCCAGAGGCCTGGAGGCATGCTTGGCTCAGTGATGGGGGAGTCAGTCTGGGTTAGAGCAGCTAGCAAACACCATACCTGCCATGACCCAGAAGCGCTCGCTGAGGCCTGGAGCCATGCTGGGTTCAGCTGCTACGGGGTGGGGGTGGGATTTCCCCCAGTGAATCTCTCAGCCCCTCTTCAGGTGAGCCTCTCAGAAGAGGAGATCAAGGTAAGGTGAGGGGGGGAAGAAAGTGGGGGATATTGACTTGAAGGGAAGGGGGAAGAAAGAGGGAGGAATATCTGAGAAGGGGGAGGGGGAAAGAGAGATGGGGGAATACTGGCAAAAAGAGGAGGAGGAGGAGGAGAGAGGAGGAAGATTGACAGAGAAGGGGATGGGGGAGAAATAAAGAAGTGGAAGATTAACAGAGGAGAAAGGGAGGAGGAAACAGAGGGGGAGAAAGTTCACCGGGGGGGGGGGAGTGAGAAAGAGAGGGAAGAGCCAGTTTGGTGTAGTGGTTAAGTGCATGGACTCTAATTTGGGAGAACTGGGTTTGATTCCCCATTCCTCCTCTTGCAGCTGCTGGATAACCTTGGACAAGCCATGGTTCTGTCAGAGCTGTTTTCTCAAGGACAGTCCTTGAAAGAGCTCTCTCAGTCCTGCCTACCTCACAGGGTGTCTGTTGAGGGGAGGGGAAGGGAAAGGAGTTTGTAAGCCCCTCTGAGTGAAGAGTGGGGTATAAATTCAACCTCCTACTCCTCTTTTTCTACTACTACTACTACTACTACTACTACTACTACTACTACTACTAGAGAAAGGGGAGAAGGAAGCAAAAGGGGATGGGATGCCACCTCCCCACAAGTTTTTGCAGGCCCGCACTTTTATAAATGACTTCCAAGAAGTAGACAGTTCCATGGGGACATAGTTGCAGGGAAGTCAACAGCTAAAACAGAAAGCAAATGAGAAAAATGATGACCTTTAAAAAAAAAAAAGAAATCACAGCCTACGGCTTAGCTGTGAAGGGAGGCTGGGCTCATGGAGGGCAAACTGTAGCTGGTGCTATCCCCTTGTTCCGCACATGGGAGGAGGAGATGAAGCTCCCCCTTCTCAAGCAACAAGGTGGTTTCTCCCTGTCCTTACAAAGAACTGAAGTATATGGAGGAGGAGGACTGGTTTCCTGGCTCTTCCCTTTGTTGCAAGATGGGGAGTTAGACTTGAGCTCATTTGTGGCAGTGTGGTTCCTCCCCTTTCTCACTTGGGGAGCTGCTTTGCCTGCCCTGCATTGCCCACCCCATCCAAGCTGGCGTCCTCTACTGGTTTCCATCTAGAAAAAAAAAAAAAAGGAGGAAGCTTATTTCTCTCTCATGTGCATGCACACACACACATGCTGTTGGAACAACTGCAAAAAACGAATGGGGGGGGGAGAGAGAGAGTCCAAGCAAGAACTGGGAGGAGCATGATGAAGAACTTGAAATCCACTTCGGGCCCTAACCATCAGCCCAACTGTGGTGACCCTGCTGGCTGACCAGATAGTGGTGGTGGTGGGAAGTTGTACTCAAATCAGGGCAGTAGTTCCCCAAATCAGAGGGCATTTTTGCACCCCCCGCCCCCGAACTAGTTGTGCCTTTTACCATATCTCCTGTTGACTCCTTGCCTCCCTTGGCAATCAGCCACAGCAGCTTTTCCCCCGAAGGCCCCCCCCCTGACTTCAGAGGAGATGAGGGTGGGCTGGAGAGGGGGTGACTTTGGTTTATATGTCTTAATTTTAACATCTGGCCTATGCTATTGTGCAACTAAGGAAGATCATCGAACTGGAAAACTGTTGTATAAGCAGGGGGTCTGTTGGAGCGGGAGCGCACAGGAGCGCAGCTTCGGGAGTGAGGAGCCCAGGGGGCGGGCACATGACCAAGCCCCACCCCCTCCTCGGCTTCCCCGAGCAGTGCAGAGGCGCAGCGCCCCGGGGAAAGCCCTGCTAGGGTCTTTATTGTTTTTAATGTTTTGTTTTAATATTGATAATTTTATCATTGTTCCTTTTATGACTGTGTGCTGCTTTTCCAGAGACTTGCTCAAGGTGGCATATAAATTTTCTAAGTATACCATTTTTTATCTGGGCACAGGGCACATAAGTACTGGAGAAATTTCACCAACCCTTCAGCAGCTTCCACCCCATCAGTTTGGTGTAGTGGTCAGGAGTTGGACTCCAATCTGGGAGAACCGGGTTTGATTTCCCACTCCTCCACATGCAGCTGCTGGTGTGACCTTGGGCCAGTCACAAGTTCTCCCAGAGCTGTTCTCTCATGAGCAGTTCTCAAAAGACCTCTCTCAGCCCCACCTACCTCACAGGGTGTCTTGTTGTGGGGAGGGGAAGGGAAAGGAATGGGTGGTGCACATGTCCTGGGTATCTCAAGTCTACTTGAAACCTGGTGGTTTCAAGGGAGCAGGAAGAGAATGACGGTGTGTTCTTTACGCTTATTTTTATTGCACAAAGTGTTGGATGGGGAAGGGAATGGAGGAAGAGCAGGTCAGTTTCACTCACCTGTGGAGTGGAGCCTGAGGGGTGGGTGTTGCCTTCTGACACATTTCTGGTATGTTAGGGGGTGTGGCATCTGCAAATGAGTTATGCAAATGAGTTATGCTAATGAGCTCCTGCACCTCTTTTTCTACGAAATGACCCCTGTGTATAAGCATTCTTTGAACGCCATTTTGAGTAATAAGAATTACTGCTAGCACCTTATGTTTTATGGTTGTATCTGTACTTGAACTGTTTTAAATGCTCTTATGTGGTTTTAATAGTCATTGTGTACCAATTTATGTAATCCGCCCTGAGCCCGCTTGTGGGGAGGGCAGGATACAAATCAAATCAATCAATCAATCAATCAATTGTGCCACTATTTATTTAATGCATTTATACCCCATTTTCTCCCAGATGGGTATCCCAGTTGGTTTACCACATTCTTCCCTAATCTGTTTTATCCTCACAGTAATCCTATGAGGGCGGTTAAAATTAGTGAGTTGGGGGAGAATGAACTCCACTTTCTCATAAAACTGGTTCAGATCTAGAGTACAGAAACACCAAACAAATCATGGTGAAGATCAGTAACATCTCTCCCTATCTTGGGCTGGATCCAGCCAGTGTTTCTGCTGGTAAAAAAGAAAAGTGGGGTCCCATTCGACAGCTCCCCCCCCCAAAGGCTATGCTGGGGATCATGGGATCTACACAGACACAATCCACATGGGGCAGGGGAACTGGGTGTGAATGAGTGCAAAAAGCTGGGGGTTGGATCCAGCTCGCAATTTTCTGCATGCATAGCCAGTGATCCTAAAACCTGAATGTGTGTGTGTGAGAGAGATTAAATGCACGAACTATACTAAATCTAAGGAGTGATTCAATTTCATTTTCAGCCTGGCATGAGTTCTCTCTCTTTTTTTTATGGGATGCCTGTTCAAAAAAGAGAACATTATGAAACCATTACGGTTTCTTCAGAGTGGAATCTTATCCCCTTTAAATTCTTTATAAATGATGTGTAATTTTAAAAATGAAATATGCTCCATTCAAAATCCCTCATTTCTGAAAATGATTACATATGAATGAGCCAAAAAATATGGAAATAAGGCATGATAAGTGGGGCTGGATCCAATCATGCTATCAGGATTCACATACAGATAATATAGCAAGCAGCAGATGAGTTTAATGCCCTGTGCAAGAAATGATGTAATTATTACCTTTGTCCATTTGGGCTGCACAGATATTTCCAAAGTCCGCATTTTTCAGAAGTTTCTTTTTTTGCCCAGTTCTTTGGTTGTTAATGTGTTTGTGACACACGGCCACTTTGTGGAAATGACCATTTAAAGAACTGCTTTAGCTCCATACGTTTCAAACCCTACCCCCCAATTAAGTCCCAGTTTACAAAAATAATTGATTATTATTCAGTAATGCAAAGGCCCAGAGGTGACTGGAAAATGCTGGGTCAGAATATCGGAGGGCGATTAATTATTTTATCGAATAACCGCCTTACTATTATAGAGCTTAAATCAGTGAACAGAGGTGAACCAAAGGGCAGCTCATAAGAAACTGCTGAAAATGGGGAGAAGAGGGGGGTGGGATTCTGGGAGGGAAAAAACAAAAAAGCACTCCCCCAAATTTATAGCTAGACAGGAGATGATCTTTAGCTAAACACTGTTCTTAATTTATAAGATATTTTTAAAAATATGAATTTTTGAAGGTGTCTTATCCCGAACCATATCATTGGCCTATTCACAACATCATCCACTTTGAAAACTTCTAAATGGACATGCGAAGGATTTATATCTCATTGCTGAATTATTTGGATGCAAGGGAAGTGGGGCAAAAAGACCCGGGCCAAGTTGTCGCGGGGCTTTCCGGTCGCACTGCATGGACCATACCGGGGAGGAGGCAGAATGGAGTGTTTGCACTGTGGGGCGGCCCCTGGCGGCGGCACCATCATTGCATGTGGCTTTGGTCTGTTTTTGCCAAACTTTGCATGGGTGCATAGGTGCAGCAGCAATTGGGGCAGGATTCCATGGCTGGGAGCTTTAACTCTGTGAGCTAGAAGTGTCCCCACGGGCAGTTGTGTGCTCAAGTGCACAGCACGCATGGGCAGTTATGCCTGATCAGCGAGTTCACATTACTGGCGCCACTTGACTGCGGCTTATTTGTGTTCACACTTCCAGGAAGCAGAATCAACATGTACCCAAACAGCTTGCCACAGCTTTCACCTGGTACTTTTTAAAAGCGGGATCAAAACACTTCTGGATGGAGTGAGTATGGCACGGGAACGCCAGACAGCTGTGGCTGTGTGAACTGGCCCTCTTAATCCACTTGAGAAACATGCCTATATCGGGCCAAACTGCCAGTCTGAACTCAGCCAATGAGTCAGACTGCCTTCTGCTAGCTTTAATTGATTAATCTTAAAGAAATACTATATTAACTGATGTTTTATACAGCTTAAAAGGTTAGAAAGGCTAAATTGGAAGGCCCGAGGGCAGCCAATGAAGCATGAAGTAAACCCAATCTACCATCCATTTACTTTTATAGCTAGAATTCAGACCAGTGCTACAGCATCAAACATGACTATGAACAAAGAAGGTATGAAGGAAATACTCTCACCCCATGAGACCTGTCTGATCAGATTTTAGAGCAATTCCCATGCAAACCCCCCAAATCTACATATTCATCAAGCACAATATTGTAAGCACTGTCTCAAACCTATAATTCTAGTTTAAACATACATTTCAACTCCTTCAAGCTTATTCTTCTTTTCTGCCCCCCCCCCCAGTGTGAATGAAAAAGAATTGTCTGCAAACATCCACATCCTTTTGTTTCTTTTACCATTTTGAATTTGGTCTTTGGAGAGCTCATCCTTGTCCTCCCCTCACGCGTACCAGATTAGTTCAGGAGAAATATCCTATTGGGTACACCAATAGGTTCTTCCTTGGTAAGGCATGTTTGTAATTCCCCAATCAGAACTGCTGATTCTATCTGAGAGAATGTAAAGACCCTTCCCAACATTCCTCAAGCTGGAGCAGCTGCAATATGGCTTCTTTCTGCACCAGTCTATGAAACTTTATGTCCATGTGGGAAGTGTCCACACCATGAAACCTACCAAAGGGAATGAGATTGTGGCGTGGGACTGTGAATCTGGGGAGTGACAACCTCTGCCTTCTTCACCACCATTTTGCCTTTGCCTCCGCTCCCTTTGCCTTTGCCTCCCTCCCTCTGCCTGATCCTCATTAGGGTTACCAGCCTCTGGGTGTGGCCTGGAGTGCTCCCAGAATTACCACTGAACTCCAGACTACAGAGATCAGGTCCCCTGGAGAAAATGGTGGTTTCAGAGAGTGGACTCTATAGCATCACATCCTGTTGAGCTCTGTCCCCTCCCCAAACTCTGCCCTCCCCAGTCACCACCCTTAAATATCCATGAACTTCCTAAGCCATATGTGACAACCCTGCCTTCTCCCATCCTGACCCAGGAATCAGCTAATGCACCTTCCTTCTGAGTTTCTCTTGAAATAAAGATGTCTCATGGTGGTGGAAAGTGCCAAGTCACAGACAACTTATGGTGAATCCAAAGGTTTTCAAGGTAAGAGACAAACAGAAGTGATTTGCCAGTGCCTGCCTCTGAATAGCTAACCTGGACTTCTTTGGTGGTCTCCCATCCAGGTAGTAATCAGGGCCAACTCTGCTTAGCTTCTGAGATTTGACTAGATCAGGCTAGCCTGCTCCATCCATGTCAGGGCAGATGTCCTATAGGGCTTGCCAAAATGTCACACCTTGCAAGAGTTTGGGAAGCACAGCTTGTTATGCTCTGTTTTTAGACCAAATTGGGGAATTTGGAACGAAGGAGCATCAACTGATTTGGCTTCCGGGTAGAAGACGGAACAGGTTGGTGTTGCAACCTCAGACGATACAACCCTGTACAGCTGCCACTAACTCCTTCCCAAGTCAGAATCACCCAAACCAGAAAATGGAGCCATGCTATTTTAGGAAACATCCACTGAGTGCCCACATTATAATGAGGCATGGTAAGCAACCATGATGCAGCACAGAATGTAGGGACTTCCGTCTCAGTAGAACAGGTTGCATTTCACCAAGAACACCTCTGCCTAACGTTTTGTTTGTTTACACCCTTAACAAAAGCAGAGACAACATGGTATCACAGCCATTATTATTGCCACTTCTTACATGTGTTTGCTTTATACGACGATACTCTGCATACCAAAAAAAAACAGTAGACAACAAATCGGGCTGAATTAACCAAGGATGCTGTGTAGCATAGGGCTGTATGTCGATCAGGGTGCTCATCGTGACACTATGTAAACCGAGGAAACAGCAGATCAAAGCAGCCATGGAACACTTCTTGTACAACCATGTTATGTGGGAGATGAAGCCAGTACTTCAAACACTATATACCTTGTACACTTCAAGGTGTCAGTGTTACCCATTGGATCTTTCTTTCCCCCCTGTGATATTCTTCGAAAGCAATAGCAGAATTTTATCGAAAAGGAAAGGAACCCTGATCTACCCCTAAATTCCTTTAAAAAGTTAAATAGTAAGGATTAGGAATGGAATAGGGTTGTCCTTACCTTTTATAGAGAGCAATAGTCATATTATAGATCAAGATGGGTAGCCGTATCTATCTGTAGCAGTAGAAAAAGGCATGAGTCCAGTTGCACCTTAAAGACCAACAAAACTTGTGGTAGGGTATGCACTTTCATGAGTCATTGGTGCTATAGATCCAGATGGGTAGCCATATCTATCTGTAGCAGTAGAAAAGGGCAAGAGTCCAGTAGCACCTTAAAGACCAACAAGACTTGTGGTAGGGTATGCACTTTCATGAGTCACTGGTGCTCTAGATCAAGATGGGTAGCCGTATCTATCTGTAGCCAGGAGCGTCGAGTTTGGAAAATTGGGGGGGGGCTCTTCTGTGCGTGTGTGCTTCGTGCGTGCACCTGCCGGAATCATGTCCCCGCCGCCGCCTCCCCCCCCCGACCACTCCTGCTTCCGTTCCTCCCTCCATCCGCCAGGGTGGCCCCTGGACAGATGGAGGGAGGACGGAGTGGCCAGGCCGAGGGGGGGAGAGAGACGGCAGCGGCGGCCCTAGGTAGGGCCCGGGGAGGCGCGGCGGAGGGTGCTCCATTTTCCCAGGGGGGCTCAGTCCCCTCTGGGAAATTTCGGGGGGGGGCTCGAGCCTATGTCTGTAGCAGTAAAAAAAGGCAAGAGTCCAGTAGCACCTTAAAGACTAACAAAATTTGTGGTAGGGTATGCTCTTTCATGAGTCACTGGTGCTACTGGACTCTTACCTTTTTTCTACTGCAAGACTAACAAAATGTGTGGTAGGGTAGGAGCTTTCATGAGTCACTGGTGCTATAGATCAAGATGGGTAGCTGTATCTAGCAGTAGAAAAAGGCAAGAGTCCAGTAGCATCTTAAAGACTAACAAAATTTGTGGTAGGGTATGCACTTTCATGAGTCACTCGTGCTACTGGACTCTTACTTTTTTTTCTACTGCAATAGTCATATTATGTATTTCTAGAACTATGCTCTACATCCAGGAACTGTGATTACCATCACCATCTATGTGACAAATGATTCCAGTCACTTTTCATTAGTCAGCGACAGACAATATACCGAGATTTGAACACATCAGCCATTTCACTGACCTTTAAGGTATTGATCCCTGTAATTCTGTGGAAGGCCCATCTATTTCCTATAAGGGAAATGCGCACTCTATAAGTTTCTAATCCAAGCTGAGTAACTACTTTAATGCACTCCGGTGACTTCCCCCCCTTTTAAAAAACACAGACACACTACATTTTATACTTGATTTTATCGGGAGGATGTAGTATATCACTGAATAATACTGAAAATGGGCCAGTCCAAAGAAAGTACTTGGATGTGTGGAAGAATATTTCTGGGTGTGGATCAGAAGACGGGATTGCAAATAGACTGTGGATCTCAATGTGAAATGGCATCGATCTGCGTGGCACTGTATTCAACAGAAGGTATATTTTGATGTGCAACCTCATCCGTCCTTCCATCCAAAATGTAGATGGGGGGGGGGGTCTCACGTACTTTCCAATGCTCATCTGAATGTGCGTCCCACTGTAAATGATAGACAACTTTACAGTGTACATTGGATTTAAGTACATAAGTAGGGCCAATAGTTCATCTAATCAAGCAGGGACTTTCCCAAGGATTTTAAAGGAGGCAGTGGTGAGACCGCTCTTAAAAAAAAAACATCTCTGGGTCTCACTGATCCAACTGACTACCACCCAGTGTTGAATCTTCCATTCCTGGGTAAGGTTGTTGAGAGGGCAGCAGTGGAACAACTCCAGAACTTCCTGGATGACTCCTCTATCCTGGATCCGTTCCCATCTGGCTTCTGACCTGGCTATGGGATGGAGAAGGTGTTGGTTGCCCTCACAGATGACCTCAGGAGACACCTGGATTGAGGTGGCCAGTGCTGCTGTTATTGCTTGACCTGATGGCAGTGTTTGACGCAGTCAATTCCCATCTCATGACCCATCACCTCGCCAATATGGGGGATTGCCTTGCAGTGGCATGTCTCTTTTTTCCACGGTTGGGGACAGAGGGTGATGCTTGGGGAGAGGGTTTCACATTGTTACCCTCTGGTATGTAGCATCCCTCAGGGGGCAATCCTCTCCCCTTATGTTATTTAACATCTATGTACACTCCCTTGCCCAGCTGGTATAGGGTTTGGGCTGGGTTTTCACCAATATGCTGATGAAACTCAGCTGTATCTGTATCTGCTGATGGACAGATACCACCAATGTTCCCCCTAAGCTGTGGAGTCTTGTGAGCAAAAATTCTACTTTGTGAGCTACTGGCATTAAAGGTGTGAGTGAGTAATTTGGCTACTGCAAACATTAGTTTGCTCTGGAGCCATCCTTCCTGAGCGAAGACAAAAATATGTGAGCTGGAAGCTAAAAAACTGTGAGCTAGCTCACACTAACTCAGCTTAGAGGGAACACTGGATACCACCCCAGATATTTTGGCCAGGGCTTTGGAGGCCGTGGCTGGCTGGTTAAGGCAGAGTTGACTGAAACTAAATCCATCAAAGATGGAGGTCCTGTGTCTGAGCCGTGGAAAGATGGGATTGGGAATCCAACTCTCAACCCTTTACAGAATCTTATTAACACCAATGCTAATGGTGAGGAGTTTAGGCATGATTCTAGATGCCTTACTTTCTATGGAGGCCTACATCACAAATGTTGCCAAATCAGCTTTTTACCATCTCTGGCTGGCCAGGCAACTGGTTTCCTGTCTCTCCCCATGATTTAGCCACAGTGATCCATGAAATTGTCACCTCCAGACTGGATTATTGTAACTTGCTCTACCCAGGACTGCCCTTGAGTTTGACCCTTTAACTTCAAGTGGTCCAAAATGCAGTGTCACATGTCCTTATGGAGACACCTTTAAGAGCACACATACAACCAATGCTCCACCAGCTGCATTGGCTCCCAGATGAATACTGGATCAAGTTCAAGGTTATGGTATTAACCTTTAAAACCCTGTGTGGGACCAGCATATCTGCGGGACCATCTCTCCCCTTATGTCCCTCGAAGAACTGTACACTCCACAGATCAACATCTGCTGGTGGTCCCTGGTCCAAAGGAGATCCACTTAGCCTTGACCAGAGCCAGAGACTTTTTGATTCTGGCTCCGGCCTGGTGGAACACTCTCCCAAATGAGATCAGGGCTCTGCAGGATTTGTTGCAATTCAACAAGGCCTGTAAAACAGAGATGTTCCACCAGGCCTGTGGTGGAGATCCAGCTCCACTGGCCTCCCCTACCCCATTTTTGTGCCATCTATGTGGCACTGTCTGTTCATTGTTCTCTGCCACCTGCCCAATACTTGGTTCCATCTATGGGTAGGGCTGCCAAGTCAGCCCGGGGGGTGGGGGATCCCCCGCTATAGGGGTTCCCGATCTGCTGGCCGGCATTCGGCCGGTGGGGGGAACCCTACTCCCGAAGTTGTCCAGCCTGGACGACTTCCCCAGAGTAGTGACATCACCTGGAAGTGACGTCACCATGTTGGAGCCGTTGCCAGGGCGTTGCCCTGGCAATGCCCCTACGTGGTGACGTCACTTCTGGGTGATGTCACCAGGTGCTCGTGCTTTCCGCGCGCACGCCAGGGAGGCTCCCGGGCGGCGAAGGACTTCCCCCCGCCAGTGCATGAGTACAACTTGGCAGCCCTATCTATGGGCATACATACTGAAAATTCTTTGGGGGTGCTTACTAACTGTCCCTGATTCCCATCTTATGCACTATTCAATGCTGTATAGATTTTTAAATATCGGGTTGATTGTTTTATTTTAACTTATTGTGTATATTTAATGTTGTAACCTGCCCTAGGCTCCACTGTGCAGGGAAGGGCGGGCTAGAAATTGAATTAAACAAATAAATAAAATAAATCATGTTCCCTTCATGTTCCTCTCTCCCCTTGAATGCAGAGCAGTTTCAAGCATTCAGTCAAGCTGATTTGTTGGGATGTTTGCGTTTGGGTGCTGAATTTTTGATCAAGGTGGGTGTTAAACGAACAAAAAAGGAGGCTAGAGAGAAGAAAAACATATTGTTAGGTATTTTAACGTCCACTTTGGCGAAGAATTCTGGAGAATTCAAAAGCTTGCCTGATGTGTTGTCTCATTTTGATTGGTTCTAAGAAAAGACATGATGGCTTTGTTTTGTTTTGGGCATTTGTTTTGGGCCAGTGAGGCTACCTGCAGCTTCTTTAAACTGAGTTTTGTTTTCTTTCCCTGCAATCATGAATTTAAATGATGGTTTCATGTCGGATTAGAATCCCAAGGCCAAACCCCAGTTTTGTAGAGGACCTAAAGGTGGCATCACCAGCAATTATGGGTGTTCCTGGGGGGGGGGGAATGTAACATTCAGATTCAGAACTGGGGGGGTACCAGTACCACGATCCTAAATTTTCAGACATTCCTATGCCAGTTCAGGTTTATTTTGGGGGAGGGAGGGTTGGAGGGGGATTTCCAAATGTATAGATCCACTGCTTCCTATGGGGGAACAGAGGATCTTTCCAGGTATTATTTACTATACAAACCCATGGTCCATGCCTCCAGAAAGATATCCTGCTCCTCCCACAGGAAGGCATGGTGACCATGGCTGAGGACAGACTGGCAATCTGGAGCGAGATGAATGCGGAGGAAACTGCTGCGGGGGAAAAACTCCCCAGGGCTGGCCGTTCACACCGGCCGGTGTATTGCGCAATGGTGCTGATACGGAGCGTTCAGACTGCTGCAGAGTGGCCCCACGTGGGCCGGCCTCTGCAGCTCGTGATAGGGCTGTTTCGGCAATTTGTGCATGTGCGCATGTGCGCAAACTGCCAAAACGCTGCGTTCACACTGCCACCTCCGCTTGCCTCCCGCCTTCTTCCGGTTCACACTGCCTGGAAGTGGGAGGCAAGCGCAAGACGGCCCCTGGACACCGGTTTCTCCCAGTGTCCTGTTAAAGTGGATGGAAAGCGAGTGGGAGATGGGTAAGTGCGAAACGGAGCCAACGGACAGATGCACATGTCTGAACGTGCTCCCTTCTTCCACTTCCAATGCAGGGCTGTCCCACTTTACATTGCCAGTCTGTCCTCAGCCCTTGATGGCCAGGGGCACCTCCTTCAGGGGTCCATAAGTCAGATCCCTTTGTCCAGTTCCCTCAGACTTGGGGGTCTTTAGGGGGAAATGATGGAGTTAGTATCCTGCAAATTTGGTGTCATTTGCTCTAAAATTACTTGCTCCAACCCCCTCCCAGAAATCCCTCTATGCCACTTGATTTTTTGTGCCCCCCCACAATGTAAAAAAAAGTTACATAATTGTGTTTTTCACTCCACAAAGAATACAGAACTAACGGAAAGATATTTTTCAGGCATATTTTCAATTTAGTAATTTTGGTATGCGCATCCCTACCGACAATCCAGGCAATTGTCAATCTTGTCTCCACATGTGAAGATAAGAGGAAGGGGGGGGGACGGAGTTCATGTGCCTGAAAATAAACCAGATTAGTTCTTATCACAAAAAAACCTTGAATCCCGTTTCTCTCTCTTTAATTATTCTGTGCACCTGTGAAAAATCAATACGATGCATAAGTCTCACTTTATAAATTTCAGCAAGAAGGCTCCAAAAGTATTTGTTGAGAGAGAGGGGCTTTTTTTTTTGAATGGCTAGCTAAGCTTTTATCACAGACACATTGTCGTGGGCTGAAGAATTGCCCGCCTTCTTTGAGACAACAAAAGCAACCCCCTTTGTGTAGAAAGAGCATGTTAACTTTTTTAATGTAGGGCAACCAAGGGGGGAGGGGGAGACTGGTTGGAGCCACCTAATTGGGAGCATATTATTTTTAGTCTCACAAAAGGACCAGTGGCAAGAAAACAATTAGGATCTTTTGTCAAGTTAATTAAATTTTACTAAGTGTAGTAATCTCAGTGGGTTTAGTTCACCAGAGGAAATGCTAATTAAAACTCCGACTCTTTGCAGTCTAATAAGGCACTCTGACTCGGGTAGCTGATGAAAGTTTTGCATACTGATATTAAAACAGTAATTTAGACTTGAGCCAGGCTGAAGACTTCCAGGTTCCCAAAGGTTCGCTTGAAAACATCAGGATGGATGCTGAAAGAACATATGCAGCTGCCGTATAGCTAGTCCTTCTAGTGTAGAATTGTCTACTCTAACTGGCAGTAGCTTGCCAAGGGCTCAGGCAAAGAATGGTCTTTTCCAGCACCTGCTACTTAAGATCCTTTAAGTGAAGATCAAAGGACTGAACCCAGGACCAGAGATGGAAAGGGAGGCAAAAATGGCCCTAGAAAGGGCCCTGTCTTGGTCCTGCCCCTCCAACAAAGAAAAGGAAGGAAGCAGCAGACTTGCAACAGCTTCTGATGGAGTTGTCCCTTCCAATGTGAAGGATGGGGGTCACCAGCTCACAGCAGCTCTCACCCACATGCTTTGTGTGGGCCAGGGGATTCTAGCTCCCACAAAATGGTAGCTCACACTGGGCCACTGTGGGGATGGGATGGCTCCCCCAGACCATTAATTCACCAGGACACTCCCCAGTTGACTTCATTGTCAGTCTGTCCCTAATCAGGATCTTTAACATGCATCATCCTATCATTGAGGGGCTGCAGTGACTCAAGTGATTAAGACGCTGAACTGCAGGTCGGTAGTTCATCAGTTCGAGACCCAAGCACTGCATGATGGAGTGAGCTTCCATCTCTGGTCCCAGCTCCTGCCAACCCAGTAGTTCAAAAACAAGAAATTGCAAGTAGATAAATAGGTACCACTTCGGTTGGAAGGTAACAGCGTTCCGTGCACCTCATGCCAATCCCATGACCACGGAAACGTCTTTGGACAGCGCTGGCTCTTCAGCTTGGGAATGGAGATGAGCACTGCATCCCTAGAGTCGTATTCAACTGGCTTTCGAGCAAGGGAAACCTTTACCTTTACTTTACCTATCCTATCATTGAGCCATGCCTTTGCCCCATATGAACTGAAGCAAACTTCTAAACTCTTTTCACAGCTCTTGTCTTTGATCATGTGTATTTTCAAACATTCATCAGACGATTACATTGCATATGAACACTGGAAACTGATTATACTGTTTCAGAATATAGCTAGCTGACATTAGCTTTCCAAAGTTTTAAGGAGAGTCCTTTCCAGCCCTGTTACAAGGGATGATTCTGAATTCCTCACTGGCATTCCAATATCAGTGTACCCATAGCAATGTTGCTTCTACCTTACATTGAAGCAAAACCGTGATTCTTTATTTTAATAACATTTGCTTTTCTGTTTCCTAAACCTTTCCCATAGAATGCATGCATGTTCCACCATGAAATTTGAGTTGATAAATCAGCACTAGACATTATGTATCGACCACATACATTGTATACAAAAAAGATTCCATATCAAAATGTATAGTATTTATACACAAGACAAACACATGTACTAACCAGACACTGAGAAGCAGAGAACTGAAACAATGGGTAAAAATATCAACAAACCTAAAACATAAATTTTGTTTTATTATTTAAAGCCACCTTTCCAGTCTTTTTAGGGTACCCAAAGTAGTAAACAGTAAAAAATATTAAAACAAGATTAAAAACACATATAAATATATGAAAATAATGTAAAACACTTAAAACAAAATACATAAACATTCAAACAAGAGGAAGGGGCAATGAGACCGATTTCCCACAGCCGCTTCTCTGCCCCCACTCTTCCCTTTGCCCCGATTGTAGGTGTCAATTTCCCACTATGTGCTGCGTGGCTACATTTTGACCTGCAGCTTCACCCAATCTCCTCCACGTCTTCTAGATCCTCAAAAAACAGGATTGCGAAGAAGAGGGAAAAATCAGGCAAAGCTGCGAGTCAGAATGCAGCCACGTAGCACATAGTGGGGATTTGACACTTACAATCGGGGCAAAGGGAAGAGCAGGGGTGGAGAAGTGGCTGTGGGAAATTGTTCTGAGGGAGAATCAGTGAGGAAACACCAACCAACACAAAAGTCTTTCCTTACTGGAATAAGACAATGATAGAAGGGGACAAATAAACCTCCCCCAGGAGGGAAGTCTGTAATTTTGGTGTCGTGACCAAGAAGGCCCTAAGGTTACCACCCATATAGCCTCAGGTAGTAGGGGTACCTGAGGGGGTACCTCCAAGGATGGCCATACTGGTTGGGATGGTCCATATGGGAACAGACTGTCCTAAAGCTATGCTCACTCCGAGCCATATAAGGCTTTGAAATGAAAACCAAATGAAATAATAAGAGATGTATAGAATTACGCATGTGGTGGAAAAGTGGACAGATGGAGATTTTTCTCCTTCTCCCAGAATTCTAGGACTTCAGGGCACCCAACCAAACTGATGGGCAATAGGTTCAGGACAGAGAAAAGGAATTATTTATTCAACACAAATAAATAGAATTGTAGAATTCACGGCCACTAGAGATAGTGATGGCCATGAGCATAGCTGGCTTTAAAAGGGGGGTTGATTCATGGAGGAACGGTTTATCAGTGGTACTAACCGTGGTGAGTAAAAGAATCATCGTCTTCAAAGGGAGTAACACTCTGAAAACTGGTGCCAAGAGAAAGAACTCTGTGCCCTGTTTCTGGCCCTCCAGGGCAACCGGCTGACTGCTGTGTACCACAGGATGCTGGCCTAGATAAACCACTGGTCTGATCCAGAAGGGCTGGTCTTACGAAACGGGGAAAAAATTCTTCAGCCCTGATTGGATGGGGATGCTGGGCAGGGGTTTGCTCGGGGGGGGGGGGATCATTATAATTTTGGATCTGGGACTTGGAGAAGACACCTTTGCTGTTAATTCCTGATTTTCAGGCAGGACAGTACTGGTTAGGGATTCAAATCTCTGTATGTGTTTTCCCCGGGTTCCAGAATTTGGGACCGTCATTTTCAATGGGGGAATCAGAGCATAGCCCTTCCTCTAGTTACCCTAAGTTTCAAGCAGAATGGACAGAGTGGTGCAGTTTTACTTCCCAAACCGGTTCACTTTGGTGCAGTCCATTATTTCATATGGGGGGGGGGCAGGGAGGCCCAGCAGGAGAGCAAAAGCTGCAAAATGAATCAGTTAATCAACTGATTTGGTTAATTAATTAAATCCCGGCTGCCTCTGCTTTCTTTACATAGTCTTACTGCTGAAAACTTTTGCATTTGCCATTCTTTCATCCTGTGATCTATCGCCTCCTTTCACAATGCAGCGAAGGGTTCCTTTGCAGAAAGCTGCGCCCCCACCCATTCACTGCAATCTTTGAAAACAGTGTGAATTTTCTTTTGAAAACAGATCATGTATGTGTGAGAGGAGTCGCAATGAAAATTGCTACAAATGGCTATGAGACACGTCTTCATGCTGGGGATCCACTGTATGGGTACCTTAATCACGACTGCTATTTAAGGAGTTCCTAGTGGGCTCAGAGCAGCAGCTGGGCACCTTAAAATTTATTTCTCTGGGGCTCATCTCCAGTTGTGATTCGCTGAGAGCTTTCCTGATCCCTAGCCAGAATCCATTTGAAAGGAGGAAATGCCATTGCCTGGGAAATCAAGAAAATTTAAGAGAAGCAAGATGCCTTCTGCTGATGATGGTAAGCACCTGAATGTGGAAAAACAACAACACCAACATGGATTGGGGGAGGGGGGGTTATAATTCCTAAGAATCCAGATTTATGTTTATCACTCCAGACAGCATGGCAACTACCCAGAACAGTAGAGTTTGTATATATTTTCAGGTATATATTACTAAATTTTGGGAACTTTTGCATGCAAGGCAGGTACTCTATCATTGAGCTATGCCATCTGCCTCTTTTCTTAGGTGGATTTATGCAGGTTGCCTCACAAGCACTAAAAACAAGCAAGGGGGGGACACGCTGTTTTCTTCTCATAAGAGAAACCTTGCTATGGTAGTGATAGCATTGTAACGCTGATCCAGTGGTTAGAGAGAGGAGTGACGTAATTGAAATAACAGCATAATGGGGGTTTCTTTTTTTAATTGGAGTTTTTTTTAAAAAAAAAAAATCCTCCAAAGCCGGCCTTCCTTGATTACTTTCTCTAAAGGCCTGCGGAGTTTTAAAAACGTGGCAATAAAAGCCTTCGCCTGCACCGTGCACGGTTTGAAAGACAGTCCATATTTTAGCGTGCATGTCATCCCATTGCTATTAGTACAATATGATCTAAGATTTGACAACTGGCAATTTCCGGACAGTGGATCTAAGCATGGAGTAAATCAATGCGGATGATTTGGTTGCGATTCGTTTTAGTCTAAATTAAAAACGGGGAGGCTACAATTTGCTTCATCCAGCAGGCACCTCCCCATTATTCTGTGCCATCATTCTATGAGTCCCCCCCCTTTTTTTTTTTTTTTTGAGTCAACACACAACTTCCTAAATTTACTTCGAGCAAGTTACTGACTGCCGGCACTCTTCTCCGCTTTAATACGGCTGCCCGGTGGTGCAGAAGTGACAGGCAGATTCTTAAGAATCGCTGTGTGCAATTCTGTGTGCTGTGTCAAGATACGCCTTTGCCAATCAATAAAGCACACTCATATATTTAAAAAAAAATACAGAGGCATAGAGAATGTGTGTAAGGATTTTATTTGGAATAGGTACACAAAGGCTACTTAGGGCCAGTTCAAATGCTACAGCTGCTCAAACAGCATATGTGAAATGGTGATGTCATGCAGAAACCATGTATATATCTGATTCTGAAAGCAGCCTCATAGTGCGGATCAAAATACCCATATCACTGGTGATGCTGCCTGGACTTCTTCTCTCTTCTGGTAAATCCCCCCCGCCAGCCAGCTGATCAGTGGCAGGGGATTCCCGCCTCCACCAGGGGAGCTGGGAACCCTAATTAGAATGTTAGAAATGTTGTTAATATTTGAGTACATGCACTAAAGCTAACCCCTTCCTTCACATGCAACACATGAAACTGTCTCGTACCAGTTCACTTCATGCTATTGAACCATTTAGCTTTGTAGTTTCTAGTCCCAACTGATGGCAGGCCTCCAGGGCCATGGGCAGAGAAAGGTGTTTCCCCAGCACTTGTTGGTGGCCCACTCTAATAGTATATGCTGCGACAGAGGCTGGTTCTGCATCTGGCATTTGTTCCACATTTTCTCAACACCGATGAAAAGGTGCAGCTCAAAACCACATTCAGTAGTTTGGGGCCAATGCTAGGCCAATGCTGTACTGACTGCAAAGTCAACCCTAAATGGGCATAAAATGGCCATAAACCTATACATGAAGTACCATAAAAATCTGATGCTCAAAGAAAGTGAAAGTGGCATGCAATGCAGAGGGTACCATAAAAGCTGATGATCAAAGAAAGTGAAAGCAGCATGCAATGGAGTTTCTGTTCCATCGAGGGTTTGCTAAAACAACGGAGGGAAAAGCCAATGCAGAATCGCCCAAAGATTTTTACGGTTAGTCTGCACGCTGGGCTATGCACTTTTCAGTTTCTGCCATGGATTTACTGCCTTTCCCCAACAATAGATGCATCTGTCTTACACTGACTCAAACCACGGGGGAATCTACATGGGTGTTCTACTTTGGCTACTAGCAGATCTCCAGGGTCGCAGACAGAGCAAAGTCTTTCCCAGGAGTGCCAGAGAACTTTCCCCCAGGAGATGCCTGGGATTGAATTGGGGACCTTAGGCACACAGAGGTGGTTTACCCCTGAGCCACAGGCCCACATTCTAACATTCCAAACTACATATTTGTAGTCCATAAACAGAATGCTTCCATTTCATTTGGGGAGGGTAATGCTGAATGAGGCTATGGAGCCGTACCCTAGGGATCTTTTCAGCAGTCTACTCCCTTTATCCTGGCCTTCAGACTAATTACTCCCCCCCCCCCCCAAAAAAAAGTGAAGGACAGAGCAGTTTTTGCAACACTGTATCATCCTTTGTCTGTTCCCAGGTGACTAAGCAAACTGAGAAGTCACATGGAATCTCCGCTCTCCCTCGGGAGATAATGAACTCTTTTATTGCCTCATTTCCCTCCCTGCTATTCAAAGCACATCTCTGTTAAATGTGTGTGAGATTCCTGCACTATAGGGCTCTTTGGACGTGATTATGGCAACTTCCCTTGATGATGAATTCAAAGGACACTAATTGCACCAGTGGCTGGGGGAAAATATGAATGAATCTATTTGAGTCAGCCAACATAGACCGAAAAAAAATAAAGAAAGGGGACAGTCGAGTACAGAAATGCATGCTATTCTGTTACTTGGACAACCCAAGTTGAAAATGATTGATGGTAATATAGTAGTTGTCATAAGGAAGCATATTCGAAAATCTTAATGAGGTAGGTGCTGGTTATAGCCAAAGGCTGTATGCTACAGTCTATTTATGACACAGCACTTCCATTGAAGAGCAAAGTTACTCTGGATTAAAGAGCTTCTTGGACTGCAGCCAACCTCCCTGCAGATCCACCTGGCGCTGGGCACTGGCACTGATATAGGAGAGCTCAGGCTTGGTCCCCCCCCCCCCCCCCAATTATAGGACAATATTCAAAAGCAAATCAACCCAAGCTCGTTCCTCGCCAATCAGAGGATATGGCTTTGCTGTTCAAGGCCACTGATGAGCCAGTGTTTCGTTTTCATTTTGATTACACTTGTTTGCATTTTTGGCGACAGTGTCGGTTCTCCACTTTTCACTGCTGGCCTTGTCGACTTGCTTGCATTGCTTCTGTACCCTATGTAGCATTCAGACATGATTAAGGCGGTACTTCAGACGTTCTGTGTCTGTCTTTCTGTATTATGTGTCTAATGGATATGCTGATTTATTGACACACCGTACTGAAAAATGGATACATTTCAGAGGGGAAATTCATGGTGAAGAAATGGCGGCGGCATCATTATCATCACCACCACCACAACAACTCAGCATCAATTCATGCCAGGGAGAAACAAAACTGAAACTGGCCCAGAGGAGTTAGCCATGTTAGTCTGTTGCTGCAAAATAGTAAAAAACCCAGTAGCACCTTTAAGACTAACAAATTTTACAATTGAAACTGGCATTTGGGGGTCTAAATGGCAAGGGCAAGAAATTCAAAACAGTTCAAATTGAGGGGTGATGAAAAGCAGAAAAGGGAAGGGGCTTGTCAGAGTGAGTGACTCAGCATGCCTGGACACTGGGGAGCACTACATCACTCTAAATGTAATCTCCTTGAATGGGATGCCTCTCTTTGTCTTAATCTGGGAGCTGCCCTTTGACCTCTCCTCTCTCTCTGGCCCTTTGTTCTAAACCATCATCCATGTGGCTCTTCACTGAGTCATACATCTCTACAGGGGTAACCTTTCTTGATCTGCTAAGGAAATTATTTAGGGAGAGAGTATTAATAAAATAGCTTTAATTCCCTGTTAACAAAATGAAAAGCCCCATTCTGCCTACAAATTGATTTATTGCTATAAGACAGACACTTTGAGAATAATAAAAAAGAGTGTGACGAGGAGTTCAGATTATGGAGCAATATACTCTCAAAAACTGTAGAGCTGAAATAGGTGCTTTCTTTTGTAGGTTCATCCCTACACTCCCATCAGGGATTACTCCACAATCCCCCCACCTTTCTATGTCCAACAGTGAAGGTTTTTCCTGCCATTTTTATACTTTTTTATTTTATTTCATTTCATTTCACAAAACTTATACCCCACCTTTCTGCCCTCACAAAAGCTACTAAGGCAGCTGACAAATGAAAACATATATTATAAAATCACATTAAAACAAAACAAGACAAAATTAACCTCCCAAAATGTACAGACATTAAGACAATTAAAACAGGGCTAAAATACATGTCATTGTTGTTCAGTTGCACAGTTGAGTCCGACTCTTCACGAACCCATGGACCACATCATGCCAGGCCCTCCTGAAATACATACAAACACATAAAAACAATCAAAACATTGGTCAGGAAGGAGATATCACTGTGGGAACACCAAATGGAACCAAAGAAGGCTTCACCCACTGGCAGAAGATGGCAAAAGAAGGGGACAAATGAATCTGCCTGGGGAGAGAATTCCAGAGTTTTGGTACTACTATGCAACAGCATGCCCTACTCTGAATTCAGACGTAAGTTTGAAAAGTAATAGTAGGCCAAGCACAACAGTTTCTGTCTTTTAAAATGTAAGAATGTTTACTCTTACAGTGAAACAAGTTGTGTTCCTTCCACAATTCAAACAACATTCAGTCTTGATGGATGGATGTGGGTGGCTGTGGAAAGGAAGTGAGGTCACTCAGACATAAGGGAAGAAAAGGCACTCGAGTGGAAGAGAAGGCACTGTATACAGGCAAGAAGGGTCTCTTTAAAACCATCTCCAAAATACTTCCACGATGCAAAAGAGAGGCAAATTTGAGGCATGGGCAGATGTGGGATGGAGATCAGAAAACAGGGAACATCTGAGCACCTGGAGTCTGTGTATCCATTCAGGCAATTTGGGGGAAGAGAATAAACTGCTGATTTTGAGGCCAAGGATTGAGTATTTTCTCCTCTTTTGAGCTGGCCATGAATTGGCTGGGCTTATTTTCCCATAAACTTCTTGGTGCCTCCAGCCTTCTTTTAAAGGTCACACAATTAGCATTTTCTTTACAGCAGTGGAAAAGCTCTAAGCAGGGACCATCCAGAAATCCTGCTGTTTCATGGCTGTATAGAAACAATCTTCAGACCATAGAAAGGATGGTCCTTTGGGGGAGGAGACTGAACATGCTGTATTTCTAAGATGGAGAAATGATGAAAGTCTGTTGCTTGATAGTGGTGATTATGGAGGCCCAGAGATCAGTTATATGGAAATACATTAATGTTATACATTAGATATACATGGAAACCTTTAATATTCCTACCAAACCGTGGCTAGGACCTAACTGATCCCAAGGAACTAGACATATTTATAGGGTTGCCAAGCCTCCTGCTATGGTGGAATGCCTCCTAGGGAACTTAGCCATTGCCCACCAGTCCTCTGAGTGGTGGCAGGAGAAAAATATTTTTTAAAAGACACCACTGACCTCTGTGCTGATGTGTCACTTCTGATTTTACCATAGAGTTTCTGACAATTCCTAGCACTACCCATTGTCACTTCCGGATTGTGCCCAGAAGCGATGTAGTGATATTGGCAACAACGCATGCCCCCATGTCCCCGCCACCCAACCCTCCCTCTGGTTGCCATAGGGTTGCTCAGCCTTATGTATTTAACACCCACCTCCCTGAGCAAGCAGATATAAAACACTCCTGGGCAAATTTGTGAAGGAAGGGCCCAAATAACTCCTGCTCAGCCCAGAAGTGACTGCATTTCCTCAGGGGAGACAGGGAATTACTGCAGGAAAGGCCTGTGATAGTTAGGTGGGACAGGTTTAAATAAGCAGCCCCGCTCATGACCAGGCCCCCAGGGAAGTGGGGCAAAAGCTGGTGTTCCATTTTACATGGGGTGGAAGCAAAAATGGTCCTCACACTGACTGAGGGCAGGATTGGGTTTACTTCTGTCATATTATTAACACAGAGCAAAATGAGATGTCTGTGTTGTGGAGATCAACACACCATTCCTAAAAAACTCTACTCCGAATCCTACTCAAGTCTACTTGAAGCTTGCTCCCAGGAAAAAAAAATACATTTTTTAATGACCGGCTTTCTCTCTCCTTTCTCTCCCCAATGGCTATTTTTGAAAGAAGGTTTTCAAATCCTTCCCCTTTCTCTGGAGCCCCAATGTGCCAACAGGCAGGAAAAACACACATTGCAAATCACAAAATAGGAAACGGCATGTACTCAAAGGCACAACCAGAGTCAGCAGGCTGTTTTACAGCCCAGCTGATGATCATTCGCTGAACAGCAGCCTCAGCCTAAGACTTTCAGGAATAACATCCCGAATCAAGATTTTAAAAAAACACAAAACCCACTCTGAAGTCAATAGCCCTTTTTCTCATAAAAACCATAGAGAACCATAGCAGACTTTTCACAGAACCACCTGTGACTGAAAAAAATTAATACAGTAAAACATTTTGAAGGATACCGAGACATCTAATGCATTCAGTTATAATCAGATGATAATTACTCACTTCTTTTGTATTTTATTATTTTCTAAGTACTTTAATTTGCTTTGGGATACGTTTCATGTGTCACTGTGATTCTACACATTTTGCAGGTTTGGAGGAGGGAAAAACCCACATTCATAAATCAGTATAAGCATATTCTTCAATTCACCGGGGTATAGTGATTAAATAACCCCAAGATCTGTCTCTTTCTCTAAGCACATTTAATGTTTGTAAAATCTAAAAATTTAACTAGAAGGTAGATACAGCAAGGTTTTCCTGACAATCTGTACTTATTGCCTTTTGTTTAAAACAATGTTTTTACATGCAACTGTTGTCTGGATCCAAGTCAAAAAACAGTTTGTTAAACTTAAAAACTCAGATCTTTGAAAACACCCATTCTTTATCTGCATTACATGCAAAATACAGTGCTATACTTCTCGGGGGGGGGGGGGTTATAGTGAAGAAATCAAGATGTTCACATCACTTCAGATGCTAGCATGGGTTAGGGAAACCCAAACTCAACACCCCACATAAACTCACTGAGCGACCTTGGAGCACATACTCTCTCCTGCCCCAGAGGGTTGTTTTGAAAATAAAACACAAGAGAGGAGCGCTTTAGATTAAAGCTGGAATAAAACAATGATAGATGTCAGAAAGGCTCCTCACTCCTTACGGCAAAAGGAAATTTGAACTGGTCCCTCTCACTTTCTAATTACACCCTTCTAAGTCCATTGAATAGCTGGACTACAAATTTTTGCATCCTCGAGTCCACTATGGGGACTCAGTGCCTTTTTGGAATGGCACTGATGCAGGGTTGAGATATGCTCCTGCATCCCCCGTGTGCCATTTTCCTGAGCATAGAATGCCACCTGAAGACCCCAGACATTAGCCACACTAGCTTTGCTCCCCACGAAAAGATCATTATGGAAACCATTTACAGTACATAGGGGCTTTAACAGAAGAATTCACCAATGGCCAATGAAAGCCATGTGATATTTGCACACTAGCTGCAATGGGAGCCAGTTTTTCATGATGCAAAGCCATGGCAGTCTGTTTGCATAAGCAATTCTCACACCTCTGGGCTGGGCTGGTCACTTCATGACTGTTTCAATGCCTCACCTCCCAGCTAAAAATCTGTATAGCAAGAGCTGCCTTCAGGGTTCTAAATTCTAAGGACAATGTCTACTCCAAATTCTCCCTCTCACGCCCACTTGGAAGAAGTGGGAGATGCCTTCAGTTTACAGTAAACTGTTCAGACAGCTGTGCATTCATTTCTCCAGTTGAACCACAATTTCTTCATAAATTGCAAGGATCACCACTGAACCATCCATGGACATAGCCATGAGCACAGATGACATTAAAGAGGAGATTAGACAGAATGATGGAGGATAAGTCCATCACTGGCGATTATCCATGGCAATGAAGGGGAACCTCCATAGTCAGAGGCATCAAAGAAGACTGAGTGACAAAGAAGTCTGGCTCTGACCCAATCTATTCAAGGTTCAATCCAGACACCTTTTTCCCTGAAGCTCACACAATTGCCCTTCTTACCAAACCCCTTGACCTACATGGCTTTTGTACATGCAGGTCCTACAATCCTCAACATAGCCTTTTTGGATGGTCAAAGGGGTCCTTTTCAACAGAAGAAAAAATAGTTGGATCCAACCCTTCATTGTAATGTTGTGTTTACAGTATACTCACTGCCTATGGTTTCATGGATGGCAATTATCCTCAATGGCAGGATGGGAGACATCATACAGGGAAGTTCACCTGAGGTATTTTGCAGCGGGATAACTGTTTATATATTATTAAAGTGTCTATTTCTTCTTCTTCTTCTTAATTTCCTTCTTCTCTGACATCCAAAACTACTTTTTGCAGAGGTTGCAGCTGAAAGCACTTCAAGGTCAGGGGATTTTTATTCCTAAGTGAGACACGAGTCTCTGCAGGTAAGTGGCAAACAGTTTAATGAGCAAAATACCTGCAGCGCCATTAAAAAAAAATGGGGGAGAGGGAAAGAAACCAAAGATCTCCCCTGAACTAGATTAATTGAAGCAATTACCTATTTCCAAGGAGACACACTAAGGCCAGGGACTGTTTTTAAGTATTCAAATGCATCTCCTATTGTAACTGGTGAAACTGGTGTTATGTTTAGAGCTTGCTGATGAGTCCCTGTTCCTGCAATCCCAAAGAGTAATTACTTGGAAGCAATTGCTGCTGCCCACAGTGGGACGTGACTCCAAGTAGATACCTTTAGAGTTGAACTGCCAACCTTAGAAGGATGCAAAGCAATATTTGAAGAAAGTTACCAACTGTATGAGATGGCATTGATGGATTCAGAGGTGGCAAATAATTAAGAGACAGTGGGTTGGACCCAGCCAGTTTGTTTTCTCAGTCTTGCCCAGTTCCTCTCAAGGACCCTTCCTTCCTTTTTCACCAGCAGGAAAACTGGCTGGATCTAACCAATTTGTTTTGCACACTGAAGGGGTGAAACTCATGTGTGCAGTTCAGCTCTCCCTTTCATAAGTTCTTGGGCCTTCAAGTTTAAATTACCCTACCAGCCCAATTCTTTTATCGATACTCCCATAACAATGCCCTTCAGTTCTTGACATACGACAAACAGGACAAATCCTACGACAGAGGATAAACGGACACAAATCTGACATCAGGAATCACAAGATTGAGAAAGCTGTAGGAGAACACTTTAACCTTCCAGGACATTCAATGAATGACCTCAAAGTAGCTGTTTTATTACAAAGGAACTTCAGGAACAGAAGGGGAAGGGAAATTGCTGAATTACAAGTTATTACAACATCTGGAACAAAATCCTCCCCAGGACTCAACAGGGATATTGGATTTTTATCCCGTTACATATGCTAACTCATTCAGTCCTCACATATGTATTCTCAACAAGAAGGACTATAAATCCTCTGTATTTCTTTTTCAGAATAGTATATTAGAATACTGAATGCAAGGAATACTGGGATGTCTACTGACAACATTACATCCAGCTCAAAATATGCTGTTAAGTGCCCTCCATGCCTGAGAGGAGATAATTAAAATTCTGTTACTTCCCACACTTAGAAAAAAAACCTTTAGACATTTATCTCCTATTTCGACATATTTATTGCTTTATAACTGTTGACCTTATAACCTTAACTTGTTATTTAGCTCTTCACTTTGCATAACTTAAACATCATGCTGTTACATGTTAATTTGCCATCAAGCCCCTGTCTATAAGTTTAGAACCTCATCTAAAATTCCAATGTATTTGAAAACGAGTGCCTTGCACATGACAGCTCATACCTTGAATAAACCTTTGTTGGTCTTAAAGGTGCCACTGGACTTTAAATTTGTTTCCCCATAAACGGTATGTGTAGCACTTTTGTCCCTTTTGCCCTATCAACTCTGTGTGATCTCTTGTTCATTTAGCTGTTTCCTGCACCTCTGCTTCCTGTCTTTATGACTCATCCTTCAAAATAGGTGTGCATTCTGGAAATCCCAAGCTGAAAATATACCCCCAAATTGCTGTTTGGGGTTGTTACTGAGATTTCCTGGAAGGGATTCTTCCAGAAAATCTGGGATTTTTCAGCACTACACACACATACACCACAGCTCCCTGAAAAATTCGTGTCATTTTTCATGTTTTAGTGCTTGCCAACAAGCAGCAGAAGGAAGCTGTGGTTCTAGCTCACTTCCTCCCCTTTTCTCCCTGCTCTGTGGGGAGGAGCCCCACCCCTTTTCTTTTACAAGTAGGATGGCTGGGATACCTTGTTCAGGGGCACATAAATTGGACACCTTCATCCAATTTTCTTCAAACAATTTTCTTCAGTGGACAGGCAGCACTAGCATCCCTGCAATTCTGGTGTCATTTGATTGAAAAATCAACCACTCTGCCCCCATGAAATAGTCCCCCTTATACATAGGGATGCCAAATTCCCCAGAGGGGGCAGGGGCCTCCACTTTCAGCTCCCACCTCTATACCGCCAGCCAGCTGGCTAGCAGGGGGAACTGCCCCCCCCCCCCCCAAGGGCAGGGCATCAGAAATTAACCCAACATGCCTATGCGACCCGGAAGTGACATAAGTATGTTGGGGATGTCGGGGAGTGACACTCTGGGTTTTGGGCAAAACTCTGTGGTAGTAGCTGCTCTGAAGTACCTGGCAACCCTACTTAGGCAATAGTGGCAGAGCTGAGGGTCTGGCTAACTCCTTGCCTCTCCCACCATTGTGGGGGGGAAGAGTCCTTTTTTGGGGCAAATAGGGTGGCTGGGGGCACTTAGTTCAGGAGCTTGTAGAATTTGACCCCTTGGTCCAATTCACTTTAAAGTTGGGGTGTTTTTACTGGACAGACAGCAGTAGCTCCTTCAGAATGTTGGTGTTATTTGGCTGAAAGGGGAGGGGCCTCAGCAGGGTCCAATGCCATGGAGTCCACCTTCCAAAGCAGCCATTTTCTCCAGGGGAACTGATGCAAGATGTCATAGTCCTGCTGCACACTGCATTGGTCAGGCAGCACCTGGAATATTGTGTGCGGTTCTGGAGGCCTCGTTTCAAAGAGGATGTGGGTGCAGAGGAAAGCGACGAGGATGATTGGGGGCCTGGAGACCAAGACCTAGGAGGGAATCCAGTCCCTGCAAAACAGTCCCCCAGATGGAATAGTGGCAGAGCTGTGGTTCTCCTTCTGTCCCTCCTTCCTCACTTAGTGAAAGGAAAGAAACAACAAACCGCAACATGGAAGAGTGGCAAATGCAGAGTTTTTAGAAGAAAGGTGTCAGTCATCACAAAAGTAGGAAAATGAAATGAAGGCAGACAATTTTGTTTTTGTTTCTTTTAATGACAGTGGCTGGCAGCTATTTTCCTGCTAAGCTGTTGCTGTTCTCCCCCTCCCCCCAGAATCCGTACAGGAAAGTGGCCCTGTGCAGAGAGGCACCAACTTTGGGGGAGGGAGGTGTCTGTAAAATCAAATCTTTTTGTTCAATTTGCTTGAAACTCAGGGGATCTTTAGATTAGATGGGCTATGTTCTGTGGAAGTGCGGCACCATTAGCTTATATAAACAGCTGCCCCAGACCCATAAATACATTCTCCATTGAGAATAATGGTTCCAAAACTCTGGAACCTGGAAAAAAAAAAACCACACTGGGTGATTCTGCATTGGCTTTTCCCTCCGTTGTTTTAGCAAACCCACATTGGAACAGAAATTCCCGTCAGCATTGCACACTGCTTTCGCTTCCTTTGATCATCGGGTTTTATTGTACCCTCCACACTGCATGCCACTTTTGCTTTCTTTGACCATCAGATTTCATGGTACCTTCTGCACAGATTTATGGCCCTTCAGGGGTGACTTTGCAGTTGGTACAGCGTTGGCCTGGGGTATCTGAATGTGGTTTTGAACTGCACCTTTTCCTCAGTGTTGAGAAAATGTGGAGCAAATGCCAAATGCAGAACTAGTCACTGTTTTGAATCCCAAACCAGTAATGTCTGACCCAAAAATCAGTAATCATAGCAGTCCCCCTGTGGATCCCAGATCCAACGCAATGAGATTTTTTGTCAGAGCACACCCCTATCCTGCAATCAGATTTTTGCTTCTCAGTCTGCTGCCAAATCACTCCTCCTTTCTTCACCCTTGTTCTGGTGCCTTCTTTCTGCTCAATTTCTTACATTTCCCTTTCTTTCTTCCTTGCCAAGAATATCAGTCTCCTCTCCCCACTCCAAGCCACCTATTAGCTTGATCCTAGTCAAACTGGCCTTGCATTTCCCTCATGACAACTGGATTAGTTGTAAGTCTTCTCAAGACATCACAGAGCAGTCCAGTCAGGAACATAGATGCCATACTGATGACTGCCAGTTTTCAGCCCACATGGAAAGATATCCTCACAGTGATATCACAGTATACGGTTCTTCGTCATCTCCCCTGCCTTCTGCCATCTCCTGTATTTCCAGATACACTAGGTTATCACTTCTATGGTTGTAATGTTATGAATGGTGTCTACTGAGATATGGTGTCACTTTGCAGGAAGAGTCACTTTGGCTGACATTTGAGCAAGAAGTGTGAAGGCAGCCTATATTTAGAATTTCACACAGCACGATTTTTTCCAAGTTATATTTCCGACTACATGCTTGCCAAGTTATACAAAGGATTCCCAGGAGTTCCAAAAACAATGACGGCCAAGAACTCTTCTATGTTCTTTTGGTCTTCTTTCTGTCCTCGTTTTCTCTTGTTCTCAGATGCAGCATATTTTATTCATGGCAACTCAACTAATACCGTAGTGAGTGAATTGGCACAGGGCAGAATAAATTCTGGGGAACTTAAAAAAGAATTCATACACCATCTATTTAGCAACCAGAACATTCTTCATCAAGAAGTCGTTCTGCTTAAAGTACAAATCTGGCACAGAGCTGTTAGACCTAAAGACAGAATCACAATGATCTTAGGTAGCCGAGGTCTCAAGATGGCAGTCTAGTCTGACTTCTTCTGTCTTTCTCTCTTGACCATATTTTGACCTTAAGGTTTGTTTTATAACAACTTCACTATGTGTTAATTGCAGAATCATAATAAGAATGGAGAATACTTCCAAAACTGAAAAGTTGTGAAAACAAAATGTGCAAACACAAGAAGGGACTTGTGGGGTCAGATCAAATCCTGTTTAGTCCACCATTCTGTGTTTCAGAGTGGCCAGCCAAATATCTTTAGCTGGTCTACAGACAACACAGAGACACTAACACCTCCCACTGCTGTTGCCCTAGCAACCGGTATTTGCCTCTAAACACGGACATTCCATTTAGCCATCAGGGCAGCCACTGGCAGACCTAATCCATGATTATTCCTTTGTAAAGCCATCTAAGATAGTGGGTATTGGTGCATCGTGTACTAGTGAGTTCTACACATACTGTGTGAAGAAGTGATTCCTAACAAAGATCACAGCACAGGCAGGTTCAGGAAGATGTCATCACAGTTAAGATATGATTTAGCAACTTCACAGTGTTTGCATTGGTTACATATTCTGATTTGTCTTTAGATTACATTTATATCATATTTTTTTCTTCCAGTATGGAATTCAAGATGGCTTAAGTGGAATTCTCAGCAGGTCTCCCATAGATGGATTGACCAGACCCAGTCTTCTCTAGCTTTGGCATCAAGTTTCTTCCATGCCCTGAGATCATCAAGGCAATAACTAGCAAGATTAATTATATCCTTCATGATTGAGATGCATGGTCTGGTGAGCGTTTGAACACATGAAGGTGCCTTCTACTGAATCTGACCACTGGACCATCAAGGCCAGTATTGTCTACTCTGACTGGCAGTGGCTCTCCAAGTAGAGGTCTTTCACACCCTGTACTACCTGATCCTTTTGACAGGAGATGCCAGGGATTGAACCTTGGACCTTCTGCATGTCTAGCAGATGTTCTGTCACTGAGCCACAGCCTCTTCCCAGTATTAGACTTGCAATGGGCTTTGGTGTGGATCTTGGACTGGGGCTCTGGTTGGTATGTGGCCAGTCATTCTTTGTTCAGTGAATGCTTGGAAAGCCAACAGAACATAATACAAGCCTTTATGTTTGTAAATATAAATAGCTACTCTCTGGGTAGACTGTGAAGGGTACACCTTATCCACCAGCATTTGGGCAGGAAGCCTTTTCTTTAATCCATTTCCATTAAACAGTTTGAACTGTAAAAGAAAAAAAAAAGCTTCCAATGTTAGGAATGGATTCCTGGATTCAGTTAGAAACAGAGCGGGAAGAAACCCTAAGGGTCATCAAATCCAACGTCCTGCACCACTCAGGAAATTCACAACTACCTCTCACCTACCCCCATTGCCCCAGTGACCCCAGCTCTATGCCCAGAAGAAGGCACCAAAAACACACACACACACCTCTGGGATCCCTGGCCAATCTGGCCTGGAGGAAAATTTCTTCCTGACCCCAAAATGGCAATCGGCATATAAGGGCCACAAGAGCTGAGCACTGCCTCATCCCTTTGAGCACTGGCCCATCTCTCTCTTGAACTGCCTAAATTCACATAATTAGCACTGCTGTCAGATGGCCACCAAGCCTCTGCTTAAAAACCTCCAAAGAAGGAGAGCCCACCACTTCCCGAGGAAGTGATAGGGGAGCACGTATCCATATCACATGTTGAAAATCCTTTACTGTGTAGCTGAAGGCTGATTTAGCCAAGGCAAAGTCCTGTAATATAATCACATTGCAACTACATTGCCAAAAAACAGAGCAACTGGCTGAGATCCAAGCAAAGTGAGACCCCTGGATAGATAATCTTAGATTCCAGGTTTCTAGTCTCCCCAAGGGGGACTAATCCAGACACGATGATGACAAGAGCTTTATGATAGGCTCCCGAGTAGTATTTCCTCTCCCAGATAACTCTGCTGTAGGTTGGAATGTAGGAGTGAGAGGTGTTCTGCCAACATGATTAATTTAGTGTATTTGTATAGCCTTATAATAACCCATGCATTAATGGAAGGGATGTAGGTTTTATGAGAGCAAATGGTTTATTTGGCTGGCAGTTGTAATACAACATTCACTATCATTTATAAGGAGTTCGCGCTCAGTCACCAAGTTTGTTTAGTAAGGAAAACATTCACAAATAACAATCTCTTAGCCATTTCTATGGATATAACACTGTCATCCCACTGAAAACCAAGGAGCCGTATGCAGAAAAGTGCAAGGAAATGACTGAACCTCATTTCCAGGGATGGGCATGAACTGGCTGATGAAATAAAGTTCGTCATGAATTTTAGCTGGTTCGTGGTTCATGAACTGAAGAACTGCCACAAACATGCATGAATTTGTGTGCAATTTGTGGCGGTTCATGAAGAACAGAAAAAACCCTGCTTTCTGCTCTTCACGAAAAACAGCTGAGTGATGGGGAGCTCCCTCCTACACAGCTGTTTGGTTTAATGGCTCAGAGCCATTTAAACCCTACTTTCTGCTCCCCATGGCTTTTTGCAGGGAGCAGAAAGCAGGAGTTTAAATTCAAACCTTGCTTTCTGCTCCCCACAAAAAGCCACGGGGAGCAGAAAGCAGGAGTTTAATCTTTAAATGGCTCACAAACTGATACGAACCAAGTCAGTTTGAGAACCAACTCCTGGTTGATATGGGTTTGTGGTTCAATATGTGGCTTAGCCACAAACCACGAACCGAACTGCAAAAAATGCCATCTGTGCCCATTCTTACTCATTTCCACAGTAGTAGTCTTATCTGTCCCTATTATATAAAAGCCAGGTGGGATGGCAACATTCCATGTGCCCTCATTGGCTGTAAAATGCTCTCCTTCAGCCATTGGCCCATCAGTTGCCACTCAAGAATACTTGCATGCCATTGGCTGGGTGCTGGGTCTGCTCCTCTTCCCCACCCACTCCCTTTTCAGCCAATGTTTTCTGTCAGAAGCACTGTGTCTCATGACGAAGACATTTCTCTTGCTCAGTTCCTGTGGGGACAAAGTTTTCCTTCAGTGGCTGTTGGTAAGCAACCAAGTTTGGTTTTGTCAGTAAAAAGACAAAGAAACAAAACCCTTTCTATGCCTTTGTAAGGAACTAATTGGGGCCAGTCCAAAGTATGGTTGCCAGCTCCAGGTTGGGAAATTCCCGCTGAGTCCTTCCACCACCCACATGTGCCCTCCACAGGATCCACCCCCCCCCCCCCAAAATCTCCAGCTTTCCCTACTCAGAGCTGGGAACCCTAATTTCCCCTCGGTGCCTGCTGCTGGTCAACCAAGCTTGGTTTCTGTCAGTAAAGGGCCCTTTCCACACCTATTTTGGGAGAAAACTCATTGTGCCCTTAAACCCTGCTGAGATGCCTCCCCCTTCCATGACTGCCAATGTGACGTGGCAGTCAGGGCTTCAAAGCACTGTAGAGGCTGCCGGGGGGGGGGGGAGATGGAAAGCTGAACAGTGAGGGGAAAATAAAGGTAGGTTGATGCTTGGCTGGAAATAGGGCTGCCAAGTCCCCCGGTAGGGCGGGGGAAACACCGGTTTTTACTGCTTAACCCCCGCTTTTTCAAAATTGGCCCCCGGGGGACAAAATGGCTGCCAGCAGGAAGTCGGAGTCTGCCCTGCCCTGCCTTAAAAGGGAAATGTCTGCAGAGAGCCTGCCCTGCAGTAAAAAGCCTCACCAGACATTTCCCCTTTAAGAAGTCAGCAAGAGAGCTTCCACAGCAAGAGAGGTCCGCCCAGAGATTAAGGAGGGACTGAAGGGGTTGCTTTTGCATGTGGCTTGCAAGGTAAGTTTCTCTTCCAGCTCTTTTCCTTCTCTCTCTCTCCCTCATTCTTTCTTTTTTCTGTCCGTCTGTCTGTCTGTCTGTCTGTCTCTCTGTCCCCATCCAGCAGAGGTCTATCAGTGGCTATTATTAGCTACAAGGTCTAAATGGAAGTAAGTGCCTCTGCCAGTTTTTTTCCTTCTCTCTCTCTCCCTCTTTCTTTCTTTTTTCTGTCTGTCTGTCTGTCTGTCTGTCTCTCTCTGTCCCCATCCAGCAGAGGTCTATCAGTGGCTATTATTAGCCACAAGGTCTAAATGGAACCCTTTGTCTGGGGCAGTGATGCTCTGAATTCTTGGTGCTTGGGGGGTAACAGTGGGAGGGCTTCTGGAGTTCTGGCCCCGCTGCTGGACCTCCTGAGGGCACCTGGTATTTTTGGCCACTGTGTGACACAGAGTGTTGTACTGGATGGGCTGTTGGCCCGATCCACTGGGGCTTCTCTCCTGTTCTTATGATATGAAAATCATATTTAGCACTTGTGTAGCACTTAGTGCTTCATATTCTGCTGAGATGAGGAAGGGTTCAGTTGGGCCGTTGCTCAGTGATAGAGCATCTGCTTGACATGCAAGAGGTATCAGCCTCTTCAGCTAAAAAAGGATCAGGTAATAGGTGATATTAAAGATCTCAGCCTGAGACCCTGGAGAGCCACTACCAGTCTGAGTAGTCAGTACTGACCTTGATGGACCAATGGCCTGATTCAGTATTAGGAAACTTCATGAGTTCATGTGGAAGCATGTGGAAGCAACATCACAGGATGTGACATCACAAAATGATGTCACTTCCTTTCTCCTGGCTCCACGCCCAAAGTCTCCTGGCTCCACCCCCAAAGTCCCCAGATATTTCCCAAGTTGGACTTGGCAGCCCTAGCTGGAAAGGAGATAGGGTTGCCAACTCCAGGTTGGGGAAACTCCTGGAGATTTGAGGGATGGAGGCTAGCGAGGGTGAGTTTTGAGGAGGGGTGGGGCCTCAGACAGGTACAATGCCATAAACTCTGCCCTCCAAATCAGCCATACCCTTTGGGGAACTACTGTTGCCAATCTCCAGGTGAGGGCTGGAAATCACTCAGAATTGCAACTGCTCTCCAGATGGCATTGATCAGCTCCCCTGGAGAAAATGGTGGACTCTGTGTTCTTATACCCTGCTGAGGTTGCCACAGCAAATTGACACGGAGTGCCCAAGTCCTTGACACTCTCATATAGCCTCTTTCCAGAGCCCGTTGTATTTATTTCCACAACGGGCCTTATTCCTAGTTAATGAATACATGACAAAGGTGTACATTTAGGCAATTATTTTTTGGAACGTATGGGTGTCACTATAGCTCTGAGATTAGCCCATTTCTCTGAATGAAAACATTGCTAAAGTTCCTTGCAAAATTGTCTATTCTGTGGTCATTTCTGTTTTATGGAGTTGGAAGATAAGGCTTCCAAAGCAACATTTGCTCCTCTAGTTTTTTTAAATCTGACATCATGAGGAAGAAACAACTTGAAGATCTCAGTTATTGGATGCACCAAACAATAAGTTGAATGCTGAATTTCAGCTTATCACAGTGCTCTGTTTTCACAATTTGTTATCTTTCTACCGGGTCATTGCAAGGCTGAGGCCAGTGGGTATGCCCTCTCAGCTAAAGATGTGATCAGGTTGCTTTTGGAATGCCCTTCCCCTTGAGGCTTACCTGGCACCTACCTTATTTTGCTTTCTGCAGGGGGTTATCATTTGCCCGCAGCAGGAAAACTACTGGCCCCACCCTCAGTCTTCTGTGCTTAGTGAGCTGAGTTGTGGGGGAAGAATGGGCAATGTGACATTGGACACTGTGATGTCACTTCTGGGTGATCAACTGTGACATCACAACATTTGTGATGCAGCCCACTTTTTAGACACTGCTCCCCAGAAGCTCCAGGACCAAAGATTACTTTTTATTCAGGCTTAAAACTAAGAGGTTTCATTTTTGTTGTTGCTGTTTGTTCCTGGCTTGAGGATAGTTTTATCAAATTAACTTTGGTCTGCTTGGTGTTTGTTTTATGCTTTTTTTATGCCCTGGTTTCATCTGAATGGTTTTGCTTGGTTTGTAATGGCTGTGTTTTCATGCTTTGTTTAATTTTTTAAAAAATGTTTTAGATGCGAGCCCCCTCAAGCAAATCTCTAGCAAAGTGGTGCATACATTTACCAGATAGCAAATAAATCATAATGAACCACCACCACCACCCTCTAAAAATCCCTAGGTTTTAAAATATGCGACATTACAGCTTGCATAGATTAAGGTGTATACATAGGCGTCAACTACGGGGGGGCTCGAGGGCTCGAGCCACCCCCGAAATTTCCCAGGGGGGACTGAGCCCCGCCCGGTAAAATGGTGCGCCCTCCACCGCGCCTCCCTCGCCCCTTCCTAGGGCCGCCACCATCGCCGTGTCTCACCCCCCCCCCCCGCCTGGCCACTCCGACCCTCCCTCCGCCTGTCCAGGGGCCAGCTAAGCAAATGCCCAGCTGGCCCCTGGACGGAGGGAGGGAGGGATGGAAGCAGGAGCAGTCAGGTGGGGGGGGGAGGCAGCGGCGACATGGTCCTGCACACACGGAAGAGCCCCTGCCCCCCCGGGAGTTTTTAAACTCTACGCCCCTGGGTGTATAGTCATGTTGGTCTGAAGCAACAGAACAAAGTTTGAGTTCAGCGGCACCTTTAAGACCAATAAAGTTTAATTCAGAAGTATCTGAAGTATCTGAAGAAGTGTGCATGCACACGAAAGCTTATACGCAGAATCAAACTTTTTTGGTCTTAAAGGTGTTGCTGGACTCGAGACTTTCTTGATTCTGATTTAAAAAAAAGAAGAGGTGAGGAGACTGCGGCCATTCACAAAACTGATGATACTCCAAACGCCATCCTTCTGACTCGCCCAGCCCTGCCCATCCAATACCCTCCCTGGCAGTTTTGTCCTGGTTATTATGCTTAAATCACCGAGGGTGGAGGGAACCTTCTCTTTATCTATGAAGACTGTGAAGGCGAAGGTGCTTAAAGACAGACAGAAGAATTTCTTTGTTATTTAAGGAAGATGTTCAATTTTTAAGTAGGCAAAAATGTGAGAACATATATATTTGCTTGGTAGCTATCCTTCGTTTGCTTGGTAGGACACCATATCTTCAGGGTGGATTTAAAGACATTTGTGGAAAAATCACAAAGACACATATGGCTTTAAATTCAACCCTGAATTCACTTTCTTAGGATCACAGATCAACCAAAATGGTGAATGTAGTTCAGAAATATAATGTCGACTCACACTGGGTCACACAGCAATGATGAGCATGAATCAAATATGGAAGAGCAAGGACATCAGCCTAGCAACCAAATGAAGATCAGTCTGTGATACTGTGTTTCCCATAGCAACCTATGGCTGCGAAAGTTGGACCATGAAGAAGCAAGACAGGAGGGAAATCGATTCATTTGAGCTGTGGTGCTGGAGAAGGCTCCTGCACATTCCTTGGACAGTAAAGGTGACAAGCCAGCAAGTATTGGAGCACATAAAACCAGACATACCATTGGAAGGAAAAATCATAAAACTTATTTCAGCCATGTCTTGCTGAAGAACTCACTAGAAAAAACAATTATGCTTGGAATGGTTAGTGGCAAAAGGAAACTGGGCCACCAAAGAACACGGTGGCTAGACACCATAAAGTCGACACCAGCCTGAGCATGGGTCGACTCAAAGAAACAGTACAAGATCAGAAAACAGGGAGAAAGCTGGCCCATAGAATCGCAGAGAGTCGGACATGACTGAACAGCTAACAACCACCACCACCACCACCACCAAGCAAATGAAGGATGGCTATGACCTGGATTTCCCCGAAATGAGGTCTGAAGGGGCTATGTGCTGGGAGCACCATTTCTGGAGATTCAGACAATTTTTAAAAACTTAATTATCAGGTGCACTTCAGACTATCTATGTGGCAGAGAAGCTCTGGATATTGAATGCCAGTGGATGTCAGGCAGTTTTGGTAGGAACCAGCATTCTTTTAGAGTGTTCCCTGGATCTTAGAGTTGCCAAGTTTCAGGAGGGGCTTGGAGGTCTCCCAGAATCACAACTGATCTCCAGACTACAGAGATCAGTTCCCCTGGAAGAAATGGCATCTTCAGAGGGTGGACTCACATCCCTGCTGAGGTCCCTCCCCTCCCAAGCCCTTCCCTCTCCAGCCTGCCCCAAATCTCCAGGAATTTTCCCAGCTCAGAGTTGACACTCCTGCTGGTTCTCAAGGGTCATATGAGAAGCCACATCTCTAGTGCAGAGCTTCAGAGACTCCTACCTAATCACAGCTGCTCACATAACCCAGCAAAGTGAGTGGGGAATGGATCCCACATCTGGGCTGAAACCTGGTAAATGTTTCTGAAATGAGGGTCATTCCCATGAAAGGCATGCCTATGTGAGAACTAGCTTGTGAGAACTTGCATGAAAAGGGCAGAAGCACTTTGATGCTCCCTATGGGAGAGAAAGCAATTAGATTCATCTTGGTCAAGCAACCAGCAATAGGTTTGATCCAACCAGTTTTTCCACAGGCAAAAATGGAGCAAGGGGCCCCTTTGACCACCAAAAAGGCTATGTTCAGGATTATGGGTCCTACATGGACACAAGTAATGGGGAACAGGGCCTGCATTAAGGGGTGAGATGGACTGCAAAACCCAAAGTGAGTAACTGGGCCACTGTGATTGCAAAAGTCCAGTTTGAACTTTTTTTCCAGACACAAAAATCATTATTCCAAGTACAAACAAGCAGCTGAAAGATTCTGTGAAAGATTCTGCTGATTGTGTGAACTTAGGCAGATCATGAGAGGGAAGGCAGGAAGGGTTGCATCAGGATTTACTTCCTGTGGCCCTTTCTTACACGCCCAGGGAAATGCTAATTGCTACTTAGGGGTCAAGCAACAATTTTTTCTCCAGGCCAGTATGGCTGGAGATCCTGGAGGTTTTTTTTGGGGGGGGGGGAGTCACCTTCTGGGCATGGAACAGCAGTCACTGGATGTGTGCGTGGGGAAGATATTTGTGAATTTCCTGCATTGTGCAGGGGGTTGGACTAGATGACCCTGGAGGTCCCTTCCAACTCCATGATTTTATGATAAGAAACTGGATGACGTGGAATACATTTTCTGTAGGGAGAAATTTCTATAAGATGTCTAGTTCATTAAACACACACACATCTATTCTTTTAACTTTCTTGGCCCCACAGGGTATTGTCGCTAAGGTCTGAAAATGCAGCAATATCAGAGAAGCTGAACACACAAAACATTGACTCCTACTTGGTTGAGATTTCCAAATGGATACCATCTTTTATGCTAAATATGAGGCCGCAAACCCCCCTCCCAACAACAACATGCATTATTTGGAAGCTTCTACAAACCTTGGAGTTGCCTGCAGACTCCTAGTTCCCCTCCCATGCAAGGGATTCTTTATGCTGGTCTGATTGTTTTGTTAACTGAGAATAACTGTTTCCATCTTATTAGATGAAAGTACCCCCAACACTCTATACATTCCTAGAGCTAATGGTTAAACAAGCTATAAGTTCTGATTTAGTGCTTGCTTTGGCTCTGGCTTGCAGAGCCATACAGTAAAGGAGGAGGAGGAAGGGAGGGGAGCGGGTGAGATCCTTGCATGCCTGTATATTTTTAACCTTGTCATTTAAACTTTTGGCAGGAGTTCAGATGCTCCATATGTTCTCAGTATTATGCTTTACCATAAAAGGCATGAAATAACACAGGCTGAAGAAAGCTGAGACAGTATGGTTTAGATGCTTGGTGGTAAAAATCCTCAAGTAAATCTCTCGATTACAGATACTTGGCAAGTGTTCTGGTCTTTCAAAGGACTGCGACTGAAACTGTGTTCCCATCACCCACAGTATAGCCAGTGGAATATCTTTTGGCTGAGCGTGCCCTAAAAATGTCAAGAACTGTTTCCTTGGAACTCACCCAGGTCCGATGGATTTTGCATTCTGTGGCCAGCTCTGTATGTTCAGAAGCAAATGAGAAGAGGACAAAGGTGATGGCCTTTGGGGATAAGAGCATTTCTCCCATTCTTTCCCTGTGCTGTACTTTTTCCCCCCACTCTGCCTTTCATTCAATTCCAGTTTAACAAAGAGATTTCCCAAAATCGGAACATATGCATTTCCCCACAGTATTTGCTTCCTTCTGTTCATTTGATCTCTCTTCCTCCCGCCTCTATGTAACCAGTGCATACTTGAACACTGATCAAACACGACCATTTTAATGTAGTCTTGATACGACTGTATATATGATTCCATCAATATCATTCTGGTATGGTTCTTACCAAATGAATGTAGCAGAAAAAAAAAACATACAAAGAATCTTGTATACAAAATTGCAGCCAGGTTGCTTTCTTGCAGCATTCTGTCAGTGCACAGGTGGGCTTTGGTAAGGATAAGCAAGGGAGAAGACACAAATCAGCACAAAGGACTAAAAATGTATCCCACTCTATATTCAAGTGTTGCAAAGAAATGATGACAAACTCCCAACTCAGTCCTTAGTTGCATAGTTCCGTTCCTGCTCTTAGGATTTTTTAAAGTTATCAGGAATGTGCAATAGGTGCCTCGCCCCGATGAAACATGATTATTCCAACAGAGTCTGCAGTACTGTGCAGAATTACTTGGGAGCAAGATCCACTGGATTCAGTGGGACTTACTCCTGATTAAGTAGATGTAGCTCAGATTTACCATTTCCTCTTTTCTTCATTTAGAGTCCTGGATCCTCATCATCACTATTTTTTTCCTTACTTAGTTAGCACTACGGTTGCCAACTCCAGCTTGGGAAGTTCCTGGAGATTTGGGGGCAATGCTTGCAGAGGCCAGAATTTGCAAAAGGAGCTCAGTGGGGATTTGATGCCCTACAGCCCACCCGCCAAAGCTGCTGTTTCCTCCAGAGGAAGCAATCACAGTTGTCTGGATATCAGTGGTGATTCCAAACAGACCCCACCTAGCATCTGAAATTCCAGACCCCACTGTCATGTCACCTCCTCTGCCCCTGGGGATCCTGCCCGTGCTCTCCCCCCCCCTTGGGCTATCTCACGGTTTCAGAAATGGTCAGGGGAGGCAGTTTCTTCATTGGACTTCTTCTCTGACCTGCTGGACCTCTGTCCTTTCTCTCCTTGCCTTGGAGCCTTCAACCATCTCTTCCCTGGCCTGTCAGGCTGGCTTCCTTTCATAGCCTGGCTCCCCTATCACCCTGCCCCTGCACCACCCCCTGCCCATCCCCTGGCTTGCCCCGCCCCTAGATATAAGTCCCAATGTGCAGTGTCAGGATGAGGTGGATCTGCTATGGGTCATGTGCTCCTTCCTGCAACCCTTTCTCCACTGTCTTCTCCATCAGCCTAGAGGAGCAGGGCAGCCCAGATTCCACTGGCCAGCTCAACAGCTCTTGTGGCCAGGGTCTTGCTCACCCACCTGTGCCGCCACTATCTCTTTGGTCCCTGGGCCCATCTTGGGTAAGTTGGGGGATGCTTTGTGGCCGGTGTCTGCAATGCCACCGTTGTTCTTCCCTGCACCAAGGGCGCTCGCCCGCCTGTGCTGCTGCCACCTCTTTGGTCCCTGGGCTCATCTTGGGTAAGATGGGGATGCTTTACAGCCAGTGTCTGCAATACCACCATTGATCTTCCCCACACTGAGGTAGACAGCCCTGGGGGCTTCCTGTCTTGGGCGCTTGGGAAGGGTTGCAGCAAGTCCCAGCTGGGGCTGGTCGGGACTCCCACTTAGCATCTTAAATATTCCCAGCATTGCTAAAAACTTGTCCTTCATTCCACACTGATTCACAATCATGTTGTAGCTGTATTTCTCTCTCTCTCTCTCTCTTTCTATCATCTATTTGCACTGTAAAGGAAGTTCATCTGGTTGCTTTAAAAAAAAACATATTGTGTTTGGTGCTTTTGTACAGATTTGTAACCATGTGGCACTATTGCCTATGCTATGTATCGAATCAATAGCTTGGGACCTAAATGGCCATCCATTTTGGCATGAAAATCAAGACATTTTATGACAATGGCTGGTGTGCATATATGAGAAGGGGTGCTGAAAACAAATCTGCACCCTCATTTGTTCTTTATAAAACATCCTAAAGTATGCTAGGTGCTGTGTGTTAAGAAAAAAATACAGTCCCTTGCTGACAGACTCATCATTCACCTAAAGAAAAAAGAAGAAGAAAAAAAAATGGATGGGTTTTGGAAAGAGAAGAAAAAACATGAGTCTTGCTGGATAATGTTAAAGAAATTGGTACAACGACTAACCTAAACATATAAAAAGAAGAAACAAAAGAGTCAAAATAGAACAGAAAGAGGGAAATGTGAGGGGGAAACCGAGGGGTGTTTAAAATAGTTTCTTTTAAAAGGGACAAAGAGAGAGGCAAAACAAATAAGGGAAGAGAGTGTTGTGCATGGGGGGGGTACGCAAACAAGAAATAAACAGCAGGAGAGAGGGTTCAGTGAGATTAGTATTTGATGAATGAAGGGACTGAGGAGAAGAGGAAAAAGAAAGCAATATGATTTGATACACAGTATGACTATGGAGAGACCTAAAACTTACAAAAAGTGGTTTGAGGTGTGGTTTTCATATGCTGGAAAGTGAAGTGATAGAAAGCTGAGTAAGAAGGGGGACTGTACCACCTCTTTAGACTGTGTGGTGGATTCTGGCTTTGAAAGTTCCTTAAAAATAACAACCCTTCCTGAAAACAGAAGACTAGCACAGCCAGGAGAAAGCTTCTACGCACTTAATTTTTCTCATTTTCTATTACTAGGCGGCTTCTCATGTAGGGAAGCGATCCAAAATATGATCTCCCATGATCCTCTGCTTGCAGTCTGAAGTGGTGCAGCTCATTCTAGGGTCAGTATTCTGCCAACTTATCACCATCTCACTGTATTTTGGAGTTGGGGGTGTGGACATAAGGGGTTGTGACAGGGACTCTGAGCTTCTATGCCAATTCCAGGGAAAATCCAAAGGTGATGCAGGGTAGCTCCAAGGATCACCAGAAATTCTGTGGTTCTCCCATAAAGTTTCTGCAGATTCCTAGAGCTACCCAACATCACCTTGGGGTTTTCCATGGACGTGACATAGTGGCACAGCTGACATTGATATATTTTTTTCTCCCACTGCCCCTCAGAGCGATGGGGAGCAACTAAGGCTGACAGACAACTAAGGCCATCTGCAAGATAACAGCCAGACCTCCAGTGAAGAGAACTGTAGGGTTATTTCACACATAATGTTTCAAGTCTTCCAAACAATCCTTCCCCTGTATTGCAGTATCAACTAGTTACTCCTTAACTGCATGGCACGAGCCATAGTTTTCACCTGACCAATGGTAACATCTGTTTTCCTGCCAAATGTGGATTCAAAACTAGCTTCAAACTGTGATCCTAGTTTGGAGGTGCAGGCCATAATATTCCGTTTTGGAGGTAATGGGAACCCAGAGACTGTATTAAAGAGAGTAATTAATTGTGAACCAGGAGAAGAGGGATCACGCGACTGACTACAAGGCTCATTCCTAACCATCAGAATGTATTAGATAGGTTACATGTGAACCACTCAGGGAGACATGACACGATTAAAGCATGACAAAATAAAAAAAATTAAGTGAGCAGAAGAACTGAGAGAGGAAATAATGTATTGTTGCTGAAAGGAAGACAGATCAAATATGAAAATGATCAACGAGGAATAGGCAGGATGAAAGTCTGTGGAAAAGTTTCAGTTGAATCAGTAGTTAAGGACAATATTTTTAGAAATTTCAGAGGGGAATGACAGACAGCTAAAACAGTGGTGTGAGTTGCGAAAAAGAAGAGGAATCAAACAGTAAAGCCCAAGCTGTTAACCTGCTGAGAAAACTACAGAGTGATATTGCTGAGAGAAAGTAAAGGTTTAGGGGTGGAAATACAAGGTCTTCGGTCTTCTGAATTCTGGATTTGATATAGCGATCCAGCGTCCAAGCAGAAACCATGGCAAGGCAGATGGAAAGATTAGTGAGAGAACAGAGGGAGAGAAAAAGCAGATGAAGAGAACAAAAGCATGAATTTATAATAAGCAAAATCACACAGAGGGAGAGTTGCATCATGTCACAACCATCCAAAGGCTCTGACTCAAGAAGGAAAACAACAGAACGCGGAGACAAATAAGAACAAAGGGAGTGGAATGAAGAAAATGTCATCATGGCCCTCATTCTTCTGAACCCTCTCTCAGCCAACATGTTGCTACTGTAGTTGGGTCTGAAGGTACGACTGAGAAACCTGAGAAAATGAATGTCATTATGGCTGGACAGAACAGTAAGAGTTGATTTCAGCCAGTTGTGATAAAGCACCAGTCATCACTCTCAGGTAAGTACTGGGGGGCTATCATAGGGCTGAGATGCAACCATCTTTCCCAGTAATGAACAAGGGAAGAGGGGTCTCATTTGATCACTACCAGAATACCAGAAGAATTTATTGTATATAGCCAAAGGCCATCACAATACAGAATTAGGATAATAAAAAGAAAATAATTCTAATCATGCATGGATAAAACGGCGATTAAAAATACAGTAAAATACAGACCAGCTTTTAATGTTATAAACAGTGAAATTATTAGATGATTATAATAAAATCATCATCATCATCATCCAGTTAATCATAAAAAAGTTAATTTTATGAAGCTGCAGTCTTAGCCCTGATTTTTTTGGCAGCCAGGGTGAAAAGAGATACTCTATAACTGTTGAGCGGATCAGTGTCAGACAAAAAAAAGACCAGCTTGTCCATGTCAGAGGAAAATTTTCTGTCTTATTAGCAGATTATCAAGAAATTTAGATCTAGCTGCTGTATACATAGAACAAAATAATATATAGTGAAGAATGTCCTCTGGGACTGAGGCACTGCATATACAAGAACGTAAAGCCAGCGGTGTTTGAGAGTATCTCCCCGTGAATGGAGTTGTCGGCATTGTCTGAAAGCATAAGGAAGTTCGTGCCTTTCTGAGATTTTGAGATGTAATATTCACTTAATAGGGAGATCTGTCATGATCTCTTTTGAATAACTTCAGCCAAGGGGCGACTTTAGACCTAGAGATTGTAAAACTGTCCAACAGAGCATCACATCTATAGATCATTTGATCACTATATAAACATACATGAACATAGATGAAGCTACTTTATACTGAATCAGACCATAGGTCCATCAAGGTCAATACTGTCTACTCAGACTGGTAGCAGGGTCTCAGGCAGAGATATTTCACAGCACCTGCTCCTTTCACCTAGAGATGCCAGGGATCGAACCTGAGACCTTCTGCATGCAAAGCAGAGGCTCTTCCACTGATCCACAGCCTCTCCACAAAAAGGCTATGCTGGGGATTATGGGCCCAAGTGTCTATTTCAGGTGCTGAGGATGTCTCAAGATTCTCTTGGTGAACCATCCACCCCGCTACTCATGAGTTGTTTTAGATGAGCCGCTTAAGTACCACATTTGATGAGGTGTTGAGGAAGAATGAAAACAGGTTAATTTAAGAATGAATGTTTCAAAAAGGGTTAAAAACTCAAGGAGACAATGGAATTGATTTCAAGAGATTTTTGCTGAATAGAACAGTGATCAGAAAGAGGAAATGGAGCAGAGTCAAGCATAGAAATAAAAGGAACTACCAGGTTGTGAAATGTAACCAGTGTCATGAGGGGGAGTCTGCAAGGGGAGAACGTTAAGTATTTGTAGAGAAAATACTGAATAGATGAAAAAAAATGTTGGATCTAGGCAACAACTTGTGCACTATTTGGAAATGCTGAGGTGGAACTCATCATGAATTTATACTGTGATATGTTATCAGCATTTCTATCACTACTATATTAAAGCTCAGAGGAATAAGTCCCCCCCCCCACCCGAGAATATGTCCAGATCTTTCAAAATGGATTTGTAGAATTTGGTGGGCCTTCTCCATGTGACTTATCTTCTTGTACTATGCAAAGTACTATGAACATTCAAGGCATAACAATGAATAAAATTACCATGAGAAAAGGAAGCCTAAATTAAATCCAACCTGCTTCCCATTACAGTAATCCATGCTGCTCGCATCCAGTTTTTCCACTCAATCTCACCCTCAGTTCCCTTCCTTTCTACAACACTGGAGAGTCAATTGCAGCTGTAGCATTAGATTCAATGTAAAAAGATACTGGATCGGACCCAGCCTGCTTTTTAAACTCAGTCTTGATTTATTATCTTCCTTACACCAGTCCCCATTTCACATGGGTTTTCTCTACACATGCCATATGATCCCAGCATAAGCTTCTTTGGTGGCTGAAGGGCCTTCCTTTTTCTTTTTCTTTTCACCAGCAGAAAAGATGGCTGGATCCAGCCCATCATCTGTGGGTCGGCTGTTCGGTTGCTCAGACTTTCCTCCACAGCTGCCCATAGACCCTTGTTGATGTAAAGCCCATTTTGCTCCGGGGTCCAATTTACTTCCATAGCACCAGAAGATATTCAGTTGCTGCCCAGATGTCATTAGACGGTTTCCCCTCCCCTCCCTTTTGGAAATGATTATTAGTATATGCACTTGATAGAACTCAATACATGTTCCGTTCCTTGTGTGGACAGAATAATCTATACAGAACACTGACAAAGTATCGCAGCCTTTCTCCGTTTAACTTGCCAATCGTAAAACCAATTAGTTGGCAAAAGTTTTATCCTTTGGGCATTCTAAGTAAGCCAGACAATTCTTTTATTGCTTACTGCGAGGCTTTTCTGACATCTAAATGCAGAATGTGTTTCAAATAAGAACTTGGCCCTCCCACTAGCAGAAATTAATTCCAACAGCAGCATCATTTCAGAGATCTGAGTGTTGTGGGAGGGGGGGACAAGATTCAAGAAAGCCTGCTCTTTGAAACGTGCAAGGTCACATGGCCAAATAAAAAAGGACTTGAGATTGTTGGATTGCAGAGACCTGTGTTCAGATACTCACACTGCCACAAAAGCTCATTAGGTGACCTTGGGCCAAATACATACATGCAGTCCAGCTGACCTCAGAGTTGTTGTGAAAATGAAATGGAAGAAAACTATATATATTGTTCTGGACTTCTTAGATGGAAGACAGGATGAAATCTACAGACATAATAAATTTTGCAATGTTATCAATACAGGATGAAGCAGCTGAAGGCTGAATGGAGCTGGCACACTGGGGGGACACTTTTATGCCAAGCGGGTGGACCTGGAAAGGAACTATCCCTCTGAATTCTGCTCACTCAAGCCACCCCCAAGGTCTGCAAGACAGTCCTCTAGTTGGTTGGCTGGGGAGCAGGGCCACAGTGGCTCAAAGAAGCCATGTGGACCCCTTGGATGAAGCCAGCGCAACCCATGAATGACAACTGGCCTTGTTTTTTTGTCACCACCCCATGGGGCACAAACTAGGGTTGCCAGGTCCTACCTGGCTGCTGGTGGGAGGCTCCATAGTCTGTTCTGAGATGTTGCCAAAGTTGGGGGTGATGCTCTGGTTTTTTGGGCAAAACTCTATGGCTTGAGCCCAATTCTACCACAGAGTTTTGCCCAAAAACTAGAGCATCACTCCCAACGTCAGCCATGTGATGACATCACTTCTGGGTGACATCATTACACTGTATTCAGGGGCATTTGCAAGCAGGGTTTTCCCCCACTGGCCAGCTGGCTGGAGGTAGAAAGGGCCCTGCAAAATTGGGGAAAACCCTGCCCAGACCGGGGGCCTGGCAACCCTAGCAAAAACAGAGCTCCCTGATAAGTCCAGGTATCTGCATTTATCAACAAATAAACTTCTGTGTTTGAGTATAGTGATTACAAAGGCCCTTTTAGCTATTTAGTCATGAAATAGTGGAACCAGTGAGTTGCCCAGAAATATATGAAGTGAGAAATGTGTAATCTGTAAAGGGGGGGAGGTGTACATAGCCATCCTGACCTCTTTAACGGCAGCTTTGTTTAGTTTTTAGTCTTTTAGTATTGCATCCAGTGTCTTTCTGAATACACAGCTAAGTTCCTGGATGAGAAACGACCATCTCAACCCATAATGTCATACTGGAATTAAAAAAAAAAAAAAAACATGATGAAAATCAAACTGGGAGCAATACCTGGATAAATCTGGTCACATGTGTTATATGTTAATATAATTAGAGCACCATTAAAAAAAACCCCAAGGCATCCCATAAGAACATAAGGAGAGCCCTGCTGGATCAGACCAGTGGTCCATCTAGTTTAGCATCCTGTCTGACACAGTGGTCAACCAGTTCCTCTGAAGAGGCTGAGGCCTTCCCCTGATGTTGCCTCCTGTCTCTGGGATTCAGAGACTCAGTCACCATGGCTAGTAGCCACGGATTAGGGCTGCCATGTTTGGGTTGAAAAACATCTGGCAACTTTGGGGGTGGATCCGGGAGAGGGGAGGGTTTGGGGAGGGGAGGGCCCTCAGCATGGTACAATGCCATAGAGTCCACCCTTCAAAGCAGCCATTTTCTCCAGGGGAGCTGATCTCTGTCAGCTGGAGATCAGTTGTAAAAGTGGGAGATCCCCAAGCTCCACCTGGAGGCTGGCAACCCTACCACTAATAGAATTATTGTCTATGAATCTATCCAGTCCCCTTTTGGTGTAATGATTAAAAGTGCAGACTCTAATGTGGGAGAACTGGGTTTGCTTCCCCACTCTTCCACATGCAGCTACTGGTGTGACCTTGGGCCAGTCATAAGTTCTTTTTAGAGCTATTCTCTCAAAGGCGTTTCTCTCAGCGCTCTCTCAGCCCCACCTACCTCACAGGGTATCTGTTGTGGGGAGGGAAAGGGATTGTAAGCCACTCTGAGACTCCTTCAGGCAGTGAAGGGCAGGGTATCAATCCAATATCCTCCTAGTCCTCCTTCATCATTGTGGCCATCATTACATCCTCTGGCAGAGAATTCAACATTTTAACCCCATAATAGTGGGAAAGAAAAGATGAAGACAAGCTAACAAAGAACACATCTGCAAAGAGGCTGCCATGCAGAATCCTAACCCTAGTCTTTATGAGTGAGACTTTCGAGTTAGTTCAAAATACAATAGAAATGCACTCACTGAGACAGGGGAGAATAATCATTGTATTATATACTACAGCAAAAAGGTGTAAAAATGCACAGGTCCCCTGTCTGCTCACCATCTCATTAGAATTACATGTATTTAGATGCTTTTGCACTTTTGGAGTTCCTTCCTAGAGAATTATTTTCTTCTTCTAAGCTGGCAGTGTGGGAGTCTTAAAGGGCATTAAATTCTGCATCAGGAGAAAGTGCCTTGCAATGTTCAGTCTAAAACTTATCTGATGAATTATTTCAAGAAAAAAAAAAAACAGAGAGAGAGTAGAAATGAGGAAGGGGTTGGTTGGTTGGTTAAAATTCTTGTAGAACACAGTACCCAACATAATGAGCGTGTGTGTGTCGGGAAATGCTGTAGGTCAGATCTGTTGTTTATTTAATCAAGCTTTCAGACAAAAGCTTCCAGGGCAGAGAACATAGAATATAATCATGAAGTAGAATGAAATAATCAAAAATAACAAGTAATAAAACCTAGCCACACACACACACACACAAAACCCCCCCCAAAATCCCTCCCAGCAGCCATTAGAAAGAAAGTCAGGTATTGTACCCTTCCAGATATACAAAAGCCCTGTTTTTAATCCCACTAGAAGGAGGGGAAACCCCATGGAGGTTTGGAGGGAGTGTTGCCTAAATTGTGCCTGTCTTTTCCTCCTGCCAGAACTAAAAGCAGATGGGTAGGGCAGTTCTGATCAGGGAAATATCACAGGGAAAATAACTTAAGGCTGCAGTCACACACACACTAAATAATCCACTTTCAATCCACTTTCAGTGCCCTTTCAAATTGGATTTTGCCAGTTCACACAGTAAAAATCTAATTGGAAAGTGGATTGAAAGTGGATTATTTAGTGTGTGTGTGACTGCAGCCTTATGTTATGCCTTCATCCTCCAGTCTCCAGCACCACAGGCCTCCTCTTCACACTATATGTGCTAGAGTTGCCCATTCTGCATTGAAAAATTCCTGGAGATTCAACAGTGGGTCCTGGGTCCAGAGATGCATGTAATGCCATAGAGTCCACCCTCCAAAGTGGAAAATTTTCTCCAGAGAAACTGATCTCCGTAGTCTGGGAACCAGCTGCAATTCCAAGTGATCTCCAGGCCCTGCCCGGAGGTTGGCAACCCTATGAACACGAGTGCCAGGAATGGGACTGCCCCAATGCCTTAGATTCATTGCAAATGCTACAAAATGGCTGCAAACAATGGCCATAAAGGGTATTGTTAGGAAATGCAGTAAGATACAACATTTTCTCCTCTGATTGCTGGACATCGAGGGCTATCAAAAGGGTACAGCTATCGTACCATGCTATATATTACGAGCTTTGAGAGTCATATGGCTGGATGGGGCAGAGACGGAAAGTTAGACTGACCACTCAGCGTGATGCAGCAGACAATTCTCATGTTTAAAACCCATTTCTAAAAGTCAAGGATGCTCTCTCTGCTATGAATTCTTCCCTGAACCTCCAATTTTGTTCAGCTTTATTGTCAGTGAAAATTAGCTCCACGTCAGGAAGCAGCAGTGAATGGTACTGAAGAAATACTGATGCCATTTATTTCCTCCTCTTGCTCTCCCACCTGTCCATAATACAGCCTTGGCAAGCAGGATGCTGTGTACCAGGACCAAGGTCTCCGCCTACCCAAAGCACAGCTGAGTGGAACTGGCGCCAGAGGAGCATTTGCTTTTCTTACGGATAAGAAACCCAAGGCTGTGGGGGGCTGCAGAGATTATCCTCACCTGTTTTATAGGAAATAGTTGTCTTGCTTACTGGCATAAAGATAGCAATAAATCCACTTCCAGATGAGGAGCCAACATGGGTGCCAAAACACAAAGTATAACACTGCCATTCCATCTTTGCAGAAGAAAATTCTTTTGCTTTGAGTTAAGCTGGGATTCATAGGCTAGCACTTACTCCAGTACAATTGTTTTGGCATTGCCTTCATTATAGTCCTATGTAAGGTAGTCCCAGATATAGTCTATAGTGGAGCCAACTCAAAATGATATGGGGAGAACGTACCCTATTATATTACCCCCCCTCCCCATATTCTGGTCAGATTGATAAAATGCATTAGCCCTCTTCAGGCACTCCAAACTGCGTAAGATGTACTTACATTGAGGAGAACAGGACCACACCCAGTGATACCAGCATCTCTTTTTGACCTCTCTCTCTTTCATACCAAGGTTAAGGGATCAAATAATAGCAGGGTCATGACTAACAGTAAAGCTTCCACTTTCCACGGGAACTATGATGATTCAAGATGATGAGCAAGGGACGTGTCTGTATGTGAGTGGTTACTGAAAATCCTTGGAATTCATAGTATCGGCTTTTGCTCTGTCTTGCTTGTTGGCCCCTGGGTCTGCCATGAGGTGAGGTCAGGTTGAGGCTGGGAAGGCGGAGTGCATCAGGGTTAAACAGACCTCAGACCTTGGGTCATGCCGAGGTTCAATCACTGATGGCCACCCACCAGAGCTTATTCTGGGCTGTGTGTTCACGTGGTAGGGTCTGGGGTTCAGGTATTGCCCCTCTTCTCTTTTAGCGTCTCCCTCTGGCACCCTCCGGCATCCTTCACACCACTCGCCCATCCAGAGTAAGACTCCTGGCCTCATCCTCCCCAGTCTGTCCTCCCCCTCACTTCCTTTATTCCCCTCTCTCACCCGGTGCTGCCTCACAGCAGGTGAGCCAGTGATCCAGCCAAGCCCCCCCCCCCGCTCCCCCATAGATCCATCCTGTCTCCTTCTGGTGCTGTCATCGGTTGGGTCCATGGTAGATCTGCCACCATGCCCTCCTTGCATGGCCAGTGTTCTTCATTGTGGTTGATTCCTGCGGGGGCCGTCTGCATTGTCTGGGGCTCGTGGTCATTGGACCTCATCGTTGGGCGGGCCAGCTGACTCTTTGGCACTCCACGTGCCTGCCCTTGGACATCATGGGGTGTTGTGCATGCCAGGTCGGCAGTGGTGGTTTGGCGGTCCCCCCTCCTCAAACAGGGCCCTGGCATGTCGGGGGGGGGGGGGGGGAAGCCTCCGGCCCCTCCTGACACATAGATACCTTGAGTACAAGGGGTGATTAATTGAGAAAACAACCAGGACAGCACAAGCTTCAAACTTAGTGCCATCAGACTGGAACATATCACATTCATTACACTCACACATGCAAATGCTCTCAGAAAAACCCATTCAAACCTGTGGAGCCTGACCTGCCTATTGGCATGGGATAACCCACCTTATTTACCACCTTTTTTTCAAGACTATAGAAAATTAACAGAATCTCAGCAAACCTGATTTTGGAATGCCGGATTTGCTGCCAAACAAGTACTGCTGCTTGGAAAGTCAAGGCCTACACTGAGCTGTCAGCCTGGTAGATAGAAATTGTAGGTGTGGCTTCTGAAGAATGGATTTCTTATCAATCATAACTCTTATACACATTTGAAAAATCTGGAATACATTTCTGCAATACTTGGATCAAAGATCTGGCTCCTGAAATGCAATATTTACTCAGCTGCAAGACTAGGGTCCCCCCCCCCCATTTATGCCATCAAAAAAAAAAGAGGGGGAAAAGAGGAAGTCATTTTATATTCATGTACAAGTTACAGTTATATCCAATAATCTCTCTCTCTCTCTCTCTCTTTCTCTGTGTGTGTAACATGGGGGGGTCATCTTCATTTTGAGTAGATATGGTACCTGTGCACCAGATTCATTTCTGCTCATATTGCATCTATTAAGGGGAGGGTCTCATTTTGTTTACCTCCATTTTTATGCACTCTCTTCAACTTTTAAAGGTAATTGTCACAAAATGGCTGTCAATTTTAACAGCAATGTTTCCATCAAATCTCTTCAACATGGTTTGGAAAGGGGGCGATTGCAGGCTTTCCCCCACCCTACCCCTTTTTGGAGAAAATACAAAAGAAATATGGCTTCTCAATGGAATCGGCATTCTCACAAAATCTCCTAACATCCCTTGAATCCATGATGCCAAATATATCATTGCACAAATAAAAGCTAAGAAGACTAAATAAAATTGATGGAGGAGTTAGGTATACATGCATTGTAAATGTGATTTATATTTTCAGGAGATTGTTTATTTTTCCACAGGGCAGATGATATTATTAATAGATTATTCAAACCAAATCGTAATAAATCAATTAATAGGGAAAAAAATGTTTACCACCTCAATGAGAATTAGGAATTATTTCTACTGGAGGAAACATGAACTCCACTCTGAAAAATTCTGTTATGGGGGCTGGATTTCTACAGAGGACTGTGATGAAGGTACCTCTCTACTTAAAATAAAGGAGAGGAAAAGACTGAATGAGGCAGAATGTAATTTTATACTCAGTGCTTGCTTTATCCGTTCCCCGCTTTCATGTCCGTGCAAACTTGCTATCAAGGCGATTTCTCTTGTAAAGTCGTATGTATGAAAATCTTTAGAGCTCTGAACAGAATTACTGCACAGATGCCGGGTTGCGATGAAGGTTAATAAAAAAAGAAAACATTGCCTGAAAACAGATGTTTGGATTTTGAAGCACAAATATAGCTGTCTCTTGACAGATAAGCCCAGATTCCACCAAGTCTATGAGATAAGAACCAAACATTCATTCTTTAATCTGATCTGCTTTACTCATCAACACTCATCTGATGGATTCTTTTTCTCTTCTATGCTTTCATGCTTTGCGTGATTAGATGGTGAGTTATATCTATACATCTAAATTTCTATCAGTGGCTGGGGGCAGACTAGGAAAGTGGCCCACTATGCGTCTGCTTTGGAAGTGGAGGAAGGGAGGCAGTCCACATAGCCACAGCTGTGCCCCATCACCCGCGCACACTCACCTGTCCCTGAGGCGCTGTCCTCGCGCTTCAAGAGAAGACCCCTGGGAACCGGTCTCCAGCCGTCCAGGCGCACGTTCCTCCCACTTCCGGCCGGTGTGGACATGCGCCAGAAAAGTGCAGCCACACGCTGCGCCGCTGCCACCAGGAGCTGCCACGGAGTGTGGATGCCGCAGTCTGCCTCCTCCCCGGTACTCTCCCGCAGCGCTGCAGACAGTGTGAATGGGGATCCCCGGGACGAGTTGTCCCCATGGCTTTTTTGCCCGCTCACACTGTGCTGCAGATCCCTGGTCTGTCCTCAGCCATAGTTTACGTATACCTTTAAAAATAATGCAGGTAGCCCTGTGTCTAATGAGCTGCAAGAAATATGTATTAGAAGGATTTGGGGGGTTATTTTCTTAGTACATTTTTGGCCTGCCCAATTCCCAAACATATCTATATGAACTTACAAAGGTGTCTAATCTCAGATCAGAATATGGACTCATCTGTCTTGATCTTTTGCTAAATTCAAGGAACTTTCCAAGGAAAAAGAGCATCAGGCAGCATCCCTGGGGCACTTAGGGAAGTTTCCAGGGCTACTTCAGTGCATAGCTTCTTTTGGAAAAGACTAGTCCCATGGTCACTTCTGTGTTAGCCATCTTAGTATGTTGCACAAACAACTTGAATTTCAGGTGGTGGCTGGGGATCTCCCACTATTACAATTTACTCCAGGTGACAGAGATCAGTTCAACAGGAGAAAATGGCCACTTTGGGAGGTGGACTCTGTGGCATCATGGCCTGTTGAAGTCCCTCCCCAAACTTTTGCCCTCCTCAGAATCTCTAGGCATTTTCCAGCACAGAGCTGGTAACCCTATTGGCCACTCAACCCCAAAGTGAAAATACTATGCTCAAGAAATGGGTTCAACTGGGTTGTTTTTAAAAATGGCTGATCTACACAATTAAGTAAGCATTTCTCACTTCTTAGGGTGGGATACCCTATCTAAGGAGCTGGCCAAAGGCTGCCAGCATTATGGATAATCCTATCTAGGCTCAAAGTTCCACCCAGCAACACTGCCCTGCCTTGTCTTTCCTCACTAGCACACCAGATTATGTTCTCAGAGGGCCCAATCCCCCATTAGCCTTCTCTCTTTCTAGAAAGCATTTAGGTTTGATTGATATAGCCTGTTTCAAGAGTCTTCCTTGCCAACTTCCCTGGGGCTAGTCACACTTGAGTGGCCGGAGTGGTAAACCTGACCCGTGGCATTTGCTACATTTCTTTACCTTAAGCAAACAACCTGCACTATTCCTGCCACACCCATTTAGGCCTAATCAATCTGTTGATCTGACCAACTATTTGACAGCAACCAGTTGGCCTGAGTAATACAAAGCAGGCAAGGAAAAAACAAAGGTATCTCTCATAGACAATCTGAGAGAAACCCAGCAATTTCCTACTCGGTCCTGTGATGGACAGCTAATCCCACACTGCGCCTCTGAAGGGTAGACAGTTTCCAAAACAAGAACCTACCAGAGGAAAATAGAATGTACTTAAATGCATACTGTTATGTTTCTCCTGTTGGCTGGAAAACATGAGGCTCTCAGCCACATTTTTACCGCTTGCTCTTGGATATTTCATCATAAAAGGGGGGGGGGGTGCATGCTATTGCAGATGTTATAGAACAAAATCCTTGAGGGTATGTATACATTACTTCCACTTAAGGTAGCCAGCCTCCAGGTCCCCCAGGTCTGAAGACCCCTGGAATCACAACTGATCTCCAGACTACAGAGATCAGTTACCCTGGAGAATATGGCTGCTTTGGATGGTGGACTCTACAGCATTATACCCTGAGGTCTCCCCCCCAAAAAAACCCTCCTCTCCCCAGGTCCACCCCCAAATTTCCAGGAATTTCCCAACTCAGAGTTGACAACCCCACTTCCACTTCAGTGAAATCATTCCTAAACTGGGGTGAGTGGTAAATTCCAGTGAACCAAATTTAACTCAGTTTCAAGAAAGCATAGTTAGTATCACACAGCACATATGGGTGTGAAAACAATTCAGCATGGGAGAAAATAGAATTCTAACTTAAATGAAGATGGATATCGAAGCCACTAGTTTGTCTGTCCTTTCCTTGTAACTGACATCCCTGCCCTCCCAGAAGGAAGAAATATTATCAACAAGTGTGCAATATGTGCATGAGATGGTGGAAGTATCAATACTAACCAGCTACCAATGACATGAAATCTTGATTGTCGACCTTAACAGTGAGAAGTAAACAGGATGACAGCACATGAAGATTCACTGCCTCTGTCAAAATAAATTGAAAAACACTGGACAAAAAAAAATCTATCCCTTTGAAGGCGTGAGCCAACGATAATTTGTCTGAAGCAAGAAAATAAAGAGTCATTGCAGATGGTTGTAGCATACATGAAAACAGGTCTTGTTTCCTTGGCAAAGAAAAAAAAGGACTAACTCCATTCTCACAATTTAAAATCACATGGGGAGGGAACATTTACCTGTTAATTAATTCGTGTTAGAAGAAGAAGAGATTGGATTTATATCCCGCTCTTCACTCACTTAAAAGTCTCAGAGCGGCTTACAAACTCCTTTCCCTTCCACTCCCCACAACAGACACCCTGTGAGGTAGGCGGGGCTGAGAGAGCTCTTTCCCAAGCTGTCCTTGAGAGAACAGCTGGTACAGAGCTATGGCTTGCCCAAGGTCATCCAGCCAGGTGCAAGTGGCAGAGTGGGGAATCAAACCCGGTTCTCCCAGATTAGAGTCCATCCACTTAACCACTACACCAAACTGGCTCTAATTACTGACAAAGAGCACAGACTACTTTAAAAGCAAATACAATGATTTGAGTTAGAGAGTCTGCAAAAATAGCCAACATAATCACTTCATTAGCAATTAATTCTGGAATCTGATCAAGATCCAAATATCAATGGGGGTGGCAGAACATGGTATGCTTGTTAGTGTAGCTGCAAGGGGAGGACCTAAAGGCCCACATGGATGCCCACAGCAGAAGGTGCACCATTACCTTTTTGCCTCATGTGTTTGATTGATCCCCACCCAGGAAACGTTGGTGTTACACCGTAACACGATCCCTAAGAGTAAATCATAGCATTTGTAGGGAGGCTAGCTTTCCCTTCATCTCACAACATTTATCCTGAAATCTGGATCCTTCCAGTGTTCTGACTGATTAGAGGATAGAAAGGTGGAAGGTGTATCTCAAGCATATCTTCAGTTCAAAATGCTGTTTTTGACATTTAAGGCCCTAAATTGGTTTGGTCTGAAGTATCTGAAGGACAACCTCCATCTTGTATGAACCTGCCCAGATTCCAAGGATGTCCGCTTGGGTCTTGCTTTGTTGCCCGCTGAAGTCTGGCTGGAGGGAACTCAAAGGAAGGCCTTCTTCGCTGCCTCCCCCAAGTGGACATGGGAATCAGTTTCTTCATGCAGTTGCTCTTGGCTGATCGTAGCCTAAGGATGTAATCCAGTTCTTTAGAGATGAGAGCATGTACTTCATATGTATTGGCTGACATTTCATCTAGAAAACAAATATGATCTCTAGAATGCTTCCGTGTTCAGTGTTACCTGAAGTGGATCTAAGTCACTCTCTTTTGCTCTCCATACCTCTAAAACAAGTTGTCATAATGCATTAAGCTAAAGTTTAAAATAAAATTTATGGGTTGGATCTAGCCCGATGTTTTACTAAAGCTTGCCCAGCTCCTCTCTTTATTACAGTCCCCATCACAAACAGCCTTTGTTCATGAAGATCCCATGATCCCCAACAGAGTCTTCTGGGTGGCCAAAAAGAACTATGTCTTCCCTTCTTCATTAGCAGAAATGCTGGCTGGATCCAACTGTGTGTACACATGTACATTCTTCTACTTAAAACAGAATTAAGGAATAGTGGGATGTTGGGTAAAACAAGCTTTTGGCACCGTAAGGGAAAGGAATGGAGAGAAATTCTCTTATCCTTAATCATTTATGGGAATGAGAAAATCTTTTCTAGTTCATTGCATTTAATATTTATACTTTTGTGACCTGGTTTTCACTTATTTATGTTGGTTTTAAATAGGTGTCTAAATTCCATATGGACAATTAATACAGGTGATTTTTTTTTTAAATGCCCATGGCCTCCTGATGACACCCTTGTAAATTACCTTGAGCCACCATGAAGGGTGGAAAAGGTGGGACATAAATATTTCAATACATTACTGTAGACGTACATAATTTCTACATATAAGATGAGTAGGAATGATTTATTGACACATAACATTAAAAATGTAGCCACTGTACTGGAAAAATCCTGTGTGGAAAAATATAAAATAGTGCAAAAATAAAGACCCACAAGCAAAATCCACTCAAATGAGAAGTGAAATCAGAAGAAGGAAATTCTGGTCAAAGTGACAGAAATGAGAAATGCAAAATTCCTGCCCCACCAAACACACCAAAATTCAAAACAAAACACGACAGCACATGTAGCTCTCCTCTTCTCAGTTTGATCCCAAAACAATCCTGTGTAGGCTCAAAGCCTGTGAGCTTCATAGTATAGCAGGGATCTGAACTCAGGTGTCTCCAGTTCTCAATGCTCTCATCATTGCACCACTGGTACTCAAATAATTTAATTATTCTTGGCCCAAGTTACTGGATTGGAGCCAACCTTTTTTTTTCTCACTCAGTCTCACCCAATTCCTACATAAGAAAATAAGAAGGGCCCTTTTGGGTCAGACCAGTGGTCCATCTGGTCCTGCATCCTGCCTCATACCTTCAGGCCTTCCTCTGACATTACCTTCTGTCCTACCAGAAGCAATGGGCTGTTTTAATAAAAGCCACCAAAGACAGCTATGCAAGCTGTATCTCCTATCCCTTCTGTTGCTGGGAGCTCCTTTCAGCAGCAACGACAGCTACAGATGCCAGCCTCCAGGTGGGATCTAGGGGTCCCCAGAATGACAGCCCATCTCCTGACTACAGAGATCAGTTCCCCTGGAGAAAATGGATGCTTTAAAGGGTAGGCTCTATGACATTGTACCCCACTGAGGACCCTGTCCTCTCCAGGTTTCATTTTAAAATCTTCAAGTTTCTCAACCTAGAAATCTCCAAGAATTTCCCAACCTACCTCCCCTCACTCCCTACTGATGGTCAGGGAGGACCTGGCAACCACAGTCCAAGGCTTTGTTCCACAGTATCCTCTGTGTCCTGGCCTGCAGACTATGGTATAGCTGTCTAGGCCATCTTCCATCCATCTTTTATATTAACTTAGCTTGCTGAATCATGCTTGCCAGGCCTAATAATTAGCACCACCTGGTGCTCATACACTCCTCTTTTAGGAAGCTGAGGAAAGGAAAAGGCATCCCTGTTGAGAGCTGTAAGCAGCAAGATGAATCACCCAAGGCAATTCATGAATATATTCCAGGGGCCAGAAGAACTGCAACCCGCACCACCATTTCTAGGCCTCCTCGAGATTCTTTCATATTTACATTACACCTTTTAGCACTAATATTCATAGGTTTGTGGAGGTTCCCTTGGAGGTTTTATTTTGTAACCATGGCTAGTAGCTAGGGTTGCCAATCCCCAGTTGGGAGAAGGGGATCCCCTGGTTTGGAACCCCTCCCCCTGCTTCAGGGCTATCAGAAAGCATGGGGGATAGCTACTGGGCACTCCATTGCACCCTTTGGAGACCAGTTTCCATAGGGTATAACAAAGAATTGATCTGTGGGTATATGGTTCTTTTTTTGGGGGGTGTTTTGAGTTAGAGGCACCACATTTTCAGCATAGCTGCTGGTGCTTCTCCTAACCCCCCCCCCCCCCAAGTTTCAAAAAGATTGGACCAGGGGATCCAATGCTATGAGCCCCAAAGGAAGGTGCCCCCATCCTCCATTATTTCTAATGGAGGGAAAGCATTTAAAATGAATGCAGTCCCTTTAAAAGCAACAGCAGCTCACCTGGAACTCGCTTTGGAGTTCCCTCTCCCAGAGTCTCCCTCCCCTCTCCCGGAGCCTCCTGGTTAGCCCCCCGCCCGCTTGTCGGCCTCACCTGGCAACCCTACTAGTAGCTGTTGATGGGCATCTCCATGCCTCTGTTTAACCTCCTTAGAAAGCCCTCTATGCTCATGGTCATCACTATTTCCCTTGGCAGTGAATTCCACACTTTAATGACTTGGTGAGAAAAGAAATAATTCCTTTTGTCTGTTGTGAACCTATTGCCGGTCAACTTCATTGGGTGCTCCTGAGTTCTAGTATTATGGAAGGGGGGAGGGGAAGCCCTCTCTACTTTCTCCACCCCACTCATAGTTTTATAAACTTCCATCATGCCTAAGGTTGTTAGCTCCAGTTGGGTAATTCCCCGAGATTCATGGCAGAGCCTGGAGAGTGTGGAGTTGGGGGAGGGAAGAGAGCTTAGAAGGGATGTGATGCCATACAGTCTGCTCTCTAAAACTGCTAGTTCCTCTGGGGGAACTGATCCATGTAGTCTGGAGATTCCAAGACTGGAGGTAGATAACCCTAAGTCCTTGCCCCCCCCTTTAACCACCCTTTCTGCAGTCCCTATCCTTCATGGATTTTGTCCACGCAGGTCCCATGATCTCTAGTATAGCCTTTTGGGTTGGTCAAAGGACCCACTTCCTTTTTCATTAGCAGAAAACTGGTTGGATCCGACCCACTGAGGACCAATGTGGTGTACTGTTTCTCATTAAATTAGGCCTGTTCTTTCTTTTCTCTCTCTGTGTCTACCAACCACTATTCCCATAACTTTTGTTTTCAAATGGATGAAAAGGGATCATTTAAGAGGCCCAAATGTGCAGAAATCGATACCAATTTTTTTTGGACTGGGGATAATGGTGTGGAGCTTCAAGATGTGATACAGAAGAACAATCCTCCATCCTTGTTCAAAGACGGCTACAGCAAGTGTTTACAAGCTCCAGTTGCAGATTTCTTTATAACCTCCAGTCCTGAATGACTTTTACAAATTGATCATTCTGCCATTGTTTGTGTTCTCCGATTGTTAGCCGGTGGTGGATGATTAGCCCTCTAGTGAATTTCAAAAAATTCTACCCGGATACTTTCTGCATGCATCACCTGGAGCTTTCCTATTAACAACACCTGAACTAGGAAGACAAAATATTAAAAAAAAAACCTTGGAAGTTACTTCCAAACATTACCTTTAAACATCCAGTAGTACTGATATGCATCTGTATTTTTAAAAGGCATTTTAAAATTAGCCAGAGGTTTTAAGAGCTTACAAAAGAATGGTGAGTAGGGAGGAAAAATCAATAAACAAAAGAAAACCAGGGACTCGTTCATCTTCATTATGAAACCATGGGAAAGTTGGAGAGTAAATCATCTCCTTTCCCCTCCGCACCACACCATGCAGAATCAATGTCGGCCAGACACATCTATTTCCATATAGAGCCGACATTCATGCTTGCCTCACAGGCCCAGCTAAGGCAGCATAAGTAATAAACTGCTCAGTGGAGGTTTTACAAGACGGACATGCTCATACTTAGGAACATAATGGGCCTAAAAGGACGGGAATTGGAGGCAGCAGAGAAGGTGAATTGGAAATGCACGGAATCACACACCAAGGCTGGTTCATGCTCTTGCTGTTTCTCCGGTATGTAGGATCCTATAGTCATCCATCCATCTAGTCTGTAATGTCTACCATGATTGACAGTAGCTTTCCAGGATGTATTTTTTACCCCCTGCTACAGTTCTAAGAAGCAAAAATCTCTTACGTGTTTATCCCACATTTCACTGGAGGAGCTCTGGCCAGCATACATGGTTCTCTTCTCTTCTGTTTGATCCTCACAACAATCCTGTGGAGGTAAGACTGAGAAAGAGAGAGGCTTGGATCAATCAATCTGCAGGCAGTGATGTAAGGTCTTAGTGCAGTTCTCCTTGCACAAGATTGTGTGCAACACCGAGCACTTAGGTGGGGCTGAGAGAACTCTTTCCCAAGCTGTCCTTGAGGGAACAGCTGGTACAGAGCTATGGCATGCCCAAGGTCATCCAGCCAGGTGCAAGTGGAGGAGTGAGGAATCAAACCTGGTTCTCCCAGATTAGAGTCCGCGCACTTAACCACTACACCAAACTGGCTCTCTTAAAGGTGTACACGTATATACATCACAGGAGCAAAGCAGGTCTGAGAAAGATCACAGAAAAGTAGGGTTGCCACGTCTGTGCTGGAAAATACCTGGAGACTTTGGGGGTGGATCCAGGAGAGGGGAGGGTTTGGGGAGGGGAGAGGCCTCAGCATGGTACAATTCCATAGAGTCCACCCTTCCAAGCAGCCATTTTATCCAGGGGAGCTGATCTCTGTCAGCTGGAGATCAGTTGTAAAAGCGGGAGATCTCCAGGCCCCACCTGGAGGCTGGCAAACTTACAGAAAAGCTAGGGAAACACCAAGAGGTGCATGAAAGTATCACAATGCTGTTTGGAAGCAAGGGGGGGGGGAGCTGTTTCCCCAAAGCTCTGAACTCAGGGCCAATAACCCATGCAGAAATGGCCCAACATTCCCCAGCATGGATTTGATTCTGCAAACAAAGCTCTTGTATCAGTGGGAAGCACCACCGTTAATGGAATGGATCTGCAGTATCAAACTATCACCCTATTGGCCATTGTGATGTTTCCCTTTGCTCAGCATGACATAGATTCAAGTTAGAATTCTCAGTGCTTTGTCAAAATAAACTCTTTCTCATGCAGTGAAAGTATAACCCATCATTTGATATGCCAAATGACAAAAGAAAACCACGAACTCTATCATTATGTATGTTCCCAACAAAAAGACTGCTGCAACTCTTTGGGTATCCTTTTGGACGGTCGTTTCCAAAAACCTAACATGGTTGAGACTAAAAAAGCTTTGTCTTGTGCCTTAGTTTGTTAAAAAAAAATGTTACTAAAGGGTTACTTCATGCATGACCTAATTCTGCAAAACACAGCTGGTGCCAGGCTGGCCCCAGAACAGCCCTAAACCTCTGGGTAGATATTTGAGTTGGCTCCAGAACCAGCTGATGTGCTTAGACTTTTTGGCACAGCTCTCGCATTTCCCCTCTTCAAGTCTGGGTCTTATTTTTCTTGGTCGTGTTCCATGGTCTTCAATAGGTATCATGCATTTTCTTGCTCGAGAATGTGCTGGTCAGAATGTAACCATCCCTAATAAGTCTTAATGTAGTCATTATTAATACTAACTCAGTGATGTTTCAAAGTTTCCTTCCCTTTTTTCAATGAAATGTTCAGATTCATCGACATGCACTGGAAAGCTTTTTAACTACATGCACTGGAAAGCTTTTAAAAGTGTGGCCCCACCTATGAGATCCAGCACAGATTATATGAAAATGCCTGTTTTTTATGAGTGCTATTACTGAATGTTCAGAGATGGGGAAGGGAGAGGCACCATTCCATCCACATGGAGCTTCCATTGATCACATGAAGCTACCTTATGCTGAATCAGACCCTTGTTCCAGCACCATAATTATTGTTGAGTACTCAGAGTGGCAACAGTTCTCCAGGGTATCAGGCAGAGGCAGAGAAGGAGGAGAAAGAGGAGGAGGAGATTAGAATTATATTCCGCCTTTCACTACCCAAAGGAGTCTCAGAGTGGTTTACAATCTCCTTTCCCTTCCCCTCCCCACAATAGACACTGTTCCCTCTAAGCTGTGGAATCTTGTGAGCAACAAATCTACTTTGTGAGCTACTGGCATTAAAGCTGTGAGCAAGTGATTTGGCTACTGAATAAATTAGTTTGCTCTGGAGCCATCCTTCCTGAGCTAAGACAAAAATGTGTGAGCCGGAGGCTAAAAAACTGTGAGCTAGCTCACACTAACTCAGCTTAGAGGGAACACTGCTTGTGAGGTAAGTAGGGCTGAGAGAGCTCTGAGAGTACTGTTTGTGAGATAACAGCTCTAAGAGAACTTTAACTGACCCAAGGTCACTCAACAGCTGCATATGGAGGAGTGGGGAATCAAACCCGATTCTCCCAGATTAGAGTATACCACTCTGAACCACTAAACCAAAGGTCTTTCCACGTTACCTACTACCTGGTCCTTTTAACTGGAGATGCTGTGGATCGAACCTGGGACTTTCTGCATGCAAAGCAGGGGCTCTACCACTGAGCCACGGATCCTCTCCAAAAAGCAGCTCTTTATCACAAGTAGGATTTGAAGCCACACTGCCAGGGAAGACTGTGCCCTACGTGCAGCACCTTAGACTCCTCAGCTATCCTGACTGGTCCTCTGCCCACATGCACAGCAGAAGGGAAGGGGATTATGCATCACTAAATTTACACGCTACATTTCTTTGGCCTGCCACAAGGTTGGGTATCAGATTCCACAGTTTTCAGTTCAGACTTCAAAATCCACAGTAGCCCACCCACCCCCGTGGAGTGGGGGTTTGAACCATTTTCTTAACCTTGTCCCAGTTTGCTAGCTCAGCAAGTCTTAGAAGGGTAACCAAAGAATAAAGGAAAAGACACGCTTCGTCCTTCAGTTCTTTCTTGTTATTTCACATGGGATGATGGATTGTCTGCTTTGATTTTAGAATTTCCAGTCTTTGCTCTGTTTCCTTCTAAAAAGGCTTACTTGAAATATTACCTAAATGTAGCTTTTGATGCTTAATTTCCTTCAAAATACCTTCCGCAGAAGAACATCAAAAACCCCTTCTTCCTTTTCAGTGACAAGCTTTCAGAGAAGAAGGTTTCTTGAATTATTATTAAGAACAAAACGGATGCATGTTGCTCATTAAAACCAAGGAAGTTCCTGCATGTAAATAGCTGCTGGAAAGGGGGGGGGGGTGTTAAAAAATGTCCAATCTTACAAGCTACCTTGTGAGATAGAAGTTCACAACACCCTATCAAAAGTCTACACCCATCCCACCCCCCACCCCCAGCAAATGTTGCTTCCTTTACAACTGTCCCTATTAACCGGACATCATCTTTTTGTTCTTGTCACTGTTCTTGGAAACTCACTTATTGCTATTTTTGGCTTTTGGACAGGCTTGGTTAAAAATCATGTTAGGAAGCTGGTCAAATTGTCGTTCTGATTTATTTAAAATAGGCATGTCCTCTGGGGGGAAACGTCTCTTGAGAGAGTTTCCAAAGCAGCAACAATAACAAAAAACCCCACCTAAAACTATTAAGCTATGAAATCATCTAAAGCCATTCCTAAAAAAAACAGTGGGGCAGCCACTATATACACATGTTAAGACAAAAAATAAACTCCAAAACAGCAGAGTAGAATTAGTTCAAAGAAATATATATATATATATATATATATGTATTGCATAGAACTGTATGAAAAGTTGCCATATAAAACATCAGTTCCTCTGACCAATGGTAATTCATACAGTGACAGGGGAAAATAGTAACAATGGTCATTTGTCCATGTGACCCACAATTAGGGATGTCAGCTCTGCCTTGGCAAATACAAAGAGATTCTGAGGACGATGTCTGGGGAGGGTGGAGTTTGGGGAGGATGTGACATCATTTCTGAGGGACACTCTAGGAATTTACACTAAGCTCTGTTAAACAACACAGAGACATGGGAAAATCCCTACATCATCACAATGAAGATTATTTTTATCTCCTGCTCTTCAGTTTCTTGAAGGCGAGGGATTGGGACCATAGGAGGGCAAACGGCAAGCCTATCCATAGTAAGAATAGCCTGAGCATATATCCTTGGACACAAATAGAGGCTCTGGATCCCTATGGACTTACACATGCAGTGACTGAGCTTGTCGCAGAGTTCCTGATACAATGCATGGACAGGGGCGGGGTGGAGGTGGGGAAAGGAAGGGAATGAATACAATGAACCCAATGGGGACATTCTCTCATATGTGTAACTTGTATGAAGTATGTATGGAAGAGGGTGTGGATTATAACCATAAATCTCCCTAGAGTCACAAGTCCCCAGACGAAAGATCCCCTTCACATTCAGAAGAATACACACAAGATGCTATGTTAGAGCAAGTATGTGGCTACTGGAATTTTAGCAGCTTCTTGGAATTTTGTTATCTCAGTTCCCTCATGAAATGGCTGAGCAACTGAGAGAGTCTGGCGAAGCAAGCTATGATGCAGCAGCAGCAGCAGCAGCAACAGAACTGGAAGCAGGAGAAGGCCAGTTCCAGTGTGGGCCTGATAGAAGCCCTCCGGAGGCCTGATCCGCATGTTTGTCACCCCTGGTGTAGAGGTTAGAGTGTTCAACTAGGATCTGAGAGACCCAGGTTCAAATCATGGAAGCTTGCTGTGTGACTTTGGGCTAGTGACACACTCTCAGCTGAACCTAACTCACAGGGTTGTTGTGAGGATAAAACAGAGGAGAAGGTAATGATGTAAACTGCTTTGGGTTCCCACTGGGAGAAAAACAAAACATAACTAAAGTAAATTAAAAAAAAAAGTGCATTTTACAGTTATGTTCTAAAATTTTTGGAGTTCATCTTTCTTAATTCATTTTTAAAAGATTACAGCAAAGGTTGATGGCTGCATCCAAACAATAAATTGTATTATTAACTGGAATGGCTAGGTGGGTGTAAACATTAACTTATTGCTTGTGATTTGAATCCCAATGGTGATTTTAATCTGCAATCCTTGGAATGTCAGTTTTTGCCATTAAAAACATCATTAAAACCTGATCCTTTTTTGCTCAATTGGACAACACCTTGTTCCTATGCCTGAAGATAATTTATTTTAGCAAACCTGTAAGTAAAAAAAGCTATATGGCAGTGCAGTAAATCTTATCATGTTTAAGCTGATCTTTTAATGGCAGCATCTGTTTATCATAATTATTATAAGTTGCCTAGGCTAATAGAACATGGAGAAATAACTGGGAATTTTAACTTTATCAAAAGTTAGACTTATATAAATCTGACTGGTAACAACCTGCCCCTCTTAGATAGGTTTAGATCCAGCCGGCTTTTCTGCTGGTGAAAATGTAAGGAGGGGATCTTTCTAGGCTTGCAATTTTCCTACCCACTGCATGCAAGCCCTTGCCTATGGCCCCAATTCCCCACCTTTGAAAAAATGTGGAGCAGAAAAAAAAAATGGCTGGAAAATTACCACCATCATGATGCTCTAAAAATTTCCCCATGTCTCTATGATCTTTACCACAGAGATGAGGCTAAACTCCCAGAGTGTCACCTGGAAATGATGTAACACACTCATTGCACTCCACACTTCCCAAGCACCATCTTCAGAATCCTCTGGCATTTTCTGAGGCAGTGCTGGCAACCCTAGACCCCTTTGACCACTGATAAAGACTATGTTGGGGATTGTGGGACTTGCATGAACAGAAGCCATGTGAAACAGGCAATGAAGTAAAGAGTGGGATAAAACAAGACTGAGTGAAAAAGTGGCCTGGATCTTACCCAGTATCTTTTCTACAGTGAATCTAATACTGCAGCTGCAGCTGACCTTCCAGCATTTCAAGCACAATCTAGGCACAGGTTTTTTTGAGACATTACAATACGGCAATCGGAATACGCTGAAGGCTAAACATATCTTAAATCATCCCAACTCGGAAGTAATTTTGAAACCAAATTTACTTAAATTGTTTGTTGCTTCCCCTCCATCTCAATTTCAAAGCATTAAGGCCTGATCTGTAATTGAAATGGCTTCAAACCACCACCCACCCACCCTCCCAATCAGCATTTGAAAGGAATTAGACTATGGCACATAGCAATTGGCTTCAATGACTTAGGGCAATGATGTCCATTATAATTTAAGGGGGAAAAATAACGCTTTAGAAAATAGATTTACATGTTGAACACAGTTCTAAATATTAGATGCAGACATCCTTAAGGAGATGTGACCAGTTACTGGGTAGATGTGGGGATTCTGTATTAAATGCCTATACCCTACCACCTTGGGGCTTTAAACAAATGAAAATATTTTATGATTTAGTACACTTCAGCGCTTTCCAAAAGACATGCACCAGACAGCTCAGGATCATACTGATATTACCAATTTCAAATTCATAAACTCTGTAACTCAGGAGAAAAAAATCTGTAAAACAAATGATAATGATAAAGCTATGATATAGCAGCAAAGTAGACTTCCCATATTCCTGTTTCCACCTCCTATTGCCTTCCAGCATGGCATCCCCATGCCCCCCCCCCCCACTCCCACTGGCTGACAATTCTACAGCAGTGTGGATAAAATTTAATTAGTGGTAGAGTCACCAGCTGGTAGCTGGCAGCCAACAGGAGACTGGGTGGGTGGGGACCAATGGGAACTGTTGCTTTGACCGCGTGATGGCAGTTCCAGGTGACCCCATAAGCAACATTGTTGCATCTATGCATCACTCTAGGATTCAAGGTCATTTCTGACAAATCTTAGAGCATCACATTGACACAATAACTGTACTTCCAGCTTTGCCCCAGAAGTGGCATCATGTCATTGGAGCAACAGCCTATCCTGGCCTACCCAGGTGAGCACCTGAAAGTGATATCTCAGTATTTGTGACTCCCTCGGAACTACTTCAGATCTCTGTGGGCAAGAGTGGGTGAATCCCTAAACCATTGTGGGTGTTGTCATGTTACCAATGCTCCCAGGGGTTGCAAGCACAAGGCTGTCAGCAATAGGGTTGCCAGATCTCCTCGTCCTTCCAGCAGGGGGATTTGGGGGAAGGCATTCTGGTGGTGGGTAAGGATGCCCCCAAGCAGTTCAAGTATGCAGTTCAGACCGCTTATTGTGTGGCTCGTCTACCTCTGTATGAAAGGATTCAGAATGGATTTTATACTTTTTGCTCCTCTGAGTGCTTTGCCCTTAGCCCTTTTTTAGTCATTATGTCTCGTTACACACATGAGTAGAACACACTGTTCACGGAGGGTTGACTAGGGTTTCCAGCCCCCAGGTCTGGGTGGGAGTTCCCCTGCTTCTGGGGGCTTCAATCAACCCCAGGGCAGCTGGCCAGTGGGGGAAGCCCCACCCCCAAACCACAGCCACCCACTGCCACCTCTTTCCCTCCCCTCTTGCAGAGATTTAAAGGGCATCAGCTGATCGCCGGGGAGCATGTGGCCTGCTGATCAGCTGGAGGGCCCTTTAAATCTTTTAACAGGGAGGGAACAGGGAGGTGGTCATGGGTGTCTGCAGCTTGAGGGCGGGGTTTTCCCCGCCAGCCAGCTGCCCAGAGATGGATTGAAATCCCCAGAAGCAGGGGACCCCTGCCCTGACCTGAGGGCTGGAAACCCTAGTTAACCCTCCATGAACAGTGTGTTCTACTCATGTTTGTAATGAGACATGATGACTGAAAAAGGGCTAAGCACTCAGAGGAGCAAAAAGTATAAAATCCATTCTGAATCCTTTCATACAGAGGTAGATGAGCCACGCATTAAGCAATCTGCATACTTGAAATGCATACTTTTTTTTTTCTAAATTGAAGGACTTTATGCAGTACAATAACTTCATGGTTTGTTTGTCACAATTCAGCTTACGGCGCACCAATTGCATTCTCTTCTCCTCTTGTGGTTGTTGTGCTTCACTTTTTTCATATCAGACAGAGGAGAAAATATGGTTTAACTTTCTCTGTAACACAACGAAATGCACTCGCTTAACTTGTTAAAGTAATTGTCTTGCAATGATTGATCAAGTCATGTCAAGATAATAAGGTTTTTATGGCCCTGAGGAGGCGTAAATCTAATTTGGGGAGGGATTTTGATCTCACTGTTGCTGCTTTATCACTTTTAATTTCAACATTTTGATTTGAATTTGCTCAGCAAAATCAAATACACCTTCAATTGGCAGCTCAAGAAACAGAATGTTCTCCTTTTTTTACCACATTTTCTTGTGTCAACATTGTGTTCTAAATCATGTTATCACTACTGTGAATAAATCCAATTAAGGAGGTATTCTGCCAGTCCGTTACAGGATGGAATTCCTTCGTGCAATTCCCCCAATATAGTAAAACCGATCTTTCACACACACACACACACACACACACACACACACACGCGCGCGCGCACACACACACACACACACACACACACACACACACACACATGGAATGAACTTAACGTGTTCTAGAACAAAGTTCACTGGATCTTCAATCATTTGTAAAACAGACTGGTTTCAAACATTTACTAACATGAGAAGAAGTCTCCTGTAATGTTATATTTTGCCTGAAAGATATTAACACTTTACAAAATTTCATCTAGTTGATTTTGACCAGCAAGCTTCTAGGAAGCCAAAATGTATAGTCATTAAAGTACCATCAGACTCCTCTTTGGCTTCCCTTCAAGAGACTAATATGGCTGCTTCTCTGAAATAAAAGCATAAATGAAACTTATACCAACACCAAACCCTACTAAATAAACCATACTGTCAATAATATTTAACTTAGACAACAGAATGAGTAATCATGTATATAGCATTGTTATGACCAACCATGGTCAGATGTGAACGCAAGAGACACGTAAGAACAATCAAATTTATTCTCTGCCATAGTTATAGAGGTGCTTTTTAATGTCTCATTCCACCTGTTTCCAAAATTGCTGTTCCATTCACTGAAGGACAATTTCCATGAGAAGAAGGAAACCTTTGAATATGACTTCATGATTTGAATCCCGATCTTTAGACTTCCACATGATCACAGCCTTGTCCACTTCATTCCCTCAGAGCAAGATTTTCCTTCCATTTTTCTTTCCCTTTTACAGACTGAGCTGCCCTAGTAATGTGTTTTCTTCTTTGCTGAAGAACCCTTTCTGTTCCACCCTTTGACAGTGCAATATTTTGGCTATTGGCTCAGCCCAGAAACCTGAGGGAAGGATCAGGAGCCTGCTTTGTCTTAAACAACTTAAATGGCACTTGAGTCATTTTGAGATTTTTTTAAAAAAAAATAGCAAAATATTTTATTTAACATAGAGGGGAAAGGTCAGGTGAAATCAGGGTTTGAAATTTCTGAGGTAAAACCAGTACATGCACAGACTTTTGTTCTTATGTTTCAGGTTAATGAGAGTTTCTTAAGCTGTTCAGTGGTACTTAACAATTGTTGAGAGGCTTTTATTCCAGTGTTTTGACATACACTACAGTATACTTTCTTTGAGTGTTCTCTGAATATTTTGGTTTACAGAAGGCTGGTGCACTCTTTCCAGTAACCAAACCCACTCTCGTCTTGAGTACTCATCTTGAGTTTTTAACTGACTCTTAAGGTCTCTAAAGGCAGTTTCTAACCACACCAGATCTCTTCACTCTTCAGAGCTAACTTCCTGTTTGACTGAGTAGGGAATTTTCTTCTCTGTCTAGAAGATCTATCCCCTTTTCTTGGCCTGAATGGGAGTCTTTGCCCACTTCCCAAAATCCCTTGCCAACTTTCTCCTGGTTCTCCTGTCTGTGTTAAACAGCTCTCAGCTAAGGCTGAAATCATACTGAACTCAGTCAAGGCAGAAATCTGACTGAATCTTTCCTCAGCATGCAGCTCTGGCAAGACTTTCACTGCTCAGCTGATGCTAACTAATTAGATTACATGGAGCATCCTGTCACTCAAGGGCTTCTGTTTCTGTGAAGAATTAACCCTTCACAGTCCTTTATCTGTTTACACCATGCTTCTAAGCTTCTTAAAAGTGCAGTCCATCACAGTTGACAAAAATATAAGGCAAAAATAAAAACAGGGGCAATTTGCTCATTCCCACTTTGAATTAGGGTTGCCAACCCTTGGTTGGGATATTCTTGGAGATGGGAGGGGAAAGCCTGGAGAGGACAGAGTTTAGAGAGGGGAGCGGCCTTAGCAAGGTTATAATGCCAGAGTCTACCATCCAAAGCAGCCATTTTCTCCAAGGCAATAGATATCTGTCATCTGAAGATCGGTTATAATTCTGGGAGATCTTAAAGACCAACCGGGAGGTTGGTGATGCTACCTTGAAAGGTCCCAGTTCTCTAATCTAAAGACATTGCTGCACCTAAATTCATATTTGCAGTAAACTCTTGTCCAAGATTTAGTGGAATGATTTGTAAGAAGAAAATCCCACAACCTTTATGGCACTTTATCAAAATTTTAATGTCAAACTTGGTGTGTGTTGGGGGGAATCTTATATTCTTGTCTTTGGCTTTGTAAAGTATGCTGAATAAAACTGCAGTGTTAGGTGCACAACAGTGAAAAGCTATAGCTATATGGTATTATCAGTCTATTTATAGAGCATCCCATAATACAGCAGAGTGACCTTTACTGCTACGTTAATTTTCTTTTTCTTCTTGTAGAACATGCCTATTATCACATTGCAGCTTTAACAGACTGTTTTGGCCCTGCCCTGTATGTGTGAGAATGTGTTTGGGCTACATCCTTGCTGAATACTTTTTCTTCCTTAATCTTATTACTTGAGACTTCTGTACTACTGAACTGAATAAGCTACTTAGCAACCTCTAAGCTGAATGTATCCAGATCATTTTGAATGTGTTTGCACAACTCCTTTGTGTTTTCTTTATCCCCCTCTTCTTAATTTTATGTCACTGGCAAATTTAGGTCAGGACATTTGAAAGTAAAGGGAGATCATTCTAGTTCTGCCCTCTGTTTAACACTCTCTTAAAATGATTTTCATTCTGAAAGGACACTTCTTGTTCATCAGATTTCTATACTTCCACCATAACCTCTCTGATAGCAATTAAAAAAATAAAACCCTTTTCATGTTGGAGTAAGCAACTCAGCATGCCTGGCCATTGGGAGAGGGATGTTACATAATTTTAAGTATGTATAAGTGTTATCCCCTTGAATGAGATGTCTCTCTTCACCTTGACCTGGGAGCCGCCCTATGACCCTTCTTCTCTGTGTGTGTCCTTCATTCTTCCCACTCTTTACATGGCTTTTCATGAAGTCTCCTGTAGAAACAATGCCCTCACACTTCCATACACATGCTGACAGATCAGGGGGCCACTTGTGATAGAGAAAGTACTCGGATTCTCTCTCAATGCCAAAAATACTCCCTCCCCCCCCCCAAAAAAAAATTACCTGATTGTCCATCTTTTCATGAAACATTTGGGTAGATGATCTGGAGAACAACACACCCACTAGTGGAGTTTGAAAGTACATAGAAAAGATTGTACACACAACACCTTGAAGGATCCTAAATTTTCCTACTGAAGCTCTACAAAATAATGATTCAACCTGCTTCCAAATGAATTTGTATAGAGTAGTTAAGAGCCTCCCATTTTTTTCCAAGTCATTTTTCAGTTTTTTTTCTCCATTTTATCCTTACAACAGCCCTGTGAAGTAAACCTGGCTGAAAGAAAGAGAGAGCAACCAAAATTCTTCCAGCAAGCTTTATGGCAGACTGGAAATTTGAACTGGAGTTTCCCAATATACTCCTACACACTAGCTTCCCCCCCTTCCATCAAAGGGAAATCAGTGGTTCAGGTCATTACTGTGATTTTCTAGAACAATAACACCAGTCTGGGATTCTTAGGTATTATATAACAATAACAATAACAATAACAATAATAACAACAATAACAACAACAACAACAATAATAGTAGTAGTAGTAGTAGTAGTAGTAGTAGTAGTAGTCTATGAGTGCTGCTAGCCGGCTATAGCATATGCTTGTGTTTTTCTTTGATTCTACTGATTCTCAAGTAATGCAAGTGATGTTCTGTATTCTTGGTGCTTGGGGGGGGGCAACAGTGGGAGGGCTTTTAGTGTCCTGGCCTCACTGGTGAACTGAAATGGAGACGAGCCTGACATTATCCTCTTCCCCATCCACCTTGAGAAACCCTGCAATACACTGAACATAAGAACATAAGAGAACCCAATGTTGGATCAGGCCAATGGCCCATCCAGTCCAACACTCTGTCACACAGTGGCCAAAAATATGAGGTGCCATCAGGAGGTCCACCAGTGAGGCCAGGACACTAGAAGCCCTCCCACTGTTGCCCCCCCAAGCACCAAAAATACAGAACATTACTTGCATTACTTGAGAATCAGTAGAATCAAAGAAAAACACAAGCATATTCAGTTTTAGGCCACTGTGTGTCAGTGTTGGACTGGATGGGCCACTGGCCTGATCCAACATTGGCTTCTCTTATGTTCTTAGCTCCATTAGATTTCAAGTGATTTAAAAAATTGACTGCGGTTCCTGCAATTGTCCAAACACAAGCTACACCAACAACTATGACCCATTAAAGTAAGTCAAACCAGGCTCTGAAATCATGGTTTGAAGCTGGATTATTACCCACACTGTTAATTCTGGTCACATGTAATACAAAATATGGAAAATCTAGTTAGCTTGGAATAGCACTGAGAGATTAAAAACAAACAAACAAACTATGTCTCTTCCAGTAAACAAACTTTTCTTCCAGTGGTGCTGTATCTTACAATAAAAAAGGGAAATGACATAGGGTAGATCTAGAAATCACTGGAAAACTCTGTGGTTTTACGTTATACATTCTGGCAATTCCTAGAGTTACCCATGTCACTTCCATTTTTTTTAACTGAAAGTGATGTGGTGCTGCAGCCCCCTGTGCCTCCTCATATCCCTGCCCCAAACTGCTATATTAGAAGTCATGTATCTCAAAGACAGTATGTCCTCTACAAATCAAGGGAAGTTTGTATGTGCCCACTGATGACAATGTCCCTTCTTTCTTCTTTCGTGAAGTTTGGAAGGGTCTGAGCCGTTCCCATGAAGAAATGAATGAAATGGTTCCAGACCAAAATTTGTAAGAGGAAAGGATGATGAACAGGTTTCTTTATCAGAGGACAAAGAGTGTCTGTGAACTTGTCATCATGCATGATGAAAGAGTCACAAGAGACTTGCAGGCGGTGAAAGGATGCGACTAACACTCTTGGTATGCTGCCACAAGATACATTTTTAACAGGTTCTTAAAGAACCTTTACTTTTATCTCTGCGCCACTGAAGGAAATGATGAAAATCTGTTAAGAGCTCAAGTCCCAAAGAAATGTAAATGCAGCATATTCACAACTGACATTTCAAAAGATTTCGGCCTCACTAGCAGAGACAGCCATTATCTATCAGGTGTTCTATCAGCCAGGTTGATTAAAGCTGATAAACAGGCAAGCCAGGGGTGGGGTAGGGAGAACACAAAGAAGAAATGTAACTTTCTTGAAAGAGACCATATTTTGCGGGGTAAGAAACACTCAAATTTAAAAAGAAATCAATGTATACATACCACTGTGCCAGACTGCATGCCCAATATAATTTTACATCAATTATAGTGAATTTGCTTCTTTGAAAATTGTCATGTCAAGTTATTTTTTTAAACAGGTCTTAATATTACAGATGTGTCAAGTACAATTAAATGTTGTAGTTGCACGCCTGGATCAAACACTATGTTAAAAATATGAATCAAACACTATGGCTGTGATCAGATGAGCTGTTTGATCTGATGTCATTGCTGTTGGCCCTGAGGATTTAAAATGCAGGTTCAGACAGTAACATCTGTCTCCTGTTCCCCAGTCAGCGCCCTGTTCTCACCCATCTTCAGGGCGGAGTTATTTGACACCGGGGAAAGTTTGGTCTTTATGGATGTCAGCGGTTTCATCCCTCATCTCTGGATGTCTAACGAATCCATCATGCTTTCAAGCCATTTGGGAAATCTGATCACACACTTCTGTCTTCACGCCATTTTTAAAAAATCAGTTAGCGATGTGTGCATAAGCGGATCTTCCCTCCAGGGTTGAGAATCACTGCTTGTGCATTTCTGCACCCAAACATTCTGTCAGGATTTGGGAACCCCTGGGTGAGTTGTTTTTGAGTGACATATTCCCCACCCCAAAACCCTCTCTCCTGTTTCTTAGGGTTGGAAAGTCATAAAAATAGTACCTAGATAGGCTCCCATATCAGCAGGGAACCTGGGGAAGCTGGCATCCCTAATTCAGGGAGACTGTAAAGCTGGAAAATTTTTAAAATCCAGGCACCCTTGCTTCTGAACAAACTTGGGCTGAATATCTGTCCCAAAACTGTCTGCAGGGCTTTCTGGGTATGGACCTTGGCTAAAGTGGGGGGTGGATGTTACTAGACTACAGAGATCAGTTCCCCTGGAGAAAATTGTTGCTTTGGTAGGTGGACTGTATGCCATTGTACCCTACTGAGATCCCTGTCTTCCCCAGGTTCCATCTCCAAATCTCTAGGAGTTTCCCTGCATGGAGTTGGCAACCCTACTCCCAGTCCTATTTTCCCCCAAGAAAACTGTTTTCTGCTTCAGAATTGCTGTTTGAAATACAATGGTTGACATGAGAATAAAAGCACTGAAGTCAGTAGTGCTACTCTCATGTAAATCTGCATGCCAAGGACAAGAGGCAAAGTGGAGGAGGCTGAGAGGGGCCACAGTACTTGGCGGAGGGATTGTGGAGCTGTCAAAATGGAGTGGTGCTTTAGATGAGTGCTTCTGCGCATGTATGAAAGACATTTAAAAAAAAAAAGGATACTGACCAACCAACCACTCCATGGTTACCATGAATGAACAGAGAACTCTGTGATGTGCTAAGGGGGAAAAAGGAAATGTTCAAGAAATGGAGGTAAGGACATACCTCTAAACAGGGCTATTTTGGGGCAGGAACGCACAGGAACGGAGTTCCGGCTGGCTCCTGAGTTGGCCACACCCAACAGGAACTCATTAGCATAATGGGCCACACCCAACAGTAGGAACTCATTAGGATTGGCTACATTAGGGGTATGTGGCCTAACATGCAAATCAATTCCTGCTACAAAAAAAACCCTAGTTTTGACAACAAACAAGGTAAACAGAATACGAAGCAAAAGGTGGGTGTGGCTGGATGACCACTCTTCTGGTAACATGGGGGTGTGGCCTAATATGCTAATAAGCTGTGCTGTCAGGGGTGTGGCCTAATATGCTAATAAGTTTCTGCTGTTGGGTATGCCTATTATGCTAATGAGTTGCTGCTGAGCTTTTTCTACAAAAAAAGCCCTGCCTCTAAAGAAGAGTATCTGCATGTTGCTAGGCACTATAGGTCAGCCATCAGAGAGGCCAAAGCGCACAGTGAGCTAAAGCTGGCCAGGGAAGCTTGCTACAAGAAAATCTTCTTCAGATGAGTGAGAAACAAATACAAGATAAAAGAGGTGATGAGCCCACTGTTGGGTGAAAATGGAGAAACTGATGGAGGACAGAGAGAAAGCAGAAAGGCTCATTGCCTATTTTGCCTCAGTTTTTTTTCCCCTGAAGAAGAGAACAAGCTCATCTTGAGATGGTAGTAGGCAAGGCATGGTGGCTGGGCTGCTGGTGCACACAGAGGGAGTTGAGAAGTATTTGGCTACATTGAATGAGTACAAATCCCCCAGGCCAGATGGTATGCACCCAAGAGTATTTAAAAATCTTTCTAGAGAGCTTGCAGAGCCTTTGTCCATCATCTTCCAGACCTCTTGGAGAATGGGAGATGTGCCACAAGACTGGAGGAGGGCAGATGTTGTCCCAATTTTCAAAAAATGGAGAAGGGATGACCCAGGAAACTACAGGCCAGTCAATCTGACCTCTGTCCCAGGGAAGATACTGGAGCAGATTTCAAAGGGATCAATCTGTGAGCATCTAAAGGACAACCTGGTGATCTAGGGACGTTAGCATGGATTTGTCCCCAACAGGTCCTGATAGACCAACCTCATTTCCTTCTTTGATTGAGTGATGAGTTTACTGGATGTTGTTGATATTGTTTACCTGGATTTCAGTAAAACTTTTGATAGGGTTCCCCATGACGTTATGATAAACTAGAGGACTGTGGACTGGACTCTAGGATAGGTAGGTGGATAAAGAAATGGTTGGAGACCCATACTCAAAAAGTGGTTGTAAGTGGCATTTCATGAACGGAGGGAAGTGTCCAGTGGAGTGCCACAGGGCTTCGTTCTGATTTTTTTAAAGAAAAGAAAAGAAAAAAACCCTAGCTCCGTTTTAGTATGTTCATGAACTAGTAGTCTGCTCCAACATCCCAAATGTGGCCTGATATGAAAGAGAGAAATTATAGGATAACTGGCAGGAAAATAATGATGGAACAACATTCTCTTGAAATTCGAAAGCTCCCTCAACATTCCATACTATCTGAAGGGCAACCAACATGGTTCATCCTCTTCAGATGAGTCTTCTCACCTGCTAACCAGCTAACATTATTTTCTGTGTACCTGGGAGTCCATTGTACACATGCAAACCTTACCTTTCCTGTGTTTGGCTCAGTTTTTCTGCCCTTGAAGATGGCTGTAGAGGAAACAATATGGGTTTGTCTGGGATCAGGCCTGGAATGTATAAAACATCAGGTACTTCTCCATGTATGCAGAATACTACCCCCTACGTGTAGCCTGAACTTCACTGCGTATGGAATGGAAGGTATTGTGAGTCTTGAAGGAAAAGGTACATATAATAGAGCTCCCTATTGAACAATCAGGAACTTTGAAAAAAAATACAACATATATACGCAGGGTCTATTAAGATTGCCAACTTCAGGTCTGGAAATTCCCACAGATTTGGAGATGCAGCTTGGGGAAAACTTGGGGAAGGATGGGACCTCTGCAGGGTACAATGGTATAGAGTTCACCCTCCAAAGCAGTCATTTTCTCCAGGGGACCTGATCTCTGTAGTTTGGAGAGCAGTTGTAATTCATGGAGATCTCCAGGCTCCAGTTTGAGGTTGGGAACTCCAGATGTATATGTGTTGCAATCCATTCACTTAGTACATTTGAAGAGGGCTTATGTCCTGTCTTTAATTCATTCATAGGCAACTGCTGGGAATGGAAAGGATAAAAGAAATTAAGAGAAATCAAAGTGGCAGGAGTTCATTTGAACAACTTTATTGGTTTTTTACCTTCTTTTATAATCAATGATTAATGAAGTTAATTGTACAGCTATAAAAATGGTTTGATGACCTGGACATTTTTGCCTAATGTCATAAATTGAACTGCCAGTGAAATATACTGATTAAAACCCCTGGCGATTTTCAAAGGCCTAGACTGCCTAAATAATCTAAAGCAAAGCAGAATTGGGAATTCGGACCTCAGCTCAGTTGGCATCACTAATTTAAGACCATGGAGCACACATTTAAGACCGTGGAACTGCTCAAGTTTATCGTTTAGCTATATATCCCCCACTGTGGCGGAGAAAGTAGAGAATTAACTGCAGCAAAAATACATTATGTTTTCCAAAAGCTGTTTTTTAGAAGAACAAAAAAAGACCTGTATTGCTTTTAACTTGAAATTGATTTGGTTTTGAATGTGTGAGAGAGAGAGAGCAAGAAAGAACATACATAATGCATATATGAATACATGCAGCCATAGGATGACAAGACAAAAGACCCTCTCTAAAGATCTGACAATTTTTAGTATAAAAATCTAACTTTTTAATAAAACAAAAATCCAAATGCAGATATTAAGCAAGCAAAGCAGGGGACAGATACCTATTTATTCCCATGTTATACATCCACATGAAGTTCTTAGCTACAGTATTAATGGAAATGGTATATTATCTCTCTGATGCAGGTATTTTACAGAGCTTTGAGATAGCTCAAAGCAGGGATGGTTTTGAATTTGTCCTCCCTGTTGCTTCAACCTGAAAAACCTTGTTTACATCCTGTGTCTCCCTTGTGTGAATCATACCCACAATTCTTTATTTCTGTGCCATTTTCAGTTTTCTTGCAATAATTTCCCCCCATAAAATGTATACATTTTCAAACATTATTTGGGTCAATAAATCAGCACTATACATTATAAACATATTATACCTGTAAAAGAAGTATATGGCACATATAAATGTAGCATGAACAGAGTATAAAAATCATATAATATAATGTACACCATACACATTAACAAAGTGACATAAAGTGGGGAGCCATAAACTTTGACAAAAGTATAAGTGAAACAAAACAAACATCTTTCATCTGGACTGGACTGTGTTTCAGAGGAAAATGAACAGAACCCATTCACACAACATTGCTAGTCTCCTTAGGCCGCATTTTTGAGCAGCTTTGGCAGACATATTGGAACATAAGAACATAAGAAGAGCCCTGCTGGATCAGACCAGTGATCCATCTAGTCCAGCATTCAGTCTAGGGTTGCCAGACCCTCCCCCCACTGGAGGCGGGAGTCCCCTCACACCAGGCCCCATTGCCCCACCACCAATCAGCTGGCCAGTGGGGGAGGACTGACCTGGAAAAGAGTGAGGGCCATTTGATATAGCAGCAATGTGTGCATGCCACTTCTGATGTGACCCAGGAGTGACGTCATCATGCCAGCAATGTCGAGGCAATACTCTGGTATTTGATCAAAAACTGTAAGTTAGAAGCCAAATTTATTATAGAGTTGTCCAAATATCGGATCATTGACCCGATGTCGCTGTGTGATGATGTCACTTCTAGGTCATGTGGGCAGGGATGTAGACACATCACTGCAACATTGGTGGGGCCTCCCTCCCACTCCCAGTAAGTCCCCCCCCATCCCCATCCTGTCTCACACAGCTGCCAACCATTTCCTCTGTGTGACAGAGTGTTGGACTGGATGGGCCACTGGCCTGATCCAACATTGGATTCTCTTATGTTCTTATGTTCTTAAGTCAGCTTCTAATGGCTCTGGTATGTTCCCCGAAGAGTGTTATGCTCTGCTGAGAACAACTTACTGGTGATCCTTGGCCCAAAAGACATCCAGGTATCCTAAACCAGGGCTAGGGCCTTTACAGCCCTGGCTCCTACCTGGTGGAACTCTCTGCCAAATAACATTTGTGCCCTGTGGGACCTGATGCAGTTCCACAGGGCTTGTAAGACAGAGATGTTCCACCAGACCTTTGGTTGAGGACAGTGATGGTACCATCTTGGCTGGCGCTCCCTTTCCCTGCCACTCCTCCCTTCTTCCAGCTATGTTTTACCTATTAAGAAGTGGCAACACAGTCTAGAATCCAATAACGCCATCTATGAATTGTTTTTTTTTTATTTAAACTGTTTAATTGTTGGGAACTGTTTTTATCTCTGTATATTTTACCATTGTTGTTCATCGCTCAGAGCCCTGAGTAGTCAGGGATAGAGTGAGTCATAAATAAACTTGAATGTTGAGTGTTGGTGAGAAATGCAGGCAATCACAAAATAGCTCATGTGAATTGTGTCTGTTTTGATGGCTCCTTCTCATGACCTCTTGACTCCATAGTCACAGTTTTTCATTACCATCAGCTGCCTTTTCCTCTGTCAAAAAAATGGCACAAGATCATGTTGCTGAGCCCTGAAAATCTATTTCTATTTAACTTCAGCCACTCCAAAGAAACTGCCATTATGATAGAATGAAAATAGCAATTCCAGCTCATTGGTCACAGTGTGATGTATCCAGCAGCAAAAGTCTGGTTTTACATGATCTTTTCAGCATGTGATTCACAAGCAAAACTAGCCCAAGCAGACCAAACCAGGCTTAGCATGGACTTACACAAGAGAGCCACTGAAGGGGAGAAAATGATGGGGACAAATTCATGCTGTCCTATTTCATAATGGTAGGACTATGGCTCAGGGGCACATTATCACTTTGGATACCTAAAATCCCAGGCTCAATCCCCTAGTATCACCAGTACAAACAATTGGGTAACTGGTGATATTAAAAGATCTCTGTCTGAGATCCTGGAGTGCCACTGCCAGACAGAGTAGACAATGCTATCCTTGATCAACCAATAGTCTGCCTCGGTCTCAGATAATGTCATGTGTTCCTGTAATGAAACCAGCACATTGGCCTCTTTTTTTTTTTTTTTACAAGAGTTGGATTTATACCCCACCCATGTTGTCCACTGGTATGCCATTAAAACATCTGCAGTTTTAGATAACTTGCCCTATCTTCCAGGGGAGGTAATCAAGAACAATAAATGTCAGAATGAGGTACCTGAAGACAGAGTGCCACATCCCCCAAAGAACTTCTAGTTACACACACACACACACACACACACACACACACACACACACACACACCTTATTCAGCAAGTGCTGCTACACATTTTCCTACTGAGAATGTCACCAAGAAGCCACACTTGGGTATATTTGCTCTGTTATGTGGATTAGATCCTACCTTAACTCTGGGGTGTAGCCAGGATTTTTTAAGTTGGGGGGCATGGGGCAGATGGGGAGGGAGCCGTGCTGCTGCCACTGTCACAGTGGCCATCAACATGCCTCAATTCACAATGTAAATGAAAACCAGGAGATGGGGTGCTGAATTGACCCCACCCTGCCACTGCTGCCACCACTTTGCTTCTTTCCTGCACCCCGTCCAGTGGCATTCCATCTGGAGGTGTTCCATCTGGTGGCATGGGAATGGAGGGTGGTGCTGCCCAACAAGGTCATGGAATGAGGACAGGGGTGGGACTTCAGGAGGCAGGCTTGGCTCCAGTAGGCAGGCTTGGTGAGGGCGATGGTGCGGCGCAGTCACACACCGTGGCACAAAAAAAAAATAAGGATTTTCCAGGGGCCTGGGCTGGATGGGAAGTTGTGGGACCTTGGTGGTAGATCGGGGTGGGCCCTGAGAGGCCCCACTGTAGCTATGGGCCTGTTTTCTTTCCTTCATTCTTGCCTTGTCACAGCCAAGGGAAAACATCTCAGGTGGGAAAGTCTGTAACCAATTTCCCAACTATGGCAGAACAAAACCCGTTCTTTTACCTTCCAATTAATAGGAAGGTCAGCAGGAGAAGAATCCTGGTGGTGGCCTAGTTCTGCCATACTCCATTAGTAAATAGCTGGAGAAACACTGTTTAAAACACTCAGAAGGAGATAGTTGGGCACGCTGCCAGTCAACGACTCTGTAATTTTGAATCAGCCAAATTAATTTTTATTTATGTGACAGATTTATTTCCCCCCTTCTCTTTGGAATGAGCACATTACAATATATGCATAAAAAACAGAACAGAAAACCAAATTTCATGCTCCTGGTCCAGAAAGACAGCTTAAAGTGCCGCTAACATATTGGCTCTTATAAAGAGCACCTTGAGTGCTCAGAAGCAATTATGGCAATGATAACTTCAGATGAAATGAAGCAAAATGTGAAAAATTTATCTTCATGTTCAGTTTTCTACATAATAAAATGGCCTCCATTTATCTTAGTTCACTTCCTGTTAGGCTGATTAGTTAACTGGCTTCAAAAGCAAAATATGAACCAGTTGACAAATTGTTCCTTTTGACTTTAGCGCCGTCCAAGAGTTAATATCAAACCTCATCATTAATCATGCAAACTAGTGACTCCTGTTACAGATAAAAACAGCAGAGGGGGCATGTTTGCTTTTGCTTGCTGTCTGGAGGGCTGCGTTTGCTTCTAAAATATTTTATATATGCTAAGTGGATAAATGCAGACTGATTGTGATCCCTCCATTTCTGGCTACTTGAGACGTTACTTTTCATCAGCTCAGATCTTAAGACCCTTGTTTCAAACATCTGCTTCAAGGTCATTTTGGAATGATTGGATGTATGTTGATTTGGGGGAGGGGGGATCCCACTCAAGTGTTCTGTGCAGGCCAGAGTAGCAATTTGTACATGTGGTGCAAATTGTAAATGACTTTGTGCACATGGGGGATGTGTGGCAGGTTGCATGCTTTGCCTTTGGAAATCAAGGGAGGGGGAGTCATTCTGAAATTCCCAAGCCAAATATATACATGAAAATCATTTTGGGTCATTACTGTCATTTTTCCAGAACAGTAACACAAATCCAAGAATCTTAAGCATTACAACCCCCCCACCCCCGAAAAGGTGTGTCAGTTGTTTGAGTGCATGCTGTCAGCAGCAGGTGTTTTGTTCTTCTTTGATTCTCCTGATTTCTCAGGCAATGACATTTTCCCCTTACAATTAGATCCTTGCAAGTTATCAGGAGGTGAGAGCTGCCAGCCAGTCTCCTTTGGAGACAAGCCCGGGAGAAGGAATTTTCATGAGGGGTCTTTGTCAAGCTGTGAGCTCAGATTATTCCATGTGCAGCTTCAAATGTATGCAACTAGCTGATCAAAGTGATGAACCCAGAGACAATTCATGAACAAACATATAATGTAGCTTAGAACTCAGCCTCCCTTGCCTTCACCACTGCCTCCTCCTCCTCCTCCTCCACAAGCTCCTTGAATAGTAGTAGTGCTAATTGCTAATTAAGGTACCTCTGTAGTGGGCACCCAGTGTGAAGATAGGTGTCTCATAACAATTCTATCATTGATTCATCACACAAACATGAGCTGTATATTTGGGGTGAGGGAAACTATTTTCAAGGATTGTCGGATGGGACAAAAGGGGATGGTTTTCTGCACACGAAGGATCGCAAATGCAGAGTTTTTGGTGGAAAAGTAATATTTCTAATTGTCATTCAGTCAATGTGAGATTACTTGTGGCTGATACAGTCCTGCTGGGCTGCTACCAATTTCCCCCACAGGAATCAGTGGAGAGAAGAGTGCCTGTGCTGAGAGACACCTACTTCGGATGTCTGTAAAATCAAGCCCCTTTGTACATTCTGCTTGAAACTTAGGGGGTCTTTATATTAGAGTGAAGGCTATGTTTTGTGTAAATGTGGTGCCATTACCCTCTTTAAAAAGCTGTCCCAGACCTTTGAATTGGTTCCCCATTGAAAATAAGGGTCCTGAAATTCTGGCATCCACGAAAAAAATAACAAACAAACGTGGATTTGAATCCTGAACCGGTAATGTCATACCAGAAAACTAGCAATCATGGTAAATGTTTTACCCCCAAATTTAAAATTATAACCAATTTTATTTTCTCAGAGCACACCCATATTCAGAAGATTCAAGCTTAAATCCCCAGCATCTCTCCAATGACTGCAATGACGCTGTTTTTTTTTTTTTTTCTCTCTACTGGAAATTGGCGAGGTGCCAGTCAAAGAACACAGCTAGAGTTCGATGGACTGGCAGAAAGCAGGTTTGTATGCTCTTGTTTTGTACCCTTAAGTGCAAAATGGATCCTATGGATATGCATTGATCTACCTAAATGTGACACTGACTTGTGTCCTGCATTATCTATTTTAAGAATAAGATTTTGTAAGAATTACTCTGAAGCATGAAGTATCTCTTTGAACAAGCCGGTGAACTGCACAAATAAATTCACAGCTCAACATCTTGAAAGTTGGTAGCTTTGGGGTCGCAAATGTGATTCTAGCCAGGGACAGAATCTGCAAACAGCCTATATACTTGATCAGCCTTACTTGATACAACATGCAGAATAATCCTGATTTTCTTTCCCAGTCAACTGACAATATCCCTATGTCTTGCACCTAAAATTTTACTGGTAGTTCTGATTCTTGCCTCTTCTTCAGGTCTTCTGTAACTTCTGCCTTTGCTCCATCTCCTAAGCTAGGGTTCCCCAACATGGTAAAGGTAAAGGTTTCTCTTGCTTGGAAGCCAGTTGAATATGGCTCTAGGGATGTGGTGCTCATCTCTGTTTCCAAGCCGAAGAGCCAGCCCTGTCCAAAGACATTTCCGTGATCATGTGGTCAGCATGACTAGATGCCGAAGTGCACAGAACACTGTTACCTTCCCACTGAAGTGGTACCTATTTATCTACTTGCAATTTCTTGCTTTCAAACTGATATGTTGGTGGGTTCCCTGACATGGTACGTACCACTAATTCTGGTGACACCAACTGAGCTTTTCATAAATTGGGTCAGGTCATTGTAAGTGGGATGTGCCATTATTATTGGCTGCCCTCATTCAGAGTTTTCCATGGCTGCAATAATAGCCATTAGAGGGTTGGGTTCTGCCTCCTGTGGCCACCATTTTAGGCTGGCCCTTACGCCTCTCTCAGAATTCCAAAGGTGCCCACAGGCTCAACGAGGATGAGGACCCCGCCCTACATAATAGCACTGGTTCCTGGGAAGGGCACCGGTGCAGCTGAAGATTGTATGGCTTGTGTTCTTAACTGCCATATTTAATTCCCAGTATCTCCACAGTGAAAGGATTCAAAGTCAATGATCTGGGACAATCTGTCTATGGCTTTGGAGAACTACTGTCAATTGGCACACACAATACTGGACTAGCAAGACCAATGGTCTAATTTGATGAAAGCAGTGCAATTTCCCATTTTTGCACACACCTGCTTTCCATTCTTCTCTTTGAAGGGTCACTTGAATTTCCAAATTGTGCATGTTCCCTTGGATTATTTTCACACAGCCTCATTTCTCTAATACTGTTCTACTGAAATGTGTCTAAATATTGTGTAGAGGATGTGTCTGTTCTCAAGACGGGCATGTTAGCTTTTATTAGCACACGGACTCTCTGCTGATGTTTTTATGATCTCATCTCTTATTAATAGCTTGCCAGATCTTGTCTACAACTGAACTTAGGCTTGCAGCTCTGTAATTTCCTGTCTGCCTTGAAGCTTTTTTTTTTTTTGGTGGTAGTGGTGGTGGGGGATTATCTTGGCCATTTTTTTTCTTTCACACCTTTTGATACAAGCCCTCTGCTCAAGGAGATAGCAACACTGGTTACTGTAGACATCTTCACAATCTCCAGGATGAAGATCTGTCTGTTTTGTGACACTCTTTTTCAATATACCAAAGTCCCCCCCAACCTACCCCAGGAGAAGCATCAGAGAAAAGCATCATTCAACACAAACTTTAAAATAAAGGTTTGGATTCACTTTAAGCCAAAGCTTTGCACATTTCAAGCAAGGATAAAAGATTAGCAAAATATCTGGGGAAATGGGTGGGTGTCTGTGCATCCCTATACATTCACCACATTTCAAAAATAAGGCATTGAAAGGAGCTGCATAATCATTCTACCAAACTGAAAATGCTGCTTTTGAAAGGAGGAATGTCTGGGATTCACACAACATGTGGATTCCATGAATACTGTGACATTCCCTTTGGTTTGCAAGTCATGCTTAGGGTACTCAGTTTCCTGTTCTTAAGTTCACACAACAGAGATAGGTGTGCTCAAAACAACATCCATTTATTAGCAAGAAGATATAGGGATGGCAGGAACTGGTCTCAGGACAAACAAACTCATGCAGTCTACAGTTCTAACCAGGGGTCCTTTCGTAGAAAAAGAGGTGCAGGAGCTCATTACCATAACTCATTTGCATAACTCATTAGCATATGCCACATTCCCTGACATCACCAGAAGTGTGTCAGAAAGGGAATGTCAGTTTCAGCCCCATTATACCCTGTGGGCCATTGAAATCAATGGCAAAAACTCATAGGGTATATGAGGGGCTGGAGGAAAGGGGGTTTGAGGGAGAGGCTCCAAACTTGCAGGGTAGCTGCTGGGGCCTCTCCTCGAAATGCCCACCAAGTTTCAAGAAGATTGGACCATGGGGTCCAATTCTACGGGCCCCCAAACAGGTTGTCCCATCCCCTCCATTGTTCTCTATGGTGGGAAAAAGTGTGCTCTATCCCATGCATAATCTAATAAACCTCAGTCATGTCACCCCTCAGCCATCATTTCTCCAAGCTAGACTGCAATGTTAAAAATGTGGGGCATCATGAGTGAACACAGCACTCATGATTCCTTTCTACTATTGCTCAGCAGAATGAGTCTAAGTCATTATATAAGCTTAAAATGTCATCATACAGATAATGTGAGAGAGCCAGAAGGGTGGTCAGGGGAACCCACAGTGGTTCCAACTTTTTTTTTCTTGCCCAATTTCTTGATTTCCCAACCAGTCCAATCACCTTTTTGCAATGTGGGACATTATTTTTTTGCAATCTATTAGTTCAGAAAGATACCCAACACAACATCATATCCCTGCAGTTGCTGTGGCATAATACTATTAAAAATATTTTTTTTAAAAATTGCAAGAGTACTTTTTTTAACATAAGTAGCGGCCAGACAAACATTTTCTTGTCTGGACATCCCAGATCATATTTTTAAAAAAGACATCAGGTTTTCTGATGATGCAACAGATGGCCATATCAATAGCAATCATTATCATTAGAAAGTCATTGTTATCTCCATAGCAGGGTTCTCAGTGACAAAAGTGAAGCCGAAGATGCTCTAAAGTACAGAAATGGAGTCTCATATTATGGGAGGTGGTAATAAGGCATCAGAAATGCTTAGGAAGAGCAGATAGTTAAAAAGCTTATATTTGCTTCCAGAAAAGAAGTAATAAAGCACTATTACTGACAGTGAGTTTCATCCAGCCAGCTTTGTTTTTGCTCAGTCTTACCCAATTCTCTTCCTTCCTACAGCCCTCATCCCTCATGACTTTTGTCCATGCAGTGCCATGATCCACAGAGTGAGATTTTTGGTAGTCAAAGGAGGCCCCTCCTTCTCTTTTCACCAGGTGGAAAAAAATGGGTGGCATCAACATTTTAAGACTCCAAAAATAAATTTAGCATTAGCTCAGAGGGGCAGAAGGCACACATTTCTCTTCCACTATGACCCCCAAGTCCCCATTATGATTTTGCTTCTCCATCATGTAGATCAAACCTGTGTTGGGTTGCTTTTTAATTGCAGCATTATCTGTTTCTCCAGGCCAATTTCCCCCTGCAAATGAACAAATTTTTGCAGGGTTAGTTGTACTTCTAATAAATTAGCATTATAGAAGACAGGAGCATGTGAAGAATCATGGAGTGAGACGAGGTGGAACAATCAGGATTCCCACACGACCCCTCCAAATCTCCCCAGGCAGGATATTTTAAGCTCTCAGGGGATTGTGCTGGTTGATTTCTCCTCCACTGTTTCCTCCTTTTTAATTGATACTTACACGTTCTCAACAGTCCATCCCCCTGCTAGAGCGTAATCAGTCCTTATCGAGCCATGTTTTTAGGGGTTTCTCCCCCCCCCTTTCCCTTAATTTACAAAGTAAGTATTCTGCATATGTAGGAAGACCCACAAGTATTACAATAACCCTGCCTTGTCTGCAGATGGCAAAGTTTTGTGGCTTTTGTCATCCTAGGGCTGCCAGACCCCAGGTCCGGGTGGGGGTTCCCTGGATTTCTGGGGCTCCAGTCTCTCCAGTTGGTCAGTGGGGGAAGCCACACTCCCAAACACACACATTGCCCTCTGGTATCCCTGTCACAATGATATCACCTGGAAGTGATGTCATCATGGATGTCAAGGGATGATGGTTTAGTTTTGGGGCAAACTCTGTGGTTTCGAAGCCAAAAAAGCCATAGAGTTTTGCCCCAAAACTATGGCAGAACCCCCCTGATGTCCCCGACATGATGACATCACTTTGTGCGTGCACCAGAAGATCCCAGAGGAGAGGCAGGATTCCCTCACTGGCAGCCAGGTAGGACCTGGCAACCCTATGTTATCCACAGAGTAGGCAGCCAGTTTACTATTAGTTATTATGAGGTGAAATTTATGTCTCTTATATTACTTTGGGTTAACCCAGGATAACCCAGTCTCTTTAGATTTCAGAAGCTAAGTAAGGTTGGCCCTGGTTAGTATTTAGATGGGACACTACCAAGGAATATCAGGGTTGCTATGCAGAGGTAAAGGTAAAGGTTTCCCTTGCTTGAAACCCAGTCAAATCCAACTCTAGGGGGCACTGCTCATCTCTGTTTCCAAGCCAAAGAGCCAGCGATGTCCAAAGACTTTTTCCATGGTCATGTGGTCAGCATGACTAACTGTCGAGGTGCATGGAATGCTGGTATCTTCCCATCAAAGCGGTACCTATTTATCTACTTGCAATTTCTTGCTTTCGAACTGCTAGATTGGCAGGAGCTGGGGTCAGAGATGGGAGCGCACTCCATCATGTGGCAATAAGTCAGCTGTGACTTGACAGCAGAGAGAGAGAGAGAGAGAGAGAAGTACCTGTGACAGACTGCACTTTTTGAGAGGCTTAGAAGTGCTGTACCAACAACTAAAGGACTGTGAAGGGTTAATTCTTCACAGAGCCAGAGAGCCTTGAGTGGCAGGCTGCCTATAGAGTACCGGATCCAGTTCAAGGTGCTGGTTTTAACCTTTAAAGCCCTATATGGTCAGGGGGCTGCCTACCTAAGGGGCCGCCTTTCCCCATATACACCCTAGAGAGCACTGCGGTCAGGCACTCAACACTGCCTGACCCTCCCTGGCCCTAGGGAGGCCAGGTTGACAACCACCAGGACCAGGGCCTTCTCAGTGGCAGCTCCCCACTGGTGGAACGAGCTCCCAGATGACATCAGGGCCCTGCAGGACCTTTTGCAGTTCCACAGGGCCTGCAAAGCAGAGCTGTTCTGCCAGGCCTTTAATTAGGAGCCACCACTGGGTGGGGGAGAGGTCCCTGGAAAACTGGCTGAGTGAATTCACTAGCCCAGGGCATCGACTGGTGGAAGCTTCCTGGCCAGAGTCTAGTCAGGCTGCTGCAATCAGTGTTGGAAGTACTGTACTGCCACCATCTTCTGTGATTTCTGTGAGTTCTGCACCAATTTTATGACAATGAATTTTATACTAAACTATGTATGTCACTGTTTTAAACTGTTTTATATTGTTGTGAGCCACCTTGAGCCGGCTGTGCTGGTCAGGTGGGATAGAAATTGAAATAAATAAATAAAATTTGGTTAGCATCAGTTGAGCAAAGAAAGTTTTGAGAGAGCTGGATGCTGAGGAGAGTCAGTCAGATTTTTGCTTTAACTGAGAAGAGACTGTACTGAGTCTGAGTCTAGCCCTGTCAGAAAAAAACAGTTTAGTGCTGCTGACAGGGTCAGATTTCAACCTTGACTGAGCAGAGTCTGAATTTAGCAGTAGCTGAGAGCAGTTTGAACACAGACAGAGAACTGGGGGAAAGTTTTGAAGGGAAGTTTAGGGTAGTAGAGAAGACTCTTATTCAGGCTAAAGGAAAAGGGATGGATCTTCTAGAGAGAGAAGATTCTCTACCCAGTCAAACAGGAAGAGTTATCTCTGAGGAGTACAGAGATCCCTGGTCTGGTGTGAATAGAAACTGCCTGTAGAAAACTTAAAAGTCAGTGAAGGACCCAAGAAGAGTACTGGTGTTTCAAGAGAAGGGGCTTGAGTACTAGGACGAGGACACCAAATGAGTCAGTGATTACTTAAAGAAAGTGAACTAGAGTGTTTGGGAAAATACTGGAACAAAAGCCTCTCAACATAAAGTTTTAAAGTAACTGTGAATAACTTAAGAACCTCTCATTAGCCTGATCAAAAGTCCGTGCCTGTACTAGTTTTACCTCAGTAATTTCAACCCCCGACTCTTTAATGTTAAATAAAACCTTTTGTTATTTCAATTCAAATTTTGTTATTTTAATTCAAGAGGGTCCATCACAGTATCATACAAATTGCATATAAAATCAACAAAATAGGCATAACCAACCCAAACAAAACTACAAAACCAACAGCAAAAGCTGAAAAACTGAACCCACTGACAAAAATATAAGAAACAAAATGCATTCGTGCACCCCTGTTTCTGAAGTTTTCATGAAAATGGATTCCCTGCTTAGGTGAAGAAAACCATTTGACCTACCTCTGTCTATTTAATTGGGGCATTCAATGGGTTGGATCCATTCAGCTTTCCCCACTCAGTCTCACCTAGTTCCCCAGTTTGCTATAGCTCTCATCCTCTGTGATTTTCATTGATGGAGTTCCCATGATCAGCAGCATAAGTTTCCAGGGTGGGGGTGGCGGTGGTGGTCAAAAAGGATCTCTAACACCTTTTCCAATAGTTCAAAAAAGGGCTACTTCCAACCCCAAAATGACTTATACCTCTACTTTTTTGCATGGGTACAGCAGGAATCACAAAGAGTGGAACAAATGTAGCCAAACTGAAGCACAGGCTAATTTTATTTTTAGATTTCCACTTTCCAGCACACTTTCAGAGTATCTGGAATTTAATAACCCAGCAAATATTGAGCAAATTTCTCGATTAAAGAATGGGCCTCATGATGAAACAATTAAAAGCAATTGGAAACATGGAATTATGCCTTGCTCCCTTGAGCAAGTAAGGTGGCAAATATTAACATTAATCTCAAACTATTAATATTTTTTTCTTTATCTCCCCCCCCCCTTGAGTTTTCAGATGAGCCAGCAGACTTTTTGGTGTACAGCTGATTTACCTGGAACAGAAGGCAAAGAGATGGACCATAACCAAAAGGTTATTGAAAGTGATAATTCAGAGACAATTAGCTCCAGAACATAAAGAGCATTGGTGTGGTGTAGTGGTTAAGAATGACAGTTTTCTCAGAACTCAGCCCCACATACCAATGACCATACCACCCTGAACATGCCTGATTTCATCTGCACAAGGTGCTTGTTGTGGGGAGAAGAAGGGAAGGTGACTGTAAGCCACTTTGAGACTCCTTAGGGAAAAGAAAAGTGGAGTAAAGAAAACCCAGCTCTTCTTCTGTCCAAGGGGTCCGCATAGCCATCCTGATGTCCAGCTTAAGAACCATCCCTGTACGCTGTTTCATCCAAAGGGATCCTTCCATCACTGGATTTAACCTAATGTCTATTTCATAGGTGAAATCTCCCAGTCAGCCATGATGCTCCTTGGCAGTGCAGAACTAAGCAGAGCTGTACCCTTTGAAGCCCACTGCCCTCAGTACTTAGAACTGTACTCTCTTGCTCTCATTTGAATCTACCTCATAAAGTTAAAATGCAAGAGAGGAGAGATCTACATACAGGCAGTGGTCATACATGCTAAACAATCCACTTTCAGTGCACTTTCCAACAGGATTTTTACTGTGTGAACTGGCGTAATTCAGTTGGAAAGTGCATTGAAAGTGGATTATTTAGTGTGTGTGTGACCACCGTCACACTTTCCTGAGCTCCTTGGAAGAAAAGTTGGGATCGAACAACACCAACTAACACAAAGTTGAGTACTTTTTAAAGATCCCAGTCACATGACCAGAGACACTTAAACCCTGTTCACATGTTACAATGAATGCCTGAACATCCTGCATGTAAGTGCATACATCTGTTTGTAAGAGAGAGTCAATACACATTCACTTTACAAATGAAACTGGCATCCAGTACCTGGATAAATGTGGGGTTTCCATCACTAACTGAACTGTGCATGTATTGACTAGAGCATGAGAATAATTTGATGAACAAGCTGTATGTGCATTTGGAGTAACTTGTGAACCGACTTTGATGTTCAAGCAAACCTGGATTAATTTGGAATACGATCTAAGTATGAACAGGGTAGGGGGTTGTAGAAGTGGAATCTTTCATAGAAAAAGAATTGGAAAATTTGGCTCAGAAGGCTGATAGATGCACAGCAAGTTAGGGATAGTGGACTGACTCAATATAGGGAGCCATGGCCCTCAGTCTGCAAAACCCCCCAATAATTCTGTTATAATAGTACTATTACATCACTATCGGTTCCTGGTTGCATCTTTTTTTTTCCTGACCAAACAAGAAAGGTATACAATTGAACCATTACTATAGGAAAGTGTACCTGACCATGACTGCAAACTATCAAGAATGAGGCCTCTGATTAATATCTTCGCCTTTGGTCACAGACAATAATCATCAACAAACTTCATCTTGATCAATTTATAAGAAATGACTGTTGCATTGTAATGGCAGGAGCCATTGTGTAATATCATGTGTTTGACTGCTGAGGAAGGCCAGAGGGCCAAAATATGTATGGTCAGGGTCAATAATGGTCATTTTCTGATTGTCACTGTTCAGTTTGCTTCTTAATTGAGGCTATCTCCTGGGCCAATATCTTTTTTTAAAATTACTTTGTAATAAATACATGTATATTTTTATATGTCTATCAATATTTAATGTTTTAACTTGACTAACATAATTACTGGACCTATACGCTTGGTTCTTTTTAAGCTTTTTGGTTCTTAACTCAATTCACTTTGGGTTAAGCCCCCCCCCCCCATCCTAAGTTTGTAAGACCAGGGCAAGGCTGTTGATGAAAGGACATTTGGAGGACATTAATTCATAGGGTCACCATAAGCTGGAAGCGACTTGATGACACTTAACACACATACCCCTTTAATGGGAAGCAAAATGTCCCATCTCCCAAATTCCTATTCCCTCCAGCAATAAAAAGAGTGAAGGTGCCTCCTTCCAGTTTGGTGTAGTGGTTAAGCCAGTTTGGTGTAGTGGTTAAGTGCATGGACTCTAATCTGGGAGAACTGGGTTTGATTCCCCACTCCTCCACTTGCAGCTGCTGGATGACCTTGGGCAAGCCATAGTTCTGCCAGAGCTGCCCTTGAAAGAGCAGTTTTCTCACTCAGCCTCATCTACCTCACAGGGTGTCTGTTGTGGGGAGGAGAAGGGAAAGGGGTTTGTAAGCCACTGAGACTCCTTTAGGTAGTGAAGGGTGGGGTATAAATCCAATCTCCTCCTCCTCTGTGTCTGGCTGCAATGGATCCCTTCCCCCCCAAGATCAGAGTCTCAGATCCTTTTTCATAAGCTCAACGGAAGCTGATCTCTCAGCATTTGTGCAGGTCCAAAATTCAAGGAAACATATAATCTAGTATTATGAAAAGAATGGCAGGTTCATATTGAAACAGCACTAAAGGATGGTTATTTGTATGAAACATTATCAATGTCAAATCAAAAAAAAAATCTCTCTGGAATATTTATGCAGCTGTATATTTCACAGCACAATGTCAAAACATTGAGATAAACAGAATTTTCTTATCAACCTGAGCAGACTTTGGCTCCCAGTAGGAGATAAAAAGAAAGGAGGTGTATTAGAACGGTTTCAGATTAGAGTTTACTGTAACTCACTTACTTTTTATCATTGCTTATTGCCAAGTTTAGCAAAATAGCCCTCCTGTAAATAAATCAGCATAAAATTCATATCTGATCTCGCCTCTGCTCTTTCTATTAAAAAAGGAAGCGTTCATGGATATCAGGAGGAGGGGAGTGCAAAAAAGAGAGAAGTGTCATTAATTTGTGCTTGCTGATTCTCTCTCTTTGGTTTCAGTTCATTTGCATGAAAATCAAGTGGTAATTAGATGAGGTATTCTGTAGAGTTCACACAGTATGTACCGTACTGGATACCGTTAATACGAGCGATACGTATCAGTAGACAAGAACAGATTTTTTCCCCCCAAAACAAATATATTCCATTCAGTACCATTTCTCTCATTCTAAGTTGCAGAGACATCTGGTCTTTTGTGAGTGATGCATCTATTCTTCGGGGAAAGAGAGTACAGAGCAGGGTGGGGGAGGATGGCGTAGGGAGAGAATATGGCAAGGGTATCAATGAGATGGAGGCACTAGAAAGATCCTGCTTTCTGAGAGCGGGGGAGCCTTTGCACACCGAACAAGCAGCCTTTTCTAAAGCCAATACAGCCTTTAAAATGGCAGCAGAAGTGTGCTTCTTTTCATCTTCCATGGATATTTTACCCTCAGCTTTTTTTAAAAGAGAGAATCAAGGCTGCTTCCAAACAGGCGGAGGACAGACTGGAAGAATGAAGAGCAAGGGAAGCGGGGCAAAAAGACCCGGGCCAAGTTGTTGCAGGGCTTTCTGGTCGCACTGCGTGGGCTGATGCAGGACCATACCTGGGAAGAGGCAGAATGGAGTGTTCACACTGTGGGGCGGCCCCTGGCGGCACTGCCGTGGTTGCACGCAGCTTTGATTCGTTTTGCTGACCTGCACGTAGGCGCATGGGCACATAGGTACATAGATGCAGCAGCAATTGGGGCAGGATCCCGTGGCTGGGAACATTAACTCCATGAGCTGGAAGCATCCCCGTGGGCGGTTGTGCACTCAAGCGCAGAGTCCGCATGGGTGGTTATGCGCATCCCTGCCAAATCAGTGGGTTCACATTACCGGCGCCACTTGATTGTGGCATATTTGTATCCACACTTCCAGGAAGTGGGATCAATGTGCACCCAAATGGCTTGCCACGGTTTTCACCTGGTACTTTTAAAAAGTGGGATCAAAACACTTCAGGACAGGGTGAATACGGCATGGGAACGCCAGACAGCAGTGGCTGTGTGAACTGGCCCACTTAATCTGCTTGAGAAACATGCCTATATCAGGCCAAACTGCCAGTCTAAACTCAGCCACAGATGTTTTGCTTCACCTTGGCTCTAAACTGGAGCATTCACCCACCCACATTTGTTCTCTTTCTAGGGTTCCCCATGTTTTGCTTCAGTGTTTCTCAAACTTGCTTTGGTACAACATCACAGTTGAAGCAGCTTCTTATACCATGCTGACAGGAAGGTGAGTGTTTCTGAACCTCTCATCCTCATTAGAGATGGGTACGAACCTGCTGACAAACTAATGTTTGTCATGAATTTTGGGTGTTTGTGGTTCGCTAATTTTGGGGCAGTTTGTGGTGGTTCCCCACCACTGCGCTGTTTGGAAACCCTTGCTTTCTGCTCCCTGCAAAAAGCTGTGGGGTTTAAATTTTAAATGGCTCACAAACTGATATGAATTGAGTCAGTTTATGAACCAACTTCCCCTTTTGCATGGGTCCATGGTTCGGTTCGTGTTTCAGCCTGAACCAAACCGGATCCATGCCCATCTCTAATCTGCACTGGTACAATTTTACAAATGCCAGCCCATCCCTTCCACGCTGAATGCCAGTGGAGGGCTCCTTGTCAGCTTTTTAACACTGGCAGATGATATATAGGGGTATATGAAATGGATAGACTCAGTCAAGGAAGCCACAGCCCTCAGTTTGCAAAACCTGAGCAAGGCTGTTAATGATAGAACATTTTGGAGGCCATTAATTCATAGGGTCACCATAAATCAGAAGCAGCTTGATGGCACTTAACACATATATGTGGATACAGTGGTGGTAGTGGAGAGTGTTGTCAAATTGCAGCTGATCTATGGCTACTCCATAGGGTTTTCAAGGCAAGAGACATATAGTGATGGTTTGCCATTGCCTGCCTCTGCATAATGACCCTGGACTTCCTTGGTGGTCTCCCATCCAAGTACTAACCAAACTGCCAGTCTGAACGCAGCCTCAGTATGGTGAAATGATTGTTTATGCCTAAGACACCATGTTTAGAACAGGATTCTTCTGATGAAATGCTTATCCACAAATGCTTACAAACAAAAAACAATACTACCAGCTTTTGGGCTGACGTAAGAAAGGAGAAGAGCTTCTTTGGCTCTTTCAGGGATTTTAAGATCTGCACGGACAAAAGTTGTATGGTATGGGAGCTGTATAAAAAGAAGAATTGGGCTACATCAACTGGAACAGCTGGTAGGATCTAACCCATACGCTCTAGGGTACCACAAGACTCCCATCTGTTTTAGAACATTTATAGATTGATTTAGTCCAGATTCTCAGGACAAGTTGCTATAAGGTTCCAAAGAGATGGTATAATCCAAACATATGTTATATTAAATACCAATGCATATAATAATACATGTATTAAAAGAAAGCAAAATACTCCTGGACTGGAACAGGAAAGATATGAATAGAGAGCCAGGAAGCCAATCTGTACAGTAAATCTGTTATCACACATAGATCATCCATGCTGGATAACATTATCTATACATTTGTCAAATTTAACAGTACAGTACAGAACAATTCTAATAAGTGAACTGAAAATATAGAATCAAACTACAGAAAAAGCTAAACTCTGGTTGCTTGAAATTTAGGCCAAGATGTATTTCATAGAGCCATCTGCAGTCTTAATTCAGAAAACTACAGTTCTGTTTTGAACTAAATTATGGTTGATTCACACAACCAGTTCATTCTCCAAGCACTTTTGACAGTAACGATTAAACATAAATAGATTTCCCTCATTGATTCATTTATGTTTATGGAATTTTATCCAGTCCTGTGTTGTATTCCTGGTTAATTCTGTTTCAGATAAGAATTCCTTAAAAAAAAAAATCTAGTTCTAGTGTTGGATTAAGTGGAGTTTGCTGTAGTGGCAGTTAGATACTAGATTAAGTTTCAATCAGTTTTACTGATGTATTTCCAAATCTTGGAATATTGTAAGGGTGTATTTCTTTTTATATGACTGGTCTAAGGACTGTAGAAATAAACTGAACTGAACTGAGTTTGTTGTAGCTTTAAATTGCTTCAGTGGATTTCTGTCCAATATTACCAAACACAGGCATGCACTGACAAAATCTTGCAAAAATAATAATAGCCTGGATGAGACTATACATCTGAGCACAATATTCTTTTGTGACTGTGAATCACTGCGATTGTTAAAACATCACACAGAAATAATTGTGGGGCAATCGTTTGCATAATTGTATTAGGATTGCCCCCCCCCCCCTTTTTTTGCAGTGTAGTCTGCAAATGAACAGAAGGAATTGGAAGCTGCAGCACACTGCACATGCTGATCATTCTGTGTAAAATTTGAAAAAAAATGGAATAGGAGAGGATTTGTAATGGGCTCAGACACCTCTTTGTAATAATCCCCTAGCTGCCCTTCTGTAGCTTTGGGTATATATGTCTCTGCCGACTGATTATAACATTTCGTGCAACTGATGAAGTAGACTGTCACCCGCAAGAACATATACCACAATGAATGTATTGTTTTAAGGTGCCACAAGGCTGTTTATCAAGATTTTTTTTAAAAGAAATTCCAGATACTTGTGTTACTGTATGACACTTCCACCTTCTACATATTTGCTGATTGGAAGGGTGGCGGGGAGCTGTTCTCCTGCTTATAATTCTTCCCTTTTTGTAAGTTGTTTCTGAGAACTTGAAGAACAGCTAAACAATGTGTAAAATAAACAATGAATATATTATCTTGTATGCTCTTCTACACCCCGTAATGAAGAATTACATTTGAATGTTTATGTATTAAGACCAACTGTTGTTAAGATTTAATATTTATTCCGTGATTGGCAGCTGGACACTTGGCTGGAAACTCCCAGGAAATGGGGGGGGGGGGGGAGCAGAGTTAAGACATTCAGCATGGCACCAAGGCTGCAACATTATTTCTGCCCCAAACCTGGAAGTGATGTTATTGCATTGGGGCGATGCTCTAGGATTCATGTAGATGGCCTCAAACCCTCCTATCTGCCACACCACTGGACAAAATTGAACCTGTGACCTCTGACCTTGTACCCCAGGGTTGATCAGACACTAGAACAGGGTTCTGGATCTGTGAGGGTTTTATTGAAAACAGTTATATATCCGATGCTAACCTCATTCACTCTTTACACACCCCAAAGTTAGGGTGGCCAGACCTGATGATGTACACAGGCTGCTCTGCAGAAGAGCTCCATTGACTATGGTAGAACTCAGCCTCATAGGACAGGGTCTCCCCTTTTGTAAAGCTGATGACATCATGAACACATGAAGCTATCATGTACTGAATCAGACCATTGGTCCATTCAGATCAGTATTGTCTGCTTATGCTGGCCGTGGGTGGCCAGCATGGTGGAAGTCTTATCAGCATGGTGGAAGTCTTATCAGTCACCTACTACTTGATCCTTTTAATCGGAGACTCCAAGGATTGAATCTGGGACTTTCTGCATGCCAAGCAGAAGCTCTGCCATTGAGCCATGGCCCTTCTGTTGCTGATCTTCACCTCTTTTTTGCCCTTCCCCCTTACTCTCCAAAATGGGAGTGCGCCCAGGTCTTACTTGGTATCAGACGTTCCTTTGTTGACCTCCTTGTTGGTCATCAGCTCCAATAATTGCTGCTTTTGCAAGTTGTTTCTTGCAACACCAATCGGTGAAGGGTGAAGGAAGTGGTTGGGTGCATGGAGCTGTTCAGGTGCATATCATGTATATCAAGATGGCACAGGCAATCTCTTTCAGGGTCTGAAGCGGGGGAAGAGATCCTTAATGTTCAATCTTTGGCCTGGATTCCTGCTTTTTACAAACACATTTCCCACATGCACTTACACTTTTTGGCATTGTTGACATTTCATGTCGAATACTTGTGCTTTGTTTTCCGATTGATGTAATACTGATTCTATTGCTCAGCTTTTCAAATGTCTTATTATACTGATTGCACTGACCTATATTGTGTATAAGACTCTCATTGAGTCTCAATGAGAAATGAGAGCTGTAAATAACTTAAATGACAAAAAATAAATCATCTTCACATATTAGAACCACGAGAAATGTGCTCACAGAGTAAATCATAGCAGCATGAGGGAAATGGAAACAGATGTCGTGTATAGCATGCAAATGCATCTGTTGGAGGGAACGTGACACTGTATAGCCAAGTCTTGTCAGATCTCAGAAGCTAAGTAGGGTTGGGAGACCCCTAAGGAAGGCAACGGCAAACCACCTATGCTTCTCACTTGCCTTGAAAGCCCCTTGCTGGGGTTTCCATAAGTCAGTTGTGACTTGACTGCATTGGTGTACATAAATTCATCTGCAACAGTCCTCTTTCCATCCCATGTTAAAAAGCCATAATACGAGATTGTTGCAGACTGAACAGGATTTGGCTGGAAGGCTTTTGGGGTGGTCTTTTCAGAATGTGCTTTCTAAGGCACTGGCTAATATGCAGGGGTCATTTCGAGCAGGAGCTCGGGGGAGCGCAGCTCTGGGAGTTGGTGCCAGCCCCCCCTTCCCCCGGTGGGGGAATGCCTGCTTGTGTCATGGCTGCAGCAAAATGACCCTGTCCCCTGGAAAGGTCCTTGTTCCTCCGACCAGCCTTCTGAAGGCTTCAGCCACCACTGAAGCTATCCGCCCAGAACAGTGGTATTTCTGAGGCTTGGATTGGTAGCTGTCCTCTTTCTTTCTTTCTTTCTTTCTTTCTTTCTTTCTTTCTTTCTTTCTTTCTTTCTTTCTTTCTTTCTTTCTTTCTTTCTTTCTTTCTTTCTTTCTTTCTTTCTTTCTTTCTTTCTTTCCCTTCCCTTCCCTTCCCTTCCCTTCCCTTCCCTTCCCTTCCCTTCCCTTCCCTTCCCTTCCCTTCTTTTTTCCCTTCCTTCCTCCCTCCCTTCCCTTCCCTTCCCTTCCCTTTCTCTCTCTCTCTCTCTCTCTTCTTTCTTTCTTGCCTTCTGACATACTCCCGGTGATGTCAGGGGGTGTAGGATATGCAAATAAGTTGTGTTAATGAGTTATGCTAATGAGCTCCTGCACCTCTTTTTCTATGAAATGACCCATGCTAATATGCATCTTGGTATTCCATGTGAGGGATGTGGAATGCTGTAGAGAAGAAGAAGAAAAGAAGAAGAAGAATAAAAAGAAGTAGTTTTTATGCCCCACTCTTCGCTATCCGAAGGTAGAGCTCTCCTGAGAACTGTCCTTGAGAGAACAGCTCTGACAGAACTTATGACTGACCCAAGGTCACACCAGCAGTTGCACATAGAGGCATGGGGAATCAAACCTGGTTCTCCCAGATTAGAGTCTGCACTTTTAACTGCTACACCAAACGGGCCCAATCATGCCAGATCTCAAAAGCTAAGCAGGATTGGCACTTGGGGGACGGCAAAGTGAACGGCATCACGAGGTATTCAAACTGTCCCAAGGGAGTGTTGAAAGCGGTCTTGGATTCATCCCCCTCCCTTATGCGCACCCGGAAATAAGCATCCCGGAGATCCAGCTTAGTGAACACTTTTCCCTTGGCCGCTTCAGTTAATAAGTCTTTTATCAAGGGGAGGGGGTAGGCGTTAGAAGTGGAGACCGCATTCAGTCCCCTGTAGTCCGTGCACAAGCGCAGTCCCCCATCTTTCTTTTTCCGGAACAAAACAGGGGCGGCGAAGGGGGATTTAGCAGGGCGGATGAAACCGCGCGCCAAGTTCTTGTCTAAAAACTTCCGTAGCTCTTCCCGCTCTAGAGGGCTCATGGAGTAAAGCTTTCCTTTGGGGAGTTTCTCGCCAGGAATCAGCTCTATGGCACAATCTGACAGTCTGTGGGGGGGCAGCTCGTCCGCCTCGGTCTCACTGAAGACCTCCATTAGGTCCCTATACTCCCGGGGAACCGTGGAGGGTGCGAGGGTGAGGGCAGCCGGTCGAGGGGGGGTTGGTGGTCCCGGTCCCCACTCAGGGTCCCATTTGTGCATTAGGCACTTGTCGTCCACCCAGGAAATCTTCCCTTCACTCCATTTGATGTAGGGGTCGTGCGAGCTCAGCCAGGGGCTCCCCAGCACCATGGGGAATTGGGCATTTGGGGTGATGACAAAAGCTCGCTTCTCCCAATGCTCCCCCGTCCCCAAAATCAAGCCCTCAGTTTCAGCTACACACTCTTCTTTCATCTCTGATCCATCCATTTGCGTGAATTTTAGGGGCTCGGCCAGCGGGGTGACTTTTGGCCCCAACCCTTCCACCACCAAAGGGCTAATTAAGTCCTGAGCACACCCAGAGTCAATTAGGGCACGGACCCGCATGTGAGTGCCCGTCCCCGGGGTCATTACAGTCACTACCATATATAATAGGGGGCCAGGGATGCTCACCGGAGATGGCGCTTCTTGGCGGGGGACCTGCAGTTCTGCGCCGCTCACTGCAGGCCGTTGGAGTTTCCCGACATCTGCGTTTCCATCAGCTCCAGCTCCCCTTGTTCGCTCGTGGCACCTTCCAGTTGCAGCGCCCGAGGTTTGAATGGGGTTTTCCCCCTACTAGGAGTGCTCCCGGCCACCGGGGTAGAGGTCTTCGGGCCCTTCCCTCCTCCCCTGGGGCACGCTGAGGCGAAGTGGCCACTCTCCCCGCATTTCATGCACAACCCTTGCCTGAAGCGGGCATCTCGGATGTCTTGCACACTGGGCTTTGGCTTCGCTTTCGGCACGGCTTTGCTGGCTGCTGTAGCTGACGTCCCCATCTTGAGGAGGGTGAATCTTTCTTCCACGTCTGCGGCTGCCCTCATCCAGGTGGCCAGCATTCCCGGTCGACCCCCTAGCAGGACGGCTTCGTATATTTCGGGGTTGAGACCCTCGCGGTACTTTTCCATGAAAAGTTCTTGGGGCCAGCCGCGGATCTTGGCGGCGACGCGCTGGAACTTGTCGGTGTAGTCCCTCACCGTGGACCTCCCCTGGAACAGCTTCCGCAGTTGGTTCCGGGCTTTCTCTTCCCCCAGGGGGTCCTTGTACTGGTGTCGGAGAGCCCACATAAAGTTGTTCAGCGAACGTAGCTCAGGGCCGGGGGCATCGTGCAGGCTCACATACCAATCGCTGGCGGTGTCCTTCAGCTTGGACCCTATGTAGCCAATCCGCTCCCTCTCGGTGGGGTAGAGGTGGCCCCAGTTGTCCAGGAACCGCTCGATCTCCAGCAGGAAAAAGCGCAGCTTCTCGGGGTCCCCATCGAAAGTAGCCGTCAACGGGTCGGCGGGGGCCGGGCGAGCGATCGGCCCTGCCGGTGCTGGGGCCGGTGCGGAGACGGGACCGGGCACCTGTGGAGGGACGACTGGCGGAACTGGCTGCGGCCGCGGCCGCGGCTGCACGGGCACCTGTGGCTGAGCCGGAACTCCCCCGGGAGCCGGCGGCGGCTGCTGGACTCCCGTTGCGGGGGCTGGAAGAGCCTCTTGCATAGCCCTCATGGCGTCCCGGAACTGGTACTGGAGATCGAGGGCCAACTCTCATAGTTCGGTGGTAAGCTGGAACCGCAAATCTCCCATCATCCGGTCTAGGGATTGCATCTGGTCTTCCCGGTACGGATCGGGCCCATACGGGCCGGTCCTCTCTCCTTCCATGGACGGGCGACGCGGATCTCCTCCGTAGATCGACTCGCGGTCGTCTCCCAGGTAGCTCGGCCTCCCTCGGTCGAGTTGATCGCCCGGGAACGACACCCGTGCCCCTTTCCGGTCGTGCACCCAGGAGTCCACGGTCCCACGACCGAACTGGCTCCAGGCGTACTTCGGGGTCACGCTCTGAAGAGGAGGTAGGCGCGGGATGTAGTGAGCCCCTTGAATCGTAGTCACCGGTACTTCGGGCTCCCCTCCGCCGCCTCCACCACCGTTCCCCTGGTCCACCGGGGTGGTGGGTGTATCTTCGGGTGTAGTAGGGTTGGGTACCGTGCCGTCGTCTGACATGATCAGGAACGGCTGAGTCCCAGTCACAGATCTCTGACAATCTGTGAGAGTTCTGCGCAAAGTAGTCAAGGATCAGATCTTGGTTGGTAAACCAGAGTTCTTTATTTCCAATCTCTACATTAGTACAGCTTCTCGGATTATTGTCAGAGATGAGACAGATAATACAGGCAGGTCTATTATACCATTCCAAGGAGTTTGAATTACCCATAAGTAGCCAATCACTATAGGGGAAAATTGGCAGGCAAAACGGGATCCTGACCGTTTGGTTCTCACAGGAAAGAAAGTGAGGTGTCAAGCTGTAAATTCCCTTCCCAAACCAGACCCCTCAGATGTTACCAGTTCACAAAACAATCAATGGCCTCAAGGCTTTTGCATGTGATAAGAGATGAGACGCATCCTCCCTTGAAGTCCCAGCCGGGGCAGATGGAATGCGGAGGCCGCGGTGTGAGAGGCCCTTTGTTCCCATGCACTGCAGGTGTCATCCTCCCGCCTTAGCTGTTACAAACTCCAGGCCTGGTTAATTACTATAGCATAGCAGTCACAAACATACAATGAGCATACATAGTTGGCAATAGTTTACAAGAGAACAGCATTCAATAGTGAAAGGTACAACTGTAAGAATAGAAATCACTATGTCTGAATCAGCAGATTCTGACAGATGGGTGACCACCAGGGCTTTTTTTGTAGAAAAAGCCCAGCAGGAACTCATTAGCATAATAGGCCACACCCAGCAACAGAAACTCATTAGCATATCTGGCAGCTCCCTCCCAGTGCAGTGACAGTGCAGCTCCCTCCCAGGATTGGCTTCCCCAGGTGCCCCGCGCCTTGTGGGGCGCATGGGGAACCTGAGGAGGGGAGGCAGTTTAAACTGCCTTCCCTCCCTGGATCAGCTTGGCCTCCCCAGGTGCCTTGTGGCTTGTGAGGTGCCTGAGGAACCCGGGGGGGGGGGAGGCTGTAGGCATGGCCAACTTGGAAGCCAGAGGGAACTCCGTTCCTGTGTGTTCCTGCCCAAAAATAGCCCTGGAGACCACCAAGGAAGATTTTGCAGAGGAAGACAATGGCAAACCATCTCTGCTTGATCACTTGCCTTGAAAACCCTATGGGGCCACCCTAAGTTAGCTGTGACTTGTTGGCATCTACACAAACACATTCTGTGCAACGATAGGGTAGGTGGATAGAAGTTATAAAGCTTCATTGTACAAAAGTCAAAGAGGGAAAAAAATAAACTTCCCAAACTCCAGTAACTTTTCGTATGATTTACAGGGAGATGAGAGGACTTCATTAAACATCAGTTTGATGGAGCGGGAGTGTATAGTTTGAAAGCCACTGGAGTCAGATCACTGGCATGAACTTTAGCTTTCAGTAAGTAAATAAATTCCAAGATTCCATGGAGAGAGGTTCAGCTCATGTGAAATACTCACCCCATGAAACTGACACGATAAACCTATAAGCGATTATTACAGCATTACAAAAAGCCTCAGAAAATATCAGTCCAGCGGCATTGACCCTGAATCTTCTTGCCTCTTGGGGAAGTGCAGAGCACAAAAACTGTGTGTTAATGGACACATCAGCTCACAGAGCTACTCCAGGGCAGACTGGGAAATCCAATGGCCAAGGAACAAGCCAGGCTGGATGGCCCCGGCAGCATTATTCTACAAGTCCCCTTGAGTCAGAACCATCCAGAGGTGCCAGTAAAGCACAAGGACTCACCCATTACCTCCTTCTGCTACCCACTGGTAGTGTGGGAGGAAGAAACTGGTGAGCTGACACAGATCAACTTTACCACTGAAGGTTCCAATGAGGTCATAGCCAGGATTTTGTGGTTTGTGGGGCAATTTCTTTTCTGGTGGGGTGGAAGTTCTCAGTGCAGAAAGAAAAGACATTTAGCCAATAGAAATCTGTTACCAGGACAGATCTCTAAACTGCAAGCTGTCAACCACTTTAGATGACAGTTCTCAGCTGCTACAAGTTAATCACATCTGCCAGCCTAAGCAGCAATTCTGATAACAAGCCGGCAAGTGGGGGTGATGACTCCGATAGTCAAGAAAACTAACACTTAGGCAGAAAAAAATCTCTTAAAGGAGACCTGTTTCTTGACATATAGTTAGAAGGGATCCTAGAGGTCACCTACTTCAACCCCCTTGCTCAGTACGGGGATTAGTCAACTACAGCACCCCACTCTGCTTAAAGGAGTGCAAACCTTTAAACATGTTTTAAAATGATTTTTGGGGGGAAGCATTTACAGGAGAAATTATTGTGGGGCTGTGCCTCTAAGAAAGGGGGCAGAGCCCCCCCAAAGCCCCCCCATAGCTACAGCCCTGGGTTCCAAACTGAGTGCCTTCCATACGCTGGCAAAGCTATTAGGGGATTCCATCTGCTTGCCTGGGCCACCAGGGACCTTCCTAGGCACCAGTCCACTGGGAACATTCCCTTGAAGTCCAACAGCCAGTCTGCTCCTGGAGCCCAATGCTGAGCTGCATCTCCATTTCATAGCTGAACGGCTGACAGTCCTTCTATGAACCCATGTGCTAATGATGCTAATGTTGCTCCTTGCAGCAATTGTGCCTTGCTGTACCTTCCCCTTAGGTGATACTCATATCTGCAGCTTGTTCCTAACCTTCTTTTGAACTGTCCCAGCCCTGAAGAAAGACCCACCATAACGGGTTTCAGCAGTGTGAGCAACTGAAGACCTCCCTTCCCCGCCAGTGGTATCAATGGGAGCTAAACCACACTGTAATAAAATCTCCAGTTCCCCATGGGCCACGGACATTGCCTCTTGCTTCAGATACAGCAGCACAAGGGCATTTGCTATTTAAAAATATTTCCAGCTCACCTTCTCACATTGGCTAGTGAAATGACCCATGTCAGGTCCTTAAACAATAAAAGATAAAACAAACCATGCAATAGGCCACCCACTAGACAAGTGTTGGAAGCATCGACCTGGCAACCAGTGGGAGGGCTGGGGGCAGAAACATGGGGGGCAATCTGATGTCAGCAACATCACTATGGTCCTTTCCACACTAGACCTTAAATCCTGGTTCAGCCCTATCCTCAAACTTACATTCTACACTGCACGCAAGTTTACCCCTGTAATTATCTCGGGGTATTTTTACATTCTACACTACACTCAAGTTCACTCCTGTAATGATCACGGGGTATTTTTTTTTCTACATTACATTGAGGTCACCCCAATTTCATCCCACACTTGTCCCGGGATAAATGGATGCTGCTATAACCAGGGATAAATGCCAGGTATAGTGTTGTGAGTTGAACTCTGATAGAACCAGGGGTGAGATCCAAGTGCGGAAAGGACCTACATCACTTCTAGGTACAACTAGCAATGTTGCTGATGTCTCTGTATGTGACAAAGGGTAGCTCTAGGAATGTGTCAGAAACCACTGTGTCTCTGGCAATTCCTAGAGCTACCCAATGTTACTCAGAAGTGATGTAGAAACATCAAGAACATTGGTTTTTAAAATATTTTCTCCCTCTGCCTCTCTGAGCAGCAGTGGGCAACTGGGCTTGCCAGAAGGATGCACCCCACCATAGTGGGGGTCCTGGTAAGCCCACTGCTGTTGCAAATGGTGAGCCTTACAATCACGCTTCCAATTTATTATGTACACCACGAATAAATTATCTGCTTTTAGATGTGTCAAGACCTTTTCAATGATTAAATGTTTGCACGTTTTGTTTGAAGAGTCTCTGTGGGGTGCTTCGTCTGCAAGGTTTTCTTTCTTGCTTGGCGTGCCACAGGATTTAGGGAGTTTAAATAGAATTTAGATGGGCTTAATATCTCCATATATGCAAAAGTTCCTTTTGCTGATTTATTGTATGACTTTCCAGTGGAATTTTTATGTGACACTAGATCTACCCTAAGGGACTTGTTCCGTCCTGATTGGGTAATGTAAATTTCCAATGGAGATTAACCGTAAATGAGCTTGAAATTGATTTATTATAATAAGTGAAATTGAGGTCAGAAGTCTTCCTTTGTTTTTTTTTTTTAAATTTTAACCAAGACTGTCAGATGAATTTCCGTAATATTTTGCCAACAAGGAACAAAAGAAAATTAAGGGAACATTTCTCAATTACACACTGGAAATTAGATACGGGATATTGTTTCAATCTTGCTTGGTTCCATGTGCAGAAGAGAATCGCAGGAAGGGATAATGTCACCATAATTACATCCTTGCAGAAACGTTGTATTGTACAACAAGGCTGGATTTTTTAGGTTTAAAGCTTGCACGAATAATTTAATAGACTGAGTGGGTGGCATCCGTAAGGAATATTTGTATTCAAAACTATATAGCATATTATTAACTCAGAACATTTTCTCCCATATGTATGGCACCTGCTTCGATACAGAACCATCGCCTGAAATCATACGTCTCCACCACAGTTGGAAACTAAGGACTGTATTATGTCCATAGTGCAAATTCCCTTCATGACTGACATGGTTTGAGGTGCTTTGATTTTCCCCAAGATTGTTGGGGTGGAATGAGCAGTCTCACCTTTTATGATGAGTAGAATCCCTGTCCCATTAAAATAAGTATCTGGTATGCAGAGGTAGGCTTCCTCTGAATGTGGAGGTCCCACTTTGCTATCCTGGCTCATACATCTCAGCTGACTTTTCCTTCAGGAATGTTTCGAAACCTTAACCATTTTTTAAACCTAGTGGCTGGGGTGGCGTTTTTGCAGCAGCACGTTCTTTTTCGTTTCTTTTCTTCTTAACATGGATGGTGCGACTCTAAACATCGTTAATTTCTAGTTGAATACATTTTATTTCCCTTGTTCCATCGCCAAGATGAATGCTCGTTTCAGTACTGAGATTACTTTTTAAAGAAGAGTTAAGGTTCGAGGCAGCCGGAACTCTATTATTCATGTTTGCGTCAAAACTGAAAAGAAGCAAAATGGGAAGGTGGCTGTAAATCTGAAGAATTCATTTGCTTTTCTGCAGTACTGTTCTCCTACAGATTATGCCTCCTGACCCCCCTCTCCCTCCGGAATGATTCCAGGTAAGTAATATTGGTTAGAGGTGCAATAGGAAAAGAAAAATATCATCTCATCTTTGACTAGGCTGCTATTTACAGACCAGAGAGGTACAGGACTCAAGTAGGTAACTGAACTGAAGGAGAACCTTTGAGGCCTAACCCCTTCAGATTCAAAACAGGCAAATACATGAACTCACATGAAGCTGTCTTATACTGAATCAGACCCTTGGTCCATCAAGGTCCACTCAGGCTGGCAGCAGCTCTCTAGAGACTCAGGCTGAGGTCTTCCACATCACCTCCTACCTGATCCTTTTAACTGGAGATGCTGGGAATTGAACCTGGGACCTTTTGCATGCAAAACAGATGCTCTACCACTGTGCCACAGCCCATCCATAAACACTCAATACACTAGAGAGGGGAAGAGCTAGATTCAAGTCCAGTAGCATCTTAGAGACCAATGAGATTGAGTGGGGCATGAGAGTCAACGCTCCCTTTACCGGGTGAGAGGGGACTTGATTCTAGCTCATCTGCTGCAGACCGACATGGCTACTTCCTTCATCTAGCGAGGGGAAGATTCAGATGTCACTGGACAGAAGGAGATGTCAGGTAAGTGGGGGAGAGAAATCACAATAGATTCTTTAATCTCCACTTTTTTATACATAAAGGGTTTCAGATTCTTTTCAGTAACATTCGCAAAAGTTCGGCCAGAAGAAGTCAAAGTAATTTAGATCCAATCTCTTTTCAAAAATGAAATGAACAGAAGTTTTATTAAAAGGAAATGAAGAGGAAATTGAACTTTCATATTTCATGGTGCAATTGTGATGGCAGAAAACAATATTCGTTGACAGAAAAGTTTTAGGAGGTATATAAATAACTATCTCCCCCTCCCCCCTATCTAGGGGCACTCGTTTACGATAGAGGGCAGGGTGTTTCCAATATAATAAGAACTGATGTGGGTTTTTTTTTAAATTACTATTGTCACAGAGAACTAAAGCAGCCTGTAATAGCATTTCTTAAATCCCTTGTCTTAAACTGCAGACTTAATTGAAATCCGTTGGTGTAAATTCAATTGTAAAGCATTTTTCCCCCAGCAAATAAATTTCATCACAATAAATTAAGGTATTTCTAAAGCTTACACATGCTTGCTTTGTGTGCGAGTCACGTGGAAGTAAAATGGCCTAAAATTAAATCTCAGGACTGGAGAAAGATCATAATAAAACGAACACAGCATCTTAAAAAAGAAGCAACATCCGGCATCTTTGATCGGGGCGGGGGGGGGGGACCTCCTAACCACAAGACGCATAAGGCAGAATAGCTTAGAGGAGTGAGCTGATGCTGCAATCACTCCATGTCCTTTAAGTAACCAGATACTTACCAGCCCAGCAACGCAAGTCTTTGAGCTGCAAGATAAAATTGGCTTGCTTCCACACACTTTGGCTTCAATGAATTGCGGAATGAACTGGAGGTTAGCCACTCTGCTGTCATTTAGGGGCACTGGGACATCTGCCAACACTTGCTGAAGCACAGATACTCCGCACCATAATAAATAAATAAGCTGCCTGCTTTCACAAACGCTCAGAGGTGGCCCCCATTTTGTGGAACAGCCCAGCCTGAGGAGGTCAAGAGTTTCTCACATTTCACAGAATGTGCAAAACATAAATGTTCAAGAGGGCATTTTTATGATGGGAAAAGAACTGTAGTGGACCTATCCAGGGCGCCTTGATAAAGGAATAGGGTTGTAGCCTATTGCAATGATTATTCTAGGGATTTGCCTGTTTTTCTGCGTTGCCGTCTACTTTTTTATTTCCACTTCCGACTTGTCTGTAGTATGCCATGTCTTACACAGTTTGTTGTTTGCATTGCCTTTTAATTCAGTGCTATGCCATTGCTCACTGGATGTCTTAAGCTCTATGAATTCATTGTTTTTATTCTTTAACCTGTCTTGAGTCTCAGCAAGAAATGCCTATCATATAAGTGATTTTCTACATGTGTCCCCCTCCCCTACGGAATCTGGGATATACCAATGGAAAGTTGATAAAATGAACAGACAGAAGAAGAAGAAGAGGAGGAGGAGGAGGAGGAGCAGCAGCAGCAGCAGCAGGAGATTGGATTTATACCCCACTTTTTATTACCTGAAGGAAAGTGGCTTACCATTTCCTTCCCTTTCCCTCCCCACAACAGACACCTTGTGAGGTAGGTGGGCTGAGAGAGCTCTGAGAGAACTGCTCTTTCCGGAACAGCTCTGAGAGAACTGTGACTGATCCGAGCTGCATGTAGAAGAGTGAGGAATCAAACCTGGATCTCCCAGATTAGAGTCCATGCTCCTAACTAGTACACCAAACTGGCTCTCAGAAAATGGATCAGAACAGAGTAGCCCTACTGGGAAGGAGCCCTGACCTGGATGGCTGAGGCTAGCCTGACCTTGTTGGGTCTTGCCAGCTAAGTTGAGTCGGCCCTGGTTAGTATTTGGATAGGAGACCAGATAGGAAGCCCAAGGTTGCTACACAGAGGCTGTGTTCACACACACTAAATAACACACTTTCAATCCACTGTCAATGCACTTTCCAACTGGATTTTACCAGTTCACACAGTAAAATCCAGTTGGAAAGAGCACTGAAAGTGTTTTATTTAGTGTGTGTGATCGCAGCCAGAGACAGGCAAAGGCAAACCGCTTCTGTTCATCTCTTGCCTTGAAATCCTTACAGGGTTGTCATGTCAGCTGTGACTTGAAGGCACTTTCCACTAATGGGAAGTAAGCTGAAGGAATCTACAGTGATGATGAGAGACAGTATGGGATCCTGGTAAGCAATACTCCCTCTACGCTGTAGAGTCTTGTGAGCAAAAATTCTACTTTGTGAGCTACTGGCATTAAAGTTGTGAGTGAGGGATTTGGCTGCTGCATAAATCAGTTTGCACTGGAGCCATCCTTCCCGAGCGAAAAATTTTTTTTGTGAGCTGGAGGCTAAAAAACTGTGAGCTAGCTCACACTAACTCAACTTAGAGGGAACCCTGCTGGTGAGACTTTTGAACTAAAACTGGAGAGACCCAGGTTCAGATCCAATCTCAGCTTCATTTATGCATCTTTAACTCTGACTGGTCCTTCCTGGTGTTTCCACCACCACCACCCATCTTCCTGTAGGTAAGGTTTGGAGAAATTCTGTTTCACTGTATCTGAGGAAGTGTGCTTGCACATGGAAGCTTACACCTTAAGTAAACTTTGTTCGTCTTAAAGGTGCCATTGGAGTCAAACTTTGTTCAGCCTTGGGCTAGTCACTATTTCTTGTTCTATTGTCTTCCTTGGGAGGATGAAATGGAGGAAGGAAAACTCACAAGCCCTTTCCTGAATTCCTTGGAGGAAAGACAGGATTTTAAAAATTATGGCAGCAGTCAGAAAAGTAGCAGAAATGGGAATGGTCCTTTTCCAGGTGCAGTGAAGTAATAGAAGAAGTAGAGTAGGTGTGTATACACACACACATACACACACACACACACCCTGCTTTTCTCTACCTTAAGGAGTCTCAAAGCAGCTTACAATCACATTCCCTTCCTCTCCCCACAACAGGCACCTTGTGAGGTGAGTGGGGCCGAGTTCTGAGAGAATGAGAGAATGTGACTGGCCCAAGGTCAGTTCTGAGAGAATGGTGACTGGCCCAAGGTCACCCGGCAGGCTTGATGTGGAGGAGGAGTGGGGAATCATCGGCAGTGAAGGAGATTGCCTATAGTCATCCTGAATGATCTACAACCCTTGCTTCATTTGAATCAGCATTTGCCAGGAAGCAGAGTAAGTCTGCCAATATTTTTGTATTGGAATATTCACGCTCTCCCAGGGTGGAGACACAGCGGCAGAATGATTTGTATTCGTGGGAGCCTGCACAGTGTCTCTGCATGAGTTGCAACTTTGTTCTTGCCACCTTCTAATTCAAATCAGTGGTTCATACAGAGACATGAAGGCAGCAACATATGTTTAGTATGGCAACCCTCCTATGCAATTACATCAGATCTAGTCCACAGTTTCCCTGGTTTGTATGATTTGTGCCCACCTGCTTGCTTCCTTGGATTGCAGATGTCTGTCCCTGCCTGTCGTGCAAGTAGCAATTTTAATTGTCTGTACATTGGGATGGATCCAAGGAGCCTTCCTCCAACTTAAGTAGCTCTTACACTGGAGAAAGAGGAATGCTTCCAGGAGGAAGGCTTCCAGGTTTGTTAAGGGAAGTGGTAGGATCAGAGCAGGATCCATCTCATTCACAAGGTTTTCTGGACAGGGGAGATCTTATAGGCCTTTATGCCAAAGTTTCAGGATTTTATTGTGCCGTTTAGTTTGTGAGCAAGTTTGATCAGGTCCACCACTTTGGTGTAGAGTCCACCAGTCTGGTGTAGTGGTTAAGAGTGTGGACTCTAACTGGGTTTGATTCCCCACTCCTCCACATGCAGCTGCTGGTGCAACCTTGGGTCGGTCACAAATTCTCTCGGAGCTGTTCTCTCAAGAAAGAGCTCTTTCAGTCCCACCTACCTCACAGGGTGTCTGTTGTGGGGAGGGGTGGGGTGGGGAAAGGGATTGTAAGCCACTCTGAGACTTCCAGTGAAGGGTGGGGTATAAATCCTATCTCCCCCCTCCCCCTCCTCCTCCTTCTTCCTCACCACTACACCAAACTGGCTGGAGATTAAACCTGGAGATGTATTCCTTGTGGAAACCAATACTATTTCCCAGTGTTGTGCTGTGCAGTCTCAAAAAGGCAGCTGTGATGGCCCTGTTATGGATGGTGGACATGGTATTGCTAAAGGAGGGGTTGATGCCTCCCCCCTTGACTTTTTCCCTACCAAAAATGAACCCCCCTGTGTGTTTTTAGCTTTACTAAGTGAAGGGGAAGCCCCCCCCCCCCCAATCAGGATTAAATGCTGCATGATTTGGGAAATAGCATCCACCCCTTCCAAGATGCTGTGACCCTAATCCATATTTTTTTCACCCCACCCACCTGCAATTCCTATTGGCAGATAACTACACAGCAGCCTCACATGATGCCCTGCGCCACATGTAGTTTGGCTGAGTGACTTGGGCAAAGAGCTCAGGAAACACTTGTGCACCTCTTCACTCACTTTGCCCAATTCAAGCTCAGCCAAGGATCTCCTCCTCAAGGAAATCTCTCCCCCAACTTCAAGGACCCATTGGTCTTACCTGGCGATTCCTGTGAGTCAACAGAAAGATGGCGGTGGGAAGTATGGTCAAATCACAGCCGACTTATGGCAACCACATAGTGTTTTCAAGGCAAGAGATGTTCAGAGGTGGTTTGCCATGGCCTGGCTCCACACTGTGACCCAGGAGTTCCCTTGGAGATGGGCTCCCATCCAAGCACTAACCAGGGCTGACGCTGCTTAGCTTCTGAGATCTGATGAGATCAGACTAGCCCGGGCCATCCAACAGAAAGGTGCAGGTAAAATAAATGCCACCATTGTTCAGTGGGTTGGATCCAACCAACTCATGGTGAGAAAAGAAGGAAGGATCCCCGCCCCTTAACCACCTAAATGGCCATGCTGGAGATCAGGGGACTGTATGGATAAAATCCATATGGGATGGGGGAGGGGTTTAGTAAGGAGGGAAACTGGATGAGACTGATTGAAAAAAAGCCAGGAACGTTAAGTAGTGCCCCTTCTTTTTAAAAAGAAAGGTTGTAAATGAGCATCTCAAGAATTTCTACTGTAGAACTTCAAATGTGAGAGAAAGCTTTAGAATCACAGCCATGGGGGTCCCAACCTTTACACCCTGAATGGCTTTGCTACCCTCTCTTAGAACTGTCAGTAGGTGAACACTGGAATAAATCCTCAAGTGATGATACGATTGCTTTTAAAATTCTTTCAAGGTCATGCTTTTATGCTGCCCAGTACATTCCTCTCAGGTCACTTGATTTTTTGAGAGAACAAAAGTTCTTCCTCCTTCTCCCTTTTTTTTACCTGAAAAACTCCCTGTTATATCACATGTGAGGAAAACAACTACAGTCAAGGAGAAAGGATGGGCAGGATGATATGTATTTACTCCAAATCCCCTTTTCTTAAAAACCTCACATCAAAGTATGTGTGCATACCTGGCACTTCCAAGATGCAAGCAGAGAGACACTTAAGGCCCAAGTGCCACTCCCCAACAATTTCTACTTCATCTATACCCTGCTTTTCTGCAGTGGCTGAAGTGGTTAAAACACTGAACTGCAGACCGAAAGGTCAGTAGCTCAACAGTTTGAGACCCAAGTGCCACGTGACAGAGTGAGCTCCCGTCTCTGGCCCCAGCTCCTGTCAACCTAGCAGTTCGAAAGCAAGAAATTGCAAGCAGATAAATAGGTACCACTTCGGTGGGAAGGTAACAGTGTTCTGTGCACCTCAGTGTCTAGTCATGCCGGCCATATGACCACAGAAACATCTTCTGACAGCGCTGGCTCTTCGGCTTGGAAATAAGAGATGAGCACCGCATCAGTCGTATTTGACTGGCTTTCGAGCAAGGGAAACCTTTACCTTTCTCCTCAGTGGGGACATAAAATGGCTCACATCACTTTCCTCTCCTCCATTTTATCCTGTGAGATAGGCTAGGCTGACTCCAGAGGGATCTGTCGAAGCTGGACAAGAGGGCATTATAACTGGCTCATTGTCACCCAGCAAGCTTTTCATGCCATGAAATAAAATATGAGCTATAAATGAGCTATATGTATATGAGTATACTCATATACTATATGCTTATGTGTGTATACGTACTATGTGTATCTGAAGAAGTGAGCAGTGACTCATGAAAGTTCATACCCTGCCACAATTGTTGTTAGTCTTTAAGGTGCTACCAGACTCTTGTTCTTTTCTATTGCTTCACGGGGATCGTTTGAGACAAGGAATAGGGGACGGTAAACAGATCATTGCTGTGCTACAAAATTAGAAACACCTGATTGACTGTCTGGCTTACTCTTGTTTGGCTGGCCTGGCAACGTGGACCAAGAGAACAGAGAAGGCAAAGAAGAGAGGAGAAGCTGATCCATCACGTTGACCTGTTGTTCATCCTCAGCGGTGCTGCTGGCTTTTCTTTCCAAAGGCCAACTCTTTTTTTCTTCCCCCCTCCCCTTTTCTTTTTTAAAAGCTTGAGCTTGTGGCAGCTGCTCCCTCCTGGCTTGGCAAAAGCAGCAGCTGCTGGCATGAGCGAGGCTCTGTTTTGCACTTCTGCTATGATTAGGGTTGCAAGCCCGGCAATTGGCAGGGGGGGTTGAGGGTGGGGATATGGGGAGGTCGACATCAGCAGCGTCACTATGTCACTTCAGAGAGGAAAAAATGGAAGTGACGTTAGGCAGCTCTAGGAATCACCGGAAACTCTATGGTAACCAAAGAGTTTCTGATAATTTCTGTAACTGCCCTACCAGGTTTTTCCCAGAAGTGATGCAGGGATGCTATTGGTGTTGCTGCTTTTTGTTTTGTTTTGTTTTTAATTTCTCCCACCACTGCTGGGAGTGGTGGTGGGCAAGGAGATTGGAGGATACAGTTCAGTCAAAGTGGGTAGCAGCAATTCCAGGCTCCTTTCTTGGAGCACAGAACATAGCAAGAAGAAATCATTCCTGCATCCCCCCCCCCCCAAGCTGCTACTGCAAGGAATCTGTACCCTTCTTTATAATTCCAAACAACAAAAAAGGATCATTATGATTTCCTTCTACTCTGTGCAACGCAAACTCAAAATTTTTGGGTTTTTTTTTAATGTCAGTTTTGATTTCCTTTTCCCCATCCATTGAATACTTTTTCAACATTTGAGCATCAGTAAACCAACATTATGCACTATAAATAATATCCACTGTACAGGTACATTGCATATAAAACCCAAAAAAGCATGCATATGTAAGACGATGCATAAAGCTAACGGGGGAAAGGGACAATCGAGATGGTTGACAAAAAATATAAATATGAAAGTTGAGATATTGCATAGTCCTGTTCTCTAAAACTTTGCAGTGTACCTGTGGTGCAGGTATATCATTCTACCATGGTGCCAACTGTGGCTGCCAACTGTGAGTTGGGAAATTCCTGGAGTTTTTTGGGAGTGAAGCCAGAGGAGGGAGGGGTTTGGGGAGAGAAGGAAGCACAGCTGGCTATAATGCCACAGAGTCCATGCACCAAAGCAGAATTTTTTGCTTCTTCTCTGATTGGTGCTTGAAGAGGGGTGTTTTTTGCCTACCCTGCACTGCAGCTAGTGGATTGAGGAATTGGCTTGGGTTGGCGCCATACGATAGATTTGTCCAGGGCTCTTTTTGTAGAAAAGGCCCAGCAGGAACTCATTAGCATAATAGGCCACACCCAACCACAGAAACTCATTAGAATATTAGGCCACACCCCTGACAGTGCAGCTCCCTCCCAGGATTGGCTTCCCCAGGTGCCCCGCAGCTTGCGGGGCACATGGGGAACCCGAGGAGGGGAGGCAGTTTAAACTGCCTTTCCTCCCTGGATCGGCTTGGCTTCCTCAGATGCCCCGCGGCTTGCAAGGCACCTGGGGAACCTGAGGGGGGGGGAGGCTATAGGCCAATTTGGAAGCCAGCCGGAACTCTGTTCCTGAGCGTGCCTGCCCAAAAATAGCCCTGGATTTGTCACTTTATATGCAGGGCAGAATTAGGTCTTAGATAGAGTTCATGCAGCTCGGTAAGCACCAATCAGCAACCCCATGAGGGGGTGTAGGAGTCTGACAGGATCACCCCTCTCAGGCGATCCCTGTCACCCAGGGATGAAGATTGCAGACTGCCTTTGGGGATGGCCACAACAGATCCTCCACGCAGGCCATGCGGTTGTGTTGGAGGGATTCTCAAGGCACATCCCAATTGCTGGGCCAGCCGGGTGTGAGCCTAATGCAGTTGGCTCCACCTAGGGGCTTGAGTGTCTTGCCCATTGTACAGCAAGGGTTGGGCCAGGTGGAACTCTAAACCTTGACTGTGCGGCTGTTCACTGTTTGCCCTTGCCATTATCATTATGTATGTTAAATAAAGTGGCCACAGTTTTCTCAGCCTTTGGTTGTCTGACTCTTTCTTCGGGGGGGGGGGGCAATTTTTCCAGGGGAACTGATCTCTGTTGTCTGGAGACAAATTGTAATTCTGGGAGATCTCTAGACCCCGCCTGGAAGTTGGCAACCTCACTGGAGATTATTGTATCTATCCATTTGGCCCCAGCCTTGAATTTGATATATAGTATTCTGGTTATTTACTGGTTGAGGCCACAAGGCAATTGTACGACACAAGAACCATTCTTTAATGGTAAAGTGTTAAATTAAATGCTGACCCTCAGGCTTTTAACTGCCAGAAAGAGCAAACAAATGTCCTAAATAGCCTTTGCAACGATGCTGCTTTGCTTTTGCCTTAATTTTTACACAGTAGCCTCTCATCCAACCCTCCTCTGAGGTATTCTAAAAGTGAGATTTATGTACTGCTTCTTCTTTCTGCTTCCAATAATTTCTGTGGTGCATTGGACCCTGTCTGGGGAAAAAAATAGGTTCAAAACTATGTTCAGCCACCAAGTTCATCATGCTCACCTTAGGCCAGTCTTGCGGTCGGAGTCGAGCTTCATCAAAAGAAGCAACTTCACAGAAGTGATGTTTGCCACATTCTAACCCCCCCCCCCACACACACATTTTTAATATTCCTGCAAGTAACTCAGGGAGGCTGATATAGATTTCTCCTACTCCATTTTATTGTAATACCCCTTGTGAGGTAGGTTGGGCTGAGACCAAGGGACTAGCCCATATCCACTAGTGTGTTTCATAGCTGATTGAGGATTTCGTCCTGGGTCTTCCCAGGCCTAGTCCAAGACTCTGACTACCTTAATATGACTTTCCCTTGCAGTTCTGTGCTTCCTGAAAAAACTGCTGTTGAAGATAAGGAGATCTCCAGAACAATATGCAATGTGGCTTGGGTGTGTGCTGCAAGAAGAAAGGGGTTCCAGCCAAAATTATTCTGTATTTTTCCATGACTAATGCAAAATGGCTGGTGGGGAAAGAGGAAGAAAGTAAAAGCCACTTCCATAAATTCAGTCTGTAGGGTTGTCAGCCCCCCAATGGGGGCAGGGGTTTACCCACTTGGGGGGGGGGCAACCCACCACTGCTCAGCTGGCCAGTGGAATAGCCCCGCCTCTGAGCAGCCCCATCCTCACCAATGTGCCTGGTGTGATGACATCACCCGGAGGTGACATCATCACACAGGGCACGTTGTGGGGGGAATGCTCTAGCATCTGAGAAAAAACTCTGTGGTAACTGGAGCCCCCCCCCCCCCCGGCAACAGGTAGGGACCTGGCAAGCCTAATTCACTGCATTTATGGAAGATCCAACCCATCATCTTTCAGCTCAGTTTACTTTATAGGATTATCATGAGGAGAAAACTGAAGGAATGTTTGGTGCTCTCAGCTTCTGGGAGGAAGAATGTGACTAAATGCTATATAAGCCAAAGATGTGTCAAAAGGAGTTCAGAGTTAGGGTTCCCAGCCTCCAGTTGGTATCTGCAGATCTTCTGAGATTACAACTGATCTCCAAGTGACAGAGAGCAGTTCCTCTGGAGAAAATGGCTGCTTTGAAGGGTGGATTCTATGGCATTATATCCTGCTGAGGTCTCTCCCCTCCCCAAACCCCACCTTCCCCAGGTTCCAACCCCAAATCTCCAGGAGTTTCCCAACCTAGAGCTGGCAACCCTAGGTCAGAGTAGAACAATGGTTTTATGGATGGGAAACCAAGCAGCAAAGAAGTTAATTAATATAACTTTCTTTAGTGTTACTGGCAAAAAAGCAAAACCAAACCAAACACTCTTGTCGTTCTTCATTGCCTTGACTTTATAGAGACTGGGATGAAGGAAGCTCTGCAGTTTGCATCTCCAGCATTCTAGCCATGTCCATTCCGCCTCAACACTCAGCTCCCAAAGGAACTCATTTGGATTAATTGGATCTAATTTATTCATTCTAGTACCACCGCTCAGGAACTGTAGTTCCACACAAGAGGAATTCCTGGAAATAAGGCTGGGGATCAGTTTGCTGCAGTCTCGTGTTTCGAAAGAGCCAGTGTGGTGCAGCGATTAAGAGCAAAGGACTCTCATCTGGAGAACCAGGTTTGATTCCCCAGTCCTTCACTCAAAGCCTGCTGGATTGCCTTGGGCCAGTCAATGTTCTCTCAGAACTCTCTCAGCCCCACCTACCTCACAAGGTTCCGGTTGTGGGAAGAGGAAAGGAATGTGATTGTAAGCTACTGAGATTCCTGAAGATAGAGAAGAGTGGGGTATAAAAACCTGGCCTTCTTCTTCAAATGAAGCATGAGGCTTGTTTGGGCAGCCAGTGGGGAACCAGCAAAAGAGGAGTTGTAGCTGATGGGCATATATGGTTGCCATACCCTCCCAGACAGGCTTTTGCCTCCTGCTGCTGACTCAAGCTCCCTCTCTCCCTGTAGACATTACAGGATTAGCTGGTTGCCATCAGGGCCAAGCAGGAATTGGTAGGGGGCTTCCCTGGATTGGCCATGGGAGGGCTTCTTTTTGGCCTGCTTCGTGTTGTCATAAGGGAGGCTGGATTAAATAGGTCCAGTCTTTGACTGTTAAGGCCATAACTAATGTGGCAGGGACAGGGTGGATTCATTACACTAGATGGAGATGATCAACAAGCACCATGAGGCATCTGGAGCGATGGAAGGCAAGTCCAGAACAGCACAAGCACTGACCTTGCTGCAGGGTGGGATTTGCAAGGAGTACCCTGGTTGCAGAGCAACATCTTTCCAAATCTGGTAGTGGCCTTGTAGCACATCAGGGGAGGGGGCTCAGCACATCTTGACATATGGTATGCAGGTATGATAAACAACACCAGCAGAAGATGCTGGCTGAGTCTGGAGCCAGGCTGGGTCTGCCCAACAAAGTAAGCTATGGTCAGGCTGCCTAGCACAGCCTGGGCCTTTAAATATGTTAGCGTGTTTAATATTATGATGTGGACCAGCTGTTTAAGTGAACTAGTTAAATCCATGCTGCTGTCTCACCAGTTTGGTGTAGTGGTTAAGTGCATGGACTCTGGGAGAACTGGGTTTGATTCCCCACTCTTCCACTTGCACCTGCTGGATGACCTTGGGCAAGCCATAGCTCTGTACCAGGTGTTCTCTCAAGGACAGTTCAGAAAAAAGCTTTCTCAGCCCCACCTACCTCACAGAGTGTCTGTTGTGGGGAAGGGAAGGGAAAGGAGATTGTAAGCCACTCTGAGACTACAAGTGAAGGGCGGTGTATAAATCCATTCTCCTCCTCCTCCTCCTCCTCTTCTTCTTCTTCTTCATTTGCAGGGTGCCTAGGGCAATACAGTCAAAGCAAATACAAAAGTTATGAACAAAAGCATAAATGCTACCAACTGTGCAGGCACTAAGGAAGCACACATTGCAACACAGCTGATTTTAGCCTGCCCAGTGATGATTCTGAGGCATATGTAGTACAAACGTACTAGTAAACTGTGAGCGTGCATCAGTACCCTGCCAAATGGCATTATTGCGCAGAGACAAAATGACTAAGAAATTCTGATTGCAAGCAAATCATCAAGGTGATTGAATGAGAGACTTGGTGAACAGACATTGTGAACAAGACAAGTTGGAATTTTCAATACCTGTTCTACTATAATCAAATCGTCTGGCTTGGAACTCGTGAAGCTGCCTTATACTGAGTCAGAATATTGGTCTATCATACTCTTTGGCTACTCTAACTGGCAGCTACTTTCCAAGGTCTCAAGAGAAGGTCTTTCATACCCTGATCCTTTTAAATGGAGAGGCAGGGATGGAACCTGTGACCCTCTGCATGTAGAGTAGATGCTTGACCACTGAGCCACAGTCCCTCCCTGAACAGCATGGCTCAGTTTTTAATCCAGGATATAAATAGGCACGAACCAGTTTACAAACTAAAGTTTGTGATGAATTTTGGGCAGTTTGTGGTTCGTGAACTGAAGTTTGTGGTAGGTCAACTGGCACGAACTGTCCACGAACTTTCAAGTGGTTCATGGTGGTTTGTGAATGGATACACTTCCTGACTGTCTCTGCTCAATCAAAATGTTTACCAAACTTCAAAGTAACATAACTTGGAGGGCATATAGAGGAGCATCAGCCAGAGATCCCCTCTGAGTTTGATATCTCTAGCTTGCACAGGATCTGTTCTATATAATCCTGAACCTCCTGAACTTGCACCTCTCATTTCCCCAGAAAGCAGTTTCTTGGGGGCACCTTCTATGGGGCGCTGTAACTTGGACCCCATAAACCCTTACCAAACTTGGAGGGCAGGTAGAGGAAAGTCAGCCAGTGATCTCCTGCAAGTTTGGTGTTTCCAGCACATGGGGGGAGGAGTGTTCTAACGCATCACAAACCTCAAAAACTGAATTGGTTCATTATGCTTCTAAAAGTTTATGATGGTTCATGGTTCACAAACCGGACACGCCACGAACCACAAACTGAACCACATTTTCTAGTTTGTGCCCATTCCTACTCTAAGCTTCTTTGCCCATGCAACATAGTATGGGTTTCTGAACTACATGTCCATTTTAAAAGTTCACATGGTTTCATGGCAATCAGTGAGAATTTCCTCAAGAGGCTGACATCAAAGAACTTCTGCCCATATATTTGCCTGTACAGATTAACTTTAGACACCTGGTTTAACCATAAAAGGCATACAATTTTGTTTACCATGGCAAGAAGAACTAATGTGAGATGTGATGCTTGATTTGTGATACAGCTGAGCATTACAAGCTGGACAAATTTGTATACCAACCCAGCTAATTATGAAGTTTGGCTTCATCATGCGCTGGCTTGCACCTGCACATATTTGGTACAGGATTGCAGGCAACCCCTCCCCCTTCTATTTATAAAACTTAAAATATGCAAATCTAATTTCATCCATGGAAACCTTACACAGAAAACCTTGGATTTGTGCTAGCAAAGCACTTCCCATTGCTAGCAATTGCCCTTCTGGATAGGTAACAAGTACAGGTGAGTAACAACACAGCTGCATTTTAGTTTAGCACTCCGTCCACTGCAATAATAGCTTGTGTTTTCAGGGGAAAAAATAAGTTGTGTTTAAATATCACAGAGATATGAATCTTATATCCCAGGGACTTCACCATGATTCAATAAGTGTTGTAAATAATCCCAGTGGTGGGGAAGTGTGGGGTTTGAATTTTTTATACACAGATGTTGAAAAAGCTCAAATTTGTGTGTATTCAGAGGACATGGATTCATACCATAGATCAATTAAAGCAGTATGTTGCTCGGATGAACTACTGTGATTAATGCTCCAATACGATGAACTGTGATCTTTACTGGACCCCCAAATGTGACTGTCTTTGTAGATAAGTCTCTTTGGAATCACCATTCTGCAATGCATGGAAAATTATAGATTCAAATAACACAGCGAAGCCAATCAACCTCTTCCTCGCCGGCTTTAAATCAAATTGTGCCCAGTGTGAAATGTAAAAGTTTCTTTATAGGCAGCTCCAGACAGAAATCGAAAAGTGGTGTGCTTGTAACCCCCCCCCCCACACACACACACGACTTCACACTGTTACTTTTGAAGTATCTGAGCATAATAATGAAAGATTGAGAATGAGCCAGTAAGGAACTCTCGCTTCAAAAGCATCATGTGTCTGGCCTGCCAATGGCACAGCCATTTTGAGAAGTTTCAGTCAAGCTCCCTCAGCTATGGCAAAGATATTAAATCCTTAGAAGCGGATCCAGTACAATTTGTTCCATCTGTGATCATAAACCACAGACAAGATATTTGGCCCAGATAAGCAATTGTCTTCATGGCAAAACACAACCTTCATTACTTTAGCAAGTGACCGATGACAGCAAATCTCAGGATTTCAGAAGTTGACACTACTTAACAGGTGCCACACTGGCTAGATTCAAAATAATAAAATGCAGGCAGTGGCTGTTATCCAAATGCCTCCACCTTTTAAAAGATAGGTACATATATATACCTGCCATGTAATAAAGCAGATCATTGGTCTGTTAAGATCAGTATTATCTACTCGAAGGCTGTGAGCCCACACACTAAATAATCCACTTTCAGTGCACTTTCCAACTAGATTTTGCCAGTTCACATAGTGAAAATCCTGTTGGAAAGTGCATTGAAAGTGGATTGTTTAGTATGTGTGCCCACAGCCTAACAGGCAGCATCTTTCCAGGGTCCCAGGAAGAGGTATGTCACAACCCACTACTCAGGGATTTCCCACTACCTCATTCTTTCAGCTGTAATTGCTAAATATTGGACCTGGGACCTTCTGCACGCAGAGCAGCTGCTCTACCAATGAGCCAGGGCCTCACCACTAAGATACTGATTTCGGAGTTCCACACACAGATGTTTTAGTGTTCAGTGTTAAATTTATATTCAAGTTTTCTTTTTGATCTCTGAAAGCCTTTTGCCACCCCCACAAACAAATGGAGATATCTGGTTGTACCTATATTCTGAACTAGAGAAGAATTTGCAGGAGATAGCTAACAGATCTCAAACACAAATTTAAAACTGAACGGACCTTTAAGATTTACATAACCTCCAGTTATGTCAGCAGTATACTCACAGTATCACAAGGTAGATTTTGGGGAAGGGGGCAGGAATGCAAGATGTCTTGCCCTTCTGTGAAGAAACTGGCTTTGTCTAAGCCATTTCTTGGCCTTTCAAAACTTTGTTTGGGGTTTTGGGCCTAGATAAATTACCGTTTCGTTGTGTTCAGACTGGCAGTTTGGCTGTTCACACAGCCACATCTGTCAGGCGTTCCCCGTGCATACTCACCCCGTCAGAGGATGACTTGGAGCTGGTTTAAAAAGTGGGGGTTTTGTTTCCCTGTGCATTCATCATGCATGGCCAGATGTGTGAACACGAGGGAGCGCATGCAGAACAGATTTGGCAGTCTGAACCTGCAGACCCATTCTGCCACTGGAGACACACTTAAAAAAAAAAAAAAAACCTATGTGCACATGTGCGAACATGCACAAGAGTGCATGTGCTCATGCATGCATACTATACGCACACATGAATTTTGGGAATTTTTGGCGATTTGCTCAATGGCTGATGCGCTACAATAATGTGGATGCTTTAACATGGGATGTCTCCATAGGTGGCCTGCAGCTGTGTTGTGTGGCTGATATGCCTCGCAATACTTTCAGCCAGTTCAACTAGAAATGGCACCATATAGCGCCAAGCTGCCAGTGTGGTCACATACATTACAAATTGAAGCTTCATAACCCCAGAATGAAAATGAGAGCCTGTGATTTTATTTTCAGCAGTCAATAAATGAGAGAGTCAAGAGAAGTTGCTTTGTAGGTAAATGTACTTTTTTTTGGTATTTACTCCTTACTCCTAGTAAAACTCTTGGTGATTGTGGTAAAGATACAGGAACTGGGAGGGCACACACACACACACACCCTCAAAGAATGAAATTACAATGCGGCATAACAATAATAGAGTAGTATGTATGGGGCATCTGATTTCTCCCTCCCTCAAAGTTTCCTCTTTCGCTTCCCTGAAAGCTCCTATAGCTCCTCCCCTTTCCCATCTTCTATTACTTCTTCCCATCAACCAGACAGTCTGCCTTTATTTCACCTCCATTTTCATCTTTCCTTCCTTCCATTTCCCCACCGCAGGCAGCTGGGCTGGGCCAAGTTCACAGTGGGGTAGCAGCAAGGACTTGCAGGGGGCCCCCACTTCCCCCTGTATCCCCCTCCCCAGACTTTCCTCTGGTAACTTCCTCTTGCTTTTTTCTCTCCTGCAAATTCTTCTCTAGTTCAGAATATACGTACAACCAGAGAAGAATTTTTTTCCTTCTTAACAACCCCAATCTAACTCCATCTCTTGTTCCCAGTTGCATTGCTTTCGCATGGGGGGATCCCAAACGGGAACAAGGTAGGTTTTTAGATCTAAATGGCACATTACAATAATATAAAATGTTATTAAGACACAATCTAAATCATACTCTGGAACAGAGAAGTTAATAAACCAAAGAGAGCTTGGTCTGGTTGTGTAGTCCACAGAAATCGGTTTTACTGAAGACATGGCTAATGTGAAAAAAAAAAATCGTGTCCATGCAAACTGGATAGTTTTGTAGTTCCTGATGTCATTTTTCATCTTGCAGAGCAGGAGTGAGAGACCTTTTTGACTCTGTGTTTTGAATCTGAGGCTGTTTTTAAAAATACAAATGGTCTGAACTAACAGGACTGTACAGGAAGACTCGAACAGCGTTTGACTGGCAATCCATCTGTTTCTCATGTGCTTTACTCTTTTTGCACACTTTTTTTTTTGACATAACATACATTTTACTGCCAGTCATTCTTGAGTATTTATGCACTTGTTATTGATACATTGAACACTGTTCATCATTATAAGCTTGTCACATCTTTTTTTAAAAAATATTGTGGGTTCAGCTGGTGTTTTATTTGTAGGTTACTATCAGTATATCTAATTCTCAGTATGGCCAGATCTTTGGACAGTTAGATCCAGAGACTGGAGCCATAAACAGACAGGATGGATCTCTCTACAAACCTGAAAAAAGACCAGGTTTACAGGGAGAAAAGCTAAAATGTATTTTAAAATACATTGAGGGTTAACCCCACAAAATAATAGAAGCAGCACTTGTACCTTTAACAAGTGCCCTCTGCAGTGGCCAGTGTGGGGGTTCTAGGAAACCACAACAGTATTTCAGCCATCAAGCCTTGGTTTCTGTCAGTAAAAGATGGCCCTTTTCAGGGCTGTTTTTACCTTTGGGGGAGGACTCATCAGGGCCAGACCAGGCAGCAACCATGGGGTAACTTGATAGCATGTGACTTGTATGACTTATCCAGGACTGGCTGCTTGCTACTGTTCAACAGTAGCCACCCCACAAAAGCTAGTCTGGTGTAGTGGTTAGAGCTTCAGACTTGGATCTGGGGGACCCAAATTTGTATCACCACGCTATCCTGGAAGCTCACTGGGTGACTTTGTCTGAGAATGTGTAACTGTCCCAAGGTCACCCAATGAGCTTCCAGGATAGCACAACATTATTAACATAAGAACATAAGAGAAGCCAGTGTTGGATTAGGCCAGTGGCCCATCCAGTCTCTGTGTTTTGAATCTGAGGCTGTTTTTAGAAATACAAATGGTCTGAACTAACAGGACTGTACAGGAAGACTCGAACAGCGTTTTGCATGGGGGAATCCCAAATGGGAACAAGGTTGGTTTTTAGATCTAAATGGCAAACACTCTGCCAGACAGTGGCCAAAAACACCAGGTGCCCTCAGGAGGTCCAGCAGAGGGGCCAGGACACTAGAAGCCCTCCCACTGTTGCCCTTCCCCCCAAGCACCAAGAATACAGAGCATCACTTGCTCCAGACTGAGAGTTCCTATCTATACTTTGTGGCTAATAGCCACCGATGGACCTCTGCTCCATATGTTTATCTAATTCCCTCTTGAAGCTGTCCATGCTTGTAGCCGCCACCACCTCCTGAGGCAGTGAATTCCACGTGTTGTATTGTTGTGAGAATAAAATGGAGGTGAATAGAATGATGTAAAGTGCTTTTGGTGCCCACTGTGGAGAAAAAAGGGGGTATAAATGAAACAAAGAAGAGAAGAGATTGGATTTATACCCCGCCCTTCACTACCTGAAGGAGTCTCAAAGCACTTTATAATCCCTTCCCCTCCCCACAACAGACACCTTATGAAGTGGGGGGGGGGGGCTGAGAGAGTTCTGAGAGGACTGCTCTTGAGAGAACAGCCCGGAGAAAACTTGTGACTGACTCAAGGTCACACCAGCAGCTGCATGTGGAGAGGTGGGGAATCAAACCCGGTTCTCCCATGTTAGAGTCCACACTCTTAACTACTACTCCAAACTGGCTCTCACAAGTACTGACCCTGGCTAGCTTCTGGGATCTGACCAGATTGTGCTACACCGTGCCACCTTCCCTCCCACACCATTTACTATATGCCTATGAAACCAGTGGTGCAATCTTAAACAGAGTTATGCCCATCTAAAGCCATGGACCTCAGTAGGCTTAGAAGGGTATACCACTCCCTAGGATTGGACTGCAGAGGTTTCTGCTGTTTCCAGTCAGGTCTAACAGCTGGTATCCCCTCACCAGATGAACTGTTTAGCATCAGCTGACGGGAACCAAAACTTTAAACAAAAATGCAATTATGAAAGCTCATTCCAGTAGTGGTGTGGAACATAAGCTCCAGGGCAAAATCAATTTATTCTTCAAGAAAAGGAAAAAGGAATGGGAGACCAACCCCTTCCCCTTTCTCCCTCCCCCACATCTCTCCTGAGCCGGCCTATCACTTCAAGCATGTTGCTAAACATCACTCTTACCTTCTGCTTTAACAGTGGCAAACTCAGGGGTCTGACATGAAATAGGCTATTTCATCTGAGATGGCTTAAGCTGGCCCAGGGAGTGACAAGAGAATTGAGCCAGCAGTCAAGACTAATGACAAGCACAACATTTTTATAGACTAAAGGTCGAGCAATGAATTTCAATTATGGAGTGTCAGGATGCCCAAATGTAGGTACCCGATAACAAGCTCAGAGCTTTAAGCTTCTGCGGATCTCTGCTTTAGAATTTCAATAACACTCTTAGCCCTCAGCACACATTTTCCCTCTTTTTTTCCCCTTTTCTTTTTCTAACAAGCCAATAGATATTATCTTTCCTGTACGAAAATCCATTTCGGATTCCCTTCAGCTAGAATAGTATAATAACTAAATGAAGGATGCCTTTAGACAACCAAAGATCTTCCCCTCCCCATAGCCTCTTTTCCTTTCCTTTCTTTTTGTTTGACAAAAGATCGAGCATCTGTATTTTAGCGTCTATGCCGTCTTCCCTAGATCTAAATATGTAAAAATAAGTTAATACGTAAAAGTGGAATTCCTATTCAATATTTTTGCTGTATCTTGGGATCAGGCAGGATTTTGGAAGTGTCCTTGGAATGGCTAAAGGAGGAGCTTTTTCTCTTTGGAGCTTTGGAGGGAGGACTGTATGACATTGTTCTCTGCTGAAGTCCCTGTATTCCCCAGGCTCCACTCCTGCATCTCCAGGAGTTTTCCAGCTTAGATCTGGCGCCTATACCTCTCCAGCCCCACCAGTGGCCAGGGAAGACCTGGCAACCCTATCATGGAATGAAGGAAGTGTCAAATATCTGCCAGTGGAACAAAAAAAAAATCAGGAATCAGCCTCCCTTCTGTAAGCAGAAATAATAAGTGCAGCTTAGAGTTGCCAGCTCCAGACTGGGAAATTTATGCAGATTTTGGGGTGGAGTCTGGGGAGAGTTGGGCTCATCCAGATATAATGCCATAGAGTCCACCCTACAAAGAAGCCATTTTCTCCGGTGGGACAGATCTCTTATCTGTCGTTCCGAGAGATCCACAGGTCCTACCTGGAAATTGGCAACCCTAGTGCAATTGCACCCTATATCTAATAGTAAAGAAACTGGGCTGCTGTGCTAGTGTTGAAAGCAACCAAAGCACACCACTCATAGACAAGAACTCTGAACCTAAGTTAACCTAACCTAAGCTGAACAAACATGAATCAGAGGCAAAGGTTGCTGCTGCAGTCCCTTGCCCCTCCTATGCCCATTTTCTGTGCTTAAAATGCCAAAAAAAGAGGTTCTGTCCTTAGATTTCACTTTACGTCTAGAGGTGAGACATTCAAAAACCAGTTGCTCCCTAAGCCCTGGCACTTCAGTTGTCATACAGAGTCAGCACAGTTTCCTAGAGATTCTGAAGTATGTTTAAAAAAAAAAACCCTGTTGCAAACACTTGTTTGTAGATGCAAGAAAATGAATGTAAATGAATGCTTTCCAAACATTTCTGCGGTTTACATAACACAATTGGTGACATGCCTTACAAGATAAAGTTTTGTGAAAATGAGTTCACCATCTGGAGATTCATGAATACTGCCAAAAAAGTAAGTTTAGTTTGCTAGAAATTTAATGTTTTTTGAACACTGAAGATGGGAATTTTGGAGGCAAGAACTGAGCCGTCAGACTCTTCGAAGAAAAGGCCTAAGCAGAGGCTCCTAAAAGGCCCAACAAAACAGCCATTCATGCTAGTGGGTGGGTTCCTTGAAGAGAATAACATATTGAAATAGTAAATCAAAAGGACTAGTAAGTATTCAATTAGGTCGAAAGAATGCTGAAAACTCAAGACTGAAGACCAGTTTCAAAAAGCATAACATAGGCTTCTCTATAAGGAGGTTGAAGTCTTGTGGGGTAATCCTCACCCATATCATAATTTGAAGGCACCAGTACTGATAATCAGAATGCCAAATCAATATGTAAGAAGATAAGGTAACAATTGCATAACTGGAAGAGCTTTCTTTGTCTTGACAGATAAAAGCTGCAGTTCCATACCCTCTCTGGGGACAATCTTGATTGATTGGGCCCAAGTGGATGGAGACGCTGAAGATGGGATGTTTCATGTTACTCTCTGGATTTTTCCAAGCAAATTTAAGAGTGGCTTTATAACTTCTACTCCCCTCCAATTTAGATTGCAGCCCTAATAGCCAGTAGGGTTGCTAGCCTCCAGGTGGGGTCTGGAGATCTCCTGCTTTTACAACTGATCTCCAGCTGACAGAGATCAGCTCCCCTGGAGAAAATGGCTGCTTTGCAGGGTGGACTCTATGGCATTGTACCATGCTGAGGCCCCTCCCTTCCCCAAACCCCACCTTCTCCTGGCTCTACCCCCAAAGTCCCCTGGTATTTCCTAACCCGGACTTGGCAACCCTAATAGCCAGCCTAGCCTGATCTCATCATAGCTCAGAAGCTAAGCAGCATCAGTCATGGCTAAAGGATGGGACACCACCATGGCAAACCAGGATTGCTATGCAGAGGAAGGCAATGGCAAACCACCTTCACTCATCTCTTGCCTTGAAAACCCCATGAGGTGGAACTTCATGCCACTCAATGGCACATTTTACCTTACTTAGGTCACAATCACATGCACAAGTAGCCCCGCCATAGGCACGAATGCCAGGTGGATTTAAAGGGTGCGATCAGACAGAAACATCTGGCAAATGCCCTGCAGCCATTGGCAAGCCGTTTTGCTCCGCCGGAGAAGCGGAGTAAAAAAACAAACAAACCACTAGTGAAAATCCGGTAGCAAATGGGTTGCTACGGGCCATAGATGGACTTTCCCCTGTGTGATCGCTCCAGTGTGCACTCGTGGTATCGGGGATAGTCTGATCAGGCTATCCCGATGCCATGCCATTGTTTTATTCCCCTCTCAGTATGCGATCGATCCCCTGTTTAAGCAAATCAAAAAAAAAGGCAACCCCCCCCCCAACTCACCTGTGGTTCCGTCTGATCACACAGTGGCAGGCTGCACCCACATCTACAAAACTCTGTGTGATTGTGCAACTGCGGGTCAATTTCCTCCAGAGGAAATAGCCTCACTCCCCCTCCCCACTTTATCTCGCATGTGTAACCGCAACTTTAATTTAATTTAGGTCCATTATAAACTTTTGTTCTAACATTTTTGTTTGTTTAAAGACTGTTTACTAGAAGTCCTGACAAATTAGGTGGCAAGTTTTAATATCCTTATTGGTCTGAAAATATCCAATGTCGTCATCTCTTAGACGAGATAATTCTAAATGCCTAACATAAAACATTATTTCTAAATGCCTAACATCCATAAAACATTATTTCTAGAACTTGGGCAAGACTGAAGGGGAAGGAGGCACCTGAAGAGGATGTCAGCTGGCAGAGTTGGTAGTCAGAAGCCAAGCAACAACCAGAGACATCAAGTTGGCCAGCTGGAGAGGAGGGATTGGGACACACATTTGTTTGAAGATGCAGTGGTATGGTAGTTGGGAAGAAGTGTGTCCCTCTGGGAGATGCTGGTTACCTGAGTATTCTGGATACTCACCTGCCAGATAAGGAAGTTTTTATTGTAGTCCAAAACAGCTCTAACTTGATGTGTTTGAATATTTCTTACACTAGAGCATTCTGGCTTAATCCATTTATAGGTATGGCTACTCAAATGGAAAGACAGCATCACTGATTTAGACAACAAGGTGTTCTTTTTTTTTTTGTCACTACTCTGAAATATATCCTTCATTCGTGGATTGCTAACAATGGACCTTTAATTATGCACCCTTGATTTTGTAGCAAAGTTTGAAACCCTCAACATTAGAGGCTTAAATTACACAGGGAAAGGGTCTCTAAACAAGTCACTCTCATAGCCAGTGCCAAATGCCTGCATATTTCAAAGAAGCTACTTATTGTGAACACATTTAAATTAGATACCTGGCTCTCCCCCTGGTTATTATATCCGGTGGAATGTTTTAAATGCTTTTGCTTAATATACTGTATGTTTTAAATGGTTGAGCCAATTTGGATAGTAAAACAATGAGGGGGGGGGGAGCACCTTGCCAAACTCAATGGCGTAGGTTCCTGTTGCTTCATAATCTAAAAATATGAGAGCACTAAGTAATCATTTCAGGCTGTTTCCGTGACCACGTAAGCGGCAAGACTGAACAATTCAAATGCTCCAGATGAGGACCAAAAATAAAAATTAAAGCTTAGGTTCCTTTCATCCGTCTTTAATGGTCCCACAGCAACTGAACTCCACACAATAAATAACTATAATTTGCATCTTTTATAATCAGACTGCTATTCAAGTGTGCAATCAGTTGCAAGCCAATAGGAACCGCATCAAGTTCTCTAGGGGTATTCCCTTTGTCACAAGATGTGGTATATTTTCAGCTCCTCGACTGCTTCACATTCTGTTACAAGTTGCTAATTTGCAAATAGATCAAAAAGTTCCTCTTTCAAAAAGCTTCCCGGAGCTTTCTTGTAGGGATAGGCAGAACGCCTTCGCAAAATCCCACGAGGCCCCGGCTGCTGCTCAGCCACATTTAACCAATGAAAATAGAGGCAGGCTTGTAGCCCCTTAGTTTTCTTAACAAGAATCACCCCTAAAAGGCTAACATAACAGAATGCTGAAAGTCCTACTCAGTCTTCCGTATGAGTTCTCCATAGTGGTTCCAGTCCTGTGGAATGAGCTCCCTGAAGAGGTGAGAGAGCCCCCTCCTCCTTGAACATTTTCAAGAAGCTCTGTAAGGCCTGCCTGTTTTTCAGGGCTTTGCAGAGGGGGTTGAACAGCAGGCATCTTTTAAGGGGGTAGGGGGAAGGATTGGGGGCTTGCTATTTTGTCTTTGGTTTAAGCTGGGGATGTTTTCACTATCATTGTGAGCCATCTTGAACCAAAAGGAAAGGTGGGATATAAATGTTTTAATAAATAACTAAATTATTCAGTGGGGTTTCTTCTTCAAGCTAAAGATATGCAAGAAAACCATTTGTACATTTATTTACAAGCAAAGCCCAGACCTTTTAAATTAAGGTTGCCAAGTATCCCCCCCCCCAGCTACCAGCAGGGGATGGGGGTAGTGTTGCCAAATCCAGATTGGGAAACTCCTGCTGATTTGGGGGTGGAGCCTGGCAAGGACAGAGACCTCAGTGGGGTAAAATGCCATAGAGTCCACCCTCCAAAGCATCCGTTTTCTCAAGGGGAACTTATTTCTGTAGTTTGGGGATGAGCTGTAATTCCAGGGGATATCCTGGTCCCACCTGGAGGCTGGCATCCTTCCTTTTAATAGCTCAGAGCTACTTCTGGAGAAAAAAAAACAACAACCCCAAGATGTTAAATGCAAAGGTTTGCATCCAAATAATCAACAGAAGGCAATGGTGGATTGTTCCTACCTCATTTGGAGTACTGTGTACAGTTCTGGTCACCACATCTAAAAAAAGATATTATAGCATTAGAAAAAGTGCAGAAAAGGGCAACTAGAATGATAAAAGGGTTGGAACACTTTCCCTATGAAGAAAGATTGAAGCGCTTGGGGCTCTTTAGCTTGGAGAAATGACAGCTGAGGGGTGACATGATCAAGGTTTATAAGATTATGCATGGGATAGAGTAGGTAGAGAAATAAGTACTTTTCTCCCTTTCTCACAATACAAGAACTCATGGACACTCAATGAAATTGCTCAGCAGTCAGGTTAGAACAGATAAAAGGAAGTATTTCTTCACCCAAAGAGTGATTTACATGTGGAATTCACTGCCATAGGAGGTGGCAGTGGCTACAAGCATGGGCAGCTTCAAGAGTGAATTAGATAAGCATATGGAGCAGAGATCCATCAGTGGTTGTTAGCCACAATGTATAGATAGGAACTCTCAGTCTGGGGCAAGTGATGCTCTGTATTCTTGGTGCTGGGGGTGGGGGAGGAACAGTGGGAGGGCTTCTAGTGTCCTGGCCCCACTGCTGGACCTCCTGAGGGCACCTGGTATTTTTGGCCACTTTGTGACACAGAGTGTTGGACTGGATGGGCCACTGGCCTGATCCGACATTGGCTTCTCTTATGTTCTTATGTACCTTGGACAATCCCTTTGGCACCCAGGAAGATTATTCCTTGCATGATTAGATAGGGGAGGGAAGGAGAGGTTTGGAGTTCATTATTTTCTTCTGTTTTCAATTAGAAATATTTTAACTATAATTGTAAGCTGCCTTGACATGAGGGAAGGTGGCATATAAGTGTTTTAAATAGATATGAGAAGGTCTGAAAAGAAAAAGAAAAAAAATCTGAGGATTCCCCCCCTCCCCCAACATTTTTAATGGAAAACTAAAGAACACTGGGGAACTGTGGAGGCCTTCTATCCAAACTGTATACTTTGATTGTTATAGAGGAAAATCACACAAAACTCAAACTTCAATTCCGCTGGAAAGAGGACCTGGAAGTACAGTGGCAGGAAGAACATTGGGAATGTATCTGGGCTTCACCGGCAAACAACTCTAATATCTACAATATTCAATTACAATATTTTAAACTCACTTCCAGGTGGTACATGACACGCCAACAATTACACAAAATAAATATTAATAATAGTCTCTTATGTTGGAAAAATGGCTGAGGACAGACCGGGGATCTGCAGCGCAGTGCGAGCAGGCAAAAAAGCCCCGGGGCCAACTCGTCCCGGGGTTCCCCATTCACACTGGCTGCAGCGCTGTGGGAGAATATCGGGGAGGAGGCGGATCACATTCTCCACACTCCGTGGTGGCTCCTCACTGCGGCACCACAGCATGTGGCTGTGCTGTTCCGGTGTGCATTCACACTGGCCGGAAGCGGGAAGAACGCACGCCCAGATGGTTGGGCACCAGTTCCTTCTGGTGCATGGCTAACGCAGGAGGAAAGTGCTGCAGGACCCGGTAAGTACAGCATGGCTCCGCCAGGCAGCTGCGACTTTGTGAACGGGCCCACCTCATCTGCTTGCACAGCGGACCTGAAGCGGGCCATGATGCCAGCCTGTCCTCAAACAAAATGTGGACAAGTAGGTTCTTACCTTCATTGTGTGTGGTTCTGCAATTCTGGGAAGAAATTATAAAGCAAATTAATGAAATCACAGCACAAAACATCACCTTCAGACCAGAGCTCTTACTACTGAATCACTGGGACAAAACAATTTCTGATAGAAACAAAGACCTAACCGCTCTACTGCTTGCAACAGTGCATTTAGCCATTGCCTCCTGCTGGAAATCTCCTGCACCTCCAATGCTCACCACCTGGCATGATAAGTTATGGGAGCAATTTGTGATGTTGAAGATCACAGACAAAATACATAGGGCACAAACAGGTGCAACACGTCACGCCAAATTTGACTCAACTTGGTTCCCAGGTTTGTTTGTTTTTTTCTTTCATGATAGCTCATGAGTTACTTCCACCTAATACCCATTGCCACAAATGGTCAACACTATGAAATTGGAACTACCAATGTCTAGCATTAGAACAGCACTGAATATTCTATGTTTACAATGTTTTAATCTGTTTTAACTTGATGGTATTTATTGTTTTATGAATCTTGGCATGTCCAAGCCTTGAAAGCCGCTCTGGGCCTGCATCAGTGGGAAGAGCGGCCTAGAAATTGAACAAACAAACAAACAAATAAATAACATTACCCACCCCCACAGAGTTCTGCAATATTAGGTCACATATCATTAACACTGCAAATTTTATTTCAATATTCAAGGGAGGATCTACCATTTGAAACACTTAGTCTTTTTTAAACAAGTTTGAAATGGTTACGTATTGTTCAGTGGTTTTATGTAAAACATCATATGCTAAAAAAAGAGCCTCAGATTCCCCCTTTGCACCTGATGAATTCTCTACCTTGTTCAGCAGGACTTCCTGCAGCATCTGAGTGCTGGGTCTGGCTTCCTCTGTCTCTTCCTCATTGGAGGAAGGCATTGGCAGGCAGACTCATGACACTGGTGTTGCACAAGATCTTATGCGAGTGGAACTGTGCTAAGTCCATTTATGTTTCTGCTTATGCATCACTGGATCCAAGTCAGTGGATCCTAAGGCTCAAGGCTAGGGCTGCCAGGTCCCCCAGGGGGAGCTTCCCCGTTAAAATGGCCCCCAATCCACCGGTCTGGATCTGGCCAGTGGGGGGAACTCCACCCCCAAAGTGCCCAGTTCAGGCCAACATGCCCAGCATGATGATGTCACTTCTGGGTGGTGTCACCATGCTGGACACGTTGCTGGCCAATGCTCTAGCAATCAGCCTGGAAACTCTATGGTACCATAGAGTTTTCAGGCTGGTTGCTAGAGTGTTGGCCAATGACATGCCAAGCATGATGACATCACTTCCAGGTGACATCATCATGTCACCCGCACGCAAAAGTCCCGGCCCGGGACCAACTCTCCCCCGCTAATTAAGGTAAGTGACTTGGCAACCCTACTCAAAGCCCTTCCAGGCATGGAGATAACTGTTGCCATCCTTTCCTGCGTTCAGTAAGAAACTAGGGAGTGGCAGGAATCAACGGATGAAACAGGGAAATGGTATCCGGCAAACAGATGAAATAAGTGAGTGTGTCTGTGTGTTTAGTTTAGACAAGAGCACTTGACCAAGTATTCCTGGAATCACGGAGGCTGGAAGTTTCTTGTTTCTACTTTAATTGAGTCAACCGTCCAGTTTTCAGCTCTGAGGCAAGGGAAAGTGAATATACAGGAAGTAAAAACCCCAGTGGACTGATCCGGCCCACGCTAAAAACCACTCAAGAATATAAAATCAATGCAATCAAGAGACAATCAAAATGAATGATAAAGTTAGCAAATTTCCCATCCAGGCGTATAACAATCATTACCAAAGGTGGGATTTCCAGGATATTATTTCCTCTCGGAGTTCAAAAAAACAGCCCTATGTAATGAATTCATGCCTTTACTAATAAGAGCAGCCTTACTCTTGAGTGTTGACCTCAGACACCAAGATATGAAAAACTATTTTACTGGTCCCACTTTTAATCAGGCCCTGTCAGTCAGACGGTTTTACCTCAGATGGAAGTAAATGGAGATTCATTCCTGTGGACAATTGCTTTCAGGGATTTTTTTTTTTTTTTTTTTGCATTAAGATCCCATGTTTACTGGGGGGAAAAACACATGTATCCTTTATCACTTGAAATAATTGGATTTATACATGGAGTATGATTGAAAGAGTTCATAATGTAGTTTACTAGCAATAAGGTAAAGTTATTCACAGTGCTTTCATTAATCTGTAAAAAAATGCAGGACCAGTTATTTGGACAAGAGCTATTTTGCGTTATTAAGAGATGGTTCGTAAGAAAGGGATTTGGTAAAACCTTCCAAACCTTCTTGAATTTCTAATTCCCTGAGGGTGTCCACAGTTTCTGAGGTCCCCCTGATGCAGTTTCATGCAACCGTATCTGTGTATGATGCAGTGTTAGGAATGTTGGCCTAGTATCTGGGACAGTCAAGTTTGAATCCACACTCTGCCATGGAAACTTACTGGGTGACCATGGGTAAATCACATGCTCTCAGCCTAATTACCTCACAGATCACTATAATGGAGGGGAGAATAATGTGGTCAGCTGTTTACAGTTGGGGAGAAAGGTGGGGTATAAATGAAGCATATTTTTAAAAATCCCACAGCATTCTCAAGGTATGACTTTTCAGTAATGCAAGAGGTTGCAGCTAAGGCAGGAAAACCTTATACTGCAGGAAATTCTATGGATTTCACCCTGAAAGTTTGATCAGTTCCCCATAACTGTATGTTTCTAATCCCATTTGAACTCTAAATTGTAAGCATAAAACAGTTTCTGCACTAGCAGTCTGTACTGGTAGGTGTGTATTTTCTTTTCTTTTTTTTGGGGGGGGGGAAACATTGAAATGTTATATTGTATACTGGTGACAACTAAATCTTTTCTCTTATATCTGCACAACAAAAAGGGCTAAAAACTTGCTTTTTTTAAAAAAAAAAGATGGATGTTGGTCATTTGGAGGAATTATTAGATTGTGGCAACAGACAGTGGCAACAAAAAGTGAGACTTCTTGCAGTGTGGATGCAGCCTAAGTTTAGTACTGCAAATATCAGATCGGTTCCAACTTTCTTCATCATAGGCACAAACAGGCTTAATAGGTGTCTGGACTGAGGCAGCAGAATGGAACAAGAACCCAGAAAGGACAAACTGGGAAATGTACGTATCCTCCCTGTGATGACTTTGTCTGCATATTACAACACAATTTCTCTTCTTGGATGTTGTGCAAAACCAGTCTCCACGATCAGGAGGTAGTCTGAGGTCTTGGAGAGGTGGGACCAGAAACCACACTGTTGTCTTTCTTTGGCCACAATGCCTTTGGCTCACTAAAATAGAGGCCTCAGTTTCTCCAGCTCAAGCCACTGATCTCAGGAACCCTGAACTGAAAAAGACCAAGACCGATTTCCCACTAGCGTTGCCCCGGCGTCGGGTCCTCCATTTGCCTCGATTGCCTGCTCGAATTTTGCACTATTTGATGTGGGGCACATTTTGACCCGGGGCTTCACACCATTTCCTCCACGGCTTCAGTGATCTTCAAAAAAGCAGGTAATCGTGGTAGAGGACCTGACGCCGGGCAACGCTAGTGGGAAATCGGTCCAAGATTGGCACTGAGCTCCTGACTAGCTCAGTTTGGTCCAAGCCCAGCAGGGCTCAAAAACTAAGCAGGATTGGCCACAATAGCTGCTTGGATAGGAGACTGTTCAGGAAGACTGAGGTCACTATGAAGAGGAAGACAACAGCAAACTGCCTCAGCTCAGCTCATCCCATGAAAAGATTACCATCAGTCAGTTGTAACTTGACACCATGTTCTTCTGTTTCTTGACTACAGCTGAGCACCATGGGAAACAAGAGAACACCACATTTACAAAGCATTGTGAACTAGGAGTTCTTCAGGTTGATGATCTGCCTCAGCCACTCCATCACACTTATGTGGATGTTCCAAATAATCCCCACTTTTCCGTCAGAGCACGTCTTTGTATTAAGGACCAGAAGAGAATGATGTAAACCACTTTGGTTTGAAGAAGAGTTGGTTTTTATACCCCGCTTTTTTCTACCTTCAGGAGTCTCAAAGCATCAGACAATTGCCTTCTCTTCCTCTTCTCACAACAGGCACCTTGTGAGGTAGGTGGGCCTGAGAGAGTTCTGAGAGAATGGTGACTGGCCCATGGTCACCCAGCAGGCTTTGTGGAGGAGTGGGGAATCAAACACAATTCTCCAAATTAGAGTCCACTGCTTCAAACCACTACATCACGGTGGCTCTGAGGAGAAAGGCTAGGTACAAATGGAGGCTAGAAGAAGAAGAAGAGACTGGATTTATACTCCACCCTTCAGTACCCAAAGGAGTCTCAGAACAGCTTACAATCCCTTTCCCTTCTCCTCCCCACAACAGACACACTGTGAGGTAGGTGGAGTTGAGAGAGTTCTTTTGAGAACTGCTTATGAGAGAACAGCTCTGAGAGAACTGTGACTGATCCAAGGTCACACCAGCAGCTGCAAGTGGAGGAGTGGGGAATCAAACCCAGTTCTCCCCATTTAGAGCCCATGCTCCTAACCACTACACCAAACTGGATCTCACACAAAACTGGCTAGGTACAAATGAAGTCAATAAATCAATAAGGACCATAAGTATTTTGTTTCTTTTTATGCAGTGTCTATATATTTGTCCACAGCTTCATTTCTCTGCTTTCATGGCACGTTCTGTAGATTTATTTGCATTGTGTACACATGGATGCCTAGAAATGTTCTAAACAAGTAAATATCACCTGAAACAGATTCTCTGGGGAAGCAGCATCCAAATTTTGCAAATAAATAATGATGGTATCCAACACCAACATCACCCTCCGAAAATGTATGCTGTATTTATAACTGCAACATAACACCATTTATATGGTAATATAAATCTGGAGCGTCAAAAGGAAGTAAAGCAAAAATAAGGGATCCATTTTAACAAGAGAGAAGCAATTAAAAAAAACAGACATGGGGGGGAACCAATGTGTTTGTGGGGGGATAAAAGATTATTCCTGCTTCGGAAGCAGCAACACTTGAAAAAGAATGTAAATATATAACAATACACACCACTGTTATACATTGTACTGTAAAATTAAAATCTAAGATTCCATATAACTTAAGTACAATTAAAGTAGTACTATCTAAAATTTTGTATCTTAAAAATTTCTGTAAGAAATTTGGCAACATCATTAGTGATCTCAGGGTTTGAATAATTCAAGAGAAGTTGACATTTTGACTTATTACTCAAATAACTTTTAGGATGAAGCTAAGTTAGAAGGAATTTTCCGCTAGGTAGGTCATACAGGGGGCATTCAACAATTATGTGCACAGCCGTTCTTGTCTTGGGATGTGATGGTATCTGCCACAGAGTATTCTAGAGGGAAATGTGTTAACCCTGGCCAGAAGAAAAAATCTATGATGAAGAGGGATATCGATATTATAAAAATATTGGGGCATCTTGCCTGAATGGTTAGAGAGGCTGAGTATGACAGGTGAACAGATATGAGGTTGAGTAGGGTGTAGCTTTTGCAGATCAATGTCTAAGAGTCATTGTTTGATTAATTTAAAAAATATGAGGTTCATTGGTTAAGGCTAAGTCTTCAAGACTGTTATACATTTTGCTTCACTTACACCTCATACTTCTCCTCAATGGGGACTCAAAGTCATCTCCAAAATCCCCCCTCCGTTTCAACCACACAACATCCCTATGAGGTAGGTTAAGCTCAGAGTGTGTGGCTGACACTTGAAGCACTGCACCACGAAGAGCACCATCCAGATTTTCCATGCCATACAAGGCTAATAGGTGACCAGCAAGTTTGGGGTAATCATCAAAGGACCTTTGCAGGGCAAGGAATCAACCAAATCAGTGATTAGTTTCTTCCCTTTGTAAAAGATATTAACAAAATTATGACATGATTTAGGATTAAGAAACCATGAGCATGTTCCCCCAGCTGCATCATTTATGCTCTGGCCTTTTGTGAACCTCCTAGTAACTAGAGGATTTCAAGCAAAGACACACACAAGAATCTCAAGTTGCAGTCATTACAGGACCCTCACCTCGGTAACGTCGCTGCAAATTGTGCTATTCTGAGCAATTTTAATCAGTGCAAGCTATCAAGGAGAACAGCATTGGGGCAAGGATCGTGGGACCGTGATTGCCTCATCAAGCTCAGTCAAAGCCTATTTAAAGCAAACTATCTCAAAAGGAAATCATCTGTATCGACTTTTAAACCAGAGCAGGCTCTTGTTTAAACAACAAAACCAATTATATTTGCCCAAGCTTTTAATGTTTTTTTAAAAAAATAATAAAAAAATTAGAAGACAAATCATGGTGCCCGTAAGACTTCTTCTACATGGTGGACTATGGTGTTTAAAACACTTGTATCATTAGCAATGTGCTTTCCAGTGATTACGGCAGCCTATTAGAAATATCGCTCCAAGAACCAAGGCGAGATTCAACATTAGAACAAAGTCACGCAAGGGACTCGTACCGCTTCAGTTGTCCACATTCACAGAAGGGGGTAGAGGGCATCACCAGTACTGGAGGATTTTTTTTTTTAATCCACACTGTTCCTTTTCAGAGGCAGCTTAGCAAAGCGATAGTGCCACCTATGGACAATTGAACAATCTACCACACAAAACACTCCATCTTGGCCAATATGATTCAAATGAACTTTCGGCTGATGCCAGGATGACTAGCCCTGTATAGATGACATAGGGAAGTGATAAGCCCATGCACAGGTAGTTGGAATGAGTACATTGGCCCCTCCATCTCCTGCAGCCATTTGCCCAAACATGGTCACAACACGTATGTGCTTACAAATTACATGTGCAGAGTCTCCATCTGCATGATCAGAAACATTTGAAAAACAGAATTATCATGGGGATGGTATCCGTATGTGTTGCATTTTCATGCATATCAAACCATGGGCTCATATTTGGGCAATGTCTTGTAGGATATGAGTCTTGTATGCTTACCTGCACTATGCCTTTAGGGACACTGGTTGTCCATACATGCATCAAAATATAGGATTGCCAACTCTGGGCTGGAAAATCTCTGGAGATTTGAGGGTGGGGGACTTGGAGAAGGTAGCATTTGGGGAGAGGAGGGACCTCAGTATTTTTCCTATTATATAAAGCTGTTTCAACATTCCAAGGTGCAAGATTCCATGGGGCGCCAAAATCAGTAGGCTGGACGGACTGCCACTCAAAAGGGGGTCCCTGGCCACTGGTTGCATTCTCTCCCTGCTTTGCCTCAGTCCCGCCCACAGAGCCACCGGCCAGCATCTCGGTCTCAGTCTGGAGGGAGCCAGCCAAGAGGAAGGACCGACTGGGTGCTGGGTCCACTCTTCTCCTCTGCCCTCTGCCAAGTGGGTCTAACTGTCCTCTCAGTGGCTTGCTTCTGTCAGTGAAAAGACAAGGGACTACCAGCATAACCCCCTCCCCCACACACTGCTAGCGTGCCCAGAATAAACTGTCAGAATAAATTGTTAGAAACAGGGGGCCATTTCACACAGCACCCCGCAGCGCTTCAGGACTGGTACAAAGAACTGAAGAACACTTGGGAGGAGGTTTCAAGGTAAACCGGCTCAGGAACGCTTCCCCAACGGGAGAGACATGTTTCTGTGTGAAAGGGCCAATATGTTCCACTAGGGAACTGCTACTAATACGGTTCTGTGTAAAATGCCTGACAGAAACCGTTACTGAAGAGTTCCTGAAACGGAACATATTGCCCCCCTCAGTGCCCGTTGCTAGGCAACCAAGCTTGCTTCTCTGAAAGCCCCTTTCCACACCTATCTTGGCCTTTGGGAGAAAACTCATTGGGGCCAGCTGAACAGAATGCCATACAGGCCACCCTCCAAAGCAGTCATTTTCTCCAAGAGAGGCGGGAAGATCTGTTGTCTGGAGTTCAATTGTAATACCTGGCGATCTTCAGGCTCCACCTGGAGATTGGCTACCCTAGGCGTAGCAGTCAGTGCTTCAGAGCAGGATCTGCTAGACCCAGATTTTTGCTGAGTGGGTGATTTCGGGCCAGTCACAGACTTTAAGCCTAACCAACCTCACAGGGCTGTTGTGCAAGTCAAAAAGGGGGAGAGGAGAATGATGTCAGCTGCTTTGGTCCCCATTGCAGAGAAAGACTACTTTTCCACCAGGGGAAGTATGGTTGCCAATCTCCAGGCGAGGGCTGGAAACCACTCAGAATTACAAGTGCTCTCCGGATAGCAGGGATCAGTTCCCCTGGAGAAAATGGTGGACTCTACTTCCTTATACCCTGCCGAGATGGACCCTTTATGACAGCCAATGCGACATAGCAGTCAGGGCTTCAGAGCACAGTGGAGGCTGTGGGGGGGGGGATGGAAACTTGAAGAGTGAGGTTGATGCTTGGCTGGGAAGGATATAGGGTTGCCAACTCCAGGAGGAAAATTCCTGGAAGCTTGAGGAGTGGAACCTGGAGACAGTGAGGTTTGAGGAGGAGTGGGACCTCAGACAAGTACAATGCCATAGACTCCACCCTCCAAGCCAGCAAGTCCCTCATGGGGAACCATTGTTGCCAATCTCCAGGTGGGGGCTGGAGATCACTCAGAATTACAACTGCTCTCTAGGGGAGGGGGGAGGAGATAGAAAGCTGAAGCCAAGGGGCAGATAATGATACATTGATGGTTGTCTGGGAGGTAGGGTTGCCAACTCCAGGTGGGGACATTCCTGGAGATTTGAGGGGTGGACCCTGGAGAGAGTGAGGTATCAGCAGGGGTGGGACCTCAGACAGGTTCAGTGCCATCGACTCCACCCTTCAAACCACCCGTTCCCTCATGGGGAACCATTGTTGCCAATCTCCAGGGGAGGAATGGAGATCACGCTGAATTACAACTGCTCTTCAGATGGCAGAAATCTTCCCCTGGAGAAAATGGTGGACTCTGTGTCATTATACCCTGCTGAGGTCACCACAGCCAATTGACACTGAGTACCCAAGGCCGGGGCACTCTCCCAGAGCCTCTTTCTAGAGCCCGTTGTATTTATTTCCACAACGGGCCTTATTCCTAGTAATATCATAAAATCCACCCTCCAGCCCAACTATTTTCTCCAGGAGAACTAACCTCTGCAGTCTGGAGATCAGCTGTCACTCTGGGAGATCTCTAGGCCTCACCTGGAGGTTGGCAAACCTAAAGATAATTTGCTCTGATAATAGGGGGAGAAGAAGAGGTCCCTTTTGACTATCCCTTAGAAACTATGCTAGGGATCATGGGGACACAATGGACAAAGCCCATAGGTGCTGGGGAATATAGTATTGAAGGGAATTGGGCAGTTCTAGAGGCAGTATGAAACTGGAGGGAAGGTAGCACCATATAGCCTGATTTCAATCAATCTCAGAAGCTAAGCAGAGTCAGTACTTTTATGAGAGACCACTGCATAACACTTTGTGGAAGAAGTCAATGACAAATCACCTCTGCTTCTCATTTACCTTGAAGGCCCTTTGAAGAGGTCAACACATGTCGGTTGTGACTTGATGGCACTTATGTACGTAGAGGGAGTGTGTTTGGCTTCTTCAAAGTTGCTATTAGTGCCTGACTCAGGGCAGGGGGAGAAGACTTCATCAAAGCCACATAGTCTGCAAAGTCTGGTATGGCTCATTTATGTCATTTCATAGGCTGAGTTCAGACTGGCAATTTGGCCCGATATAGGCACATTTCTCAAATGGATTAAGTGGGCCAGTTCACACAGCCACAGCTGTCTGGTGTTCCCCAGGCATACTTATCCCATCCTGAAGTGTTTTGATCCCACTTTTAAAAAGTACCAGGTGAAAGCTGAGGCAAGCCATTTGGGTGTGCGTTGATCCTGCTTTCTGGAAGTGTAGACACAAATAAGCCGCAATCAAGCAGCACCGGTAATGTGAACCTGCTGATCCAGCATAACCGCCCATGCGTGCTGTGTGCTTGAGCACACAATCGCCCACAGGGACACTTCCAGCTCACGGAGTTAAAGCTCCCAGCTATGAGATCCTGCTCCAATTACTGCTGCACCTATGCACCCATGCACCTACACGCAGGTTGGCGAAACAGACCAAAGCTGTGTGCAACTGGGGTGGCGCCGCCAGGGGCCGCCTGCAGTGCGAACGCTCCATTCCGCCTCCTCCCCAGTATGGTCTCACATCAGTCCATGCTGTGCAACCAGAAAGCCCTGCGACAACCTGGCCCGGGTCTTTTTGCCTGCTTCCCTTGCACTTCATTCTTCCAGTGTGTCCTCTGCCATAATCTCTGTAGTCTGAACATCAATTGAAATTCTGGGGAAAGTCCAGGCCCCATCTGGATGTTGACAGCCCTAGAGTAAATGCAATATTGACACAGGATAGTTGATATTTATGTGGTTCATTTAAGATGGCAGAACAAGTTCTTGGGTTCTACAAAGCTCTGATTCCTCAGTAGCTAATTTGCCAGCACCACCATCTCCCACCCTGCAGTCAGACGACAGGCCTAGCCAAGCCTCTATTTTATCCAGTGTTATTTGTTCCTGAGAGGTATGTCCAAACATACCATGGTAACCACAGAACGGTCAGTCGAGTAGCATCCTTTTAAAAATATTGTCTTTCACACATGTGTAGAAGTGCTTATTTGAAGCACCACTCCATTTTGACAGCTCTGCGATCCCAAGTACTGTGGCTCTTCTCAGCATCCTCCACTTTGCCTCTCATTCTTGGAATGCAGATTTACATGAGGATACCCATTGATTTCAGTACATTTACTCTTGTGTCAATCATGGGATGCTCTCAAACAGCAACTCTGAAGGCTTTCCAACCTCAAGAAACAGGAGAGATGGGTTTTTTTTGGCGGGGGGATGTCACTCAAAAACAGCTCCCATAGGGGTTCCCGATCCTGACAGAATGTTTGGGTGCAGAAACGTGTAAGCGGTGATTCACAACCCGGGGGCAAAGATTCACACATCACTAACTGAATTCTTAAAATGTGTGCAATCAGACTTCTCAAATGGCTTGAGAGCATGATGAATTGATCAGACATCTGGAAATGCAGGGTAAAACCACTGGAATCCATAAAGACCAGACTTTCCCCAGTGTCAAATAACTCCGATTTGAAGATGGGTGAGAGCAGGGTGCTTGACAGCAGGGAAACAGGAGACACATGTTGCTGTCTGAACCCACATTTTAAATCTGCAGGGCAATAGCAATGACATCAGATCAAACAGCTCATCTAATAGCAGCCAAACGCTAACAATTCAGTTGCCATTTTGTTGCATGTTGGTAGCCTTTTATTTGTTATAGCAGAGTTGGAGAAATAAATCAGTCCTGCACATGCAGAACTGCATTCTCTATGGTTTACTGCAACAAGAGGATTGCAAGAAGTAATAGGGTTGATCCCATCCCATCCTACCACTACACCGAGCAGTTTATTTATTTAATAAAATTCACCTTTTATTTTTTTTCTCAAGTTTCACACCTTCCACCAATCTAAGGATGCTTCCTCCAACTTAAGTGGCTCTTCCATTGGAGGAACAGGCATTTAAGTTAGAGGAAGACTCCTTTGCATGGAAGGAGGCTACTTAAAGGATGGATGGATCCACCTCATTAACTAACTGTTGACATTCCAGTAGTGAAGAGAGCTTCAGGATATGTCTAAGTTATAGGCAGAGAGAGAGAAACACAACTAGAAATAGGGAAACAAACGAGAAGCTCTGCACACCAGAAAGTATAAATTACAGCTTCCTCTAGAGTTAGAATGAATTTATTTAGACTATTGCCATGCTGCTGTCTCTCCATTAATCTGTGCAAATGGGTGTCTGTTGAACTGTTGATTAAAACTATTATGGATCCCCTGACCTGTATGGCCCAGGCTAGTCTGATCTCATTTGACCTTGGATACTATGCAGGGTCAGTCCTAGCTAGTACTTGGATGGACACCAAGGAAGTCAAGGGTTGCTGTGCAGAGGCGGGCAACAGCAAACCACCTCTGCACCTCTTGCCTTGAAAATGTTATGGGGTTGCCATAAGTCAGCTATGGCTTGATGACACTTTCCACCACCATTGTGGACCACCTTGTTATCCTACAACTATTCTTCTAAGACAAAAACATAAACAATCATCACTTTTTTGATGCTAAATAATAGGTTAGTCCACTCAGTGTTCCCATTCTTGAACTGGCTTGTTAATATATACAGTGTAAGTTACAGTATTAACTGATGGATTAGACATTCCTGCACATTTCATTTTTGCAGGTAACCCTCTTCTTTTTCAGTAGACTGCTGTAGATGTTTAAACGCCTACATCTGAAGATGTACAGAGAACTATTTTTAATAATCGCACACTAGCTTAATTTCCAGCAGCAAGAGCCACTAAATCCCTTTGATTTTCTTCACATCAAAACAAGGTTCAGCTTTATAACTAAAGAATACTGGGTAGCACTCAGTATGTTTGCCATTTCCCCCTACATCCCCTCCGTCCTGATGTGCTTTCTTTGATGATGGATCACCTGTGTATTTTAGCTAAAGACAGTATACACACACACACACATATTTTGCACTGTCTTTGCCAAGAGAAGACAGCATAAATAGCTGGGAATCAGTAGACAGAAAAAGCCTTCATTCATAACAATGTCTTCCTTATGTGTCAGCAACAATAAGGCAGACACACGATCCCTGTGATGCTACCCAATCTTTCCTTGTTTAGCTTCAAATGGACATGGCAAGTTTGAAAAGGAGGCCAGTTTCTCCCAACAGCAGAAAGGGAGGTATGGCAATGGGGAGCCCTGCCACCACCCCAATATGCCCCTAAAAAAGAATAGTGTGATGAAGAACAAAGCTAATCCAGATGGTTTTGGTTGGAAGCATTGGGAGTGGGTCTACTTCGCATAAATTCCAAAACTGTCCTTGGTGAATTCCACGGCCCTGTCTACATCACACTCCCACCAGCCTAAATATATTGGTACGCAGGCACTTGAAAAGTAGTTATTTCATATATTTTCAGACTACCTCTCCAAATCAGATGGATGATAATGGATTGTATTTTACGAGCAGAGGTTATCATGCACATAGCCACCAAGGCCCTGCTCTACTATTGGGTCCAGCCACTGGGAACAAAAACTTTCAGCAGATATGCTCTTCTTTCCCCACGAAGGCTCGATCAGATTCATGTGTATGGTGGAGAAAGGATGGTGTAAAAACAACAGTATAATGACTCAGAAATAAGATTTACTCACCAATTTTAATGTATATTTATATATGTTGTTAGCTGCCCTGAGCCCACCAAATGGCAGGGAGGGCAGGATATAAATGTAAATATAAATAAATAAATTTATTGATCTGATTTTTTTTAATGTACGTCATAGCTGCTTACATTTCATTTAGTGCCATTTGCGAGGACTGCTTGCCCTCTAGTTCTGCAGCGATCAGGAAAACCTAGCAAAGCTTCTACTGTTGTTGCCCGAAATAACTGTGGCATATAGGCAATGGGTTGGTGCAGCAACACAGGGCGGGGGGGGGGGGGCGCAAAGCTCAGTGATGGCAGGGCTGGCTCAACACTTGGCTGCCTCAAGTATCTTTCTCCCATGCTGGGCTGGCTCAACACTTGGCTGCCTCAAGTATCTTTCTCCCATGCTACTCCCTCACAGGCTCAAAGTCCAGATTGATCCAAGTTTGGGGGAGGGGAGAGTGCACACTCTGAGTCTTGGAGTGTAGTAGTGGTGTTCAACTCTGTAGACCCAGAACAGGCCCACAGAGCTCCATACATGACTCTAGTGTCAGCAGAATGAGTCTGGGAGATGATAGCCAGCACTAGGTGTGCCAATTTGACACCTCTGGCTGTGGCCACACTCACGAGATAAAGCGCGCGGGGGGGGGGGGGGGAGTGAGGCTGTTTGTGCCGGAGCAATTTTACCCGCAGTTGTGGGAGCACACTGTTCTGTGAAGCTGCAGGCACAACTCGCCACTGCATAATCAGACGCAATCGTGGGCGAGTTTTTTTTTTTTGGGGTTGTTGTTGTTTGTTACCGATTTACTTAAATGGGGGATCGATGAATCACATCTCCATCCTGAGGGCTTAGGGCTGCCAAGTCCCCCGGTAGGGCGGGGGAAACACCGATTTTTCATGCTTCCCCCCCGCTTTTTCAAAACTGGCCACCAGGGGGAGGCAATGGCTGCCAACAGGAGGGGAACCTCGGAGCCTGCAGGGCCCTCTCCCTTCCAGGCCTCTTAAAGGGAAATGTCTGAAGAGCCTGCAGTAAAAAGCTTCACCAGACATTTCCCCTTTAAGAGTTAGCAAGAGAGCGCCGCCCAGAGATTAACGAGGGACTAAGCTCTTACTGAAGGGCCTGCTTTTGCATGCGGCTGGTGTAAGATTGAAAGGTTGCTGCTGCTGGGCCTGGGGTAAATCCATCTGCCAGCTCTTTTTCTTCTCTCTCTCTCCCCCTCCCCCTTTCTTTCTTTTTTCTTTCTCTCTCTCTCTCTCTGTCCCCATCCAGCAGAGGTCTATCAGTGGCTATTATTAGCCACAAGGTCTAAATGGAAGTAAGTGCCTGTGCCAGCTCTTTTCCTTCTCTCTCTCTCCTTCTTTCTTTTTTCTGTCTGTCTGTCTGTCTGTCTCTCTGTGTCCCCATCCAGCAGAGGTCTATCAGTGGCTATTATTAGCCACAAGGTCTAAATGGAGCCCTTTGTCTGGGGCAGTGAGGCTCTGAATTCTTGGTGCTTGGGGGGCAACAGTGGGAGGGCTTCTGGAGTTCTGGCCCCGCTGCTGGACCTCCTGAGGGCACTTGGTATTTTTGGCCACTGTTGTGACACAGAGTGTTGTACTGGATGGGCTGTACTGGATGGGCCGATCCACTGTGGCTTCTCTCCTTATGATATGAAAATCATATTCTGCCGAGATGAGGAAGGATTCAGTAGGGCCGTTGCTCAGTGATAGAGCATCTGCTTGACATGTAGGAGGTATCAGCCTCTTCAGCTAAAAAAGGATCAGGTAATAGGTGACATTAAAGATCTCAGCCTGAGACCCTGGAGAGCCACTACCAGTCTGAGTAGTCAGTACTGACCTTGATGGACCAATGGCCTGATTCAGTATTAGGAAACTTCATGAGTTCATGTGGAAGCATGTGGAAGCAACATCACAGGATGTGACTTCACAAAATGATGTCACTTCCTTTCTCCTGGCTCCACCCCCAAAGTCCCCAGATATTTCCCAAGTTGGACTTGGCAGCCCTATGAGGGCTTCCAATGGCAGTATGTGATGATGCTCATACTGAGAAGGGAAAAAACAATGGTATGGCATTGGGATAGCCTGATCAGACTATCCCTGATGCCACGTCCACGCTGGAGCGATCACATGAGGCAAGTCTCTCTGTGGCCCACAGCAACCCGTTTGATACTGGAGTTTCCCCAGTGGTTTTTTTTTTTTTTTTACTCCGTTTCTCTGGCGGAGCAAAATGGTTTGCCGATGGGTGCAGGACGCTTCACAGATGTGCTCTTGTGATTGTGCCCTTAAAATCTGTCTGGGAGTTGTGCCTATCACACGGCTAATTCTGCATGTGATCGGGACCCTGTGTCAGTTTTATACCCCTAGAGCTGCTTGCCTTGTAAGGTCACCTGTGGCTTGCATATAGAGGTTCCCCACGGCCAGGCCGACCTTATAGGTAAACCAGGCAGTCACCTAGGGCACCAAAGATTCAAAGGCTCCAGATTAAACAGAAGTGAATATCAATGTTTATTTTTTTACATAATTCATGTCAAATTCCAATAGAAGTAAAAGTTCTGATTTTTTCTCTGTATTGACTGGGGTAGCATGGACCCCAGACTCATATTGCATCTGGGCACCAACAATCTTTTGGATGGCTCTGAAGTTCCTTGGTTCAATCCCTGAAATTTCCATTAAAAAAAAAAAAAGATCTCAGAGGAAGATGGTTCCCTGCTTGAAGCCTTGGACAGCTGCCATCAGTAGACAATACCAAGCCAGAAATTAGTTATTAGATCCCACCCAGGAAGAACTGCTGTGCTACCTTATTAGCACAATTTCATTGAACAACATTTAAGCATTATTTTGCTTAATTTTAACATCATTTTTTTTAAAAAAAATGAATTTGTAGGTTAAGCTTGATCTTCCCAGAAAGAAGTCAGATGATCTGTTCAACACATTCTTCAGTTTTATGGAAACCTTACTTATCTATCAACCCTGCTGGCATTGCTTTGGACACACAATTTCTCCCATTAGATTTTTTTCCCTCCAGAAAAGAATTGAGTAGAAGATAAAGCTTCAACCCACTCATAAAAGGTGAGCAAATTTTGTATTGTTCCTGTATTACAGAATTCTCCCTCTGCACCATTGCAAACACCCTTTAATGGAAGTTCAAGAAATTCTAAAATTAATTATTGAACTGGATTTGCTTATGCATTCAGTTCCTTCGGTTCATTTGTATCATCTCCCCCCCCCCCCCCCATCCTTGGCTACAAATGCACATGTACTTTCAATTTTTCTGAAACTTTTTGTCAACTTTGATGTGAATGAATTTACAATCAGTTCAGAACATACACCAGATTTCTTCAGACTTTCTTTTCACAAACCCAAAAATGGCTTCCACCAACATTCTCGCTGTACATCTGACTTATACTTCTGGCTCACTTGCTGTAGGAGACAGGGGGAATCAAGGCCTGTCTGGAATAGCGTTGCCAGATTCTTATCACAACAAGCTGTTATGTTGAAATTATATGCAATTTTTATGAGGTTATTCATGGTTTATCACACCACCGATAAGACTGATAGGATAGGATTAAAATTAATATATGATGAGAAAATGGTAGAATACTGAGTAGGTTGTTAGAGTAGTTTTTAAAAGTTATTGTTAGGCTGAGGACCGACTGGCAAAATGAAGCGTAAAGGAAGCGGGGTGAAAAGACCTGGGCCAAGTTGTCACGACGCTTTCCAGTCGCACTGCATGGACTGATGTGGGACCTTACCAGGGAGGAGGTGAAACGGAGTGTTCGCACTGTGGGGAAGCCCCTAGTGGCGGCGCAGTGGTGGCTTTGGTCCATTTTGCTGACCTGCGTGTGGGTACATGGACGCAGCAGCCAGATCAGTGGGTTCACATTACTGGTGCTGCTTGATGTGTGGCTTATTTGCGTCCACACTGCCAGGAAGTGGGATGAACGTGCACCCAGACGGCTGGGTACCTTCTTTCACCAGGTACCTTTTTAAAGCGGGATGAAAGCGCTTCAGGATGGGGTGAGTGCAGCAGGGCAACACCAGGCAGCTGTGGCTGTGTGAACGGGATCTCTTAATCCGCTTGCAAAGTGGGCCTATATTGGGCCAAACTGCCAGTCTGAGCTCGGCCTTATATCACTTTCCTAAAAATTCAAGTATGTGAATCAAGGATTGCCCTTTATATTTGCAAAAAAAAAAAAAGAAAAGCCATTTGCACTATGTTTTGGTACTTTTACCTTTTATTCTTCTCCCTTACCCCTTTTCTTTATTCTGTATTCCTTTGAAAAGTTCAAAAGAAAAATTAAAAAAAAAAAAAGAACTGGCAACTAATGGAAGGTGTAGGGGGAAGGGACATGCAAACAGGTGTTGCATAGATGCCACAATGTCATTGCCACTGTGAACCCAGAAGTGACATCATTGCACTGGTGTGAAGCTCTAGGATTCCCCTGGAACACTATGGTCTGGGGGCATTGGTGATCTGGGATGAAGTCATAAAATAAGTGTTTGTTCTAGGGATGTTCTAATATGCATTATTCTTCTTTCATATAGTGTCATTGTGATGTTATTTTGTTTATTTTCATGGCTGATATTCCTAATTAGCTTGTTTTCCATTTTTATGTTTATTCTTTTTTGTTATATTCCATATGTTATATAATGTAAATACACACTTTGTTGTTTTACTTATTTTCATAGCTGGCATTCCAGATTAGTTTGTTATTATGTGTTTATGCAGTGGGCACATAACCAGGGATAAATTTTGACAGTGATGATTATATCAAATTTCATTAATACGGCCTGGAAAAGAGACAACTGCTGTTTGTCCTGTGTAGGAAGATACCACATCAGAAAGTTTTCAGAATGTATATTTATAAAATTTGGCAACATCCTTAGCTTGTACTAAAATCTTTGTGAGCCTTAATTTGTCTGGCATATTGCATTCTTATAAAATCATTAGATTGGCAGGGAGGGTGAGAGATAAATTGAAATAAATCAATCAATAAAAACATTGCTTGTCATTTGTAAAGATGTGCTGGGAGGGTTGGGGGGGGGAGAGATGTAATTTCATCCCACAATTTGGAAGAAGAAGAAGAAGAAGAAGAAGAAGAAGAAGAAGAAGAGGGGGAGGAGGGGGAGACTGGATTTATACTTCACTTTTCACTACCTAAAGGAGTCTCTGTCTCCTTTCCCTTCCCCTCCCCACAACATACACCCTGTGAATTAGGTGGGGCTGAGAGAGCTCTTTTGAGGGCTGTTCTTGAGAAAACAGCTCTGAGAGAACTGTGACTGACCCAAGGTCACACCAGCAGCTGCATGTGGACAAGTGGAAAATCAAACTCAGTTCTCTCAGATTAGAGACCACCCCCCTATACACTACACCAAACTAGCTCTTCCTGGGAGTATGAGAAACAATCTTAAATCAAAATCCAAAGACAAAAGCCATTAAAAAAATTAGGACCAGCCAAAATGACACAAAGAAGTGTACAGACTTTCAGGTTGCCCCAAACTCTTTATTGGGCGTTATTTTTTTTGGGGGGGGGGTGGAATCTCAGACTATGATCTTAAATCATTAACTTCCAGGCATCCTGCGCAGGTATGCAGATCTGAAATGCTTTTGGTGTCAGATAGGACCTTTAGGGCACGATCATACACACCCATTTGCAATGGGAGAGGGACGATGCACCAGCGCTTCAAAGCGGCAGGATCAGACGAGCACATCTGGGAAGTGTAGTGCAGCCGTTAGGAAAACGTCGCAAAGTCCTGTTGAAGCGCTTCAAAAAGCTACCAGTGAAACACCAGTATCAAATGGTTTGCTGCGGTTCACAACCAGAGTTTCCATGTTTGATCGCGCCAGAGTGGAAGTGTGGCATTGCGGATAGCGTGATCACACGCTATCCCGACGCCACACAGGTTTTTTGTCCCCCTTCTCTGTGTGCGCATCATCAAAGGCCCCCTTAGGGGGAGACGCAATTCATTGATCCTCCCCCTCTTGAGGCAAATACTCGATTCTTTTCCTGCCCGCCCCTCCGTCTAAGCAAATCAGCGATTCCCCCTTCCCGTATTGAAGCACTTCATTGATCCCCCATTTAAGTGCCTCGGAAACCCACCACACACAAAAAAACCAGTCGCCCCGGTTGCGTGTGCTCACGCAACTGTGGCACAAATTGCTCCGGCGCAAATTTGCATCGATTCATGTCCGGCTTATCTCGCTCATGTGGCCATGACCTTAGGGAGGCATCCAATTGATTTTCTTCTTTTTTTAAGCAGTTGATCAAATGTCCCTCTCACACCAGGTGGACTACCTGCAACCTCTTTCATCTTAAAATCAGTGGAAGCTGCCTCGGGTCAACCCTAATTAAGTTAGAAAGAAACATTCAATAAAAGTATACGTATACATTCCAGGAGAAGGAGGAGGAAATCAATGTGCCAAGATGTCGGTCAATAAGAACACCACAATATGTGCTTTTATTGAATCTGGTTCCCATACTGCATGACATGATGTGAATTTTTTCTGTTTTTCTTTATTCTCCCCCCCTTTCACCCCCCCACAAAGCACCGTGCTGCTATACACCTTTTAAAATAATGTGCTAAGGGCATGAAGAACCCTCTGATTTAATTAATCATTTTACAGATTTGAGTCAGATTCTTCAATGTTGGAATCAGTGCTTAGGAAATTATTTTCTGTTGTTTCCAAAGGGAAAAAAACCTCTCCCCACCCCAAACTGCTAATAGATAGTTCTTCACCCATGGGATCCTCCTTACCAAATTCTAGGAAGACCAATAAAATGTTCACCTTCTCTGAGTGAATGCCAAGTTGTTCCAGTCTAAGCCCATTGATTTTAATAGGCTGGAGTAATTCTGCATAGGAATGCTGTGTAAAATTCTCATTTCCAGAGCTGGCACTGGAACTTGTGAGTCAGTGAGTCAGCTTTCCCTGAGCTCTTGATTCAGGGACTGAGATGACTATTTTTAGACCAGAACATATGGATGAGGGGAACTAAATCCTGGCTCCTACCCTCTTCAGCAGACTCCGACACTTTCAGCACTTTCTTAGTAGCTCCAGTATCAGAAGGCAACTATGCTGTGCAGTTAAAAAAACAAAACAAAACACCTTTCTCCTACTAGAGGGTTAAGCATTTCAAAAGAATACTGAAAGCAAAGCAATTCTTTAAAAAGAAAATAAATCACGCATCAGGGCCTAAGCATAGGCTGACTTCAGACTGGCAGTTTGGCCCGATATAGGCCCGCTTTGCAAGGTTGCAGGGTAGGCCCGATATAGGCCCGTCACAGTTGTTCTGCTTATTTCCACCGCCCACCCTGAGATCTCACCTCTTGGTTTGCATTTTCTCTGGGGGAGCTGATCTCTGTCAGCTGGAGATGAGTTGTAAAAGCAGGAGATCTCCAGGCCCCACCTGGAGGCTTGCAACCTGGTGTCAGAATCTGCTGATTCAGACAAGGATTTCTGGGACTTTCTGCTATGCTTCCTATTGCTATGTGCTGTGTGTAACCTGTGCCTGCACCCATTATGTATTCAGGCTTATTGCTTTTAGTTGCCCCTATGCCCACCATGTAACCATATCTTTTGCCAGGATGACTGTATGCTATGTGACCCCAGGTTTATGGCTTTGACCAGGCCTGGTCTGTGTAACTGTTTGCCCGGGAGAGTGACAACTTCAAAGCATGGGAACAATGGGCCTCTCACACTCCTGCCTCCGCATTCCATTCATCCCTGCTGGGAGGACAAGGGGAGGACAGAGACCATTTCTTATCAACGTGCGAAGGCCTTGAGGAAAGCATTTGTTATGTGAATATGGTTACATCTAAGGGGTCTGGTTTGGGAAGGGAAATTTACAGCTTAACACCTAGCTTTCTTTCCTGTGGGAAGCAAACAGCCAAAGACCCCTTTTGCCCGCCGTTTTTCCCCTTTGGTGATTGGTTACCTATGGGCAATTCAAATTGTACTGAAGGGTATAATAGACCTGCTTCTATCATATGCATTATCTCTGACAATAACCCGAGAACCTGTACCAATGTAGAGATTGGAAATAAAGAACTGTGTTTCATCAACAAAGATCTGATCCTTGACTACTTTGAGCAGAAGTCTCACAGATTGTCAGAGATCTGGGACTGGGACTTGGCCGTTCCTGACCATGTCAGACGACGGTACTCTTCCCATCCCTACTACCGAAGACCAACCGGTGACCCCGGGGGACCAGGGTGCCGGTGGTGGAGGAGGCGGCGGGGAGCACGAAGTGCCAGCGACTACGATTCAAGGGGCTCACTACATCCCGCGCCCACCTCCTCATCAGAGCGTGACCTCGAGGTACTCATGGAGCAACTTCAGTCGTGGGACCGTAGACTCCTGGGTGCACGATCAGAAGGGGGCACGGGTGTCGATCCAGGCAGATCACACCGACCGTGGGAAGCCGAGTTTCCTGGGAGACGAGCGAGAGACGACCTACGGAGGAGAATGGCGTCCCCCGCCCCTGGAAGAAGAGAGAGTCGGACCGTACGGGCCCGATCCCTACGGGGAAGACCAAACCCAAGCCCTGGACCGTATGATGGGAGATTTATGGTTCCAACTCACCACCGAATTGCACGAGCTAGCCCTCGACCTGCAGTACCAGTTTCGAGATGCCCTAACGGCTATGCAAGCAGCTCGCCCAGCCCCAGCAGTGGTAGGACCCCCAGGAGGGGGAGTCCCGCAGCCGGTGGTTCCCCCTGGAGGAGTCCCCGTGGGAGTCATCCCGCCGCAAGTGCCGCCGCAGGTCCCGCAGCCCGTTCCCCGTCAGGTGCCCGCACCCGTACCTGCACTGGCCCCAGTGCCGGCAGGGCCGATGGTTCGCCCGGCCCCCGCCGATCCGTTGACGGCTACTTTCGATGGGGACCCTGAGAAGCTGCGGTTCTTCCTCCTAGAGATCGAGCGGTTCCTAGACACCTGGGGGCATCTCTACCCCACCGAGAGGGACCGGATTGGTTACATCGGGTCCAAGCTGAGGGACACCGCCAGCGACTGGTACGTGAGCCTGCACAACGCCCCCGAGCCTGAGTTACGCTCAGTGAACAACTTCATGTGGGCCCTCCGACACCACTACGAGGACCCCCTGGGAGAAGAAAAGGCCCGGAACCAGCTACGGAGGCTGACCCAAGGGCGGTCCTCGGTGAGGGACTACACCGACAAGTTCCGGCGCATCGCGGCCAAGATTCGCGGCTGGACCCAGGACCTGTTCATAGAAAAGTACCGGGAGGGCCTGAGCCACGAGGTGTACGAGACGGTGCTGTGAGGGGGAAGACCGGGATCGCTGGCCGCCTGGATGAGAGCGGCCGCGGACGTAGAAGAACGCTTCACCCTCATCAAGATGGGAACTTCAGCAATGACCCAAGCCAAAGCGGCTCAGAAGGTGAAGCCCAAGCCGAACCTGCAAGAGATCCGGGATGCCCGCTTCAAGCAGGGGCTCTGCATGAGATGCGGGGAGAGCGGCCACTTCGCCTCGGCGTGCCCCCGGGGGGGGGAAAGTCCCAAAAACCTCCACCCCGGTAGCCGGGAGCACCCCTAGTAAAGGGAAGACCTCGTTCAAGCCCCGGGCACTACAGCTGGAAGGGGCCGCGAGCGAGCAAGGAGAGCTGGAGCTGACGGAAACACAGATGTCGGGAAACTCCAATGGCCTGCAGTGAGCGGCGCAGAACTGCAGGTCCCCATCCACGAAGCGCCATCTCCGGTGAGCATCCCTGGCCCCTTACTGTATATGGTAGTGACTGTGATAGCCCCTGGGACCGGGACCCATGTCCGAGTTCGAGCTTTAATTGACTCAGGGTGTGCCCGGGACTTGATTAGCCCTCTGGTAGTGGAGGGACTAGGACCTATGGTCGCCCCGTTGCGGGAGCCACTCACTTTCACGCAAATGGACGGATCAGAAATGAAAGAGGCGTGTGTGGCAGAGACCGAGAGACTGATTGTGGGAACGGGGGAGCACTGGGAGAGGAGAGCTTTCATCATCACCCCGAACACCCAGTTCCCCATGGTGTTGGGGAGTCCCTGGTTAAGCTCCCATGACCCCTATATCAAATGGAGTGAAGGGAAGATCTCCTGGGTGGATGAAAAGTGTCAAGACCATAAGTGGGACGCGGGGTGGGGAGTGGGACCCCCGGCACCTCTCCGAGCGGCGGCGCTCACCCTGGTGCCCTCCGCAGTTCCCCGGGAATATCGAGACTTAATGGGAGTGTTCAGTGAAACCGAAGCCGATGAACTACCCCCCCACAGACTGTCGGATTGTGCCATAGAGCTGATCCCGGGAGAGAAGCTACCGAAGGGAAAGCTTTATTCCATGAGCCCTCCGGAGCGGGAGGAGCTAAGGAAATTCCTAGACAAGAATTTGGAGCGCGGGTTCATCCACCGCGCTAAGTCCCCCTTCGCGGCCCCTGTTCTGTTCCGGAAAAAGAAAGATGGGGGGCTACGGTTATGTACGGACTACAGAGGATTAAATGCAGTGTCCGCTTCCAATGCTTACCCCCTTCCCCTTATTAAAGACTTGTTAACGGAGGCGGCCAAGGGGAAAGTGTTTACTAAGTTGGATCTCTGAGACGCCTATTTCCGGGTGCACATCAGGGAGGGGGACGAATTTAAGACTGCATTTAACACACCATTGGGACAGTTCGAGTACCTGGTGATGCCGTTCGGCTTAAGTGGTGCGCCCGGGGTCTTTATGAGCTTAATAAATGAAGTGTTGCACAAGCATTTATTCAAGGGGGTGTTATGTTACTTAGATGATATCTTGATCTACTCTGCTGATAAGAAAGAACATGTGCGGTTGGTCTGGGAAGTTCTTTCAACCCTGTTAAAAAATCAGTTGTATGCCAAGTTGTCGAAATGCAAATTCCATCGGGATTCAGTGGACTTCCTAGGGTACCGCATTTCTCAGAAAGGGCTAGAGATGGACCCTGCCAAGGTAGAGGCTGTAGTGCAGTGGGAAGCCCCCCGAACGAAAAAACAGCTTCAGAGTCTCTTGGGATTTTGTAACTTCTACCGCACCTTCATAAAAGACTTTGCTACAGTCACCCTCCCGCTAACTGAACTCCTAAAAACCAAGGGGAGGGGCCCGGAAGCGGGGAAGTCCGGGGAGAGAATAGCCTGGACTGGAGAGTGCCAAAAGGCGTTCGAGACTCTTAAGACCCTTTTCACCTCGGAGCCCATCCTGGCTCACCCCGATGAGACCAAGGAATTTGTAGTTCATGTAGATGCGTCGGATGTGGCCATGGGGGGGGGGGCATCCTACAGAAGGGGCCAGATGGGAAGCTGCACCCTCTTGCCTACATCTCAAAAAAGTTTAACGAGACAGAGAGAAATTGGTCAGTGTGGGACAAAGAAGCAGCAGCCATCCAACTGGCCCTCACCACTTGGCGGCATTGGCTGGAAGGAGCACAGACCCCTTTTGAAATTTGGACGGATCAAAAAAATCTGGAGGCGTTGCGCACCCAGAGATCCCTGAATGCAAAGCAGCTCCGATGGGCCGATTTTTTCTCAAAGTTCAACTTTGTGCTTAAACACTTCCCTGGGAAGGCCAATTCGTTAGCCGACGCACTATCCCGATTGCCCCAGCATGAGAGCCTAAAGGAAGAGGTGCTCGACTCCATGTTCTCCCCCCAGCAGCTGGGAGGAGCGGTGACCACCAGGAGTCAGAGTAAGCAGGCTGCGGTAGAGCCGTGGGGGAGCGATTGGGGGGGGGACTACTCCCCGGAAGAAGTCGAAGAGTTGAAAAACTTAGAAGACTGTTCCCTCCGGGAAAACAAATGTTGGTACCATGGGGACAAGCTAGTGGTACCCCGAAACAGAAAAAAAGACATATTGCTGACTTGTCATTCATCAAAATTGGCGGGGCATTTTGGGTTTTTAAAGACGCTTAATTTGGTTCAGAGACAGTTCTGGTGGCCGCGCATGCGCAAGGATGTCTCGGATTTTGTAACTGCCTGCCAGACCTGTTTGATGTGCAAAAGAAGGAGAGGGAAAGTTCCGGGACTATTGCACCCACTGCCCACCCCCTCTCGCCCATGGGAAGCGATAGCCATGGACTTCATCACCAACCTGCCACCCTCAAAAGGCAAAACTGTAATTTGGGTGGTGGTAGACATGTTTTCAAAGCAAGCCCACTTTACCCCCTTCAAACAGCTACCTACGGCAAAGGGGATGGCCAAGGCTTTTTTCAACCACGTGATAAAGCTGCATGCTTTCCCCAAACGCGTGGTATCCGATCGGGGCAGTCAGTTCGTTGCCAACTTCTGGCAGGAGCTTTTGACACTAATGGACATTGAACCAGCCCTAAGCTCAGGGTACCATCCAGAGACCGATGGACAGTCTGAACGAACTAATCAAATCCTGGAACAGTTCCTAAGGTGCTACACTAACTACCATCAGGATAATTGGGTGGAATTACTGCCATTTGCAGAGTACAGTTATAACAATGCTATTCATTCGTCTACGGGCGTATCCCCATTCATGGCGGTGGGCAGCTTTGAGGGAAAACCGCTGCCTACCATAGAGGACGCGCCAAACACTTCCCCCACGGACTTTAAGCGGTGGTGGGCAGCGTTGCAAGACTCATGGCCACTGATAGCTAAAACACTGGACAAGGCAAAAGAGGACTACAAGAAATATGCAGACCGTAGCAGAGCAGAGGGCTGGGATCTACAGCCAGGGGACTCAGTCTACTTGTCCACAAAAAATATACATGGATTACAACCCAGTAGGAAATTGGGGTGGAAATATGTTGGCCCTTACAAAGTGTTGCGTAAAATCTCTGATGTGTCTTTTGAATTGGAGTTGCCCAAATCACTGAGTTCTGTGCACCCTGTTTTTCATTTCAGCTTGCTGAAGAAGAATCCTGGGCCGAATGCTTGGCATCCAGTTCCTCCGACTCCTCCTCCACTGATGAAGGGAGAGGCACCCCATTTTGAAATTTCTGAAATCCTTGATTCTAAAATGTGTAGGGGCCACTTATTATACTTAGTTAGATGGGTAGACTTTGGCCCGGAACAAAATGAGTGGGTTCGTTCTGAAAATGTGCATGCCCCTAAGTTAGTGAAAGCTTTCCATAAAAGGTTCCCAGACAAACCCGGGTAGGTTTATTTTCGGGGTGGCAGTGTGTCAGAATCTGCTGATTCAGACAAGGATTTCTGGGACTTTCTGCTATGCTTCCTATTGCTATGTGCTGTGTGTAACCTGTGCCTGCACCCATTATGTATTCAGGCTTATTGCTTTTAGTTGCCCCTATGCCCACCATGTAACCATATCTTTTGCCAGGATGACTGTATGCTATGTGACCCCAGGTTTATGGCTTTGACCAGGCCTGGTCTGTGTAACTGTTTGCCCGGGAGAGTGACAACTTCAAAGCATGGGAACAATGGGCCTCTCACACTCCTGCCTCCGCATTCCATTCATCCCTGCTGGGAGGACAAGGGGAGGACAGAGACCATTTCTTATCAACGTGCGAAGGCCTTGAGGAAAGCATTTGTTATGTGAATATGGTTACATCTAAGGGGTCTGGTTTGAGAAGGGAAATTTACAGCTTAACACCTAGCTTTCTTTCCTGTGGGAAGCAAATGGCCAAAGACCCCTTTTGCCCGCCGTTTTTCCCCTTTGGTGATTGGTTACCTATGGGCAATTCAAATTGTACTGAAGGGTATAATAGACCTGCTTCTATCGTATGCATTATCTCTGACAATAATCCGAGAACCTGTACCAATGTAGAGATTGGAAATAAAGAACTGTGTTTCATCAACAAAAATCTGATCCTTGACTACTTTGAGCAGAAGTCTCACACCCGGCCACTGTGTGAGACAGGATGCTGGAATAGATGGACCACTGGGCTCTTTTTATGTTCTTACATAAAAAGGAATGGAGTCAAAAGCAGCCTCCCCAGAGTTGCAGGGTAGGTATGAAGATGTAACTGAAACTGATGGGGATGGTCACTATAACCCTGACCTCAACGACGCCTGTCAGTCAAATGCACCCAAGCCAGAACCAGATCTTCAGGATGTCTATACTTCCTTATGACCCTAGCCATAGTGACATTACTGCTAGAGAGGATGTGCCTGTGACTCCATCAGTTTTCCTTTCCTTTGGAATTCTTCATTTATTTGCCAGACAAAGCAGGAAAAAAAAACCCCACACACGAGACAATAGAATACTGAGGGCATTGTCTGGCCCAGAGTCATTTTTCCTTGCAACAAGTAAGAAGTACTTTTTTTTTCCACTGATGAGCTTATTGAATTCTGCACAGACGATGACTGTGGAGACAACCAACAGTGTGAGCGCTAAAAGGTCACATTGAAATTTAGTGTGGACAGCAGAAAAGCAATAATAGATAGAAACATGAATTGCATGTAGAATTCAGCAGAATGAAATGAGACACTGACTTCAGGCCACCAGGTTCATACTGTTATGATTCTGCTCCAGAGATCTCACAAATATCGCTAAAAACAAAAGAACGACCCCCCCCCCCAGACTAAAAATTAGTTTTCATTCCGGCCTTTATGCCAAGGCCATAGGGTTGCCAGCCTCCAGGTGGGGTCTGGGGATCTCCTGCTTTTACAACTGATCTCCAGCTGACAGAGATCTGTTCACCTTAGGGTTGCCAATCTCCAGGTGGGGCCTGGGGATCCCCTGCTTTTACAAGTGATCTCCAGCTGACAGAGATCAGTTCCCCTGGAGAAAATGGCTGCTTTGAAGGGTGGCCTCTATGGCATTGTACCATGCTGAGGCCCCTCCCCTCCCCAAACCCCACCCTCTCCCGGCTCCACCCCCAAAGTCCCCAGGTATTTTCCATCCCGGACTTGGCAACCCTAGTTCACCTGGAGAAAATGGCTGCTTTGAAGGGTGGACTCTATGGCATTGCACCATGCTGAGGCCCCTCCTCCGCAAACCCTGACCTCTCCTGGATCCACCCCCAAAGTCTCCAGGTCTTTTCCAACCCAGACCTGGCAACCCTACAAGGCCAAGGTTTATCCATCCAGAAATACTGTGAACCTTCCACTGGGATTCACAAGGCAGTCCATGTTTTGCAAACTTTTCTACTTCAGACCTGGCCTTCAAATCAATGTTTTACAGATTACTGTTGTATATCTATGCTACCAAGAGTTAGGGTCAGGCGACTTCGTGGCAGTAATGCAAAACCCCTCAGGTTTCCTTTTAACTGAACTTGTTCCAAGTTGCTTGCAAATGTTTTCCACATGCAAATTCTCGTGCTTATTTCCTATGGCAGTCATCCGATCCCTTCTGCCAATCAAAAGATGATTTTTAGAAGAGGTGCCTTTTATTATTCCAGTTCTTCTTGGGGGGAGACCATTCACCTTTTCATTACTCTGGGACTGCCCAGTTTGTGGTCTCGGCTCCCAAAGCAAAAGGGGTTTCACTGAGTGTCCTAAACTGGATTGCAAATATTTTGGATGTTCTTGCACTGAACATTAGCCAGAATGATGAATGCTGCTGACTGCATAGGTACAACACTAGCACGTGTACGCAAGATACATCAGGTTATAAATGATGCACGGGGTTGGATCCAGCCAGTTTTTATGCCGGTGGAAAAAATAAAGGGGGGAGGTAATTTAAACATTGAAAAAAGCTATGCTGGAGGTCATTGAACTTGCATAGACAAGAGCCATATGGGTTTGGGGCTCTACTTAGCAGGGAAAAGAGTCCAAAATTGAGTGGGGGGGAACCCCAGAACCCAAAATGGCTGGGTCCAACCCATAAACCATGATAATTCAAGCTGCCCAGTAAACTCTGAGTTTGTGCCAAGAGTGGCTACGAGCCACACAAAACATAAATCAAACTACTCAATATATTTTCCATGTGGCCACCACGAGAACTTGCAGCTATCTGCCAGCCGCAAGTTCCCCATGGGAACTCTATTTAGACATCTGCAGGGGGCTGGTTCTTGTTTGGACTATGGCATGGGGAGGAGGGTTTCATGACTTTCCCCTGCACCATTTCCCCATGTGCAGCTCCCTGATGGCACAAATAACACCCCAGTGTCATTTCAGGTCAAGAAAAGAACACAGGGGGAAAAGCAGGAGACCCTCTTCTCCCTGTACCATGGACCCAACCAGATTCAGACCCATGTGGTGCTTTGAAATAAGTCTCTCACAAGAAGTTTGCAGCTGGCATCCTTCTGCAAGTCAATGTGACGACCACATGGCAAGTGCAAAGTGTTGTGGGGTCCAAAGCATACAAGGGGATAAAGTACTGAAGAACAAAGAAAACTGATGCAATGCTGCTGCCACTCTGCCCTGGTTGATGTTTAGGCAAAAGGGGAAAATCCAGCTACCCACTCCAAGCTTTACAGGTTCTTGTTCCCAGTCTCAGGGCTAGAAAGATGACTTCTCCGGACAGCATCCTCTCCCTGTCCTACCAACTAAGAGAAACAGACAGTGGAGGCTTTTTTTTTATATGTGATGAGAGAAATATATATATATGAATTTTGGGAAACAGCCGAAGAAAAGGTGATATTTAGCCTAGGAATAAAAATACAATCAAATCAGCCTTCTCAAGAGATAAGAACAATGCAAAACAGACATTTTCCTTCTTAATGCAAATTCAATACCTTTCATTCAACTGATCCTAAGAATAGGCCTTTTCATTAAGGATTATCTGTCTCCTTTGCACAGACGTTGTTGAAGATTAATGTGTTTAATAAAAAGCCACATGTAAGGATCAAACCAAGAATTGTGTTGCTAAGACAGGGCAACTGCCTTCCTTTATATGAAACCAAAATGTTTCCATGCACTCCTAATCCAAAACAGGTGATTTCATTGTTTAACAGATAGCTTAGCTGTTTCTAATATCAAAGCTGGGAGCTCATAAAAGACCAGGCCTGCGCACTTCCCGGCAATTCAAACCACAGATTTACAGAATTGCTGTCACCCCCTCCCCATGACAAGATGTTGGTGTGCAAACGGGAGACCGAGAAAGAGACCAGCAAGATGTTTGCTTCCGTTATCCGAAGACCCTGTAAAGAACAATGTTCACTCATCAGTAATCCAGTCTTCTTCCATACCGTGCTGTTCAAATGGAAAATGGTTTCCTGTCACTTACATTTCGAGATTTCCTCTTTGATTTGATGCAAAATACTTAAGGAAAAACATAAAAGCAGCATTTGTATTTGCTTGTTTAATATGCTCAGGACATAAAGGAGCCAGTTTATGCTTTATGTCTTCAATGAAGGCAGTTTCGGCTAGACCCAGTGCAGTAGAATGAAGATGGAAATGAGCATGTATTTGCATTTATTTGTTTGTATGCTTCTGTACTTCTGTTCTTCTTCAAATAGGTGCACTATAAAGGTAAAGGTTTCCCTTGCTTGAAAGCCAGTCAAATCCGACTCTAGGGGGTGGTGCTCATCCCCGTTTCCAAGCCAAAGAGCCAGCACTGTCTGAAGACTTCTCCATGGTCATGTGGCTGGCATGACTAGACGCCGAGGTGCACAGAATGCTGTTACCTTCTCACCAAAGTGGTGCCTATTTATCTACTTGCAATTTCTTGCTTTCGAACTGCTAGGTTGGCAGGAGCTAGGGCCAGAGACAGGAGTTCACTCTGTCACATGGCATTCGGGTCTCGAACTGCCAAGCTACAGACCTTCTGGTCTGCAGCTCAGCGTCTTAATTTGGCCCATGCTGCTCTATAGACCTTGTATATTCCAGCAGGTAGTCGTGGTTCACATTGTCTCCTAATTATGTAACCCTAGTTCATAAGCATTGCTGTTTGGAACTCTTATGCTATATGATTTCATTATTTTATATTCCCTATTCCGCCTTGAGTCTCAGTGAGAAAGGTGGGCTATAAATACATAAATAAATAGATAATGGTATAGTTCATTCCAGGGGTCCTTTTGTAAAAAAAAGAGGTGCAGGAGCTCATTAGCATAACTTATTTGCATATGCCACACCCCCTGACATCACTGGAAGTGTCAGAAGGCCACATACCCCTGATGTCATCGGAAGTGTGTCAGAAGGAAGGGAGGGAGGGAGGGGGGAAGGAAGGAAAGGAACAGGAAGGAAGGTAGATAGGTAGGTAGGTGGGGGGAAGAGAGAAGGAAGGAAGGAAGGAAGGAAGGAAGGTAGGTAGGTGGGGGAGAGAAAGAGAGAAGAAAAGAAAGAAAGAAAGAAAGAAAGAAAGAAAGAAAGAAAGAAAGAAAGAAAGAAAGAGACAGACAGACAAGGTGCTTCTCTCCCCCCCCCTCAGGCTGAGTGGCTGTCAGCCACTTGGCCCGGTGTTTCCCTCCCTTTCCCCCTTCTTGCTTGGGCACTGGGGCCCAGCTTTTCCCTCCCTCCCTCCCTCCCACCCCCTCCCACCCGGGAATGGTAAGCGGGTAGGGATGGGGGCTTCTCCCCGGGCCGGCAGCCTGCCGCAGCCCGGGAAGGGTGAGCGGGGGGGAGGCTTTCTTCCGGCTCTGCACCAAAGCGTGGGCGGGGGAGAGCAAGCTGGGGGGGAGGCTTTCCTCTGGCTCTGCGCCGAAGTGCAGGCCGGGGAGAGCGAGCTGCGGGGGGAGGCTTTCCTCTGGCTCTGCGCCAAAGCGTGGGCCAGGGAGAGCGGGGGGGAGGCTTTCCTCCTCTCTTCTGGAGCGGCATCCTGGCACGCCCCGGCCCCAATGGAGCTCTGGTTTATTCTAATTAATTTAGGATGCTACAGACTCATTCTTCTGCGTGTGGGAATCCAGTCTTTTTCTAGGCTGATTTCACAGACACACAGGAGGCTGGTAGGTAAGATCACGCAAAGTTTGGGTGATAATGGTGGTCTCCACATAGGAACAGGCTTGTGTGGTTTACTGATTGCCCATGTGGCCGCTGATGACTTCAGCATGCCAAGTTTCCCAAGAGTTTCCCTGCCTTAGTGTCCTCCCATGCTGCTGGGGCTCTTCGGAAGGGGGGTTGTTTGTTTTATAAACAAACAATGGAACACTGTTATATTGATAAACCATTATAACAACTGTAATGGGTTTTGTGAATCCTCAGCTTTATTATTTTTTTTAAGAGTAAGGCTATGGTCACACATACTGAATAATCCACTTTCAATCCACTTTCAATGCACATCCCAACTGTAATTTATATATATGTGTATACACACACACACCCTCCCTCCCTCCCTCCCAAGGCAAGCTCAGGGTGGCTTACACAAAATGCATATATAAATACAATTAAAATCCATCATAAAAAATCCATCATAAAACAATGAAACCATAAACAAGTCAATTATCCTAAAATCCATTATCCTAAAGTGCAGTATTCAGATAAAGTGCGAGAGCAGAAGCTATGCCAGTTCACACAGTAAAAATCCAGTTGGAAAGTGCACTGAAAGCCGATTGAAAGTGGAGTATTTAGCGTGTGTGGCTGCACCCTAAGTCTCTAGCCCAGGAGTCCCAGACATGGTGCCTGTGGGAGCTGTGGTGTCTGCTGATACCCGTCAAGTGTTTTTAGAAAGTGGTCAAGGCAGCTGGGGCTTTTGCCCAGCAGGGCTTCACACTGGCCAATGGAGGTCTGATCAACTGTGCAGATTTTACACACACACACACACACACACATATATATATATATATATATATATATATATATATATATATATATATATATATATAAACCCCAGACGTAAAATCAAGTGCTGTGAAGATTTTTTTTTAAAGCTGTTTCTGCAGTAGTTGCCACCAATGCTCCCTCTAAGCTGTGGAGTCTTGTGAGCAAAAAAATCTACCTTGTGAGCTACTGGCATTAAAGTGGTGAGTGAGCGATTTGGCTACTGCATACATTAATTTGCTCTGGGGCCATCCTTTCTGAACTAAGACAAAAATGTGTGAGCCGGAGGCTAAAAAACTATGAACTAGCTCATGCTATCTCAGCTTAGAGGGAACATTGGTTGCCACCACAGCCCAAGGATTTTCACTGCCCTACTCTGTGTGTCTCAAAGGAAATATTCTATTCATTCATTCATTCATTCATTCATTCCCTTTTATATTCCGCCTTGTTGGACGATGTTCAGTTTAAACAGAGTTTCTGCCTGTAATGCTGAAGAGTTACAATTAGAGTTATGCATAATCTCACTCCCTGACCTTTTGTGGTTCCCCCTCCTGTGGCAGCCATTTTGTGGTTGCGCCCACCACTCTGTGTCAGAACTCCAAAAGGGTCCTCAGGCTCAAAGAGATGGGGGACCCCCACCCTAGCCTCTTCTGTTGCAGAGCCCTGCTCTTCTCCTTAGATCTCTGTAACAAAAAATGCTAAAGACTGGGTTTTTTTAAAAAAAATGAAAGATGGGAATTCTTAGAATCCATTAAACTTATTGTTAAAATGTTAAAACATCATGGCTATTAAAACATCAGGGCAGGAATGCACAGGAACGGGGTTTCAGCTGGTTTCTGAGTTGGCCACGCCTACAGCCTCCCCCCCGGGGTTCCCCAGGCTCCCCGCAAGCCACAGGGCACCTGGGGAAGCCAAGCTGATCTAGGGAGGGAAGGCAGCTTAAACTGAAGCTGATCCAGAAACTGCCTTCCTTCCCTTGGGTTCCCCATGCACCCCGTGAGCCACGGGGCACTTTGGGAAGCTGATCCTGGGAGGGAGCTGCGCTGTCAGGAGTGTGGCCTAATATGCTAATGAGTTTCTGCTGCTGGGTGTGGCCTATTATGCTAATGAGTTCCTGCTGGGCTTTTTCTACCAAAAAGGTCCTGTATAACATTATATTGTGGGTAGGGTTGCCAGGTGGGGGGACTTTAGGGAGAATTCCAGAAGGAGATCATATTGATGTCATCACAATGGGGACACAGCCCTTTGGAAGGTGCCGGTGGCTCCTGCTCGCAAGAAACCATTTAAAGGGAAGCTTCCTTTTAAATGGTTTCTTGTGAGCGGGGCCCGCATATGCCTGAATTCCAAGCAGCAAATTCACCACTTGGAATTCAAGTTTGTGGCCGGTGGCAGCCCCCCTCCCTCCCCTCCTGAGGATTTAAAGGGCCCTCCCGCTGATCGGCAGGTCACATGCTCCTGCTGGTCAGCTGGAGGGCTCTTTAAATCACACGGGAGGGAAGGGAGAGGGGTTGCCGTGGGTGGTTGCTGGTGCGGGCAGGGTTTCTCCCACCAGCCAGCTGGCCTAGAGCGAACAGGAGCCCCAAAAATCAGGGGATCCCCCACCCCCACCTGGGGATTGGCAAGCCTAACTGTGGGCCCTGATAATGTGGAAAGGCAGCATTGAATGTTTTAAGTAATCAATAAAGTTATATTAATATAATAATATGAAATTGCTGTTTAAAACACATACATTTGCCAAAATCCCTGATGATGGTCAGAAGCAATGGCCACTGCAGAGACAGGATCAGGGAACTGCTCCCATCTGGGCATGAAAATTTCAACTTTCCTTCCCAAGGCAGCTGTCTCACATGGCTTTACTATGATCTTTGCTGAAACTTCACAGCAAAGCAGGTTTCAGAAAGTGTGGGGAAAAGCTGGAGAAACTCTGGATGTTGCACACATTCATCTACTTATTTACATTATTTATAGCCTGCCTTTCTCAGTGGGGCCCGAAGCAGATGAACACCGAATACAATAAACAGGATGGGGAACTCAGTGAGCAATGTGATAGGATTATACTTGTAGAAATGTGGAATACAACACAATGGTGTGGGGAGGGGGGTGAAAACAAGACAAAACAAAAACCCAGCAGCACTGAAGCTGGAGCAGATAATCCATGTGGAAATGGCCTATATAATGCTGGGTTTCCGGTGACACCTCACGTTCAAGTGAAATGTCTATGACCTGATTTGCACATTCTCCCAGGGGAGGATTTATCCCCATGGGAAATATATGCATGAACACATGAAAATTGTTTTATTTGGCATTGGTCCATCTAGAACACTGGTGTCTACTTCCTAGCACCAGTTCACCCTGGTCTTCTTGTATTACATACTACCTACTTTATAAAAGAAAAACAACAACAGGAGAGGCCCTTTATGGAGTCCAGGAATACCTACAAGAAAACCAGGTGCTTGACAATTGAACCTCAGCCTGTCCCAAACCAAAAGTGGCTGTGACGTATGCATGTACCTCTATCACATGAAGGTATTAGACTGGATCCAAAATCTTTGCCACTCAAACACACCTAGCCTACTTGTTACCACCTGGATTTTTTCTACTGCCGGTTCCATGCATAGTCTTTACATGGCTAGCGGGATCCCTGCCACTGTTTTTCACCAACAGAAAAGCTGATTGGATCCAACAAATCATATTTTTGGTAAAGAGCCCAGTATGTGGAGGTCTGGACAGTGTAATCTTCCCAGCTCACAGTAATCCATGCCATGGTCACCTCCAGATTAGACCACTGTAACTCACTTTACACTTCCCTTGAGAAGTGGCCTTCCCTTGAGACTGACCTGGAGACTTCGGCTGATCCAGAATGTGGTGGCGCGAGTCCTGATGGGAACACCAAGGATGGCACATATACAACCTGTGCTGTGCCAGCTAAATTGGCTTCCAGTGGAGTTCCAAGTCAGATTCAAGGTGTTGGTACTAACCTTTAAGGCCTTGAGTGGTCTGGGACCAGCGCATCTCCGAGACCGTCTACTCTGGTATGTCCCCGGAAGAGCATTGCACTCTGCTGAGAGTAATCTGCTGGTGTTCCCTGGCCCCAAAGACATCCAACTGTCCTCAACCAGAGCCAGGGCTTTTTTGGCCCTGGCTCTGACCTGGTGGAACTCTCTGCCAACTTCCGTCAGGGCCCTGCAGGACTTAATGCAGTTACACAGGGCCTGTAATGCAGGGATGTTCCGTCAGGCTTTTGGTTGAGGACAGCAATGGTTTCCATCATCGCTGGCACCCTCTTTACTCCTACCCTGCCCACTTCAGCCTCCTCCATAACCTGCTTCTGAGACAGAAGAACAGTCCAGAGTTGGTTTTTAAGTTAAATTATAGATGCCATCTGGAGATTGTGTAATTAAGATAAATTGATTGTTGATTTTAATCTGCATTTTTGTATGCTTTAACCTGTTGTAAATCGCCCAGAGCTCTGTGTACTGAGGGATAGGGCGATTCAGAAATCTAATACATCATCATCATCATCATCAAAAGCAAAACTAGACTCAATATAATGGATGTAACATCCGTGAGTTTATCCTAATAAAGTATACACAGCCCCTATCATTAGAATTAGTTGAACTACCATAGACTCCAAACATCCTGTTAGGATGATATTCACAGCCCACCCTAAACTCACTACATAACTTAGCACAATATGATAAAAACCTGTCTCCCAAACATAATCATCCAATTGATTTTACTCCCTCTGTACCGGGAGCAGTTCTAAGGAAGGCATAAAACAGCCATTACTAAGAAAAATTGCACGAACCCATAACGATTCTCATTACAATCTATTTCTTGGTCTGTCCTAGCAGGTGTATTGGAAGCAAACCTAATTAAATCTTGTTTTATGAGTAACAGATCTGAAGGGAAAACAAAATAGCCGCGGTGGTGGGCTGGGAAGTCCCTCGTACTTAGCGACAACTACAGAGTTTCCTAGGATTCACCAAAGGAGGCTTTGTTTAAGAAATCCTTAATCAAGAGGAGGGGGTAGGCATTAGAAGTAGACACCATGTTCAGGCCTCAATAATCCATGCACAATTGCAAACCTCTGTCTTTCTTTTTCCAGAAAAGGACAGGGGTGGCAAAAGGGGAAGTGGCTGGGTGGATGAAACCACACTCCAAGTTTTTTTATCAATAAACTTGCACAGTTCTAGTCTCTCATTGGGGGACATGGAATACAATTTCCCCTTGGGCAATTTATGTCCGGGTAAAGGCTCAATTGCACAATCAGTATTCCGGTGGGGGGGAAGCTCGTCAGCTTCTGTTTCTTCAAAAAACTCAACTAAATCCCTGTATGCAGAAGGTATGGATAAAAGTTCCTCACAAGCTAGGCAAACAGGAACAAGATCCGGCCGACTGCCCCAACCCTCATTCCATAGGTGCTCTTTACATGCGGGAAATACCCAGGTGATCTTCCCTTCACTCCAAGTAATGTACAGATCATGTGTCCACAACCGTGCGCTCCCCAAGGCCATAGGGAATTGGGCATGAGGTGTGATTACCGTTCTTCCCAATGGTCCCCTGTACCTAATATAATGGGTTCAGTCTCGAAGGTACAGGGCTTTTTCATTTCGGAGCCATCCATCTGAGTAAACCGTAAGGGCTCTTCCAATGTATTCGCCCCCAGCCCCATGCCATCCACTACCATAGGGCTAATCAAGTCTCTGGCACACCCCGAATCAATGAGAGCCCTGACCCTCATTTGTGTGCCCAGATGGGGGTGCATAACAGTCATTAGAATATAAAGGAGAGGCCCAGGAGAGCTCACCATTTTGGGTGCCATGGGACGAGGGGCCTGCTGCATTGCACCATTCAGAGCAGATCCTGGTCATTTCCCTGTGGCTTAGTGGGTTCCACCTCCTGGGGTTTCTCAGGAAAACATGATTCCACAATTTGTAGTGCCCGCGACCCCGTGGCTGAGGTGCCCTTCATTTTGGGCCGGGCAGGTGGGGAGGGAGAAAACACCAGTCCCCTAGGGGTGGAAGCTAGACACACCAATGCGAAATGGCCCGACTCCCCACACCTAGTGCACAACTCCTTCTTCATGTGGAACTCCCAAATAGTAGAAGGCGGGAGTGGATTGGGCTTGGCTGGCATGGCCCCCGGGGTGGAACTCTTTGGGCCACTAGGAGGGTGTCACAAGTGGATCAGAGTGAACCGTGCCTCAGCTTCCTCTGTGGCTCGAATCCATGCCAGGAGAGTAGTGGGGTTGACATTTCTCAAAATAGTCTCCTACAGTTCCATGTTCAACCCCCGGCGATACTGCTCTACAAACACCTCCTCTGGCCAGCCCCGAATCTTTGCCTCCAGGCGTTTGAAAGTAGCTGTGTACTCCCGAACCGACATCTTCCCTTGGGTTAAGGCTCGTAGCTGGTTTCGTGCCTTCTCCTCGCTCATAGGATCTTCGTATTGCCTCTGTCGAGCCCACATAAAGTCATCCATGCTGTCAAGTTCAGAAATCATAGTCACAAGTTCCATGTAAGCAGCAAGTATGGTATTTACAAGGGCAAATCAAATCAGATTTTCTGCTGGTGGAAATGGGCCCTTTGACCACCAAAATGGACCTGTATTGACAAAACCCATATGGAGTGAGGACTGTAATAAAGAGGGGAATTGGGTGAGATTGAGTGAAATAGCCAACCTATAGTAACCGAAAAGAGCAAGAGTCCAGTAGGATCTTAAAGACCTAGTATCTGAAGCAGTGACTCACGGACGCTCATCCTCTGCCACTAATCTTGTTAGTCTTTAAGGAGCTACTGGACTCTTGCTCTTTTCTACTGCTACAGACAAACTAACACAGCTACCCATAATATCCTACAGTAAGTCTTGGAATAAGTTTACCAGCATATAAATCCATAGTAAGCAACTGGTATGTTAAGGAGGCTGGGCAAAACATTGAAAAATCAAACAGGAATGTAATTGTTTTGAGAGTACATTCCAATCTAGCAGGCTTTGAGAATTCAGAAGGCTTAGACATATCTTGGACCTCAACCTCATGACATGATAGAAAATAAATTTGCCAGGTAGCTACAGATACATGAAAGCTGCCATGATTCGGACTGCAGGTTGGATCCATTTTTCAACAGAAACTTCTTTAACCTTCCTTCACCCCACAGCTCCCATGCCAGTCCCATGATTCCCAGTATAGACCTTTTGGGTAGTCAAAGGGGATCCCCTCTATCCTTTTTTCTGGCTGGATTAAGCCCTATAGATTTAATATATTGCAGGTTTATTGATCCAATCACATTTTACGCGGTCTGTGCTGGTCCCGCCCTTCTGCACTGACCAGTCTTCATATCACATAACCTGTGTCATCGTAACAGGCGACATGTGTGGAGACTCAGGTCTGATCTTTCACCGAGAAGGAAGCAGATAAGAGATGGAATTAGCAAACTGGTGAACCTGTTGTGTAGTAAGCATTTTTTCCTACACTGCAAAATCGTCCTGACATCTACTTTCATTAGCAGATATATTTATAAGGTGATACTCCAAGGCTCACATCCTGTGTTGTTAAGTGATTGCAACAAACACCTAATAATGCAACATTTCACATTTCCCCCCAGAAAGTTGCAGCCGTCGGACAAAAAAGAAAATATATATATATATGAGAGAACAATTAGAGGATTAAAGCCACATGCACAACCAGCTTAATGGCCAACTATTTGTGATGTGTAGGTAGCACAAGCCACACATCACCAGCCCTTCGAGGCAATAAAAACAGTCATTTTGAAAATCAAGCAAACAACAAACCCATAATTTACCATAGTCACATCATGCACTTTCTGCAGTCAAACCCTCAACATTTAAAGAACACAGCGTGCCCATCTGTGATCACATTCAGCTTTTTCCACAAGCCAAGGGTGTTTATGCATAGAACTCCTGTGCTGAGCCAAGTTCTGCTGAAAACTGCAAAAAAAGTAAGAGAAACCAGTTATATAGGAGAGGTTATCTCCATATCTCTTTGACAGAAGTAATGTATGTAGATGGCATTGGTTCAGCATCCTCACTGTGAGCAGATTTTTCCCCCTTTTTTAGAAATTGCCATTATTTCACCATTGTTTCTGAACAGCTGCAGTGGGAGGTATGGCTGTGTTCTTCCAGCAATAGCCTATACTTAACAAAAATTGTTGGTAATTAGGATGTTTTTTCCCCACGATTTAGGTCACCACATTGGTTGGAACAGTTGAGCACTTCATATAAAATAGCAGTTTGTTTCCTCTTTACAAATTGAGCCCCCCTTATTTTCTTAGAAAATATATACATAGTTGAACAACAACAACAAAAAAAGAGAATATAAAGTAGTCTTCTTGGGATTGTACCACTTCCCAATGAAGGTCACAAATCATATGTTTTTGTATATCCCACATTTAAAACAAAATGTCCCTGGGAAGTCAGCTAGGGAAGGAGAAAGGTAGGCTTGCTAGACCTTGCTCCAGCAAACCCCATTGTCAGTGCCATTCAGAATGATGGCAGGAGAAAAAATAAAATAACTAACAGTGATGTTGCAGATGTCTTTATGTCACTTCTGGATAAAACCTGGAAGTGTCATAAGGTAACTCTAGGAATTGCCAGAAACTCTATGGTTTTACCATAGAGATTCTGGCAATTCCTAGAGAAACTCTTTGTCACTTCTGGGGTTTACCCAGAACTGATATGGCGATTTTGCCAATGTGACATGCACAGCCATGTGTCCCCATCTCTAGCTCTCTTATCACTTCCCAGGCTTTGCCTGGCAACCCAAATAAAGGTCTGAGCACAGGGTCTTCTGCTTGACATACTAGTGTATGCGACACTGTGTAGCATTTGCAGCAGGGGGATATTCCTATATGCATTTAGTATAGTTGCAAGTTTTCCAAACAGCTCTTGTCTTGACTGTATGCTGGACAAGAGCATTCCTCTTCTTCAGGAATCTTGGGGGGTGGGAGGGGAGAAGAAGCAGAGAGAGAAATAAAGCCAAGGAGTGGTCCTGTGAGAGCCGATGAAGCAGAAATGTTGACTCTGAAGTGCAGAGGAAAGATCACTATTGGCAAATTAAAACCAAAGGTTCTGTAGTTCCCTAATGGTAGATAAGTGCTGCCAAGCGGTCAGTTTTCTGTCAACATGATCAAGTTTTCCTCCTTCAAACCACTTGCTGGAAGAAGATTTGTTTCTTATAAAGACGGGAGAAATGCCACTGCTAATTGCTTATTGATAAGAGAAACAATAATAGTGATTCAGATGACCTTGGATGAGACTGGAATAGTTATCCAATCATATCCAAGCTCATGCAACTTGTCCCAATCTGAAAACTGGCAGAGAAAGAAGGCAGGGTTTACCAAATCTTTTAAGTGCTGGTATGTACTGGCTGCAGTGGTTAAAGTGGTTAAGACACTGAACTGCAGACCGGAAGGTTGGTAGTTCAGCAGTTTGAGACACGAGTGCTGGATGATGGAGTGAGCACCTGTCTCTGGTCCCAGCTCCTGCCAACCTAGCAGTTTGAAAGCAAGAAATTGCAAGTAGATAAATAGGTACCACTTTGGTGGAAATGTAACAGTGTTCCATGCGCCTCGGCATCTAGTCATGCCAGCCACATGACCATGGAGAAGTCTTCAGAAAGCGCTAGCTCTTTGGCTTGGAAACGGAGATGAGCACTGCATCTCTAGAGTCATATTCAACTGGCTTTCAAGCAAGGGAAACCTTTACCTTTTCCCATGTTCTGGTATGACATACTGGCACCTTTTTGTTCAGTGGAGACTAGGGTTGCCAGGTCTGGGTTGGAAAATACCTGGAGACTTGGGGGTGGATCTGGGAGAGAGTGGGGTTTGTGGAGGGGAGGGGCCTCAGCATGGTACAATGCCTAGGGTTGCCAAGTCTTCAAAACTCACTGGAGGGGGGGGAGGCCTCCTCCGGCTGGGAGTTTCTCCTGGTGTGCGCGTGAGGCGCGCGCGCCCAGCAACGTCACCGGAAGTGACATCAGCACACTGGGGGGCGCCCTGGCAACGCCCCCCAACGTGCTGACATCACTTCCAGTGATGTCATTACGTCGTCCTCGCTGGACGATGTCGGGGGTGGGGTTCCCCCCGCCGGTCAAATGCTGGCCGGCGGATCGGGAACCCCTTTAGCGGGGGATTCCCCGCCCCCCGGGCTGACTTGGCAGCCCTAACAATGCCATACAGTCCACCCTTCAAAGCAGCCATTTTCTCCAAGGGAGCTGATCTCTGTCAGCTGGAGCTGAGTTGTAAAAGTGGGAAATCTCCAGGCCCCACCTGGAAGCTGGCAACTCTAGTGGAGTCTGGGAACATAGGGGCTGCAAACCAGGTGGCCCTGAGGCCTGTACTCACCTGTGGCAGCCAGTCTATCATTGCCCCAGTTGACGTCATTAGTGGGTGCAATGCAGGCATGAAGGGCCCAGGAAAGGACTGCACCTAAGTGATCAGGCTGGCCCCCAGCAGTCCCAGGCCTCAGGAGAAAGCAGGGGAGGGGAAGGAGGCATCTTGGGCAGTGGGTCGGCCAAGAGTAGGAAAGAGCCCACTAAAAGTGAGGCAGGGGTAGAAACGTTGTAGGGAGAAACCCACTGGGGGTTGGGGTAGGATAGGGAGGAGCCCACCGACATAATGAGGCATGACTTTTTAACAACAACAACATGCCAAGACTTTTTAACAACAACAAAAAAGCACTGAGTATTAGACAGCTTTTATCCTTACTTCAAGCTCCACCTTTCCTGATGTCTCCATTTCCATCCTTCCGACTGTCCTGTCTCCTCACTCAGTGCATGGTTGGGTGGGCAAACCCGAGATCTAGCCATATGGACACCTTGCAAGATTGAGGAATCCTGACTGTGACACAACCTTAAGAGGAAAGCCTCAGAAAAAGTTTTATTATTTATTATTTAATTCATTTGTACTCCACCTCTGTCTAGGGTTGCCAGCCTCGAGGTGGGGCCTGGGGATCCCCCGCTTTTACAACTGATCTCCAGCTGAGAGACATCAGCTCCCCTGGAGAAAATGGCTGCTTTGAAGGGTAGACTCTTATGGCATTGTACCATGCTGAAGCTTCTCTCTTCCCCAAACCCTGCCCTCTCCTGGATCCGCCCCCAAAGTCTCCAGGTATTTTCCAACCCAGACTTGGCAACCCTACCTCTGTCCCCCAGGAGGACCCAAAGCATCCTCCATCATTCTTCTCTCCACCATTTAAGACTCACAGCAGCCCTGTAAGGTAGGTTAGGTTGAGAGAGTGTGGCTGGCCCAAGATCACCCAATGAGCTTCCAAGGCACGAGTGGGGATTTGAACCAGTGTCTCCCAGATACTAGACCAGCATTCTTAACCACTACACAGCACAGGCACTCTGGATGTTCCTCCTCCCCTTGAAATGAGTACAAAGATTGGATCCCGTTAAGCCAGTGCAAGACTGCTGCCAAATGGCCTTGTGAGCCACCCTGAGCCTGCTTCGGAGGGGAGGGTGGGGTACAAAAATTAATTAATTAATTAATAAAATTAACCTGGAAAACTTTATTAGGAACTACTGCATTTTGAATTCCATTTTTAACACCCCTTGGTGGCTGCATGCTTCCTTGTTTGACTTATCCAGTATTACAGAAGAAGAAGAAGAAGAAGAAGAAGAAGAAGAAGAAGAAGAAGAGGAGGAGGAGGAGGAGGAGGAGGAGGAGGAGGAGGAGGAGATTGGATTTATGCCCCACCCTTCACTACCCAAAGGAGTCTCAGAGCAGTTTGCAATCTCCTTTCCCTTCCCCTCCCCACAACAGACACCCTGTAAGGTAGGTGGGGCTGAGAGAGCTCTTTCTAGAACTGCTCTTTCAAGAACAGCCCTGACAGAATTATGGCTTGCCCAAGATCATCCAGCAGCTGCATGTGGAGGAGTGGGGAATCAAACCCGGTTCTCCCAGATTAGATTCCGTGCATTTAACCACTACACCAAACATAAGAACATAAGAGAAGTCAAAGTTGGATCAGGCTAGTGGCCCATCCACTTCAACACTCTGTCACACAGTGCCCCAAAATAGCAATTTATTTATGTACTACCTTTCGACATCCATTTTTAAAACAATACACCATGTCTAAAGGATATTTATGTGTTTAAGTTATCTATAAAATGCCACTTTGCATAAAATACTGTTTCCAATAATAATCAAAATACAAAGCATACTTCATGAGGCTTGCAGTAAACAAATCTCTGCTAAAAACAATAACAGGGAGCTCACATTTATGTTCCCCCCCCCCCCCCCAAAAAAAAAAAAGGTATCTTAGGAAATTAGGTCATTATCATCATGTACAATGCAAAATCCCTCCACATTTCTGGATCAACTTATTTTACAAAGTTCATCCTTCCTGGACTTCTGCAGAATCCATTGACCTTATGGTTATTTCGCATAGTCTATAATACAATTCTTATATGGGACTTGTGTGATGAGCAATTGCCCTCTTGGCAGCTGTGAACAAATTAAAACTGAACTGACTCCAATTCTTAACAATCAATACTTAATTTTTAAAGAGTGCTCTGAAGCAATTGCCACTATAGGAGAGTTCAATTTTTTTAAAAAAATGCATTCTCAAATCATATATTTAAAGTTCTTTCGCTCACTCCCCCCCCCACAACAGAGTGGGGGGGGAAATCAGACTCTCAGGTAAAGCATATGGCTTAAAACCAATTAAATACCAAATAAAATGCTTTCACGCTGCCTCCAAAAACTACTCCAGCACCAGTGACCTTCTCACCTCCACTAGGAGACCATTCTGTAAGTGGTGGGAAGGGCCAGAAGGTAGTGGCCAGAGGATCATAACTGGTGCACAGGGACACATAAAAGGGTTTCTGTAATCCCCTCCTTCTTGCCAATAAAAATCACTGATCAAGAACTTGGGCAGTAGAAAACAGGCACACACACACACAAAAAGCTTAAATGACAACAACCTCCCCACAAAAGGATTAAAAAAAAAAAAAAAGACAAAGAATCAGTGCTGGAATGGATTTTGACAGCCATAGCCCAATCTCCTGGACAGTGCAGGAAATCCAAAGCTATACAGGGCTGCCAAGCCCCCAGTCCATTTCTTGACACCTCTCCAAGTGTTGGTGGTCTTGGAATGTTGCAAGGTCTATTGTGCATAGAGAAGATGACAAGAATGTCCTGCAGGGGGCAGTGGAAGGGACAACTAGTTAGCATAGTGAGATTAGGGACTACCTACTATTTTCATAAAGTATCCTTCCTGTTCTCTGGTTGGTTCAGTTAGATCTTTTTCCTGCTTCTGCTGAGAAATGTTAGTCTGCTGTCTTTCTCCTAGCTAGTTAGACAGTTAGACTTGTATTTCTTTATCCTCTTTCTTACAAAGTTTCTTCCCTTCTTAATAAACCAGCATTATTATTTAAACAGCTTGTGCTCCACTTCACTGCGTATCTACACTCTGCCAACAGGGTTCTTGGCTCAGTGTGAGCACTTCAGCTGTGAAAGAAAGAAAAAAGCTAGATCAGTAGGCAAAAGAAGAAAGAACAAAGTTGGTGACTTCCTGTATCATTCAGCACAGTTACCTGCTAGATAGGCTTATAGAAGACAACTACTTGATATGGAAGCAGAGAATGAAGAGTCACCTGCTCAAGACAGGACTGTGGCACACCATTCAAAATCCTTGAATGGGAGATTCAGCAAAGCAAAAGGCCTGGAACATCAACAAGGAGAAAGCGAGAGGAGCCATGGTAAAAGGTTTGATTGATAGAGATGTTTTAAGAATTATTCAAATGCAAACCGTTAAGTCTGTATGGTCTGAATTGGAGAGGCTTTATGTAAATTCATCTCTTAAAAACCAATTCTATATACAAAAGAGACTGTTTAACACTAAGATGCCAGAAGGGGGTAATTTGTGTAACCCCTTAGATGAAATACTTAATCTAACTCAACAGTTAAGAACTGTTGAGAAAGAGATTGCAGCCAGGACTTGGATGTGTTGCTGTTAATTAGCATGCCAAAGTCTTATGAAAATAATGTGTCTCAAATTGAAGCAAAAAGAAAATTCTCTCTCGCAGAAGTAATTAACCAACTTGACCAGAAATACATAGACAGCTTGAGGAATCCAACAAGAAAGTTGAACCAAATGTTGAACCAAAAAGTAGCTCTAAATGTAAACAAGAGTAAAATAATTTGTCATTTATGTGGAAAACCAGGGCACGTGAAAAGAAACTGCAGCACTTTTAAGCAAAAGAGTGCTTTTCCGAAAGAAAGAAAAGGGGAGAATTCGAAGCAGCCACCACCAATGCTCCCTCTAAGCTGTGGAGTCCTGTGAGCAAAAATTCCAGTTTGTGAGCTACTGGCATCAAAGTTGTGAGCAAGCGATTTGGCTGCTGCATCAATTACTTTGCTCTGGAACCCTTCTTCCTGAGCTAAGACAAAAATGTGTGAGCCAGAGGCTACAAAACTGTGAGCTAGCTCACACTAACTCAGCTTAGAGGAAACACTGGCCACCACTGAAAAATATATAAATGAATTAAAACTAAAACTTTATATATAAACTAAAACTCACCAGCATAGCCCATGTAATGCCATCACTTCCAGGGAATACCCAGAAGTGACAGTGGTAGCTCCAGGAATCTCTGGAAACCATAGAGTTAACCATATGTTAAAACCATAGAGTTTCCAGAGATTCCTGGAGCTAGAGTTTCCTGAGATTCCTGGAGCTCCCACTGTAAAACCATGGAGTTTATGGTGATTCCTCCACTGCTTTCAGGTATTCCTGGAGGTGATTTCATCATGCTAGTGATAATGTCCCCCATACCATGTTTCTCCCCCCCCCCCCATGGTGTCAGGCTTAGGTTGGCAAACTTAAACCAATAGCATTCCAGAAAGATGGTTGCCCAGCCTCTACTTGAATACCTCTAGGGCCCTCTACAGATAACAGCTCCACTGCTGAGTTTGTCTTACTGTTAGGAATGTTTTCTTAATGTTCAGCCAAAATCAACTCTCCTAGCTTTGCCCTCTGAAGCAGCAGAGAACAAGTCCTAGCCCTTTCCTGTCCCTAATCTAACAGTTATGTTCATGTCAACTGTCCCTGTACATGGTCTTTAATAAAGTGAAAAAAAATCAATTTCACTTGTGAGCAAGTTCTACTATAGTACTTTGTTAATCCCACTTACTTTCCTTTCTTGTAAAGAATCAGGAAGCACAATGTGATGGCCCACCAAACAGGGCCTTAAACCATTAAAAATTGCAATGATAAAGGACATTAAAATTCAAGAACACATCTTCAAGCTGAGACTTAAGACTCCCGTCTTTAGCGTGCTCTTTTTTTCCCCATAGAAAAGCGTCTGATTTACTAGTTCAGCTCTCTCAGGACAGTGAGGCGGGTTTGTTGAGATTAACCAGTTAGAGTCATGCTGGCCTCTACTGGATTCTCCTTTAAAGCCCAAACCACTTCCCCAGCTGGTCCATTTATAAAATTACTGTAAGAAAGCGTCCATCCTGACAGCAGCCCAGGAACATTCATTCATATGTTATAGCTGTTTCTAAGCAACAGAAACTCTTTGCTAGTTACAAAAATAAATAAATAAAGTGGTAGAATGTAAAGGCAGAGGTTGGCAGATTTCCATTGACGATGATTGGAAGCACAAGGCAGAATGTGATAGTGTAAAATTAAGCCCCACTCCACCTGGAGTAACTTGACTGATTTTTCTCAGGTGGTGAAGGGTTATGTACACAGTTGAAATAAAAGCTTAGCCCACAAGGCAGTAGAAAATCCTGCATCTGGGCACATTCATAATGGAATGCTTACGATGGTCAGGCAGCCGTTGGGAAGACTGTATGAAGGGACATGGTGGGGTGTGAAAGGCTGCTGTGTCGCTTCCAGGGAAAACCCAAAAGTGACATAAGGTGGCTACTCTATAATAAAACCATCAAGCCATTAAGGCCTCTCTATGATTAATCAGCATTCCTGTCACTTAGGGTTGCCAGCCTCCAGGTGGGGCCTGGGGATCTCCCGCTTTTACAACTGATCTCCAGCTGACAGAGATCAGCTCCCCTGGAGAAAATGGCTGCTTTGAAGGGTGGACTCTATGGCATTGTACCATGCTGAGGCCCCTCCCCTCCCCAAACTCCACCTTCTCCTGGCTCCACCCCCAAAGTCCCCAGGTATTTTCCAACCTGGACTTGGCAACCCTACTGTCACTACAGAAATAACCCGTTGCATCAGCACTCAACACGGAAAGAAATGCTTCACACCCTCATTTCTTGCCAAGAGGTTCTCTCAACCACCATGACCTGATGTAGAACATTTTCTTTGCCTTCCAAAGCCACACTTCTCTAAACCAGGGGTGTGCAACATAAGGCCTAGAAGCCAGGGCTGTTATGTGGCCCGCAATCAACTGGTGCAAGGGAGGGAACAGGAGGCTGATTGGGAGTGGGTGGGCGGAGCCACTCCTATTGTGGCTTCAGCACAGTGGGACAAGCTCATCTTCAGCAGTCAAAGAGAACCCCTTCACTTCAGGGACAGCCTCACTGGTAAGTTGGGAGCCACTGCAACCACATTCATAAATCTCCACTTGGCCTGCAGTTCCAGGGATGCTGTTTCAGATGGCTTCAAAGGATCAGCATTTGCATTGGGGGGGGGGGGGTGCAGATGATCCTCTGCATGGAAGTGTCTGCCCAACACTGCACTGCTGGTTCTCCAGTCCGCCCATGTGGGTTTTCCTCTGTACCCCGTCCCAGCTCATGGGGCCTTGCAGTTAGGACACACCTACTCAGAGCTTACCTAGCATTACATTTTATGGCACACAAGGGCCAGCCTGACAAAAATGACATGTCAGATCCGGCCCTCATAGCAAATAAGTTTGACACCTTTGCTCTAAACAGAACCAGACTGACCCAAGTACCCCAACCCTACCTGGATATCTCCTCTTCCTTTCATTTTAGGTAAGTTTTCACAGGATTGTGAACAACCTCTTGAGTAGACGAGGGACATTCTTTAATTTGCATCTAGAACAGGGTTTCCAGGTTTTCTGCAGTGGTGGGACACCTCCTGTTGGCAAGCTGCTCTTCCTGTCACTTAGAGCAGAGAGAAAAATACACCAACCAACCCCCCCCCAAAACAACAACAACAACAACAACAACAACAACCCAAACCAGCATTGGAATGGCAACATGACATCACTTTCAGGAAAATCCCAGAAGTGATGCCATGCTTCTCAAGAATTGTTGGGAAATCTGCAGTTTCATCGTAAAGTTTCTAGTGATTCCTATAGTGGTATGACATCCCCTCCAGATCCCCCCCCCAAGCGACATACTGTAATTGCTGATAGCGCCCCCTGTGTCTGTCCCTGATTCCTGCCAGTTCCCAGGCCAGGCAACCCTAGCCTAAAAAATAACCAAGTGGTTTAGCTTGGAGTGAAAGGTAGTGGAAAGAAAGTGGCTTTATTACATTATCAGGCTTACTGTGGAATGGATTTGGACTAGAAATGGAAGTTCACCCTTCAGTCCTGCTCAGCAGGCAGCACACAGGGGACTCTGGTAGCTTCAGTAGCAGACCTCTTGATTGTTTCCAATTGGGGGAAGACACTTACAAATGGAGAATATCAAGACACACACTGGAAGACTGCAGCCAACACATATGCATACAGAGAAAAAGGTCTAAGTGAGGCCCCACTCACACAGGCCTTGAAGGGGGAAACAGAAACTAGCTCGAGGTCTCACTTAATAGGTACATATTAATGCTTAATAATATGCAATTAATACATATATACATCACAAATTGCAAGTTAATATATTTTCCTTAGGAATTTAATATGGGAAAATGCGATATTTATAAATGATATGTGTTCGATAAATGTTATGTCTGATTTTGGTGGGAAGATACTCAGAACGTGATATTGTTTAATAGAGGGTAATTCAATATAATTTATTCAATAGTTATCATCAAGTTTAAAAAACTAGATAGAGCCATGCTTTGGGCTAGTCTTCTAGAATTAGCTCAAGGTGTGGGACCAGATGGCAGAAACATCAGGACCAGTATCCAGCTGTTCACAAAGGTATTTTTATACATGCTGTTTCTGAAATATTAATTATAAAAAAAATAATTAGATATAGCAAATGCCACAAGTGTTTAGGCACAATTGCAATCAATGGGCGAGAGCCAGAGTGAATCTATGTTCTCTCCAAGCTCCTCAAGATGTTGTTTATAAAAGACACACAGCTTTTCCCTTTTATTCACTGTAAGGATGCTCACAAAACCCAGAGAAACTTCAGACAACTCAAATTATTTTGCATATTTCCTTCCCCATTGTTCTTACAGTGGTGTGGGACTGGTAGGTGTAGAGTTGTGTCCTGAGAATAGACACACATGGGTCGTGATCAGACAGCTCTTTAGACCTGACCCAGGCATGAGTGCCTGCTGGATTTAAAGGGCATGTCCAGACAGCAACATTTGGAAAACGTGCCACTGCCGTGATCAGCCTGTCAATCCCTGCCAGGGAGCCGTAATAAAAAGAGTGGTGAAAGTCTGGTCTAAAGCTTGCTGAGGGAGCAGTGGTGGACTCCCCCCGATCTGGTCATTCCACCGCACAATCAGGCCATCAGGGTGGTCTGACTCCAGACCACCCCAAACAGCTGCCATTTTAAAAATTCTTAGTGGTATGGGCATAAACGTGAAAACGAGTGATGGCCGCAGAGCTCTGCTCAAATGTTCCAGACAATCTCGTGTTTCTGAAGGGCCCGTGAAACTTATGAACTTTGTTAACTGAAATGGTACCTAGAGGAAGGTACCACTGGCAGTGCTTTTAACATTCAAGTCTGTGCATGCCTGGAAAAACAAGTAGACGGTGAGGCACATATGTGCATGCACACACAGATTTTTTTTTTAAAAAAACAGTTGTGCGGCTCCTTTAGGTGGATGTTGTCTAGACAATCCACCATGGAGTCCATGCACAGTAAGACAATTCACAGGGGAGCTGTCTGGTCGTGCAACACTGGATAAAAAAAGATCAGGATCGAATTAGAGCCGGGCCAATGGCAGGATTAGCTGCCCATCTGAACGGGACCATGGTCATTTTATGTTCTTGTTCTCAGTTTTTAGCAGCATTCTCTCTTTTCCTCTTCTCCTAGAGAATGAGTGCAAAGGTTGGATTGACATCTGTCAGAGTTGAGCTTTCTTTCAACAGGTGCTAAGCTTGTCCAGCTCTTAGCAAGTATAAATTTGGCAAGGAAAAGGGTCCAAACCATGGTTCACCTAACCAAAGACTGGACCAGTGGGGCTGAGGACCATGACCCATTTGTCCAGGGACAGAGCCATAGAGGCAGAGGGCAGAACAAAGCAGGGGAAAGAGCAGACTCAGAAAAAAAATATTAATTTATCTACAGTACACAGCTCTCACCCCTTCTTTCTGTGGCTGACAAGATATTAGGAGGGAAAGGGAAGCCAAAAAAGAAACCAAAGTCAGCTGCAGAGTATAGAGCAGCTACTTTTGAGGCACGGAAAAACCTGGACAGAAAAGTAAAAGGTAACAATGACTGCAAGCCTAGTACAGCAAAGTTATTAAGGCACAAGAAATGCCTTTGCCTTAAAAGTAATTTTAAAAGCCTCTTGTTATTATCCTTAAGATAAGCAGATGAGTAACCTCACCTTATTCCTTAACCATAGTTATTTAATAATTATTTAATAATAACAATAGTAATTTTATAATTATGATTACTTAATAATAATAAGAGCCAGTGTGGTGTAGTGGTTAAGAGTGGCAGACTTGAATCTGGCAAACTGGATTTGATACCCCACTCCTCCACAGGAAGCCTTCTGGGTGACCTTGAGCCCATCACAGTTCTCAGGAAACTCTTAGCTCCACCTTCCTCACAAGATGCCTGTTGTGGGGAGGGCAGGAGAATGTGACTGTAAGCTGTTTTGAGACTCCTTGAGGTAGAAAAAAGCAGGGTATAAAAACTTCTCTTCCTCACAAGTGCAAAACATCATGTATTTAGGATGGGGGGTAGGGTTGCCAGCCTCCAGGTGGGGCCTGGGGATCTCCTGCTTTGGCAAGTCATCTCCAACTGACAGAGATCACCTCCCCTGTAGAAAATGGCTGCTTTGAAGGGTGGACTCTATAGCATTGTACCATGCTGAGGCCCCTCTGCTCCCCTCCCCAAACCCTGCTGTCTCCTGGATTCACCTCCATAGTCACCAGGTATTTTCCAACCCAGACCTGGCATCCCTAATGGGGAGCCAGCATACTGCAGTGGCTAGAGTGTCAAAGTAGATTCTGGAATACCCAGGTTCAGAGCCTTATGCTGGCTGCTGTGATGCTTGTGAGGATAAGGTTCCTTTAAGAGATGGGTGGGAAGGAACAACAGAAACTAAAGAAGGGATATGGCTATCAGGCAACGTTGCCTCAAGAGACCATGCAGAAAAGCTCTGTGTAATGGAGTCATCTGGTTTATAAAGTATTGTTAATTCTAGAATAAGGGTTCCTGCATTATTTACCAGTAGAAGAATCCCACAAGGCTCACCGGTTGATGCTGGGCCAGTCACAAACTTTCAGCCTAAGCTTTCTCACAAAGCTGTTGAGACCAAATAAATGGGGAAGAATACACTACCTTCATCCTCCTGAGCTGCTTGGAGGAAGGGCAGAACAAAGATGGAATCAAAGGGGAATTCACTCCCAGTCAGAACTCTCCCCTGGAAGGAAGGCGGCATGGTATAGCCCGATGTTGTCATTGTGGCAGCTAAGCAGGGTTGGTACCTGAATGAGAGACCAGCAAGGAAGGTTTGGCAGGTGAAGGCAAAATGGCAAACCACCTCTGCTTTTCCCTTGCCTTGAAAGCCGTTTGCTGGGGTTGCTTGAACTCAGTTGTGATTCGGCGGCACTTGTGTACATACATGGGAACTCTCCCCAGATGATACTGTTCCCGTTTGAGCACCGAGTGGAACTGCATGGATATAATTTTTTGCTCATGCACTGCTGGCGTGCTGGAATGTTAGGGTGCACTGGATATGTGTTAAACTGACAGAAACAGAAATTGCAACATCTACAGTGTGCTTTCCAATGCATTATGCATGTATCAACAAAAATAACATCTAAAACTTCACAGGAGGTGGGAAGGATGCGGAATGGAATGATTGACACCGCAAAACTGGAACATGGTTATGAAACAGAGTGAGCGGCATTCATTACAGGCCTTCTGGGTCGAGGGAATCAAGGCACACTTGGTTCATTTGGTTCAGAATAGTTCTTTCCATGCTGACAAAAATAGCCTAACAGTAGAGGAACATAAATGCAGCACAAGACAAAAGGGAGGCAACCTGAAATACTAATATATCTTTACTGAAGGCTGTGGTCCAGGAACTCCTGTTATGGAGCCAAAGGATTCCATTTAAACTGAACATGTGAAGCTGCTTTATATGGAGTCAGATAATTGGCCCATTAAATTCAGGATTGTCTACTGAGACTGGCAGTGGCTCTCCAGGATCTCAGAGGTCTTTCACGTCACCTGTTGCCAGATCCTTTTAACTGGGGATGCCAAGGATTGAACCTGGGATCTGAGCCACAGCTCCTCCCCTTCATGCATGCAGGAGTGTTTTCATTCTCTTTCACAAGCCAAACTTTCAACACATGCTAAGGGAATCCTGCCCCTACATGGAGTGCTCATCATGAAAGACACGGAAGTTCCTGTAGTCCAGTTTCCACTTGCCGTGGTGCTCTGTTTCAGTGGTTCTTTAAAAAAAAAAATCCCCGCCTTTAACAGAATCTAGTTCATAAAAAACACACTCCTCAAATTCTTTACTTTTAACACAGACTAATTCATAAAAAAACACAATCCTCAAATTCTTTATTCTGCAATCCCAGAGGCACATACTGCTGTGGTTAACAATTTGAGAATTGCTGTGGCAAAATGGTCACAAATAGCATGAAGATCAGAGATTATATGCTCAAGCAAAGCCACAATGCTGGGTTCCTAGCTTGGTGTGTGTGTGTGTGTGTGTGTTAGTTTGAGCTTTTCTTTCCGTAAAAAGAAATCACAATTATGGTGTACCAGCAATGGTCCAATAAGCATGTTACACTACTGTTGGCACTTATCTGAGCTGGGACACAGAGGAGGGAGGGCTATCAATTGAATAAATCAAATAAAATCTCCTGGACTCTCCTAATCAGGTAGGTAAAAGGATGGCTGTAGATATCCAACAATGTGGGGATCCACCTTAAACAAGCAATTTATACATCTAATAGCCTGTCACTGAGAGATATCTGACTTACAAACAGAACTAATCTCGTTAAAGACTGTTTCTAGAAGAAAGCTCTCTTTTTGACCCCCCCCCCCATCACAACATGACAGGCAGGGGACAATGAAATACCTGTGGCTGGAAAACCAGGATAAATTATTCATCCTTTTCAAAGGCTGGGGACTCTTTTCCTAAGCCAACTACCTGCTCGCAGGTTATACTAAGAGGAATACAAGCACTCATTTGCTTGATTAAATGGGACACTTACAGCATGACAAAATGAATTAATTGGTGGCCAAGCCCTTTCTGAACTTCATGAAGTGCTTCATGTAAAAGTTGAGTCTGCAAGCCAAGCAATTAGTTCCAGAACATAAAATGGATAAAAATAAATCCACGGGACCTGTATATGACCTACATTTGGAAGCCTGGAGAAGCTGATGTCTTTGAGTGTTTCTATGTCTGGTTTGATGCTTGGTAGTTATGATGCAGTCCTGACACATGTTCACGTGAACACATGAAGATGCCTTATACTGACCCAGACCATCCAGTTCAGTATTGTCTACTCAGACTGGCAGCAGCTGCCCAAGGTCTCAGGCAGAGAAGACTTTCACATCACCTACTGCGGCTGCAGTCACACACACTAAACAATCCACTTTCTGTTGTGTTTGTGTTTAGAATATGAAGCAGTAATAGCTTGAAAAGGGCTCTGGTATCCTAAAGCTCCAGTTCCTATTGGCTGATTAATAAAGACTCCCATTGGTCCTTAAGCCAATCTAGATACCCAATCACTGAGCCCTGCTTGAGTCCAATAGTATTATATAGTTACATTGTATATATGTATGTATATAGTTACATTGTTGAAAGTTATGTGCTGGAATGGTATAAATGAAAGTGCTGCTCTCATAGAGCTGTCTTTTGAGCTGAACAATGTCACTGAATAAAAGCCTGTTTGTTTGAATTCATCGCCTCCTGCTCAATACTTAAAACTTTCAATCCACTTTCAGTGCACTTTCCACCTGGATTTTACTGTGTGAACTGGCAAAATCCAGTTGGAAAGTGCATTGAAAGTCGGTTATTTAGTGTGTGTGACCGCAGCCTGCTTGGTCCTTTTAACTGTGGGTGCTGGTGATCAAAGCTGGGATCTTCTGCATGCCAAGCAGATGCCCTACCACTGAGCCACAGCTCGAAAACAGCATGTTGATCACCACGTCTATAGTTTCTCCCAAACTGAGCACAGTCTCTAATTTGGTTTGTCAATATGTAATTCACAGCTAGCACTGTCTTGAGGCTGCACGGTTTGTGGCAATCCCACAGGATGCCATTTTAAGAAGACTTTCCCAGGACTAAGCCCATTGAACAGACGTGAGTAGGATTCTGAGTAGACCCACTTAGGGTTAGCTAGTAGCTGCTATAGTCCTAGAATTTTCTTTTTCAGTTGGCAGTTAGTCTCTAGTAGACATTAAAATTGAGAGTGTTCCCATTTATTTACTTATTTTTGCACTCATTTATATTTCACCAGCTGTTTTGGATCCCCCCCCCCTCTTTTGCTGTAAGTCGTATAGATTACTCTGTGCTACATACTCATGTTTCTCATGTTTATGGTATTCATTTGTACGGTGCACATCATTTACAAGCTGATTTATTGACACAAGAGCAGGGGAAAATGTATACATTTCATTAGAAAGATTTCGTGCAAGAGAACAAAATGACACAAAAGTATGAGAATCAGAGGTTCAGCTCTCAGTCAAAATGGCGGGGAGGGTTGCCTCACCCCAAGCCTATACAGCACCAAGACACAGCAAGACGTTTGCAAAATATTGGAAAAGAAGATTAATAAGCCACTGAGAGCTCTCTTTTGGACTGAAACAAGTGGCAGTGATTAATTTCTCGAATCAGTCAGCAATAGCATATTGCTCTTAACCAAAGTCCCTCAGAAAAGAAATACTTTCCATCAAGTTTAAGAAAAATGTTTTTTAAAAAAGAGCTGTAACAAAAAGGAAAATGTCAAGCTACTATATTAACATTTCCCAGCGTTGTGTCTTTATCATTTTTTTTTGAGACAATAACCGAGTGGTTGCAATCTGGCTTTCGGATCTAAACACGCCTAGTGAGTGGGATAAAGTGCAGCTGTGCTTCAGCTGTCAAAGACTCAGATTGTTCCTGAGAAGGCAGAAAAAGCAAAAATGTCAACTCTTTAGCAGGGATGTTCACACAGATCTTGACATTTGGGTTAGCAAGCATAACCTTCAGACTGGGGTTTCTTTTAGGTGCCCGGCACAAACAAAAACAAGAAGAGAGAGTGAGTGAGAGAGGCTGAAGATTTCTGCAGCATTGCGGCAGTTCTGTCATCTTATTAAACTGAGCTCCTGTCTCTGAGGTCAGCTTAAGCAGCTGAGGACCCCAGTGAGATGCACGGGTGAAGATCTAAAAAGAAACAAATCCGGACTTGGGAACAAAGCTGTTTTGTTGCCTCAGATCTCTAGGCAATTCCGTTGCGGTGCAAAGATATTCTATTGGCGTGGCAAGGTTTATGAAAGGGCTGTCCAATGTCTAGAAAAGGTAGGTGCAAGTTTTAATCATGTGCACAGGAAGATGAAACGACTGTGGTCCGTTGACCAACTTCATTTATAGTTTGATTTCCCCACTGAGGCTCAAGGCAGATCACACAATGGGAAGAGCACGATAGGGATAAGGGTAAAACACGCGACCCACAATGAATAATGCTGGATTGCACAATTAGAGAACATAGCACTGAATTATAGACACCACAAGTAGTATGACAGAACTGAACACATACCATGTGGTTTAGTGGTAAAAAATGTTGGACGTGTGGTAGACCCAGGTCTGCATCTTCACTCGTGCCGTGGGAACTCACGAGGTGACCTTGGGCCAGTCACACTCTTTCACCCTAACCTGCCTCACAGGGTTATTGTGAGGATAACATGGAGGAGAGGAGAATGAGGCAAGCCTCTTTGGGTCCCCTTTGGGAAGAAAAGTGGGGTACAAATGAAGTAAGTGAATAAATAAAACATACAAGTGAACACACATGAAGATGTCTAATACTGAACCAGACCTATGGCCCATCAAAGTCAATATTATCTACTCACACTGGCAGTGGTTCTCCAAGGTCGCAGGTGGAGGGCTTTCACATCACCTACCCTGATTCTTTTAAGTGGAGATGCTGGGGACTAAACCTAGGTGTGTGCACATGGAGGAGTGCCCTGTACTGTTCAATTCCATTAGTGGCCAGGGTAATTATACTGCTCCAAGCCTGAAAGCGATATGAGGGCTCTGATTTATCTGTTTCAATTACTGTAGTGATGTTTACATTGTTGTTACTTACCTTGTATCCTGTCTGAGTCAGGTGAAAGGCAGAGTGTATAAGTACACTAAATAAATACCGTTCTCAAACAGTCTTTATATTGGGTGTTCTATTTTTGCTCATACAGATAAAGGTCATTGATGGAGACATGGAAAAGAATTAGGGAAAGTTGCCAGGAAGGAACAAGATGGGTTACTTTTGTTTCCTTCTGATTTATATTGGCATTTTTGTGCTTTTGCACATTTGTGTACATTTTTCATTTCACCGTGACCTAAGTCAGAGTAGTCAGATTGCAAAGCCTTAAGGGCCATGGGTATATCTACTGATACATCTTATGGTTGTTGTTGTTGTTTAACATATGGGTTGCATTTATAATTCTGCACACCAATTTGCCCACCCACCCCTTTAATGAGACACAAGATAAGTCGTGGGTTAAACTGGAAATTTATTTGCACATAAGCTGATCAGCATCTGTTACATCCATTAAGCATGGGTTAATTTGTGACTGCAAGCAGGCTTCCTTAGGGCAAACCCACCCCGGCTCTGAGCCAGGTCTGGAAGCCTTCCATACCCCACTCATCACGGACTGTGTTTCCAATGCATGTAGCAGATGTAAGAGTACATCCCCAGCCTGTGACTGCTAAGCCTTAAGGCTTGTCATATGCTCTCCCAACCCCAAAGAGGCTCCCACCCAGGACTCCTGGGCTGCTAAGCTGCTAGGTACCCAATCTGAGAACCCCTCCTATTGCTGCTATCTCAGGGTGCTTGCCAGCACTAATGAAACCCCTTCAACCCATGCTTTCCTGTTTCCCAGAAAGGGCCTAACCAGGTTACCTGGCCTATTTATGCCACACACCCTTGGACCATGTGAAGCAGGTGAAAAAGGGTCCCCCTCCTGGCCAATTTGAGTGAGGCCCAAAAAAATCCTGCTCAGCCCCATAACTGGCAACTGGGTAATCCCACATGGTCCATACAGAGGGCAGGCAGGTGGGTGGGGAGCTCGACCTTAGCTGGACTGATCCAGCTACGGCTGTTGACCTCGGCTCTATCCTACCCAACCTCCCTGATAGGTCAGCACTCCTGTGCTTGATTGTGATAGGTTCCCCCACCCTTGTGATCTCTTTCGATGATGTGAAGGGGGTGGGCAAACACCTGTGCTTGCTCCAGGGAAGCACAGGTCATTTGTCTGTCCAGGTATTGCCATGATATTCTGCAGCTAGGAAACCATGAGAGCAAGATGCACATAAGACTGGTTTTACATGAAAACATACATATAAAATTCCTGAATTCACATTAGAATGGAAAACTCAAAACAATCACATCAGGTTGGATCATACCAGCCTTTCCACTAGTAAAAAGGAGATGGTAGGGAATCTTTTTGGGCCACCAAAAAGATAATGGTAAGGATTATATGTGACTAACAGGAACAGAAGCCATGAAGGACAGGGCTTGTAGTGAGGAGGGGAATTGGGTGAAATGGAGCAGAAAAGCTTGTTTGGATCCAGCCCATCATTTCTGCTTTAGATGCAGTAGCAATCTAAACATTCAATATTTTTGGAACAGCAAGCCTGGATTACAATAGTACCAATTTGGCTGTGCCCTGTATTGGAGACAGAAGCTAACAGAAGGTGAATCACATTGTCTTTATGGAATAAGCGAGAAATGCCAAACTACCAAAGGAATTCAGAAGCCATTTGGGCACCAGGACAACTATCACCGTTTCTGAATGTTGATCAATTAGTAGTTTTCCTCTACCAAGTCAAGCCATTAAAAATAAGGGCACAGGAATGGTTTGAGTTTAATCTGTATTTTTTTAAATTGCTGATTCTGTTTTAGCTTGGGCACTTAAAAAAAAAAAAACTGTTTCCAAAAACCAGTTTGGCTTGTTTTGATATGTTTCGTGTTAGTGTCCTGAACAATGTCCAGTGTTCCCAGTGAAGCAGCCCTGTGCAAACCACAACCCGCCAAGCCAAATGCAACCTGACTGTAAAAATGGGGCCTTGCCAAGTCTTTGATAACTTCTTCCTCGCCCCGGTTTTGACAGCTTCCAGGACAGAACGGCTGTATAGCCCTTCCCAGGCCATCCAAAGAGCTAATAGGCTGCTCGGGTTTGGTAGATCACAAACTGTGAATGTCTGCACTGCTAACTAAAGTCACTACAGATTCAATAATTCTGCTATATAACTTATTAGCATGTGTTCATGCCCAGATACAATGATATCAGCCAGACTTATTTTTGTAGGAATGGTGCAACACCTGAATCCAGCCACAGTCATAGAACCATAGAACCATAGAGTTGGAAGGAACCTCCAGGATCATCTAGTCCAACCCCCTGCATAATGCAGGAAATAGAAGAAGAAAAGAGATTTGATTTATACCATGCCCTTCAGTACCCTAAGGAGTCTCAGAGTGGCTTACAATCTCCTTTTCCTTCCCCTCCCCACAACAGACACCCTGTGAGGTAGGTGGGGCTGAGAGAGCCCTGAGAGAACTGCTCTTGAGAGAACAGTTCTGAGGGAACTGTGACTGACCCAAGGTCACACCAGCAGCTGCATGTGGAGGAATGGGGAATCAAACCCGGTTCTCCCAGGTAAGAATCCATGTCCCTAACCACTACACTAAACTGGCTGTCTACCCCCAGTGACCCCTGTTCATATTACAGCAGGTCAGCTTCATCTGGCATGGTGGTGAAAAGCTGAGAAGACATAGAAAAATCTAGGCATGGAATTGCCATGATTTCAGGAGCAGGTATTTCATACACACAGAGAGATAGAGAGAGTCTGTCTTGTATGATTATGCTGTACATCAGGGATCACCAACCTTTTCTGTAATGATAGCTACTTCCATGTGATGAAAAACATTCCAAGCCACACCTCCTAAGTTTTGTTCTATCATCAGAACAGAACATGGACTAGGAAGAACCCTAGAAATGCAGCTATCAGTATAACAGCCTGTTGCGTCCACTGACCACCACTAGGCGCCAGCGGAAAGAGCCCAGAGCTTGGCTCCTAGAACAATAGGAGCCAAGGATCCAGGAGTCCCACTAATCCTCCAATAAGACCTAGGCAGGAAATTCAACCCCCCCAATAGGATCATAGGTGTGTCCTGAGGTGTGTCCTGGGTGTCTATATATGTTGGCCCTGTGGCCAGTTGAGGCATGCTTGTTCTCTCGAAATAAACTTGAGCTAACCACTACGCCAACTTCGTCCTCGTCAATGCTGCCGAGCACTCAGTACTTTTCACAGCCAAAAGAAAAATAAAAGTTTTTTTAAAAGCCTAGAGCAGATCTTCCCACAATATTTTTTTTGTTCTCCTAAAGCAGGGGTGGGCAAACTGTGGCTCAGGAGCCGCATGCGGCTCTTTCACATATATTATGTGGCTCCTGGCAGGGTGGCTGGGGAAGCTAAATATCATTAGCAAACAAATATCACTAGACAAATTAATATCATTATCAATATCTGCTTTTACCCCTTTTGTTATTATTTTTGGCAGTCTCATTTAATGTTAATAAAAAGCAAATTTGCTTATTTTCCAATAAAAGCAGGTAATATTTGTTCATGTCTTGTGGCTCTCTAAACATCTGATGTTTATTCTATGCGGCTCTTACATTAAGCAACTTTGGCCACCCCTGTTCTAGGTGGCTCTTACGCTGAGCAAGTTTGCCCACCCCTGTCCTAAAGGATGCAGAAGCTAGCCTACAACAGCGAGCTGAGCAACAGGTAGCTCACAAGCTGCCTGCTGGAGACCACTGTTCTGCCTAAAACAGCATCTCCTGCATTACTTCACCTTAATGAACACCATTTCTTATTTTCCTCTGCACCCAAAGCCCCTTCCTGTTTAACATGACCATGTCCAGTGGTGGATTCTGCCCATGAGAGTTTATGCCACAAAAGATGTCACAGGGTTCTTTTTTGATGCTGCAAACTAAGACCGATTTCCCACAAGCAGCTGTGCTGCCGTTGCTCTTCTGTTTGCCCCGGTTGCATTGGTCAGTTTCACACTATTCGCTGTGCAGCTGCATTTTGACCTGCAGCTTTCCCCAATTTCCTCTGTGTCTTCTCATTCTCAAAAAACAAGGATCGAGAAGACACAGGGGAAATCGGGGGTAGCTGTGGGTCAAAATGTGGCCATGCAGCAAATAGTGTGCAACTGATCAATGCAACTGGGGCAAACGGAAGAGCAACAGCAGCACAGCTGCTTGTGGGAAATCAGTCTAACACTTCAGCTCCTCTGGAGTTTATTCAAAAGCTGCTACTTGTTCTTTTGATAAGTTTATGCAGAGATAATGTTAACTCCCCAGTTTTTACAGTAAAAGAATCCAAATCCTGAAATCTGAATAAATTAAATATATTAAATGTTAATCAACCTCATGCATTAGAGGTGTCCATAGGGTTTTTTTGTGCATACAGAAAAGGAAAATGTTGAGGACTCAGATATTATACCAAGACTGAAAAATATCGTAACTGTAACCACCTCTCACCTCCATCCTGCATACTTAACAAAATGGCAAAATATGTATATGACAGCAGGATTGACTCTTACAAAGGGTGGGGATATTACAACATCGCTTCACCCACAGAATGTTGGATATTGGGCTGTTTATCTATAGCAAGTGTTCATCTCGTCCACACAGGGCAAACCCAATTTTGAATGACTGATCCAATGACAGCACAATAGCCAACACTGTTTACATGTAACCATACTCAGAAATCAGTATGAAAAGCTAGACAGACTGCAGAGATAATAAATACCAAGAGTAGCTCTGAAGCAGTATGTACAAGGTAAGGGGCATAGTCTGGAGCACCAGTGTACACTGGCTATTCACAATCCCGGTATTTACTGTTGAGGACATAGAGCCAATGACAATGTGATCCCAGCGGTACAGATTTGGCAGAGCTCTCCGTCTTTCACAAAGCACCGCGCAGTGAGCTTGTAGCATTTGGAAGATGTGGCACTCCTTTAGATAAAATTCTCAAAGGAACAAGTTTAAAAAAATGCTGATGATACCAAGTTTGGATTATATCAAATGCAATGCACACAAGGCAATCATTTTCTCTCATTCAGTAAAAATAGAATGAAACCTCCAAAAGAAGGCTTAACTAAAATCTTAAATCAAGTAGTCATCTCTCTTCATGCAAGGCTAACCATGGAGTCTATGGACTTAATTCAAAAGTGACATAAGCTAACAAAACCTACCAGCTTATCCTACCAGACACTGAATCATCAAAAAAGAGAAGAAAAAAAAATCCAATACCACAAAGCCTTTCATCATCATGTTAAAGGGAAACATCTGACAAACTCAACTCTGATGGCCAATAATCTCGGAAAACACTGGGCCAAACCAAATAAAATGAGCAAGAAGGAAATTGAGTCCATCTATCTTTGTGCAAACATAAAAGGATTTTGAAGATCCAGATGTCGTTTCAGTGGCATTGAACACTTTCAGATGAATCTGAATGGCATCCCAAATGAAAGATATTTCAGGTTCTTCTACATGGTCATCTACTATCTTCTTTTTGCAGCTTAGGTACACTTGTATTGGGTAGTTCATGGGTAGAACTCTCCCAGTTTACACAGTTGGCAAGGGCCTGGTACATGCATTAATAATGTTTGAAAAGGGCTACACTCTTTATCTAAAGCAGGGGTGTCCAATTCATTTGTTATGAGGGCCGAATGTGACAAAAATGAGACCTTGTTGGACCGGGCCATGTGTGTCATAAAATGTAACGCCAGGTAGAGGAGATATAAACTTTATAAAGGACACAAACACATTTTTTTTACTTAAAATAAAAACATGCTTAAAACATTAGCACTCTCGCAATATTTTGTTTATTTAACAGTATCTGATAACTGACACCTCTTGTTCTGAATTATTGCATCAAAATGTCTGTGCTGTTGCAATCTTGAGGATGCTGTTCAGGTGTGTATCTCTAAGCTGCAAACCTACTTTTGAGTCATTGACATTCACCACATAAAACTCATACTCAGAGTTCTGAGTCTAGGACCCAGGGAAAACATTAAATGGCTGAGAAATAGAGAGAGTCTGGCGAAGCAAGCTATGATGCAGTAGCAGCAACAGAACTGGAAGCAGGAGATGGCCAGTTCCAGTGTGGGCCAGTGATAGAAGCCTTCTGGGGGCCTGATCTGGCCTCCAGGCTGCAAGTTTGACACCCCTGATCTTAAGGCTCTGAACCACTGGCCTCAGATCTAATGGTTAACAATTTCTTGTTCTCCTCAGACTTTGCCTCAGATGGTTGTGAGAACTCTGTGACTTCTAGATGGGATCTTCTGGTCAACTTCAGATGTTGATGGCTTGGGATGTTTTCAAAAGAACAGGTGTAAGAGGTTAATTGTTTTCAAAGGATGTCACATTTGATTTTGATCCAAAGAGAGATTAAGAATCACAACTTGAACTTTCAGATTTAAACTTCATGGGCAGCATTCAGAAAGCACCTCCCATATGCACCCAAACATTTCTCTTTGTTTAATTTGTTGTGCTAAAGGAGTTGATAGCTGTGAGTGGCCCAAGTCAGAAGATTCTTGTCAGTTGACACTGCAAATGGCTTTCTGGGTCCTGTCCCACATTTTGAGCACACATGAAATATAGTCTCTTTGTTGGGTTGCATGGGCCAGACCGCAAAAATTAGTTATGACTATCACACTAGCCAACTGTTGGCTCTTTTGTCCTGGCTGGTTGTGTTCCAGGACTTCACTACTTGTAGTCAATGATCTTTCATATCCTGAATGAGAAATGAAGGTCAGTGGGCAATAAGTTTCATCACTTTGGAGTTTCTTCAGCTTCCCTGGAATGTCCTAATGCTTGGATATTCATCTTGATCAACTACAGTGTACAGCATAAATTGGCGTAAATAGTCCTCACTGGCCAGAACAAAGGGGTCATGTGACATACAGCTCTCTCTCTCTCTCTCTCTCTTTCTCATCTTAGATTTTCTTCTGCCCTTCCTACTTTGTTATGCTTCCAACAACCCTGTGAGGCAGGTCAGGCTGACCCAAAGCCACTCACAGTGCAACCCTAGGTGGACTTACTCTAGTATAAGCCCACTGAAATCAATGCACTTAGACTGGAGTACATCTGTCTAGGGTTTCACTGGCAGAGCAATCCTAGGCAGTGAGCCTACCCTGACACACTAATCATTTAAAAGTTTTGTATCCTGAGTTTCAATCTGGAGGTTTCCAAGATGGCTGGACCCAATGTCTCTTAGAACAACAGTAACCGAAGTTCAGCAGTGTGGAGTAGTAGTTGGACTAGGACCAGGATAGCTGTGTTCAAATCCTCTCTTGCCATGAAACTTACCATGGGCTTGTCACCCTCAGCCAAAGCCTTTCTCAACAAAAAGCCTTGTATCCTACCCCTGCCCCCCAACTGCTGAGCTCCTGGATCACAACAGTAGCGCATCTACTCCTGCACACTGTTTCACAGAGCATCCAACCAGTTGCCCTGGAGGGCCAAACAAACAGGTCACAGGGGGTGAGATCTTCCCCGGTGTGGTTTCCTGGCACTGGCATTCAGGGGTTTTTGTTGCCTCGGTATGCGATGGTTCCCTTTAGAGTGGCCCCCGTGGTTAGCAGCCTTTGATCAACCTCTCCTCCATGGATTTCTCTAACCCCCTTATAAAGCCAGCCATATTTTTGGCCATCATTACAGCTACTGGCAGTAAGTTCCACTTTCATTAATTCATGAGTAAAGAAGTATTCCCTTTGGTCTGTCCTGAGCCTGTTTTTCAACAACTTCATTGGGTGCCCCTGAGTTCTAGTATTATGAGAGAGGGAGAAAACAACTCCCTCTGCTCACTTTCTCCACCCGGTGCATAATTTTATTAACCTCTATCAAGCCCCCTCCCTGATCATCTCTTTTTTTCCTAAATAGAAAACTCCTGGTCTCTTTAGGCTTTCCTCATGAGAAAGCCTCATGAGAAAGCATTAGTCCCCTAATCCTCTTGGTTGCCCAGCTTTGTACTTTCCCCCCAGCTCTTGCAATATCCTTTCTGTGTTACGGTGACCAGGACTACATATGGTATTCCAAATGAGGCCATGCCATAGCCTGGCACAAAGGCACTCTCGAATAATAGCTGTTTAATTCTCAACACCTTTTCCTAATAATTCATAGTATGGAGTTTGCCTTTTTCACCACTGCCACTCGCTGGGTCAACATTTTCATGCAACCCCGAGATCTCTTTCAGTCTCAGTCAGTGCACTTCAGACCCTATCTGCATATATTTAAAATTGGGGGGGGGGGGGGTTTGTACTAACACTTAGCTACAAAAGTCCCTTATCTAATCCCTTAGATAAACAAAATAATGTTGTTGTTGTTTTTTAAATGACTTATTAAATTAATAATAAAAATACAACATCCAAATAATCACCTATTGAGAAGGAAGTAGGGGTTGAAATAACCCCAAAAACTGCATACATTCAACAATTATATCAGGCATTTCCCTGCTCTTGAAAATAACCATCCAGAATAATTCCCAGGGTTATGTTGAGTAAAATCCTGAGCATATCTACCCTAGGGCTGCCAAGCTCCTGGTGGCATGCACAAATATAAATGGCAAGGGTAGACCATCAAAAGATTCACAACTTTCACAAGTAAACAGTAGACATTAGTCTGTTGAAAAACAATAACAATAAATTGAAAATACAATAGAATTGGTGGTCACAATTCAAAAACACTATTTGCAAATTCAAAATACAGTTTGATGATAGTGGAAAATACCCAACAGGAGACTCTTCTATATCCTTTGAATATAATAGTGTCCAAAAGAACTCAAAGTCCACAAAAAAGGCAGAAAATATCCCAAAGCACAAACAAACTTGTAACAGCCGAAAACGTCCTTCCCAGGTACGCCAGACATTTCAAAGCAATCTTCCTCAGTTGTATGTCTGAAAATGGAATGACAAAATAACAATATAACAATACAACAATGAAATATGAAAAGCCAAAGAGAGATTTGGTGGCTCCTGGTGGCAGCAGAAAATGCCCTGTCTGGGTTCCACTGTTCACCACCATGCTGAACAATTGTGTGTGGGGGGGAGTTTAAAATAAACTTGTAGTACCAGAAAGTCTTACCAGAAGTGACAAAGGGCAGGTCTAGGAATCCCTGGAAATTCTATGGTTTTACCCATTCCCTGTTTTTTTTTTTTACTGGAACTGATGTAACACCATATGCAACACTGCAGCCCCCCCCCCCATGACCCCCCATGAAACCTTCCCACCAGTTCCCAGGAACTGCTTGGCAGCCCTGGTCCCATTTTATTCCTTAGGCTTACTTCCAGAAAAGTGTGATTAAGTTCATTGCATTTTTTTTCTCAAAGTATGAACTAGATTATCATTTTTCCTTCAGCCCTAAATATTTCAAAGCAGACTATGTTCTGCCCTATCAATGACTTATTCATGTATCTTAATGATTTGTTTTACATGATCTAGCCTTTTCCACATGATTATATTGATCTTTGCAAAAGTTAAGGCACTCGTCATTTAAAATGTCTCCCTTACTTTTGCTCTCTCTCTCTCTCTCTTTCTCTGCAACTCTTTGCACCTTTGAACCAGCTTAGCTCCCACAGTATCCTTGGAAACCTCAGAACCTTGAAAGGTTCAATTATGAAGCTTTCTATGTTTAATAACTGACAATTGACTTATCGCATTCCACAAAAAATCAATCTGTCATTTAGGAGCTTTCACCCAGCAGTGGAGGCTCAAGAAAGGCTTCTTAGATCTAAGAAGCTTTTGAAACGTAAAAGCCATTGAAGAGTAATACCGGCAAATATAGGCCGAATTCTCACAGAGGTGGTAAACCTGTTTCTGGGCTGTAAGACTCAGGTGAAGGTTCAAACGACTGAATGCTCTTGTACATTTTTCAAAAATTCCAGATTCTTTTACCAAAAGAATATTACTCAAGGGCAAGACTAGGTCCAAGTCCCAAAAGATTTTTCTTTTCTTTTTTTTTTGTTCAGAGTAACATTCAGTCATCATGAAAGTCCCCATTTTAAGTGTGAGGAGGCAGACCTTTGGGAAGAGCCAAACTAAAGTGGCCCTTGATTGAATAACTGGTGGCTGGACAACTCCAGGGATTCCTGAATGAAGTGGATTGCTTGGATCCATTCCAATCTGGTTTCAGGCCTGGAAATGGGATTTAAATGGCTTTGGTTGCCCTGGTGAATGACATGTGCTCTGTGTGTGTGTGTGTGTGTGTGTGTGTATGTGTGTGTGTGTTAATTCTCCTGGATTTCTCAGCAGCTTCTGATACTGTTGATAATGGCATACTTTTGGATACCTTTCAGGATCAGGATTGGAAGGCACTGTTCTGTGGTGATTGTGGTTCTACCTCTAGGGTAGGTTTCGGAGTGTAGTGTTGAGGGACTGCTGCTCAAAAGGGTTTCATCTTGTCCCCCATTCTTTTCCACATCTATGTAAAGCTTCTGGGAGAAGTCATCTGGAAATTTGGGCTGAGTTGCCACCAACATACAGATGACACGCAGCTCTGTCTTGAACTACCAACGAAATATAGGGAGGCTGTGGATATGATGAACAAGTGCCTGGAAGAGATTTTGGAGTGGATGAGGATTAACAAAATGTAACTTAATCCTGACAAAACAGAGATTATTCTGGTGGTGGTGGTGGAGATCTGACTGAGGAAATGGACTAACTCTTGTTCTGGATGTGGTTGGATTCCCCCGAGGGAGCAGGCTCATAGCTAGGAGGGACTCCTGGGCTCAAGCATACAGTTGGATAAACAGATGGCAGCAGTGTCCAAGGCATGCCTTTCGTGGGCCTCAGTGGTGCATGCCCTGGTAACATCTAGTATAGATATAGATTAGATTACTGCAGTGTGGTCTACATGGGGCTGCCCTGGAAGACTGTCCAGAAGCTACAGTTGGTACAGACTGTTGTGGCCAGAGTGTTGGCTGAAGCAGGTCACAGGGACCATATCACTCTAGTCTTGTTCCATCTTCACTGGCTTCCAGTTTGTTTCTGGACTCAATTCAAGGTGCTGGTATTCACCTTTTGAGTCCGGTATGGCCTAGGATCAACATAACTTAAGGACTGCCATCTCCCATATGAACCTATCCATTCACTCAAATCATCCATGGAGGCCTTGTTTCAGTTGCCCTCATCATCTAGGCTAGACAGGTGGCAGCCCAAGAGAGGGCATTCTCAGTCAGGGTACCAAAACTTTGAAACCCCCTCCCCAGGGATAGTTATTTGTCTCTCTCTGTTGGTGTCTTCCACCAATGGGTGAACACTTTTTGGTTTCATTTGGCATACAATAATAGTGATTGGCCCTCCTCCATGGTTCTGGTGGTGTATGTTTATTTATTTTTATTTAACTGCTTTTTAATTGTTGAAATGCTTTGATGTTTTCTTTTTTGCCACCTTGGGCACCCTAATTGCAGCATAAAAAATGTTTTAAATAAATAAAATAAATAAATAAAGGCAATGCACTTGCTTGTCTCCACCCATGCCCCTCACCTGTATGTCGAAGAGCTGAAGAGTTACTTTTAGTTATGGATGACCTCTCTCCCTGACATTTGGTTGGCTCTGCTTTCTGTGGCAGCTATTTCGTTATTATGCCCACTGTCCTGTGTCAGAATTCCGAAGGTGCCCGCAGGCTCAAAAAGGCTGGGGAACCCTGTTCTCAAGCACTGCAATCACAATGGTGTTGCTTCTAGGCACTCAACTGGAGGTGATGTCATAGCATTTGTGATGTTGTCCCTCCCAGATTTCACCCACAGAAAGTTCCTGAGAATTGCCAGCAGAGGGCTGGCAACCATAGAGGATGTACATGGTTATAAAATTTTATTTATTTATTTTATAAAATTCATACCCCACCTTTCTGCCCTCATCCTGGCTTCCAAGGGGTCTAAGATTAAAAATGTACATAATAAAAACACATCTTAAAAACAGTAAAACAAAACAATAGCATAATTAAAACAATTAAAACTAAGCTATAATACACACAGAGAAACAACAATTAACACATGCAACAAGGAAGAAATACACATAAATCCAACTCAGTGTACAGCCATGGAAACTAGATTATAGTAAACACCAGGGGTCCTTTCGTAGAAAAAGAGCTGCAGGAGCTCATTAGCATACCTCATTAGCATATGCCACGTCCCTTGACATCACTGAAAGTGTATCAGAAAGGGAATGTCAGTTTCAGCCCCATTATACCCTATGGGCCATTGAAATCAATGGCAAAAACTCATAGGGTATATGAGGGGCTGGAGGAAAGGGGATTTGAGGGAGAGGCTCCAAACTTGCAGGGTAGCTGCTGGGGTCTCTCCTCGAAATACCCACTAAGTTTCAAGAAGATTGAACCACGGGGTCCAATTCTATGGGCCACCAAACAGGTTATCCCCTCCCCTCCATTGTACTCTATGGTGGGAAAAAATGTTACCTTTGTTCTACCATAGAGAACAATAGAGGGAATGGGGGCAACCTGTTTTGGGGCCCGTAGAATTGGACCCCCTGGTCCAATCTTCTTGAAACTTGGTGGGTATTTGGGGGAGAGGTCCCAGCAGCTACCCTGAAAGTTTGGAGCCTCTCCCTCAAACCCCCTCCCCTCCAGTCGCTTTTAAAGTTGCCGCCGAGTTTCGGCCCCATCTGATTCAGCCCATGGCTGCCCTAGCGGCCACTTCTGAGCTGGCGGAGCTTTGCTCCGCCTCGCTCCGGCCCCAACGGCCCCCTGGTAAACACACTTTTAAAAGTTAACAGTATTGTTGTTGTGGTGATGGTTGTTATTGAAAATGGACATCCCATTGGAATACTGACTACATCACCCTCAAAGGTGTACATCACCCTCAAAGGTGATAGGCTTGCCAACTTTTGAACTGGCCCCTCTAGTGGTCCCTTTAATATTAGTTTGATCTGCAAACACTTTTTAAAATAACTTTTTATTCATTAACTTTTCCCATTTTATCACAGAAAAACATTTCACATAACTATAAGCATAATTTCAACAACAATCAATAACCATAAATTGGACCTCTGTATTCGAACAAAAAGATCTAAGGCATATTGTCAGCTCGTTAATAAAATACAAAGTCCATTTTTTTTAGGTAAAGCCCTATATTCATTTACATTTGCCATGGTATATTGAAAATAAAAGAAAAACCATTTCTCCACAAAGTTCAGTTTTTTTCAAATAATTATCTGCAATTAATGGTTGGGTCACAGTCTTATCTAATGTGATGATATCCCAGATTTTATTTGTCTCCCAAAATTAGGCAATCAAAGTTTTAGCTGCTATCATTAGTAAGGCTGCTCCTGCCCTTGTTAATGTTGCTTTCCCCCCAGTAATTTAACAGAAGAGATTCTGAAATATTAGGAATACTGTGTCCCAGTATCTCTCTTATAATTGATAAAATAGTTTCCCCAAAATTACAAATGCGTGGTGTTATTTCACTTCCTGCCATGAAAAGCTTCTGGTGTCCAGTTCCACACACTGAGCCTCTGTTAAAGTGGCAGGACATTTCCCCCAGTATGGTGTAGTGGTTAAGAGTGGCAGACTCAAATCTGGAAAACTGAGTTGGATTTCCCACTCCTCCCCATGAAGCCTGCTGGGTAACCTTGGGCCGGTCACATTTCTCTCAGCCCCACCTACCTCACAATGGAGAGAGGTGAGAGGAAGTGGAGAGAGGAAGGGAAGTTGATTGTAAGCCTCTTTGAGACTCCTTAGGGTAGAGAAAATTGGGGTATGAAAACCAACTCTTCTTCTTCCCCCCTTTCCCATTGGCAGCCTTAAGAACAATCAATGTAACAATCAAAGCAATAAAAACAAATTAGCATAAAATCCATAAAGCAGTAGTTAGCTAAAACCAAAAAAAAAAAAAAAACAGAATGGCAGACAATACAGCAGCCAGATAGAGAAAAAAGACTATAAACTCAGGCAGGGGTATCTCCTCCAGGACCTGTGACCTGAGATACTTTTAACTAGAGATGTTGTGGAGTGCATCTGGCACCTTCTGCATGCAAAGTATGTGCCCTTTCCCCAAGCCACCCAAACCAACCCCTCTCACTAGGTGTTATAATGTGCACAAAACCTCCTTAGGGGCTAAGTAGATATTTCTTTATTGCACACCCTTCATAACCCAGATGCAGTGCGCCATCAGATCTGCCCAGTCCTTCTGTAGGGAAAATCAGATGGCTCTGAACTTAATCTATATATGAGGATGCAAAGACAAGTTGCAACACTTGTGTTACTTCTAACTGAACAGTTAATCATTAAAACAAAACGTAGCTTTTCATTTTATGCTGAGGATTCCTTTGGGGGGGGGGACTAACAGCTAGTTAATCAGTGAAATAACACCTTGTCTCAAAATAAAGTAACATATGGCCAGTCGTACAAGGCAGATATGATGAGGTGTTACATTTATGAAGCAGAGATCAGGGATGAAAAGAACACGCTAAGGATGCCTGCTTTTCATATGAAGGTGTTGATTTATATCACACAGATACAAAACAACTGTCTCACATTGTCCTTTGATTGTAGTTGGACTGTCCAGTTTCATTGCCAAGAATGCCAAGAAAGGGATGTTTCTGAAGTTGTCTGCATCTCAACTTCTTCCTGTGGCCAATTCACACATGACAAAGTCCTCATGGCCTCTATAAGGACTTTGCATCAGATGTGCTCGATGGGACTGTTTCACTTACCAGCAGCATGTAGATCCAACTCTGACCTCCGCATGCAACTCTGACCTGTGGCAGGCAAGAAAACTGGGCTTTGTCTTCCACACCCATGCCATTTCCTCAAATTGCCCTCAGGGAGCTGATTATTCTGACTTTCAAACGACACCCTTGGAAATAACCACACGAAAGCATTTTATCTTTTATTTATTGGCTCATTCAACCAAAGGTCTTAATCGTGTAAACAACATGCATCCTCACACCATTGCATCCTGACATAATTGCAAAAGCATTTTCATACCACTGTGGGAGGATGTGAAGGCACCTGAACTACATGGGGCTTCTGAGAGCCATGGTGATGCCTCAGATGAAGATCCTCTCTGGGCCCTCTTCACACCATAAATTGGCCCTCCTTTCATTCAAAGGAACATATCAGATGTATGATTGGAACAAGTGTGCTGACACTGTTCCCCAGCAGCACCTTGCCTGGACCCCTGGGGTTTTGCACCCTTGTTCCCCCATATTCTTGGTGCCACTGACCAAATACCCCTTTCAGACATGAAGAATTAGCCCTGACCTGGATAGCCCAGGCAAGCCCCATCTCATCAGATTTCAGAAGCTAAGCAGGGCCAACCCAGGCAAGTATTTGGATGGGAGACCTCCAAAGAATACCAGGGTTGGGAGGCAGAGGCAGGCTAGCAAGCTACTTCCCTGAACATCCTCCAGGCCCCAGTAGGAGTCACCAGAGGTTGTCATGACTTCCAGGCATAGTCACGCACACATACACACAAATGCAAAAATACCATCAAAAAAAGCATGAAGAATTAGATATAGCTTCTTTAAAGTGATTCAGGACAGAGATACTCTGCCCATTTCTCAAGTCCCTCTTCCAAGATTATTTTTTTTAAAGAAACAGTGACCTAACTCTCTTTGAGCACACCTTTTTATTTGACACAGGTCTGTTTAACTGTGCATGTGTGTATATCACTCTCAGATATGAATCCCTGAGTAGAAAAACAGCTAGATTCAAGTCCAGGAGCATCTTAGAGACCAACAAGATCACTAAAGTCTACTCTGACTGACTAGATTTGAGTCCAGGAGCACCTTAGAAACCTGCATGATTTTGAGAGTATGCATTTTCAGTCCTTTCCACACTTGGATCTCATCCCTGGTTTGATCAGAGTTCAACTTGCGACACAATACCTTGCATTTATCCCTGGTTATTACAGCATCTGTTTATCCCGGGACAAGTATGGGGCGAAACCTCAATGTAATGTGGAAACAAAAAATACCCTGAGATAATTACAGGGGTGAACTTGTGTGTAGTATAGAATGTAAGTTTGGGGACAAGGCTGAACCAGAATTTAAGGTCGAGTCAAAGCTTAGACCCTAAAATTTTGCTGGTCTCTAAGGTGCTGCTGGACTCAAATCTAACTGTTCTACTGCAGACCAACATGTATACCTTCTGAAACTACTCTGACAGGTGCGATCATATGCATCTATTAGCTATGCAAGAGGGATGATTCACCAATGGATCAAACTGGCACGATCACACCAGCACATCTGGGAAGCATCCCGCAACTATTGTCAAGTTGTTGCAAACCGTTTTGATCTGGTGGGGAATTGTAGTAAAAAACTACTAGTGAAACTCCAGTATCAAATGGTTTGCTGCGGCTCACAGCTGAAGTTTCCCTGTGTGATCGCGCCAGCGCAGAAGTGTGGCGTCGCGGATAGCGTGATCACACGCTATCCCGACGCGACACCGTTCTTCCCCCTTCTCCATGTGCACATTATCAAAAGCCCTTAAGGGTGGAGAAGCAATTCATCAATCCCCCGTTTAATCACCTCGGAAACCCACCACCAAAACAACAACAACAACTCGCCCACGGTTGCGTGTGATCATGCAGCAGCGATTTGTGCTGGCAGCTTCACAGAGCTGTGTGATCATGCAACTGCGGGTCAAATTGCTCCGGAGCAAAAAAAAGCCTTGATTCCCCTCCGGATTATCTTGTTCGTGTGGAAGGGACCTGACTAGCAGCAGTTCCCCAAGGGCTCATGCAACAATCTTTCACCACACAGCCTCCTGAAGTCCTTTCAACAGGAGAGGTCATGAATTGACACTGGGATGTACTGCACGTGAAGTATGTGCAGTTTCACTGAGCTAAGCAGTAATTTAAAAAGAAGTTGTTTACGTTACACAGGGCTCAAGGGGAAAAAAAAAACAGTTGAGCTGTTAATAAGGTCCTTTTTTTTCAGCAGGCTGGAATGCAAATATTAAAAAATGCATGTCTGTTATATTTAAAAAGTAGTTAATGTTTAACCAGAAAGCACAAGATTATCATGAATTCCAGCCAAAGGGGGAAATCCAGTTTTTTTTAAGCATAATGCATAGACTTTCCCTTTGCCCCCCTTTCTTTTCAAAATTGTCAGATTTCAAATCAAGTTTGCAAGAACAGACCTAGTCAGTACTGTAGTCACTAGAGGTCACTCTAACAGTTTATAAGGCATTTTTAAATCTTATGATTATGATTATTATGATTATTAGTTTCTTTGCATCCAACATAAACATTATCCTTTTATCAGTAGGGGGAAAATATTAAATCCTGTTCAATGTTCAGCTAACTTCAAATAAATCACAGTTTAAAAGCTTGCATCTAGGGAAATGTCTTCATTGTGCTGTTGATGCTACTGGAAACCTTCACTGGAAAGAAATATGGATGGCTCCGGAAGTTAGAAGGAATACAGGCCCCATATCCCTGAATACTCAAGAAGGCTAGGCTGGGAGAGTTTTCATTCAGTCCCTCAAAACTGCGAATCAGATGGAGCTTTTGAATTCTGGAAATAATCAGAGACTGTCTCATCAAGATTCTTCGCCTTAAACAGAAGCTGCAGACACTTGAAAAGAAGAGAAAATGAGATTGTAGCAGAAAAGGAGAAGTCACATTTAACTGTTGTTTGTAGTCTGTCTTTGTTCGGGAGCGGATCTCATTCTAATAAGAGACCTCGCAATACAGAATGGAATGGACCGGCAACATTTGCACATATTAATAATGGAACAAAATAACATCGGAGCTGGCAGTCAGTTGCAGCCAAGCTCATCTGCCAGAATTCCTATTGACCCAGTAACCCTTTGTTGGTTGTACAGCACAACCCAATAAACTGTATCTTATTCCCCTAAAATATTCATCTACCTCTTTTTATTGGACATAGAAATTAGAATATTACACCATAAACATATTTTTTAGACTTTTTTTGATAAAGTGGAAACCTTAAGACTTGTACCTTCTCTTTTTTTGGGGGGGGGGGGGGGGGGAGATCTGGAAAGATCAGGGGTGGCCAAACTTGCTTAACTTAAGAGCCACACAGAATAAATGTCACATGTCTGAGAGCTGCATGACATGAACAAATATTACAGACATGTTTTATTGGAAAATATGTAAATTTGCCTTTTATTAACATTAAATGAGATTGCCAAAATAAAAACAAAAGGGGTAAAAATAGACATTGATAATGATATTTATTTGTCCAATTATATTTATAGGCTTGGGGGGGGGGGCTTTGAGAATGCATTTAAAGATGCTTTCTTTCTCTGCTCCCCCCGCCTCAAGCCTACCCAGGAAGGGGAACACTGGACGGGGAAGGGAAGACTGCCTCCCCTTTGCTTCCCCAGCTGCCCTGCCAGGAGCCACACAATGGCGGAGGACAGACTGGCAGAATGAAGCACAAGGGAAGCAGGACAAAAAGATCCGGGCCAAGTTGTCATGGGGCTTTCTGGTCACACTGCATGGACTGATGTGGGACCATACTGGGGAGGAGGCGGAATGGAGTGTTCGCACTGTGGGGAGGCCCCTGTGGGGCCGCCCCAGTTGCACATGGCTTTGGTCTGTCTTGCCGACCTGCACATAGGCACAAAGGTGCAACAGCAGCAATTGGGGCAGGATCCCATGGCTGGGAACTTTAACTCCATGAGCCTGAACCGTGGGCGGTTGTGCACTCAAGCGCATGGGTGGTTATGCCAGATCAGCGGGTTCACATTACCGGTGCCACTTGACTGCAGCTTGTTTGCATCCACACTTCCAGGAAGCAGGATCAATGCACACCCAAACAACTTGCCACAGCTTTCACCTGGTGGTTTTAAAAAGCGGGATCAAAATGCTTCAGGACGAGGTGAGTATGGCACGGGAATGCCAGGCAGCTGTGGCTGTGTGAACTGGCCCACTTAATCCACTTGAGAAACATGCCTCTGTCGGGCCAAACTGCCAGTCTGAACTCAGCCACAGTGTGTGAAAGAGCCGCATGTGGCTCCCGAGCCACAGTTTGGCCACCCGGGGATAGACATTGTCTTAGCAGACATGTATTATAGTGTTTACCCAAACAACATGATGTAAGTATAGCAACATCTATTTTGGACATCAGTGCTTGGTTTTATGTTCTGTTCTACAGCCTGTGCCTTTTCCATTGCAGCTTCACCAGAAGAGCTGTGGGGGACAATATCTGTAGAGGGCTTTAGGAGGCATTGGGAGGCTATTTTATTTGCCAGCATTTTTAATTGGGTGTAGGTTGCAGGCATTATTTTAGAGGAGAGGGATCATTTGAGGTTTTATTGCATTCTGTATGTTGTTGATTTCAATTTGTTGATAGCCTTGAGGTATGAAAAAGGCAAAGTATAAATATTGTAATTATTGACTACAAACCAACATATTTAACAGAGGCAGACTCCAATATGGAGAATCAGGTTTGATTCCCCACTCCTCTGCTATGAAGCCTGCTGGGTGACCTTGGGCCAGTCACAGTTCTCTCAGAACCCTCTCAGCCCCACCTGCCTCACAAGGTACCTGTTGTAGGGAGAGGAAGGGAATTTGATTGTCAACTGCTTTGAGACTGCTTAAGGTAGAGAAAACTGAGGTGTAAAAATCCACTTGTCTTCTTCCTCTTCTTCATAAATATATCAGAAGTAGTGTAACATAATGGATTCTGATGTTACCCCAGATCCTGTGCAGGTATTACTTCAGAACTATTTAGACTGTTATCTTCCAGCTCCAATAACACACTTGGAAATGAAGGTTATGCTGCCTGCAGTGTCCCCTTTCTCTTGTGTACATTCTTAAGCTACTCTGTCTTCATAAGTAAAAAGTGAGCTATAGCTCAAGCATATTTATTTATATATGTATATCCTGCTTTTGTCCCCAGGGGAGGCCCAAAGTGGTTTACACTGTTCTCCCCTCCTCTGTTTATCCTCACAACAGTCCAGTGAAGGAGGTTGGGATACCCAGCAGGGTTCCATGGCAGAGTCTGGATGCAAACCTGGATTTCCCAGATCCTCGTCTGGTGCTCTAACCATTACACCATGCTGTTTTTCACATTTATGCAGAAGATCTAGAAAATATGAACCTACTTGTGATACATGGTTAGCAATACAAGAGGGAATTCTTGAGTTCATGAAAATATACAACCTGGTTCAATGTTTTGTTTCTGACAGTGGCTACTCCCAGAATGGCATGGGTCCAGGGTACACGAAGGACTCCATTCTCCTGTATGAATCTGCCCCAAACCTGAGGTCATCTGGGAGATAAGTTGTTTCTGGAATGCCATTACTTCTGGATGTCACTTCTAAGGCCAACTGTGAAGACAAGATGATCCTTAGACTTCTCACCATGACAGTGGCCTTAGCAAATACATTCCCCCCCCCCTTGCATTATTGTGCACTATAGAGACCTACTTCAAGAAGCAGCACTGGTTAAGGTCATTTTTACTAGCAGCTCCTGGCCATCATCAACAACTTCAATGTACTGAACATATTGCAGGCATGGATTGCAAGAGCAATTGTTCAAGGCTGAAAGTACTGAAAGAAAGGAGAAGTAATTACGGCACACTGTAACATTAAGGTACCCAAGAACACAGACCTTGGTTTTTCTTCCCACACAACTGTCCCCAATAGTTCCTTGCCAGTTGTTAGAGGAGGAGGAGGAGACTGGATTTATACCGTGCCCTTCAGAGTCTCAGAATGGTTTACAATCTCCTTCCCTTCCTCTCCCCACAAGAGACAGGTGGGGCTGGTGGGGCTGAGGGAGCTCAGAGAGAACTGCTCTTGAGAGAACAGCTCTGAGAGAACTGTGACTGACACAAGGTCACCCAGCTGGCTGCATGTGGAGCAGTGGGGAATCAAACCCGCTCCCCCCGTTAGAGTCCACCTATCTTAACAATTACACGTAACTGCCACTCTTAACCGCTACACCAAACTGGCTCTCCAGGTGTTGACTCAGGTCTGGTGTGTTCATACATGTCCATCAGGTGATAAATGTTGTTAATCAAGTATCATTACTCTTTACAGCTATTAGCATCACAAGCCCCACATATCAGATTTTCATCCAAAGTTGCCATACTGTTTTTTTCCCCAATGGAGTCAGTCAGTACATGCATTCGTGTCTCCTAGCCCTAAACATAAATATGCAAATATTGAGAAATAAAGTTAGGAATGAGCATGAACAGACCTTCCTCAGCTTTCAGAACATTGTGGCACATATATGGATTGGTAATGTAATGTAATGCAATGTAATGATGAAGAGCCTACAGAGGGCTGAGTTATCACAGACAGAGAAATGTATTCGTAAATTCCAGCATATGATTAGAAGGTTGTGAGAACTGCTTTATGGAAGAACCGTGGTCATTTCTCACATTACATATCTAAACTCAGATATTTGCCAGTTTGTGAACACCTAACAGGGAGCTGCAGGCAATCAGAGCTCCTAGATGAATGTACCGATATAATGCCAGAGCAATCCTAAGCAGTATCAATGGACTTAGAAAGATGTATGTACAGGGATGTAATTCTTCTTAGGACTGCACTGTGCATGCGTGTGCAAACATACATTTGTTACAGTCACACTTTTCATTTGATAGGCATACACCTAAAAATATACTGTATGAAATGGGACTCAATAAAGATGTAATGTCTTTTGTTTCATAGGTCAATTTACAGAAGTGGCTGCGGTTTTGCATGCAGGAGACAGGTGCATAACCTAGACCTTGAGCTTTTCCGCACTCTGTTTGATGTAGTAGTTAAGAACATGGACTCTAATCTGGGAAAACAGGGTTTGATTTTCCACGCTTCTACAAGCAGCTGCTGGTGTGACCTTGGGTCAGTCATGTTCTTTCAGAGCTGTTCTTTCAAGGGCAGTTCTCAAGACAGCTCTCTCCGCACCACCTACCTCACAGGGGGTTTGTTGTGGGAAGGGGAAGGGAAAGAGATTGTAAGCCTCTCTGAGACTCCTTCAGGTAGTGAAGGGTGGGGTATAAACCCAATCTCGTCATCTCTTCTTTTAATTGCTTGCGTCCATATATTGCTTTTTTTTTCTTGTCCACAAATGTTTTTCTCCCCCTAGCGTTCACTTCAATATTGCATAACTATATATCTGGTGTACTTCCATCCAGGGCTTATTTCATAGCAGGAGCTCCTTTGCATATTAGGCCACACACCCCTAATGTAGCCAATCCTCCAAGAGCTTACAGAGCTCTTCTTACATGGGGCTGTTGTAAGCTCTTGGAGGATTGGCTACATCAGGGGTGTGTGGCCTAATATGCAAAGGAGCTCCTGCTACAAAATGAGCCCTGCTTCCATCTACTTTACGTGTACAGGAAAATACTCTGGACATACAGTGATTTACTATCAAAATGACCATTAGAGGGAGCAAGACACATGTGGAAAAGAAAAAAAAGAAGAAGCAGCAATATGGAAATGTAAGTGGCAGAAGAGTGCAGAAAAGCCCCTTAAAACATTCACATTCCTGTTGCTCCCACAAGGGTTATGCCTTTTGATTCACCCTTAGCATGTACAAATATGAACCTTTCTCTCTATGTGTGTTTGTATATGTCATCACTGTGAGTCATTTAAGCCATTTTATTATGCTCATTGCTGTTGCTAGTTTTCTTGATTGGTTTGCTTCTTTCATACCATTTCCATGCCCTTTAGACAACATTTGTATGCAGTTGACACAGGAACAATGTTGAAAGTCGTATTCATTTGCATAGGAAAAACTGTAGCAGGAGAAAACATAAAACAGTGTATTAGTAAAGAACAGTAGATTTGAGTTGTGCCAGGGAGATCTGAACATTAAAGGGGTATTTTCAAGTCAAACCAGGGATGAGAAATTTGAAAGCAACCCTTTCTTAAATACAGTTGCCGTGTATGCAAATACAGACAATTTCATTGGTTGTGACCACTGTTTCCTCTAAGCTGAGTTAGTGAGAGCTAGCTCAGTTGTTTTAGCCTCCGGCTCACACACTTCTGTCTTAGCTCAGGAAGGATGGCTCCAGAGCAAACTAATTTATGCAGCAGCCAAATCGCTCGCTCACAACTTTCATGCTAGTAGCTCACAAAGTAGAAGTTTTGCCCACTGAACTCCGCAGCTTAGAGGGAGAACTGTGTGACACTCTTTAAAAAAAAAGCAGTGAATGCAAGCAGATTCAAATAGCTTATGAAAGTTAAAGTAAACTCTGAAATCCTGACCATCCTGCTTAGCTATAAGGCTCAAACAGAGAAAAAAAATAAAATTATACATCGTGTTCTGGCCATAAAACACAAAGTGTAAGCTTGTGCAGCCTCAGTTTGCCTGGGGCTATGCACGGAGGGGAGAGAGTATTTAACCCTTTAACCTCCATTCGGTTTTGCTGCTTGACGGTGGTCTAGAGCTGCCAAGTCCCCCGGTAGAGCGGGGGAAACACCGATTTTTAAAGCTTTCCCCCGCTTTTCCAAAATTGGCCACCGGGGGGACAAAATGGCTGCCAGCAGGGGAACCTCGGAGCCTGCCCTGCTGGCCTCTTGAACTTCTTAAAAGGGAAATTTCCCCTTTAAGAGCTGAGCCAGCAAGAGAGCCCCGCCCAGAGACTAAGGCGGGACTAAGCTCTTTCTACTGCGTGCAAGGTTGCTGCTGAGTAAACTGCTTGGGTAAGCTGGGGTCCGCGAGCTCTTTTCCTTCTCTGTCTCTCCCCCTCCCCCTCTTTCTTTTTTCTGTCTGTGTGTCCACTGTGGTTTTGTCAAAGGAATAAACTGTCACTTCCAAAGAGGTAAACATCACAAGGAGAGATTGCCTGTAGAAGGTCTGGGAGTGGGATTGTTTAAAATGTCTTGTCGTGACTGTTTGGGTCCCCCCAATCCTCATTTCCCTTCTGCAAATAAAAGTTGGGATTCCTCATTTTTATGCCAATTTGCTGTTTCTTTCAACCATGTCCCCCCCCCCTTCCAGCAGTAAAAATCTGCATTTTTAAAAGCATTTGTACATCAAGTAACCGGTATTTTAAGTTAGGGATGGATCCAACTAGCTTTTCTGCTGGCGAAAAGGGGAGGACAAAGGTCCTCTTTAGCCACCAAAAAGCCTATGCTGGGGGGGGGGGAGAGAAGTTATGGGACTTACATGGACAACAGCTGGGTGAAACAAGGGCCAGAAATAAAGCCTGGGAATTGGGCAAGAGTAAGTGAAAAAGCTGACTGTCTGTCTGTCTGTCTGTCTGTCTCTCTCTCTCTCTCTGTCCCCATCCAGCAGAGGTCTATCAGTGGCTATTATAGCCACAAGGTCTAAATGGAACCCTTTGTCTGGGGCAGTGATGCTCTGCATTCTTGGTGCTTGGGGGGCAACAGTGGGAGGGCTTCTGGAGTTCTGGCCCCGCTGCTGGACCTCCTGAGGGCACCTGGTATTTTTGGCCACTGTTGTGACACAGAGTGTTGTACTGGATGGGCTGTACTGGATGGGCTGATCCACTGTGGCTTCTCTCCTGTTCTTATGATATGAAAATCATATTTAGCACTTGTGTAGCACTTAGGGCTTCATATTCTGCCGAGATGAGGAAGGATTCAGTAGGGCCGTTGCTCAGTGATAGAGCATCTGCTTGACATGCAGGAGGTATCAGCCTCTTCAGCTAAAAAAGGATCAGGTAATAGGTGACATTAAAGATCTCAGCCTGAGACCCTGGAGAGCCACTACCAGTCTGAGTAGTCAATACTGACCTTGATGGACCAATGGCCTGATTCAGGATTAGGAAACTTCATGAGTTCATGTGTCAGCATGTGGAAGCAACATCACAGGATGTGACATCACAAAATGATGTCACTTCCTTTCTCCTGGCTCCACCCCCAAAGTCTCCTGGCTCCACCCCCAAAGTCCCCAGATATTTCCCAAGTTGGACTTGGCAGCCCTACGGTGGTCCCTCGCTTTGCTATTAACCTTTAAGGGAGGGGACGGTTAAGAAAATGTGTGTGTGTATGTGTGTGTTGATGGACATGTATTTCCCCCTCTCTGAAATGTTAACAACAAACTGGGAGCCTGATTTGAACAATGAGCTGGAGTGGGGGTTGGAAGGTTAACCTCCCTGTCCCTTCCCTGCACAGCCCCAAGCAAACTGAAGCGTCAGAAATCTGAAATTTGCTTTTATTGACAGAGTTAGGTGATGGAATCTTAATCTTGTCTATTTAAACCCATGGAGCTAATGTCTAATTTACATGTGCCTGGACAATTTAAAAAATAACAGCCAAACTGTGATCCAACAAGGGAAGTCCTTTGGCAAATGAACACTTAAAGAGCTCTTGTCCCCAATGTACCTTGATGCTCATGCTTTCAGAAGCTGTTGTTGATTGCTTCAGGGAATGTTCCACTCCTGCATCTTTGTCTATTGTATTTTTGAACTCCCACAACAAAGGCCTGGATTGTGCTTTCTGAGCAGAGAATTATAAATGAAAGGAAATCTATTCAAAAATACACATGGCATAACAATCTCACTCATCTAGTACTGGAAGCCCTCAAATGTTCAACCCTTCCTTTTGACTTTTCCTTCCCCAATATGCAGTCATTTCAAACTGAGTTTAATTTAGGATTAGAATCTTGTTTTGGGGGTGGAGCAGAGAAGAGGAACATCCCAACTGTGTGGGATTTTTTTTTCTTGTTGCGTACTGGGTTCGACGCATGAAGAAGCAGGACAACTATGTGATTATCAGTTCTTAGTTTATTCATACACAAAAACAACCAAACCGGCTGAGGCAGCCAACTATATACAGCACCCTGGGTCACACCCACAGTCCCATTGAAGGGTTTGAATTTCCTGCCAAAGTCCTTATTGGTGTACTCCTGGAGGTTCAGGATCCTTGGCCCCTATTGTTTCCTGGAGCCAAGCTCGGACTGCCTGTTGCTGGCGCCTGATGGTGGTCAGCAGACATAACCCATCTCCTTTCTGCTGTCAGGTATTAAAACTAAGTATGGCCAGATGCAAAAGGCCAGAAGCAGCCCTTGAGCTCACACCTAATACCCCTAACAGAGACAGCTATAGAATCTCAGCCAGCCCTGGATTAATGTGGTGGATTTTTTGTTTGTTTGTTTATTTATACTGCAGTGCATGTGTGTGTGTGCGTGTGTGTGTGTGTGGTGAACTGTTTAGGGCCCCTTCAAGATCTAAAAATTTAAATGAATAAACAAATCTCCAATTTGTGTAGGCCCCTGCTTTCAGTAATGATGAATCAGAATTTTATTCAAGGCTTCCCAAATTCTTTGAGTTGCATTCCAGATTTAGTATGGGGATGGAAGGGATAAGCAGTGTTCCCTCAAAGCTGAGTTAGTGTGAGCTAGCTCACAGTTTTTTAGCCTCTGGCTCACACATTTTTGTCTTAGCTCAGGAAGGATGGCTCCAGAACAAACTAATTTATGCATTAGCCAACTTGCTCGTCACAACTTTAATGCCGGTAGCTCACCAAGTAGAATTTTTGCTCACAGGACTCCACAGCTTAGAGGGAGCATTGGATATGAGGTGTGAGTTAATTTGACCACTGTATGTGAGTTAATTTGAAATATATAAACAGGCAGGTAGACTAGGGAGGGGCACGAAATGGAAAAATGTGGTCCGTGTTGGCTCATATTTGTGGGGGAACCACAAATTGAACTGGGAGGGCTTCTAGTGTCTTAGCCCCAGTGCTGGACCTCCTGATGGCACCTGGTATTTTTGGCCACTGTGTGACAGAGTGTTGGACTGGATGGGCCATTGGCCTGATCCAACATTGGCTTCTCTTATGTTCTTATGAGATTCATTGGTGAACTGAACTGGTTTGGGGCCCCACAAACCCTGCTGAAAGGGACGATAGTCCCTTTAAATGGGGTTTGCAGAAAGCCCGAAAAACAGCTGAGTGGTGGGAGGTGCTGCCTGCCACTCAGCTGTTTCCCTTTCTTGAGCAATCCCTTTAAAGGGACTGTACAAGAAACCCCCAAAACGCCTGAGCAAAAGGGAGGCACGTGCAGCAGCTCAGCTGTTTTGCTTTCTTATGCAGTCCCTTTCTTGTGCAGCTGGTTTGTGAACCACAAACAGGAAATTGTGATGAGTTTTGTTTCATGGTTCGGTTCATACCCATCCTTAATGTAGACACAAATATGTGAAAAACGCCATAGTTTTCTGCACATTTTCCAATGATGTTCCTGTTCTACAAAGTTAGATTATTTTGGAGGGGGGGATCTCTTGCAGAATCTGGATATCTTTTTCCCCCACTTGCCAAATCTGTGTACGTTCACAGACCCGGAAGGAGCCATCAATCTGTGTGAGATAAGGATGCATCTGAGAGCATCCCCTCTTGGCCCTCAAGTTTTATGTTTCCTATAGGAAGCAGAGTAAAATATATAATGAAAAGAAAGTTGCCTCTTGAAAAAATCATCAGTACACCTTGAAAATGTTCTTGTGCACATCTGGAATTCATGTAAGGTATAGCACTGGCTGCGTTAACCATCATTCAAACATTTGTCCAATTACTGATGGATGATGCTCTTCCAGATGCTCTTGGGGATCCTGTTTCTTTGCTCTTAGAAACTTTTTATCATTACAAAGAAGTGGGTCTGTTTTACTATTCCAAGGGCTGCTGGGAGCAAACACACACACATGAACCAAATTTTGATTAGTTCTTAATCTACTAACATGCTCCTTTTTCTCATTAAGGTGAAACATCAGCATTCCCCCACCTTTCCATTTAAAACAGTTGAAGCAGATTAAAGGAAAGAAAACTACGAGCTTGTGTACATAATAGCTTTGTATTTTATGGCGTGACTTCTAGAAGCTCTTCGTCAAGCTTACTGTGATACTCGCATTACATCTCTGTGCAACTCTTCCACATGATTGTCTCTATTTATTCTGCATTTGTAATTTGTTCTTACCCCTTCTGAAGCCTGGATCTTGCCAGCAACAATTTTATATAGAGGATGCATCACAATCAAGATGGAAAATGGAAGAGTAATTTTAACACTGATGTATGGATTGCTCCCCCCAGAATGAGTAAATTGGCTGCAAGGGGTGTCAGGAGCTATGGGAAACAGTCAAATTTCAGAACAAAGTTTGAGTCCAGTGGCACCTTTAAGACCAACAAAGTTTTATTTAAAGTGTAAGCTTTTGTGTGCAAAGCACACACCTTCAGACAAATGGAATAAGATATCCTCAAGGGTTACTTAAATGGAAAGGGGGGGGCAGCCATTAGGAGGGACCACTCAGAGCCAAGATGCTTACTACTGCGAAACAAATGAAGGTTTCCTTAGTATGAGCTAGGTGTCAGGACTTGCTGGTGTCCTTAGCCTAGGTTTTCCAGGTGCCTTCCTCCTGGGGGTTATTTGGGGGGTGTTCTGGGGTGGACAGGGACACCAGTGATGTGCTGACATCACTTCCGGAAGTGACATCATCATGTTGGTGATGTAGGGGTGACACTCTACTTTTTGGGCAAAATTCTATGATAAAACATACCACAGAGTTTTGCTCAAAAAGCAGAGCATTGCCACAAAGTTGTCGACACAATGGTGTCACTTCTGGAAGTGATGTCAGCATGTCACCGAGGTCACACAAGGATGTCTGTTTGGCAGCGGGTTTTCCCCCACCAGCCAGCTGGCCAGTGGCGGGCTGGCATTTGTAAATGCGGGGGATACCCCAGCTGGGGAATGGCAAGCCTGAGGGAATTGAGGGACCCTTCATCAAGAGAGGAGAGAGAGTGTCCCTTGTAGATCCCAGAACATCCTGGTTCTAAAAAGACACAAAACCAGCTAGTGGGGATTTAAATTGTGGTAGTTTCAATCTGCTCTCAGACCCTCCCATATCCAGAGATTTTAAACTGGGTTTAGCTGAGGTTTAGAATCTTGGTTTTTTTTGGTGGGGAGAACAGAGAAAAGGAGGAATGCAGGGTCCTCCCAAGATTACAGATACCACATATGATCACCTTCTGAGGCTCAGGAACTGTAATGACGATGAACCTAAATGGAAGCCATCCTTAAATGGTGGCCCATTTTGCATCTGCTAGAACTCTCTCTAGAGGCTCCTGTGTTGTGGAACAGGATCCCTGAGAAGGTGAGAGCGGTGCCCTCTTTACAAGACTTGAGGAGGGTGTACTGTATTTATTTATTTATTTATTCATTCATTCATTCGATTTATACTGTACCCTCCCCGCCAAGACAGGCTCAGGGCAGCCACACATTTTCTTGGGGAGGCAGTAAAGGAAGTTTTATTGAACTGTCTGTGTCTTTGTGTGTGTCTCTCTCTGTGTGTGAACCTCTCATGGCAAAATAATTAGGCCACAATTTTATGTCAGGAAATACGGTGTATTTATAACTGAAGCAATTTTCAACAGCCGAGTAGAAGCACAGTTTTATAAAACATATCCCAGTGATAACAGCATATTAATTAAAGTTTGTAAAATGAAGATTTCCCTCAAGAAAGGGCAAAAAACGTTGTTGTTATTGGCACCTACGTCGCCCTCACATTTCCTCAGAGTAGATGGCAGCATCTCAAATCACATCTTGGCCAGATGCCTGGTGATAACTACAAAAGAAATGCATACTTTATCTCCAAGAACTCCCTCTTGACTACAGATAAAAAGCAACATTTCAGGTTGTGACTCATGTTGCCTAGTCATCCCTTTAGAGTTGTGGTAGGTTTGCCACCAAAATGTCACACTAAAGCAAAACCCCAAACAAATATTTTTGTAAGAGTAGCGTAATTTTTGCATCAGCAACAGACTGCCCAGGAAAATGCTCACCTAGTGGTCTCTGCCCATTGTGATTTTTTTATTGCCAAGTATTTGTCCATTTATTCTTTTTGTATAGGGACTGTCTTGTTTATCCAGTGTACAGAGCAGAAGGCCACTGCTGACACATAAAGGCATATATCACACTGGAGGATGGGGATAAATGGATGATCTGCTGTTATTAGGTCCTACAATAGTATTACTCGAATGTATATGAGGACAAAGTTGAACGACAAGTGGACTTAGTGGGGGACCATATTAACATTCCATGTCATAACAGAAGAAACAAAGACAGTGGAGGATTTTTTTTTTACAAAAAGAAAACAAACAGTTGACAGGAAAAAAAAAAACAAGACAAGAGCAAGAGGACAGAAAGTAGCTTCAACTTGAACGCCAACAAGCAACTGAAACATGTTAGGGCTGTGCATTCTCTGTGCCATGGCAGAAAAGAAAGCCACCTGAAACAGTGTCGCTTGACTCGAGCCAGCAAATGTGCAAACTGTGGTGCTTATTTACACAGAAAGAGTGGGATTTCTTGCTCTTTCAGCCAATATCCTTACCTTTCAGCCAAGACTTCAGGCTACAAAAGTGTTTTCCCTTTGGTTTTCTTCAAGATGTTACTACTGACAATGCCCGCTACGAATTCTTCTTTGCTTTTCTCAAGGTGTCAACCTGTAATTATTATGATTTTATCTCTGCCTTTCAGACAGAGCATTTTATTCATGTCTTCTTTGGAAAGTCTTTTTTTTCCCCCATTGAAAGTTCTGTACAGCTCCAGATTGTGATTCTTTGTTTCTTTGTCAGGAAACAGGACAGATTTCAACGATCCTTCATTTTCCTAGCATTAATGATTTCTGCATCAACATTCAATGCGCAGCCCTCTGTACAAAACTTATTTATTCACAGAACTGTTCTCTGGTATAGGTTTATCTTCAGAGATGGTGAGTTATCCTAAGGTTTGAGTATTCAAGGGATTTTATTATCTTTTTTCTACATAAAAAAGCACCATTCAGACTCATAATCAGACAAATGAAACATCCAACAGAAAACAAACATAACTGGTTGGATTCAACATTTTCCCTCTCTGGCCTGAAGGACATCCAGCTAGTCTCAACTAGCTCCCACCTGAGATCAGGGCCCTATGGGATTTGTTACAATTCCACAGGGCCTGTAAAATGGAGCTGTTCCACTGGGCTTTCAGTTGAGGCAGCAGGAGTCCATATTCCATTCTTGGCCTCCCCTGCTGACGGCCATAGCCTAGTGCAGTGTTTTTCAACCACTGTGCCGTGGCACACTGGTGTGCTGCGAGATATTGTCAGGTGTGCCGCTGGATTTTTTCAATGAAAGAAATGTGCCTTCCGGGCTGACCTTCCGGGACGTGTTTGCGCATGCGAGAAAGAACAGTGGCGCGGTCTCGCTGATTCCGCTCACACGCTCTGTGGCCAGCCTGAGGTAGGGTGATTTGCACCAAGACATTCCAGTAAACATGAATATGTTTGATGGTAACAGCTAGCTGTTTCTGTCAGGGTGGGGTTCAAATTAGTAACTGTCCCTCAGCAAAGAATGGGTGTACTGTGCTTCTCTTCAAATCACTTATGGTCAGCGGAATGCCGTTCACATAAGAGTAAGAGTTTAAACTCTCTATTTGAAAAACTTTAGCAGAATCGCAGTATTAAAATACATCCACATTATATTTCTTCTGAAACTCAGGTCAATGTTATGGGAAGGAGCCATTACACTTTGGATCTGTAACTTACGATTTCAAGTTGAGTGGCTATTACGTGTATTTGTAATACTGTCATAGTTAATACTTGAGCTGAGGCAACTAATGACCCATTTATCTTGTATTTCAGTGTTTTTCAACCACTGTGCCGTGAGATATTGTCAGGTGTGCCGCGGGATTTTTTCAATGAAAGAAATGTGGCTTAGCTCAAAAAAGCTTGAAAAACAGTGGCCTAGTGCATAGCATAGTCAGTTTATTCGGAATACAACTAGGACAAGTCAATTCTAATCAGTTACCTCAATAATATCAGTACAAAGAAGGATGCCAATAAAATATGTAAAGTATCAAATATTTAAATATACAACTGCATTAAATCCGCCTATGTTAATTACAAAATTGCTAAAACTCTAGATTTCTGCAATACTCTGTCAGCTGTTAAATGAGAGTTATTCATCTGTTGAGCAAGTGTTACAAGGGAGAATTCTACTCCCCATCTCCTAGACCTTCTAAATTGTTTCTAAAACTGTTCTACGCGTACAGCACATATTTTTTGAGCTACTGCTAGAAATTTAGCACAGTTTGTTATAAGCTGCGGAGCGGGATCAAATAATAGTTTCCTACTTATCTCCTTGTCTAAGAATCCATGATACCTCCTTAGGATAGGCTGAATAATCTTTACTCTGACGGTTTCATAAAATGTGCAGTGGAGTAAAATATATTCAGTTGTTTCAACTTTCCCTGAACTGCACGGGTATAATCGCTCTGGCAAAGGTACCTTTTGAAACCAGCCTTCAAACACCGCCAAAGGATAGATGTTACATCTTGCCAGGGAGTATGCCCTGTGGTGAGAGGGGAATCTTCAGTCCCTAGCTTAGTGGTTGCCCAAATTTTCAGATCCTTGAAGCAGAGAATGCTCGATATTGAAGGGCAAACTCTCTGTTCTAGACTTATCCCTTCCCCTCTGAAGTTTAACATAACCCTGAAAAATGGGCTGACAGCTGATTATTTCTCACAGCTCACTGCTCCATCACTAAGACGAGAGTTTATGTTAGCACGTTTTGATGCCCTACCGTCAGAGGTATGGTAGATTTACTAATACTTCCTACCAGGGCTTTTTTTGTAGAAAAAGCCCAGCAGGAACTCATTAGCATAATAGGCCACAACCAACAGCAGAAACTCATTAGCATATTAGGCCACACCCCTGACAGTGCAGCTCCTTCTCAGGATCAGCTTCCACAGGTGCCCTGCAGCTTGCAGGGCGCATGGGGAACCCGAGTGAAGGAAGGCAGTTTCTGGATCAGCTTCCCCAGGTGCCCTGTGGTTTGCGAGGCACCTGGGGAACCCGGGGGGGGGGGAGGCTGTAGGCGGGGCCAACTCAGAAGCCAGATGGAACTCCGTTCCTGTGCTTTCCTTCCCCAAAATAGCCATACTTCTTACCCTGAAAGGACCTGCCCCTGTATATATTATTACATCAGCAAGGATCTTAGTGGCAAAAAATTGGGAAACAGATAGAATACCCTCCAGAGCTGAGATAGTTCATAAAATGCTGGACTTAGTGGTTATGGATCGATTAAGTCTGTTAGAATTATATAATAATGAAGAATATATAATAATGAAGAAATTATATAATAATGAAGAATTATATAATAATGAAGAATATTATATAATAATGAAGAAAAAGATGGGATTGTGTTTATGAATGGTTAAACAACTTGGTGGAATCATAGACTTGAAACTTGCTGTTTATGATGTTTGTATGGATAAGAATCAAACTGATGTATTTGACCTAGGAAAACAGACTAGTAATGTATTTTTTTTCTATTTTCTCTTCTTAGTTCTGTTAAATATTCCGAGAGTTAGAGACAGTGGCTTGTAGGGGCTCTGTCTTAATTATGGGTATGATGCTGTACTAATATGAGATGGTATATTGGTAACATAGTCCATTTCTTTATATGAAATTGTTATACAGATATCTTCTAAAGTGAAAATTGTAAACATTGAAAAAATCAATAAAATATATATTAAAAAAAAAACTGGGAAAGAGCAGTATCAAACAGGTTCACAATGGGCCGCAGATGGAAGTTCCCATGGGATCGCTCCAGCATGCTCCCATTGCGTCAGTGATCCCTTGATAAAGTGCACCAGAAACACATGGCAAAGAAAAAAAAAACCTGATTCACCCGCTGTTGCGTTGGATCACGCAGTGGCGGGTCAAATTACTACAAAGCAAATAGTCTCACCCCCACACACACACACATTATCTGGCACGTGTGACTGGGGCCATATATTTCCTTTTATCAGATCTCAGCCCTCACATTTCCTTCTCAGTAGCGCGATTTCTCTGTCACTATGAGGGTAAGAGAATATAAGGTCAAAGCCCGGGCGGGCTGACTGTTTTATATTTACATATTCTATATGCATCTTAAAATATGATCCATGCTGTATTTTATCTATGCCAATAAAGGTTGACTGCCTGCCTGCCTGCCTGCCTAGGGGTTGTTGGCTTGATTCCCCTCAACACCGCTCAGAAGTTTTCCATCCGAGCGCCGCTACCGAGGCAACTCTCACTTTGGTTTGTGTATGAAACGTTGAAATTTTAAAATTTTAAATTGTTTGGATTTTATATATTGTTTCTCTGTCACAATATTGTATGTGGCCTTGTACACTGCCCTAAGCCTGCTTGCAGGGAGGGTGGGATATAACTCAAAGGAATAAAATAAATAATATGCTACAAAATCCTTGTGTTTGTGAGCAGACAATACAAAGACTCTGAAGCAGACGGTCAGTGGGAGTTTTGTGCCTCCCAAATCCATGGGTGCCATTTTTCTCCTGTGATTCCTGTAAATGGGGGGGGGGCAGCTTTTGGCTTCTCCTCCACTGTTTTCTTTTCCTTGAACCTGCCAAGAAGCTGTTAGCTCCATGGCAAAGCTTGATGTGCAGCCATGTAAGTAAATATGATTTTGCAAATAGATCCAATAATGGCTCCATGGGTAATGTAAGTGGGGGGGAGTATAGAGAAGAAAGGGGGGAAAGAGCACATCTGAGTCTGGGAGGAACAAAAACCCCATTGATTGTCAGCTTTCTTATTGCTCAGTGAACATAAGGGCTTTGTAACATGTTTAGAGGTCCTGGTCTGACATGGATAGTCCAAGCTAGCTTGATCTTGTCATATCTTGGAAGCTAATTAGGGTCAGCCCTGGTTCATATTTGGATGGGAGACCACCAAGGAATTCTACAGCTGCTATGCAGAGGCAGGCAATGGCAAAGCACTTCTGAATGTCTCTTGCCTTAAAACCCCTGTGAGATAGCCAGGAGTCATTTCGAGCAGGAGCTCAGGGGAGCTCAGCTCTGAGAGTTGGTGCCAGCCCCCCCCTTACGGAAGCTATCCTCCCAGAACAGTGGTATTTCTGAGGCTTGGATTAGTAACTGTCCCCTCTCTGTCATCTTTCTTTCTTTCTTTTTTCTTTCTTTCTTTCTTTCTTTCTTTCTTTCTTTCTTTCTTTCTTTCTTTCTTTCTTTCTTTCTTTCTTTCTTTGTCTCTCTCTCTCTCTCTCTCTCCTTCTGACATACTTCTGGTGATGTCAGGTGGTTAAGGATATGCAAATAAGTTATGCTAATGAGTTATGCTAATGAGCTCCTGCACCTCTTTTTCTATGAAATGACCCCTGGAGATAGCTATAAGCTGGCTGTGACTTGATGACAATAAAACAAGGTCCTAAGTAGAGAACCTTATTTTGGAAGAAGACTCCTTCCATTCGAGAAAGAACTCATTCTGTTGAAGGAACAGCCCTCACTTAATGGAACATAACCATTGGATCTGATCCCATAAAACAGGAAGTAAAACAATACTAAATGTGATTAAAAACATGGCTGAGCTGGACAGGCTGCACTTGGATTCTAAAATATTTTAGAATAGATTTTAGATGCGTATGACCAGAGGAGGCATTCCATAAGTCAGATGCTACTGGGGGGGGGGGGGGGGGGAGATCTTGTCTTTGGTAGCTATCTACCTAATTTACGAACACAAGGCCACCCAAACGGAGTCCTGGTATAGATCTTAATTGGCAGTAAAGTTCATATACAAACAAGTGGTCCAAATGTCAAATGAAAACTTGATCCGCTGATAATCTACATCTGTATCTACCTGTTTATTAATATATATTTTCCCAAGTGTGGCAGATGTACCCCCACTAAATACAAATTCATATGCACACACTGGGTTCAACATGATTCAAGACAAAAGCGACTACTGTTTCACATGAATCCAGAAATGATGCCACAGTTACTTTACATGGATCCTGAGATGATATAGTTGTTACAACTGCACACCAGCAGCTGTTTCCCTTGCATCCCAAAATGTTCTAGCTGCTATTTCACATGAACCTTGAGATGATATAGCAATTATTTCACTTAGCTCTTGAGATGATACAGTGGCTTATTTCACCTGAGCATCTTTTTTTTTTTTTGGTCATTGTTGTCGATCAGACTTCACTGTAAGTCAAGCAAAACTCCCTACTTTTCACTACAGGAAAAATATCCTAAAATGAAATAAACCGAAATGAAATCTTCAGCAAGAACACAGCATCCAAGAACCCCTTTTTATTTCCTTCCAGAGAGATCACGTTGTGGGATGAAATAGCAATTTAGTTTCCATGTCAGTTTAATCCTCGACTGCCAACTGTGTTGTTACATTTTTTATGATGTTTACACCTGAAACTGCCAATTTTCTGCATAAGCTACTGAACATCATGAGACTAATGACTTTCATCTGCTCCTGTGTGGACTTGGAACTAAGGTCATGACTGGTTTGGAGTGTGTTCGGCTTAGACCCATCCTTCAGGCACAATTCCCAGGGAGCACAAAAGATGAGATAACAGTCTCCGAGATAGCATTTTCGAAGAAGAATGCTCCTAAACCCTCTTTATCCAGTTTCTCCCAGAAATCGAACAATCCATTTCTTTTCTTCTTTTTTAGGACTTAGGAGTCAGTTCCAAACCATTCAGTTTAACTGAAAGAGAAAATCAGAGAGGAGATTCCAGAAAGGGAGGTTCTATAATATTTCAGGGTTTCATTCTGCAGATGCCCAGGGGCAGGCAAAATCTTCTCAAATGTTCCTTTCCTTATTCTAGAGCTCCTCCCTGTGGTGCGTAACATCATCACAAATCCTGCAAGGGCTGAACTTACAAAAGGGGGCATAGTGATGTAACAGAAAACTACAAACAGAAACCAAAGAGAAAATCTTCTTTTGAACAAGAAATAGAGAATCAGAGGAATCAATGGCTATGGCTTAAAAAAGCGAATTTTGGAAAAAAAGAAATTTCACTCCTCAATATAACACTACTTAGAGAAGTTCAGATGGTGGCTTCAAATATTTGGAGAACAAGTGCTTCCACTTCTTGTGATCCTAACGGAACTTGTACGCCGCCCCACAGTAAAAGGCAAGAACTCTATGGAAGAGAACATCCAGCTGTAGGGGAGTATCAAACACTATAGCAACTTGAATCCACAACCTGAAGCCAGCCCTCTAGAACCTTGTTGCACAAGCTACCATCCTGACCTGCATGCCTTTAGGACAGATAGTTTAGCTCAACCACAGCACCTGAAGATGGCCGGCAGAGAACACATACCATGAGGGACCCAATGAGTGCTGCACAGTCAGCTGACTGAAGGACTCAATGAGATCTATTCTGGAGGTGCAGAGCTGGTGCCCCCGGATTGGGTCAATCTGCCCAAGCAACTTCTTCATAGAGCAAAGCCTGGGCCAATGCAGATGATCCTGTTGTTTACCTTCTGTCTGTTAGACCTTATGCCTTGCCAATGCTCTTGACCACCCGGTAAATTCCTGACTAAGGCCGAGGACAGATTGGCAGTTTCGGCCGCTCTGCCTCTGCTTCAAAAGTGGAGGCAGAGCGGCTGTTCAGACGGCCGCATCTGCCCTGAGGAGGTGGCCCGGACGCATCGCTTCCAGCGCCGCGCTCCTCCCGCAGCAGCCGAGCACCACTTCAAAGTGGTGCTTGGCTGCTGCAGCGCGTGTTCCACCCGCCGGAGCGGGTGTGAACGCGCGCGGGCAGGGGGAGCCGTGCGGCGTCCACCCGCCACCGTAGGAAGCCGCCCGCAGTCTGAACGCTGCGGGCGGCTTCCTTCCTTCAGATTGACCCAATCCGTTCGCACGCCGCACCACGGGGGAAATTTCCCCCACCTTAGTCTGCCGTGCCGCGGAGGCGTGGCAGACGACCAGTTTGTCCTCAGCCTAAATCCTGACCATGAATCTGCCATACCCTATGGACTATTTCATTTCTTGACCTTTGGCTCAGCTTTGGCCTCTTCCAGTTTGCCCAACTGGCCATCTGCCTCCATGCTGAACAGAGTGGTAGAATGATTATCTATGGCAGGGGTGTCAAATATGTCCCAATCAGGCCTGCAAGGCCCTGGCTGTTTCCTACTTCCTACTTTATTCCAGGGCTCTCCTGGGTGCAACTGTGTTTCCTCCCCCCTTTTAACTTTTTCATGCCCTCATGATCCAGTCTTTCTCAGTAAGAAAGCAATGTGAACTATTTTAGAGGAGGAATGACAACATGCCAGTGAGGTGGATTAGGCTGAGAGTGTGTGTCCAGACCAAGTTCACCCCCTTTGTAGGAAGTTGTAGTTATTTCTTTGGGGAAGACTATAGTTTTGTAGACAAACACAGGGCCCTCAGTCTGTGTTAGGATGCCTTCTCATGTACTTGACTGGCACATGAAGCAACTTACGTACAAATGGTTGCAATGCCCAGCCATTTTATGTTTTTCCCTGGGTCCTAGGCTAGGAACACTGAGCATGAGATTTCTGTAATAAATGTCAGTAAATCAAAAATAGGTTTTCAGCTTACAGATATGCACCTGAACAGCATACTCAAGATTGCTACAGCACAGACATTTTGATGCAGTAATTCAGAGCAAGAGGAGTCAGTTATCAGAGACTATTAAATAGACAAAATATTGCAAGATTGCTAGTGTTTTAAGCATGTTTGATTTAAAGTTTTTTTTAAAAAATATTTGTGTCTGTCTGTGTCCTTTATAAAGTTTATATTTCTGCTACCTGACATTACATTTTATGACACACATGGCCCATCCCAACAAGGTCTCATTTATGTCAGATCTGGCCCTCATAACAAATGAGTTTGACACCCCTGGTCTATGGTGTCCCTTTATATTGTAACATGGCTCATTTTGCCTGGCTTACTCACACTGCCATCCAGAGCAGAGTTTTCTTCTTCTAAGTTAATTGCCATCCATGGGCTTTGAAGTGTGTACACCTCCACTTAGGATCACATTGTGCGTTTATAAGAGTGTTGCAGTCCAGCTTGCAAACAATCTGTGCATGCATGTTCTTGCACTGCTTTGCCATGGCTGTCCCTCCCCCTCCTCCACCTTATCTGTCCCCCCTCTTCCCAAGTCATTCACTGTTTGTAAATTCAGGACAAATCAGGAACATGAAATTGCTCACCTCCACTTGGTGGAGGATAATATCCATGTATTTCATTACCTATACCTAGGGAAGTAGCTGGATTTCAAAGTGAATACCCAGCCCTGTTTACAAAAGAGTTCAGCTTGACCTTTCTTTGTTCTTTCTTCTCCTTTCTTGTACGTACAGTTACATAAAAACTCTTAGTGGGCTGGAATTACAAAGCACAACCACCACATCCAAAATGCTTTGCTGCTTTCACAAAGGGAAAGAGATGTTATTGTTAAACACAATCAAACTGTATTATGGTTTGGGTATATATAATTTATTTTTTCCCCTTTAAACATTCTTCTGCTTTTTACTAAATACAAAGTTATGGGCTGTATTAAGCAATTAAGCAATGCAGAGGGGAAGAATTCATTCTATTCCTAAGCGCTAAGTTTAACAAAATGCTAGCATGAAACAAACCTTTTTCATAACAAAATAGATCTTTTATTCCTATGGCAGCCAACCCTTAATTTCTCCCGCTGAGCAAGTGAATGTTTGTCATCCACCAGCAAGTTGTACCTGCTTTTAGCAATGTTTTGTACTGTTGTTGGTTCATAATTGGAAATCAGAGTCTATGGACAGCATGCTTATGGTATTTCCAAAGATTTAATTTGATGGCTCTGTTGCAGGCTACCGTCTTATTTGGTCTTATGTAAAACTAGAAAGATAAAGATACAATAAAAGGAACCACATGTGCCAGTTTAGGAGAATAACTTCTGCAACCTTACCTACTATTCTCAGCTCATGGTTAATCTAACGATCGACATCTAATCTAGGGCAGGGGTCCCCAGCATGGGTGTCCATGAGTGCCATAGCACCCACCAACACTTTTCCTGGTACCCACCAAGAGCTTTCCGAAAGCAGGCAGGGCTTTGGAAGGCCTTTGCCCCATAGGTCTTTTGTTTGGCTCTGCAGATGAAAGACACTTTGTTTAACAGAGCTTTTACTTGAAACATTGAAGACATTTTGTGGTCGACTTTGCCTTCTGCAGCATTTTGTGATTGTGCCCACCTCCCTGTGACAGGATTCCAAAGGTGCCCACCTAGGCTCACCATTCCCCTGTAGGGGGGTTGCCCACTTTTAGGGCCCCCAATCTGCCGGCCTGGATCTGGTGAGCGGGGGAAACCCTGCCCCCAAAGTGCTGCATTCGGGCCAATGTGCCTGGTGCAATGACATCACTCGGAGGTGACATCATTGCACAGGGCTTGTTGTGGGAGGACACTCTATCATTCAAGGAAAAAAACTCTATGGTTTTTCGTCAAATGGAGGCCCCACCCAAAACATGCCCTGTGCGATGACATCACTTCTGGGCATGCCGAAGAACTCCCAAGCAAGAAGAAGGAGACCCCTGCCAGCAGCCAGGTGAGACCTGGCAACCCTATGCTCACAGGTCCAAAAATATTGGGGACTGCTGATCTAGGGCAATGATCTCCAACATTGTCCCCACCATGCTTCTTCATGGTGCCCATTTTATTCTTCTACAAAGCATTTCTCACCCAAAGCAAACAGCCATTCCTGGCTTTTCTTCACTTTACTGGAGAAGGAGGAACTCTCAGGAGAACCAAGGAGGCACTACTTTGGGGCCTGTGTGGAACACTTATTCAGAAACAGCAGCCTCAGTTGTAGGATGTTTGGTTGGAAAGGTTCCATGATTCTGTAGGTGGCCTTAGTACCTTGGCAGACATTTTGTGATTGTCCTGTGGCAGACATTTTATGGTGGCATCTATGCCTCAGTTTCAAAATTCCAAAAATGCTCACAGTCTCAACAAGATTATATCTCACCTTTTGGACAATTGACCTTTGAAGTGACATTAAATAGATTAAAAATGATGCAAGAATGACATCTGATAGCTTCTCTGAGTGTTGGAAGTTCTAACAGTGTCATCCTAAGCAGTTACATCCTTCCAAGTCCATTGAAGTAAATGGGCTTAAAAGGGTATAACTCTTTTTATGACTGCATTATAAATCAACAGTCATGACATAGCCTAGAAAGTGGGCGTCTTTGATAATGCCACAACAATACCAACTGAACTATCAACCTTCAACATCCATTCCTACCGGAATGAATATGGTAATACCGCATCACACCCTTCTGAGCCATGACCCTCAACAGCAGAAGAAGAGCTTGTCAACTGTCTTATAAGACAATGGGGAAGGAAATTCATTCAAATTACCTCTGAGCAGATTTAGCAGTGTTAAAGACAATGCTGTCATTACTCCATTACTAAGAAAAGCACACAAACGACACGTCCAGTGAGACATTTTGAGCAGTCCTTAAAACTGATGGGAGAACAGCGGGAGAGAATTTAGTGTCAGCATGTTTTAGGCTGATATGAAATGTTGTTCCATCCTGAATCCACCTTATGAATGTTTAGTGTCTCCCATCATCCTTCATTAATGTTACTTTTTTTACTTTATGTATTATTTGTTCTGATTGTTCCTGTATAACATTAAGTTCTAGCAGGTTTTTAATTAATTTGAAAGGATAGGTGGCTTTCAGCTTTGCTCAACTGCAGTTGTATCACCTCAGGCTATCCTCTTGCCAAGTGTTTTCAAATTAAGTAGGGATGGGCCTCAACCATACTTGGATGTGGCATTTCCGCATGGAAAGTCAGAAGGCCCTGCTCATGACATTCCTCATAAGATTGATTCAGTAAATATGCATCAAGAATGAATTCTCCAGAAAACTCACACTTTGTGATGGTTTCACAGAAAATGTAGTACGTATGTACCCAGATATCACCAGCTTGACCTTCTTAATGTCAATGGTTCCCAATGTTCATTTTCTATGACTCCCAACTTGCTTCCCTTTTGCCTTCTCTCCACTTTCAGTTCCCACTCCTGCTTTTCAAAGGAATGATAACTGTAAATGTTATGTTCTAAAAAGGTCATGTACTTTCAATGTGACACCATTTGAAGCAGTGCTAAGATAGACAGATCACTAGTTGTATGAGGCAGTGTTATGAAGTTATATCTCTGGCTAAGCAGCTTGCAGAGATTTGTAGTCCTATTTTAGTCGGTGGGCACAATGTTAAGATACTAATTACAGATACCATGGACCACCAAAAATACAAATAAGTGAGTTCTAGAAGCAATCAAGCTGGAATTTCCCCCAGAAACTAAAATGACTAAACTGAAACTATCACACTTTGGTCACATCATGAGAAGCCAAGAATCACTAGAAAAGACAATTAAGCTAGTAAAAACTTAATGCAGTAGGCAAAGCGGAAGAAGCAATGTGAGATGGATTGACTCAATAAAGGAAAACATAGTTTTCAGTTTGCAAGACTGGAGCAACACCATTAATGACAGGACATTTTGGAGGTAACTAATTTATAGGGTCACCATAAGTCAGAGACAATTTGATGTCATGTAACACATACTATGTTAAGATAAGCCAAATGACTGAAACCATAAGCACCCCATTGGAATGTCCTTTGACACCCCAACTAAGGCAATGCTGGGGATCATGGGGCTTTCATGTACAAGAGTCATGAGGGCCAAAGAATGGTAGAAAGGAGGGGAATGGGATGAGAATGAGTGAAAAAGTTGGCTGGATCCAGAACTTTGACTTTTCCACCATGAGCAGAAAGCTCTTTAGAACAACTGAGGGCGCTTTTGCACATGCTAAATAATGGCCAAGGACAGACTAGTATTTTGCCGCGCCTCCGTGGCATGGCAGAATAAGGCAGGGGGAATTGCCCCCACCACGCGGCGTTCGCACGCCGCCAGAAGGAAGCCGCCCGCAGCGTTTAGACTGCGGGTGGCTTCCTATGGCGGCGTGCGAATGCCACGCGGCTCCCCCTCCCGGCGCGCGTTCACACCTGCCAAAGGCGGGTGGAACGCGTGCTGCAGCAGCCGGGACACCACTCCTCCTCGGGGCAGGTGCAGCAGGCACTGCTCCTCGGGGCAGGTGCGGCAGTCTGAATGGCTTTTGAAGCGGAGGTAGAGCGGGCCAGACTGCCAGTCTGTTCTCGGCCAATGCAGTTTCAATCCACTTTAGCAACCATTTGCAAGTGGATTTTGCCATTTCACACAGTAAAATCCAGTTGCAAAGTGCACTGAAAGTGGATTGAAATTGCGTTATTTAGTGTGTGTGAGTCTTACCAAGGCCTTTGAAAACCCATCAGAGTGAGCCCAACCAGCCATTTAACTTACAGAGAAATTCCCTGGTGAGCCCCTGCCACAGAAGGCCTCTGGAAGCCATCAGCCAACACAGTCAAACCTTAGGAAGCCTCAGGGGTCCCTTGACTTAGACTGTTCAGTGGCAACACTGGCTGAGGACAGACTGGCAATCTGAAGCGGAGGCAAAGCGGAGGGAACTGGAGCGGGGGAAAAAACCCACGGAGCTGGCCGTTCACACTGGCCAGAGCAATGCGGATCAGCGGTGATACGGAGCGTTCAGACTGCCACAGAGCGTTCAGACTGCCGCATAGCCAGCGCGCGCGGCTTGCGCGCGCGGCTGCACTTTTTTTGTTTTCCTTTGATGTTTTTTGCATGTGCGCACATGCGCACATGCGCATATGCGCAAAACTTTTTGCCGGTGCATTCACACTTCCTCCGGATGCCTCCCGCTTCTTCCAGTTCACACTGTTTGGAAGTGGGAGGCATGCGGAGGAAGGCCCCTGAACACCGGGAAAAACCGGTGTCCGGGTAAAGCGGAAGGAAAGCGACTGGGAGACGGGTAAGTACGCAACGGAGCCGATGGGAAGATGCGCATGTCTGAACGTGCTCCTTTCCTCCGTTTGCGAAGCGTGCCTGCCCCGCTTTAGATTGCCAGTCTGTCCTCAGCCACTGATCAGCGTCAGCTCACCAGTTGCCTCCTCCCACACTGTCGCCAGTTTGCAGGGGGGAAGCAAAGGATGAGTCTGTGTCCATTGTCGATGCCATAGGGGACGGATAGTTTATTTATTTATTTATTTATGTAAACTTATATCCTGCCTAGCCAGCACGAGCCAGCTCTAGGCGGCTAACAGCATAAAATCAGCAGCATACAGAGGTTAAAATCAACAACATACAAAGGTTAAAATCACATTGAAGTATAGTTTGGTTTTCTTGTGAGCCATTCTAACTTTCCAGACTGCATCCTCAGGCAGTCTATTCAGTGGTTGTGGGCCACAACAGAAGAGCCTGATTCTTTGTTGGAGCCAAGAAGATGGGATGGTTAATGAAATTAGCATTAATAGAAGATAAGCTGTGACAGTCTCTTCTAGGCTCAAACCATGAGGTTCAAAGACCCCAGTGAAGCAAAGAGGCTAGGGAAGCCTAGACATTCCTCTCTGAAGCTTGGTGGTTTACCCTACAAAAGTTTTAAAAAGCATCTTAATGTTGCTTATCATATTCCTTAAAAATGGTAGAAGAAGGTGATGATGATGATGTGCTGTCAAGTCACAAGAAACATATGGTGATCCCTTATGGGGTTTTCAAAGAAGGAGATGTGCAGAAGTGATTTCCCATTGCCTGCTTCTGCATAGCAACCCTGCTCTTCCTTACTGGTCTCCCTTCCAAGTATTAACCAGGGCTGATCTTGCTTAGCTTTTGTGATCTGACACAATTGGACTTGTCTGGGCCATCCAGGTCAGGGAAAGCCCCTATGTAGCAACCCTGGACTTCCTTGGTGGTCTTCCATCCAAGTTCTAACCATGGCCAACCTGCATAGCTTCCAAGCTCTGACAAACTTGGAAGCTAGTCTGGGCTATTCAGGCTGCTTTAAAAAAATGGAGGACGGTCCAATTGAAAATCCTTTGATGTTAGGCATGCTCAAATATCTGTTGGTTCAGCTCATATGCTGCTTATGGGTTGCGAGCAGTGATTCTTTGGCAAGCTAGTTTGGAGACACCTCAATGAATTTGGATATATGTGTTTTCTTGCACAATTAAACACACACACCCCTCTACCCATTCGTCACTGTTCTCACCTCCAATTTTAAAAGAGGCATACAAATCTGTTTGGCATTTTTAAGTTGAGTTTGATTTCATTGTCCACTCATGAATTTAGCTAATCTTACAATCTGTTCATGTGATCACTTCTCAAATAGCAACAGAAAAAGTGGAGAACAAATATATATATATATATATATATATGTATGTATGTATAAACTGTTATAGAAAAAAGTGAATTACACAGCATTTTCTCATCCTTAAAACAGGTGAATGTTGACAACTGCATTTAGATTACTGTCATCATGCTCAGGCGTAATTCTAAGATTTCAAGCAATTACCCAACCTGTCTGAAATTATCAACAGGCACCTAATTTCAGACATTTACTGTGGCATCATAAAAATGGGAAGATGCACACAGAAGTAAAACAACAACAACAACCCTCACTTATTTGTGCATGTTAAGCAAGTCAAGGGCTTTGTTTGCTCACAGTTTAAAGGCTCATTGCCATAATTCCATGTTCATCAAGGCTATTTGTTTATCAGCTCCCCCCCCCCCCCCCCGTTTGCTGATTGGTTGATGCTGCAGTCCTCGATTTCAGTATTTAAAATGGAATAATCAGTATGGGTCACTGGAAAGTGTGGATTTAGGGGGTCAAATTTATGCATCACCTTTGCTATGGATACATTTTATGACCCTTTTGTGACCTTGGCTCATTTTGTGAGAAAGGAATATGATACAGACCTAGTTCTCAAATTCTTTTGAAGGAAAATTTAAAGACTTACTGTAGGCTTAATCACAAAATATCCAAAGTGTGTGAACTGGAATCTTCGATTGTATAAGGTGCCATCGTAACTCCCACAATACACATTTGATCACTGCTACCCTTGTAAATGTCATGCATCTTTCACATTGATGGTCCAATTCATCCATGACTTCAAGTGAACATGGCACTCATGTGGTCTGTACCCTGTATGTTCATGTGGCAATCATGTTGGGCTGTCCCTGTGCATAAATGACTCCCTTCCAAATGCACTTTCCACGCTTGCATTCTGAAACTATGTGTGGGAAAGAAGACAGCAAGTCACCAGAGATGACCTTATATATATTATATATATATAGCAACTGATGAGATATACTCCAAGACAAGTGATGACAAGGAAGCCTCCCAGAACTTTTATCAGATGTAGATTGTCAACTGTCAATCTTCCTTTAAGAAGAGAACATGTTGCAGAGATCTGTGTTGTGTGTGTGTGTGTGTGGGGGGGTATTTTTAAGCATTTCACTCTGTAGTTGGGGCTTCTGTTTGCCTGTTCCCTCCACCTAAAAAAAATTCCTTGCATTTTGCCAGCTAGCACGCCAGAAAGAAAATGAGATAAGTGCTCTCTCCTTAACATGCTACTTTTCAAAGGACAAAGGGGTCCTGATGGGAGAGAATATGTGATTGTGCATTCTGGTAACAATCAAGCCCTAGGAAATACGTGTATGTGTTGATGAATTTTCATAATCATACTAGGGGGCTTGCAGATGCTTTTGGAGGGCTGTTTTTATTCTTTAAAGAATTCCCAAACAAAAAAATGCAGACATGACAGCCATTTCCACCCTGCAGGGCTGGCTCCAGATTTTGGGGGGCTAGGGATGCCAGCCTCCAGGTGGGACTTGGGGATCCCCTGGAATTACAGCTCATCTCCAGACTGCAGAGATAAACCCCCCTGGAGAAAATGGATGCTTGGAAGGGTGGACTCTGTTGCATTGTTACCACACTGAAGTCCCTGTCCTCCCAAGGATCCATCCTCAAATGTCCAGGAGTTCCCCAACCTGGATCTGGCAACTCTACCCCCCGGTCCCCTGTTGGTGGCCAGGGAGGACTTGGCAACCCTGCCGGGGGCCCTAGTAAGAGATTGCTCAGCAGCCTCCCTATGCCCACCACTAGTCCTTTTCTTGCTCACCCACCCATATGACCCCATCGCCCATGCATCTTTCTCCTGCTCACTCACGAGCTCCCCCATCACCTGCAGTCAGAGCAGTGCACATTGCTTGCATCTCTTTCTCTAATGGTGCTGGGTGGTGGGTGCCCCTAGGCCACTGCCATGGCCACCCGGAATGCTGATGCTTTACTTACTTGCTTGCGTTACTGTACATTCAGCCAACATCACAAGCAGGAAACACAACTCAGATACTAATCAGGTTTGTAGGTCTGGTGAGCTATCACTACTATCAAATGTTTTGTGATCTGCTTTGTGCACCATGCGCATGTCCTTCTCCAGAAGCATTAGACAACATATGCAGCTGGGAGCGCAGTGACAAAACAGTCACAAGCGGGCAGTGGAAGGGTGTGAGTTAGGGTGGCCAACCTCCAGGTGGGGCCGGATGGTTCCCTGGAATTACAAGTAGGGTTGCTGGGTCCCTCCTGGCAACCAGTGGGGGATGGGGGGGCTTACTAGGAGCAGGAGGAAGGCCCAGGCAACATCAGCGGTGACATAGCTACACCAGAAGTGATGTTATCATGCTGTAACATCACAGCAATGCTCTGGTATTTGGGCAAAATCTCTACAGTACAAACGGCTTGTACCATACAGTTTCCCTCCAAATACCAAGGGCTCTGCCCAGATGTCATCAGTGTGATGACCTCACTTCCTGTGGGAGCCAGAAGTGATGTTGCCATGTCACCGGTGATGTCTCCTAGGCCTTTCTCTTTCTCCTGGGGACCCCCGCCTCCACATAGGAAACTGGTAGCCCTAATTACAACTGATCTCAGGACAACAGAGATCTGTTCCCCTGGATAAAATGGCTGCTTTGGAAGGGGTACTCTGTGCATTATATCACTGCTGAAGTCCCTCCCCTCTGCAAACCCCACCTTCTGCAGGATCCACCCCCAAATCTCCAGGCATTTCCCAACACAGAGTGGGCAACCTTAGTATGAATGCCCGCATTGGAGGAAATGTGTGAGTAGAGAGTCAGCAGCAGTTGTGCCCCACCTCAGGTGCCCCACCTCAGGGTATGCTGATGCCAGACCTGCTACCCAGCACCATTTTATCTGTTCACATCTGCCTGCCACTTTATGTAGGATATACCATTTCTTTCCCATCCCTTTTTAAAAAAAGAAATCCAGCTTGATGAAGAGTTCTGGACAGCTCAGAAGCATGTGCTTTCTTGTGTGCTATCTTGGGTGGTCCTAATAAAAGATATTACGTGGTGAGTTATTCTTGCTTGGCAAATATTTACTAAAGCATTAAAATATGCACAATTATACACAGTTAAGGGCCCACAACATACTTTAATGATCTGTGGCAAACAATCTGATTAAGATACCATAACAATTCAATTTCATTTTTTCCCCCTTGATCTTTTTAAAAGGCCTAAATTGTATTGTGAGGCTGAGGACAGACTGGCAATCTGGAGCGAGATGAATGCGGAAGAAACTGCTGCGGGGGAAAAACTCCCCGGGGCTGGCTGTTCACACCGGCCAGTGTATTGCGCAACGGTGCCGATACGGAGCGTTCAGACTGCTGCGGAGTGGCCCCATGTGGGCTGGCCTCCGCAGCTCGTGATAGGGCTGTTTCGGCAATTTGCGCATGTGTGCACGTGCGCAAACTAGCAAAACGCCGCGTTCACACTGCTGCCTCCGCTTGCCTCCCGCCTTCTTCCGGTTCACACTGCCTGGAAGCGGGAGGCAAGCGCAAGACGGCCCCTGGACACCGGTTTCTCCCGGTGTCCTGTTAAAGCGGATGGAAAGTGAGTGGGAGACGGGTAAGTGCGAAATGGAGCCGATGGACAGATGCGCATGTCTGAACGCGCTCCCTTCTTCCACTTCCAATGCGGGGCTGTCCCGCTTTACATTGCCAGTCTGTCCTCAGCCTGATTTTACTGAGTGCCCCCACTTTGATAGATCCCTTATTTCATAAAGCAGCATATTCCTTGGAAGTAGAATTAATGTAAAATTAAGAAAAAAAATATTGTTCTATATTTTAATTTCACCCTTGATTTATGGCATTCCAAGTACCTGGTATTGTCAGTGGTATGCTAATATTTTAGCAATCTACTATTGTCCCCTTTTGATTTTCAGACATTGCATATGTGCAGTTTGCTGTAGGTTTTAGTCCCTTCTGTTTCTACATTTGAGGGGGGGGGGGACCTCAGTGCGCAAAATCGTATGTGCACATTGATCTAACAAATGCAAAAGTGCATGCGGATGCAATGTAGTGAGAGATCAAAATTCCTTTCTACATTGTGTTTTATCAAGGTGCACACTTGCTTTAATGCATCAGTAACCAGGATGAACAGAAGGAAATGATGGCTTTGGCAAAGTGTGCATGCAGCAGTTCCAGGGTTATTTTAATTTATTTTTATTTTATCTTAAAGCTCTGTGTTGTCATAAGAAAGAAAATGGAACACAGGGCAGAATGAATCGGGGCAGCCCCCTTATCTCGAGATCTGCAAATGAACAGAAATGTTCGTAGAGGAAGGAATTACCCTCCATAAACCTGAAGTCTGAACAATACCATAGATACATTCCCCCTGGAACTGATTTTATATTATAATCTAGTGAATACTAAAAAAAAGAGAAAAGGCCTTTATGTAGGGGGGAAGTGGCCATATAACACATGCAACACATCCTTTCAAAAACTATGCTTTCCCCCACCCCCTATCTGACTCCAGCTGTTTCCACTCTGTTGACTGAGTCCCGTTTAAGAAATTGCAAAACATGGTTTTAATTATATGACTGTAGTAGTTATTGCATGAGCAGTCTACTCTCAACAAATGAAAGATTTTGGAAGGCAGCGGTTTAAGCTGCTTAGAGAACCCAGACATTCAGATTTACTTACTAATTTAATTTCTCATTGATTTCACCTACAGAGAGTGATTGAAACATGTCTTTAAGAGCTCATTCTGTAACACTCAGAAGTTACATTCTGTTGCCCCACCCATAAAATCTGTCCCTCTTCTATAAGGAAAAAAAATGCAATTAATTGGCAGGCTTTCTTTTTTAGGTGATTTTATCACTGGTATTTAAATTCATGATAATTAATTCTAACTAAGATTTTTTTTGGTGTTTTTTTTTTTTAAATTTTATTTGATTGAAATATGTATGGTTCATTTTCCTGCCAACAAAGGGAGCTCAACACACTTTACAAAATGAGTATGCACCCTCCCCCCAAAAGATACATTTCACAATACACTATAATAAGGAAGTATGATATCATCATCAACACAACAAAAACGTTCTCATCCAATAATACCTGGGAAGGGACAGCCATAAGAGGGGGGGGGGGGACAAGTCAGTGCCCCACAAATGCCCTTCTAGACAGAACAGTTTTGCCATTCCTCCCCAAAATTTCCAGAGTGGCGGCTTCACTAATGTCTTCCAGAAAACTTAACCCAATGGTCCCTAGCCCTTTTGAGCCTGTGGGCACCTTTGGAATTCTGACACACGGCAGTGGGCAGGATCACAAAATGGCTGCCACGGAAGGCAAACCCAAGCACAATGGCTGAGTTCAGACTGGCAGTTTGGCTGGATACAGGCACGTTTCTCAAGAGGATTAAGTGGGCCGCTTCACACAGCCACAGTTGTCTGGTGTTCCCATGCCGCACTCACCTTGTCCTGAAGCATTTTGATCCCACTTTTTAAAAGTACCAGGTGAAAGCTGTGGCAAGCCGTTTGGATGTGTGTTGATCCCGCTTCCTGGAAGTGTGGATTCAAATAAGCCACAATCAAGCGGCACCAGTAATGTGAACCCGCTGATCCGGCAGGGATGCACATAATTGCCCATGCATGTTGTGCGCTTGAGCACACAACCACCCATGGGGATGCTTCTGGCTCGTGGAGTTAAAGCTCCCAGCCATGGGCTCCTGCCCCAATTGCTGCTGCGCCTATGCGCCCATGCACCTACGCACAGGTTGGCAAAATGGACCAAAGCCACATGCAACCGTGGTGGCACCTCCAAGGGCTGCCCCACAGTGTGAACACTCCATTCCGCCTTCTCCCTGGTATGGTCTTGCATCAGTCCACGCAGTGTGACTGGAAGCCCTGCAACAACTTTGCCCGGGTCTTTTTGCCCTGCTTCCCTTGTGCTTCATTCTGCCAATCTGTCCTCTGCCAAAATGTCAGAGAGTGAGGTTATATTATATCTCTCATTCTCAACAGTCCCCTCTGTGTGTAGATACTTATTTCAACAGATAAGGGGCTCTGTTTGCCCCAACATATTTTTCGACAGACTCAGGAAACTCCATGGTCTGCAGAAAAATCCAAAAAAATAAAAAAATCATTCATTCATTCATTTATTCGATTTCTGGGCCGCTCTCCCCGCTGTTGCAGGCCCAGAGCGGCTAAAAAGTAAAAAGAAAAACTAAAAAAAACCCCTCAGGTAGGATTGCATCCCCCCCATGTCTTTTGAAAGGCCCCTGCAGGGATCTACTCGAAGCCCTGCAGCATTAACAGTGTGTGTGTGTGTGTGAGAGAGAGAGAGAGAGAGAGAGGGCAGGAAGCAAAACTGGAGAGCTCGAATTAGGACTGGAGAGCTCGAATTAGGAAGGATTCCTCTTGCAGTAAGAAAGGCTAAATAGAGGGGGTGTGGAGTCAGGCCTGGGACTAGGATCGCCCACTCCAGGTTGGGAAATTCCTGCTAATTATGTGGTAAAGTCTGTGGAGTTTAGAGTTTGGGGAGCGGAAAGGCCTCAGCTGGATGTAATGCCACAGAGTCCACCCATTTTCTCCAGAGAGACAGATCTCTGTTGTCTGGAGTTCAGTTGTAATTTTTGGGGATCCCCAGGTCCTACCTGGAGGCTGGCAAACCTAGGCCTAGCAGCACCCATTGAGTGACTTGAGACCACCTGACTTACATGATACTACACCTGGCTGCTTGATACTGTTCAACAGCAGCCACCCTATGAAAGGCAGTGTAGTATAATGGTCAGAGCTTCAGAATAGGTTTTGCAAGACCCAGGTTTAGATCCCAATCTTGCTGTGGAAGCTCAGTGGGTGATTTTGGACCAGTCACATACTTTCAGCCTAACCTGCCTGTTGTTGAATGGATAAAAAGGAGGAGAGAATAATGTAAGCCGCTTTACTCCCCACTGTGGAGAAAGACCATAGTGTTCCTCAATAGAAGCTGAAGGGGGAAAGGAGACAGAAAGCTGAAGACATAGGGGCAGATAAATGTAGGTTGGCTGTTGGGTGGGAAGGAGCTAGGGATGCCAACCCCAGGTTGGAGAATGCCTGGATATTGGACGGGTGGAGCCTGGGAATGATGGGGATTGAGATGGAGAGGAACTTCAGACAGATTTAACACCATAGACTCCACCCTCCAATGCAGTCATTTCCTCCAGAGGAACTAATGTTGCCAACCTCCAAGTGAGGGCTGAAGATCTCCTGGAATTACAACTGATCTCCAGATGGCAGAGATCAGTTCCCCCAGAGAAAATGGCTGCTTTGAAGGGTGGAGTTTATGGTAGTCTACCCTGTTGAGGTCACTTCCAAGCTCAAACCACATCCTCCCAAGGCTCCACCCCCAAATCTCCAGGAATTTCCCAACATGGAGCTGACAAGTCGAAGAGGAAGTGATATCTGTATTTGGGCAATCCATTGTGGTTCCTGGAGAGCAGCTGCTGCCACTGCTGCTATGGGGGGGAGTAGGTGGGAGAAGTTTCTTGCGGGTCCCCCACTTGTATAACTCTGACAGTAACTTTTCAGCATTTCAGACAGCCGGTCAGTTTAACAGGATGCCATCTTGGTGTAGTGGTTAAGTGCACAGACTCTAATCTAGGAAAACCAGGTTTGATTCCCCACTTCTCCACTTGCACCTGCTGGTTGACCTTGGGCAAGCCATAGCTCCGTACCAACTGTTTTCTCAAGGACAGTTGTCTCAGACCTCTCTCAGCTCCATCCACCTCACAGGGTGTCTGTTGTGGGGAGGGGAAGGGGAAGGAGATTGTAAACCGCTCTGAGACTCCAAGTGAGTGAAGGGTGGGATATAAATCCAATCTCTTCTTCTTCTTCTTCTTCTTCCTCCGCTTTTTCTTCTTTTTGTCTGCACAGCCAATCAGAAGACCTGCTGGGCAGAAGCTTTGCAAAGCCCTGCCCAATTTCTGAAAGCACTCAGCAGGCACCAGGAACAGTGTGGGCAGGAGTTATGGTACTCAGGGGGCTTCACACCTGGTACAGCTAAGAGTGATGGATGGAGGGATGGCTTGATAAAGTATATATTACAGAGCTGTTATGATCCTTGACAAAATGCAGAAAAATCCTGCAATGAGATAATTTTAGTGTATATTCATTATCATGAAAGACACTCTCCTTTTAATTCATTCCTATACTTAATCCTTCTTTCTAAAAGGCTTATTACAAACCGTTCTGTCTTTTTCAAGTTCTTGCTTGATCCCTTCATGATTAGAACCTTCATCATCCTCTTCAAAGGCAAATATGTGGTTTTCTGATACATGTTATTTCCCTGCCATTATTGTTTCCTTGCAGTGGGGGGCGAGACTTTGAAGAATGTCTAATTGATTGGTTTTTGAGGGACTTCTCAAAAATTAACCATTATTCAAAGAGAAAAAAGAAACCAGAAGAAACCACAGAGGTCCAGACTTTATAGAAATAGCCTTTCATCCTCAGAATGGTATGTTAGCAAAAGCATCATTAATTTTGATGGGTCTTGTACTGGCAGGGTTCCTTCAGGGATGTTAACCACTGTTTTCTTTCAAAAACGAACTTGGACTGCAAAGTTCATGTAAAAAAAAACTCACAAGCCATTTTGTCCTATAACAAGAAAACTTTCCTTCCCACTGAAATTCTAGCACTGAACAAATCTAATTATTATTTCCAAGTTGTCATCCTGCTGTTTTGACCTTAACATCTGCATCTGAATTTTGCTTCTCCCTTGTGCAAATGGAACCAGTTGGGGGTTTGGGGGATGGTGGTGGACTCCACTTCAGATGATGCATACAATGGCTTGGATCCCACCTAGATTTCAATAGGTGCAGGGCAGGGGCATTTTTCTCCAATTCCTCTCTCCTGTGGCAGCCCAAAACACACCCGAAATGCTGATCTGGGGTCATGGGGAACTGTCAGGGCTAACTCAGAGGAGAATCAGAGGTCTCCAGCCTGAGAAAGAATACATGTTTTGCATACAGAAAGTCCCAGATTCAATCCACAGCACTTCCAATCAAAAATATAAGGTCAAAAAGGTCAAAGCTGATGACAAAGACCTCTTCCTGAGACCCTGGCAAGCCATATACAGTCAGAATAGGGAATACTAACTTTTCAGGCTAGTAGTCTGACTTAGATGGGACTCAGTGGCTCAGAGATTAAGAAACTGAGCTGCAGACCAGAGGGTCAGTAGCTCGGCAGTTTGAGACCTGAGTGCCACGTGATGGAGTGAGCTCCCGTCTCTGGTCCCAGCTCCTGCCAACCTAGCAGTTTGGAAGCAAGAAATTGCAAGTAGATAAATAGGTACCGCTGTGGTGGGAAGGTAACAGCGTTCCATGTGCCTCTGTGTTTAGTCATGTCGGCCACATGACCACAGGCAGGGCTCTTTTTCTAACAGGAACTCCTTTGCATATTACCCGACACACCCCTAATGTAGCCAATCCTCCAAGAGCTTACAGTAGCCCCTGTAAGATCAAATCTACATCTGGCTTTCCCGCTGGAATCATTCTAGTTTCAAAAAACAACAACAACAACCCATCTATACCTGTTTCTAGTTTCAAACCATACTTGTTCTAGTTTAAAAATCCCCGTCTGCATTCATTAATTGCCCTCTTGTGGTCAAGCTAGCCTTACACTGCTTTAAACAGATCCTGTTGCTTTCTGCTCTTCAGACCCAGGGGAAAAAAACCAAAGTGAAATTTGAAACCAGTGTGAAATGAGTGTAGGAAAAGACAGCAGTCAAACTACTTCAGAGGGCAGGTGTAGGTTTGGCCTTAAGAAGAGCTCTATAAGCTCTTGGAGGATTGGCTACATTAGAGGTGTTTTGCCTAATATGCAAAGGAGTTCCTGCTAGAAAAAGAGCCCTGACCACAGGAGAAGTCTTCAAACAGCGCTGGCTCTTCTCTGAGATGAGCACCACCCCCAGAGTCAAATTCGACTGGGTTTCGAGCAAGAAAAACCTTTACCTTTACCTTTTAGTCTGACTTAGTGTAAGGCAGTTTCACACATTTTCTGTTCTTGTATAACCCGAGAATGTGAGAACACAAGAACAGAAGAAGAGCCATGCTGGCCCATCTAGTCCTACATTCTGTTCACACAGTGGCCAACCAGTTGCCTCTGGGAAGCCCACCAGCAGGATGGCAGCATCGACAAGTGCAGACAGTCCTGAATATGTTTTCATAACACAATGCAGTACACCATACAATCAGGAGCCACGCAAACCATGGCCAGCATAAGATGGGGAGGGTAGCTTAAACGAATGAAAAAAAATGTCTTCCCTCTTCGATCCAGGGAGTACGTTCTTTGCACCTCCCATCAACTCCGCTGCTGATTCCCATCTGGTTTGTCTTGGGCGTCTAAATTTCTCTCACTGAGCGCTTGAGCGATTCAAAGAAGCAAGCATCTGCCATTTGCAGTACTTGACATCTCCCAAACAATACATTAAAGCACTTTATACAAAGAGACAGGCAGCAGAGCCAGATAGAGAGGAGCTGCAGATACGAATTGACGTTCCACATTTTATGAAGTGACAAAAGGAAACGGACTGAGCAGATAAATAAATAAATAACCCGACAACACAAGCAATTTCTGAAGATCGCCTGTATCACAGCAAATAAGATTATTTAGGCTTTTGTTGGCAAAGGGAATACCAGTTTGTCATTGTTCTCTGCTGGTAAATTACCCTTGAAAAATGAAGGATGATGAGAAGCATGCTCCTAGCAAATTACTAATGCTGTTATGGAATTTTTCTTTACCCCAGAGGAATACACTGCAGCACAGTTAAGTCTACTGAAATGTACCCTTGGAAAAGTAATCGCTCTGAAATGTGGGTTTGCTGACTCCAATTGCTGGTAGTTATATGGGGCTTCCGCTGCCTCTATGGAGGCAAAGAAGACATGGCAGCAATCACTGGTTTTTCTTTTTTTCTTTTTTTTCACTGTGGTATTAGAAAACCAAAGTAGCAGAGCACAGCATTTCATGTGTTCACTCGAGTACCTAGGTGAAAGAGATGGGTTTGCTTTATGAACTTGTTGGATTCACTGTGAGATAGGGCTATCAAGCCCCCCCCCCCCCCGGTGGGGTTGGGGCACCCCTCAACCTGTGCTCCTGTTGCCGACCACAACACTGGCATGGAAAAATAAATTTAAAAATCCAGTGTTGCCAGTGTGATGATTTCACTTCCGGGGAAAACCCAGAAGTTAAGGCAGGTAGCTCTGGGAATCCCCTGAAAAGCTATGGTTTCTAACAATTCCTAGAGCTACATGCCACAATTTTGGGGTTTTCCTCAGAAGTGATGTCATCACACCAGTGAAGATGCCCTCCCCCCCCAATTATGTCCCAACCTACAACCTCCCCACCAGTTGCCAGGCTCAGCCTGGCAATCCTGCTGTGAGCGGGTGTGGTAATGCTACTGGTGGAGTTTGCTTTCAGCAGGGATTTAGAAAAGTTCAAGTCTGGCAATGGCTATTACCCACATAGACTAAACAGAACCTTCATGTTCAGAGACAGTTTCCATCTGAATACTATTACTTGGAGGTGACAACAAGGAGGTTGTTGATCTCCATGTCCACTTGACTGTAGGCCTTCAGTATAGCATTTGTGTTGAACAGGCGGATGGATTAGTTGGACCATTGGTCTGGGAACCTGCATGACTGCTCTTATGTTATTAATGTATATTACAGATAAAGTCCAGTTTGTTCATGATGGGAATGGGTCTGGTTGATGTTCAAGCTTATGTGCGTCTTTTCCTCCCTATTTTATGTACGCTCAGAGCCAAGATTCTTCACCTGAAAGAAAACACAAAGGTTTGTTTGTTTGTTTTGCAATGGCCATGTTTGCTGTATCAAATTGTGGTTTGTTTCTTGCCCACCAACTGGGATTCTAAACCAGGATGAAACCATGGTTTAGCATTTCAAGGAACAAACAGCAATTCGTTAAGATACCTGTTATGTATTGGGACTGAAACATTGTGGGACTGTGCCTCCAGAGACTAGTTGAGCTTGGAGCCTAAGAACAATAGCCCACTAGGATTCTGGCAGTAACCAATCAAACAGTAATGTTATGTAAATAGCCTATCATTGGGAGTAGAGTGTGTTTGGGTGTGGCAATTGCATGCTATTTAAACAGGGCATTTGGCCCTGTTCTTAAGACTTGCTCTGGCTGAAATCACAAATAAAGTTGAGCTGATCACTAGCAGTGAATCTGCTGATCCATGGAACCCACTATTTAACAGTGGCAACGAAGGTGGGATCCTGTTGAGCCAACCCAGCACCCATCTGCACCGCACTGCACACTGAGCTCCAGTGCCATGTGCCTCACATCACAACTGGAACCATGGCTGCCACTCCAGGACATCTACCAGAATTTGACCCCACTCACCCAGAGCTTTAGGAAACCTGGATGGAGCTGCTCAAGTACTTTGTACTTTTCCAGGGCATCAAGGGCAAAGCGAAGAAAGCTCTCCTGCTCAGTTCCTGTGGAATCGCAACCCTGAGGCTAGTCCAGGGCCTCATCGCGCCCACCACACTAGAAGCAGCCACTTAAGATAACCTTATTAAGGCACTCACCAACCATTTCGCACCTCAGCCTACAAAAATGGAGTGCTGACTTTGTGGCAGACCTTCACTGACTTTCCCTCACCTGCGAGATCCCAAGTGTCAATGATGCCCGGTTTGTGATGGGCATCAGAGAAGAGAAACTACATCAAAAGCTCATTGGCCATGATGACCTCACACTTGTAAAGGCACTATGTGAGGCCACAGCTTTCGAGAAATCCAGGTGAGACCGCCAACCCTCTGCCACATACCAGGCCTCCGTCCCCTTGGCTTCTGAGGCGTCTCACAACCAACTGTAATTTCTTTTCCATCAGGAAGTCTTTTGATCTTAGTTCCAAGCACAGAGTAGGGAAGGGAGTGCCCGAGCCCAAATAGGAACCTGGCTTGTTCTCATTGCAAACAAACAAGATTGTGTGGTGTGGTTCTCAATGCAGCCATGGGGAGATGTGAAGTGCTGCAGAATTCTGTGAGTCATATTAAAACTCTTCCGTGCTTCTTCTCAAAACTTCTTGGGTCTTTTTTGTTGTTGTTGTTGTTGAAAGAAGAATCCCAACATTTGCCTCACATTTTGCTACAGGCATAATTCCATGGCAGCTCAGGGATGTGGGTAACAACTCTGAAAAAAAATGGTTTTGGTCTTATCAATAGTTTTTCAGGCAGATATTCTGAATATTTCCCCTTATGAGAGGCACAAGACAGGGCTGTCCACTTTTCCCCTTGCTATTTGCAGTCGCAATAGAACCTTCAGCCTCAGCAGTACAGAAAAACACACGAAGAGTATATCAATCACTAAGAAAGTCTAAGAAAATCAGCTTTTTCGCTGATGATGTTGCAATATATTTATTAGACCCCTTAAAATCCTTATGCACAATTAATATTGAATTGGAAAAAATTGGTTTAATATCAGATAAAATCTGAAATCTATCTGATGAACATTAATGAAGACATAATACAAAATATCAGTAAGTTATATCCATACAAATGGATTACACAAACATGCACTATCAAGGAGTTAAACTTTCGTTGAAATTAGAAGATCTGTTAGAACATAATTTTAGAGAATTATTTAAATCAATAAAAATGCTTTTTAAGCAATAAATCTATCTTGGACACAGAATCTTGATTTGATAAAAGCATTCATGTTACCTAAATTTATATTTTATTTTAGAACTCTTCCCATACCAATACAGACAACTAAATTAGAACTCTGGCATAGAGCCTTGAATAATTTTATATGGAACAGTAAAAAAGCCAGGATTTGTTTTGCTGCGTTATGTAAACCACATAGATTAGGAGGACTAGCTTATCCAAACCTAAATTTGTATAATGAGGCATCTCAATTAACAAATTTAATTAAAATGATACTGCAAGACATTACTTTTGATTGGTTACACATTGAAAGAGCTTTTGTTTATCCTAGGTCATTAGAAGAAATAGTATGGAACAGAAATCATGATAGGCCAAATACAATGATCAATCATGTGTTCCTATCAAATACTTTAAGGATATGGAACAAAATTAGAAATAAGTTGGCACCTCCTATCTCTCTTCTATCTCCTTTTGCTGGACCCAGTTGGTTTAAACCAGCTCTGCAGCACAATCATTTGAAATTTGGAAAACACGTAAATTAATGAGACTAATACATATCACAAACAAAGGTTTAATATTTGATAAAAATTTCCATAGACTCTATGATTAGAAAAATGGTTCCATGGTTTTGATTTTTTTTTTCCAGTTAAAACATTTATTGGGCAGTCCCAACATTAAGCCAGGTTTTAGGGGGGGAATTGACAGAGTTTGAATGTCTAGTAATGTCTGAGCCAAAACATTACAAAGCTTATATTTCAATTTTATATACAATACTACTTTCTATGCATAATGAAAAATTCCCTACATATGTTAAATTTTGGCATAAGCATTGCCATTGAGAACTGACAACAGACCAATGGTATGATATCTGGAAATCCTCAATTTTTAAGTCAAAAGAAGCAAGAATTAAAATCTAGTTATATAAAATTATATCACAATGTTATCTAATGCCACAGGAAATGCATTATATATACTAAAAAAAAAAATCACCACTTGGCTGGAAAGGATGTAGCAAGGTTGGCAACTACTGGCATTGTTGGTGAAGTTGTAAGCATGTAAACAAATTTTGGCAATTAGTCCGAGAACAAATTCACATTGTAACTACACATACAATTCCATTGAAAGCAGAACTTATGCTACTAAACATGTGGCAAAATTCCAGTATTCCCCTAGTATAGAAAGACTTGATAGTGATTCTTTGTGCAGCTGCCAAAGCAGTGATTACCAAGTCATGGAGGAACCGTAACATGCCAACGATTATGGACTGGTTGAAAAAATTAAGTGAGTTTTGTATCATGGACAAATGACCAGATCAAATGCATAAACCAGAAACTGGACCTTATGTATCCAGTTTTGAAGTAGTATGGTTTCCAGTACTAGACTACCTATCAGGATACAATAAGGCTGATCAGCTTCCTACCCTAGTTAAACCTTTACTATTGTGAATGTCTCTACTATTTTAATATTACCATAGTTCTTGCCGAAGTTTGTAATTTATTTATTTATGTATTATATTGGTCTAATGAATCTCCCACCCTGCAAGCAGGCTCTGGGCCATCTACAACCTTGTAAAACATTTAAAAATACAATTAATGCATAATTTAAAACACCAGCAAAAACAGTAAATTAAACTGATCCAAGAGGCAATGCAATTCCTCCTTTGCTGGCCATACTGCTGTCCTGCACAGCAGGGTACGGAAGGGTACATGGGAGCCATAGAAAGAAAGAAAGAAAGAAAGAAAGAAAGGAAGGAAGGAAGGAAGGAAGGAAGGAAGGAAGGAAGGAAGGAAGGAAGGAAGGAAGGAAGGAAGGAAGGAAGGGTGCCAGTCTCAACTTCCCATTGCTACCCTCAACTAAAAGCCTGGCGAAACCTCTCTGCCTTACAGGCCCTGCTGTATTGCATCCGATCCCGCAGGGCCCTGATGTTATTTGGCAGAGAGTTCCACCAGGTCGGGGCTAGGACCGAGAAGGCCCTGGCCCTAGTTGAGTATGGCTGTGGACAGGGGGGAATTTCCCCCATGGCACGGCGTTCGCATGCCGCCGGAAGGAAGCCGCCTGCAGCGTTCAGACTGCGGGCGGCTTCTTATGGCGGTGGGTGGACGCAGCGCGGCTCCCCCTCCTGTCGCGCATTCACACCCGCTCCGGCGGGTGGAACGTGCGCCACAGCAGCCGAGCACCACTTTGAAGTGGTGCTCGGCTGCTGTGGGAGGAGCGCGGCGCCGGACGCGATGCGTCTGGGCCGCCTCCTCGGGGCAGATGCGGCCGTCTGAACAGCCGCTGTGCCTCCGCTTTTGAAGCGGAGGCAGAGCGGCCTAGACTGCCAGTCTGTCCTCAGCCTATGTATGTAAATTAAGAAGTATGTATATAAAATGGTTTAAACTGTTCCCTTCTTATAATTCTTGTTAATACTGAGTTTGCATTGTGCACTTGAAAACAAAATAAAAATATATTTTTTAAAAGTCTTTCAGCTTCCCATCAAGTTTCTTAAATGCTTCATCTGGGCAGGAATCCCCCTAATATTAATCACAATATTTTGCTTTATATTACTTTGGCTGCCAACTCACTCATCCACAAGTCATCCCAGTCCTATTGTGAATTTTCAGAGGCAAAAAGCAGAAAAAAAAGGGGGGGGGGGAACTCAGCCCAAAAAATAGCTGTGAATTGAGAGGGTCAAGTTAACAAAAGAATTATTATTAAAATATAAACATTTATTAGGGTATAAATATAAATAAACACTATAAAGAAACATAAATAAAACATAATAAAATTAAAAGAGACTGTCTAAATATCAGACAATTAAAGTTTGGTCCATTAGGAACTGATTACAGTACATATCAAACTGATGGATACAACTTTTGACCTATGGACCATACGTGTTTCGGCCCCTATAGGCCTTCCTCAGTGGTCAATATTCCTTATTATACAATGACACACATCCAAAAATACATGCATTCTGAATTTTGTATACACACACATATATGTAAATGAGACCAGGTGTTGCTTTCTTAAATGCTATGTATTTGCTACAACTAGTAAAATGAGCCTGTGGTAGCAGTGCAAATTTTCCAAATTAATCTGGTATCAAATGTCCCATTCATCAGGATGTGTATCACTTCAATCAAGTGTAATAGTCAAGTCTCTTTTAATTTTATTATGTTTTATTTATGTGTACACCCTAATTATAAGAATTTTCTGAGGCACCTGAATGCTCTCTTTTTTGGGGGGAAAACGGAATGCTGAATTACGGTAGATCTTGGACTGATCAAGACAATACTTAGGTCCCCTTTTAATTTCTAAGAGGCACAGCCTAATGCTCGCCTGTAAGTAATGCATCATGATTAATTGGTTACTCATGGTACAGAAGCTTCGATTCACAGTTGAAGTTTCCCTGCTGATAAAATATGTTTCTGTTGCTTTTAATAAAAATTCATGAGTCATGTATGCAAAGGAATGTCATGTTAATTAGAACATTTATTTAAGTTTAAGGCAGAGGAAGATCTAATTGACTTGTTTCATGTCTGTTCTGTGAATATCAGAAAGCACCTTCTTTTGAGGTGGTTTTGAACTTTTGCTGTAGATATAGTCACACAATTTTGCTGTTGTTCTTCTCGGGGTTGCTTGCTTCTGGTGCCCTCCCCCTCCTTCATTAGCCCTCATTTGTACTCAGTCCAATTGATCATGGAAACCATGTGATTCCATCAGGGTCTCAATGCTGCACCTGATGTGGTAATGCTACAGACAGCCATAAATAGAATCATATGGGATGCTAAGCCAATCGGATTTAATATCAGCCCAAAGAACTAGGTTAAGAGCAGTGATGGTACAGAAATGGTATTAAAAAGCAGCCAAAGTGCATCAAAGAGCATGAGACAACAAATGTTTCACCATTTGATGGGCTAACTTTCAAACGGCATAACATCCAAAAAAAAGAAAGAAAAAAGTTCAGTGCACCCCACATGCACTTCACTGAGCATCTGAGAATTCACCTATCTATCCACTGGTTGTGAATCTCTTTTTTCAGTTTATGATGATATTCTAAAATGCAGAATCTAGTCTTTATACATATCTATTACCTGCCCGATTTTTCCATCCAAAGGCAATTCAGTCGACTAAAAGATACCAGGAGAGGGAGCACTTGTGATAGATAAGCACAAGGATTTTGTTTTAAAAATGTCAGGTGGGCCAACCATTTTCCAAACAATGTGAAAGCCACTGCTTATGGCTGTAATGGGCAAATGATTCAAAAGCCCCCAACAGGAAAGTGCTTTGCTATCCATCTTGGTTTTGAGTTGCACTTACTCATGTGCATTATGAGTTTACTGTAAGCTAGAGACCACAGACCAGGTTGCGCGCTTCCCTTTCTTCCAGTCCGGCATTTGGAATGCATCTTTTTTCTCTTCTCTCAAGTGATAGGCCAAGTTGCTACGGAGATCGATACCAACAAATAATTTGGTGTGACATGGTAGAATTTAATTTGTCTCTCTGCTAAGGGGTGAGACAGAAAATGTCTTTTTGCCCTGTCTCCCACAGTTTTCTATCCTCCTGATCAATTTCTGACGGGAAACTCTGAAAGAGGCACCTTTCTCCTATTCATAAATATGTTGAGGGCATCTTTGACTGACCTGTCTTTCATCTAATTACACAACAAACAGCTTGACAGGGCAGGAGGTGCCGACCTCCTCCACAGGAAGTCACACTGAAACTTCTGTCATGTGGATTTAATATGGCAACCACCGGAAATTGACAGTCTTTGTTAATAAAACAACTAACAGCAACACATGGGGGGTGGGGGGGAAAGCTTTCGGCACCAGTGACACAGATCAGAAAGCACAAACCCTGCGTTAACCCAGCTCTGTTTACAGCTGGTTCCTGTCAGAATTCTTATTATGTATTGCTTGTCTGAAAGAGTTCTGTGACTGAACATTAGTCATTACTTCCCAAAGTGCCATGGAAGTCTCACAATGATTAGGAGACTTGAAAAGTTTTATGCTCCACCCTTTCCCATGTGGTGAAAAGTTCTAGGGGGAGTACTATCCAAGTTTGGTCTCTATTGGAAGGGGGAGCAACTGTAGACTTATAGGCCAAGTTTGGACATAATACAAAACCACAGTTTATTTTAACTATGGTTGGTTGCTGGAACCAGGTTTCAGATGCTACATGATCTTGTGCTGTTAATTTTTTTAATTATGATTTATCTATTTTATTTATATCCCACACTTCTCTCCCAATGGGGACCCAAAGCAGCTTACATCATTCTCCACTCCTCTGTTTTAACCTCACAACAATCCTGTGAGGTAGGTTAGGCTGAGAGTGTGTGACTGGTCCAAGGTCACCCAGTGAGCTTCCATGGCAGAGTGGAGATTTGAACCTGGATTTCTCAGATCCTAGTCTGACACTTTAAACACTGCACCACACTGCCAAGATAAATGATATTTACTTGGTTTCTCCTTAGTCCTTTTCACATGTTACAGTAAATGCAAGGGCACCCTGCCCATAAGTACATGCATCGATTTGTAAGGAAGAGCCAGTGTGTGTTCACTTTATAAATTAAACCAGGGACCAGTACCTGTGGGATGTATCACACATTCTGCAGTTCATATGTTGACTGGAACATGAGAATTACTCAGTGCACCTATAAAGAACAAACAAATGTACACTGTATGCAGACTGGACATGTGTTTACTGTAACTTGTAAACAGGGTTCTTGAAATCCAACAAACCAGTAATCATCATCATCATCATCATCTTCTTCTTCTTCTTCTTTTTCTTCTTCAAACAAACTACCCTATCAAATGGAAACTATATGTTTTTAGTTAAACATACAGCAGCTAGACTGTTGACAGGGGTTAAGCATTCCAAACCCATCGCTCCAAGCTTAGCATGACTACATTGGGTGACAGTTTGTTTTCATGCTCAGTCCAAGAGCTGGGTGTTAGTTTTCAAAGTCATTCATGACAGTCCTTCAGACCAGGAGTAATTAGTAGTTTTTCCGTTCAGGTGAGTAAGAAATGTTCATGGTCAAGCTCAGATTTTCTTGATGGCTGCACCTCTGCTGTATAATGGGCTTTACTGGAGGCTCTTTGGTCACCTGTATGTAGTCATAATGGCAGAAGGTTCCAGAACATTGCTTCCATTTTATTTGCTTTGGGACATGGTGGAATGTCACATTGGAGCTGTTACCAAATGCAGTGCAAATATTTATGTGTATGGAAAGAGAAATGAAGAAATCAGAGAATAACTTTTTGACAATGTTTTGGGTAGATGCCACACAATTGCTTGTTTATATTCAACTGCAGGATTATAACTGATAAACCACACTAAATATGCGGGTCCCGGATTGATTAAATTTTAATACAAATTACATACATCTCTTGCAAAAGCATAGTTAAAGCCTATTTCAAAAATAAATCACCCATGAATATTATTTTTAGCAGTTTGCAGCAAAGATAAAGTGGGGGTGGGGATCCAATAACACTAATAGAAGCAGATGAAGCAACAATAAAAACAGCTGTTACTACAAATATAGGCCGAGGACAGACTGGCAATGTGCCCCGCTCTGCCTCCGCTTCTAAAGCGGAGGCAGAGGGGGCGTTCACATTGCCGCATCTGTCCTCCGGCGTCGGTGCGGACTCACCCGTCCGCGAGGCGCCGTCCATCCGCTTCAGCCGGAGACCACTTCGAACAGGTCTCCGGCTGGAGTGCCGCGCGTCCCTGCCGCTTCGCGGCAGTCTGGACGCGTCGGCAGCGCGCCAGAAGCGGGGGCGGAAGTCTGAACGCCCCCGCGTCAGCACGCCTCCGCCCCGCCTCCGCCCCGGGACAGCGCAGCCTGTGGGAACGGGCTGCGCCGGGCTGCTTTTCGCGCGGGGCTTTTGGCCCCGCATCTGTCCCGGGGCGGATCGGCAGTCTGTCCTCGGCCATAGTGTAAACACCTTAACATAAATGTCCTACTGGGGCAATAAACACAATACAGCTCAAAGAATATTGCTCAGTGCACATGACACATAGTTGCACTATAAACACTTTAATTTTATAAAGCTGAAATAGCCCAAGAGCTATCTGTGATCACTTGCAATCACAGACTTGATTCTGTACCATCAGAACTTGGCTCAGAGGCAGGGTCAGTCATGAACCAAGGCATTTTCCTTATAGATGCTCCCTCTGGAATATGCTTATCCAGTTTGAGCTGTCCAACCCATGATGCAGGAGAACTGCATGTCTTTTCTGGTCTCCCCCTCCTTCTGCCATTTTCCATTAGGGTTGCCCAGATTTGGTTTGGGAGCATGGGGTCAACATGAGTTTGTTGCAACATGACAGCACTTTTCACCACCACCACCATCTAATTTGCACTTGGTACACATTATCATTGTGAAAGTACAATGCACAGTGAATATCCATGTACCTGTAGCTCAGGCTGAAGGCTAAAAAGGAGGTGGGGACTAAATAGCTTCAATCATCTTTCTTTACCTGGATTCAGCATAAGCTAGAAGGCTTGGAAGCACACATACTAAACTGCCTGTCTTCTTTAGGCTGTAGCCCATTCCCAGCATGATGGCCATGGATGTCATGGCACCCACTAATTTTATCTTGGCCAGCACTAAATCCCAGAGATCACCCAGGAGCACCAATTGGGACAGCAGGAAACTCCCCAAAGAAAGTCAGAAAACCATCTGGATAATCAGCCTAAGGGGTGGACCATCCTAATAGGTCCTGTACCACTGAGGTAGTTACAAGGCACCATCTATCTAAACTTTTCCAAGTGATTACCTGTCCATGGCAAACGGGTGTACAAGAACCCTTGCTGAACCATATAAGCACATCTTACTACTGAATACTGTATCAAGTGTATGACTAGCTGTAGATGTAGGGACCACAGTGCCTTGTGGAAGCACAATGTTTTTGGTTTTTATTTTATTTCTTAAAAGAAAACAAAAAAGAAGAGGGAAAAAACCCAACATCCAGCAATTATTTTTAACAAAAGAAAGAAAAATGTGGGGCTTGTCCAGCCTAAGTATTAAACCCAAGGGCAGCATTCCGATCTGCAGATTTCACATGGAATGACCAGATATTCAGCTGTAGTGCTATTAGACCCTGATGGCTTGTTGACATAACTGTTCATTTCCCAGCCCATCCTTCTCCTGCTACCCCACATCCTCCTCTACCCATCACTACAAGTTTGTTGGTAGTCTCATTCTTCCTTCTATGAACAACACTTAGGCACGTAATAGAAAACTATAATTAATAAAAACTCCCTAATAATTTCCCCACCAATTTCCCCACCAATATAATGACTTTCCCTTGCCCTGGTGTGACTTACACTGTCAGCGTAAAGGGGTAAGCCTCCTTGGTGTCTCTCTTTCGGGGCAACCGCCCTACAGCTGGTGCTGAAGAAACAGGCTATCAATTCAACCCTAAGAACTCTTCTATGGGAGTAAACCCCATTGAATAGACCAGGGAACCTCTGGAATTCTGACAAAGTGAAGTGGGCACACCCACAAAATGGCTGCTACAAATGGCTGCTGCAGGAGGTGGAGCTAGCCGCAAAATGACTGTGACAGCTTCCTTTCAGTCACACAGTGAAGATCCTTGAGCTGCAGTGGCAATTGCTGCTAAAGTAACATTTTTTAAAAAAAATCTGCAGAGGCAATCAAATTACCAGTGGACAATCCGAAGCCGTGCTGGGCAAAAGCCCCACCTGCCCCCTCCCACTTTCTAAAAACATTTGGCGGGCCCCTGGAAAGGGGGCAGCAGGTATCCTGGTGTCCATAGGGACCATGCTGGAGACCCCTAGAATAGATTTAAGCAGGATTTGGAGAATTCTGCTTAAGATTGTTGATTCTGTCTTGCTGAAAATATTGTACTTATTTACAATATTTGGTGTAGCGATTAAGTGCACGGACTCTAATCTGGGAGAACAGGGTTTGATTCCCCGCTCCTCCACTTGCAGCTGCTGGATGACCTTGGGCAAGCCCTAGTTCTGTCAGAACTGCTCTCTCAAGGACAGCTCTGGAAAGAGCTCTCTCAGCCCCACCTAGCTCACAGTGTGTCTGTTGTGGGGAGGTGAAGGGAAAGAAGTTTGTAAGTTGCTCTGAGACTCCAAGTGAAGGGTGTGATATAAATCCAATTTCTTCTTCTTCTTCTTCTTCTTCTTCTTTTTCTTCTTGGAATTTGTAAGTGACTTCTCAGTAGTCCTGCTGGAGGTGGCTTGCAGGTGGAAACAGTACCATAAATTCATTTTAAAAGACATAATAAATTATCATTGTTAAAATAAAACAAAGCAAGTCCTTAAAAACAAGACAGGGGCATGAAGCACCATTAAGCAACCACTGAGCATCTGAAAAGGTAGCTCTAAAACAAGAAATGAACATTCTGGCTGTGAACATTCTGGCTGTGATGTCTGTTTCATGTCTGCAAATCATGGAGTGGTGAATAGGCATGGGTGAACTGAATCTAGAAAGGTTCAACCTGATTCATTCCTGCTCCAACAATGATTCTGTTCCAACTTTTTACAAAATCTTCTAATATCGTGCCTTTCAATCACGTTCCATTGCGAGTTTTCTATTTCCTTTCCTTGTGCATACAAAGTTATTCTTTGCAGAAAATGTGTATGCAGGGAGAGAAGGCTCGACATTGATTTCCAAATGAAATTAAGTATTTTTTTTCCCAGACACCCTTCATTTGATTTTTCTGATCTTAATCTCATTTCTTTCATATCCCCCCTCCACTAGCAATGCTGACACACCGTAGACTTTGGAGGGAGACACCACCTACATCTAAAGGTCACAGCTGGAGTGCTACATACATTTAAAGCTTTATTAATACTGTTAAAAACTCATTTCCTGTATTCATGATGAAGGGAGGGGGGAAGTACGCAAGGGAGTACTTGTGTGGATATTGGAAAAGAGAGAGAGGCTACAACGAAGCAAAGAGATTCAATTTAAGCATTCACAATTTGAAAGTTGGGTATATATAAAAAGCAAAGGTTTACTTCTAGCAAGTACCCTGAGGATTTCCTGTTTTATTCCTGACTTGAAGACACTATGGTCAAATTTACATCTGACTTCCCACTAGAACCATTCTAGTTTCAAAAAACAAAACAATGACCTGTCTATACCTGTTTCTAGTTTCAAACCATACTTGTTCTAGTTTATAAATTATTGTTTACTTTCATTAATTGCCCTCCTGTGGTCAAGCTAGCATTATACTGCTTTAAACAAATGCTGTTGCTTAGTACTCTTCAGACCCCCTCTTCAAATCCACCTCTGGCAGTGTCATAGAGTCCACCCTTTGAAGGTGCCATTTCCTCTGGAGGAACTGATCTCTGTAGTTTGGAGATCCGTCATGGTTTCCGGGAGAACTTCAGGCCCTACCTGCAGGTGACCCCAGCTGGACAGAGTGATAAATAGATCAAGATGGGTAGCCACGTTAGTCTGTCTGTAGCAGCAGAAAAGAGTAAGAGTCCAGTGGAGTCCAGTCTTCAGAGTTATACGCAACACTCCCTGATCATTTTCCTACATGGGGAAGGGGATCTGACCAGCCTCTGTCGTGCATGCAACAGAGTCCATCATTTCTTACTGCACTTTGGAAAGAAAGAAAAGAGAAAAGAGAACAGGGCCAGAGTTAGCCTTCCTCGTGAGGTGCTCTATCACATTCCCAGGTACATCCCACCCCATCTGAAGTCAGGGAGGAGTACAGTTGTGTTATAGCTTGAGAGGACTTCCTTCCCATACCTTGTTGAAGAAGTTGGTTATCCCTGCTCTAAATTTTCCACATCCTTTTGAGGAGCCACTGTAACAATAGCTATAGGGGGGATTTTAAGAGTGGTTATTTTCCATATCTTAAAAAAACAGTCTCCAGCTCCTTAAACACAAACTGGTCATGTTGCATTAAAAAAAAAACATTTAAAAAGTAACAGGACAAAAGAGAGCTCTGAGTGGGGCAGCACAACCATCGCTCCCCTGCATGTGTTGTTTTGTTTTGTTTTTCTTAATTGGTGTGCTGTTTTTGTGTTGTTAATGGGCTGCCCTTGTAAGGACAAGTTCCTCTGGGGCTTTCCAGAGTCTGCTCCTGTACAGCTGATGCGCTTTTTTTTTTTTTGCTGTCAAGTTGCAGCTGACTTATGGTGACCCTTGTAGGGTTTTCCGAACAGGAGATGAACAGCAGTAGTTTGCCATTGCCTGGCTCCACATCATAGCCCTCAGATTCCTTGGAGGCCTCCCACCCAGATACTACCCAGGGCTGACTCTGCTTAGCTGCCAAGGTCTGATGAGATTAGGCTAGCCTGGACTATCTACAGGCTAATAAACATTTATTAAGCTTTTTTTCCCGGTGTATTTTTTTGTATTTTTCATGTGTGTGGGTGTGTGTATGCACACGTGTGTGTGTGTGTGTGTGTGTGTGCACCTGGAAGTCTTGGCGACCTCTGTTGACTGACTGTGTGTGCACCTGGACATGGTGACCTCTGGTGACTGGCCTGGAGGATATTCAGAGAGGTGGTTGAATAAAGCCTGCCCCATCCTCCCAACTGCTGGTATTTCAAGGAGGTCTCCCATCCAAGTACTTGCCAGAGTGGACCCTGCTTAGCTTCTGAGATCTGATGAGATTGGGCTTGACTGAGCTGGAAATGGAGATGAGCACCACCCCTAAGAGTCAGATTCGACTGGCTTTTGAGCAAGGGAAACCTTTACTAAGGTAAGCCCTTCCCTGATTGACATAGTAAAACCCTGGTACTGTGTCTGGGGTGGGGGGCAGGTCTTCTGCTGTAGTGGGAGACCTGATCTCCCGTCCCGAGGCTGGAAAAAGTGACTTGACATAAAGATGGAATGCTCTAGCTATTCCTCAGAGCTCTATGATAAAGCAACAGAGTTTTGGAGGATTGCTGGAATATCCTGGTGATGCACGATATCACTTATGTGAACTTCCCCCACTACTGGGGTGCTGTGGATCCAGCACCAGCTGGCTCAGATAGCAGAGGTGATATTTGAAGTCACAGCAGCTGAGCCTCATGGACTGCATTCAGAAGTCAAAAGAATATAAAGCAATGTAATTGAAGTTTAATCAGAGAACACTGCTCTAAGATGTATTTAGTCATTTATGTACTTCATTCATCATCTGCCGTTCTTGTTGAGACTCAAGTCAAACTGCACAACTGTAAATATAATGCAAGAAAGAGCAGAATAATACATGCAATAAACAATATCATAAAACTGGATTACACTAATTAGGCAATAAACAATGCAATAAAATTGGGTTCCACCATTAGAAGAATGGAATAAAAACAGTATTCTAGCTCAATAAATAATGTGCGTGTTGGCGGGGGGCGGGGAGTGAAGTGCCTAATTCCCCCCCCCCCCCGACAATATATAAAGATGTGGGTTTTGATCCTAGGACTTCCTAGGGCTTCCTCCATAGAAAGTCTCCTAACTTATCAGAAAGGACTGTAGGATCCAACCCATTAGTTTTAGATCATTACATCAGAGATTCTTGTATATTGGGTTGGATCCAACCAGCTTTTATGCTGGTGAAAAGAGGAAGGAAGAGGAAGGAAGCACCCCAAAAGGCTATTTTGGGACTTGCTTGTACAAAACCCATGTGCTCTTGTAAAGAAGGGAACTTTCAGTGAAGCTGGCTGGATCTGACCCATTTCAGAAGTACCCCTCCACTCCCCATCCAAAAGGGTTCAATTATTTGTTGTTTTTCTCTGTCTTCATTATCCCCAGCTAATTCCAAATCTTTGGTTTACAGCATGAATTCATGAACTAAACCAGGGCATGATAATTGTCCTGGATTTCTTTTTAATGTGTAATTATACTTAGTCGTAATTCTTCTTTTACATTTCAGATGCTAAGGGAAAGATTGCTGGTCTTTTGATCTCAGGTCTCTTTTGCATTAATGAATGATAGCTGCCGAAAGGGCGCCTTCCCATCTTCGTCCAGCTGAGAAAAGAAATGGACAGATTTGATGTCAGTAGTCAAGTGCTAGAGATCTGAAACAAATAACCTAGTCTTTGATGTCCATTAACATACCAAAGAAGTTGTGCTGAGGACGCTTTAGATTTCCCCTGTGAGTGACACAGTGGTTCGGTTACCCACTGAATGTATTTAATTAGCAATCCACTTATTGTTTATTTTGCAAAGCAATAAAGCCTGAGTAGGATAGAGTCTGAAAAAACTTAATAAATGGTTTGGTGGGTTTCAACAGCATGAACATTCTAAACTTAGCAAAAGAGGATGTTGGTCCTCCACAAGTTCAACCAGTTTGGTGTAGTGGTTTGGTGTAGTGGTTAGGAATGCAGACTCTAATCTGGGAGAACTGGGTTTGATTCCCCACTCCTCCACATGCAGCTACTGGTGTGACCTTGGGTCAGTCATAACTTCTTTCAGAGCTGTTCTCTCAAGGGCAGTTCTTGAAAGAGCTCTCTCAGCCCCACCTACCTCACAGGGTGTTTGTTGTGGGGTGGGGAAAGGAGATTGTAAACCGCTCTGAGACTCCCTCAGGTAGTGAAGGATGGGGTATAAATCCAATCTCTTTTTCTCTTCTTCTCTTCAGTGTGTTATGGATGTTGAACATCCCCTGATTCAGCTCATGTTCTGCTCCCCAAAACTGTTCTGTAGGTGCTTGGCTTGAGTAATAATGATTCAAGGAGATCCAAGGCTTGGGTTATGTGTGAACACGGCTGCCATAAATAGTCCCTCAGTGAATGGGATCAGTGAGTGGGCCAGAGGTATAGGCGATTCCTTTGGAATCATTATAACTGAGTCTATAAGATGCTGGAGAGGGTGGCTGCCCTTTGCTCTCCCTAAATGATGCTTTTGCCAAGCAGGTCAAGAGTATTCATTAAGATCACTCAGGGAAGGAACCTGCAGACACAGAAAGCTATAAACAATAACTGGCTTCCTCATTGGTCGCCAGAATCAACATAATAAGCAAAGTGTAAATTGGTAGTGTGAAGAAATGCATTTTTTTTCCCTTTGGAGGTTTGAAATGAGCAAAACCTCCACTCTGCAGTTTGTTTCCCCCCCCCCCCTTTCTGGGCAGAGAGCAAGAGAGGAGGGGGGAGGTCAATCAATGGCTTTCCAGGCTCACCTCAGCTACCTCTTAAGAAACGCTAATAGATCTAGCAGGATATATAATGGGCGGGTCAAGTTCTCCCCCCTTCTCCAAGCAGGAAATATAAATTTGGAGGACTTTAGACTAGGGAGGCTTCAGGAAAAACCTCCAGGAAGAAGCTGCAGGAAACACTTCTCTGACCTGGTAAGTGAGTGAGGAAAAGAGAGGTGGTAAAACTCAGGAGAGCAAGCTCTTTTTGATTGGTGTGAAGTCCCATCAGAATAGACAGAACTCTTTGACCATGTGCTGCCCCAGAGAGCTGCACAAAGCTTCAAGGTAATGGAGCTCTGTAGAGATCTGCAACTTTCTAAGCTTTAGGAGCTTGTCCTATTTTAACTTCTGATAGGATATGTCTAAAGAGAGGGACAGATGATTTGCATTTTACCCATTTCTTTTGTAATCCCTTGCACAATCGGGTGTTGTTCTAAAAGTATGCTTGTGAACATTTTCTTTTTAATAAATGCTTTATAACTTTTGATGCTGGTAGTGGTTCTCTGTATCACATAGACCTCCACCATCTCAGACACATTATTTTAAAAGAAGTGCTGGGGGAAGTCAGTCAGTTGGCAAGTGACTATTTCTCCAGGGGCATACAAGGCAGTAATCTGTTCCCATGGTGACCAGGTGCTGGGCAGTGGGTGACACAGAGGCAAGGCCTCAGAACTTGGAAGGGAAACTGGGAGCTTTGACCTTCCCAGTGGGCAAAGGTCAGATGGTGGTGGTGGGTTTCTGGAGAGAGAGGAAAGCCTCTCCAGGTGTTGGGAGAACCTTGGAGGCAGGATGGAATATGGCTTGCAGGCTGAGGCAGGCCCATTCTGTTATAGGTAGTTTGCACATACTGTAGATAAAGAGCCATATACCACATGCATACACAACTCAAATGAACCTGCAACACCCAAAGCAAGAGCTGTGGTTGTAAAACCACTGACAAATGCTGAAACAATTGCAAGAAGAAGGGAAAAAATATTGAATGGTCACTCCTCCCAAGTGAATTGCTAGGGATATTTATTTAAGGAGCTAGTTATTCCTCGCTTTTCTCCCTAACAGGGATCCAAACGTCATTTTATTTACCAAACAATAATGCCATGAAGGTTGTGAGTCTGAGAGTGGAGTGACTAGCTCAAAGTTTTCCAGTAATCTTCCATGGTTAGGATAGCCAACTTCCAAGTGAGGCTGGAGACCCCCTGAAATTACAACTGCTCCCCAGACTATACAAATCACTTCTGTATCTATTATTTATTTAAAAACACTTATCCCACTTCTTCTTGAGGAAATGGCTGCTCTGGAAGGTGCACTGCATGGCATTATACCCTACCGAGGACCCTCCCTTCCCTAAACCCCACTTTTGCAAGCTCTACCTTTAAATCTCTAGGTATATCCAAACCCAGATTTGGCAACCTTACCAATGGCAGAGTAGGACTTTGCAGCTGGGTGTCCCAGATCCTAATCTGACGCTTTGGCTGTTACACCACACCGTCTCAGTGCCAAGTAACATTAGGGTTTTTTCCTGGTTACTTTAGGATTGGATGGTGGTGGTATGTCCAACCAACACTATCTAAACTGACCTCTCTCCCCATCTATGCCCTCTCCCTCTCTGTAATATTATAATGATCAAATATGCATCCATATAGAAAAGATTAATGTCAAAAGGTACGTAGGTAGCTTCAAAGTTACTAGATTAGATAATGAGTGCAAAGCCATTGGAAAGATGACCTTCCATGCCTGGGGGCTATAACCAATCAAATAATGTCTTTTGTTTCACAGTAGTCATCCTTGACTGCACATTGTACAGTAGCCCCATTAAAATGTCTCTTAATCATTGTATTAAATTTTTATCAAATGCTCCCAAAAAGCCATTCAGCAAAGTGAAACCTCATTCTCTAGTAAGAATTGCAATTATGTAGATGTGTACTGGCGAGGAAGGCGGCCCACTGGTAGCCTATGGACCTTAATTAGAGATTGGTTCCCCATTTGAACTTACCATGTCTCTTTTCAGTTTTAGCTAAATCTATATTTTAATACATAAAGCTAATTGTTCAAGATCTAAATGGAGTTAAATATTGAATTTCAATTAATACGTCTTAAAAATGTATGAGGCATTTCAATCCCCCCCCCCCCCCCAAGCCGCCCTTTGGTCCTTGAATCTTGGCAAAAAAAAAAATCAGCACATTATTTTGGGGAGGGGGGAAATGACACAGAAGCTGTGCTAATGAGCACATGATCGTTTTGCTCATATTAATTACTGCTATTCTCCTTGCCTTAACTTCAAAGTATTTTTACATCAATCGTAATTAATTCGAAAAGGCGCTACAATTCATCTTTTCCAAAGGCCAAAAAAAGGACATTCTGTAGCTGAGTTCAGTCTGCCTGAACTCTAGGTGTGCTTTGCATAAGTACAAGCTGTGTATTTTGGGAGGAAGCATGTGGGTTCTCTTTTGTTTTCTCACGATTTCTGCAAAACGCTGGGCAGAGAAGGTGGAGATGATTGGGCATGAGCTTCTAACGCCAGGAGAGGTGCATTGGCTCCGTGGGGGAGCACACACTTTGCACACAGAAGATGCCAGGCTTCCAATGTGTTTTTGTGCAATGATAAAATATCGCAAATGGACAGAAGCAGGGGTCATTTCCTAGAAAAAGAGGTGCAAGAGCGCATTGGCATAACTCATAAGCATAACTTATTTGCATATGCCGCACATCCCTGACATCACCAGAAGTGTGTCAGAAGGCAACACCCACCGCTCAAGCTCCACCCCAAAAATCTCCAGGTATTTCCCAACTCAGAGCTGGCAAGCCAGCTTTACACTTTGACTAAAGACACTTTAGGTTTCCTTTGCTCTTGCAGGGAAGCTACCCTGCAACAAGCATGAAAATACAGATCAAGTTAGCATACTTTTGCTTTTTTCCACAGCATATCACCATATGTGCCTGCTCCTGGGCTTGTTACACCTGGAACAGCGTTCCTGTGCATTCCTGCTCGAAATGACCCCTGGACAGAAGTAATCATTTACGTGCATGGATCACAACTCTTTTGGTACAGTGTGTTACTGGAGTGCATGTGTGGCTCTATGTGCTGGTAAAACACCACACAAAAAGAAGGCAGTATCCTAAGGAGGCTTCCTCCAACTTTAGTGGTTCTTTCGAAGGTGAAAGATCTGCTCAAGTTGGAGGAAGTCCCCTTTGGTTGGAGAAAGCCTTCACATTTTATTGAGTGGTATGTTAGCATACAGACAAGAGACTTAGTTTCACAAATGACCGCTAGGCCTCATTCACTTTGGTTGCAAGTAACAAATAAAGTTTAGTTGACTGATAGGGTTGCCAAGTCTGGGTTGGGAAATGTCTGGAGATCTGGGGAAGGGGAGGGACCTCAGCTGGTTATGATGCTATGGTCCACTTGTCAAAACAGCCATTTTCTCTGGGGGAATTGATCTCTGTAGCCAGGAGTTCAGCTGTAATTCTGAGAGATCTCCAGGCCCCACCTGGAGGTTGGCAACCCTATCCAATCAATCCAAAGAAAGGGGGCTGCACCAAGGCAAACAAAGAAGAAAAAAATCAAAACGGTTAAACCCTATTTCAGCCAATGAATGTTGCTGCGATCACATGCTCCTTTAGATCTGACATAGGTGTGACTGCCTAACAGATCTAAAGGGAGCCATCAGACAGCAACATCTGGGAAGTGTCCCGCAGGTGTCGGCAACCTGTGCTGCTCTGCCATGGAAGCAGAGTTAGAAGACACTGGGGAAAGTCTGGTCCTAATGCTTCCCAACAGGCCACAGATGGACTTTCCCCTGTCAGATCGCTCAAGCACACTCCCATGCCATTGGGATGGTCTGATCATTCCATCCTGACTCCGTTCCATGCCCCCCCCCCCGGCAGTATGAGCATCATTGCATACTCCATAGGGGGCCCTCAGTGTGGAGGTGAGATTCCTCATTTATGCTCAAGGGAAACAAACAGCAAAAAAAAAACCCCTCTCACCCACAGTTGTGTCTGATCACATAGTGATGGGCTGCACCCACAGCTTCAAAGGGCTGTGTGATCTCACAACTGTGTGTCAAATTCCCCCGGAGGAAATAGCCTCTCTTCCCCTCCGCTTCAACTGGCACATGTGACCACATTCTGTCATAACTATTAGTCACATCCAGATTGTACGTTTTTTTTGCAGTATTAATATCTTTGTAACAATGGTGTATACCATATGTGTGTGCGTAAAGTGACATCAAGTTGCAACCAGTTTATGGCGATCCCGCAGGGTTTTCAAGGCAAGCGACATTCAGAGGTGGTTTCCCACTGCCTGCCTCTGCCTAGTGACCCTGGAATTCCTTGGTGGTCTTCCATCCAAATACTAACCAGGGTCGACCCTGTTTATCTTCTGAGATCTCAGCCTGGGCCAGTCAGGGCTCACGTACCTTATAAATGCCTGAACTTTATAAATGCCTGAACTAGCAACCTTTTTAATATGAATTTTGTACATTAAAATTGAAACATACACAATTTTTTTAACTGAATAAATACTGGAATAGATTGATCTCTGTGTTTTGAAAGACCTTTAGTGTGGGCTTTGGGAACTGTACTCTTGCTTCACTTTGTGTGGGTTTTTTTTTTTTTTTGTTCTTTTTAATCTTATTTTAATCTCATTTTTCCCCCACAGTGTAAATTGGTTCGTTGTACCATCTTCCATATCAGTAAAAATAAACTCTTCACAGTGTGAACAATTGACAGCCTCCTTTTCTGTATTGATATCTGCAGGCTGAAGTTAATTGGAAAACACATGGTTGAGTCAGATCGGCCTTATCCAAATCGCAAATTACTTCTGAAGATTTGTTTCTATAAACAAAACACAGAGGGGTGATTAAACAAGTTGGGATTAGACTTTTTTTTTTCTTTTTAAAGAGTGGATTTATGAGTTAGTTTGATATTTAGTGAAGATTTTAGCGGTCCTCGGATTTCTAGGCCAGAATTGTGATGGTGTAATATAGTATTCCCTACACTACAGTAAATCTTGTTGGAATAATGTATGAAGGTTGTGTCCCCTTCTCTTTGGGGGCTTCAGAAGACATCGATCCAGCTCTTGGCTTCTGCATGAACACATGAAGCTGCCTTATAGTGAATCAGATCCTTGCTTCATCAAGGTCACAATTGTCTGCTCAGACTGGCAACAACTCTCCAGAGTCTCATGTTTCACATCATCTGCTAACTAATCCTTATGACTGGAGATTGAACCTGGGATCCTCCTGCACACACAGCCAGTGCTCAATCACTGAGCTGCAGGCCCTCTCTGTAGAGCATCCTTATTCCATGGGGTCCTACCTGATCATTGATCCTTCAGGTAATGCCTGGCCTCAGATTGCTGATAGTGTCACTAGCCCTGGGAGTGTATAGACACAGTAGAGTGTATGGATACTGTTCAGAGGCAGCAGTTGGAGAAAGGGAAGGGGGACCCAGAAGAGGCAGGAGACTGAAAGATGGCATGTATTGGCCTCGTACTAGGGCATGAAGTGTGCCACTTCCTCTTACTCAAAGGGCATATCAAGAAAGCACAGCAGTGCAAGGTTGTTCTTTGGGAAAACAAGTGTTTGCGCCAACCCTGGATCCAGATGTGAGCAGTGCGGACTGACAATGTCACCTGCCTGGGAGAACAGCTGCTCATTGGGTGCACTGGTGGTTGAGCAGACATCACTCCCACCACCACTTTGGCCAGACATCCCTAAACAGACCTCTTTTCAGCCCAGTAAGCTTGTTAGGTTTGCAGAGAGATCAGTTGGTCCTCCCACAACTTTCCCATATTCCAGCCTCCACTACTATGCCAACATCTTGTTCTGCTGCCTTATACAATATTGGGTTGGATATTTCCACTCAATCTCACTGAATAACCCTCCGACTCTGACCCATATGGCTTTGTTCCATTCAGATCCCATTGTCCCCAGCATAGACCATGTGGGTGGTCAAAAAGGACTGTTCCTCCCTTTAAATACTGGGTTCTGGATGCATTGCAGTGATCAGCTCTAGTTTATTTAGTGATTTCAGGAACACTACAAGGACCAAATCCAGGGCTGGCTGCCCTGTTTATAAAGCATGCAAAGACCACACCCTAACACACTCCACTCCCAATGATAGGCTATTTACATAATACTGCATCTCTACTGGCCCACTCCTGAATCCAGGTAAGCCATTGTTCTCTGGTAACAAGTTCAACCCATTCCAGGTGCTAGTTTAGGGATGACTCATGCTCAGTACACAGCACTCCCCCCCCCCCCTTTTATGCTAGCAGGAAAGCTGGATGGATCCAATCTGTTGTCCCTTAGATAAAACAATATCTGCTGCATTAGAATTCAAACAGGAAAAAGAATGAAAGTCTCTCTCACACATATATGCAGAGTACACAAAGTCCTTATTATCTAACATTTATCTAAATCTAACCAACTGTATCCATACGCCTAATGTACATAAATGGGACAAACTAAATCTACAATTTAATCTATGAATCTACTAATCCATTGCAGAGCTGGAAAAAGTACAGAGGAGGGCAATCAAGATGATTAGGGGGCTGGAGCACTTCCCTTTGAGAAAAGGCTGAAGAGTTTGGCACCATTCAGTTTAGAAAAGAGATGACTAAGGGGGGACATGACAGAGGTTCATAAAATTATGCATGGGGTGGGAAGAGTTGGCAAAGATGACTTTCTCTCTCTCTCTCAAAATACTTGAACTTGAGGGCATCCAATGAAGCTAATTGGCAGTAGGTTCAGGATGGACAAAAGGAAATACTACTTTACACTGAGTGATTAAAATGTGGAATTCACTGCCAGAGGATGTAGTGATGGCCACAGGAATAAACCATTTTAAAAGGGGGTTAGATAGATTCATGGAGGATATCAGTGACTACTAGCCATGGTGAGTGAGGGGAACCTCCACATTCAGAGGGACTAAGTCTCTGAATCTCAGAGCCAGGAGGCAACATCAGGGGAAGGCCTTGGCCTCTGGGTCCTGTTGCTGGCCGTCCAGAGGAACGGACTGGCCAGTGAATGAGACAAGATGCTGGAGATGTCTTGGGACAGCGCTGGCTCTTTGGCTTGGAAACGGAGATGAGCACAGTAACCCTAGAGTCAAATTCGACTGGCTTTCGAGCAAGGAAATCCTTTACCTTACCTTCACCCATTGTTTGTTGTACTTATGAGTTCTCTGTGGACATTTTAAAAATGATTTTAAAATGCCACAGAGGCATGGAGCTCCCACCCACCCCCATGCCTTCTCAAGTGACAAAACAGCCATGGGGGTGTCCTGCCTCCCCTACATCTATTTTGGCACTTGAAAAGGCACAAGGTACAGGGGAAAGTGCTCCATACCACATTTTAAAAATGTGTTCCACGTGCCATTTTAAAATCACTTTAAAATGGTAGGCAAAAAAAATCTTCCATCACATTTCGTTTGACTTTGAGGAAATGCCAGACGAACACAAAAAGTCTTCACTATAGTATGACAGTAATAAGAAAAGGTTAAATTAAAATTAATGTGCTTGTGATAATTTCTTTTCTTTCTTTCTTTTTTGCAATGTTAGAATGCCTGATTCAAGAAAAGGGCATATTTTAATCAATTAAGAGGTTAAAATTTAGATGATAAACTATAATCTTTTGTATTTAGTTGAGTCAAACAAAGTTGATAGGATATGCCAGCTCCGGAGAAGTAAGCAATTAGATTTCATTCCCTCTTTTTTGTTGTCTTACAAGCACTGATTCAAATGCTCCATTATTAGATACTAATTAGAATCCCCCCCCCACAGTCATCACAGCAGATGCTTTGCAGATGGACACACCTATTTTTTTTCCCTGTTAGTGTAACAAAATGTCACAATACATTTGTTCAGATAGGAATACTTATGCTAATGGAAAGAGTAGGCAGGTGCAAGAACACAAAAAGTCAGTCACACACACACACACACACACACACACACACCCTCTAACTCTATAGAAAACCTGACCAAAATTACCTCAGCAGCACTTCACACTCTTTTGTTTTAGGTTTCCGAACAACACCTGTTATACACAGAAAATAATTTTGCCCTTAAAATTTTTTCTAAGCAGAACATTTTAAGGAGGGGAAAAAAACCCCCAGTCTAGTTCTGTGTTTCTGTCAGATTAAACAAAATATATTCAATCAGGTTCTTTGCCGATCTTAGAAAAAGGGATACTGGGAAAGGCTGTTTTTTTCCAGTTATGAAAATATACCTATTTGCATAATCAGTCAGTAATTTGCATAATATTCAGATTAAGTACTCAGATTTTTTGGGGGGGGGATTGGTTATAGTCCCCCAAATCTGGATGCCTGATGTGAATAGTATACAAGTTAATTGGGACATTTGTTACATGGCTTCTTGTGCTGGCCATGCACTTGTGTATAAAGATATTTCTAAGAAGCCAACCGAGTCACACCATTGTAAGGCACATAGAGACACCAAAGGAATAAATCTCAACATAAAACATTTTTAAACATTTTTCTAAAAAAATGTTTTTCTTTCAACAGTGTCTCTGGAGTCGGAGACAGCAACAGCAACAGACACAGTGTGTGTGGGAACAGCAGCTGTAAGACAGTAGCATGCAACTGTGCATGGATGTACATTTTTTCCATGCCATGTCTGAGCTATGCAAATGCAAACAGACAGTGCATCAGAGGTGCAGCTCCTCTGATTGCTGCCCATAAACAGGATGTGAATAATCAAATACCCCTCCTTATTTCTATTTAGATTCACAAACCAGCTTGCTGAGGTGGTTAAAGTGCTGGATTCGGTTCAGATCCATCCCTACTTTTCCGTGAAAGCTTGCTGGGTCACCTTGGGCCGGCCACATTCTCTCATCCTTGCCTATTTCACTGGACTCTTAGGCACAGTTGGGCAGAATAATGTCTATACGCCTTGACGCAAATTTCTGGATCTCCAAGGGAAACACATTTACTCTAAAACGATGGCAATTGTTAATTGTGGTGAGCAAATAGCTCCAACAGACACTGAGCAGCATGCACAAAATCTGGATGACCCTGAGACAACTGGGTGGATCCGAACCCGAGCACTGAAGGAAAGATAAAGCAAAACCACAAAGATTTTGAAGAGTCCAAGGATGGCATGGTTCAGGGGGGATCTTTTACTGTCAAACTGGCAGATACCATGCTGGCCATAATGAGAACAGGAATAGAGAACAAAACTGCCACTATTATACTGCCCTTATATAAACCTACCAGGATTCCACGCTTGGAATATTGTGTACAGTTCTGGTCACCACACATGAAAACGAATACTGTAGAACTTGAAAGGGTGCAGAGAAGAGCAACCAAAAGGATCAGGGCCCTAGAGCAGTCACCGTATTGGGGTGGGTGGGTAAAATGCTTAAAATATTCTGCTTAGAAAAAAAATTAAGGACAGAGGGAATGCCAGATGAACACAACAAGTCTTCATTATTGTAGGTACTGGGTGCCTTGGCTGAGGAATCACGTTGTATTGATTGATTTGATTTGTAACCCACCCTCCCCTGTGAGACAGGGCTCGCAGCGGGGAGCAACATTTCTAGTTGGACAACATTACAACCCAATTAAACAATTTAAAAGACTTTAAAATGCAAGAATAATTTACAGCTCACAGATGCAGTCATTAGGGTTGCCAGAACTTACCTGGCTGCCGACAGAGGGGTGTGTGTGTGTGTGTGTGTGTGTGTGTCCTAGTCCCGGTCCTAGTGTTCTTTGGTGCACATGTTTTACATGCATGCCACAATGATGTCACTCTATGTTTTTCCCTTAAATGATTGAGTGTCCCCCCCTGCAATGTGTCTGGCATGATGATGTCACTTCCGGGTGACATCATTGCACCAGGCATGCCGGCGCACACAAGTCTCTTTGGGTGCGGGGTTCCTTTGTACTGGTGACAAATGGAAGAGAAAGTCAACTTTGACCACCAAAAAAAGCTATGCTGGGGATCATGGGTCTTTCATGAACAAAACCCACATGGGATGGAGCAATGAAACAAGCAGAGGAGTTGAACAGTGTTGCGTAAAAAAAAGCTGGCTGGATCTAACTAAATGGTTTTCTACAACAGAAGAAGAAGCACCATTAACATTCATTGAATGCTCACTGATATATATATATTTTTTGCAGGATTACTTTATCAGTGCCAAGAGCAAAACATAGGATACAGTTCTACTTGAGATTTAGAACTTTTGAGTAAACATTTCTTAACTGAGAACGAAAGAGCTATTTGTGGCCAAGCATACAGTGCCCACTTTCTCTCAAGGATATGACTTAGAAAAGAAACTAACAATTATCTTTAGGCTACAAAGCCAAATGCATTGTTCTGATCAAAGGTGCCACTTAGAGAATGCAGCTGAAAAACGGGAGAAACAAAAAGCTATTCCCAATGTGTCCCCCCACCCACTTTGCACATTGGACATCCGTTGTATAGACAATGAATGTATATTTAACTACTAACCCCTGAACTGCTTGAAATAATAGTCTTGGCTCTGAATCATTTATATATACTCATAAGAGCTCTCTTGTGACTATTTAAAACCATCTGTATTTCCCTTTAGCTGACTGGTTCTGCACACTGGCTTGGACCTCTAAACCAGTGGGCCCTACCGCGGTTCCAATGTTTGTCTTCCACTGAACTTTACTTGCTCCAACCCTATTATTTGTGTGTACTTTCCAAACCAGAATTAGAAGGACACTTTGTTTCCAGTCAAGATTTGGAGAGTGTTTGCAAACCACCATTTGCTGATTTTGAGGTCGGGAGAAACAATGGCTTGTGTTCAACTGCAAACTGAGAATAAAACTGGATGCAAAAATGGAGAGGGGAGAACATAACTCACACCCACTCCTTCAAACTACAGGTTAGGGTGCTGTTGAGTATCTAAAGGACCACCTCCATCTGTGTCAGTCTCTCTGTGTTCTGGGATCTGTGAATGGTGTTGTTTTGTGTGACTTGACATTAGCTAAGGCCAGGAATGTAAAGGAATATAGGGAAACAGCAGCTGGCCTTGATCATAAAGGCATAGGCGTCAACTTCAGGGGAGCTGGGGAGCTGGAGCCCCCCCCCCCCAAATGTTTTTTCCCAGGAGGTGCTGAGCCTCCACCGGAGACAATGGACTGTGATGTCTCTGGCCCAGCCCCAGCCCACCCCCCTGGGAAATTGGAAAGTCTATGCTCTTGCAAAGGTTACAAAAGATGTTTCTGCAGGCCAGAATTAGGACTGTCCTGGACTCACAGGTAAACACGAGAAGAGAAGAGAAGAGAAGCGACTGGATTTATACCCTGCCCTTCACTACCCAAAGGAGTCTCAGAGTGTTTTACAATCTTCTTTCCCTCCCCCTGCCCCTTTGAAGCTTCAGACATGTCAAAGGGAAATCAAGAAGCCCAGGTTAGAAAACCTTTGGAGAGGGACAATGGACAAAGGAACTATGGAAAAATAAGGCCTATATTAGCAATTGTGTGATTCAAATACATATATAGGGACTCAGGTGTGAGAAACATTGGAGAAGAGCAAGAATGTCCATTCAAGGATAGAGGTACAAAAATAGTTCAAAGATGGGGGAGGGTATATTATTTGGGGCCAACAAATAATCAGAGTAAGAGAAACATCAGTATTTCTGATATGTTTGTTATGATTAAAAGTAGCAATAGAGTATTTATATAATTTCAGAAGAAGTATGAATATATATATCACTCTCTGGCTGTGTAGAATTAGTGAATGTTGTTATTGAAACTTTTTAAGTTAGTCAAAGTTAAGTATGTTAATAGTTATGTTTCAATGAAGGGTAAAATGGAAGCAGAGATTCCTTAATAGTATTTATGTGTGTACAGGACACCGAACAAACTGTAAATGATGTTGAAGTGTACCTCTTTTTAAACGATCTAATATAAGAAAGCCTAATTAGATAAGGTGGGAAGTCAAATGGTATAGTATCAGATCTCAGAAGTTAAGCAATCTCATCAGATCTCAGATGTTAAGCACGGTCTGTATTTAGTAGGGAGACCACCAAAGAAGCCTTTGCAGAGGCAGGCAATGGGAAACCATCTCTCCTTAATCACTTGCCTTGAAAACCCTATGGGGTCACCATAAGTTGGCCATGACTTGCTAGCACTTCACACACACATGTAACTAGATAAGGCTTCACAGGAGCACAGTCCTACCTGAATCAGGCCTGGCAAGGATTATCTGGAACATCAAGATGGCTACTTCCAGTGCAATACGGGGCTGAATTCTAGGACATCCTTCCACTAACCTGGATTCTATTATTTTACCACTAAGCCTTTCTGCAACTGACTTTCATTAAAATAAATAAATAATAACATGCATCCTGATAAGATTGCTACAGTTCTCTATAAATGCTCTAAAAATACAGTATTGGGGGTAGATCCAGGGGAGTCAGCCGTGTTAGTCTGCTGCTGCAAAATAGTAAAAAGCCCAGTAACACCTTTAAGACTAACAAACTTTATTGTAGCATAAGCTTTCGAGAAACATAGCTCTCTTCGGCAGAGGCATTGGGGGTGCAATTTGATTTTAAATATATGATGGAATGGGCTCTCCAGCTTGCTGATGGATGTGTCTACCGAAAAGGAACTCCTGAATTCTCTACCAGGCATGAATGCTGAAGAAAAGGGGGGAGGGAGTTTATGCTGATTTTTTTAAAGCTTTATTTGAGAAGAAAGATGGAAAAACAATGGTCAAACTAAATGAAAAGCATGAAGAGCTTTTGAGTCCCCATGAGTAAGAATGTGGGGGCTTTGGATTCTTCTGTCCTCTCCAGCTGGTTATGGAAAGATAGATGACTGAAGAAGAACAGATGCTTTGAGAGGTACTAATCCTGGGGGAGAACTGGCATTCCCTAACCCTAAAAATCTATGACAACTGGTAGGTCCCATCACACATCAGCCACACATCACCTCTGGTGAATCCCTGGAGATTTGATGGTGAAGCTCGGGATTTGTAAAAGAGAGGGACCTCAGGGGGGGGTATAATGCTGTAGACTCCACATTCCAAAGCAGCCATTTTCTACAGGGACTGAGAGCTGGCAACTCTATAAGAAAGAAATATCTAAGTCATGGGCGTGGATCCAGAAAGAAGGATGAGTTCTGGTCCTACAAGTGGTCTTCCCTGCCTCTCTTTTCTTGCTGCATCCACTTGTGCACCCTGACAAGTCCAGGGCCTTCTGAAATAACATTGGTTGTGGCATCAGGGTCTACAGCTGGAAGGATCAGTGGGCAGAAACTGTAGCCACCTCCCTCACTAGAGCAGAAATGCCTTGCTCTTGTGCAAAGAGCCCTTTGGATCCCAGCCATCGCTTTTCGTATTCATAAGAATGGAAGCTGTAACATTAATTAGCTCTCTGTCAACAGTGAGTATTTTTGGACTTCAGATAGAGGCTTTATGAGTGATCCCCCCCCTACATTTGCTATTGTTCATAGCCTTGAAAAACATTATACTGCAACCTAATGAATTTATACTAATAATAGTAATTTTCCCACCATGTTCTTAAAGGCCTTTCACCACTAATTATATCTCACAACTTCAATTATCTATGCAGAATAGGAGAATAAAACACAGTCAGCCATGTTTTTAAGCATATTTTTTTTCTTTTTAAAGCCAAACAAGACATTCTGTTTATGCCAGGGTTATGTGACCTCCATGGTACCCTGAGTTACTCTCCTGCTTGTCCTTCATCCTTCTTCAGACTGTTTGCCTAAACATGAATGTTCGCTCTCCTGTCACTTCGTTTGCTGGTAAGGCAGAACTGATGTTAAAAGAGCATGGTCGGTCAGATAGGAGAGGCTGGGCCTCAGCATGAAGGACTTCTGCTTTGGATGCAGAAGGTCCCAGGTCCCTAGTAGCATCTCCAGTAAAAAAGAGTCAGGTAGTAGGTGATGTGAAATACCTGAGCCTTTGGAAGATTGCTGTCAGTCCCAGGAGAGAATATTGACCTTGATGGACAAATGGTCTGTTTTAAGTATTGAAGTCGGGAGATGATGAATCAAATGCAAGCTTTTATTTCAAACATCATTCAGCTCAGGGACAATTCTTTAAAGAGCAGCACTCAATTTATGCATTCCAACAGGTAACTATATACATTGTAACTATGTACACGTATTCTCATTGGACCTAAGCAGGGCTCTGTGGTTGGTTCCCCGGATTGGCTTCAGGACCAATAATGAGTCTTTATTAGGCAGCCAATAAGACTGAGGGACTTGTACTACCAGAATCCTGACAATGCAATGTATCATAATGTACTAAGACATAACAGTCTGTCTCAGCATAAGGCTGCTTCATGTGTCCATGCTGGGCTAGTGGCTTAAGATGATCCTCCACCATTAGCTTCCAGCAGGAAATGGAACATTGCAGAGCTGGGAAAAGAGGAGAGCAACTAAGATGATTAGGGGGTTGGCGCACCTTCCCTATAAGGAAAGGCTGAAGAGACTGGGACTTCCCAGTTTAGAAAAGAGAGACAACTAAGGAGGGTTGTGATAGCGGTTTATAAAATTATGCATGGGGTAGAGAGAGTTGAAAAAGATATATTTTTCACCCTCTCCCAAAATACTAGAACTCAAGGGTATCCAATGAAACTGATGGGCAGTGGGTTCAGTATGTACAACAGGAAAAAAACACTTTTCACAATGATTAAAATGTGGAAAATGTGGGTGATTAAAATGTGGAAAATGTGGGTGATTAAAATGTGGAAAATGTGGGTGATTAAAATGTGGAATTTGCTGCCAGAGAATGTAGTGATGGCCAAAGGAATAAACAGCTTTAAAAGGGGATTAGGTAATTCACTAGATTGATGGAGGATAAGTCTATCAATGGCTACTAGCCATGGTGACTGAGGGGAACCTCCAGTAATCTTCTGAATTCCAGAGCCAGGAGGCAACACTAGGGGAAGGCTTCAGCCTCAATGTCCTGTTGTTGGCCAGCTAGAGGAACTGGTTGGTCACTGTGTGAGATAGGATGCTGGACTAGGCAGAGATGTTTCACCAGGTGTTTGGTTGAGGACAGTGACAGCTTCCATCTGTCTGAAAATTGGAAAACTATTATATCTAGCCACAGGGTTTAGGCCAGATATAAGTGCTGCTGTGCGATTTCTGAGTAGGAAAGTTTCTGCACCCAACCCAGCAGACGGAAATACAGTGAAAAGAGTGATGCAGTATTATAAAGTACTCAGTCCAGAGAAACGTTCAAGTGAAATCAGCTCATGGTTTATTAGGAGGTCCTGGAACACATGTCTGAGCTGGGCTTGGGGGTCTGCTTATATGCGCATCTAAACCATGCCCCCGGCCTCGCCCAAATATGCTGATAGGATTACAATTAACTCTCCCAAGATCATTGGTCCCTATTTGCATCCTGGCTGATCGATAGGTATAAATCACGATCTGGCCAGTCTATTGTGTTCTGGAGCAAAGCTCTGTCTGTGCCCAGCCATGTGCTTGCCATGGACCACATGGTCAGACTGCATGGCCGGACTGCATGGTGGTCACCATTAGAACACAAGTATCTGAAGGGAACAAGCCAGTTGAAGTTGCAACTACCAGCAACTGCAGATCCAAAACTGAAAACATGTGTGGATGTTGATTGGGCTGGGGACACCACTGATGAGAGGTCCACCAGCGGATATCTGTTTCAGTATGGAGAAGGGACCATTAGCTGGGCAAGCTGAAAACACAATTGTAGCACTTTCTTCAACAGGAGCAAAAGATGTTATTTTATTTATTTATTTATTCTTTCAATTTATACCCCGCCCTCCCCGCGAACGGGCATGTTGTAGCTGCACAAACATGCAAAGAGGCTATTTGGATTTGCCAGTTAAATTTTAGACTTAATTTGTTAAGCATAGATTAATAATTATCTGGTCACCTGTCATTATATGGGTAGTTTAGATTTTAGTTATGTAGTTGTTGTTTTTTCCAGGTGATAGTGTAGTTTGGAAAATCAATAAAATCTTTAAAAAAAAATAGACTTAGGACTGGATAGATCTGCACCAATAACAATCTTTGAGGACAATCAAGAGTGTCTAAAACTGATGCAGACTAAAAAGGTCGACCCACGGTCTAAACACATTGGTGTTAAGTATCATCATCTGAAATATATGCAGAATCAAGGACTCATTAACATGCAGTATTTACCAAACTGAAGAAAATGACTGCTGAGGTTCTCACAAAACCATTGCCTGGAGACAGTCATTGGACCCTTCTAGCAAAATTAAACATGATACTATGCATGCTGTCAAGAAGGGGTGTTGGAGAAGTGACCGCCTGCTAAGTGTCTAATTACTACAAATACGGCTGAATTAGTAGTTTATTGCACTTGTACCCTAGGGGAAGCTGTAGAGCATTCTCTGGAGCTGCATAAGTGTTTAGGGCTTATTGAATGTTTTCTTTTGCAGTTCAGCCTACCTCTTGTTTCTCTCTCTGCTGTGTGTTAGCATGTGTTTAGCGCTTGTGCTCTGAAGGCCTGTCTGTTGCGTTAATGGCCTGCAGTGAGTTATTGTCTTTTTACAAAAATCCCATTGCGGTAAATTCATTGAAAGCAACCTCCAAAGTGTGGATTGGATTATTTCCTGAACTCTGCCAACATGGAGATCCCTTGTAATTCCAAGAGAACTTCAGATTCAGCCTGGAGGCTAAGCCTATCTAACATTCTAACCACTGCAAGTTCTGCTGGCACCAATGTTTAAGAATATTACACACGCCACTGTTTCTCCAGGCTCCTTTCCCCTGCAAAATGCCCTAGAAGACTCAGAAATGAGTGCAGAGCCCCACTCTATCGTCACCTCTCCCAGCAGCTGAACAAAGCATAAAATGCCATACAGTGCGTTTCTAAGTAGATTTATAAATATCCAAGCCCATTGATTTCAACTGACTTACAAGGGGATAAGTCTCCTTAGTATGGCAGTATTAACCGCTCTCTTCAAAGCTCTGCTGAAAGATTGGCTTATCCTTTCCTCATGCAAAAGACCAAGCGTGTTCATGATTTTGTGTTTAGTTGTGCATACATTTGTATGTGCACCAGGGTTGCCAGGTTCTCCCTGGTCACTGGCAAAGGATTAGGGGTGGGGTTGCAAGATCCAGGTTGGGAAAGTTCTGGAGATCTGGAGGTTGAGCCTGGGGAGGACAGGGACCTCAGTGGCATACAATGCCATACAGTCTACCCTCCAAACTATCAATTTTCTTCACATGAGCTGATTTGTGTAGTCTATTTTACCCAGAGATCTCCCCAAATTTGCAGCCAGCTGTGAACTTAGTATCAGCACATGAATGAGCAGAACTCCTTTGAAAACCTTCACTCACTTTATCTAAATTATGGTTGCCAGCTCTGGGTTGGGAAATACCTGGAGATTTCAGGGGTGGAGCCTGGAGAGGGACCTCAGCAGGACATAATGCCATAGAATCCGCTTTCCAAAGTGGCCATTTTCTCCAGGTGAACTGATCTGTATCACCTGGAGATCAGTTGTAACCCCCAGAAAATCTTCAGCCACCACCTGAAGGTTGGCAACCCAAATCTAAACTCTCACCCCACGCCAATCTCTCAAGAGCTCTTTGTGGTTATTGCCAAAGCAGAAACTTCTGGATTTGTCTTGGATTTTGCTTGAGGTGAAACTTGACAGCAACTCTGATTTGTGCCTCTTCTATCCTGACTCCCATGGGATAACTTCTTTATATTTAAACAATTCCTTTTCTGTCTGAGGTAATATTTATAAATATTGTATGATTTCTTTTTCCTCTTGCAGGAGGGCAGTGATCTTCTCGTCTGTTCAGATGCATACTTCGACAGCAGTACTTCAATTATATGTGCTTGAATGAATTGATTTGATGCAAAATTGTACTTCCTCAGTCTGAGAGGAATTGATAACAATCTATTATGTCTGTGCAGTTCCTCATAAACATCTATACCGATCTATTTCTTTCCTATCCATGTTGTATACCTTTATTTTCCCAGATGATGCTATTTATTTGACAAGTGCCTTATTTTACACCTTATTCAGTGTTGAATGGAAATAATAGTTTGGGATTAGAAGTAAACTTGGGGGAAATGATATGTTTTTGAACTACATCTCCTGACAGGAGTCTGAGATTAGATCAACCCTATAGATAGTTTACACACCACTCTAAATGTTGAAACCTGGTTTACAAACCCTTTCTTCTTGGTTGGGACCCCTGAAGATGGGATTTTTTGAGGAGTAGGAGTAGGATATCTGGGCCTGGTCTGGATTCTGAACCCAGTACCATCCAATACCTGTTTGTGTCCTTAGTTGTCCCAGATACCCAATGTTCATTGCTTTACAAATGGAATAATCTACTAACCCTTGTGGATCCAGGATGTAGAGGCTGGGACATCAGGGGTCAAATGGCAGCCTTTCAGCATGTTTCCTCTTGAACAGAAGCAAACATGGCTGGGTGGGAAATGAGGTGGAGCCTCCTTCAGAGGACTATAAAAGGCCCTGATCAACAACAATGAGAATCACAAGGCCAGCAGAAAAGGTCACCACAAGAGAGGGTTGTGTCCTGAACAATGACCAGGGAGGCTGCACAAGTAAACCAAGGTAGAGGACCTGACAGAGATCTTTTGCTAGTGGCTCCCTCCCTTATATGCAGATATTAGGCAAGACTTCGAAATACATAATTACTTGTAAGTAGGGAAAGAATTCTCCCACTGCCCCCTCTCACTTTCTTAGCTGGCATGTGCACTCAATGATGAACAAGAATCTACTGGCACAGGGTTGTCAGACAGTGCCAGGCAAATACAGGGCTGCCAGGTCCCCCCTGGAAACTGGTGGGGGATGGGGGGACTGAACAGGAGAAAGTAAGGCCCAGGCCAAATCTCTGCCATCTCACAGGAAGTGATGATATCACTCTGTGACGCTGCTACAATGTTCTGGTAGTTGGGCAAAAACTCTGCCCAAATACTAGAATGCCGTCTGGATGTCACTGGTGTGATGACATCACTTCATGCGTGATTACAATGATGTGGCCTGAGCCTTCCTCTTTCTCCTGGTAAGTCCTCCTGTTGGCCTCTGATTGGCGGCTGTGGGGCAGGGCCTGGAAGAATGGAAACCCCACCTCCGCTGGGGGAGTCTGGCAATCCTAGGCATCTATCATGAGGAGGGGGGGTGGCACTGAGGGAGAAAAATAATGAAAAAAAGCAGCCATATGTTACTGTTACTGGAAGTTCTTACTGGAAGTGACAGCCACAAAGTTTCCAGCAATTCCTAAAGCCACCCATTTTCACTCTTGGTAAGAACTTCAGGTAAGTACATTTAAAAAAAAAAAGTTCTGCTGCCTCTCCCAATAGCCGTGGGCAAAGTTCTGTGCTAGGGGGTGCTGGTGCACAACATTCTAGCTGGCAGCACCGGGAACTTAGCTGGCAGAGCAGTCTACAAGTGAACTGAGAAGGCATTTTTCCCTCTACTGGAAACAGTAGAGAATAGGGCACCTCCTGGTCCAATCTTTTTGGAACGGGGGTGTTGGTGGTGGTGATTGAGAGGCACCAGCAGATATACAGCAAATTTGATGCCTCTACCTCAAAAAACAGCCCCCAGAACCCCAGATACCTCCAGAATGATTCTCCATTATAGCTTATGGAGTCTATTGACCATAATGGTCCCCATAGGCTATAATGGAACAGGAAAAAAATCAGTTTTTTGCACACCCCTATTATGCTTTGCAGTATGATCTGTCAGCTGCCTTGAGTAACAGAGAAAAGTAGGATATAAATATTTGAATAAATAAGTAGTTTGGGCAGATTGATAACCTTTAAGCAACTTCCTGCTTATTAGGTTAGGCAGGGTTCTGACAGTGATTGTTCCACCTCTGTTATACTTGACCTGTAATGTTGATTCTCATATTTCACAAAAAAAAGTAGACTGCAAGAGTTATCCCCCCACCCACCCACCCGGTATGTTTTCTAAGGCTTAGCCACAGGGTGACAGTTCGTGATCAGGTCTACCAATATAGTAGAAAGGGGTGGGTAGACCTGTTCTCCAGAGACCAGGTTTACCAATATAGCAGAAAGGGGTGGGTAGAGCTGTTCTCTGGAGGCCAGGTCTACCAATATAGTGGACTGGGGCAGGGAGACCTGTTCTCCTGAGACCAGGTCTACTGATATAGTGGACTGAGGTGGGTAAACCTGTTCTCCAGAGAGCAGATCTACCAATATAGTGGAAATGGGTGGGTGAAATTTGACTTAATTCTGTTTTCTCTTGTAATGTTTAAATTATTCTTAAAATAATTTATCTATTTTTTCAAGATTATGGAAATAATCTAAAAAAACCTAATTTACATGATAATCAAATGTAGACTTGTTTGCAACTTTAATGCTGCTAGCTTTTTTTTTTGCTCACAAGGTAGAATTTGTGTTCACAACACTGTGGAGCTTAGGGGAAACACTGGGCAATAGGGTTGTCAGGTTCGGGTTGGAAAATACCTGGATACTTTGGGGGTGGATCCGGGAGAGAGTGGGGTTTAGGGAGGGGAGGGGCCTCAGCATGGTACAATGCCATAGAGCCCACCCTTCAGAGCAGCCATTTTCTCCAGGGGAGCTGATCTCTGTCAGCTGAAGATCAGTTGTAAAAGCGGGAGATCCCCAGGCCCCACCTGGAGGCTGGCAACTCCATTAGGCAATGGGGACCAGAAGCAGCTGATCCCCTGCCCACACTGGGGTCTTGGTAGCCCTACACCGGCAGTACAGTCCTAAACAGTGTTATAGCCTTCTAAGTCCATTAAAATCAGTGGGTTTACAAGGGTACAACTCTGTTTAAAACTGCACTGTATGTGACTGAAATAAGAGAAAAGAAAAAATGCCGGGCTTCTCCTATGAGACTTTCCTTTTGCTGTTGCTTCACTCAGGGACACAATGCAGCAAAATGTACAAGCAGAATTCTGCCTGGTTATTTATTGAAAAGCAAGCCTGGTTTGACTGCCTTTTGTTTGAGCCAATGAGGAAGTTAAAACTGGGATGGATATGCTTGCTACATCTCTCCACAATGAGCTTTATATCTAAAAATAGAAAAAAAAACCCTCTTTGATAACTTAGAGTGAGCAATAATTTATATGTTTGATTTGCATAATCTGAAAGGTTGCATAATATGCAAATTAGACTTCCTGTAGTAAGAGTCCCAGAATATGGCAACTCTTATTATGTCAAGAGATTTATTAGCGCCTTCACTGAAAGGCAATTTCCAAAAATTGTTTGGGGAAAGCCATGATATAAGTGGTATAAAGCCAGCATAAGTTTGTTGGGTGGATATGCCCTAGTTTATCATAGAAATGGATTCTACAGAGTCTATAGATAGAGGAGTTCTGAGCTGGGTTGCAACATCCAGAATGCACCATAATTAAGTGTGTGGGTTTGATTGCAGATGAGCCTGCTATATTTACATTTCGTTTCCTCCAATAAAAGCTCTGTGATGCATAGATCTTGACCAGGGAAAGCTGCCATATTTGCAATGCCATTCATAAGCAAAATTAAACTATTTTAAGTCTGTTGATATAACATGGTGTAACTCTGCTTACAATAACACTGAAAGGCTGATAAAACTTTCCTGTGAGTAAAGTTTATTGAATACAATCTGTTTTACTTCTGAGGAAGTCACTTAGGATTGCGCCCTATGCAGCGCTACTCTGAAAAGCAAAAACATGAATGGGCTTGGACCAGAGCAGCTGCATAGCACTGTACTGTTAATTAGGTAAATCAGTCAAAGATCAATTACAACACTGACCCTGATTAAATGCACAGAGTTTCCCCTGTATGGTGTGAATTATACTTGATGGAAAATAACCTACTAAAACCACGGGTGACAAGCAAGTCACCCCACACATTAACTATTTCTTTTCACCAAAAGGAAATGTCTTTTAGAAGATGATGAGAAATCACAACCCAGCTATAGCAACCCCCTCATGGGGTTTTCCAGGCAAGAGATGAGCAGAAGTGGTTTGCCATTGCCTTCCTCTGCATAGCAACCCTGGGCCCTGATCAGACACAGAATTAGCAGTGTGATAGGCATGACTCCCAGCCAGATTTTAAGGGTGCGATCACAAGAGAACATCTGGCAAGCGTCCCGCACTCGTCGGCAAGCCGCTTTGCTCTGCCAGAGAAGCGGAGTAAAAAAACACTAGCAAAAATCCAGTGTCAAACGGGTGGCTATGGGCCACAGACAGACTTTCCCTGTGTGATCACTCCAGCGTGCACTTGTGGCATCGGGGATAGTCTGATCAAGCTATCCTGACACCATGCCATTCCCCCCCCCCCTTCCTCTGTATGTGCATCATCGCATACTGCCATTGGAAGCCCTCAGGGTGGAGATGCGATTCATTGATCCCCTATTTAAGCGAATCGGAAACAAATGACAAAAAACAAAAACAAACCCAACTTGCCCGCGGTTGTGTCTGATCACACAGTGGCAAGTTGCGCCCACAGCTTCACAGAACTGTGTGATCGTGCAACTGCGGGTCAAATTACTCCAGAGCAAATAGCCTCACTTTCCCCCCAGATTATCTTGCTCGTGTGACCGGGACCTTGGTCTTCCTTGGTGGTTCCCTATCTAAGTGCTAACCATGGCCAACCCTGCTTAGCTTTTGAGCTGTGATGGTCAAGGTAGTTAAGGCTGTTCAGGCTGCCAAAACAACTACACATAATCTTTTAAAAAATGCTTGTTGAATAGGCTGGATTCAGACCATGAGGAGGGATTATGGGAAAGACTTTCCCTCACTATTCTGTAGTTGCAGCTAATTGTCATGTATGGGAGGGCTGGATAGCTAGTTATGAGAGCACAGCTTACAATCCATTGGCAGCATCTCAAGACATGGCACTAAGTTATCTACTGCATCACCCTAGAGGACCAGTCCATAATGTACTAAACAGGCATTTCCATCCAGATGTTGCAGTGTTACCATGGGACCCAATCAGTTCTGAGCTGCTGTCACTTGTCAGGGTGGCTTACTTTTGAGAACAGATTGACTGTTTTTTAAAAGAGTTTAGAAGTCTCTAAATGTCGATCTCAGTATAATGCAGTGGGTTTTAAACAATTTAAAATTCATCATAAACACTCAGCTTGGCATTTTTACAAGCAATTGTAATGGTTTTCATAGAACATTTACAATATCTTCAGGCAGAGAATTATGGGGTTGGAACCTACAATTCCCTTCTGCTACGCTGGACCAAGTGATTGCCTCCTGCTAAGGGTCCTTCAACGGAGGAAGCCTTTCTCGATCAGAGGACTTGTTTCTCCCCAATGGATGAAGATGTGGCAGCAGAAAAGAGAATCGCTGGTCCTAACAGTGGGAGGGAGTAGTAGGATCCAACCCTGTGTTATTTATTTATTAGATTTCTATGTGCCAAAAACATATGAGCAAGAACTTCCCCCCCCCCTTTTTTTTTTTTTTAGTATAGATTCAGGTGAACAACTGTAGTGGTCTGAAGCAACAGAATGAAGTTTGAGTCCAGCGGCACCTTTAAGACCAACAAAGTTTAATTCTTGGTATAAGCTTCCATGTGTATGCACACTTAAAGGTGCCACTGGACTCAAACTCTATCCTGTTTTTTAGTATGTAAATATATTCAAAATATCAGGAAGTCAGTGTTGTCAAATGAAATTTCCATGAGAGTGTCGTGAAAGGTATGATTTATTTGTAGGGCAAGCTTAAAACTGCTCTTGGCTAATTTTTAAAATTTTATTTCATGTCATTAGATAAGTTTGAGAACTGAACTGCAGGTATAGATAGAAAACCAGAAGTTTGCACAAGAAGAAGAAGAAGAAGAAGAAAAGGGATTGGAATTGTATCCTGCCCTTCACTCACTTGGAGTCCCAGAGTGGCTTACAAACTCCTTTCCCTTCCCCTCCCCACAACAGACACCCTGTGAGGTAGGTGGTGCTGAGAGAGCTCTGAGACAACTGTCCTTGAGAGAACAGCTGGTACAGAGCTATGGCTTGCCCAAGGTCATCCAGCAGGTACAAGGGGAGGAGTGGGGAATCAAACCCGGTTCTCCCAGATTAGAGCCCGTGCACTTAACCACTATACCAAACTAGGCCACACTCTGCAGAAGGACAAGGCACCCCTAGTATTGAGTAGCTGTAACTAGCGTTCCCTCTAAGCTGAGTTAGTGTGAGCTAGCTCAAAGCTTTTTAGCTTCTGGCTCACACATTTTTGTCTTAGCTCAGGAAGGATGGCTCCAGGGCAAACTAATGTATGCAATAGCCAAATTGCTCACTCACAACTTTAATGCCAGTAGCTCACAAAGTAGAATTTTTGCTCACAAGACTCCACAGCTTAGAGGGAGCATTAAGCTTAGGAGAGCAGGAAAACTCCAAATTCATATCTGACTGTTACACAGGATGAGGACCTCACACCTGCCCTGTGTAGTCCTACAGTATAAACTGAGAGTGTAGCATTCTGTCAGGGTTAAGTCTTCAGAGTTTCTTTTTTCCTATAGACTAACCATTGGCAGCTCCACATGCCAGGGCATGTAACAGATGAAGTAAAAAGGAACAGTGTTGGGCTACTAGGAATGACAAAGCAAGCTAAGAATAGTAGACCTGAAACACACTTGCTAATCCTCCTGGGTCAGCCATGCTTGGAAAAGTGAGAACTTGCACACTTTTTTTTAGACTTTACTCCACATTCAAATTATGGGTGCTATTGACTTTAGGGGGCGGTATCTTCAATGATCTTCAGTAGTGCTACTCAATTCAGTCCACTAAAATGTCATGTTCTTCAGAAATAACTGCAAGGAGTACTTTGAATTGCAAAAGAAGAACCTGAGACAAATTTGGAAATGTTGCAGGATTTCCAAAGTATAACTATACTATAACACATCTCTCAGGGACCACTAGAGACTCAAAATCATCTCTCAGGGACCACTAGAGACTTCAGTTAGCTAGCCCTTTTAGAATTCTGTTGGTCTATGATTCAGTGTGTCTATAGCTTCCAGTAAGCTAGCCCTTTAAGAAGTCTGTTGCTCTATGACTTGGTGTTTCTCTACAGCTTTTAGTTCGCTAGCCCTTTAAGAATTCTGATGTTCTCGCCCCTACTACTTTTCTGGTTGGATTTATAGAGGCGCTGAGATCCCACTTAATAAGGCATGCTGACGTACTGAGACTTTGTCCCTTTTGATCGGTGGCCCTTCTGTGTAATGACATACAGACATTAGGGTAAGTCTTTACCTTATAATAACACAATAATAAAAATGCTTAGTGTCTATGGTCTTTGGACTATGCATTATATAAATTAGAAATTAGTTTTGTTACTAATGGTTATTTGTTTTTTTCCAGAATATTTCCTGTTCAAATTTCTCTACAGTCTTGCTTTATGAAAAATATTATTCAGGTAACTCCTATATTTCAAAGAGAATAGCATTTTTGGATTACTTATCTTTATGAACAGGAAAGATAATGGAGCTGTTGTCAGAGGTTAATATATTCATGCACCTGTATAATCCCACTGCCCAGCCAAAGGCTCACTGTGGATGCCAGAACAATCTAGTGCCTGAAGAGAGAGGAGGAATCACAGCACATGAGTGTCCCATGCTCTGCTGCCTCCTCCAGGCACTCCTGAAAATATCGAATGACAAGGCAATCTCTCATTTGGTCCCCCGCCTCCAAAGAAAGTCACAGACACAAAATCTGAATTAAACTCAAGCTTGGTTAATTTTTAACATGGATCGCTGCTGGTGCCATTTACTGGTACCTTTAGTGCAGGCATACACCCTAAGAGGTCACCCAATGGGTTGGCAAGCATTTGGGCCGTCCCTATCTCCCAACTCAGAGTGATAACATGGCCACTCTTCAGTTCTTTTTAGCTGCACTTAACACATGCTGAGAGATGCTATCCATCAAGACACGTCCACTACACTGGTCATGAAGGTGCAGACCTTCAAATCTAACACTGAAAGAGTGCACAGGTGCTTGGACTGGCCCAAAGTCCTTGGTTTGGGTCCCTCTCCCTGTCTTAAGGTACCACACAGTGCTTATCAATATAATTAACTGGACAACCAGCCTGCACTAAACCTGCCATCTTTGTTTGGTCCTTACCAGTCTACAGAGCTATTTGAGAAGAACTCCACCGTCTCCACTCTCTCTCTACAGCATTAACCAGGCAAATCCTGGCAAAAACAGAGGAAATGCTGTTAGGGAAGGTTGAAGTCTTGAGGACATTGCACTCTCCACAACTAGGGTTGGCATCCTCCAGGTGGGGCCTGGAGATCTCCTGCTTTTACAACTGATCTCCAGCTGACAGAGTTCAGCTCCCCTGGAGAAAATGGCTGATTTGAAGGGTGGACTCTATGACATCATACCACGATGAGGCCTCTCCCTTCCCCAAACCACACCCTCTCCCAGATCCATCCCCAAAGTCTCCAGGTATGTTCCAACCCAGACCTGGCAACCCTATCCATAACTGTTGGGGTCCAGTTGACATTCACTGACTCAGTTAAGAGCCTAGGGGTTATACTGGATCGAGCACTGTTGGTGGAGAAAAGAAAGTTCACAGAGCTGCAAAAAAGGCATTCTACTGGCTCTGACTTGACTGACCTGGCCACATGGATCCGTGCTATTTTTACCTTAAGGCCAGACTACTGTAATGGATGTTCTGCCATTAAAGAGAACACAGAAACTTCAGTTAGTGCAGTGCACAACAGCCCAGGTAAACATATGGAGCAGAGGTCCATCAGAGGCTATTAGCCACAAGGTATAGATAGGAACTCTCAGTCTGGGGCAAGTGATGCTCTGTATTCTTGGTGCTTGGGGGGGGGCAGTGGGAGGGCTTCTAGTGCTCTGGCCCCACTGGTGGACCTCCTGATGTCACCTGGTATTTTTGGCCACTGTGTGCCACAGACTGTTGGACTGGATGGGCCATTGGCCTGATCCAACATTAGCTTCTCTTATGTTCTTATGCTCTATCAAGTACCAGGTGGGGTGCACATGTTGCACCCATTTTATAGATAACTCCATTTGTTACCAGTTAATTACTGAGTTCAATTCAAGGTTCTGGTTCTCAGCTCCTTACTTCAGCTTCCAGCTACACGTGGCTTTTGTACATGTATGTCCCAGGATCTCAGACATAGGCTTTTAGGTGATCCCCAGGGACTGCGGCTTCCTTTTCCATCAGCAGAAAAGCTGTTTGGATCCAATCCAAGCCATGATTGACCAGGTACAGCATTCTGACAAACGTATCCTGTCCTACCCTTGGAGTTACAGTATTCCTTTTTAGCCTCTCCCCACAAATGAGACACGTTAATAGCATGTTGGCTTTTGTATTTTTTTTTTACAGCTCTTCAGGGGCAGAAGAGATCTATTTGTGAGTGTCCTAATTGCACTGTTGAGGCAATATTGGTTGCTACGCTTTATGGAGTCAATTAATCCCAAGCTCTTTTACATCATGAGTCCATCAATATTTATGGCCGCGTGTCTCCGCATTAAATGGGGCAGATTATTGGAGCAATCTGATTAGGTATCAGCGATTCTGTGACATGTGCAGTGGAGGTTGTAAATCTCAACATGACCATTTCATTTTTTTTTTAAATAAAAAGAAAATCATACATCAGGCCAAAATAGCAGGCTGTGGGGACCTCTATTCTCTGCCAGCTTCCCCCCCCCCCCTTTGATAAGGGATAATGTGAACTCTTTTTGCCTGACCTTTGTAGTAAATAGTCACATAGACCACTGAACACTGATACGTTTTCTCCATTACTTCGAAAGGTTTTAGCTTAAAGCATTGCCCCGGCTTCCTCCGCCAAAGGGAAGGGAGAGACTTTGATACGAATGACTGATCACATACTCCTACTTAAAGATTTTTAAAATCTTTGGTTAGGAGCACTTTTTTTTTTTTTTTTGCTCTCCACACACTCTCATCTGACGCTTATAATTAAAGGTTTTGTTTAAAATACTCTGTACCCTTGGAAACTATGCACTGTAAACTAATCCCCCCCCCCCCACATACACACTGCATTCATTTCTGCAGTGGGATCAGCCCATTCCTTGAATGTGATGCTCCATGCCCATCTTTACACTCCCTCCCTGCACAATTTGTTTTGTTTCTTTACTTTTTCTCAGGTGTCTTTTACATGTGGTGTAAAGTACTGAGCTGAGACCATCCCATTGGGATGACTAAACTAGGCAGAGCTTGAGGACACGTATCAGTAGCTGGCTGGGATCCTAGAATGAACCAGTAGGGAAACAGGGATCCTAGAGTAAACCAGCTGAGAAACAGTGTAATGTAAATAACCTATCGTTGGGAGTTGGGGTGTGTTGGAGTGTAACCTTTTGCATGCATAAATACCTGGCTTCAGCCAGGCAGTCTTTGTCTTCTTTCTCATGGCTGAACTCAGTATATTTCATGTTGCATGTTTAGGATCGCTATTGCATTTGGCGATGCTTGCGTTGGTTGCAAAAGGGAAACATGTTCCCACCTGGAACTTCCCTCCTCCACCCTTCATTGGGATTGAAGGATCAGGAATAGTAGCCCTGGCCTGTGGAGTTCTTTGCCAAACTGCAGGCATTGAAGAGGAAGGATCCCAAATAACAAGCTACTGAGAATTCTTCCATGCAGAGCGAGGGCACAGTGGTGAGGCGATGGGGTTTCCCGCTGTCTTTTCGAATGCCATGATCCAAATAGGAGGGGAGGACCTGATTTTGAACTGTCAGCAAGGGGGCACTTCACTTTGAACACCCCCATAAATTCTGCACCAGGTACCCTCATTTCCACATGTTTCTTTCCAGCCCGTGCTCAATTTAGCTTACTTCCCTGTATTCATCTGGGAGCCTGGCGGCTTGCTTTGAGAAAGTTAAATGCTTCAAGCACAGCATGAGAGGGCAGAGGCTTGACTTCATTACTTCGTAGACCCCAAGCAGGAGTACACCTCCACAAACACACAAGAGCACAGCAACAAGAGTATTCTGAGCCAAAACTAGATGCTCTCTCTCTCTCTCTCTCTCTTGCAGTGTTGAAAAGTGTCTCCCTGGCTGCTGTGGAATCAAGAGGTGTGTGGGGTTGGAATCCACATGCTACCTCCCCACACCACAGTGCTGCCAGAAGTATGCATAATGCATTTTTTTCAAGCATTATGCTTACAGGAAAAGTCAGATGGCTGTCATAATTTTTTGTAAAGACTGAATACTGGTTTGCCTTGAACAAGCCTTGCAAAATATGAATCTTTTTTTTTTTAAACAAAGAGTGATTATTGTCATTGGCTGACCAATGCTTGCTTTTTGCTTATATGACTGGTTGGCAACAGCAAGTTGCAACAAACAGGTCTGTGGGAGAAGGGGGGATTGGGTCTCCCCTCTGGATAACATGTGTGAAATGCTGCTGATTGCACTGTACAATACTGCTTGAACACATGGAAACTAAGCTGATGAACAGGCTCAAGCTGCTGGTAAACTGTTGACCTGCATGGGGGAAATTTGGCTTCCTGGTTGTCACTGACAAGCTGAACAAAAGCCAGACTTTGAGTCCAGTAGCACCTTTAAGACCAACAAAGTTTTATTCAAGGCATAAGCTTTCGTGTGTTGGTCTTAAAGGTGCCAGCGGACTCAAACTTTGTTCTGCTGCTTCAGACCAACACAGCTACCTGTTTAAATAAGCCAAACTATTGTGTTTGATTTTATTTTTGAATGGTGTTTATTGAACCTTAGATGGGCCATCATAAGTAGCTGGGGACAGCTTTTGGGGGTGGAAAGTTATAAGTTGTGAGACCTTCTCTAAGTCCTAGCTACAGAGAATCTCAGTGGAGCACACAGAAGACATAACTAAGAAGGGGATTTCTCCCCCTTTAGCTACTTAACCCCGAAAACACATTAGAAATGTTATTGTCCCTTCCTCTGAGTGGTGGTGGGGGTCAGTGTGTTGCTCCCCCCCCCCCCGGAAGTTGGTGGTCTATATTTTATTCTGCTGGCATGCTCCTTATACTGGGAAAGGAGATATCACCCAGGGACCTCCACATCATAGGAGAAGCCACAGATACAGTCACCTGTTTCTCAGTGAGAAGTCCACCTACAAACTGGGAAGGAAACTACATTGTTCTGTGCCCCTGCTAGTGTTATAACTCAAAACTATATATTGTAATGCAAAGCATATGTGTCAACATGGGGGGGGGGGAATCCACTGCAAATGCACCAATTGGTAAAACACTTTTAAAGGATGCTGTTTCTGTATTTAAGCATGAACATTTGTTTTTATTAATGTTCACTAGTATCAGGAATGGGAACAGAATTCTTTGCAGAAAGGCTGAAACTTAAGTTTCCCACACCCGAATCCTCTTGTATAAGAGGAAATGTCAAAGGAAGCTAGCCCACTGTGGGAACTTTGCTGACTGCACATAGTGCAGATTTAGACTAGCTTGTGTGTGTGGGGGTGTGTGGGGGTGTTAAGTAGTAAAAAAACAACAACTACAAAACAGGAATGTGAAATGCCAGCTATTAGTATAATCCTGAGATAGTTGTCTTAATCTGTTTAATGAAGAGGTGCTTATGTTAATTAAAATAGACTGTGATGAAGAGATGTCGATGGAACCTAAACAAAATTATTAGCAATTAATTCCATTTCATGGTTATATCATTAAGTACATTATAAGCATTATACTCCAGATTTATTTTTTAATGCAAAGATTATATCATTTACAAGATATGACATCCTCGTCCTCTTCCTTCCCTCAGAGGCAAGATTTTCCTTTCATTTCTCATTCCCTTTTTGATCAAGCCACTCCAATTGTCTATTTTCTTCTTTCTTGAAGAATTCTGGCAGTCCCCCCTGTCACAGTTATTTAAATCTTTATGTTGAGAGGTGTTTGTTCCCGTGTTTTCCCAAAAAACTCAACTACACTTTCTTTGAGTATTCTCTGACTCTTTTGGTTTCCAGAAGGCTGGTACACTCTTGTCAGTACCCAAACCCCTTCTCTTGAAACACCAGTACTCATCTGGAGTTTTTAACTGACTTTCGTGGTCTCTAAAGACAGTTTCTAACCATACCAGACCAGAGATATCTGCACTCTTCAGAGTTAACTCCTTGTTTGACTGGGTAGAGAAATTCTCCTCTCACTAGAAAATCTACCCCCTTTCTTTAGCCTGAATGGGAGTTTTCACCTAATACCAAACTTCCTTGCCAACTTTCCCCCAATTCTCCTGTATGTGTTAAACTGCTCTCAGATCTGGCTGAATTCTGAATCTGTCAGTCCTTGACTCTTCTTAGCTAGGGCTGAAATCAGACTGAATCTCCTCAGCATCCAGTTCAGAAGACTTTCTCTGCTAAGCTGATGCTAACCAAATAGATGCCTTGGAACAGTCTTTCACTCAGGGGTCTCTGGCTGTGTGAAAAATTAATGCTTCACATTCCATTGTTTATACAGTACTTCTATGCCTTCAAAAAGTGTAGTCTGTCACACAAGGCATACAGCTATGATCAAAAGAGATAGAGTAGAACTGCTCCCCCCACCTCTGCCTTAAATTCTTCCTGCTAGAGACATTTCAGCTATTTTAATGTTGCTGAACAATCTGTTATTAGGGTTGCCAGCTCTAGGTTGGGAAATGTCTAGAGATTTTGGAGGTGGAGCTTGGGGAGGGCAGGGTTTGGGGAGGGGAGGGACCTGAGTGAAGGACTGCACATGAGACATGGGCGGAAGGAAGCAAAAGCACCAGTCTGCCCAAACTCGGCAGTGGTCGTTTATTTTAAGCCCAGGCTGACAGTCTTATGCAACACACTTGCAGTCAGCCACATCAGTGTTCAATACACATAATCACATCAGCACAGGGGAGATAGAAGTCTCCTAGAGCTCTCTCCTGGCAAACAGCCTTATCAGTAGTGAAACCCCAAGAGAACAATATACATTGTGTAGCAAAGGGAGAAGATCAGGATATGCTCAGGCCTTAGCTGATGTGTCAGCTAGCTCGACCTTTCCAACACCTCAGTAGGGTATAATGCTATACAGTCCATCCTCCAAAGCAGCCATTTTCTCCAGAAGAACTAATTGTGGTCATCTGGAGATGAATTGTAATAGTGACAGAACTCCAGGTGCCACCTGGTGGTTGGCAGCCCTGTCTGTTAGTGTTAAAGATTTTTGTTGATGTCTAGCTTTTTAACTGGTTACTTTATTGTTACTGTTTATTATAGATTTACATGTCTTGATTGGTGCAGATACTAAGAAGCCTTGAGAGGCAAATGTTTTCAATAACAGGGAAGTACAAACATGTCCTTTTGTTGATTAGGGTAATTTTTATCTCTTGTCTTCATGAAGCTTTTCCTTTTGCTCATTGTTTTTGCTCATGGGGAGGACTGTGGCTCGGCACGAGAGCATCTGCTTCACATGCAGAAGGTCCCAGGTTCAAGCCTCAACATCTCCAGTTAAAGATTAGGTGATCTGAAAGACCTCTGCCTGAGATTCTGGGTGGCTGCTGCCAGTCTGAGTAGACAATACTGACTGCGATGGACTGATTGTGTGATTCAGTTTGGAGCAGCTTCATGTGTTTATGTTCCCAATTAGTTTGCTTCCTAGGTGTCATTTATACTTTAAAAAATTACACGCACACACACACACAAACCACAAGTCATGCAAAAAGTTAATAACTTCTACAGCGAAAATGTGGCGCATGGAAACTGGAAAGGGTAAGTGGTATGGCTGTTGTTTACATTGTAATGGAACAGCCTGCCTTCTTCTGATATTTGTGTGAGTTAGTTTCCTCTCAGGGGGTGGAGTCCCTGCCTAATTATTAATTAGAAGTATGGACTGCATGAGCTCCCATGTTATGTTCTAGTCCCTGAATCTCCTTGTAAATAAACAGATGTTGTTCTGAGCATACCCTCCTTGCTGTATAAACCTATGAGCAGGAACCTAACTGGCTACCCTAATTTTGATCTGCAAGTAAAAGGCAAGATTACATGACCTCACAGCTTTTGTCCATTTAGGTCCCAAGTTTCCTCAGCTTAGCCTTTTAGCTGGTCCCGGTTGTTCCCTTGCTCCTTTCCCACAAGTGGAAAAGCTGGTCCAGCCATGAAATGCTGATGTTGTAGTTTCACCTGTAGTGACCTTCTTCTAGAGGATTCTGACCATGTGGTTCCTGTTTAGAGCTGCCAAGTCCGCCCGGGAGGCGGGGATTCCCCCACTAAAGGGGTCCCCAATCTGCGGGTCAAAATTTGGCCAGCGGGCGGAACTCCACCCCCGAAGTGGCCCGAACTGGCCGACTGCCCAGTGTGATGACGTCACCCAGAAGTGATGTCATTACACTGGGCTTGTTGCCGGGGTGATGCTCTGGTAATCACCCTAAAACTCTATGATACCTTAGAGTTTTAGGGTGATTACCAGAGCATCACCCCGGCAATGTGCCCAGCGTGATAACGTCACCTCCGGGTGACATCATCACGCTGCGTGCATGCTTTGCATGCACGAGAGGCTCCCGGAACATGAGCAGGACTCCCCCGCTCCTGCTGGTAAGTTACTTGGCAACCCTGTTCCTGTTCAAACAAGCCAGTCATGTGAACAGTCATGGTGACTGCAGCCTAACAGTATATTATGCCAGAATGGCCATAACCAGGGCCAGGGCCTTCTTGATGGCAGCTCCGTACTGGTGGAATGAGCTCCCAGAAGAGGTCAGGGTCCTGTGGGACCTTTTACAGTTCCGCAGGGCCTGCAAAACAGAGCTCTTCCGACAGGCCTTCAGATAAGGAGCCACCACCACCATGAACAACAACAACTGGAAGACACAGAGCCCTGAAGATATGGCTCCCTGGTTTCACCATCTACAGTTTGCATCTGCTGTGTATTTATGGAAAAGATCAACTGAGCTGACCATCAAGACAGACCACCCTCTATATATTGAGATAACTGTCAATACCATCCTCAAGCAATACTACTACTATAGATCTTGCTAGCACTTTATAATACTGAATGGTTTTAGAAGGTTGTATGATTGTAATTTATATGTTTTATCTTTTATGTAAGCCGCCCTGAGTCTGCTTCGGTGGGGAGGGTGGGGTATAAATTTAATAAATAAATAAATAGTGGCGTTGGTTACAAATTTTGAACTCAGATTCCTGGCTTTATCTATCTTCTACCCTGTGCTAATTGAATCCATGATTCTCTAGTTTTGCACCAGTTTCTATATCATAGCACTGTTTCCCCCCTGTAAAATATACCACTTTTCCAGTGTTATTTATACACTACTATATGTTAGATGCCTATTATAGGTATCAGTGATGTATGTTATTCATATGAATACTGTAACAATTTCTTATAAAATATGTGCACACAATAAAAAAATTAATCTATGAAACCAACAGTGAAAAGTGGACAGCTAAAACTGTTAATAATATATATAGGTATGTGTGCAGAAACGCATGTGTATACACACAATATCTCTCTCTCTCCTTATATATAATTGAGTTGTGGAGTGGCACTTTCTGAACATTCCACCCACTCCTAAATCAGTTGGCTCCATGATGTGTCACTCAGCCAATGCGATGTAGCAGTCAGGGCTTCAAAGCACGGTAGAGGCTGCATATGGGGAGAGGGGATGGAAAGCTGAAGACTGAGAGGGAAATAAAGGTAGGTTGATGATTGGCTGGGAAGGAATTAGGGTTGCTAACTTCAGGTAGGAAATTCCTGGAGATTTGAGAGATGGCACCTGGAGAGGGTGAGGTTTGAGGAGGGGTGGACCCTCAGACAGGTACAATGCTATAGACTCCACTCTCCAAACCAGCCATTCCCTCCTGCAGAACCACTGTTGCCAATCTCCAGGTGTGAGTTGGAGATCACTCAGAATTACAACTGCTCTCCAGGAGGGAGGGGGGAGCAGATGGAGAGCTGAAATCAGAGAGGCAGATAATGACAGGTTGATATTTGGCTGGGAAGGAGATAGGATTGCCAACTCCAGGTTGGGAAATTCCTGGAGATTTGAGGGGTGGACCCTAGAGAGGGTGAGGTTTGAGGATGGGTAGGACCTCAGACTTCACCCTCCAAACCAGCCATTTCCTCCTGGGGAACCATTGTTGCCAATCTCCAGGTGGGGGCTGGAGAGCACTCAGAATTACAACTGCTCTTCAGGTAGCAGAGATCAGTTCCTCTGGAGAAAATGGTGGACTCTGTGTCATTATACCCTGCTGAGGTCGCCACCGCAAATTGACACTGAGTGCTCAAGGCCTTGGCACTCTCCTAGAGCCTCTTTCTAGAGCCCCCTGTATTTATTTCCACAACAGGCCTTATTCCTAGTATATATAAAGAGACAGAAAGGGGGGGGGAGAGAGAGAGAGAGAGAGAGAGAGAGATGAAATAGGGCACATTTGTTCATCATCTTTAAAAGCAAACTCAGAAGCGTTACTTATTCTGTCCTTGAAGAGGACAAGTATGCTGGGGACCTGTAAAACACCTGGCATAGTGTACTTGCTACAGTACTGGATTAGGATCTGAAAAAAGCTGAATGGATGACCTTGAGTCAATCATTCTCTCTCAGCCTAACTTAGTTTGTAGGGTTGTTGTGAGAATAAAATAGAAGAATGGAGAATGATGGATGCTGCCCTAATTTCCTTGGAAGAAGGGAGGGGGGATAATGCAGTAAGTAAATAAATGGTGCCTTGTAGCTGAACACATTGGACCCAATCCAGAGATTGATGCTAATGTTCCATTGAAATGAATGAGAATAAAGATTAGTTCTGCAGATTGAATAGGATTTGTGGACACTTAACTGTCTCTGGATAGTCATTCTTGGGATATACTTAGTTTTGACTTCTCACCAGAACATCTGGAAAGCAAGACATATTTTATCTCAAAAACACTCAGTCAGGCTATTTTTTTCCCCAAAGGACTTCCAGTAATCAATAGCCTCAACAATTAAGCACGATAATTTTATCGCATGTCAAAAATCATTTGAATGTGAGTTCATACAGAGCCATTGCTGAAGGAAATGAATAATGTCTTGTTTTGTTCAGATCTAATTAAAATCTGGGTATAGTTTGTGTTATGGCTGCTGTTCATTGTTTGCTTTGTTTCAATTATGCAATCTCCAAGGTTGAAATTACATATAATTTAAACACTTTCAATTAATTCCTGATCCTTCCCCCTATTTTTAGCACACAATGATTACATGGTATTTGAGATGTTCAGGAATGTCCCATTCTTCTTTGCTGACATAGAAAAGAGGGCCTTAAAATGCTCACTCTGCATGGAGTTCTTATTTTAATGAACCCTCTGCAGCCTAACCAAACATTTGACTATTCTTTTCTATTTGCCATCTCTTTCTAAGCAAGCATTATGGAAGCCCAACTTTTGTTGTTTGGTTGTTGTTGTTGTTTTTCATTTTCAGGTGTGTCTCCCCTTTTTTTTCAAGGATTGATTTGGTTTTCTTATACCCCTTACTGAAAGTGAGGTTGTCAGATCCCCACCTGGCCACTGGCAGGGGATGGGTGGTAAAGGTGCTAGATCCAGGTTAGGAAACTCCTGAAGATTTGGGGGTGTAGCCTGGGGAGGACAAGGGCCTCAGTGGGGTACAGTGCCATATAGTCCACCCTCCGAAAGCATTCATTTTTCCCCAGGGAAACTGACCTCTGTAGCCTGGAGATAAGCTATAATTTTGGGGGACCCCCTAGATCCCACCTGGAGGCTGTCATACCTCAGTGAAAGTATTCTTTCTCATTATTCAGTTTGGGGCGTGAGTTGTTTGATTCCCTTGGTTTTCAAAAGAAATAGTTCCATTTCCTACTTTCTCCTATCCAATTGAAATAGCATTCTCACAGGTTGCCCCCTTCCCCCAGAGATTATTTCCCCTGTCAAATTTGAGATGGACAGAAGAAAACATCTCTGGTCCATAGGCAGTGCAGGCAGCAGAAGGGTTTGGTAAGGTAACCCAAGAAGCAGGTGGGCTGAAATAGGCACAGAATCTTACATTTAACAGTCCTAGCAAATCTGTGGCAAGGCAGATTAGGCACAGATAATATTCATATTTAAGATGTTATAGGAGGGCACCGTGTTTAGCAAGAATGTAGGACCATCACTATACCTGGCATGCAGGAATGGGAAAGTTATCAGCCAACATCTCTAGTGGATGTAGTGATGGCCTCTAGTTTACTTGGCTTTAAAGGAGGAACCAGTGTGGCATAGGGCTTTGAGGGTTGGATGAGGATCTGGGCGATCAAAGTTCCAATCCCCCCAGTGCCATGAAAGCTCACTGGGTAATCTTCACCCAGTCTCTCTCTCTCAGCCTCACATTCCTCTCAGGTTTGGTGTTGTGGGCTACTTTGGGTTCCCACTGAGGGAAAATGGGATATCAATATACACAGAACACTAAGTGATTGATAAATATAATGTAATAAATAAATAAATGAATGACCCTGAATCCACATAAGCATTCCTAGTGGGCAGTACCAGAACCCTTTCACAGTAAAGACTTCTCAGAACCCCATCACTGTCTACTCATAAGAACATAAGAACAGCCCTGCTGGATCAGACCAGTGCTCCATCTAGTCCAGCATCTTGTCTCACACAGTGGCTGACCAGTTCCTCAGGAGTGCCAATAACAGGGCATAGAGGCCGAGGCCTTTCCCTGATGCTGAATCCTGGCACTGGGATTCAGAGACTGACTGCCCCTGAATGTGGTGGTTCCCTTTAGTCACCATGGCTGGTAGCTACTGGTAGACCTATTATCCATCAATGTATATGATTCCCTTTAAAGCTGTCTGTGCCTGTGGCCAACATTACATCCTCTGGCAGTGGATTCCACAGTATAATTACTTTCTATGTAAAGAAGGTATTTCCTTTTGGCCATCCTGAATCTACTGCCCATCTTCTTTCCTCTTTTTAATCATTCACTGGGTTGAAGCTGATGTTCTTTATTAAAAAAAAATCCTTATCTCCTTCATAGACTTTCTCCTGGTAAACAAAGAGGGAATAGATGCATGCAAACAACACTCAATTCAGCTAGAATCTGAATTTCAAACATGCTGTACTTAAAACCTTTCCCCGCTGAGCACAGAATATCACCAGACACATTAGTAATTCTAATTCAGAAGAAGAGAGCTTTTTTTTCCCCTTCCAAAAAGGGTATTGCAACTAGCACTGACTCAACCCTTTCTAAGCTAGGGAAAGACACATAAGGGGAAGGCTGCCATTTGCAAGGAGATACGTAGCAGCCTTTATATTGCTTTCACATTACGTATTTATGATTTTCTGCATCATAATAGCCGTACTTATGAAGAGTAAATTTAGCCTCGAGACCTAGTAGTGATTTTCTAGTAGTCATTAATGCAGGCTGAATTGTGTGAGCAAAGTGTATTATGTTGTCTCAGCAGTGGGAGTACAAATAGGCTGTAGAATCCAGATTTCCACTTGTCCAGGTTTAGTCAAAGAATCCAAAGAAGCTTCACAATATTATTTTTTTTCCTGGAGTGAACCAAAGAAAATTGCTTTAGTCCTACATAGTCTCATTCAGGTTCTGTGTTTCCAGTGAGGATATTGCTATCCTAATCTAGAACGGGACAATCATCCTCAAATCACTACAGTTCACACATGCAAACTGACAGTATTAAAGGCATCAGCTTTTGAATATGCATAGAGCCAACGGCACAGAGACAACTTTGATATCTGCTCAGAGAAATTACTAAAATGTTGCTTGATTCCAAACCAGACTGGTTGCCAGCACTATCTCAGCAAATGCTGGGAGATTTTGAGGGTAGTACCAGCTCCTTCAAAACTGTGGAGTCTTGTGAGCAAAAATTCTACTTTGTGAGCTACTGGATTAAAGTTGTGAGTGAATGATTTGGCTACTGCATACATTAGTTTGCTCTGGAGCCATCCTTCCTGAGCCAAGACAAAAATGTGTGAGCTGGAGGCTAAAAAGCTGTGAGCTAGCTCACACTAACTCAGCTTAGAGGGAACATTGTGGGAAGGTTGGAGTTTGGGGAAAATGTAGCATCACTTCTGGGTGACACTCTAGGAATTTCCCCTAAACTGTATGGTAATTACCATAGAGACATGGGAAAATCCCTCAGATCTAAATATGGAGGCCATTTTCGGCCATTTTTTTTCTTCTGCTCCTCAGTTTCTTAAGGGTGGAGGACTGGGATGATGATGATGATGATGATGATGATGATGATTCCACCCTCCCAGCCAAAGCTGGCTCAGGGCAGCTTACATAAAATAGCATAAAATTACAATAATATAAATTAAATTAACAACATTAATTAAATACATGATTTTAAAACCATAAAACATAAGAAAGCATTAGTGCCAATGATTTCACAGTGATGTTATTCCTTAGTTCTCAGATCTTGCAGTCAGCTCCTTGGTCTTCACAGATCATCTTGGGCAGTAAGCTCAGGCTGTAGATAGAAGTCCCAGGGACACAGGGCTTTCCAACCATCAGCTGTCAGCTGTTAATAGTGGCGGCGGCTCCAAAAGCCCCTCTTCTTCTCCTGGATTGTCATCTTTGGAGGAAAGTTTACATGCCAGGGCAGAACAACTCAAGAAGCCCCTTAATAGGAGGTATTCCCAACTCAGATAGAGGGAAGATGAAGATTTAATCTGTCTCTAGGGCACCTGAAGGGGCTATGTAAGACTTAAAGGTGCCCTTAGTTGATGCCCCCTTGGGCCCCCTTCATTCAGGGGCCATCCTTTCCAAGGATCCCTCAGTTCCTCTTTTGCCACCGACTGTGCAGGTCACTCCTCTCAAGTCTCCTATTCTTCACAGTGACTAAGGGTGGAATTTTGCCCACTGTGAGCAAGAAAATGGCAAGTTGACAAGCCAAGCATCCTCCTATGGTGGGGGACAGCTATTCACTGCAGACTTAGGCCTAACAGCTCCTGCTTCTGTGAGGTGGAAGAAACCCAGGATTAGTTCTTTGTTTGGGGAAAAGGTGTTTGGGGTGTTTTAGAAAAGATGGTTAAGGAAATGGGTGCCAGTAAACACGCTGGTGGGCACCAAGTTGGGGATGACTTTTGTAAATGAATGAATGATGCCATTTTGTGATAATTAAACATGACATTCTAAATCTGCCATTTATTTATTGGAAGTTTATAGATAAAACAATACTTACTACAGGCAGGTTTTCTTTAGATGAAAGTTATGAAGTTCACATATACAGCCTTTTAAGCCCAACCAATGCAATCACTCCTTATATTTATCTCTGTTATTTCTTTTAAAAAGGGGGGGGGAGTTTTCAATTTAGCTAAATTGAAGTTTTCAAAATCTGAATGTGTAAGCAGTTGAAATGACATTATTATTCTAAATGAGCCTTACCTGACCCGTTTGAAGAATCTAACCTTTACAACAATCCTGGAAATGCTAAGCTAACCATATGGTAGTGGTTTTACATAATCACCTCAGAACAGATTTTGACAAGAGTATCCAACTGTTTAATCTGCAGCATATGAAACATTTAGCAGAAACATGAAGCGTTCCCAAAGTCCTTGGTCTTTTTAATCAACAAAGTTATAGAAACAGAATAATTTAGTCGGGGGAGGGGGTGACTGAAATTTATTTCCTAGAATGATTATATTGATTTTGAGAGAATTAAAGTGATTTTGATTATTCCCTCTGATTTCAGGCCAGTGGACTTTACTATCTAAAATGGCTTTTGAACCAACTCCATCTCTGAATATATTCCAAAAATACTTGCAAAATTAGATACAAATACGATCTATCCCAGGATATCATGACAGGTTGTGGGGCTGTGTGGTGGGAACTGAATTAAATCCAAAGCAAGTACAGACCATAAAATTATTATGAATGATCCAGATTGGGGGTGGGGGGGATGACAGTTGGTAAAGAGACAAATAAGTGTGTTCTAAATCAAATCAAACCTGAACTCTCCCTGGAAGCTAAAATGACTAAATTGAGGCTACTGTACTTTGGTCACATCATGAGAAGACAAGAATCACAGGAAAAGGCAATAATGCTCGGGATACTGTTAGTGGTGGTGGAATGCAGTAGGAAAATAGGAATTGACTCAAGAAAGGAAGCCACAGCTTTCATTTTGCAAGACCTGAGCCAGGATGTTAAAGACAGAACCTTCTGGAGGTCATTAATTCCTAGGGTCACCATAAATTAGAAGCAACTTGACGACACATAATACACACAAAATCTGGAAATATTTAGATCTGGCAGTTGTTTTGATACCTTGCTGGCGCAAAGTTCTAAAAACTCAGAACAGTGGAACAACGATGAGAGAGCTCAGCAGAATTGCACAGTGATTGTGTCACCATACAGAATACCTCTGACAGTCTTTCCAAAGTAATGTTTACACCCATCAGTAGTTTGAGAGGAAGGCTTTGATTTAATTCTGTATAACTGCAGTGCTTGCAGTTGTGTTCTCTATCAGACATTGCCTAGCCTACTAGGCACAAGCACAAATACTTGCTTGCGTGTCATGCCATACTGGGACATGTCTTACTCTAGTTAGTTCTGTCACTATACTTATTCCCACACTCGGCATTCAAATCGTGCCCCAGGCTGCTGGGTGTGGCCAAGCCTATAGGCATGGACAATGGCACTGTCTTCTCTAAGCAACATGTCCCTTTTTTGTTCATTTGTTTTTCAGCTAGAGTGCAACAATGCAGCAGATAGTTCTATGATATACCATCAACACATGGGATAAGGTGTAAAAGATGAAGACCCCGCATGGGGTACTATAGAGCCCAGAAGTTATTTATTTGTTTATTTTGATTTATATATTCCGCGCTTCTGGCAAGTGGGCTCAAGGTGGGTCACAACAATAGATTACAATAAATTACAGTCTTCAATAGTTCAGAATAAATAAATATCTAACAATAAAACAGTAAAAAACAAGTTTAAAAATGGGAATTGCAACAGATTTTACAGTACAGTTCCTACATCCAGGAGCGAATGGGCTGGAACTGAGCCATAGAGGTCTTGTTAACAGCAGCATACCACTAGGTCTGCAACAAGGAGGCCAATAGTCATTTCATTTTGCAGATCCTTTTGAGTTAAAACAAATTTGGGCATATTAAGAGAGAGGCCTATTATGCATGGGTGTTTCCCCTCTCTTTCACCGTGCATGTCCATTGGGTTTTCTTTGTCATTTTGCATTAATTTTCATCCCTTCAGCACTCAGTTTGCTTTCTGGTCACTGTTTCCCTGGGTTTTCTGAGAGTGCTTTTCTGTCAATTTTTCCTTTGTTCCACTTCCAAGCTGAAGGTCATTCAAAAGCATACAGATTCCCCCAGATCCCCCCCGGCCTCTTGCTGCCCCTCAGAGGTCACTGCCCACCCACAATGAGGTTGTTCTGCCAGTCAGCACCTTTCACCATTCTCCCCCTTTTATCAGTGTGCAAACTCCAATTTCCCCTTGTTTTTACATTTTTATTTTGACAAGTGGCATGAGTCTAGCAATATAAGACTATCGCTAGTCTCGAATCACTTAATTAAAAATTAAAATGATGGGGGGGGGGGAGTTTAAAAAAAGCTGTGCATGGTTTAGTTCCCTTCTGGTATTGACTTGAAAGAGGTATTGAATAGGAGGCAAATGACAACATCCCCAGTGCCAAAAAAAAATAAAAATTCAGTGTTGCATGCAAACAAAATAAAGGGGGTGGGGGTAGGTCATCAGCACATAGTGAAATTGACATGAGATGTAAAGAGAGAGATAGAGAGCGATACTGGAATGGGAAGCCTAAAACTTTAAAAAAACATTTTTTTCCTTTTAAAGCTGTAGTGAACGAAGTGTGTGTGGGGAGGCATTTTGGCTGTCTCTGGAAGCCTAACATTAAAATGGCAGCTGAGCCACATGGACCTTCTGTGAACCACCAAACATAAGAATTACTTGGAAGGTACTTGCTGGATGCTATTGTGGAGCTTCAATAGGACAATTGCATTAAAAACAACAACAACAACAACACACCTTTGGATGCCATCCTCCTCATGTCACAGTTGACGTTCCCACTCTGATTTAGAAAAGATGCATTTTTAAAAATTGTAGCAGCAGAATAAATACACTGGAGGAAAATGAATGGTGTGTAAGGTTGGCACAGAATCCGAAGTCAAGATTAAAGGCTTACTGCTCTAAAAATATTCAGTAAGATTTGTGTGTGTGTAATGGGCCAGAATCTCTAATTCTCGTTAGCTGTGTGTGTGTACAATACTGAGTCCGAAGCCTGCCAGTCATCTGCTTTTGGGGGCAGGGCAGGAGTTATGGCATGATGCACCGTGTTGTAATGTCACTTCTGCTTACGTACCTGGAAGTGACATCACAGTGTCACAGCAATGCTCTAGGATTTTGCCAAGTATCTATGGCCTTTATTTTTGCTCCCACTGTTCCACTGAGCAGCAGCAGGAGCCTAGAGCAATGGGAACTTAGTGGTGGAAATACGGGCATAGTTATTGGTTCAATAGGAGTAAATAGCATTTATTGTGCATATCCTATGATTTATGCTCTTTGTATTTGATTTCAATGGCCTTTGGTTATGCACAATACATGCTATTTTTACTTTTGATCCTTTGTACTATTAGTTTGATAGAACTACCCTAGGAATTGCAAGATTACTCCATGTGGTTGCTTGCAGACACCAAGTTAGATCCTACCATCTCATCCATCTTGGACAATTTGTCTCCTTGCTGCAGCCTCCATTCCATATGAATGTGGTTGATGGGGTTCCCATGATCCTTTTTGGCATAGCCTTTTCGGTCGTCAAAAAGTGTATCCCCCCTCCTTCTTTCATCCCTGGAAAATGTGATGGGATCCAGCACTTAGACAACACGCTGAAGGAAGTCTGCCTCAACTCATTCCCAGGCAAAATAAACTAAGCACTCAAGCTTTTGATAGTTCTTTTTGAAACCATTCCAGTGCTAATCACTTCCTAGGGGGGAAAACAACAACTCTCCCATCTATAATGGCCGGTCTGACATCACTGGATGCAACAACAGTAAAACAAGAGGCTCCTACCATATAATGCAGGCAGGAGTTTTGAGGTCATTTTTTTTTTTTTTTGCTCTGTTGCAAGCTGATCAATGAGAAGTTCTCATCACATAATCCACATTGCATTTATTCCTGTAATATATCTTAACTTCAAGTGTAGCTGTGGTTAATTGCTAATCCATATTCATTGAACAGAACAAATGAGGGCAGCAGAAGTGGATGTTTCATGTAGCGTCTCATCAAATACGTGAACTTACAGGCTTGGGCGTGTGTCTCCCCCCCCTCCTTTGAACTCCCGTGTTTGGCTGGCTTCTTCTTTGCCAATTTACGAGACCTTTTAGCAACGATAGCCGCGTTTTGCTGAAGCAAGGCTCAAAGAGTGGGTTTTCAAAGAGTAGGCGAATTGCCTCAGCAAACATGCATGCTGACGGGATCGCTTGCTGTTTTGTTCAGACTGACGGAATGTTTTTGTCCCCCCTCCCCCTCCCCTGGCCTGGCGGTGATCTCATAATTACTTCTGCCACATACTCCCCCCCCCCCATACACCTTTTTGCCTGTTTCTGAAGCCATTCCTATGAGCAGTTCCTGTTGCCAGGTATATGTCAGTACGTTTTCACTCATGGTATATATCAGATGAATTAACTGTATTCAGAGGCCTCAGTCTGGATTAGTCTCAAATGCCAGTATTGCTATTAAAGACTGTAAATAACAATGCTTGCACAGTGTAGGCCTCCCATTTATCCACTCAGATTGGGGATTTACCTGGCCCCAGGAACTGAAGGAGAGAATAGAGACACTGTGAAAATTTCCTAGGTGGTCTACAGCATCACTCAGAAGTGATATCAACCCCCCCCCCCCCAAAGCTCTGCCCACCTCAGGCACCGATCCCCAAATCTCCCAGTACTTGTTGAGAAAGTGTTTGGACCCAAATGCAATGCCCATTTTGCTTCATTAAGCTGTAAAATATCCTCAACTGCATTGCCATGGCTTCTGCCAGGCAGTGTGAATGCCAATAGTTCACTGTGGTTTTAGACCAGAACTGGCGGTTCTGCTAGGGTTGCTAACCATACCTGGCACACAGGCAGGAGAATTTGGGAAGCAGAGATAAGTTCTTCAGTGTTGCGCCAAAATGTGACATTACTTCTGACGCAAAACCAGAACTGATATCTCCGTACTTGGGTGACAGTCTAGGATTCATGCATTGATCCAATGGCATCACTTTGGTTTCACACTAGAACTGACCTTGCACATTGGTGAGATGCCCCCCCCCCCCATGGCTTGTCCTGCAGCAGGGAACAGGGTTGCCTGGGCTGGAAGGTCTCCTGCTGTAGCTTCCCCCGGGCAGGTTCTACTCTCTTATCCTTGTGCCAAACAGGTCCAAAAAGGGGTTTCCATGGCCAGCCATGCCTCTATTATCATGCCAGACCTAAGAGTACTTCAGCTTCATATGACCCTCTCAGTTCAGATTGGGCACTATAGTCTTTAAGGTGATGCTCTGGAGATGATAAGGGTTACTGGAAGTGCTTGATTTGTACCAAGAAAGGCACAGGAACCTTCAATGCTTGTATCGAAGGCCCCCTATTCATTGATGTCATTGGGAGCCCACTCAGGTACAGACTCTCCCACCTTGGAATGGGACTCACCCTAATATCATCCACTTCATACCAAGCCACAGGAAATAGACAGATGGCCCCAGTAGGTGTGCCAACTTCCAGCCTTGATGTCTCCTGAAGTTTGAAATTTACCTAAAGATTACAGGGATCAGTTCCCGTGGAGAAACTGCATCTACAGAGGATGGGTTCAACTGAATCATATTATCTGCTAAACTCCCACCCATCCCCAAACTCCACCCTTTCTAGGCTCTGCCCCTAAATCTCCAGGAGCTTCCCAACTCAAAGTTGACAACCCTGTGTCATAGTAACATTTATTTATTTATTTATTTATTATGCTATTTACTTATGATGCTATTTATACCCTACTTTTCTGCCCACTGGGAACTCAAAGCAGCTTACAGCCTCATTCTTCTGTCCTTATTTCATCATCGTCATCATCGTTGTCGTTTTTTATACCCCACTTTTCTCTATGTGAAGGAGTCTCAGAGCAGTTTACCATCTCCTTTCCCGTCCCCTCCCTACAACAGACGCCCTGTGAAGTAGGTGGGGCTGAGAGGCCTCTGAGAGAACTGCTCTTGAGAGAACAGCTCTGAGAGAACTGCTCTTGAGAGAACAGCTCTGAGAGAACTGTGGCTTGCCCAAGGTCACCCAGCTGACTTCATGTGGAGGAGTGGGGAATCAAACCTAGTTCTCCAGATTAGAGTCCATCACTCTTAACTACTACACCTGTCAAATCCCCAGTTAAGACACTCTCCACAGTTTCTTTTTTAAAATGATTTATTCAGAGATATGCTCACTCAGGACTGGTTTTTTTGTCAGGAATGCCAAAAGCAGCCAAACCCCCAATATTATAGAAAAGGTTCAATGCACCCCACACCCCATCCTCATACATCACACTCGGCCACTGCATTACTATGCCAACCATGAAAGATATATAGTTGCTATCTACTATGCCAAGCAGAGAACGTCTCCAAGGTCATTCTTGTGAGAAGCCAAGGGCATATCTTGAATGGAATAACTATGGCTACAAGTTACCAGCAAGCATCCCCCATACTCCCCCCATAGGAATGTCCCTCCCACCTGAAGCATGGCAAGGTGAACAGTGAAGCTAGGGACAAGAAACAAAAGTTAAGGAAAAGAGACAATGGTCAAACTGGAACGTTGACAACACCACACTGCCTCTCACACCACACAGGCTCACACCACAGTGCCATGAGGTAGGTTATGCTGTGTGTGAAAGAGAGTGACTGGCCCAGGGTTACCCCACAAGCTGCCATGGCAGAGTGGAGATATGAACTTGGGTCCCCCAGATCCTCATCTGACACTCTAACCACTACACCACACAACTAAGGAAGGTCTCAGCCCCCCTTCACATATGCAAAGGATGTACGGCGACAGTTGAATTAACTAATTCTAATTGTGAAGACTGAAAACAATCTAATAGTACAATCCCAAACAGCACTGTTCTAAAGCCACGAACTTCATTTGATAAAGAAGAGTGTAACCATTTTTTGGGGACTCTACTATAAAACCCTAACGATAGTATTCTTTGCAGAAATGCTAATTGGTATAAAATGAAATTTATGTTCAAGCAGTTATAATTTAGATGCAACCTAAGTTGGCCTTCTACTGCTGGTTAAGAAAATAAGCCACAGAGAACTACTGTCTCTTGACAGCAAGTAAAACATGTTAAGACAAACAGCAGGAAAGAAGCAGTAATTACCATCACTGTGACCACTGATTCCTTACTAACTTATGTGATGCGTTTAGTTTTGCCTTTTGCCTGGCAGAATCGCAGCTGCAATCAAATGTTTTAAAATCCCCATGCATTGTGGTTGAAGGTTATGTTTCATGACAATACCAACAGTCTGTGCTTGAAAGAAATGTTTTAAATTTGCAGCTAGAAGAAGAAGAAGAGAAGAAGAGATTGGATTTATATCTCGCCCTTCACTCACTTAAGAGTCTCAGAGCGGCTTACAAACTCCTTTCCCTTCCCCTCCCCACAACAGACACCCTGTGAGGTAGGTGGGGCTGAGAGAACTCTTTCCTAAGCTGTCCTTGAGGGAACAGCTGGTACAGAGCTATGGCTTGCCCAAGGTCATCCAGCCAGGTGCAAGTGGAGGAGTGGGGAATCAAACCCGGTTCTCCCAGATTAGAGTCCGCGCACTTAACCACTACACCAGACTGGCTCTATAGTTATAGAGTTCAAGCTATAGTTTGAAACTTTTCTCTAGTTTTGTGTTGCTGAGTTTTATTGATTTATTTTGGTAATTTTTGAGATGACAAATGTTAAGATCCTTCCAACCACAAATGAATGAGGTAAAACCATTTGGGCTTGGATAGAAGTAGCTTTTTCTGATGGTAAAAAGGGGAGGAAAGGGGCTCTCTTAGATCCGCATATCACTGTGTATTCCATGGTCATTGCTCTATAGATGCCATTTGTGACTGGACTGCTTTATCCACACAGGAAAATCCAGGTGTGGATTGGCCTCTACTTCCAAGTAAACATGGATAAGATTAGCTCCTGCACTTTGGAATCAACAGGTTTTGTCTTGTCTTTGCCCACAGGTGGTGGTGGTGGTGGTTTTAATTCTAATTAAACAGGGGAGCAATGGTGTGTTCAAGGAGAAACCTGCAGCTTATATGTACAGAAGAGGAATGGCTGAGAGAAATGCTATTATGCCCTTCTATGCTGCCCTGACCTTGATTTGGGTCTTTGTAACAATGAAATTATTCATATTGAATTGCAGACAGCCACTGGCACATTTTTATTATTGATCACAATATGTTTGTTGTACAGCTTGATTACCACTTGTTGTCAACGTAAGGGAAATTGCATGCCCACATCTGGATTTAGTGTATCGTTTGGTAAGCCGTCTAATTCTATAAATTCACTTGTACGTGCCTTGGTGTCCATTCAGTTTATGTGTAGCAAGCAGAGCCATTTCTGAATATGAATGTACAGTAAAATTTAGTAACCCAAATGAAACTGACTACATTTCTTTATGCTTCTGAACTGGTGTAACAGGAAGGGTAATTAACTAGTACATCTTTCATATCTGCAACAAGGTACTCCTGAGGTACCAAAGGTAATCTGAAGTAACCCAGATCTTTGGAATGGAAACACAAAGAGCTAATTTCCATTGAAGACAGCTATTTGATTAGAAGTATCTTATCTGTTAGGACACTGATAGGGGAAGGACTGATTACAGCTAAGAACTTGGTGTTTTCCAGACAGCCTTAATGTCCCAGCTTCATTTCCTTTTGTTACCTTTCCCCTCTTCATTTCCACACAGCTTTGTTAGCAATCCCTTGCTCTCCAGGGTTTTCAACATTTTCTTCCTGCTTTTTCTGAAACCTGTTTTCCCCCAGGTTTCAGAAAGTGTCTCTGTGTGTGGTGAAAAACCAGGATAACAAGGGATTGTTAACAGAGCCATGTGGAAATGAGGAGAAAAGCCAGTAACAAAGGGAAGTGAAATGGGAACATTAAGGCTGTCTGGAAAACACAGAGGAAGCATTTTATTGTGTAAGGCCTGTGAGAAATTAAAACTGCATTTTAATCATTTATTTCTACAGTTGGCTTAAGCAAAAACAAACAAACCATACAAACATGATTTACACCTCACTTGTTCAGTTTTACTCTGTATTAGCTTCACAAGCTAATGCTGGGATTCAAAAGTAGTTAGGATCATTCATTTTACTCACTGAGGGCCGCAGTATTTGTGGTTGGTCCTGGCAATTTCATGATTTGATTTGATGCATGACCTGTTTTGGAGTATATAAATATCCTAGGATTCATTGGAGGGCAGAAAATCACTGGTATATTGTATGTGACACTGCCTGATGGGCTGCAATATTATTTAACATTCAGCAGAATTTGATACCATTTTTTTTCTTGTATTTCACCCTACTTGTCAGCCCAAACTAGTGTCCCAGTGTGGCTTGCATTCACAAGAAAATGCAAATATTAATTACAGGAACATAAAAAAGGAATTCAGTAAAGTCTCCTTCCAGGCCCAATAGAGAAGAGTCTGGTAGCTGCCTCTTCTCCTTCTGACTTCAGTAATGGCAGGTAGTAACTAGGAGAAGAAGAAGAAGAAGAAGAAGAAGAAGAAGAAGAGGAGATTGGATTTATACCCCGCCCTCCACTCCCCAAGGGAGTCTCAGAGCGGCTTACAAACTCCTTTTCCCTTCCCCTCCCCACAACAGACACCCTGTGAGGTAGGTGGGGCTGAGAGAGCTCTTTCCCAAGCTGTCCTTGAGAGAACAGTTGTGCCAGAGCTATGGCTTGCCCAAGGTCATCCAGCCAGGTGCAAGTGGAGGAGTGGGGAATCAAACCTGGTTCTCCCAGATTAGAGTCCGCGCACTTAACCACTACACCAAACTGGCTCTCTTGAGCTGGATCCTACTGTGATGTTGGGGGTGTCTCGTTGCTACTTCTGCTTCCCCCTAGCTTCTCTGGTGGCCATTAGATAACTGAATACTTGTTCAATGGTCTTCGTACCTGGTCACGTTTACAGATAAGACGTGCAAAGGAATAAACATTTGACAGGCCCAATAGAGAGGAGTCTGGTATGAGGAGAGATGACAGCTTGTGAGATTTCAAGACCGACACCTGCTGAAATCAAAACAAATTAAGAATTGCCAGCAAATGTAAGATATTTGAATATTGAAGTAAACATTTCACATTCGGCAGATCAGATTAAGCTTTAAGCGAAAACCCGGGACACAGTCTTCATTTTGTTGTCACAACAGCCCTGCTTATGTATTTATTTTTATTTTATTGGGGGGGCACATACTTTTTATATGTGTATGTGTGTGTGCATGCATGTGAGTGTGTGTGCACCTGGAAGTCATGGTGACCTCTGGTGACCGACCCTTACTGGGGGTCTGGAGGATATTCAGAGAGGTGGCTGAGTAAAGCCTGCCCCCACATCCTGTCTCTGGTATTCCAAGGAGATCTCTTATCCAAGTACTTGCCAGAGGTGACCCTGCTTAGCTTCTGAGATCAGGCTTACCTGAACTATCCAGGTCAGGGCAACCTATTTATGTATTTATTGAGATAGTTATATCTCACCTTTCCTTTGGGCTCAAGGTGGCTGTTAGGTTATCCCAAGTAAGTCTGCTCAAAAGTAAGTCTCAAACCCCAAGTGTCCTTTGGATTGAGGCATAACTGCCCCAAAAGTAGGGATGCCAGCCTCCAAGTAGGAGCTGGGGATCCCCCAGAATTACAGATAATCTCCAGACTCCAGAGATCAGTTCCCTGGAGAAGATGGATGCTTTGGAGGGTGGACTCTGTGGCATTGTACTCCAGGCTCCATCTCCAAATCTCCAGGGGTTTCCCAACCTGTTCTTGCCAACCATAACCCCACCTTCTACAGGGGGGACCTGGCAACCCTACCCAAAAGTCACTCTGTGAAGTCTTATGGTAGAGGTTTGAACCTGAGTCTCTCCAGTCTTATTTGTAGTGGAGTTTAGAAAGATCCCCCAGCTTCTCCAAATAACCAGTTCTAGCTTCTTAGGAATGAAACCAACATATTAATTTTGCATAAAAAATTATACAGCTTAGACTAAAAGGAGTTCATTGTAATCAGTGCAGCAGCCTTCTTATAAAATCAAATCCTGGTTCTTCCTCTCAGACTCCACCAAGAGGCAGATGCCCTCTCCTCCATACGGGTCCTACTTAAAGTTGCTAAGAAGAACTCAAAATTTTGGCAAAAGCAATTCCACTCTTCATAACAATGTTAGCCCACAGCAATGCCTGGAATCAGCTTCTCAGAGTTTTGTAGAACCTACTGTGTGAGGGAAAGCATGAAAAATCTTTGCGCCTTCCACTGATGCTCCACAAGTTCCAGCCCATGGTGCATTACCTAATTTGCTGATTGTTCTTAGATGCTGCTGGTAAGATGAGAGAGAAGAAGGAGAAGAACTGGTGGGTGCTGATTTTGTACTAGGATTGCCAGACCCCCTGGTACAAGCTGAGGTCCCCTACCCCCAGGCCCTGCCCAGCAGCTGCCAATCAGCTGGCTGGCAGGGAGGACTTATGAGTAGAAAGAGGAAGGCCCAGGCCATGTTGCTTGCATTGCAAAGGAAGTGACATCATCACGCTAGTGACTTCCAGGAGACATTCTGGTATTTGGTCAAAAACTCTATGGTAAAAGCCGGTTTTACCACAGAGTTTTTGCCCAAATATCAGAGTTTCACCCAGAAGTCTCTGGCAGGACGGCGTCAGTTCCTGTGCCACACTGGGGATGTGGCCTAGACCTTTTTCCTGGTAAGTCCTCCCATCCACTGTCAGTTGCCAGGAGGCACCTGGCAACCCTATTTTTACCCATGTACCTTTTCATGACTTCCTACAGCAAGCAGATAACAACTGGAAGTTGTTTTTGTTGTTGATACTTTAGTTCCCCTTTCCTCCATAATTTCTGTAGTAAGTAGGTAATGTTCAGCTATCAAAATGCCTTACCCTATTGTCATGTATAGAGTTATTTGACTAGAACTGGTCAGTTAAGTAAGACTTTTCCGGAACAAGTCTACACATCTGCAACTTATTATGTATGGGACTCCCAGATACCTCTGAAAATATTTTTCTTAGCCCATTGCTATGTGTCAGTTACTTAGAACATTATGCAGAGATTTTTGCAAGAATCTCAAAACAAGTGCATTAATGCAGTGAATTCATTTGAAAGCTTTGAGTTATAATCATTTACAAATCAAATGCAGGCAAAGCAATATGCTTTATATAATGCCTTGACAGCAACCAGTGACTCATCTACCTGTACAATTATAGATAATAGATTGTACGAGTCAATCTCCGGTAACTCAACAGATTCCATAAACTGATTTGCGGAATTCAAATTAGGTAAATTCAAGTTTCCGGAACAGAAGTACCAGAGAAATATAATAGAAGCCAAATAAGCTAGTTCTCTGCTGATTAATAGGCCTTTCGGGTTGCCCAAGGATATTGTTATACAAAAATGGCAAAATCTTTACAGAAGATAGTAAATAGATGATATATTAAAGTAAATATTAATTTCTATAACAGTCTTTTTTAAAAGGTTTTTTTTAAAAAATATATATATATATATAGTTCATTTAGTAAATAAGATACAAACAAATATATGAACTACATGACTAACATGAAGAACATTAAATACAACCATAGGCTGGAATCCAGAGAATCTCAAGCAATGTTCTGTTTGCTGAAAAAGGACCCTGCCTGTTCCTTCTGCCCCTGGGAAAGCCACGCTAAAGGGTCAGGAAACTCTCAGGAATGAAGTAGGATGTGGAATGGTATCAGTTAAAACTGCAGAGGAAATCTACAGACATTGCAGATGCCCTTTGTAAGGGCACTCCTTGCATGAATAGTACCTTCTACACATGCAAGAGGGAATTAAGATACCAAGAGCCGACAATAATCCAGAAAGGAAAGCATCAATGTGACTTCAGCCGGGTCTCTACACGTGTGGCTTGCCAAGGTTTCACAATTACTGCTTTTTGCAGATTCAGGACATTTTGGGCTTCAGATTTAATCTCCTGCTTGGCCCATGCAGTAGTTTGTGACCTTTTAGGGAATAAAAAGGAGAAAATACTGATTTGTACACTTTTTTGAGGAAGGGAAGGCAGCATGGTATAGCCTGATCTTGTCAGATCTAGGAAGCTAAGGAGGGTTGGTAGCACTTAGATGAAAGACCACCAAGGAAGGTTCTGCAGAAGAAGGCAAGGGGAAACCACCTGCGATGGGCATGAACCACAAAAAAATGTGGTTTGGTTTGGTTTGTGGCCAAACCATAAACCAAACTGATCCAATTCATTCTCTGACGAGAGGGTGGGGGTGGGGGAGGTGGCACCAGAAGGGAAGGAGGCCACTCCAGCCTGAGGACCATGTGGGTTTGGTGTCCCCTGTGGCCAGCCTGCTGCCTGCTAGGTGCAGCTTTGCTGCCACCACAGGAAGATGCACAACCCATATTGTCCCCAAGCTGGAGCATCTTCCTTCCTTGCTGGTGCAACCTCTCCTGCCCCGAGCTTCTGGGGTGGGCCCAGTCGCTGTACAGCCACCACAGCCCATGGCCACAATCCTGCTGCTGCTGCACAGTTCACCATGGTTCTCTCCTTTGCTGACCGCCTCAGCTGGCTGCCTTTTCTCTGCCACCATCCTCCTCCTCTATTGGTCTCCTGGGTGAGTTCCCTATGGTAGGTCCAGGGGGCATCTTCAGGCAATGGGGGGAGGGTGGGTGATTGCCTGGGCTGCCCCAAATCACTGGGCAATGGACAGGGAGACTTCCCCATTGAAGCAGTGCTTGACCCCAAACAGGGTGCTTCTCATTTCCCAGTTTTCTTGTGAAGTCCCTTTAATTTAAAGGGACTTCACAAGAAAGCCCAAAATAGCTGAGTGGTGGGGAGCACTCCTAGCTGCTCAGTTGTTTTTGTGGATTTCTGCTTGAGCAGAAAGCAAGGGTTAAAGGGACTCAGAATCCAATTAAATCCCCACTTTCTGCTCTGGCCAGGAACTGGCATGAACCCCATGAACTGCTTTAATAGTTCATGGAAGTTCATGACCATGGACCCATCACAATCTTTGGTTTCCAAACCACTTATGGGGTGAAATCCATCACAAATTTTGCTTTGTGTTTTGGTTCATGCCCATCCCTAAAAACCACCCATGCTTCTCACTTTCCTTGAAAGCCTCATGCTGGGGTCGCCACAAGTCAGTTTAAGACCTTGTTTAGCTTCTGAGATTTGATGAGATTGGGCTTGCCTGGGCTATCTAGATCAGGGCTCACATATAAACTCTACAAATAAAAGACTAGCAGATTCCCCTGACGAAGGCTGTTGGCAAAACAAGTAGGGAATTTTAACTGAATAATAAAATTTATATTTTTACTTAATTTTGCACCATCACCTTGGCCTTATTTTTTTTTTAATGGAGCTGTTTTGCCAGGCCTTTGGTTGAGGTGGTGGTCACCCAACCATTTCGGCCTCCCATGCTTACACTGCTGCAGTGCTTACAGTGCTCCTTACAGTTTGCCCCCCTCACAAAGACCAACAGAGCATCACTGCAGGAGGCACCATGAATCTGCCTTGACTAGTTGCCATCTATTTGACTGGACTGAAGTGCGACCTTAAATTTTATCTTAAACTTTTATTTTTTAACGACAATTTTGTTTGATTTGTTCACTTGAAACCCTAATGTTTTATTGCTATTATGCTGTTGATTGAAATGCCCGCTCGCGGGGGAGGGCAGGATATAAGTCAAATAAATCAAATCAAATCAGTCTCATTGTTTAGGGGGTAAACTCACTTTTGAGGATAAAAATGCTGCCTTTACCCACCGGAAGGCGCTAGGAAGTCGCCATCTTGTGGAACCGTAATGTAGGGTTGTTTTAAATGTTTTAAATGTTTTATATTGTAAACTTGTTTTATGCTGTTTTATGTTGTTAGCCACCTTGAGCCGGTTGAAAAACTGGCAAGGCGGGATATAAATGGAACAAACAAACAAACAAACAAACAAACAAACAAATAAATAAATAAAAATGGTCCCTCAGACTCCTTGAAATCTTATTTTTTAGGTCTACTCACAGCTGTTTTCTGCTGCAGATCACTTTCTGCTTCAGTGCCGTTGCTTCCCGCTCTGCTAAGTGATTTTTAGCAATCACAGTATTTGAGTGATGGCATCGCAGAGGGCAAATGTCTCAGGGTTCATGCAAAGGAAATGTTTCCTAGTCACATGGGAGGTCCAATCCAGTCAGGAGCCTGTTATTTCTTCTCAAGCTATCAGTTGGTGACTAAACCCTAGACTTTTAAAAGATTTATTTACTTCATGAATACCCCGCTTGTCTCCCCAGGGTGGCTTACATCACTCTTCTCTCCTCCATTTTGTCCTCTCAGCAACCCTGTGAGGTAGGTTGGGCACAGCGAATGTGACTGGACCAAGGATACCTGGCAAGTTTCCATGGCAGAATGGGAGTTTGAACCTAGGTCTCCCATATCGTAGTCAGACACTCTAACCAATGGGGCTTTATTGTAATTCGATAAAGACATTATGATTTTCAATCACTTTCACTACTAGGAGGACCCTTTGATGGAAGATGGCTTCTAAATAAATAAATACCGTATTTTTTGCTCCATAAGACTAACTTTTTCTCCCCCCAAAAGTGGGGGGGGGAAGTGTGTGCGTCTTAACCCCCCCTCACCTTTCCCAAACCACGGCACCGAGTGGAGCTAGGTGCGTCTTATGGAGCGAAAAATACGGTACATTAATGAGAGAGAGGAGAAAGATGTGCCTTTGGATCAGTGTTCTGTTCTGTTATAGAAAAGGGCACAGAGAGAGAAGAGATTCTCCCAGATAAAGAGGAAGTACTTCTTCACCCAAAGAGTGATTAACACATGGAATTCACTGCCATAGGAGGTGGTGGTGGCTACAAGCATGGACGGCTTCAAAAGGGAACTGGATAAACATATGGAGTAGAGGTCCATCAGTGGCTTTTAGCCACAAGGTAGAGATAGGAACTCTCAGTCTGGGGCAAGTGATGCACTGTATTCTTGGTGCTTGGGCGGGAGGAAACAGTGGGAGGGCTTCTAGTGCTCTGGCCCCACTGATGGAACTCCTGAAGGCACCTGGTATTTTTGGCCACTGTGTGACAGAGTGTTGGACTGGATGGGCCATTGGCCTCATCCAACATTGACTTCTCTTGTGTTCTTATGACTGAGCTTGCACAGCATTAGTAGAGGTGTAAAGTGTCATCAGGTCACCTACCTGTGGTGACCCTGTAGGGTTTTCAAGGCAAGGGATATTTAGAGGTGGTTTGCCATTGCCTGCCTCTGTGTACCAACCATGGGCATCCCTGCTGATCTTCCAAGATCTGATAAAATTAGGCTAATCAGACCATTCAGGTCAGGGCCACACAACACTTTCCACAACTGTCTGTTATCTTGTGCGTCTAACCCATGCTCAACCGAATACTTTGGTCTGGTGATGGAACTGAAGTCTGGAAGCTGTGTTCAAATGTTCCTATTTGTATTGTGTGTGTGTTTTCCCCTACCTGGTGAGTCACAAACTTGTGAGACTTTTCACACCTATTCTCTTTGTCATCATTCCAGATTTTGCCCATTAAAACAAACAAATTGTTCCATATTATTTTGAGGTCAGTTGTGTACTCATGATATATAATGTATAAATAGTGTGCCATGATGCAAAAAGAGTGTAGAAATGGTGTTAAATACAAAAGTAACAGAACAAGCACACAGATCACAGGGAAATGGGATAGATTCAGACCAAAAGCAATGGGAAGGTATGATTTTTTTAAAAAAATCCATTTTGGATCTTTTCACTTTTGGTGCTGTTGGTCCTTTCACAGCATGCTCTTCCCAGCTAATGAAATGTTTGCAAAAATTCCCTCTCACCCTCATCATTTCAGCTCAGCACTGGATGAAATGGAAGTTGGACTGGATCCATCTACCTTTTCTGTTCTTGTTCCTGTGCCAAAATCAGAATGCCTGCATCCCCCAAGGCATCCCGGTGAAACAAATGGAACCTATAGTTTACTAGTACTTAAGTCCAGAGTTATTATTTTTAATGTGTGCATGCCTAATTCTAAGCACATGAAATATGCCATAGTCAAAGTTACACTCCAATCATCACCAGCCAAAAAGATATGGAAAACAGAAATCATGCCAGCAGCAAGGAAACCTGCTCAATAAAAGCAGCATGAAATTGGCTCTTATATAAGAGTACTGTTGACAACTAAATAGGAAATGGGATACAGTTTCAGTTACTGCTCCGCCACAAGAGCAGAGTCTCTGGGAGCGGCCTTCACAGCAAGCAACCGAACAATTCTGCAGTTGGTTACCTTTTTGTATGGTGAAAAAGGATGAAAGGGGCCCCTTTGACCACCCCAAAAATTTCTAGGGGTTATAGGACCTGCATGTACAAAAGGGGTTTCAGTATGGAGGGAAATTGGGTAAAATCGAGTGAAAAAGCTGGCTGGATCCAATTCAGTGTCATTTTTTAATATTTCTTCTCTAAGCATAGCAATATTCTCTAAAATACACACCCAAGAATGTTTTTATACATAGGATGGATACATAGACCTTAATGCTTTTGCCTGTCATGTTATAATGCATAATGATCTACATCTTGGCAAAGCTATAGTAGAGAATAACAGTTATCCTTCTTAGTTGTAACTTTAACATTTGAAAAAAAATCCCAGTTCGGTAAGATCACAAAGGTTATTGCAATGTGACTAAAGATGGGCATGAAACTGGAAAATGTAGTTCTGTTCGGTTTGTTGTTTGCAGGGGTCCTTTAGTAAAAAAAGAGGTGCAGGAGCTCATTAGCATAACTTATTTGCATATGCCACACCCCCTGACGTCACCGGAAGTGTCAGAAGGTCACACACCCCTGACATCACTGGAAGTGTGTCAGAAGGCAATACCCACGCTCAGGCTCCACCCCAAAAATCTCCAAGGTATTTCCCAACTCAGAGCTGGCAAGCCTATCTGATGGCAAAGGAAGGAAGGAAGGAAGAAGGAGGGAGGAAAGGAGAAGGAAGGAAGGAAAGGAACAGGAAAGAAGGAAGGAAGGTAGGTGGGAGGAGACAGAGAGAAGGAAGGAAGGAAGGAAGAAAGGAAGGAAGGAAGGAAGGAAGGAAGAAAGAGGTAGGTAGGTAGGTAGGTAGGGGGAGAGAAGAGAGGAAGAAAGGAAGGCAGGTAGGCAGACAGACAGACAAAGGTAGGTAGGTAGGGGGGAGAGAGAGAGAAGGAAGACAGACAGACAGAGGAAGGTAGGTAGGTAGGTAGGTGGGAGAGAGAGAGAAGGAAGGAAAACAGACAGAGGAAGGTAGGTAGGTAGGTAGGGGGAAAGAGAGAGAAGGAAGGAAGACAGACAGACAGAGGAAGGTAGGTAGGTAGGTAGGTGGGAGAGAGAGAGAAGGAAGGAAGACAGACAGACAGAGGAAGGTAGGTTGGTAGGTAGGTATGTAGGTGGGGGAGAGAGAGAGAAGGAAGGAACAGGAAGGTAGGTAGGTAGGGGGGAGAGAGAGAGAAGGAAGGAAGCAACAGGAAGGTAAGTAGGTGGGGGGAGAGAGAGAGAAGGAAGGAAGGAACAGGAAGGTAGGTAGGTAGGGGGGAGAGAGAGAGAAGGAAGGAAGGAAGCAACAGGAAGGTAAGTAGGTGGGAGGAGAGAGAGAGAAGGAAGGAAGACAGGCAGACAAAGTGTTTCCCTCCCCCCCTTGCTTGGGCCCCAGTGGCTTAAAGCCACACAGGCCCAGCTCTTCCCTTACTACCTCCCCCCCACGACCCAGGAATGGTGAGTAGGGGGAGGGCTGGGGGCTTGTCCCTGGCCCAGCACCTTGCTGCGGGCCAGGGAGGGAGATGGGGTGGGTGGGCTTGCTGGGGGCTTCTCCCTTGCCCGGCAGCGTGCTCGCTGGCCAGGGAGGGAGATGGGGTGGGTGGGCGGGCTGGGGGCTTCTCCCTGGCCCGGCGCGAGCCGCGGGCCAGGGAGGGAGATGGGGGGGCGGAGCCTTCTCCCTGGCCCGGCAGCGAGCCACGGGCCAGGGAGGGAGATGAAGGGGGGGCCTGGAGCCTTCTCCCTGGCCCGGCGCGAGCCACGGGCCAGGGAGGGAGATGGGGGGGAGCCTTCTCCCTGGCCCGGCAGCGAGCCGCGGGCCAGGGAGGGAGATGAAGGGGGGGCCTGGAGCCTTTTCCCTGGCCCGGCGCGAGCTGCGGGCCAGGGAAGGAGATGGGGGGGGGCCTGGAGCCTTCTCACTGGCCCGGCACGAGCCACCGGCCAGGGAGGGAGATGGGGGGGGGCTGGAGCCTTCTCCCTGGCCCGGTGCGAGCCACCGGCCAGGGAGGGAGATCAGGGGGGGCGGAGCCTTCACCCTGGCCCGGTGTTGAGCTGCGGGCCAGGGAGGGAGATGAAGGGGGGGCCTGGAGCCTTCTCCCTGGCCCAGTGGTGAGCCGTGGGCCAGGGAGGGAGATCGGGGGGGGGGGGCCTGGAGCTGCTTCCTGGCCTGGCGGCATGCCGGGCCAGAAAGAAGGGACGAGGCAGCAGGGCAGACTCGCGAGCGCCGAGGAGGCCGCGACGGGCCGGGAAAAGCGAGCTGGGGGGCGGGGCTTGATTATGTGCCCGCCCCCCCGCCGACTCTCTCCCAGAGCGTCGCTCCGGCGCGCCCCAGCCCCAACGGAGCCCTGGTTGTTTGTAACGTGCCCCATTCATAAACCACAGAAAGTCATGAATTTTTAGCAACTTATGAACCACTTTGTGAGGTTTGTGGCATGGAACAATCCCCCCCCCCCCCAGTGTGCTAGAGACAACAAACTTGCAGGTAATCTCCATTTGACGTTCCTCTACCTGTGCAGCTGTGCTCAAAGTTTAGTGAGAATTTGTATTCATGGGGTCTGAGTTATGCCCCCCCCCCCCGAAGATGCCCCCAGGAAAATGCTTTCTGTAAAATAAATGTCAGTGGCCGTTTTGACTAGCACAGATCCTGTGCAAGCTATAGACACCAAACTCACAAGGTATCTCCACCTGACCCTCCTCTACCTGTCCTCCAAGTTTGATGACTCTAACTTGCACAGGATCTGTTCTATACACTCCTGAATCTCCTGAACCTGCATCTGTCAAAATGACTGTCTATCAGTGGCCATTTTGACAGGCACAGGTTCAGGTAGTTCAGGAGAGTATAGAATGGATCCTGTACAACTGGAGACACCAGGCTTGGAAGGTATGCAAAGGAGCATCCAGGGGAGGTCCACTGTAAATTTGGTGTCTCTAGCTTGCACGGGATCTTTCCTACATACTCCTGAACCTCCTGAACCTGTGCCTATCAAAATGGCGAAGGTTCAGGAGTGTATAGAACAGATCCTGTGCAAGCTAGAGGCATCAAAGTTGCAGGGACCTCCCCCAAATGCTTTTCTACATGCCCTCCAAGCTGTTGCTTTGTAGTTTTGTAAACATTTTGATTAAGCAGAGACAGTCTGTATAGGAATGTATCCGCCCATGAACCTGCATTAACCTCCATGAACAATGGCCCATTCTGTATCTAGCATTTGCTCCGTTGCTTTACCAAATCCACACTGGAACAGAAAAAGATGTGTCTCAAAACCACATTCAGGTACCCTAAGCCAATGCCCATGCTGACTGCAGAGTCACCCCTGAACATCCATAAAAGGGCCATAAAGCTATGCAGACAGAACCATAAAACCGAGAGATCAAAGGAAGTGAAACTGGCATGCCCTATGAAGGCTATAATAAAATCTGACAATCAAAGAAAGTGAAAATGGAATGCAATGCAGAGGGGAATTTCTGTTCCAACGTGGGTTTGGTAAAACAGCAGAGTGAATGCTAGATGCAGAATGGACCAATGTCAGAGTTTGTGGAAAGTTTGTGCTGGGTGCCCTGCTGTGAACTTGACTTCATAAACTATGAACAGGGCAAAATTTGTGATGAATTTTTCTTCATGGTTCAGTTTGTGCCGATCCGTTCATGTGACAGTTGTAGCCTGATTCTATTGCCATCAAGGTCAATGACAAGATTCAGAAGCTATAAAGTCACATTTGTACCTCCATAATAGCACACAAGAGATGAAAATTATTTATTACAGGGGACATGAGGACTTGGTGACTTGGGGGTGGCTTTGATTGTGCCATTGAAACAACTGTGTCATGGGTGGTTCTTGGAAATGTACATTTTTATTTAGCACTTAAACTTAGGCATTTATTTAGCATCTTAAACTTAGGCAGGGGTCCTTTCGTAAAAAAAGAGGTGCAGGAGCTCATTAGCATAACTTATTTGCATATGCCACACCCCCTGACGTCACCGGAAGTGTCAAAAGGCCACACATCCCTGACGTCATTGGCAGTGTGTCAGAAGGCAAGAAGGGAGGGAGGGAGGGAGGGGGAAGGAAGGAAAGGAACAGGAAGGAAGGTAGGTAGGTAGGTGGGGGAGAGAGAGAGAAGAAAGGAAGGAGGGAGGAAGGGGGGAAGGAAGGAAGAAAGAAAGGAACAGTAAGGTAGGTAGGTAGGTGGGGGGGAGAGAGAAGGAAGGAAGGAACAGGTAGGTAGGTAGGTGGGGGAGAGAGAGAGAGAAGGAAGGAAGGAAGGAACAGGTAGGTAGGTGGGTGAGAGAGAGAGAGAAGGAAGGAAGGAAGGAAGGAAGGAAGGAAGGAAGGGGGAAAGGAAGGAACAGGAAGGTAGGTAGGTGGGGGAGAGAGAGAGAGAAGGAAGGAAGGGGGAAAGGAAGGAACAGGAAGGTAGGTAGCTAGGTGTGGAGAGAGAGAGAGAGAGAGAGAGAGAGAGAGAAGGAAGAAAGGAAGGGGGGCGCTTCTCCCCCCCACTGGGGCCAGCATTTTCCTTCCTCCCCCCTCTTGCTTGGGCCCCAGGGGCTTCAGGCCTCTGGGGCCCGGCTTCTCCCTCCCTTGCGCCCCCCTGGGGCCCAGGAGCAGTGAGTGGGGGAGGGATGGAAGGAGGGAAGGAGGAGGCTTCTCCCAGGGCAGCGGCGCTTTCCGCGGCCGGGAGTTTTAGGGCGGGGAGGGAAGGAGGAGGCTGTCCCGGGGCCGGCGGCGCTCGCCGCGGCCTCGGAGGCTTGAGTGCGGGGGGAGGCGGGGAGGGACGGGGGCGGCTGCCCCGGGGCCCGCGGCGCTCGCCGCGGCCTCGGAGGCTTCAGTGCGGGGGGAGGCGGGGAGGGACGGGGGCGGCTGCCTCGGGGCCGGCGGCGTTCGCCGCGGCCTCGGAGGCTTCAGTGCGGGGGGAGGCGGGGAGGGACGGGGGCGGCTGCCTCGGGGCCGGCGGCGCTCGCCGCGGCCTCGGAGGCTTCAGTGCGGGGGGAGGCGGGGAGGGACAGGGGCGGCTGCCTCGGGGCCGGCGGCGTTCGCCGCGGCCTCCGAGGCTTCAGTGCGGGGGGAGGCGGGGAGGGACGGGGGCGGCTGCCTCGGGGCCCGCGGCGCTCGCCGCGGCCTCGGAGGCTTCAGTGCGGGGGGAGGCGGGGGCGGCTGCCTCGGGGCCGGCGGCGTTCGCCGCGGCCTCGGAGGCTTCAGTGCGGGGGGAGGCGGGGAGGGACGGGGGCGGCTGCCTCGGGGCCCGCGGCGCTCGCCGCGGCCTCGGAGGCTTCAGTGCGGGGGGAGGCGGGGAGGGACGGGGGCGGCTGCCTCGGGGCCCGCGGCGCTCGCCGCGGCCTCCGAGGCTTCAGTGCGGGGGGAGGCGGGGAGGGACGGGGGCGGCTGCCTCGGGGCCCGCGGCGCTCGCCGCGGCCTCGGAGGCTTCAGTGCGGGGGGAGGCGGGGGCGGCTGCCTCGGGGCCGGCGGCGTTCGCCGCGGCCTCGGAGGCTTCAGTGCGGGGGGAGGCGGGGAGGGACGGGGGCGGCTGCCTCGGGGCCCGCGGCGCTCGCCGCGGCCTCGGAGGCTTCAGTGCGGGGGGAGGCGGGGAGGGACGGGGGCGGCTGCCTCGGGGCCCGCGGCGCTCGCCGCGGCCTCGGAGGCTTCAGTGCGGGGGGAGGCGGGGAGGGACGGGGGCGGCTGCCTCGGGGCCCGCGGCGCTCGCCGCGGCCTCCGAGGCTTCAGTGCGGGGGGAGGCGGGGAGGGACGGGGGCGGCTGCCTCGGGGCCGGCGGCGCTCGCCGCGGCCTCGGAGGCTTCAGTGCGGGGGGAGGCGGGGAGGGACGGGGGCGGCTGCCTCGGGGCCCGCGGCGCTCGCCGCGGCCTCCGAGGCTTCAGTGCGGGGGGAGGCGGGGAGGGACGGGGGCGGCTGCCTCGGGGCCGGCGGCGCTCGCCGCGGCCTCGGAGGCTTCAGTGCGGGGGGAGGCGGGGAGGGACGGGGGCGGCTGCCTCGGGGCCGGCGGCGCTCGCCGCGGCCTCGGAGGCTTCAGTGCGGGGGGAGGCGGGGAGGGACGGGGGCGGCTGCCTCGGGGCCGGCGGCGCTCGCCGCGGCCTCGGAGGCTTCAGTGCGGGGGGAGGCGGGGAGGGACGGGGGCGGCTGCCTCGGGGCCGGCGGCGCTCGCCGCGGCCTCGGAGGCTTCAGTGCGGGGGGAGGCGGGGAGGGACGGGGGCGGCTGTCCCGGGGCCCGCGGCGTTTGCCGCGGCCCTGGAAGGGGGGAGGGAAGAGGCTTTTTGCAGGGCCGGCGGCGGCCTGCCGCTGCCGGGAGGAGTGAGCGGGGGACGGGGCTTTGTTAAGTCCCCGCCCCCCGCCCTCCTCTCTCCCGGAGCGGCGCTCCGGCCCGCTCCGGCCCGAACGGAGCCCTGAACTTAGGCATTTCCATTTAAAATTGTTCATGGCTGCCCGTCCCTTTTCCTTCACTAAAACCTGTCATATGGTTTTCAAATGGTTTAGCAAATTGGATGTGCCCAGTGGAAGCCTCCATTTTCTAGCGCTCTCAAAGCAATACAGTGAAAACCATACAAGTGAGCCACTCTCTAAGATATAACCTTGTGAACCATGCACAGTACAACCATTTTACTTAAACATTTTACTTGGTCTTAAAGTGTAGCTGGTGTGGGAATGTCAGCCACCAAGTGGGGCCTGGGAATCCCCTGGAATTACAGTGCATCTCCAGATTACAGAGATCAGTTCCCCTGGAGAAAGTGGATGCTTTGGAGGGTGGACTTAGTGATATTGTACCCCATTAAGATCCCTGTCCTCCCCAGGTTCCATACCCCAAATCTCCAGGAGTTTCCCAACCTGGATCTGGCAACCCTACCCCTCATCTGCTGCTGGTGGCCTAGGAGGATCTGGCAACCCTAGCATGTGAAGATCACAACATTGCTAATAATATAAAAAAAACCCCTCTTGTCCTGCGTGGCAATGGGAAGATAGGAAAGCTCACCAGGTGTGTAGCACAATTAGGTTAGAGTTATATAACCAGCATTTTTGCATTTGGTTATTTATATCCCACTTTTCTCTCCAGTAGGGGACTCGAAGCAGCTCACAATACCAATCCTGTGAGGTAGGCCCGGCTGAGAGTTTGTGGTGGGCCTAGAGTCACCCAGCGAGCTTCCATGGTAGGAGTCGTGATTTGAGCCTGGGTCATGTAGGATCTGAATCCACCACTCTGTCCACTGTACTGCACTGGCTCTGCTTTTCGTAATATGATTCGAACTGTTATGGAAAATATCTTTGTCTCATCAAATCAGCTATTCCTAAGTAGGAAGAATACACTAAAATGTAAATCAGTAGAAAATGATGTAAGACTATGTGAATTGGCATCCTTACTACCGCCAACCAATTTGTATCCTTACTACAATCCCCCCAACGCCATATCCCACATGGATTTTTTCCATGCAGGTCTCATTATCCCCAGCAATGCAATCTGGGGTTGACAAAGGTTGCCTGCACTGAAGCCCTGTTGCCCAAATCAGACCTCTAGTAGGGAGGTCAAGTCTCTCAATAAAGCAGGGGATCTGCCTGCCAGCCCTGGTCTTCTGCTACTTCCTAGTGCAACAGCAGGTGCAAACCCAGAAGTGACATCAGTGTATTGGTGTAACAAACTAGGATTCCACTGAAACTCTATGGTCAAACCATCACATTAACCTGAATGTCCTTGCCTTCCAAACAGCTGCCAGTTGCTGGCAATCCTAACCTCTGACCATACAAGTACCAGTTCTCATGAATACACATGCATTTTTTTTTACATTCTAACCACAGAAGGGGGGGGGGTGTGAACCTACACCCAACATACAAAAACAATAAACCCAACAAGTTTGAGGAACAACTCAAGTCTACCCTAGAGCCATATGTATTTCTTTATTTTATTCACATTATGCAAATACTAGGTTTAGTTGGCCACATATGTTTCTAGCACGGACATAATTTGTTCCTAAACCTTTTGGGGTTTTATCATTTTCATGTTCCTCAATGGAACGCCGCCTGTACTGAGTTTTTATTTATTTGGTTTTTTCCCCCTGCCAGGAGCCAAATAGCAGCGACAAAATTAGACAATTTAATTTGCTTTTGCTTACGAAACAAATTTTATACCTAAAAAAATAATCTATTGAGTGGCTTTCGAGAATTATATACGCAGAGGTTTTGCTCAGGTCAGTCAGCAATGGGAAAGAAAGCTGACTGAGGGAAGTTACTCCCTTCCTCTTTGGGGAATCCGATCCATCTCGCATAAGGGGACGTCAGCAGGATATGGGTGCTGCTGCTGAGTTGCATGAGGGGATTAATGGACTGACTTGGTTATTAAAGCAAATGCCTATGAGTGAAGTTCGTTCAGCGGGGAAAGAAGACTCTACCAGAGTAGCAGGCAGATCAATATTAAGGCAATTTTGTTTGCTTTACTTAATCAATGGCCTAAGAGGAAAAAAGCAACACCAAGGTGAATGTGCTGATTGGCGAGAAACTGGGACAAAGGGGAGAAGGCTTACTTGTGAGGGAACATCAAGGCAAAATGAAAAGCAACATTAATTTTAGAAGCAGTGTGAGGGATAGTTGAACCTTGAACCGAGTACGGAAAGAGATGCCCCTGAGGAGAATTCCACCCCCCCTTTAAAGTCACAGAAATCTAGCCTAAGTAAATTATTGAAATGCTGAATAGGAATGGGCTATCTATCCTATTTTTGTCTCCTCTTTCCTTCGAGGAATTTAAGTTATTAACCGGTAAGGAAGTTCCTTACTGTCTCCAGCACATCTAATCAAGAGGTGAGATTGACCGGATCTTCAGTCTGGGCCTTTTGTGTTGTGGTCTTATAGCAGAGTAGACAGCCTGCAGGTGGGGCCTACTGAAAATGGTGGCAGTATATCCTGCTGGGGTACCTCTCCTCCCTGAATCCTGCCTCCGCAGGCACCCCCCCCCCCCCAAATAGCCAGGAATTTCCAACCCTTAGTTGGCAACCCTACCACATGCACGGGGGGGGGAAGTATTCTAAAACTGAATATACTCTATTTGTAATGTTTGTCCCCCCCTCAAGCTGAGCACTCCATAGGGTGACATTCAGCAAGGCAGTTGCCTGTACCCAATCAGTTGTACATTCTCACATTTTATTAGATAGTTTAAATTATGCCCCAGGCTCATTATAGGTTGATCTTGCACCATTTAAGATCAGATACATATCAAATGTATATTGTTCAAAAATCAGTGGCATTCACCATGTTAGTGCATGCTCCAAATTTCTACCAGTTGATTGCTGTAACCAGGTGATGGCATGAGAAACTGCAGAAATATCCCCCACTCTGGCTCCAGTTTAAAACAATGGATAAACATACTTGGATTTGGAATTCAGGCAGGATTTTTGAAAGAAAAAATATATGCCTTTGAGATGTATCAGTCCTTCAAGAGTGAAATCATTGGCTTCCAGGACCCAAACCAAACTATTTATTTTTTTCATAGCTAATCACAAAACTGCAATAACACAGCATTGCTCCTGTTGCTCAGAGGTTAAGATGCTGAGCTGTAGACCAGACGCTCGGTAGCTCAGCAGTTCAAGACCCAAGTGCAGTTCGAGACCTGAGTGAGCTCCTGTCTTGGGCCCCAGCTCTTGCCAACCTAGCAGTTCGAAAGCAAGAAATTGCAAGTAGATAAATAGGTACCACTTTGGTGGGAAGGTAACAGTGTTCCATGCGCTTCAGTGTTTAGTCATGTCGGCCACATGACCATAGAAAAAGTCTTCAGACTTTTTGGCTTCGAAACAGAGATGAGCACTGCCCCCTAGAGTTGGATTCAACTGGCTTTTGAGCAAGGGAAACCTTTACCTTAACCTTTGCTCCTGTGTACCAAAGAACAATAAACAATGAAGGCCTTCAAAATCAACTTCTGATGTGCCAGAATTTTTTTTTAAGGTTATGTTGCTCAGTAGTGCATTTGCAATCTTAGAGTTTTTTGGGGGGAAATAGAAAATTGTATTGAGATAAATTTACTTAAGTATTCTATTTTTTTACTTCTTTTTTCAAGAATCTACCTCACACTGCTTCTTAATTTATTAGTTTTAACCAAATTACTAAAAATCAGGAAAAAGCTAGAACCCGTTTGAATGGCTGGGAAACTCTATCACAGATGCATAAAATTCCAAGCTAAAAGAGTGATAGGTCTGCTATTATCTTCTAATAAAAGAGGTAACATCTCCATATGATCTATATTTTGGAGCAAAGGAAGAATTAAAAGGATCAGGAAAGTAATTATATTCAAAGGTCATGTGATATAGGGTGTCTACTCTACCTGTACCATAATTGCATACTCTTATCAGAGTATGGTATCTGAAGATAGCTCTCTTGCAAAACTCTAGATGATAGGGCGTTAAGGTGTGCCAACATAAAGATAACTAGAATGATAAATGGGTTGGAACACTTTCCCTATGAAAAAGGTTAAAGCTCTTGGGGCTTTTTAGCTTGGAGAAATGATGGCTAAGGGGTGACGTGATTGAGGTTTATAGGGTTATGCATGGGATAGAGCAGGTAGAGAAAGAAGTACTTTTCTCCCTTTCTCACAATACAAGAACTCATGGACACTCCATGAAATTGCTGTGCAGTCGGGTTAGAACAGATAAGAGGAAGTACTTCTTCACCCAAAGAGTGATTCACACATGGAATTCACTGCCATATGTGGTGGTGGCAGCTACAAGCATGGACGGCTTCAAGAGGGAACTGGATAAACATATGAAGCAGAGGTCCATCAGTGGCTATTAGCCACAATGTGAAGATAGGAACTCTGGGGCAAGTGATACTCTGTATTCTTGGTGCTTGGGGGGGCAACTGTGGGGTGGCTTCTGGTGTCCTGGCCCCACTGCTGGACCTCCTGATGGCACCTGGTGTTTTTGGCCACTGTGTGACAGAGTGTTGGACTGGATGGGCCATTGGCCTGATCCAACATTGGCTTCTCTTATGTTCTTACATTAAAGGCATGCCTATAGCGAGGCCATGCACCATTGCAGCAGCACCGCCAGGGGCCGCCCCACAATGCGAATGCTGCATTCTTCCTCCTCCCCGGTATGGTCCTGCATCAGTCTATGCAGTGTCAATGGAAAGCCCCGCAACAACTCGGTCCGGGTCTTTTTGTCCCACTTCCCTTGTGCTTCGTTTTGCCAGTCTGTCCTCAGCCTGTGTTTGCCTAAAACAAACAAATAGATCTGTTCTTATGTCTACAGAAATAACAAAAGCATGAGAACTCAAATAAGCCAAAAAACAATTGCACCATTTAAGATCAGCTACTTATAGGTGTATCTTTTGTATTCTGCATTTCTTGGTCTTTAAGCCGTCTTCATGATTAATGATTCAATATAAACAAACTATATTAATCTTATCCATTTTGCACTTTGAACAGTAATTTTTAATTTGTTTGTAAGCAATTATTCCATTGTTTGAAATGGTAAGTCTATAATTAGGCCTCTCCTTTTCTATCTTGGCTCAGGTGTTTTGATGTTGCTGCTATTGTCGTGTATGGGTAGAACAACTAAGTGGATAGGGTGTGTGCTTTACATTCAAATGGCCACACATTCAGCATTTTCAGTTATAGGATCTCAGGCAGCAGATTTGGGAAAGATCTTGCTCTGGTTGAGACTGTAAGAGCTCCGATCAGTCAGAACAGATTAACTTGAGTTAGATGCTGTGACTTGGTATAACAATAAACGTAAGGGACCACAGTGAAAGAAGTTCAATAAAACAAACACTGCATAATAGTTCAATGTAAGTTCAAATGATTGAAAACCGTGCATAACAACTGTAAAGACAACACACTGCAACAATAAAGGATAGTGCTGTCTCAGTACAACTTGTTTCACAAGTGTGGCAAAGTCCCCAATTGGTACAAAAAGGTCTGAAAATCCTTTGTTCTACCCATACACAACAATATTCTTCATGTTCACACTTGGAGCTGAAGCCCCTCATCTGCCCCGCAGTGTCCATTTCACACATATTGACTGCTGCGTGGCTTCCATTCCCCCCCCATTCCCCTCCCATCTCCCCACTCACTCCTCCCCCTTCCCTTGTTTTTTTAAAAAACGCATGCGTGATTGCGTTATTTTGTTATGATGAAATGAAGCTTCCAGTCCCCCCTCCCATCATCCCACTCGCTCTTTCCCCCTCCCTTCTTCCCTTGATTTTTTTTTAAAATGCAGGCACAATTGTGTTATTTCATTATAATGCAATGATGGTGGATATGGATAGTGTGAGCAATGGTCATGCAAGTTGTAGAGGGAATGCTATTTGCTACTGAAATTTAAACTGTTTTGCTGTTACGAGCTGATATGCACCTAATGGCGTCTTTATTAAGATGTCCATAATTGCCTCCCTCTTCCCAGAATTCAATACTTCCCTCCTTCCTGTTCAAATTTTCTTGCCACTGTTGCTTGCTGCACAATGATTGGTCAACCATATGGCCTGGCACTGTGATTGGTGGCGTGTCTGCTCTATCATCAAAATGCCGGGTGCATTGCCGGCGGGATTTCAGGCAAAAAATGGTGGATTTTTTGCCTTACAGCAATGGTGCCTTATATGCATTGCAATTTCGTTATAATGAAATGTGGCCCATTTGAAAGATAAAATACCGGCACCAGTAAGATGGTTTTCCCTTGTTTATTTGTATGCATTACTGCTTTACTTTATGGATCAAAAAAATCTTTTTCCATGCTGCTTGAAGCAACCCATTCATGCAGTTCCCTCCACCAAGGACACTTTCTCTGCAATTTTATTTTAAAATTGTGTCATGAAACTTATGAAGGTTTTTTTGTCAGAAAAACTTCCTTGGCGGAGCTCCCCAGCCACAGAGCAGCATGTGGACTGGCCTCCCATCTCCCTCCCACATGCTTTGGCTGCCGTCCTCCATCCATCCTGCCATCAGTTGCAGGAGCAGCAGCACTCGGGGCGCTGGATGCAAGTGCGAGCCAGGGGGGGAATCGTGGTTCTTTCAGGGCTTCTTCTCCAGTGGTGGTGGCAGCAGCGGTAGCTGAGGAGGAGTGACAGCAGTAGCAGCTCAGTCTCCCCGCTCCGCACGCTGAATTGGAGCCCTGAATAAAAAGTTCCCCCCATAATAAATAAACGTAAGCACGTGTGTATTATACAAAGAAAACAATGGTGTTGTCTTCCCTTGCTGCATCACTATTTCATTATTTCGATATAATGAAATAAGGGGTTCTTTTTAAAAAAAGGGGGGACACAGTCTAGCCTCAGGCCCGGAGGAGCACACCCAGAGAGTGGGGTGGAAGAGTCGCATCCCTGGCCTGCCCGCCTGCTCGCTGCTGCTCCTCCGTGGGTTTCTGGAGGGAAGCGTCCCCCGTCTGCTCTGCAGGGGCTGCAGCCGGGGCACCCCAGACACAGGGTAGTGGTCATCTGTGAGCCCGGGGACTCTCGGGCCAATGGCGTCCAGCTCCTGCTACCGAAAAGCCCAGCAAATCCTCCTTGCCGACGCAGTCCCTGTGGTGGGTTCTTATCTTGCTGCCTCATCATTTCGATATTATGTTAGGAGGGCTCATTTTAAAAAAAAAATGAAGAAACACCCACTACTGGGCGGGCCATAAGGAGGGCAGGCGAGTGGGCATGTTTTCGTCTCGGCTTCTCCACCGGAGCAAACAGGAAAATCCTCTAAAAACAGGATCTTCTTGCTCCGGGGAAGCTCCGGAGCAGTGTCGCGATACTTCTGATCAAACCATGAGCTCAGAGCAACTGGTGGGAAATCGACCAGAAGCTCCTGAGCAAGCATCAGGGCAAACCCAGGGCAAACACTAGTGCGAAATCACCCAGTCTCTCTTCATCAGGACTGCATAAATCATCAATGGAACCAAAACCTTAAACAATTCAGTGGAACAGAACACGGTCACTTATTAATGAGTATGACCACGGTCTAGTAAATTGCAGTCGATTGGTTGATCTGTAATTGACTAGGCAGTGGTCACACTCTTATTTATTTTCTTTCTTTCTTTCTTTCTTTCTTTCTTTCTTTCTTTCTTTCTTTCTTTCTTTCTTTCTTTCTTTCTTTCTTTAATATTTATACCCCGCCCTCCCCGCAAGCAGACTTTTAAGTGTGTGAGAGAGCCCCTCATCCCATTTCAGACCCTCAGTGCAGAAGAGTGAAGGCAGGATAGTTCTGTTCCTCTGGCAAAGTACCTTCTATCAGAAGAAAGTGTCCACTTTGGATCCAACCTCTTATTAATTCTGTTATGGTGAAATTTAGTACACATATAAAAATCATCAAAAAGGCTCAGAAAATGGCACGGTTAGCTCTTTACTTAGAATAGTGGTTAACCTTATGGCATGCAGAAAGTTATTTCTTTGTATGTTGAATCATTCTCAAGTTGGGAAAAGGTGGTTTGCAGTATCATCCAGGAATGTAATGATGTTTGCAGAACACAGCCTATGTTGACTAGCAATTGTCATTAGTAATGCTGTGAACTTAGACACATATGGGATGGCTGGGCAACCTCTCCATGCTTGCCTCCTGTGATCAGACATCAGAAGAATTCCTGAGAAGATCGCTCTGATGGTCACAGTTGTGTAGAGAACCTAGGGGATGGAATTTTTTCTTGGGGGGTGGGGGCAGACAGTCCCCATTGGTGTGATGGTGTTACATCACTTCCAGGAAACCCCCAGAAATGATGTAATTGTGTTAATTAGACACATCTGCATTTATTTGAAAACAGCCAAGCAGCATGCCAAACTATCTGCTTCTTCTTTTTTTTTAAATCAAATATTTTTTATTGAAGTTTGTTGAGCTACACATAAAAAGAAATAGTTTTAACATCTTACAAGTATGATTTAACATTTTTCTTAACAGTGCAACAATCATAATGTAACAACTTTGTTCCATACTATTTCTATTTTACTTTATCAAGGATCAAATGTGAGGTTTATAAAATATAAGAACTATGAGTGAGAGATAAGGGTTAGAGGTCCTCTGTTTGATGACGAAAAGTGTGTGAGTTTTGTATATTGTGTATTATGTATTGTGTTTTGTGGGCTTAATATTATTTAACTTAATGTTGCAATAGGGCTAGATAAGTATTGTTTTGCGGCTGAATATCTGTCGCTGAGATGAATTCCATAAACTGATTCCATTTTTCCTTAAAATTAGAGGGTCTAGGACAGGGGTGGCCAACCTGTGGCTCGGGAGCCACATGCGGCTCTTTCACACATATTGTGCGGCTCCTGGCAGGGCGGCTGGGGAAGCAAAGGGGAGGCATGCTTTTTCTCTCTTTCTCCCTTCCTTCCTTCCTTCCTTCCTTCCTTCCTTCCTTCCTTCCTTCCTGCCTGCCTTCCTGCCTTCCTGCCTTCCTGCCTTCCTGCCTTCCGTCCTTCCTTCCCTCCTCCCTCCCATCTATTTGCTTTCCTAGTTTCTCTCTCTCTCTTTCTTTCCACTTCTTTAATTCTTTCTTTCCATCTCTCTCTCTCTCTCTCTCTCTCTCAATATCATTAGCAAACAAGTAATATCATTATCAATAACTGGTTTTCCTCGTTTGTTTTTATTTTTGCCAGTCCCATTTAATGTTAATAAAAAGCAAATTTGCATATTTTTAAAAATAAAAACGTGTGTGTGATATTTGTTCCTGTCTTGCGGCTCTCAGACATCTGACGTTTATTCTATGTGGCTCTTACGTTAAGCAAGGTTGGCCACCCCTGGTCTAGGATATAATTCTGACTTTTTAAGATGGTCTGTAATCTTTTCCATTACTATCTGCTTCTTTTTGTCTCAAACACCAGGTATTTCAGCATACTTAATTGTTATAAGCTGCAATCCTATGAATAATTTCGTAAAAATATGCATCATTGAATGAAATTGGACTTACTTTTGAGTAGATCTGCTTAGGTTAATTCATAGTCATTCATATATAAGGTTGGACCCTACAGGCTGGTGAAAAAGGAAGGAAGGTCCCTCTTGACCCTCAAAAAAAGGCTAGGCAGGAGAACACAGGACACTCATGTACAAAAGCCATGTGGGTTGGAGGCTGTATTAAAAAGGAGAATCGAGTGAGATGCAGTGAAAAAAGAAAACGTTCCTTTTGAAAATAGCCTTTGACAAAAAGCCATGCATACTACCTAAATTCCTACTGTAGATGTAATTCAGATATGCTATCAACGACACGAAAACTAGAGTGGAAAGAAATGGCTGCATATTATTTTTTCTAGTGTCCATTCAATCACTTTCCCGTGGCAAAACAAGAGCCAGAAGAAAGAAAAGGGAACTGTAATGAAACACATGTTTCTCCTCCTTAAAATAATCCTCTTGAGATCCCTGCCCAACTTTGATTAAGCCTCTGATAGCTACATTTTTCTGCCACTGATATTGCTGGCAAGTAACAGCACTTCTGCACCATCACAGATGTTATACCCTATTCTTTGTATCATCTAAAGGGAATGCATTGGACATCTGTTGTGGTATTTAATTGATTTGCGGGTGGAATAAGGTATGTTACAAGACACCTGGGGAAGTCTATAGTTTTGTGTTTCATTGGTGGGAGAGAAGAGACAACAGGAAATGAATATGCACAACCACCACTTTGTACCTAGGCTTTGTTTGAATGGTGGATGAGGAATTACGATTATAATTTTCATGGAAAAGGTTGTCCTGAGTAGAATTTGACAGAAGGTACAGAGAGAGCACCATTAGCAACTCCACAGAATTTGAAGTATAAGCACAGTTTTAATGTCTGTGGGATGCACTCCTAACAAGATTGTCATGGCAGTCCTAAACAATTCTGCCACTATCAGTCAATGTACGTCTATGGATTTCTTTTTTGCTGTCAAGTCACAGCCAATTTATGGTGACCCTATAGGAGTTTCAAGGCAAGAGATGAACAGAGGTGGTTTGCCATTGCCTGCCTCTCTGCAGTGACCTTGGACTTCCCAGGGACCCTCCACCAAAATACTAGCTAGGGCTTATCTTGTTTAGCTTCTGAGATTTGATGAGATTGGCCTAGCCTGGACTATCCAGGTCAGGGCAAAAAAAGTGCCTATGGCTGCAGTCAAATGTGCCAGTTGAAGTGGAGGGGAAGTGACGCTATTTCCTCTGGAGGAAATTGACACACAGTTGTATGACCACACATCCCTTTTGTGCCTCAGGCCCAGCCCATCACTCTGTGATCAGATGCAATTGCAGGTGAGGGTTTTTTTTTTGCCATTTGTTTCCATGTGCATAAACGAGGAATTGCATCTCCACACTGAGGCCTCCCTATGGAGTATGTGATGATGTGTATACTGCAAAGGGGGAAAACCGGAACTGAGTCGGGATGGCATGATCACACCATCTCGATGCCATGAGTGCATGCTTGCAAGATCAGACAGGGGAAAGTCGGTCTGTGGCCCTTTTGGAACCCATTAGAGCCGGACTTTCTCTGGTGTTTTTTTTTTACTCCGCTTCTGTGGCGGAGCAGCATGGGTTGCCGATGACTGCAGGATGCTTTCCAGATGTTGCTGTCTGATCGCACCCTTTAAATCCGCCCCTCATTCATGCCTATATCAGTCTAACTGTGCATATGGTCACAGCCATTGAGTCCCAACTGACCTATGGTGACACCTCCTGGGGTTTTCAAGGTAAGAGATGAGCAGAATGGCCTTCCTGTACATAGCTACCCTGGCATTTCTTGGTGCTGTCCCATACAAATACTAACCAAATACTAAACCTTACTTAGCTTCCACAGTGTGAGAACCTCAGGACAGTCTAGGCTATTCAGGCTGCTTCAGTATATATAGAAAGGTGTAATTCTGCTTAGGATGACACTGGCAGTAGCCACTCTGAGTGGCTTTTCATGAAGCAATACCATGTAATGGTGTATTAGAGGAGATCGGTGCATGTTTTCACTGCCTATCTTCAGAAAGTTCTGTAAAATCTTTCTGCTCCAGAGGGCTTTTAGATGAGATATTTTTGTGAGTTTGTTGAAGATATGAGGAAGGGTGAAAAGTAGTTTAGTTTGAGCTTGTATTTGTGGATATGTTGCTGATCTAACTTTTTATTACTTTATTCTGGAGAAAAGCAGGGTATAAATATTCTAATAAATACATAAATATACAATTACGCAGTTATAGCTTCAGGTGGTTGGCCATGTTGGTCTGCAGTATAAGAGCAAGATCAGAGTCCAGTAACACCTTGGAGACACTCAAGATCTCCAGGGTACAAGTTTTTGAAAGTCAAGGCTCCCTTCGTCAGATGCAAGTAGAAAACAGAGTTGAAATTCATGGGGAAAAAAACATGTAAATAGGTTAAACATAAAAGGGAATGGAAGATGTGTCCTACTTTTTTGAATTTCACTTCCTTTGAATTTCAAAGACACAATAAACAAATGAACAACTAAGTGTATCCCTGTGTCCCCTCTGGAGTCAACAAAGTCTCAGTCAATGGTTTTGATCCAGGTGGTGGGCAGTCTGTTAAATATGGCTTCTCTTCACATGATTACTGAAGCAAGGCCCTCCCACTGAGAAGAAAAGCTGGACTCCTTTGTGGACAAAATTATCTGGATCTGGACCAGCTACCAGAAGAGGCTGCACAGGATTAAAGGGAGGACAGTGTGATAATTTTCCTTGGAGATAATTCTCATCTGCTGCTTCTGATAAAGTTGCTGCTGTGTGCTGTAGTGACGGAGAGACTGAGCTAGGAACTGCACACACTCAGACCATCCTATCCCATAATATCATACATAATAAAATTAAAACAAATATTTTCCGAATGATAGAAACAGACCACAGCATCACAAAGGGGTTTTAGCCTGGGGTTTGATTCCCTGGAATTCAGGTTTCCATCCTCCAAGTGTAGCCTGGAGATCTCTTGGAATTACAACAGATCTCCAGACGACAGAGATTAGCACACCTGGAGAAAGCAGCAATTTTGGAGGGTGGGCTCCACTGAATTACACCTGGCAGAGGTGGGTCCCTCTCCATCCCACCCACCCCCAGTCCTACCCCCCCCCCCAAATCTACAGGAATTAATGGTTGAGGAGATTCTGTTCTCTGTATCTGAAGAAGTGTGCTTGCATACAAATACTTCATATTAAACTTTGTTGTTCTTAAAGGTGCCACTGAACTCAAACTTTGTTCCAACCCGGAGTTGTCAACCTTACCCGGGACTCAGTCGGTGTAAGTAAACTCTCAACCTTAGTGCCCACACTGTCAACAATTTGTTTGTTTAAAATATTTATAGCCCACCTTATTATCGTGGAATCAATATGGTTAACTATGGAACAACAAGTTGGAAGGATGCAAAACTTAGGAGTCCATTAGAAAATAATATTATTTTTTTAAAAAAAGCAGATAAAGCACTCTGACTGGAAAACAGACAACTTGTTCAGGGGCCAATACAATTCAAACCTTTGGTCTAATTTGCTTGAAAGTACGTGGTTCTTTACACTCTTCTATGATTTCTCACACTCTTCTGTGATTTTGGTGACGTTTGGTTGAAAAACAGCCACTTGACCCCCCCCCCCCCCCCAATTTTCTCCCAGGAAATGAAAGAAACCAACCTTCAATGGCTTGGGGCAGGTCGTTTAGGGACCCATAGAATTGAAACCCTTGGTCCAGTTTGCTTGAAACTTGATGGTCCTCTAGTGAATAGGCAGCATCCACTCCACAACAACTGTGGTTTCATGTGGTTAAAAAGCAGCCACTCCAGCCTCCCTGAAACATCCCGCATAGGAAATAATGGCAGACTGCTGGGAAGAGATGGGGAGGGAAGTTCTGGGAAGGAAGCCACTTTTACTTTGTGAAAAGAAATAAACAGACCACAACATGGAAAGATGGAAAATGCAGCGTTTTCAGTGGAAAGGTTTTTTAAAAAGTCAGTCAGTCACTGTATGTAGGGAAATGAAATGAATTCAGGCAAGTATTTGTTTGTTTTTAATGCTACGGCTGGCCAGAGCAGTCCTGCTAGGCTGCTGCTAGCAGGACTGAAACCAGTAGAGAGGAATCAGTAGAGAAGAATCAATAGAATAGGAGTCAGTAGAGAGAAGTGCTGTTGCACAGAGAGTTGCCTGCTTTGGGGGCCTGTAAAATCAAACCCCGGTGTTCAATCTGCTTTAAACTTTGGGGGTCTTTAGATCAGAGGGAGTAATGTCTTCTGGACAAATTTGGTGCCATTATAAACAGCTGCCTCAGACCCTCGTATACATTCCCCATTGAAAACAATGTTCCTGAACTCTAGAATCTGAAAAGCCACACAGACTGGAATCCCAAACCAGTAATATCCTACCCCCAAATAAGCAAACATAGCCCAAAAAATCCCTTTTCCAGCCCATCCATCCGTCCATCCATCCATCCGTCCGTCCGTCCATCTGTCCATCCGTCCGTCCGTCCATCCGTCCGTCCGTCCGTCCATCCATCCATCCATCCATCCATCCATCCATCCATCCATCCATCCATTCCAATTTGTTCATTTTGGGGGGGAACTTGTGGAAAGTATTGGGGAGGGTCTTCATTCTCCCTTCCCTCCAAATGAAGCGAGGTCTTTTTTTCTGACTCATCCACCTAGTTTTCTTTGTTTGCATGTGTATGTGTGTGGTCAAAAATTATAATAACTATTGAACATTGAAATCTTAGTCTGAAACTTGGTCCTACGGTCAGGATACAGTTCTAAGGCTGGCTTCCAGTGACTGGGTAAACCTGTTTTGTGGGCTGTACTGCCAGAAGGGGGTTGCATGGTTGAATGATAACCCCCCCCCCCCAAAAAAAAAACATTTGTGGCAAATTGGGGGAGGAAACTTAAATGACAGGGAGAAAGATTTTAGCCTAGTATTCCCCTTTGTGTAAGTTGTGATGTGGATAGATGGATGGACGGATGGATGGATGGACAGATGGGGAAATACATACAACGTAGTACAATGGCTAAGCTCAACAGAAGTTTACCGCCTCAGTTCTACTAGCTTGTATATCAGGAGACACACCACACACTTAAAGGGGACAGCAAGTGCAAACAAAACATATGTCCTTTGAACACCAAGACCCTAGAATGACACTAGAATGAAAGTTGCTGCACCTAATTTCTTTACCCAGACAGATCTCCATGCTTGTATAGTTCTTGGGCACTAAGATATTAGAATGAATTATCTGCTGGATGGTTGAACACCTGCTCAACCCAAATCCTTCCAAGTGGGAGAAGAAGAAGCTTGGGAAATAGAATAATGAGATAGTTGGAGCCAAATTTTTCCAACACTCTGCTTTACTGGTATATGTAGTGCTTTAATACTTCTGAGTGACAATGCATGCTTCTGGGCTTATAGCAATTTCTTTACATAACAAGGATGATACCCTTAGGGCGCGATCATGTGCACCCATTTGCAACACAATAAGGATGATTCCCCACCAGTTCAAAGTGGCACGATCACACAAGCACATCTGGGAAGCGTCCTGCAGCTGGTGTCAAACTGTCGCAAACCGCTGCCGGCGGGGAATCGGCTTACTTAGCTACCAGTGAAAAGGCTGTCTCAAATGGTTTGTGACGGCCCAGGACTGGCCTTTCCCTGTGTGATCACGCCAGTGCAAACAAGAGGCGTCGGGGAGCGGGCTTTTTGGTTCCCCCCCCCCTTTTCCTGGTATGTGCATCATCGGACGACCCCGAGGGTGGAGAGGCAAGTCATTGATCCCTTGTAGAAGTGAAAAAGCTCACTGAAAATGACCAGGAAAAAAAAACAACTCACCCATGGCTATGTGTGATCACGCAGCAGCGGTTCGCCCTCACAGGTCCACAGACCTGTGTGATCCTGCAAAAGCGGTGCAAATTGTGCCGGCACAAATTTGTGTTGATTCCTGTCTGGCTTATCTCAGTCGTGTGGACAGGGCCTTAGACACATTACATGAAAACAAAGAAGAAAACTGTGATAACTTAGGCCAAGTTCAGCTCCTTGTTCCACATCATTATACATAGTCTTGTTATGCCTTCAGCACTCAGACTATCTGACAGAAGTTTCCTTAAAAGAAGTAAATGTATAGGCATGGAGCTATAACGGTCCTTCCTAACAGATGTCTTTCTAAATTCATCATCATATCCTATAGCTGTTACCTGTTTCTTGTTCCAGTCTTATTTTAGGTTTGATCTTTCACAAATGTCTAGAATCCACCTGGCACAGATATTAAGGTGTACACATAAATAAAACAAAATAAAATTAAAAGAGACAGTCCAAGTATCAGACATTTAAAACTAGGTTCATAAAGAACTAATTGCAGTGCATATCAAGCTGATGGATAAAATCTTTGACTTAAGGACCATACGTGTTTCACCCCCTATGGGCCTTCCTCAGTGGTAAATATTCCTTATTATAGAGTGACACACATCCAAAAATGCATACAGAATTTTGTATATACATATGGGAATATATATAAGACCAGGTTTTGCTATCTTAAATGCTATATATTTGCTACAACAAGTCAAATAAGCCTGTGGTAGTAGCATGAATTCTCCAAATTAGTCTGGTATCAAATGTTCCATTCGTCAGTGATGTGTGTCACTTCCATCAAGTGAAATAGTCAAGTAAGAGTATCAGTCTAGGATAAGCCATGGTCATGGAAACCACCTAGCCACCAAGCACTACAACATATGGACCTCTTCTTCCAGAAACTGTTTGGTACATCCACTGAAGTATCAAACTCAGACAAAAAGTTGTGGTAGTGGTGGTAGAAAGAGCCATCAAGTCACAACCAACTTATTATGACCTGAGCTGCAGACCAGAAGGTCTGTAGTTCGGCAGTTCAAGACCCTAGTACTGTGGGACAGAATGAGCTCCCACCTCTGGCCCAGCTCCTGCCAACCTAGCAATTCAAAAGCAAGAAATTCAAAGTAGATAAATAGGTACTGCTTCGGTGGAAAGGTAACAACATTCCATGTGCTTTGGCATTTAGACACGGAAAAGTCTCCGGACAGTGCTGGCTCTTTGGCTTGGATACGGAGATGAGCACCAACCCCCTAGGGTCAGATACAACTGGCTTTCGAGCAAGGGAAACCTTTACCTTAGGGTTTTCAAGGCAAGAGACGTTCCGATGTGGTTTGCCATTGCCTGCCTCTGTGCAGCAACCCTGGAATTCCTTGGCAATCTCCCATTCAAATACTAACCAGGGCTGACCCTGCTTAATTTCTGAGATCTAGCTAGCCTGGGCCATCCAGGTCAGGGCAAATACTCTTCAGAGTATTGGGGGGAGGATGAATTCTCTTCAAATAGCCTTTTCAGTAACATTTTAGTGGCAATTGCAGCACAAGATATGCAAGCCCAGCAGCACATCCAGTTACTCCATCTCAGCATGAGGAGTATTGTGACTTAAAGATGATGCTATATATCCAGAAGGCTCTTGTCTGAATCTTGCCTCTGCCATACACTGACTAGGTGGACTTAGGCAATCTATTTCTTCCAGCCACTCCTTCCTTCATCCTCAATTGGGAAATAATGCTCATCTGCCTTGCAGGACTGTTGCTCCCCAATCCTTATCCCCCTTCCAAACAAATGTACTTCAAGGTTCTCCAGCTGTTGCTTGCCACAGGATGCCTTTACCCTCCTTGTGCCACCAAATGCCCTTACAAAAGAGGCATCTGTGTTTAACATTCAAGCCTATGGGAGAATGGATAAGATTCCAAACAGTAATGCAGAGAACTGCAGCTGCTTAGCTTGAAGAGCAGTGGCACAAGGAAGAGGCAGACTTACAATGAAACTGTCTCTATTTTCCCACCAATATTAGGGTAGAGAATTTCTGCCCAGCAGTAGACCTTTAATTGCCCCTTCCTAACCTCCTGAGGGAAGCTGCGGTGGCTCAGAGGTTAAGATGCTGAACTGCAGACCGGAAGATTGGTAGTTCAGCAGTTCGAGACCCGAGTGCTGTGTGACAGAGTGAGCTCCTGTCTCTGGCTCCAGCACCTGCCAACCTAGCAGCTCGAAAGCAAGAAATTGCAAGTAGATAAATAGGTACTGCTTCAGTGGAAAGGTAACAGTGCTCCATGCACCTCGGCATCTAGTCATGCTGGCCACATGACCATAGAGAAGTCTTCAGACAACGCTGGCTCTTTGGCTTTGAAATGGAGATGAGCACCACCCCCTAGTGTTGGATTTGACTGGCTTTTGAGCAAGTTAAGAGTTGTGCCAGGGTTCTTCTGATCCAGTCCTGCTCTTTGGGAAAAGAACTTCAAACATTACTTTTTGACCACTCATAGAGAGAACCAGTGCGGCATAGCTATTAGATTGTCATAGGATCTTGAGCCAGCTTGCTGGAAAGACATGATAAAATTGTGAACAATAAATAAATAGGATCTGCTAGGATGAAGTTTGAATCCATACACTGCCATGAAACATTGCTGGATGACCTTGGGCCACTCACTTTCTCTCACCCTAACCAGTTGTTGTTAGGGTAAAAATGAAGGTGAGAAGAACTATGTCTCCAGCTGTTTTGTGTTCCTATTGTGCAGAAAAGTAGGGTATAAATATCTAATAAATCATTAAGAAGTTGTCCAGGAAGACTAGTGAAAGGTGAGGTACAAAGCCACAGCAGCTTGGGCGATAAACCATGTTGAGCCAGAAGTTGACCATTTCCTAGTTCTTCAACACAATCCACTTAAACTTGTTTCAGTGGCGTCTTTTTCCTTGCTACTTTCTGACCCTGTTTTGCCCCTGAAACAATATATTTGGCCTGCTGTACTTTAGCCTACATTTCTGGTCCTCACCTTGAACTCTAGCTGAAGTCTCCATCCTCAAGCTTCAGAACCACCACTGTCACATTCCAGAAATCAATCTGAGCTGGGGCTGCCAACCTACAAGTGGGGCCTGAAGATCACCCAACCTTAAAACTGATCTCCAGATGATGCAGAAATCAGTTCCTCTGAAGAAAATGGCTGCTTTGTATGGTGGATCCCATGACATCATGCCCTGCTGAGGTCTTTTTCATCCCCAAAACCTCACTCCCAAAGGTTCCACCCCAGAATTTCCAGGAATTTCCAAACCTGAAGCTGGCAACCCTATATTCTGAGCTAACAACAGTCATTTCAGCACTGCACTCTGATACAGTGATTCATGCTTCTGGCTGGGCTCTGACAACTATTTAAACAACACCTTGGACAGAAGTTGTATTTTACAGATCTGCCGAAGCGATAGTCACCATACACTAACCATTGTTATTACAAGCTAGAACCTTCAAGGTTAATTACATTTTCCTAAGCCTGCTGTATTCAGCAGCCTATTAGAGTTTATGTGATTGCAAATGATTCCTAAGCCCCATGATTCCCCCCTCCTTTCTGCAGCATTATATCAGTTGCAATGAGATTCTGCATTTTGGAAGATCCTTTCATAACAGAAAACATTGCCAGAAATCAATAAATGTGAAACAGTAATCAGAAGCACTGGAGGATAAAATTGCAAATCTGGTGTCCAACTGCATGACTGGAAACAGGATTAAACCTTCACTATGTTCAAATGTAGGGATCCTTCCCCTCCTTTGGAATGAATTTTAATAGGCAGATCAAACCTGGAATGAGTAAACTATCAGCCTCCCTGCATATAGTATCCACATTAACTATACGAGCTGTTTCAATAGCTGATAAACATGTTCTTTAACCTCCTGCTAAAGAGTATTTCAGAATTTTCTTCAAATATTCATGAACACACATATTTGCTGTTTAAAAATAAGGAAGCAGCTGGGGGAACAGAGGAATAAGTTCTCTTTTATTAATAGCGCTGAGACCTTCTGAATATTTTTTTCCCTTGAGGGGGGAAAAAAAAAGAGAGGACTTTTTCTTTCTTTAACGTATGAACAAATGAGTCAATATTTCCATTGTAATTCAACAGGATCTCTCATGTTAAACTCAGAAGCTCTGTGTAAATTGTTCCCATGTTCTATTGTGGCAGCATATCCAACTTAGAGAATTAGACATTGTTATACTTCGACTTAATGAAGGCTCCATTGGTGATCAAAACTCTTCCATCTAATGCCCTTAACTTCTATCTATAGCCAATCAGTCAATCTTTATTGTAGCCCACAAGCCATACAGAAGCAGAACAGTATTAATTTCCTAAAATTAATATATTTTATCTATAGATGTTGAGTTAACCCCTATATTTGTGTTGAACCAGAAATATAATGGTTTAACCTTGTATATTATTCAACTATAGCTTCAGGACGCCAGGGTTATTTGGGTGAGCTAATTCAAATGGGTGGCAATTAAAATTATAAGCATGGCTGTTTCTAAATTTGGGGTGTCTTTTGATTCTGCCATGTTAGGTAATAAAGAGAGAAGTACTGATGATGGTCTTTCCTTTATACAATGGGTTGAATTCAGAGCTTCTCTTCTGCTGTTGTCAGACCCCAGGACAAAGTTTCTCTCAACCACACTCTCTCATCAGTGATTTGTTTACTGAGATATAACAATTCAACAGAAATGGCTGTGATCAATCAAAGAAACTCCTTCCATCACAGTAAGATTCCTCAGTTAGATAAAGAATCCAACTCAAGAGGTGGTCACTTTTGTTAAACTGCGACTTTTCACACCAGTATTGCAAAAGGCAATATACAGAGTTGGTGGTAATATGCATAATTATTTACATTTCATCATGTACGGTAATTTGTGGATTAAAACATAGTCGATTAATCAACAACAGTGTTGATTATTGGACAATATTTCTCAGCCCTAAATTGAACTGGTACAAGAAAGTGCTTTGTTCCTTAGCTGTAGGGGAAATTATTCTTGATGGAGGCACAGCCAACCACAAAATGGCTGCCATAGGAGATGGAGCCAACCACAGAATATCAGGAAGTGAGGTTATGTTTAACTGTGCTTAACAGGATGCATGCTTAAATGAACATAATTGCTCAGAAGTATTTTCTTGTTTACTCAGAGTGTCTCTTTAGTTAACAAAAGAAGATCTTTGGGCTGTGGTGGCAGCTGTTGCTGAAGCATTAAAAAATCTTCATAGCCATCAGTTCTCCAATGGCCAATCAGAAGGTTTGCTGGACAAAAAAGGTCAACAGGCCCCACCCACTTTCTGAAAGTATTTGGTGGGTGCCTGGAAAGGCGTCGGCATGTGCCATGGCACCCATCCATGCCACACTGGAGACCCCTACAGAACAATGTCCAGTATTTCCTGGATTGGGTTGGCAATATCCAGTACCCTGCAAGGCACTCCCAGTATTTCCCACTTCTAATATTTTTCTTCTGATAAATATTGTATTGGCAATATCCAGAATTGGGTCAGGAGGCCTTTTTCTGTTCATAGCATGTCTCTCCCCCCCCCCCCCCCCAGGCAATTTTTTTAAAAAAAATATGTACACCCCTATTACCCTGTCTTTGGGACATATCAAATGTAAATTATACTTTCTTATGTTAAAAAATTAAAAGGAAGTTCATGGTTCCTTCTCTTGAAGCAACAGGGACAGAATCAGCTTTGCATGAAACAGTTTTGTCCTCTTTTAAGTTTCCTTTTAAGAAAAGAGTCTTGCCTTACTCTGTTTCACTAATGGAGGATCATTCCCCTAGTACAAGGAGACTCCCTCTCCTGGACAAAAATGCTGTTGCTATTGGAATACAGCGATAGTATACAACACAGTCGCACCAGAGAGTAGAATGAGAGTGAAAGCTCTGTTCAGCTTGGTGTAGCAGTCTAGCATTTAGGCTTACTAGGTTCACCTGCCCTCACAGTGGGATGGAGGTGATGATGCTGTGGGCATGGCAGTATTACTTCCAGTTGCCATGTCTATGGCCTTCCAGGAATTTCCCCAGTCTCTATGGTCAACTCATTACCATAGGGATTAGGGGAATTCTTAGAGGTGTGGGAGGGAGGGGTGACAACACTCCCAGCTGATCACCCAGAAGTGATGCTGCCATGCCAGCAATATCCCCCTTGTCATGCTCCACTCCCAAATGCTCCCAGAGTTGCCAGTGCAATCTTACTGCCAGTCCAGTCGCTTCCCTTTGGGATTGCTTAAAGCAGGGGTCCTCAAACTACGGCCCGGGGGCCACATGCGGCCCGCTGAGGGCATTTTTCTGGCCCGCCGGGTGTGCCACTGCTTGTCCTCCAATTCCCAGCAGCACACAAAGCAGCGGAAAAATTGCAGCCGACTTGTCCCGGGCCACATGACAAAGCCCCGCCCCCCCGCTTCCAGTCAGCCACGAGGAGGTAAAAGGAAGACTGGAAGAGGGTAAGTGTGGGGTGGCAGGCACTCCGGCTGGCCCCAAGTCTGCGCCAATCCCAAGAGCCGGGTGGGGGTCTTTTTTAAGGCTTTTTGTGCTGCTGGGAATCGGAGGGGGAGAGTGAGAGAGAGGTTTCCCTTTCCCATCATGATGCCTGCAGTAGTGGAGTTTCAGGGAGAAGCAGCTGGGGGCTTGCTGCCTTAAAAAGTTTGTGAGGATGCCGAGTTCTTTGTTTCTTCGGAGAGGGAAAGAAAACAGCCCCGTCAAGGGTGCCTTGCTTGCGCTCGCACCCCCCCCCCCATGCGCCTTCCCTACCTGTAAAATAACATCTGAAATCTCCAACCAGATCTAGACTAACTGATGCACACTTGCATCACTTGTTATGACTAGCAGTGACAAATATGGAACCGGACATTGACCATCTCATTAGCCAAAAGCAGGTCCATAGTTCCCATTGAAATACTGGTAAGTTTGTTGATTTAACTTTACTTGTTTTTCATTTTAAATATTGTATTTGTTCCCATTTTGTTTTTTTTACTTCAAAATAAGATATGTGCAGAGTGCATAGGAATTTGTTCATAGTTTTTTTTTTTTTAAACTATAGTCCGGCCCTCCAACGGTCTGAGGGACAGTGAACTGGCCCCCTGTTTAAAAAGTTTGAGGACCCCTGGCCTAAAGGGTTGGAGGAGTTGACCTCTGAGAACATGCAGCTTCTCTTAGGAACATCTTTTGTGCACAATTCCACCCCTCTCCCCCTCACTCAAGAATCCTTCAATTCAACTGTGTAAGGGTCTACGCCCTCAGAATGTAAAGGATCATGGCAGGAGGCACAAATTGGCCTCAGGGTATAGAACGCACCATGATTTTTTATTCTCCAGCACTCACATAATGTATACAATACAAATAGTAGGGCCTAGACATTTCTGCTTTACTTATCAATATTTAAAATAACAACGAAGCCACATTTCTATTTGACTACAGAGAAAACATGGAGATTAGATCATTCTTTGTGTTGCGGATAGTAAGCTGCTTTGAAAGCTGAACTGCAACTTCAATTTCCCGAGCTGTTTTTGGACAGCTGATCATAATTCCACGGCTTTTGCTTTCCTCATACAAACCTCTCTGCATTTTAAATGGAGGGTGCATCCCCACCCCCTTGAGATTTTAAAAAGATGGCAGGTATTATTTGTTTTCTTATTGCCCCTGTTTCACAGCACCTTTTGAAAGGTCAATGAGAAGACAATATCCGTGGCCCACAAGTTGCTGTAATACATGCATACCTGGGAAACATTCCAGGCAGAATCTTAAAGATTTTTTTCCTCCTCTCGATTTGATACAGATTAATGGCAGTTTCCCCCCTTCCAAGTTTGCTCCTTTTTAGATGCAAGCACCAGATTTATAACTCTTTAAACATCCAAGGGTTTTTTTTTTTTTGCAACACTGACCAGTGGGGTTTCCAGCTCTGGGTTGGGAAATACCTGGAAATTTGGGGGGTAGAGCCTGAAAAGGGTGGGGTTTGGGGCATTTTGCCATCGAGTCCAACTTCCAACATGGCCATTTTCTTCAGGTGAACTGGTCTCTGTCACCTGGAGATCAGTTGTAATAGTGGGAGATCTCCAGCTGCCATCTGGAGGTTGGCAGCCCTACTAACTAGCAAACCTCTTTAAGGGACAAATTTGATGAAATACAAGAGCTATAGGATTGGATTTTCTGATGTATCTAATTTCTTTAAAAACCAGATAAGGGGGTTATACTGGGGTTATTGCAGTATGCCTTCAGGGGATTTAAACATTCTTCTCTGTGTCATTTCCTACATAGATAGATAGAGCCAGTTTGGTGCCGCGGTTAGGAACACACACTCTAATCTGGGAGAACCGGGTTTGAATCAGTTACAAGTTATGGCCCTGGGCCAGTTACAAGGTCAGTTACAAGTTCTTTCAGAGCTTTTCTCTCTGACACAGTCCTTGAAAGAGCTCTCACAGTCCCACCTACCTCACAAGGTGTCTGTTGTGGGGAGGGGGTGGGAACGGAATTGTAAACTGCTCTGAGACTCCTTTGGGTAGTGAAGGGCAGGGTATAAATCCAGTCTCCTCCTCCTCCTCTTCCTCCTCCTCTTCTTCTTAAAGAAGAAGAACCTGTCCAGTCCAGTATTTACTGGTGCACAAATAACTTTGGTACACAAATAATGTTGGGGGGGGGGGGTTGCTACAAGGAAACAGAAAACAGCATGGAAATAAAGACAATCTTAATCATGAAGGAACTGAATGCTTTGTCAATCCGTACACTCATAGCACTGTGCATACTTTTGGAAACAAAAGAAAACTGTGGATAATGATTTTGGTTTTGATTCTGCTTTGGGACAAGAGCAGGTCATTTAGAACACCAACATCTGAGAGCAATCTGAATAAGGAAAAGCTCAGAAAAACCTTCCTGGAAGCCAGAGACCATCCTGTATCCTCTATTCCAGATGTCCCTTGGTTGACTTTAGTTATTGTTGCATAAACACAAATACGCTGCATATGCACGGAAGAGTGGGTGACTGTGATTCAAAGCTTCCAGTGCTGGTTAGAGTTCAGATTGTTTGTGTAAAGTGTCATCAAGTTGCAGACGACTTATGGCAACCCCCCAGGGTTTTCATAGCAACAGACTAACAGAGGTGGTCTTTGTATAGTGATCTTAGATTTCATTGGTGATCTCCCATCACAATACTAACCAGGACTGACCCTGCTTAGCTTCTGAGATCTAACAAGATTGGTCTAGCTTGGGCTAGATCGCCACATCTTAGTCAACATAGTACTTTATGTATTTCTGTGCCACCTTTCCAAGTTAATCATGAGGCAACATGAGAAGTCAGAGGTGGCATGATAAAATTTTGTGTGTGTGTTTCCTCTTGCAGATAAAATGGGCTTACTGAGAGTGCTTTTCTAGGAGGGCCCGCAAAATAGGTGAGCCAGTGCTACTCCAAGGCCCACCAAGCCAGTAGTACCCAATCCTGTGGACAGCAGCAGAGCACATAACTTTGAACCAGACAACAGTGGTTCAGATGCCACAGGGCTTAGTAGCAGAACATCTGGTTTGCAAGCAGAAGGTCCCAGGTTCAGTCTAGGATTGCCAGACCCCAAATCAAGGCAGGGATTCCCCCGAACAGCCCCCTCCAACATTAGCATCACCGGTGCAATTACATCACACAGAACGGACATCATCATGCTGGGCATGTCATGCAGCAAAGCTCTAGCATATTGGCCAAAACTCTATGGTAACCATAGAGTTTTGACTGAAATGCTAGAGTGTTGCCATGTGATGCACGTGGTGTGATGATGTCAATTCTATGTGATGTCATTGTGCCCACAATGTTGTGCACAGTGATGTCACCCTGCCCTCCCCACTCCCAGAAGGCTCCCTCTCACCCCTCACGGGCTGGGTAAGTAGACCTGGCAACCCTAGTTCAATCCCTGCCATCTCCAGTTAAAAGGATCAGGTACTACCTGGCAATGTGAAAGTGGGAAAGACCTCTGTTGGAGAAGTTGGAGAGCTGCTGCATGTCAGAGGAGATGAGACTGACCATTAGAGACCAACAGTGTGACTAGGGCTGTCAGGTCCCCTGCAGGGGCAGGGGGTTGCCCACTCTAAGGGCCCTCTACCCACCAGCCCAGATCTGACCGCTGGGGGGAACTCCGCCCCCAAAGTGCCTGAATCAAACTAACATGTCCGGCATGATGACGTCACCCGGAGGTGACATCATTGTGCTGGGCATGTTGGCAAGGGATACTCTAGTGTTTGGGCTTAAAACTCTGTGGTACCATGGAGTTTTAAGCTCAAACGCTAGAGTGTCCCTCAACAACGTGCCCGGCATAATGATGTCACTTCCAGGTGATGTCATCGCAGCACACATGATTCTCCCAGACACACAACCTGTCTCTCCCCCATACACTGGATGCCAGGTAGGGACCTGGCAACCGTAAGAGTGATTCAGTGGAAGGCACTTTCATGTATTCTAGCTTCCATTTTGTCCAGAGGAAGATTGGCCATTGAACTTAATGGAAAAGCTCCTGGTAGGCTGCAGCCTTGTAGTGCTGCTGGCTTTCAGGAGCAAGGAAAACCTTCATCAACTTTGCCAGTTCCACAGAGGCCACTTAGCTCAGGCTCTTCAGCTGACTAACACTGCTGGAAGAGGAAGTGAGTGAGCTGATGCCTATTGTTACCCTGCTGGCTGGTTCTGAGCTGAATGTACCCTTCAGTACTGGCTTGCAGTACCTCAGGGACCACTCAGCTTGACCACTACAAGGGTGTAGCGAGAAAATTTTGGGTGGTGGGGTATTGGGAAATTGGGGGGGGTAGGGGATAGAGAGAGAGAGAGATACCATTGGCAGGCAGGTGAAGAAGAGAAGGTATGGGAGCTGTGGGGCATGCACCCTAAGTGAGGGGGCACTGCACCTAAATGCCCCATTGTGACTACAGGCCTGGGCCACTGTACTCTCCAGTTCGCTCTAGATTTGGGCTACCCCATTTCTGCCTGCTATACTTTTATGCTGTAATTCTGCACACATGCAAGCTGCCTTAATTCCCCTGTAGTCCACCGGAATGAAACAGCCAATCTTCAAGGAAGTTTGTAGTCTTGACTGCACTTCAGGGTTTGACTGCACTGTGTATCTGCCGCCTACCCAAGCTGGCCAATCGTCAACATCTCTCCATTTTCTCCTGTTGATTTCCCATGCATTATTGATCACCAACCAAATTCAATTGAGTCATTTTGCATTCCTTTGAAGTCTTCATTTCTTAAAAGGGATATATTCGTCTCACTCAGAAGGACTTATTTTTTTGCTAGATAGTCCATGAAAAGAATGAATATTTGTGACTTGCCGGTATGGGAAGGCACACCACACTGATTCTTAACTGTGCAGTAACAGCATGCTTTGCCTGCCTGTTTATTAACACAATTAACGAAACTTGCTCTTCTTTGATAGTGTCTTTACATTCTCAGTATGATCACACTATTAGGGCTTATTTTACCATGCATACAAAGCACAATAATCCACTGTCATCCATTTCAGTAAAGTTAGGAACCTGTTTATTACAAAAGGTATGGATGCCTATGCTCAAGTGTTTCCAGTTATCAGGACTATCCTTCTTTTTTTAAAAATTGCACATTAGCTTTGCAAACCTTGTAATTTATTGGACGAAACATCTTGCAAGCCCAAGAGCAGGAATCCCAGTGTTCAGAGGGGAGGGACTGCCTAATGTTATATAGAAGAAGAGTTGGTTTTTATACCCCACTTTCCTCTACCCTAAGGAGTCTCCAAGCTGCTTACAACCTCCTTCCCTTCCACTCCCCACGACAGTGGGGCTGAGAGAGCTCTGAGAGCGGACCAAGGCCTGTGAGTGGACTGGTCACCTAGCAGGCTTTACATGGAGGAGTCAGAAATCAAACCTGATTCTGCAGCTTACAGTCTGCAGCTCTTAACCGCTATGCCACACTGGCCAGGGGCATAGAGTTATGTAAATTCTGGGAGGGGCGGGGGCTCTTTAGCACCCGTGCTCGCTGGGGCGATGTCCCCCCCTGCCAGGAAACCTCCGCGCCTCCTGGGGCCCTTCCGAGTCCCGCCAGCTGCTGCTGCCGGGGCCTCCCCCCACTCCTTCCCTCTCCCTTCACCGGGAAAAAAGGGAGGGAGAGGGAAGGATGGAAGAGTGGCTAGGTGAGGGCGGGGGGAGAGGCACCGGCAGCAGCAGCTGCCGGCCTTGGAAGGGCCCCAGGAGGTGCAGCGGCAGGCACTGTTTTCCAGGGGGGGGCTCAGTTCCCCCCCGGGAAATTTTGGGGGAGGCTCGAGCCCTCGAGCCCCCCCCATAGTCTACGCCTATGACACTGGCCCTTGTTTGTCTTGGGGGAATTTCACACTATACCTTTAAAAACGTTACTGAACCGGCTTGGAATAAACTGGTACAGTGACGGCCATTTCAGACAGCCCTTCCCCTACTGTTTTGGAGCCGTCTTTGAAGCAGTTTGCCGTTTCAGACTGCTACTTTCTTTTCAAGCCTCTTTTCGCCACACACACACACATACACACACACACACACCATTTTAAGACTCAGCCTGGACCTTGATTTCTCTCTCTCTCTCACACACACACACACATGCACAGGACATTTTAAGACTCAGCCTGGATCTCTCTCCCCACCCCGGCATTTTAATACTTATACCTTAGAGTGAAACTGTACAAGACCATGGAAATTTTCATTAACGATGGGCACAAACTGGCTCACAAACTAAAGTTAGTGACAAATTTTGGCCACTTCATGTTTTGCAAAGTGAAGTTCATGGCAAGTCAACCAGCACAAACATTTCACAGATGTTCAAGCTGTTCATGGAGGTTCATGCTGGTTTGTGAATGGATACATTTCCAAACAGACTGTCTCTGCTCAACTAAATATTTACTAAATATTTCAAAGCATAGGGAGGCAGAACTTGGAGGGGATGAAGAGAAGCATTTGGGAGAGGTCCCCTGTGGCTTTGATGTCTCTAGCTTGCACAAGATCATTTCTATACACTCCTAAACCTTCTGAACCTGTGGCTGTCAAAATGACTGCCTTTCCATGACAGGTGGTCATTTTGACAGGCACAGGTACAGGAGGTTCAGGAGTGTATAGAATGGATCCTGTGTAAGCTAGAGACACCAGATTCACAGGGGATATCTGACTGACTCTCCCTTACCTGCCCTCCAAGTTTGATGAGGATGGGATTTATGGGGTCCATGCCCCCCTCCGAAGGTTCCCCCAAGAAAGTGCTTTCTATGGAAATGACAGGAGGTCATTTCCCCAGAAAACACTTTATTAGGGCCCCTTTTTTTGGGGGGGGGGGGCATAACTTGGACCCCGTAAATCCAATCCTCTCCAAACCTGGAGGGCAAGTAGAGGAGATTGAGTTAGAGATCCCCTATGAGGTGTTCCTAGCACATGGGGGGGGGGGCATTCTACCACACCACAAACGTCACAGACCAAACCAGTTCATTTGGCCCCTAAAAGTTCATCGTTTGTGAACTGGGCATGCCACAAACCATGACCTGAACCTAACCACATTTTTGTGATTCATGCCCTCCCCTATTTTGCATGGGTTGGATCTCATCAACTTACCTGCTGGTATGAAAGAAGGCTCCTCCTTGATCACAAAAAATGACTATACTGGGGATGATGGGATCTGCAGGCACAAAAGCCACAAAGGGTAGGTCTGTAATAAGGAGGGGAATTGGGTGAGGTTGAGTAGACAACTGGCTGAATCAAATCCCATGAATGGAGTTTCTAAGCAGTTATAGGGGGCCCAGATTCAGTCAGAACTGCAACATGGGGGAAATTGGGTTAATTATTTGCCCTTGTGCCATTTTCCAGATTTGGACAAACCCACATAGGAGCTATTTGCCTCGCTGGGGACAAAGATACAGACAGCAGACAAAATGGTTTATTCCTGGGGTATAGAGTAGTTTCTGTGTGGTGGTGGACCATGGCCCATTCTGGGTTTTATATACAGTGCATTGGGAAAGGATTAAATGTCCCTCCCCTGAACCATGGTCTCAATCTAAATCAAGGTCCATGTGGCTGATATTTATAATGGGGGAAAACTGAAAGTCCTGGAATTCTCAAAGGGCCTTTAAGCTTGACCTTCAGTCTATCTCTGTGGAGTCCCATTCCATATTAGCACTGTGGTATAGCAGCCACAGCACCCGAATGCTTTGGAATGGGGCTGTAGCTCAGTGGTAGAACACCTGCTTGGCATGCAGAAGGTCTCAAGTTCAGTTAGGGAAACCAGCCTCCAGGTGGGACCTGGAGATCCCCTGGAATTACAGCTCAGCTCCAGAGTACATCAGTTCCCCTGGATAAAATGGATGCTTTGGAGGGTGGACTCTAGGGCATTGTACCTCACTGAGGTTCCTGTCCTCCCCAGGCTTCTTTGCCAAATCTCCAGACATTTCCCAGCCTGGAACTGGCATCTCTAACCCCCTCCCCTGCCAGTGACCAGGGAAGACCTGGAAACTCTTGGTTCAATTCCTAGCATCTCCATTTTTTTTTTTTAAGGATCAGGTTGTAGGTGATGTGCAAGACTTTCACTGGAAACCCTGGAGAGCTGTTGCCAGCCTGAGTAGATAAATCTGACCTTGAGGTACCAATGGCCTGATTCAATGTAAAGATCATTCATGTCTGAACCCACACTACAGCAGCTCCCACACTCTGAAGGTAACATCAAGTTTTTTTTCTCTTTAAAAAGACTTTACCATCCATTAACTAGAATGTTTTAAGGATGTCAAGGGTGCTAAATTCAGTTGAGTAACCCTAAGATTCCAGGTCCCTGAATCAGCAGAAATAATATGGTAGTGCTGACCTGCAAATCTTTTTTATCAGCTCCTAGCTAGCAAGCTGTTACAAGAGAGGATTAAATGGGCTGTGGATTTCATCAGTTCTAGCACGATTGTGATTTGATTGGGAGGGTGTGAGGGTGACAAGAACTGCACATTCCTTTCTCTCTTACATGGTCACTGCTCTTCTTTCCTCGAGATGGAAAATATAATGAGTCCCGGAAAGTTAATTAAACTATCACACAAGGACAGGGATGAGGAATATGAATCAAAAAGATGCTGTTACAGTGTGCTATGCAATATTCTTGCTTTATTATGACAGGGTATTGTACACAAGGCTTTGGGACCTACTGATGTTTCGGCATTATTGCTCAACGTTTTATTGACAATAAAACTGCTAGGTTGTCTTGGATGTTAAAACAACAACAACAGCAGCAGCACACAGATATTTATTCCCAGGGTTGTTTCTTTTCCCTTTCAGACATATTCACAGAATGAAGTAAGAAGGTTGTTGTGGTGGGAATTTGGCCTTACATGTGTGTAGTGTGATCTAACACCGGGCAGGGTGTTTGCCTATACCTGCTCCCACCCCTTGGTTCTGAAAGGTCTGTGATATGTGCCCCTTACCAAGGTGAGGATGCTGGGCATCTGTCTAACACTTAAACAAAATACATGGAAACAATATTTAATTCCTAAGAAAGAGATAGTCAGTGATTAAATACAACAAAGATTTCCCCATGCACAGAAGCCTTCTGGGCTGGCTCAAAGAGACCCCACAAGGACAAAGTTTTCCCCTGGATCTCCAAGAGTCAGCAGTGAGATGGAGCTGCTTGTCCCCTTTTATACCATTTTGGTCACATACACTTTGGTAGAGCTATTGAAATTATAAATTACATCAACTGACAAAACTGCTTTGGTAAAGTGGGCCTCATGGCATAGGAGATGTCTCCACACTCCAGGGACAATACTGTCGCCAGAATGTTTCTGCAAAACAACAGAAGATACCACCTCAGCTTTCTGCATGACAAATGCAAATATGGTTTAGTTTCAGGATGTCTTTTGTGTTCTCAGGACAAGATAGCCAGCCAGGTGCCATCTCCTGGCTGGAGGTGGGATGTGAGTTTCGGTATGTAGGCAATTCTTTAGTATTGCAAATATTCTGGCTCCCCTGGCTTAATGGCTGGTTCATAGAAATGCTTTATTTCTAAATGGTTTGGAATTCTGTACACCTATAAACAATGGAGGGGAAATTAAATTCTGGGAAAAGGAATGTGGACTTCTGTTCTTGTGTATGTGACAGTTGACAGAAATCTCTTGAGACAAAGGACTTGAAAGCATGTTGGGAGTCAGATTCACTGTGCTGCTTGCTGCTTGGAAAGTTATAGAAATAGAGAAGCAATAGAAAAACAATATGATTTCTTTTTAAATTAACTGTATAAATGGGTTTTAAATTTTCTGAAACAACTATGTCATTTTTCTCACAACAGTTGTGTGTACAGATACAAGGCTGGTTAGCAAATGTACCACCTGCCAGTGCTGTATCTGCAGTGGAGCAGTGAACCAAGATATTGCTCCCACATAAACAAGAGAGCATTCAATTAGTTATGCTTGAAAACCCACCCATTCTACCCACCAGTCTCAAACAAGGAACTAGTTTACTTAATGTGCTATTCAGATGTAGCCGAATGCATTCCGATGTGTTTGATTTGCACAACTGCACTTTTCTTGCATGACAAGATGGCTCCCTGGCCCAGCCCCCTAGATTTTTAAAAAAAAAATATTTGAGACTTACTACTTAGATATCTCAATGTGCTTGGGACCCAGCTAAACTTGTGATCAGTTCTCACTATCACATTTTTAAAGATAAATTGCAGCAATGTGTGGTCTAATTCAGATAAGGGCAATTGTACAGGGGGAGTGGGGGGTTAATCTTTCCATACTTTGATTTGAATTTGCTTTGATTTAGATTTGAGCATCAAAATTATCTCACTTAGAACCAGGTAGAGCATAATTGATTTATTTACTCACCACCCCCATGTCATTATCCCTGGAATAGTAAAAAGACAGGCAAACTCTCTCCTAGTCTATCTTTCTTTTCAGGGGTAATAAGGTCTTGAGGTGTGTGGTCACTTTTGAAATCATGAGGGGATCTCCCATGAGAGAACACCAACCCAAATCAGGGCCAGGCATGTCTGTCATATACCTTAAAAATGGTGGGAAATTCCAGTCATGGATCTCTCTGTATCTCATCTAGTCATTACGTGAAAGAAATAACATCAATTATTCACACAGTCTGTCAAAAGCATCCTTGCAATGCTAGGACACATAAAAAAATAGGCCGTTTTGAGATTTTATGTATCTCCTCATTTAGAGCCAGGCTGAGGACACAAATTCATTTTGCATGCATGAATGAGAAGCAACAGCTGAGACAGAGAGAACAGACCCTTTCAGGCAGCGCAAGTCTGGGCTGGATTTGCACTGGCTTTGTTGAGGGGAAAGGCTCGATATCCTATTAGCAGTTATCTCGGCTATCAGGGCCCTGAAGATTTCTAATCAGATGGTGTTGCTTGGATGTTTTATTATTATTATTAATGTGCATTCTTAAAGGAGCCTTTCCAGAAGTAAAGATGTTTGCAATCTCAGAAATGTAACTTGAAGAGGATTGCACATTTCCAGACATTTCTCCTTATTTTTCCTTTGGTAGTTTTTTTTTTTTTTTTTTAAATAAAATAATTTAAAAAAAAAACCTGAAGGAAATTTTGAGGGAAAGCACGTGTATCCACAAATGGACTCTTGTGAGTCTGTATAGATATGACCTCATGTTATCTGATATTGCTTTATTGTTGTGCTACAGCAACCGGATTTTCTTTCCTGTGTGGACAGGACGATCCACTAATGAATTATTGCTGTAGTGCAACTAGCGCAACATCCCAATATGTTTGGATGCAGCCTATGTCTGCCTACTTGAAATGTGTATATACCACTGTTCTAATCAATTATTCTAAGGCACATTTCAACAATAATAAAATATGTGGGCACTACCTATCTCCAACATGTTAAACTAAAATAATAAGTCTCATGATGATAATGACAATGATAACAACAACATCTAAAACAGCAGAATGAAGGTTGAACAGCAATACTATTGCTAAAATTATTTCCCAGCCTATATGGCTGGGTCACAGCTTTGTCCCAGTGCCAAATTTAAGTAAGCCACATGAGTACTATTGGTCCTTGGTGAGCCATTTATTACCTTGTGAGAAGCAGCCAATCAGACAATGCTGGAGAAGCAGGATTTGCTGCAAATTAGCCTACTCCCACTCTCTGGGAAATTTTGTTGGTCTTTTAAGGTGCTACTGAACTTGAATATCTGTCTACTGAATCTACCTGAAAGAGTTCTGTAGATTAATTGGCATTAGCGGTTGCCTAATCAGCTGGTTTTGAGGGACCAAGAAGGAATTTTGGGACCTCCTTCAAATTAACCTGGAAAGGGGACTCTTTTTTTTTGTTGCTTATTCTACACTGTAGGGTTGCCAGCCAATGTCTGGTATCTGGTGGCAGTTGGAGGGCAAAGACATGGGGTCAGCTTCATCGCATGCAATGTGACCACTTCTGGGGAAAACTGGAAGTGACATCACATAGTTCTAGGAATTGCTGGTAAAACCATAGGGTTTCCAGTGATTCCCAAAGCAATATGATGTCACTTCCAGGCTTTTCCTGAAAATGATATCACCTTGTGTGTGAGGAATTTTTTTTTTAATTCTTCCAATGACTTAAGGAGCAGTGCAGGAAGCATGGGTTGCTAGATGGAGACTGGCCAACCCTCCTCCCCATTGTCTTTGGGAGCAAAAGTATTCTCTCATAGGGTTGCCAGGTCACTTATGTTTTGCAGCGGGGGAGAGTTGGTCCCATTCTGGGACACTCACATATTGGGCATGTCGGGCATGTTGCTGGCCGATGCTCTAGCAATCAGCCTGAAATTTCTATGGTAGAGTTTTCAGGCTGATTGCTAGAGCGTCGGCCGATGACATGCCCGACGCAATGACATCACCTCCAGGTGACATCATCGCATTGGGCATGTCAGTCTTAAATGGGCACTTTGGGGGCTGGGTTCCCCCCACCGGCCTGATCCGGACTGCTGGATTGGGGGCTGTTTCGGTGGGAAAATCCCCCCCCCCCGGAGGACCTGGCAACCCTATTGTCTCACTAGGACTGATCTTTTGACTGGTTAGGCCATAACTAAGTTTTGCAGGAATAGCGGGGGTTGCTACACTATAAACAGGGCTAACTGGCAAGCAACCTGGTGGACTGAGGAGGGAATCCCATGGTGGTTGAGCTGCATAGGGTTCCCAGCCTCCAGGTGGGACCTGGAGATCTCCCACTTTTACAACTGTTCTCCAGCTGACAGAGATCAGCTCCCCTGGAGAAAATGGCTGCTTTGAGGGGTGAACTCTATGACATTGTACCATGCTGAGGCCCCTCCCCTCCCCTCCCCAAACCCCACTCTCTCCTGAATCCACCCCCAAAGTCTCCAGGTATTTTCCAACCCAGACCTGGCAACCCTACTGGAGCAGGACCTGGGGGTGAGGCTTAATACCTTTCAGAACTGTTTTATGTGCTGGTGAGGATAAAGTAAGCCAGCACTAATGCTGACAAAGTTTAGAGCCAGAGTGGGCTTGCCCCAGATACTGGCAGCATGGTAGTAGGTTTGCCAGTATCTAAGTAGGGCTTAGAGTTCTCCTGGAATGACAATTGATCTCAAGACTACAGAGATCCATTCCCCTGGAGGAAATGACAGTTACAGAGGGTGAACTCTATGGTATACCATAGATTCTAGGTGTAATCCCTTCCCAAATCCCCCCCTTCTGCAGATCCTGACCCCAAATATTCAGGAATTTCCCAGGCTGGAGTTGGCAACCATACATGGTAGGCTGCTTGTTAGCAGCAACTTGCTGTAATACAGTGATGTTTAATTGATGTAGATCAGCTATTAACAGCTATTTCATTCACATACTGATGTCTCATGTCTTTAGACTGGTACAAATAGCAGCCAAGCTAAAAACAGCAGTACAAAATTGAACTAAGATTGTTCTAAAAGAAACAACAGCTGTTACGCTCCTCCGCTGGCATCTGTTTGATTAATTGGTTAAAATTACCAAATTCCTGCTCATGTAAAAATTGAAAATGAATTTTGAAGATCAGTTGAAAGATTGGTGAGAATTTTAAGAGCATGTAAAAAAAAACACTTTTTAAAACATAAGATGAGAGAAATTCATCTGCAGTTCATCTCTGAAGTGCCACCAGATTGTGCTTCAAATGAAATTAAAAATAATTTGAAGGGTTAGTTTAGGTGAAAAGCCCCTGAGAACTTTGAGGAGAACCTCTTTTTTTTTCTTCTTATATGCTTTGAGAAATTTATTCAGAAGGTTTTCAGCATCTAGACATGAGAAGAAGAGTTGGTTTTTATTCTCCACTTTTCTCTACCATAAGGAGTCTCAAGGTGGCTTACAATCTCTTTAGCTTCCTCTACCTACAACAGGCACCTCGTGGGGGTAGGTGAGGCTGAGGGAGTTCTAAGAGAACTGTGAATAGCCCAAGGTCACCCAGCAGGCTTCATGTGGAGAAGTAGGGAATCAAACTCAGTTCTCCAGTTCAGAGGCTGCCTCCCTTAACCACTACACCAAACTAGCTCTATGTGCTAACGTTTCCTATATGAACATTGTTCTTATTTAGAAAATGATAACCACTGCAGGAGAGGGAAATGCCTAGCTACCTCCTCTTCTCCTTTTGGTTTTGCTGATGGCAACTACACTGGGATAGGGATTATCACTCCTAGAAAGAGGAGGATATTTCTTACCCAGTTATTTAGAGGTTTTGACTCAGAAGGGACCCCTGGTTTATGTGAAAAGGGAAATGGTTTTAGACTCCTCGAGAGTAAAAAGGGGAAGTTGTAATCCACAAGGGAAGTATTTAAACACAGGAAGAAAGTACTAACTTCCAGGAAACTCATATAGTTTTATGAAACTTTATTAAGACACATTGCTGCTGAAAGAAATCTCCAAGACAAAATTCTCACTGTTAAGAACAGAGTCTTTAAGAATATAAGCTTCAACTATACTCTGTTGCCTGTTCAAAATATTATAATTTGTATAAACAACACAACTTACTTCACCTTCTCATCCTCTGCCCTATCCCTAACCCAACTGTGCCTGTTCAATAAATCAAAATTTTTGTTTGAACTTTACTTCGTGTCAAGTGCCATTTCCAAATGGATTTATAAGAGGGCTCCTGCTTAGCTGCAATAAATCTCTGGCTATGGCTAAAAACAAAAAACAAAAAAAAAACAAATACCTTCTCTATCACAGGGTGGGACATGCAGAAAATTATAATTCTATTATTAAAACATGCTACTAAGAACCTGCTCAGTCAGAGTGGGAACAGCATTTTGGCAGGGGAATCTGCTTCACATTAAAGAAGAAGTAGGGGTCTATCATACCCACCAACACTTTTCCTGGTGCCCACCAAGTGTTTTTAGAAAGCAGGCAGTTCCAGGTAGGGCTTTTACCTGGAAAGGCTCCTGATTGGTCACTGGGAATATGATTGGTTGTGCCCATTTCTAAAAAAAACCCTGCTTTCACAGCAGCTGCTACCACAGCACAAGAATCTTCACCAAATGACTGAAGTAATCAGCAGCAGTCATTTTGTGACTGCCCCGGCCTCCTTCAACAGCAGTTTTGTGGCAGCCATTTTGTGGCCATGCCCACCATCAGGCTCAGAAAGGCTGGCGATATCTGCATGTTCCCCCTGCCTTTTTCTTTCGTCTTCAGAGTTCTTTGTTTCTGCCCTTTGAGGCTTTGACAAGGATGAGGATATGGACTGAAACTTTATTTATTTATTTATTTATTTATACATGTATACATACATACAGAGTTTTAAAAATGTGTGATGTAAAACAGGAACCTGGTTGACCCAAATAGCATTCTGCTTACCTTATGCTTAAACAAAAAGACCTCTCCGTATGTAATTTCTCCCAAGTTTCTTGAATATTTCTCCCAAGATCATAGACTGTTTTCAGTGTCTGAGGTCTCTGCTTCAAATTTAGTGCTGACTCCAACAGAGCATAAAATAGATTTGGAGACAATAAAAAATGCACTGTTTTATTTCCCCAAGGCATGTAGTATATGATAGTCCTTCAGCAAAACTAATTTTATAAGGAGAGACAGGCAACAAAGATAATCTCCAAGTACAACAATTTATCTATTGTTCTCTAAATTATTTTACTAAATATTGATTGACTCCCTGGTTTTGAAGGCATCTGCCATACAGGGCAGTTGTTGGTGGTTTATCTTGTGGGTTTTTTAAAAAAAATATCCATGAAATAGTATCAGACTCAGACTTTTTAAAAAGTGGATGACATAGCTCAGGCCTTCATAAACTGTGGTGCGCCAAGTCAAATACAGCTGAAATCAAAACTTCTGTAAACTGAGTGAGGTGCAGACTTGGCAGGATGCTATGGATTGGATCCAACCAGCTTTTCCGATGGTGAAAGAGGAAGCTGAGGTCAATGCAATACAATATAATCTCCATATAAGTATAAGGAATGTTTTAGTGAACATAGCAATAAGGGGAAAGTTTATTAAACTTGAATGTTGGTGGTATTTTACACAAGAAAGGTAAAAGAAAATAACATCTTCCACATCAAACACGTGTTGGAGATGCAAGAGACATAGGGGCTCATTCATTTACATATAGTGGCAGTGCCCAATTAGAAATATTTACTGGAATAAGGTGTTTTAATGAGAAAAAAATATGCATATAGAAATACAAACAGATCCTAGCATAGCACTTTTGAACATCATGCCCAGAGGGATTTCAGTTAACAAAATGTGGCTAATAAGAAATTTATTCACCACAGCTAGTATATTAATAGTTGTGGCACGGAAAATGGAGAAAGCACCTATATTGAAAAATGGCTAAGGAAAGTATGGTACACCATGTTTATGGGGAAATTTCTACAGATAGGAAGTACTGGGACAGAGACAGGATAAGTTTGTACAAGTCTGGTTTTCATGACTTTCTGGAATAGAAAGAATTAGTAAAAGAGAGAGAGAGAGATTCAACCTTGTTTAGATTGTCAAACCTTACCTCACAGATATTGTATTATATGGTAGTATTATGTAGTTTCATGTATTGAATATTATTAAATTTAAAAGGGGGGAAATCTAATAATATTTTCATAGGATCATTCAGTATTCAGAAAAAATAATGCAAGCTTTGGACCAGCATAGAATTATTCCTTTGGCTTGATTCCTTTCCTCATCCCTCTACAATGTTTCTCCCCAAGGCCATGACATTAAGATCATGCCTGCAATTTATTTCATTTTTTAAGATGGCCAAGGAGGACAATCTTATAGTTTCTGTTGCTTGTAAGTTGCACAGAGTATGCTTTATAAAAGAAGCAATGGGAAATCCATCAGATTCTACTGATGGAAATTCTGGTGTCCTATCAATGAGGATATGTCTAGAAAATTTGCATTTTGTCTCCTCTCTATGAAACCCATCTCCCAGTGAACTTTCATCTTTATTTGATATTCCACAGCAAACTGGAGTCCCCAGAAGGCATGAAGTAAAGTATGAAGGGAATATGCAATTTATTTAAATACAAAATCTGTATTCTGCCACTCTGCTCTTACAAGGGCCATCAAGGAGGCTAGCAATCTAAAACATACAGGATTAAGTCACATTATAAAACCATTAAAATCAACGCCACCCAACACACATCATGAAAACAATTAAAAATGAGTTTAAACAGTCAAAATACATGCAAATCTTTTTAATTTTTTTAAAATTAGGTTACAACCAGAAGATCATTGAGGGAATGCCAAACATAACAAAAATCTTCACCCACTGGCAGAAGACAGACGCCATTAGACAAATTTCCCTGGGGAGAGAGTTCAAGAGCTTTAGTGCCATGATTAAAAGGGTTAAAAATACAGAGGGGAGATACACAGTAAAGGAAACAAAGTGAAAGATAAAATTGTGTACTGGGAATGTGAACAACAAATGCAAATTTACTCATATAAATACAAAAGGCAAAAAACCCAATATATTAGTATCATAGTAATATGCTAACAGATGAAACTGGTAGACCCATGTGCAATGCACAAACATAAGACATAATAGAAGCCCATGGTAACAAGGAATGTAGGGGTAAAATACCCTCAGTAGCCAACAACTTTGTGTACAGGTTCCTCCAGACACAGTTTTTGGAACCTGCACACAAAGTTGTTGTCTACTGGGGGTATTTTACCCCTACATTCCTTGTTGTCATGGACTTCTATTATGTCTTACATTTCTGCATTGCACACACGGGTCTACCAGCATATTACTATGATACCAATATACTGGCTTTTTGCCTTTTGCACTTATTTGAGTGATTTTGTGTTTGTTGTTTACATTCCCAGTACACAGTTTATCTTTTGCTATGATTAAAAGGGTTGGCAGCTCCAGGTTGGGAAATATCTGGAGATTTTGAGGGTGGAGCCTGAATAGGGCATGGTTTGGGGAAAGGGGGGGACTTCAATGGGGTACAGTGTCACAAAGTCCACATTCCAAAGAGGCCATTTTCTCCAAGTGAATTGATTTCTGTTGCTTGGAGGTCAGCTGTAATAGGGGATATCTCTAGCCTCTACCTGGAGGTTGGCAACCATAATTACCAAGAAGGCTCTCTCCTGGGTTGCCACCCACCTAATCTCAGAAAGCAGGGGCACCTGAAGCAGCGCCTTTGAAGATGACCATATTGGTTGGGTGGTATGAGGTGAGGTAGTAGGTTAGGTGAAGTATTAGGCAGTCCTTCTTTAGTTCTTCTTTGTCCTTTCTCCCTTACATTTGATATTGAGGCTGAGGACAGACTGGCAATCTGAAGCGGAGGCAAAGCGGAGGGAACTGGAGCGGGGGGGAAAAACCGCGGAGCTGGCCGTTCACACTGGCCAGAGCAATGCGGATCAGTGGCGATACGGAGCGTTCAGACTGCCACGGAGCGTTCAGACTGCCGCATAGCCAGCGCGCACATAACTTTTTGCCGGTGCGTTCACACTTCCTCTGGATGCCTCCCGCTTCTTCCAGTTCACACTGTTTGGAAGCGGGAGGCATGCGGAGGAAGGCCCCTGAACACCGGGAAAAACCGGTGTCCGGGTAAAGCGGAAGGAAAGCGACTGGGAGACGGGTAAGTACGCAACGGAGCTGATGGACAGATGCGCATGTCTGAACGTGCTCCTTTCCTCCGTTTGCGAAGCGTGCCTGCCCCGCTTTAGATTGCCAGTCTGTCCTCAGCCTGACATAATCTGCCAGTTTTCAGATTTCCATTTTGGATGAAATTCCATGCAGAGTCACTCCACTCGGAGCCTACTGAAGTAAATGCATTTAGACTGTCATCACTCTGCAGATGACTGATCTGTAAATCTGCAGTTTTCAACCAAAGACAGGTAGATAAGGTGAGACTTGTTGGGAAGTAGCAATCATATTGAACTCATATTGAACTTCGCCCCTGCCATCACCTTTGAAGCACCTGTCTACTTAGAATTAGGAAGCCCCACAGTTTTATCCGACCCTTCTTCCAAGAAACTGACCATAAAAACATGACTCCCCCTTCTATTTTAGTTTCATAAGAATCCCATAAACTAAGTTAGACTAAGAGAGAATGATTAGGCCCTGGGACCCATGAGTCTCCTAATACTGAGACTGATTTCCTACAAGCAGCTGCTCCAGGCTGGTTCTTCTCTTTCTCCCAACTGCATTAGTCAATTTCCCACTACTAGCCATGTGGCTGCGTTTTGACCCGCAGCATCCCCCAATTTCCCCATATCTTTTAATCTCTAAAAAAAAAACAAGGATTGTGAAGACGCGGGGGAAACTGGGTGATGCTGTGGGTCAAAATGCAGCCACATGGCTAGTAGTGGGAAATTGACTAATGCAATCTGGGGAAAAAGAAGAGCCAGCCCGGAGCAGCTGCTTGTGGGAAATCGGTCTGAGAATTTGAACATGGGGACTTGAACCTAGTTTGGCATCTCAACCATTTCACAGGGACAATGCCTAGAAGCCTGGTTATAATAAATAGATGATAAACTTTTACTTTATTTCTTCCTGTTTTTTACAACCCAAGTCATAAACTGCAAACCCTCATCCCATGGGAGGTGAACCTAAAAGTTAGTTAAAGATGATAAACCATAAATTGATGTGAGTTCAAAGACTCTGCAGAAATGTAATTAGAGTACATCTCAAGAGTAATCTATTGCATATATTGGTTTCATGTCTAGGCACAGTTTTTGAGGTATAATTTTCTGAAGGGCTTGAGCTTTGCTTTAAAGTCTGCCTGGTCTGAATGGAAAATCAATTTCTACCTGTTTGCTTGCTGTTCTTGGCCAATAAAATCTAGCTAGGGAATTCCAAGAGGTTAACAGAAGGCATACTTACCTTTTCAGAATGTTCTAGACTGGTATATTCTGGTGCTAGATTTGTTTATTTATTTATTTATATGTATGTATATCTTGCCTAGCCAGCGGACTGACCTTTCCTTGGACATATCAGGTCCACAGCTAGCACAAAACCATTGCCAAAGAATGATCAAATACAACTTAAGGCAATATTTCAGCCTTTGAAGATCTATCTACTACATTAGAGAACACCTACATAAATCATCGGTTGAACTCAATTTTTTTTTGGGGGGGGGGAGAAGAACAGCATCTTCTGCCCTGATCTGACACCTTCCCTGAAACATCAATTAATCTGCAATCTATAGTTTTTGAAAACTTCTACTTTTAGAGATTGCTTAAGAATTCCTATCTTAAAAAATGTCTCGTTAAAAGCAAGAAAAGCATGTGCATTTTTACTCCACCAAAAGTTCATTCCCAGTCAGCTAAATATGATTTCAAAGTTTTCATTACTGCTATTTAAATCTAAATCTCCTTGTTTTAATTTCATTTATCCTTTAAGTGAATTAAATCCAAGATTTTTTTTTAAAAATGTGCCACTTTCAGTTTTCTGTAGAATGCATGCATTGTTCAAAGCTATTTATGTTTAAATCTATCTATCTATCTATCTATCTATCTATCTATCTATCTATCTGTCTGTCTGTCTGTCTATCTATCTATCTATCTATCTATCTAGGTCAGAGATTACAATATGTTAAAGTTTAAACCTTATAAATAAATAAATAAATATGTTGCTGTAGTTTGTTATCTGTTAATCTATAGTCTTATATCTTAATAAAGTATATAATAATAATTTTAAAAAATCAAACCCCATTGAAGGGTACCTTAACACAAGAACGTAAGAAGAGTTCTGCTGAAAGAGACCGGTGGCCCATCTATTGGTACATCTTGTTTCACACAGTGGCCATCCAGTTGTTCTGAAAAGCCAACTGGGCATGAAGGCCAAGCATTTTTCTCACGTTACCTCCTAGCACTGGTATTCAGAGGTGTGCTACTCTTGGATGTATAAGTTTCCTTAGTCAACATGGCTAATTGCTACTGATGGACCTATTCCTCATGACAGATCTAATCCCTTTAGCCATCTGTGCTAATGTCCATCACCATGTCCATTGGCTGTCATTGACATGTCTGTTTTTGGCCTTCCTGAGGACTAGAAAGATGATTAAGAACCAGTCATTGGCACACAAAAAATCCCAACTTCAAGTACAAGTTAATGCTGAGAAAAAGATGGGGGGGGGGGGATCTTGTGGTCATAGTGGATAACTCAATGGAAGCGTCAACCTAGTGTGCTGCAGTGGTGAAAAAGGCATATTCTATATTCAGGATTATTAGGAAAGGGATTGGGAATAAGATGGCCAGTATTGTAATGCCACTATAGATCTATAGTGCAGCCTCATTTGGAATACTGTGTACAGTTCTGGTCACCGTATCTCCGAAAGGACATTGCAGAGCTGTAAACAGTACAGAGGAGGGCAACTAAGATGAGGCTTCCCCTATGACGAAAGGCTGAAGAGTCTGTTACTTTTCAGTTTAAAAAGAAACAACTAGGGGAGAGGGCATGATAGAGGTTTATAAAATTATGCATGGTATGGAGAGAGTTGCCAAAGAGAACTTTTTCTCCCTCTCCCAAAATACTAGAGCTCAAGGGCACCCAATGGAGCTGATGGGAAATAGATTCAGGATGGACAAAAGGAAACTTTAAACAGAGAGGGATTAAAATGTGGAATTTGCTGCCAGAGGATGTAGTGATGGCCACAGGAACGAACAGCTTTAAAAGATTAGATAGATATATGGAGAATAAGTCTATCAATGGTACTAACCATATTGACTGAAGGTTCCAATTCCATTCAGTCTTGTAAAATTAGTAGAACCAAGGAGTAATTCTCGAGTTTTCTTTGCATGTTCCCATTTCTTAAAATACATAGATTAAATAAATACAAGAACTAATATTTCTACAATCCCCCCCCCATGAAATGATGTTGGACCTTCAGAGGAACTAACTGGCTACTGTGTGAGACAGGATGCTGGACTAGATGGACCACTGGTCTGATCCAACAGGGCTGTTTTTATGTTCTTAAAATGTGTCCAACAGATGCCTGCTCATGGGTATGCAACTGGACTCACTGACAGACAGGCATCAGGGCATTTCACCTTAAAAAGTGCATAAGAACACAAGAAGAGCCCTGCAAGATCAGACCAATTGTCCATCTGGTCCAGCACCCTGTCTCATGCTATGGCCGAACAGTTCCTCTGGAAGGCCAACAACAGAGCATAGAGGACAAGGCCTTCCCCTGATGATGGCTCCTGGCACTGGGATTCAGAGGCTGACTGCCTATGAACATGGATTTTCCCTTTAGTCACCTTGGATAGTAGTCACTGATAAAACTTATCCTCCATGAATCTATCAAATCCCCTTTTAAAGCTGTCTGTGCCTGTGGATATCACTACATCTTCTGGCAGCAAATCCCACATTTTAATCACTCTCTGTGTAAAGAAGTATTTCCTGTTGTCTGTGCTGAATCTACTGCTCCTCAGCTTCCAGTTTCCATCCCCTTCCACTTTTGCCGGCAGAAAGATGTTGATTTTATACCCTGCTTTTCTCTACCCTAAGGAGTCTCAAAGTGGTTTGCAGTCACCTTCCCTTCCTCTTCACACATCAAGTACCTTGTGAGCTAGGTGAGCCTGAGAGAATTCTTGAAGAACCATGACTGGCTCAAGGTCATCTAGCAGGCTTCATGTGGAGGAGTGGGGAATCAAACCCAGACTGATTTCCCACAGCCACTGCTTCATCCCTGCTCTTCCCTTTGCCCCAATAGTGTCAGTTTCCCACTATTTGCTGTGTGGCCGCATTTTACACTGCAGCTTCACCCGATTTCCCCTGCGTCTACTCAATCCTGTTTTTTTGAGGATTCAGTAGATGTGGGGAAAATCGGACGAAGCTGCAGGGCAAAATGCAGCTGTGCAGCAAATAGTGGGAAATTGGCACTTACAATTGGGGCAAAGGGAAGAGCAGGGGTGGAGCAGCGGCTGTGAAAAATCGGTCCCAGTTCTCCAGATTAGAGTCCAACACTCTTAACCACTACAGCACACTAACTCTCAGGGAATCAGGGAGTCACCCTTTTTCATGGACTCTATGTATCCTTCAAAAGAAAGTGTCCTTCCTTGGTTTGCAGCTCAGCTAGCCTTTCCTACTCAAGTCAACAGTGGTGAGTAATTCAGATGTGCCTGGGCATTTGTGTTGTGTAACCAAACACTTTGGCTTACCACACACCTGTTAAAAAAGAAGAGGAGATTGGATTTACACCCCGTCCTTCACTCAGAGTCTCAGAGCGACTTTCTGTCTCCTTTCCCTTTCCCTCCCCACAACAGGCACCCTGTAAGGTAGGTGGGGCTGAGAAAGTTCTGACAGAAACTGCTCTTTTCAAGAACACCTCTGACAGAACTATGGCTTGCCTAAGGTCATCCAGCAGCTGCAAGTGGAGAAGTGGGGAATCAAACCCGGTTCTTCCAGATTAGAGTTCACACACTTAACCACTACACCAAACTGACTCTCAAACGTATGGGGGGAAGGGAGAGGAGAATGGCAACCCTGGAATGACAACAAAGTGGGCACTCCTTGTTCCTGACATTTTGTGGACACTTGATAGTCGATACAGAAGATTCTAGCATTTCCTGGTGTTTCTAACTTTTGATTGACCTGCACAAAAGAACTTTGTTTCTTCATCTTTCCTGCTAAAATAAATCAAGATAAGGGGACAAAACAAATGACTCCCACTTGATGAGTGTTGTTTATCTTGCCGGCTCTGGATATCTGATCTCTGTCTCTGTAATTAGTATGGCCCAGTAACGATTGGGCTTGGACTGTTACCTGGACTTCGGTCTTTGTATTAATGCACTGTGTGGGAATCAGTGACAAATGACACCTTTCTCTTACCCATTTCTCTCAATCGTTTAGGAATCTCCAGCTGCCCCAATAACTCAATTATTTCTTGCTTTCTCATTTTCTTAATCTGTCCATGATGATCTTTTTTATTATTATGTTAGGATGATTTACTATGCTTTGACTTTTTCTACATCAAGTAGCAGCATGGGTGACTCCATCGGGTTTTCAAAGCAAACAACATTCAGAAGTGGTTTGCCATTGCCTGCCTCTAGGGAGTGATCCTGAAATTCCTTGGTGGCCTCCCATCCAGATACTGCTTAGCTTCTGAGATCTGATGAGCTCAAGCTAGCTTGGGCTATCCAGGTCAGGGACTTTGACCTTGCTGTTCCTCTAAGGGCTCAGCTAGGACATATATGTGATACCAGTTGGTTTGAGGAACTCATATTTCTAGGTGCTCCGAGTCTGCATTTGGCTGCTAAACATGGTGCAGGTGGAGGAGGGGCTTTCACCTTCCCTCCCGCACCACTTTCCAGAGCCAAAACATCTGAATTTTCCAGAATTTTATTGTGTATGTAACCAAAGGTTGTCATGATACAGAATCAGGGTAGTAAAAAGAAGATAATTCTAATCATACATAAGTAAAACAACAATAGAGTTTTCAAACAAATAAATATGGTCCTGTTATCAACAGTAAAACTGTAAAAACAGAAGATCCAGTTAGTCATAAAAAGGTCATAAAAAGGTTAGCTTTCTGAAGCTGCAGTCTTGGCCCTGATTTTTTTGGCAGCCAAGGCAAAAAGAGACACTTTGTAACTAAGGAGTGGTCAGTGTCAGATAACAGAAAGACCAACTTGTCCATGTCAGAGGGAAAAAAATGCCCTGTTAGTAGATGATAATTTTTAAATTTAGATCTAACTGCTGTATACATAGGACAAAATAGTAAAAAGTGAAGAATATCCTCTGGGACTGAAGCACTGCATATACAGGAACGTAAGGCTAATGGTCAGGGGTCATTTCGAGCAGGACCTCAGGGGAGCGCAGCTCCGGGAGTTGGTGCCAGCCCCCCCCCCCATGGGGGAATGCCTGCTTGTGTCATGGCTGCAGCAAAATGACCCCGTCCCCTGGAAAGGTCCTTGTCCTCTGACCAGCCTTCTGAAGGCTTCAGCCACCACTGAAGCTATCCTCCCAGAATAGTGGTATTTCTGAGGCTTGGATTAGTAACTGTCTCCTCTCTGCCAGCTCTTCTTTCTTTCTTTCTTTCTTTCTTTCTTTCTTTCTTTCTTTCTTTCTTTCTTTCTTTCTTTCTTTCTTTCTTTCTTTCTTTCTTTCTTTCTTTCTTTCTTTCTTTCTTTCTTTCTCTGTCTCTCCCTCTTTCTCTCTTTTCTTTCTTTCCTTCTGACATACTTCCAGTAATGTCAGGTAGTTTAGCATATGCAAATAAGTTATGCTAATGAGTTATGCTAATGAGTTATGCTAATGAGCTCCTACACCTCTTTTTGTATGAAATGACCCCTGCTAATGGTATTTGAGAGTATCTCCCCATGAGTAGAAACGTTGGCATTGTCTGAAAACGTAAGGGAGTAAGTGCCTTTCTGAGATTTTGAGTTATAATATTTACTAAGTAAGGAGATCTATCGTGGTCTCTTTTGAACAGCTTAAACCAAGGGGAGAATTTAGACCTAGAGAATGTAAAACTGTCCGACAGAACATGACATTTATAGATCCAGTTTCATAAGTTGGTACCAATATTGAGAGCCCCCAACAAATCATCTGGAATAGAGTAGAAGGCAAGTATGTTGTTGTACCAAGAAGATGGGGGATTGCCTTATGAGTAAATGCTTTTACCACTGGATCTGCAAGGAATTCACTTTGGTGTGATGAAATCTCAGAACTGCACCTATTATTTTTTTGGTAGAAACTTTAACAATATCCAAATGTATTTTCCAATTTAAGGTCTCACTGAAATCCCAAATATTTCAAAGAGCTGCATTGCTCAATAGCTGCTCATCTCTTTGTTCAGCTCTGTGCTCCACATGTACAGACCCCCTGACCTCACACATGTGTCCAATATATCACCTATCCGAGCACTAAGGAGTTCAAGGTTACTCACATATGCTTTGCATGGGATCTTTAACATCCTCCCATCTGCCTTTACCCACCCTTCCACCAAAGAGCTAAGCAGAACAGATATACTTCTCTCTTTTTATTTGCAAAACAGTCCTATGAAGTAACTGCTTCCACATGGAAAGGAGAGTATGAGAGCCAGTGTGGTGTAGTTGTTTTAGTGTCAGACGTGGATCTGGGAGAACCGGGTTTAGATCCCCACAAGGTCATGGCAGGTCACTAGGTGATTTGGGGCCATTCACCCTCTCTCAGCTTAACCTACGTCGTAACAATGATGTGAGGATAAATGGAGGTGGAGAGAACAATGTTGTAAGCCAGTTGGAGTCCCCGTTGGGGAGAAAAGTGGGTTAGAAATATCTAAATAAATACATTTATTGTAAAAGAAGAAGAGGAGGAGGAGGAGGAGACTGGATTTATACCCCTCTTTTCACTACCCAAAGGAGTCAGAGTGGTTTACAATCTCCTTTCCCTTCCCCTCCCCACAACAGATACCCTGTGAGGTAGGTGGGCCAGAGAGAGCTCTTTTCAAGAACTGCTCATGAGAGAACAGCTCTGAAAGAACTTGTAACTGACCCAAGGTCACACTAACGGCTGCATGTGGAGGAGTGGGGAATCAAACCTGATTCTTCCAGATTAGAGTCTGCACTCCTAACCACCACACCAAAGTGTACACCTAATAATCACCTCATGTTAAGTAATCCAGTCTGCATTTGTTATTGCTGTTAACTGTTGTTTATTGCCTGGAGCTAGCTACAAATACTGTGGCAATTGTTTTTGCTTAAGCATCGTTATCCCAGTAGAGCTCATAACAGAGTATCTGATTGTTATGAGAACTGGAATGCATATCAAAGAGATATAATAAATAACTGGAGAAGGGGAAATCATAATCTTCATTCATATTTGAATTATTTCAAAGTCATCACAACGTACATGTGTGTGTGTGTGTGTGTGTGTGTGTCTGTGTGTGTGAAGAAAGTGAATGGGCCCTTCGTTCCCACTGACCCTGAAGAAGCCGCTAAGCAGGTCAGGGAAAGGTGCTTATGAAAAGTGACTGCAGCAGATGCTGAGCTTCCTAAAGGTGATTTATAGATAGCTCTCCAGTTAATGACTTAATTCACTCTGTATAAAGAGCAGGTCTCAAAAGCACTTGCAGTCAGGTGGACATCCTCCCCGAATCCTTCATTTGATTAATTTAAAAAAAGAAAAGGAAAGAAGTGATGTCAGAAACCTGGAAGGCAAAGTGAGAAAAGTCACAGAGTTTCAATTCCCACGGTGGGCAAAGCTGGTAGAAGGAAATGACTCTCCATGACCTGATTTTGCATAGGGCTTGTCTTGTCCCAAAGCTACTTCTCTCTTTGCCCTTTCACACACATTTAGAGTTAGGAAGACTTTTTCCTCCCTAAGGTTTGTTGCCAACAACCCCATTTTCTATTTCAAACATTATATCTAGAAGAAAAAGAAGAGCTGGTTTTTATAAACCACTTTTCTTTACCCTAAGGAGTCTCAAAGCTGCTTACAATCACCTTTCCCTCCCACAACAGGCACCTTGTGAGGCAGGTGGGGCTGAATGAGCTCTGAGAGAACTGTGACTGGCCCAAGGTCACCCAGCAGGCTTCATGTGGAAGAGGAGTGAGGAATCAAACCGGGTTATCCAGATTAGAGTCTGCTGCTCTTAACCACTATGCCACACTGGCTTCCTACCTATCTGTCTAGACTTGAGATTATAGTGGCTATGGTGGTATAGTAGCTATAGTGTTGGATTAGGATCTGGGGAACCCAGGTTCAGATCCCTGCTTGGCTATGAAAGCTTGCTGTCATTTTCTCTTAGTCTAAACTACCACACAGCATTGTTGTTACGATATACAATGAAGAGACTGAGGTTGTAGGCCACAGTGGGTATTGAGCTATTCCCCAGGGAACTAATCTCTTTAGTCTCCTGATGTACTGAGGTGATTTTCTGTGAGTTGAATGCGAATTTATTATACCAGTTATTCTATTTGCTTTAGGGTTACCAGGTCTGGGCTGGAAAATACCTGGAGACTTTGGGGGTGGATTGGGGAGAGGGTGGGGTTTGGGGAGGGGAGGGGAAGGGCCTCAGCATGGTACAATGTCATAGAGTCTACCCTTCAAAGCAGCCATTTTCTCCAGGGGAGCTTATCTCTGTCATCTGGAGATCAGTTGTAAAAGTGGGAGATCTCCAGGCCCCACCTGGAGACTGGCAACCCCGATTTGCCTGCTTTTGGAGCCCCCCATTTTTTTAAAAAAACCCAAAAAACTAACCATGTTTTCATAAAATTGATTGTTTTATTATAATTGTTTTTATTGGAGCATAGCAAGCCATTGTGGACAAAGTACTTGAAAAGTACTGGATTGATGATGGATGGGAGACAGAGCCACAGGAAAGTCGAAAATGCAAATCTATTAAGCATTTTCAACACAATTCCGAACAATATCAAGCAGTTGATCCTCCCCCCTCAATTGTCTGAATGTCCTGCTTACACCTAGTAATTTGTTTTGTCCACTTTCATTACAGGTTTTCCTGATGGTTCCCCCCCCCCCCCCCATTTATATCATTTTTGGCTCATTTACGCAAAAGAGGTTGTTGTATTCCATGGGAGATTTCTTTGGGCACAACAGTCCTCGCACAAGCGAGAGCACTATAATCACTCCTTGCTCCCCGCTGTGTGTTAAGTGACTGGACCCTTGCCATATTTTCCACGTGTGACAGACATAATACAAGTCATTCTTTCTGATACACTTCAAAAACATGTTAAAGACAAACATCTGCACTCCAGAGCTCCATATGCACAAGCCAACAGGCACTAAGGAGATCTCACCCCTCCACTCACACATTGCTGGGTATGAGTTAGTTCAGGGGTGGGCAAATGGCGGCCCGTGGGCCACATACGGCCCGCCACAGAGTTTTTTGCGGCCCGCCAAGACATGAAGATTAACAAGAATAAATATAGATGCTCTTTGACAGACATTAACTTGCAGGCTGTGATGAGAATCTCAACAAGTAATCTCACTCCTGATTTCAAAAAAAATGTAGAAAAGTGTGATAGGGTACATTTGTCTCATTAAACTGATTCTAAAATTAAATGAGCTTGCAGCTATAGATGATATGAAATTAGCACAATAAATAAATTGAATAAAACTACCACTATTTTATTTAATTTATATTTATTGATTTTTATGATACAATTTATACCTTTTCTGAAATGCAAAGTTAAGTAATGAATGCAATCATTTTAAAAGGTGTGGCCCTCCGCTAACCTCCGCTCCCACAAAGTGGCCCCCGAGCCAAAACAATTGCCCACCCCTGAATTAGTTGATGCAAAACCAGGCACCTCTCTCTCTCTCTCTCTCTCTCTCTCGTCTGTCTGTCTTCATCATCATCACCATCTATCTTTTCATTAAGTCATAGCTTTGCTTTTCTAGTCTATTAGTAGTTTGCTGCACTTCATGTCTGCTTGTTGAGGGCTCCTTTTATCACCTTTATCTGTAGGGATGATAAAGGAGAATTCTTTCGAGGCATCCGTACCATATCTGCCTCTTTCGCCCAGGCTACAGAAATAGGGCCACAGCAGCTCATTGTATTTGTAGGCCATGCAGCATGTTACCACCTAATCCTTTCACCTAGGACTTTGCCATGTTATGTTGTTTGTTGCTCTGACAAGTTTGGTAACCAACAAAGATGTTTTGAGGATTAATGAAATATGAATTCTGAGGTGGTTGGCAGAGTAGCAGTGTTTAATAATAATGATGAATGGAGGGACCTTGGAAGAGTCGTGGTGGTGGTGGTGGTGGGGAATTCTCTATCACCCTACCACTGGTTTTCTTTCCCACCCCATACCTGCACCACTGTTGTTGACTATCTTCTGCTCCAGTTCTGGCTTGCCTTCCCGTGCAACTTCAACCTCTCCTGCACCTTCTGCCACCAGTGTTTGAGTTTCCTTTTGGGTTGACTTCTGGCATCCCCATAGGGTTTTCAAACCAAGAGACAATCAGAAGCAGTTGGCCATTGCCTGTCTCCATATAGCAGCCCCTGGTGATCTCCTATCCAAGTACTAACCTGGGCTGACCCTGTTTTGTTTCTAAGATCTGATAAGATCAGGCTAGCCTGGGCCCTCCGTGTCTTGTTTTTATCTCTTTTACCTCACTCTACTGAATGTGTTAGAGTGGTTAAGAAAGATGGCTTCAGTGTCATCCCAAGTGTGAAGAAACTCTGTCAGAAGCTAAGATTTCTGAGTTGAAACAATGCTTATAAAATCTGCTAACCTCTCTAATCTGTGGGTTTATCTTTCACACAAGGAAAGCTGAAATGTAAAAGAAAGCCAGTGTGCTGGAGAGGTTGGAGTGCTGGGCTAGGACTGTGGAACCCTAGGTTCAAATCCCTCTTGCTATGAAGTTTATTGAGTGTCCATTATTTCTCAGCCTAACCTACCTCCCAGGGTTGTTGTACAGATAAACGGGAGGAAGACAGAACGAGCATTCTCCTTAGAAAAGGAGCTGGATAAAAATGCACTAAATAAACAAAATTAAGCCTGGCATGATATTAATTGTAGCCCCAAGTGACTTCTCTTTTTGCTAACGTTTATTTTCTTTTATTCAATCAAAGGCACGATTCACTTTGAACTATATACTCTGTATCATCCAAATTCTAAATTGCTTCACACTCAATCAGGAATGCTCAAAATTAGCTTCCCTCCAAAATTAAAAGTAAAGGCTTAGATTACTGTCGAATCCATGAAATACATTTAATACATGCCTTTTTATTGTCTTGTAAACACTCCATGACAATTAGAGAGCATCCAATTTTGCTTTTACTTACTGGTTCCATTTCTATTAGGAATTACTACCCAGTTGTATTTAAACTAGGGGCATGGCTGGTAATTTTCTGTAGCTGAAGATCAAAACATACCAGGTTACCAGTTTCTGAAGATCACTGAAGATTGCTAGATGAGGAGGACCGGGCTAGCCTGCTCATCAGATCTCAGAAGCTAAGCAGGGTCAGCCCTAGCAAATATTTGGATGAGAGACCTCCAAAGAATACCAGGGTCATGATGCAGAGCCAGGCAATGGCGAACCACCTCTGAACATCTCTTGCCTTGAAAACTCCACAGGATTGCCATAAATCAGCTGTGACTTGACAGCTCTTTCCGTGCCACCACCAGACGGATCTGCCAAGGAGCTCAGCATGGCAATTAGCTCATGACAAGTACCAATCAGCTCTATGGGCAACCACCTTGAGGTTGTCAGGCAATGAGGGCCTGTGGCTTCACATAGGTCCCAGGTCCAATCCTCAGAAGCATCTTCTTTTTCAAGAGTCAGTGGGCAGGTGATGTGAAAAGCTTCTGCTTGAGACCTGAACGACCACTAACAGTCGGGGCAGACAATACTGAGCTTGATAGAGTAAGGGTCTGACTCAGTAGAAGGCAGCCAGATGAGGAGGAGGAGGAAGAGGAGGAGATTGGATTTATACCCCGCCCTTCACTTGTAGTCTCAGAGCGGTTTACAAACTCCTTTTCCCTTCCCCTCCCCACAACAAACACCCTGTGACGTAGGTGGGGCTGAGAGAATGCTGAGACAACTGTCCTTGAGAGAACAGCTGTGCTAGAGCTATGGCTTGCCCAAGGTCATCCAGCCAGGTGCAAGTGGAAGAGTGGGGAATCAAACCCGGTTCTCCCAGATTAGAGTTCGCGCACTTAACCACTTCACCAAAATAGCAAATGAGTTCGTGTGTTGCCTGCCAGGCCTGGACTCGTCCTTTCTTAATCAGAATTTTTGGACAGAGCTTCACCAGATGCTCATTCCAAGCTGATGCTTCAATGATTTCCTATTAAACATAGTCATTATTTATGGGCGGGGCAGATTGTGGCCAGTTCCCATGGCTCCACATGATGTAAAATGGGGACACTGCTTTTCCCAGATATTCCTTGTGCAAGTGCTGTTGTGGCAGACAAGATGAATGTCCAGTTCCCATGGCCTCATGTTCCCAAGAATTCTAAGTGAACAGGACTTTCTGTTGTATGACTTTCAGATTTACTGGTTGCTCTGAACGTGCCCGAAGACTAGGAAAATCTATTGCATTTATATCCCACCCTTGCTCTTAGGACCTCAGGGTGGCATCTCCTTCTTACCTTCTCCATTTTATCTTTACAACTCTATGAACGCCAATTTGGTATAGTGGTTAGGAGCATGGACTCTAATCTGCAAGAAGTGGGTTTGAATCCCCACTCCTCCACATACAGCTGCTGGTGTGACCTTGGGTCCAGTGTTCCCTCTAAACTGAGTTAGTGTGAGCTAGCTCACAGGTTTTTTTTAGCCTCCAGTGCACACATTTTTACCTCACCTCAGGAAGGATGGCTCCAGAGCAAACTAATTTGTGCAGTAGCCAAATTGCTTGCTCACAATTTCAATGCCAGTAGCTCACAAAGTAGAATTTTTGCTCACAAGACTCCACAGCTTAGAGGGAGCATTGCTTGGGTCAGACATAAGTTCTGTCAGAGCTGTCCTGGAAAGAGCAGTTCTCAAAGAGTTCTCTCAGGCCCACCTACCTCACAGGGTGTCTGTTGTGGGGAGGGGAAGGGAAAGGATATTGTAAACCACTCTGAGAATCCTTTGGGTAGTGAAGGGTGGGGTATAAATCCAATCTCTTCTCTTCTTCTATGAGATTAGACTGAGATATGATGAATGGCCCTAAATCACCCAATGAGTTTAATGGCTGATTGGGAAACTGAACTGGGAGGGGCTATGCCATTCCCTGCTAATGGCTGAAAGGCTGGCAGGGAAAATGGGGAGGCTCTTCAGCAATGTACAAATGTGCAACATCACTTATAGTGGAAAACCAGAAGTGGCATCATCTTGATGGTATGGTTTAGAGTTTGGAGTAAAACCAAGAGCATTGCCCTTACATGATGATGCCACTTCCAGTTTAATGCCTGAAGTGAAAACGTGTGTAAGTGCAATATGAAAGAAATTGTCCCCCCCCCCCAATTCTCCTCTGGGTTTCCAGTTATTACCGACAACCCTCATTTGAACCAGACAGAATCTGAACTCAGATCTCCTAGGTCGCAATCCAGCATTCAAACCACACTGGTGCTCAGCGATGAGTGAATGTGTAATTACCTCATACCAATGTGTGAGCTTTTTATTTTAAAAAAAAGTCTTAGTTGGGCTCCAGAGGTAGAGGAGGGCAAGGTATATTGGGTAGTTTCAGCTGTTTTCACCTTAACAGCCTACTGAGATGTTTTCATTTTATTTACTGCTCTTTAAATGCAACATCAAGGACATTCCAAAAGTGATGGTATTACTGAAAGATGCAAGAATAATAATAATTGAAATTAGCAGCATGGAAGCCACAGGAGGCGCAGCGCTTTAGTGGTTTGCCTTAAGTTGATATTACCCAATGCAATGTGCTAATGCATTTTGAATTAACGCTAATGGTACTCTAGCAACTTGCTTATCTGCGGCAATCCATTTAAATTAAAAAAGGGGGGAAGTTCTCCATGTTTCTTTTCCCCCTGTAGCTTGAATAATAGCAATATTGAATGCTGCTTGCCGGATGATGGTGTCTATGAATTCTTTATGTAGGCTTTACAATGCTTGCCAGTTCTGGAGGGGTCTTATTATACGCAGCAATGTCCAGCTTGCAACATGCACTAATTGGTCAAACCACTTGACAGATTTATTTATATGCCCTTCTATAGGCAATAAGCAGCACGAGACTCAAGCAATGTGAGCTATGACTGTAGGCATAATTCATTCCTTTGTCCATTGGTAATTTTAATGTCACAGTTATAATCCACCTCCATCCTGGAGAGCGGGGGGGGGGGGGGGGTCCATGCAAGAAAATGTTTATTCTTTACCTTAAACAAATTTATTTATTCATTTAAAAATGTTTATATCATGCTTTTTTGTCTTGCTCAAGGCAGCTTGCATGTCAAAGTTAAAATATTACAATTTAAGATCAACAGAATAAAACCTTGGGTATGTTTCTCCTCCCAAGTGATACAAGTGAAATGAATTTCCTGTGTAGCACATTCTATATCTACATCCCGATCTCCTCTCTCTCTTGGATTAATGGTAGATTATGTGTATCTATAGCCAAGGATGAGCATTACATACATTTTTTACTGGTACGGTGTATCTCAGACTGGGTTCTATCCAGACTGAACTGACAATTTCCACCAGTTCTCCATTCCTGCTGCAGATCTTTCTCACATTGTTTTTCAAAGACCCATATCCCCCATTCATTAGGACAGTGGAAGCAGACATTCTGATCTGATGAGCATTTAATCTGGGTCCAATTTGGTGATGTGTGTGTGTGTTAGGCACCATCAAGTTGTTTTCAATTTATGGCAACCTTATGAATTAATGACCTCCAAAGCATCCTATTCTGAACAGCCTTGCTCAGGTCTTGCACCATGGCTTGCTTGACTGAGTCAGTCCATCTCATCCTTGCATTATTGCCTTTTCCAGTGACTCTTGTCTTCTCATAATGTGACAAAAGTATGGTAACCTTAGTTTAGTCATTTTAGCTTCGAGGGAGAGTTCAAGGTCGATTTGATCTAGAACCCACTAATTTGTCTTTTTGGTAGTCCACAACACCTGTAGGTGCCACCTAAGCTACTTTGTTGTTGTTGTTTTACCACTACTGTCTACTAACCTGTCCCGGATTACTTTCACCCATTGTGTCAGTTGGTTATTACCTTTCCAACCTCAATGTGGAAAAAAAAAAGAATATATGTTGCATATACTGAAATATTAATTCACCTGTAGAAGATTAAACTCAGCGGATGGATCTATCAATGAGGTAAGACATCAGAGCCAGACACTATTTCCAGTGCTTTCATGAAATGCTGACAATATCTACCCTGACACACTACCAAGTGGAGTATGAACTCCCTTTCAGCTTCAGCAGTGATTCATTTTTAGTATTACACATAAAAGCTCTACTCAAGTTATCTTTTCTTCCCCTTTTCTACTGCAGGTAAATACAACTTGATTTAACATCATATAAAATCTTAATTGATTTGGATTAAATGAAACACTAGTGGTTTCAGGGTAACGTACTGTGTAATTCTTAAGAGGTGGATGATCATATTTTAAAAAACAACAACAACAAAACCCTGAATTCTGCTCTGTTCTATGACACTACATCAGATGAAGTAATGCTCATGTCTCCATTTGCCTGAATGTTGTCACTGGTTCATGGCTCTCATTTGTCTCCCCACATCATGGCGTCTCTTCCAGATGCTGCTGCTATAATATGCTGAAGGGATGTCACCCTCTCATTGCCTGCCCCAATTATTTCTGCTAACAAAGCTCTTAGACATGCTTCCTCATCCCAATAGCTGAACTCACTAGTCCTGAATTGTTCTTCATCTTTCAGCTCTTCACTTTGTCAGTACAGTGTAGTGATTAGAGTTTGTGACTAGTGTTAGATTCACTGGTATGGTATAGCCAGGAATCTGTATTATGTAGCAGAGTGCACAAGGCTTACATGCAGCAGCAGCAGCTTCTCTGTACAAAGATACAAAGTTACCCAGAGCCTTTTGTCAGTTTCAAAGTAATAAGAGTCCTATATTTAGGGAACCTCATTCTAGATAGTATAGAAGGAGAGATAGGGATAGAATCTAATCTAACTAGCTCAGGCCGAGGACAGATTGGCAGAGCGGCCGTTCAGACGGCCGCATCTGCCCTGAGGAGGTGGCCCGGATGCATCGCGTCTGGCGCCGCGCTCCTCCCGCAGCAGCCGAGCACAACTTCAAAGTGGTACTTGGCTGCTGCGGTGCGCGTTCCACCCGCCGGAGCGGGTGTGAACGCGCACAGACAGGGGGAGCCGCGCAGCGTCCACCCACTGCCGTAGGAAGCCGCCTGCAGTCTGAACGCTGTGGGCGGCTTCCTTCCAGAGGCGTGCGAACGCCGTGCTGTGGGGGAAATTCCCCCTGCCTTAGTCTGCCGCGCCGTGGAGGCGCGGCAGACTGCCAATCTGTCCTCAGCGTCAGATGTATGCAGATGCAGAATGCGTGTCCTGCATCCATGGTGCCAAAGATGGAAAGCATGCTCCTTCTTTGTGTGTGTGTGAGAGAGAGGTGTTAAGCCAGAAGGAAGGAAGTGTCATCCCTAAGAATAGCAATCTGTTTCAAAGAGATAGTATCAGATAGTAGGAAGGAAAGGATGCTCTGTGTGTTTTGACCCTCTGTCTATCTAGATCTATGGTGCTGTCTTTGAAGTCTGAGGCAGAAGACAGCATACACTTCTCCACTTCCAACAACTAGGATTGAGTGACTGAGTGGTTGGCATAGAGGTGATGTCCTGCTTTTAGTATAGGGTCATACCTGGCATCTGGAGGTCAGTTCCGACACAGAATCTGTCTATGCTTGGAATCTCTCTACCTCTCAATAAACAAATCTTGCTGCTACAAGAGTGTTGTGGGGGTGATTGCATCTAGGACTTGACATCTGGGAGACACAGTTTCAGATCCCCACTCTGACATGGAAGCTTGCTGGATGACCTTGGGACCGTCACACACTCTCAGTCTAGTCTACTTTACGGGATTGTTGTGGGGATAACATGGAGGAGAAGAGAACCATGTAAGCCTCTTTGGGGACCTGTGGGGAGAAAGCAGGGCATAAATAAAATAAAGGCATATAACTGTAACAGTGAGCTCCTCCACTTAAAAGAGTCTATGTATAAGAAGCAAGATGTAATTTCATAATGACCTTCTGATGTGGTAGAGTTGCCAGCTTTAGGTTGGGAAATTCTTGGAGATTTGGGGGTGGAGCATGAAGAGGGTGATGTTTGGGTGGGAAAGGACCTCAACAGGGTGTGATGCCATAGAATCAACCCTTCAAATAAGCTATTTTCTTCATGGGAACCGATCTCTGTAGTCTGGAGATCAGTTATAATTTCAGAACATCTCTAGGCCTCACTTGAAAGTTGGCAACCATAAAGGGCAGAGATAGGAGGCATACAGTTCAATTGTATGCAGAGTTCCTCCAGTTTAAGTACTACTATACCATAATCATATGCCCAGTTACTCCAGTTGATATCAGTGGCTTAGACTAGAGTAGCACTATAGGATAACACTGGTGGTATGAAAGACCTCGAGCAGCTGTCGGTTGAAGTTAGATAACACTCACCTTGAGAGGCCAATGGCCCAAATCAATATAAGGCAGTTTTGTATGTTCAATTATCCAGGGAGCAGCATAAATGTGTCTTCCCCAAGTTAAATAAATGAAGCAGATTGACTTCACAAAATGAAATTTATACATAACTAAATAGCTGCCTGTGTGTTCAGAGAGGAAGTAAATATGCATTTTAATACACAGTGAACTGATTATATGGAAGTGCTCTAGAATTTCTTTAGAAAGTTGATGTAATTACCTTCTATTCAAAACAGCTTACGCACACATAGCAAAGACAGAAGGCCATGGTGCTTGTGATGCAGAACTTTGTTGTAAAAATATCAGCAAATAGGGAAAAAACTGTCCACAGGTCAACACCAACTTAAGGTGACCCCAGCAAGGGGCTTTCAGGGCAAGTGAAAAGCAGGTGTGGTTTTCCATTGCCTTCCTTTTCAGAGTCTTCCATGTAGAGCCAGTGTGGAGTAGTGATGAAGAGCGGCAGACTCTAATCCAGTCTCTTGGATCTCTCTCAGCCCCACCTAACTCAAAAAGTGCCTGTTGTGGAAGGAAGGAAATTGTAAGCCACTTTGAGACTTATCAGAGTAGAGAAAAATGGGGTATAACCCCCCCCCCCAACTCTTTTCTTCTTCATCCTTCCAACTACCAGCCCTGCTTAGTTTCCAAAAATCTGATGAGATCAGGCTGTACCACACCATTGCACACCCCATAGACAAATATCTATTCTTTATTTATTTATCCCCTTTGTCCTTAAAGAACCAAGACCTACTGTCTTAAGGACTTGTATTTGATATTTCCCCAGCTGATTCCATCTTGTAAGGACGGATGTTTTCTCATGTACTTATTGATAGCATTAATAGAGGAGGAGTGGATTTGAACCATGATTGCTCTGTTAGCCTGACTGTTCTTTTATGTTATTAATACTTGGGGAATATTAGCTCTTATCAATATGCAGCAAGCTTACGGGACCTTTAACCAGTGTATACAGAGGATGCGCTAACCGATACTTCTGAGAAACTGACACGGACTCAATTTAAATATGTAAAATAGTTTGTTTACTAAAATATAATAAAAGATCATACAAGATTATGCTATTATATCATTCATACATTCATACAGTACTAAGAATCTAGATAGAAATTACAGAGACTTGTGCATGAGCAGGTAATTGATGGTTTCCGTCGAGGGTGATATTTACCTATATAGATGTGATGGAATCTGGCTGGAAAAACAGGGATGAGGAAATCTCAGGAAGACGATAAGGGTCATGGCTCTGAACCGGCAGAGAACCACGAGGCAAATCCCAGTGGTGCACCCAGGAATCTGTGAGAGGGAGGAGGGGAGATCGGGGATTGGAGAGGGAACTATATCTGGAATTCTCGAACTACTTCTCTAACCTTGGGGAGTATCTTTTATTGTGAGGTGGTATTTGGGAGGACCTGGGACGATGACATGATATGATGTAATCCCTAGAAAACCTATAGAGGGTCCGTATGTTATCTCTAGCCACTAAGAGGGTGATAGGGGATGGGTCAATATTCCGAATTATCTGATGGTCAGGGCAGGATGTCGCTGCCAGCGATCTTCTGGATCACAGGAACGCCGACCATGGGAACCAGTCCTCAGGAGGCATCCCAGTGTCTTCACGCCCAGGTGTGATTCTCTTTGATGTATCATATGGAGATGAAGGCTGGCAGGAAGGGGCACCAGGAGGCATATATGAAAGGGGTATGCGTGTATAGAGTTACAGATGTGATTTTATAACCTCCTGTCTTTGTGTGAGAGAGTGTCTTTGATCTCTGATATCAATCCTCCCGCCTGGAGGTGGTAACCTCAGAAAATGGTACTTTGTTCCTATAGTGTAGGCATCTTTTCCCATCTTCCCACTGGTCACCTAGTGTACTCTCATGTCTCACATAACTAGTGGCATAGTTCATGTGTAGCTCCCATATCTTAGCAAAAGTCCATAACACGTTGTGCAGCCTTACAGCTCCCTCTGCAAAATAAAAAAACACACACAACAACAACCAAACCCCCCCAAACCACCAGAAAACACCCCTGAAACAAACAAACAAAACCTAACCCCTCCCAACAGCACTTGAGCCATTCTTGTAAACCTTCCCTTTATCTTTCCTCAAGGAATGATTTTCTGTCATCTTTCAGTGTTTTCTATCATCTTTCTGTTATGACAGGATTATTTCTGATACAGTCTATAATTTCCTGATATTGATTTGTTTATAAAATGTACTTTCTTAATATGAAGTAAGCCTTGAAGTGCTCTACCCCCCCCCCCCCCCTCCACATGCCTCCCTTTGGCTTTATTTGGACTGGTGGATCCTGGGGAAGATTGATTTATAAAATGACCCCTGAGTGTGAAAGGAGCCTGGAGAGCTACACTCAGGAAGGCCCATTTGTGGAGCAGAAGCTTGCTGATGTTCACCCATTCTTCTTCATTTTAAGGGATTTGGGTAGCAGGGACTGGAAAAGAGCTCTGCTTAATTTTATTTATTTTGCAAAATGTATACCCCACCTTTCTTCCTTCACAAGGGCCACCAAGCTGGCTAACAAATTAAAACATGTACAATAAAATCAAATGTTAAAGCCAAAACAGAGGCTGAGGACAGACTGAGAATCTGCCCCGGAACAGCTACGGGGCCGAAAGCCGTGCAGGGAAACCGGCACCGGGCTTCTTGTTCACACTGGCTGCAGTGCTGCAGGACCATACCAGGGAGGAGGTGGAATGGCGCGTCCATACTGCAGTGGCGCGCGGCTTCTGGATGTTCTGACGAGGCACAGCTATTCACATAGGCGCAGCAGCTGGAACAGCCCGTTCACACTTCCGGCGCCGCTTGGTTCGTGCCGTAGAAGCATCCACACTGGCAAGAAGTGGCAAGGACGCACACCCAGATGGCTGGAGTCCGGTTCCAAGGGGTGTCCGCTTGAAGCACAATGATGGCACCTCAGGGATGGGTGAGTGCACGCAGGCGACGGGGGACAGCTGCGGCTATGTGGACGGCCTCTCCCTCCACTTCTAAAGCGGAGGCATAGTGGGCCGCATTGCCAGTCTGTCCTCAGCCAGAGATCATTAAAACAATTAAAGCCAGTACTAAAATAGATACAAAAAAACATAAAACACAACAATTAAAACATTGGCCAAGAAGGGAAAAATCACCGAGGAAATGCCAAATGAAACAAGCAAACAAAAATCTTCACCCATTGACAGAAGGTGACAACAGAAGGGGATAAATGAGGCCCAGATGCCAGAACTGAGAAGAATTTCTCAGTTCAGAATGCAGCTAGATAAATTCATATATCAAACAAGGATTGAGATTCAATCTACTTTTTCACTCCAGCTTCTCCCCCTTACTAGAATCTCCATGCCTCAACAGAGGAAAAACTGGTTAGATCATTCAAGGGAGTTGCAAATTATAGTGTCATCACAACAGTTTACAAGAACTGTAAGCAGCTAAATTTTATGCTGGATGTCTTGCTCAACATTGGGCTGTTTTCATAAGGCAATATTTCAGAGTCAGATATGCCGTAGAATGTCTTCCCATGTGGTTCTTGTTTTAGATGCTTTCCCATAGAGGAGGCATAGTTTGATCCAGATTATCTAGGAACTCAACTGGAAGTTACTGGTGGTGATTTATATCGTTGTGACATCACAGCCCAATCACAGAGCTCTCTTCTGAGGCTGTAGCTATACCATAAATGTACTCCTCCCCCCTTCATACTGTTTTTTCCCCCCCTATGTGGAATGCTCCTGAATTCAAGGATGGGTGAACTTTGCCCTGTCATCAAGCAAAAAAAGGACACATTCACGTCTCATGGAAGACAGCAGTCATGATCCAGTGGTAGAGGAAACACAAACTAGCTATCAGCTTGGCGGAAGAAAAAAAGAATCTGATCCAGTCAAACTAGGGAGCATTTACCCTGAGCTCAGCAGGTTGCCTGTAAACCATGTATTGAATCAGACCATAGGTTTGTCAAGGTCTCTACTGTCGGACTGGTAGCAGCTCTCAACAATGTAAGGTTGAGGTCATACACAGCACCCCCTACCCGATCCTTTCAACTGGAGACTGAACATAGGATCTCCTGCATGTTATGCAGACACTGTACAATTGAGCACCATTTCCAAGTGCTTCTATCCTCAACGTGATCTCAATGCGATCCTGGGGGGAAAGTCCCAAGGTATGTAATACTCCTCCCATATTTCGAAAGCTTGTTGGATCATCACATCATCTTCTGAGACTAATGGTAAAACTGAATTCTAAACTAAAATATATCTTTTCAAAATCTGTACTTCCAACCAGTGTTCCCTCTAAACTGAGTCAGTGTGAGGTAGTTCACCGTTTTTTTAGCCTCCCGCATACACATTTTTGTCTTAGCTCAGGAAGGAGGGCTCCAGAATGAACTAATTTATGCAGTACCCAAATCGCTCGCTCACGACTTTAATGCCAGTAGCTCACACAGTAGAATTTTTTTCCTCACAAAACTCTACAGTTTAGAGGGAGCATTGCTTCCAACACGTTGACCTTTCACATTTCTGCCTTTCTACATTCCTCTGTGAACAGCAGAAACTCCATCACAATTGCCTTGCACTGTGAAACTTGTGCCTTGCCACATTCCTTCTGAGCCTTCTGTTAATATCTTTAGATGTACAGGCTTTAATCCAGATTAACAGTTGTTATACTAAGGAATATTTACAGTGGCTTTTGTGCCTTCTAAAGCCACAAAGCATAGTCAATGACTTCTCCCCAGTAATTTCCTTTTGGAGCAATTAAAAAGTCATTAGCAAGGACAGAGATGGAAGCAAGAAGCTTGTAAAGAAGGACAAGGTGTTGCATCATTGGTGATGCAATAAACAGTGAAAGAAGATCTGTGCTGTGTGAATAAAGCAGAGGGCACATCCTCAAGGCGGAACAGTGTCCTCAAGGGGGCTAAGTGAATGAAAATGTCCCTAAAGAAGCAAAAAAAGAAACAAAAAGAACATTTAGAATAAATTGGTCTCATTGGTCTGATCTAGTGTGCAAGCAAAAATTCTGTGCTGGGTCAGGAACGGTGCATGCAAACACTTGGGGCAGGGGATCACTTAGGTCAGGGGTGGGCAATTGTTTTGGCTTGGGGGCCACTTTGTGGGAGCGGAGGTTAGCAGAGGGCCGCACCTTTTAAAATGCATTCATTACTTAACTTTGCATTTCAAAAAAGGTATAAATTGTATCATAAAAATCAATAAATATACATTAAAATAGTGGTAGTTTTATTCAATTTATTTATTGTGCTAATTTCATATCATCTATAGCTGCAAGCACATTTAATTCTAGAATCAGTTTAATGAGACAAATGTACCCTATCACACTTTTCTACAATTTTTTTGAAATCAGGAGTGAGATTGCTTGTTGAGATTCTCATCACAGCCTGCAAGTTAATGTCTGTCAAAGAGCATCTATATTTACTCTTGTTAATCTTCATGTCTTGGTAGGCCGCAAAAAAGTCTGTGGCGGGCCGCATGTGGCCCGCGGGCCGCCATTTGCCCACCCCTGACTTAGGTTTATCATTGCCTTCACTTGCTCATTGTGGACATGGGGAATCCGTTCTGAACAGGTGATCAGTAGTGCATGGACTTGGAGAACTGGGTTTGATTCCCCACTTCTCCACATGCAGTTGCTGGTATGACCTTGGGTCAGTCACAAGTTCTCTCAGAGCTGTTCTCTCAAGGGCAGTCCTCAAGAGAGCTCTCTCAGCCCCACCTACCTCACAGGGTGTCTGTTGTGGGAAGGGGGAGGGAAAGGAGTTTGTAAACCACTCTGAGACTCCGAGTGAAGGGCGGGGTATAAATTCAATCCCTTCTTCTTCTTCTAGTCAGTCACCTGGTGGATGGGATGAAGCCTGCAGAGATTTACATCAATGGAGCAGGTCACACTGTGTATTTATTGAGATACGAATAAAATATCTATTTATTTCAAAATATGTATTTGTTGCTGATTGAAACTGATTTGTTGCTGATTCACAAGACATGACAGGTAGGGTTACCAACCTCAAGGTGGGGCCAGGAGTTCTCCCAGAATTACACCAATCTCCAAACTACTGAAGGAAATGGCAGCTTTGGAGTGTGGATTCTATGGTATTCTATACTCCCCAATAGCAGCTGCCATCACATTGCTGGATTTTATTCTCTCTACTTTTTTTTTTAATTACCCCTTCTCCCCTGCACTTTGGCTTCCACTGGGTGTGTGTATTTGTGTGGCTGTTGCTCCTGCAACAGCCATTTTATAGTTGGCTCTACCTCCCACAGCAGCTATTTTGTGGCTGTGCCCACCACCAAGGGTCAGTGGTGCCCACAGGGTCAGAAAGGTTGGGGACCCCTGCTTTAGAGTGGCATAACGTTCGTGCTGAGCTCCCTCCCCTCCCAAAGTACCACACCCAAATCTCCAGGAATTCCCCACACTGGAACTGGTAAGCTTAAGGATGGGAAAATAACAAAACAAGCAAGCAAGCAAACAAACTCTACAGTAAAATAGAAACCTTAGGAGAAAGACTTAGCTTGTAAGTGTGTGGGAAAGCTGTTGTCATCCAGCTCCGAAAAGTTGTCAAAGTAGTTGACAAAGTACTATGCCAGTAGGGAGAATTCAGCACCCACCTTGCCTTTGAAGGCAGAACTCCCCAGAGCAGGGTACCTGAAATATATCTTGAGGGGTGGGCAGATTCCTATGAGAGTAAGTGGTCCTTTGGACTGTTCAAGGCATTGAGTGTCTGCATGTGTGTGTGTGAGTTTGTGTGTGTGAGAGAGATTCAGGTGGGTAGCCATGTTGGTCTGAAGCAAAAGAACAAAGTTTTATCAGATATCTGATGAAGTGTGTATGCACACAAAAGCTTATTCCCAGAATTAAACTTTGTTGGTCCTAAAGGTGCCACAGGACTCAAACTTTGCTCTCTCTCTCTCTCTCTCTCTCTGTGTGTGTGTGTGTGTGTGAGAGAGAGAGAGAGCATAAGAGGGAGGGAGGGGGAGAGAGGGAGGGAGGGGGAGAGAGGGAGGGAGGGAGAGAAAGAGAGAGAGAATTATTTTTGCTGTATCTTACTTTATGCGTTTCCTTTTTCATAGGTAGAAAGGATTTTTTGTTAAAATCAAATAGCCCCACTTACTTTAGCTACAAACTGAAATTCTGTACCATTTGATTTTTGAAATGAAAACTTCAACCCTTTGAAAAATTACCTTGGGACTCTAGTGTCAGAGTTGAGATTTTAATCTTTAGGGGATCCTACACCTTTTAGCTAAATTTTAGAAGTGTGAGTTTTATAATGTCATCTTTTGTCTGGCTATTTTGAAGTTAAAGATGTGTCTCTTCAGCCATATTCTGGATGCAAAGCGGCAAATGTGGGAGTCAACAGATAAAGCATTCGTAACCATTATTTTTTTAAAAAGGAGCAGCTTGTTCCATCATCTGTTCACGAACAAAGCACATCTCATATTGGCACAAGGAAAACAATGGTTGCAGACACTGGGTTACATCCAAAGCTGTCTTTCAGTTTCACAGAAGACGCCATTCCAAGGGAGACAGGATCCCTGCTGTGAACAAAAAGGACACCTTTGATGAGTCTACTGGATCCAACCCTATTTGGATCCAACCCATTACAACTAATTCACGTTCTTGTTTCTAAGCAAACACTAATAAGAATTAGAAGAATATTGCCGCAACCAGCCCGGAGATCAACGTACAAGCTATTTTTATTGGTACTGTAATCTCTGGAATACTCTCAGGCATATGCCCTTGTAATCTTTTAATTTATTGGAGATCTTTTAACATAATAATATAGTCCATAAGCCACATCCCTCACCACTTCATCGTAGCCCAGCAGGCGCAGAGTGGATGTCCGTATCTCTCTGCCTCATGAAAGTGAATACTGAAACAAGTCACAGGTTTCTCCCGCTTTCATTATTTTCTTAAAGGAGGGTTGTTTGAAGATAATAATCTCTTGCTACTTAAGCCTCCCCTGAGGCCCCGTTTCAATGATTTTTCTTATTCACATAATCCTCCATCAAAGCTTCATTTTATTTGAAGAGGCAGATGTGATCACCATGGCAAATTTAAATCCCATTATGCCACTCTGATGGTGTTCAGTCCCCCCCCCCCAAAAAAAAAAAACAGAAGAAGAAAAAAACACTTAGCGCTATAAGATACGGGCAATTGATAATCATCTTGCGACCTGACTGCACTCTAATGAGTTAAAACTCCTTGTAAAGATGGGGCTATAAATCAAAAGACTGTTGATAGGAATTTAGGGTGTTGAATAGCATGGGCTCCTTAAATGGTTAGACGATGTTACCCTTCTTCTTGCAAGTACTCGGAAAGCCCGGGCCACCAAGTGCTGAAATCTACTGAACAGATCCACTTCAAATGGTTTGTTCTGTTCTGTCTGTAAGTGTTCTTCTGAGTGTTTTAAGTTCCCCAGTCTTGAAGTATGATTGTTAGGAGCCTCCACTGGTAGGCATTACCAAGGAAGGGAGAGCTGGAAGAAGTAGAACAGTAAATGGACACTGCATTTTTCTCCCCAGTTGGAAGCCAAAGAGGCTTTCAGAATCATTCTCCCATCTTCCAGTTCATCCTCACAGCACCCATCCTGGGAGGTAAGTTAGGAAGCGAGAGAGAGAGAGAGAGTGATTGGCCCACTGAGCTTCCATGGCAGAAGGGGGATTTGACCTTGAGCAATGCTCCCTCTAAGCTGTGGAGCCTTGTGAGCAAAAATTCTACTTTGTGAGCTGCTGACATTAAATTTGTGAGCGAGCGATTAAGCTACTGCATGAATTCGTTTGCTCTGGAGCCATCCTTCCTGAGCTAAGACAAAAAGGTGTGAACCGGAGGGTAAAAAACTGAGCTAGTTCACACTGACCTAGCTTAGAAGGAACACGGACCTTGAGTTTCCCAGATCAATCTCTGATACTTTAACCAATATACCACACTGGCTGTTTTCCTCTCATTTCCACTTGGGGACAGTTACATGAAGTACATAAAGCTAATTTATTAACATAGTTTACAAAAAAACAAATTAGATCCAGCCAGGTTTTCTGTTGGTGAAAAAAGAAGGAAAGATTTTCCTTTGCTACCCAAAAATGGCTAGGCTGGGGATCATGGGACCTACATGGACAAAATGTAAAAATGAAGGGAACTGGATAAGATTGGGGAAGGGCTGGATCCAACCTATTTTATTGATCACATTTTGTTTTCATCCTGCCCTTCATCCACAGAGCTCAGTGCCATAGATATTTCTTGCATCCTCCACTTTATCCTCACACCAACCCTGTGAGGTAAGTCAGGAAGTTAAGAGACTGTGATTAGTCATCCAGTGAGTTTTAAGGTGGAGGAATTTTAACTGGGGCATCTCCAGTCATATTCTGAGATTCTAACCTCTATGCTACACTCCTTCCCACTAGACTCCTTCTCACACCTCCATAACAGACCTCCTTCCCAACCACTGACCACTCTTCCACATTACTATGGATTCTCAGTAAACGGGTCATCAGGACCAATAAAGGCTAGTTCAGCCGAAGAAGTTTGCCCAAGAGAATCTCCACTGGCAGCAAGCACCCATACTTTTTGAGGGTGTCTTCCTGTCCTGGAAGGTGAGAGTTAAATAAGGAAATAGGAGGTCGTAGTAGTAACCTGCGTTACCAAGTAACTACGGGAGATTCTGCCTTGGTTATCACACCTGTATTTATTAGCTTAGTAGAGCAAGCTTTTCATCCCCTTTAGTCTTTTACTCCCCCACCCCCGCCGAGTAAAACCGTATTTGGAAGGTAGGATTTAGCGCTGCCATTTGAGGGTTATTATTGCAAACACAAAGATTCTGGAACTAGCTTCCCTTTTGATACCACAGTCTTGTTCTTTATCAGTTAATTGGAGACAGTCTTGCTATTCCAGATGGCACCTTATTATTTTAGACAATTAGTTGCAACACCTGGAAAAAGGTGTCCCATTTCTGGGGGGGGGGGGGGGGGGTTCCCCGAGACGTCTCCTTTTGTTTTACCACTGCCAAAGCCTGGTCTCATCTAAAGTCCTGAAAATAACAACAACAACAACAACAACAACAATTATTGTATATGGAATAGCCAGGAGATCTGAAGATTGTCTGGCAGCTGCAAATTCTAGCTCTTAGCATTATGCACTACTAAGTAGTGAGCTAGACTTGTTTTCAGGGGCTGAGAGAGCTCTGAAAGAACTGTGACTGACCCATGGTTTCATGTGGAGGAGTGGAAAATCAAACCTGATTCTCCAGATTAGAGTCCACCACTTTTAACCACTGCACCAGATTGGCTTTCCCGGAAAGCAATGATTAACATCAGACCAAACAATGAGTTGTCATTTTGACATTTAGGACAGTTCCCAATTCTATGCTTCTCTTATTGCCATGACCCAGCACCACACAATCGTTGGAGACATTACTTATGATTGCTAAACTTAACACAAAGAGATGGGAGGACTGCAAGTGACAAAGAGGACTGTACCACTTCAAAAATTTAGGTAGAATGCTTAATTCTGAATGTGTGTGTGTACAAAATGCTAATGCCTCAGGGGGGATGCCAAGAAACTTGCTTTCTTTGAAACCTAGCTACATTGGTTCCAAATTTACTTCCAGGCTGAATTCAAAGGGTTAGTGGTGACCTTTAAAGCCCTATATGGCATGGAACCAGCATGCCTGAAAGACTGCTTATTCCCATATGGACTTGCTACGGTCATCTTCTGAGGCCTTGTTTGGGTACCCTTGCCTTCTGAAATTAAATAGATGGCAACCCGAGAGAAGGCCTTTTCAGTTACAGCACCAAAATTATAGAAGGAGGAGGAGGAGGAGATTGGATTTATACTCCACTCTTCATTCAAAGTCTCCAAATGGCTCTCCCCACAACAGACACCCTGTTAGGTAGGTGGGGCTGAGGGATCTCTGAGAGAACTGCTCTTGAGAGAATGTCTCTGAGAAAACTGTGACTGACCCAAGGTCAACCTGATGGCTGCAAGTGAAGAAGTGGGGAATCAAACCCGGTTCTCCAGATTAGAGTCCACCACTCTTAACCACTACACCAAACTGGTTCCCCATAGATATTTCTCTGTCCTTTCCTATTACTCTTCCACCACCACATGAATACTATGCCTTATGTTCTAATTGCTTGCATTTGATAGAATTATTTCAATTTGGCTTTATTATATACTTTTATAATGTTTTGTTTTAAATTGTTAGCTTCCTTGGTGACTCTGATTGGGCAATGGCCCTTTAAAGCAGGAGGAACTGCTGTTTCCTCCCGCATTTAAAGGGACCATTCATATGGGCCAGGACCACTCCTGCGCTGAAGTAGGCTCAATCACATTTTCCTCATGCTGTTTCCAACCCCTAGGAAAATCAGGTATTTTCCGGGAGGTCGCATGAGGAACCCACAATTGAGCTGATCTGGACAGCGTTCTCTTGCAATGATTGCGAGAGAGGGCTGTCTGATCATCCCTCCCATTTTTTTTATTCTGGTTTTGTACTTGGGTGCTTGGGCACTCAAGCGCCCAAGTGCAAAAAGGAGGAAAAAACTGCCCCGCTCTCTGCTCCCGAGCCCTGCCGGCCACCGCCGCCTGCCCTCCCCACATGCTCTAACCCAAAAGCTTACCAAGTGGTAATCGGCGGGGCTCAGAGTGGAGCACGGGGTAAGCCAGGCAGCCAGGACGGGTCTGCCGGTGGCAGTGGAGGGGGGTGTAGAATGCTCTCCTGTGAGCAGAAAGGGTGCCTCCCCCCGCCACCGCCAGCAAAACAAAAAAAAAGAAGATAAAATTCAGCGGGATTTTATCCGGGAATCAGCTGCTGTGTGACCACGGCCAATGTTTTCTAAGTAAATAAATAAGTTTTCTAAATAAATTCAGTTTTCTACTTGCAGGGGTTTTTATCTTTAAATGTGTGTGAGCCTTCAGAACTCTGATTCCCTCCTCCTCACGTAGTCTGAAATAATAAAGTCCATTCTACTGGCTTAGAAATCGACCACCTAATCCCTACCGCATTCTGCCGTACACGTAGGCCAGGACCTCTGCCATAATTCTTGCTGCACCCCAGAGAGCTACTGTCTGCCACATAAATTCATGAGCAATATATATTTTATTGTTTAAATTATTCATCCATTAATTCATTTACCAGTGGTGGCATTAAGCATGCGCACCCCCCCCTTATCATCTATGCATTTGGGAATATACCAGCACAACTAGCTTCATTATCTATGCTACTTAACTGAAAAGAAAATTGGAATTAAAAAGTAATAGTCTGACACATTTCTGTGATTTGCAGAACCCCACCCCCAGCATATTTCACTAGTTCAATTGTTTGAAGGGTCTCATAATGAAGTTTTCAGCTCTACTTCTGCTAAATATGCTTTAGCGTAAAGCTAAATCCAATATGTGAAAATCAAATCAATGTTGCAGCTGAAAACATCAGCAGTGAGAAAGAGAGATAGCGAACAAGAAGGGGAGATTGTTTTAAAGTTGAAAAAGGAACACGACAAGGATGCCCACTTTCGCCGCTGCTATTTATTTGGATTTTAGAAGTTCTACTGTTAAATGTGAAGGAAGACAAAGATATGAAAGGCTTAACAATTAAAGGTTTTTCTTTTAAATATAGGGCCTTTGCAGATGATGTGATGTTCATAGTGAAAGACCCTTTGTCTACACTACCATGTTTGCTACAGAGAGTAAAAGAGTTTGGTGACTTAGCAGGATTTTATGTAAATAAGAACAAATCGAAAGTGATGTGCAAAAATATGTCAAATAACAAACAAAATGAGTTACAAAACCTTATAGAATGTGAGGTGGTGAAAAAGACAAAATATCTAGGTGTAAACCTAACAATGAAAAACATTGATCTTTATAAAAATAACTATGAAAAATTATGGTTGCAAATTATGCAGGATATTAAAAAATGGAATGTATTAAATTTGTCATTGTTGGGTAGAAGAGAAGAAGAAGAGATTGGATTTATACCCCGCCCTTCACTCACTTAAGAGTCTCAGAGCGGCTTACAAACTCCTTTCCCTCCCCCTCCCCACAACAGACACCCTGTGAGGTGGGTGGGGCTGAGAGAACTCTTTCCCAAGCTGTCCTTGAGGGAACAGCTGGTACAGAGCTATGGTTTGCCCAAGGTCATCCAGCCAGGTGCAAGTGGAGGAGTGGGGAATCAAACCCGGTTCTCCCAGATTAGAGTCCGCGCACTTAACCACTACACCAAACTGGGTAGAATTGTGGTGGTTAAGATGAACATGTTACCACGATTAATGTTTTTGTTTCAAACTATTCCAATTGTGAAAGATGTAAAAACATTCAAATGCTGGCAGAAGGAATTGTCTAAGTTTGTGTGGGGAGGGAAAAAACCAAGAATCAAGATGAAAATAATGTGTGATGCTAAAGATAGAGGAGGGTTTCAATTAGCAAACTTAAGGCTATACCATGATGCAATATGTTTGACCTGGGTAGGGACATGGACTATGTTACAAGATAGAAAGTTATTGTCCCTGGAAGGTCACGACTGTAGATTTGGGTGGCATGCGTATTTGTATTATGGTAAAACAAAAATGGACAATATGTTTAAACATCATTATTTGAGAAGAACGCTAATGGATACGTGGACAAGATATAAAAACTTTTTTCCAGAAGAGATACCTATGTGGATTGTACCTGCAGAAGTTTTAAATCCAGCATCACGTTACAAAGGACAAGATTGGCTGAAGTATAGAGACTTATTAACAAGACATGGTAAAGACTTTAAATTGAAGGAGCAGCATCAGATGGACTTTGATTATGGTTGGCTAAGATATAGACAAATATATGACATGTATAGAAGTGATAAAAAACACGGCTTTAGGGAAAAAAATAATGAAATAGAACAAGTTTGGGAGGAAGGTGGGAAAAAATGATTTCTAAAATGTATAAAGTTTTGCTGAAATGGTTTAATGCTGATGAAATGGTAAAAGAACAAATGGTAAAATGGGCGATAAACTTTAACAAAGACATTGAAATGGAATCTTGGGAATTTTTATGGAAAAATGCTATGAGTATATCTACGTGTTATAACTTAAAAGAAAATTGTTTTAAAATGATGTACAGATGGTATATGACACCAAAAAAAATTGCAAATATTAAGCAGAATATGTCTAACAAATGTTGGAAATGTAAAAAGAAAGAAGGTTCTTTTTATCATATGTGGTGGACTTGTGACAAAGCAAAGATTTATTGGTCAAAAATACATGCAGAAATGGAAAAAATCTTGAAATGTACATTTAAGAAGTTGCCTGAAATGTTATTGCTTGGACTTAAATTAGAAGAGATAAATGTAAAGAAAAGGACAATAATATGGTATATGATAACAACAGCAAGAATGGTGTATGCACAAAATTGGAAAAATGAAAAAAATACCAGAGGTGTGGGAATGGTTGAAAAAACTGTTATATATGGCTGAAATGGATAAATGGACTAGAAAGTTGAATGATCTGTACTCAGAGACTTTTTTAGAAGATTGGAAAGATTTGAAAGAGTATGTTGAAAAATACTGGGACATGAAAAATTGCATTTATACATGGTTATAACAACATAAAGCAATAGAATTAGAGTATATGAATGTATTAAGGATAATTAGACAATGAAGTTGTTTTTTATTTTAGAATTATATAAGAATATAGAAAGTAAGAATTAGTGTATAAGTATTTTTAAGAAATATGACCGTTACCAGAAATGTAAACATAGATATAAGTATTACTATTTTGGATAGAGTGGAAAATGTGTTATGCTTCAGATGTGGTGGGAAACCGCTAATATAAGATAAAAACAAGATTATACAAACAGAACAAAATGTTATATAATATGGAAAAAAGGATTTGTATAAGAAAAATGTATTATTTTTAATGTTTTGAAAAATAAAATTTTTTTTACAAAAAAAAAAAGAAAAGAAGGGGAGATTGTTTAATAGATCTAAAAAGCACAAAAGGGAGTCTACAGAGGTAATGGATTAAAATGGATTTCAGGAAACATTGACAGCAGCATCTATTTGCAGTTTCTTTGCTCTCAGTAGAGGCTGTCCCATGAACAGGCCAGCACCACTGTTAGCATTAGAATTCTCTTCCCCGGAAAGCTTTTATTAACCGATTTCACCAAAGTGTAGCAGCTCTTTGGCAGTTGGGACACTCGGACGTTTAGCGGCAAGCAGGCAGTGATCCCCCATTCTTACTGGCAGCATTTTAGAGATGTGTGGATCTGGATGCCACCCTTTTTCTCCAATGGGGGAACCAAAGAAGCTTATAACAGGGGGCAACAGCCTTTATGTTTCTGGAAGTCGTTATGCCAATAAAGGTATGTGAAGTGAATGTTTCTGGGAGTCTTGGTCACAAGATGCTGGCTTGGTAGGTAGAGTTTGTCCCCATAATGGTAGCTTGAGATGACAGTTCAGAGCTGGTTTGCACTGCTTGGGTGGAGAAATCATTCCTCTGCTGCTTTGCCAAAGAATGTGACTTTCTGTGCACGACACAGCACACTTGTACTCTTGGAACTTCCATATTACTGTCACTATCCAGAGAAAACACTCCAGACTAGGAAATGGGATAGTGACAGACTGCTCTAGATGCATCCTGGCCTTCACTGTGGGAATGTGTGTGGAGGATGAGGCAAAGGTTTCCTCCAAAAAGTTCCAGAGGTGTGAATTATTTCCCCAGAATGAGGTGGCTTCTTTTCTCCAACACTGTGAAAAATTAAGAGAAGGGCGTAGAGCTATGTGGGCCAGGACACCCGAGGTGTCAGAAGGGAAACCAGCATGGTTAGGTTAGCATGCCACGTTAGGATCTGGGTGATCTAGGCCTTGCTCATGAAATACTAAGACCCCCTACAGAATTTGTCTTTGGAGCTCAAAAGGGTTGTGCGTCCATCACAGTCTGTCCAGGGATCTCTCAGGTTTCATCTAATCCCTTCAAGAGATGACATATTCAAACGAAGGGGGGGGGGAGTCTTCACTTGTGCAGTTTCTTCTTTATAATTGGAATGGTTCTATAACAGAAGTTCATCACACTCTGTTTTGCTTAGTTTGATTGGCTGAGAACAAGAATGTTATTTTGTTTGTATTTGCATCAAAATATTCATGGGGAATTGTAAAGTTATAGGCTCTGGGTACTGTATATGCTTGGAAGCACTTACTGAATTATAATTATGAATGCATTAGAATACATCACACAAATGAGACTGTGAGTGGCCAGAAATTCTAGGGGATTGGAACTCATTTTAGGTGGTCCAGAAGAGCAGACAGATTGTATAAAATGGGTGGGTGAGCTGGACCACTCACACACAAAACTTTTTTTTAAGTGACAAATTAGCTTTGAGGAGCTTGCCATATTCAGTTAAGGTCCCAAAGTGTAAGAAGAAACTCCCCTTGATTTCCCCTCTGCAAGTCTGACGAATGTAAATCCTGAGTTTTGGAAGACACAGCTACTCATACTGCCCCAATATTGCCTGTGTTGGTTCTGCAGATGCTGTTTCTCTGAGAAGATTCAATTACCTTCAGTCAGTCTCTCCAAAAGCATATATCCATGATGGTCAGTATTTTTTTTAATGTATATCCCTTTCTTCTTCCCATTGAGGAACCAAAGCAAATAACAACATAATCATCCTCATCCTCTATTTTATCCTGACAACAACGAGCTTGTGAGGTGGATCAGGCAGAAAATATCTGAGTGGCCCAAGGTCAGCCTTCAGGTTCCCAGTGTCACAGTGGGGGATTTGAACTTGGGTCTCCCGATCCTAGTCGGACACTCTAACCACTGTGCCATTCTGGCTCTCTATCTCACAGGTGGGATCTCTGCTCAGATTGGGAACCAGTTTCCCTTGACCATAATATCCCCAAGGCTGGGAAAAGTTCACATCAACAGGCTGCAGAACCTGGTAGGGTCACTTCATTTTAACAAAGATAATATTATCAAAAAGACCACTTTTTGAGAAACAGTTTTTTTCCCCGCCCCAGGGCCTTCCACTGCACTTTTCCCACCCCAACCCCATTGTGCCTAAGTTCTTGCAGAGCTGTTCTCTCATGAGCAGTCCTTGAAAGAACTCTCTCAGCCCCACCTACCTCACAGGATGTCTGTTGTGGGGAGAAGGAGGGAAAGGAGATTGAAAGCCGCTCCGAGACTCCTTTGGGTAGTGAAGGGTGGGGCATAAATCCAATCTCTTCTTCTTCCTTTAACCGAACGGAGGGAAACATGATTCTGTTGTGCTGCTTTCATCCCTGTTGGAAGCTGTGATGGACTCCAGGGCTTGGAATCAGCCCTAAAAGCAAAGGCACCTGCAGTCACATGACTGGCAGTGGTGATGTAATCCTGATGCAGAACTCAGAAGGGAGTTCTAACTAGGGGAAAAAAAAACACCTCATTTGAAGTTTGGCAGTTGAGTCTGTCAGTTGGTTTTGGTTGGGGGGTGGAGGTGGGTACTGTGCCAGGGGACTGACAAGTCATATTGGCACAAATGAGATGTCTATATAGATCCCAATATTAAGGGAATCTAAGAAAAGCCAAAAGTGAAAACCATAGTGAAATCTAAGGAGTCTTAAAAGGAAAATAAGCTCTTCAGTGGTTAAATAAGATTCATGTGCCTCTCACATAAGATCTATACCCTGCTGGAGAGAGAGTTGGGTTAGTGGATATAGTGTGTGCCAGAGAGTTTAGTGGACTAGTGGGTGTCCAGAAACCAAGGCACAGCAAAGGTATTTCTCTGTGGAGGTGGAGAGTACCTAAGAAGTCCAAAAGAAAACCAGCAATCTAAAACAGCACAAGGGTGGAGATTAGAAAGAGGATGTTTTGTGTTGTCGTATCTGAAGTGAACTGACCTAAGGCTGAACTATACCATTTGAAACTACGTATCCACAAGCATCAGCATATATATATATATATTATATATATATATATATATATATATATATATACACATACATACATATACAAGGAGGGACCCGTGATGCTCGCGGAGGGGGGGAGAGTATTCCCTGCGGCTCCCCCGCTGAAGCAGCAGGAGCTCCATGTGGAGGAGGAGGAAGCGGCTGCAGGTGAGCCCAGCAGGCGGGGCCACCAGCCCGCCACACCTTCCCCCCCCCCCCCCGCACCAGTGGCGAGGACTGTGTGGCTCCCAGCCACCAGGCCCACAAAGCCTTCTCCCCCCACACACACTGGTAACGGTGGCTAGGCACAGTTCCCAGTGTGTTCTCTGCACATGTGCAGGGGACACTCTTTTACTTTTGGATTTAAGTATCCCCTGTACAGTTTTTTCAACATTTTAGATTTTTCTGCACACCTGGGGAGTGCCCCAAGGGTGCAGGAAAACCTCTTTGACCCCTGTGTGTCCCCGATGTGCGGATTTAGATGTCCGCACAGAGGGGGCATCTTGGCTATTAGATATATATATTTCCTTGTCTGCCTACCCATGTAAATAAAATCTTCAGTTGGTTTTATTGTTCAATGGTGCATGTACCTCAGTGTCTGACAGAGCTCAGCATCTGACATAGTTAAACAGTAAGCCTCATCCCTGGAAAAGGACGATGTTCATGTGAAGCCACAGAGACAATAAGTGGCTTGATCTGTGACAGAGGGATGAACTGTGTGAGTTCCTGGTTAAAAGAGGCTGGCAGACAGTGTCAGTGGAAAATAAGACTGCTCCAGCCCGTGAAAGGTTAAAAGAACCAAAGCCCCACATATTCAGAAATAAGTGAGTCCCTCACAGAAGCCAATGATCAGCCCCAACTCAAGCCCACCCCAGCTGCCTGAGCTGAGGAGAGCCAGGTGCCTGACTTAGCCATTTGAGGAAGGTCAGGAGGTGGCTGGGACCCAGGCAGATTGCTCCAGTACAGCTGACGGAAGACCAGAAACCAAGCAGGAGCAGAAAGGGGCATGGTCAGAAGGCAAGGTTGGGCTTGGACTTGGAGAAGGCCAGGATGGGAAAGGCTAAGAGGCAGCCCTGAAAAGCCAGGGGAAGAAGCAGGGCAGGGAGACAGGCAATGGGGAAAAGGCAAGGAAGGCATCAATTTCTTTTTATAGCCTCCCAAGTGGAGTAGGAGGAAGAGGATTGGCTACAGGCCAGGTTGGGGGGGGGGCTGGGCAGCCCCATAGCCAGGATTTTTTTTTTCAGATGGGTGGGTTGGGGCACCAGGGGTGTGTGTGTGCCAAATAAATCCCTCTTTGTATAGTTGAGAATAGTTGAGAAAGGGGAACGGCCTGCTAGCTGGCCACTTTCCCTTTCCCTCCCTACTTCTGTTCACTGTCCCTGCCCTACCCCTCTTCCCCACATAGCTGGCACTCCCACTTTCCCCTCCCAGACTGCCTTCCAGCTCCCCCCCCAGCAGCCACCCTGCCCCGCCCTCCTGCCAAGCTAGTGCAGGTCATATGGCAGGGGGCCCAGGCACTCCCCTTCATGCCCAGAGCAGTTCCAGCCCCCACTGCTGTGGCACATTCAAGGCAGAGGGACGCCCAGTTGAGGAGGGGGATAGAAACATTTGGGGTCACACTTCTTCAGTGGCCATTCTTGGGCTGGCAGCAGCCCCTGCCCTTGCCCGGGCCACAGGAACAGCAAAGCCCCCTGGCAGGAAGGACCCAGCTGGGCAACCAGCAGGAAGCACAACTGACAAGAAGTATGGGGGCACAACAAATTTGATAGGGGGTGCTGCCCTCGGTGCCCCACTGCTGGCTACAGGCCTGGGAGGTGGTCTGACCTCAGAATGGCAGAAGGTGGCATACCCACAGTGGGCAGGAGGAGACTCACAGTCCTCAGTGGTGCCAGTGAGACTAGAAAGGACCACAAAAGTTGGGTTTCTGCTTGTTTCCATGTCATTCTTCCTAAGAAATGGGAGACCACCCAGGCCCATAGCTACAGTGGGGCATCTTGGGGGCTAGGCCCCCTTACTTACTGGCAAGGTCCCCTAACTTCCCATCCAGCCCAGGGCATCACAGCCTTCTCCCCAGGATGAATTTAATTAGCCAGTGCCACCTAAGAAATGTAAATGCCCCCTGACTTAAAAAATCATGGCTACGGGCCTGTGACCACCCCCTTTTCATTTTGTATTGAGAAGTAAACTTAGAAGAGTAGCAAAGAGTTCCCTTTGTGCTCTGTTTCCTCTATGCTCGCCAAACACTAGATTGGTTTAGTAATTGGCATAGGAAATTAATCCATGCACCTCAGCCGGACCATGCCAATCCTGGTCCTGAGCTTTTCCCAGGGGTTGAAATTAGTTTCTCGAAATAGCGGCTTATTCTGTGAAATAGCAGATGGGATCTCATTAACCCATAAATACCAAAGCCATGGTAACATGAGAGAAACTAGTTCCAGAACTTCATGTTTGCTAACCACCCCCCCCCCCCAAAAAAAAAAATAGAAGAGTCAGAAATCCTTATTTCCATGTCTGATTAACTGCTGGCTCAAGAGGAATGAAGACCCTTCCCAGCTAACATTGGCAAGGGCTGTTGCTCAATGGTAGACCATCTGGGACTCCGGGTTCAATCCCCAGCATTTCCAGTTTAAGGAATCAGGTAGTAGGTGGTGTGAAAGGCCTCTGCTTGAGACCTTGACAAACCACTTCCAGTCATAGTAGAAAATACTAATCATGGTATACCAATAGTCTAACTTAGTATAAGGCAGATTAGTATATGTACAAAGCATAAATTTAGGTAACTAATTTTGTATCCATTCATCGTATCAGAAGACGTCCTGAGAGTTATGACTAAATCCAGTGTCCCCCTTTTCTCTTGGCCAGTGGAGTCGAAAAATGCACTACCTACATTAGATTGAATCTTTGAAAAATAAGCTTCATTAGCCTAGCAGTATTTAATCTATGCTCCTGCAGGTTAATTACCATTCCCTTTTGACCCCATTCATTAATACCAAGAGGCAACCTTTGACATGTCAGAAGCTTAAAATTGACACCAAGTTCCCATATCCCAAAATGTCTAGGCACTTTTAAGTGCAATTTTTTTTTTTAAGTTTTGAATGTATTTTAAAAAAAATAGTAAAGGGCAATAGTCCTCCCTACATATTTCCACTGAGTTTCACCTAAAGTTCAAACTTCCTGTTTAAGTGAAATATTAACAATCTGAGAACAGTTAATACATTTTGATATGATCACCACTATTTCTTAGACAGAGAGGATTGCACATTTCCCCTCATTTTAGGAAGCAGGCACAGAGGTATCTCAAGACTCTGCATACATTGTTTGGGGCAAATACACTATGCCACATCAAAGTCAAAGCTCAAAAAGAACCCTGGTGCACTGTCTGTAAGATATTCCATTCAAGTCATCTGGAAAATAAAAGAGGAAAAACAGAACCAAAGGTTGTTGTTTATAATGATTTTGACATCGAGTACATAGTAGTTATTCAGGGAGGGTATATTATTAAGCCAATTAAAAGGTCTCCTGTCTTGACACAAGGCACTTACACATTTAATATCAAGTCATTTAATTTATTAAACTGTTAAGGAAACCATTCCACTTTACTGCAAATTCTGTCTTTGCATTCAACCCCATTGATCTCAAGTAACTCGGGATCTGGTTCATTATACTACCACAGCTTTGATTCACAAATGGTTTAAAAGCCTACATTTCAGAATCAATTATCTAATTGCCCTTGCTGTTAGCTTGGATTGATCTGTATTTTTTTTAAAAGGTGGATGTAGCAAAGTCACTACTTTCTGCCTGTTTTTTTTTAATTCCTTGTAGGGAAAGGACTTGCCAAGTGAAAAGCCTGGAGCACTGTATTTTAAGAGAATTAGATCATGTCCAATATAAAGTAGCACAGTTGACGGAGATGCTAGAGAATTTGCCAGAATATTGTCTGATTCCTGTCCCTAGACACCAGACCTTGAGCCTAGGGATTATTCTGAATTTCTTGTTTTACATTCCACATTTTTTTGTTTCTTCACGCTACGTTTTCCTCATGAAACATGCACATCACTTATGGGTGACGTCATTGCGGTGTGCACGCAAAACACGCACACCATAAGACTCCCAGACCAGCAAGGACTCCCCCCCGCGCTAAAGGAAACATAAGACTTGGCAACCCTAACTCTGTGTCAACTTGCTGTGGCAACCTCAGAAGGGTATAATGATACAGAGTCCACCATTTTATCCAGAGGAAATGATCTCTGCTACCTGAAGAGCAGTGTAATTCTGATTGATCTCCTGCCCTCACCTGGAGATTGGCAACAGTGGTTCCCCAAGAGGGAATAGCTGGTTTGGAGGGCAGTGTCTATAGCTGTCTGAGGCCCCACCCCTCCTCAAACTTCACCCTCTCCAGGCTCCAGCCCTCAAATCTCCAGGAATTCCCCATCTGGAGTTAGCAACTCTATCTCCTTCCCAGCCAAGCATCAACCTACCTTTATTTTCCCCTCACTCTTCAGCTTTCCATCTCCCCCCCACCCCAAAACCTGCAGCCTCTACCATGCTCTGAAGCCCTGACTGCCATGTCACCCTCTTTTCCCGCACTTTTTGGCCCTGGGGCAGATGGGAACTATGGGCCTTCAGATTAGGAAGCTCATTCAGCTCGGTGAGTGATAGCCCTGCAGGCCCCTCTCTGGAACTACAGCTCAATTGAACCTTATGGGAGAACATTTTAAATGAACAACCACAGACAGCAGCCATCTTACAAACAGAGGTAACTGCCATTTCGTTACACCTACCAGCAGCCACTGAGGGAACAGTTGGTTCCACACAGGAGGAGAAGCCATCAAGAGAGAAAGTCATCTGCTAGAAATTCTGACAGGGACAGAGGCTGAAGGAGTGGGCAGGAAAGAGGAGCAGACCCAGCACCCAGCCAATGGCACACAAGTACTCACAGCCAGTGGATAGGGACAGCTTCTGAGTGACACATCAGGGAGCCACCTGATTTTGGAGCATGTGGAATGTTCTGGAGAGTGCCACTGCCGAATCAGGAGTATTATATAGAGAGATAAAATCAGTATTATTCATTGTGTGTACATCACTTTAAAGATTTAAATCCCCCTCCCCCCCCTTTTGATCAGCGGATCTCCAACACAGATTTTCAGAATATAAAAACAGGGGTTCCCAACATAGTTGAACCTGTGGGCCCTTTTTGATTTTTGAAGAAGGGTAGAGGGTACAACCACAAAATGGCTGCCATGGATGGCAATCACAAAATACTGAGATGTTCCAGGACAAGTATTCTCCTATGATGGCAACAGCTATTTTGAAATGGGTGTTCCCTTCAAGTGCAACTTCACTTGCAATCTTATATTCCTGTGGAGTACAGGAAAGTTAGAACTGGCACTTTGCTGTGGTGCAGAACCAAGCAGCTGCCAGTTACACATCTAACGGGTACCATGGTCAACATGCTGGGGATTGCTGAATTAAAACAATGTAAAAGGGAGGGGAGATAATTGTGGTTCCTCTCAACTGCTTGTAATGAGATGTAATCCTTCGGGTTCCTGATTCAAATGCCACCACAGCTGTTAAGTCACTAGTTAGCCTTAAGCCTCCAATCTGCAGTAAAGGGGAATAATGACCTTGCAAGGTTGTTGTAAAGGTTAAAAATAAGATAATGGCTTGGATTCTATCACTGAGTGAGAAAACTAGTTCCGAATAGAAGACCCTTTTAACTCCTTCCTCCACTTCAAGACTCCTCACTTAGCAGGAATGAACACTGAAAGTCTGTAGAAATCTTAAGTATTATGATTACCTGTTTGCTGTGACACTTCTGGGAGGCATTTGTGTTAAGGGTATTATCATCCGAGGCCTAATACAGGCAGCCCCATCTCAGATAGTTTTCTACTAGTTATGCTCATGCCTTGAGAGTTGTCATAGTGTAGTGGCAAGATGTGCCTGTGATCTGGATATGGTTGTCAACCTCCAAGTAGTGCAAACAAAATAATCTGTCACGCTGTACAAATCACACTTGAGACTTCTGTCATCTTGTACAGTTCTACTTACAATTATAAACTATACATGTAAAAATGGTTTTGCCATTTGCCATGCATAAATGATATCTACACCAGTTGAATTGTGACCTGATAGGGACCTGATAGTCCTTGAAAGTACAAGTCTCCCTTAGGAAGAAGAAGAAGAGGAAGATGAGGAGGAGGAGGAGGAGGAGGAGAAGGAGGAGTTGATTGGATTTATACCCCACCCTTCACTTGGAAGTCTCAGTGTGGTTTACAAACTCCTCTCCCTTCCCCTCCCCTCAACAGACTGAGAGAGCTCTTTCAAGGACTGCCCTTTCAAGGACAGCTCTTGTCAGAACTATGGCTGCCCAAGGTCATCCAGCAGCTGCAAGTGGAGGAGTGGGGAATCAACCTTGGTCCTCCCAGATTAGAGTCCGTGCACTTAACCACTACACTACATGATGCAGTAACCAGCTCATGATGCAGAGAAGAGTTTCAAATAGAAAACATACAGTGGACGACTCAGGAATAGCTGTAGCATGAACCGAAGGAGCGGCGACGGCACACCTCGGTTGCTTTGCTGTTTCTTAGGACTTCATCAGGCCGCTTTTCTTAGTGATGGAGCTGCAAACATTGAACTTGCTGTAAAATACAAATAAAAATAAAACCGAGGAAGCAGACGGATGGACCATTTGTTATGTGTATTGCTTATAATTGTAAGTAGAACTGTATAAGAAGACGGAGTTCTCGAGTGTGATTTGTACAGGGTAACAGATTATTCTGGTTATCTGTTTGCACAACTGTATTTCCATTTTTGTGTGCTTGTTAACCTCCAAGTGGTGGCTGGAAATCTCCTGGAATTACAACTGCTCTTCAGATGACAGAGACCAGTTCCTCTGGAGAAAATGGCTGTTTTGGGAGGTGAACTATATGGCAATATACCCTGCTGAGGTCCCTCCCCAGGCTCTACCCCAAAATCTCCAAGCATTTCTCAACCCTGAGCTGGCATTCCTAGATCTGGGAGGTCCAGGGTTAAAATGTCACTGAGACCGTAAGCTCAGTAGCTGGTTTTCCACAAGCCATGCTCAGCTTCCTAACTGTATTATAGGAATTGAATACTGATCTCCTTTGCAGGGTTGCCTATTTAGATATTAAGTATTATTATTGTTAAAACAGTGTTTGGAAATGAATCCTCGTGCCGAGGTCAAAACTAACTGAAATGAGATCATCTACATAATGAAACAATAGACTTCTCTGAGATCTAGTCATCTTCAGGTACTAATGAAGAGAGCAGAGGGTTTTTTTCCCCCTTTAAAGAAAGTACTATATTAAAATGGAAAGCACTTGAAAATTATTGTAGGAGTCTTGGGAAAATGTATTAGCAATCAAAATGCAGACCTTCAGAACCTGAATGCTATTTGGGCAAAGTACTGCAATAGCTATAATTTTATCTGATGGAAAATGGTAATATATTCCTTAGTACTGAGTGAAAGCTTTTTGAAATCCATTCAGGGATAGAATCTTTGTTAAATAATATTAGCTAGTATTAACAAAATTAAAAAGAGCCCCTTTTGAAAAGGTAGTCCTAGGCAGCTAGCATAATTACTTGAAAACGAGAGACTGATCTGAGACAGGAAATTCTACATGCTGTAAACTACAATTCCCTGGAACTATATGCTCATATGGGGAGGGGAGAGGAACAATGAACAAGAAAACTAAACTGGAAAAGGTCTCTTAGTATACATTCCGAATTTTAGGTAAGTGCAGGCCAGAGGAATTTTGCAGAACATGGCTCCTATTTCTCGATGATGCTGATAAATTGGATCCATACATTGCAAAACCATCCAAACAGCGTCCGTCTTGTGTTTACTGATCACAGTTTTGTGATATTCATATTACTAATTTGATTACCACTGCAGTCCTAAAGAGAGTTAAGCCCTTCTAAGTCCATTATGGAACAAGCCTAATTAGAACTACATTCTGTTTTATTCTGTGGGGTTTATTCCTAGGAAAGTTTTTTTTTTTTTTTTTTTTTTTTAAGATCTGCTTAGAAGGGTGTAGCTCTCTTTAGGATTGTACTCTGCTCATTTTTGTCTGCATAAAGAAGTTTCACGATCATTATGGGATTCACCATTGTGGGTGAAAATGATTACTCAGGAAAAAAAAACACATTATTAATCTGTGGACCTTCACTTGCCTAGTCTAGTTATTCTCATAGGTAAGAATCAGAAGCTAGAACTATTAGCAGTCAGACCTCTCCGCCTGCAGAGAGGCAGTTTAGCAGTTAGAGAGAAAGAGACAGAAACATCCTTCATACAGTATCACCTCAAAAATCATAAATGTAAGACACTGCCTGGCCCAAAATGACACAAAATGGATGCCAGCCAGAGACAAGCCTGGGAAATATCTTTGAAGCTGACTCAGAGTTGTTGACTGATGATCCTCTCCTTGCCACAGAGAGATTCATAATTTAGGACAATAGGTCTCCCAAGAAACTACTGATTAATCTCATCAATGAGCAGTCTTACTTCCTCCTTAACACTATTCACCAAACCTGGCAGCTTTTCCCATCCAGTACTTAGAGGGTCATAAAGCACCATTAGGACCTATAGTTTACCTTAGGTAAACCTATCAAATTTCTCCCAAATAATTGTTCACCTCTGAAAAACCCATCATTATTTTGGGGGGCAAATGAGTCAAACTGCCTTAGGGAGTGTTTTGTCCTATATCTGGACTACACAGCCACCAGTATCTCTTTCTCTGTGTGTTCTCGGCACCATACCTCACACTCCCACTTGCGTGTGGGCCTTCTCGTTTTCTCTATGAAATGCTGGTTGTTTTGCTGCTGCCCCTATGGACCTTACTCTTCAAGGATGGTAATGATAGCCTTCCCCAAAATTGCTTTCTCTGATCTCCTCCCTGATTTCCTCTTAGCTAACTTGTTTTCCATGTGTTTATATGTATGTTTTACCTTTTTATTCCTATTTCAATAAAACCCTTTCCAGTTGAACATCTGACTGGTATATTTTGAGAGTTCTCTTAAGGGAGCAGTCCCCGTAAACGTAAGTGGAGAATCCCAGTTACCCCCCTCTCACTCTGTCTCCTTGAAGATAATCCCCCCAACTATTTATTTATTTATTTATTATTTCATACTTTTACCCCGCCCTCCCTGCAAGCATACTCAGGGCAGCTAATTAGGAGACCACCTTTTTGGGTAGCAGAACCACATGATTAAGGAACAGATCAAACACCATTCTTTGCCTTAGCGTGAGGAGTCCTCAGAATAAGAACATGAGACACAAAACTGAAACATAGTAAAATGTTGCAGGGAAGTACAACTCTAGTCATGGGCATGTATTTCCAAGTCTTTGTCTTTTCAGAGATGACACCCTGGATGAGCCATGCCTCTTCACCAGGAATGGAGGAGATTTACAGTGCAATCCAAAGCAGAGTTTGCCTGATGAGCATGTTTGACCATGAAGCTCTCAGCACACCTCAATAGGAGAACCTGCTAAATGCAGGTGAAGCAGTTAGTATGCTCCACCTTAGCTCACAGAATCTCTCCCTCTGCAACTCTCCCTCCATATTTAAAATAACTTACCACTCCCAATAATCACTGCCATGTGTTTATGCTCAGCACACTGAATAATTTACTCACAGCTGAACTGAGGGGGTGATGTGAGGGGTGGCCAGAATATATTGGGAGTGGTATGCTGCTGTGCCTTGTGGTCCTGAGCAGGAAGCTTTGTATGGTTGCACTGGCAGCATTCCCTGGGCTAGGGGAGCACTGCCACTTAACTTGTGGGCCAGCAGCATCAGTAAGCCCTGGAAAAGCAGCAGTGGCACCCTCACTGTGGGGAGGCTCACTAGCTAGTGAAGGGGGCCACATGGGACTGAGAAGAGGGCAGTGATTGGCTGCTGAGCCAGCGGAGGAGGCTGGGATCATCAGAAAAAAAGTTGGCAAGCAATAAGTTTCAGGGGTGGTGCACCAGGGGAGAGGGTGCTCTTGGGAGGGCTGCCTGCTCACAAGGAGGCAGGAGGGGGCAATCACCCCTGCTTCTGATTTGAACTTTAGTCAAGACAAGTGGAGACCCGCAAGAAACTTGTGGGATGGTTATCCCATTCCTCACACCTTTGCTTCCTCCCTTCTCCCCCTATCTCTCTCACACTCTTTCTCCCTTCTGCCCCTCTTTTCTCTCTCTCTCTCTCTCCTCCATGTATGTTACTTCCTCTCTCTTTCTGACCCATCATCATTCTCTTTGTTTTTCTGCCTCCCCATCTCATCACACTTTCTCTCTCTTTCTGCCTTCCATCTCAAATCCCACCCTCCCCAGGCTCCACCTCTCAAATGTCCAGGAATTTACCAACCTGGAGTTGGCAACCCTATTCCCTTCCCACCCAACAGCCAACCTACCTTTATCTGTCTTCTGCTTTCCATCTCCACCCCCCTCCACCGCAGCCTCTACCTAGGAAAATTACAGTCTTTCTCCACAATGGGGACTAAAGCAGCTTATATTATTATTTCCTTCTTGTTGTCTGCACAACAACCCTGTGAGGTTGGTTAGGCTGAAAGTATGTGACTGGTCCAAAATCTTCCAGTCAGCTTCCACCGCAAGATGGGGATCTGAACCTGGGTCTCGCAGATCCCAATCTGAAGCTCTAACTGTTCCATCACAATGGCTTTCATAGAGTGCCTGTTGATGAACAGTAGCAAAGCAGCTGGGCCTAATTAAGTCATGCAAATCAGGTGGTATCAAGTCACACAGAGGGTGCTGCCTAGGCATGCCAGCCTGCAGGAGGGACCTGGGAATCCCCTGGAGTTACTGTTCATCTCCAGACTACAGAGATAACTTTCCATGGAGAAAATGGATGCATTGGAGGGTGGAGTTTATGGCATTGTACCTCACTGAGGTCCCTGTGCTCCCGAGGTTCCACCCCCAAATCTCCAGGAGTTTCCCAGCCTGGATCTGGATCTGCTGCTGGTGGCCAGGGGGGGAACTTGACAATCCTAGACTGCTGCCAGTAAAAACCCTGCTTTTTACTGACTGAAATCGTTAGGAACCCCCCCCCCCCCCAAAAAAAAAAAACATTCTAATCTCCTCACAGTTGATGCCTGGAGCTGATGCCATTTCAAAAGGTATTGGGGGGGGATTCAATGGTCACTAAAGTTTTTTTTTTTTTTTTTTTAACTTTTCAGATTTTTCTGCAACTTGAGGAAGGGACCTGACTATGTTGGGGGAGAGTGAGCTCTCTTTTGGCAGATATAAGCATCCACATAGGAAAAAAAAACAACCTTTCAGAATTAGAATATAGATTCTTTGCTATAAATTAATGTGACTTGAAGGGGTTTATACCTATTAATGCTATTTCATTAGTAATATAGAGTATTTATTATTTGTAATTTTTTCTAATGTGATTCATTTTTCAAATGTACTGTATTGTTTGGCTAAAGACCTCAGATCAATGGACCCAGTTTGGTGTAGTGGTTAAGCACGCAGATTCTAATCTGGGAGAACCGGGTTTGATTCCCCACTCCTCCACTTGCAATGGCTGGTGTGACCTTGGGCAAACCATAGTTCTGTCTGAGCTGTTCTCTCAAGGACAGTTCTGAAAAGAGCTCTCTCAGCCTCACCTACCTCACAGGGTGTCTGTTGTGGGAGGGGAAGGGAAAGAAGTTTGTAAGCTGCTTTGAGACTCCGAGTGAAGGGCGGGGTATAAATCCAATCTCCTCCTCCTCCTCCTCCTCCTCTTCTTTCTTCTGCTTCTTCTTCTAGGAAAGGTGAGGCAGTTAATGAGCAAGTTGTGGCCCTTAGACTTCATCCCAAGGGTGTGGGGGCAACATTATTCTCTGAAAAACAAGATTCAGCCTTACTTTCTGAATCCAAAAGCAAAGCTCAACTACAGTTTCAGACAACGCTGCTCGTAGTTTCCACAGAACTCTCTTTCTACCCCAAGTGTTTTATTTTCTTCCCCTCCCCCCCAAAAAAATCCTGCAAAAGTTGGGGGCATGCCTATTAAGCATTATATGCTTGTTCCCAGGGTCCTAGTTCTCTTCCCCTGAGAACACCGGTGGCAACAGAAACAAAGCATATCTCCCATTTCAGTGAGAAAATGATGAAAGCCATCCGGCATATGGTGCCGCTTCCTTGGGTCTGTTGCTGTGGGCCTTACTCCTAGTGGGAGAATGATGGGAGAGTTTTGGTTGAATAAGCATTTGCCCTTTATCAGCTGGACACTTGTGTATTCCTGCACTGCAGAGATAGTGAAAAAAAATATTCATTTATTTTTTTGGGGAAACTCCTCAGTTCTCATTAAGGTTTTCTACATTTTGTAATGCTTCAATTTTGCTGGAGGTTTAGAAAACGTGGGTGGGGGAAAATACACTGCTGATGAAAAGGTGCATTCGGTTGTGTTCCATTTGTTACTACAGTTTTTGGCTTTCCAAGAGTGACTTTGTGTTTCCTCACCCCAAATTTCTGGGTCCTGCAGAAAGAGAGGGGCAGATGTTATCCTAATACAGAGATCAGCACATCCATCCTCTTTCTCTAAGCAAGGAGTGCTGACCTTGCCAACAGCTTTCAGAACTTTGAGAGAGTGGATTAAGAACCACCACAAAATGGCTGAGGGGTGGGTGGCCAGTAACAAAAAGGCAGCAGCTCTACAGAATATGGGGAGGTGCCAAGCCAAGTATCTTCCTACAGTGAAGGGTGGCTACTTCCAAAGGGATGGTTTTTTACAGTCATAAAAGTGATGTTTGATGGGCTTTCTCAAGCACCACCTTCTCCAAGAAGGCAGAGCAAAACTTGGATTGGCTCTGCAATTGGCTCTTGCTGATGGTGTTGATTTCCAAAAGAAGAGGAGGGTTTGCTCCTTCTGTAGCCAATGGGTAAAGATAAAAGTTTCCCTTGCTTGAAAGCCAGTCAAATCCAACTCTAGGGGGCAGTGCTCATCTCTGTTTCCAAGCCAAACAGCCAGCACTGTCTGAAGACTTTTCCGTGGTTATGTGGCCAGCATGACTAAATGCTGAGGTACACGGAACATTGTTACCTTCCCACCGAAGTGGTACCTATTTATCTTCTTGCAATTTCTTGCTTTCGAACTGCTAGGCTGGCAGGAGCTGGGGCCAGAGATGGGAGCTCACTCTGTCACATGGCACTTGGGTCTCGAACTGCTGAGGCTACTGACCTTCTGGTCTGTAGCTAAGTGTCTTAACCCCTGAGCCACCGCAGCTCACCACCCAAAGACACACGGCATGTTGTGTTTTGTGCCCAAGCCAAGGTGCACACAATGATGTACCTGCCTAGAAAGAGCTCAGTGCTTTCCTAATGAGTTTGTAAAGTGACCTGAAACTCTGTTGTTGTTGCTGCTGCTGCTTTCTGTTCCATTGAAGACTAAATAAGCAAGTACCAGGAAAGACATTGGTAGCTGCCATGTCCCCATTTAGGCACCACTTAGGGATCACTGGACTAAGACATAAGGACGTACAGGAAATGAAGTTCAACAATAAAATCTTAAAGAGTGTTAGTCCAGCCTAAGCCCATTCATTTAAATGGGTTTAGACGAGAGTAAATCGGCACAGGATTGCACTGCAGATTATTCAAGGAGTGGGAAGAAGATGCTTAAGCCACTCATGCTTCTTCCTTCACTGTTTCTGTGGAAGGCAAAATATGACCTTTAATGCATATCTTTCCCATTATATAAAGCCTTTTTAAGATTCCAAGGGGCAAGATTCCATGGGGTGCCAAAATCAGTAGGCTGGACCACCACTCAAAAGGGGGACCCTGGCCACTGGCTGCATTCTCTCCCTGCTTTGCCTCAGTCCTGCCCACAGAGCCACCGGCCAGCATCCCTGCCTCAGTCTGGAGGGAGCCAGTGAAGGGGAAGGACCGACTGGGTGCTGGGTCTACTCTTCTCCTCCTCCCACTGCTGCTACTGAGCCAGGTGGGTCTAACTGTCCCCTCAATGGCCTGCTTCTGTCAGTGAAAAAAACAATGGACTATCAGCATAACCCCCTCCCCCACACACTGCCAGCATGCCCAGAATAAACGGTCAGAATAAACTGTCAGAAACAGGGGGCCATTTCACACAGCACCCCAGATACAAGCACCCGGTACAAGCACTGAAGAACGCTTGGGAGGAGGTTTCAAGGTAAACCGGCTCAGCAATGCTTCCCCAATAGGAGAGGCACATTTCTGTGTGAAAGGGCCAATATGTTCCATTAGGGAACCGGTACTAATACGGTTCTGTGTAAAATGCCTGACAGAAACCATTACTGAAGAGTTCCTGAAACGGAACATATTGGCTGTGTGAAATTCCTCAGGCCCTCTCTCCTGCTTAGCTCCACCACGGCTGGCTGGCTAATGAGATGGGCCAGCAACCATCAAACCATTCTCCTCAACCCCCTGCTGTGTGGCTGACTTTCCCCCTAGGGTTGCCAATCTCCAGATGACAGAGATCAGTTCCCCAGGAGAAACTGGCTGTTTTGGAGGGTAGACCTTATGGCATTATAGCTTGCTGAGTCCTTCTATCTCCCCCCCAAAAAATGCTGCCCTCCACAGGATCCACCCCCCAAATCTTCAGGCATTTCCATCACAGGGTTGCCAGGTCTGGGTTGGAAAATCCCTGCAGACTTTGGGGGTGGAGCCAGGAGAAGGTGGGGTTTGGGGAGGGGAGGGGCCTCAGCATGGTACAATGCCATAGAGTCCACCCTCCAAAGCAGCCATTTTCTCTAGGGGAGTTGATCTCTGTCAGCTGGAGATCCATTGTAAAAGCGGGAGATCCCCAAGCCCCACCTGGACGTTGGGAACCCAATTCCATCATCAGAGCTGACAACTTTCTCCTCAGTGCCCGTTGCTAGGCAACCGAGCTTGCTTCTCTGAAAGCCCCTTTCCACACCAGCGAGTCTTCTCTGAAAGCCCCTTTCCACACACACACACCCCGAAATGTGACCAACATGATGGCGTCACCTCCGGGTGACATCATCGCATCAGGCACATCTCCACAGCCCAGTGATTTTGGGGTGAGGTTCCCCCCGGCGGCCCAATGTGGGCAGCCAGGGAGCAGGCCAATGGAGCAGGGGTTTCCCCGCCTCCCAGGGGGACTTGGCAACCCTATTTTCAGGGGGGAAATTATTCAGTGCTCCCCTGGAAATCTACCTTCATGAAGTGGACAAAAAGATGCAGGTAGAGTCCACCACAATATACACAGCCAGGCAGGCCAAGGCAGGCACAGAGCAGCTGCGGCTGAAGGCCTGAAGCCAGAGGCCAGCAAAAGGCACCACACAAGAGCCCAGCAGCAACACCAGCCTTACAAGGGTGCACATGCATTTGCATTTTGCAAGTGCATGGCTGTGATTAGCTGTGGGGACCTCTCTTCACCTCCCCCTCCCTCCCTGATCCCAGGGAAGACCAGGAAAAGGCAGGAAAAAAGCTACTTTAGATAGGTTCTAGACACTTCTTTCTTTATACTTCCACCACCCCCTTATTTTTATGCAATGCCCCCCAATTGCACCTGAGGCTCCTAACACCCACCTGGATCATTCCAGCACCCCCTAGGGGTGGCATTGCCCACTTTAGGAACCAGTGATTTAAGGTATTGAGGTCAATTTAAGGTATTGGCTCTCACAAGCAAAGCCCTTCATGGTCTTGGTCCCTCTTACCTGCAGGACTGCCTTTTCCTCTGTAGTCTGTCATGACAACTTTGCTCATCCCAATATGGCCTTCTGCAGGTGCCAGGCTGCAAATGGGCAAAATGAACAACTGGTGGTACACATGCTCTCTCTGTTGTGGCTCCCTCCTGGCTTCTTCTGAAGTATCTCCTGCTCCACCTCCTGGAGGAAAATCAGGATTGCCTATATACTTTGGGGAATAGATGCTTTGAGGAAGAAGCAAATGGGTTCCAGGGAATCCCTCAGTGGATGCTATGGTTTCCCATGGGTACCACTTTGGGGATGGATGCTTTAAATGGGTACATACAAATGCACTCAGATTGTTGTTTCCATGAGTCTCTTCCCAAGTGAAACAAACATTTGCTGGGGTCACACTGGTGGAAAACAGAAATGCAAGCCAGTGGTGCATCACATAAATTACTCCCCCATAGTGTTTGAAGGTATAGATTCATCCATTTATAGCATTGATCCCCAAAGTGGCACCTATAGAGAACTACAGCACCCTTTGATGGGTTTCCTGGAACCCATCTGCTTCTTCCTTAAATCCATTTAACTGAGCTAAGACCCGGTTTCAATTTTACCTTTGTGCATTATATCTTGGTGCTGGTGTTTCTCCCCCATAGTCACCCCCCCCCCAATTGTATGAGTGGCATCTTAAGTTGGCCAACACATGGGATGCCTGAATAATATGTGACTTCCCCATAGGGTTGTCAGCTCTGGAGTTTGGGGATGGGCAGGAGTTCAGTGGGAATGAGATGCCATAGAGTCCCCCCTCCAAATATGACATTTCCTCTAGGGGAATTGGTCTCTGTAGTTATTCAGGGAGAACTCCTGGCTCTACATAACAGTTGGCAACCTTCCCTTCCCATTATACTGTCAGCCATGCTGACGGCAGGCTTGAGAGCTCTATCAGCGATAGCATACAGTTGAGATATTACCAGATAACAGGATCATACAATTTTGTCTTGACATTTCCAGTTTCCCCCATGGTTTCTCCTCAACTGGGATGAAACTGCCATCATCTCCCCCCCCCCCAACCATGCTAAGAAAACTACAACAGAAATATTCTCATAGAGTTGACCCCTGTTGGGTCTCAGTTGCATAGACATGGTGTAGGGAAGTCGTACAAATTGTGTATAACATTAAAATGGTCTAAGTATGGCATAAATATGAAACAGACAAAATGGGAATGCCACCAATGAGGGATTGGCTAAATGAAAAAGCTCACAGTAATAGCACATGAAAGAAATGCATCCCCTGGGGGCACATACACATATCCCACATATCCCTTTGGGGCCCATTAAAAGGCATGCAAGAATCTGGATTGCGGCTCTTACCCATAGCCAATTGTCAAAAGAGTGCCCCTCCATGTTTCTAGTTTATGGTTGCTAATAAAGCTGTTGACCTTTCCGCAGCTCTTTTGGCCTAGCTACTTTCTGCCCAGCTCAGCTCTATTTTACTTATTTAGGAATAAGAGGTGAAACCCTGGCAATAGTCTGAGGTCAGGGGAGCCCAACGGATGTAGCTACAGCATTTTTGCATCCTTTATGATTACAAAGATGCATACATTGCAACTAGAAGGTAGATGGTTGGGGTTCGTGACCTGGTTGCTGCACAGATGTTATGTTTCATTCGCAGGGAGAGCAGATTGGGAGGAACATTACTGCCAAGTGGAAGATGATGGGAACAGAAAAAGAGCCTGGTTTGATCAGACCAGTGGATCCTCTGGGTCCTTTCTGCACTTGGATCTCATCCCTGATTTGATCAGAGTTCAACTTGTGACACAATACCTTGCATTTATCCCGGGACAAGTGTGGGGCGAAACTGGGGAGACCTCATTATGTGGAAACAAAAAATACCCCGAGATAATTACAGGGGTGAACTTGAGTGTAGTGTAGAATGTAAAAATATCCCAAGATAATTACAGGGCTGAACTTGTGTGTAGTGTAGAATGTAAGTTCGGGGACAGGGTCGAACCAGGATTTAAGGTCTTGTGTGGAAAGAACCCTAGTCTAGCAACCTGTAGCAAACAGAAGCCAACCAGTTGCCATGGAGGATCGATTGACAGGCCATAGTGGCCAAGGCCTTCCTCTTATAGTCACTTAGTACTAAACTGTACTAAACAGCCGAAGCATTTGTGGGGCTATCCAGGACAGCCAGTCCCACTGAGTGACATGCCCTTAAATCTATCTCCAGAATTCCTTTGCTCTCATCCTCCCAGGGCTCTGTGACTCTTGTTTGGTGTTTGACATATACAAGGGAAATTGCTGGCCTTGGTAATGTCAGCGTCAACAGGGAGGTGGTTCCATAGAGTCTACCCATCCAAAAGGGCCATGTCATCCTAGGGAACTGACCTCTGTCGTTTGGAGATCACTTGTAATTCTAGCAGAACTCCAGGCTTCACCTGGACAATGGCACTCCTACCCAATGAATAGTTTTGCTGATCAAAGCTCACAAACCCACTAGCCCTGTGGTGGGAGGGGGAGGCAAACTAAAAAGCACCCGATGTTTTCCCCTATTCCAGAACTAACAGCCCAGAATAATATTTTGGAGGAACCATGCAGGACAAGGGTTGCCTTCACTCTCCTGCATACCCCCAATCCAAATCAGGGCTCTATACAGGTGCTATTTCTCTTTGAGTTAGGGAGGCACTAAGCACTAAACTAGACATTACAGCAGCCACGAGTCGCCCCCTGTGGTGGCCAGTGCTATTTTAGAGAAGAGTCTGGGCATTTAAAAATGCTGCAGTGGTCCAGTCCTAATTGGTCCCATGGTGCAGCTGGATCAGGTGATCTGGTTTCTCCCTTGTGAGCTCTTTCAAGTGCCAAAACAGCCCCCAGCTGTTTCAGCATTGGAAAGGGGGGGGGGGGAGATCACCTGGTCCATTGTGCCATGGGCCCATCACGGCTTTTATAGTGGCCAAATTCTTCTATGAAATGATGTCAGCCACCGCAAGTTAGACCCGTGGCCACCGTAACATCTAGTTTGGCCCTCACTCCCAGCATTATCTGTGCTTTGACCCTCTGTCTTCACCCATTTCAATGACCTGTGAATACAGCATTTGTTAGGATAACTTTATCAGATTCATATCAGTGAAGACTACGAGATCATGCCCTGATTCAACAGATCCATGTACCAGTGAGATCATCGTTGTGGTATTTAGGTATCTTCTGTTTTTGTTGTTTCTTCAAATTGGCATATGATCGATTGCACTGTGGGCTTGGTAATACCCAGCAACAGAAGCGATTCCCAGAGCTGATTTGAATTCACTCAAGGGAGTGAGAGAGAGACAAAGAAATAAAATCACATTTATTTGAATGATACATCAGGCCAGTGTGGATTTAAACAGTGCTTACAATGACTACAAACAGCTAGTCACCGTGAAATTTCTTTCTAAATTGAAAAGCATATTCCTGCCGACTTGGTTGTGGAATTTCTTTATAAATTACTGGGTAATTTTCTCCCCTCTCGCTGAGCCATGTAATCATATATGGTCAAAACATGGTGCAAGGCAACATCATAGGGAGAAAAAAACAAAACATGCGGCAGAACTACTGCTCCATGAACCTCATGCTACTTCAGAGGGTCAGGAATTAAAATGAGATATTTATAGACTGAGGTTTAGCTGTTTGAAGAGGCAGCACATGAAGGCCTTTGTACCCTTTCTCAATAAATACAGATGGTCTGTGGTGGCATCATTTGCATAGTCTGCAACCCATCAACCAATTATTCTGGCCCATTTGCATATGAACTGATTTGCATTTCAAGCAATCTACAACAGGATCCTGCGCTTGTCTGCACAGGGGCATTAGTGTTGCCTTTGAAATGGGGCAGAAAGTGAGTTTCTGAAATGAATCTGGGAGTACCTCCGGAGGTAAAACATGTAAGGAATTTCAAGGGATCCTAGGAACAAGGGAGCTGCACAAGCACCGCGGCAAAACACACACACAAGAAAACCCAGAAGGTGCTGTGGAACATTATTTGTTCTTAAAAACCATCTGACACTTTTTGGCTGCAGTCATACACACTAAATAAGCCACTTTCAATGCAGTTTCCAACTGGATTTTGCCAGTTCACACAGTAAAAATCCAGTTGGAAACTGCACTGAAAGGGCATTGAAAGTGGATTATTTAGTGTGTGTGTGTGACCGCAGTCACTGTGTTGCAAAGCTTTTTGTCAAAGGGTTATTTTTGGTCCAGTTTTTGTAAGCAGACAATGGGCTTCCTTTTCCTTCAGGCTCCTCTGCTTTCCATGAATGTTAAGATGCCGTCAAAGAGTGTTGATAAAATGAGCACGAAATTTTGGGTAGAGGGACTGCTGAAAATGTGGTGTGTGCATGCATGAGAACAGCTGATCCATCCACTCTGGGGCCACTTCCGCACTGTCACTTTTGTCCCTCTCCCCTATTGCTTTGCCCCCCCCCCTTTCCACATGTGTTTTGCTCCCTCTGGGTACAAAGCCATTGAATCCACCATCCAAAGCATCCATTTTCTCCCGGGGAACTGATTGCTGTAGTCTAGAGGTGAGCTGTAACTCCAGGGGATTCGCAAGTCCCACCTGGATGCTGGCATCCCTGAAGAACTGATTTCACCTGCTGTTTCTGCACCAATCACACTCATCTGGCTGAACTTCATGTGTTGAAGAAACTGTACATGATGTCCCATTAGCCTACAGGAAGGAAATGAAACCCCTCTCCTACTGTGCAGTTTCAAAGCTGTTCAGTAGCTGTTCAACTCAGGGGGTCGTGAGGTGCAGAGAACCAGGAGTCAGCTCTCCAGGGATTGTTGCTGTTGAACATACTAAGTTTGTCCACCAAATGTGTTTGCAATGAAGTTTGTGGAATTTCTATTTCTGGGAAGTAGACACATCATAGCCCCACTAGGGGCCATTGGCTGCTATCTCAAGAATACTTTGAATGCATAAACAAACAAAGGTACCTTATACTGAATCAGACCCTTGGCCCATCAAAGTCATCCTTGTCTACTCAGACTGGCAGTGGCTCTCCAGGATCTCGAACAGAGATCTTTCATATCACCTACTAGCTGATCCTTTTAATGGGAGGTACCAGGAATTGAACCCGGGACCTCCTACGTGTAAGGCGGACACTCTACCACTGAACCACACCTCCTCACCTGGGAGTAAGTTCCAATGAATAAAATTAGGTTTACTTCCTAGTAGACCCCATTAGGAAATGTTCCTGTTGACTCTATGATGTCATAAAGGGCATGGGATTCCTCAGCTCAGGACATTTTATTTAAAGCATATCTTGGAGGATTTTATAATTCAAATCCTGGTGCTCATGGCTATTCTTTTTATTGACAGTGTGCCATCGTTATCCCTGCGCACAAATCACAGCAAACACAGTATACACTTGAATGTTACATTCAATTAATGAACAGCTCAGTGTGTGATTTAAACCCCACATTTATCCAGGTACTGAGCCCTGCTTTTAGCTGTGGTATGGAGCTGTGCAATGAAAGTGTGTTGACTCTTTCTCAGGGCTATTTTGGGCAGGAATGCACAGGAATGGCATTCTGGCTGGCTTCTGAGTTGGCCACACCTACAGCCCCCCCCCCCCGTTTTCTCAGGTGCCTCGCAAGCCATGGGGTGCCTGGGGAAGCCAAGCTGATCCAGGGAGGGAAGGCAGTTTAAATTGCCTCCCCCCTCAGGTTTCCCAGGCGCCCCACAGCTGCAGGGTGCCTGGGGAACTGATCCAGAAACTGCCTTCCTTCCCTCGGGTTCCCCACGTGCCCCACAGGCCGTGGGGCACCTGGGGAAGCAGATCCTGGGAGGGAGCTGCGCTGTCGGGGATGTGGCCTAATATGCTAATGAGTTTCTGCTGTTGGGTGTTGTCTGTTATGCTAATGAGTTCCTGCTGGGCTTTTCCTACAAAAAAAAGCTCTTTCTTATGAACAGAAGTACACACACAGTGCACTCGGTGTAATAATGAACAGGGCTATTGTCTATATGCTAAACAGGCAACAAATAATATCTTTGTGTTGTGCAAACTGATTGGCCAAACCTTCAAAAATCAGATAAACATTGCTTGCTTCTGTGTGCCTCTTGGGGTCCTAAGAATGTCTTTTCATAACTCACCCCCACATTTGTATATGATATTTTATTTAAAGGTGAAGAGTTTCCGGGGTTTTGGAATCGTAAGCAAGCCCGGTGGAGCTTCTAATGCAGATAAAAAAGAAAGAGAGAAACTGATTAATCCTAGTGAATGGAATTGCTTCAAGAGCGTCTCTTTGCTTAGAGGTAAAACTGTAGGACAAGGGAGGGAATGGGAAGAATGGTGACAATACCTCCACCCCTTTGATATAAATATGAAGGAGAAATTCCCTTAGCGCCTCAGCTTAAAAAATAGGCGGCTTTAATCACACACAAAAAATATTTATAATTAATAGGTGTATTTACATACAAATTTCCTTTGGAACTAATTGGTGTGGGGCTATTTTAAAGGCTAGATGTTTTGACATTGAGGAGGCTGATGGTATTTACAATACCTGTTTCCCGATTGCAAGAAGCCACTTCAAAGCGTGCCGTCATCTTGATTAATGAACATCTGGGAGTTGGGGGAAGGAGGGGGTCATGACTCATCGCTATAGCATAGTCAGTCTTCATTTGATTGCTTAATTAAAGATGAGCCCAACAGGAAACCTACGAGCTGAGTTTGGAGGAAAAACAAGGTAGGTGCCGTGTGCGTATTTGCCCTCTCAAAACTTCAAAGAGCTCCCCTTGTTATGGTGTCCACTCCAAGTTGGATTCCAGAGAGCCATTCAGTTAGCTCTGCTCATCCTAAAAAAAAAAAAAAAAAAAAAAAATCTTTGGAACATTCTTTTCTTGGACAACAGAAGGGGGAGTCACCACTGTGTAGTAGTTAGAGCAAAACCCCAGAGACCCAGACTCAAAGCCCAACTCAGCCATGGAAGCTTACTGGGTGACTTTGAGCCAGTCATCCTCTCCCAGCCTAACCTTCTTCATGGTCTTCTTGTTATGAGAATAAAATGAAGTAGGAGGAAACAATCATGCAAGTTTATTATAGGAGAGAAAAGTGGGGTATAATCAGGGGTCCATTGGGGCCGGAGCGAGGCAGAGCGAAGCTCCACCAGCTCAGGAGTGGCCACTAGGGCAGTTATGGGCTGAATCAGATTCTTTGATCTGATTCAGCCCGCTGCCGAATTGCTGCCGAAATTCGGCGTCAACTTTAAAAGCGACTGGAGGGGGGGGGTGGTTTGAGGAAAAGGCTCCAAACTTGCAGGGTAGCTGCTGGGACCTCTCCCCCAAATACCCACCAAGTTTCAAGAAGATTGGACCAGAGGGTCCAATTCTATGGGCCCCCAAACAGGTTGCCCCCATTCCCTCCATTGTTCTCTATGGTAGAAAAAAAAGGTAACATTTTTTCCCACCATAGAGAACAATGGAGGGGATGGGACAACCTGTTTGGGGGCCCTAGAATTGGACCCCGTGGTCCAATCTTCTTGAAACTTGGTGGGTATTTCGAGGAGAGGCCCCAGCAGCTACCCTGCAAGTTTGGAGCCTCTCCCTCAAATCCCATTTCCTCCAGCCTCTCATATACCCTATGAGTTTTTGCCATTGATTTCAATGGCCCATAGGGTATAATGGGGCTGAAACTGACATTCCCTTTCTGACACACTTCCAGTGATGTCAAGGGATGTAGCATATGCTAATGAGTTATGCTAATGAGCTCCTGCACCTCTTTTTCTATGAAAGGACCCGTGGGTATAATTATCTAAATAAATAAATAAAAATAAACAAGACATTCATTTTTTAAAAAACCCACTATAGGGAGTATTGGAAACTGGACACAATATGGGCAACTACTTAAAGGAAAACGGGGGGGGGGGGGGGGGATCCTTCTCAGCACATGCATCATTTTAGTTTCACATGAAGTTTCACTTCAATTGCCAGAGACATCATGATGAATCTCTGCAGCCATTGCCGGCATTTCAGGAAGAATCTAACCAAAGCAAATCATTTTTAAATGCTCCTGATTTTAGCGGAAGGGATATGGAGCCAAACCATAAGAAGAAGCAGAGACTGGATTTATACCCCTCTCTTCACTACCTGAAGGTGTCTCAGAGTGGCTTACAATCTCCTTTCCCTTCCCCTCCCCACAACAGTCAAGGTTGAGAGAGCTCTTTTGAGAACTGTTCTTTCCAGAACTGTGACTGACACAAGGTCACGCCAGCAGTAGCTGCATGTGGAGGAGTGGGGAATCAAACCCTGTTCTCCCAGATTAGAGTCCACACTCCTAACCACTACACCAACCTGGGAGTTTAGTGAAGTGAATGGAACACCAAACATATTATTTGGCCTTAAAAATCAACAATTAGAGACTGAGAGTTCCCTCCTCCACACTATTTTCCCAATCAAAAAAAACAATCCATTCAGCTGGTTTAACACTCAGTAGGAGAAAAAGACAGAACAATATTGGTACCTGTCTTTTTTCCCCTACAGGAGCATAAAGAAGCTCGGAAGGCCATTTTGATTTGGAAAAATAACAAAGGGTCAAATAATTAAACCTCTCCTAACCACACTCCATAGTCCTGATCCAGATCCCTCCCATGCCTGTTTTCTGCAGCTAAATTATACCGCTAGAGTTCCAGAACTCCCAGTCTTGTATATGGAATGGTCCTAATACTCTCAGAGCGGCAATTCCTGGTATTAATTGTTTTATCTGCCACTGTTCTTTTTTTATGAACAAGTAATATATTGCTATGCCTAATTAAATGGCATCAATAGGTGTTCATTAAATTAAACAACAGTTTTAGTGCAAAGAGATTTAGATCCAGGCAAACTGTTAGATAGTAAGTAACTTAACATGGATCCAGGTAGTAATGACATAATCACTTGCTAATTGCTATGTGATTACATTTACCTTTGGCTGTCAAATCTAAAATGGTATCCTAATTACGTCTCAAATAATACCATTCTTTGATCACGATAGCTTCTGCTCAACTGCGTGGAAAATCCAGATGACTTTATTACTTTCCAACATAAACCATCTGACTTTGGTCACTACAAGGAGAAATGCTGAAAGAAAGGCAATAGCAATTCTTGTCATCCGTTGCCAAATATGGTATTTATAACTGCAAGAAATTTCTCATTAGGGATGTTACCAGTGTTCCCTCTAAGATGAGTTAGTGTGAGCTATGTCACAGTTTTTTAGCCTCCGGCTCACACATTTTTATCTTAGCTCAGGAAGGATGGCTCCAGAGCAAACTAATTTATGCAGCAGCCAAATTGCTCGCTCACAACTTTAATGCCTGTAGTTCACAAAGTAGAATTTTTGCTCACAAGACTCCACAGCTTACAGGGAGCATTGGATGTCACTGAATTTTATCATGATTTGGATTTGATTAGAAAGTATAACTTTCTTTCATGGTTTCTCTCTGCCCAACTTCCAATACATTAACGATACTTGATTGAAATATTGTTTTCAACAGTGACTCCTGTTTGTGTGTCAACTATGGTCTTCAAGCAGCTATCTGTTGGCTAAGGGTGGCCCATCTGGTACTGACCAGAGCCCACACCTTTTCTATCACAGCTCTGGCTCGATGGAATCACCCCCCCCCCCCCCCCCGAAGAGGTAGGGAGGCCTCCTTGGAGATCTTCAGAAGGCCCTGCAAGGTCTACCTGTTTGCCAGGGGTTTTGAGCGGGGCGGGGGGAATGTTGAATGGCAGGCAACATTTAAGAGGGGAGGAAGGGAGAGAGTTGAGTGGTTGTTATTTTATTCTGGTTTTAACTGGATTTTTTAAAAACTGTTATTGTAAACCCCTTGAACCACGAGGAAAAGTGGGGTATAAAATGAATAAATAAATAAATAAAGTTGTATGATGGAAAGGTGGTGTAAAATGGTGTCAAAGGGGGGGGGGGACATGACAAATGGGAAATGTGCTAAAAAAATAGTACACAAACAACATACCAGTGCAATCCTAGTACAGTTACACCCTTTAAACCCACTAATTTCAATAGATTTAGGAGGATATGATGGCTTAGGGTTGCACTATACCTGACCCTACAAGTAAATTAAAAAAAAATTGGGGGGGGGAGATGTTATTTGTACGTCCCTACTACTATTGTGGCTTAAGTGGTTAAGATGCTGAACTGCAGACTTCAGCAGTTCGAGACTCAAGTGTCACATGACAGAGTGAGCTCCTGTCTCTGGTCCCAGCTCCTGCCAACCTAGCAGTTCGAAAGCAAGAAACTGCAAGTAGATAAATAGGTACTGCTTCGGTGGGAAGGTAACAGCATTCTGTGTGCTTCAGCATCTAGTCATGCCGGCCACATGACCATGGAAATGTCTTCGGACAGTGCTGGCTCTTTGGCTTGGAAACACAGATGAGCACTGCATCTTGAGGGTCGTATTCGATTGGCTTTCAAGCAAGGGAACCTTTTACCTTTACTACTAAAGCTACAATCCTATGAACACTTTCCTGGGACTAAATCCAATTAACTAATTTGGGACTTACGTCTGAACAGACCCACTTAGGCTCACTACCTGAACTTCTTTGGGAACCATTCGGTTATGGAAATAGTTTTTGATTATTGCTAGTAATTCCATGGGCAGTCATCATTGACTATCGTAACCATTTCCATCTTGAACTTCCCAGTAGAATTCTTTAGCGTCCCACTAGTTTCCATAACAATGCTTTGTAGCCTAACAGAAATGGCTGCGGCTTTAATGGTACACACAGCAGGACCCAGGGGAGACTGCAAAGTGCATAATACATCTTTTCTGCCTTCAGCCTCCAGTTGCATTCTTCCCATTCCAAGAAGCAATCCCCAAAGATATATACATTTCTCCTCTGAGATGCTGTTGCACTCAAACTCTATCTTTTGCATTTGCTTTCATCTTCAGAGTCGAGACTAATGGATGTTTGAATTCCAAAACCCATCAGAGAATACCTGACGGCATGTGCAATCACTAATGCTCGGCCCTTGGAAACTCTCAGAGCTCTCATATGCTCATGTGTGGAAACCAAACATCTTCCGGTCATCTTGTTTCCACTCTGAGAATAACATTAATTGTATTTCAGATTTGCCTATGATAGTCTGGAGAAAGGGAGGCGGATTGCACCCTTGGTGGCACAACAGACAGAAACTGCTGCTAACGCTGTCCAGTTCCCTGTTAATAATTGAATCCGAGAAACCAAAGTGGTTTTAGCAGGAGAACTGGGGTTAAATCCCTGTTTTCCATAATTGTGCTGAAAATATGGACAGCATCAAACAACAACAACAACAACAAAACCGGAATGCTTTTGCTGAGACCGATTTCTTATGAGGCACTGCTCTGCTGCTGCTCTTCCTTTCCCCCGATTGTGTGTGTCAGTTTCCCACTATTTGCCCCACACTGTATTTTGACCTGCGGCTTCACAATCTTGTTTTTTGAGGATCACAAAGCCGTGGGGGGAAACAGGTGAAGCCGCAGGTCAAAATGCAGTGCGGGGCAGATAGTGGGAAATTGACTCATGCAATCAGGGGAAAGGGAAGAGCAACAGCAGAGCATCACCTTGTGGGAAATCGGTCTGAGTCTTTGACATATTAATCCCCAGTGTTTTCCTGGTGGTGGAAAGTGCTGGTAAGTCACAGCTGACTTGTGGTAACCCCATAGGGTTTTCAAGGCAAGAGACATTCAGAGGTGTTTTGCCTTTGCCTGCCTCTGCATCATGATCCTGGAATTCCTGGGTGGTCTCCCATCCAAATACTAGCCAGGCTGATTCTGCTTAGCTTCTGAAATCTGATGAGATCAGGCTAGCCTGGGCTATCCAAGTCAGGACGCCCCAATGTTTTAAAGGTAAAGCTTTCCCTTGCTCAAAAGCTCATCTCCGTTTCCAAGCCGAAGAGCCAGTGCTGTCCAAAGACAATTCGATAGTCATGTGGCTGGCATAGCTAGATGCCGAGGTGCACGGAACGCTGTTACCTTCCCACCATAGTGGTACCTATTTATTTACTTGCAATTTCTTGCTTTCAAACTGCTAGGTTGGCAGGAGCTGGGACCAGAGACAGGAGCTCACTCCGTCACGCAGCACTTGGGTCTCGAACTGCCGAACTACTGATCTTCTGGTGTATAGTTCAGCATCTTAACCACTGAGCCACCACAGCCGCTCCCCAATGTTTTAGGTACTTTTAATCTATTGAATGCCCATGCAACAAGAATTCTTCTCTCTCTATTCTTCTGATTGCTTTCACCTGCTCGTGCAAAGTCATCTTCTGTAACCTTGCACGCTTCTGCAATAGCTTTCAGCAGCAAAAAAGAACTACTACTTTACTTCAGTTCAGAATCTTGTCATTCTGTCACCTGGCATCAGCCCAAGTCTGCTTCTTGGATGCAAAACAGTATTAGGGAATTTGGCAGAAGGAAGGTTTCTTCCTTACAGTCAGGATCCTCTAGGCCAAATTAGAAAGTGAGCCTGTGAAGAGCAGAGCTCCCAGCTCAGCACTTCTGACCACACTGGTGGTGGGCAGCAGAGAAGCTACAGCTGGGAAGAGAAGGATAGGGATCCCATGGAGGGATCCTCTTGCTCTGGTAGCCAAGCCAACATCTCCATATGCCTGGCCAGTGCCACGAGACACTGGTTATCTGCCCAGGGCTGCTACAGCACAAGCTGGGAGGGGGTGACCTTTTATTGCAGAGGTGCCTGCATGATCTCAGAAAGGAAGGCGAGGAAGTGGAGGAACCACAGTAGGACAACCAAGAGAGGAAGTGTGAACTAATAGCCAGGTAGAAGGATGAAGTATAAAGAAATGAAGGTTGGAGTGAGAGGGTTCATGAATAGTAATAAAGAAGAGGAAGGAAGGAAAGAAGAGGGAGCAAGGGAGAACAAGAAGGAGAAAAGGGTAAGATTGGCAAGGGTGGGAGAAGTAGGAAGAGCAGCTGGCCAGGACAGTCTGGACCTGGCTGCACCAGAAGGATGCAGGTACAGGGAGAATAACCAGTATGGAATGCCAAAGGTCAGTCTCCAGAAGACAGCAGAAACCAGGTACAGGTTGTTGTAACCCAAAGTTCCTAGTAAAGCAAACATAAACTAAATAGCCCATAAGTGTGTGTTAATGTGATGAGGGGATGGTTCAGTGTGCCTTTGGATATCAGACAAGGACACATTCTTAGTGGTCCACGTCTAGTGTCCATGTGCTTCCCTGACCATGTTCACTTCCCCCTCTATCTTGCACTAGAAATGCCCTTCCAGTAGTGCAAAGATCAGTGTGTATTCAACAAATATCCTATATCCTATGAAGATAGACTGTATTATGGTGTGTGTGTGTGTTTTTTCTGGATGACAACCACAGTATTATGTAAGAAATACTGAAAATTTTTATCCAGTTTTTAAAATGCGTTTTGATGTATTCTTATCAATAGATCTAATTCTCAACATGGCCAGATCTGCAGGTGCTTAAATCTGGAAGCTAGAGCCATTGGCAGGCAAGAAAGATCTTTCTGGGAATGTGAGGAGAGCCCTTGGCTGAGGACAAACTTGCATTCTGCCGCGCCTCCGCGGCGCGACAGAATGGGGCGGAGGGAATTTCGCCCGTGGCGCGGCATTCACACGCCGCTGGGAGGAAGCCGCCCGCAGCGTTCAGACTGCGAGTGGCTTCCTGGAGTGGCGTGCGGACGCTGCGTGGCTGCCCCTGCCTGCGCGCGTTCACACCCGCTCTGGCGGGTGGAACGCGCGCGCGGGGCGCGCCACACCAGCCAAGCACCACTTTGAAGTGGTGCTCGGCTGGTGCAGAAGGAGCGCGGCGCCGGACGTGATGCGTCCGGGCCGCCTCCTGGGGGCAGATGCGCCCGTCTGAACGGCCGCTCTGCCTCCACTTCTGAAGCGGAGGCAGAGTGGCCGAGACGGTCAATCTGTCCTCAGCCCTAGATTTGCAGAAATCTGAATTCTAAACAAACAAACACCCTCCTAAACCATAAAATCAGTGCCTGTAGCTTTTCAGAAACTAATGTCCTCAGTGGCTTTTGCTAGGCAACCACAACAGTATTGCCAGCCTTCAAGCATTAAAAGGTGAGGGGAAGGGATCAGGGCCTTTGCCAGGGTTGCTTTGGCCTTTGAGGGAGGACTCACTGGGGCCAAGCCTGGCAGCAACCAGCAGGTGACTTGATACCATGAGACTTATATCCACTCTATTTTCAATGCATACTGAACTTCATGATCTGTAAATACTTGGGCTACAGAAAATGTGGCATCTATATATTTAGCACAGTATATCAGAATTTTTATTGCTTCTGATTCATGCTCCCTTTATGCACGGTACCATACATGGATAACAACACTTTTGTGTACAGAATTTCACACACCCCTTGTGTTGGATCCTACCAGTTTTTTCTGTTTGATCTCTCCCAATTTCTTACCACTGCCCTTATCCCACATAATTTTTTAGCCATAGGGCTCCGTGGTCTCTAGAATGACACTTTTGGTCCAAATACAGCCCTCTTCTCACTTTCACATTAAAACATAGAAGAAGAAGAAGAAGAAGAGGAAGAAGAAGAAGAGATTGGATTTATACCCCGCCCTCCACTCCCCAAGGGAGTCTCAGAGCGGCTTACAAACTCCTTTTCCCTTCCCCTCCCCACAACAGACACCCTGTGAGGTAGGTGGGGCTGAGAGAGCTCTTTCCCAAGCTGTCCTTGAGGGAACAGCTGGTACAGAGCTATGGCTTGCCCAAGGTCATCCAGCCAGGTGCAAGTGGAGGAGTGGGGAATCAAACCCGGTTCTCCCAGATTAGAGTCCACACACTTAACCACTACACCAAACTGGCTCTCTCTGGCACCAAACATACACACACACCTCTGTTTGGATCCAGTCCAATGAGTACAATGTCCATATGTATCTGCTCAACCCTATATAAATATGATGGAGAGACACTTAGGGCCAAACTTGACCAAGTGTGCCAGGGTCGGATTTGTCTCAGTACCATGGCACAGGGGGATGAGGGGCTTCAGCCTCCACTCTTGCCATTTTCCTAAGCTGAAGCAGTCATAAGGTGCTGAGCTGAAGCACTCTTGCCTTGCTGTGGGGCTCCATGTGGTGCAGTCATGGTGGCATGTGTCTTATGTCCGTGTGCTTCCCTGGCCATACTCGCTCCTGTCCCATCTTGCATGTGCAGCCCCAAAGTGTGGTAAACACAACTTCCTGCAAACATTTTGGTACAGGAAGAAGCTGAAGGAGGGCAGGGTGAAATCCCTCCTTGCCTTACCCTGTGCTTCTGAGCTAAATTAGGCAGAGGCACACTTAGGAATGTTAGTTCCCCAATATAATGTGTGTCTGTAAAAAGAACAGAGTCAGGTCAGAGGCGATGTCTACTGCGGCTATTAGAGAGCAATCTTACAAAGATCTGCACAGGATCATAAGGGGTCTATTCAATGTGGCTTAGTCCCAAGAAAGAGTGCTTAACCTTGTGCTGTTCATGGAGGGTTCTGCATAGTATAGACACAGCAAAATAACTTGTGCATATCCATAATGCAAAATCCTTACAATTTCCCACACCAGCTAGGACCCTGCAGTAAAATATCTGAGGAACCCCTCAATGTCTGCCATTTGAATACACAATATCATTCCAGGTTTGTGTGTTTTCATTCTTAATGCCTCATTTAATGGACTAACTGAAAAGAGTCAGATCCAATTTGCCAGTACAAACTCCATTGCCCTTTGTTAGTTTTCTCCACTCTCCCATAGCCTGTTAACTAAATTGCTCACTGATTCTCCATCCTTTCCAGTTCCACTCCAAGCTCCGAAGAGCAAGAGTTCATTGTACAGAATGTCTGAGATTCACATTAAGAAGATGAACACTGACACAACATTTAATGAACTAGGTGTGAGGCAACACCAAGAATCCTGGGACCTATTGCTTAGCTGGTTCCCCCTCCTCAATGCATGACCTCTGGCCCTCTTTAGTCAAATTTAACTCTCTCTTTTGAATGGTTTAACTTTTGCCAGAGAGTGATTTGAGACGCTTCCAGCTCTCTTTGTTCCTGAAGCTGCTCCGGAACCCATTCTTCTTATCTCTCATCTGTTCTGACTCATGCTCTTCTCTGTCCCTAATAGCTTTTTGTTGGCCTCTCCCTCAGTAATATACCACTTTTGAAACGCTATATGACAGCACATTTTTAGAAGGGTTTTTTCTTCTTCTTAAGGCATGAAAGAAAAATGTGCTAAATCTCACTAGCTGCCCTGAAAAAGAACTTCCAGTTTTCTTTAGTGGACTGGCCAAGGCAATAGCTGGGACTGGTAATGGAGAGTGAGAGTGAGAGAGCAATCATCTGAACTTTATTCCTGAATTACCAGGTCTTATATCAAGTTGAATATTAGGAATCCATATATATATATATATATACACAGGGCTGTTTTTGGGCAGGAACGCACAGGAACGGAGTTCTGGTTGGCTTCTGAGTTGGCCACACCTACAGCCTCCCCCCCTCAGGTTCCCCAGGCACCTCGCAAGCCACAAGGCACCTGGGGAAGCCAAGCCGATCCAGGGAGGGAAGGCAGATTAAACTGCCTCCCCTCCTCGGGTTCCCCAGTTGCCTGGGGAAGCCGATCCAAAAACTGCCTTCCTTCCCTCAGGTTCCCCAGGCGCCCCACAAGCTGTGGGGCACCTGGGGAAGTTGATCCTGGGAGGGAGCTGCACTGTCAGGGGTGTGGCCTAATACGCTAATGAGTTTCTGCTGTTGGGTGTGGCCTATTATGCTAATGAGTTCCTGCTGGGCTTTTTCTACAAAAAGAGCCCTGTATATATACACACAGAGAGAGAGAGTAATTTACTGCAGTTTTTACTCACTAACTCAGACAAATTGGTGTAGTGGCTAGACTAGAGGATCACGTCTGGAGAGGCCTGGGTTCAACCATCCACTTTTCCAGGAAGCTCCGTGTTACTTTCGTGCCTTCTACTTAATTTCCCCTTATTGTAAGGATAAAATGGAGAAGAATACACCATATATCCTGCCTGAGCTCCTCAGAGAAAGGGCAGAACAAAAAGTAGACAGACACAGGGGTCATTTCAAGGGGGAATGAGCAGGAACAGTGTTCCAGGAGTAACAAGCCCAGGAGTAGGGAACCCAGGCATGCTTGCGTGCCTGGCCTTCGCTTCCCCAGCCAGCCCGCCATGGCGGGTTGGCTGGGGAAGGGAAGGGCAGGCAGGTGGACATGCCCCCTTTGTTTCCTGAGCCTATCTGCTTCCCCAAGTGGGGGGGATTTAAATGTCTTTTTTTTTTCCTTCCCCATCTGGGGCTTTAAATGTCTTTCTTTCCTTCCCCATCTGGGGAAGGGAAAGAAAGGCATTTTAAACATGCTTGGGTTCTCTGCTCGATCTTCTCCTGGTGCCCCACAGCCACAGGGCACCTGGAGAAGATTAGGCAGGGAACCCAGGCATGCTTGCATGCGTGCCCTTTGTCAGGGGGATGTGGCATATGCAAATAAGTTATGCTAATGATTTGTGCTAATGAGCTCCTGCACCTCTTTTTCTACGAAATGACCCCTGGCAGACAGACAGACTGACAGACAGATTATAAGGCAGGCAGACATATTTTACAAACTGACCTAGAAATTCGGGGAGGGGGGCTTTAAAAAAAAACATACTGGGGTGACTTCTGTGCTAAACAGTTTGCTCTATATTTTGCCTGTTTCTGCTACACTTCATGTGGAATTTATTTAGACCTGAGTCAGATTGAGGTGACAAGAGACGAGGTCCTACGACTGATAGACAACTTAAAAACAAATAAAATCACCGGGCCAGATGGCATACATCCAAGAGTTCTGAAAGAACTCAAATGTGAACTTGTGGATCTCCTGACAAAAATATGTAATCTTTCATTAAAATCTGCCTCCATTCCTGAGGACTGGAAGGTAGTGAATGTCACCCCCATCTTTAAAAAGGGTTCCAGATGAGATCCAGGAAATTACAGGCCAGTCAGTCTGACGTCGATACCGTAAGTTAGTGGAAACTGTTATTAAGGAAAAATATAGTAGGCACATTGATAAACAAAATCTCTTGAGGAAGACTCAGGTTCTGTAAGGGAAGGTCTTGTCTCACTAACCTGTTAGTGTTCTTTGAGTAAACAAACATGGACAAGGGGGGGGCCAGTAGATGTTGTTTACCTTGACTTCCAGAAAGCTTTTGATAAAGTTCCTCATCAAAGTCTCCTAAGTAAGCTCAATAGTCATGGGATAAAAGGACAAGTCCTTTTGTGGATCAAAAACTGGCTAATTAAAAGGAATCAGAGAGTGAGTATAAATGGGCAATTTTCTCAGTGGAGGGAGGTAAGCAGTGGGGTACCGCAGGGATCCATACTCAGTCCGATGCTTTTTAACTTGTTTATTAATGATTTGGAGTTGGGAGTAAGCAGTGAAGTGGCTAAATTTGCAGATGACACAAAGTTGTTCAGGGTGGAGATAACCAGAAAGGATAGTGAGGCACTCCAAAGGGATCTGTTGAGGATGGGCGAGTGGGCATCAGTGTGGCAAATGGGGTTCACTGCGGCCAAGTGCAAAGTGATGCACACTGGTGCCAAAAATCCTAACTATAAATACACGTTGATGGGGTCTGAACTGGCGGAGACTGACCAAGAGAGAGATCTTGGGAGTCGCAGTAGATAACTCAATGAAAATGTCGAGACAGTGTGCGACTGCAATGAAAAAGGCCAACACTATGCTGGGGGTTATTAGGAAGGGAATTGAAAACAATACAAAGAGAAAGCTCTGCTTCCCCCTGGATGAGAGACAGGAGCAGCAGTGCCCACACCTGGATTCTGAGAGGAGATGCTGGAAGTGGAAGGCTCCCTTGGCCTCGTGAATTTGGAAGTAATCTCTCTCCCACTCTTTCTTTCTCCCCTCCCGACGTACTTCTCCTTTTTTCTTCCTCACTGCAGATGGATCCCTCCCATTCTTTATTTTGTGGGTTTTTTTAGTGCTGACGGTGGTGATGGTGACAACCCTTGCCTGCAACCAGGTCCCACCATACTCTGCTCCATATCCTGGCTGTCGAAAGTAAGATGGCTGTGTGTGTAAAAAAATCAGATTTATACAGACATATAAAAGGTCAGAGAAATCGGCCCCCAAACAGTGCATCAGGATGTTGGAGTTTCAACAGCTAGCAAGACTTCCAACAATGGAAGGAGAATGGAGACTTCTTGGGAGAAATGAGAACAGAGAGGCATGGCTAGAAAAAAGGGATGCCTTGTGGGCAGGACTCTGGGGCACACCGCAAACTGCACAAACTTAAAACGTGATCCATCCAAAACATTTGGTGCAAAAGTGGTCTGAGAAAACACAGAGGAAAGCTGGGCTGAGACCAGAACAGAGATGACAGGTACATGATGACATGTGTAAGATCAGGGGGAGGGGGGGGCGAGGTTGTTAAGAAACTGGAGCAATACCTGTGTGTGGAAATAACATGGGGTTATCAATTTTCAAGGCAGGTGGAGGATCATATGACTGAATCCAGTCCCAGATTTGTTTTTGTTTTGTTTTTTAAAATCCTTTAAAAAGAGAGCCAGTTTGGTGTAGTGGTTAAGTGCGCGGACTAATCTGGGAGAACCGGGTTTGATTCCCCACTCCTCCACTTGCACCTGGCTGGATGACCTTGGGCAAGCCATAGCTCTGTACCAGCTGTTCCCTCAAGGACAGCTTGGGAAAGTGCTCTCTCAGCCCTACCTACCTCACAAGGTGCCTGTTGTGGAGAGGGGAAGGGAAAAGGAGTTTGTAAACCGCTCTGAGACTCCCTTGGGGAGTGGAGGGCGGGATATAAATCCAATCTCTTCTTCTTCTTCTTTTGTGAAGACAATTTGCATATCAGGTAGTTTTCTGGAGCAGGAAGATTGGGTTGTTTTCTATAGCAAGGGATATTTCATCATGAGGAACTAACCATCACATAACTTGTAACTACATGACCTGAAATGGTTCCATGTCAGAGGGCTGAAACAGGCTCTCTTTTGGAATATGTAGAATGGCCCTATGCATTCTGTTTCTCATTTTTCCCTCTCAGTCTTTCCTTCTTTCTAAGATGTATGTATGTATGTGTGTACATGTGTGTGTGGGTGGTTGGGGGCTGGGAGGGAGTTTCTTCAGTACACTCCAGTCTGTGGAGTGTACCTGAACTAGTTTCAAACAGAAACCTAAGACACAGAGACATTGTCAATAATTTAGAAAGATGTGCATGCTTGGAAGAATGGGAACAGGTGAGTCTTTTCTCATGGGCTTTGTGCTCAGTGGTGCTCAAGGCAATCTAATATCACAGGAGAGCAATGGTTACCCTTTTGCAGCTGAACAAACACAAATTATAAGACTTAAAAAAAAAAAAGTACCAAAAGAGTGCCATATGCTCTTTTTATCACCGGTGTTTCATTCCGTCAGCCAGTTGCTACAGGCCAGTTCTGTGTCGTGAGTGATTCTCCTTTCCTCCCAACACTTTTTAACAGAGAAGTTATTAATCTTGGAGAAGAAATGAGCAAACGGAAGTTTACTAAGCAAGGGCTGAAACTGGTTTAGCAAGCCTAGAGGAGAGAGGGAGAGAGAGATGAACAAAGTGGATGTAAAGGGGGGGGGGGACGTTGTCACATTGTCTTTCAACTGATTTACAAAGCTTCCCAGCACCTCTGTAGATGGATGTTAAATATAAAGGAACAGAGCCGGATAGTTACCTGTAACACTCCCTTGTGTTCTGTAGACCCCAAAGGCAGCACTCACTTGTGTTTTTGGTCTGCAACATCTTAGAAACAGAAAATGTAAAAACCTGAAGAAAAGGCACCCATTGGTGTTTGGAAAGAAAGCACCATGACTTGAATAGGCCAGGCTAGCCTGATCTCGTCAGCTCTCAGAAGCAGGGCCAGCCCTGGTCAGTACTTGGATGGAAGACCACCAGGAGTCATTTGGTAGAAAAAGAGGTGCAGGAGCTCATTAGCATAATTTATTTGCATATGCCAGACCCCCTGACATCACCGGAAGTGTGTCAGAAGGCAACACACACCGCTCAAGCTCCACGCCAAAAATCTCCAGGTATTTCCCAACTCAGAGCTGGCGAGCCAGCTTTACACTTTGACTAAAGACACTTTGGGTTTCCTTTGCTCTTGCAGGGAAGCTACCCTACAACAAGCATGAAAATACAGATCAAGTTAGTGTGCTTTTGCTTTTTTCCACAGTGCATCAGCATATGTGCCCGCTCCTGGGCTTGTTACTCCCAGAATGGTGTTCCTGCTTGAAATGACCCCTGGAGACCACCAAGGAAAACCAGGGTCGTTACACAGATACAGGCAATGGCAAACCACAAAATGTCTCTTGCCTTGAAAACCTTATTGGGTTGTCATAAGTTGGTTGCAATATAACGACAACAAACAAAAGAACAGAGAAGGCAATATCTGTGTAGAAAGACCCAGCTAACTACAGCTGATGACTGCTTGTCATATGTTTTGTGGTGAATTTATCACTTTTCAAAAATTAAAGTTTCCCTTGTTCCCAAGGAGAATTGAAGCAGCATACAAAAGATTAAAAACTATATACAAAATGAGTGACAATAGAGCACTGGAGGAGAGAATTATGCCTCAAGTGGCTTTGGATCCCCACTGAAGAAAAAAAGTGCGGTATAAACTAACTAAATAAATGACAACCTTTGTTTCTGCAGTTAAGGGGGCAAAAAACTGCATATCCTCAAATGCCTTTTATTACAGATTTCAACTTTGAAGTGTTTTTGGAACATCATCAAGGGCATTGGCCTGCTTATGGTCAGGGGGCAGCTACAGAAAAAGCCCATGTTTGGGCAGAAAGGTTGGGGATGCACCCTGCTAAAGAATTACTACATGGGTTCATATGGGGAGAGATGGTCCTGCAATGATTGGAGTTACAGGCTACATAGATCAAAATCAGCACCGTGAGCCAGCAAGGTGCAATGGTTATGAATGGCAGACTCTAATCTGGAGAACCAGGTTTGATTCCCCCCTCCTCCACATGAAGCCTGCTGGGTGACCTTGGGCCAGACCCAGTTCTCTCAGAACTCTCTCAGCCCCACCTACCTCACAAAGTACCTGTTGTGGGGAGAGGAAGGGAAGGATATTGTAAGCTGCTTTGAGATTCCTTAGGGTAGAAGAAAGTGGGGTATAAAACCTGCTCTTCTTTTTGAAGTAAACCTGGAAACCAAGAGGCCACTAGTGGAGGAATATCAAAAGTTAGAGTAACCGGATCAGAGTTCTTGGCCCCAGTCAGCAACTGGGCCACCACAATTTGAACCAGTGGTAGCTTCTGAATTGTCTTCAAGGGCAGCCTCACAAAGGGTGCTACAATAGTCCTGTCTCAAGGTTACTGTAGCATGGATCCGTCACAAACAGGCTTCTGTAAATGACATCACTGGGGAAAAATGCTTTTTGGCAATCATATTCATCTGATGCTGTAGTAGAAGGGCCAGATCCAACAAGACTCCTAAGCTCTCTGTTAGTATAAGGCCTGACTGGTCCAGCCTCATACCGTCTAAGATCTCCACCTTACCAAACATCAACACTGACTTTTATTTACATCCAACCCCAGCATGCTCACCATCAATCACTTGACCAAGTCACCAAGGCACTGGTCCAGTTGTACATGCATAATTAAAAATACTTGTGTGCACCACTATGAAATGTGAACTTTCATTGCCCTCATTACAACAAAGTGAGTTTGTAAAAATGGTCTTTGTAGCCTTTTCCCCCCTGTACATTTATGTCTGGGCAAACACACATACATTTCCCCAAGTGCTGCTGATGTTCAAGAAGCCCTGTGACAATGGGAGCTGAAAAAAAAGGTAAGTAATTTGAAATTGGCTCCACTTGTCGTTGTTGTACAAGCAGAGCATAAATATGGAAAACATTCATTCATTTCTTGCCTTGAAAAACCCATAGGGGGTCAACCATGTGTTGACTGAGACTTGACAACACTTTCTACCACCACACTTAAACATCCTCTGGTTCAGTTCATGTCCTGTTTGCCAGTTATTATCAGGTATCTGATTTTTCAGTGGACTCTTCATTGACCCATCTGTGACTCATTGCTGCAATGATTGCTTCAATGTATTCTTTCATAACAGAACTGTCCAGCGTATTGCACATACTATCAGTTCATTGCACACGTTTCCACACAGCCCTGTGAAGTTTTACTCTGACCCTGCCTTGCCACTGCCCTTTTTGGAAGTTCAAACAGACCAGCGGGTCACAAATCTTCTAAAATTAGCTATAAATAAGTAAAGCATAAAATGATATTGTTGTTCAGTATTCTTCTAAATAGTTCTGCTTGGATCTGTTTGGATCAATAGAATTTTCATGCCTAAATCATTTTGCAAAACATGATGAAAACCCTGGTTGGCAGGCATTGTGTTAATCAGTGCTGAACTGAACACACCTGGACATTGGCTCACATCTGACTATCATGGTGGAACAGGGTACGGCTGATTAACTAACACATCCATTGCAAAATCCATGGGATGCCTACTTGTGCCTTAAATAACTGTACATAAGATTTCAGCCAAAGTGGCATCCATTTGTAGTTGTTCGCTCTAAAACCCAAATCTGTTTTCATTTGCTGATCCCAGGCCATTATTTTAATCTCAGAGTACACGGGCATCCTTCGCAAATTACATCATTTGCTCTCTCCACAGAGTGGATTGAATTTTATTAACGTCCGATAATATAATCCTGTTTTATTGTGGTCTGTTCTTCGAAGGTCTATGAGCACTACCGAGAGTGCTTATCTGGAAGGTAAACAAATTCCTCACATGGACTTTTCTGACTCAGACATTAGTGTTGCCTGGATACAGCTGGTATTATTCAGCAAACCAGCAGCAATGGTGTCAGTGTGGCCATTTTGTTTCCCTGATTTATATATGCATTATCTGCAAAACAAACAGCTCAGCCTTTTGCAGGAGTGAGCCACAGAGACAAACGTAATCTCATCTAATTAGCTTTCTTTTTTTCCCCACAAGAGGTCCTGTTTTGTCCTTTATCACATAGAATAAGCGTACACTTAAGAACATGCAAAGGCTGTTAGCCCCTGCCAATTAATCACTATTTAATAGAAAGATACATGAACACATGAAGTTGCCTGATACTGAATCTGACCATCAGTCTATCAAAGTCAGTATTGTCCACTCAGACTGGCAGTAGCTCTCCAAGGTCTCAGGCAGAGGTCCTTCGCATCACCTTTTACCTGATCCTTCTGGCTGTAAATGCCGAAGATTGAACCTGGGACCTTCTGCATGCAAAGCAGATGCTCTGCCACTGAGCCACAGCCAGTCCCCTAGTCCTACTATTCTGATATGTGATGTGCTGTCTTCTAGTATCAAACCACTTCCCCCCATTTTCACTTAGGCTGAGTTGCACAACTTCACTACATGAGGAGACTTCCTCAGATGAGAGAAGTCATCTTCTGATGGGAGAAACCTTTCTCCATTGAAGGGGGAGACCTTACATCAGAGGAACAGTCCTCATTTAGTGGAAGAGATTCATTCTACCAAGTGTGTCATTCCACACCATTTCATTAATTGAGGAGTCTTAGTCAGATGAAAGAAAATGCCCTCTAATGAAAAAAAAGAGTTCTTCCAATGAAGGAATGTTCCAACCATAAATGAGTTTTTGTTTAATGGGAGAGAGTTATTGGTTCCAGCCTATGGTGTCTACATATATATGACCTATAACCTTTATATATGACCTTTATATATATATATATATATATATAAAGTTACAACCAAATTAGGATGACCCTGTAGGATTTTCAAGGCAAGATACATTAAGATTCAGTCTGCCATTCCCTGCCTCTGTGTAGCAGCTTTAAACTCCATTGGTGGTCTTCCTATCCAAGTACCAATCAACAATGTCCTTTTGAATCTGCTCAGCCCATCAGATCTCTAGTGGCCAATCAGAAGCCCTGCAGGGCAAAAACTCCATCTTTAGAATGGAGTAACTCTGCTTGGGAGTCCACTGGAAGTTTGTGGATCTTAGAAATAGTTATGAAATATCAAGACTAACTTCATACATGTTTATTTGAAAGTAAACAAACTCTTCTGACCTGAGTGGAATTTGTGTGTCAGGGACTGAAGTCTTAAGGGATGAAATGGTCCCTTGTGCATATCTTGTATGAATTTTCGCTTCCGCTCAGTGGATCTCAAACATTTTGAAGTGGGATGCACTTCTAAACCTTTTGCATTTTTCAGAAGCGACTTGAAAAGTAACTCCATCATGTTACTTTCCTGTGAATAAACATAAACTGTGTGAATCTCATACCACTTAACACTGAACAATTTTACTTTTTCTAATTTTTTAAAATATATTTAATGATACAGAAAACTGGTTTCTCTCAAGGCCATTCACACCTCATGCATAAACAAAGCCAAATTTGTCAGTGAATAGTCTGCAGTCTTCTCTCCCCGTGCACCCTGCCCCTCTTACTCTCTCTTGACCTCATGGCTCTCTAGCAAGAGAATCATGGCCAAATTTGGACAGCTAGAGTTGAGAGAGGAGGAGGAAGAGGAGAAGATTGGATTTATACCCTGCCCTTCACTCAGAGACTCAGTGCAGCTTGCAATCTCCTTTCCCTCCCTCTCCCCACAACAGATACCCTATGAGGTAGGTGGGGCTGAGAGAGCTCTTTCAAGGACTGCTCTTGAGAGAACAGCTGTGAACAAATTTTTAACTGACTCGTCACACCAGCAGCTGCATATGGAAGAGTTGGGAATCAAACCCAAGATTAAAGTCCGCACTCCTAGCCACCACACCAAACTGGCTCCCTTAGAAACCAACAAGATTTTCAGGGTATGGGCTTTCAAGAATCAACGCTCCCAGGAGCTTGAAAGCTCATGCTCCAAAAATCTTGTGGGCCTCTCTGGTGCTACTGGACTTGATTCTAGCAGTTCCACTGTAGACCAACATGGCTGCCTTCTGACACGATGACCAAATTTGGTGTTCCAGACCACAGTCTGAGAAACAGTGATTTAACAATAGGGTGTTGTTGTTGTTGTTACTCATCCAGTGTAATTGAATCTCAACTTCAAAATCCCCAAACAGTTTTTTCCAAGTGCCATCCTTAGTAGACTGTTACTTTTATGACTTCTCATTGAGAAATAGCCATATTTTGCCTCAGTAGCGATGCGACTCCCACTTGTTTCCCCTGGCTCATCCACTTCATCTCTAGTTCTGTTATCCAATTCATTTCATCCTTCACTCACATTAGGATCAAATCCCCTGTTGATAAATGAGATTCTATTTTTGTTTACAGTCTCTCCAGCTGAAAGTCCTTTCAGAAGCTACTTTTAAAGAAGCCGGTTTTGTCAGTCCAGTCCTTTGCGCCCTCTCTAGCAGATTGCTCTTCCCTTGCCAATGGATCTCTTTTCATGTCTCTAAATCAGTCACAGCTCCCACGGGGAAGTGTGGGTCCTTGCCACCAAACCCTAGCAGTCAACATATTCCCTTCCTCTTTTCTTTCAGACAACATCTCTGAGCCCATCTGCAAGCGGCTGGCATTGGTGAGTCCTGTAACACCCTGCATATTTTTTTTAAAGATTTACACTCAGCAGAAATGTGTTAATTTGTGAAAGAGGGAGGTTTTTAAATGGAAGCTCTTAGCACATGGGGGAGGGGAGGAACCTTCACGCTGAACAAGAAAAAAGGGGGAAAAAAGGAATTTTCTCTCTCCAACATCTCACATAGCATTTGAGTTTTGCATCGATTCATTTGGGCGTCTTGTGCTCTCCTGCTGATAACTGGCTGTCTCCGAACACTCTTGGTACCATTTGGAAGGATTTTTTTTAACATATTATTCATATGCCCAAATAACCCTGGTGGTATGTGGTCTTCTTGCCATATGCCCACATTAAAAAGAGGAATAAAATCTTGCAGTTATCCAAGTTGGTTTAGCCAGTGAAACCATTTGGCTTAAAAATAATATACAATAAGAAAATCACAGATCTTTTCCCCCCTCATGAAAATCCAGCTCTCTTTAAAAAAATAGAGTAAATGAATGGATATAACCAATTATTCTGCTATGTACTGATTTAGGATTCATGAGATCCTTGTTAAATTTTTTGCTAGTCTCCTTGAAGGTCTTTGACTTTTTTTATGTTCTGGTCAGGGAACCACACCCACAGTCGGCCAAACACATGGCCAGGTGAAGCCATCAAGCTTTGCTTCCTGAGACAATAGATCCCTGGATCTTAAAAGGGACCAATGAGCAAGTCTGCATCATGGGATAGACAAATAGGGTGCAGGGACACTGTAAATAGCAAATCACGGGTGTTGGGGGTGTGCATAGGTGCGGTCAAAAATGGGGATAAAAAGCGGACCTGCAAGTCCAGCTAGAAGAAGAAGAAGAGAAGAGATTGGATTGGATTTATATCCCGCCCTTCACTCACTTAAGAGTCTCAGAGTGGCTTACAAACTCCTTTCCCCTCCCCTCCCCACAACAGACACCCTGTGAGGTAGGTGGGGCTGAGAGAGCTCTTTCCCAAGCTGTCCTTGAGGGAACAGCTGGTACAGAGCTATGGCTTGCCCAAGGTCATCCAGCCAGGTGCAAGTGGAGGAGTGGGGAATCAAACCCGGTTCTCCCAGATTAGGGTCCACACACTTAACCACTACACCAGACTGGCTCTCTAACCAGTCTTGTTCCGACCTCTTAATAAAGTATGAGCTGTTTTCACTTGACACGTCTCCAACCTCAGTACTTTTCACTGGCGATGAAGGTGGGATCCCGATGAGCGACACTCCAGCTGACTTTGAGCATGCACCGCACAGCACACCAGCATCGCCTCCAGGGTCTCCGCTCTGCACTCCAGCATCACCTCCAAGGCATTGCTCTCTGCACCACGTCACTCAACCACCGTGAGTTATGGCTGCTGCTCCGGGACAGATCACCGCACAAAACCCAGCCCATCCGGAGCTCTGGGAAGCATGGTTGCAACAACTCAGATACTTATTCAAAGTACAAGAGGTCGCCAATGTGGGTAAGAAGAAGGCTTGGCTCCTAAGCACGTGTGGGGTCGACATGCTTCACTTAGTGCAGAGCCTCATCTCGCCAAAAATGTTCAACGAGTCTTCCTACATGGAACTCATCTGAGCATTAAATGGCTACTTTGCACCAAAGCATTAAATGGCTACTTTGCACCAAAGATGGCAAGGCATATGGACTTTGTGTGCACTCACAGAAGTCCAGCAAAGTGTCCACGGACTTCTTGGCAGACCTATGCCGCATAGTGGTGGGGTGCGAGTTGCCCCTTGGTCAAGGACACCCTCTTGACCCAATTCGTATGGGGTTCCTGGGAGCCGAAGCTCCATCACAAACTAGTGGTCATCGAGGACCTCAAACTTGAGTCCACATTCACAATTGCCATCACATTTGAAAAGGACCAGAAGGATCACTGTGGATCCACCGCACTCCACGTGGCAGCCACCGCCAGCCCCTTGACCTCAGACAAGGAAGATGTTCTCCAGGTACTATGACCTGATTGCTGTCGTTCACCCCAGCCTGCCGCCACACCTGGGCAGACTGCCCCACACCCTGCCCCATGCCCCGCCACCCCGTGCCCTGTCTCCCTGACATCATGTGCTAGGTGCGAAGACAATCATGAGCAGAGGAGCTATCATTTCCAAGAGGCGACCTGCCGGTCCTGCAGCAAGACAGGACACATTGCCTGGGTATGTCACTCCAAGAACTATGCTGCACTCAAGCAGCACACCTGGAAGCAACTGACCTGCATTCCATGTCATTCCCCCCCCACCAGGTAAGGAACTTGCCCTGGGATACCCCTAACAAAATCCATTTAACTGTACAGGTAGAAGGGTCCCCTTGTGATATGGAACGTGACACATTCAAGTGTCAATTATCATTCAGTTATTGTTCTCGATAATTTCGGCAGGCACCTTGCAGAAGCTTTGCCCGTTACAGAAACCCATGGGACTTTTTATTAATTCCCTTCCATGTTTGTCTGGGAAGTGACATCCTAATTGGGAATAACTAGATTTTCCCTATTCTGTTCCTTTAATGTTCTAGAATTTCTCCCTGTGTTGCATTCCCTTTGTTCTTGATTCCACTTTAACTAGGAGAATGTCTAACATTAATTCCAGAATTGGGTCCTGTGCCATTTCCTGTAGCTTTCAGTTCCTCCACATTCTATACTGCCAATGTCACGTTTGCATGCTTGTAATGCAAAAAAGTAAATGTTATTGCATACCCACAGTCACACCAAGATTGCTTTTATATGGTGTATTACTGATCAATAGATTTATTTTGCATTGAGATATTTCTATCTCAGCTTTCTCTGAGGATTCAAGGTGAATTTCCATGAGCTCCACCACACTGGTAAAAAATAAAAAAAAATACCCCACAAAAAGAATCTTGATACAATTCTACATTCAGTTACATCAGATTTTTTTTTTTAGCAGTGTTGTGTCATTATGCATACCCATATCACTAATACAAAAGTTTTTTTTAATCACAAATTACATACCATGCTGGACACAAAGGACCTGAACAAACTTTGGAATTTATTTATTTATTTGTGGTACTTATAGGCTGCTCTCCCTTACAAGCAGGCTCAGAGCGGCTCACATAGCTTGGCCAAAGGAGCCAAGGTTCATATAAGCATCTAAAACATCTAAAATCAATTAAAACAGACAACAACCACAATTTACAATTAAAGTGCTCGCAATGATTAACACAACAGATGGCGTGATATATATTGCTTAGCAGTCTCCAGTTCTCTATATAGGGTGGCTCAATAACAACTGTGGCCAGTCCCAGCCACCAATATTAATTATTTGTGGCCAGCCCCTTGACCTCAGACAAGGAAGATGTTCTCCAGGTACAATGTCCTGATTGCTGTCATTCACCCCAGCCTGCAGCCACACCTGGGCAGACTGCCCCACACCCTGCCCCGCGCCCTGCCGCCCCACGCCCTGTCTCCCTGACATCATGTGCTAGGTGCGGAGACAACCATGAGCAGAGGAGCTGTCATTTCCAAGAGGTGACCTGCCGGTCCTGCAGCAAGACGGGACACATTGCCTGGGTATGTCACTCCAAGAACTAGGCTGCACTCAAGCAGCACACATGGAAGCAGCTGACCTGCATTCCATGTCATTCCCCCACCACCAGGTAATGAACTTTCCCTGGGATACCCCTAACAAAATCCATTTAACTGTACAGGTAGAAAAGTTCCCTTGTGATATGGAATGTGACACATTCAAGTGTCAATTATCATTCAATTATTGTTCTCAATAATTTCGGCAGGCACCTTGCAGAAGCTTTGCCTGCAAGGGGGACCCCCGTTACAGAAACCCATGGGACTTCTGAGCAGAATCACATCTGGGAAGCATGAGTGAATACATATATATTTCATATTGATTATGGTTCATAAAGCTCAGGGTTGGATCCAACCCACAAGGTTGGCTCAAAGGTATCCCTTCTCATCTTCCTTTCTTCTCCTGCTCAACAAAGGGGGGCTCTGCTCACTGAAGTACCTCTTTTGCAACAGAAAAATCCCTTTTCAATCCAACCCTATGTTTCATGTCCAACTCTATGCATATTTTGCATCTTTGCCCTGAGTCAATTATGTATTTTCCTAAAATTCATGAACAAAACTAAGGGGGGCATCTGAATCATTTCTGTCTCCACTCTGCACTGCATTTTATTAATCCTCTTAGATAAATGTGCTTGCCCATAAACCCATTATACCTTGACATGTAATAACTGAATCAATATAGACATTCTGATGACAGACATTCTAAATCTCCTGCATCCATTGTATTGTGGTTTTATAAGCCTTTTACTAGCATTTCCTGGTGGAAAGAAGTTCCCCATGGACTTCCTAATACACTGTATAGATACAACATGACTATATTGCAAAATTGACTACTGAATGTAATCATCTTTAATTTAAGAATGATGTTTCTCATTTTATTGGTTAGCCTTCTTGCTATAGATCTACTAGATCAGGGGTATGAGTAAATGAAGTTAAAATTCAAAACAAAAACAAGATATATAATGTTCTCCCACTTCCGACAAAAGGACAAACTACATTAACTTCTATCTATAAGAAAGCCTGCCTTATTTATTTTAAATATATATATATATATATATATATATATATGTTTTCATCTCCAATGGAGAACCATTGGAGTGACTTACAGCATAATTCTTCCCACTTCCATTTTATCTTCATAACAAACCTGATGTTAATTGCATGTGTATAATTTGAGTAACTTGTATAGAAGAACAAAAGTTTCAATTTCTTGTCCAGAGAAGGCTACTAGAGTCTAATTACAAGTTTTTTTCCCCCATCTGCATGTCTGTCAGCCCTAATTAACAGCCATTTAAAACATGAGGTACTTTAAAAAAGATTTTTGTTATAAAAAATGAAGTGTGTTTCTGATTTTAATTCACAAAATAAGTATGTCACATTTATGAAAAGTCTGGGAAACAGTGGAATGGAGATTGGCTATCCCAGTCTGTGTTTCACTTCTAATGCACAAAATCTGTCATAGCAAGACTTCCAAAATTCTCTTCATCTGGATTTCTCCCCCAATTTTACAGTTCTGAATTATTCTGGATAACATCCGTCACTTACATCATCTTTTGATACCTTATTTCCTTTATTCTTTCCCTACTCCCTGTCAGTGAGGTACCAAAGTACCACGGATAAGGTAGAATTCACTGCCAGAGAATGTACTGATGGTCATAGGAACAGATGACTTTAAAAGCAGATGAAACAGATTCATGGATAGGTCTATCAGCAGCTGCTAACCATGGCTAAAGGGAACCTCCAGATTCAGAGGCTGTAAACCTCTAAACACTAGAGGGAGGAGGCAACATCAGGGGAAGGTCTCAGCCTCTATGCCCTTTTGTAGGTAGGATTTGTTGGCAGAGTTCAGGAAATAATAATCTACACTTTGGAGTTTGTTTGTTTTTTTCCCAATGAATTTACTGCAACAGGATTTTGCAAAGAAGACAATAACTGACTACAGGGCACTGATACAACAGAGAGGCCTTCAGAGCACAAGCACTCACCCAGCAGAGAGAGAAACAAGAGGTAAGCTGAACTGCAAGAGAAAAACATTCAATAAGCCCTAAAAACTAGAGAATGCTCCACAGCTCCCCCTGGGGTACAAGTGGACCAAACTACTCTTTCAATGTATTTACAGTAACTAGACTCTTAGCAGGCTGCCGCTTCTCCAACAGAGCTGACAACTCTAACTTGGGAAATTCCTGGGGATGCTGGTTGGATGCTGGTGTGGCCAGATTTGGAGGAGGTGAGGAACCTCAGCACATGCCATACAGTCCACCCTCACCTCCCCAAAATCTGACCACTGCAACATCCAACCGAAATCCCCAGGGGGGTTAGTTGCCAGGAAGGGCTAGTTAGAGTCAAGCTGCATAAGTAACTGGGCAGTGAATATAGCTGAGATTGTACTAAAGCTGTTGTTAAGACCTGTGAATGGCAGCATATTAGCATACAAATACAAGAGGTAACAAACAGATGTGAGAACTAAGTTTGAGTCCAGTGGCCCCGCCACGACCAACAAAGTTCAATTCTGGGTATAAGTGATAGCTGAGAGACTTGGGCTGTGTAGATGCACGCTTCTTCGGATACATTGAAACAGATTTCCTCAAGCATTACATATAGGGGTGGGGGGGTTATTTGCCAGGAAGGGCTAATTAGAGTGGAGAAGAGAAGAGAAGAGAAGAGAAGAGAAGAGAAGAGAAGAGAAGAGAAGAGAAGAGAAGAGAAGAGAAGAGACTGGATTTATACCCTACCCTTCACTTGGAGTCTCAGAGCAGTTTACAAACTCCTTTTCCTTCCCCTCCCTCAACAGATACCCTGTGATGTAGGTTGGGCTGAGAGACCTCTTTCCAGAGCTGTCCTTGAGAGAACAGAACTATGGCTTGCCCAAGGTAATCCAGCAGCTAGAAGTGGAGGAGTGGGGAATCAAACCTGGTTCTCCCAGATTAGAGTCCACACTCTTAACCACTACACCAAACAGCTAAGATTGGAATAGCACCATTGGTAAGATCTGTGAATAGCAGCAATTTGGCATACAGCTGATAAAAGAATTAATAAGAGACATGAGAACTAAGTTTGAATCCAGTGGCACCTTTAAGACCAACAACATTCAGTTCTGAAATTAAGTCCTGGAAGCAATCACGTCTACGAATGCACTGAAATTGCTTTTGTGTAATGTTACTGATAATGAAATGCAGAAGGGGGGGGGGGGAGAGATTTTAAACATTAACTGAAAGCTGCCCCAAACAATGTCTGCTCCTATTCTGAAATTAATTTTAGAAGTTCTTCTAGGTAAAGCAGAATGGAAGAGCATTGGCATGTTGCACAGAGCAAAGTTACCGGAAAAAAGAAATAATAAATAGAACAGGGGAAACTGTCTTACCCATGACAAATTGGGGGGGGGGGTGTTTTGTAAAATGCTAATGTTTCTGCCACTGGACTCTTTTGTGAGTGGGCAAAAACAAAAGGAACAGCATCCGTTTTGATGGCAGGCTATCAAACGCTTGTAGTCTGATTTTGCAAAAATTGGAAGCACTGCTGAGAGGTCATCTCGGGGCCCTTGTATTAGCGAGGAAGCTTGTTATCTAGTAACGGTCTTTTTCCTTGTTTGCCTTCTGAGCAAAAATCCAGCTGTGATGTTCCTTGGCAGTGAATCATATTTCTAAAATAAATAGTTAAATGAAAAGCACAGAGACTTAGCTTGTTTGAATCATTGCCCTTGTTTGGGAACTGAAGGACTTTTTAGCCCACAATATGTAGCAGCTTGCTGCTGAAGACAGAATTCACTCAGGCACATCCTCAGTGTGAGAAGGTAAAAAAAAAGCTTTTGCATCTGTCTGTTTAAATTAAAGGGCAACATGCTTGCACATAGTCGAAAGGGAAGAAATTTTGTGAACTGCTCCTGAATCTCCAGTTCTCCCTTCAGAAAAGGGTCTGTAGCTAAGTAGTAGAATTATCTGTTTTGCATCCCAGCTTCATTCCCAGCACCTCCAGTTAAAAGAATCAGGTAGTAGGTGATGTGGAGGACCCCTGCCTGAGACTGTGGAGAGCTGCTGCCAGTCTGAGTAGACACAGTATTGATCTTGATAGACCAATGATCTGATTCAGTAGAAGGCGACTTCCCATGTTCAGTCTGTTTTTCATCCTCTTTCAGAACTGCAACACGGATCAGGCATTCTTTGGGATGCAGCACCATTTCCTTCCTTACCCAGCCATTCTGGTAGCAGAGTACATACCTACAGGTATTCCTCAATGATCCCCCTCTCCTCTTGTGTGTGTGTGTGGGGGGTTAATCCTATTCAGCCTGGCTTCAGACCTGAGCTTGCCAGCGGGGGTGGGGGGACTGATTTGGTGGATTATGTTGCCCTGCGTTATTCTCAGGTCAAACCTGTGTTTGTGAGAGGGATCTTTTGAATCTTACCCTGGGAATGACACTTCCACTTTCCTGCTTCAGTATATTACAGTTGAATCCCACCAGCATTTCCAAGGGGGAAAAAAGGAAAGAGGAGCCACTATTGATCATTAAAATGCTATGCTAGGGATTGTGGGACCCATGTGGGCAGGAGTGCAGTGAGGCTGGGAATCAAATGAGATCAAGGAGAAAACCTGGTGGAATCCAACACTATGTGAAACTTGGAGCCAACCTGCTTTTCTACCTGGTCTCACTCTGTTCTCATGCATACTATAGTATCCAATACACATGACTTTTGTTCATATAGATCCCTTGATTCTCAACATAACTTTTTTGGAAGGTCAAAGGAGACCCTACTTTCCTTTTTCACTACTAGAGAAGCTAGTTGGATTCAACACTAGACAGACAGACAGACTGACAGACGGATAGGCTGTGATCACACGCGCCAGTAGATCTGACATAAGCACAAATGCCCGACAGATCTAAAGGGCGCAATCAGACAGCAACATCTGGGAAGCATCCCGCAGCCGTCAGCAACCTGTGCTGCTAGGCCGCAGAATCAGAGTAAAAAGACACTGGAGAAAATCTTGTAGTAAATGGGTTGCGATAGGCCACAGACGGCTTTCCTCTGATTGCACAAGTGTGCACTCATGCTGTCGGGATGGTCTGATCAGGCTGTCCTGGCTCAGCGCCTCCCCCTTCTCAGTATGCACATAATTGCATACTCCATAGGGGGGCCTCAGTGTGGAGGTGTGATTCCTCATTTATGCACATTGGAAACAAATGGCCAAAAACCCCTGACTCACCTGTGGTTGCATCTGATCACACAGTGATGGGCTGCACCTGCTGCTACAAAGTGCTGTGTGATCTTGCAACTGTGGGTCAAATTCCTTCAGAGGAAATAGCCTCACTTCCCCTCCGCTTCAACTGGCATGTGTGACTGCAGCCATAGATAGGCAGACAGATGTGACATTTTAGTATGCAGGGTTTTCAAAACCGTGATTTGAAATTTAGTACTTTTAACAGGCAGTTTTACATTTCAAGTCATTGTCTGGATTGTTTTATTGGTAGTTATTATTCTCCCCATCAACCACATGGAGGACTAGAAAAGCAAAATAAATAAAAGTGTGCACGTCCTTGGGGAGTGAATACAAAACATACTGCAGTACTGTATCAGCTGCTGGCTGAACTTCCAACAAGTTTAGGGGGTATGAAGAAGTCCTTGGGAAGAGCACAATGTAGTTGCTAAGCAACCATACCATGTCACTCTTTCTTCTACCAGATGAAGAACCAATCAAATGGAAAAAAAAAAAAAAAAAACCTCTGTCTGTTGTGAGATCAATAGAAGCAGAGGTGAGTGTTAACCAGTCTGCTAGTATGGCATTCTGAATGGGTGTACATTTACTCCAAATGAGTAGATAGTACACCTTGGTCAATGAAAACTACGGGTTTCACATGAGAGATTCTTTAACTCATTTCAAATGTTGATGGATCATGCCAAGTTTGTGCTTCTGGTTCATCACACTAACCATAGTAACAAAGTGGACACCTCTCTTTTCAAATCGAAATTGGACTGAATTGTGAGCAACACCCTTGCATCTCACATTATTTGACCAGATGTGTTCTTACACTGCTTTGTCATGGTTGTCCCAGTTTCCCATCTTCCTCCCCCATCACCCTCTGCCCAACCCACCCTGTAGAAAAATGATCAACTTACAAAATAGTTTATTTCTTTGGTTGCCTTGAGCTTGCTATGTCTTGGGATGGTGAGAAGTTGCATTGCTTCTCTTTCTAGTATTTCAGCCTTTGATTTCACTGTCTGACTCCCAAAGTTGATGGTTCATGTTAATCCTGTGCCCTAAACTGAGTTAATGTGTGTTGTGTTAGCAGGTTATTTTGCTGCTGCCTCCCTGGACCTGTTTTCGAGACTGGTTATTGTATAGTCTTCCACAAAATCACTTTCTCCTTCTCCTTCCTTTTATTTCCCCTTAGTCATCTTGTGTGTTTTTAGTGTGTGTTTTGTTCATTTCTATTTCTTTTTAATAAAGAACCTTACCAGTTGAACATTTGACTGGTTTATTTCAAGAGTTCTTTTGAGGGAAAAATCCCCGCAAACATCAGTGGAGATCCCTGTTACCCCCTTTTGCTTTCCTATAAGCTAATTTCCCGCAATTAATTAGGAGATCGCCTCTTTGGGTAATAGTTGTGGATTCTCATGCTGATACCTGGGAACTGCTGTTTGATTCAGTAAATTCTGCGCTTTTCCCCAGCATCGAGAATGCCATTGACTGATGTATTCTGAAGCCTGTGAAAAGTACAGAAGGCACAGAAGTAGCATACACATCAATGTAGCTGATTTAAAGTTAGGCATGACCTTAGCATAATGACCCTTGTTGTTCTTTTTTTTTTGCATGTGACATGATGATGATGATGATAAATATGTGTGCCATCAAGTCACAAGTGACTCTTGGTGACTCCAGGACCATGAGGTTTTCAAGGCAAGAGATGAGCAGAGGTCATTTCCCATCTCAGCTTAGCAATCCAATCTTCCTTGGTAGTCACCCATGTAAGGACTGACCCTGCTTAACTTTGAAGCTTTTGTGAGATTCATCTAGGAGGCCACTAAACGTGACCTAACCAAACCAGCAAATTGTGAAAATGGGCCAGCAGTGGGTACCTTGCCTTCCCTTATGCTAAATGGATACATATAAGGATAGAATGACAACTATTTGATTGTGGAGTATAGCCCCAGTGTGGAACCACCCATGAACCACCCCTAGTGGTGGGTGAAAAAGGCTAGCTGCGATTAAATCTCTTGATGTACCATTAACAAGTTCCTTTTGAGATGTCCTCTTTATTTTTTTTGTTCCCCACCAACACTGACACTTGAGTAGATATTCTGGCAATCTCTCCATACTGGAGATGCTAATGAAGGAGACCAGAACAAAGGATGCCTTCCTATGAGTTTTGGAGAAGAATAAAGAATACTTTAAGGGAGGATTTAAAAAAAAAAAAAAAAAACCCTACTGTAAAAATGTTTGGTTTTTTTTGTGCCCAGAATTTGAGGAGGTAAGAAATCCTGTTAGATACTGTGCATTAACACCACCATCTCACACTTCCAGAGTCTCTTAATGATTTAAGCCAGCATCAGCAGCAATGATGTTTCTTAAGAGACAGTATGACCCCTCCAGAATTACATTTAGCAGATTTATGAACCAAAGGGAGTGCTGGTGGGGCTGCAAATTATAGAGATACAGATACAGATAGTGTCATAAATATTGCTTACATCAACATCTTTTACCTAAAAGAGGAACATGCACTTCACATCATTAGTCTTATCGAATTTTTTTTTTAAAGTTTGTTTTAAAGCAGCAAGAACCATCACTAAAAGAATCCTGGAATATTTTATTGCTTTTTTCCCCTATAATAAAATAATTAATCAGAGTATTAATACATAGCATAAGAAATGGCTGGGTAAATTCACAGACTGTAATTACTACTATTTTCCAGGTTGGGTTCATTGAAATGTCAAGAAGGGGAAGAAGGCTTACTAAAGTTAGATGATTATTTGTTGAGTCAGTCACATCTCTCCAGCCCTTTTTGCCAATGAGGCCCAGCTTTATTTATTTAGGTATGTATACCCCATGGGGATCTAAACTGGCTTACAACATAATTTCCCTCATCCTTGTATTAATAACCCTGTGAAGTAAGTTGAGAGAAGATGACTGGCTCAGGATCACCCAGTCAGCTTCCACGGCAGAGTAGAGATTCAAACCCAGATCTCCCAGGTGCTAGTTGGACACTCTAACCATTAGACCATGCTGGCTATCTATAACAGCCCCATTTACTCCCTTCCCTCAGAGGCAAGATTTTTCCTCCATTTTTTTTCCTATTTACTGACTGAGCCACCCTAAGTCATGTGTTTTCTTCTTTTCCTGAAGAACTCTGGCAGTCCCACCCTGACACAGTTTGATATTTTGGCTGTCGGTTCAGCCCGGTATCCCAAGGAAAGGATTGGGAGCCCCCTTTAACTTAAACAACTTAAATGGCACTTGAGACATTCTGAAATTCAAAAATAACAAAATGCTTTATTTAACATAGAGTAGAAAAGTCAGGTGAAATCAGTCTGAAATTTCTGTATCTCAGTATATATAACTCTGAGGTAAATTCAGTACATGCACAGACTTTCGTTCTTATGTTTCAGGGTAATGAGAGTTTCTTAAACTATTTACAGTTACTTAAAATTTTATGTTGAGAGGCTTTTGTTCCAGTGTTTTCCCTAACACTCTAGTACATTTTCTTTGAGTATTCTCTAGCTCTTTCAGTTTCCAGAATCCTGGTGCACTCTTTCCACTACCCAACCCCCTTCTCTTGAAACACCATTCATAAGTTTTTTAACAGACTCTTAAGGTCTCCAAAGACAATTTTTAACCACATCAGACCAGGGATCTCTGCACTCTTCAGAGTTAACGCCCTGCTTGATTGTGTAGAGAATTTTCTTTTCTCTCTAGAAAATCTATCCCCTTTCCTTGGCCCAAACAGGAGTCTTCACCTACTCCCCATACTTCCTTGCCAACTTTTCCCAGTTCTCCTGTCTTTGTGAAACTGTTCTCACAAAGGCTGAAGTCAGGCTGTCAGTACTCAACTCAGTCGAGGCAGAAATCTGACTGAATCTCTCCTCAGCATGCAGCTCTCTGAACACTTCCTCTGTTCATCTGTTTACTTGGAGCAGCCTGTCAGTCAAGGTCCTCTGGCTCTATGAAGAATTAATCCTTCACATCCTTTATCTGTTTACTCAGCACTTCTAAGTTTTTAACAGTGCAGTCCATAACACTATCTTATAAACCTGACTTATATGCCATCATCACCTCACACATTGGACCATGGATACTTTTCTGTTCTAGAAGATTTCTTTCCTTTGCCCATTGTGTACATGGGGCTACATAAAATAAGAATTAGTGCTGTGTGTATTGCCTACACTCTAATCTTATTAGTTGAAATGGAACACTAATTAATTAATTAACTAATTTGACTAGCCCTTTTCCATGCCCTGTTAAAAAGGGACTTTATCATACTCCCTTCCTCACTCATGTTCTTTGAAGTACCAATCCTCAGAGAGCTGGGACCTAATATTGGTGTCACTGTTGGGCTTTTCATAATGGCTCATTAACAGAAGCATAGTTATGACCCAGTTGTATGCCCTTCTGTTAAGAGACTCACTGGTACTTTCTACCTGGTGATGCACTTGCCTCTATAGTTGCTTTAGTGGCAATGCCTTTCCTCCAAGAGCTATTTGTCCCCCTTGAATGCCCTCCAAAGCTGCCCAGATAACTTTCCAGCTGCTGGGAAACTTGTTTTGATATAGCGTGGGCCCTCTGAGTTCCTCCTGTTTGCTGGTAGTTCCCAGGTATGAGAAACCAAAGCATTTTTTTCTGCCTGCTGTCTTTCCTGCTCTTCTCTCATGTATCGGCCACCTTGTGCCCAGCCATGGTCCTTTTGACAAATCCGGGGAGGGTTAGGATTGCCCTATCCCCAAACAAACACATTCTGGTCTTTCATCATTCTGCACCAGTTGAGGCTTTCAAACTATTATCAACGGCAGATTATCAAAGGCAGATCTGTATTCTTGCAGTGTAATCCCAGGTAGAGTAACATCCTTCTAAAATCCATTGACTTCAACAGATTTAGAAGGGTAAAAATCCACTACAGTAATGAATGACGAGCAGCTGATTACTACTGGATTCTAGGACAACTTTTTTTTCTGTAATCTGTTCCTTTACAGAAGACCTGAACATTTATGGAAACACACAGCCAAGATTATAAAACTATAGTGTATAAAACCCACAGACCTATTCTCACACAATAGATTGATAGCAACTGATTAAAATTACAGCCGTACCATGACTTTTTAGTGTACATCATAAAGGTTTCTTCCCCCCTCCCATTATTCAATTTTTGCCTTGCAGCATAATCAGGTAAAAAAAAAAGTTTTTAAAAAAACACCAGTTATCTCAAAATTAACTTTAATAATAAGTTCTGAGCATTTGAAAGATAAAACTCTAATGAAAGCGACAACATTATTCCTTTATATTCTTTAAGCACTTCTTGTTAAACTATTCCATGGCTTGACCTTTATTTTATGACAAGATATTTGAAGGGTTGATTTGTATGAGTCACATCCATAATCGTTAAGCAATGTTGGGGGTGGGGGTAATGGATTTTCAGAGCTATTTGTTAAAAAAAATAAGGAATTAAAAATACCATGCAGAATTATTATCCCAGTGAATTTAAGATTAGGGATGGGAATGAACTGGGGAAATGAAGGTTCCTGGAGGTTTGTGATTCATGGGGTCTGATGAACCATGAACCTCCACGAACCTTCCCATTTAACGAACCAGTTTGTGGTTTGTGAGGCTTGTGGCATGGTAGAACAGCCTCCCTGTGGGCTAGAGATGCCAAACTCGCAGTGGGTCTCCAACTGAGTCTCTTCTACCAGCCCTCGGAGTTTGGTGAGGATTGGATTTTCAAGGGTCAAGTTACAAAGCAGGTGCTCCCAGGAAAGTGCGCTCTGGGGAAATCACAGCCAAAGGTTCCGAGTGTGTTGAATGACACCTCCCCCACCCCACCCCGCAAGCTAGAGGGACATCAGACTAGATTTAGGGGGGCAAGTTGCAGCTCCCCAAAACAAGTCCCCTTGAAGAAAGTGCTTTCTGGGGAAATCAAAGCCGCAGGTTTCAAGTGTGTCAAACGGCCCCCTGCAAGTCAGAGCCACTGAACTTGCAGCAGATTTCCCTGGGATGCCCCTCTACCTGCCCTCCAAGTTGTGTGCAGATTGGCTGGGGGGGGGGGGAGATCCTAGGGTCCAAAGTGCAAAAGAGGAGATTGTGTTGGATGTCCCTCCACAAGCTACAGGCATCCAACTTGCAGTAGACTTCCCCAGGATGGCCCTCTACCTGCTCTCCAAGTTGTGAGCAGATTTGCTTTGCACGTGACCCCACGTGACCCCATGAAAGTGCTCTCTGGGGAAATCAAAGCAGCCACAGGTTCAGCAGTGTGTTGAATAGATCCCTTGCAAGTGACTTATAGCAGAATGGGAGTTCTCTGGTTGGCAGCCAGAGCTGCCTATCGAGCTTTGGAGGGTCACTATTGGTGTTTCCAGGGCTGCAGAAGTCCACCCCCCCAGTTGCCTGGACAGCCAAAAAAAAAAAAAAACCAGCTGGAAACCTCCATAAGAAACACTAAAGCACATCAATAAACAGTGGACTTAAGACCACCCAGGGAATCCATGCCAGGTTATTTATTTACTTATTTATTTATTTTGATTTCTATCCTGCCTGACCAGCACAGCCAGCTCGAGGCAGCTCACACAATATAAAACAGTTTAAAACAGTGACATACATAATTTAGTGTAAAATTCATCGCTGCACTCCAAAAGACACTTTCCTGTCCCCACTGAGAAACGTGGGACGTATTGCTGAACAGTGAGGCTTAGGATTGCTCCCTCTATGAGCTTCAAGGTTGGGTGGGGATTTCAACCTGACTTTTCCAAGCCCTAGTCTGGTACTCTAACCACTACACATGCTGCTGTGAGGATGGGACATTGAGCCTTTAATGAATGTGTTAGGTTTCCATGCGTTTGAAAGCAAACTATTTTTTACTTTGATCTAGAGAGTGACTTTTTTATGGAAGCAGAGAGGAATGTTGATGAAGAAAATCTGCAAGTGCCGAGTTAAAGAAGGAAATGGAGGATACCTTTGCAGAGATGAGCAAAGGTTCTCTTGGGGGCAAAGTGCTGAAGGTAGCCAAGTTACCTAGTATCACAGCAATTTGTAGCAATGCCAAAAATCATAGAGAAGCCAAATGGAGGCCTAGGGAATTAATTAAAGCCCGAGGTACAGACCGACGGCTGGAAAGAAAATTCATCTCCATGCTGTTTGCACAGAAGTCTGTCCACTGCTTCTCCACAAGCTGCCAGCATTCTCCTGGGGTCAGGATGGTACAGTTGGCACACTTAGATCAGCTGTGCACGATGCAAATGCCTGTGACATATTCCGTAGCAGGGAAGGCCAGGGACGAAATGGCAGCACAGTGCTGAGGAATTAAAAGCTGACCGTAGTAAATTAAAGCCTGGGAAGATCTGTGAGATGGGGGGAGGGGGGGGATGACGACAAACTGAGTAACAAAATGAGTAACACTCTGTAACAAATTGTGTGATGCAATATTATATAATCTGTACAATGGTATATATACACATATATATATCGTTTATTGTCCTTCTCTTTTAATGTACTGTTTAATGCCAACAAAGTATAAAATACTGGAGTCAGAGATGCTTCTAGTGAAATCAGCCCTTAGGTTTATTAGGTGGAGAAAATGACATGCTGGACAGAGGTCCAGGGGTCTGCTTATATTCCCACTTAAGCCATGCCCCTGGCCTCACCCGATGCAGTGGATAGGTTAGGTTTCCTGTGGTTGTGTGCTATAGGACCCTCGTCGGATCCTAAGCGCACGATTGGTCTGAATTACTATCCAGTCGGGCTTGCCCGACTATGTGCATTTCGGCGACCATGTGGTGGTCACCATTAAAGACATTACAAAAGGCTAATGTGATGTGATGTGGTTTGTTGTTTGTTTTAAAAACTGAGTTATCACAACTTTTTTGCAAAGTCCAAGATTGGAGATGATGGATGAGGCTGCATGTGTTGATTGGGGACTTCAAAAAAGGATTACAGCAGCAAGGTGGGGAGCAGTAGCCAGAAGACCACAAAGTTATCCTCACAACAACCCTGTAAGGTAGCTTAGACAGAGGGATATCACCACAGGCAAATCATGCATTATTTCAAGTTAGCTAGATTCTGAGCATACGTGCAGCTTTGTGCCTGTGGAACTGACAGTATCCATCATTTGGCTTTGGGCTGATGCCTACTTGGAACCTGTGAACTGAACTGAACTTCACAGTGGGCTGGATAAGACTGCGGGCAGTTTTTGTGCTCCGCTTTAAAATATTATGAGCGTAATCAGCCTTGGAAGTAGGTGGGAAGCTACTGGAGAGAAGCTATCCAGCCTCTTCCCCCCACCATCCCACTCCCTAGAAGGCTACAGACATTGAAAGAGAGAACTTTGTTAGTGCATGGATACTTTAGATGGATTTTAGCCAGTCAGCAGGGGCAGGGAAGGGAAACAGGGACAGCCACGGGAAACCAGGGCAAGGACATGCATATAGAAAACATTTGCAACAGGGAAATATCAGCATGGATATATCTTTCGTGTAGTGGTTTGGTGTAGTGGTTAAGTGCGCGGACTCTAATCTGGGAGAACCGGGTTTGATTCCCCACTCCTTCACTTGCACCTGGCTGGATGACCTTGGGCAAGCCATAGCTCTGTACATGCTGTTCCCTCAAGGACAGCTTGGGAAAGAGCTCTCTCAGCCCCACCTACCTCCCAGGGTGTCTGTTGTGGGGAGGGGAAGGGAAAAGGAGTTTGTAAGCCGCTCTGAGACTCCAAGTGAGTGAAGGGCGGGGTATAAATCCAATCTCTTCTTCTTCTTCTTCTTTAAGGGTATGTTCACAGTTAACAATAAAACTACTGTTTGAAGAGAGGGCTATTCATCCATCGCTGATTGCTAGTATATGTGCTTTATTTGAGTAATCTATAATGGATTAACACTTGTACGTTCTGCAAAACATTCCTTCGTCGAGGTCGTTTCATGATGGTTCGTTTGAACTCAATTTCTTCAGATGTTTACCATTCCTTCTTATCAGGGACTTTCATATGAGATTAACCAAATGTTTCACCTTAACCTACTTAGATGGTTTAGCCTTTCAAATATCAAATTGGGGAACCTTTCTCAAGATTAAAGTACATTAGTAGATAACATTAAATACCCTGTTGTGACCAAAGCTCTTGTCACATACATCCCTTCTTAAATATTTAAGGCTTAAAAAAAAAAGAAGATAGCAGATTTATTTTCTGCAATCACAGACATGTTTAAAAGCTCAATGAAAAATTATAAGTACAATACAATATATGATACCAGTAAAATAGCAGTCTAGAGTAACAACGCAAAAGACACATATGTCACATACATGGATGCTCTTTGAATAAAACAGTGGTGTCATACTTGATGCAAGTTGCTCAGCGAAGGATCATTAGGTTAATCCTTCATCTAAAAGCTCCAACTTGGAATATGAAATAGGCCCACCAGCCCACATGGATGATAAAAAAAAAACATATTTTTTCATTTGGTCTAATGGATGACTGTCTGGAAGAGAGAGGACTGGATCCAACCAGTTTTTCTACTCAGTTTCATGCAACTCCCCTCTTTATTATAGGCCTTTGTCACACATGACTTTTGTGCATGGAAATCCTGTGGTCTTTTGGAAGTCCAAGGGGACCTTTCCTTTCTTTTTCACCCGCAGAAAAGCTGCTCCAACCCAGAGAGAGAAGAATGGAGGAAGACCTCAATAGCATGCTCAGCCTATTATTAAGTTCAAAATGAGAAGCTTGGTTAACCTGTTGCAAGGAACACAAAGTTGAGTCTTCCATCTTTTGTAGGCTGCAGAACCATTCACACATTTGAGGAAGAAAGATTTATATGTGGCTTTAAGGTGCCTTGGGGTTCCTGCTATTATTCTCTATTGGTCTGGGTCTCAACACACTACAGGGGATTTTTCTAGCCTTATCAAAACTCCTTCAGTATCCCTCAACATTCCTTCAGTGGTTCACCTAAGAAGAACCCCCCCCCAAAGTCATTTCACATTTTGCTTTGGCCGGGGGGGGGGGCACTTCTACATTCTGCTATAGGGTTGCCAGCCTCCAGGTGGGGCCTGGAGACTTCTCACTTTTACAACTGATCTCCAGCTGACAGAGATCAGCTCCCTGGAGAAAATGGCTGCTTTGAAGGGTGGACTCTATGGCATTGTACCATGGTGAGACCCCTCCCCTTTCCCCTTTCCAAACCCCACCCTCTCCTGGATCCACCCCCAAAGTCTCCAGGTATCTTCCAACCCAGAGCTGGCTAAGCCTGCTTTCTGCCCCCTTGAAAAGAGAAAGCCAGAAGCTGCTTAGATTTTGACTTGCGCCTGAATCACTGTGACGACATAAACAGTGGCCAGATTATTCTATCCAGTGAACGTAATGGTGTCTTTTGGAGGTTCGTCAGCCGTACATCTCTTGGTCAAGAACCACAGCCAGTTGTACAGCCAAGCCTGTAATCGATATGGACTCTGTTACGAGGATGCAGCATTCCATGGGTTAGGACTAACTTTCTCATCCGCGGGCCAATTAAACCAATGGGATTTTGCTCTGGCTTCCAGGCTAGTACTTCCGTTTAACTGGCTTGCATATGGGGTTGCTAGAGCAGCAGCAGCAACAGAATGATTCTATTTTTTTTCTTTTTCTTCTGAGAAGTGTGGGGGAATGACTGACTGGCATTTCTGACAGTCAGACTGTCATCATAAAAATTAGGATATAATGAATATGGGCTTCAGGAGAAGGCTGGAGAGGAGGTCCCATCTGCTCCTGTCTGTGTTGTGGCATGAAAGAGAGCAGATGGGCACAGATGATGCCAAAATGGGGCAGAGAGAGAAACATTCATCTCTGAGTTTCATCCCTTGGTAGAAAAAGTTCACTATAAAGTCGTTATTCATTTATTTATTTTTCTAGATCTTTTATCAAATTCACATTGAGCAAAAAAAAAAAAAAAAGATGAGTTTAAGGACCAGTCTGATTTTCTGTTAAGCTCTTTTGTCTTTAAACAGAATACAATCTACCTATGAATGGTCAGACCATATTTGCATCTATAGCCACTGCCTGGAAATGTCCAGATGTACCTACGTTTGCATGATGACATCGCAAGATATGGGAAATGTATGAATAAAATTACTTATCAGGTGAATCGATATCAATGGCATTTGTCTTCTTCCGATTTTGCTGAAGTCTGGTCCATTATGTTAGATGTTGCAAGTGGTTGCAAAGAATTTGAAACCTTTATTTTCAATATGATCTTTGTACATACTTGGTATTGCTTTAATTCTGTGAATGTGAATGTTTAACTGTAGGTTGGTTTGTGTTGTGTATGTGTTATGTATTGTTTATAAAATGTTATTGTTTTTAAAAAAGAAAATTTCTATGATAAAGCATTGGAGGGGGGGAGAGAAAAGAAAAAGTCCACCATAAATCCCTCATACCTCTGCATAACTCAATAGAAAGCTATTAAACCAGGTGTGAGGGAGGCAGTACTTTATATAAACTCAACTTACCAAAAATGTGGGGTCCATCACTGTTGAAGAGGGTTACTTTCTAGGTTATTTCTGTATTTTGTGTTGTGTTTGTATCACAGTTGTTTGATATTTGTCAGTCATTGGGGCATCCATCAACAGAGTGGGGGGGAGGGGGTCCTGAGACCTGTCTGAAAAAAGACAGGGCACATAAGGGAAGGAGAACAACGGGGAAATGTGTGGCAGGAGATCGCATTGGCTGTTCATATTTATAAAGAGCCAGTGTTGTGTAGTGGTTAGGAGCGCAGACTCTAATCTGGGAGAACTGGGTTTCATTCCCCACTCCTCTACATGCAGCTGCTAGCGTGACCTTGGGTCAGTCACAAATTCTCTCAGAGCTGTTTTCCTTTGAGAGAACAGAGTTCCCTCAGAGCTCTCTCAGCCCCACTTACCTCACAGGGAATGTGTTCAGAGGCACCGTTTGATCTGGCTTCGACACTCTTCAAAAATGGATCAAATGTGTGCTTTCAGACAGCATCAGCTGCCTCCCATCCCCAGCCATTGCTTTCTGGAGCAAATTCTGGAGCAAACTGTAGTATTTTGATACCAGGTCCTTAAGTGGTGTTTTATGTGCTCTCCAAGTTGAAAGGGCATTTTCCCCTGTGTGATCACTCCACTGTCGTCAAGCCACTTCCGAGTCTTTAACATCTCCCCCACCGCAGAAGCCAGAGGCTTCTGCTTTTCGCCCACCATTTTTATTTTTGTGTCGGCAATATGCGCATAAGCAGTGCTCTGCTCCCGCATCTATAATAAAAGTTTAAATGGCCACTAGTTTTGAGTTCGGGATCCCAAGGAGGCCAGTTTTGGGGGGAAAGTTTGAAGGGACGTGTTCTGCCACGGTGGTGAAATCACAGTGCTTGTGGAACTGTGACAGGATTTGCTCTACTGCTTTTGCGCATGTACAAGGGTGTATTTTTTTCAGATCTCCAGATGAGCAGCTAAGCACATGTGCAAACTTGGGGGGGGGGGGACCCCCTGACATACACTCCTGTGTGATCACGATTGTCCAGAGTAAAAAAAGCTGCATCGAAGTAAGGAGATTTAACGCTGTCTGAACACTGTCAGCACACTGTCTGAACACACCCACTGTGTCTGTTGTGGGGAGGGGAAGGGGAGGAGATTGGAAGCCACTCTGGGACTCTGAGTAAAGGGCTGGGTATCTGCTCCTCCTCCTCCTCCTTCATAGCACCCCCCAAAAATATTGTAATTGTTTTTAGGTTGCCTGAGGACAGTCACACTGGTGGGCCTTTTCCCACCTTTACATTAGTTTATATTTTGTCAATAGGTCTGCTTCCTTACTTGTCCTTACTTGTCCTTCACCATGCCTGGGGGTTAAATAATGGCTGCTTAGATGCTAACAGAACTGCTCTGTACCCTCCCCCAATGGTGAATGCAGATATTTCTCTAGTGTGGTGGAGATCTAGGGTTGTCAACCTCCCAGCTGGGGTTGGTTATCCCCCACCCCAAATCCTCTTTCTTTTCTCTATCCTGCATTTCTCCTCCTGTCACCCACCTTCTTGGGTTTTTTGTCTCTCCCCACCCAGTTCCCTGCTCATGTGTCTTCTTCCCCAAAGCCCCAACTTTTCCTTTTTTCCCCCTGTGAACCTGAAGGAGTTTTGTTGTTGTTGTTATTCACATGGCAGGGCCACCCAACACTACTGGGCATATAATACAGTCCAACAGCCCTTATATGCCCTGGGCTGTCCTTCTATTCTACTCAGGGCAGATGGGGCAGAGTTCTTCTTGGCAAAGAGCTGGGAAGCAGATTCCATCCTACAACTTTTTATCTGGCTGATAACTGAGGCTAGCCTGGTCTTCCTTGAACCATGGTGTTCATCTTGAGAAGAAGGGCAGGAATGCATCCTTCCAGTGGATCTTAATTATCTGACCAATGACAGGGGCCAGAGTAACTTCTCTTTCATCTTTATTGTTTTATTGTGTAATTTGGGTGTGAGCGATGCCTACTTAAGAAATAGCCGGAATCTTATTGAAGCTCAGTGCGACAGTTCAAATTCTTCAGTCCTCTCTGTCTATTACATGGTATGGGATCTAAGCTAAATGTGGTGTACAAAACCAATTATTAAAACATATTAGCTGCAATGAAAGCCCACACAACCCTGTATCCCTGAGGCCTATGCCCCATAAAAAGCCATAGCAAACAGGGTAGACTTGTAGCATCTCCTGAACACCTCTAGAGATGGTGGTCACTTCCTCAACTCCTCAAAGAGACCATTCATAGAGTGGGAGATATGAGACATGGGTTCTAGTTGATGCCGGGTAGGCTATACTCAGTGGGGGGACAACAAGCAGGTGGCAGCCTAAAGATCAAATGGGAACAGATGGTCCTTTAGGTTATTTTAGAACCTGGGAAAATAGAATCACAGAGTTGGAAGGGGCCATACAGACCATCTATTCCAACCCACTGCTCAGTACAGGATCAGTCCAGAGCATCCCTGACAAGTGTTTGTCCAGCCACTACTTAAAGATTGCTGGGGGGGGGGGGGGAGAGCTCACCACCTCCCTAGGTAGCTGGTTCTACTGCTGAACAACTCTTACTGTAAAAAAGATTTTCCTAATATCCAGCTGGTACCTTCCTGCCCTTAATTTAAACCCATTCTTGTGAGTTCTATCCTCTGCTGCCAACAGGAACAGCTCCCTGTCCTCCTCTAAGTGACAGCCCTTCAAATACTTTAAGAGAGCAATCATGTCTCCCCTCGACCTCCTCTTCCCCAGACTAAACATTCCCAAGTCCCTCAGCCTTTCCTCATAGGGCTTGGGCTCCAATACTCCAATTGGTTATTTGTTATAAAAAATGGGAAGTTGGTTTTGAGCATAATGCTAAACAAATGTTTTCTTTTTCATTTCTTTGTACATTAGTTTATATTTTGTCAATAGGTCTGGTTCCTTACTTGTCCTTCACTTTGTACATTTTTTTGTATTTTCTATACATATTGTTTGGGATTTATATGCTATCCATGTACTATTCATGTTCACTATTCATGTTCAATGTACATCAGTCATAGCTACTTATGTTCAATGTACATCATTTATAGCTTCAGTACACCTACTTTTCTGCTTTATGAGGCACAAATAACTTTGAAGCATCCATTCTATGGGCAAATGCAATTTGTCAAAACAGAAAAGGACAAGAAAATAAAGAATCATAGGCTCAGTTCACACAAAGTGAAATTGAAACCTGGGGTTTTCAGGTCAAAACAGCAGGGATGAGATATCTGAAATCATCCCCGTTTGGGCCCTGGACAGCAATCATATTACTTTGGTTGCAAATGAGCTTTGACTGAAACATATTGTCACAATGAGGTGACTCTGAAATACTTGTACTAAATATTGTTGAATCTGCTAGTTGACTATTTGTTTGCTAGGTCAACGGTTCAGCATGATTGCCGGATGCATCCTCAGTGTAGGAGAGCCAGTTGTTAAGAGATGGTCTCTTGATTGTTCTGCTTATAGTTCCGTTAAGTATCCATGAGAAGGACACCACTCCCATTGGAGGGATGTAGACTATTGTAGGTTGGCTTCTGTAGACTGCTGTCAATTGGCTGAAGCATCTTGGGGGTAAGCAGTCCATCTATTTTGATCCCTCTGGGGATCAAAGGTGAAATAGCTGATCTGCTGCAATGTAGGAGTGCTCCTAGTTACCCCTGTGTTCTGTTGGTATATACATGTATATTTTGGAATCAAGTCACAGCAGACTTATGACAACCCTGTGGGGTTTTCAAAGGCAAGGGACAATTCAGACGTGGTTTGCTATTGCCTGGCTTTGAGAAGCAGCCCTGGTATTCCTGGGTGGTCTTCCCATCTAAATACTAACCAGGGCTGACCCTGCTTAGCTTTTGAGATCCAATGAGATCAGGCTAGCCTGAGCTATCCAGGTCAGGGCTATATATTTGTATAAAAAGTAAATATCACAAAATGTCATAAGAATTGAATGCTCTCTGTTCTCCTAAGTGAAGCAAGCCAGAAAATGCCACTGTTCCTCCTCACTTATGGAGGTATGTGAGGCTGAGCCAGGGTGTCTATCCCAAGGTCACCCAGCATACTTCCTAGCAGAGCACAATTCAGTGCTCTCCAAAGTGAAGAACATGCAGAAATTGTTTACCTTCATGGACATGTGTTCCACAAGTGCTGAACTGGTGTTCTCTTTTATAAAATTGTTTCTCTAGGTTCAGTCGTTGTTACAGTTGTTTTTCCCCATAACGGAAAGTGTAGTGGGGCTATATGTTCTCTTCATTCCAGTAACCTGTGACTTCAGCAGTACAAACACTTTGTCAGGATCTGTCATTCTGAGGTTGGGTTCCTGGAAAGTACATCCTCTAGTATCCCTTTTTAGGAGAGGAGTTCAGTTGGCCTCAGTTTGTGGGAGAGGGAGCCTCACTCAAAGTTCTCTCTTTCCTGCCTTGATCTTCTCCCCAAGTTGATGGAGAGGCATCTGACCCATCCTCCTCAGACCCCATTTTAAAGGAAGACCTGGAGTGAATTGACACAGGAACCTCCCTCCAAGCCTCCCCAGGGGGCTGGGTTCAGTGAAGATCCTAGGGATTCCAGCCTCCAGGTGGAGCTTGGGGATCTCCTGGAATTACAGCTCAACTCCAAATGACAGAGACCAGTTCCCATGGAGAAAATGGATGCTTTGGTATCTCTGTCCTCCTCAGGCTCCACCCTCAAATCTCCACGATTTTCCTAATCTGGGACTGGTAGCCCTACCCCCCACTCTCTAGTGGTGGCCAGGGCCACATGGAAATCCGAAAGGATTCCAGAGGGGCAAGGCTGAGGCAATCCTGAAAGGGCCTTCCCATGGCTCCCTTCTCTTCCTTAGAAAGCTTGATAATCAGCTGCCCAGCTGGCACAGGCTGCAAGGGGCCAAAGAGGCTGCCTTTCCAGCCACCAGGCCCAATGGTGGATATGGACCTTCAGTGGTACAGTACCTTTCTGGCAGGCCAGCCTCTTAATGCCGAGAGCTCTGAGAGTTGTGCCAGCCTGGCTTCTTTGCTGGCTCCCTGCAAAGTCCCCTGCCATAACACTTGGGTCTGAGAAATGGCCAGTCCAGTCCCAGGGGGCCGGTGATGTGGCATGGGTGCTGCGGCATCCGCCAGATGTGCCAGTAAACCCGTGGGAAGTGACACTACCCTTGGACACACTTTAATCTTGACCTTGTTCAAGGAACAGCCCGTTGAGTACATTGAGAAAGATCGTGCTGTTCCCTTTCATTTTCCTTATTGCTAAGTAGAATTTTCCTGTGCCCCTCCTTTTCTCTGTCTGTACTGACCTACATACCTGGAAGAAAGTATCATTCTTCAAGTGGCTTTGAAGGGACAGCTTGTGTTATTGAAACCTTTGTGGGATAACAACTAGGTAAACCTGCCTTCACTGGTACTTCTCTTGTGTCAAATAAAATCTACAGAGTCTAGGATGGGGCTGTGGCTCAGTGGTAGAGCACATGCTTGGTCTGCATCAGGTCCCATGTTCAGTCCCCGGCACCTCCAATTAAAAGGAGTGGGCAATAACTGATGTGAAAGACCACTGCCTGAGACCCCAGAGAGCCACAGCCACTCTGAGTAGACAGTACTGACCCTGATGGACCGAGAGTCTGATTCATTTTAATGCTAAAATGCTAAAATTCCTAAGCAAGCTATTATTATGGTAGGCGTTTGTAGAATGATAATGTTAAAAAAGGAGGGGTGTGTAGATTAAGGAGAGCCCGTGATCGTATCTTTGTGTTCTCAATGCTGTTATCGTAAGCACATGCTTTTAAGAAAGGCTGCTCAGAAAAAGATTGAACATCTGAGAACAGTTTTTGCATTAGTGTTGTATATGCAGCTCAGCTATTTATTTGCAAGCATTTTGCATTCAAGCATCAGATAAGAGAGTCTGTACAGTATGCAGGTAGGGGTGTGTGTGTGGGGGGGGCATAGATCCAAATGGCTGATTATGCAAAATCTAGCTCAAGAGTTGTATGATTACGTGAGCATGGAAATTGACACCACCTTTGTAACATGCTTTCATACAGCTAAAAATAACACAGTCTCTCTCTGTGTGGAAGGACTGAGGATGGAAATTGGCTATTTCACACAAGCCACTGTTTGATATTCATTACTACATAAACAAACTCGCCATTTGTGTAGAATAAATAAGGCTGCATGGAGGGGTTCTTTTTGCTGTACAGTCATCTATAGTTTAAGGAACGGGGGGGGGGGCTGCAAGGACTGATGGAGGGCAGTTTATTTCCCTCCCCGCTATTTCCTCTTTCCCTCTCCTGAATGCCCCCATAGTTTCTCCCCTTTTCTTGCTTCCTTCCTACATCCCACCATGAGCCAACCTACCTTGATCTGCTCACCTATCTTCAGCTTTGCTTCCTTCTCTTCCTCTGGCAGCTAGTCCCTGGAAAAAATTCTGGCCAAGTTGCATGGTGCCAGTTGCCAGCTTTGCAGTGCTGGCCAAGCTGGGTAGGTCCAGTTGCTTGGTGCCAGACAGGCTGGTCAGGGCCCAGTTGCACTGTGAGGGAAAGCACATGCAGGCAGGGGCCACTTCACTTGCCCTGTGTTCTTCTCTTCACATGAGTTCCTCTTTCCCTCCTCCTGGAAACCCCCATATCCTTACCTTCCTTTGGTGTAGAGGTTAAATGTGTGGACTCTAATCTGGGAGAACCAGGTTTGGGCAAGCCATAGTTCTGCCGGAACTGTTCTCTCAAGGACAGTTTTGGAAAGAGCTCTCTCAGCCCCACCTACCTCACAGGGTGTCTGTTGTGGGGAGGGGAAGGGAAAGGAGTTTGTAAGCCTGTCTGAGACCCCAAGTTAAGGATGGGATATAAATCCAGTCTCCATCTCCTCCTCCTCCTCCTCCTCCTCTTCTTCTTCTTCTTCATTTCCTTCCCACCCACTCGCCAGCCTTCATTTTATCTGCTCCCCAATTCCTGCTGTATTTATTATTTATTTCATGCCATTGTCCACCTGTTTTTCTCCACAATGGGGACTTAAAGCAGCTGAAATTATTCTCCCCTGCTCCATTTTATCCTCACAGCAACCCTGTGAGGTGGGTTAGGCTGAAGGTGTGACTGGCCCACAGTCATCTAGTGAAATTCCAGGGCTGAGTGGAGATTTGAACATACAGAGCTCTCTTTATAAAGGAGGTTCAGGTGGAGAAAATAAGTGGGACACTCTTTCAGAGCTGCCCAGTGGCTGCAGGGGCCGCCATCAGCATAGGCTGAGGAGGGGTAGCTGCTGGGGCCCAGGGCTTTTGGTGGAACCCACTGCCACCAATTCCACCCCACCCACATGCCTTGCCTATTGCCTACCCTTCCCCAACAGGAGCCATCCTCCTGGCAGCTATGGTGACAGCACTGCTACTACGTGCACTGCCTAGTGCCATCAGGCAAAGTACCCGTGGGCAGTGTGGGCCACTGTGCATACAGAGAGTGAGCAGACTTGCAAGTGGGGGAAGGATGTGCAGGCAGGTGGGGGCACAAGTGGGGGTGAAAAGGGAGGTGTGACCAATGGGGTCTGGTGATAGGTGGAGAGTGGGCCCATGGAAACTCTCTGCTCAGCTCCCTCCCCAGACCTGGAGCCAACCCTGGAGCAGGTAAGGGATGCTGACCCAATCCCAGTACTTCAATTAGTGCAACAGAGAGGCTCTGTCCTGCACTTGTGGCCAGTGGCAGAGGACACTAGTGACCATCCTCTCAGCTGCCTTTTTCAAGCATTTCAAGAAGAAGTACTGGATTCATACTCCACCCTTCACTCAGAGTCTCAGAGCAGCTTACAAACTCATTTCCCTTCCTCTCCCCACAATAGACACCCTGTGAGGTAGGCGGGACTGAGAGAGGTCTCTCGAGAACTGCTCTTTCAAGAACAGCTCAGACAGAACTATGGCTTGCCCAAGGTCATCCAGCAGCTGCAAGTGGAGGAGTGGGGATTCAAACCCAGTTCTCCCAAATTAGAGTCCACACACTTAAACACTACACCAAATCACTACACACCAAAGTGACCAGTGAAATGGGGTGGCCTAATCCCAAGTGAAAGTAGTATTCTGGGATGGTTGGACGGTGGCCTTGGCCCCTCATATTCTTCACGGTTCAGTATAGAGACAGGTCTGAGAGAGCTTCACAGTGATCACTGGCCAGTTATATGGCGGTTGTTTGGTGAGTTGTTGCGCTTGTTGGGTTTTGTTGTTTTGAAAATTGTTTTTTTTATAAATAGCATGCTTCCTTGGGAGACTTAAACTGACATCTGTATGATAGGAATGGTTTAAACAAGCATTTAAATAAAGAAGCAGCAGTCTGTGCATGCAGAGAGCTCTGTGTGCTCAGATTTTTTTAAAAAAGAACCGCAAAAACAAAACAGAAATTGAACAATGGAAGGAATATAGAGTATTAGTTTGGATAACAGACTAGACAACTCAGAACTTCAAAATCTACTGAGACAGGTCAAAGTTTAGCATTTTGGAAACACCCCTGAATAGGCTTATCGTTTCAAAATCTGAGATACCCATCTATGACCTTCTTCACATGAAGCTGTTGCAGACTTAGTTGCTGCACTGGTCTTACCACGATCAGGATTGATCTACTTTGATTGGTGGCAGCTCCTGAGGGTCTTTCATATCATCTACTACCTGGTCATCTTAACTGGAGATCTGGGATGTTTTGCATGCAAAACAGATGCTAACATTGCCAACCACTAAGTGGGGCCAGGAGATCTCCCATAATGGCAATGGCTATCCAGACTACAAAGATCACTATCCCTAGAGAAAATGGCTGCTTTGGAGGGCAGACTGTATGGCATTATAGTCCCCTGAGGACCCTCCCCTCCACAATTTCTGCCTTCCTCGGGCTCCACCCCCAAATTTCCAGGAATTTCCTAACTCAGAGTTGGCAACTGTTCAGGTGGTCCACCACTAAGTCATGGCCTCTTCCTGTAAAAAACACAACAAAACAAGAACAAACCAGAAACACATGAGTGTGCTTCCACTGCTTCAGACCGTTGCTCTATCAAGGTCAGTATCATCTACCCTGAGTGGCAGAAGCTCCTCTGGGTCTTAAGTCTTTCATATCACCTGACCCATTTAGCTGTAGAAGCCATGGAGTGAACCTTGGGTCTTTCCCTGCCCCTGAGCTGTGGTGCCTCCCCTCCTGATTTTCATATCTTTCCATTGCCTTGTATCATCCTTGTAAGCCTTTTCATTTTGCCCTGTTTTGTAGCTGCTGCTACTGATTTGTTTACTTCTCTGATGCCTTTTATATGCCATTTTGCTCCCTTTATGTACAACTGAATAGCAAAACAAGATCTATGTTCGCATAAATATTTCTAATGAAGTCTGAGAGCATGCTTAAGGGGGTTGGTTTTGTTTTCATCTTTTTTAAAAAACCGACTAGCGTTTCATCCCAAACAAGGACAACCTGCGTCAGAAACCAAAAATTTTGTACCCAAAATTATGTTGCCATAAATTTTAGCAGTATCCCTATTTTTCATGAAAACTTCCTTGGAATTTATGAGATGGGTTTCTCCCCCTCCCCCTTGTGGGAATTAAGCTCGCTTCTGCTTTTCTGCATGGTTTAAGATGAGATCACTGGACACTGACTGCGCCTTTTAAATGTAAATTCTCCACATTGCCGAAGTAAGAAAGGCTTTCTTTGGCTCTCAGTTAATCAGAATAAGGCTCATCTTGTCCTCAGCATCTTCTGTCAGGAAAGCCCAATGGTTCGAGTTAATGTGCCCTTGGCATACACAATGTGCTGGTGCTAATTCTGATATAACATAGAGGGGACAGGCATAAATATTCATGGTGGAAGTTGCTGTTGATTTTATCATGGGGGACTACAGGCACCCTCCCCAGGGCATTTTGGTCAGCATTTGGGTAGGTTTATGACCCTGAATGCGACAGATTGCAAGATGCAGATGGAGCTAATGCCCAACTGTGATCGTCTTTATTTATTTACTTTATTTACATCCTGCCTTTCATCCCAGTGGGGACCCAAAGCAGCTTACGTCATTCTTGCATCCTCCATTTTATCCTCATAACAATCCTGTGAGGTAGGTTAGGCTGAGAGTGTGTGACTGGCCTAAGGTCACCCAGCGAGCCTTCCATATCACGAGCGGGGATTCCAATCTGGATTTCCCAGATCCTAGTCTGACACTTTAACCACTATACCACGCTGTCTCTCTAGCATATGTATGAAGATAACCTTCATTTTCTTTAGTGTGAGGAATATCATAGTTAAGAATGACTTAATTGGTTTCTCTAGAATTCCCAGATCCTAATCCGATGCTTTAACCACTTCGCCACACTGGCTCTCCAGCTGTCGGTATGAAGATAATTCTTGTTTTCTTTAATGTGATGAAATATTCTAGTTAAGAATGACTTCTTTGGTTTGTCCCATCCCAATGAAAGCAGTGGAGTGGCCAGCAGAAACAAAAATGAAACCTCTGAACATGGGGAAAAAAAAAAAAAAGACAGACAGAAAGAAAATGTTTAACATTATTGGGTTGGATCTTGCAGAACCATTTCACTAACAATTATTCTTTTCTCAGGCACAGGGATTCCTCCCGAGATATAAGATTCTCTATCATTGGGCTTTACAGGAGATTTGTCAAGTAGGGGAGTACATAGCACGAAATGTCAGCTTTAACATACTGTGTCAGAGATAACTGCTCTTTATGGCATGTGTGATGGAAATCCAAACTATGAAAAGGGAGATCCTGGGTCAACTTTTACCCATATCTGCATCTTGGTGGCAGGAAAAGGGAATGGGGGAGTGGGACCCTCATACATTCTCATTGTGACCATTCTGCCTGGAGAAATTTAAATGCTTTGTAATATGGTGATCACTCCATCCTAGATAGCTCAGACTAGCCTGATCTCATCAGATCCTGAAAGTTATGTAGGGTTGACCCTGGGCTGTACTTGGATGGGAGACCGCTAAGGAAGTCGAGCATCTCTACACAAAAGGAGGCAGTAGCAAGCCACCTCTGAGTGTCTCATGCCTTGAAAACTCTACCAGGTCTCCATAAATCAGCTGTGAGTTAAGAGGAAAAGGAAGGAAGGAAGGAAGGAAGGGTGATCTTTCTCCTCCCTTCTTGAAATCTGGGAAGGAGAATTCCATGGATGTGGGGTAGAATCCCTGACAGTTTCATCCCCTTTGGATATGATTTTTTTAAAAAAAAATACCAACAATTGGGAATGACTCTGCCATTGACATTGACAACATCCAGTGTGTGGTATATTGCTTAGAGTAGCAGATTACAAGCTGGCAGACCAAGGCTCAGATCCCCTACAATTCTGCGTGGGAGGATGCTGATGTTGTGCAGATAAAACGGAGGATGAATGTATGAGAGTTTAAGCCACTTTGGGTTCCATTGAGGAGAAAAGCAGAGTATAAATGTTGTTATCATCCGGGATGCCCCAGGGTTGTTGTACCTCTAGTCCTCTATTCAGCAACCCTCATTTTTCTATGCTCCAGAAGCAGCATTTTAGGGTACTCAGTGGCAGGGCTGGTTCCAGTAGAGAGTGTCCAGGGTGCCCATCCTCTTATCTGTCTGTGCCCCCATTGATGCCTCTCTTTGCCACCCACCAATCCACAGGCCTGTGCATCCCCCCCCCCCCCAAGCTAGCATTGCCAATTCTGGGTTGGGAAATTCCTGGAGGTTTGGAGGGTTGGACCTCAGCAGGTTATGGCCATACAGTCCACCCTCCAAAGCAGCCATTTCTCCCCATGGGAACCAAACTGCATCACCTGGAGATCATTTGTAATTCCAGAAGATCTCCAGGCCCCACCCTGATCTAGAAAGCCCAGGCTAGCCTGATCCCATCAGATCTCAGAAGCTAACCAGATGGTCTTGGCTAGTATTTGGAAGGGCGACCTCCAAAGAACACCAGGGTCATGCGACAGAGGCAGGCAATGGCAATGGTCTTAGAACTGCTGTAGAATTGCTTACTTGTATTAATTGGTGATGTTTAATTTTTAATCCATACTATTGTAACCTTTATGCTGTTTTATGAAAGCCAGGGTAGAAATTTAATAAATCAAATCAAATCAAACCATTTCTGAAATGTCTTCTGCCTTAAAAACAAATGTAGCTTGCCACCTAGTGGTGCATAATGATAAAAAGAGCTAGAACTTCTGCTGCCAGTCAATCTTAGGATCCCCTGGCTATTTTACACACAATGTCATGTGATAATTATTATTGTTATTCCATGCTACACCTGGAATCTGGTAGCCCCATTCATGTGACCGCTCACCGCCTGTATTCACAGATGTCTGTATCACCCATGTGCCCTTTCCTTGACTATGCTGTGTGTGTGGCTGGCAGTATGGGGGTGGTATGGTTGTAAGCAAGAGGGTGGGGCAAGGACACACAAGTTGGCAGTGGTAGGCCCTGCCAGAAGCTGAAAGCCCTGGCAGCTGCCCCACCTCAGGGTATGCTGATGCTGGCCCTGCTCAGCAGGCTGCAACGGAAGGGGAGAATCATCAAGAAGTGACATGCTGATGGGAAAAGACCTTTGCATTAAACCCACTTTGCTATATATAAATCAGGAATGTTTCGGAGGGCTGGTTGCCAGCGCAGTAGCACTGAACCACACAGCTTTCCCAGGGCTTGTGTCCTTGGATGCTTTACAGCACTGGCAAAACTCTGCAAGCCATGATAATGAAGGGATGCAAAGGTCACTTGTACAGCCGTGGCTGGTACCAACGCTTTACATCATTGGGAGCATGTTATTAAAAGCATACTATAGGCAGCTCATAAGCTCACACTGTAAAGTGCATTTGACTGCATGCACAGCTATAAAGGTGGGCACTGAATAAAATAGTGAAGGCTACCCATGTTCTGAAGTGTTAGACCCACTGATTTATCATACATCGCAGCTAGGCTTGGTAAAGAACCAGATAATCTGAAGAAATTAAAATGTCAAGGTTTACAATAAGCATTCCATACGATTGCATTGCACCAAAGGGCCCTGTACAGAAATGTGTCTGTCCATAACAGAAACTTAGCTGTATATTTATTTATATACACCATTTCTGCTTCATTAACATAAAATAAGGATACGACATAAATCACTGAGTGGCCCAATGCAGTTCTACTAATATCCCTGTATGTCATAGATCTTATTCTGCAATTCCCCGGGAAGAAGTGAGGCATGTCAGATAAATTAAATGGGGGAGAGCAAAGGATAGATGTAGATGGAATGATGTAAATTTCAAGCTTGCACTTTTAATTTCACTAAATATTTACTCCCCCCCCCCCCCCCCCAATCTTGAGTCCTGTATTACAGTCAATTGCTGCAACGTCAATTTCTTCCCGGTTTCATTTAATATAAAGCCTTTGTCTTGTCAGAGTTCATGAAGAGATGTTAGCCTTAAATCAGATTGACTTCAGCCTATCCAATTTACATACGCTGAAGAAATAAAAGCCTTTTCAAGAGTTGCCATGGGGTTTCCAGCAGCCTCAAAAGAGTATTAAGACCTTGAGTTTAATGGGAACTGCCTCCAACACAAAACACAAATCCTCCCTTCCGAATACTAATGGATTCGTGTACAGCCACAAACTCTGTGTGAGTTTTCAAAGAACTCAGTTTTGTTTAAGCAGGGCCCAGTCACTAGGCCTTGATAGGGATGCCAGCCTCCAGGTGGGACCTGGGGATCTCCCAGAATTACAGCTCATCTCCAGACTAAAGAGCTCAGTCCCCATGGAGGAAATGGATGCTTTGGAGGGTGGACTCTATGGCATTGTGCCCCACTAAGGTCTCTGTCCTCCCCAGGTTCCACCCCCAAGTCTCCAGGAGTCCCCCAACCTGGAGCTGGCAAATCTAGGCCTTGAAGCCTGCATTTTCTACACATTCTTCATTTTTCTCTGTGGCCTGAGACCTGGGTAAGGGGAGAGTGTCTCTGGGAAAATGTAGTTTGCCTGGTCATAGGGCTGTCAGGTAGGGTTGCCACCTCGGGTTGCAAAATACCTGGAGATTTTGGTGGTAGAGCCTGAGGAACATGGGTTTGGGGGATGGAAGGGACTTCAATGGGGCATAACGCCACAGAGTCCGTCATCCAAAGATGCCATTTCCTCCAGGTTAACTGATCTCTGTCCCCTGGAGATTAGTTGTAATAGGGAGAAAGTTGGCAACCCTGCTGCCAGTCTCTCCCTTAGCCCAAGCAAAGGGGGGGGGAAAAAAGTGATGTCACCAGACGTCTCTATGTTACTTCCACGAGATCAAGAAGGGATGTAGAGTAGCTCTAGGAATTACCAGCAACTCTATGGTTTTGTTGGCATCTTAATGATTCTTAAAGAACTTTATTCCTCATAGAGGTGTTGGCAACTGGAGGTGACTCCTCATTCCCCAAGCATCTTGAAACATTGTGTGGCAAATAGGGCTGCCAGCACTGCATTGCCAAATACCCAGGGCATGTGGAGTTGTGGGAGGATATGATATCACTTCTGGGTGGTGCTGTAGGAATTTCTCCTTATCTCTATGGTACATACCATATAAAAAGGTTTTCCTTGCTCGAAAGTCTGACTCAAGGGGACAGTGCTCATCTCTGTTTCCAAGCCAAAGAGCCAGTGCTGTCTTTTTCTGTGGTCATGTGGCCAGCATGACTAAATGTCATATAGACATGGGGAAATTCCTAGAGCATTGCCATGGTGGCCAGTTTTCCTCCCACTCATCCATTTCTCAGGGGTGGTGAACTGGGGCCCAGGAAAGGGTTTACCCACTGTAGGTGGGCAAATGGGAAACCTATTGACAAACCACATATGCCCATGGGTCTTCCAAATCCCTTGTGCTTGTTGAGGGCAGAGCAGGATGTGGGTAGTGAAGGTATGGGCAAGACAATACTGACAATACAGAGGATAGAGACTTCTGCTCCCCCCCCCAAAAAAAATATCCACTACGTGAGTCCACACCTTCACCTTGCCTCATTGTAGAGCTGGCCCTCATACCAAATCAGGAATCCTAGGTACATCTAAATGCTTATAAAAATAACATTGCTTTAGTGTTTACTAGTGGGAATGTCAGATTGATTCTGATGGCATTTAGGGATGCCTCTGTATTGTGTCTTTACGTGGGTACTATTTTAGACATCTGTTATCTATATTATTATCTGTTTCCTCACCCAATAATTTGTTGGCTATATAGCTATGATGTAACTTACATTAGAAATACCCCCCTCGCCCCCTGAAATTATTTAAAGCCCATTATTTTTTTTTAACATAGAATGCAATTGTTCCCAGTGCTCATAACTAACATTCACAAACAATCTGAAATGGAGTCATCAGCCTTTTAGGCAGGACTCTTCAGCCACTGACAGCCACAAAATAGGCAGAACCCAATACATGGAACATTTCCTGGCATGAAGATTCAGAAAAGCTTCATCTGCTGAAATACCGCATACATCTGCAACAGTATGTTGTGTTTTTACCTAATTTTTAGCATGCAATGCTGCTTACAGAAATCAAAGCAACTAGAAATTGAAAGTTACATATAACTGTAAATGTTTCTCAGGAAGGGTTTTCCAGAGAGGTCTAAGTCTATGTGTGTGTAAAGCGCCTTCAAGTCACAGGTGGCTTAGGTGACCCATGGGGTTTTCAAAGCAAGAGATGTTCAGAGGTAGCTTGCCATTGTGTTCCTCTGCATAGCAACCCCGGACTTCCTTGGTGGTCTCCCATCCAAGCACTAACCAGTGCTGACCCCTGCATAGCTTCTGAGATCTGATGAAACCGGGCTAGCCTGGTCCATCCAGGTCTAGGCACAATGGAAGGATACCTGGCAGATGTGTTCCTTCCATCTGCAGGAAACAGTGATGGCTGGTGGTAGTAGTAAGGTGGGAAGGCTCTCATCTTAAGCCAGTTTGGTGTAGTGGTTAGGTGCGCGGACTCTAATCTGGGAGAACTGGGTTTGATTCCCCACTCCTCCACTTGCACCTGGCTGGATGACCTTGGGCAAGCCATAGCTCTGTACCAGCTGTTCCCTGTTCAGGGGCGCTTAAACACTGGTCATTTCAGTTCCTAGTCCACTTGCTGGTTGTGAGCAGGGAGCCAAGGTTTCATCAAGCTGTTTGTGGGCAGCTTGGGCCTATTCATCCTATTATCTTCATAGTCAAGCAGCATCTTTCATGCATGTGCATATTCATACAGGCTGACAGGAGTCCTAGTTTATTCCTCCCCACAGATCTGATGTTGCTGCCTACTGCTTGGCAGCCAGCCAATGAATTAAAGAGCAAGCAAACCAATCAGTCCCCTTGTAATTATAAATAAAACCCATGCTTCTTTTAAGTCTTAACCCTCAGCCTGTTATATCAAAACATAAAGTGGCCAACATGACTTCAGTTCAGCATAACCAGCTGCTGACTTCAAGTCACTGGAAACCATCTGCTCAGTAGGAATCAAGAAATTCTGAATGCATCAATATGAAGCTGCTCTGCACCGTCTTGCAAAGTTGCCCTGGGAATGGATGCTGACAGTGACTTTGTTTTCCTCTTCTCTGAATAAATGCCAATGGTACTTCATGTATAGCATATAATGTTGCCATGCTGATGTAGCATAGTGGTTAGAAAAGCTGGACTAGGACCTGAATTCAAATTTTCATTCTGCCATGAAACTCGTTCGGTGACCTTAAAGAATTGGGGTGGGGGTGTGAAACTGAAACAGTCTGTGCTTTGGATGCAGAAGATCCCCAGTTCAGTCCTTGGCATTGCCAGTTAAAAGGACCAAGTCGTAGGTGATGTGAAATACCTCTACCCGAGACACTGAAGAGCCACTACCAGTCTGAGTAGCCAGTACTGACCTTGATGGACCAAGGGTTAAATTCAGAATAAGGAACTTTAATGTGAGGAGGGAGAGGAGAAGAAGAAGCATCAGCATCAGTGTCAGTGGTGTCAGCGTCATCAGTTTTTATACCCCACTTTTCTCAATCCCAAGGAGTCTCAAAGCAGCTTATGATCAGCTTCCCTTCCTCTCCCCACAACAGTCACTTTGTGGGATAGGTGTGGCTGAGAGAGCTGTGAGAGAACTGTGACTAGTCCAAGGTCACTCAGCAGGCTTCATGTGGAGGAGTGGGGAAATCAAACTGGGTCTCCAGATTAGAGTTCACTGCTCTTAACACTACACCACGCTGGCTCTCTGAAAGAGAGAAGACCTATATACACTGCCAGGACCTCCTCTGAGGAAGAAGAAGAGAAGAAGGAGAGATTGGATTTGTATCCCACTCTTCACCCTTCATCCAAAGGAGTCTCAGAGCGGCTTATAAACTATTTTCCCTTCCCCTCCCCACAATAGACACCCTGTGAGGAAAGGTGGGATAAACAGGATCAATAATGTCTAGATAAATGTACCTGGGTATTGATCTTCCATAATGAAGATATGCCATCTATCATAAGGAGGTGATGTCATCCATTAGAATATAACCAGAAAAAAGCCTTTCCCCCCAGCACGGACAATCACAGAGGAAAAGGACTTTCTTCTTGAGTCAGCCTCGAATCAGCAATTGACAGGACTAAGCACAAACTTAATGGAGTAGGATAATCTGTAGACCCAAATGTATGTATATTATTATTATCATGTGGCATTGTGTGTAGTATAGCCAGGAGATCCTAAGATTGTCTGACAAACAGAAGTTCTAACTCTTTAGTGTTATGCACCACTAGATGGCGAGCTAGATTTGTTTTTAAGGCAAGAGATGTTTCAGAGGTGGTTTGCCATTGCCTACCTCTGTGATGGTTCCAGTATTCCTTGGAGGTTGCCCTTCCAACTACTAGCCAAGGCCGATCTTGCTCAGCTTCTGAGATCTGACAAGATCGCGCTACCCTGGGCTATCCAAGTCAGGGCATGTATGTATATTTTTAGTAGACTTACAATGAGCCAGACCCTTAGTACCTCTAGCTTAGTTATTGCCTATTCAATTGGCAAGGAGAACAATGACTTTCCCAGTCCAGCTACTGATGTTCCTTTCAATTAACAATACCGTGGTTTGAACCTAGGACCTTTGCATGCAAAGTATGTGATCTACCACAGATCTATGGTCCATTCCATCAATTTGAAACTTTACAGCTGGCTAAAATCAATGCAAGAGTATCCCGAGGGGGGGGGGGGAGGTGTTCAGGAAACTGCCATGACAACGTGCTTGTAACAGACTCCGTTTTGATTTTTAAAAATTACAACTCCAGTATTAACTGTTTTAGGAAAATGTGGTCTCTCCTTGACCACACGGTGATTTCTTTCATTGAAAGGTCATAGGACAATATATTCTGTGCCACTTTTGTTGGCCAATCCCACAAACGTCTTTGAAGGCAAACCAAGGATAATAGGGCAGACATGGTTTTATAAGGCTAATAGTTTTGGTAACGCCAATAGCTTCCATGAGATGGATTGGCAGAAGTTAGTCCACTGAGTTCCCCAGAAGCAACTCTTCAATTTTGTTGTTCTTGTTGTTGTTCCTTTGCCTGTGGAGGAACAACATTTCAGCTGGCAACAGCAAAGCTCTTTGCATGTTTGACTCTAATGCCATTACTTTAAAAGTCCTATTAAGAGATAATGACTTTGAATGGGAGAGTCTTTAACTGGAGAGTCTCATTAATTATGTTGAATCCTTTTGGAAATAAACTCCACTCCTCATCATTCCCTGTTTCCATCCCCCAGCAATCCATAGTTGTGACCCATGAGGGTGTTTAAACATCTCATTTGATTTAACCTTGCTATACCAAATCCATAATGCCCTCTGTGCCAGTAAAGTTTGAGAGCCAATTCAGCTGACTCCTTTTAGGTGGTAAGATAGAGCTGGAGTCGTTTTAAATAGGCTGATTGTTGCAAACCAGACATTTAGAACACTGGATTTACCTTGCTTGAAAAGAACTGTTTATGCGTAACATCAAAGGAACCATACATTTGCATTGATGATTTGTCATGAATTAAGATCAGTAGTATTCCCGCCACCTTGGAAACCCTATTTAGTTGAGAAGGCAGCATAGAAATGTTTTAAATAATAATTAATAATTTCACATGTGTGTGTTTTGGTGTGGCTGCATTTGCTACAGCAGATGGCCAATGTAGCTGCCACTGGCATATGCTCATAATGTGCAGTTTTGCAGGGATTACATTGGCCCAGCATCATCAAGGGGAAGTCATGCCCCATTTCCACTACATTTCATGTGGATATGTCCCAGCACAGTAAGCAGCATTCACCAGTGGCATGCATCATATTTCCACATATTCATACCTTGCTGGCTAGAGCAACAGTTTTCATTTGGTAATTCCAGAGCATACAACCTATTGCAAATCAGTTTAGAACCCTCAATTGAACAAATACACTTGGCTTTGAGAATATGCCAGAAAAAAATAAGTAAGGGGTACCCAAAAGGCAAACTATGCAGCTGCCACACATACACCCATGGCCAGGCTCAAACAAGCTCAAGACAACCAAGAAGACTCCTCTTTAGTACATTTCTCCTTGTTGGATCATGGAAGAAGTCACGTGTAAACCAATTTAGAACAATTCTGAGCATTTGATTAAAAAAAAAACATTTCCCCCGCAGTGTTCAGCAGCAGCACTTGCAATTAAATCTAAGGCTGCAGTCACACCCACTAAATAATCCACTTTCAATGCACTTTCAAACTGGATTTTACCAGTTTCACATGGTAAAATCCAGTTGGAAAGTGCACTGGAAGTGGATTATTTAGCATGTGTGCCCGCAGCCTTAGAAGACTGCATCAAATGACACAACCATAATGTGGAGTGGGTGTGAGTGACACAGCATTGGGGCCTCTGGTGTCAAAAGATGTGGCCGTGCATAGAGATGCAGACATAAATAATTCTAAATTGCATCAGAATTCTGGCTTGGATTTGGAATGTGGGACTCTAGGTTTTAGTTCGAGCTTGTCTTTTTTTTTTTTTGGCCTTCAAAGGACAAGATTCCTATTAGGATTGCCATTGCCTGATATGTAGAATGAAGAACTGTAATCTCTGACAACTGATCTTTTATTTTGTTTGTATATGGAACAGTTGGGTTCACTTGTAACATCTCCACAGCATAGGGTTGCCAGGACTGGATTGGAAAATACCTGGAGACTTTGGGGGGGGGGTGGATCTAGGAGACAGCGGGGTTTGGGGAGGGGAGGGGCCTCAGCATGGTACAATGCCATAGAGTCCACCTTTCAAAGCAGCCATTTTATCCAGGGGAGCGGATCTCTGTCCACTGAAGATCAGTTGTAAAAGCGGGAGATCTCCACCTGGAGGCTGGCAACCCTACCACAGCAGCCCTTCTGCAAAGGAAGCATGTGTCAAGACTGATGGTTCACATCTTTTGAATATTTGACAGCTGTGGCAAAAAGAGATAAGCTTCTCAAACTGAGAGCCAACGGTATAGTGGTTAAGAGCAGTGGACTCCTCTTCCTCCTCCTCCTCCTCCTTCTTGAAATGCCATCCAATCTCCTGAAAGTAAGTTAGCTATAATTAGTGGGTTCATACTTTTACTGATCTTTGTGTGAAGCCTCTGGACTGCCCATCCATTTGTGTGATAGACAGCTCCAACATCTCAAAGCATGGAGTACTAACAATCTTAATAGGGCAACCTTCCTCTAATGCTACTCCTCTGTCTTCATTTTTACATAACAGGGCAATCATATGCAGAGTGGTACTAACGTAACTCCATTGGTTTCAGTGGGCCTGGAGTGGAGGAGTGCCACACAAGACTGGGTTGCAAATCAGAAAGAAAATGTTTGGTCGAGGAAAAGGCTAAGGAATGGAATGCAGTGAACATCCAGAACTCACACAGAGTATTATTTTATTGTGGAGGATGGGAGGGAGGAAAGGAAGAGGGAGGGAAAGGGAGAGGAAAGCAAATGAATGCATGAAGCCAGTTTCTACGGAGTCAGATTATTTAGTATCAGTACTGTCTACTCTCAGTGGAGATATCTTCAGGGTCTCAAGTTGAGGTCTTTCACATCATCTTCTACCTTCTCTTTCTCTTGGTATTTTTTTTTAATATTTGAGTGTGTGTGTGTGTGTGTGCACCTGGAAGTCATGGCAATCTCTGGTGATTGACCTCTACTGGGGGCATGGAGGATATTCAGAAAGGTGGCTGAATAAAGCCTCCCCTCCCCCCGACTGCTGGTATTCCAAGGAGGTCTCTCATCCAAGTACTTTCCAGAGTCGACCCTGCTTAGCTTCCGAGATCTGATGAGATCAGGCTTGCATAGGCTATCCAGGTCAGGGCATCTTCTACCTTTTCCTTTGAATCTGGGGCATATTGCACACAAAGCAAGGGCTCTGCCATTGAGCCACAGGCCCTAATTTCTCAGCCTAGTTTGTAGGTGATGAAAAGAGATCCCCCATCTGTTTCTTTTTTAAATGGCTGTCAATAGGGATGAAGTTGTAACTGTCTTTCCAGTCAGTAGGAGCAGGATATAAAAATTGAGCTTTCATTACTTCAGTGGCACTTATCTCCCCATCTATCACCCAGCTGGTGGCAGTAGTAGGCTTACCCCGCCCCCATCCTCCTCCAACCGGATTCCCTCCCCTCACCACTGTGGGCAAGCAATGCAGAAAGCCTGGTTTGCATGCCCCAAACAGTCACCTGGGAATATATGACTCCATTTGTATGTACAATAGAACGTCAGTTGCTGGGTCCAATTTGCCAAGTAAAATAGCTGGTAAGGAAAACAAACACTCAGATGTTATTTGAATGTTTGAAAAACAGAAATCATTTCAGCAGAAGTCACGTAGCAAGTAACTGGATACGGCAAACATGACCCTTTGCTCTCTTGAAAAATGTATATTTGCCTTAAAAAGGGGGGGGGGGAGAATGAGTCTCGGTTTCTCTCCCACCTCCCAAGATCTGGATTTCACTTTGAATAACAAACCTTGACAAGATGATACAATACATTTTTAGCAGCACAAATTAACACAACTGTTTGTTGCACTCTAACCTTCAATCATGGGTTAAATGTGTTCTAACTCATTTGAATGGCTAATTTAAAAGCCCAGTGTAGACTAGGGTGTAATTACATTGATTCAGCAGAAATGCCAGAGGCTGCAAATTATCTAGCTCCTAATTGTCGCTCATATTCCAAAATACTGGCCAACAGAATAGACAATAATGACTAAGTGAGAATGCCTTCCAAAGAGGGAAGCTAGTTAAATTCAAAGGATCTAAATGGCTTCCTGTACTTAAATATATAACAAAATGGAGGATAAAGACTTTGATGTACACCATCCAATATGATGAAATACACGGGGATTTGCATTCTTAGGGGCAGACATTTTGTCTTTATTTCTACATCTCCAGCCATGAGAAGTTGGTTTTGGTCCCCTTCCAGAAGGCGGTATCTGCATTCTGAAAGTAAGAAACAGGATCCCAATGCCATCCAAAGCAGATTTATAACCTTTCTATTGACTTCAATGGCTGTAGAAAGTATAACTCTCTTTAGGATTGCACTGATAGTATATAGTACTTAGCATAGTATGTTCAATTGAATTCATGGCGATTTGATCCAACAGATGCATGTGCATTGGGTAGGGGCTTAGTGTTTGTATGCCAATGTCTTATAATTAGTTAATCAGTACAGTTCCTATTGCTTGGTAGCTCTGAAGTTATACACTGAGCAGTGTAACAATTATTGTGAATAAGGGAGCCTCAGTTTGTTTGTGTCAAGCTTTGGTCCACAGCTTGTGTCACTGAAAATTATGGATTTCTTCTCTGCTCATTGTTTGAGCTTTAATAAAACTTGAATAATTGGGTGCTACTGCTTGCACTTTTGCAAGGTACGCAGACACACCTTCTTTAAGACATATGCCAGTATAAAGTTAGAATGGTAAAGGATGGATTTACACCAAGCCTCACTATCAGCACCATTCTTAACAGAGTTACACCCCTAATTCATTGACTTCAGCTGATTTAAAAGGTGTAACTTTGCTTCAGATTACACTGTTTCTCTCCCGCCACCCCTGGACATCTCAACTTGGGTAAGACTGACTTGCTACCCCCAGGAATTTCCCCCCCAACTTTGCAATGTGTAACTTTGCTTACTTGCTCAATTTCTCTAGTGCTATTTGCATTGTACCAGTCTGTCCCGAAGTATATCTGTTCTCCCCTATGATCTGAATCACAATGATAGTCATAGAGCAAAGTTTGAATCCAGTAGCACCTTAAAGACAAACAGGTATCTGGTGAAGGAGGCTTTGACTCTTGAAAACTTATGGTCTGGAAATCTCAGGGGTCTTTAAGGCCCTGTTGGACTCAAATCTTGCTCTTCCACTGCAGACGAATGTGGATGTCCATCTGAAACAATGAAGGGTGTGCATATGTAGTAGTAATCGGATGATCCTGATCATAGACTTTTTTCTCAGTTTGGTTTGGCCATTTATTTATTTATTTAATTCAGTTTTTATCCTGCCCTCCCTGCGGATGGGTTCAGGATGGGTTAGTAAAGATAAAGGCTTCCCTTGCTCAAAAGCTAGTCGAATCCAACTCTCAGGGGCGGTGCTCATCTCCGTTTCCAAGCCAAAGAGCCAGCACTGTCCAAAGAGTTCTCCATGGTTATGTGGCCGGCATGACTAAATGCCAAGGCACACGGAATACTGATACTTTCCCACCTATTTATCTCCTTGCAATTTCTTGCTTTCAAACTGCTAGGTTGGCAGGAGTTGGGACCAGAGACGGGAGCTCACTCTGTCAGGCAGCACTCGGGTCTCGAACTGCTGAGCTACCAATCTTCCAGTCCGCAGCTCAGCGTCTTAACCTCTGAGCCACCGTGGCCCCTCAGGACAGGTTACAAAATCTCAACAACAATAGTTAAAATAATCAAAATATTAATTTAAAACAGTAGTAAAAACAGCAATCAAGGTTCACGTTGCTATACACAATCCGGCATAAAGTGGTTTACAATAATCTAGTCTGGAAGAGACCATTGCATGGGTCGCAATAGCTAAGTCCTGGGGGGTGAGATAGGGAACCAGTTGCCTGACCAGCCATAGCTGATAGAAGGCCAATCGAGCAATGGCAGCAACAGGAGCCTCTATCGAGTGGTTTTATAGGGTGTCTGATCAGCTTGCATTTTAATCATACGGAACCCACCTTGAGTGTTTTACAGCTGAAAGGCAATGTTGTAAGGTTAAACAAATGTGTAAAGTAGATGGTGGGCAGGGATGAGAGTAGATGAGTTTTGGATCCCCCAATTCTGCGATTAACTTATGTGACGACTGCTAGCCCCATCACTAATACACTCGCAATGCCATCCTAAATAGAGTTATAGTTTTCTAAGTCCACTAAAGTCTATGGGCTTAGAAGGGTGTAACTCCATTTAAGATTTCACTGTAAGGCTGTTATCCTACCCTCCCCCCACAATTCAGTTTCTTGGAAATTAGCAGACCAGGGGTATCCCATATCAATCCAATTTCAATCACTTAACTTTGCCCCGACAGGTAAAAAATACCATCTGCTCAGGTGGCATGAGTACAGCCTCCAAGTAATACTCATTTGTGACAAATGCTACAATTAACCCAGCTACAGTGCTTGAAACTCCTACATGGGCTTTTGCCAGATGTTGTAGTCTTACTATATTAGCAGAGTACCATTCATGCTGGCCAGTACAACGTTAATGCATCATGTAAGCTGTAATCCTGCTGGCCATTACTATGTTAATGTAACACTTAGCATCATTCACTTGATTCATTGATATAGTAAAAGCTACCAGGAATCCATTAGAAAGCACCAGTGCCCCTGCATTTTAGCACAAATAGAAAGTGTATTTTCCTTAGAGAAATGGATGGAGCTGTGTTCCAAGCAATAAGACTATGGTGCAGGACTGGATGCTATGAATAGGGGATGTTTCTTTACAATTGGACTGTGCAGCACTTTCTATGCAGCCTGAGTTTATGCATCTTCACACTCCAAGGAGGAAATCCCACTGAATTCCACAGATTTATGTTAATATAAGTGACCTCAGGATTAGGGGTCTTAACTAGATTCACCACTGGAACTTAATGACATGTTTCCAACCATACTGTTCCTGCAGCAGAATGCCGTTTTTGTTTGCAGAAGAAGACTGAATGATTTCTGCTAATTCTCGTTCCCACTTTGCCTCTCGTGGAGGTCATCAAACCCTAAGGGTATGATGACCTCCAGGACCAAAATTTCAGGGTGATCAGTGGGCTGCAATAGGATGGGGAGGAAACCCCCCCCCCACTGCGGCTGCAATCATATGTACAATTAGACCTGACATAGGTGCGAATGCCAGATGGATTTAAAGGGCGCGATCAGACAACAACATCTGGGAAGCACCCCACAGCCATCTGAAACCGATTCTGCTCTGCTGCAGAACTGGAATTAAAAGATTCCCTGGAAAATCCGGTAGTAAACGGGTTGCGACGAGCCACAGACGGACTTTTCCATGTCTGATAGCTCCAGCATGCTCTCATGACATCGGGATAGTCTGATCAGGCCATCCTGACTCCGTGCCACTGTTTCCCCTTCGCAGTATGTGCATCATTGCAAATTCCATAGGGAGCCCTCAGTGCGGAGGTGCGATTCGTCACTCCCTTATTTAAGCACATGGGGGAAAAACAGAACAAAAAATGACTCACCCACAGTTGTGTCTGATCACACACTGATGGACTGCACCTGCAGATTCAAAGGGAGGTGTGATCGTGCAACTGTGGGTCAAATTTATGTGAAAAATACTGGTAAACCTTTGTTCCTCTGGGGTGACATTCTCAAAATTTTGATCATCCCAGGGGTCCGTTGGGGCCGGAGCGAGGCGGAGCAAAGCTCCGCCAGCTCAGGACTGGCCAGTAGGGCAGCCACGGGCTGAATCAGATTCTCTAATCTGAATCAGCTCGCCGCCGAATTACTGCCGAAATTCGGCAGCAATTTTAAAAGCCACTGGAGGGGAGGGGGTTTGAGGGAGAGGCTCCAAACTTGCAGGGTAGCTGCTGGGGCCTCTCCTCAAAATGCCCACCAGGTTTCAAGAAGATTGGACCAGGGGGTCCAATTCTACAGGCCCCCAAACAGGTTTCCCCCATTCCCTCCATTGTTCTCTATAGGAGGAAAAAAAGTTAACATTTTTTCCCTCCATAGAGAACAATGGAGGGGATGGGACAATCTGTTTGGGGCCCCATAGAATTGGACCCCGTGGTCCAATCTTCTTGAAACTTAGTGGACATTTCGAGGAGAGGCCCCAGCAGCTACCCTGCAAGTTTGGAGCCTCTCCCTCAAACCCTCTTTCCTCCAGCCCCTCATATACCCTATGAGTTTTTGCCATTGATTTCAATGGCCCATAGGATATAATGGGGCTGAAACTGACATTCCCTTTCTGACACACTTCTGGTGATATCAGGGGGCGTGGCATATGCTAATGAGTTATGGTAATGAGCTCCTGCACCTCTTTTTCTACGAAAGGACCCCTGGATCATCCTATCTTGAAAGAGATATGGAAGATATAACAATCATCTGTGTGCAATGTGTGGAAATAATTTAACAGGCATTAACCAGACCCAAACCCATAAATAGATATTTGCCACCCAAATTTGACAGATGATACATGAAGCTCCAAAATGCCTCCTGTGAAGACAGGATAGCAAGAGTTCATTAGTATGTCTCAGAAGAATCATTTAAATTACATGGCGGTGAAAATTAAACCGTAAATACTGTAACTAACAGCAGCCTTTCATGAATTACCTAAAATTTCCAATTAAAAAGTGACTTCCTCCCCCTCCAAATTAATCTGTTTTATTGATGACAACATCTGAGGAGATGAGAGCGCAGGAGGGAGAGAAAATCCAGCTTTCTGGGAGATTCCTATGGTAGACGTGGCCATATGGTCCTTTTGACCAATATCACTGTCAACAGAATGGCAAACTAGCCCCATGGATAATTGGTGTGGTTTCAAGCCCGCACAAGTTACAGGGGTGTATTTTTCTTCTTCTTCTTTCCATTGCAATGGGACTAGGTAAATTACCCATGTGGCAAAATATTCATGCACCAACTATACTGAAGTGATTTAGCTCCAAATCGTGTGGTATGCATGAAATATGGATTCTACCCGAGAGGTTATCTGCCAGAGAATTTTTATCAAGATCTGAATATACCACTAGAAAAAAAAGAAACCTTCCTGGAAAGAATAAGAATGGCAATATTCTAAAGTCCACCCAGCATTTATGTGCATTATAAATCACAGCTAACCAGGCCACGGACAGTTCTTTTCTAACCTTTGAAAAGTTTGATTGACTGCCAAGAAGGTTAATACTCCTGCTGATAGTGCATTCTGTAGCATCAGGAGAGACGTTTCTGTGAAGGGTAAGCACATCACTCTCTATCAGGGTTATGCCAAATGTTCTTCCTTTCCCTTTGGAGGGGGGAGAAAGGTATGTATTCTGGGGGCTGAAACATTTCCCAAACACATACTTCCAAACCACCCAAACATCCATCTTGTTTGCTGTGCATTCACTGTGCTATTTTCCTCATCTGTTGATGCTCCAGTGCCATTTGGGTAGTCTTTTTTGTTTCTGAAAAGTAATCAGATGGGTAATCCCAGCCTGGGATGGAACTCAGCACAGTCTAGCCCGATTTCATAAGATCTTGGAAACTAAGCAGGGTTGGTCCTTAGATGGGAAACCACCAAAGAAGACTCTGCAGAGGAAGGCAATGGCAAACTGCTTCTGCTTCTCACTTGCCCTGAAAGGCCCTTGCTGGGGTTGCCATACATTCGTTGCAACTGGACAGCTATCAGATATGTACCTAATGTCACCCTGTTGAAAGATAACTAGTGAATGTTATGATCTTTCATTGCTACACAGCCAGCCTCATTAGTCTGTGTGATAATGTCATAATGCACACATGTGCTCTTGTGAACTGGTGTAATATACTTATATACAAGGTCACCATCTTAATTGCTCTTGTGCAGTGTTTTATCAATGCACACATGCCCCACATGTAAAACATCACACAAAAAGATTCTATCAGTGATCTCATTGAGACTGTATTTTTGGGTAGGTTTTTAATGTATACATGTGTGTTAAAACCATGAGAAAACCTCAAAGGAACTGAAAACTGTAGCAAATTGTACATGCTGGGCTTTGCACAAAATGCAGGAAATGTACAATTACAACGGATAGTTCCTAATGAATCTGTTCCACTTCAGAAAAGAGAGGAGGTAATTCAGAATTTCAAAATCCAAGGAGAAGTTTGATCACGATGGTCAAGTATGACAGTGGGAGGATAACATGGAAATCATTCAAGAACCCCATTCCAAGGGGAAGGTGCAATAACAGAGACTTCATATCCCAACTGTTGGACAGAAAGTTCCTTCTAAACATGTGCTATGCTCCAGATCTGCAGTGGGAACTGCAGATGGTGGAATGAGGATAACTCACAGGTCATGGATGACTGTGACCATTCACAGGTTATACCTGTGGTCCCTGAGAGCTCTATCTCATGGAAATTAACCCTCAATAAAAGTGCTGATGAATATACCTTGCCTGGCTCCCTGGGCCCCCAGGAAGAACAGGGAGAGGCCCAGAATTGTATCACCCTAGTTCTTTCCTGGGATGTGGAAAGGTGTGCTATAGCACAATCTCATCAGATCTTGGAAGCTAAGCAGGGTTGCTACTTGAATGGGAGACCACCAAAGAAGATTCTGAAGAAAAGGCAATGGCAAACAAACTTTGATTCTTACGTGCCTTGAAAGCCCCTTGTTGGGGTAACCATAAATCAGTTGTGCCTTGATGGTGTATAGAATGTTGTTTCCCCCTTCTGGTAGTCTGGAGTCTGGTTGGACTATCCTAATAACAGTTGTGATTGAACACATAGGTTACAATTAACCAGGTACATTTTCAGTGCAGGTAGGATGGGGCATAGCATTTTTTCTTAAGCATCTTTAGAAAATAAAGACGGGATGTCTTTACCATCTTGGAATGTTACAAAATTTCCTTTGTAAAATAAAGATATCTTTGATGCCTCCCTGGCATTTAAGAGGACTGGGCTCTGACGAAGAAAACTAAATTATATCCCAGTAGTTAAAATTATGCACAATTATCATCATTTGTCTAATTATGTTGACTAGCGCATTATTCCAAAGCAGAACTGCATCTTTGTTTTATTTGCATGATCCAGGCATAATTCCCTTGACCAACATATCAGAAATATAACCCAATTTTCCTATAAAATGCCATTTGGGCAAATATGCAAAGAGGCTGCACTGTGTTCCGAGCTTTGGCTAATAAACATTCACTTAAAATTCTGTGATGGACTCAGAATGAGGCTGCTTGATAGAGACAAGGGAGAACTCCCAAGTATTAATTCAATGAATTAGAAAACAAATGATGGGAAGGTGAATAGACAATGTTGAGAAACCTCGTTGAGATAAGAGGATCCAAGATTGTTGCTCGAGATGCTGATACAACATGAGAATTCCTCTGCTGTGCACTTTACAATTCATACCCCATCCCCAACAAGGCAGACTATAATCACATGTTTCTATCGAAGGATCAATGCAAATTGTTCACTTTCTGTAGGCCTATAGCATCCTCGAGATGCATTTGTGTTGTGTCAAGGGTCTTTCTTTACACAAGCTGATTGCTTAAATTAATACAGGGGACAAACTTTGAGATCAAGGCTTGGTTCAAAGGCAATTACAATGCTAACAATCCTGGAAAAGCCTCAGGCTTCCATGCTGTCTCCTTGCTTTTCCTTGTAACATCCTTGTAACAACTAGTCCAGGCTAGCCTGATCTCACCAGATCTCAGAAGCTAAGAAGGGTTGGCTCTGGTTAGTATTTGGATGGGAGACCACCAAGGATGTCCAGGATTGCGATGCAGAGGCAGGCAATGGCAAACCATCTCTGTTTATCCCTTGTCTTGAAAACCCTGTAGGGACTCCATAAGTCACCTACGAATTGATGGCACTTTCTGCGACCACCAGTCTTCCAATGTGTCAAGGCTCCAGTTCACTGTATTATTGTATTATTCAGGTTTCCTTATTCTATGACATATTAGTTCACTGTTCACCTTACCATTCTTTGGGGGGGGGGGATTCCTGAGGGGAGTGTGTGGGTGCCTGCTGTTGTAGCCATAACTGTTTCTACCAAGTTGTGCCCCTTGGCTTTCTCATGAGTGGCCTTGGAGATTCTTGTGCCAAGCTACCCTAGATAAGACACCATATATCTGTCACAATAGTCGTAGCAACACTAGGACAGAGTGATGCCATATGACTGTGGGGTGTGGGGAGGTATTGAACCTTACCTATAACTTTTGGTTTTCGCACACTTTCTTTATTCCTGACAAGGAACCAGCTCCATAGTAAACATATCTCTAATAAAGCATTTCGATAAAGAAGCTGTGGAGTGTGGCTTAACTGGGGATCTGACACAACATCAGGTTGGAGATTCTATGAACATGAAGGTCACCTGACAACCAATCTAGAAAGCCAACATTAAACGGCTCACAGGATGGGATGCCTCCTTTAGACTGGGACCCGTCCAATATGCACTTGAGGAGATACTGGCTGCGTTCACACACACTGAATGATCCAGTTTCAATCCACTTTCCAACTGGATTTTTACTGTGTGAACTGACAAAATCCAATTCAACAGTGCATTGAAAGTGGATTGAAAGTGGATTATTTAGTGTGTGTGAACACAGTCACTAAACCCCCATTTTGTCTTAGGAGTCAAGGCCATTTCTCTGTACTTCAAGTGTTACTTGTATAAGCTGTGTGTAAAGTCCAAAGGGATACTTATAGATTAGCATCTACAATGTATTCATCAATTAATTTACTATAAAAGTGAATGTAATTTATAATCAAAAGAAGATCCTATGTGGGATGCAGTCATAAGGGTAAATAATTGTGTACTTTCCACCACACAGTTCCTTAAACAGCAGGTTTAAGCAATAATGTTTGTTATGATTATGTTTCCATTAACCACCCACAGATGTCCCCAGATGGGTTTTTATAAATTCTAAGATTTAATTGTTGGCAGAGATCAGTCGGCAAGCACAGTAACATTTCACCGTGGGTATCCCATAAGCATCCATGTTCTCCCAGCAACCATGACCTCTTCATTCTGATGTGCCTTGCAGTGCTTTTGATGCCATAACGTTACACAAGAGGCTAATGTATTTACTCGGTGGTATTGCTAAATGGGCAAATTTACTGCTACTTGATAAAGAACCATGAGTGGAAGCAGCAATACTCATTAAATATCTCTTAACTAGAGATTCTAAGAAGAGTTCTAAATATGCTTGTATATAATATTAGAGACTGAGCAGAATGTTAGGATTAACTCTGTGCTTAAATGCATTTAGATAGAAGAATGCACTGGGAAAAATACTTATTTAGAAGAGGATTCTGAAATAAATTGGAATATTGCACAATAAAATGAATAATAACTATTTCATGATTCACAGTGTTTCAGTTATGGTATTCCGCTGAAGTTCTTGCAAGCCTTTAAAACAGCATTTGCCAACAGGTACAATGACTCCTATAGGGGCTGCGGTGGCTCAGAGGTCAAGACGCTGAGCTGCAGACCAGAAGGTCTGTAGTTCAGTAGTTCAAGACCCGAGTGCCACGTGACAGAGTGAGCTACCATCTCTGGTCCCAACTCCTGCCAACCTAGCAGATCAAAAGCAAGAAATTGCAAGTAGATAAATAGGTACTGCTTTGGTGGGAAGGTAACGACGTTCCGTGCACCTCGGCATTCAGTCATGCCAGCCACATGACCATGGAAATGTCTTCAGACAGCGCTGGCTCTTCAGCTTGGAAACAGAGATGAGCACCATCCCCTAGAGCTGGATTTTACTGGCTTTCAAGCAAGGGAAATCTTTACCTTTACAATGACTCCTGCCGGTGTGTTTCCTGGTACCCACTTGCTTCTTCTCCAAAGAAATGCATATCCAAAGCAAGGAACCAGACCCGGCTTTTCTTCATTGACTTGCATCAGGAGGTGCTTCAGAAGAGCCCAGAAGGCATTCATCACCCACATGAAAACAGTTGCCTCCATCATAGGAAGATCTACGTGGCTTGGAGCCTTCTAAAACATATTGTGACTGGACCTAGCCCCCATCACAGCCATTTTATTGTGGCTCCCACTGTCTGGTCTCAAAAGTCCAGAAGCATACATAAGTGAGATGAGATGAGGGTCCATGCTGATGAGGGTTCAGTGAGATGAGGGTCCATGCTGTAAGATGTAGCATTGTTATTCCTACACTGGGACATACTGAGGGTTTGAGAAGGGGGCATGCCTAAGTCTTGTAAGCCACTCTGGACCCGCTAACAGTGGGGAGAGCAGCCTAGAAATCAAATAAATAAATAAATAAATAAATCTACCGATTGTTAGCCAGCAAGGCACTTTCTGTGCTCTTATGGAGTTTCATATCCATAAGTCTGAACTCTGTGTTGCCAACAGTGGTAGGGTCTTGCGCTTTCTTCTTGAATAGGAGCCAGCTCCAGCCCATGCCAGGAGGCTGACACCCTAAGCCGTTCACCCAAGACAAAGACAAAGGATTCTTCTTGCCATGAGGTTTCCTTATGTCAGACATCTGCTGGCTAACCCCCACTCCCCACTATACATCTGGATAGTTATGCTAACTAAACTGCCTAGCAACTAATGTGCCAGCCATCGGATTCTTGGCTAAAACCATCAACTAACAATAGGTATGGCCAGGTGAGTCATCGGACCCCAGACTCAGCGTCTGTTTCCTGATGAGATCATGCTCTTGCAACACTGCCCAACCCCTGGACCTCCTCTCTTTGTTCATCTTCAACCTATAGAAAGGTCCAAGAGGGACGGACCGCCTAGTAGGTGTGTTAGTGGGTTGTGGTCTGCAAAGCCCGCCCCAAGACCCCCAATAAAAGTCCAAACCGAGAGTCACTCGGCCTCTTGAGCCGTCGCCCTCTATCTATCCTATTGACCCTTCAGTCCAGCTTTCTGTCCCCAACCCTTGCCTCCATCTTTGAACCCCATTTTTCTCTCTCTGGAAACGCGTTCCAGGAGAACCACGTGGTCTTGCTGGTTCAAGCCTCATGGCCCCATAGCTTTTATACCTTTCTCCCCCCATCCAACTCATCTTGACATCGGACAACGCATCTAAGGTAATGTGCTTTCCCCACCAACGATACCTGCTCATGCAAAAGTGCTATTTTCTCTCTTTATTCTATTAGGCCTGTAAGATTGTGTGTGTGATTATGTTTTTGGTATGCTTGATTACATGATCCAGTAAACAACATTGAACTTGGAACCTGCCTCACGTGCCTCTTTCCTTGAGAACTCCCGGGAGGGGTGGGACCCTGGTATAGTTGGCAAGAACCCGTGTATTTTGCTGATTGCTAAGTGTAAATTGAAGCAATTCGGCTAACACCGGTGAATTCATAGCTATGTTTCAATGAGAGAGGTTTTCATTTGTAGGACAGATTCTCAGCTGCAATGCTATATACCTGCTCTCACTGGTTATTACTGACTGCTGTGTCTATGCTCATGCAGATGGAAGCATAAAGGAAAGGAAGGCTATAGAAGATAAAGGAAGACCTTACACTCAAATAGTATTCATGCACTGAGATGTGTGTGATCATTTAATCTAGCAGTATGGCTGACATAGACTTTTCTACCTGTAAGTGTTTCTGCAAAAACATTTTAAAAAAATTAAAATTAAAATAATGTCATCAATGAAGCAGCCCTCTGCATCAGAGCCACCACAGCACATGTTGAATTCATCATAGAGATTCCATAGAGATCCCCAAAATCCATAGAGTCCACCAAAAATTGTTTCTTGCAATAAGTCTCAATGGCTTATGTGGATTTCTGTGTGGACCGCCAACATCCTGGCCGTGTAAATTCATTGAGCAGGTCTGTATCCTTTTAATTAAAAAGCACAGCTGGTGCTTGCTGTTTATTGATGTGACATTGCATCATTAGATTTAATAGATAACTGAGTAGCTCATGCCAATCGCATAAGCAAGACCATCAGACAAGATAATGTGGGTGGGGAGACTCCCCAGGAATGCAGAAAAATATGCCAGGATATACCTTATGCTTAAATCCATTTACGGCCTGCCACATCCAAAGATCAAACCCATGGTCGTAATCCCTGCTGCTTCCCCAGAAACACTCTGGCTCTGATTGCACACACTAAATAATCCACTTTCAATCCACTTTCAGTGCACTTTTGAATTGGATTTTTCCAGTTCATACAGTAAAAATCCAGTTGTAAAGTGCATCAGAAGTGGATTATTTAGTGTGTTTCAGAGTTTATTATTATTATTACGGCCCATGCCAGCATAGATCGAAGCAAACTAGTTTACATGTAATACAAAAAGTACACAGCCATTTGTATGGGAATATTATAATAAAATGTACAAAGACTTAAGAAAGAAGTATCTAAAAGAAGGGGGGGGGAAGATGCAAAGCCTAAGAGACACTTTATCACTGCTTTATATAATCTTTGCGGATTCTAGAGGCTGCAGCCAAAAATCTGGAACAAATGAGCATAACTTGAGGGTTAGAATCCACCAAAAGTATATTCCTTAATTCAGAGTCCGGGAGGCCCATAAATTTCACCAGTATAGGTTGAATAAATTTGGCTTGTATTTCTTTGTAAAGACTACACCCAAGCAAAATATGTTTGATCATTTCTACTTTGCCCGTGCCACATGGAGAAACACGCTCAGCCACTTTTTTTTGTAATGACCCTCTATAACAGCAGAAGGGGAAGTGTTACATTGGGCCATAGAAAAGGTCCTTCAATAAAATGGAAGTCAGATTCGATCGAAAGGGGGCTGGGGAATTTATTTAGTGTGTGTGTGATCGCAGCCTCTGTCTTCGAACCTCTTACTGGAGGAAGAGAAAAAGACTGCCAGTTCTAAACTGATGTCATCCCCATCACAGGGAAAAAGCACAATGTCCTCCAGTACAATGGTGTTCCATTGCCACTTCCATTCTACTGGGATCCCTCTGCCATTTCTGAGCTGACAGCCGTGGCTCTTTCATATTACCATTGCTTATTCCTCACTGCTGCTGCTACCTCCTGGCTGGCCACAAGAATCCACCAGCCACCACAAGGACTGCTCTCCAGTACCTTCTGGTTTGGTGTAGTGGTTAAAGGTTTGATTCCCCACTCCTACACATGCAGCCAGCTGGGTGAACTTGGGTCAGTCACAGTTATGTTCTCTCACGAACAGTCCTCTCAGAGCTCTCTCAGCCCCATTTACCTTACAAGATGTCTGTTGTGAGGAGATAAAAGGAAAGTGATTGTAAGCTGCTCTGAGACTCCAAGTGAAGGGTGGGGTACAAATTCTCCCTCCTCCTCTTCTTCTTCTTCTGCCTCCACCGCTGCTTCCGCCACCACTGCCACTGTACTGAAGTGCCTTCTCATGGGAGATGGAGAAGGCTTCCCTTATTGGTCAAGGTACACAAGGTGCCTAGCCATGCTTCCACCTGCCAAGTCCTGTTTGGGTGTGGTCAAAAAGACTTCTCACACCAAATTAGAGTGAGAGCTGAGGTTTACCCCCGTGCAAAATAGGGAAGGACAATTGGGGAGGGGCTGCCAATGCTCCCTCTAAGCTGTGGGGTCTTGTGAGCAAAAATTCTACTTTGTGAGCTACTGGCATTAAAGTTGTGAGTGAGAGCTTTGGCTTCTACATACGTTAGTTTGCTCTGGAGCCATCCTTCCTGAGCGAAGACAAAAAATCTGTGAGCTGGAGGCTAAAAAACTGTGAGCTAGCTCACACCAACTCAGCTTAGAGGGAACACTGAACCTGGGGCAGAAGGCCCCAGGTTCAAGTACTGGCACTCCTACTTAGAAGGATCAGACAGCAGGTAATATGCCTGAGACGCTGGAGAGGAGGAAGAGAGATTGGATTTACACCCCACGCTTCACTTGGAGTCTCAGAGTGGCTTACAATCTCCTTGCCTTCCTCTCCCCACAACAGACACCCTGTGAGGTAGGCGGGGCTGAGAGAGCTGTGAGAGAACTGTGACTGGCCCCAGGTCACCCAGCAGGCTTTGTGTGGAGGAGTGGGGAATCAGACCTGGTTCTCCAGATTAGAGTCTGCTGCTCTTTAACCACTACACCAAACTGGCTCCTGACAGTCAGAGTAAATAATACTGACTGTGATAGACCAAAGATATGATTCAGTACAAGATAGCCTCCATGCGTGCATTTCCCCAAAGATACCTCAATGTGGTAGCTGTCAGTCACTGAGTTATCAGAATAAAAATTGGCATGGATTCCAGGACACCATTTTGTGCTTAGAATTTGAATTTCACTTCAACCCTGATTTCCATTTCATGGGCGCTGAGAAAGATATAAAGGATACAGTGATATGATACCAATAGCAATATGTATTTTTGAGACTGTTATGTATTGACCATGCGGACGCCATGTGCTCCCTTCATTGCGACCGCATGGCCAGAGCACATGGCCAGAGCATGGCCAGAGCACATGGCCAAGAAACTACCTGAGCTTCAGCCAGGTAGAACAAAGGCCAAGTGGATTCAAACCGGCCACCAATCCTGTACCTAGGTTTCTCCCAGGGAACCTATGAAATGTAAATAGACTTCTAATAGCCTATCAGGCCAGTTGGGTGAGGTCAGGGGATTGTCCCTGACCAGCATAAAAGGAGGGCTTTGAGCCCTGGGTTGTATGCTTCATCCGGACCAGCAATAAAGATCATGCTGTTTCACTGTTCCACGGACTCCCGACTCCAATACTTATCAGTTGCGACGAGGATGGGATCCCGATGAGTGACTCTTCAGCCGACCACAGCAGCACAGCGAGCTCCGTCCCGCCGGCCGCAGGCATCTCCTAGCTCCAGCGCTCACCGCAAGCCGCTCTGAGCCCAATCCTCCGGCACTAGCCAGCGCTGAGCCTCAGCCCTCCCCGGCACCGCCGCAAGACACGAGGACATTGCTCAAAGAGCCGCCGCCACTCCTGCTCTGGTAAATATGGCAAACGCTCCGGGACCAATTACCCCTTTCGATACGTCTCGCCCCGAGACGTGGGAGTCCTGGCTCAAGACGCTGGGTTGCGCCTTTAAGATCCACGGAATCACAGATGCAGACCTTAAGAGCGCCTGGCTCTTGAGTTCCGGAGGGGTGGAGGTCATGCGGGTGGCCCAGAACCTACTAGCCCCGCAAGACCCCATCGAGGTGTCTTACGACGTGCTCACCAAGACCCTCGGCGATTACTTCACTCCAAAGCCATCAAAACTGGCCAGGCGCTGGGAGTTCATACAGCACCAGCAGCAGCCGGGGGAGTCAGCCGCCACTTTCCTGGCTGAACTCCGTCGACTAGCCATGGGCTGCGAATTCCGCCACGTGGATGACCACGTGGAGACCGCCTTCATGGGAGGGGTCCGGGAAGCCAAGCTCCGCCGGCGCCTCATTGCAATGCTAGAACCTACCTTGGAAAAGATGCTCCAAACGGCAGCAGCCTTCGAGACAATGCAAAAGGACAAGGCAGCTACCAAAGTCCACCAGGCGGCTCCTCCCGAACCCGACTCAAGCGAAGAAGAGGACGTCCACCGGATGCAACCACACTCGAAGAAGGGTGAGCCCGGCATCCCCAGGCCCAAGGGCTGGCGCCCAGCATCTGTCTCTGTTCCCTCTTCTGCTTCCCTCAACAGGCAGGCCCCAACGTGTGCCAGCTGTGGGGACCCCCACGACAGACGGACATGCCGCTTCCGTGATGCCATCTGCCGTGCCTGCGGGAAAGCAGGACATCTCGCCCGGGCCTGCCGCCGGAGGAACAGCCACCGTGCCCCAGCAGCGAACTTCGAAGAAGTGGGTAGTGTTGTTCCCACGGCTACGGTAATGAACTTGCCCCAGCCCATTCCGGGCGCGATTTCCGTGTCTCTCCGAATAGAGGGAGTTCCTTGCTCCATGGAACTGGATTCAGGGTCAGCATATTCAATTGTGTCCACAGCTACGTTCCGCCGCCTCTGCCCGAAGGGGGCACGCTGGCTGCGGCTGCCGGCCGGGTTGGTCCTCCGGGACTTCCAGAAAAACCCCGTGGCTATTAAGGGGCTAGCCAGGGTCCGGGTCCAGTACCATGCCTTTAACGGCCTGCTAGACCTTCTCGTGGTGGAGCGCAATCTAACCAGTCTCCTAGGTCGCGCCTGGTTCAAGCCGCTCGGAGTGCAGTGGACAGGAATACACCGTGTGGGCTCCACCAACTTTTCGGCCATCTGCGAGGAATTTCCCGCTGTTTTGACGGCTCATTGGGCTGCTACAAAGGACCCCCAGTTTCCTTCGACCTGGACCCGGCAGTCCGGCCCATCCGCGTGGCCGTCCGACGGCCACCGCTCGCCTTCCAGCCCAAAGTGGAGGCGGAGCTGGAAAAGCTCGTGGTACAAGGGGTGCTCGAGCCGGTCTCCCACGCCAAGTGGGAGACTCCCATTGTGACCCCCCTCAAAGCTAACGGGGAAGTCCGCATCTGTGCAGATTACAAATTAATAAGGCATTACAGGACCACGCGTACCCAGTGCCGGTGGTCAGCCATGTTCTGGCCTCCCTCGCAGGCGCCAAAATATTTGGAAAATTAGACTTGGCCCAAGCCTATCAGCAGCTTCCCGTAGACGAAGCAACGGCCGAGGCACAAACGATTGTGACTCACAAGGGAGCGTTCAAGGTAAAACGCCTCCAATTTGGGGTCAGCATAGCACCCGGAATCTTTCAAAATCTAATGGATTCTCTCCTAAAAGATGTTCCAGGAGTGAAGCCGTTCTTCGACGATGTCCTCATCGCTGCCCCGGACGCCGACACATTCGCAGCTCGCCTCCGGATGGTGCTGCAAAGGTTCCAGGATGCGGGTCTCAAGGTTCGAAAAGACAAGTGCACCGTGGGAGTCTCCTCGGTGACCTTCTTGGAGTTCCAAGTCTCCGCGGGCGGCATTCACCCTACAAAGGAGAAGGTAGCGGCAATTACAGGTGCACCCCGCCCGTCCTCAAAGGCGGAACTCCAGGCAATCTTGGGACTTGTGAACTTCTACCACGCCTTCCTTCCACACAAGGCGGCGGTCGCCGAACCCCTGCATCGTCTCCTGGACAAGGGAGCAGCTTGGGCCTGGGGCCCCAAGCACGATGCGGCCTTCCGGGCCGTCAAGGACCTGTTAGTTTCGAATGCGGTCCTGGCGCATTTTGATGAGAGGCTCCCTGTCATCCTGGCCTGTGACGCGTCCCCCTACGGCGTTGGGGCAGTCTTGGGGCACCAGCTACCCAACGGGAAGGAGGTTCCAGTTGCCTACTGCTCCAGGACCCTGTCGTCGGCGGAACGGAACTACGCCCAGATCGACAAAGAGGCTCTAGCGATCGTAGCCGGCGTCAGGAAATTCCATGACTATCTGTACGGGCGGTCGTTCATTGTGGCCACAGATCAGAAGCCGCTGCTGGGTCTCCTTGCCCCCCACAGGCAGACCCCTCACATGCTGTCCCCGCGGGTCCTGTGGTGGTCAATTTTTTTGTCAGGCTACTCCTACGAATTGGTACATCACCCGGGGAAGGCGATGGGTCATGCAGACACCCTCAGCCATCTTCCCCTCCTGTCCTGCGACCCTGATCCGGCTCCCGCTTTCCACGTCGCGCTCCTAGAGGACCTACCGGAGCGTACAACCCAGGGCTCAAAGCCCTCCTTTTATGCTGGTCAGGGACAATCCCCTGACCTCACCCAACTGGCCTGATAGGCTATTAGAAGTCTATTTACATTTCATAGGTTCCCTGGGAGAAACCTAGGTACAGGATTGGTGGCCGGTTTGAATCCACCTGGCCTTTGTTCTACCTGGCTGAAGCTCAGGTAGTTTCTTGGCCATGTACTCTGGCCATGCTCTGGCCATGTGCTCTGGCCATGCGGTCGCAATGAAGGGAGCACATGGCGTCCGCATGGTCAATACATAACACCCCTCCCCCCATAGTCCAGAACCCCTCTGCACACATAGTCTTTGAGATAGTCCGGGCGTCTGTGCTCACGTCCAGAGCGCCGGGGGGTTGTAAGGCGGGGCGTGTTGCTTGTGTCGGCAGGTTGCGGTGTGGGTAGTTGTTCTGCTGGTGGGGCCTGTCTGCTTGGGGGTTGTTCAGGTGTGGATGGTGCGACTGCTTCGTCCGCAGGCAGGAGCGGCATCTCCGCAGTCTCCGGATCAGGGTCTGGCGCTGCTTCTGGAGTCGTGTCGATGTCACAGTCCATTGGTGCAGGGAGTTCGGGGGCCTGGGTATCATTGTGGTTCTGGGTACGGCGTCGAATCTGGTCAATGTGCTGTTTCCAGACTACGCCATCTTCCGTAAGGACCTCGTAGGAATAAGGCCCTGTGACTCGGACGATCCTTGCGGGGAGCCATGTCGGACCCCGCGTGAAGTTCTTTGCATATACGGGGTCTTCGGGAGCGAATCCTCGGGCAGCTGGCCGGTCTTCCATTGTCGGGTTCCCCTCGATTGCTCGGTCGGGATGTAGGCGGTCCAGTACAGTTCCCAGTCGTCTTCCCATCAGAAGTTCGGCTGGCCGGCGCCCGGTCCCTGAGTGGGGTGTGTTCCGTTGGCAGAACAGGAACTTGTACAGCTGCTCTTCCCAGTCGCCGTGCTCCATCTTCTTTAACGTGTCCTTCGTTGTCCTCACCATGCGCTCGGCCTGGCCGTTGGTTGCAGGGTGGAACGGAGCGGAGCGGATGTGGCGCAGACCGCAGGCTTCCACGAACCGTTGAAACTCACTGGAGGTGAAGGCAGTCCCGTTGTCGGTCACGAGAGTTTCTGGCATTCCGTGTGTCGCGAAGATCGGCCAGAGACTTCTTAAGGCAGCGTTGGTGGAGGTCGAAGCTACCGGCACTACCTCAAGCCACTTGCTGTAGCTGTCAACAACGATAAGAAACAACTGGCCCTGGACCGGTCCCGCGAAGTCTAGGTGCAGGCGGGACCAGGGCTTGTTAGTAGATTCCCAGGATCGGACAGGAGCGTGTGGCGGATCTGGCCGCGACTCCTGGCATTTGGCACACTTCTGGACCCGCCCCTCAATGTCTTTGTCCGGGCCTGGCCACCATACGTAACTCCGGGCCAGAGCTTTCATGCGCACAATTCCTGGGTGAGCCTCGTGTAGGGCCTCTAGCACTCGGGGCCGCAGGGGCCCGGGGATCACCACTCGAGATCCCCATAGCAGGCATCCCTTGTGGGCCGATAGTTCGTGCCTGCGTGCCGTGAAAGCGGCGAAATCTGGTCCCGGTTTTTCCGGCCACCCCCTTCCCACCCAGTCCGAGACATGGGAAAGGATGCGGTCCCGCCGCATGCGACGGGCCACATCCGATACCTGTGAGCCCTGGGTTGTATGCTTCATCCGGACCAGCAATAAAGATCATGCTGTTTCACTGTTCCACGGACTCCCGACTCCAATACTTATCAGAGACACAATTCTTTCGTTGAAGTATGAACACTAGGAGGTTCTTCAGACTGCAGCTGCCTTTTACATTTTTTGCACATTGTGCCGCTTCTGATGATCACAACATTGGTGGGATCAGTTCAGACTTCCCCTCATGGGTTCCCTCTGTTCCGTTTTTTGGGGTGTGATTTATTTTATTTTTTTTGCATAGGTGCTGACGTATTTGAGCTTTTCAGCAGCCTCAATTCTCTCCACCTCTCTTACACGAGAGTAGCTCCATTTATTCTTGTGTAAAGCACAGCAGGGTCTCAAACAGCAACTCTGAAGCACAAAAGATCATTTGTTTGCTCAGTTGCTTGGCCCCTGACATTTTAAAACTGAAAACATTAAAAGAATGTAACAGAAAGAAGGATTTTCGCAGCAGGGGAGAAAGGTGCGAAGGGTCAAGAGACGATCTGATGGAGCTTGCATGAGAGTAGCAACATTGGATTTGATAGTATGTCTGCTCTCATGAAAAGCAAGAGGAGGCCAAGATTACAGCTTTCTCGGGCTGGAGAGACGAGATCAAATCAACCAGACCAGACAAACACACTCACAAAGCAGAGCAAAGAGGAAGATGCCCCCAGTGAAAACAACTGCTTCAAGACCGCTCCATTGGATGAAAGAGCCCTCTATGGAATGACTCCCTCTTCCCATGGAAGGGGTCTCTTCCAGGGCATGATTTGAGCACCAGTTTAGCATAGTAGTTAAGAGTGCAGACTTTAATCTGAGAGAACTGGGTTTGATGACCCACACTTCCACATGTAGCTACTGGTGTGACCTTGGGTCAGTCACAAGTTCTCTTGGAGCTGTTCTCACAAGAGCAGTCCTCAAAAGAGCTCTCACAACCCCACCTACCCCACAGGGTGTCTGTTGTGGGGAGGGGAAGGGAAAGAAGACTGTAAGTTACTCTGAGACTCCAAGTGAAGGGCAGGGTATAAATCCAATAGTCTTCCTCCTCCTCTGTCTGTGCAGCAGGATCCACCTGATTGTAATGCCACATTTGAAGCAAGCTTTTCATACACTGCACTGTACTAACAGTGATAAATTCGGGGGGGGGGGGGGAGCATCCTAGAACATTTTTCACTTCTTTAAAATGACTGGATGCTGGTTTAGCATGAGTGTCCAGCTTGTACGTCATGAAAACTAAATAGCAATACTCTCTGTTTAAATTGCTTGCTGTATAAATATCTCCCCAAAAGTTTATTTTCTTGTAGTTGAATGTAGTTGCACTGAAATATTTGCTTAGGAAAAAAATCAATAGAGTTCAGTTTAGGGGGTTTAAATTTTGTGTGTGTTTCTCTGTTCATTACAGTTTTGAAAGTTCACCATTTAACTGGTGCCATGTCCATTTATTATGTCACTGATTCATTTTCTCAAACCATACTTTAAAAAAAAAAAAACAAAAAAACAGGGGAAAATATTATGGACATTTTCGGGGGGGGGGGGGGACAGCAACCTGGCTTCCTCAAGCAAAAACTGAAAGGCTAAATTCCTCCTCTCCACAACATGTGGCCCCAATCCAAATCATGGCTGCACACAGATAGAGATCAGGAATCTTTGCCATGCTTGTTTTGGGCCTCAGTCTCCCCACACCTGTCTGGGAATAACAATGCCATCTACATGACAGGGATGTTTTAAGGATTATGGGAAGGTAATGTTTTATGTTTTTACAATATTTCTACCCTGTTTTCTCCCCAGTGTGGATCCAGAGCAACTCGTAACATCATTCTCCTCTCCTCCATTTTCTTCTCACAATGACAGTCCTTCAAGTAGGTTCGTCTGCAAGAAAGTGACTGGCCCAAGGTTACCCACTGAGCCTCCGTGGCATTTGAACCTGGCTCTTCCAGAGTCTAGCCCTGCACTCTAACCGCCATACCACCCTGCTAATGTGTATGCCACACTTTGATTGGTAGAAATATTGGCCAAGGACAGACTGGGGAAATGAAGTGCAAGAGAAGCGGGGCAAAAAGCACCGGGCCAAGTTGACCCGGGGCTTTCCGTTCCCACTGGGCAGACTGAAGTGGGAGCATACTGGGGAGGAGGCAGAATAAAGCATTCACATTGCTGCAGAGTGGCCCCTGGAGGGCTGGCCTCCGCAGCTCGCAGCTTCAGGCCATTTTGCCAGACTGCACATAGGCACATGTGCGCATAGGTCTCCCCCCTTTTCCACGATGCTCCTCGGATGGCAGCCATTTATTGGGGCAGTTTCCTGCATGGGCTGGGAGCTTTTAACTCCGCAAGCTGGAAGCACATCTGTGGGCACTTGTGCGCTCAAATGCACAGTGCACATGGGTGGTTATGTGCATCTCTCCCGGAGCAGCATGTTCACATGTCTGGTGCCGCTTGATTGCAGCTTATTTGCATCCACACTGCCAGGAAGCGGGATGAACATGCACACAGACGGCTTGACACCAGTTTCCCCAGGTACCTTTTTGAAGGACAATGAAAGCACTTCAGGACCGGGTGAGTGCGGCCCGGCAACGCCGGGCAGCTGTGGCTGTCTGAATGAGCTCTCTTCATCTGCTTGAAAGTGGACCTATATCGGGCCAAACTGCCAGTGTGTCCTCGACCATTGTGTCAGCACTAAGTATTATTTGCCACAGAGGTGCCACACGTACAAGTTGTAGCCCACCGTGGTGTAGTGGTTAAGAGTGGGTTCTAATCTGGAGAACCAGGTTTGACTCCCCCCTCCTCCACACAAAGCCTGCTGGGTGACCTTGGGTCAGTCACAGTTCTCTCAGAACTCTCTCAGCCCCAACAACCTCACAAGGTGCCTGTTGTGGGGAAGGGAATGCAATTGTAAGCTGCTTCAAGATTCCTTAAGGTAGAGAAAAGCAGGGTATAAATGCCTGCCCTTCTTCTTCATATCTGCATTGCTTGAAAACACTCTGTGATTCACTCCGCTAGGGAATGCCTTTGCATTGACTCATGTGCCATAGCACAGAATGGGAAAGCTGCAGGGACATCACGTTTCCATTTCTTGTCCTCGGTGTTTTGTTGTCTTTGCACATTATAATGAAGACAGGGGTACAGAAAGCAGCAGGTAATCTTTATGGGGTGCAACAGAGGTCAGTAATTAATCCTGCAGTAAAGTCCTCCTCTTTCTATGGCATTCAACTTGCACACCAAGGAGGGCTTCATAAAAAGAGCACACTACAATAGTTTGACAGTCGAAGCTTTTTTTAACGATTGGCACTAAAGCAATGTTCCTGATTAGATTCTTTGCTAATTGCTTTCTGGGACTGCTATTGGGTGCATTTTAGCAAAACACAAACATTTATAGACAACCAGCAGTGTTTTTTTGAGAAGCTTCTAAAATGCTCCGTACCTGTTAAGTTCAACTGAGAACAGATTAAACCCTTTGGAAACTGCCTCTGTGAATTTTAAAAAGGGTACCTTTTTTGTTCAAATGTCAAGGGCTATGCAATAAAAGTGAATGGAAAGTGTCTTTTTCAGCAGTACACTGTTTTCCTGGAAGCTGGTAATTATAGTGCAGTTACATAAATGCAGTCATTCCACTGTGTATGGCAGGTACAGTGGAGCCCAAAATCTGGCTAGCTTTGTCAACTTGTTATGGGAAATTTCTTGGGCTCTTTTACCATTTTTCTCCATGTGCAAACGTTTTAACGGACAAGGAAAGTCACTGGATAATAGGGATGCCACCTCCCTATAGAGAAAATGGCTGCTTTGAAGGGTGGACTCTATGGCCTTGTACCATGCTGAGGCCCCTCTCGTCCCCAAACCCCGCCCTATCCTGGATCCACCCCCAAAGTCTCCAGGTATTTTCCAACTCAGACCTGGCAACCCTAACTGTGTAATGTGTTCCACTCATGAAGGAGATTAAACATGGTTTAATACCAGGCAGAGGTTTGGGACAGAAGTCCCATTCTCTAGGCAGAGGTCCAAATTTTCATGCAGCAGAAAGGCTAACTTTAAAAGGAAAAGTAGCAAGGAAGGACATAGCATGTGCCCGGGCAGGGGTCATTTCAAGGGAGAACGAGCAGGAACGGTGTTCCAGGAGTAACAAGCCCAGGGCTAGAGTGTCACATGCTCACTTCAGAGCCCAGTTCCCTCTATGGTGGGTGCTGACACATGGCAATAATTTCCCCTGCTGCCGGCACAGGTCCAGCGCACCCAGGTCTCTCCAGCTCTGAGTCTGAGGAGTGCTGGGCTCAGGCAGCAGCCCCGCCTCCTCGTTAGTAGCTTCCCGGCTATAGGGCACCCCACTCCCAGCAGCCCTCACTTGTGGTGACGCATGGGGTTCTGTTGCTTGTTCTTGTTGTCGTCTGTGTCGTCTCTCCATGCCTATTTTCTTTGTGCTTTTGAAGCAGTTTTTCTCCAGGTAGGTTCGCCAGCTCTGAGTTGGGAAATACCTGGAGATTTTGGGGGTGGAGCCTAAGCAGTAGGTCTTGCCTTCTGACACACTTTCAGTGATGTTGGGGTATGTGGCATATGGAAATAAGTTATGCTAATGAGTTATGCTAATGAGCTCCTGTACCTCTTTTTCTATGAAATGACCCCTGTCAGCCTGAGACAGGTAACCCACAGCTACATACATTCAAGCGATATGGAAAGCACTTAGAGGGTGCATTCAGACAGCATGCTGGAGCTGCTTTAAATCGCCCCACTTCGATGTGACTTTTTAAAATTCCGGACAATCGCGATCACATGGGAGTGTATGCCGGTTTTTGTTTTTGTTTCTAACTTTGTGCATGCACATAGGCACTCATCTGGAGATCTGAAAAATAAAACCTTGCACAAGCGCAAAAGCAGTCAAGCAAATCCTGCCACAGTTCCACAAGCACCGTGATTTCACTGCCCTGACAGAACACGTCCCTTCACACTTTTCATCCGAAACTGGCATCCTTGGGATCCTGAACTCAAAACTAGTGGCCATTTAATTTTTTTTTAAATAGATGTGTGGGCAAAGCAGCACTTATGCACATATCACCGACACAAAAATGGAAATGGCAGGCAAAAAGCAGAAGCCAGAGGCTTCCGTGGCAGAGGGTTCTAAAGATGTGGAAATGGCTCGACGAAGGTTGAGCGATCACACAGGGGAAAATGTGCCTTCAACCAGGAGAGCACAGAAAACACTACTGAAGGACCTAGTATCAAAATACTATGCGTTGCTCTGGAATTTGCTCCGGTAAGCAATGGATGGGGATAGGAGACAGCTGCTGCCATCTGAATGCACACATTTGATCTGTTTTCAGAGTGTGTCGAAGCCGGATCCAATGGCATGTCTGAACGCACCCACGGAGTCTTCTGTAAGCACAGCCAAGTGAAGTGCGGTTATGTAGAACCAGAATTGGATGGGGCACACCATGTTACTGTTCCTCAGCATGTGAAGAAAGGGCAGTGCAAGATCTGGGGGCAACTTCTGGTTTCTATTATACAACCAGGGCGTTGAGTTAAAAACAAACAATTCTCTCCATTCCAGTCTTGAAAAGTGGGGATAGAGCAAGGTGAGTTAACAAGTGAATGACCATATTGGTCAAAGGGAGCAATGATACTTCCAGGGGAAACTTCCAAGGTGGAAAAGAGACCGTGGGGGTGGGGGGTGGGGAGTCTCAAATGTTTAGAAGCAGCTATGTTACTGAGATTGGGAAATTCAAACAGTGCAAATGACATTACTGAGCCAGTCTGACCCATTTACAGTAGAGTCTAATGTGGGTGTCTTCTTTTTGAGACAAGTGCTTGGGCAACCAGATCATTGTTACTAAATGTGCTCTGATTAACAACTGAGAGATCTTGATTAATTGTATGATGGCCAGAAGGCTAAATTTCTCTCTGGAGCTGCTCTTGTTCTAAGTAAACATGATGACATAAGATGAGATCCCACTTATCACGTTAGCCTTTTAATATACTAAATGTCTCACTGAGGAAACTGAAGAACAGAAGAAGAAAAATCTTCCACATGGTGACACTCTAGGAACTTTCCCTAGGCCCCATGGTAAAGACTATAGAAACTAGGGAAGGCGGCTCAGAGTATCACTAGGAAATGATATCACATATCCCTAAACTCTGCACTCCCAGGTACTTTCCCCCCAAAAAGCAAAGTTGGGAACCCTATTTTTGTCATAGCAGAGAAAAGCTGATCCCATGTCCTCAAAATGGCCAACCTGGTGGGCTTGGAATATTGGTAAATATTTCATGTAATCACTCAAAATAATATTGTCGTTATTGCTGCTGGTGAGTCACTGTGTTACGAAATGAAAGAGTGAGATGGCAAGAAGAGAGTCAGGTATCACTGGATAAGGAAGATAAGAGTGGACAGTACATTGATCAATTACTAAACTGATAAGCAGGTGAGGTGGTAACTAGGTGAGGTTGATTTAACTGTACTGTGCTGGAGCCTTACAGGGCCAGCAGAATCCATCATAACCTAGCAGTGTTCATTGATCTATATCATTATGGGCTCTATACTGAGTACAAGAATACATACCATCCTTTGGGGAAGGGGCATGGCTCAGTGGGAGAGCAGCTGCTTGGCATGCAAAAGGTCCTAGGTTCATTCCCTGGCATCTCCATTAATAGGGATCAGGTGGCAGGTGATGTCAAATATCTCTACCTAAAACTCTGTAGAGCCATTGCCAGTCTGAGTAGACAATGGCCTTGAGTGGCCAAGGGTATGATTCAGTATCAGGCAGCTGCATGTACGTGTGTATATTTTCAATCAAGAAAGACAACCAAGGGAGGGGAAGGAGACACAGGCAGGCTTCAACAGGGGAAGAATGTGCACTCACTCCCATTGCATATTTATTAGGCTTAACTTCAAGTGTGATGGGAACCAAGGACTCCTTGTATCATCTGACAATCAGTTCTGCTAGTGCTAAGTCAATCAAGCAGCATCGGTAGGTCAGATTTAAAAGGGCCCAGCCACTTTGCTAAAGCTAAGTAGGTCTAAAACTGCTCCATGTCTAATGGTGGACCTCCTAGAAGAAGAAGAGAAGAGATTGGATTTATACCCCGCCCTCCACTCCCCAAGGGAGTCTCAGAGCAGCTTACAAACTCCTTTCCCTTCCCCTCCCTACAACAGACACCCTGTGCGGTAGGTGGGGCTGAGAGAGCTCTTTCCCAAGCTGTTCTTGACAGAACAGCTGGTGCAGAGCTATGGCTTGCCCAAGGTCATCCAGCCAGGTGCAAGTGGAGGAGTGGGGAATCAAACCCGGTTCTCCCAGATTAGAGTCCGCGCACTTAACCACTACACCAAACTGGCTCTCCTAGGCTCTCCTAGGATCCCCCAGTTATGAAGAAGGAGGATAAATGAAATATCCAGTAAATGAGATGGTCTAGTAGAGAACATGTGGTTTTCTCTCACCATGAGGTTCTGGAGTGGTGCCAAGAGTAATGAGTTGTTGTGGGGGTTTTTGTTTGTTTTATCCATAGTTCAATGAAGCTTTGGAGATGAGCTGTGGATTACTGATAGAACCTCTATTTGGCAGGCACAGTGTCCCAGGTTCAGTCTCCAGCATCTCCAGTTAAAAGGGTTAGGTAGTAAGTGATGGGAAAGCCCTTGGAGAGCCACAGCCAGTCAGTGTAGACAAGACTGACCTCAACAGACCAATGATCTGACTCAGTGGAAAGTAGTGTCATGTGATGGGCAAGTGATGCTCTGTATTCTTGGTGCTGGGGGGGGGGGCAACAGTGGGAGGGCTTCCTGCCCCCACTGCTGGACCTTCTGAGGGCACCTGGTGTTTTTGGCTACTGTGTGACAGAGTGTTGGACTGGATGGGTTACTGGCCTGATCCAACATTGGCTTCTCTTATGTTCTCTTATGTTCTTAAGTGTTCATGTGTACATTGATATGGTAAGAAATGCCCTGACTTGGATAGCCCAGGCAAGCCTGATCTCTAGTATCCTGGCCCCACTGCTGGACCTCCTGATGGCACCTGGTATTTTTGGCCACTGTGTGACACAGAATGTTGGACTTGATGGGCTACTGGCCTGATCCAGCATTGGCTTCTCTTATGTTCTTATGTTCCCATCAGATCTCGGAAGCTAAGCAGGGCTGACTCTGGCAAGTACTTGGATGGGAATTCCAGAACCCGAAGGTGGGGGCAGACTTTATTCAGCCACCTCTCCGAATATCCTCCAGGCCCCCAGTAGGGGTCAGTCACCAGAGGTCGCCAAGACTTCCAGGTGTGCTCATGTGTGCATGCGCACATACACAGAGAGAGAGAGATACAAAAAATACCAAGAGAGAGAGAGATGGTAAGAAATAATTTTGGCCTGTCTGATTATCAAATGTGGCTTTTCTCATCTGAGTTCAAACTCTATTAAACCTGATGATATTATTTTAAAGAACTTCTTCTGCACTGTGTTCTGTCAGGTACAATAGTAGTTGTCCCCCCGCCCCCCTTTACCTCCTTATTTTAAAATGTAGGACAATCAATCTTGCACATACAAAAATAAAAAGGAGACAGCACACCCAAATATATGCAAGTTCAGGTGTGAGGGCCCATTATGTCTTTTGTAAGTGAACACAATATGTATTGGACAGCTTGTAGGAAATCTGATAAAACTATGGGGGTATGTATTGATTGAAAGACAGAAGGCAGGCTAATATGTTTCTGTCTGTCTTATAAAAAGATTCTGACAGCAAGCAGACACTTTTACACAGCTGACCTTCCCCAATGAAAGATGAAACTTTCAATAACTCTTATATTAGTACATATGTGCCAAGCCAATTGTTTCCAGAAATGTCAGCCGTGGAAAAGAAGCAGGAGGTATTGCCACATTTGGGGAAATTAAATTGAAGGAGACCGTTCCTTTCCTGGAAATGAAACGCAAATCCAAAACTCAACGAAGTGTCCATATGGAGAGAGATTTCAAACAGCCACAGAAGAAATTCTCTTCTGTCTTTTTCAGCTATCTTCCACGCTTATCTGTTTAATTAAATAGTTCTAACATCCAGTCAATAATTATCTGCTACCGAACCTGAGGAGGGAATTTAAGGCCAGCACAAGTCATAGGATAGCCTGTTTTGAATAGTCCAAACTTTGAATTCCACCCAGTAGCACAAATCAAAATGGTGCCGCCAATGAGTCACAGACTGTTTACTATTTATTTGTTCTCCTGTGACAGTCTCTCTCAGGTGGGAGAACAGTGTGTTGCTGAATTATGGGATGCCTATTGGAAATTATTCTAGTGGAACATTTCTTTTTTTCTGCTCATGCAAAAATGAACACCTTCTGTTCTCTGTCATTTAGGGATTTGAGAACCTTGGTGTTTACAGGAAAGCAATTCAGTCTGTGTTTTGCAGTGGGAGAAGTAGATATGACCTGGGCCTAAAGTTGCCATCTGATTTTGTGTGACATGAGACAAATTCCAAGATGAATTTCGAGTGATCTGACTCGGGGGGGGGGGGGGAATATTACATCTGAAGGACCATCTGTCCCTTTCTAAGCCCATGCACCAACTTCATTCCTCTCCCTGGGATCTGCTTTCTGTTCCATCTCATTAAAATATTTGGTCTAGCATCCTGTCCCTAGCCATTTTCAGTGCATGCCCTAAGGCGTTTAGATAGGCTGCCAGTGGAGATGAGAATGATGGTTGCCAGCCTCCAGGTGGGGCCTGGAGATCTGGAATTAAAACTGATCTCCAGACAACAGAGATCAATTCCTCCGGAGAAAATGGTTGCTTTGGAAGGCGGACTCTATGGTATTATGTCCTGCTGAGGTCCTTCCCCTCCCCAAACCCCACCTTCCCCCAGCTCCACCCCCAAATCTCCAGTAATTTCACAACCTAGAGCTGGCAACTCTAGTACGAACTATCCCTTTCTTGCCTGCACTTAGGAAAGCTTACAAGACAGGTTTGTGTCATCTTCTTTGTTCTTGTTGATTTTATCATCATCACATGGCCTATGACTATGAATGTCAGCCATTGTTCTTGGTGATGGAATGATGGTTATTGTTGTTAGTAGTGATACACTTATAAGCATCCTTTCTGAAACTGTCTTGGTAACATTGTCTATAAATATTTTACTAAATAGCAAAATAAATAAATAATTGAGTAAATAAGAGGGGTTCCAAGGGAGGCAGTTTTGATGACGCTAGCAATATTTTCCAAAGAGAGGCAGAATGAGAATGTTTTGGAATCCAGGAAAGCAGCCGTGGTATTACCCTGCTGTCTATAGACCACCTGCAAAGACCTATTTATACACTTGTTTCTACATTATACCCCACATACTCTCCGCTGGAAGCTTCTGAGGTGCTTTTACAATGACTGAAGAGAAGGAGAAAAGAGATTGGATTTATACCCCACCCTTTACTACCTGAAGGAGTCTCGGTGTGGTTTATAATCCCTTTCCCTTCCCCTTCCCACAACAGACACCCTGTGAGGTAGGTGGGGCTGAGAGAGGTCTTCTGAGAACTGTCCTTGAGAGAACAGCTCTGAAAGAATTTATGACTGACCCAAGGTCACACCAGCAGCTCCATATGGAAGAGTGGGGAATCAAACCCGGTTCTACCAGATTAGAGTCCGCACAGTTAACCACTACACCAAACTGGCTCTCAAAATTATCATCAATAAAAAAGTAAATCAGTTTAAACACCTTTTAAACAGTTGAACAGCCGCTACACAGTTAAAACTGACAACTCTGAAAGCCCCAAGCATCAGTTGAAACCATCAGACCACCCAACAATGAATCAATCCCAATTTTGATGGGGGGGGGGGACCCTGATGCCTAAAATTCATTAAGGCAGGTCCCAGTCAAGCAGTTCTGGGGTCCTGAAGGTGAGATGCTACCCAAAAAGAAGTATGTGGCCCCTCTTTATCTGTCTTGTGAAGGAGGGGATAAGTAGGATTCCCAGCCTCAAAGAGGGGCCTGGATAAATTCCAATTTATCTCCAAACAATAGAGATCAGTCCCCCTGGATAAAATACGTGCTTTGGAAGATGGGCTCTATGGCACTGTATCCTGATGAGGTCTCTCCCTTCCCCAAACCCTGCCTCCCCCAGGCTCCACCCCCAAAATATCCAGATATTTCCCAACCCAGAGCTGGCAACTCTAGGGGTATCCCATCCTTGGGGCCATGCTGTTTGGGAGGGATGTGTTTCACTTTCATTTTCCAGGCAACCCAGCCTAGTTTCTATATGAGTTAATGGGTTTCTGATTTTTTAAATATTTTTTTTAAAAAAAACAGAATTATTAATAATCAAATGAATTATTAGATTATTAAAGATTCAGAATTACCCAGAATACTCCATATATGGCATTTTGGGTGAACTCCAGATTTTTCAGCATCTGAATTGCACATTTGTAGATGATACTGATATTTAACTAGACAAGGATGAAGATCAACTCCTGTAGATCTCAGGTTTTGCACTCTCAGATTCAATTCTGTGCTGAAATAGCCTGTAAAAAGAGCACACACAGTCAAAAATACCACCCCAAAAGATAAATTCCTGCAGCCGGCTTTAATGTTTCCAGTTCAACTGTGACAACACAACCCTAAACAGAGTTTCTCCAGTTTAAGCCTATTGAAACCAATGGGTTTAATCTGGAGTAACTGTGCACAGGATGGCACTGTTAGAGTCCCCGAACAAGCTGCTTAACATTTATCACAATCTGATTTACTGTGACAGAACACTGCATGAAAAAGTGGCTGATCATGTAATGCCACCTATATTTGTTTGCGTAACTAGGAAGTCCATGGTGAGTTTTTAGGAATCTGCATCGACAGGAAGACACTGATCAGAATGGGATATTAAATCCTCTTTGTATTTCATTGGTAACAACATCATCATAAACTGCATGAGCGAACAGATGGGCTATTTCTTGATGCTAATAGCACTGATAATTATGCAACACCTTTAAGTCCACTGAGAAGTCTACGAGTCTTCTACCCTGCAGGAGAACAGATGGACATGCCTTGCCTGCAAATCCACTTCCTTTATTAAGACTAACCTCTGAAAAAAAAAAAGAGGCCAGATATCCCAGGGTAAAAACATCTGGAGAACATTAGATGGCATGCTCCCGTGTGTAGCCATCCTCTTTATTTTTAACCTGACATTTACCACGCTGTAAGCCCCCCCCTTTTTTGTTGGATTGCAATTGCCAGCCTCTTTCTAAGATCATTTTATTTCTTCCATTTCCTTTTCTGCCCTTTTCTGGTGACTGGCTTTTAGTTGACAAATAATTGGTCCATGGTTTCATTGGTTCACACTGGAAATTAAAGGAGGAGCCTTCTCTTGCTGACATGAGCTGAATTTAAAAAAGGGTTGCCATTCATTGCAGCTAGAATGGAAACTAGCCCTCTGAGAACACGACCAATTATGAAAGAGACTGCACAAGCATCAAGTAGTATCGTGTCATGATCTGCAACAGCATTCGTTAACAACTTTCCTTCCTTGCAGAGGGAACTTGGCTTTCCTTCCTCGGAGAGGGGACATCTGTGTGGTATGCAGAAAGCCCCAGGTTCAATTCCTGGCATTTCCAGTTAAGAGGATTAGGTAGTGGGCGATGTGAAAGACCTCTGCCTGAGACCCTGGAGAACAACCGCCAGTCTGAGTAAATAATACTGGCCTTGAGACCAATGGTCTGATTCAGAGAAGAGGAAGAAATTGGATTTATATTCCACCCTTCACTCAGAGACTCAGAGCGGCTTACAATCTTCTTCCCTTGCTTCCCCCACAACAGACACCCTGTGAGGTAGGTGGGGCTGAGAGTGCTCTTTGAGAACTGCTCTTGAAAGAACAGCTCTCAGAGAACTTTGACTGACCCAGGGTCACACCAGCAGCTGCATGAAAAGGCATGGGGAATCAAACCCAGTTCTCCAGATTTGAGTCTGCCACTCTTAACCGCTACACCAAACTGTGTATATAAGGCAACTTCATACAGGGTTGCCAGGTCTGGGTTGGAAAATACCTGGAGACTTTGGGGGTGGATCCAGGAGAGGGTGGGGTTTGGGGAGGGGAAGGGCCTCAGCATGATCCAATGCCATAGAGTCCACCCTTCAAAGCTGCCATTTTCTCCAGGGGAGCTGATCTCTGTCAGCTGGAGATCTGTTGTAAAAGCAGGAGATCCCCAGGCCCCACCTGGAGGCTGGCAACCCTAACTTCATATATGTGTTTAATTTGTGCATTTGTTTGTTTCGCTGCATGAGTTCTTACTTTCACATCATTTGCCCTGCTACTGTAGGATTGCCAGCCTTCAGGTGGGGCCTGGAGATCTCCTGCTTTTACAGCTGATCCCAGCTGACAGAGATCAGCTCCCCTGGAGAAAATGGCGTCTTTGGTGGGTTGACTCTATGGCATTGCACCATGTTGAGGCCCCTCCCCTCTCCAAACCCCACCTTCTCCTGGCTCCACCCCCAAAGTCCCCAGGTATTTTCCAACCCAGACATGGCAACCCTATGCTACTGGTCAGTCCCTTCTTGGTCAAAAATTGACCTTCTTTGTATGTACAGAATGGGATGTACAACTCATAAATACTCTGGGAGAAGGAAATGGCCACAGGGGAGAGGGCCCTAAGGGAGCCTTAACCAAACATATTCAAAGTCCTTTCCTTGATTTTTCATGGTTTCGTTGAATAAGTTTTTATGCCTTCAACTTGTGGACAGATAACAGAAAAGTATATAGAAAGTGTTGTACTCAGTTAAATGCATTCATATCTAACAAAATTAAATAACCAGAACATATCAGGCCACATGGATTTCTATTTTGGGCTGTTCCGCAATGATGCACGGCTCCCTTAAGACTTCCCACAATATGCCTGGAATTCTGTTATGCTCAGAGTTGAACCATTCGTTCATTTAGCTCAATACTGTGTAAAGGTAACTGGCAGTGCCTCAAGCAGAAATGAGTCCTAGCAGTACCTGAGATCCTTCTGCTGGAGACATCAGGCATTGAACCTGGGACCTTTTTGTACACCAGTCATCTGCTCAACCGCTGAGTTTTTATCACTTCAGAATCAAGCTACAGACCTGTAAGGTAGTCTATACCTGCTCAAAGATTCCTCATTATGGCTCTCTTCCTGCTTATTACTACTTTGCATTGAGCCCTGGCATCAAAAACAGGTTCTGGGACTGATCAGTCCTAGATCAAACTAAGCTTTCACAGATTCTCAGCAGGAATTACAGGTTTCGTGAGAAAGGAAGAACTCTCTGACCTCTTCTAGAGTGGAGTGATAGATTGTCTTTGCTAAAATGATTACCATTAAGAGCAGTCAGGGATGTAGTTTGGCGTGATTGATGCCTCTTCTTTCTGTTTCACACGTGGATGTCAAGAGCGCTAGTTCTGTGCTGCAGGTGGGCAGTCAGCTATTATTTGCTGCCAAGAATTCGACTGCCAGGCGCGATTGCAAACAGTTGTCGTAATGAGCTTATTTCCATTAAGATGAACTCATTACTTTTTTTTTTTTTTTTTGCTTTGGTTCCCCATCAGTTTTGGAATGGCTTATGGGATACGTAGCAAAATATCCCCGAGTTGCACCAAATCAAAAGTCTGGAGAATGTTTGTAGTCTCATCCACTGACCTGTGTGAAATGATGATGACGACGACGATTTACATCAAGGTATGGAATACATTCAACGTAACTGTTAACTATGGATTTTTTATTTCCCATTTTAAAGGGTTTGGGGTCTAAATGTATTTATTTCAAGTTTTAGGACCCACCCATCAACCAACTTGGTTCCCAGGGCGAGGACAGACTGGCAGTTTGGCCTGAAATAGGTCCAGTTTTCAAGCGGGTGAAGAGAGCCCATTCAAACAGCTGCGGCTGCCTGGCATTGCCATGCCACACTCACTCACTTGGTCCTAAGGCACTTCCATCGCGCTTTAAACAGGTACCCGGTGAAACCAGTGTCAAGCCATCTGGGTGTGCGTTTATCCCACTTCCTGGCAGTGTGGACATAAATATGCCACACATCAAGCGGCGCCAGTAATGTGACCCCACTGATCTGGTTGCTGCACTCATACGCCCATGCACCCACGCACCTATGTGCAGGTTGGCAAAATGGACCAAGGCCATGCACCACCACAGCAGTGCCACCAGGGGCTGCCCCAGTGTGTGAACACTCCGTTCTGGCTCCTCCCCGGTATGGTCCCGCATCAGTCTATGCAGTGTGAATGGAAAGCCCCACAACAACTCTACCCAGCTCTTTTTTGCCCCACTTCCCTTGCACTTCATTGTGCCAGTCAGTCCTCAGCCCCAGAGTGGCTGACAACATACAGTATAATGAAGGAGTCAAAATCATAAATTATCAGTCCCCGAAAGAGAAATGTATCAGGGAGCAGAAGGCAAAGCACAGTGGCACCATTGCTGACACCAAGAAGGGCTGGGCCATGGGTCTGTAGTACAGCATGTGCTTGCATGCTTTGGAATCCAGGTTCAGTCTCCAAGACCTTCAGTCAAAAGGATCTGCCAGAAGGTGGTATGAAGGTCTCTACTTGAGACCATGATGAGTTGATGAGCCAGTCAGATTATACAAAACTGGTCTGGAGTAGAAGGCAGAACAAATTTAGATTCCAGTGGCATTTTTAAGACCAACAAAGGTTGATTCAAGATATGAGCTTTTGTGCGCAAGGCACACTTTTTCAAATACACTGGGATGGTAGATGAGGTTCTAAACTTATAGACAAGGATTTAATAGCAAATTAACACAGATCATGATGGTGTTTTAAGTTATGCAAAATGGAAAAAAAACACCTAAATAAGTTAAGGTTATAAGGTCAACAGTTGCAAAGCAATAAATGTCAAAATAGCAGATAAATGTCTAAAGGATTTTTTTCTAATTGTGAGGAGTAACAGAAGGCAGTAGAAGGCCATTTCAGGTGTTCAGGAGATGGAAAAAAAAACTTGTCTAGAACCTTATAGCCATCACTATGATCTGTTAAAAGCTGCAGTTTAAAATCAAGTATCCCAACAAAGAAGGGAGGAGTATAAAATTATTCACCAAAAAACTTGCAGGAGCAGATTCATTTTTTAACTTGGCACTGGAAGGATAACAAATCTGACACCAGGTAGGCATTAAGGGGGAAGGTCATTCCAAAGTTGGGATGCCGGAAATGAAAAGGCACTGTTCACTGGAGTTTGCAAGTTGCTTACATTTCAGTCATTATTGAGTTAACTATTTGTTGTTAGTAAGCAGGATGTTATGTTGTCTGACTTGTAGCCTATAGAAGTAGTGTTTAGTAAGACTGGGGAATTTTGGGGGTGTTACTTAATAAAATGAGTTTGCCTCCATTGGCTGTCAATAGATTGACTGGAGGAAATGCTTTGATCTTGTTTGCATCTATTTACATGGTTTATTGCAGATCTTCCATTCTTGGTTTTCAGACCAAGAAGAAGAAGCTGTTAAGCTGTATCTTTCTACAGTAAAGATGTAGTCTGTTTACTTAGCTATTGTTTTATTTTATAACATCCAATGTTCCCTTCCCTTTTGTTTTCAATAAACTTAGAACTTTTTTTTTCCTTTATACACTTATGCATGATGTGTGGCACTTGTCTTTGTACTCAGCCTCTATCTGAAGGCTAAAAACCCAACACTGTTCCTAGTTGGGACCAATGCTCTCTCTAAGCTGTGGAGTCTTGTGAGCAAAAATTCTACTTTGTGAGCTACTGACATTAAAGTTGTGAGCAAGCAATTTGGCTACTGCATAAATTAGTTTGCTCTGGAGCAAACATCCTTCCTGAGTGAAGGCAAAAATGTGTAAGCCAGGGGCTAAAAAATTGTGAGCTAGCTCACACTAACTCAGCTTAGAGGGAACACTGGCTGGGACATGCCCCATCTATGAAAGAGGAAGGAAACAGAGTTGGGCCTCCAAAGACAATCTCAAATGATGGGTAGGAATGTATCAGAGCAATCATTCCTTTCTAGGGTTCCAGACTGGGAAATCCCTAGAGATCTGGAGGTAGAACCTGGGGATGACTGGGTTTGGGGAGAGAAGGGACCTTAGCAACATAAAATGCCATAGAGTCCACCCTCCATAGCAGCCATTTTCTCCAGGTAACTGATTTCTATAGTCTGGAGATCTGTAGCAATTCAGTTGTAAATCTTCCTGAGGAAGATTTTCTAGTGTCTTTCTTCCACACACCGGGAAAGTCAGAATCGTAAAATCTGGGAAGCAATTCAGAAGAAGAGAATTTCAAGCAGTCCTAAATTTCTGTGACATGAGGAGAAATCAGTCAAGGAGCAGTATACACGCACCAGCACACCAAATATAGCAAGCACGTCCTATTTGTGTATAGATAAAGAGGACGGGGTTGGCTACAATTCAAGGCTTGCTTAGTATGAATTTCTGAAGTTTACCCTTCTCAGCGTGAGTGCCTCCCGGTGCTTGGCAGCTCCCCATTTTGCTTGAAGCCAGAGAACAAGAAACCACCTTGCCAGGAACCAGAACCACGGGGCATGGCCAAAGATCACTTTTCCTGGATGTCTATGCTGCCAGCTGCCTTGGCTTTGGAATCACCAGCACACCATCCAAGCAACTGTCATCGAAAGCCCCCAAATGAATTACACGGAAGGCAGAATAGCACCTGGTCCCCAACTTTAAAAGATCGCTAATCCTGAGGGTAAGAGGCTACAGAGAACACTGCCCAAGCACCTGCCATTCCGAAAACACCTGATGGAATTTCACTGGAAGCAGAGCATCAGCTGGCTCCTCTGTCTTCTGGCACATTAATCTGTGGAGATGCAGTTCTGTTTGGGAATAATGAATCATAGAATCATAGAGCTGGAAGGGACCTCCAAGGTCATCTAGTCCAATGCCCTGCACAATGCAAGAAATTCACAAACACCTCCCACTCCACACCTGCAGTGACCGCTGTTCCACACCCAGAAGCTAAGATGATGTGGAACTTCCATTAACTGGTAACAAAACCAGTTAGGAGGAGAGAAAAGTTAGAAGATGGCAGGGATGGATGAGTTATGGATGAGGACCATGCCTTGCAGTAAGTACTTAAGCCCTGAGGAACAGAGAAGGCACAAAACTTGTGTGTTTGTGCACCTGTGCATGTTTGTGTAATAGCCGGGTCTCAGTTAATTACTCTCAGCATTCCACAGTTAAGAAGGGTATATCTGCCCATCTGTCTCTGATATATTGATTTCCTTCTGTATGTTGCCCCTTGGAATTACCCAAACAAATGGCGACCATTTAAACTAAGCTTGTTATTCCAATTTGATCTTTGCATCTGTTAAACAACATTATCATGTTGTATGCTAATTTGCTGCTCACCCTCTACCTGTATGTATGGACCGGTAACTTCTGTTTCAATGTATCTGAAGAAGTGTGCATGCACATGAAAGTTTATCCTTTGAATAAAACTTTGTTGGTCTTAAAGGTGCCCCTGGACTCAAACTTTGTTCTGCTGCTTCAGACCAACACGGCTAGCCACCTGAATCTATTTTTAGATATTATTAGTGACTTCGAGGTTATTATGTTTGAAATGTGGGACTACTACTTCTTCTACTACTACTACTACGACAAGAAGAAGAAGAAGAAGTGAAGAGATTGGATTTATATCCCGCCCTTCACTCACTTGGAGTCTCAGAGTGTCTTACAAACTCCTTTCTCTTCCCCTCCCCACAACAGACACCCTGTGAGGTAGGTGGGGTTGAGAGAGCTCTGAGACAGCTGTCCTTGAGAGAACAGCTGGTACAGAGCTATGGCTTGGCCAAGGTCATCCAGCAGGTACAAGTGGAGGAGTGGGGAATCAAACCCAGTTCTCCCAGATTAGAGTCCACACACTCTAATGATGGAAAAAATCAGGAAAGGCACGAAAAAGAAAAAAAAATTGGATTTATACTCTGCCCTTCACTTGAAGTCTCAGAGCGGTTGACAATTTCCTTCCCTTCCTCTCCCTTCAACAGACACCCTATGAGGTAGGTGGGGCTGAGAGAGCTCTGAGAGAACTTCTCTTGAGAGAACAGCTCTGAGAGAACTTGTGACTGACCAAAGGTCACCCGGCTGGCTGCATGTGGAAAAGTGGGGAATCAAACCCAGTCCTCCCACATTAGAGTCTACTGCTCTTAACCACTACACCAAACCACTATACTAAGCAAAAAAGAGGTGAGCGAGGACAAGCGGGAGCCAGGCTTGCAAAGGGGAAGAAGAAACCATGCAGACCGTGATGGCAGAAGCAGAACTGGTGAGCAAGAATTTAAAAAGTGTGCAAACGACACAGCCTAACAACCAGTTAAAAGCCAGAGAAACAGATTTCTTTTCACCTTCTTTGATATGAATAGTAAACTAATTAGCTTCAGTGGCAAGCTTTTGCATGTTTATTTCCTGTTTAATAAAAAGCTGATGCAGCGGTCATTAGCATCTTAGAATACGCTTGGTTTAATATGCAAGGCACACAGAAATTAACATAGTAATTATGCTAGAACAAACAGGAAACAAAATGCCTAAATGCGTTTAACTGATTAAATAATTCCTTCTCTTCTGTTGTCCCACCGTCTCCCACAGATGGTTGCAATATTTCCTAATGTGCATCGTATTTCCTAAAGTGTCCACAGAATGCGAAGCTGGTGAGATTTTTAATTTTTTTTCCCTTTGTCCTTACATGGTCTCCGTGTTGAAACAGGACTCTACCTGTTCTGGCAAATGTTATCGTGTGTGGTGGCATACGGCTGCCAAGTCAGCCCGGGGGGCGAGGGATCCCCTGCTACAGGGGTTCCCGATCCGCTGGCCAGCAGTTGGCCAGTGGGGGAAACCCCACCCCCGAAGTCGTCCAGCCTGGACGACTTCCCCCGCGCCAGGCGAGGTCACTGGAAGTGACGTGAGCACGTTGGGGGCGTTGCCAGGGCGACGCTCTGGCAATCACCCCAAAACTGTATGATACCATAGAGTTTTGGGGCGATTGCCAGAGCGTCGCCCTGGCAATGCCCCCAATGTGCTCATGTCACTTCCGGTGACGTCGCCTGGCCAGCAGAGGATTCCCCCCCACCGGTAAGGTTAAGAGACTTGGCAACCCTATGTGGTGGCCATGCTAGTAGTAACAGGAATGCTGTTGGTATTACACTGGTTTGGATGCTGGGGAAATGTTTCGATGGAGTTGGTGGAGTAGAGTGTTCTCCACCTTCCTCTTTCCCCTGAAGCCTATTACTTATCCCCAAAATCCTGCCAGAGGGCCAAGGAATCCCGATCAACAAAATGCCACAAAGTAGATCTCATATATCCCAGTCTCATCAGATCTTTGAAGAAAAGCAGGGTTTGTATTTTGATGAGAGACTGCCAGAAGAAGAAAAATAGATTTTTATACTCCTCTTTTCTCTACCTCAAAGAGAGCAGCTTACAATCACCTTTCCCTTCCTCTCCCCACAACAGGCACCTTCTGAGATAGGTTGGGCTGAGGGAGTTCTGAGAGAAATGTGGCTGGCTCAGGGTCACCCCACAGACTTCCTGTGGAGAAGTAGGGAATCAAACATGGTCCTTCAAATTAAAGTCCACCACTCTTTTCTTCTTCACATTCTTCTTCCCTAAGACAGATTTCCCGCAAGCGCTTCCCCGGCGTCATTCCCCCGTTTGCCCCGTTTGCCTGCTTGAATGTCCCACTATTTGCCGTGGGGTGCATTTTGACCTGGGGCTTCATGTGATTTCCTCTGCAGCTTCAGTGATCCATAAAAAACAGGATCACTGAAGCCGCGGGGGAATCACACAAAGCCCCGGGTCAAAATGCGCCCCACGGCAAATAGTGGGAAATTCAAGCAGGCAATCAGGGCAAATGGAGGAACGACCCCAGGGCAGCACTTGTGGGGAATCAGTCTAAGTGAAATAAGCCCTCCATGCCTTCTTTTCTGCTCCTCTTAGCTTCTTCCTTCTCCATCTGCAATCAGTCTGCCTTACTGCCAGCTGGTCCTTCTCCATAGTATCCTCTCCTGGCTATGGACTTTCTCCTTTTTTCATTAAAAAAAAATCCATCCCTATGTATCCCAACACACCTTTGAGTCCCCTTTAGGGCAACTCCTCTTAAGAACATAAGAGAAGTCAGTGATGGATCAGGCCAATGGCCCATCCAGTCCACAACTCTGTCACACAGTGACCAAAACCACCAGGTGCCATCAGGAGGTCCACCAGTGGGGCCAGGACATTAGAAGCCCTCCCACTGTCCTCCCCCAGTCACCAAGAATACAGAACATCACTTGCCCCAGACTGAGACTTCCTATCTATACCTTGTGGCTAATAGCCACTGATGGACAGATGCTCCAGATGTTTATCTAATTCCCTCTTGAAACTGTCCATGCTTGTAGCCGCCACCACCTCCTGTGGCAGTGAATTCCATGTGTTAATCACTCTTTGGGTGAAGGAGTACTTCCTTTTATCTGTTCTAACCTGACTGCTCAGCAATTTCATGGAGTGCCCACAAGTTCTTGTATTGTGAGAAAGAGAGAAAAGTACCTCTTTCTCTACCTGCTCTATCCCATGCATAATCTTATAATCTTCTCCTTGGGTTATTTTTTTCTTGACCTTCCCCATGGGAGGGACACAGTATGGACTAAAATAACTTTAATTGGGTATTTAGGTTAAAATAATATAACTAAACACAAGACTTGTGCAAAGGGAATAGCTTTTATTGGAATGCCCTATACAAATTGCTGTTGAATTGTTACCATTCGATGTTTCAGTCTCGCTGTCTTGTGCTACTGTTTTTCTCTCCCCTTTCTATTCTGTGTCTCAGACCAGTGAAGTTACTTTCTGGTTAAGCATCTGTCTGCCTTCCATTTCTCCCTCCCAAGGAGATTTATTCTATCAAACTGAAAGACTGAGAAGATCCATTTCCCGCCCCCCTCTGGGGACTTGTGGTCTAGTTTTTCATGTGTAGAAGATGCCCTCCAAGGACAGGCCTCACATGACAACAGATTTGGATTGCAAATCCCCTGTCCTCAATGCAGCCCTTCATAGCATGACCTTCTGACTAGATTTTCGGGACAGCAGTTGGGAGATCCAACTCAGTGCCTGAGACGATACTAATTACTTAACAAAATACTGGGATGGAGAGCACTGTGAAGTCACAGCAGGTTTATGGAGTCCCCATTGGGTTTTCAAGGCAAGATATATTCAGAGGTGGTTTGCCCTTACCTGCCTCTGTGTAGCAACCCTGCACTTCCTTGGTGGTCTCTCATCCAAGTACTAACCAGAGCTGAGGCTGCTTTGCTTCCAAGAACTCCTGAGACTGGGCTATCCTGGGCCATCCAGGTCAGGGCAATGAATGAATACAGTAACCAAATGAATCCCAAGGTGTCGTTATGAAAATATGACTTTAAAATATGTATTTACTTTTGAGAAACATACAATTCTTTGTTGCCCAGAACAGATAGGGAAATACACAGGATCTGTAGTGCTTTGATGCCTTTCTACTCTGTTTGATTGGGAGGGTCCTGAACCTCATTGAAGAGAAGAAGAGAGAGAAGAAGAGATTGGATTTATACCCCGCCCTCCACTCCCCAAAGGAGTCTCAGAGCGGCTTACAAACTCCTTTTCCCTTCCCCTCCCCACAACAGACACCCTGTGAGGTAGGTGGGGCTGAGAGAGCTCTTTTCCCAAGCTGTCCTTGAGGGAACAGCTGGTACAGAGCTATGGCTTGCCCAAGGTCATCCAGCCAGGTGCAAGTGGAGGAGTGGGGAATCAAACCCGGTTCTCCCAGATTAGAGTCCGCGCACTTAACCACTACACCAAACTGGCTCTCTACACCAAATTGACTCTCACCCCTTGTAGCAGAGGCAGGAGAGAAATCCAGGAATGACCAATAGACACATACTTTATTTATTTATTTTGTTTGACTCATATCCCACCCTTCCCACAAGCAGGCTCAGGGTGGGTCACAACACTAGAACAACATCTGTACAATGTAAACAGATCACGGTAGCAATCAAACACACAATTAGACGGTCCCTCTAAGCTGTAGAGTCTTGTAAGCAAAAATTCTACTTTGTGAGCTGCTGGCATTAAAGCTGTGAGTGAGTGATTTGGCTGCTGCATAAATTAGTTTGCTCTGGAGCTGTCCTTCCTGAGCTAAGACAAAAATGCATGAGTCGGAGGCTAAAAAACTGTGAGCTAGCTCACACTAACTCAGCTTAGAGGGAACACTGGACCCAACATAGGCACAAATGCCAGGTGGATTTAATGGGAGTGATCAGACAACAACATCTAGGAAGTGCCCTGCAACCGTCGACAACCTGTTATGCTCCACCGCAGAAGCGGAGTTAAAAGACACCAGAGGGGGGAAAAAACGGTAGTAAACATGTTGTGACAGGCCACAGGTGGACTTCCCCCTGTCTGATAGCTCCTGCATGCTCTCATGTTGTTGGGATGGTCTGATCAGGCCATCCTGATTCCATGCTGCCCCCCCCCCCCCAGTATGTGCATCATTGCAAGCTCCACAGGGAACCTTCAGTATGGAGGTATGATTCATCGATCCCTTGTTTAAGTACATGGGGAAAAAAATGGGACAAAACCCCCCTGACTCACCCACAGTTGTGTCTGATCACACACTGATGGACTGTGCCCACAGCTTCAAAGGGAGGTGTGATCATGCAACTGTGGGTCAAATTCTTCTGGAGGAAATAGCCTCCCCCCCCCCCTTGCCTTATCTCCCGCATGTGACCACACCCATATAAAGAATAGTAGCTAAAACAGGTAAAACAGGAATATTATCTAGTTGGCAACAATTCATTAAATCCTGCAATGTTAAAACAAGCAAGAGAGAGCAGGCCTGCTGGCTGAAGGTGCAAAGTCTACTCTTTCACATGGGAGTATTACAGCAGTCAGGTTTTCAACAGGGGAGGCCAAAATAATTTTGCTGGTCTTCTCAAAACTGTTATTGACCTCCTCCAAAATTACACATTATTTTTTTTTGCTTCTGAAAGGCTCCCCACCCACCATTTCCCAAATCCCCGCAGCAGTTTTGCTTTCTGCCAAGTCTGTTTTAAAGCAATATTGGAAGGGAGGAAATAAGACAAGACTTTCTGGAAACCTAAGTACCACAGACGAGACCAGCTTCTTGAAAATCTATCCTGTTCTCCAGGATGCTCATTTAATAGCTAAACTAACACCAGCATAACAATTAAGATAAGTGCCTTATTGGATTGCCGGTACAATCATAGCCATTAAGAATGTACTCAACATAACTATCTAGTTTTGTGGTTAAATATATTGGATCAGCAGGTGCACTTAAGTCAGATATATTTGTTCCTAATAGTCCTGTCTTACAAGGTGTTGAGTGAGTTGTAATTTCCTCCACTGCTTTTGGCTTTCACGATGAGATGTTGGAAACCTATCCCTTTATGTCAGCAGAGGGTTCTGCCGTGTGTCTCCTCATTCTTGGTTAGCCACAGAAAGCTCACGGTGTGTCTCAGATGCTTTTTTTTTTTTTTGCTTTTCTCAGCCATTTTTGCTCATGCATGATTCATGGGGTTTTCCCTGAAAAAAAGTGGTTGTACACACTGAGAAGCATTACAGCAGTCGGACAAGTGACTTTTTTTTTTTTTTTAAGATATTTTTATTTTTTATTTTTTTTATAACTGCAGTACAACAATGTTTTAAAAGAAAACAATGTTTTAAAAGAAAAAAATGAACATCGAAGGGAACAAAATCCCACCAACTATAACATTACAAGCAGAAAGTCAATATAAAAGTAACAGGTTGCTTGTCTGTTGAATAAGCTTATAAACTCTTTGAACATATGGACATTATTTCACTAATAGCCTTGCTCAGATCTTGCAAACTGAGGACAGAGGCTTCCTTGATTGAGTCCATCCATCTCACACATCCATCCTTTTTTCCTGCTGCCTTCACATTTCCCTAGCATTATTGTCTTTTCTAGTGACTCTTGTCTTCTCAGAATGTGACGAAAGTACAATAGCCTTAGCTTGGTCATTTTAGCTTCTAGGGAGAGTTCAGGCTTGGTTTGATCTGGTATCCAGCTATTTATCTTTTTGACAGTCCACAATATCTGTAAAACATTCCTCCAAAGCCACATTGCAAATCAATCAACTTTCTTCCTGTCAGCTTTCTTCACTGCCCAGTTTTCATACCCACATATAGTAATGGGGAACACTGGTATGAATTACTATATCAGCTATTTTTTTTTAATAATAATGTGAGCTTGCCCCTGCTCTTTCACACATGTGTAGGGGTGGGTACATGCACAATTTGTAGTTATGGACCTTCTATTTCTCCTCCCAAGCAGCTAATCTCAAACCCACCATTCTCTTTGCCGTGTGAACCTGAGCAGCACCAGTAGTCCTTATTTCAACCATCCTTGGAGAAATATCTCATGCGATACAGTTAAATGAACTGCTAAGGGAAAGGAAGGTCACATCACCATTTTTTTTTTTTTTGTTAGCAATTTTTTGAACTACTCGACCTCCAAGGAGCTGAAGGAAGCATAGTAGTTCAGGGAGCCACCTTGAACCATGAAAAAAAAACATGGGGCATAATTGTTTTAATCAATCAATACGCAGTTTTCCTTTGCCTCCATTTTCCCCCTCACAAAACTTTTTGAGGCTAGTTGACAGTGGCTTTCTCAAGGCTGCCCTTCATGGGAATTTGAAGCCGGGTCTACCCAGTCCTCCAGGTCTGACACCTTAAGCACTACACCACCGATATATTCTTTTAGTATCAGTGTTCTTTCTGGGCAATTTTTGTTGTTGTTTGTCCTCCCAGTGCCCTCCTTCTACTTCACTGTCCTTGACTCCACTTGCCTCCCCTGCAATTTATGTAGATGCGCCTTGACGACCCACTGGATCACATGACACATAGCATTGTCTGATGAGATGTGACACTTTGGCATCATTGACAACATTCCAGGGGTGGTGATGGCAGCCAATCAGTTTAAATGATATGGAGGGCAAAGGGGGAGAAGCAAATTGGCACCGTGAAGCAACATCACTCCGAAAGGCCCAGAATAGTGTCAAGGCAAATATCAAAGACTGCTGGAAACGATAAGCACTTTTTGACGCTCGTAAACACCATAGTAATTTCAACTCAACCATACTGTAAACTCCTCACATTCTGAAAGATCTCAGTATATGGAGACTTGCAAAGGAGTGATTCCCAAAGTTCATTCTGAGGTGGTCCAGCACTTCCAAACATTTGAATAGGCTGTACTTCAGCTGAAGTGTATGAATGTAGAATTAATATATTTGATAGGCCTCAGTATGGTAGTACAATCCAAAGGGGTCTTACATCCTTCAAAGCCAGCTTAAGTTCAGTGGATTTAAAAGGTTGCAACTCTGCTTAGGACTTGTTCAACCAATGTCTGAATCCCCACTACTATTTCCTTCCTTATGAAAGGCTGTACAATGAGAGCCAGTTTGGTGTAGTGGTTAAGTGTGCGGACTCTAATCCGGGAGAACCGGGTTTGATTCCCCACTCCTCCACTTGCACCTGGCTGGATGACCTTGGGCAAGCCATAGCTCTGTACCAGCTGTTCTCTCAAGGACAGCTTGGGAAAAAGCTCTCTCAGCCCCACCTACCTCACAGGGTGTCTGTTGTGGGGAGGGGAGGGGAAAGGAGTTTGTAAGCCGCTCTGAGACTCCAAGTGAGTGAAGGGCGGGGTATAAATCCAATCTCTTCTTCTTCTTCTTCTTCTACAACTTCTCACAGTGCCAGAGTTCAGCCCCTCTTCAAAAGATTTAACATTTTTATTACAATTTCATTATTTATTAAAATTGTTAAATTAATGTTGTATGTTAATGTTTTTATTAGTACCATTTATTTCGCAAATACATTTGGATTTTTCCTTCCTGATCTCTTGGTACTTTACTTCAAGCCAATGTGCATTTATAACCTACCCCTCTGCCCAGATATATGTGAAAATAATGTAAGTGGTTTTAATGAGAATATTTTGCAGAAGAGCATACAGCGGCAGTTGAACGAGTGGAATTGCTTGCATTTCGTAATGTTTGCATATCTGTCCAAATCTTGGGACTTGATATTGCTGCTGGAAATCAGAGGCCAAAGTTTTCTTGGCCAGTGTAGTGGTGCCAGTTGGGAGCGGAGAAATCTTAGACCTCATTTCAAGTTTAAATTATTGTCTGGTGAGAAATGAAGAAATTCATTTTTTTTTTCAGAAAATGAATTATTTCTACATTATGGAGAGTTTGTCCATGTCAGTTTAGGACTGCACACTAAATTGCAGTCTATCTGCTAGTCAAGGCATCCCTAGAAAAGGAAGACCCATGTCCCCATCACAAACCAGCATCTATAATAAGCAGCCAGGCCTTATAACACAATTTTTGCTACTGACCTATGTTCACTCTGAAAGCCCCCAATTTAGAATTAGATTTACCATTTGCCCAACCACAGCAGGTAACCCTTGCTCCTGGCTCCAAACCACCACCCTCAGGAAATGGAGGAAAAGAAAAGGCAGGCAAGAAAATGGCCTTCATAGTGATATTCTAGGAATCTGCTCAAGTCTCTATGGTCTTTACTGAGAAGTGATGTCACAAACCTCACCAAACTCCAGCCTCCCCAGGCACCATCCTCAACATTTCCCAGCATTTGCTCAAACCCTGTCTAGAGGTGGGAAGTGAAAGAAAGGAAAAGGAGAAAACACTCTTTTCCATGCACACTGTTTCTCCTCTGAAAATTGCTAATAAAGATTTTCAGAAGAGAAAAGGTGGCTGGTAGGTTAATACATGAGATAGCTATGAAGTGTGTTGCTCCACCTTTACATATAGGCTCTTTGTAATGTCATCTTGTTTTTCTTCTGGCAGTGCACACGGAAACTGATTTTTTTTTTGGGGGGGGGGGTGCATAGCACGATTCCCCTTGTTGCAGTTTCTGCTAGCTGAGAATCCACCCCACTTATTATGTAGCTAAGTGCTTTGCTTTGAGCTTGACGTCCAGCTCTTACATGTTAAGACTCTGTAATATGCCAGAGGTAGAACTTTTATGTGAGTTCTATTGAAATTTCTTGGTGTCCTCATAAAAAAATCTGAACGTTAAAGGAACAATATTAATAAGTCATTCATCTCCTTTTGTGCTCGCATTTAGTTCTCAGTAGTAAAACGATATTGCTTCACACCGTCTCTGCAGAGCACAATTTCAGTGGGTCACATAATATTCTTATAACTCCCCCCAAAAAAACCCCCAGATTGAACATACAGTGGGACCTGTGAATCAATTATGTACTTCTATAGAGTTTAAGGAGGCTATATATAATCTGTATCAGTTGGTTTATGCTGTAGAATCACATTGTATGATCTTTCCTATAATACACCATTTCAGACTCTAGGGGTGAGTGTGGGCAAGCTCTATGTGCTGGAATCCTCACTGTTGTCAGAGTCCCCAGATATCAGAGACCAACAACGTTCCTTAAGCAGGATCAGTTTATTGATTACAGTATTCTGTATTGCTCTAAACACTTATCGTGTTAAGACTGTCGTTACAAAGGAGAGAAGGGGTAGATATACCAGGTTCAAACAAGGGTCATCTGGTGGATACAAGCCAATAAGCAGCAGGTTACATTTGTGCTAAACCTAACAGCTTTTAGTCCCCAGCGGGAAATCAGTGAGCGTCTCCCAATTCTCCATGGTCAAGCCTTGTCAGAGTACGAGATAAAGGATGCAGGAGAATTGAAACTTAGAATACCAGATGCCGAGGCTGAGCAGCTGAGGCTGAGCAATCCCCCTCCCACACTCTCCATGGCAGCATAGCTGACAACTGTCCCCCAATAAAACATCCATCTATCCATCTATCCATCTATCCATCTATCCATCTATCCATCTATCTGTCTGTCTGTCTGTCTGTCTGTCTGTCTGTCTGTCTGTCTATCTATCTATCTATCTATCTATCTATCTATCTATCTATCTATCTATCTATCTATCTATCTATCTATCTATCTATCTATCTATCATGTCAGAGATGAACCCAGCTGAATAACTGGTTTACTGGCATTCTAATTTTCTATGTGCTCCCTCCCCTAAAGGCCAGAATTCATGCATAAAATCCTACAAATGCCACCTGAAGTTGTACAACTTAGAAAAAAAAATCTTACCAGTGTGTGGCTTGCTCCTCCAATCCCTGTGCTGGTTTCTGACTGAGGATCACTCTGAAACTGCTAAGCCTGCTGTTTTCACCCTGAGCCCCTTGATTCCCCCTCTCTCTTGCATGAACTCAGCCTTCAACTCTTTATATTTCCCCCCTTTTTAACATTGCTTGATACTGCATTTTTGCCATTAAAATATCAGCATTATATATTAGAAACAATGCATATCTAAAGCTATTGACGGCATGCAAAAACAGTATGGCATATGTGAACAGAGCTATTGTAGTGGCACATGCTATGCATATGGGTTACAAGCACCAGAGGGAGGGGTGGGAGGCAGGGAAATGGGGCAATGTGATGTCAGCAATGTTGCCAATGTCACTACATCACTACCAGCACAACCTGAAAGTGACAACAGGTAGCTCCACTGGGACACTGCAGGAAACAGGGTGACAGAACAGAGGGACATGTGGGTCTTATTAGGAATGTGACGAAGTTGCCCTTCCCAATATTTCCCAAATTCCACAGCTCTCTCTTATACATATACTGTGGGAACAAGCCTGAAACAGGTCTACTCATGTGGTGGAACACACCAGCTCTGGCCTGCAGACCCTATTCTGCTCTGCCCTTCTAGGTTTTTTCAACACCTGGAGGGGTTTTTCTTTCTCTCCAGTAACCCGCCACCACCACTTGACCTTTGTATGAAATTGCCCACTGGGAGGATCAGGACTCCCAGCTTCCCTTCCAAGTTCCGAGGCCTTGCCTCTGTATCTCCCACTGCCCAGTGTCTGGTTACCACAAGGTCTGCTGCCTTACATACCCCTGGAGGAATAGCCACTTGCCAACTGCCTGCCTCCCCCCTGGCATGCCTTTTAAAATAGCATGTCCAAAACAGTGGAGGCCTATGTGGTACAGAGAACCACTGCCAGCCTCAAAAGTTCTAAAGTGTTTGTTGAAAAGAAAATGTTTACAAGCATACTTTTAGCACAGCACCAGATTTGAGCAAGGGATACAAAAGAAATAAGTAAAACACAAACCTGTGTTCCAGTGTCCCTGTCTCTATACATGCCCTGTCAGCTGTTGAAATATAGAACAGTCTCTTTAGCTTAGAAGTTACAGATCTCTATACAGTCACTATTACCTTGAATCTTGCTGCAGCTTTTGAAGTGAGTACATGGCCAATGGCTGCCTTGCCCGTGGAGGTCCATATATGCTCCTGGACATAGCTCCCAAGGAAAAGAGTCCTTCTTCCTCCTGCGATGAGTTTTTATCATGTCTATTTCTCCACTCGCTGATCCGGTCACACCAGGTCAAAGAGGCTTTTCCTGGCAATCTCCAGGAATCTCCTTCTTAAAGTCTCTCTAGCATTTAACACCTCTAACTCTCTGTTTTCAGCTTGGGGAAGGAGGAGAGCTTGACTCACCCATTATCTCTTCTGCTAGAACTATGTAGCATTTGTATGAGGGTAAGCTGGAAATCAATTGCACTGTTCCCCCCCCCCAGCCTTTTCTCTGCCCGAGGGGGGGGGGGCTTTAAAAACACACAGGGGAGGTTTTGCTCAGCTTAAACCTCCCAGCAAAAATGTATTTCTTCACAACTCAGAAGTTCCATGTTATGGGGCTTACTCCCAGGCAAGTGGGCACACATGGACACATGAAGCTGCCCTATACTGAAACACACTATTGGTTTATAAGTGTCAATAGTGTCTACTCAGACTTTCAGCCACTCTCCAGAGTCCCAGGCAGAGGTCTTTCACATCACATAAGAACATAAAAGCCTTGCTGGAGCTGACCAGTGGTCTGTCTAGACCAGCATCCTGTCTTACACAATGGCCAACCAGTTAACCACACTGTTGAATCATTGGATTATTTAAAATAAAGATAAATATATATAGATTTCAGTGCTTTCCCCCACTAATAAAAAGCAATATATACTGATAAATAGCAGCTATTTTCATAAGTGGATGGGAATGCAAAATTTAATCTACCTTTTTTTAAAGCCCAGTTTGTCATTTTCTTAAAACGTTAAAGGATGGAACAGTTCACCAAGATATTATCCTAATCGGAATTATCCTTTTATTGTGATTTTTATGGAACTTTTATCACATTCAACTTTTTATATCAAATAATTAATTTGCATAAGACAGCTGCAGTGTTAAACATATAAAAAGTCCTACAACTTTTATATCATACCCATAACCATCTGGAGCAAGGGATTACATTGATGCTCATGCCCTCCTAAACTATACAACTAACTTACATTTCTGAGTACCATTAGATAAAGCCAAATCATACTACTTTGGGAATTTAATGCACTACGTTGGGAATTTAATGCACTACTTGGATGCCTTGCACTTCCTTTGGCTGAGCAGCTACTGTAATGTTCAAAGGGGAACTTGAGCAATTAACAGGACAGTCTATGCCCAGTCACACCCTTTTACCTCCACTGAAGTCAACTCTGTTTAGGATCACAGTGTTATGGATCCTAGCTGTGCAAATTCTATGTGCTCCAGACAGATTTAGGGGACCATAAACTGAATACATTCCACTCCTTCAAAACTATGGAGTAGATTATGAAATCTAGAATAGGTTGTGTGGTCCATTCTAAACACATGCAAGGCCTGGCTAGTAAGGGTATGCTCTGGGGGGGGGGGGATGTCATTTTGGATCTAGGATTCAGGGAGGATTCCTTTACCATTTATTCAGGTAGATAAATATGGGTTTGAGATTAAAATCTGTGTTTTGCTTTTGTTTGGTTTGAGGAGGGTGTCCAGAATTTTAGGAGCATAATTTTCAATGGAGAAACCAATGCAATAGATGATAGATTGATAGATAGATACAGGGCTCATTTTATAGCAGGAGCTCCTTTGCATATTAGGCCACACACCCCTAATGTAGCCAATCTTCCAAGAGCTTACAGAGCTCTTCTTACAGGGGCTACTGTAAGCTCTTGGAGGATTGGCTACATCAGGGGTGTGTGGCCTAATATGCAGAGGAGCTCCTGCTACGAAATGAGCCCTAGATAGATAGATAGACAGACAGACAGACAGACAGACACCAAATTTTCACAAAACATAGTCTTCTCTCTTAACTTACAGACATGCTAAGATCCAAGAATAATAGACCAAGAGGTTTGATTGTATAGACTTTCAAATTAAGTGCCACTTGGCTTCCTTCCTTCCACTCGTTCTTAGGAGGGGGGTGGTGTCAGCCCAGCAGGAAAGCAGCAGACCCCAGCATTGAAAAAAAAATCCAGGCCATATCTGTTTTCTTTACATACTCTTACAGTGACTGATTGACTTTACTTTCCCACTGAAAATTTGCCACCCTTGTTGTGGTCCATTGCCTTCTTTCACAAAATAAGGAAGGCTTCCTTTGCAGAAAACCACCCCACACATCATCACTGCAATCTTTTTTAAAAAATAGAGAATCTGTGCATCTGACTGTGACAGCATCAGATGACTTTGTGATCCTAATCACCATGAGAAACATATCTACTGTGGGAGCATTTAACTTTTGCTATTATTTAAGGAGTTCCTAGTGGATGGTGTCTCTCATTCCTCTTAATCACCTGACTCAGAGCTGCAGGCCTTAAAAATTCATTCTCTGGGCCATGTCTCCAAAGGTGATTGAGTGGGAGTGCTCCTGATTCTTCATAAGGATGCAGTTGGAAGGGAAAATTACAATGCCTGGGAAATCAGGAGAATCAAAGAAAAGCAAAATGCCTGGTGCTACTGCTGACAGCAGTAAGCTCTGGAATATAGAAGCCAAGGTTTTTCTCTGATGCTGCCTTCTAGCACCGGTATTCAAAAATTTGCTGCCTCTGTACATGGAGGTTCCCCCTAGCAACCATGGCTAGTAGTCCTTGATGAACCTCTGCTCCATGAATGTGTCTTTGTTCATAGAGTAGTAGTAATACTTTCCCCTCTGTTCCTGAACCTACTGCTAAATGATTTCATTGTCTGATCCTAAATTCTAGTATTATGAAAAGGTGAGTCCCCTCTCTTCCTACAGAGATGGGGGAAGCCTGTGGACGGTCGGGTTTTGAGAGGTAAAAGAGATCAGCAAGGTATAATGCCATAAAGTTTGCCCTCTAAAGGTGCCATTTTCTTCAGGGCAACTGATATTTGTACCATGTACATCAGTTGCAATTCTGGGAGTTTTCCAGGCCCCACCTGGAGGTTGGCAAGACTAGAGGATTTAAGCTGAAAAAGATATTTTACCTAAGGCCTCCTACAAAAGCTGAAACTTGAACCAGTGACTTTCCAGATCACAGCTCATTCTCTTCTCTTATATGCAGCACCAGCTTATATTGAAGGAACAATATGTTCTGCTTATGATAGCTAATATGGATTTGTTGTGCCTTCATTATAAATATGTAATCTTAAGTGGGCTTTGTGAATAACAGCTATAACAAGGAACCAAAATAATTTTGTATGAAATATGGTTGTATAAAGCTGGAACAAGCAGTTCTTTTTTTTCCAGATTTGCAATTCAAATGTCTCATTTGACAAACACTCAGATTGGAACTTGCACCATGTGCATCTATGCAATTAGTTTGCTTTCTAAGTTTGCTACAAATCTTAGCTTATGGGTATCTGAGGCCATAATATTGAAACTAGTCTTGGGTGGTTTCCATAATATACTTGGAACTCGTTTCACACAGGTGCACAGACAATTTGATTTCTTATCAGCTGATTGCATGGGATATATCTCACAATAAAATATGTGACTGGTCTTGAGTGAGCAGCATTGTGTTTCAGTTGATATGATCCCAGCACACACTAGGGTTCGCCAAAAGCAAAACTTTATTCCTCATCAGGCAAAGTTCAGCAAGGAAATGGCAAATGACAAGAATTGTTGCTGTATCTTGTACGTTATGTTGCGGTGGGATTTGGCAAACCATCTAAGGAGTCAATTGATCTCAAAAGTGTGGTATAAATCAATGAAGCTTGTATAAGAACAGAAGAGAAGCCAATGTTGGATCAGGCCAATGGCCCATCTAGTCCAACACTCTGTCACACCATGGCCAAAAATATCAGGTGCCATCAGGAGGTCCACCAGTGGGAGCAGGACACTAGAAGCCCTCCCATTGTTGCCCCCCCCCAAGCAACAAGAATACAGAGCATCACTTGTCCCAGACCAAGAGTTAATTCTATACCTTGTGGCTAATAGGCACTGATGGACCTCTGCTCCATATGTTTATCCAATTCTCTCTTGAAGCCAAAATTTGATCAGAGGCTTGGTTATTTGTGTAAGTCATCAAACACTGGCCCTATGTGTGACCTAGAACAGCTCTATATGTCAGTGTTCAGACAGTGCCGGCAACTTATGGTGACCCTGTAGAATTTTCATGGGAAGAGACAAACAGAGGTGGTTTGCCATGGTCTGCCTTTGTGTAGCAACCCTGGACTTCCTTGGTTGTCTGCCATCTAAGTAGTAACCAGGGGTGACCCTGCTTAGCTTCTGAAACCTAATGTGATCAGGCTAGCCCGGGCCATCCAGGTCAGGGTCGCTATATGTTACTGACTCTAAAAGGTAAAGATGGATGTTTTACTATCACATTTTTTTTAATTCTCCTCTTTTTTTCTAAAGAGATCCCTATGACAGAGTTTAGCCCTTAGGTTCCCAGCCACTAACTCTTCCACTGTCTTGGAGAATCAGCTCCATGCACTGAGGTTGTCAAGATCCAGGTCGGTTTTGCTATTAATCTTTTCCTAGGGTCATGCCAACTGCCTCTGGTCAGCTTGTTAATCCTTTGTTGAAAATGTGCATTTGCTCATGTGGGATAAAGGGAAATTCACTTCCTCCCTTCCCCTTATTTGATGCTGGAGCTGTCCAATTCAGCACAAGCTCTCTGGTAAATGTATAACTATATCAGTGGGCCCTGAATAGGTTTGTAATGAGTAGGTTCTTAATCCAAGATGTCAGTTTCCCAAAACCTTGAGATCATGGTTTTTAAAAGCTTTATGTATTACATATATACCATTGTCTTCCTCCACCTAGTGAAGCCTTTCCCCATTTTGTCTAGTGTTCCCTCAATTATTTTTATTGACCCTTCTTCCCATTTATTTGTGCATGTTTGTTTTCATTGTAATGTATAGATCTCTATATGTCTTTAACTTTTTTAATGTATTCACTGTTTGTAACCTTGGAGAGCCTAAATTGGATGGAAAGGTGGTATAACAATGTTTCAAATCAATATATCAATTTCCAAACTGCACCACAGAGGATATGATCCATAGAGCTGCAAGATGAAGCTAGGGCAGACTGGGGAGACTCTTTTATAGAGCCAAAGGAAGTTCTAGAGTTGCAGAGAAATCTTCTGTATCTCTCTCTTTCTCTCTGTCTCTCTCACACACACACAAAAAATCAGGGATTAAAACTCCCCCAAATAATAGAAACAACACCTGTAGCTTTAAGAAAAGAATATCCTGTGAACATTCAGGGGCTGTTGAGGGTTGCTAAGCAGCCACAATATTAGCAAACCTTCCAAGCCCTGGTTTCCATAAAACAAAACCATAGGGGGCAGAAGTAAACTGGGAGGCCAAAACAGCCCTGGAATAGATCTACCCTTTCACAATCATGTCTTCATGTCTCCTGATGGGGAAGAACTCACCATGGACAGGCCTGGCAGCAACTACCAAAAACTCAATAGCCAGCTGGCTCAGTAGCAGCAGCCATTGTGCAACTCAGAGTTTAAGCATGCTTAATGTAGCACAACATTGGTCCCTCAACACTTTGATAAAACTTGGTGAGGGCAGGATTGTTCTAAAACTTGTTGGTGAGAGTGGGATTGTTGATCAGCACTCAAGCCATAGCATCTAAAGAGTTTGCCCCACATATGCGAGGCCACCCAGTGGTGAGATGTATCCATCTTTTCCTGAAATGAATCCACACATCACTGGATATTGTACAATCTGTGTGGTACAGTAATAATCTACAATGGTATTATCCTATAGCAATAAAAGCACAATACCTCAGCTTAACCAGTTAGGCTACAACTCCTGCCTTTTATTTGTCATTTTGGGGCCACAATGCACTCTTATTCTATCAGGACTGCAACCAAAGTCATTCCGGTCTCTCCCTCCCCCCATTTATCTTTTTCCCCTCACTTTCATACAGACCTAGTATATCTCCTACCTCTGATACACTCCTTGGAGAATTACAAAAGTCTTAGCATTTCTGAAGGAAGAAGGATCTGAGGTAAAGGTTTAAAAAGTAGTCATGAAATGTTGGTTGTCATTCCCAGGTCAGAAAGCTTTTTAACACAACAAATACTGGTTCTCTTAAAAGAATGCCTTAGAACATTCTGAGTCAGAGAACAGATCTGATACATCAAAGATGGCCTTGAATCTCTATTCCTTTTGTAGAGACAACAAACCCAAAGTTTTTTTGTTCTCTTAGTCTTGTCTCCCTTCCTCATACAAATCCTTCATCGACCTTTGGTGGTGTCCCCGCCTCCACAGTTAACTCTTGAAAGCTGTAATGCTTTTCATGAAATATAATTGCATAGCAGAGAACAACAGCTTGATTTTCTCTAATAAGTACAGATGGAGTCCACAGATTTATTAACATTTATTTTGAACCTTTCTCTTCAACCCTTCCTCCCAGCGGTTCAAAGCTATACATATTCTGGGGTTATCCTTTTTAAAAAAAATTCTGCATAACCTTGTGGAATAAATTTGGTGGGGAAATGTGATTTATGTCAGGCTATCTAGTGGAGAGATGAATTCTAGTTTTCCTGAAATGCAACCATATACTGCTGGATATTGTACAATCATCGTGCTAGAGTAATAATTAATGAATGGATTATCCTATAGCACAATAAAAAGCACAATATCCAAAGCCAAGGAAGGGAGGGAGGAAATAGATCACCCATATTTGGGCAAGCACATCTGAGTTATGAGCATTCTCTGAGAATCTTCAAGACATGGGATATATCAGAACCCAATTATTTCCTGTTGTCCATCCCAGTATCAAAGGATCTCTGGATCTGGAAAATAACAGACTACAGTGCAAGGTATTTAAACAGCAGCCCTACTGTTTCAGAAAGCAGATGTATGAGTATCCCCCTTTTCATTTCTTTTTGTTTTCAGATGCAGTCACTGTAAACCATTTGTTTGTTGATTTTGTTGTGTTCAGTTTTGTTTCTGAGGTTCCCAAAGTATTTCTTGTATGCCATTATTGTGAAATTGGTGCCAAAATATTGCTGCAATGGACTAACAGTCTATTAGCCTGTTTTTGGATACGGGGAACAGGGTACTTAAAAAGATCACTTTCTGCCATATTGTGCAGTTCACCAGCTAAACTCTTCCTCAGAAGCCCTGCTCTTGGTGCCCCAGTTTTCAGAAGTGAAGCAGATGACCAACAGAGGCCCAATCTGCATCTAGCATTCACTCCATTATTTTACCAAACCCACACTGGAAAAGAAAAAGAACCAATCTGCTTCTAGCATTTGCTCTGCTGTCTTACCAAACCCACACTGGAACAGAAATTCCCCTCTGCATTTCATGCCACTTTTACTTTGATTGGTAGTTGAATTTTATGGCAGTGTCCAGACTGCATACCGCTTTCACTTCGTTTGATCTCTTGGTTTTATGGTGGCTGTCTGCATAGATTTAGGGCCATTTTATGGCCATTCAGGGGTGACTCTGCAGTCAGTACAGCAGTGGACTGGGGTATTTGAATGTGGTTTTGAGCCACATCTTTTTCTGTTCCAGTGTGGGTTTGGTAACACAACGGAGCAAATGCAGATTGGGCCAAAGATGAAGCTCAAAACCACATTCAAATACCCCAGGCCAAGAGCCAGTTTGGTGTAGTGGTTAAGTGCACAGACTCTAATTAGGGAGAACCAGGTTTAATTCCCCACTTCTCCACTTTCACCTGCTGGATGACCTTGGGCAAGCCATAGCTCTGTACCAGCTGTTCTCTCAAGGACAGTTGTCTCAGAGCTCTCTCAGCCCCACCTACCTCACAGGGTGTCTGTTGTGGAGAGGGGATGGGAAAGGAGTTTGTAAGCCGCTCTGAGACTCCAAGTGAGCAAAGGGCAGAATATAAATCCAATCTCTTCTTGTCTTCTGCTTCTAGATGCAGATCGGGCCAGAGACAGCTCTTTTTCAGTGGTGGCACCTCTTCCCTGAAATACCCTTCTTCTTGAGGCTCATGTGGTACACACCCTAAACACTTTTAGGTTATAGGCCAAAATGTTTCTTTTTTACCAATGCTATTAGTTAAGTGGTTGGCCCAGTCACATTATTTTTATAACCTGTGTAGCCCAAGACAGGCTTGGCCCAGTGCCAGTTGAAAAAGGGAAGACCCTCTGAAGAGGAGGGAGCAGAACCAGGGCTCAACCTCATAGGGAACGCTGGTACAGGTTTTACCAGGAGGTTGGCTCCTAGAGGTGTGTCCTAATGCTCACTCAGTTGGGCAAGTCTGATTTTCTCCATCTTTGGTGATTGTGGAACAATAGATTATCCACTGTACATTGACAGCAAGTATTGGGGCAAAGTATCAAGACAGCTGGCCAACCTGCCATGGAAGAGGAAGACCTGAGACCAGCATGGGACCCAGGGCATGAACTGTAGGAGCAATGAGGAGGAAGGGGAGGAACAGGAGGAGTTGGATTTATACCCTGCCCATCACTTGAAGTCTCAGAGCAGCTTATAATCACCTCTCAGAGCTTTCAGCCTCACCTATCTCACAGGGTGGCTGTTGTAGGAAGGGAAGAGAGGGGAGATTATAAACGACTCTGAGGTCAGGGTGGGTTAGGTTTTAATTAGTTTATCTGGGTTTGCTAGGTTTTAGGCTTTTAGTTGTTAGGACATTGCTGATCTTTTGCATAATACAGCATTTAGTACCATCTGGTGATTACCCACCTATATGATGGCCTGTAATACAGTGTGGAGGCCACCACAGATGGGTGACGTAGGCCAGGGCATATCAGTGCTCATGGGGAGGGGAAAGTATAGCAGTGGGACCAGGCGGGTAAGAAAGGGAAGTGGATGGAGAAACAGAGAAGCTCGGCCCCCTTCCAGTCTGAGTCCCATCCTAAGGGTGGCAGTCAGTGGGGCTGGGAATGACCCCCCTCCGACATTGGTGTTGTGCAATGCCAGGTCTATAAATAATAAGACCTCCACCCTGTGAGACTTTTTAGTTGAGCAGGGAGCAGACCTGGCATGTGTGACCGAGACCTGGGTGCGAGATGGAGAGATGGTTGCACTGTCCCAGATGCCTCCGCCCAGTTTCTCAGTCCTTCACCAATCACAGATTGAGGGGCGGGGGTGGGGTGGTGCTTTTCATTTGGGAGGCTTACTCCTATAGGGCGCTCCTGCCGCTGAAACTTGCAGGCATAGAATGCTCTGGCCTGGTGTGGGATACTGGGGAGAGTTTGGCTACCTGGGTGGTGTACTAACCACCCAATGCACCACTTGTTAGCCTGTCATCTCTAGCCAATGCTGTGGCAAGCTGGGCATTGGACTACCCAAGGCTTTTGGTCTTGGGGGACTTCAACGTCCATGCCAACGATGCGGCCTCTGGGCTGGCGATGGACCTGGTGTTGGCCATGGCGGCACTAGGACTCACCCATTGTGTAATGGTGCCCACACACCAGGCCGGGCATACGCTTGACTTGATTTTTGCTGTGGGAGTTATGGTTGACCCGATGACTGCTTTGGCAGTTCCATGGTCAGATCACCATGCCCTGAAGGCCCGTCTGAAGGTGCCACTCAGACCCTTTGTGGGCGGCGAGCAGATTTTGGCTCACCCGCGGAGTCAGATAGAACCTCAGCAGCTCCTCCTGGTTCTGCAGGATCCCATGTCCCCTGGTGCCTTGTTGGATGAGTTGGTCAAGGACTGGCAAGTCCAGCTCTTGGCTGCCATTGACAAGATCGCCCCCTGATGTCCTCTGCACCCTCACTCTAAGCAGGCTCCCTAGTACACTGGGGAGCTGTGGCAGATGAAGCAAGAGCTCAGACAGCTAGAGATGGTGGTGGCGTGCCCACAATGAAGCATCACGAGCACCTTATAGGGCATTTATGAGATCCTATGAGGTGGCAGTCAAGGCCGCGAAGTGGCAATTGATGCGGACAAGATTGCATCTGAAAGCTCACGTCCAGCACAATTATTTAGAACAATTCGGTCTCTAACAGAGCTGCCCCAGGGCAGACCAATTGATAAGGAATTGGACATTGGCTGTGAGGCTTTTGCAAGCCATTTTGCAGATAAAATCCTGCTGCTCTGCCATGATCTCCCGGCCACAGTTGAGACAGCGAACTTGAGGCCCCATGCACATCTTCTTGTTCCATTCTGGATTATTTCGGCCCACTCAGCCTGGAAGAAGTCGACAGGTTGATCTCAACTGTATGCCCAACCACATGCAGCCGTGACTTATAAAAGCTGGCTGCGAGGGGCTGCATGGTGCCCTCCGGGAGATTGTTAACAAGTCCTTCGAGGAGGGACTGTTTCCGGGGGCACTCAAGGAAGCGATGGTCTGCCCTCTCCTGAAAAAACATCACTGGCCCCGGCTGAATTGGCCAACTATCAGCCGGTGTCCAACTTGCCCTATTTGGGCAAGATTTTGGAGAGGGAGGCGGCGATTCAGTTGCAGAGCTTCCTGGATGACACTTCTGCACTAGACCCATTCCAGTCCGGCTTCCAGCCAGGTCATGGGATGGAAACGGCACTGGTTGCCCTCACGGATGACCTCCAGTGGCATCTGGATCGGGGTGGTACGGCGGTGCTGGTGCTGTTAGATCTGTCGGCTGCATTCGACAGGGTCGACCACCAGCTACTGATCCACCACCTTGCCAACACAGGGATTCAGGGACTTGCCTTGCAATGGCTCGCCTCGTTTCTCCAAGGTCAGGGACAGAGAGTGGTGCTGGGTGAGCAGACATCCTGGAGGCACCCGCTAGTGTGTGGTGTGCCACAAGGGGCAGTGCTATCCCCGATGTTGTTTAACATCTACATGCACCCTCTTGCCCAGATTGCCCTGAGTGAAGTGACTCTGAGTGAAGGGCAGGGTATAAATCCAATCTTGTCCTTTTCTTCTTCCCCTCCTCCTCCCACAACAGACACCCTGCAAGGTAGGTGGGGCTGAGAGAGCGCTGAGAGAACTGCTCTTGAGAGAACTGCTCTGAAACAATTTGTAACTGACCCAAGGTCACACCAGCAGTTGCTTGTGGAGGAGTGGGGAATCACACCTGGTTCTCCAGATTAGAGTCTGCAGTTCTTAACCACTACACCAAACTGACTGATGTGGGACCATACCAGGGAGGAGCCACAATGGAATGTTCACACAGTGGGGCAGCCCCTGGTGACGTTGTCATGGTAGTGCGCTGCTTTGGTCCATTTTGCTGACCTGCACATAGGCAAATGGGCACAGCAGCTGGATCAGTGGGTTCACATTACTGGTGCTGCTTGATGTGCGGCTTATTTGCATCCACACTGCCAGGAAGCGCACCCAGGTGGCTTGACACCGGTTTCACCAGGTACCTGTTTAAAGTGCGATGAAAGCACTTCAGGACCAGGTGAGTGCAGCAGCGGTCTAAACGGGCTCTCTTAATCCGCTTGCAAAACAGACTTATATCGGGCCAAACTGCCAGTCTGTCCTCTGCCAAAATTATGCTCACGCTGGATTTTCAAATGTTAAGTTTAGTTGTTTAATTCTTGCTAGAAGTTTTATGGTCTGTTTTCATTATGTTTTACTTTTGTAAGTCCTGTTGAGCGTGTTCTCTGGAGAGGCAGCATTAAAATTTCCCAAATAAATAAACTGCATAATCAGGAATATAAAATGACTGTTTCACTCTGAGCAGTATCTATGTCATAAACTAGGCTGCTTGAATCAAATCGATAGATTGAATCCTGATGGTTTCTCTCTGTGATTAATGTCTACTAATTTCCATTGGCTAATGCCCCAGCCCAGATAATTTGTGTAATTCCTTTCAGTCAACTCTATATATGTTTCCACACTGTTCACATGCTCAGTATTCCTTCAAAATATGTAGAGGTTCCTTACCACTTGGTCAAAGATCTCTCACAGCCATTCTGTAGGTCACTGCACATCCACATACATGAAGCTGATGGGAGTTCACTGTAGACCACTGGAAACTTGTGAACAGAACATGCGCTGAAGAAAAACTATGAAACAAGTAGAGAAGAGAATGCACAGTGTTCATCCAACCAGTCTTTAAAATGTCTTTAATGTTATAATAGCACGATAATCATTGTGTTTCATGGCTGTGTTCGTTTAAGTGTTAAAAAAATATAAGGACTGATACCCCCACAACAACTCAGAATAAAATAGAAGGCCAAGATTATTTCTACAATGTTCTGCCATCTTGCCAGGTCAAGGTTTCCAGCTGTTAAGGTTTGTGCTCATTATAGTTAACTGCAATAACATTCATCATTTTATGGTAATCAGATTAGATAGGTAGGTGTAGGTGATAAGCACAGAACTGCACATAATCAAAATGAATGAACCTCTCTATTTAATGAGAAATATTTCTTGAGCCGGTGGGGAGTGGGGGAAGCCCTCCAAGAGCAGGAGAAGAGTCTGAAATCAGGCACAATCAACGAACAGCTCTGTTTCGTCTAGGCAATCTTTATTTTCAGGCAATACCATCTCAATTACAAATGGCTGTAATTTGTAGAGCTTTTAAGGCTAATGTGATGATGATTCTCCCCCCCCCCCCCAAAAAAAAAGATGGTGCCTGGCACATTTAATCTGTTGTATACAGAGCCACATTTCTCTCAATTTCAGTCTTCTGTTTTCCTGTTTTGTATCTCAGTCTCTGTTACAGTCTCATGATGGCACTTAAAGAAAATATGCTCCAGTTGCCAATTTTGAATGGTGAGGCCACTGACAGAGATATCTTTGGTGGCACTTCGACCAGCAAAGTTATGGAAAGGGGAGGAAGAGACACCTTCGTGGTGACAAGCATCAGCCACCAATAGGTTCAGAATCCTCTGTTTAAAAAAAGACAATGTGAACGTGTCACAAAAATAGATATCTGAATTTGGAAAGCTAAGGAAAGGATGCAGCTGGTCAGCCAAAGGCATGCAGTGTCACCTTGACATTTGCCCTTGGCTGCAACCTCCTGCCCTTGAGAAACTGAGGAGTGAAAGAAAAACAGCCAGAAAATGGCCTTCGTAGTGATTCTCTAGGAATTTCCCTGTGTCTTTGTAGTCTTTACCATAGAAATTCGGAGATACTCCTAGAGTGTCACCGGGACAGTGATGTCACGTACTCCCCAAAGTCTCCTGTCATTCGCTGAGGCAGTGCTGGCAATACTTGTGGTTACAAGAGTTGGGGTAGGCTTGGAGAGATCCAAGATTAAATTCTCAGTCTGTCACAAAGCTCAGTTAGTTACATTGCACTAGTCACTCTTTCTCAGCCTAACCTAGTTCACAGAGTTGTTGTAAGGATAATGGGGGGGGGTCACATAAACTTCTTGGAGGAACAGCAGGAAAAATGCAGCAAATGAATAAATATATAAATTACATATTGGACATTGGCTTGCCAAGGAGAACACATAGCAATGCAGTGTGAACTCAGTGATGCTTGACATCCCAAGAAATCATAGCAGTGCAGGCACAAAAAAATTGCATTTTTGATCACTGTGAGTGCTTGGTAGAAAACGAACTCTGTGAGAATTCTGCTTTCGGGAAACACCTTCAGTTGAGCATCATGTAAATAAGTGGCACAGACAGACAAACTTGCTATTAATATTTATGCACAGTCAAGTAATACAGACACAGAATTATGAGGTTGACATGAGAACCAATGCTAAAGGCAGCAGGGGAAAGCTTACAGCGCTAGTGGAATAGAAATGCTATCTCACACCTGGTAAGCAAAGTTCTTGGCATGCTTCTGAGCCTCCAAGACAATACCCATGAGAGGTATTCCATGGTGAAAAAATCCACCCCCCTTTTCTCCAAAATGGCCTACCCTGGAAACACTAGGACACTATGTGGTGATGCCTTTTGGTGAGAGCCAGTTTGGTGTAGTGGTTAAGTGCGCGGACTCTAATCTGGGAGAACCGGGTTTGATTCCCCACTCCTCCACTTGCACCTGGTTGGGTGCCCTTGGGTAAGCCATAGCTCTGTACCAGCTGTCCTCTCAAGGACCAGCTATCTCAGAGCTCTCTCAGCCCCACCTACCTCACAGGGTGTCTGTTGTGGGGAGGGGAAGGGAAAGGACTTTGTAAGCCGCTCTGAGACTCCCTTGAGGAGTGGAGGGCGGGGTATATATCCAATCTCTTCTTCTTAACCTTAATGAAGCCAGACCTTTGGTGGCCTCTCCTATGATTCTCATCAGAAGTCCAACATTTCATTATTTTTCTTCTAACAATTTCCCGTGTCCTTAGGCATAAGACAAGAGCTTTGGCTTCTTGAACAGCAACAAAATCAGTCTGCTGAGGGAGGATAGGAATAAAAAGACAGTTGTCCATCCATTCTTCTTAGACTCCCAACTAACAAACAGCAAAGAATAAACAGCAATCTTTTTTAAAAAAATAGTTCAGCTTTCACTCATCAATACGATGCACATTCTTCAAGTGAAAAATCTGGGTGAGGTGAGATCTGAGATTTCTGTATTCATCACAGCACCTGCAAAGATGCCGAAGTCATTTGTTAAAGTCAAGTCAGCGAAAGGACCACCTGGAGAAAGGCAATAGGAAGATGCATGAAGAAAACAAATATTGGAGAGCTTTGGTCTCACATTTCTTGCATCTGTTCCTTCCGTCTGCTTTTATGGAATATGCTGTGATACCTTTAGGTGAATTATGGCCTTGTAATTGCAGAAGATTTGGCTGTTAATGATCTTGGAATGAAATAGTAGTACTGCGATACTGTTGTACTTAGGCAGTAACCTCAAATGCAGAGTGGGTAGAACTATCACCAGATGTTGCCTACAGTGAAATTGTAAGGCGAAATTTAAAAACTTGGAACTGATTTCAGCTCCAGTCTTGTCAACTACTAAACAGTTTGACTATTGCTAGGAGTGCCTTCTTTCAACTGCATCTGATTCATAATGAATGTACATAAGTGCTGTCAAGTTGTGATCACCTTATGGCAACCCCAGAAGTGGGGTTTCAAGGCAAATGAGAAGCAAAGATGGTTTGCCATTGCCTTCCTCTGCAGAATCTTCCTTGATGGTCTCCCATCCAAGGACCAAGATTCTGTGATCTGATAAGATTGTGCTAAAACATGCCTCCTTCCCTTCCCAGGCTCATATACCAGCCCTATACTTAGACTCTGCCTCAGTCCAGCTGATCCACTGTACTGTAGCTTCGAGATTCGACTACTGTAATGTGCTCTATATGGGGTTGCCTTTGAAAATGCCTTGAGAGATTCAATTGGTATAAAATGTGGCGGTGAGACTTCTGTCCAGAGTCAATAGCTCAGAGTATATAATTCCAGTGCTGTATCAGCCTCACTGGTTACCAGTGCTCCCTCTAAGCTGTGGAGTCTTGTGAGTGAAAATTCTACTTTTTGAGCTACTGGCATTAGAGTTGTGAGTGAGTGATTTGGCTGCTGCATAAATTAGTTGGCTCTGGAGCCATCCTTCCTGAGCTAAGATTGTGTGAGCTGGAGGCTAAAAACGGTGAGCTAGCTCACACTAACTCAGCTTAGAGGGAACACTGTGGTTACCTGTTTGTTTTCAGGCTCAATTGAACATGCTGGTTACCTTTAAAAACTTTCATTGTCTTAGGCTCTCACACATACCAAACCACATCTGGTGGTACAATTTCACACTCCAAGTACAGTCTTATCCTTGTGATTCCTTCTCCTAGGATTGGTGTGTTGTTGTTTTTAGGTTTTTGTTTTGTTTTGTTTTTTGCATTTGTGTATGTGTGCCCATGCCTGGAAGTCATGATGACCTCTGGAGACTCCTACTGGGGCATGGAGGGCATTCAGAGAGGTGGCTTGATAGCCTGCCTCTGCCTCCTGGTCCTGGTATTCTTTGGAGGTCTCCCATCCAAATGCTTGCCAGGGTCAGCCTTGCTTAGCTTCTGAGATCTGATGGGATCGGGGTTATCTAAGCTATCCAGGCCAGGGTCCCTCTCCTAGAATTGTTGATGCGGCAACAGTTAGGTCATGGAAGTTTTCTGTAGTAGATCCATTCCTCTGGCATGGCACAGCCTACCAGAATGGGTGAAGAGGGTATCACTGCTTGCTGCATTTAGGTGGGTGCATAAGACAATTTTGTGGGAGGGTAAATTGTTGTGGACCCTGACCTGGGTGGCCCAGGGTAGCCTCATCAGAGCTTGAAAGCTAACCAGGGTCAGCCCAATTAAGTAGTTGGGAGACCACCAAGGAAGTCCAGGGTTCCTACAAAGATGCAGGTAACGACAAATTGCCCCCCTACATCTCTTGCCTTGAAAACTTGATGGGGTCACCATCACATTGGCTGTGACTTGATGGCACTTTCCACCATCCAATTGTTGTGTATATTGTTTTGATCTTGTTGTGATCTGCCTTGAGTCTGAGAGACAAGGTGAGCTATCGAAATTTTGAACAAAGCTGCTCATTTTAATCAAGCGTTCTTCACTGGATCACAAATAGCTTGTACCTTTTCACCACCCTCCTGAGAACCACTGTCCAATCAAGCCAGCTCTTAGAGTGTGCCACCCTGATGAATACCACAAGCTGATGTCACCTACTGTGCAGGCGCAAGAGCAGCAATGGAGCTGGTTTTGAATGATTTATGGCATGTACAATTAAGGAAACTCCAAGGTGCAGAGAGTCAATCTGATTATGCATGCTATTTTCTCTGTAGCACATCACTTCAGGGAGTGAGCAATAATGACAGCGCAAGAAGCATTTCACTTTGCCCTCTATGAGGCAATTACGAATAATACATTTTTGACACGTTGTGCCGCATGTCGGATACATCGCCATGCCCGAAAGCAAAGCATCTGACCTCCTCTTTGCCACAAAACTACGCTGGGGGTAGAAGCTGAGTGTCATTTGAATATCAAGAGACTTAAGATACATATTAGATGAAGCACTTGACAACTTCAAGTAAAATGTAATCTCATTTTCTCCCCCTCATCTGGTCAATAATAAATGAGTTTAAGAGCTTAAATCAAGACACAAAAGAGTTTCTCCTGGTGCATTATTGATAGAACACACTTAGTCTAACAACATTTTCCAAGGGAAAAATGTATTATTTACTGCCTGTGTTAATACAAAACCTAACATAAATAAATAGATTGGCTTTCTCTTTACAGGGAGAAATCATTTTGAATATTCTGGAGGGGTTCTTTTTTCCAAGAGGCTGCTGCAGAGAATTAAATTTTTCTGTGTCCTGATTTATTACCCTAATAACTGAAATATAGGGTTGTGGGGCTTTTTTGCGTATTTTTTCCATAGTCAAAGTCAACTTCCTTGCAAGGCCTAAGAGTCAATAGCAGCTGCATTTTGTACCCAATTACACCCAAAAAATGCTTTAATAGAATATTAGAAAAAGGATTTCTTTCATTCTGTAGACTTAGTAATGGAAATTGCATTGCTCAGGAACAGAGGGGCTGGATCTAGCCAGCTTTTTCACTCAACCTAAATCAATTCCTTTCTGTTCTACAGCTCATGTCCCACACGGCACTTCTTGTCCATTCAGGTTGCGTGGTCTCTAGCACAGTCTTTTGGAGGGATATCAAAGGGGACCCCTCTTGGTTCTTTCACCAGCAGAAATGCTGGTTAAATCCAAGCCGGAGTTACCGGAGTGTGCAGCTTGATTGTCAGTAAAAAAATCCCAAATGACAATATATTTGAAGGAAATTCGATTAAAGGGACAAGATCTGGTCTATATTTAATATTAATAAGCTCAGATCATAAAAGTGTGCATTATATAGAAAAACAGAATCAAGATCATTATGCAGAACTATCCCTGGATAAATAGTCCTCAATATGGGCTGAAGTCTTGTTGAGAATGGTTTCTAGAAATTTAAGAGAAAGCTTTATTAATTTTATGTGTTTGTTTATTTGTTTCCCTTATTAGGGCCCGAAGTGGCTTTTCCACACCACTTTCCCCTTCCCCCACCTTATCTTCACAACAAGAACCTTGTGCGGTAGGTTAGGCTGCAAGATTGTGACTAGGGTTGCCAGCCTCCAGGTGGGGCCTGGGGATCCCCTGCTTTTACCACTGATCTCCAGCTGACAGAGATCAGTTCCCCTGGAGAAAATGGCTGCTTTGAAGGGTGGACTCAGAGGTTAATACAACATGAACAAGTCATCATTCTGGAAATCCCGGCACATTTGTGTCATCTGGGCCTACTGGTCCACACCAGGCTCATAGCTAGGGTTGCCAGCCTCCAGGTGGGGCCTAGGGATCTCCCGCTTTTACAACTGATCTCCAGCTGACAGAAATCAGCTCCCCTGGAGAAAATGGCTGCTTTGAAGGGTGGACTCTATGGCATTGTACCATCCTGAGGGCCCTCTCCTCCCCAAACCCCGCCCTCTCCCGGCTCCACCCCCAAAGTCCCCAGGTATTTTCCAACCCGGACTTGGCAACCCTAATTGTGACCAGCCCTGGGGTCACCTAGAGAGCTTCTATGGCAGAGTGGGGATTCAAAACCAGTCATCTTAGGTGGTAGTCCAGCTCTCCAGAAGGGATACCAACGGCGGCTCTCAATGTGTATGCAGTGATATTTGCCACCCCCTAAACCAGCTGGTATGTACAGAAATCTAGTTGATTGTTGCTAGTGATACCACTGTTCTGTGAATCTGTTGCGTATATGTTGGTACAGCCTTAACGCTATAATAGTTTTTGGTCACAAATGATCTGTACAACAAATGAAGTCATGGGGATATATTTGTTTGGATCCTAAAAATAAATAAATAGGATATTTATGTTCCTTAAAGGACATTGTGGTGGACACAAATCTTCAGTTATCATTGATAAGTTCTATTGCAGCCAAGTGGAGAAAACCCAGTGGACCAGGTACATGGTTGTTCTTCCCACATACTCATTTCTGAGGTTAAATCCAGGCTAAATTTCCCACTAACAACAACAACAAAAAAAGGTGCAATTTTTGCCAATTCACCATTCCTGCTGCAGATTCTGATTGCCCCTCAATGTCATTCCTGAAGCCCCCCCTGTACTCCAGGAGCAGCACTGGGGCAGATCAATGGGGTGCAAAAAAAAAGGGAAAGGCAGGGGACCTTCTCTTCCACTAAAAAAAGTTCAGCTCTGCTAAAAGAAATGCCTTCTATCAGGTCGCTAGTTAGTCTGGGTGCAGCCCAATATTAGGTATCACATTGTTTCATTTATCTGTGCAGTCGCCCGGAGCATCAAGTGCTGAAAATTAGCTTACAGGTTCAGAGAGTTCAGACCTCCGTTCTCTGTTTTGTTGTTAATTTTTAAATGGTGCAGTAAGGCTGAAATCTAGTTATCCCATTTGCCTCCTATCTTTCCTCCAGTGTGCAGTATATCTCATTCTCTTCCTTGCCATTTTATCCTCACAACAACCCTGTGAAGCAGCTTAGTCTCAGGGCTGGCTCCAGGTTTTTGTGTCCCCTGGCCAACAGCATAAAACTGAGATCTCCTTGCCATTTGGTATACTGCTTCCGCTTGCCATTGCTAACTTGCTCCTGTCAAAAATGGTGGCAGTCGATGTTAAATATGGCAGCGGTAGGCCCCCAGACAATTGTCTTGTCATGGATACTCTAGGCCAGGGGTGGGCAAACTGTGGCTCAGGAGCCGCATGCGGCTCTTTCACATATATTATGTGGCTCCCGGCAGGGCAACAGGGGAAGCTAGATATCATTAGCAAACAAATATCATTGGATAAATTAATATCATTATCAATATCTACTTTTACCCCTTTTGTTATTATTTTTTGGCAGTCTCATTTAATGTTCATAAAAAGCAAATCTGCTTATTTTCCAATAAAAACAGGTAATATTTGTTCATGTCTTGTGGCTATCAAACATCTGATGTTTATTCTATGCGGCTCTTACGTTAAGCAAGTTTGGCCACCCCTGTTCTAGGTGGCTCTTACGCTGAGCAAGTTTGCCCACCCCTGCTCTATGCTGATCCTGCATTGAGCAGGGGTTTAGACTAGAAGGCCTGTATGGCCCCTTCCAACTCTGTGATTCTATGATCCTATGCCCAGACTTACTAACTGCTGACACCACCCATGGTTAGGCTGAAGGAGAATGAACCAAGGTCACCAGGAGAGCCTCATGGTTGAATGGGGATTTGGATCTGGGTCTACCAAGACCGGAGCAAGGTTGTTAACCATATGATGTTTTAGAGAACATTCATTCATAGGGTTGCCATAAGTCAGAAGGGACTTGATGGTACTTATACAGACTACCCAGTCTTAGTCCAACATTCTAATGAACATGTGATGCTAGCTTGTGGGTGTGCTAAAATCCCTCTTCTTACCGGTCCTTCTCTTTGATATCACCAGGCTTTTCAGCTTGCTGGAAATGAAAGTTCTGCCAAGTGATCAAAATGGATGAATGTGGCTCTGTTAATATCAAATCATCTCCCATTATGCTTTCAGGGATAAGTAGGACATGGATGGATGACTACCACAGCTTAAGAAGTCTATTATATTTCAGCGTGCTTATTGGTGGTTGAAATGTTAATGAAGAGAATTATAAAAAAAAGGATTTTGCAATTCTACGGAAATCTCCTTGACATGGGGGGGAAGGGGGGAGGAAGATTGGGGAGGTGGAAAACAAAGCTAATTTAGGCCCTGCCTCATTAATCAGATCTGCCTACAGCTAAGAAAGTGTCACCTTAAAGCATGCATTTGCTTTTTTGCTGTGTGCTGCTGATGAAGATACTGACATACAAAACAGCAGTAATTGGATTTCTGATGTAGACAGTGGTAAAAAATAAAAAAAGCAGTGAATTGGAATGTGCATTTGACTGACCTTTGGGAAGAATGCCTCGGGCTTTTCCCACATGCTAGCTGTCATTATTAATGGCCACAATATACTGCACTTTGTTAAATGGCTTGCAGTCGCACATTGTTCTGCTCACGGTTTGTGAAGAAGGAACTCACTGCTGTCTTTTCTTGCGATTCAGTTAGTTCAGTCTGGAGCACATAAGCAGGTTTTCTTTCCAGCACTGAGCAGATCATGGATCCTCAGCCCTTCTATCCTGTGAGCACTTTGGGAATTTTGAGAAAGGCTAGTGGGGACTGCCACAAAATGGCTGCCAAGAGAGATGGGACCAAGCACAAAATGGCTGCCAACAGCTGCTATAGTAGACTAGGTTGTGATGGTAACATTCCTTCCTCTTGGTTTTGGGAAATCAGACCAAGATAGCATTATTAGAAGCGAAGAGCAGATCAGTGGAAACCATAACGTCCATGGGTGCCATATTGGGAATTACTGCTATATACCCAAGCTGACCATTGGTCCATCTGTTTCAGTATTTTCTGCACTGTTCAGCAACATTTCTCCAGGGTTTCAGGCAGAAAGAAATGTCATCCCCAACACCGGCTACAGTAGGCTAGGCTGTGATGGTAACATTCCTTCCTCTTGGTTTTGGGAAATCAGACCAAGATAACATTATTAGAAGCGAAGAGCAGAACAGTGACTTTTCATCTTCAATTGATAAATGAAATATTTCCAAATTATAATTGATAGCCTAGTCTTGCCAGCCTGTTTCTAGGACAGAATAATTATGAAATATTAAGGAAGGGTAGCAGAAACTCTACAACCTATCCTTTTTTGAAAACCAAAGAATCCTTACCCACAATTTGAATAAAACATTTGTTAAGCTCTGGAAGGTTATTCTCAGCGGAATGTGAACCAGACTTTCAACAAACATTAATGGGGAAGAAGTGAGACAGAGATTATTATGAAGTGTTAAAAGCAGTGCCTGGCAGTTTAGATAAACAAAAATTAGAGCACCCACAAATAACAGCCAAGTAGACTGACATTTCCCTTCCCCCCCCCCCCTGGAGACTGTTAAATTAAGACAGCTATGTCCTGATCACGAGGAACTAAAGATTGGCAGTAAAAGATTCTTAGTCATTCCACTTGAGGGACTGAAGAAAATAAATGGCCAATCCATTTGTGCTTTTCATGGAGGCTGACTTACCAATTAGAAAGCAGAGGCTTGAATTCTCTGTACTTTCTGTCTGGTTTGAAACTGGGTTGAATTGTTATGACAGGACCCAAAGAAACCCATGGTGAACTAGAATGTTGTGAAGATAGTGAAAATTCTTTATTAGAGACTTGTACTTCTTCATAGAACTGCAGTTCCCTTGGCTGGGAGCCGAGATAGTAAAACTGCAATCTTAAATCCCTGAGGGATTTAGTTCTGAGTAAGTATTTCCAAATAAGTCAGGGGCGTAGACTTTTGTAAAATTCGGGGGGGGGGGGGGCTCTTCGCGCACGCGCTCGCTGGGGCGATGTCCCCCCCCCCCCCCGGCCGGGAAACCTCCGTGCTTCCCCGGGCCCTTCTGAGGCCTGCCAGACGCTGCTGCCCGGGCCTCTCCCCCCCCACTCCTTCCCTCTCCCTTCACCAGGAAAAGAGGGAGGGAGATGGAAGGATGGAAGAGGGGGGAGAGAGGCACCGGCAGCAGCAGCTGCCGGCCTTGGAAGGGCCCCGGGAGGCACGGCGGCAGGCACTACATTTTCCCGGGGGGGCTCAGTCCCCCCCGGGAAATTTCGGGGGAGGCTCGAGCCCTCGAGCCCCCCCATAGTCTACGCCTATGAAATAAGTATGTACTTGGAAGTAAGTTACACTAAAACCAATGATACTTGCTTCCAGTGTTCCCTCTAAACTGAGTTAGTGTGAGCTAACTCACAGTTTTTTAGCCTCCAGACCACACATTTTTGTCGTAGCTCAGGAAGGATGGCTCCAGAGCAAACTAATGTATGCAGTAGCCAAATCGCTTACTCACAACTTTAATGTCAGTAGCTCACAAAGTAGAATTTTTGCTCACAAGACTCCACAGCTAAGAGATAGCATTGCTTGCTTCTACAAGTAGATGTGGTTGAAATGCTGAAATGGTTTCCATTCATAATTCTCTTGGTGCTTTTAGACTGTATGCATATCAGTGTATCTTGAAGAATGTGCCCACTATGGTTCAACGCCCATTTCTTTTAGCTGGAAATACAAACTTCCAAACTCACTTTGCAGAGTTCTGATTGGCTTGCCTTTGTGACAGTCACAGAGTCATCGCTCCTCTTCCTCCTCCCTCCTTTTCATCTGCCTGTGCAGACTGGGTGGCCCTTTAGTGGCCCCTTTCTTGACCAAATCATAGTTCAAGATTATCAAACATGAATTGGCTGTTTCAAAATCTTTCAGATAATGAATGGCAGTGATCAAATACTATAGGAGCTTGGTGGGGTGCGGGATTAAAGGTAAAAACCTGTCCAAAAGTAAAGGGGGGAATCTGTTGCCACATAGGCATAAAGAAGTGGAGGCAGAGGAAATAACATTTGCCCCACAGCAGAAATGCCTCACCTGTTCCTATGGAGAAGTACATCTTAAAGGCTCTAACTGAATGGGCAAGAAGAATTGTTTCTGTCTGCAGTCCCCACTGTCTAAACCTACTGGATTATCCCATTGGCACTGATGCCAGCCAATGAACATGATAGACAAATAGAGTAGGAACAGTTCACATGGCTACCGTCTTCCATTTTAGACAAATGAACCATCATTTCTGGGTATAAATCTCATTTTTCCAGATGAACACGACAGTACTTATCTAAGAACACTGGAAGTCACCATCTTGACTACCAGCTTGGGGGTAGGACTTTCCCAAGTCCCCATGGATCCTTAAACAGAACAATTAGGCATATATCACCAAACAATTAGCACCCACTGGGTCCTTCAGCCAACTACTCAGAGCTATCAAAGTTATGTTTGGCCTGTTCCCCAGGCAGTACTACGACAGATCACAATGGGTATGAAGCATTAAAAAAAAACCCAAGGAAATTATAAAGAAATGACATAAGGAACGTTTTTTCATCCTGAGTAGCCAATCATAATAGACCAAGCTTCACAGACCACTGGCCAAATTCTTCATAAGGTAGTTTAGATTGGGTTGGATTCAACCAACTGTTCTGCTGGAGAAAAAGGAATGGAGGGTCCCCTTTCATTCCCCCTCTCCAGGCTATGTTGGGGATCATGAGACAAGCATGGGTAAAAGCCATGAGGGTTGGGGACTGTAGTGAGGAGGAGAATTGGGAAAGGCAGGGGAAAAGCTGACTGTACCTGAAGCATTGTGTTTCTCCCATCCATCCTGGGATTTTTGCAGGACAAATTTGATGCAAGAGCCTAACACTGTGTACATAGATTTTGATGAGCAAATAATGTAATTATTCTACAGCTATTTTGTAATTTCTGCACTGCAGCAAAAATATTTTAGCACCTTTTAGCTTTGTGTAATAAGGCATTTTTTAAACCCGAAAAGGTGGCTACAATCAATTGTATATTATTACCACACTTGAAATTCCATTTACAAACTACACTTACACTCCATTAAATTTCATACATTTGAAGCTGGCCACAAGAACATACTATTAAATTCAATTACTAGACCCATATATGAGAGTATTCAGGCAATTAAGATGTTTAGGCAAATGCTTTCCAGGCAATTTTCCAAGTACCTCAAAAACAACTTTGCAACAATTACTAGCACTCTTCCAAAGCAAACTTAATTTTGCAGTTAAGATGTTCTCTGGTACCAGCAAGGGATGGAGCCATAGGTTCATTCCTCTCTATATTCCACTCCTTCTGAATTTAAATTTGAATATAAGAGTTTCATGAACCAGTTCTGAAATTAGAACATACAAGTGAGGACCCACAAGAAACTTGTGGGAGTGGCTATCCCATCCCCCCACCTCTACTTCCTCCCCTTTCCCCCTACATATCTCAAACTCTTTCTCCTTACTGCCACCCCTTCTTTCTCTCTCCCCCCTTCATGCCTGTCACTTCCTTTCTGCCCCCACCCCATCACTTTTTCTGCCCCTGTCACTCTCCTGGCCTCTCAACTACTTCTTCTCCCCCACAGCCACAGTGGCAGCAGCTGTTTTCCAGGAATCACAATGGATTGCCCAAATACAGAGGACAGTTCATCTTAGGGTTGCCAGCTCCATGTTGGGAGATTTCTGGAGTTTTGGGGGTGGAGCCTTGGGAGGATGAGGTTTGGGCTTGGAAGTGACCTCAGCAGGGTATAATATCATAAACTCCACCCTTCAAAGCAGCCATTTTCTCCGGGGAAACTGATCTCTGCAGCCAACCTATCTTTGTCTGCCCCTCTGTCTGCAACTTTCCATCTTCTTTCCCCCTGTGTGGATAAAAAGAAGGAGAGAATAATGTCAACTGCTTTGGTCCCCACTGTGGCGAAAGACCATAGTATTTCTCAGTAGAAGTCCCCACAGTGGGGACTAAAGCAGTTGGCATTATTCTCTCTCCCTTTTTTTTTGTCCACACAACAACACTATGAGGCAGATTAGGCTGAAAGTATATGTGACTGGTCCAAAATCACCCAGTGAGCTTCCACAGCAAGATGGAGATCTAAACCTGGGTCTTGCTAACCCTACTCTGAAGCTCTGACCATTATAATACAATGACTTTCATGGTGGGAGGACTGTTGAACAGTAGCAAGCAGCTAGGCCTAGTTGAATCATGCAAGTTGGGTGGTATCAATTCACCCAGAGGGTGCTGCTAGGCCTAGGTTTGCCAGCCTCCTGGTGGAACCTAGAGATTCCTCCTGAATTACAACTGAACTCCAGACAACAGAGATCTGTCCCCCTGGAGAAAATGGGTGGACTCTGTGGCTTTATATCCAGCTGAGGCCTCTCCCCTCCCCAAAATCTGCACCCCTCAGACTTCACCATAGAATCTCCAGGAATTTCCCAACCTGGAAAAGGCAATCCTAGTCCCAGGCTTGGCTCCAAAATAGGCCTGAAAAGTACCCTGCCCCCTCCCCCTGCCTTTTAACCCAACCCCCCCTTCCGCAGGAGGAATCCTCCCCAATCCCAGCTCCAGTTTTGCTTTTGCTTTTTCCCCTCTCTGTGTGTCTGGTTATCAGCCAGACTACCTCTCACTGTTGATGGGGCGGGGCCTGGAGTAGATCCCTGTGGCGGCATTTCAAAAGGTATTGGGGGAAATTCAACACCCCCTGAGATTTTTAAAAACTTTTTCGGATTTTTTTGCAGACTCATGGAGTGCCCTAAGTCTGTAGAAAAACCTGTTGAGGGCAAATATGCCCTCAGTTTGCGGAAGTGTCCACACACAGAGGGGACTGTTGAGAAGTAGATATGTAGATACACCATGCCACCACCTTCAGTTCCTTCACAGGCATATGTACATCAAGGGAACTCACCTTAAAAAAAGCCATTGTTAGCTCAGTGTTGTGAAGGAGAAGGAACTTCCAGTTTTCCTCTCATCCTGGTTTTGCCAGTGGAAAGGGTGATGGGGTGTCCTTTTTTTCCCTGGCTCCACATTTCTTTCTCAGGTAACCCCAGTAACCGGTGTAACTCACCCAGTATTCTTTTTGCCTTCTAGTCTGTAGTTATCTGCAATATCTATACTGTATTATATTCCCATGCTTTTGTACTCTTATTCTATAGAGGCTATTTGTTGGTGATGGGAAAAGGTCATTGTGACAGCCAATTTATGGCAAGCCCATAGAGTTTTCAAGGCAAGAGGCAAATGGAGGTGGTTTGCCAGTGTCTGCCTCTGCGGAGCAACCTTGGACTTTCTCCCATCCAAGTAACAACCAAGGTCAACCTTATTTAATTTTTGTTTGTTTGTTTTATCGTGTAAAGATCTCTGTCTATGATCACACTCATTCCCATGTGCCTGGCCATTCATCCATCCAATGATAACCAATCAACTGGGCAAGCTAATGAGAATTAGCAATGGCTGGAAAGAATGAGAATAGCTGTTCATTATGCATGCACACACAGAACCCCCCACTTTCAGTGAATCAGGCCTTTGGAGGAATTTAGGGGGCACATAGTTATCTGAGTGGTGACAGGATATCCAAAGGATATAATGGTGCAGCTAGAGCTCCCTAAAAATGGGTTCAAGAACCCCCACAATCCCACTAACATCCCAGCTTCTTGGTCACTCAGAGTGTGAATGCCAGGGAGGGGGAAGGTTAAGGAGTCGTGGGATTGGGACACCATCCGGTTTGGTTCAGATCCCAATTGCCCATCACAAACAGGGAGCCCTTTTATCTGCAGGTAGTTTGGGTTGCCGTGAGCAGCTTGAGCCTGTTCACTGTGTTAGCCGAATTGCTTTAATTTACGTTTAGCAATCAGCAAAATACACGGGTTCTTGCCAACTATACCAGGGTCCCACCCCTCCCAGGAGTTCTCAAGGAAAGAGGCACGTGAGGCAGGTTCCAAGTTCGATGATGTTTACTGGATAATGTTGTCAAGCATACCAAAAACGTAATCACACACACAATCTTACAGGCCTAATGAAATAAAGAGAGAAAATAGCACATTCACATGAGCAGGATATCGTTGATGGGGAAAAGCACAGTACCTTAGATGCGTTGTCCGATGTCAGGAAGAATTGGATGGGGAGAAAAATAGAAAGGCTATGGGGACACAAGGCTTGAACCTGCAAGACCACGTGGTTCTCCTGGGTAGCTACTCCAGAGAGAGAGGATTAAAGATGGAGGCAAGAAAGCTGGACTGAAGGGGTAGTAAAGCTGATAGGGGGCGACGGCTCAAGAGGCCGAGTGACTCTCGGTTTGGACTTTTATTGGGGGTCTTGGGGCGGGCTTTGCAGACCACAACCCACTAACACTCCTACTAGGCAGTCCGTCCCTCCTGGACCTTTCTATAGGTTAAAGGTGAACAAAGGGAGGAGGTCCAGGGGATGGTCAGTGTTGCAAGAGCATGATCTCATCAGGAAACAGACACTGAGTCTGGGGTCCGATGACTCACCTGGCCAAGTCTATTGTAAATCAATGACTTTGGCCTGTTGGTTAATGTCTGGCACATTAGTTGCTAGGCAGCGTAGTTAGCATAACTATCCAGATGTGTAAGAGAGGGGGCAGGGGTGTTGGCCAGCGGATCTCTGAAACAGAAAGAAACCTCATGGCAAGAGGAGTCCTTTGTCTCTGGTGAACTCATCTAGGGTGTCAGCCTCCTGGCGTGGGCTGGAGCTGGCTCCTATTATGAAGAAAGCACATGGCCCTTCCATTCAAGGCAGCCCAAAGTTCAGGGTTATGAATATCACAATTCATAAGAGCACTCAAAAAGTGCCTTGCTGTCCCAACAACTGTTTCACCTACCCAGCCAACAGACAATTGTACACAGAACACATTAGCTGCCCCCCAATTCCTTGTCACTGATTTATTATGACACCGTTTTATATATTGGCCCTGCTCTTCCTGTGTTTCAGTTAAATTTAGTGGGCCTTCCTGTCTCACAGAACTTTCCCCTCTTCTTTGGAATTCAGAGACCATGATGCTGACTGCCGCAGTGCTTTTTTCTGCTTCACCAGTCATTTTGGGTTCCCTCACTTCTTTTTCTTTGCTGGAGGCACCCACGTACTCATCTTCACTTGGCTGTCAATTTTATCTTATCTGTTTTCAGGCCATTCCAAGTTTTCTCTAATCTTCCTCTTACTATGGTGTGCCTCTTTATTATCTTCCATGTAAACAATTCTAGTCTCTGATAACTTTGACCTCCCCTTGAACACTTAGCCTCACGTGCACACAGATGCCTTGGGCTCAACCGGGCACAGAGGAGAAAATCGGCTTCATAAGAGTTGTCAATGTTAGTCGGTAGCAGCAGAATAAAACAGAAGTCCAAGAGTACTTGTTGCATAACAACATTTATTCCAGAATAAGCAAGTCACAATTCACCTCATCAGATGAATGAGATGTACATCCATCAGGCCAATTTATATATGCAACAGGAAGTGGAGGGAGGGGAAGTTACAAAGAGAGGCAAGTTCAAAACAAGATCCTATCCCAAGAGTACTCTGTTTGCTCACAGTGGGTATGTGATATTTTCAGCTCTTGTTAGCTTTGCAAAATTCAGTGCAGCGTGAAACGAAGTAAGCCAATATGAAGGAAGCTATATTGGTGTAGCTGAAGAAGTATGCTTGCACATGAAAGCTTTTACTTTCAATAAAACTGATCTTAAGGGTGCCACTGGACTCAAACTTTGTTCTGCTGCTTCAGACCAACACAGCTACTCACCTGAATCTAATGAACTCATAAAAGGGGTAGGATATGCAAGATATTAGCACCTATCATCCATTAGGAATCTCTGGTCCCTATCAATCACTGTGAGACACATTCTGAGTGGATGAGGAGCTTGCACCAAAGAACTGGTGCTCTTAGCCAATGGGCAACTCAGGAAGCTGCCCCATGCTGGGGGGCCTGAACTACCCATGCCCCCCAATGGAAAGAAATTGTAATAAGGCTTCCACTACTACTTGTATCCATCCCATTTAGGGCTTAGGCAGGTAGCTGCCACTTGCACTCACTTTGTCCAGCCTCAGGTGACCAGTTCCAGCTGTTCATGCCCAGTCATGGCCACCATCTGGTGCTCAGGCAGCCAGCTCTATCAGAGCAGAGCTTGCCCACATTGCACAGGGCAAAGATCACCCCTTCCTTGGTCCCAACCAGGGGGTGGCAGTGATTCTGCAGTCCCATCCTGAACTTTTGCTCAGAGCCCCAGTATCATTAAAGCTGGCCAGGTGCCCTCTCCTTGGTCCTCTGTTTGTTGCCTTTGGATTGCTTGATCAAGATAGTCTAGTGACATTAGTAGCCACTATGGACAAAATTCCTGTTTGATGTGACTCCTAAAGAAACAATAGCCCAGTACCTATGGTTGCCAGTTGATGGGGATGAGGAAATGGGGAGTGTTGGTATCATGCACAGCATGATGTCACTTCCTGGGAAAACTAGAAGTGACATCTCCACTCTAGGAATCACCAGAAAATCAATGGTAAATCCACAGAGTTTCCTGTGATATCTAGGGCAACCAGATCTCACTTCTAGGTTTTCTATGGAAGTGATGTCATGCTACACCTGGCAATTTTTTTAAAAAATTCTCCCACGGCTCAGAGGGTGAGACCTGGTAACCCTGCCTGTACCTAGCAATTCTATGTTCCTTGGCTCACAGACACAAATCTTTTTGTATACTCAGTTCCTCATTGTTTTCTCTTTCTCTTAACCCTCTTGAATTCATCTTTCTGTCAAGAGTCCTCTTTCTTAGACCATCATCTGGTTAGTACTCTTCAACTACTTTTCCTCTGAACATGACCAGTTGCAGGTATGGCCCAAGTGGCCTGGGCCTCAAGCCAGTTTGGTGTAGTGGTTAAGTGTGCGGACTCTAATCTGGAAGAACTGGGTTTGAATTGCCACTCAGCCACATGCAGCTGCTGGATGACCTTGGGCAAGCCATAGTTCTGTCAGAGCTGTCCTCTCAAGGACAGTTCTGGAAAGAGCTCCCCCAGCCCCACCTATCCCACAGGGTGTCTGTTGTGGGGAGGGGAAGGGAAAGGAAAGGTGATTGTAAGCCCCTTGAAGACTCCGAGTGAAGGGTGGGCTATAAATCCAATCTTTTCTTCCTCCTCTTCTTCTTCTTCCTCTTCTTCCTCTTCTTGATGGCCTCTGATTTAGGCATTTGCTTATTTGTTGGCATTTGATAATTTTCACAGCTTATTTGTATGTATATATGTCATAATGGGATGTTATTAACCAGCAGGTTTTAGTTACCTCCATGCCATCAGTTTCAGCTGATAATTTCCACACATTAAGCCTTTAGCAAAAGAACAAAGCATGTTTTACTAGGCCTGTCAATAACTCTACAAATTGACCAAGTTTTCCTGCCTCACTGAAGGTGGATTACGAGCAATCTATGATAATTTTATTTCCTGAACAGTAGTGGTTGGGATCTCAGCAATGGATGGATCATTCATTATCTCCTGACTGACCAACAAAGTCAAATTCATCCCAGGAAAGAGTGCCACAGCCATTCAACATTGTCTTAGTTGTGCACAAAGACCTTTTTTTAGGTCTCTGAAATTATCATCTTCCCCTATGACTCTTCAGGGATCAAATTCTTCCCTTTCCTTAGAAATGGAAACAGAACAGTTTTCCTTAAATAAAGACCTGATCTTGCCCACCTGGTGGAGCTTTAGGGATTGGCCTTGATGCTATGGCAGCCATTTTGTACCCATTAGGCATCCTCAAAATTCCCAAAATTTTGCTTAGCCTTATTAGATTTTTAAGTTAGGGCTTGAATCAGAGTTACATGATTCAAAGGCTACACTGATGTATGCATATGCAACTGATCTGCACATCGTCTCTCTTCCCCAACTTATAACTGAATAGGGAGATGAATAAAGTTCAAACATAGGGATACCTCAAACATCTCTCTGGCTGTGGTCACATGGCAAGGTTTTCACAATTTGTTCCCACAATAAATTTGATCAGAAATATTTTTTTTCCGGGTTGGGATAATCACACATCCCTCCCCGAACTGCAGGCATTGTGCAACAAGGCTCTGGGCACTGTCTAGATAGCTGTGCTGCCACTTGGGTGGTGTGGCATGGTTGTACTTGGGCAGTGTGGCATGGTTGTACAAGGTACTCCCTTGTTTTTATAGGTCCCCCCCCCTTCCGAATAGCAAACAAAATGAACCGGCAATGTACTATGAAGCGCTGGAGTCTAAATGTGTGCTTGGACGTTTAAATGCTGAATTTATTCAGCACAGGATTGCTCATGCGCACAAAGGCAGAAGCTGAGGGGGGGGGGAACCCTCATCGCACAAAGAATGGTCAGACGACCCTAATCGCAATCAATGCAAGAGACAGCTGTCCAGATTGGCAAAATTGTGGATTTAAAGCGCAAACACCCGGAAAGTACTTGATTTCCCCGGTGTTGGAAAACTCGCTAGGGAACCGGGAGGGTTGCACGAGTGAGCCCACTTTGGTGCGGGAGGTGGACGTGGCCGTCTGATCAGCAATTTTAAATGCGAGAGGGAACAGCAATAAAACACGATCAAAATGACCGTGGGAAGACAGCCCCCCCCCCAGTGGAAACATGATTCCCCTTTTGGTTGTTATTCCAGGCATTTCAAAATGATACACAAATCACACAGGAGTCCACACCTCAGTGCTTCCTAGAGCACCTACAGCAGCTCTCTGTCCCAATACCGTGACATACAACTGAAGGAGGGAAACTGAGCTGAAGTATACTTAGAACCATCATCTCAATAAACCTGATGTAAACACTTTATATACCTTGAGGATTCAGAAAAAAAGCAAGGGGGTGGGATTTTTTTTTTGTCAAGATTGCTATGCTTATGTGCAAATCCAATTAAAAAAGGGGTGATTGGCATGTAGACATGAAGCAAGGATCTGTCACACACTTAGCAATAGGCAGAAAATGAATGACAAATAACAGCTTTTGCAAAGAGGGAATTGCTTAATTGCTGTCAATCACTGATCATGTGCCGCTTCAGTTATAGATCATTCTGAGAAGGCACTCATCAGGTGACTGTGCTGGCTTTTCAACAAGGATGCTCCAAAAAGGGAGCAGGCTCCAGGCTGAGCATTGGAATGTCCCGTCCCCCCACCCCAGAAGTGATATTCAAAAACCCAACACTGGAAAGGAGGGAGGGGGATAATTAGATTCCCCTGAAAAGTTTCCACATGAAAAAGCTCAAGCAAAAAAACAACAAAAAACCCTCTCTTGAGCAAAGTGTTCCAGAATTATTTTTCTTTGTATTCCAGTTGTAATTAGCTTTTTCGCACATACAAGTGATGAGCTTTTAAGACAGGTCATGGCAGGAGATATAGCTGAAACAAAGAGAAATCAGATATCAACAGTGAACATAGCTATTATACTTTGGCAGGAGGTTTCTCATTTCTTCTCTCTCTTTTTTTTTCTTTGTTTCTCTCCTTAGTAGTAACAAAGGGGGGAAAGTGTGTGTGTGCTTGTACAGGGATGAAGGAGGGTTATAAATGGCATAGTTGCTTGGGATTTGGGATTAACATGTTATTTTACATAATGTTACAGCTTTCCAGCACATGGAGGCAATCATCTAAAACTAAGGATGGGCACAAACCAGCAGATGAACTAAAGTTCATCATGTATTTGGTCAGTTCGTGGTTCGCAAAGTGATGTGAGTGAACTGAAGAACCGCCATGATCTTCCATGAATTTTGGTGTTGTTTGTGGTGGTTCATGAAGAGCAGAAAGCAGGGGTTTGCCTGAAAGCAAGGATAAGCATGAAAAACAGCCGTGAAAAGCCACAAGGAGCAGAAAGCAGGGGTTTAAACTTTAAATGGCTCACAAACTGATCCAGACTGGATCGATTCTGAAACAAACCTCTCAGTTCATGTGGGTTCATGGTTCAGTTCACGGTTCAGTCACAAACCATGAACCAAACTGCAGAAATGTGGTTTGTGCCTATCTCTATATAAAATATTCTGAGACTAAAATAGAAAACACTCCAAACAGAAACCATTTTTTTTTAAAAAAATTGTGCTTTATCTCCTGATATTTACTGAATGGATTAGAAAGACAATTCAGGACATCACTGACATAAGATTGGCATAATTTATGGACCACCAGTCTCCATGTGGTGGCTGGAGATCTCCCAGAATTACAGCCGGTCTCCAGGCAATAGAGATCTGTTCCCCAGGAGAAATTGGCTGTTTTGGAAGGTGGACTCTATGGCATTATGCCCCACTGAGGCCCCTCCCCTCCCCAAACCTCATGCTCCCCAGGCTCCACATGCAAGCAGTAGGATCACTTGCCAGTCTACTGCAGCACAGGACACCTCCAAGACTTTAGATCTTTGGCAGGTTTCCAGGCTGTGAGCCATGGGGCATGAGCCCTTGGGTTCTCACCCTTCGGCTCATGCCAGAGACTCACGTTTTAGCCCAGTTTAGTTTGGTAGCATGTTCTGGCTGAGGAGTCTCCAGATTCCCATGAAGACTGCCAGTGGGGCCTATCAGTCTGTCCTAGCACATTCGTTCACAACCAGATTTCCCCAAGTGCCGTGAAGAAGTCTTTCTAAATAAATCCGGAAAGAGCAGGGCTTAAACTCTTGGCAGCCTTCAGAAACAGAACCCTCCCCCCTTTCGCTGCAGATATCAGTGCATTGTGCAAGGCGTCTTGCCCACAGTACACAGCACTTCATTGCCATCTGAATTGTCTTCTGCTATAGAAGTGAGCTCGGCAGGGTTTCAGCTGGCAGGGTGATTCTGTATTATTGAGACATCCATCTCGCAACTAATCTTTACCTCTTCCTTCTCAACAAGCATGAGTGTGTGGCTGGGGCCTGATTAGGGAAAAATACATCTCTATTGCTGCTAGTCTGTTCTAGTGTGTTCTTCCATTGCAAAGAGACTGAAGGAGTCCTGTTTTCAGGCTTCATAGTAATAGTTCTCTGGAGTACTGTGCTGGAATTTAACATACTGGATTCGACTTCAGGGTCTTTCTATCAATAAAAGTTTACAGTGTTGAGTACTCTGTCAGGAGGGGCTGTGGCTCCGTGGTAGAGCATCTGCTTGACATGCAGGAGGTCCCAGGTTCAATCCCTGGCAGCTCCAGCTGAAAGGATCACTGCCAGTGTAAGTAAACAATGCTGACTTTGATAGACTGATGGAATACTGACTTGGTAGAAGAAGAAGAGTTAGTTTTTGTATCCCATTTTTTCTCTACCCTAAGGAGTCTCAAAGCAGGTTACAATCTCCTTCCCCTCCTCTCCCCACAGCAGGCACCTTGTGAGGTAGGTGGGGCTGAGAGAGTTCTGAGTAGGGGTGTGCATTCAGATCTACCCAAGATGAAAATATACCCCCCCCCAAGACCTTATTGGTATTTCTGGGGTGTATTTCGGAATCCCAAAGGTATCTGGTTTTTTTTTTGGGGGGGGGGGAATCCTGGATATATTCGAGAATTTACCAGGTATAACTGAAAAACAGCAGAGAGGCTGGAGTACATTGCTCCTGCCTCTCAGCTGTTTGTTGGCCTTCCACTACAGTCCCTTTAAAGTGACTACAAAAGCCAGCCTGAGGTTCAGCTGTGCCGGCAGGGAGCACATTGCTTTCTGCCAGCTCAGCTTGGGGTTGGTTTCTCATGCAGCTTAGTTTGGGAGGGGGAGGAGGAGGAAGAAGGAGAAGGAGGAGATACTGTATGAGGTAGGTGAGGCTGAGAGACCTCTGAAAGAACTGCTCTTGAGAAAACAGTTCTGAGGGAACTGTGACTGACCCAAGGTCACCCAGCTGGCTGCATGTGGAGGAGGAGTAGGGAATCAAACCTGGTTCTCCAGATTAGAGTCCACTGCTCTTAACCATTACACCAAACTTTGGGACAGGCCTGACTTTTTAACCATTTTCTTCTTCTTCTTAGGTCTACTGGACCTAAAAAAAACCCAGGATTTCAAAAAAATAAATAATCTTGGATCCGAATTCTGTGCTGGTATTGTGATCTGAGTTTTTCCCCCCAGAAATCACGAACTGGGGAGGCGAGGTGGGGGGTCCAACAGAACCAGAATGAAAAAATATCAGTAAAGAAATTGCACATCTAGCTCTGAGAGAACTGTGACTGGCCCAAGGTCACCCAGCAGGTTTCATGTGGAAGAGTCAGGAATCAAACCCAGTTCTCCAGATTAGAGTCTATCACTCTTAACCATTATACTATGCTGGGTCTCTACCACAGTGGTTGAGAAAAATGGGGTATAAAAAGCAACTTTTCTTATTTTTCTTTAAAATAAAAAAAAAAGGAGGGGAAGAAAAAGAAAACTGCTGTATGCAAGTAGATTTATTCAAGATGAGTTTGTTTTTCAAGTTTGCTTCATGCTTTTCCTTGAAGCTTGCTGTTGACACTGCTCCCATGTCCCCCAAATCAGGGTTGCACAAAGTAACTCAGAATTTTGATTTATTTTATTTACTTCATTTATACCCCACCCTTCTCACAAATGGGAACCTATTCTCCTCACAACAACCCTGTGAGATAGCCTGAGCATGTGTGACTGGCCCAAGGTCACCCAGCAAGCTTCCATGATAGAGCAGATAAGAATGCCAAGATTACTTATCAAGTAGCTAGATTCTGTCTGGTGATATTTAGATCTCAGAAACTGTGCTGTAAATAGAGTTTAATTTTAAATTATTTCATTTGGTCTATTGTATGCCTGTATTTTTAAGAGCTATATGATTGGTCATGTGACCAAAATAAAGAATGAATGGATGATAGAGAAGGTATTCAGAACTGGGTTACCCAGATCCTAGTCTGAAACTCCAACTTCTACACCACACTGGAATACAAGAGTATGTATGGCAGGGCTCATTTCGTAGCAGGAGCTCCTTTGTATATTAGGCCACACACCCCTAATGTAGCCAGTCCTCCAAGAGCTTACAGAGCTCTTCTTACAGGGGCTACTGTAAGCTCTTGGAGGATTGACTACATCAGGGGTGTGTGGCCTAATATGCAGATTATGAAATGAAATTCTATGAAATGAGCCCTGTGTATGGGTATAATTCTTATATGCAAGGCTTTTTTTTGTAGAAAAAGCCCAGCAGGGAATCATTAGCATAATAGACCACACCCAACAGCAGAAATTTATTAGCATATTAGGCCACACCCCTGACAGCACAGCTTTCTCCAAGGATCGGCTTCTCCAGGTGCCCCACAGCTTGTGTTCCTGCGCATTCCTGTGCGTTCCTGCCCCAAAATAGCCCTGCTTATATGACTGTGGATTTTTAGGTTTCAATATTTTATTCATTGTGTACGTTATACTGTTCCACTGTCTCTCTAACTTTATCATGCATTTTTGCTTTATTGTTTGGTTTATTCATTATACTGTTTCATTGTAGGCTGCATAGTGTCTTTAGTGTGCTAACCTCTAATTTCTAATCTTGTTTTATTCTCTCTCTACTTCATACTGCTTCGTAATGTATTAGTTTTAAGCAGATTACTAAAATACAGAAAATGCTAGACCCCATTTTGAATGGCTGCAAAAATCTATCACAGATGCATAAAAATTTGCAGCTAAAAGAATGATAGGTCTGCACTCTGCTATTATCTTCTAATAAAAGAGGCAATGTCTCCATATGATCTATATTTTGGAGCAAAGGAAGAAGTAAAAGATTTCTAAGCTCAGGAAAAATGACTGCATTCTAAGGTCATGTGATATAGGGTGTCTGCATTACCTGCACCACAGTCACATACTCCATCAGAGCATAGTATCTTAAGATACCTCCCATGTAAAACTCTAGATTAAGGAGTGCCAAAATAAAGGTGTGCCTGTAGCAAGGCACAGTCAAATATGAGCAGTAGTTGGGGAGCTCTCCAGGTGGAAGAGTACCAACTAATGGAGTAGAACAAACACGTTGTGCTCTACAAATTGTACTGTTATAAATGTATTTAAATAAATGTTTCTTAATCATTCTTATGGCTTCCTGTCTGGTAACTGAATAAAGGGAGTCCAAGGAAAGATTGAGGAACTGTAGTTGTTGCTCAACAAGTTTATCCCAGTGGGAAACATGAGTCCTCTCTGACTAAATAGAGTTTGCCCTCTTGGATGTCAGAGAGTATAATTTTAACTTTAAGGGGGAAAGCCTTCAACCATGTCCAAGCTTCAAGAAGAGGAAGAAGAGGTAGAGATTGGATTTATACCCTGCTCTTCACTTCTAGTGTCAGAGCGGTTTACAAACTCCTTTCCCCTCCCCTCCCCACAACAGACACCCTGTGAGGTCAGTGGGGCTGAGAGAGCTCTGAGACAACTGTCCTTGAGAAACAGCTGGTACAGAGCTATGGCTTGCCCAAGGTCATCCAGCAGCTGCAAGTGGAGGAGTGGGGAATCAAACCCGGTTCTCCCAGATTAGAGTCCATGTACTTAACCGCTACACCGAACTGGCTCTCGGTTAGGTTCAAGAGATGGTTGTCCTAATTCAGCTCAGAGGGCTACCCCACTACACAATTTGGAATCCCACCGATGGAATGTCAGAATTTAAGAGGAACTGAATCGAAGGACTCCCCTACTTTGTCAATCCAGGTACCAGCCCCATATAAACATTGCATGGCCACCTTAATATGCTTGCCATGCTGTGCCGTATTTTCCCTTGCAGTCTTCATTCTCTGCTTGCCTGCTGTTCTCCGTACCTTACCCCCCATCCAAGCAAATCAGCCTCAAGATCCTCCTGCTGTCTGTCTGCCCAAATGCCTTACCCTCCTTGTGCCACCAAATGCCCTTGTCTTGTCGGTCTGCCTTTTCCTCGTGCTACTGTTCTTCAAGCTCAGTGGATGCGGTGCTGTCTGTGTTACTTTTTCCCCCCTCTCAATTATCCCACAGACTTCAATATTAAACATTGGCCTTTCAGTCCTTCAAAAAGGTTTCATTCTATCTGATAGAATGTGGGTGCCCTCAGGAAATGCTACAGTCCTCCTGAGTTTTGTCCAAGCCAAATGGAAAATCATGAAGGAGGAACATCTTGCATTGAAACCTATGGGAAATAATTAAGGTTGCCAAATACTCCGGTGAGGTGGGGATTTCCCCGCTAAATAGGTCCCCAATCCGCCAGTCCAGATTCAGCCGGTGGGGGGAATTCCACCCCCAAAATGGCCACATCAGGCCAATGTGCCCAGCATGATGACATTGCCCAGAAGTGACGTCATCACGCCAAGCATGGGCGATACTCTAGTAATTGCCCTGAAAACTCTATGGTACCAGGAGATTCCCCTGCTCAAATTTGTAAGTAACTTGGCAACCCTAGAAATAATAGCAAAATCAAAATATGGAAACAAAAGAAATAATAATGAAGCAAAAGCATACAAAGCCACCCAATCAAGAAACAGACCCTTTTGGAATTAAAGAAAGTGAAAGAAAGAAGACAGATTCCCATGTGCAGGTCTAGAAGGAAGTGAAATCCTTCCAAAAAAGTGTGTTGTCAAATGAAGGCAACAAGAAGCCAGGACTGAGATTTCCCAGCCATGCCACTGGGAAGAGGCAGTGCACTTACCTCCTGTACAGGGAAGGCTCATGTAATCTTAACCCTGACATATGAGGGAATTATGGGTGAACTAAGAAGTGAGTTCTCTGTTGCCCTAGGCTGCTTCCAGTGTGCCTGAGGATTCAATAACCACTTAACCTGCAATAGTACTACAGCTTCAGAATGCTCCTTGAGGGGAGGAATGCTCTTCATGGACAAGTATAGAGCCAGGCACCTCCGGCTCTCCAGTATTTCCACTCAGTGTTTTCTTGTTATCAGACCGTTATTATACTTGCCTATAAGCAGACTGCTTCGAGCTCTTCATTAACAGCCTGCAAAACCTTATATTTTCATATTGAATACACCTGCTGTTCTAAAGTCAAGCAGCCTCTGAATAATACATGCAATAACACAAGACATACAGAAGGTGTCATTCCATTCAAACAGACGTTTGGAGGGACTTAAGGGACCTTTCAAGGAGAACACAGTTTGGGGAATAATTCTGTACTTTGAGGGAACCAAATAACTTCATTTCATTTAGGTGAAAAAGAAAGTGCTGGAGAATATCTACACAAAGCTGCTAAACCCTTTGATTGATTTATTTTATTAATTTCAGCAATTCTACCCCTTTTCTCCCTGTCAGGGACTCAGAGTGGCTTACAAACAAACACAACAATAGAATTACAAACACCCCCCCACACACAAATACAATGCAAATTTAACACTGTGCTATGGCCGGTGGCCCCCCGTTGGCAGCCCACTTTTCCCACCAGCACTCTGAGAACCAGGAGGAAAAAAAATGAGAATAAGAGTTGTTTTTTATATCTCACCATTCTCTGGGATCTCTGGGAATCACTGGGGTACTCTATGGGATCTCTAGGAATCACTAGGTACTCTATGGTTTTACCATAGAGTTTCCAGGGATTCCTAAAGCTACCTTGTGTCACTTCTGGGTTTTCCCTGGAAGTGGCATAGCATCAGCAATATTGGTGAGGTAGCATGCCCCCCATCCCTGTGTCCAAGCCTCCCACCAGTTACCAGGCTTGGCCTGATAACCCTACTGGTTATGGATCAACTGCCCTAGTTCACTCAGGGCCACAGGCTAATAGTTAATTGCATTTGGCCTTCTGCCCTTTGATTTCTGCCATTTGTCTCATACTTCTCACCATGTTGAGGCTTAAATGCTTGTACAAGGAAGGGATGTACTTCCTCACTGATTGGGGGGGGGATTTAGATGGGAGGTCAATTTAATATTTGAAGAGGGATAACTGAGTTCAAAACATTTTAAAAGTTTCTAAAAGTGGTTTGCATGCAGAAGATCTTAGGCTCAATCCACATAATGTCTAGTTAAAATTATCAGGGAATAGGTGATGTGGCAGACACCCCCTATGACCTTGACGCATCAAGGATTCTGGAGAAGGCATCTTCATGTGGTGTCAGCTCTAGATCTTACTAACTTTGCTTGCTACATGGAACAATCCATCACACTATGATACCCATAGCTCAATCCTGCACTGAGGCTGAACTGCAAATAAGAATGTTACTTACATCCTTAAGAATGGATTGCATCTAAACAACTTTTCTGCTGCTGAAACAAACAATCGAAGGATCCTCTTTGACCATCTAAGAAAGGCTATGCTTAGGATCCTGTCACCTGCAGGGGCAAAAGCCATGTGGCACATGGGGTGGAGGTAAGGAGGGGAATTGGGTGAGACTGAGTGGGGGAGGGGGAAAACCTGTCTTAATCCAGCTCCACAAATATGGCATCTCTGAACTAGGGATTGACACAAACCAGGAAAAAGCAATTCGGTTTGTGGTTCATGATGTGCCCCGTTTCCAAACCATGGACAGTCATGAAGTTTTAGCCACCTCACAAATCAGTTTGGTTTATTAGGTTTGTGAGATAGTTGAACACTCCCCCCAGCATGCTAGAGACACCAAACTTGCAAGGGAAATTTGGCTTATTCTTCTTTACCTGCTGTCCAAGTTTGGTGAGGATTGGATTTACAGAGTCTGAGTTATGCCCCTCCCAAAAGGTGCTCCCTGGAAAGTGCTTTTGGGGGGAGGGAGATAACTCAGACCCCATAAATACAATTATCACCAAACATGAAGAGCAGGTAGAGGAGAGTCAGCTGGAGATCTCCTGTGAGTTTGGGGTCTTTAGCTTGCACAAGACTCATTCTATATGTTTCTGAACCTGCACCTGTCAAAATGACCGCCTATTGGTGGTCATTTTGACAGGTGCAGGTTCAGGAGGTTAAGGAATATATAGAACAGATTCTGTGCAAGCTAGAGACTCCAGACTTGGAAGGCTTGTAGAGGAGCATCTGGGGGAGGTCCACTGTGAGTTTGGTGTCTCTAGCTTGCACAGGATCAGTTCTATACACTCCTGAACCTCCTGAACCTGTGCCTGTCAAAATGATCAAGGTTCAGGAGCATATAGAATGAATCCTGTGTAAACTAGAGGCATCAAAGCCACAGAGGACCTTCCCCGATGGTTCTCTACATGCCCTTCAAGTTATTGTTTTGAAGTTCTATAAACACTTTGATTGAACAGAGACAGTCTGTCTGGAAGAGTCTCAGCTCACAAACCAGCAGGAACCTCCATGAACAGTTTGGAAGTTCATGGAAAGTTCATGCAGGGTGATCGACCAGGAACTTGACTTTGCAAAGAAGAAGAAGAAGAGATTGGATTTATACCCCGCCCTTCACTACCCAAAGGAGTCTCAGAGTGGTTTACAAACTCTTTTCCCTTCCCCTCCCCACAACAGACACCCTGTGAGGTAGGTGGGGTTGAGAGACCTCCAACAGAAACTGCTCTTTTTTTTTCAAGAACAGATCTGACAAAACTATGGCTTGTCCAAGGTCATCCAGCAGCTGCAAATGGAGGAATGGGGAATCAAACCCAGTTCTCCCAGATTAGAGTCCACTTACTTAACCACTATACCAAACTGGCTCAGCATGGAAAGGCTAAAATTCATCACATATTTTAGTTTGTGAGTCAGTTTGTGCCCACCTCTACTCTGAACAAATTTATTTTAAAATGTTATGGAGTTTGACCCCATCTAGAGCTGGATTCAACCAACTCTTCTTTTTCACCACCAAAAAAGTCTATGCTGGGGATCATGGGACCTGCATTACACAAAGGCCATGTAGGATGTGGGTTGTATTAAAGAAAGGCACTGAATAAGAAAAGCTGGTTGGATTCACCTCCAAACAACTAGTTTTCTTGGAACTCAGAATATCCTCACCCCCCCCCCCCCCAAAAAAAAGGTTCTCATAGCTCACCTCAAAGCTTCACTTGAGGTGAAATTCAGTAGCCCCTCTGCTTTCAAATGGATGTGCCACCTTGCCACAAGAAAGCAAAAGTCTGCCATTCCTTCATACCCACTGCCCCATGTGACATGAAATCTTTTAGCTTTGTGTTTCTGTCCACATTAATTACTTAGGGAGTTGGATGTTGTCTCATATTTAAATTACATTTGCCTCATGGAAAGAAAAATTAAAAGTGAGCTTCTGAAATTTATTGAAGGGAGGAGGATACGACGACAGAGTCCCTTGCAATGTCATTATGTTTATATTATTTTTGCATTCTCATTACAATCACTGTCAAAATAATAGGTTCACATTTGTGTTATGTTCTCATTACAACCTTGAATGAGGCATCAGAATTTTAATGCCTCATATATTCAAGGAATTAGAGCAGTATGCTACATGGTTGTGACCTTTTCAATATTCTGTAAATGGATGCCATTCTGCTGTCTGCCTGCCCCCATGTTTACAACCCCTCTTTTCTTGACTTTTTTCTTCTTTGTTAATTGGTGGAGAAGAGAAATTGCTGGCCAATCAACACACGGCATTCTCTAAAGGTCAAACTAGTACATTGCAATCTGCATGACTGCAAATATTTCCCTCTCGATCATTTTGCTTTGGTTTTATTATCATTTGTCACAATAATGAAACAATATTGATACAATAATTTTAGTGCCCAGTTGTAAAAAAAAAGGCACAGAAACTAAGTGATTGACTATGCATATCCTGTTTTTATTATTATTTTCTTCTTTATTGTCTTTGTGTCATATGGCAATTCAATAACTATCAGTGCAATCCTAAACTGAGTTAAACCCTTCTAAATCCACTGAAGTTGCTGGGCTTAGAAGAGTGTACCTCTGGTAAGGATTACATCCGATGTATTAGCGCCATTTGAAAAATGGTTTAAACAAGTGTTTTATTATGATATGCATTCTTATTATGACATGTATTTCTATTGTTTATCACTCGGAGTACTCAGGGATTGGGCAATTCATAAGTCCACATTATGAACAAATAAAAATAAATAATGCATTTTACTGAACTTGATTGTAGGGATTTACAAACCTATTCCTTATTTCCAGTGAGATTTCCATTCTTGAACATACAAAACTCAAAGCTGCATGGATATTCCATATACAAAGGCTAGAAATGCTGTGCTGATCCAAATAATCTCCAATGTACTGTCAAGACTTTGACAACAACCCACCTTCCCCATTCCAAGTACGCTGCAAATATTATTATTGAGCTTCTGATGGGCCACCGTATATTGAGAACGGTATTCTTCCTCATAGGTCACAGCCTGTGCAAGCCTGATGTTCCCAACCATGCTCCATCTGTATGGAATAGCCTCCTGGTACTAATTATTCATCCATGGACACTACCCACTGCTCCAGGCAGTGATCCTTTAGACTCTGGACTCACTGGTCTTATGTAGTTTTCACAGACAATGCGTATTTATTTGTTTCCTATATGAAGGATAGAATGAACACTCAACAACAGTCCGAGTCTTGCACTTTGACCCCGGGATGTGGGTGGGTGGTTGTTTGAAAATGCTCTTGCTGTAGAGGCAGGGGAAAAGACAGGCTCAGTAACAGTAACTGTCTTTTTGCCAAGTGGAGGTAATACTGGGGGGGGGGGGGTTGAATAGGGAAATACCATGGGTGAGAAAGGGTTAAAGGGGTCTCTTAGAGATGATGGGTTTCTAATTTGTAATCTTTCTTCTATTGTCTGCACCACTCCTCCCCATTGTTCCATGCTTTTATTTATTTATTTATTTATTTAAAAGAATTTAACATGAAGATATTTAATACACTCCCATTATCACTACTCCTCTCCAGTTTAGGCTGAGTCTCACTGGACCATCTAATATGGAAGACCCAGGCCCAATAAGTTAAGCACAGACTGTTTAGGTCAGCTGTCTCACTATAACTTCCACTGGCGAGAAGCTTCATGCAGCAACTGCCTTGTTTGACAAGAGGCTAGAGAGTATGCATATCAAGACAGCTCTTCAAAACCAGATAAGCTATAATTTTATAGCCTTTTCTTGAGGGATCCCTGTTAAGATGTTGGTCTGGAGTCTGAACTTCCTCCTCAAAGTCTGGCCTTGACAGGGCCCTCGTGTTGACTACAGCAATGACCTCTAGTAAGTTGACAATAGGATTGTCACCATTCTCTTCCTTTATTTTGAGAACACCATGAGTTCAGGTTCTCCTGAATTCCACTTTGACCACTTTTTGTGCGATCATTTGTACCGTGTATGCATGTACTGAGTGTATTTAAAACATTTCTAAGCTACCTTTCCACTCAACATAGGGGGTTCCAAGGAAGTAAACCTCACAAGTATTAAAAAACCAAGCTTTCAAAATACATAAATAATGACACAAATAATTAAAATAACTAAACAAAACACAAATGTGAAGGAGGCTCAGTAAGGGAATAACAAACAAAACAGAAATGTCTTCACCTGCTGGGAGAAGACAGTGATAGATGGGGACAGTTTAATCTTGGAAGGTAACACCACCATTTTGGTGCCATGACAAGAAGATCCCGTCTTGTGCTACCACTAGTCTAGCCACAGATGGTGAAAGCACCTGAAGTAGGGGCCCTGCAAATGGTCACAGTGTTCAGATTGGTTCATACGGGAGTAGCCAGTCCTTAAGGTATCCTGGTCCCAAGCCATATAAGGCTTTAAATGTCAGCGCCAGCACCTTGAATTGAGCCTGGAAGCAAATTGGGAGACAGTATAGGTGAAACAAGACCAGAGTGATATGGTCTGTATTATATGATTTTTTATATATTGTTCATACGTTTTTTATACATATGACACACAATGTTACATATCCATACATTGCATTACTATCCCACTGTTCTTCAATGGATTGGGCAACATACATGGATCTTGCTCCCCTCCATTATCACCATAGCAACCCGTGAGGTACATTAAAGCAGGGGTGTCAGACATAAGGCCTGGGGGCTGGAACTGGCCCATCCAGGGTTCTTATGTGGCCTGTGAGCAACTAGTGCAAGGGATGGAACAGGAGACTGCTTGGGGGGGGAAGTGGGCAGAGCCACTCCAATTGTGGATTCAGGATGGTAGAACAACCTTGTCTGCAGTAGTCAAACAGTATGAGAGCATCTGCCCAGTGTTGCCCCACTTGCCCTCTAGTCTGCCCATATGGGTTTTCCTGTGCACCTCCCTCCCAGCCCAGGGGGCCTTGCAGTGAGGATACAACAACTCGGAGCTTACCAGCTGCTGTCCTTTATACAGTTTATATCTCCAGTACCTGGCATTATGTTTTATGGCACACATGGCCCAGCCCAACAAGTGACATTTATGTCAGATCCAGCCCTTGTATTGAATGAGTTTGACACCTCTGCGTTAAAGTGTAGTGGGTTATTCTTTTGTCTCCCAGTGAGCTTTGTGGCTGTTTAGATATTTGAACCTGGGTTTCCCCAGAAAGTCTGGTCCTCCAACCCCTACGATGGTTCTCAATACAGATAATTTTATTCTGACTCAAAATATTTATCCCCTGATTTTTCTCCCCAGAGGGACCCATGGCAGCTCACAACATTCAATAGGGGGGAAAGTATTGTTTACATAAAACAGTAACTAGCTATATCACAGGTCAGTATTTGATCCAATGGATTACTTTATCCAACGCCACGAGGCACAAGCCAGGGAATGAGATCCAACAACCAAACAGAAGGTATAATGCTGATCTGTTGATGCACACATTGGAACTATGTGTGGGTGGGATCCAACCAGACCTTATGCTGGTGAAAAAGGAAGGACCACACAGATGGCTATGTTGGAGATCTTGGGACCTCCATGGACAATAACCACATGAAACAAGAACTGTAGTAAGTCGGAGAACTGGGTGAGATGGGTGAGATGGAGTGATAATGCTGCCTGAATCCAACCCTATGTTTTATATGTTTTATATGAAACATTCAGTGAGAAGAAACAAAAAGAATGTCCTTAAAATAACTACTGGCTCAGTTTGCACAAAGAAGTGAAAGACGAACAGGGGTTTGGAGTTTGAAACAGTGGGGATGAGAAAACCATGGTCTCCCCTAATGCGCAGGTATGCTTGCTGCGTTAAAGTAGAACAGACTTATACATATTCATATCAGTTTAAAAGACCGTATTTCCATGCACCTTTTGGTGATTTTTTGAGGGCTTAATTACTGTGTCACGGTTTTACTTATCAGAAAGCAGTGAAAGCTTTAATTACTTTGTACTTTGGTTGGTTTTGAATAGATGCAAAATTTAATGGTTTTCCCAGAAGCAAATAAAGTCCACATTTATTATGTTATATAAAAGTTACAGAATGATTTAGAATAATTAAGTCAAAGGCTGCCTTATTCAGGGTTCCACTCGTTTAAATGGTGCATAAAATTAATTTCAGGAATTTATTTCTTATTAAACGTGAATGCTGGGGAGCAGAGAAGTCAGGAGAGGACAGGAGACTTCCTTCCATCTCTTTCTGTTTCAAATCATCCATGATTGTCCCTCCCCCCAAAATCTGTATTTCTTTTCAGAAATATAGGACACTTGGGATCTAGTTAAATGCAATTCTATTGTAGGTATCCATGCCAAAAAGTGACACCCAACCTTTTTTTAAAAAGGCAAACCATAAAAAGTGACTGCTTCTCCTCTATTGATAAAGTTATACAGGATTTATCAAGGAAGAAGAAGAAGAAGAGGAAGAGGAAGAAGAAGAGTCGGATTTATACCCTGGCCTTCAATCAGAGTCAGAGTGGTTTACAATCTCCTTCCCTTCCCCTCCCCACAACAGACACCCTGTGAGGTAGGTGGGGCTGAGCAAGCTCTGAGAGAACTGCTCTTGAGAGAACAGCTCTGGAAGGATGGTGACTGACCCAAGGTCACCCAGTTGGCTGCATGTGAAGGAGTGGGGAATCAAACCTGGTCCTCCAGATCAGAGTATGCTGCTCTTAACCACTACACCAAACTAGGGTATTGTAGTGGTTAGAGTGGTTAGAGACCTGGTTTAGGAGACCCAGCCTCAAATCTCCACTCTGCTATGAAGATTTCTAGGTGACCTTGGGCAAGTCTCTCAGCAAAATGGATGTGCCATATGTCATGCCTGGGAGTTGTAACGTGCTTTGCAGATCACTGAGGGATCCCCAAAGCTCTGGGGACAATTCTCTTTCCTTGGGAGGAGGGCCATAAAACACACAAATTGCTGGCAGAGCGGGGATGAGTTTCTACAAAGAGATACCATGAAGGGTTAAGATGGATGGCTACTATTGCCAAAACATGAGCTGGACAATAAAACCTATGAGACATGTGCAGTAGGGTCCGGCAAAAGGATAGGCTCTCAAATTTAGGATTGGGCAAGGGACTTCAGCCAACTAAGCAGGGTTAAAAGTCTGACCAACCCTGTTAACGTTGTTCTAGTGCAGGGTCAAGCATTTGTTCCAGCTACACATCCAGGGGAGGGGTGCCAATGTGATGACTAAAACCCTAAGTATATTAAAGGATGTATTTTTATTTTATTTTCCTAGATCTGCAACAGCCCTTAGTGTGTGGTATTTGTTTCCTCTGTGCGATGTACTCTTGAACTGTTAAGCTGTAGTGAAATAAAGTTCTTTTCCCTTTTTTAGGAAAGCAGACTGCATTGGAAGGGCCTCCCACACACCTAGCTGCTCGTTCACTCACAGAAAGACATAGAGGAGGATGTGGGAGAAGAGGGATTCCACACTCTGCATATGCACAGAGAACCTTTACTGGTCCCCAAACCACTGGTAAATGAGACAGGCTGAGTTCAGTTTTCTGATGGCAGGACCAAAGACAAAAGGGCTAGGGGAAGAAAGTGCCCTCTCAGAGACACCCATGCACACACAGTCCCCTGCCCTTACAGCACCATATCCTGACACTCTAGATTTGATACAGATAAAATATAGTGCTTTTTCATTCTGTGCATAATACATGTGTGGAATTCACTACAATGAGAATGCAATGACGGTCGGTAGCTTGGATGGCTTTAAAAGAAGACTAGACACATTCACAGGGAATAGGATCATCAGAGGGAATAAGTTCCTTGGTGGCTACTGGAATGATGGCTACATCAATTCTCCATGCTCAGATGGCAGAAGAAGAAGGCAAAGAAGAGGAGGGAAAGGAGGAGGAGATTGGATTTATACCCCACCCTTCTAGTGTCCTGGCCCCACTGTTGGACCTCCTGATGGCACCTGGTATTTTTGGCCACTGTGTGACACAGAGTGTTGGACTGGATGGGCCATTGGCCTGATCCAACATTGGCTTCTCTTATGTTCTTATGTACCTGAAGGAGTCTCAGAGAGGCTTACAATCTCCTTTCCCTTCCCATCCCCACAACAGACACCCTGTGATGTAGGTGGGGCTGAGAGAGCTCTCTCGAGAACTGCCCTTGAGAGAATCAATCTGAAAGACCTTGCAACTGACCCAAGGTCACACCAGCAGCTGCATATGGAGGCATGGGGAATCAAACCTGGTTCTCCCAGATTAGAGTCTGTGCTCCTAATCACTACACCAGACTGGCTCTCCCATTCACAGGGTACAGGATCATCAAAGGGAATTGGTTCCTCAGTGGCTATTGGAATGATGGCTAAATAAACCCTCCATGTTCAGAAGCAGCATGCCATCAAATACGAGTTACTGGAAAGGCAACAACAAGTGAAGGCTTTGTCCTTGATCTTTGCTTGTAAGCCTTCCACAGGTATCTAGCTGACTACTTGGTAAATGGGATGCCAAACTAGATAGACCTTTGATGTGCCAAGGACTGACCCTGAGACCTTCTGCATGCAAAGCAAACATCATACCATTAAACCACAGCCCACCCCACAAACATGAGGTGTGCAGAGAAGGACTGGGCGGGGAGATTGGCTTGTGAATAACCCTCGCATTGATGCCCGGATGCCCTGCTTGTATTGCTATTTTATTACTGTTGCTAATATTTAACATTGTTCTGTTATCCTGGTTTTAATGGGGAAAAAATGTTTTTAACTAGTATCATAAGCCACCTTGATGCATGAGAAAAGGCTGGGTATAAATGCTGTAACAAAACAAATAGAATTATGCATTTTCACAAGCACGCACCAAGCTGAAAAAGGGGAAACTGAAAAAAAAAGAAAGATATCTGTTGAAATCTATAAAGAACCTTCCACAGGCAGATACATTTTTTTTGGCAGTCGTTTATTAATGATCATAATAAAGTAAGAGGAGATACGAATGAACTGAAAGCTGCTACAAAGGACAGATGCATCTATTTTAGAAACTGTGGCAAAATTTGCCGTTGAGATCAGGAGCCGTATGGAGAATGGAACACATAACAGAGCCAAATTCCAGAACATTTGCGGAAAGGCATGCAGGGGGGCGCCACTCAGCCCCTATGTTTGGCACGTTTCCACCACATTTTCAGGTCCCAGGCAAATCATACACTTGACTTGGATTCCGACATCTTGCAATGCTTCCCACAGTCACACTGAATGTGCTGAGAGCCTCCCAGGAAAAGTTGACTTCCCTACAGTAACTTAATATGCGACCAGATGTTCCACTCCTTTGGAACAGGGTACATGTCGACAATGTGACAGCGTGCTTGAGAGATCAAATTCAAATGAGAAAGAGGGGAAAAAGTAATTATGCAGCAAGATATTAATTAATAACACCCAGTTGAGAAGACAGATGTATATAGCCGAACTGCTAATATATTGCTGTGGAAGCTGGGAATGTACAGGGTCTTTGGGCCTTTCTCACCTCTAACGATAGACCTTTGATGCCATTATGGCTTGGACTGTACAATATTGCCCCCCCTTCAATGTTTCTATTCGGCTACTGCAGTAGCTATTCTCTTCTCCTCCCTTCCTCTGAGACTAGCACATCTGATTGTACATGAGCAATGTTTATCAAGGAGCCTTTGAGCATGAAGAAGGGCTTGTGGTGGAAGGGGACGAAATCATAGGATCCAAGCCTATGTTTGGGACTATCCAATCACACGTTGTGGGAGCAAGTGCTTACCCACAATCCTCCAGATACATGTGTTTTACTTTAGAGGTTGGTTCAGCCAGGCTTTGCTTCCAGGTCCAGACGGTTCCCAAGGGGATGCCGATTGATTGATTGCTTTACTAAAAGGTTAGCATGCCAAAATATTTCCAGGCAAGGTGCTACACAAAAGCAAATCAAAGAAAGCTGGAGATGGCAGATCAAGAGTGGTTGAGCTCCTGGGGCCGAATCTGTCTGCGGACATCACACTACAGTTCTAAGTATGACCAGGGAAGTTCAAAGAATGAAACTTAGATGCAGTATTACAGCTTAGACTCTGTTCTCAAAGCAACTACAACAGTGCCGGTTCCAGGTTTTGGGGGACCCCAGGCAAACAGTGCCCAGGGCCCCCCTGTCACCCACCTCCAGGCCCCCTTCCCCTACTCACAAACCCTCCCACCACTGTCATTACAAATTCCTGATCCATGTTCAGGTCCTTCCCCCCACAGCACTGGCTGTTGTGTGCAGCTTCTGTTGCCATCAAGGTGTGCTGCTTCCTGCACGTGCTTCCCCATCAGTGTCAAGATCATGGATGGTGAGGAGTGCTTGCAAGCCAATGGGAATGGAAAGGTGCATGGATATGTGGCAGGGGAGGTGAACAGGTGGGGGGGGGGTCTGCGATAATGGGCCCTGACAGCTGCCCCACTTCAGAGTATACTGACACTGGCTCTAAACTACAAGCAAGCTAGGGTTGCTGGACTCCCCCAGTTCAGTAAGGGTTTCCTGATTTGGAGGGGCCCCTTCCCACCCACCAGTCAGTTGGTGGGTGGGGGGAAGCCCCGCCCCAAGAGCAACCACCCGGCCTCCTCCCCACCTCTTCCCAACAGTGTTTAAAGACATCCACTGGGAAGAGGTGAGGGCTGCGTGCCCGCACTCTGAGCCCTCAATTTAATGCTCAGAGAGCAGGTGTGCACAGCCTCCCCCACCTCCCCAGCAGCATTTAAACATGATGACATCACTTCTCTGTGATGTCATCATGCTGGAGACACCCCACCCCCTCCAGTAATGCCCCCCAAGTCCCCTGCTGGGGACTTTGAGGGACTTGGCAACCCTAAAGCAAGTAGGGAGCCACCCAAGAACCTGTCAACTTCAGCAGATACAAACTGATTGAGTGTTTACAGTATTTCTTATTTAAACTATGTAGTGATGGCATAGACCCAGGCACCACTAACTAACTGAGAATTTGTCTTGCTTTATATGCCAAGTCTCAGCCTGTGTGCATTGTAGGTTTACCAACTCCCAGGTGGGCCTGGAGATCTCTTGAAATTACAATTGATCTCCAGACTACATAGGGTTGTCAGGTGTAAAGGAATGAATATGTCAAAATAGCAGATAAAAGTCAAAAGGTGTCTTTTGCTTCCTACAATTAGAAAAGACACCTTTAGACATTTATCTGCTGTTTTGACATATTCATTCCTTAACACCTGTTGACCATATAACCTTAGCTTGTTATTTAGTTCTGTCTTTGCATATCTTAAACATCATCATGTTACACGTTAATTTGCTGTTAAGTCCTGTCTATAAGTCTGAACCTTACCTACCATTCCAATGTATTTGAAAAAGTGTACTTTGCACACAAAAGCTCATACCTTGAATAAACCTTTGTTGGTCCTAAAGTAGCCACTGGACTCTACATTTGTTCTATTGCTACACAGAGGTCCCTTCCACATGAGTGAGATAATCCAGAGGGGAAGTGAGTCTTTTTTTTGTTCCGGAGCAATTTGCCCCGCAGTTGCGTGATCACACAGGTCTGTGGACCTGCTGGGGCAACTTGCCACTGCGTGATCAGACGCAACCACAGACAAGTTGTTTGTTTGTGTGTGTGTGTGTGTGTATGTGTGTGTGGTTGGTTTCTGAGGCGCTTAAATGGGGGATTGATGAATCGCCTCCCCACCCTAAGGTACACACGGAGTGTGCACACGGAGAAGGGGGGAAAAACAACAGTGTGGTATCGGGATAGTGTGTGATCATGCTATCCGCAATGCTACACTTCGGCGCTGGAGTGATCACACGGGGAAACTCCGGCTGTAAACCGCAGCAAACCATTTGATACTGGAGTTTCACTAGTAGGTTTTTAACACGATTCCCCACCGGATCAAAATGGTTTGCGACGGTTTGACGACGGTTGTGGGACGCTTCCCAGATGTGCTGGTGTGATCACGCCACTTTGATCCAGTGGTGAATCGTCCCTCTTCCATGGCAAATGGGTGCATATGATCGCACCCAATGAGAGGCAATAGCAAACCACCTCTGAATGCCTTTTGCTTTTAAACCCCTACAGGACTGCCATAAGTTGGCTGTGATTTGACAGCTCTTTATACACACACAACTCTTATACCCTAGCTTTGTCTACCTGGGACTCATATTCTAGCCATTTTTACATGGTGGTCACCAAAGATGAGCCAACAGACTGATCCCATGCAGTGAGGTCAACCTAAGCCCTTGAAATCAGTGTGCTTAGGAGCAGTACAGATGTCACAGGAACACAGTTCAGATGTCCTCCTTGTTTACATATTCAAAGACCTGACACTCTAGTACTATGGGATACTCTCTCCATACCAGTTAACAGTTTGTTTTATAAGCTTCTATAATATCTAAAGTAACTGGGAACTGAATGGAAGGAAATGAACTGTAGTTTGGCAACAAGAGCAATTAATTCAGAACTTGAAAATCTGATGAAAAATGTGTACAGCCGGCTGGGAAGCATCGGTAGCCTCATAATCAAATTTTCAACCTATTATTTAAAAATAGTAATAATAAAAATGTTCAGGCTCAATATTTGGCCATTACCTTATTCCTGTCTTTGCTCAGATTTAATTCACAAGAAGATGGAAAAGAATATATTTAATCTTTTTTTTTTTCAGTGTTCTAAGGCTTAGCAGTGGTAGAGGGGAAACCAATCTTTCTCTTTAAATTGAGCTACCAGCTTTCTTTGTCTTTGCTTTTCTTTTTCCCCCCATCCCGTTTAAGCTCATATTTAGGCCAGAAACAGATTTAGAGAGAAATAACACTAAGGAACCAACCATGTGGATATTTTTAGTAGAATAATGAGAAAATATGTAAATAATTGATTCATGTTTGCACTATTTTTCCCCACATATATCTTCTTAAGTCCTGCATACGGAATCTTTCTGAAGCACAAGTGACAAAGAAGAGATTGAATTTATAACCCACCCTTCATTACCCAAAAGAGTCTCAGAGCAGTTTACAATTCCTTTCCCTTCTCCTCCCCACAACAGACACCCTGTGTGGGGCTGAGAGAGCTCTCTCGAGAACTGCCCTTGAAAGAACCACTCTGAAAGAACTTGTGCCTGACCCAAAGTCACACCAGCAGCTGCATATGGAGGAGTGGGGAATCAAACCCGGTTTGCCTGGATTAGAGTCCACACTCTTAACCACTACACCAAACTGGCTCTCTAATTGTTTGCCCCAAAATAAAAACACATACACACAGAGAAGACCACAGTCTGTCAAAGTGAAGATCAAAGGCAACAGTTGACTGATTTCAGTAAAACAGCTAAGTAAATTCTTAAATGTTTATTTATTTATTTATATTTATTCATTTATTTTTCAAATTTATATCTCGCCCTCCCTGCGAACGGGCTCAGGGCGGCTTACAAGGGCACACAGGCTGAATCAATACATTAAAACAGATAAAATCAGCTAAAACACATCCAATAAATAAATACATACTATAAAAGCTTCCAATATCATAAAATCAGATGACAACCCAAAGGTAGGTCCGAGCCCCTCTGCCACCAGGCCTGGGCTACACTGGGCCAGCTACATCATAGATGGCATATGTGATGGGTGGTGTCATTGGTGGCGGCTCCTATTCGAAGGCCTGGCAGAAGAGCTCCATCTTACAGGCCCTGTGGAACTGCATTAGGTCCCGCAGGGCCCTGATCTCCTCTGGGAGCTCATTCCACCAGACAGGAGCCACCACCGAAAAGGCCCTGGCCCTAGTTCTGGCAAGCTTGACGTTCCTGGGGCCCGGGACACAAAGTTGATGGCATGACCCCGACCGCAGTGCTCGCTGGGGTATGTAAGGAGAAAGGCAGTCCCTTAGGTATGTTGGACCCTGGCCATATAGGGCTTTATAGGTAAGAACCAGCACCTTGAAGCGAACTCGGTATGCTATGGGCAGCCAGTGCAGCGCCGCCAGCACAGGCCCAATATGGTCCCGCCTTGCAAGACCCATCAGCAGCCTGGCCACGGCATTCTGCACCAGCTGCAGCCTCTGGGTTAGCACCAAAGGCAGCCCCATGGAAGAGAGTGTTACAGTAGTCCGACCTCGAGGTGACGTTGCATGGATCACTGTGGCCAGGTTATCACGGTTGAAGTAGGGAACCAACTGCCGCACCAGCTGGAGATGGTAAAAGGCTGACTTGGCAGTGGCTGCTGCCTGGGCCTCCATTGACAAGGAGGGATCCAGGAGCACTCCCAAACTCCTAACCCATGACGCAGGCACCAGCAGCGCCCCGTTGAAGCTCGGGAGTGGGATCCCCTGCCCCAAACCGCAACGCCCCAGACACAGGACCTCCGTCTTCATTGGGTTCAATTTCAGCCTGCTCAGTCTGAGCCAACCAGCCACGGTGTGCAATGCCTGGTCTAGGTCTTCTGGGCCAGAGTCTGACCAACCGCCCAACATCAGATAGAGCTGGGTGTCATCCACATACTGGTGACATCCCAGCCCAAACCTCCAGGCAATCTGGGCAAGGGGGCGCATATAGATGTTAAATAACATCAGGGAGAGCACCGCCCCCTGAGGCACGCCACAATCAAGTGGGTGTCTCGTGGACTGCTGCTCCCCTAGCACCACCCTTTGTCCCCGACCTTAGAGAAATGAGATGAGCCATTGAAGGGCCCGCCCCCATATCCCCACATCGGCAAGGCAGCGGATCAGCAGCTGATGGTCCACAGTGTCGAACACAGCTGACAGATCGAGCAACAGCAACATCGCCCCACCACCCTGATCCAGATGTTGCCAGAGGTCGTCTGTTAGAGGGACCAAGGCCGTCTCCGTCCCATATCCCGGGCGAAAGCCAGACTGAAAGGGGTCTAAAATTGAAGCATCATCTAGATACCTCTGTAACTGTAACGCCACCGCCCTCTCTATTAATTTGCCCAAATAGGGCAAATTGGACACTGGCCTATAGTTTGCCAATTCTGCCGGGTCCAGGTAGCAAATCTTGTCACCATCAGGGGATGCCCTGCTCTCTCTCCCAGAATCATCTGGACTATAGCAGAGAGAGTCATTTCAGCTTCTGGTGACCCGTCACTTGGACTCCTTGTCTCAGAAGGTCTATTGAGATCCCTTTCCCACCCATGCCTATGTTTCAGGTCAAGATCTGGATGTCTAGGAATGTAGCAATGAAGGATGTTAGATAATTTCATGCAACACACTGTCTCAATTCAAAATCCTGGTCTCAGATGCTGGTTCTGCTGCTCAGTATGAAACTGCAGCTACCCCTAGCTATACTGATAAAATGCAGTAGAATTATGACTTGCAAAATTGATGCTGGTTGATTGTGTGTGTGTGTATGTGTGTGTGTGTGTGTGTGGGGAGAATATAAGCCAAATGGCACACAAAGCATAAAAGTGGCATAAAATTAAATCAACGGGGAACACCAAGAAAAACTGAAGAGGTCACAAGAACAAAACAGGAAAACAAAAGAAATGAAAAGTGGATATTCACACATCACTGGCAATAATGGGGGTGGTCTTTTACTTATATTGATGCAATGATGTTCTGTTTTAATAGTGGCCATTTTATTAATTGGTCTTAGTCCTAATGCCCTGTATCAATCCCTGTTCTAAAGAGTGAAAACATGGTTTTCAAAGAGGGGCAGACAATCTCTGTTAGTTCCCCCTTCGCACTGCAGACCGCTTCCCCACACACATACTATGGTATTCCTGAAGATCCATTCACCCCTAGGAACAAAAATTTTGGAGGGTTCCTTGGGCTGCAGCAGGAGGGGGGAATTGGCAACAATGGTCATCCCCTCTTAAGAAAACATAAGCCTCCTTAGGTTTCTTAACAGCATGGTTGAATACAGGCTATTGGTTGTTTAATTTTTGACTGGGTTGTTAATTAATGTTGGCCCTGATCACACAGAGAAGTAGCCGTGCAATAGGCATGAATGTTGGGTGGATTTTACCAGTGCAATCACAAGGGAACATCTGGCAAGCATCCTGCACCCATCGCCAGCCTGTTTCTTCCCACCAAAGAAGTGCAGTTAAAAACTACCTGCGAAAGTCCAGTATCAAAGGGGTTTGCAATGACCCGCAGATGAAGGTTCCCATGTGATCACTCCAGCATGCTTCTGCTCCGTCGTTGAAGTGCACCAAAAACTCACGCCGCCAAAAAAAACCCGGTTCACCGCCATCACATCTGATTGCGTAGTGGCGGGTCAAATTGTGACGGCCCAAATAGCCTCCCCTCCCCTCCGTGTTATCTGACACGTGTGACTGGGGCCCTAATTGACTTATTCTGCGCCACTGAGAGGGCTCTTAAGCAGAGATGGTAAGAAAAGTAATACTATGGCCATAATCCGCTGTACCATGATCCACTATTCCATACCCAGGAATACTTTGGCTTTGTCCAGATCATACAGTGGATTTTGCTGCTGCACTCATTCTGATTTTGGATAACGACTGGGAGTTTTTAATTATCATTTTGCTTGCTGTTAATGACACCTGTTATTAATTCAGGAACTGTTTTGTGGCCTATTGATTGTCAATACGGTGATGGGAAAGCAGGAGGGGATGTTTTAAATATACACACAGACATACACACACACACAGCTGAAATGGGTAGAAATGAAAAGTGCTGGACTTTGGCTAGACCGTGTCCATGTTTATTTTTATAATATGACATGTACATAACAGAAAAAAACCCTTTACATGTGATCCAAATAGTCTTGAGTAACAGCTGAAGACCTCTTCTCTGGGCTAGCTGATTAAATACGTATTCATAGATATGCAGCATCTGACCTTACAACAACCATCATTGTAAATGTTACTGAGCTCTGAGATTGTTTCAATTAAATAAAAATTAAAGCTCAGAAAATATCACAAAAGGGTAATCTAATATTTGATCATTAATGGGCTTATGCAAAGGAGTATTTATGAAAGTATTTTCTGAAATGGTCCGTTCCAATGCTTTATTCTCATTTTATTTTATTATTTTATTTCCTGTAAGGGATTTTGTGTGCTCTCTGCTCAACCTTTCAAAGAGCAGCAGGACAATATATGGATTTAAAACATCAGTTGTTGATCCTGGACCTTAAAAACCCAGTGTTTTAGTAAGTAACATTTTTGTTTTATTCTATCCAGAGTGAAGCACTGTTGCATCTCATTGTTTTAACTGGAGAGGGTTTGCTGGTGGATTCTACAAACCTCTTTGTAGTGTACAATCTTTGAAGAATGTTATAATGCACACCTCTGAGCATGCAAAGTGAACAGAGTTGGTGTCTGTGATGTCCTCGCTTATTGGGGAAACTGTTTCTCCTTTAAAACACACTCTGTGTATCTGAACTTGGTAGGTTTCTGCTGCCACTAGGAATTAAAATTCCAAATCTCTCTCTTTTGGTAGAATGACCCAGTGTCTGGGTGCTTCAAAGGACTATGTGGCCCTGAGGAAGGACTGTTCTGATTTCTGGGATAAGTTTAAACAAATAATGATTTATTTATAAAAGAACAAAATGGGTTTCTGGGTATTTTTGAACTGTTGTTGAAGAAAGAATGTATAACTGACAAAGCTTTGTGTCACACACAGTCACTCAAAACTCAACTCTGACAGGCTTATCTCTCTCTCTCTCTCTCATATATATAGCCACACAGGCTAAACTGTTTTACTCATAGCCACGCAGGCTAAACTGTTTGTCTTATTCACACAGAATAGACTCAAACGCTCATAGTCACACAGACTAAACTGTTTGTCTTATTCATGCAGAATAGACTCAAACTCCCATAGTCAAAACTCATAGTCAGACTATGAGCTCTCTCCAAACTTCACACACAGAATCACCCCATAGACACCCCTCCTCCCACACTCTCAGTCACCAGCCAATCATATCACACTTGTCTCCCTCTATCATATTCTTCTTACATTTACTGCAGTCACACTAAACATCTAAAGAAACACACACACCAAAACATGAAATCATTAGAGTGTCCTTGGATCATGGTATGCCCTTTTCAATCTACTTCCAAAACAGACCAGAACTTTCTGGAACACAGTGACCTTAGGGTCCTCTGGTCATCTCAAATCATCATTTGAGGTCCCAGCCTACATTCTCATTTGGGTGGTCCCCCCACCCACCATATCTAGTTTCAAGAAACAAAGCAGTTGCTTCTACTGAGTGCTTCCAATATCATCCGAAACAGAAGAACAAAGCTTGAGTCCAGTGGCACCTTTAAGACTCCCAACGTTTTATTCAAAGTGTAAGCTTTCATGTGCAAAGCACACTTCTTTGGACACAAACTGGACTCATACTTTGTTCTGCTGCACCCTGACCTGGGTAGCCCAGGCAAGCCCGATCTCATCAGATCTTTGAAGCTAACTCTGTCAAGTACTTGGATGGGAGACCTCCTCGGAATACCAAAGATGGGAGGTGGGGGGCAGGCTTTATTCACCCACATCTCTGAATATCCTCCAGGCCCCCAGTAGGGGTCAGTCACCAGAGGTTACCAGGACTTCCAGGGGCACACACAGTCAGTCATCAGAGGTTAAAATACAAAAAACCCCACCACCCTTTGTTCTGCTGCTGAATCATCCTAAGCAGAGTCATGTCATTCCAAGCCCAGTGACTTCAATGGACTTAGAAGGATGTAACTCTGCTTAGGATAGCACTGCTGAGTGTAGTACTGTGAAGAGTCACTTCAATCTAAGCCCATAGAAATCAATAGGTTTTAGACTAGAATACCTTTGCATAGAATTGGTCTGTAACAATAGTTCAGAAGCTTTTGGTTGACCGATTAAAGCATTCATATCCTACCTTTCCTTATGGTGCCTGCCTGATGTAAGGTATGAATTTGTTAAATGCAACCTCTTTATGAAAGCTGGATAAAAGGATGCATCCATCTGCAGTTGCCTCTTTGACTGTTCACAGATTTGATTTTAATGTGTGCACTGTACAATACCAAGAAATCCAATTGTTTTGTCTCTTTCAACTGCTATTTGCAGTTCGTTCCAAATGCTAATTTCCTCTCCAACTGATTTAGAATCCAGTGGCACCTTTAAGACCAACAAAGGTTTATTCAAAGTATGAGCTTTCATGGGCAAAGCACACTTTATCATACCTTGAATAAACCTTTGTTGGTCTTGAAGGTGCCACTGGATTCTAAATTTGTTCTACTGCTTCAGACCAACACGGCTGACCATCTGGAGCTTCCTCTCCAACTGTACCCTTGAGTTGTTGCAGGATCATCCTGTGCTACTATCTTGAATGAGGTTCCCAGTTTTAAATCTACTACTGCATTGGGGATCAAGATTACTTATTTTCAGAGCTGCAGTGAAATTTTACCCTAGCCAAATCTGGTTAATTTCAGGGTGGTGGGTGGTGGGATCCTTCCCAGGAATGGTCAAGGGAAACAAAGCAAAAGTCTTGACAAGGCTAGCGAAAGGTCGGTTTCCACACATTCAATTCATGTATTGACTCATTTGGGACTGGGAGGGGGGGAGAACTTTGTTGAAAAGAGCTGAACTTTGTGTCAGTCTAACAATGTTGTAGGGTTTAGAGTGATGGATAGCTATCAATAGGATGCTTTTGCCAATCTTATAGTCATCACGTTTTCTTGGGAAACTGTGAGTGTAGCAATGTTGGACTGGAGTTTGCAGAGCACAAATTGCCCATATCATGGAAAAAAAGAAGTGTCTTCCATATTGTCAATAAAATAACTGGATAATTTTGAAAATGGCATTACAGATGAATTATGGTACATACTGACTTCTGTACATTCACTGGAAAGTGCTTTTGTTCGGTGTTGTTTTTTTATTGCATTTTGCAGAATGCCGCTGCACGTATCAAACTTTGATGCAAACATAAAAATGTCAAGGCAGGCAAGGGGCATGAGGGAGCACTCAGATCTTCAATTATTAATTTTTCAATCTTGCAGGTATAGGATAGCGTGCCTGACCTCACAAGAAGGGAAAGAAGCATTTGGTCAGCTGCAATGCATGGTTGCTACATAGCTTTATTCCAGAGATCCCACTCTCTGTTTCTAAACTGGGATGTTCCCATGCAGATACTTTGAGTGTCTGACAGAGCAGTCCTAAACAGAGTTACACCCTTCTAAACCCATTGACTTCAATGGTATTGAGGGATCTCCTACTCACTCCCCCCCCCCCAAAGACTAGAGAATCTGAGCCAAGTGGCTTCCCAGGCCAAGGACAGACTGGCCATCTCGGCCGCTCTGCCTCCGCTTCAGAAGCGGAGGCAGAGTGGCCGTTCAGACGGCCGCATCTGCCCCCAGGAGGCGGCCCGGACGCATCACGTCCGGTGCCGCGCTCCTTCCGCACCAGCCGAGCACCACTTCAAAGTGGTGCTTGGCTGCTGCAGCGCGCCCCGCGCGCGTGTTCCACCCACTGGAGTGGGTGTGAACGCATGCGGGCAGGGGCAGCCGCACGGCGTCCGCCCGCCGCTCCAGGAAGCCGTCCGCAGTCTGAACGCTGCGGGCAGCTTCCTTCCGGCGGCGTGCGAATACCGCGCCGCGGGGGAAATTCCCCCCACCCCATTCTGCCATGCCGCTGAGGCGCGGCAGAATGCCAATGTGTCTTCAGCCCCAGACTACTCTGCCACGTGCTGTACCTATAATGCCCTGAATGAAGGCATGAGAGCTGGTATGTTAAACTAGATATTTAATACTTGTTTAAAATAGAAGGGAGGCTAAATTCCCCTCTTCCTCTCAGTTTTAGCTTTCAAAATCAATGCTTTGGGGACCTGCATAAATAACTATAGGTTGATATATTTTTTTTCTTTACCCCCCTTCCCCAAACAGCTTTCTCTCTCAAAAAAGGAGGAGTGGGCCAAGAAATCATCCAGCTCTTTCCTGTTTCATTGTTGGTCCACAATTGTGTTATTTTACAGATTTGGATTTATCATTGAAGATGCACCCCACAGCAACAGGAATGAAAATCATGACACAGTAACTTGTTCCTAAAATGCTACAAATACATACTGTAAACAAGATAACAAGTATGCTATAGCAGTTACAGCATTAACTTTGGTGCTGTGGTTAGGAGCCAGTTTTGTGTGGTGGTTAGGAGTGCGGACTCTAATCTGAGAGAACCGGGTTTGATTCCCCACTCCTCCACATGCAGCTGCTGATGTGACTTTTGTTCAGTTACAAGTTGTCTCAGCGCTGTTCTCTCAAGGGCAGTTCTCGAGAGAGCTCTCTCAGCCCCACCTACCTCACAGGGTGCCTATTCTGGGGAGGGGAAGGGAAAGTAGGTTGTAAACCACTGTGAGACTCCTTCGGGTAGTGAAGGGCGGGGTATAAATCCAATCTCTTCTCTTCTTCTATTAGAGCAAGATCTATCTGTCTGTCTTCCTGTCTCTCTGTCTTTCTAGCAACATACAGAGACATACTGTCAGCCAAAACCTAACAAATGCAAAGACTGGCTTCCAGCCACCCTCATGAGAGCAATACTTGATCCCCAAGTTACACAAATATCCACATCCATTGATTTGATTCCTGATATTTGGCCAGTAGCAAAGCAGGTGTCTGCCTCTGGGACATGATATTTTTAAAAGAAAGATTGGCTCAATCAAACCAATTAAAACCCAGACAAAATGGAAAATTGCATGTTTATCTGTTCCACTGCAGAGTGGATTGCCATCTGCCTACAGACATCATTTATCGAATTGCTATGCAGGGATGTGTCCCCTTTGTTCTTCTCATACATTTCACCTATGCAACGTCCTTTTTTCTCACACTGAATCTCTTCTTCCCCCACCCCTTTTAGCCAAAAAAATCTGGGAGTACTGTGAATATTGTATATTGGAAGAAACTATCCATCAGTACATAGCTCTGTGTATTGAGTCAAAATGAACAAATATATTGAGAAACAGATGAGTTCTCTGGATGTCCCAGAACTGGTGAAGTAAGAGAATGGGATTGCACATGGATCCTTCTCAATGCTTGGACTAACATGTATAGGCATTATGAACATTTCACCCCATACATTGGGGAGTTGGGAAGTTAAGATGCAGGATTAGGTCCAACCAGAATTTTGCTCGTGGGGGAGGGAGGGAGGGAAGGAAGGAATCCCTTAGATCACCCAAAAGGCTATATTGGGGATTATGAGACCTGCATAGACAAAAGACAGGTGGAAGAGGTGGGTAAGGAGGTAAACTGTGCAATATTGCATGAAAAATCTGGCTGGATATAACTCTATATGTATTATCTTAATTGTCACCTTCACATATTCAAAGAAAGACCTGCTGGACTGGCAACTGACCCATCATTTAATCCCTTAAAAGATTAATTAATACCCCCCCAAAAAAATCCAGATGTGACGCCACACTAAAGGCCACACTAAAGTTTAGCTCTCCCAGGGGTGGATTACTGAGAGCCGGAAATGACATCAGCATTGGTGACCACGATATGACATTAGACACAGAAGTCTATACAAGTCTCCTGCCTTTCCTTGGCAGGGCAGTTGGCTCTTTGTAAGAAAGCTGGGGAGAGTTTGGGCTGAAAAAGCTAGCTGCAGCCCACTGTCTGAAGACCCCGAGCTTGAAAACCCTGAGAAGGCAGAGTGGGAGCAGATCACTCAGGGAATGGCAGGAGGGACCCAAAGAATAGCCCCCCATGAGAAGGCATTCCTTTAGTGTCTCGGAAGACATGGACCAGAGAGATTCTTTTTTCCTACAATGAGGTCATTTATCTGACTCCAATAGGGAGGAGCCTGGGGACTGAGCAGGTCAGGAATCGACAGGGAGCATTTGGGAAAGCCACACAGGGATAGATCAATGCCAGATGTGGAGAAAGGATTAGCATCTAGTCCATACCTACAGTGGGGCATCTTGGGGCTACCCCCCCCCCACTTACTGGCAAGGCCCCACAACTTCCCATCCAGCCCAATATTCCTTTGCGGCTGTCTGGTGTGAAGGGCTGGCCACAGGGGTCACACAGAGCCAGACATCACCTTTCTATTCCCCCCAGAAAGTATATTTCCCCTGGGAAGTACTTATTGCTGGTGGGCTGCACTGCACTGTCTGGAGTGAGGGGCTAGCTACGGTGGTGCGAGGGGCTACTGTGAGGAGGGGGTGGCTTGGTAGAGGGCTGGATGGTGGAAACTGCAGGGCAGCTTGGGACAGGAGTAGGGGTGCCGCCCAAGGGCATAGACTTTCCAATTTCCGGAGGGGGGGCCTCTGGGCCAGAGACATTACAGGCCATTGTCTCCAGGGGAGGCTCAGCATGTCCTCGAACAGTTCGGGGGAGGGGGGCTGCAGCTCCCCAGCCCCCCTGAAGTTGATGCATATGGTGCCCCCTAAGAAATGTAAATGCCCCCAGACTAAAAACAATCCCGGCTACAGGCCCGATTCATATCCAGTTCTGTTCTGTGACCTGGACATCTTGAACCAGAACTGTGTTTTTCAGGGAGAACTCCTATCAGGGAGCAATCTGAATGTATTCCATCAGCGGGTTTTTATTTTGTTGTTGTTATTTTGTTTTAATGTGCATAAGATTCAGCACCATGACGGAGGAGAAGTAACACTCATCGGGTGTTATCTATTGATTTAAAACTTTCATGTCCTGCCTTTCTGCCCGAAAATAAGAGCCCCAAGCCAGCTTACAAAACTATATGGCACATCAAATGACATGTAAAAACAATATTTTAAACTCCAACAAAGTTGGACAAAATGTGCCTACTTTTATTGTCCCTGTTTGTGATGCCGCTGAAAAGAACTAAAGTTTTAAAAAAAGTTTCCTTTCTACTTTGTGAGTGTTGTGTATCTGTGGGCATTGGTTGCCATTTCTGATCAGGGCAGTTGTTCACAATAGACAGGAGAATTCTAACCAAGGTGAGAGAACTGATGTCTGGAATTCTCACATGCATGGCGGATCAGGGTTGTGCTTGTCTTCTGGGGAGGGGGGTGAATTAACCCTAGAATTTAAGCCCTGACCTTGGTAGCCCAGGCTAGTCTGATCTCATCAGATCTCAGAAGTTAAGATGGATGAGCCCTGGCTAGTATTTGGATGGGAGACCCTCAAGGAATACTAGGCTTGTGATGCCAAAGCAGGCAATGGCAAACCGCCTCTGAACATCTTTTTCCCTGAAAACCCCACAGGGCCACTGTAAGTCAGCTGTGACTTGATGGCACTTTCCATCACCACCACCACCACCACCACCACCCTGGTATCACCCATAAACTTTGAAGCCATCCATTCAAGCATCTCTTTTGACTCCACGATCCTATAGCTCACAATCACCATTTTGCCACACACACACATACCTATTTCCCTTGATTTTAAGTCTTACATTTCTCTCCAAAGAACCTGTCTTGCCTTACTCTTATATGTCAGGTTTCAGCCTAAAGCAAAATTGTAGGACTGAATTATAAATACATTGATGATTCCAGTTGGAAATGTCTTGTGTAATTTAATATGCAAAAACTAATCTGACTCATGAATGTCGACAGGCTTCCTTGGGTTACCAGAGAGGCAGGCTGCTCCAAGTTTCGATTTTCTTTCAGCTTTAAACTTTTTCTCCCCTGGAGGAGTGAGACTTATGCCCTGAAGCCAAATAGGTTAGGCACAGATCTATACAGCTGATATTTCCACTCATCTTTCAGGCCTGCTCTCCTGCAAAGGGTACCAGCCAAGTGACTTAGCTCTCTTAAAATAATGTGTGGTTTTCTAGCATGAAGTGTGAAAAATAATACTAACTCAGATGGCTTCCTAGATGGGGGGGGGACCCTATTTCTGATATTCTGTGAAGGGACAAGGGGGAAATTGATAATGTTTATAGGAAATATTTTACCTTTGCTTCAGAGAGGACCATAAAATCTCTACTCTTCCCTCAGAAATGTTAATATTTCCCGCAGGTCTATGAAATGGGGCATTCATTGCCACTGGAATATTATCATGGGCTTTGTTAACTTTGTTTAAAGTCTTCATGTTTAAAGCATATTTACAACACAAATATGGACCTCTAACTCAGTCTTTTTTAATGGTAAAGGATTATTTTTTTGATGAAATCCATTTTCAGCAGGTATGAGCAAATGTGGAGTAGTATTAAAGAGATTGAAGTTTACATGTTATTTTCACTAACTGTATTTCCCCCAGATGTATGACATATTTTATAATATGCAAGTAACCATATGTATGTGGATATGTGCAGAACTGGGTTTCCTCCCTTCTGTTTTATTTTCTGGTGCCCGAGAAAGCTGGACCAGAACCAACAGGCTGAAGTTAAATCAAAAGAGTTTTCAGCTAAACATTTGGAAGAACTTCCTGACAGAGTGGTTCCTCAGTGGAACAGGCTTCCTCATGAGGTCGTAGGCTTTCCTTCTTTGGAGGTTTTGAAACAGAGGCTAGATGGCCATCTGACAGCAATGCTGATTCTGTGAACTTAGGCAGATCATGAGAAGGAGGGCGGGAAGAGTTGCATCAGTGCTTAGTTCTCATGGCCATTTCTTATATACCCAGGGAGACTTTGGGTTCAGGCAGCAATTTTTCTCCAGGCCAGTTTGGCCAGTAATCTGGAGAGGTTTTTTGCCATCCTCTGGGCATGGAGCAGGGTCACTGTGTGTGTGTGTGTGTGGTGGAGATTTGTGAATTTCCTGCATTGTGCAGGGGGTTGGACTAGATGACCCTGAAGGCCCTTCCAACTCTATGATTCTATGATTCTATTTCGACTTCACCTCATGAGTACCCGTTTGTATATACTGAGTTCATGTCTGGTCTTACTGAAGAGGCAATACGGGACTGGGGTATTTCTCTCTGGTCTGGCATGCAGGGCTGTTGTTGCATATTGAAAAGCTGCACCTGCAGTTTGGGAGTCTTAGTCTCCAATTCAAAATTTGCTATGAAATCAATGGATAGCTTCAAGCATGCTGCATAGGGTTGCCAGCTCCAGGTTGGGAAATTTTGGGGCTGGATTTTGGGGCTGGAGCCTGGGGAGAGCGAAGTTTGGGGAGGGGTCTCAGCAGAGAATAATGCCAGAAAGTCCACCCTCCAAAGCAGACTTTTTGTCAAAGGGAACTGATCTTGGTCATCTGGAGATCAATTTTAATAGCGGTAGATCTCCAGGTGCCACCTGGAGGTTGGCACAGCATAGGTCTCCCCAAATGGGAGACCAAGAAATACAGGGAGACCAATGTTGTGCCAACCTTCAGGTGGCACCTGGAGATCTCCTGCTATTACAATTGATTTCCAGATGACCAAAATCAGTGTGTGTGTGTGTGTATTACACACACACACATATATATCCATTCTAAAAAAAATCTACTTTATGAAACTGTGATCAAAATCCCAATGTATTACAAAAAAGACTAACACGAACTAGTGACAACTATTGACATAATATTTATTTTATTTTACAAAAATTATATCCTGCCTTTTTTTCCCTGACAGGGACCAGCAAAGCAGCTAACAAATGAAAACTAGTAAAAAGAATAAACATTAGTAAAAGCAGCCAAAGCTTAAGACCAAAGATTTTAAGAAACACAAAGACATAAAAAAACAACAGTTAAGACATTTTGAACGATTGGGCAGGAATATAACATTACACCTCCTAATAAAAAGACTGATTCTGCTTTTTTTTCCCCAGTAGGAGTCACTAGTCTATTTTGGTCATAATGACCTACGCTATATCCCGGTGGCGAGAAAATCCATAAATACTCATAATCAGTGAACAGGCATTTAACAGGACAGGTTGAAAAGCTGGGCTGAAACTTAACAACAAAAAACAAATTCTTCAGAGGCAAATGCAAAATTCTGCATTTAGGCAACCCGCCCCCCCCCCCCCCCCCAAGGCACAGGTGTAAAATGGGAAATGCCTAGCTTGGCAGTAATCCATGTGAAAAGGATCTCAAGATTGCAGCTAATCTCAATGAAAAGCACCTGCAAAAAAAGGCTGATGTGGTTTTAGGCTGCAGTGATTGAAGCATATGATCCAAGTCATAAGAAGTTATAGTTCAGATCCATTTGGTCTTGCCAGTCCTCATCTTGATTACCATCTCCAGGTCCAGGTACCATGCTTTAAGGATGATGTAAATACATCAAAATGGGTTCAGACAGCAAGGAAGAGGGTGGGTGGTTTTGCCCTGACCTGGATAGCCCAGGAAAGCCAGACCTCGTCAGATCTTGGAAGCTAAACAGGGCAGACTGTGGTTAGTACTTGGATGGGAGACTTCCATGGAATACCAAGTCAGGAGGACAGAGGCTGGCTTGTTCAGGTGCTTCTCTGAATATCCCCCAAGCCCCCAGTAGGGGTCAGTCACCAGAGCTCACCATGACTTCCAGGTGCACACACAGTTGCACACAAACACATACACACACAAAAAAATACAACCCCCCCCCCATATGGTCTGTGGTCTGGAAAAACAAAATCTGTTAGAACAGAGAGAAGGACTGGGCATATTTAGTCAAGGGAAGAGAAGACTGAGGGGAGAACATGATTGCACCCTTCAAATATCTAGAGTTGTCATAAAGAAGAGGAAAATACTTGTTTCCAGATGCTGCAGAGGTCAAGACTAAATCTAATGGACAATTTTCAGAGGGCAAATTTTGGCTGAAGATTAGATCAACTTTCTAGCAATCAGATCAGCTTGGCAATAGAACCCCCTTAGCCTGGAGGTCTGGACAGCCATCTGTGGGGAACATTTTAGTACTGGATGTCCTGATTTGACTGGGGGCTAGACCTGATGGCCTATGTCGCTTTCCACCTCTAAGATACCAGTGACATCTCCACCCAGACTGAAGTCCATGCTAATTGGGTAAATTCTCCTTCAGTCTTCTGTAATGTGTATATTTTATTTATATATTTTAATCCCACTTGTATACCATTCAAAATGGTTACCACATAACTCCCTTCTCATATAACACGTGGATGTACTGTAGACATTCTGTCCATTCCAGTTGACAGGCAGACGTGTGATTGTCCCCCCTCCAGATGTGCAGCGATACCTGTTGTTGGCTGGAATCTTTTGCCCACTTACTTGGTAGTAAGCTCTACTGAACATATTGAGACTTATTTCTGAGCAAACTTGCACAGGATTTGGCTGAACATCGTCTTCCCAGGTAAACAAACAAATCTTCGACCAAAATTCATGGGCCCAACAAGCTAGGCCTCAGGTGAAAGCATAGACTTGCATTTGCAAGAACAGAAATAACGTTGTTAGCATCGCAATGCTTATGGGAGTAAACAAGTAGTAAAATTCTACTTTGGCTAACAGAGTCAGCAGATTTTTGACTTTCCAGCACAGTTTTGTTGAGTAAGATCGTGCAGCTGTACACAGTTGCTGCTTGCAGCAGAATTGCACTTCAGAGCCCCTAGTAACAACCTTCTGAGGAGTCTTTTAAATCAACTTGACTTCAATAAGTACACAGAGAGAACAATATATCTGCCTCAGGATTTTGTCCTTTTTACTACTGAAAAGTGAGCAGGGAAGCAAAATGTAGCGATACTGCAGAATCATGGCACTCTTATTCATTTGTACAGGTCTTCTCAGGGAAAAAGTCTCCATGCTCCCTAGGAGATTCAGTGTTTCACTGAAACTGTGCGACATGGTCTACAATCTGGTACAGCTCCTGCCTTTCAGTACTTCATGTTGTTGTTGTTCAGTCACACAACTGAGTTTGACTCTTTGTGACCCCATGGACCACATCACGCCAGGCCCTCCTGTCTTCTGTTGTGTTCCGGAGTTTGCTTAATTTCATGTTTGTTGCATTGATGACACTGTCTAACAATCTCATCCTTTGCTGTCCCCTTCTTCTTTGACCTTCAACTGAAGGTCAGTACTGCATATCACAGATTAAAAGAGGATCCATGTTTGAATGAGGGATGCGGATAACATTGTCCTCTACTCAATTCTAACCTAGATATTGGAGGTCCATATTATTAGAAATATTTACTAGAGCAGAGCTCATACTGCTGTAATAGTGCTGTAGTATGTGAATTGAAGTGGTTAAGACACTAAATTGGAGACTGGAAGGTCCGTAGTTCAGCAGTTCAAGACCCTAGTGCTGCATGGTGGGGTGAGCTCCCATCTCTGGTCCCAGCTCCTGCCAACCTAGCAGTTTAAAAGCAAGAACTTGCAAGTAGTTAAATAGGTACCGCTTCGGTGGGAAGGTAACAGCGTTCTGTGTGCCTCAGTGTCTAGTCATGTCGACCACATGACCACAAAAACATATTCGGATAGTGCTGGCTCTTTGGCTTGGAAATGGAGATGAGCACCACATCCCTGGAGTTGGAATCGACTGGCTTTTGAGCAAGGGAAAACTTTACCTTTACTTTACCTTGGGGATGCTTTTGAATTCCGCTCTGATAGTCTCATTTCTCAACATGTTGTGTCCAAGGGGAAAATTTGAATGCAAGAGAGAAACTCTGGATTTTCTTGCCAGAGATAACTGTAATTGGAGAGCAGTGTTATTGGGGAGTGGATTTTCACAATCTACACCCTAAAAAAAATTGATGCAGATTTGCTGACATAAGGATGTTGGCATAGTGATATAACGCTATGAAGGAACACCACAGATTAGCACATTTAAAAAAACCCCAACAACATATAAACACATGAATCTACCTTAGATTGAATCTGATCATTGGTCCATCAAGGTCAATATTGTCTACTCATACTGGCAATGGCTCTCCAGGGTCTTAGGCAGAGGTCTTTCACATCCCCTACTGCCAGATCTTTTGACTGGAGATGCTGGGAATTGAACCTGGGACCTTCTGCATGCAAAGTGGAGGCTCTATGCCTGAGTCGTAGTCCCTCTCAACACCAACTATTACTTGCAGAGCCATGTCTCTGTTGACATGAGTGGGGATGAGGAGATGCCCTAATCAGAAAAGAACCATTCCTGGTGCAGCTGGGAAAATCTGTGAGGTGAATTACATTGATGTGAGTATTCTAGCAGCAAGTGTTGGAACATTGTCTGATTTGTGGAGAATGGTTCTAGTAAGGAGCCAGGGCCAGTTCTTTCATGAGGCAAGGTTAGGCAATTTGCCTAATAGGGTTTGGGAAAACCCCACCAGCCTGCCACCCCACCCCACCCCCTCCCCACCCTTCCCTTGCCAGAAGAAGTGGCGGCGGCACCCTCGTCTTCCAGGCCCAGCGGTGGGTAGAGCACCGCCCCACCGCCAGTGCCCGCATCCTGATTCTTGCCACCGGGGATCAGGCAGCAGGAGGCAGTTGGCACGGCAGTGGCACCTCTGCAGCATGGGGGGTGGACTTGTCTGGGCACAGTGGGGATCAGCAGTGAAGTGTCCACCTGCCTCTCTTCACCTGCCTGAGTCAGCAGTGCTGAGGCACACAAGCATGCCGTGGGAGATGAGGGCAAGGCTGCAGGGGCTGGGATCTCTCAGATCCAAGCCCCTCTCCAGCCTTGCCTCCCACACACCCTCCCAAGCCTGTGGGAGCCAAGGAGAAGGCTGCAGGGGCTGAAATCTCTCAGTTCCAAGCCCCTCTCCAGCCTTTCACCACCACCCTTCCCTCCTGAGCCAATGGGAGCTGAGGACAAGGCTGCAGGGGCTGGGATCTCTCAGATTCAAGCCCCTCTCCAGCTTTTCCTCCCCCTGCCCTCCTGAGCCCACAGGAGCCTGTGGGAGCCAAGGACAAGTCTGAGTGATCCCAGCCCCTCCTGAGCCTTGCCTCCCCCATGCCCTCCCAAGCCTGTGGGAGCCAAGGACAAGTCTGCAGGGGCAAGTCTTTCAGATCCAAGCCCCTCCAGCCTTGACTCCCCCCGCCTGTGGGGGGGGGGCGCAAGTAGTTAGCCTTGCCTAGTGCTCAAAAAAGCCTGGCACCAGCCCTGTATGGAGCAGACCTTCAAGCTAGGTATACTAGCACAAGATTAAACCCTGGGCCATGTGCCAATGGTATACTCAGAAGAACTGCTCCTCCAGCACTCTCTCCCAAGCTGGTAAACAGTAGGATTTAAAATGGTGAGACTCAGCCCTGAGGTGCCCCTCTCCAGTTTCCCTGAAAAGTAAGCATGGTTTGAAGGACCACCTTCTGTCATGAGGTGCCTCAGGGTGCCTGCCAAAATCCCTAGCCATAAACTAAATGTGCACTATTCCAGTGAAGGCCCTTTTCTGAAACCATGCATTTGCCTGTGCAATTATGTATTTGTAGTCCACTTGTCTCCCCAGTTAGGACTCAAAGCCACTTCGACCATCATTCTCCTTTCCTCCATTCTCTCATAACAACCTGTGAGGTAGGTCCGGCTAAGAGCCAGTGTTGGGCCCAAGATCACCCAGCCAGCTTCCACAGTAGGACCACCTGGACTGTTTATTGTAACAAATCCACAACCCTGCCACGGGGAAATGTGCAGTAGGCAATCAGTCAATCAATCGAGTTCCTTACAAGCCAATCTGAATGCCCGCTCCCCGAATTCCTATATATCCTCACATTGCCAAAAAGTCAGGAATAAGTGGGTTCTCAGCTCCAAATGGAGCAAGAGTACCTAACTGTTCTTGCTCCCAAACTCTGATTGGTTGGGAGCAATGTGCCCTCTAAGCTGTGGAGTCCTGTGAGCAAAAATTCTGCTTTGTGAGCTCCTGGCATTAAAGTTGTGAGCGAACGATTTGGCTCCTGCATAAATTAATTTGCTCTGGGGCCATCCTTCCTGAACTAAGCCAAAAATGTGTGAGCCAGAGGCTAAAAAACTGTGAGCTAACTCATACTAACTCAGCTTAGAGTGAACACTGGTTGAGAGCTCTGTCGCCAGATATGCTCAGATCTACAAGTCAATATATTCCTTTTTTTTTTGGGGGGGGGGGAAGGTAGAATCAACAAAAGTAGCTCCCAGGCGACTAAAATGTGAGATGTACACCCTGCACAGGAATATGCCTCTAAGATAATGGTCCACATCACTTTGTATTTCTGGGAGTGGTTGTGTAACTTAAGAGTTGTCTTTTTTTTAAAAGGGGCTGTGTAGCTTGACACAGTGATGTAACAGGTGTCTCGGGTGAGCCCATAAACAGGGCATAAAGGCAGTAGCTCTGATCTGGTGTTGCCCTCGCCGACTGGATTCAGAGATAGGCTTCCTCTGACTTTGGCATTTTCCATTAGCCATCATATCTATTGGTAGACCTGGCCTTCAAGGATCGACCTCATCCCCCTGTTCTTCAAGTCAGGTGAGTATTAATTCTAAAAGCCATATCTCATTTGCTTGTGCACAACATTACCGTATGTATGCATGTGATACTCATTCTAGTGTCCAAGCCTTAAATCTTGAGTCCATCATCTCCAGTTTGTACCTTTCCCCCCCAATTTTGGGTAAATAAATTGTACATTGTAGTTACCTCACCCCCCCCCCCCCATTTCTTGTCATATTTGGAACTTACAACTTTCGAGGTTTCTCAGTACCAGGTAGACCCCAGAGTCCTTGCCAAAGTTTGATTTAATATATAAAAAAGAGATTATGAATGTGTCAACCTTATTTTTTTTATTTATTTGACAAGCACTTATTATTCACTTATGTTTTAATGACTTGCTCTGTCATTGTGGGCTCTTACGAAGTTTTGTTGTTGTTGTTGTTGTTGCAAGGTTCCAAACGCTTTTGTTTTGGCATTGCAGTGCAATTTTTATTTTTTTTTTGAAAATCACTTTTGTCCCTACAACAACTAGCCAGGAATCTTCAATCAAAAACTGGATTTCTCCTCTCCAAGGAGGAGAGAGCCTTGGATAAGAAAATGACATTCAAATGCTCATCTCTACCCTACTCCTGTTTATAGGGAGTGAAAAATTGTACCGACAGGGACAACGCTGCTATCTCTTCAAGGCTTGCTGCCCATCACTTACTTTTGCCGAGCTTGTCACTATAAACATGGATGTGTTTGACATTAATGGGACATTGTTCCATGTGAAAAGAATCGCTGTCTGTGGAAAGAATGGTTTCCTGAATCAAAACAGAAAGTGAAATACTTGGGGGGGGGGGGAGGCAGAATCACAATTAGGAGGGCCGTTTCACTCCCTGCCATGTGCAGAATAATATTACCAAGGATCTATGGTGAATAATTAAAACATTTATCTCTTAACACAGTTCTCAATGCTCCCCTGACACTAGGAGTTCTTTTTTTCAGGTGCCCCATAGCACTGTGTCTCCCTCATCTGCTGCAATTCCTTCTCAAGAGCTCTGTGACCTGTAAAGTTTTTAATGCCCAGTTAAAGACTTAGTCAATGGGGTACCCATATTATCTAGTGAACTCTACCTTATCGTGGGGTGGTAGGGTTGCCAGTCTCCAGGAGGGACCTGACATTCTCCTGCTGTTACAATTGATCACCAGATGACAGAGATCAGTTCCCCTGGAGAAAATGGCTGCTTTGGAGGGTAGACCCTATGACATTATACCCTGCTGAGTCCTTCCTTCCCCAAACGCTGCCCTCCACAGAATCCACCCAAATCTCCAGGTATTTACCTGCGCAGAGCTGGCAATCCTATGGGGTGGATCCACCCCTTGGATTCTTCAAAGAACTTTCCCCCCGCACAGAGCCTTCATCCAAATTAATTAATTAATTCATTGATTGATTTTGATTTTTATCCCACCTTGCCCACACAAACAGGCTCAAGGTGGAAGAGTTCTGCTTTACAGGCCCTGTGGTTCTTCTTCCAGTGGAAGGTTCTCCTCATGAGTTTGGAGGAAGGTTTCAGACTTGAGTGAAAAAGAAAGGTGGGGTATAAATAGTTCCGTAAGCAAATAAACAAACTTTGCTCAGTGAAGTGGTATCCTGGGGGTAGGATCCATGCTACCATCCAAATACCTGCTACCTGAGATCCTTGAATGATCTATGACCTGGACTGAGCCTGGGACATCCTCCATCATGCAATCTACCAGTGATCCATTCCCTTTCCCCCTTAAAGAACCTTAACACAGAGGAGCCTTGTTTTCCTACCAGAAAGCTTCATCTGGCGACAGCCAAGTGTGTTCTTCAGGTGTGCTTCTCCCAAGAAAGCTGTGGAGATGGCTGAGCTTTGGAGGTGGCTTCTCTCTCATCCCCTCCTTATTCCTCACTTTTTTATGATGAATGGCAAATTCACTGGTCAGGCCTTTGGGGAGGGTTGGTGAGAGGAGGTTGCTATGTACACTGAAGGCACTATTGAAATCGTAATGCATTAGAAACAAGTTTATTAGCCAGCGTCAGCCAGTGCAGTAAGTCATTAAGATCATCCATTTCAGGCAAACAAGTTCTAACTTTTAGAAAGCACTAAAACTGTTATAAACCAAGTCTGATTTTGCAAACAATGCCAAACCCCCCCCCCCCCAAAAAATTCTGAAATCTAAACCTTTAAGGTTAAAGAATAAATGAAATCTAGTATAAATTGCATTCGATAATATCTTTAAAATAGAGGAATACAGCCTCATATCAAATTATGTAAACCTGAAAATAAAATGTATCGCTTTCCCCAGACAGGGGGAAGAAACAAGGTTTATTATTTAGTATTATCATAATGTGAGCATTGCCCTGGGGTATTTCATGCAATGAATTCTTAAACAGTACTGAAGTGCCATTATTACAATTAAAGTGGTGTATATAGGGTAAGGGAGAGCAAAACAGCCCCTGTTATGTTGCAGGAAATCTTGGAGGGCACAATGCATATGCGTGTTCTGTGTACAGTTATACCTTTTGTCCTCTATGGGATCCATCAGCAGAGATAGGGCCACCTAATCTCAAGGTCACCTGGGCCTTTAGATCTGACTCAGCTGCAAATGCCTGACAGATCTAAAGGGCATGATCAGACAGCAACATTTGGGAAAGGTCCCACAGCTGTCAGCACCCCATGCTGCCCTGCCACTGAAGCAGAATTAAAAGACACCGGGGGGGGGGGAGGGTCTGGTCCTAATGCTTGCCGACAGGCTATGGATGGACTTTCCCCTATCTGATTGTTCAAGCATGCTTTCATGCCATTGGGATCATCCCAACTTAGTGCCTTTTTTCCCCTTGCTTAGAAGTATGTGCATAAACACATACTCCATGGGGAACTCTCAGTGTGGAGGTGTGATTCCTCATTTATGTGTGTGGGGAAAAAAGGCAACCCCCCCCCCCCCACTCGCCCGAACATGCCATCTGATCAGGCAGTGACGGGCTGAGCCCACAGCTACAAAGGGTGTGTGATCATGCAACACTGTGTCAATTTCTACCAGGGGAAATAGGCTCGCTTCCCCTCTGCACCAATTGGCACAACTGACCGTGGCCCTGGTATGTTTTATACTGGGTCTTCAAGTACAGTCCTTTTTTAAATAGGAGTGAACAATTTATCTCTACAGGATGAAGTGATGGGATATCCTTGGAGACAATCAATTGGACCCAATGGTTCTTTTGAGCTCAGTCAGCAATATTCCACTGGACGAAGCCTCTACCAATGAGAAGGAGGATCCCTTCTCCAAGGATGTCCAAGGAAGCATGTTGCCCATCCAATTGAAGGTGCCTTTTCTAGTGGCTCCAATACATTGTTGAAATGAAAACTAAAAATATGGCCTTTGGCTTTGTTTCAACTTTATAACCTCTTTCCTTTGACAGTACATGCACAAGAAAAAAATAGTATTTGGTTGGAAAGACAGAAAGCAATTGAAAAAAGGGAGGAAAAAATGACTATCTATAGAAAAGTTGCAGAAGGCCAATACCCTTGAAAGAAGAGCAGAAGAAACCTGAAATGCATTGAGTCAGTTCCAAGGAGGGAAAATAGCTCCTGGGGATGACATCCTTTTGCTCCTGTGAACTGATGCAGTTTTCTGGCTAGGCATGCCCAAGCACCTGCCAGTTTGTTTCATGTCCTGTTCACCAGTCACAATCAGGTGGTTGATTTTTCAGAGGACTCTTTGCCTGTTTATTGACCTGTTCATTGCAATTGATTTTTTTCCGCATGTGCATTTACACACAACCCAAGGGGTTTCTACTCCCCCTCTGCTTTTGCTGTACTGCTGCTCTACTCAGCTGGCAAAGGTTTTATTAGTTAGTCAAGTCAGTCACAAATAATACAAGAACATAAGAAGAGCCCTGCTGGATCAGACCAACGATCCATCTAGTCCAGCATCCTGTCTCACACAGTGGTCAACAGGTTCTCTGGAGGTCCAACCACACGGTATGGAGGCCGAGACCTCCCCTTAGTGTTCCTCCTAGCACTGCTATTCAGAGGTTTACTTTACTGTCTCTGAACATGCAGTCACTATGGCTAAATGTTATTTCTGAGATACACTGAGCAGAAACTGTACACAATATTCCAAATGAGTCAGCACCATAGATCTATACAAGAGCATGATAATACTGCCAGTTTTAAGTTCAGTCCCTTTCCCAATAATCTCCAGCATGAAGCTTTCCTTTTTCACTGCTGCCACCCAGTCTTTTTTTTCCTTTTCCTTTTTTTTTTTGCTGAGCACTCTAATATGACCCCAAGGTTTCTTTATTGCACAGTTTCAGCAAGTTCAAACCCTCTCAGCATAAAGATGGGATGTTGTGGTCGTTGTTGTTCCAGTGTGCATCACCTTACACTTAACTACACCGATCTTCACTTGCCACATTGTTGCCCTCTCACCCACTTTAGAGAGGACTTGCTGGAGTTCTTCACTGTTGGCCTTGGTTTTCACCATCCTGAATAATTTTGTGTCATCTGCAAACCTGGCCACTGCACTGCTTACCCCCAATTCCAGATTACATATGGCACAACCCAGTAATGATCCTTTTGATTGCCAAACATTTGTCAAACACATTTGCCACAAAATTAGTAGCATCCCTAGTTCTAACAATACTTTGAAATCAGCAGAACACAAACCAGGCTTCTCTTAAAACACTACCAAATCAGAGTATGATATCAATGGTGTAAACCTATTGCTATCATCCATTGTAGGTTCCATCAAACAATTCAGCCCGAGATACCCTGCTCCAACTGAAACTTTAAAAAAAACCCAAGTCTTGAAGTTTCTTCTCTTCAATATATTTCTGTTCTAGCTGCAGCTTTTTTTATGATCTCTCTGCAGTGTGAAGTATGAAGCATTCTGTCTTGTGAGTAATCTTTTGGTTGGAGGCCAGGGTTGTAAGAGTCATAAGTAATAGCCCCCATTAATCTGCTTTGACAACTAACTACAGCAGTCAATCATGTGTTCCATCTGCCCATCTGGACTACTCTGTGTCAACTCATGGTTCACCTTCAGATGAGTCTGGATATCATTACAAATAACCACCGTAGTCTAATCCCATTGTTTTTGCTATCCTCAGTCTCTGTGACACCTACAAGGAAATCACCATTGAGCAAACAGATTAAGCAACCATTTAAAAAAAAAAAATGACTGATAGTACTATCTCTTTAATCAAATGCCCTGTTTTGCAATGGAATATGAATGTAATGTATTGAAGTTTATACATACAGATGCAGATATATACACACTCCATTCCTAAATGGAACTGAGGCAAAAATGCACCATCTGCTTCTATTTGGATAAGAAAAGGGGCTTGTCTACACATATTGGCTTGGATCCAGTGATGCTATAGCTGGCTGCACCTACACAGAATGACAGAATGAATTAATGTGTGTAAAATATGGGTTTCATCCAGGAACAGGGTGGGGGAGACAGATTGGGCTGCCAGTGGAGGTGGGAGGCAGGAAAGGGAGGTGAGAGTAAGGCTGTCAGTTGGGAAACACCTGGAAATTTTGGAGGTGAAATCTGGGGAGAGGTGAGGTTTGGGGAGGGGAAGGACCTCAGCAGGGTTCAATGTCCTAGAGTCTATCCTCCAAAGTAGCTATTTTCTCCAAGGGAACTGAACTGATCCCTGCTGTCTGAATTTAAATTGTAATAGTGGGGGGTCTCCAGGCCCCACCTGAAAGTTGGTAACCCTAAGTAGCATACAGTAGCAAAAATCATGCCATGCAAATGAAAGCCCTTGTGCCTACAGATACCTTAGCCTGATGTCACTGCTACATACCAAAGTCCAACAGAGTTAACTGAATTTTAGGCCCTGATTAATAGAGGTGAGCCTCTTTTCATTTTGACAATGATATTTTGTATTGAGGCAGTCATAAAGCCCAAGATTTACAGTGCTAGACATTGTGCTATTGAATTATAGAATGACAATTAAACATAGCTGGCTTTCTTTTATGTATGATGATTTAAGGAAGGCTTTGAAGCGCCATTGAGTTTGATTGCTCACATTACATCTTATTAATGAAATTTCACAAGCTGGCACTAATTACGACATTTTCATAGAGGGAACAGAATCAAACTCATTTCCCATTGCTCAGCTGTATTGTAATGATAATAGATGGACACCGAAAAACAATCCATGAGTTGGTTCACGGAGGGAAGCAGTTCAAGGGAACACAAGGAGGAAACTGATATCTGGGGCAAGTTTGCTTCTTCTATGTGTCTGTCATACCAGTCTTGGGTTGCCAGGTCCCTCCGAGCAGCCAGTGGGGGATGGGGGGTACACTTACTAGGAGCAGGGAGGAATGCCTAGCATTTCAGTGACATGTATATGTGGCCTGGAAGTGAAGCGGCGATGTTCTGTTTTGGGGGCAAAACTATATTGTAGAATTAGCTTCTACCACAGAGTTTTTGCCCCCAGACCAGAGTGTTGGCCCTGATGTCACCGTCACTTCCGGGTCACATAGGCTCTGCACAGGCAGTGCAGAGGCGGAGCCTGGCAGCAGGAGACTCCTGCCCTCACCAGTGGGGTCTGTCATCCCCATACCAATCCCATGTTAAAACTAGCCTTCCTTCAAGTAGCTCGAGAAGGAAATGGTTCGGCCCTCCTTCATTTTTTTCTTCATATCAGCCCATTGCAGTGGGTTAGGCTGACAGAGAGAGTGGCCCAAGATCATTCCATGAGTTCCATAGCTCAGTAGGACTTCAGCCAAATCACTGCTGCTCTAAACTTAAACCTTCAACAGCTCCAGGACACTGTTTCTAGGTCTTCTGTTGCATACTCTTGCAATGGTTGCAGCAACTGCTGTTCTAAACGAAACCTTTAACAACTACCGGGCATTTTCTCAGTCTTTTGTTGCATAATCATACAATGCTTGAGGCAACAAATATTACAAGCTCATTCCCTGCTCTTGAGTGGAGGTGCAACTCTATTTTGAATGGAGTGCAAGACTGTGGTTGGTGTCATAGAACTAAGGTTCTTTTGTAGTGATCCCACAGTTACGATTTTGACTACATTCGGGGGGCGGGGGGCGGGATGGTATGCATTTCAGTCCTTTTTGGAGGTAGGCTACCCCCCGCCCCGGAAGTATTTAGGGATGAGTAAAATATATGTACTATTGCCGTGGTCATTGAACTGATTAGCCACTGTTTGAAACAGGATGTTGGAGTCTACAGTTGCCGCCCTCTAGCTGGGTGGGGCCTGGAGTTCTCTGAGAGTTGTGACTGATCTCCAAACTACAGAAATCAGTTGCCCTGGAGGAAATGACAACTTTGGAGGGTGGAATCACTCCCCTGCTGCAGTTCCCTCCTCTCTTCCAACTCTGCCCTCCAAAGGCTCTACCCCCACACCTCCAGGAATTTTCATAACCAGAAATGGCAATCCCCTCACTGGACTAAGCGGACCATTAGTCTGATCCAACAGACCGCTGCTTATATTCTTATGTTCCAAAACAATTTGGCATGTGTTTGGGATTGGGTTGCTGCTGGGGAAACATCACTCCAGATGAGAAATACCACCAAAGTAGAATCTCTGAGTTCTAGAAACAGCAGCTAATAATGCTTGAATTACGTTTTGGAAGTTACAGCCCCCCAAATGCTTCTCTGGTTTGGATTCAATGTTACTTCAGACCTACAAGAAAATTCTCTCTTCCTGGTCTGGTTTAACAGCTGCTACTTCAGAAGTGCATGCTGGCAGTGGCTGATGCAATGAGGTTCTGAGAGACTGACAGCAGATTTGGGGTGATCCATGATAATTGCTGATTGATTGGCAAAGAGTGCAACCTATTTGAACCTGATTCCAAGATGAACCAGGGTTGGAGTTCACTCAGAACTGTGTGAAATGCAGTGGAACTCAGAATTTCAGCCAAGTTCCAGACTTGGAAAGCATTCCTGTGTGATCCTCCTAAAATGTGGTCCCCATTCAATAGTAGGAAAGGCATTTGATAGACTTCAGGGGGTTTACATTCAAATTACAGCACAAAGATCTCTGTGATTATGTAAATGTCCTACCATTATGTAAATAGTAGAATGGCACATGTTGCTGTGAATACTGAAGTTGCACCAAATTGTCTTTCTTTGAAATCAGATCAATTGTCCTGTGCTTTTGCTATCGTCTGAGTACCCGATCAGTCAGTTTGTTTTGATTTCCACACTGAAGGTAATTAAAAAGAGATAATGAACATGTCACCGGCCCAAGTATGTAAACAACTGAATGTGTTGAGAAGAACTAGGGACTGGCATCTCATATTCAAGTTCTCCGTTATTTTCTCTTGCAAAGAGCCTGTGAGATGATAAACATGTGTCTGGACTCTTCCAATTCTCACTGCCGGTGGGGTTGTATTATTGATAGAGATGTTACTGAATTCCATGAACAAGATATTTTGATTTTTTTAAAAAAAAATGGTAAAGGACATAAGAACATAAAAAGAGCCCTGCTGGATCAGACCAGTGGTCCACCTATTCCAGCATCCTGTCTCACACAGTGGCCAACCAGTTCCTCTGGGCAGCTAACAACGTATAGAGGCCGAAGCCTTCCCCAGATGTTACCTCCTGGCTCTGGGATTCAGAGGATTAGGGCTCTGAATGTTGAGGTTCCCCTCAGTTACCATGCCTAGTAGCCATTAATAGACTTATCCTCCACAAATATATCTAAACCCATTTTAAAGCTGTTTATGTAGCATTACTGCTACAAGTCCCATTCAGACCACCACTGTCCCAGGGTATATGGATCCTGTTTTGCTGTGGGCTTTCCCTCAATCTGGAGTGGCCCCGGTGCACATTTAAGTGTAGAATTTTTAACTCGGTTTCCATCCTCCCCACCCCTTTCCTGCCATACCCAGGACATTAAACCTGTGTTTATTGTTCACAGTGCAGAATTTATAACCCGGGGCAGGCAAGCAAATTGGAGCCGGACAAAATTAGTGCAGAAAACCACAAATAAACAGAGATAATAACAAGGTAAATGACTGTGAGTTGAACACAGAGCAAACCTGGGGTGATGTCCAAGGGTGGCAAGGGCCTATCACTATTTTCTTCTGGGCTGGCTAGCTGTAAAGAGTGCCAAACACTGGCAGGCCAGTAAATAAGTATTTCTTTGGCTTTTTTCACACCTTTGCTTGGTGGTGTGAAAGGAAAGTGTGGTGTTGGCACTTGGCCCCCTCAAATCTCAGAACCGATGCATGCTACCATCATGAGGATAATGACACTGGGCGGAGTGCCAAAAATATTTTAGTGCCAGCTCTTGCCACCCCATATCACTGTAGGAGGCTTCCTAAAATGACCTTCTCATTGTTGACCAGTCAGGGTAGGTTGGGAGAGGAACTCTAGTGCTGACCAGCAGAAGGATGGTGGAAGAACTGTTCCACTGAGCATGCCACCGGGTCTGGAGGCTGGGAGAAGCTAAGGGTGGTTTGAGCTAGCGTACAATTGCCCATAATTAGGATTGCCAGTTTCCAGGTGGTGGCTGGAGATCTCCCAGAGTTACAACTAGAATCCAGGTGACAGAGGACACTAACCCTGGAGAAAATAGGCTTCTCTAGAAGGTGAACTCTATGGCATTCTATCCCACTGAGGTCCCTTCCTTCTCCAAACCCCAACCTCCCCAGGCTTCAGGTATTTCCCAACTACCCACAATACTACCATGCCTTTGGCAGACCTGTATATATGATGGCGCATACTATGGGGCACTGGGTTTTAAGAAGGCACAGATCAACCTGTTAGTTAATAAACGTAGTTAAATACAGATTCTAATGCATGTGATTTTTGTTGCAGGGATAGATAAGGAACTTCCATAGAAAAACTACATGAATCCAGAAGGCAAATAGGGGAATGAACAGGTTTATAACAGCACCCGAAGAGATACCAAAAAAGGACACATTTGGTATTTCACAAATTACTGACCATTCCTCCATCTAAAATAATATTGTGCATGAAAAGAACTAGGGTTGAGCATTTTAGCCTAACATTTCCCATGATTCTCTTGTCCTCTGCACGTATGATGGAACCTTTATTTCACAGGGAAACTGCTGGAGTTTGCAGGATCTCTCTCTGAAGTCATGGAAGAATTTACATGTCTGTTTATGCATGCTGATATCCTAACTAGTTTAGTTAGAGACCCAGTGACAGACCCTGCACGTATTTGCCGCCAGAGCAAGGTGATAAAATGCATAATTAGTTAGGTTTGGGATTCTCCATTTGGGTAATCAATAGATCAGAAGATGTCCCAGGGGTGGAGTCTTAGAAAGTTTATTACTCTTTGTTCTAACTCTCGCCTGGGGCTAGCACATGTGGTTTACACTTTAGAGAGTCAAGATGCAGATTAGTACAGCCAGAGAGGATGTTAATCCTTTCTTTTGTTTCTAGTATTTCCCAGTTTACCCTCCCGCATTAGTAAAGTTTCTTGTTTAAAAACTAATACACATGTTCTTCTGTGTTTATTAAATTCTGCTTTTATATCGAAATCTCTAACAGAAACATTCAGTCATGTCAGTCTCCCTTCCTAAAGTGAAAAAAAGTCAAGATATTGGTTTACGTACTCATCTGCTGCCTTTTGGGGGGGAAATAGACCTCAATTAATGAAGAAATTGAACAGAGAAGACTGGTGGGCAAGCTGCTGCTGGGTCCCAGCTGTTACAAGGACATCCAATGTAAACTGGCTCGATATTATTTCCACGGACTAATTCTCAGCTGAGAGCGACACTAGTTTTGGAGCTGAGAAGCGGCTTCGAGGAAGCCAGAAAGGAGGGTAGCTGAGAGAGCGATGCACCCCTCCCCCCAGTTGACAATAGATTCAAATGAGCAGCTGAGGCAGCAAATGAAATACTAATTTGATTGCTTGTGTTACAGCCGTGATGTGAGACTCTGGTATAAATGGGAAAGATCAGGAGGAGAAAGAGCTCTGCTGTTGGGTTTGGCCAAAAGGTGTACCTAGGAATGTGTATTTTTAATGTTTGCCCATTAAAGTTTCAATAGACTTATGGTGACCCACCCCCCTTGAGGAGTTTTCAAGGCAAGAGATGAGCAGAGGTGCCATTGCCATTGCCTGCCTCTGCGAGTGGTTTTTGACTTGCCTTCCTCTGCTTAACAACCTCTGTTGTCCTTGGTGGTCTCCTATCCAATTATTGACCATGACCAACCGTTCTTAGCTTCCAAGCACTAACGAACTTGGGCTGGTCAGGGCTATTTAGATCAAAGCAACATGTAGATTAAAAATGTAGTCAGATTAGATTAGTTTGGGAAAGAGCAGTGGCTCAGTGGTGAGGCATCTGCTTGGCATGTAGAACGTCCCAGGTTCAATCTCCAACATCTCCAGCTAAAAGGACCAGACAGTTGGTGATTAGAAAGACCCCTGCACAGGGATGGACATGAATGGGGAAAACACAGTTTGGTTCATAGTTTGTGGCAAGTGTGGTTTGCGAACCACAGACTGTCACAAACTTTTTTTATGGTAGACAAACTGGTTCAGATCATGAAGTTTGTAATGTGGTAGAAAGCCCCCCACCCTCAGCATGCTAGAGACATCAAACTCTTAGGCGATTTCTGGCTGATTTTCATTTACCTGCCTGACAAGTTTGGTGAGTGTTGGATTTATGAAGTCTAACATTCCCCACCAGGAAATACCGCCCCCCGCCCCCCCGAAAGTGCTTTCTGGGAAAATGACAAACAGAAGTTCAGGAGTGTGTAGAATGGATTTGTGCCACCTAGAGACACAAAATTCACAGAGATCCTCCTGGTGATGCTCCTCTACAAGCCCTCCAAATTATGTGCAGATTGAATTTATGGGGTCTGAGTTACAGGCCCTCAAAGATTATGCCCCTATCCTCCATTGTTTTCAATAGGGGAGAACAGCAAAAATAAGCAAGGGCAATAGAAGCCACACAGAACAGAATCAAAGTGTCAGAGAACCTCTGCAGTGGAAACTGAAGATGGGAGGCATTTTTGCAAGCCCGACAGAACCAGTGCAGTGTGCCTAGCAGAACCAGTGGTATTGTGGCACTGCAAGCCCCAACAGGACGAAGGTCAAGCCAAGAAAGTGTTTCTGGGGAAAATGTCAGGCACAGGTTCAGAAGTGGATAGAATGGATCCTTTGCAAACTACACACACCAAAGACACAGAGAACCTCACCCTGCCAACCACTCTTCTATAATCTCTCCCAGTTAGGAGCAGATTACATTTCTGGGGTCTCAGTTTTGGATCCCACCCTCCCAAAAAAAAAAGGTCTCCCCAGGGCTCTCTCTGGAAAAGACAGCTACAGTTACAGCCAGACATCTCTGGAACAGCTCAGGAACAAACCACTGACACCAAGCTCACAGGGAAACTTCACCTAGGCAGACCCTCCCCCAGCCAGGCACTTGAAGGAAGGTAAGCATCCCCCCTATGTTTGCAGCCCCCCCCCCCAAGTCTTCAAAGGCAGGTTCCAAGTGCAGTCATAGGGTACATCGAGGTTTCCCTAGTGGGGCAGTGAATGCCTCTGGGATTGTATCTGGTTAGAAAAAAATGGCATTGGGGAAGGCTTAATCTCCCTCTACTATAGTGTGTCATGGGTTCATACCGGCCTGGATTTAAGTTGCCAGTGAGGAACTCTCAATACCCGTGTGGATCCCAGGAGGACTTAGGATAAACATTACGTTTTCTTGCATCTAATGATCTGTGACTTCTCAGTTTATCCCCTTTTCCACCGTAAAATGTATGCATTTGCCCATATTATTTGTATTCATTAATCTGCATTGCACATTATGCATATACTATGCATGCAAATGGCATATGCTATCCACGTTGCACAAAGAAACTGTAAAATGTGCATACAAGTGAATGTATAAAACCTCATCCAGAGTATCAAGTCAGCACACTTCCCATGGCATGCATTCACAAATGTTTTTCATTGCTCAAATGATGCTCAGCTAAGAGCAATAGTAGGATGCAGATCAATAAGATTTTAGATTGTGTATAAAGGGGAAGTGCTCTCATTATTAACACACTCTCTGGACAATTCCTAGTCCATGTGTATATAGAGGTTTTGCATGCAAAGTTGAGGGTGGGGGGGGATACAAAGTTATTCATCTTTTCCAACCGCCGTTGCTATAAAGAAGATGACTCAATGTTTCTGGGAGAGACAGAAATAGGAAACTGCTCATGGTGGAAGAGATCAAATAGCAAGTAATCCAAGAGAAGGGAAGGAACATCTCTCAGTGCTAAAATTGCTTCAACTCTCCGTAGCAAAAAAAAAAAAAAAAAAGTTGCATTATTGATTGTACCCCTGACTTCTGCACAGATGGTGTAAACATACCATTGAAATTTATTCTGCCCTTAAGGACAACAATGATGATATTGAGATGGATTTTCCCCTTTTAAATATAATGCATATATACCAGATTTGGAAATCTGTGCTACTAGTAAGTGAGATTCTTGGGGGGGGGGGCAAATTAAGGTTGAGTGATGGTTTGGCCTCTGAGGTACACATAGGATTTAACACGGGCAGAGGTTTCCCATTTCACTTCAGTGACAAGTATCGGCTGGGCATGGAGCTCCAGGTGTGCTCCAAAACACCTGTGACAGAGCCAGACACCAGAGCATGGATCTAGAAAGGCGCTATCCATCTACTGAAATAATTTTAGCGGGCGATTTTAATGCAAGGGTGGGCATGAACTGCAGCATGCTTCCCCAAGCTATTGGATTTCACCCAGATGCCGCTCTTCCTTTTACTTTTTCTTACCCAAGACAATCTAAGGACCGACTTCTCAACTCAGCGGGCATTTGTCTTGCCAAATTCTGTGTGCATCACAATAGATCTTGTCTTGCCAAATTCTGTGTGCATCACAATAGATTCTGGTTAAATGGCTTGACCAACTTTCCCAATTCCGCAGAGTTCACTTTTGTGTCCAAGCGGGGCTGTAGCGTGATTGATTACGTTCTAATCTCTCCATCTCTGAAGCCTTATGTTAAAGACTTTTCGGTGGGTGACCCTATTACCAGTGACCACCTTCCTTTACTCTTGACCCTGCAAGTCAGTCTTCCTCCCGACCTTTTTTGCAATCTGACTCCTCATCCCCCAGAGGTTAACCTATTACCAAACACAAAGCAGACTTTGTGTTTGTGCAAACCATTCCCTTTAATCAAAATGCCAGCTTTTGACCAGTGTTCCCTCTAAGTGGAGTTAGTGTAAGCTAGCTCGCCATTTTTTTGCCTCCGGCTCACACATTTTTGTCTTGGCTCAGGAAGGAAGGCTCCAGAGCAAACTGATTTATGCAGTAACCAAATTGTTCGCTCACAACTTTAATGCCAGTAACTCACAAAGTAGAATTTTTGCTCCCAAGACTCCACAGCTTAGAGGCAGCTTTGCTCATGATTCTTCAACATCTCTCTCAAATATCTTTTCCTACTTTCCCCCCTCTTTTGTTTCTGGTCATTGTGCCAGTGCATTGTAAACTAGTGTTTGTGACACAACTATTAGTTTCCTTCCCCTTGGTTGCCAACTTCCAGGTGGCACCTAGATCTCTTGGAATTTAGGGTCATTTTACACCTCCCCTCTAAAGTAGTTTGACTGCTGTCTTTTCCTGTGCTGATTTCACAGTGGTGTGAAATTTCACTCCAGGGGGTCTAAGTGCACTAATCAACAGCAATTGTTTAAAGCAGAATCAAGCCGGTTGAGAACTAGCTTGACCACAGGAGGGCAATTAGTAGATGTGGACATTTCAGTAGCAGCACGGTTTCACACCACACAGAGGTGTGGGCAGGTTTTTTTGAAACTAGAATGATTCCAGCGGGAAAGTCAGATGTAAAAACAGCCTAAAACTGTTCTTCAGGGCCCATAGTTCAATTTTCCCGGAGAAAATGACAATTTTTGTAGGGACCCCAAATCCTTCCCTCCCCAAGGTCCACCCCCAAATGCCAAGAATTTCCCAACCTGGAGCTGGCAGCCCTACCCCCAGTTGATTCTAAACAATAGATGAAACAATGGGTAGTCTGTACTTGAACTGAAAGGATTGTCCATTTTGTGAAATGTTCATCAGTATAAAAAGCCATCCCCTTGTACAACTAGTCGGTCATCAGAAAAGTACTGATTGGATAGAATAATTCATGGAACGTCATCATATCCAGTATACATGTGATCCCAAATTGGTTGGGAAGATTCAAGGAGCAGATTGGGGTAAAAATAGCACCAAAACGGCAACGGGGGAGGTTAAAAAGGACAGACAGAGGAAAGAGTTGTAAACAACCACTCCAAAAAAGATAGGATTACAGAGTTGGGAGTTGCTACTTTCAGACTCACTGGAGAAGACCCTGATGCTGGGAATGATTGACGGTAAAAGAAGAAGGGGATGGCAAAGGATGAGATGGTTAGACAGTGTTATCGATGCAATGAACATGAAGTTGAGCATATTCCACAGGATGGCGGAAGACAGGAGGGCTTGGCGTGATGTGGTCCAAGGGGTCACAAAGAGTCAGAGTCAACTGTGCAACTGATTGATAACACTTTCAGACTGGGTGAGCACTTAATTGGGCCTGAATTTGAACTTGCTCTAAAGCTCTTGCAAAAATAGAAATGCAAGAAAAAGGTCATGGTAGCTACATGTGCTAAGTCAGACTTATTGTAACCCTTCTTGAGTTCCATCTTGTGCAAGACGGTGTGCAACAAATTTATGGGTGCTATAATGTATAGATCACAAGAATTGTGAAACCATTCTTGGATCTTCTATAATGTATAGGGAGGATAAGCATTCGGTGTTGCACAAGATCTTGCCCAAGCAAGACTGTTTTAAGTCAATTTATGTTTCAAGTTGCATATTGCTTGACTCAAGCCCTGGAATCCGTCCCTCTTCTCCAGCAGAAGACCATTTTTTGTTTGAAGCTTTAGAAGCCAACTCAGTTTTGCATGGCAAAAGGAATTTTACAAATGAGTTCTAAAAAGTCTTGGTCCATCACAGTTCATATTTCATTGTGTAAGACTGGGGCATGACACATGGCATTTTTGATACCTGGAATGTGAAATCAAAGAAAAATGCCCTTCCGTCTCCAGTGGTATTTGCCTGTGTTGTATAAGTAGTGAATAAACCATCTGGTTGTTATTTTTGATCTCTAGAGTTTGACCTTGAACAAAGTTCCTGCTTGCAGGCAGATTTCATCTTAATATGTTATGTGGCAGAATAATGACGGTTTCTGGGAAGAAAATATGTATTTGAAGAACAGAAATAAGTTGCCTGTAACTTACCTTGTTATTGTGGCCTCAGCAGTATCTTAAGTATTGCTGTGTTCGTTCGCATTGGTGATGACTGGTGTAAACACCGGAGACGGCATGGGGGCTGAGATAGTGCTCTGTCATAGAGCATCCCTCTGCAATTTACTAAATCAATATATAGGCTATTGGAACCATACAGGCAAAAAGAAAAGAAGAAGGTAATGAAATAGAGTGAAAAAGAAAGGGGGGAGAGAATGGAGGATTTCTTTCAGTGCATTAAAAATTTCATTCATCAACTTTATGGCGATTCATAGGGCTGGTTTTTTACACCTCAGTTATCTACGGAGCACCGGGTAGATATTTATAATTAAGGCAGTGAATGAATGGTTTGGTTCTTGGGTCGCGGTCACACACACTAAATAATCCACTTTCAATCCACTTCCAATGCACTTTCCCACGGGATTTTATTGTGTGAACTGGCAAAATCCAGTGGGAAAGTGCATTGAACGTGGATTATATAATGTGTGAGACAGTAGCCTTGGTAAAGAAGTGGAATGATCTTTCTCTCATTGACCATATACCTAAGCCCTGTTCACAAATCACAGTGAATGTACATGCATCCTGCATGTATAGGTGTACATCAGTTTATAAGGAAAAACCAACATGCATTCACTTTACCAGTGAAACCAAGGACCAACAACCACCTGGATAAAGGTAGGGTTTGAACCAGGTGTTGAGCTGTGCATGTGTTGCCTCCTACTCTGCCCACCCTGGACCTCTGCACTACTACTTTAGGTCCATCCTCAGCATTTGGATCCACACCCTTGTCTGGACCCTGCCCCCTCCTCACAGACCCTAGTCTTTTCTCAGCCCTAAGGAAACGTCCTCTCCACCAACAGTGGCAGCTACAGCCAACCTGCCTCACCCCACTGCCTGAATCCCCAGCCACACCCAGACAACAGGATTTACCATCTGCCCCAGGACATCACCTAGCCCATCCCCAGTCAGGTCTTTACCTCCTTCTAGCTATTCCCTGTCATCTTCTATCCAGGAGAATGTGGACTGCCATACTTCCTGCCACACTACCTGCATATTCAACTGAGCATGTGTTGGCTCCTGTACATACAACCTGATGCCCTCCATTTTGGGGGGTCACCAACTTACATGCTATGGGGGTGATCCTAAGCAGGTCTACATTCTTATTCCTTGGGGCTTACTCTCAGCAAAGTGTGCTTTGGACTACAGCCACAGGAGCCTACATATATTAGGAGCAAAGCTTCCATGCAAAGGATGTGCTTGAACACATGGGGCAGGAACAACGGCTGTGACCCCACCTCCTTTCAGTGTTAATTATTTACCTGAATGAATGAATGGAGGTCTCATGTCACATTTGAGCTGGACATCGCAAACAGCAACGAAAGAGGAATCCTACTTCATAAGCTTTGGTGAGGATGAGATGTTAATGGGACAGTCTGTCTCAGCATTAATTTGCTGTAACACAACTCAGTTAGCCCAGTTGGCCTGAGTTTGTCAGTGCTTGAGAGCTAAGCAGGGTTAGTGATGGTCAGTATGCAGCTGAGAGACTGCCAAGGAAGACAGGAGTTGTTACCTGGAAGAAGGCAATGGCAAACCATCTTTGCACAGGGCTCATTTCGTAGCAGGAGTTCCTTTGCATATTAGGCCACACCCCCTAATGTAGCCAATCCTCCAAGAGCGGCTACACCAGGAGGTGTGGCCTAATACACAGAGAAGCTCCTGCTACGAAATGGGCCCTGTCTTTGCACATGCCTGGAACACCCCATGGAAGGGGTCACCATGTGTTGCTTGTGACTTGGTGGCATGTTCTTCTCCTTCTTCGTGCCGACTGAGAGACACTATTCCAAGTTTTGTTACAGAGAGGGTGCTTCCCTGGTGACAAAGAGCTGTCATTGGAAAGGGGGCATAAGTCAACAAAGGTAAGTTTCAAAAGACCGATTTTTTAAATAAATTCAAGTTTAAATGACAAAAAGTGCATTCTTTTTGTTTTGACACATGTTTATACCTCATAGTAAGTACAGCTATTGAAGCTCCTGAGGAATAACCACATATTTTGTGAAGCACAGTGTGTGCAGGAACTCTCGAATTCCATTATGCCCCATAAGCTGAAGTCTCATCATAGGGTTTGGTAGCATTCTAGGAATTTCCACCCATGTTCTACTACATTGTAACATCTCCCTACACTGCTAACACTGCTACAGTACTGTTGTTGAGGTCTAGATTCTGCAATGCTTTATCTTTAAAATGTTTGCTGTACAAAATATTGCACTAATTCTGTCCCGTAGCTTTGCATTAATGCTGTCCTGCATCTTTCTGAATTTCTGTGAGCCCTTGCACAAGGAGGAGTTGAATGTATTTGAAAATCAAACTTACTTCTTTCACAATGCCGAATTTCAAGACCTTCGTATTGATGCTTGCCTTGCACTGATGATTTGTCTGCGATTTAAATTGAGAAGTATTGGGGGTAGTTTTGTAGCTGAATAGTAGTGACAATCTGTGCAGTGGTCAGCCAGGTATTTAAGAACATAAGAGAAGCCAACGTTGGATCAGGCCAGTGGCCCATCCAGTCCAACACTCTGTCACAGTGGCCAAAAACACCAGGTGCCCTCAGAAGGTCCACCAGTGGGGCCAGGACACTAGAAGTCCTACTGGCATTTGCTCACAAACTCATTGGCTTGCTGGCATTATGTACAACCTTGGGTCATCAACGGTAGGTCATGCATCATTTGCAAACAGCCACATCCAGGTGTGTTTGCCTCCTTTGCAACTGTACAACTAAGGATATTCATTATTTCGGGGAATGCTCAGTTCTTAAAGCCAGATTGAGCTACAGCTCCCAGCTGGCAAAGAGTTTGACATCCCATTTAGAACACCCCTGGGTGTGAGTTTCAGGAAGGCACAATGCCTGGCATATTAGGGAGACATGAGCTGCACAGTTCCCCACCAGTTTGGTATAGTGGTTAAGAGCAGCAGACTTTAATCTGGAGAACCGGGTTTGATCCTCCACATGCAGCCAGCTGGGTGACCTTGGATCAGTCACAGTTCTCTCAGAGCTGTTCTCCTGAGGGCAGTCCTGTCAGAGCTCTCTCCGCCCCACCTACCTCACAGGGGCTGTAATCACACAGGCTGCAGTCACACGGTCCTTTAAATCAGGATTCACTGCTGTTCCCTTGTGGATTTAAATTTGATGATCAGACTGGCCAATCCCCCTCCTGCACCAAAGCGGGCTCACTCCCGGGTCCCTAGCGCATTTTCCGACCCCAGGAAAATCAAGCATTTTCTGGCTTACTGCGCTTTAAATGCATGATTTTACCGATCTGGACAGCCCTCTCTCACAATGATTGTGATAAGGGCCGTCTGATCATCCTTTCAGTCCCCCCCCCCTTTCTTGCATTTGAGTGCATGGACACTCAAGTACCTGGCGCCTTGGTTCCTCAAAATGCCCTGCGCTTTGCTCCGGGCCTCGCTGGCCACCGCCTGACACATACACCGCCCCCCCCCCCCGGCATGCTTCTCCCTACTTTCCATCAGGCAGCGGCCGGTGGGGCTTGGGGCCCAGAGCGGAGCGCAGGGCGAGCCAGTCAGCTCGCCAGCCAGCCAGTTCTTCCATGTGGCGTTCAGAGGAAGGCAGCCATGTGCGGGTGGCCCTTGCCTTGCCTCCCCCAGCCACCACCGCCAGGTGGGGATGTGTGATCATCCCAACCTGAAAGAAAAAATCCCGGATTTAAAGTCCAGTGGGAGGAAATCATGATTGGGGTGCCGTGTGACCGCAGCCACACACTAAATAATCCACTTTCATTTCACTTTTAGTGCACTTTTTAATTGGATTCTGCCAGTTCACACAGTAAAAACCCAGTTGGAAAGTGGATTGAAAGTGAATTATTTAGTGTGTCTGTTGTGGGGAGGAGAAGGGAAAGGAGACTGTAAATTGCTCTGAAACTCCGAGTGAAGGGTGGGGTAGAAATCCAATCTCCTCCTCCTCCTCCTCCTCCAGAAGCACAGGCAGTTTTAGTGATTCTGAGGCCCTGGGCAAAAGTTGAGAAATGGGTCCCAGAATCACTGGGAGGGGCAGGGCCCTCATGTCCCCCTCATTGTTGCAGCTGGCAATGCCTTACAGAGCAGAAGCAAGCCAGAATGAGCAGGCAGTGGGGGAGGATTCAGCCCCTCCCTCCACCCTACAGCTGACTGAATCAGCTGTGAAGCGGTGGAATGGAGTCCCCACTGTCGTGCCCACTTCATGACTAACAGCACTCCCCTGAAGGCATGAAATCATGTGTTTTGTACACACACACCCTTTCAGATAATTTAGGTAGACAGTGATTGCTCCTGGAAAGTAGTGAAATATTTATATGTGCAAAGCATTTGCAATACAGTGTAGAATATTTCTGAGCATTTCAAAAGAAGGAACAATTTTCTCCAATCCTAGTCCAATGGCTATACCATACTGGCTCTTCAAGAATATGTATCCAGATGTAAGGAGAGAAAATCTGGGACACGGCAATGGAAAGTTGGCAAAACGAAACACGTGAGAGTTCCATTCCATAATATGCACGACACAAATGCAGTCAGCATATTCAGTGGAAAATTCCTATCCGGGGGCAGGGGGATCAGAAGTATCCTTGTTTCAAAGGCTGAATCCTATGTCAACAGATTTGTTTTGTACTAGTGCCGGCCTCAACAGCGTGCCACCAAGCTTGTGACTTCAGTGAAACAAGTGACAGCTAGCCAAATCGACAGATGGCAAGCAATGCAGGAAAGGCCCTGGGCATTTCTCTGACCTCTCTGGAACCATCACAGCTCGACATTGGTGCCTTGTTGAACCACGATTGATAAAACCGTTCCTCTTCGAGCATTAGAGTTGCCAAAGCCAGAGAACTTACCTTGTAAAACCTGCTTTGATTGTATTTTGATACTGAACGCATATAGTCAATAGATGGGGGCAGGGGTTGCAGGAGGGTGACTCGGAAGGACAGGATGAAGTAGCCACCCATTTCTCCTTGTATCAGAGCACAACTGGTAGAGGAGGGATCATGGACAATTTCACATGATGGGCCCACTGGTAGGTGTTAAAATGGCCCAGGACCAAGCCAGGTTGACTGGTCCTGGGGCCCTAAAAAGCCCTCACTGAAGGAGCTGCTGCCTCTCTGCTCAGATCTGGCCACCCCATGGATGTTGGCTCCCCCACTGCTACCTCCTGTGCTGCCACCAGCTAGGAGAATTGAGTGGTGGTCCCAGCAGTGCTGACATGGGGCTTGATACATGGGGCTTGGTTTTGTTTGCTCCTGAATGTCAATGGCTTTCCAGGGCAGTGGTCCACCAGGAACTTCCCCTGTAAGTTAAATGGCCAGTTTACTGATTTCACCCCCTTCTTCCTTCTCATGGCAGCACACCAGTGCACACAACTCTTTATCCGCACACGTCCTGAAACTTTGGGAATGACCAAAAGATGCTGTGAGGGGGCAAGGAACATGGGGAAATCCATATCCTGGTGATAGTTGAGCAGATACAAGCCAGTACAGCCCTACCAGACAGCAACCTCTGTGTTGCATATGAATGGAAGGCCTCCTTTTTCATACATGGAAGGAGGGAGGCCTGTGTTTAGCATGATTCCCGCCCATACGGGTATTCTCCATGGGCAGAGCTTAGTGCTTATTAGCACAGCGCTCCCCCTTATTGGGGCAGTCTTTTGCAATTGGCCTGCCCGCCCTCCCTCAACAATGTGGGCTTCTGCTGGTTGCCAATTTTGGGGATGGGTAGGAATGTTTGCCCCTTTTCAAACTGGCCTGGAAAGGGGGTGTTTTTGCCTACCTCACACTGTTGTGGTGGTAGGAGAATTGGCTTTGAGGCGGTGCCGTTAACTAGGGTGTTGGCAGGAATCTGGCCTGGTTTTGATAAAGGGGAGCACCAACTGACAGATCCCTCCTTGACTGGGGGCTTGGCGTGCTTAGCACAAACCATACCTTGGCATGAGTCTCAGGTGGGGACTGCTAGCGGCCTGTGATATACCCTGGCGTGGGTCTCCCCTCAAGCTCTGCGGCTAGAGGTGGTTGGCTCACTTCAGGGTTTTTAGCATGTCTGCCGCCTGGCAACAGCTGTGTTAAGGCTGGCTTTCACCAGGGGCATGGTGGCTCACCCCATTTAAGGTCAGGAAAGGGATCAGGGGATCCTATTGCCTTACTTGATTTGCGGCCCTTGCCAGTTACTGTTGAATTCAAGTTCATATGAAAGTTAAACAAAGCAGCCCTCTAGTTAATACCACATACCTGTGATGGTCTCTTTCTTCTCACTATGTGTGCAACAGATTTTCACCAAACCTTGATTATCACAGATAACTTGAAGGGAAGGTCATAATTTATGTACAGAACAGGGAAAAACGTAATTTAAATCTGACGTTTGGTCTGCTGCTCAAGGAACAGCAAGATCTGTCAGCAGCATACTTACACAGGCGTAAGTCCTACTGAGTTCAATGGAACTTCCCCTCCTCCCATGTAAGTAAGTCCTGGATCACAGTCTTAATTTCAGGCTGAGGTTGGACAAGTTTGAGCTCTGTATTAGAAGCCCATAGCACTGAAATTGTTACCTCAGGTTACCTCACCGTCTCCAGAACAGGCATGTTTCGTTCTGAATTTTGAATGAAGTCAGAAGAACTCATTGGTTTTGCTTGCCCCTGTTACTTAGTTTTACATATATTATGTCTAACAAGTTTAGCCGTTAAGCTCTTGCATAATACATTGGCCACTCAGAATGAGAATGCCATTCGTTATTTTCTGTACAAGAGACTTAATCAAAAGTGACCCACAATTTCAAGCATGAATGCATAACATCTCATTATTAACCACAAGCTGAGACATTATATGGCAGGCCCACTATGGATTGGAATGCAGCAGATGCGTTCAAGAGGAGCCATTTACTCTGTACCTTAGGTTGCATCGAGCTCTGTCAACTGGGTTGATGCAGATAACCTAGTTAGATGTCAAGCTATCTCAGGTGGGTTTATCCTCCTTTGTCAGGTACATTCAAATACCTTTCTTTCAAAGCAGACCACTGAATTCCCCTCTGTATCTGTAGCAAATCTTGAAGCAAAATTACAGCAAGCCTGGCCTAAATTCCTAACTCCCTGTGCCCCCAATGTTGCTGGTCAGTGGAAGGGCTGGCACATAGTTCAACCTGGAACTCTATCACTACTGATCTGAATCTTCCCAGTCAGGGTTGACAACAGCATGTCCTGATGATGGAACAGCTGCTAGGGCTAGGGTTGCCTAGTGGGGGGATGGGGAGGGGTTTATCAAAAGCGGGAAGGAGGCCCAAGCAACATCACCGGGTATATGGCTACATCACATCTGGCATGCATCAGAAGTGGCATCATCATGCTGCGACACTGGCAATGCTCTAGTATGTGGGTTAAAAACTCTATGGTAAAAATAGTTTCCACCACAGAGTTTTTGTCCAAATACCAGAGTGTCGCCTTGGATGTCACCAGCATGATGATGTCACTTCATGTGCATGTCAGACGTGACAGTGCCACCTTGCCGGCAATGTCACCTGGGCCTTACTCTTTCTTTGGCCAGCTGATGGGAGGCTGGGGGTGGTGGAGCCTGGCAGTGAGGGACCCCACTAGGGCCATCTCTAGAGTGGGCAACTCTAGCTGGGGCCCAGGGCTTGTGGCAGGGCCCACTGCAGTCAACCCCCTTGACTTGCTTATTTGCTAGTGCTCTACCATGCACCCAGCTACATGTACTGCCCATTGAGGAAAGGACTGCAGGCAACAGTGAGCCTTGGCAGTGAGTGAGCTAACAAGCATGCAAAGGAAAGACACACAGGCAAACGGGAGGAATGCAGGTGAGCAAAAGGTAAAGAGGGCATGCTTGGGGGCCTGGTGAGGTGGAGAAGAGGCGAGAACTCTCTGTCCAGGGCCCCTGCAAACCTGGAACTGGCCCTGTTCCCAGTGCTGAGAATCACGTCATCCTAAAGAGCCAAGTTTTGTGTTCTTATCTGTTGTAGTTTGCACAGTGTTCTGTAGTGTCTTGGTTTTGACAGCAGGCTGCTGAAGGAAGCCACCAGCTATCTCTATGCATCATTCCAGGTACCTCTCCAAAGCTGGCAAGCTGCTCCTTATTTATTTATTTATTTATTTATTTATTTTGTTTGATTTGTATCCCGCCCCGCCACCCACCAAGGCAGGCTCAGGACGGCTTACATGGTATATGTTAAAAAAATAAAAATATGTTAAAATACAGAATTTAGAACTTCCGGCAAGACTTGCGACTATGGCGGACGCGCTCCTCCGCACTAGCGGGGAGCGCGATCCGTACCCGGCGGGAAGAAGGGGCTTCGGACCGGTGCCGAGCCCCCAGAGACCCTAGTGAAGGGGCTCTGCCTGGGGTGGCACGAAGGGGATCTCTCCCTACGGTGGCGATCGAGGGATTGAGGTCCCCTTTCATCACCCCCATAGGTTCCCCCGTCCGTGGGAGCCGTATGGCTAAAAGCGCAAAACCGAGAAGCAGCAGAGAGTGTGAAGCAATGAGGCTGGAACTGACAGTTACGCTTGGAGAAACAGTGAGTCTTAAGTAAAAAGAAACAGAATACAGCGGGAAAGGCGGGTGGAGTAAACCCCCCCCCTCGAGACTGGCGTACTTACGGGACTCTTTACGTGGCGTTACTGCATGAAAAAACGTATGTTCGGCTTTCTTGATGGCAGCATCGCGCTTTAGAGGATATGAACTTTAAAAAGATATAAGCGCAGTCGTGGAATTTGCTCCTTTCGTCCATCTTATCTAACTATCAACAAAGAAGCACAGTCTCAACAATGGCGGGGAAACCGAAACCTTCCCCCAAATTAGGAAGTACAGCCCCGAGTTCAAAGGTTGATACCACGGAGATGAGCACGGTGTTCTCCTCGTTATTGCGACCTCTAGTGGACCAAATGACAGCTCTCAACGTTAAGATGGACAAGATGCAATCGGACCTGAAGGAGTCGAATAAAACTACAGAGAAGCTGCAGCGAGAACTTCTGGAAGTTAAGACTTCAGTTAAAAATCATGATTCAAGACTACAAAAAGCGGAGAAAGAAAAGGCTTTCCATTCTGATCAGCTCTTGAAACTACAGATGGAAAGATCAAATTTTTTCCTAAGACTTCAGAATGTACCAGAGGATAAAGGAGAAGACCTTAAGAATCTGTTAAGCGAAGCGCTTGAACCAGTGACGGGCTTAAAAGCAGCGGAAATAAAAAGCGATATGGATATGGTTTACAGAACCTATCCAGATTATACTAAAAAGAAAAGCCTGCCTGGTGAGATTCAGATAAGGTTCTCCAAAAAGTCAACAAGAGATGTGGTGCTTAGGACCACAAATAAAGCAGTTCTGAAGATCAAAGGAAAAGAAGTCAAAGTGATGAAAGATATCCCATTTGAAATAAGGAAAAGAAGGAAAGCCTATGGAAAACTGACATCTTGGCTACAGTCTGAATCTATTATCTATAGGTGGAATGTTCCGGAAGGACTGAGCTTCAGCATCAAAAACAAGAAATACAAGATTGACTCTGTCCAACAGGCGAAAAGTTTTTTGGAAAAAAGCAAAGGAAAGAAAAAAGAGAGAGACTCAGACGGTTCACTGGCATCGCAAGAAAGTATGTATGGATTTGATAGCTCAAAGAGCGAAGAAGAAACGTCTGACTCGGAAAAGGGAGCAGCAGCTCCAAAAGTACAAGAAGAGACTGTTAAGACAAGAAGAGGACGAAAGAAGAAATAAAGGCTGAAATGTTTTTTGAAACTGCACTTATATATAATAGATAATTTGTATAATTAAGCATTCCTTCAAAAGAGCATGTCTGTCAAACAGCTTTTTTTTATTTTTCATGTATCATCAGTAACAATTTTATCTGAATATTAGCCAAGGTTTAAAACGCTTCATATGTATTAATGGCATAGTAATATTAAGCAAATGATAAAGCACACTCTGTATAAGGTAAACATAGCTTAGAAAAGTAGCGTTGTAGAATTAGATATAGATAAAATCAATAAAAATTTAAAAAAAAAAATACAGAATTTAAATAAAACCAACAAGATATAAAAGAAACACAACACGACATGGTAGATAAATGATGGTGGTATTCTCTCAGCATCCACTGAAGTCTGGGGTTTTTGTCAGGCTGTTGGTTATCCTTGCAAGGGTGGGCATCTCAAAATTCCACTAGTTCAGTCTGATTCAACCAGATCAGGGACCACTGAATCTCAAAGTCCCATCTAGCAGTCATGGCTAAAGGTGATCACAGATCACATTGCCTCCAAGCAGGCAATGAACCTAGTGTTGTCCATGGCAGCACTGGAATTTTCCCAGTTTGTCATGACCCCTACTCACAGAGCTGGTCACACGCTTGACTTGATTTTCACCGGGGGGGGGGGTAACGGTGGACCGGATTACGGCTACGGCGGTACCATGGTCAGACCACCAAGCCCTGAAGGCCCGGGTGAACCTGCCCCTCCAACCCTGTTTGGTTGGCGAGTGGATTTTAGCTCGCCTGTGGAGTCAAATGGAACCTGTTCGATTCCAGGAAGCTCTGTGGGGTTCCTTGCCCTCTGGTGGCTCATTGGATGAGCTGGTCGAAGACTGGCAACATCGTCTTTCGGCGGCCATCGACAAGATCGCTCCCCGGCATCCTCTGTGGCCCTGTTCCCGACTCACCCCATGGTATACGGGTGAGTTGAGGACAATGAAACGGGAACTCAGATGACTAGAAAAGTGGCGTGCTCCCGGCGAAGCTGCAAGAACATCTTATAGGATGCTTATGAAAGCCTATGAGGTGGCTGTCAAAGCTGCAAAAAAAGTTTTCTATGCAGCTGATATAGCGTCTGCGAGTTCCCGCCCAGCCCAATTATTTAGGACAATTCGGTCATTGACGACTCTGCCAGCGAGCAGACCAAACGATAGAGAATTGGATATTGGCTGTGAGGCTTTTGGGAACTATTTCGCAGATAAAGTCTTGTCGCTCCGCTGAGACCTCCCCGCCACAGTTGATACAGTGGCAGAACTTGAGGCTCCAAGCCCGTCTTCTGGTCACATTTTGGATTACTTCGATTCGCTCTGTCTGGATGAGGTTGACAATTTGCTCTTGCTGGTCTGCCCAACCACCTGTAAGCTCGATCCGTGCCCATCATGGCTAATTAAAGCAAGCCATGAGGGGGTACGAGGGGTGCTTAGGGAAATCATCAACACATCCCTTGCAGAAGGGATGTTTTCTAGTGCCCTGAAGGAGGCAGTGGTACGTCCACTCCTTAAAAAACCATCTTTAGACCCGGCCAACTTAGTCAACTATCGGCCGGTCTCTAATCTGCCGTATTTGGGCAAACTAATTGAGAAGGTGGTGGTGGACCAGCTACAGAGCTTTTTGGAAGATCCTTTCCAGTCTGGCTTTCGGCCAGGCCATGGGACGGAGACAGTGCTGGTCGCCCTTACGGATGACCTCCGGAGGCATCTGGATCGAGGTGGCACTGTGGTGCTGGTGTTGTTGGACCTGTCAGCGGCGTTCAACATGGTCGACCACCGGCTACTGTGCTGTCGCCTCGCCGATACTGGAATTCAGGGGTTAGCCTTACAGTGGCTTTCCTCATTTCACCAGGATCGGGGACAAAGGGTGGCGGTAGGGGATCAACTCTCCCAAAGATATCCGCTGAATTGCGGTGTTCCGCAGGGAGCAGTTCTTTCCCCTATGTTATTTAACATCTTTATGCGCCCCCTTGCCCAGATTGCACGGAGGTTTGGGCTGGGTTGTCATCAATATGCAGATGATACCCAGCTCTATCTGTTACTGGGTGGTCAGTCCACCTCCAGCCCGGGTGATCTGGATCTGGCATTGTCGGCTGTGGCTGGATGGTTCAGACAGAGCCGAATGAAGTTGAATCCGACGAAGACGGAGATCCTATGCCTGAGTCGGAGCGGTCCAGGGTTGGGAATCCCTCTCCTGACCTTCGGGGGGGTGCCATTGGCGCTGTCGGCAGAGGTCAGGAGTTTAGGAGTGCTTCTGGACTCAGCGTTAACGATGGAGGCCCAGGTAGCAGCCGCTGCGAGGTCAGCCTTCTATCATCTGCAGCTGATCAAGCAGCTGGTCCCCTTCCTTGAACGCAATGAACTGGCGACAGTGATCCATGCATTGGTCACCTCAAGGTTGGACTACTGTAATGCCCTCTACATGGGGCTGCCCTTGTGCCAAATCCGGAAGCTGCAGCTAGTGCAGAATGCCGCGGCACGGCTGTTATTGGGTCTCCCTATGTGGGAACATATACAGCCCGCCTTAAAGGCACTGTACTGGCTGCCAATAGCGTACCAGATAAGGTTCATGGTGCTGGTGCTTACCTATAAAGCCCTATATGGCCTGGGACCTGTCTACCTGAAGGACCGTCTCTCTCCACATGTTCCCCAGCGAGCACTACGGTCCGGATCCCAACACCAACTGGCCCTGCCCGGACTGAAGGCTGGCTACAACACAGGCCAGGGCTTTTTCAGTGGCGGCCCCGTACTGGTGGAACGAGCTTCCAGAGAACATCAGGGCCCTGCGGGATTTGATGCAGTTCCGCAGGGCCTGTAAAACGGAGCTCTTCCACCAGGCCTTTAGGTAGGGGCCGCCCAAGGTAAACATCTCAGCCCTGGCCCAGCTCCATCTGCTAGCCCGTCTGTTGGCACTTCCATCTGCCAACCTGTGTGTGGTCACACAGAGATTTTATATGAATGCCACTCGGACCCACCTGTGGGTTGAATTGAAATGCCGCCAATCTTGTGCAGGATGTATGGATAGTATTTTAATGTTTAATGTGGAAGGTTTATTTTAAATGGACTGTAATTTTAACTTATGTTGTGAGCCGCTCTGAGCCTGCCTTTGGTGGGGAGAGCGGGATATAAATTAAATAAATAAATAAATAAATCTCTCTCAGCCACCACTAATACATTTCATCCTCTTTTATAGCTATATCAAAAGGAAATTTCTACAACTTGTGGCACCAGATTTTACAAATGAATAATGAATGGCGTGAGGAGGTGCCTTATTCTGCTCATCCCGAATATACTGCAGACCAAATGTATGTCTTGTGTAATGGGACAGAATTTCCCTCTAACCGCTTCCTCCATCCCATGCATAATTTCATAAGCCTGCATCATGTCTCTCCTTAGCCATCTCTTCTCTAAATCAAAAAATTCTTAAGTGCTTTGTCTCATTAAAAAGGATAAGACATTATGATCCTGGTCTACTTCTGGCGGGTCTTGGTGCGCGTGATGTGGATCAGAGAGTGCTTTTCTCTCTATATGTCCATTAAGTTCAGTGGAAACTACAAGAGTGTTGCAATGAGCTTCAGAACCTAAGTGTACATTTGCCTCAGACGTAGTACGCAAGCAAATATAGAGGTATCTCTGCACACGTATGGATAGATCAAGATTTGAGTTCTTGCATTGTAATATAAAACAGTTACAGACACAGTAAGTCCACAAAAGGTCCAAATGTTCTGTTCTGCTATTAGTGCATCCTGTGGTTGCCAGCCTCCAGGTGGCACCTGGAAATCTCCTGTTATTATAATTGATCTCCAGATGGCCAAGATCAGTTCTCCTAGAGAAAATGCCTGCTTTGGAAGGTAGACTCTATGGCAGTTTGGTGTAGTGGTTAAGTGTGCGGACTCTAATCTGGGAGAACCGGGTTTGATTCCCCACTCCTCCACTTGCACCTGGCTGGATGACCTTGGGCAAGCCATAGCTCTGTACCAGCTGTTCCCTCAAGGACAGCTTGGGAAAGAGCTCTCTCAGCCCCACCTACCTCACAGGGTGTCCGTTGTGGGGAGGGGAAGGGAAAAGGAGTTTGTAAGCCGCTCTGAGACTCCCTTGGGGAGTGGAGGGCGGGGTATAAATCCAATCTCTTCTTCTTCTTCTTCTTCATTATACCATGCTGAGGTCCCTCCCCTCCTAGAACCCCACCCTCCCCATCCCCCAGCCACAAAATCTCCAGATATTTCCCAAGCCAGACTCGGCAACCCTAATGGAGCCCTTCTCCAGCATAAGGACTCTTCCAATAGCAAAAGAAATGAGGATCCAACTACAAGGCTGCAGTCCTAAAGACACTTTCTGGAGAGCAAGTCCCACTGAACAAAAAGGGATCTCCTTCCTTGTAGACCTATTTAGATTAGCTCCCTAAATATTGTATTCGATATTTGCATAGAAACCACACTGTGAAAGTGTTTTTTACATGGAAAACCAGTATATGAAATTTTAAAATAAAGTCCAGTTCTTTGGCCCCCAGCCACAGGATCAGATGTATCTGTCAAAATAAAATTGACTTCAGAGCTGTGAAGGGCCTGGCTTATGTCCAGACGATGTCTGTTATTGCTTTTCAAGAAGCCTCTGCTGCTGAACATTCTCAAGTACCTTCTCTACAACATATCAGAGAATCTTAACAGCATCTATTTCACTGTAGTAATGTCAGAGACTTCAGCAACCCCCAAATGGAGACAAATTGTTGTAGTGATGTATCTGTCTGCAACAGTGGTCACAATGTGGTATCAGTGGCATTTTCAAGACTGATAGTTACATTAAAAGCAGTAGATGTCGAACAGTATGTGGCATCCTCTTTTAATCTGTTGGTGCTTAATTAGTAGCCATTTAATACATGCCAGGTTTTTGTTTTGCCCCTGTATACATCAGAAACACTTCCTCCTGTTGCTGCTAAAAATTTAAGCTCGAGACATTTCGAGATTCACATCTCCTAATGTGTTAGTGACATTTCTAGATTTAACTCCTATACCGTGAGTCAATCCAATTTTGGCTGCAGCTGAAGGCTTCTTTCCTTAAAGATCAAATCTATCCATTTGCAGTTTTCCTGCATAGAGTTGTGCTTTGGCAGTGGAGAAAGCAAAGCTGTGGCACCTAGCTGCTCCATTGGATTCAAAAACAAGCCTAGTCGCTCCCCTTGCAGATATAGGAGCTTATTTTTGCCCCCATCCCCTCTCAAAGGAAACTCAAGGGCTGCAAACACACACACTAAATAATCCACTTCCAATCCACTTCCAGTGCACTTTCCAGGTTTTACTGCGTGAATTGGCAAGATCCAGTTGGAAAGTGAATTGAAATTGGATTGAAATATGAACAAGAAAACCAAAATATTTGTATATCCCTCCATCTTCAGGCATCACTAGGACTGCGATCATACACTCCTTTAGATCTGACATAGGTGTGAATGCCTGCTGTATCTAAAGGGAGTGATCAGATAGCAACATCTGGGAAACATCCTGCAGTCGTTGGCAACCCACGCTGCTCTGCCATGGAAGTGGAGTTAAAAGACACTGGGGAAAGTCCAGTCCTAATGCTTGCTGAAGGGCCACAGATGGATTTTCTCCTGTCTGATTGCTCAAGCATGCTCTTATGCCATCTAGATGGTCTGATCACACCATCCCAACTCTGTGTTGTGTCCCTGCCCCCCTTTGCAGTATGCACATCATCACATACTCCACAGGGGGCCCTCAGTGCGGAGGTGCGATTCCTCGATTCCTCATTTATGCACAAGGGAAACAAATGGCCCCAAAATGACTCACCCACAGTTGTGTCTGATCATACAGTGACAGGCTGTGCCCACAGCTTCAAAGGGTTGTGTGATCTCACAGCTGCATGTCAAATTCCTCCAGGGGAAATAGCCTCTCTTCCCTTCTGCTTCAACTAGTGTGTGTGACCACAGCCTAGGTGTCACTTCCAGATGAGTAAGGACTTTCAAGTTGCAAGTAGACATCATTTCCTTGCTGACACAGTCCAGAGGCATTTTCATGGAGACTCCAGGCTAGTGAATGAAGCAACTACACAAATGTCCTCAGGTTTATGTTCCTGAGATGAACATACAGTGCGGAATGTCTTAGATCCCTTTAACTGATGCAAGGTGTAGTGAACTTTGTCTGGCTTCCAGGTGTTCATTTTCATTCTTCAGTGGTTTCCTGGGGAAATCTCGAGGCCAGTCCTGAAGAAATACAAGCTTTCCCGTTTGCCTCCTGTCTCCTGGAGTCCCTGTATATAGCAAGAACACTTAATAAATAATGCACTTTCTGATTTTATTAGACTTTTGTGGGAAGCAACAACAATGTGATTTACAGCCCAACCATGGAAAACGATTCCCTCCGCTCAACCTCAGCAAGGAGTGCAAATTGTTAATATGGAACCTACAAGTCAGCTCGGTGGGATTTTTTGTTTTTGTTTTTTAAACAGAGATGCAAAATCAATGCAGCCCTCTGTAAATATGGGCTACCATGGCAATAAAACCACAAGCTGTATTGATACAAACACGATCATAATTATACCGGGCTTGTGTCTTAGCTTCCCTAATCCCCTTGCTCTAACAAAAAACGATTTCAAACAATCCACACTTTGAATGGAGTGCAAAGCCAGTTTAATTTTTTCCCCCAAGAGCCAAACCAATTCCACCCCCCATATGGCAAAACAATTCTACTGAATGGAAGGATTATCCTTTTTAACTACTTTGATAGTGACAGGTTCATCGGGGGGGGGGGGGGGAGGAATCTCTTGGCAAGTTCTACAGTTCAGTTCGAAGTTTGATGCCGGATTGTTTTGTTGTCTTAAGGTCCTGACTTTGATTTGATATCAAGCCAGGGGTGTTACCTCTTCTTTAAAAAGTTCAGTTTAAATAGGGGTAGGGGGGAAGAAGTTTTCTCTTTATTGTTCTTGGGAGAGAAATGGGGATGGACGTTAGTCTCTCCCCCCCCCCCAGTCTCTGTGAAAAAAACAACAAAAACTATTGTTTTGCAGCCTGCCAAATAGGATTGCTTGGCAGGGTGCTGTGAGCAGCCTTCAATGCTGAAGCTCAAAAAGCACATGGCATCTGTGTGCTGATGATGGGCCATTTGCAGCTGTGTCAGACATTGCTTGGTGCTTTAACCCTTAGGCATATGGTAAAGCAGCTTGGATGCATGCTTGCTGATGAATAGCTAACTAATGTACATCTTTAATCACAGCAGTATTGTGGCAAAAAGAACCCTCCTATTTTAGAGCGCCAAGCAATGCTTTTTATTAGTCTTCTATCAGCCACTGGATGAGAGTCCCCCTCTTGAGTTCCTGACGCCTCTCCCTGTCCCTGTTCTGCCCATCAAATGTATTTCAGATATAAATACTTCACTAACAACATGGGGTCATGCAGTGTATGCATACATCCCCCCCCCCCAATAAAACACCAACAGGTGGTTTCATGTTCTATTCCCAAACACAGAAACAGGAGTCTCTGAGTCTATTGTTACATCTAAATAATAAGTCTCTGTGGAATCTTCATCTCCTTAGCATGTCAATGACAACCGTTTGCTCCCTGGTAAAAAAAAAAAAATCAATCATCATAAAATGACTCTGAGACCATAATGGACACAGCCATAAAACAGAGACAGTTACTGTGCAGTCCTAAGTAGAGTTATAGCTTTCTAAGCCTATTGACTTCAGCGGGCAGAAAAGGATACAACTCTTTGGAGGGGTTCACTCTTAACTACCCATCATACCTTCTGGGGCTAAAGGGCTATTAATTAGTGTTTACAAAGTGCCTTGTCTTCCACCGATCAAGACATCTTCTCCGTACAAATTAGGATGTTTGTTATTCCGAGAACAACGCACAGCTTGCATAGATGGGGGCGGGGGAGAGAACACAACTGTGAGATTGTGCCAATAGATGTAGTCCACAACAGGTCTCCTTGAACAGAAAGTCCTTTATTTGTAGAAAAGATCTTGTTGGTCAAACACTTGTTCTAGAAATACAACTACAATTATACCTGATATGAAATATGGCCCCTTTACCATCCACCAATCAATAGGAAGAATTATTGGTGCCCAAATATACTGGCCCACTGTTCCCAAGGAAAGCGTGGCAAACTAGGTTCTCAGGGAAAAACACTGCTGAGGGTTTTTTGGAGGAAATGTTCCCAAGGGAAACTGAGCAAAAGGATACATAACACCTGCGAATCTTGTAACACAAAACAGGAGGCTTTTCTGCTCAAGGCCATTTAGCCAGGGAATAGCCAGCTAGAGATAAGCAAGGAGGAAAAGCTAATGAGTAATAAGCAGGCACAAAGCGAAGCAGGCAAGCAGGCTCGCATTCCAAAGGTGGGAGTCTATTTACCGATGCTATCTCCCGGGTGGGACCTAAATGAGTCAAAGGTAGGCTAAAACCAGGGGTCCGTTGGAGCGGGAGTGCACAGGAGCGCAGCTCCGGGAGTGAGAAGCCCAGGGGGTGTGCACATGACCAAGCCCCGCCCCCTCCTCGGCTTCCTCGAGCAGTGCAGAGGCACAGCGCCCCAGGGAAAGCCCTGCTAGGGTCTTTACTGTTTTTAATGTTTTGTTTTAATATTGATAATTTTATCATTGTTCCTTTTATGACTGTGTGCTGCTTTTCCAGAGACTTGCTCAAGGTGGCATATAAATTTTCTAAGTATACCATTTTTTATCTGGGCACGTGGCACATAAGTACTGGAGAAATTTCACCAACCCTTCAGCAGCTTCCACCCCATCAGTTTGGTGTAGTGGTCAGGAGTTGGACTCTAATCTGGGAGAACCGGGTTTGATTCCCCACTCCTCCACATGCAGCTGCTGATGTGAACTTGGGCCAGTCACAAGTTCTCTCAGAGTTGTTCTCTCAGAGCTGTTCTCTCATGAGCAGTTCTCAAAAGACCTCTCTCAGCCCCACCTACCTCACAGGGTGTCTTGTTGTGGGGAGGGGAAGCAAAAGGGATGGGTGGTGCACATGTCCTGGGTATCTCAAGTCTACTTGAAACCTGGTGGTTTCAAGGGAGCAGGAAGAGAATGAGGGTGTGTTCTTTACGCTTATTTTTATTGCACAAAGTATTGGATGGGGAAGGGAATGGAGGAAGAGCAGGTTAGTTTCACTCACCTGTGGAGTAGAGCCTGAGGGGTGGATGTTGCCTTCTGACACACTTCTGGCATGTTAGGGGGTGTGGCATATGCAAATGAGTTATGCAAATGAGTTATGCTAATGAGCTCCTGCACCTCTTTTTCTACGAAATGACCCCTGGCTAAAACAAAAAGCAATGTTAATAGGCCATCAAACTAGACGGTAACAGTAGGTATCGATACATTTAATACTTTCAGCAACATTAGAGATGAGGACGGTTAACCATAATAAGACAGTCAACCGTACATATGGCAATGTTAACTGACAACAACCCTCCTTACGGTAAGACTCTGTTATGCAAAGGAATAAAGAAATCCAACTGTAAGGCTAGACGCTTTTTAAAGGACTGTTTGTGTTGAGACCTCATCTGTTTGAGTCGAGCTCGAGACTTCATCTGTTGAGAATTTTGGACAGTATATCAATAAGTGGTCACAGCAGGGAAACTACAAATCGCGCACAGATTTTCCAGTCTTACAAAAGCTGGAAAACTGTCACTGTAATAAAGAACTTTCTCAGAGAATAACCACCCCTTTCTCAGAGAATAACCACCCCTCGTGATTGCAGGGGGAGGGGGAAGAGGATGGGTGAACAATGCTGACTTGACTTACTTAGAAGGAAACATAATCATTCTCTTTACATGTTTGATCTTGCTGAAGCCGCAACACATTTCTCTTCATAAAACATTGCGGGAATGGGGGGGGGGCAGAAAGAAACTGTTGCCCAACAGACAACCCCAAATATATGGATTTATGGCTAATGACAGGTTCTTAATTTTTGAAAGCCCTTCTTTAGGGTTGCAGTCAATCCAGGCCAAATTAGCATGTATCACAAATCAGGACTTCGGGTTGCCAACCTCCAGGTGGCACCTGGAGCTCTCCCGCTGTTACAATGGATCTCAAGACAACCAATATCATTTCCCCTGGAGAAAATAGCTGCTTTGGAGGGTGGACTCTATGGCATTGTATCCTATTGAAGTCCCTCCCCTCCCCAAACCCCACCCTCCTCAAGCTCCACCCCTGAAATCCCCAGGTATTTCTCAACCCAGAGCTGGCAACCCTTTCAGGCCTTGTGAATGGTTTACCAGAGTCCACCCCTCTGCATCCCAACAATGGGTGGGTTCAACTAGATTTGCTGTAATGGCTGATTGGCATAATTATCAAAACATGTGCATTACCACTCACAGGCAACCAGTGTTGTCTTCCAGCTAAGCCAGTACTACTGTTAATCTCATCTGTCCTTGCCTGTGCACAAAGGTTGCCCTGCACAAGAGATTCCACATCTCTTCTCTCCATGCCATATGTGGCAGAACAGGCATGCCCTGGCCTGCAGGCCCTGTTCTGCCTTACTTTCCAAGGAGAGGCTTTCCTGCCCCGCCACCCAACTTCCTGGAGAGGCTTTCCTTCCCCACCACCACAACCTGCCCTTTTTGCAAGGGATTGTCCACTAGGAGGGACAGGACTCCCAGCTTTCTTCCCAAGATCTGAGGCCTTGCCTCTGTGTCTCCTGCTGCCCAGCGCCTGGCCCCCACAGGGACAGTTGACTGCCTTGAACGCCCCTGGAGGAATAGCCACTTGCCAACGGCCCAACTTCCTCATCCTGGCACACCTTTTAAAATAGTGTGCCCAAGACAGCAGAGGTCCATGTGGTACAGAGAATCCAGCATCCAATGTTATAAAATATTTATTAAAAAGAAAATGTTTACAAGCATACTTGTAGCGCAGCACCAGATTTGAGCAAGGGAAACAAAATAAATGAGTAAAAACACAATCCTCTGTCCCTCCCCTCGGGGCTGGCGGGTTTTAATTACTGGTCTAAATAAATAGCAGTGCAATGGCTTTCCAGCTTAACTGTACAGATATGCTAATAGATTTAGCTAGAGACAATGGAGTGGGTCAAGCCCTCCCCCCATCACCAAGCAGAGAACATAGAACTGGAAGACTTTGGGCTAGCAACACCAGGGAAGAAGCTCCAAGAAGTGCCTCTTTGACCTGACCTGGCCTGGCCGGGTCAGTGGGAGGGGAAAACAGATCTGATAAAAGAGGAAGGGCTCTTTTCCATGGGTGCTGAGGACATGATCACACACAGCTCACACGCAGGATCCAGTTACCTTCAAGGTAACAGGGACTCTGTAGAGATGTGGAACTCCTAAGCTTAAGGAGCTTGTCCTAATGTAACATCTGATAGGGCACAGAGGGGCAGAGTTTTGTCCAAAATACCAGAGCATCACCACACAACATACCTGGCATGATGATGTCACTTCCATGTGATGTCCTAATGCCGGGGATGTTTCATGCGGCAACATTGCCCCACTCCCCACTCCCGGAAAACTCCCTCTCACCTCCCACCAGTGAGCACCAAGGACCTGGCAACCCTAATTGGGAGCCTACCAGTCTCAAATAACAGGAGCATGCACTAGCCACAATCTTCCAGATAAATGCAGTCTCCATGGAACCTGTGGCAGCATGCATATTTACTATGCATGTACAGCTTCAGTATATGCAAAATGACTATAGTTTTTTTTTTTTTTTTAGAATTCTCAACCCCACCAACTGAGGTTGTAGACACACGATAAAAACACACATTGTCCCCTTTCACACAACATGCCAACCAAAATTATCCTCAGGATCATGGGTATCATGTATTCCCATTAGGCATGGTTGGTAGGTCCTTGTTACGCATGATCATAATATCTAAAAAAAGGACTCTCTTCTCTTCTCTCTGAGATTTCCTCCCCCCTTATTATCGTAAACCCATGTGTCTTTAAATAACACAGAAGATACTATTTTAAATAGTGCACAAGTAAATAAGAGAAACAGAAGAAGCCTTTGGTATTAAAGTAATGTGGGTACAAAGCAACCTTACACATTCCCAAGGGAAAAGCTTTTCTAAGACAGTGTCACAACTGTTTCTCCCTTCAGGCATGCCTGCGGGATTACTAAGGTCAGCTATTTTTTTTTTGTTCCTGTGTGAGAAACTGAGGAGAGCAATGAGAGTGGTTAAAAATAAGTTATTGCTTTTTTACAGCTCAGATGTTGAACTATTCTAATAATTTGTTTTATTTATGTTTTGAAAAGTGAGAATTAACCCAGTCACATGATTTATGATTTTTTGCCTTGAAAGAGTTTCAGATTAAGCACATGAAGCTTCCTTCTGAGTTAGTCCACTGATATATCAAAATCACTGTTGTCTCCTCTGACTGAAAACAGATCACCAGAATCTCAGGCAGAGGTCTTGCACATCATCCACAACCCTATCCCTTTGACAGGAGATATCAGGGATTGAACCTGGGATCTTCTGCATGCAAGGCAGATAATCTTCCACTGAGCTGCAGCCACATCTGCAGTACATAGGATTTTATCTCTTTGCCCATAAAATGAGCAGTGGTCAAACACAAGGCTATGATTGTTATGCTGAGGAGGAGAACCAATAAATGAATAGCAGAAAGATGTGGGTACATTGCAGGCTTGCAGTGCAGTCCTAAAATCACTTTCTTGGGAGTAAGCCCCATCGAACAGACTTTGGTAGGATTCTGAGGAAAGTTTGCCTGAGCAGGAGGGCACATTCTCTTTTGTCTTTGGAAAAGGAGGGAAAGATAATGGGGAGGGAGCATCAACCTAAAGAGAGAGAGAGTCAGACAGAAATGGGGGAGGGCAGTGAGAAGCACTTAAATACCCACAGAAACAATTCTACTTCAGAAAGGATTAGCAAATCAAAAGTGGATGAGAACAAAGAATTGCGGTTGCCACCTCAGCCAGAATAACGAGACAGACAATGATTGGAATCAAACAAGGGCCACTTTATTAACTATTTAACATAACATTGCAGCAACGGGCAAACTAAGCAAGCACAGGAACAGGCAAGGCAGGTGTCAATCCACGACACAGCCTCCTTGCCCTCTGATATGGGCGGGACACCTGGCTCTGGTATTGAGCCAGCCCATGTCTGGCTCTTAACCGGCAGCCCAGCATACTGGTTGCCCCGCAGGAGCACCTACCCCTGAGACCATATGGACCTTCAGGGAGGAGCCTAGCCGGAGAGGTTCCCAGAGGCGGTCACCATTCTCCACCCCGAACCACATAGCCCTGGGGCAGTATCCTGATGACCTCCTGTTCCCAAACGGGATATGCTGTAAGGCGCTCACCAGTTCCTTTCTAGCTTTCAGAAACCTGCCAAGTGACCAAACTATTAAATTCTCTTCCACCACCTAAGCCCTTAACAACTGCCACAGTGTAAGGTAGGCAAAAACACCTCTACCAACGGCCAATCCAAGTAGAGGTGAAAAATTCCTACCTGGCCTCAATTGGCGACCAGCTGAACACCTACACTGCGAACAGGGCGGGCGGGTGGGCGAGCATGCGAAGCTGAAGACAAGGGCAGGAATGGGGCACTGCCTTATATAGGCAGCCCTGCCCCGCCAGCTCCATATTGCGCGACAGCATGATCAATCGTTGCTGTCACCGCACTCCAGCGGGGTGGCAAAGCAGCACCCGGCGCGACAAGCGCACTCGGAGCCGAGCAAAAGGAGTTTTGGTAGCTGCACAGCAACAGTGTACTGGAAGTGGTTTGAATGCAGATTCATGTAAAACAAATGCAGAAACAAGAGAAAGCCCTGATACAAACTAGAAGTGAAAGTGGGAGGGAATGCGGAATGGAAAAATAGGATGCACTCAGAAACCCAGGCAAAATACAGGTACAGAAAAGGCTATTGTTTTCCCTGAGACCAGTCTTTGCTGTGTGCCGCTCTGTGGCCAATTGTTCAAATAAAGTGTGAGAAACCCTTTATTCAGTGATGTATAAACAAACAGTGTTTTTTTTTTTTCCCCCAAGGCTTACGACCTGATGCTTTTTATAGACATTGTTAAAGGTGTTTCATGCATGTGCATTTTCAGACAGGCTTATAGGAGCCATAGTTTCCCACATACATATTCATTTAAATTACCAGACCCAACTCTCCATGATCTGGGGAGAGACTTGCTTTCACTCACTATGCAGATGCAAAAGCAGCTTGCAAGGCATCAGGAAGATGCTCAGCAGTTGGACAGTAGTAAAGCTAGGCTCAGCTTGTGACTGATCACAGCTGTTAAAACAATAGGCTGGCCTTCAAAACTTGTTTGCTGAACCCTTTATGATGTATTTATTTAGACCATTTTTATGCCATCTTCCCAGGAACCTGCCAAAGGCAGCTTACAAATGTAAAATAATAAAAAAGTAAATCATTAACACAGTAATTAAAACCCACCATTAAAAAAGCTGCAACCCAGCATAAAAAACATAGTTCATAAGGGGGAAAAAAACCCTAAATAACAACAGTTTCAAGGCTAAAATAGAATGAAAAATCAGCCCCTTAATGAAAAGCCTGGGTGAACAGATGTGTTTTGGCCTGGTGTCTAAAAGACAGCCATGTGGGTAACAGGTGAGCCTCAAGGGGAGGGGTATTCTATCCTTAGTTTTATGTTTGCACCAGTCCAATGTATAGCAACTCCTGTTCCTCTTATGAGTGTGGTGTCTTCTTCAATTTCACCTGTCAGTGACTGAACTATTAACTTTTTCAGGCATAACAAAACAGGATTTTCACAGTGTTGGGCTTTTCTGCACCTTATTTTCACTGCTTGTGTGCCCCTACTAAAATGTTGGTGTTCCCTCCGTCTTTTGCACACTCGTTTTATTCCCTCGAGGGGTCACTTCAATATTTCATCACTGTAAGTTTTTTATGTTTTTATGGGTTTTATGTGTAACAAATTTGTTGGTAGCCGCCCTGAGCCTGCCGCAAGGTGGGGAGGGCGAGGTATAAATTTCAAAAATGACTGACTGACTGAATGAATAAATAAATAAATTTACGAGCACTTTAGTTCTGCTTGTAAACCGGAGATACAGTGATGAAATATTGAAAACACCACTAGAGGGGGCAAAACACATGTGGAAAAGGTGGGGGAGGTGATACAGACAAATGAGAAAACAATGAACACGGAAAAGCCTGTAGTTTAGATTTCAGCCACCACACTGATGCTTGTTTCCAGGGCTCATTTTGTAGCAGGAGCTCCTTTGCATATTAGGCCACCCACTCCTAATGTAGCCAATCCTCCAAGAGCTTACAGAGCTCTTGGAGGATTGGCTACATCAGGGGTGTGTGGCCTAATATGCAAAGGAGCTCCTGCTACGAATTGAGCCCTGCTTGTTTCTATGGTTTAGTAAATGGCGTGGAGTTGGCAAAGAGCAACTAATGACTAATTCCCATCTTTACCTATCAATTATCCTTAGAGGGGATTCAAAGACATTGGGTGAATATGGTCTTGAGCCCAGTGGGTTGGATCCAATCAGCTTTCCCACTGGTTAAAAAAAAGGGAGGAAGAGTTCCCATTTGACCACCAAAAAGTTTATGCAGGGGATGACAGGAGCTGCATGGGCAAAAGCCATGTGGGATGAGGATGGAGTAAGGCGTTGAATCAAGCAAGCTTGATATTAAAAAAAAAAAATGGTGAAATCCAACCCCATAAACTGGGTTCATAACTTCATTCTTGGTGTCTCTAATACCCCCCCAATAAACCATCATGCTATCACTGCAACCAATGTGCAATTTCCTATTACTGTGTTCTGGAGTAGCTAGGGGACCCCCTGCTGGAACCAATCTCAGGATTATACCTTTATACTACTTACTAATGGCTGGGAGAGCAATATTAGAACAAATCTTCAAATGACCCAGCCATTTATCTATTAAAATGTCAGCAACATAACTTCAAGAACACTTCTCATTGTTGGAGAACGGTCCGCTGGAGAAACTTAATTGGCGACGTTGCTTCAGGTTGCTATTAAAGTACCCAACTGATATAAACAATTAGGTTTCACTTGGCTCACGCATGCTGGAATGACTACAAAGCATTCCAAAGATCATATTGATTGATAGCACAGCTCCTCTCCCAAATATGCAATTAGGTGATGTCCCTCAGATTCCATGACCACGGCCGCATAACCAGTGTTGTTATATTTATTCAAATGATGATATCCTGTCAACAGGACAAATGTTTATCGTGATATTTCAGGAGATGGGTCTCTTTAGCTTGCTGTTAACAAATGCTTAATAACAGACTCTAGACCCTTTATCATGCTTCAGTAGTCTCCAAGGACAAAAATAAAAACCCATCCCTGATTACTTGGAGGGGGAGATGTGCAGTTATTAATGAACAAAGCAACTTTTTTTTTTAACAGGGTCCAACTAATACATGGATCAAATTGCTCAAGCTTTTAAAAAGACCAGCAGTTTCCATACTGGGGTTGCCAGCTCCGGGTTGGCAAATACCTGGAGATTTAGGGGGTGGATCCTGAGTAGGGTAGGGTTTGGGAAGGGGGGAACTTAAATGGGATATGATGCCATACAGTTCACCTTCCAAAGCAGCCATCTTCTCCAGGACAGCTGATCTCTGCTGCCTGGAGGTCAGTTGTAATCCCAGGAGATCTCCAGGCACCACCTGGAGGCTGGCAGCCCTGCTCCATATATATATTTTAAAGGCTAGATTTGTAGGATGTTTAACTGAGAATTCTAAAGTGGCTGCACACTACATTAACAAACACTCCTTCCTTCGGAGTTTAAAGGCAAGTGATAGTCTCTTCCTTTCAAGTCTTTTGCCCTTGAAGTGTTAGGCTTTAAACTGCCAAAATCTGTTTCTGGGGGGTGTGGATTTAATCTGCTCCAGCCAGCCCATTCCTTCCATTTAAAATAGGTTTGTGCCAGTTCCAAGAAAGTAGGCACTAGGAAGTGCCTGGAAATGTATGGCTACTGGATAATGGCCTCCATTTCTTTTGTGTGTAATTAATGTACATTTTGAACCATAGCTGAGGCTAATACACTATGGCTGATTTGTAATCTTAATTGCAAAGTTGGTCTTAAAGATGCCACTGGACTCAGACTTTGTTCTGTTGCTTCAACACAGCTACCCTCCTGAATCTGTCACCCAGTAGAATGTGTTAGGTCACCAACCTATAGGACTAGAGTCATTTGGGGCCCAGGGTGAAACCAAATATGGCTCTTTAAAAAGGAAAACAAAATCTCTAAGTTAAGGTTTATTGGAAGGATAGGTTTATGATTCATTTCTTAACTTTGTCTATAACCTGCCTTTCTCAACTTCTCCAGGCAGGCTATTTATTTATTTTATTTATATATTCAATTTATGAATTGCCTGTCCCCTACAATATAAGGCTCTAGGTGATGTACAACCATTAAAAACAGAATTAAAAGCAAAACCTGAAAATCGGCTACGATTCGCTGTTTACTTACGATTTGCTCTTCACACTATGAACCTTGTTCTCAGGAGAAATTGCTGAAATCAGGGTCCAACTACACAGCCAGCAAACTGAAGAAGTTGATGGAAACATCTCCTTTAAGCATTTGGAACAGGCGTTTTTGTAAAGGCTGTTTTGAACATGTTTTGAAAATGTGGATTCCTCCTACTAAGTTGAATTGACTACATGGACTAATATTTTTTCTTTGAAGGAGGAAACATTGTATCATATGCCTTGTTTATAGTAACAGTACGCACTTATTTTTGATGTTGTGACCCTACCAACTTTACAACTGTGATTAGAGTTTATATATCTTGGCAATTTTTGATGGTATTTTTCCTAGCAGACTTTGTATATTTTGGATCTTTGTGATGCTAGGTTTCCCAGTTATTTGGATACATTATCTCAGATGGCATCAGACATTCCTTTGTTACCCTACTCTGGACTGCATCACTGTCTCATGTCATTTCAAAATATAAGAAAAAAAATCAATCAAACAGCAGTGATCTCTGAAAACAATACAATGTGGGGGAGCTAGCATTATAGAACTACAAATAATGCCAGCAAAATTTGTCTAAAGCAACAAAACTGTTTAAAGCTTAATATACTGTAATGCAGGAAGGGTTACAAAGGTATAGTACCTACTCCAGATGGTCTGCCATGCTTCTGCTTCAGTCGTTGTTTTTCTGTATCCCTGAAGGCTCCAGGAACGATCATGTTACTGGAAGAAATGTATATTTGCCCCAGCATACAACCTTCCATCTTCTACTGTTCCACTTATGTCAATTTTTACAGTGTAAACTCATCAGGGCAGGGACCTTCAAAAGTTTCATCCACATCAATGTCTTTGTCAATTGCAGGGGAATGTTGGCTTGAGTTGTCAAAATGTCCAAGTTCACATTGATTAAACCTGTATTCTGTGCTTATATGTTGCAGGTATAAAGTGCTGGCTTCCATGGAATGAGTGTTAGGGTAAGGAGATTTTTTTAAAAAAAAACAAAAACAAAAACCCTCAGTTATCTACACAGACAAGAATGCACTGGACATGTCCAAATGATTTGCGGAACCAGTGTAGAAGGATGGGGGACACACACACAAAATCAGAAAATCTTTTTCTGTTACAAGATGTGTTTCACTCTACTGACTGGAAACATTTCCTGTCAGTTTCACTCCTTGCCCTTTCAGTCTGTACTCTGTTTCATCTCTCTAAACCAGACAGCCATGTGCCAGAATGAGAATTAAGTAACACTAACCAATATTCTTAGTTTTCCTAATGATGTTTAAAGCATTAAAGGAAAATAATTAAGACAAATTTTTGTTTCATTTTTCCCCATTAATCAATATGAACTTTCCTCCTCTATTAGTGCAAGTTAAAAGCACTTTTATTTATCCAGGATTTTGATGCATTTCATTTCTGCCCCCCCCCTTTTGTATTGTTGGTATGTTTGCCTTTTTTCAGGAAGTTATTTGTTTGTTGTGACAGTATTTTTGTTAGGTGACATTTTGAGTAAGAATGCTGACATGCTAGTTTAATTTTTTAAAACCTATTTTAATTGCTCGACCCTTTGGTGAATCAAACCTAGGAGGCTTCATGCTGTTTTTCCTTCCCTTATCCCAACATTTTCAAGTAAAATGTGTGCATTTAGCTGTGCTTTTTTATGAATCAATCAATATTTGAAATAATAAAAGTATTGCATATTGAAATAATAAAATAAAAAATCAATATTGATTTAGTTCCTACTCCCCCATTCTACTAGAGGCAGCACTTCCCTCTAATGTAAAAGGTTTCCATAAGATATGTGTTCGTTTTCCAGCTTTCCTTGTATATCAAATCAGCATTATGCATTGGGTTGGATCCAACGAGCTTTTTCCACTGGTGAAAAAGAAAGGAAGGTATCCCTGGACAGAAGCCATGTGGGACAGGAGTTGTAATAAAGAGGGAACTTTGGAGAGATGGAATGAAAAAGGTTGTCTGGATCCATCCCATTACATTTAGGTTAGACAAATACGGGAGATATATTGAACAACACTACCATATAGACAAGTGTATAAATTATGTAAATATCCTAAAATAAACTAGTGACACAAAATAAAGGAAGGAAAATGTGTAGACCAACAATGATTCACAAAGAACAAGACACAAAACCAAATCAAATAAATAAATCCCTCAGCACAGAAAGGGCAGATTAGTCCATTCTTATTTTAGGGCTGCCTTGGAGGTCTCCTTTGACAGAAAGGTGAGGTATAAAATATTCAACACAAATAAATAAATAAAAAGCTGATCATCCACTCTTCACCCTGAGTAGGCAAATTGGCATTACAGAAGAGGAGGTGTCTACCTTTGAGAGACATTGCCACTTACCTGCCTCTGAAATATCTAACATTAACTTGGGGGGGGGGGGTGATCTTGATTTCCCCTGACAAAATGTGACATTGTATCATGATCTTTATGTGATACCCCTGTCAGTACTGTCATCTGGTTATGATGAACTTGTGTTCAGGAGGTGTGATGTGATTTTGGCTTTCTGCAAAATGTCAACCTTTCCCGATTCTAATATTAACAGAGGAGTAAAGGGGGCGGGGAGGAGGGGGCGATGGAGTCGCTGGAATCCTCTTTACACACCATGCAATTTGAATGGGAATGAACTTACAGTGCTGTGAAAAAGAAGGAAGGCGTGCTTGAGACGTCACAAAGCCCAGCTGCTTTTCATTGTAAGGTTTAGGCCCTGTTAAAATGCTCTCTCGGAGGGTTGTTGTGAGGACAAAATGCTCTCTCAGAGGAAAGGCAACCACTTCGTCTTGGCTTCCTTTCCCCCTCTCACCCAGTTCTGCTCAAGAAGCTCTACTATGGTCAGGTAGGCAGAGCAGGCTGGTTGGCAGCTTGGGAGGTTTGTGCTCCACTGAGAAGTGGGCAGGGGAGCCGAGGGGCCTGTGGCAAAAGAGGGGCCGGCACTGCAGTGGGAAGGAGGACATAGCCATCAGCCACTCAACACACGGAAAAGGAGTGAGGGTGGGGAGAGGCGAAGAAGCTTACTGGGAAGACCGGGTGTGCATGTTTTGTGGGAATTCATGCGGACGAGTTCACAGGCAAACTGTGCACAGCCAGGAAGGATTCTGGCTCTTGCTGAAGAATGCAACAGCCTTCCACCCCGCCCTTTGACTTCTTTCAAGCTGTTCCTTAACAAACATTCCAGGCGTTGCAAAAGAAGAGCCGCGGTTGTGAATGGGCAGATCCATGTGGGCACATGGATTTATTTATTTATTTATTTTACTAGGCCTTGTGAACAAGATCAAACAGGCTGGCAGTCCAATCCTCCTCCATTGCTTTTCCCTTCTCCCAATTCTTCTGCTCAATTCCCTCTTCTTCCTCCAAGGTCTGGCTTATTTTGGAGGGATTCAGCAGTGATCTCAGAAGTGATGTGGGCACATGCCCCCTCTGTGCCCCCCCCCACTGATTTTTTTTTTCTGGCTATGGGCCTGGTGTGGACCAGTAGGCCCAGATGACACAAATGTGCCGGGATTTCCAGAATGATGACTTGTTCATGTTGTATTGACCTCTGAGTCATGATTATGGAAACAGAAGTAGGCATGACACCCATAATGTGGTTTTTTTAAAAAATTCACTCAAGCCTTTACTTAGGAACTTTCTGTGACCTACAACATGGTGAGTCCTCACCCCCCTGTGGCTGATATTACTTATGGTTGGATTGGTATCTACTAAACATTGACAATGTTGCCTGTACCTTCTAGGACAGTGATGGTGATCTTTTTAGAGACCGAGTGCCCAAACTGCAACCCAAAACCCACTTATTTATCGCAAAGTGCCAGCACGGCAATTTAACCTGAATACTGAGGTTTTCGTTTTAGAAAAAAAACAACTCGTACATTAACATCTTTTGTTTTAAAAGAAAAACACAATAACAGAGCTTTCAATGATACAAACAACTTTTTATTAAAAGGTAAAAGTTTGCATTTGGCATGCTTGTGAACAATTAATGTGATTTTTGCTGTCCAATCTTGCGAACTCTGTGCTAGGGCAATGGCGTACGTGCCCACAGAAAGGGCTCTGAGTGCCACCTCTGGCACGTGTGCCATAGGTTCGCCACCACTGTTCTAGGAGAATGAATACAAGACAGGATTCAGTGATTTATTTATTTGTCTAAGTAAGCTTTGAAACCTGACAGTTTTGTGCTCAGGATTTTTAAAGTTATGTCAAGTGGGGGGGGGGGGGGGGGAATGGTTTGGGCGGTTTATAAAAAGATTTTTTTTTTGAAGAGAGGATTGCAGCATCAGTTTATGCATGTTTACTCAAAAATAAAGTATACTGAATTAAATGAGGGATTACTGAAGACATTGCACAAAACTGTAGCCTTTAACTGCAATCCTAAGAGCCCTTTCCAGGAGTGATCCCCACTGAACAAAATGAGGACTACTTCTAACTAGACAAAAGCTCATACCTTGTATAAAACTTTATACGTCTTAAAGGTGGCCCTGGACTCTAAATTTGTTCTAACTAGACCTGGTTAGGAATTAACCCCATATGTATCTTAATTCAGTCCAGCCAGTTGAAATTAGGAGTCACCGGTCTGGCCGTTCCCTGATCCCTAGGGAACCTACTAAAAAAAGAGGGGGTATCCAGTGCAGGCCCTAGTACATCCTGGGAGGGGAAAGCAGGCAAGAGCGAGCCGGGTCCGCTGATGGAGTTGTGCCGGGCGCTGGGGCTGCTGGCAGGGCTGCCGCTGCCAGGCCAGAGCCACCCGCAGCCTGACCCCTCCCACATCCTGCCCTGCGCTGGTCATGCCATCTGCCTGGGCGCCCTCCTGCCCCGCGCCACCGCGGACCCGGCCTACCTGCACCCTGCCCTGGCCTGTGCCACCCGTGCTGCTACCCTGCCCTACAGCCTCACTGGGGTGCTGCCTGGCACCCCCCGCCACCGTGACCCGGCCTCACTGGCCAGCTGGCTGTGCCAGGCGCTGGTGGTGTGCAGGGTGGCCGCTGTCCTCGCCTTCCCCACCTCCTGCCCGGAGCTCCTCCACCTCGACGGGGACGCCAGCCTTCCTGGAGATTCCTTTGTCAGACCAAGATGAGCCCCCCCCCGCCCTTCACCACCCTGGTAAGGCACCCTCGAGGGGAGCAGGGAGGGAGGGAGGGAGGGCACGAGCAGTCTACCTTCTGGCCTCGCCTGCGCAGCCTGGGTGCTGTTGGGAACAGGATGGGTCACAGGTGGCTTTTGGAGTTTCTTGGCCAAAATTGCTGGAAAGGGTGAGAAGCTATTGGCTGGGGAGAGTTGAGTGGAATCTTCTTTCTTTCTGTCTTTCTTCTCTCTCTCTCTCCCCCCCACCTACCTACCTACCTACCTACCTACCTATTTCTTTCTTTCTTTCTTTCTTTCTTTCTTTCTTTCTTTCTTTCTTTCTTTCTTTCTTCTCTCTCTCTCTCCCCCCCACCCAGCCACCCACCTACCTACCTTCCTTCCTGTTCTCTTTCTTTCTTTCTTTCTCTTTCTTTCTTTCTTTCTTTCTCTTTCTTTCTTTCTTTCTTTCTTTCTTTCTCTTTCTTTCTTTCTTTTTTTCTTTCTTTCTCTTTTCTTTCTTTCATTCTCTTTTCTTTCTTTCTTTCTTTCCTCTCTCTATCTCTCTCCCCCACCTACCTACCTACCTTCCTTCCTGTTCCTTCCTTCCTTTCTTTCTCCCCTCCCTCCCTCTCTCTTTTTTCTATCTCTCTTTCTCTTTTTTCCTTCCTTCCTTCCTTCCTTCCTTCCTTCCTTCCTTCCTTCCTTCCTTCCTTCCTTCCTTCCTTCCTTCCTTCTCTCTCCCCCCCACCTACCTACCTACCTTCCTTCCCGTTCCTTTCCTTCTTTCCTGTTCCCTTCCTTCCTTCCTTCCTTCCTTCTTCCTCCCTCTTTCTTTCTTTCTTTCTTTCTTTCTTTCTTTCTTTCTTTCTTTCCTTCCTTCCTTCCTTCCTTCTTTCCTTCCTTCCTTTGCCATCAGATAGGCTTGCCAGCTCTGTGTTGGAAAATTCCTTGGAGATTTTTGGGGTGGAGCCTGAGCGGTGGGTATTGCCTTCTGACACTTCCGGTGACGTCGGGGGTGTGGCATATGCAAATAAGTTATGCTAATGAGCTCCTGCACCGCTTTTTTATGAAAGGACCCCTGGCTGGAACTATCATTGGTCCCCAGATTACAGAGATCAGTTCCCCTGAAGGAAATTGCAGTTTCAGAGGGTGAACCCACTAATATCTCATCCCTGCTGAGCTTCTTTTCCTCCCCAGACTCCACCTTCTCTAGACACTGTTCCAAGATCTCCAGCAATTTCCCAAGCTGGAGCTAACAGCCCTAAGACAGCAGAGTGCAGTGCCTTACTTTCCAGAGCACAGCTTCAGAAGATGAGATTCTGACTTAAGCACTTCCAGTATCAAGGTTTCTACTAATACACCAAGAGTACTGGAGGTGCCAGGACTGCAGTAAAACAGTTGGTATCCAGAAGCCATTAATACAGTTTGTGATCTGCCTAGTTCTTCGGTACTAGTGGAAAGTTACCCTGCTGTTTCAGCAGTCAGAGTGCTGGAAATAGGCCATCTATAGGCTGCCTTTCACTGCTTTTTCACTAGCTTTCATTGGCTGATTCTGCATTGGCTTTTCCCTCCGTTGTTTTATGAAACCCACATTGGAACAGAAATTCCCCTCTGTTTTGCATGCTGATTTCACTTTCTTTGGACATCAGATTTTTATGATAGCCTCCACACTCCATGCCCCTTTTGTTTTCTTTGATCATCAGATTTGATTGTACCTTCTGCATAGGTACAATAGGCCATTTTGTGGCTGATTTTCCAGTCAGTATGGTGACGTTGCCCTAAGGTATTTGAATGTGGTTTTGAGCGGCCCTTTTCCCTCCCAGTTGAGAAAATGTGGAGAGAATGCTAGACGCAGAATCGCCTGTTGTCTTTCCATTTCTCCAGTCACGTTTGCTTGACTCTACAGTTCTGTTCCCATTTTGAAAGCATCCTCCTGAGCCACTGAAAAGATAAATATTTATAAACATTTCAAAGTTTTGAAGGCATTTTAGTGGTCTAGACTACCAGTCCTGTGCTGAAAACTGTCTCCAGAATTCCCTTGAAATCAGCCCTGTGAAAGTCTATGGGACTCTAGCCCAAGAAACTGTAAAGAACTCCAGGCAGTTTCTAGGGAAGCAAATCACACATGAAACAGAGCAATATCTATTTAAATCAAAATGATTTATCCATTCTCATAATGGAGTCAGAATTTGCTTTGATACCTGTCGTGCAATGCTCAACATATTAAATGTTCTTGAAAAATTACTGTCACCAGTTTACATTTTATCAGATTTGAATTGCTGTGCAAGAGTTGATCTTCGGCAATGGCACAGTGTGGAATTGCATTAATATGTGAGATGTGATATTGCATTATGACGAATAATACACGATGCCATAATTCTTCTTTATTATTTTTTTTGAGTGTGTGATAGCATGCCTTCACTGTAGCATAAAGTTAGCGAGCTTGAAATAACATTTACTTAGGGTGAATCCAAAATGATTTGTTGGCAAAGGGAATCAGATGCACTTTGCAGAACAGTCTTGGAACTTTGCTGCTTTATTAATCCAGTTAAGTTTCTTAAGCTGCTCATGGAAAAATTCTTTGGAAACAGTTTATCTGTACAGACAGCATAGTGTATTTGTTAGAGCACTGAACTAGCACCTTGGACACCCATGCAACTCCCCAAATTTCTATGAAGCTTGCTGGATGACCTTGGACCAGTTGCACTCTGTAACCTACTTCACAGGGTCGTTGTGAGGAAACAATGAAAAAGGAGGGAGACCAAGTACAGTATCCTGAGCTCCTTGATGGAAGTGTGTTTGTTTCCTTTATTGTGATTTATGTATCTTATTTATCTAGTATGTTTTCAAAGACATATACTACATACATTTTGAATCACTATTAGCTGAAAAAAAAGGGACTGGAGGAACATCTTTCCTTTGAAAGGCTGAAGGAGCTGTGTCTTTTTATTGTACTTATTTAAACTGATATCCAGATTTTCAATGACAGGATCCTCATGTTTAGAGGGGGAAGGGGGAAATGACTGAAAGAGGAATAGTTCAATAGGGAGGTCTACAACCAGAAGACTATACTTGTAGAGACAGTTAGGCCCTGTCCACACGAGCGAGATAAGCCAGACGGGAAGTGACACAAATTTGTGCCGGCACAATTTGTGCTGCTTTTGTGGGATCACACAGGTCCACGGACCTGTGAGGGTGAGTTGGTTGGTTTTGTTTTTTTTTCCGGCCATTTTCAGTGCATTTATCTGCTTCTACAAGGGATCGATGACTTGCCTCTCCACCCTCGGGGTCATCCGATGATGCGCATACTGGGATGGGAGGGGGAAAAAACCCAAAAAAGCCCGCTCCCCAACGCCACTTGTTTGCGCTGGCGCGATCAGACCAGGAAAGGTCAGTTCTGGGCCGTCATAAACATTTTCACTGGTAGCTAAATAAGCCGGTTCCCCACCGGCTCAAAGCGGTTTGCGACACTTTGACACCGGCTGCAGGACGCTTCAAGATGTGCTTGTGTGATCGCACCACTTTGAGCTGGTGGGGAATCGTCCTTCTTGTGTTGCAAATGGGTGCGTATGATTACGCCCTTAGTTGGATCTAGTCAGCTTTTTTCTACTGGTAACTCAGGGAAGCAGAAGAAAGGTGAAACAGGATACTCTGATCTTGTCAGATATCAGTAACTAAGCAGGATCCTTACTGAGATGGGAGACCGCCCTGGAACACACTGCAGAGGAAGGTAATAGCAAACCACCTCTGCTTCTCACTTAACTTGGAAGCCCTTTGCTGGGGTCGCCATAAGTTGGCTGCAGCTTAACAGCACTGACATATACCAGAGACCTTGTGCTGGGAATCATGGACTCGCATGGACAAAATCCATGTACGACAGGGGCTGAAGTAAGAATGGGAAACTGTGTGAGGCTGAGTGAAAAAAGAGTGAGCTGGATCCAACCTGGGCTTAGGAATGCTACAGCTCTAGTAGAAGGAAGACACAGCCATAGCAGCTCACAGCAATGCTGCAGGGAGGGGGTAAAAAGCATGCAAGGCCCTGAGTAATAATAACTTGTTAATATGGAATGGCCCTGACCTGGATGGCCCAGGCTAGCCCAGTCACATCAGATTTCAGAAGCAGGATCGACCTACTAAGCAGGATCGACTCCGGTTAGTACTTGGATAGGAGACTACTGTGGACGTCTAGGGTTGCAGTGTAGAGGCAGGCAATGGCAAACCACTTCTGTCCATCTCTTGCCTTGGAAACCCTGCAGTAGTGCCATTAGTCGACTGCAACTTGACAGCACTTTCCTCCATGGCCAACATGGAATGAGTACCCCCTCAGATCGAGTTATCCTAGGGTGCCCAGCCCTGGGCTGAGAAATTCCTGGAGGTTTTAGAGGTAGAGTCTGGAGAGTCCAGACTTTGGGGAGGGGAGGGATCTTAGTGGGGTAAAATGCCATGCAGTCCACTCTCCAAAGCAGCCATTTTGTCCTGGGGAACTGACCTTTGTAGTTTGAAGATCAGTCGTGATTCCAGAAGATCTACAGGCCCCACCTGAAGGCTGCCAGGCCTATTTGCGAGCCACCATCTTGAGCACAAGCCCTGCCATTTACAATTTGAACTGCCATGCTGGTGTAAGCTACGGGCTATGGGCAGCCATATTAGTGGGAACGTAGGATTTCATTGGCATCTAATAATTGCCTAGATAAAGAGAATTTGGACTGCAGCCTGAAGTATTTCCTGACATTATTTTCCACTGTATGGCAGTAATGTTTAGTTTAATACCTGAGGAGCTAGATAGTTGCTTTTTCTTCACTTGGGTGGAATCATCTATTAAACATCCTTTGTACAACTGATGGTTATCTGCTGGGATTTCCCTAGAGGCCTGCAAATCTTCAATTTCCTAAGGGCACGTTTCTGTTTTGTGCTCCTCCTGGGCACAAATGGTTTCATACTGCCTCAAGATGAGAAGCTAAACTTGCTGTTTTAGCCTCAAGAAAGTAGGGCAGGCACATCGAACAGCCAAGCAAGTCTGGCAAATGACTGTGTCCAGTATGCAAAATGATCTAAATATATGGTTGCCGTAAATATAGCTCTGACACAGCGTGAGGGGAGAGGGGAGAAAATCCAGCATTATTGTGGTGAACAAATCTCTAACTCCTTTATGAGACATGCACTGGCATCCTTCCAACTGTGAGACATTTGGATGCAGGGCATTTTTATGTATACTGTATGAATTTACTTGTTTTGTCTATGCTATTGCTTATACAGTGAAGCTACTGAGGTGCTGCTGGTCAGGGACAAAGCGGCTCGAAGACTGAAGAGCCAGCCTGTCCTAGAGGGGTTTTCACTCCCTCTGAAGTAGGGAGTACTGCTGGATCCTGACCTATAGCTGGAGGCCCAGATCTCCCTTGTGGCACATATTGCCTTTTATCAGCTTTGACTGATATGTCAGCTATGGGCATTCCTCGAATGCATGATCTGGCAATAGTGACCCCTGATCTGATTACATCCCGGTTAGATTACTGTGCAGTGGTTCTCAACCTTTCTAATGCCGTGACCCTTTAATACAGTTTCTCATGTTGTGGTGACCCCCAACCATAAAATTATTTGTTGTGTTGTCCGAACGGTTTTGACAAAACCAATAAAAACATTATTTTCTGTCCCATCTATAAAAAATCTTGCCTGAACCAATATCTTATGTCCAACCATTATAACCATGCTGGATTGGAATCAATTCCTAAAGGTTAGGTTCCCATGGCAATCAGCTTGCCTTCCTGCAGAACTAGTATGCTGAATATGACTTTTTAGGGTTGCCAACCTACAGGTGGGGTCTGGAGATCTTCTGGAATTACAACTGAGCTCGAAACTACAGAGATCAGATCAATGGCTACTTTGGAAAGTGGAATCCATGGCATTATGCCTTGCTTAGGTCCCTCCTTCTCCCAAACCCCACCCTCCTCAGGCTCCACTCCCAAATCTCCAGGGATTTCCTCAACCTGGAGTTGGCAACCCTACTTCACTGGCAGAAGTACCCTAGGTTTGTGGATGCACTGCAGATGTTTCTCTGCAGATGTCCCCTAAAGTCCCCCAAGCAACAGAAGTTCTGCCAAACAACAATGAAGACACACACAGAGAGAAATGTAGGTAGGTAGGTAGGTGGGGGGAGAGAGAGAGAGAAAAAGGAAGGAAGGAAGGAAGGAAGGAAGGAAGGTGGGGGGAGAGCCTATTGCAGCCTTTCCTGGGCTCTGTGCTTCAGCGTGGAGCCCAGGAAAGGCAGTGGGGGGGAGAGGCTGTTGCAGCCCAGGAAAGGCGGCTGGGGGGGGAGAGCTTTCTTTCCTGGGCTCTGCGCTTCAGCGGGGAGCCCAGGAAAGACGGCAGGGGGGCGGCTGGAGCCTTCTTTCCTGGGCTCCCCACTGAAGTATGGAGCCCAGGAAAGACAGCGGTGGGGGCAAGGGGGTGGCTGGAGCCTCCTTTCCTGGGCTCCCCACCGAAGTGCGGAGCCCAGGAAAGACCCAGGGGGGTGGCTGGAGCCTTCTTTCCTGGGGTCCCTGCCAAAGCGCAGAACCCAGGAAAGATTGGGGGGCGGCTGGAGCCTTCTTTCCTGGGCTCCCTGCCAAAGCGCAGAGCCTAGGAAAGATGGTGGTGGGGGCAGGGGGAAGCGGCCATTGCCTTACCTGCTGGCTTCTTCCTCCTTTTGGCCCCACTGAGGGCTGCAGGAATCAGGGGGCGGGGCTCCGACCCCAACCAACCCCTGCTCTTTGCCCTTAAAGGGAAAGCTCCCTTTGAGGTCAAAGAGCCAGGAGGCCAGACCTCATGCTTGATCGAGAGTGTGGCCCTTTCCTGATGGCAGGGAGGGGTGGGGTGGGCTCGGACACCACCCGGCAACCCCTGTGAAAGGGCCATTCAACCTCAAAAGGGGTTGCGACCCACAGGTTGAGAACCGCTGCTATATAGAGTTGCCTGGTCTGGGATGGAAAATACCTGGAGACTTTGGGGATGAATCCAGGAGAGGGTAGGATTGGGGGGAGGGGAGGAGCCTCAGCCTGTTACAATGCCACAGAGTCCACCATTCAAAGCAGCCATTTTCTCCAGGGGAGCTGATCTCTGTAGCCTGGAGATGAGTTGTAAAAGTGGGAGATCTCCAGGCCCCATCTGGAGGCTGGCAACCAGTGTTCCCTCTAAACTGAGTTAGTGTGAACTAGCTCAGTTTTTTTAGCCTCCAACTCACACATCTTTGTCTTAGCTCAGGAAGGATGGTTCCAGAGCAAACTAATCTATGCAGCAGCCAAATCACATGTTCACAACTTTAATGCCAGAAGCTCACAAAGTAGAATTTTTGCTCACAAGTCTCCACAGCTCTTGCTCACAAGTCTTCACCGATCGGGCCCAACAGTGCGCCAACTGACAACTTCAGAACACAATGGAAGGTGGGTTGGACATCTTCCTATTGCATCCTGATATACGGGTTGATGTGCCTGACCTGTATAGGAGGGATAGTGTTCATCTCATGGACAAGGGCAATGACATCTTTTTAGCTGACTTGCGGCGAGGGGTCCTAATGGCGCTTGATCGCTTGGTGGGGGTGAAGGCCTAAGGTCTTGGCCTTTGCTGTGGCGGGAGAGCACGATAGGTAGATGGAATTGGTGAGCACCTTGGCATTGGGATAAGATTAAGGTCCTTCTAGAATGGTTTTCGGGTCTTGCGACTCAAGGCTAGGAAAGTGGGATCTTCACTGGGAACAATCTGGCCTGGGCTGCCCTAGCGGGCTTTGCAGCTTCTGGGGTAGTGGGGCCAGGGGTTCCTTTAATTGCCAAGATGCTGGTCGAGAGTCAGTTGGAAGGCCCGAGATCAGAGCAGGGGCATCGCCCAAAAGGAAATGAAGGTGGCCAGGGTCTGGCACCTGTCAGGTTCCTGTGTGAGTTTAGTACCCTCGCCGCTGGTTGTTTAATTAATTAATTAAATAAATAAATAGTTAATAAAGTGGCCCTTGTTAATCCCAACCTGGTGTCTTTCTTTTATTCCGCATTGGGGGGGGAGGGGCAAAGACCGGCAGACTCTAATTTGGGAGAACTGGGTTTTTTGTTTTTTTTTATAACTTTATTTTTATAACTTCAAAACCAAAAGCATTCACTTACAAACCATTTCTTATTGACCGTTATAGAGCAAATACGACTCCTTATAAAATAACTCTATTTTTTAAATAAAATACAATCCAACTATTTCCCAAACTTAACCTTAATAAAATACAAAATCGACATATTTCACAGGTAAGGCTGTAATTAAGTCATTCTTTTTCGTTATATACTCAAAAAAAAAAAAAGTGAACCATTTTGTGAGAAAACTCTCCTTTTTTGCAGGTATGTCCATTATCAATATTTGCGTGGCCAGCTTATCCATTGCCACTATATCCCATAATTTTAAAAACCAATCCCTAATTGACAGTAAGTTTTCTGTCTTCCATTTCTGGGCTACCTGCGTTTTTTGCTGCTATCACCATTAATTCCAGAAGTTCCCTTGGTTATTCCAGTAACTGGAATAACTGGAATTCCAGTAACTGAGCAGTATTCCTTCTGGTGTTCTAGGAATTTGTATTCCCAAGATTTCTTCCATTTTATTAATGATGGAATTCTAAAACACCTGGACCTAAGGACAGGACCACCAACAATTAAATAGGCTTCCTATTTGCCCACAGCCCTTCCTACAAAGTGGGACTTTTATAGCCTTCACATGATATAGCTTAAGTGGGGTCATGTACTATCTGGGAAAAAAAGTTTGTAATTTTGTAGATGTATATTTAAGTAACATATAGACTTGAAGACCAAATTTTCTACACATGCGGCCAGCTTGGTGATCTTGGGCCAGTCACAGTTCTCTCAGAACTTTTCTTTCAAGAGCAGTTCTCTCAGAGCTCTCTCAGCCCGACCCACCTCACAAGGTGTCTGTTGTGGGGAGAGGAAGGGAAGGAGATTGTAAGCTGCTCTGAGACTCCAAGTGGAGGGTGGTATATAAATACAATCTCCTCCTCCTCCTCTTCTTCTTCTCCCCCCCCCAGTACTATTAATAGTATTTGGGGCAGATTGGCCACTGGGTCCACTGGGACTTCTTCCCGGGTGGGGTCAACAGTCTCCCTTCACATCTGGACCAGGCCAGGCCAATGGCAGAGGAGGAATCTGCATCCAGCCTTCCAAGGGTAGGTAATGCCAGGCTTCTGGGAGATAGTTCCTGGCCAGGGGAGACAGTGACCAGCTTGTGCAGTGACCTGCACAGCCCAGGGAAGGAGATGCTCTGCTGTGGGAGGCAGTGCTGAGCCCACCTCAGCCACACATGAGGGAGGTAGTTTCGGGCCTGCCAAAGCCCAGTGTGGTGCATGGAGAGGTTCCCAGCCTTACTTTCTCCTCTAGGGGTGGGGCAGGTTGGGGGCAGGCAGGCTGCTTTTCCCTCCATCCTTTCAATTGGCGGGTCCTTTTCCCAAGGCCATTTTTCTCCTCCCAGTCCTCCCCTGACTATTTCCCCTGTAAATGAATTTTAGATAGGGTTGCCAGCCTCCAGGTGGGGCCTGGGAATCTCCCGCTTTTACAACTGATCTCCAGCTGAAAGAGATCAGCTCCCCTGGAGAAAATGGCTGCTTTGAAGGGTGGACTCTATGGCATTGCACCATGCTGAGGCCCCTCCCCTCCCCAAACCCCACCTTCTCCTGGCTCCACCCCCAAAGTCCCCAGGTATTTTCCAACCCAGACTTGGCAACCCTAACTTTAGATTTACTGTATTCAGATCTCAATGGTCCTTCCAAGTCTGTAGTGATGCCTCACCAATCCGAAACTGGTCTATTCAGAATTCTACTTGGGTCTATTCAGTGGTTCTTGCTTCCAGAAAAAAAAAACAACGATGTTGTTAAGATTGCCCTGTAGCTTCCTATTCCTACTGTTGTGTGGGTCATTAACTAGTTTTGAAAGTTTCTGTAAGCTGATCGTAAAACCTTGTTCACCAGCTCCTTAGGGTAGGAGTAAGAGACAGCAAAACAAAAGTCACCCAGACCACTGTTCCCTCTAAACTGAGTTAGTGTGAGCTAGCTCACAGTTTTTTAAGCATCTGGTTCACACATTTTTGCCTTAGTTCAAGAAGGATGGCTCCAGAGCAAACTAATTAATGCAGTAGCCAAATCACTTGCTCACATCTTTAATGCCAGTAGCTCACAAAGTAGAATTTTTGCTCACAGGACTCCATAGGTTAGAGGAAGCATTGACCCAGACCCATTTTTGGTATGGATTTGGGAATGAATCCTAATCTGGACCAACCTTCCTTTTGCAGTCACAGATCCATCACACACGACAGTATGTTGCTAATCCCCTATAACAGACAACATAGATTTACACCAAAGCTTCTGGTGCATGAAGAATATAGCATTATCCACATCTAAATATTGAATAAAAGAACAGCATGGCCAGTTTTAACAAGATTAGGACTCTCCTAGCTTTAGCACTACATGGAGAACAGGGATTCCCTGCCCCCCCATAAATCTGATATGAGTTGCATTTTAAAATTTAAGTCTTCTTGAAAAGAAAGTGTGAACATCAGCATGCCAAGACCACATTGGGTAGTTTCAGAATCTGAGTCCTTTGCTTATTTAAAGCCGGCCTGAAATTTCATTCCCTTTTGTAGTTGCCATATCTGTGCTCATCCCCAAATTGGTTCCTTTAGTTCTGTTAGCTATTTCCTTTTGATATTTTGTTATTGCATTTTCTGACGGCTTGCATATTCCCAAGAAGCAAACCCACCACAGTTGAAAATGTCAAAATGCATCAACATGAATTATGCTAAAGTCATGATTCTCTGTAGGCATTAGAATGAAAATTAGACACACTTGGGCATTAAGTCAGAAATAATTGAAACCTAGAATTATTCACTTAGCTGGCTGAATTCATAAAATCTAATCTGTTCTTTTCTTTATTGTGGACTGCTGACAAAATGAGGTAAGGCATGGGGGAGTTTGATAGCAATGAATCAGGTTTTCAGGATGAAAAATAGCATTCTTTCTACATCCCCCCCCCTTTTTTCACAAGATGAATACCAAAGCTTCATTGCCTTCAGGTCAACAGTAATTGTGTTAAATGGTTTAAGACCACCATCAATAATCTAAATGTAGAAGTCCTTTTCTCCAGTCATGGAATTCTGGACAAATTGAGGTAGAGAAATTTGCACCAAGCATGGTGCATTTCAGCAAACTTAAACCAAATCAGGTTATTATTTAGATATGGATAGTGTTATATGATACAACCAGCAGCGGGGACCATGATACTCACGGGGGATGGGGGGAGAGTATTCCATGTGGCTCCCCTGCTGAAGCAGCAGGAGCTCCACGAGGAGGTGAAGGAGGAGAAGGAAGCGGCCGCAGGTGAGCCCAGCAGATCTTCTCCACCCCGGGGAATGGTAGCGAGGCACAGTTCCCAGTGCGTTCTCTGTGCATGCACAGGGAACTCTTTTACTGTGGGGGATTCAAGTATCCCCCATACTTTTTTTCAACATTTCAGATTTTTCTGCACATCTAGGGAGTACCCCAAGTGTGCAGGGTAATTTATTTGCCCTCTCTGTGCCCGCAGTGTGCAGATTTAGATATCCACACAGAGGGGACAACTTGGCTGTTAGACATTCATGCTGAGCACCATAATCAATCAAACCCTCAGCGATCTGTCCCATGAGGAGAGGACATGAGCTCAGCCTGGCATTAATTTTTCTCATGTAGGGCTGCAAGGTGGTTGGAATGAGGGTTATCCTCCTTATGCTCATGATACCCAAGTGTGAATTCAGGCTAAATGGAAAGTGGAATGCACAGTGCAATCCTAACCAGAGTTGCATCCTTCTAAACTCATTCACTTCAATGGATTTAGAAGGACAGAACTCTACTTAGGATGGTACTCCCAGTCATGTAGTGGCATCTTTAAGTTGCACATACCCCCTCACCAAATGTAGCATACCATTCTCTCCCAAAGTTTATGGTAGAGGCCTCTTGGAAAACAACTGGTAATCTATACAGTTCAAAAGACTTAAGAACGTAAGAACATAAGAGAAGCCAATGTTGCATCAGACCAATGACCCATCCAGTCCACCACTTTGTCACACAGTGGCCAAAAATATCAGGTGCCATCAAGAGGTCCATCAGTGGGGCCAGTTGAACAATAAAGATGAGATGAGATTAGGGATGCACAGCCTGTTGCTTCCAAGTTCCTGTGATTTATCAGTACATTTTAGCATTTACCAACAAAGTTTCAGAAATTCCAGATGGGTTGGATCCAACAAATTCCTTTCCTCAAGTTCTTCAGTGGAACATCTCTCTCCTCTGATTAAGAAAATCTTCCACACACAACTGGATATGTGTGTGTTTTTAAAAAACTTACTAAAAGGCAACCATTGGCTCAGACTCAGTGTCAACTTACATCTTGGATCAATTCTAAAATTTACCATTTACTAATGAGCAACATTTTTTTCTCTAAACACCAACATTTATAAAGGCAGGTTTTGATACTTACAGGAAAACAAATATATTCAGAGTACCATACTCTACCATCCTACACTATAGTATTAGAACATACAGTGTTCTAAGGCTGCATTAAAGCAATGGAAAATGTATTTTTCCCCTGAACTGTCCATTTCTTTAAACCACCATATATCCAATTAACCATTTGAAAAGTTAATTTATTGTAGTGACTTGAACCATGAATATAATTTATTACTCATTTGACTGAGATAATTAAATAATTTGAAAACTAAGATTAATAAATCATTATAGCAACTTAAGTTTCAATTAATGTTATAAATGCTAATATTTTAGCAAGTAATTTGTGCCTGATTAGTATGTTTCAAGATATAGCTGTTTCAATATCAATCAAGGCTCTAAACACAGCCTACAAATTTAATGTGTGAAGAAGGAAAGGGAGAAATTGATTTTGTTATATAGAATAGGAAGACAGCTGATCTCGTCCTCATATTTGGCATATTAGAAAACTAGTGCCAACTGGGCCATCTAAGTGATGCCTTTGCTTGTTCTTAAGAACATCAGAAGAGCCCTGCAGAATCAGGCCAATGGTCCATCTACTCCAGCATCTTGTCTAACACCATAGCCCACTGGCTCCTCTGGTGGTCCAACAACAGGGCAGAGAGAACAAGGTCTTCTCTGAATGGGGATGTTCCCTTTCTTCTTATTTTCTGCTTGTGGATATAAAGACTGGCCATAGTCAGAGGAGCAAATCTTTGGGCATGAGCCAAAGGGCAATCACAGGACCTGGAATCATGCATCCCTGTCTCCCTCAGGACATCATGCTCTGAGGCTTAAGCACAGACAGTGGCAATGAAACAATGTCCCAGCTTCTGACCATAACATTCCTGGTTGATGTTTTAGGTAGGTGTTTCACTTGGCCCTCATTAGGGGTTTGCATCCAGGAAAAAAATGTTATGATTCTGGACCTGAGCTTAGGTGGAGAATTTTTACCAAGCTTGATCATTTGGGGGTAGGGCATAACCATTTCAGTATTGTCCAAATTTTGTCTTGAGACCGGCTCTGGGCATGCCATTTGGACCATAAACTGGCCCAAACTCCCAGATTTTCTTAAGAAACGTTAGCTCCTAGCTCCTGTGGATGCAAGGTAGAAGATGCAGGGAGTGATGAGAGACAAGCCTGTTCCCACCTTAATGTTCTAACTAAAGAGGGAAGTTTCAGTTCTGCTTGCTATCTCATCCCAACACACTTTTCAGAGAAATGAACTTAAGCAAATTTGCACATGAGTCAAGGGTCAAGTAGTTGTACCAGGTGGTAGCTGCCCAGAGCAAACACAAAGCAAATGAAACAATAAATCTAACTGAAAGAAAAGGTCCCAGGATACAGATGAAAAATACAGGATACAGTCATCTTGAAGAGGAAGTGATCTGTAAACCTAAATGGGTATCCTCCTGGAAAAACTGTATTTGTTACCTTGAGTTCCACACTGGAAGGGATCTAGACAGCAGTCCTAAGTAGGTCTACTCAGAATGCTACTTAGGACTATTCAATGGTGCTTGCTCCCAGGAAAGTATAAATAGGATTTCATTGATCATGGAATGAATACATCAAACAAATACAATGATCAAACAATCTCCATAATATGGCTGCAATCACACGAGCCTTTAGATTGGACATAGCTGCGAATGCCTGACAGATCTAAAGGGCATGATCAGATAACAACATCTGGGAAGTGTCCCGCTGATGTCGGCAACCCATGCTGCTCTGCTACAGAAGCAGAGTTAAAAGACACTGGGGAAATTCCGGCTGCAACAGGTTCTGACGGGCCACAGATATACTTTTCCCTATCTGATCGCGCAAGCCGCTCTGAGTCTGCCTTTGGGTGGAGAGAGCGGGATATAAGTTTAATTAATAAATAAATAAAATAAATAAGCATGCTCTCATGCCATCAGGATGGTTTGATCATTCCATCCTGGCTCGGTACTGCCCCCCCCCAGCATGTGTACCATTGCATGCCCCATAGGGAGCCCTTAGCGTGAAGGTTCAATTCCTTGATTATGTGCATGGGAAACAAATGGCCAAAAAACTCTGACTCTCCTGTGGTTGCATCTGATCACACAGTGACAGGCTGAGCCCACAGCTACAAAGGGATGTGTGATCTCACAACTGCATGTCAAATTCTTCTGGAGGAAATAGCCTCACTTTCGCTCCGCTCCAAGTGGCATGTGTGACCGCAGCTTATATAAATTAGGCTGCTCAGCTTTGTGGAATGTGAAAATGGCACCACTGCTCCATGACACTCAGAGCCTGTGGGCATCTGCCTCATTGGGGGACCCACATACCTGCATGACTGACTCTCCTGCTATGCTCCACCCTGACAGCTTCACTATTCTGAGCAAAGTCTTCTAAAGATACCATGCTGTAAATGGGTAAGACCTGTTCACATGCATTCTCTGTTGTGGCTCCCATCTTGCAGAATGGCCCTGCCTGAGGAAGTCAAGAATGCCCCCACACTTCTGTGATTTGCAGAAAGTGTAAAACAGACATTTCAGGAGGACATTTTATCATGGGATTAAAACTGTAGCTAAATGGAACAGTCCAAGAGTGTCTTTATAGTGGAATATGACTGTAGTCTACTGCAATCATTACTGTAGGTATCATCTTGCTTTTACTGCATTGTCTTCTACCTTTGTAATTCCAATTTCTGTATTGTTTATGGTATACCTCTCCTAAGGCTGTTTGTTTGCATTATTTTCTTGCTCTGTAATCACAGATTGTGCATTGGTGCATTTTGCACTGGTTGTTTTATGTTGTTTGATTGCATGGTTTTATATTCTATAATCTACCTTGAGTCTCAGAGAAAAGGGTGTGCTATAAATAAAGTAAGTAAATAAATGCTTTGTTTGTCTTTCCTTCACAGGGTCCAATTCTCCAGTTTGCCCTGTTGGGTTCATAGGTTTGGCTCTATTACATATGGGTATTGTATGGGATTTATAAGTAGTTTATATAGGATTTATGTGTACAATCCATGCCATTTACAATGTATAATGTTGATTTATTAAAGTACAAATATGAAAAAATGGCATGGGAACAAGCAAACAAAAATCATGGATTTTATTCACATGAAAGCAAGATTGCATCAAGGACATGGAGCCATCAAATCCTATGAAGAACTTCAATCTAAGGTTCATTTACCTTTTTTCAGTATTTTAAAATAAGAAGTTTCATTCAGTCTAGATCAAGACAGAATAATATTTATCACCCCTTAAACATATTTGAATGCATTCTGAAACAAATCGAGGCTCACAAATTATTGGTAGTGACTATTTATGGGATACTTGCAGATTTGAAAACTGGGGCTGCAGTCACACACACTAAATAATCCACTTTCAATCCACTTTCCAACTGGATTTTTACTGTGTGAACTGGCAGAATCCAGTTCAGAAGTGCACTGAAAGTAGATTGAAAGTGGATTATTTAGTGTGTGTGACTGCAGCCTGGGAATACAGTTTAAAAGAACAGGTGGGAAAAAGATTTACAGATGGATATTTCTGAAGGTCTATGGCAGAACTGCATAGGGATGATGTTAAAGTATCAGTTAATACAGGTATTAGAGAAAATGTCAGAAAGATGATGTTCAGGTGGTGCCTTACACCTAATAGGATTGCCAAAATATAAGTAGGCAAGTCAAAATTGTGCTGGTGATACAATACAGAATTTGGGACCTTTTCTCCACATATGGTGGCAATTTCCACTTGCTCAGAAATTGTGGAATAACATACTTAAGAAAATTAATGGCATCCTAAATTGCAAACTGTCATGAGACCTCAAGGTAGTTTTGTAAATTATTTTACCAAGTGATCTCTTAGAAAAGGGGAAACAAACTAATTAAATAACTTGTTGGTAGCAGCAAGGCAACTGCTAATGCAGGCCTGGAGGCAGTCGTATATGTTGGACATAGATGAATGGGTGCATAAAGTATGGCATGTGGTTTTGATGAATAAAATAACAGCATACAAGAAGATCCACAAAGGAAAAAAAGGGCTCTCGGGAAATGTCTGTTAAACTTTGGACTCTATTTATCAGATATTGGAACAGATGTAGGCCAAAAGAACAGGTCAAAGAAATTATTCTAAGATATACCTAATTGAGTGTAATTGATGGAAGAAACTAAATAAATGTGGTAGTGTAGGTAGGAAGGTTCAGATCTCACACTGAAGAATCGTATGGAATGTTTTGATTGAGAACTGGTTTTATATGTTTACTATGTATATATTATGATTTTATGTAATTAATACGATCAGTTGTTTTTTGTAATTAATGTAATTTTCTAATTGTATATAATAAAATATTACTTTGAAAGGATTTGGAGGCCAAACTAATGTGGAAGAGACATTCAAAAATCATGAATCATAGATGGTAACAATGAGTTTAGAAGAGTGTAGCATTGCACTATAAAGGAGTTTATTTATTCATTTTATTAACAAGATTTATTTCCCACAGTTCTACCCAATCAAGGCCACCAAGACAGCTAACAATAAAAGCATAGCCTAGACTACCCTAGGCTAGCCACGATCTCAGAAGCTAAGCAGGGTCAGCTTTGGTCAGTATCTGGATGGGAGACCACCAAGGAAGACCAGGGTTGTGACACGGAGACAGGCAATGGCAAGCCACCTCTGAATGTCTCTTGCCTTGAAAGCCCTACGATGTCATCACAAGTCGGCTATGACTTGATATAAGGTATAAAAACACATCATAAAATCTATCTCAGAGAAATAGCAATAAAAATCATAGGTCAGGAAAGAGGCATAATTGATGGAAGGGCAGATAAAACAAAAAGGGTTTTACCCTCTGGTGAGAGACAAATTATAAAAGAGGACAGATGAGAGAGTTTCACCATCTTTGCACCACAACTAAGAAGGCCCTGTCACAGATTGCCACCCATCTAACTTCAGGCAGTAGGAGCATCCAAACTAGAGTCTCAGAAGATGTACATCTATATCTGATGGCTGTGGATGTCCCTCGCAGGACAAAGAAGTGGATATTTTATGTACAGTGTTCTCAGCAAATACTCAAACATATGAAATCCTTTTAGAATTCAGATGCAAGTCAAGAGAAATGATTAGCCAAATTATACACCTTACAAATTACTACCTGGGAAGAGATAAATGTTAATTAGATAGTCTATCAGCACCTTGGAAGAGGAAGTTATGAGGCTGAAAACCATGAGTGTTCTACAAAGAGGAACAATGGGATTTGGAGGAAGTGTGAAAAATGCAACACCCCCTTGGAGGTTTTTTGTTGTTGTTGCTGCTGTTGTTTTATTCACTGTTTGGTGAGGCTGCATCGTGGGAGATTTTTCCGTACGTTTAAAATCACTTATTGTCATTTTGGCACTGTCTGTTAGATTCCATTAGATTCATTAGCTTTTCTAAAGAGCATTGTTGTGTAGAAATCGCTGAAACAGCTGCCCTGCGTAATTTTGTTATTGCTTTAATTTACTCAGAGTTTTGTTTTAATACTCCAGCTGTCAGATACAAGGGGGGGGGGGGGAGAATCAATATCAAAGCATCTTTTTTAACCTTATTATTCCTATGTCTATAATAGAGTGGGGAAAGTTGGGGAGGGAGGTGAATAAAAATTTATTACCTAGTATTTCCTTTCTTCACCTGCTTAATTTCATGAGATATAATAAGCATGGTGACATTTCGGGTTGAATCCAGCCAGCTTTTTCACTCACTCTCACCTAAGGACCTTCCTAACTACAGCCCCCATCATACATAACTTTTGTCTATGCAGGTCCCACAACACCCAGCAGAACCATTTTCAGTAGTCAAATGGACCCCACCCACTCATCCCTTTTCCACCAGTGGAGCAGCTAGCTGGATCCCTGAAGTATTTCAATTGTTGCACCAAACCATTTAGCTTCTCTCAACATTTTAAGATGACATTTTACCTGCCAGATACTCCTACCATCTTTATTTTCCTTTCCTACTCAAATTTTCCCTTTTCTTATCTCTCCTGTCAGAAGTCAGTCTGTGCTCAGTAACAGCACAGATTCTGCAGATGAAGAACTACCTGCAGCTGGTCCTCTGCCAGTAATTAAACAACTGGCTGCAGCTGGCTCTAAGCCAGGAGGAGAGCAACAAGAGATCAGGTTATCGGCTGAGCAGAAGTCACAGCCTACAGATGAAACCGAGCCAACACCTTATAGCTTTGAAACAGTAAACAAAGCTTTAGAAGCCACGCCCAGCCCACCTAGCTCACCCACACCCCTGCAGTACTGACACTGTCAGAGGCAAGCTTAGTTGCAGGAAATGAGGAGGAGTGTGAGACTCATGGCCCATCATCAGCGTCAACTGATAAAATGAATGAGCAGATTTAGGGTGCCAAGGAATTGGCTGGGAGTGTAGCTTGTTAAGACTTGGCTACGTTAGCCAGGGGAAACAGCAGTTTGTGGTTATAATAAGTACACTTTGCTACTGAGCCACCAACCTTGCTGTTACTGGACCTCTACAACCTTGAACCAGACCTGACAACCGGCTTTTCTGGAAACTCTGACCCTGGACTTGCTACCTGGAACTTCTTGACCTTAGACTGGACTTCATTAAACCTGCTCTCTGGAACCTCTGACTTTGGACTGGACTCTGATTACTCTCTCTCTGTGTTTGTGCTGTCCTTGCTGTGACACTCACTTCTTAGAGGGCTGGGCCAGTGCATCTTCTGGTTTAACTCTGGGTAGTATGAAGTCAAGTCAGTTCCATACTGGAGCCATTCTCTCCAAACTAGTCAATGTTGTCCTGGCATTAGCTGAATGCAGAAGTACACTCAAGGATTCATAGATCTGTAGGCACCGTGTCACTGAACTTATTTGCTTCCCAGATTTTCCTTTCCTCATAGGTACCGGTTCTGTTATGATCACAACTCTATCTCCTCAAACTATATACCTAGTTTAGCAAAGCTGGTCAGGGGCCCTGGCTCAGTGGTAGACCACCTGCTTCACATGCATGGATCAAATCCCTGATATCTCCACTTAAGGAGTCAAATAGCCGCCTAGAGCCGGTTCGCTGGCTAGGCGGGGTATAAATTGAACAAATAAATAAATAAATAAATAAATAGTAGTTGTTGTGAGTGAAAGAACTTTACTGGAGACCCTGATGAGCTTCCATCAGTCAGAATGTGCACTTAACATTTATTTATTTATTTATTTATTTATTTATTTATTTATTTGCATTTATTGATATCCTGATTTTTTTCCTAATGGGAACCCAAAGCAGCTCAGAACATTGGTCTCCCCTCCTCTGTTCTCTCCCAACCACAACCCTGTGAGGTAGGTTAGGTTGAGAGAATGTGACCGGTCCAAGGTCACCTAGCAAGTTTCCAGGGCAGAATGGAGATTCGAACTCTAGTCTCCCGGGATCCTAGTCTGACATACTCTCCACTTTACCATGCTAGCTGTCAGAGAAGACAATATTGAACTTGATAGACAAGTGGTCTGAATCCATAGATAGCAGCTTCATGTGGGTGTGTTCAAGTTAATACCCCTGACTTTCTTTTAAAAAACCAAAATCTGAGCTGATTTAAACAATTGCTTCATGGAAACATATCACCACCCCCATTTCCTCATTGCTATTAAGAAGCAAATATGCTAACCATGCTTCAGTTCCCAGAGTACAACCCATAAAACTCAGAATGGGAGGAAGATACATTTTATCTGTAGCATAGATGCATGAGCATTAAGGCACACCATGCTATGCATTGCCCACCTTTTCACAAAACAACACAGGGCAGCTGAGGTGAATTGTAATTAAGTTATTGTAAAAATAATTATGGGTCCCCCAACTCAACATTATCTTGTCTGATGTAACTGAAAGAAAGGTTATTGCATCATGAAAAAAACACTGTATGCAGCAAAAATATCAGATGTCTCATGTGGATGGCTTATATGAGGAAATTGGGGTGTAATGCTCAGGCAATGTAAGTGTACCCCTATTTTTTATCTGTGCAATATTGGAGGATATGTAACAGTTAGATATTAGAGGCAGAGTTCAGTTTCCTGAGAATCATTATTGCGATTAGTTTCATTTGCAGCCTGCTTTTCTCAGTGGGAACCGTGGCTACAAACAAACAAACAAACAAAAACTTTCCAATCAATCAGTAAGCAGACTACAAAACATGGTAACATTTGAATCTTTAGCCAATGTTCCTAGTAAAACAAAATAAGACAAAATCATTGGACTGGGATTGTAAACTGGGGGGGGGGGGGGGCAACAGAACAACACACACAAACATCTGTTGAAGGCAACAAGAAAATCAGTATAGGAAAAACTTCATCCCTATTTTTTTTTTAAAAAAAATCACTGCTTCCTTATTTATTTCTTTTTTAATAATTTTATTTCCTTCAGTTTCTATCCTGCCCTCCTCACAAGTGGGTTCAGGGTGGGTCACAACAGTAATTTGCAAAGCCATTATAAACTCATACCAATAGATAATTAAAATAATTCAAAGGCAGGTACTACAAAAAAGTTAATAGAATTTACAGACTTAAATAACTGGATGCAACCAGGCCATAATCCAAAATATTATTAGGGTTGCCAGTTCTGAGTTTGGAAATTACTGTATATTTGGGGAAGCAGGGGAAGGAGGAGGAGGAGACTGGATTTATACTTTGCCCTTCACTACCTGAAGGAGTCTCAAAGCAGCTTACAATCTCCTTTCCCTGCCCCTGCCCACAACACATACCCTGTGAGGTAGGTGGGGCTGGGAGCTCTTTAGAGAACTTCTCAGGAGAGAACTTGTACCTGACCCAAGGTCGCACCAGCAGCTGCATGTGGAGAACTGGGGCATCAAACACAGTTCTCCCAGGTTAGAGTCCGCGTTCCTAACCACCAGGGCTTTTTTTGTAGAAAAAGCCCAGCAGGAACTCGTTAGCATAATAGGCCACACCCAACACCAGAAACTCATTAGCATATTAAGCCACACCACTGACAGCACAGCTTATTAGCATATTAGGCCACACCCCCATGTTACCAGAAGAGTGGCCATCTAGCCACACCCACCCTTTGCTTCTTATTCTGTTTACCTTGTTTGTTGTCAAAACCCAGGGCTTTTTTTTTGTAGCAGGAATTAATTTGCATATCAGGCCATATACCCTTAATGTAGCCAATCCTAATGAGTTTCTGCTGTTGGGTGTGGCCTATTATGCTAATGAGTTCCTGCTGGATGTGGCCAACTCAGGAGCCAGCCGGAACTCCGTTCCTGTGCGTTCCTGCCCCCAAATAGCCCTGCTAACCACTACACCAAACTGGAAACCACTGCAGCAAAGAGGGAAGCATTACAGGAGGGAAGGGGAAGGAGCTCAACAGGATTGTGATGTCATAGTGTGCACCCTCCAATTCAGCCATTCCCTCCAGGGAACAATTTCTCTGTAGTCTGAAGACCAGTTGTAATTCCAGGAGATCTCCAGGTCCCACCTGGAGGATGGCGATCCTACCCTGCAGCATTTCAGTGGTACAAGAACACTCAGTTTTTCTTTTTGGTCCTTTCATTCTTAGGTATGTGTAAGATCTGAAGCTAGTTTAACATCTTACTTGGCCTGTGGTTGATTTCCAAACTCCAGGCCTAAAGACTGGTTAGAGAACACCCAGGCTTCATATGACACACAGAGCTAAGAATGTAAATGGAAATCAGGAGAGAATGTGCTGGCCCTGCCTCAGTTACATGTGTTTGCCACACTGGGCATGCAAAGTGGATGCATGTACAAGCTATTAAATGTGCTGGCTCTGTCCCTTTAATGGAGAATTCTGCTCTTCCAGGTCTCTGCCACTGTGATTGGGAAGAATGGTCTTCTAGTGGTCCAAATCACAGAAGTGAAACCTACATGAATACAGTGCCTCTGCATGCAGGCTCTGAGCCAGTGTTATGAGTAGAGCATTGTTCCTGTGATGACATTTTGTTATCTTCACACACACACACATCAATAAAAATCTACAGTCCTCTTCTTCTGATACAGCTGTGATGACATTGTCATGCAATGCTAATTTTATGAATATGTGTGTAGATGCCCGCGAGGGGCTTTCAGGCCAGGTGAGAAGCAGAGATGGTTTGCCATTGCTGTCCACTGCAGTATCTTCCGCAGTGGTCTCCCATCTTTAGCTTCTGAGATTAATGGTGATGATGTAAACAATGGGGAAAGCAACAATGTCCTTCATTCTGTGTATGAATCAGATGTAATCTTTTATGGATGGATTTTCAACACAGAATGCCCTTCATAGAGAAGATGTTAGTTTGCTGTCTCGCAGCAAGGCTGCCTTGGATGAAGAGCCTTACTGAACTGAAACTGCAGTGTAGAATGAGCTACTGTTTTGTCACTGAGTTTGATATAGTGTGTTTTGGATCCAGTGTAACAACTTTAGCTGTCAGGACCTCTTCTGAACTGGATGCAGACCCAAGAATGGACTTCTTATCTCAGGAAAAAACAGGAATAACCAGGGGCTGCTTAGTGAAAGGGGGGGCTCTGGATACCCCAAATGTCACCAGTCACCCTCTAAGTCTTGGGTCCCTGAATTCTGAGGCCTTAGATGAGGATCCTGCTTCTGGATCTACTATCTACCCCTCACCTTCATAGGGACAGACCCAAGACCACCAGCCCTCTGGGTTCTCCTTCCACACAACAGGATTGGTGGAGACAGTGGGTCTGTGAAACCTCTGAGCCAAATCACTGCACGTGTACATAGGGGTGTGCAAAAAATATATGTATCATTTTTCTCCAATTTGAGTCCATTGGACCAGAAAAATATCAGCATTCCTAAATATTCTCAAAATCAATATAGGTTTTGTACTGGGATTCAGGTAAATATATTTGGCTCCATTATACCCTATGGGGACTGTCCCCATAGGGTATAATGGAGAAAGGATTTAAAGTTTAAATGCTTGCTGAGCTGACTCGCTGAGTTTTTCAATCACAGGACCATAACTATGCATTATTAGATGTCCCCTTCCTTCAGCTGTTTTATTCTTCATTGCATAGTACAGGAAAGTACAGGAAAGTACAAGCATATCAACATCAAATTAAGGTTGAAAACTTATGTACATTGTACCTAAATACTAGTAAGTAAGATTATATAACCAAGCAACATTGTTTGCCATTCTGAACTTCATTCATGACCTGAATATTCAGCATCTGCAAACATAAATGACTAGCACCTCAGAATAGTCTTCAATATCCACATGTGTTTTGTCATCATAAACAAAGATGTTCAAGGAAACCCGATACCCTTCATATCTTCTGGGTTTTTTTGCCCTAAGAGCATGGACCTCTAGTGGGACAATCTCCCCATAAAAATTACAGCAGAACCTCCCCAAGCCTTCACATACAACTATGGGGATCTCTGGCATTACTTTATTTACAACTTTTCTAAAATCAGTAGGTATGGAATGAAGTGTATTGATAATAACGATACTGTGAAGTCCTTAACAGTACTCTTAACAAACCCACCAGAGAATCATCTGTGACAAGACTCTCACAGATCTCTGATCTGTATTCAGCTAAATAAATACCTGAAAAATACCAACAAGGTATTTTTGTGTGTGTATTTATTCAGTTCAGTATATACCGAGCACACACCCCTAACTATACACATAGCTCCTTGCAGGATCAGATCTTAATGAAGTTCTGGCTAGATGAGGTTCAGGAACTACCAGGGCTTTCCCCTTTTCAGCTGTAAACAGAGCTGGAAGCCTTGCTGTTTTAACCAGTTGATATGGGTCAGCATGTCACTACCTGGCTGGTGAATTTGGACCTGGCAACCCCCAGATCAAGACCTAGACCTTGCTGCTGCCCTAAAAGGCAGACCCCACCCATGGTGTAAATCTGGGTTTCTCACCCTTTTTGAGATTGTGGGCACTGTGGAATTCTGACACAGCATGGCTGGCACAGCCCCAAAATGGTGACTACAAAATGGCTTGCCACACAAAGCAGATCTAGCCACAAAATAGTTCTTGCAGTTTACCTTTGGTCATACAGTGAAGATTCTTTTGCTGTGGTGGCCAGCTGCTGCCAAAGTAATTTTAAAAAAATCCTGAACAGCCAGTCTGAAGCCTTGCTGGGCAAAAGCCCTACCTGGCTCCTCCAACTTTCTAAAAACATTTGGCAGGCACCAGTCACAGTATATTCAGTTCCTCAAGTACTGGCAATGCAGCCTTTAAAAAAATACTCTCCCCTTCATCACTGGTTTCAACATCACAGAAGGCCATTCAGCTACCATATTAGCAGTGCCATCCTAAGCAGAGTTTTGCACTTTGAAGTCAATGGGCTTGAAATGGGTACATTTGTTTAGGCTTGCCCTGTTAGTCATGGAAACTGATTGTTCAAAATGAAATGCGGATTACTAAAAGCAGCCATTTGAGGTTTCACTGGCATGCTTTGCTTATCCCGAGCTGAGATTAATAGATAAAATTCTTTGCTAATGAATATCCTTGAGTGATGCTTTCAAATATCTCTCCCCTGCTGTTTTGATAGAAAATCCTCTTTGGATTTTGTTCTTCCCTCATAGCAAGTGAAGCTGTGATTCTTTCTTGCTGCACCTTTGTGGTGCTGAATTTTCCCACCAAAAGGCATTCACTTTTCAGCATCGTTTGTGTGCTAAGAAATCAGCACCTATCTATATTATGCATATAGGTCACATACACTGTCCACATACATACTGCATGAGCTGTATATAAAAACTGTACAGCATGCATGTGCCATGCAAATTATAAAACATAAAGCAAAAATCAAACAATCACCAACATGGTATACTTGCTCATCCCTGGGCTTCTTAAAAACTAAACAAAACACCTTTCTTTCAAAACTTTGGCCTGTTGAAAAAGTCCAAATAGGATGTAGCTGTCCAGTATTTCTTTAATGCACAGGTTAGGGGTGTGGAACTTTCAACTTCTGCTACTATTGAGAAGTCTTTTAATGCTAAACACAACATCTGCAGTTTCCTTCTCCAACATCTGCTTAACAGGCTTTCCAATATCTGCCATGTTCTTGTCATGTCCTTCCCCCCCACCCCTTCCTTGGACCTATTCATCAATACACAGCCTAGAAAGGTAAAGGTCAAAACTTTCATTTTTTTAAAGGTCACATTTCACTGGACAGTTCAGGTTCCTTTAATTGACTCCTCCAGCTTCTTCCTAACACCTAAGTATGATTTAGGGGGAATAAATGTAATCCCATTTCTGTTGTATATTGGCAGCAGATCAGCACATGAAACATTTGCAGGATTTTGGAGTGTGTGTTTCTAAGCAACCGCCTTTTAATAAGCACAGAGCCCCAAAATAAATACTTTATTGTACTTTTTTTTTAAATGAAGAGTTGAATTGTTTGAGGAAAACAAATAGGATTTTCTGGAATCCTAGCACTGAACATGGACAATTTAACAGCCTCTGATTTTGTCACTAATGAAAATTGCCACTGAATTGTTTCTTAAAGTGAACTAGTAGAGCAAATCTGAAGGTCTCTGAACAACAACAAAAAAAAAAACTTGGGGGGGGAAGGAAGGAAGGTTTAATTTATATATATATATATATATACATACATACATACATACATACATACATACATACAAAGAATAAGGGCATAGATACCAAAGTTCTCTCTATGCTAACAGTCCATGATGTATTCCCTTGCCCATTCCCACCTTCTGTGTTCAGATTCCACTTCATATACACTTTTTACTTAAGACAGCTTATCTCAGTTTTCCCATAGACGCTGAAAGCCTTGCCTGTCAGTGGAGAATTCATAGTCAAAACGGAGTGACTTCCTGTTGTCAGCGGCGAATGAAAATAAAATAACTTGAGAGTCACCATGTTCATCACAAGGCAAGAACTGCCAAAAGCCAAATATCACAATCAAAACTCACTAGTGAAATTCTGTCCCTGGTTCAGCCAATGGGAAGGAGACTTCCCAAATCTATTCTGAAATACTGGTCTTAATAGAGTTCTGTTTTGCCTATAGTAGGGAAGACAGCCTCTGTTAGTCTTATTGTAATATGTTAGTGTTTTGTAGCAAAATAAAACAGAAGTCTGGTGCCATCTTAAAGACTAACAACAGTTATTCCAGCATGAAAACCTGCCATTATCTTTTAAGCTTTAATGGGGGGCTTTGCTCCAGTCCTACAAGATCACTAGAAATTGTGAAGAAATTCATTATTTCCCACTTTGTGAGAATCCTAGCCTGTTAAATTTTCTTTGTGCTCCTTTCCTAGGTAACCTAATGTTTTGTACTCATCTGTATGTAGGAACCATAACGTTGTGTCTCTGTGAATGGGTTTATCACTATGGTATTGTCTAAAGTGACTCCAGATGACAGTCAGGTATTTGGCACAAAAGAACATTAATGTGTTTCAATGGCTGTGGATGTTTCCTGAATGGGCAATTCACCTGCAGGAATGAGGATTTGAGATGCACTCCAAACATTATGTGTGAGAAATAATAGTTGGCAGTTTTGAATTGAGAGAGGGAGAGAGAGAGAGATGTGAGTTGACTGAAGGTAAAGCATCTTGGAATATTTAAGCGTTTATACCCAGTTTTTCTTCCAGTGGTGACTCAAAGTGGGTTACAACGTTGCTCTCTCCTCTGCCATTTTAATCCACATGCAACAACTCTGTGCTATAAGATGGGCTGAAGGAGAGTGGCTAGGCCAAGGCTTACTGGCAGTGTGATTTTGCATGTTCGAAAGCAAGGAATTGCAAGTAGATAAATAGGTACCACTTCAGTGGGAAGGTAACAGCATTCCATGCACCTTGGCATTGAATCATGCCGGCCGTATGACCACAGAAAAGTCTTTGGATTGTGCTGGCTCTTCAGCTTGGAAATGGAGGTGAGCACCACCACCTAGAGTCAGATTTGACTGGCTTTCAAGTAATGGAAAGCTTTACTCCCAGGTCTTAGTCCAATGTTCCAACCACTACACCATGCTGGGTGAAGGGTTTGTCTTCTAGTGGATAACATACCTTATAGGAGAGTCCCCTTTGTCTCTATTTGTATATTTACAAATAAAGCAAATATTGTAAAGGTTCCTTCCATCTCCAGTGTTCTGTGACTCAAAAGAAGCTAAACCTGGTAGCTTTGCTTATTATTTATTTGGAAAAAAAATGTATATATGCCACCTCTCAAGAGATTCATCCCTAGAAGTTCACACTGCTCAGGCTGGGAATGTATTTACCTTTCAGTACCAAAATTATGTTGCTTTCTGTATCCCTGAGCTTGATGCTTATTTCCGTACCTCTCTGTTGTCTTGCATGCACATTAATTTTGCAGGCTTGGATCCCATGATAACCTTCCATTAAGTTGGTTTCGTCATCTTACAACACTGAGTCAAAAATGGTTCTTTAAAAATACTGGAGGCGAAATAAAACGTTGTGCACACAGCTATGCATTCTTCAGCTGACATTGATATTAGTAGGATCTTATATGTGCACACAAGATTACAATCCACAGTATGTAAGAAGAAAGGTGCAAGTCCTAATATAAATACATATCTCTGAGAGATACATGGATCTAAAACAAAATGCTTGCAGTACTTTACATTTTGCAGTGGTTATGTATGACACCATTGCAGCATCTGATAAACATGCTAAAAATATTTAAGACACTCATTAGCATCATGATTCAACTGGAACAACCATCCAATTATTTTTTGTACGGCCTTCTTTGCTTGTTCCCTGAAAATGCATGACAGTCAAATTTAGGAGTTTGGTGAGGAATGATTGCTTGTAAAGGCCTAATAAATTCCCTTCTTAAATAAGTTGAAAGGGGTCGCTTCTCTCTCAACCTCTGCCAAACAAATTGTTTGCCAGATTGCCCAGCTCTGCTCTTTAATGGCATCAACTAGAATTAAACCTTCAGAGGCATGCAAACTTATACTAGGCTTTGTTCATTAAATGCAGTGATAAAATTGGGTGTGTGTGTGTGTGCAGCAACCCCGTTCTTTCCAGGCTGATCTGTATGCTTTTAGGCACACAAAAAATTAAAGTCCATTTCCTCTTTTCTTCTTCTTTTGTTTGCTGTACTTTTATTGTAGCTTCAAGCCTACATGCCCAATATCATGATCAAATTGTTCATAAAAGGATGTTATAACATATTGAGACTAGGGGAAACTGTACACAAGGAAGGCAGGAAGGAAGGAAGGAAGGCAGGAAGGAAGGAAGGAATAGTTCAGTGTTCACAAAACAAGTGTTCAAAGGGCTCCCAAAGCACTGAAAGTCAAATAGAACTTTGAAAAGGGGAAAACTAAGGGAAAGAAGAAGAAATAATGTAAATTAGCTAAAATAGCATGTCAAGAAAGTTAAAATGTACTCCCTTGAACCATTTACTTAAATTCCAGTTTTTAACAGAAAGATAACTAAATAATTATGCTTTGCCATAACTAACTGTATTTCAAAGGAAATCTTTGTTTGAGCTAAATCCAAAGCTTATTTTATATTTCTTGTATAACCTTTTTAGTGTAGTGTTTAGTGTCTGTAGTGTTTTAGAGTTTTGTAATGTTTAGTTTGTAGTGTTATAGAAGAAAGATAATACAATTTTCAAAACTCAGAACAAGTGTTCAAAGAATAAGGTTTTACAATTCAACTTTACAGTTCAAAGAATAAGTTTACAATACTTATTCTCTGTTGGATCAAGCACTTCTTACATTTGCACTGATGAGAACACCAAATAGTTTTCTCTTTGTGCAGCAGTGGCATTAAAGATGGCAGGTGCATGGGTCACCACTATTGACATGTGCTAGTGATGACCTTTAAAGCCCTTCATGATTTGGTACCCACATATTTGAAGGACCCTCTCCTTCCACAAGTCCCTGTGCACCAGCTATGGCCATCAGGCAGCCATCTGTTGGCTATCCCATCCTTATGGTGGCCTGTCCAGCACCAGCCAGAGCCCAGGCCTTTCCCACCATGGCTCCAGCTCTGTGGAGTGGGCTCCCTGAAGAGGTGAGAGAGGCCCCCTCCTTGGAGAGCTTCAGGAAATGGTGGGATAGATGTGTTCTAATAAATAAATGCTCACAATACATTGGCTTGCTTGTATTATGTATGCTGATGCTCTAGGACCACAATGGGTAAATGGGTCTTCATTTAGTGTGTATGTTCTGCTTTAGTGCCTGCACAGTTGGCGACATTTGTCCGTCAGTAGCATTTATCATGTTCACACATGCTCAGAGCTGATTGGCACAAACTGCAATTGGTAGTCAGGTGAGGAATAGAAATGGCAAGTCTGGGATATTAGAGACAAAATACAGCCTACACTGTTTGTTGCTATTCCAGCAATATCAAGGGTGTGTTCAGACAACTCTTTTGACCCACGCCAGGCACTTGTGCCTGATGGATTTAAAGTGCACGTCCAGACCTCAACATCTGGGAATCATGCCACTTTTGTTAGTAGCCCATCAATCCCCATTGGGGATCTGTAAAGAGATAGTGCTTAAAGTCCACTCTAAAGCTGGCCAACAGGCCAATGCCGGACTTTCCACTGTCTGGTCATTCCACCGGTGCGCAGTCAGCCCATAGGGATGGTCTCCAGACCATCCCGAATGGCCACCATTTTAAAAAACTCTTAGCGATGCTCGCATAACCGCTTAAACATGTGATGTCCACAGACAGTGAGCCACATATGCAGATATACAGATAAGCACATATGCAGATAGACAATCCACTGCAGAGTCACATGGTAAAGCAATTCATGGGGGAGCTGTCTGGTCGTGCAATGCTGGATTAAAAATGATCTAGATCAAATTACAGCCGGGCCAATGGCAGGATTAGCTGCCTATCTGAACGCACCCCAAGACAACCAAACAATCTCATGATTTTCTGAGATCTTTTCCCGACGAATCATTGCCATAAGATGTCATGGGATGAATTCTTCAGAATTCAGAAATTTTGCTAAGCTGAATCTTATGGAAAGCTAAAACCCTGAGTGAGAGGGTAAACTCACCCTTATCTCTAATGCATCACATGTTAATATGTGCACATGAACACTAGGGCATCATACAATCCACAGATGTTTCAGATGGTGTGGTAAGGTTCATTTTGAAAAGTGGGTAACATATTAAGGGACAATAATAATTATTTTTCTCCTGATGTGCTTGGAAGAACAAATATCTTCTTTCTTTGTGTCTTAAGGTGATCCTTCAAGTGAGAATGTGGTTTTAAAGAATAATATCACCAATCAATGGATTATTTCAAATTGTTCACCCCTGCTGTTTTGGTTTGAGAATCCCCATTTCAGTTCTGCTTTTCCCATGTGTGAATCATATAACCAACAATTTCTTGTGGGTTTTTTTTCTCTCTTTTTCACTTGCCGTTTCCACCTTATGAAGTGTGTACATTGGTCCATGTCATGTATTTGCCACCACAGCCAGAATAACGAGACAGACAACAGTTTGGAATTAAACAAGGGCCACTTTATTAACTATTTAACCGAACATTGCAGCAACAGGCAAAACTAAGCAAGCACAGGAACAGGCAAGGCAGGCGTCTTTCCTAGACACGGCCTCCTTGCCCTTAGTATGGGCGGGACACCTAGCTCCAGTCTGAAGCCAGCAACTTCTGGCTCGTAACCGGCAGCCCAGCATACTGGCATCCCCCCCCAGGAGTGCCTACCTTTGAGACCGCATGGACCTTCAGGGAGGAGCCTAGCCTGAGAGGTTCCCAGAGGAGACCACCATTCACCACCCCGGACCACACAGCCCTAGGCCAGTTCCTGATGACCCACTGTTCCCAATCGGGATATGCCGTAAGGCGCTCACCAGTTCCGTTTTCTTGCTTGCACAAACCTGCCAAGTGACCGGTCTATTTAACACTCATCCACCACCTAAGACCCTTATCCCACTATTCTCAGCGTAAGGTAGGCAAAAACACCCCCACCAAAGAAGCCAATCATGGTAAAGGCGAAAAATTCCTACCCGGCCCCAAAGGTGACCAGCAAAAGCCTACACTGAGAACAGGGCGGGTGGGTGGGCGAGCGCTTGGAGCAACGGAAGAAAACGAGGTGGGGCCCAGCCCCTTAAGGTGTCCAGCTTCGCCCCTGACAGCTCTGTCCCAAGCAGGGCGCAGCTGTTGCCGTCCCGCCATCTGGCACAGCGGCAAAGTGGCCCCCCGCGTGCCAGCAGCGTTGTCGGGCACCGGGAAACCCTAGTGTCACCATTATAAATTCCACATATATTCTATATATGAACAGCATACATTTAAATGACATACCTGTATGCATTCATACCATATAAATTGCATATAAAATTGAACAAAATGTCTACAAAGCTTAAACTAATCAACAAAATCAACAGCAAAAAAAATGAAGAACTAAATCTGAAAAGGGGGGAAAAAATAGTGAGTACATGAAGAAATCATCCATTCATATTATTTCATTGTAATTTAAGCGAATTTCCAGAAATGATATTGTCATATCATGAAGAAGAAGAGCTAGTTTTTATACTCTGTTTTTCTCTAAGGAGTAGAGATGAACATGAACCACATTTTGGAGCCCTTTAAACCCCTACTTTCTGCTCTTCATGAACAGTCATAAATGGCCAAGAATGTCATCAAAATTCATGGAAGTTTGTAGTGGTTCTCCAGTTTGTGAATATCACTTCGTGAACCATGAACTGGCCAAAATTTGTGACACACTTTAGTTTGTCAGCTGGTTCATGCCCATCCCTACTAAGGAGTCTCTAAAGTGGCTTACAATTGCCTTCCTTTTCTTTCCTTCCAACAGGTACCTTGTGAGGTAAGTGGGGCTGAGAGAGCTTTCTGTTGAGAGAACAGTTCTGAGAGAAATGTGACTACCCCAAGGTCACCCAGCAGGCTGCCTGTGGAGGAGTGGGGAATCAATCCCAGTTCTCCAGATTAGAGGCTGCTGCTCTTAATTGCTATGCCACACTGACTCTCACTGGGTTTCATTTCCATTTTCATTAAGATAGGATCAGATGTCTGCTCATTGTTTTCCATATGCGGAAAACCACAGATTTTGCTGACCAGATGTTGTTTCACCAAATGTTATCAAAATACCAAGGAATGTAGTCCACCCTCTCTTCTGAAGACTCCCAAGTTTCAAATGATTTGGACAAGGGAATTTTACAGCCGCTTGAATAAGGTGGTCCTCTCTGGATAGTGAACAAAGGCCCAAATGTGGCCACTGGTCTTCTGGAGAAGCATTTTTGTTAACCAAACTTTGTAACAGCAAGTAGAAGTAGCTCTTCCACAGGATCTACTGCAGAGAAATAGGAGTATCAGTTAATCAAAGGCTGAGGTCGCACCATAGGTGTCAACTACGGGGGGCTCGAAAGCTTGAGCCCCCCTGGGAAAACGGTGTGCCCTCTGCCGCGCCTCCCCAGGCCCTTCCCAGGGCTGCCACCATTTCTCTCTCTCTCCCCCCCCCCCGGCCTGGCCACTTCGTCCCTTCCTCCGTCTGTCCAGGGGCCAGCTAAGCAAATGCCCATCTGCCCCCTGGACAGACAGAGGGAGGAACGGAAGCAGGAGAGGTCAGGCCAGGGGGGGTGGTGGCGGCGGGAACATGGTTCTGGCAGGCACGCGCGCTTCACGCAAGCGCACAGAAGAGCTCCCCCCCCCCCCCCAGGATTTTGAAAATTTGACGCCCCTGGGTCACACACACCCTAAATAATCCACTTCCAATGCACTTTCCAACTGGATTTTGCCAGTTCAAACAGAAAAATCCAGTTGGAAAGTGCACTAGAAGTGGATTAAAAGTGGATTATTTATTGTGTGTGACTGCATCAAAGAGAGCTCATGTCCTGTTGCAATTGGGAATGGAGAGCTGGACCACACAGTCTCGTTTTGTAAAAGCACATGCTACAGAAAAGTTTCATTCTTTTGGGGAACAATACTACAGACACACAGTATTTTGGCATTGGAAAATAAATGTTAATTGTGTCAAATCTGTGACATTACCCAAATCACTAATCTACAAAATGGTGAAACGAGGTAAACAGGGGACAACCAGAAAAGCCAGCAAACCAAGGAAAATGAACCACAATGATAATAAAAAGCAGACTCATTAGTACACAAAGGGAAAGGCAGAATATCAAAACAGACCAGAGATTAATCCACTCACAACCCACAACAGCAACAAAAATGACAACACTTGCAAACTGCTCCACCCCTGCCAACCCACTCCAGAGACTGGTCACCCCAGCTAGATAGAGTAGTGTGCTTAGGGTTGCCAACCTCCAGGTGTGGGCTGGAAATCTTTTGGAATTATAACCAATTTCCAGATGACCTAAATAGCTTCTGTTTAATATGCTTTACATTTACAACATTTATTTCACTTCTACTGGAGAAAATGGCTGCTCTGGAAGGTGGATTGTGTGGGATTATACCCTTCTGAGGTCCCTCCCCTAAACCCCACTCACCCAGGTTCCACCCACAAATCTCCAGGTATTTCCAAACTTGGGGCTGGCAAACCTAGATGTGCTCTGTGATTGAACTAGGCCTCTCCTGAGTTTGCAGAAGCACAGTTTTCTCCCTTTTAAAATTAACAGGCGTTAAAGCAGCTGGGTTGGGTCCGTCATTTTTAGAAGTTGAAATGCAGCCACTGAAAGGATACCTGTGAAGTGCTGTCTTTATACCTGACACATTTAGACTAAGCCATATTCCTCCAATTATTTTTATGAATGGCCTTTTCCACAAAGTTTTGGTGTTATGGATATCAGAAACCCTCCCTCTCCCTGTGAGAAACAGCAAGGGGTAATATAAATGAAGTACATAAATTAAAAAAAAAATAATAACTTTCTTTCTTATAGCTTGCCATAGGGAGGGAAACTTAAACACCGTGGAAACCTAAACAGCCTGTTCACATTACACTTTCTACTTAACTGTTCCCTTGGGGAAAGGGTAACAGAAAACATTTCTGTTGATTAGGGGGGGAAACCCTGGGAAAAAAAGAAAGAAGCAGATGTCTTTTTTTTAAAAGAGAGGTGTTAAAAGGCCACTGTCATATTGTAGAGAGCTGTGAATTTGGTGGTGTTCCCTTACTGAATTGTATAGTTATTTTAACATCCTGTGATGTATCCCAAACACCCTGCTTAGATTAGAGACTGTGCTGATCCCTTTGGAGACTCACATGTGGCTACTCACATCTAACTACTGGCTAAAATTCACCTTCAGTCTGGTAGGCCTAGCACCCCTGATCTTTGTCAATAGCCACCATTCAACCCAGCAAAAAAACAATTGAGAATAGGGCTGCCAGGTCCCGGGGGGGGGGTGTTTCCCACCAAAATGGCCCCCAATCTGCCAGTCTGGATCAGGCCAGTGAGGGGAACCCCGCCCCCAAAGTGCCCGGTTTGGGCCAACATGCCCAGTGCGATGACGTCACCTGGAAGTGACATAATCGCCCCGGGCACATCACCGGCCGACGCTCTAGCAACCAGCCTGAAAACTCTATGGTACCCAGAACGGGACCAACTCTCCCCTGCTGCAGAAGGTAAGACACTTGGCAACCTTAATTGAGGAGAAACTCCAGGAGCATGGCCTCTCCCCTCAACTCCTACTGCGTCTTGGGTGCCGAAAAGCAAAAGAAATAATTAAACAGCAGCTCTGGGATCATGCCCTACAATCAGATAGGGCACAGATACAGAAAGATCCAATTCTGCAGCATACCAAATACATCCAACCAGCAGATTATCTTAGATCCCTTGAGATCTCCAAATATCAGAGAACCTTTACCCGAGCACACTTTAACATTCTACCCTCAGCCCTCCAGGAAGGCAGATACCATCGTGTTCCACTCCCTCAATGGCTCCGCCCATTCCATGCAGGGAAAGTAGAGTCTATCAACCATGTTCTGCTGTGCTGCCCATTCTATAATGATATTAGATCTCAGTACATAGCCCCAATCCTATCAGCTCTACCAGGAAGAACTGAACAATTTTACATCTCCCTCCTTCTTGCAGATTTCTCCTAGGAGATAACAAATCAAGTAGCTCAATTTTGTCTTTGGGTATGTGGGATATGCAGGTGGCTGACCAAGTCTTAACAATAACCTCCCTGTCTCTGTTCCCTCACAATCAGCACTCAATCTTATATTCTATATTTTTATTTTATTATTATTAATCCTTATCCTTGTTATTACTGATCTTGTATTGAAATAAACATTGAACTAAACTAGCTATTTTAACATGACTCCTTAAGGAAAAACCTTTGCTTTAATTTCTCTTTCAACTGGTTCTGTTGCTGGCTGTGGCTGGTTAAGGCCCATAAGGCCCAAACCAGCCCTCACCTATGTGCTAATAAAGTTCTGTTTTGTACTGGGTACTGTAAAGTTATTACAGTTGCAACTTGCAAGTACATATCAAACATTATTCCCATTTAAATAAATCCTCCACATTCACTGGGCAGAGGGGAGTGCAGTTGCAAAAGCAGCAAACAAAAGTAGCATAATTTCTACAGTGTGTGTGTGTGTGTGTTAGGGCTGCTATCTTTGAACTGGGAAAACCTGGAGATTTTGGGGGTGGAGCCTGTGGAGGATGGGGTTTGGGGAGGAGAGGGACTTCAGTAAGGCATAATACCACGGAGTCTACCTTCCAAAGTGGCCATTTTCCTCAGCTGAACTAATCTCTGTTGCTTGGAGAGCAGTTGTAATCCCAGCAAATCACCATTCACCACCTAAAGGTTGGCAACCCTGGTGTGTGTGTGATGCAGGCTTCATCCTGACATAAAAGGGAAACCAGGGCTAACATAGGAGCAAAAACAGATTACCCTGTGCTGTATGTGCTCTCCATTCAAATGCAAACTGTGCTGCAGTCACACCAGCAACATGACAACCATGGAAAAATAACAACACAACACAAAACCCTTGAGAGGAATCACCCAAGTTACGTTTGATTTTTGATCATGTTATTTGCAGCACTATTAAGAAATCTATGAACCAACACCCAGAAGTAATAACCAAGGTAATACATGATATTTCTTCAGAGAAATCACATGTAATCCATGATACATGATGCATCCCCTTTCCCCAACCAATACTGTATTTGAAGTATTAGTTACACTCCTTCCAGTTGCTTTGCTCCACAGCTATAATTTCCCTGCGCTGTGAGTCGATACTATACACCTGTCTGTTCCTTTTGAAAATGTCTTTAATGCTTTCTTTTTTCACTTGGTATGTGTTTGAACAGCCAACAATGTGCTGAAGATTCCCTCTGAAAACAAAACACCTGCTACAGTCATAATTAACAACTCAGTGGCTGAGAGAGCAAAACTGATTCTAACAAAAATAAAAATGTACCCATGGTTCTTAATGGGGTGCCATACAACTTCGCAGGGGGGAATCTAAAAAAATGTTGCAAGTATTCAGAACTTCTGAGGTGAAATGGGAGGCTTTTGATATTTGAGGCAGCCCTTTGCTCAAGCTTGCAATGGTTTCTGACATCCACTGGGGAAGAATTTTCACCTCTCTTTGAGGATGACATCCAAGATTTCTTTCCTAGGCCCTTAAAAACAACACACAGTAAAAAAAAGGGGGGGAGCCAATCAGGGGAAAATAGGTTTCTATTTCCCCTCCGTATAGAGTTGCCAGGTCCCCTCGGCTTGCCAGTGGGGGGATTTGGGGTGTGTTGCAGGGGTGCGCAGGGATGTCATGTGACATCCTCAATGCAGTGACATCATGTGGAAGTGACATCATCACACTGGGGATGTCACATGGCAATGCTCTGCATTTTGTGCAAAACTCTATGGGGGTTTTTGGCTGAAAACCATAGAATTTTGCCCATAAAGCAGAGCATGTTTGGTGGTGGGGCTTCCCCTGCTGGCCAGCTGGTCAGTGGTGGGCAAAAGCCCCCAAAATTGGGGAAAACCCCGCCCAGACCAAGGGTCTGGCAACCCTACTTCACTATGGGGCTAAAGAGATGTGGAATTTTATGACATAGCCCAATTTTGTCAGCTCATGGAAACTAATCAGGGTCAGTACTTGGATGGGAGACCACCAAGGAAGACTCTGCAGAGGCAGGCAATGGCAAACCACCTCTGCTTCTCACTTGCCTTGAAAGCCCCTTGCTGGGGTTGCTGTGAGTTGGTTGTGACTTAACAGCACATGTGTATATACATACATAAAAACAATCAGGAAGGTCCTTTGTGATTTCATCATGAAACCAGTGTGACGGGCAAGAGTTAATTCTAGTTTACCTACTGCCATGATCCTGTTTCATATTTATACCCACCCAACTACCCTCCCCCACAGAACTGCTTTTTAATACTGAATTACACATTGGTGGATCCAGTCATTGATCCCTACATCATGTATAGTTTGGCTCTGGATGGCAATTTATGTCTGAATGAGGCAAGCTACCAAGCAGTTGGTTCAACTGCAATATTCCCTTTATTTTTTTTTCTTCTTGCTTGTGCAAATTCAGTCCCTGAATCTTTTACTTCAGCAGGGATTTCTGTTTCCCTGTGCTGAATGTTTCAGTTTCGTTTCATTAAATCTACCTTGCACTTAGAGGGTCATGGGTTCAATCCCTGGAATCTCCAGTTAAAAAGTATCAGGTACAGTGTGGTGTGAAAAAGCTCTCTCCGAACCCCTGGAGAGTCACTGGCAGTCAGAGTAGACAGGGCTGAATAGAGAAAAGGTTTGATTCAGTTGGTGGCGGCTTCATGTGAATGGAATAAAAAAGGGTAAAACAAACAAACAAATCAGTAGTATAAGCCACCAAAACGAGCAGACAAAAACTATTCACAACAATGATAGAAGCAATGGGGGGGAGGGGGCAGATTCAATCATTCTTAGCCTGAACACATTACAGTTTAATCTAGTAGTATTGTGCCTAGTAAAAGTTTAATTGCTTAAGTCCTAGCCACCCTCATCCTAGAGATTAAGTGTCCATTACCCCAGCCTGCTGTTTGTTCACCTTTAAAAGTTTGAATCAAGGGACTAAACTAACAGTGTACACCATTTTGCACTGAGTTGGAAAGAAACTTGGTTTAGACCCAAAACCAGTGAATTCTGAAATTCTGACATTCCTGAATGGTACCATTAAGAAGCAATTGCACCAATGAGTTTGGAGATGGTTGAGAATTAACTGAAACAATAAATAAATGGTATGTCTAAGAACTGGCCTAGATATTACTTTTGTTGTGGGAATGTTGATCTCTATGGCTAGTTCCTGTGAGGTATTACAAGATCTTTCTGCCACTGGAGTCACTGGTCGGATAAGAGAATTAGAAGTAATTCCAGCTGTGAGTTTTACAGAGAGGCTTATGATTCTGGCCTGGGAAGTCAGGTGATGCTGGAGGACCAATCCCAAACCAGTGAAAAATTAATAAGGACCCACAGACCTATGTGACTTCTTTGAGCAAACTTGTGAAGGTCACCAAGTCCATCCTCTTGGCTTCCTCGCTAACTCCCAGACTATCCATCTCTAGCCTATCACCCTTCAGACAGCTATGACAGACCCCTGACACTTCCCCACTCTCAGGCAGATTTTTCTGCCAAAAAATATTTTAGTTCCCCTCAGTGACTGAGCTGCCCTTCATTAGCATGCATTTCTTCTTTATTTTTATAAGCTTTTACTGTCCCAACCTGTCACAGATATTAATTTAGGCTTATGACCCATCACAGGAAGAAGAGGGAATACAGGAACTGTCTTGTTTTAAAATACCTTCATGAAATGGCACATGAGGCAAAATTAATGTTCAAAGACAGAATAAAGATTGTAATAAACAGGCAGGATTCAAGATATACAGGTTGCTGATGTAAAACTTTCAAATATATTTATGCACAGAGAGAGAGAGAGAGAATTGAGGTTTTTGAACTAACAAGGGTGTTGTTGTAGCTTATTTTCAAGTTATTTTCAGTGAGAGGTTTTTGTTTATTATATTTTTCAGCTGTTACACAGAATCTTGAATACAGTTTCTCAGAGGATAGCTTTGTCTTAGTGCTTCTAGGTTTCTTCCTTCAGAGATCTAAGTTTTCCCTTTTGGTATTACAGTTTTTCACTAACTCCTGAGGTGTTTAAGCTTCTCCCCTTTATCACAGACCAGGGTTCTCTTCCCAACCCCTTTCTCTGGCAGAAAGTTATTCTTCTTGTCCCTAAGAAGCAATAACCCCTTTTACTATTTTTGTATGGGAGTTCTCTCTAGCTACCCAGACCTTCTGCCAAATCCTTCTCCAGTATCCATTGCCTGTATAAAGCTGTTCTGTAGCTTTCTTGACTGAGAATCTAAATTCTCCTTCAGAGTTCTAATATATTTAAGGCAATGGGGTCCTTATTCTTCTCTATATAGAAGTACTTTTCTGACAATTCCCTGACAGAAATCACTGACTCTCAAAGTCTCTTCCCTCAGAAGCCAAACCCTCTAACTACTAATTCAGACTTTAGATTTTAGACAAAGACCAAAAAGTGAATGAATATTTTCCCTCCAGATCAGCTGTTTTATTTCCTCTCTAAGATGATGCTGGCCAATCAGAGAGTGAGTAGAGCAGCCAATCACATAAGTTCTCTCCAGGGAAGATTAACTCTTGAACTCCCTGACTCTCTGACACAAACAGCTTTTTAAAAAGCCTGCTTTTTTTTGCAATCCATCACTACAGCTTGGCTCTGAGATACTCACCTACCTTGACCTGAATGCTTGAGAGATCCCCATCTTACAATTGTATCCTGAAGCAAAACCTATTAGGTACAGTGTGGGCTATTACATCACCTGCTTCCTCTTTTCCAGGTTCATATCAATTTTGGTGTAGAGCAACTTCATGCATTATTTTTGAGCTAAGTGGTAACACTTTCAGAGAAAGTTCATGCTGAAGTAGGGCTTGCACTGCTGATGGATCCAAAAGCACTAAATGTAATCAGTTGGTTGTATGAAGTAGGATGTCACCCACGTGGGCCACGACCAGAGAAGCTAGACTGGCAGGAAAGTCTTGTTTTTTATCTATTAGCAGGTGCTACTCCATCCTTTATGATGCCACAGAGTTCCATGTCATGGTCTGCTGATTCCTGATTGGAAAGGCCTACTTGGTACAGATGAAAAGCAACCTACCGTATTCTGGATCAGGGGCTGGAGAGGTATCCCTGGCCTCTAAGCAGCTTGGCTATGGGATGTAAGACTCTCCCCCCTTCTCCCCCCAAGCCTGCGGAAGCTGGCTGTCTCTGATCTATTACAATAATATTGTTTACACTTAATTTTGAAATGTTGCACCTGTCAGACGAGAGGGTACCTCAGTAATATTGTGAAAATGTAGAGATGCTTTATTGTGGTAATGAATACCTTTGGTAATTGTGTTTTGAAAGTACAGGACACTGCCTGCAATATACAGCCAGTATATATCTTTCATTGTCTTGCCCTGGGCAACTGCCGGGTTAGAGAATAGAGCGCAGAGGAGGATACGGCACGGAATGCAAATGTTCTACTCGAAGGAAGAGCAAGGGGAAGCCTGGCAAAGGACTGGATTGGAAGTAATCTATTAATTACCATTAATAATTCACAATGTTAAAAACTCACTCAGACCTCCCCACTGAGCTATCTGACATGCCAAACAAGCAATTAACACAGAATAAAGTTAAGTATAATATGGGGAGGGAAACTGACAAAGTGACGAGGGGCATATCGAAGACAAGGAAGTGATAATGGATTAGCAGGGCTTTTGATCCTGCAGTTAGTCAGGGACACAGGGGAAGGCATAGGAGGATGAAATTCTGGGGTCCTGCATCACCCAGGGCCCCATTCTTCTTGATGGGGACACAATCTGGCTTGCAAGACCATCTAAACCTAAATCAAATGCTGATTTAAACAGACAAGATACTTTTTTTTTGTTCTTTTGCTGTCAAGTCACAGCCGAGTTAAGGTGACCCCACAGGGTTATCAAGGCAAGAGACATTCAGAGGGGCTTTGCCATTCAGAGGGTCTCTGCATAGTGACCTTGGAATTCCTTGGTGGTTTCTCATCCAAATACTAACCAAGGTCTACCCTGTGTAGCTTCCAAGATCTGATGAGATCAGACTAGCCTGGTCTACTCAGGCCAAGGCACAATTTGAATAAATTAAGGGGGAAACACACACAAACACCCCCAAACACAGATAAGGCCACATTTTGAGCAGGTTCTGAATTCTATAAAGAGAATCATACTATGGCCATAGGCCTTTGATCATACTGTGATCAATATACAGTTTAATATTGCAAATAATTAACATGTTGATTAATAATCCATAAAGATTCTGCAGCTCTGGCTTTTCTGAAAAAAGTCCCAGGTTTGCAAAATAATCCGACATCTAAAAAAAAAAAAAGATGTTAAACCCGCACAAAATAAGAGAAGCAGCACCTGCACCTCCCATAAGAAAAGGGATCTAACCTATTATAGTGGTGGTTGCTAGGCAACCGCAACAGGATTGCCTGCCTTCAAACCTTGGTTTCTGATAGGCTCCCTCAATCAGGAAATGGTGTGCCAAAATATGGGATCATCTATTGATAGATAAAATTTCTGATTCTCTTTCTAGATATGAGATGAATTTAGATACATCACAATATATAGCAAGATGGTGGCCGATATTAGAAAACTTGGATAAAACATTAGAGTCATATAAGAATGTTCAAGATTATAGATTTCATGTTTTTTTTTAAAACAAGTTGGTTGATATAAGTTGATGTTAAGTTAGTAGTATCAAAGTTATAAGCATTATGTATAGTGGTTTTTGTTAATATTGATTAAGTCATTGGTTGGTCTATATTCATATTTGTTATGAAAATGGAACTACAATGTTTGTTTATGTATGTATAGTTAAAACAATAAAATATTTTTTAAAAAATGATAGGAAAAAGGCAAGGGGAGGGAGCAGGGCTCTTTCCAGGACTGTTTTGGCTTTTGAGGAAGGGCTCACTGAGGCCAGGCCCAGCAACGAAAAAAGGCAACTTACTGTCACACAAGTGGCATGACTCAGCCCTGGCAGCTTGTCACTGTTCAACAGCAACCCCCACCCTAAAAGCCAGAGTGGCGTAGTGATTAAACTTTTGTACTAGGATCTTGGAGACCCAGGTTTGAATCCTCACTCTGCCATGGAAACTTACTGGGTAACCTTGGGCCAGTCCCACATTTCCAGGCTAATGTACATCATATGGGATTGTTGTGAGGATAAAAGAGGACAGGAAACTGATGCAAGCTGCTTTGGATCCCCACTGAGGAGAAAGGTGATGCAGAAATGAAATCAATAACAATAAATATAGTTGAAGTGGTGTGCAAGTAAAAGGTAGGTTGGTTAGTGGGTAGGAAGGAGAGAAGAAAGCAGGGAAAGATGAAAATGGGGGGGGGGGTGCCAGAAGGAGACGAAAAAGCCAATACTGGGGAAGAGATACAGGAGAAAGTATCATGCCCTTTGAAAGTCCTTGTGGGTCCCCTGCTTATAATGAGCAAATATACACAAAAGCGTGCTGCACAGTTTGTTTTAGCAAATGTATATGGTTCATACTTAGGTTACTGGTTCACCTCTATCATTTCCTCTTTCTGTAAAGCATTTTCAAGAAGCCCTTTGAGTCCCATAAATACCTTTGCCTGCCATTCCTTTCACATAATGGTTATTGTGGCTTTGTACCTACTCCTTTCAATAGATCTGAATGTAAAACTTTCATCCCCCCCCCGCCCCCCCCCCCAGAGACATGTCTGGGTCACAACAGAACCACATTTGGCCCTAAAGAACACTTCTGGGGCAGATCAGGCTGAGCTAGATGGACCAATAATCTGACTCAGTATAGCACAGCATCATGCCTTGGAGTACATTCGGCTAGGCCATTGTGAATATGTTTTACCGAGTTCAGCTAAATTACAGATTTGATACTAGCCTGTTAGTAGCCACATTGCTGCCTGGAGAAATAGAATCCATTATCCAGATTTACGAACTGCTTAATATTTTAAAAGTGTATTCAAATGTTAGGACAAAATGTGCATTCCAAGCACAAATCTGTGTTGGGGAATGTATTCTATTTAAACAGGACAAGAAAAGGCACCTGAGATGAACAGTGAGCTGCAGTGATCAGATTGGAAGAAATGCTGCTGTGATATGCTCAGCTTCTTTCTGGCCAGAACAAGCAAGGGATATTTTATTCGAGTCATCTTGTCTGTCCATGTAAGAGCAGCTATAACCCTTTCTTGGGGAAATTAGAAAATTGCTGTTCCCTGAGAGTTTGACATGAAAACACTTATTACTGTTGCTCTTTCCTCAGTAGGATGCTAGATAAGGGCTTCTGAGGAGCAAAAAGTAGCCAACACCTGGGGGTTGGCAACAGGGCTGTCCCCATCCCCGAAACAGCACTGGGATCTGGATAAGGTTTGCAGAGGAACTTCCAGATACTTACAAGGTGGCCAGTGCAAAGATGTTACTCTCCACCTATGTATATGGGGATTTGTCTTTATGAGAACTGGTTGTTATTTACAGGAAAGTTTTTTTATTGAACAAAATAAATAAATAAAATAAAACAAGGATGCACACAGCAAATACTTACAAGAGCTAACTAGGAAGATCGGGGAGGAAAAGAAGAAAGTGTTGTAGGAATGGGTGATAATTACTGGTCTCGAAGAAGTCCATGGAAGCAGCAAGGGTGAAGAGGAAATGGCCAGCGTTTGGGAAAGTGAGACAGGGTGTAAGGGGGATCCAAGAACACACACACTGTTGGGGCAGTAGGGTGATATATTTATAGGGCAAAATGTATCCTGAGGCAGGAGGACAATGACTCGATCATTCTACCGGAGGTAGACAAAGAGGTGGGAGAGGTTTGATGGCTCTAGAAGCACTGGGCAGGAAGGGTAATTGGGAAGGTGAATAGACTAAAGCATTGATTAATTGCCATTTAATCAAGGGTAATGGTTAGGGTTGCCAGGTCCGGGTTGGGAAATACCTGGAGATTTGGGCGGTGGAGTCTGGGGAGGGCGGGGTTTGGGAAGGGACAGGACTTTAATGGGGTACAGTGCCATAGAGTTTGCCTTCCAAAGCAGCTGTTTTCTCCAGGCTTTGAAGCCTATAAACTGCTTCTCGGTGAGATGAAGGTTTTGACTGTTAACACTGAAACCCACTCAGGACAATCCCCCACCTTCCCAACCCAGCAGACAGAATGGACCAAGGCAACAGCTGATAAATGGAGTCATGCTAAGGCACTGCAGCCAGTGAAGTTGCCACCAAACTCAGCCACCCTGGCATGGACTGGGGGAGTGAGCAACCTGGAGAAGGCAGGGCTACACTGCTGAACTTGCCTTGTGTTGAGCCACCATTCTCCAGTCCTGGGAGTGAATATAAGGAAGAGCTCTCCAACTCAGATCAATAAATAATGAAGAGGGGCTACGTCCCTTCTAAATCCTGCATCCCCACATTCCTTCTCGACTATTGGAATTAATTAAGATACCTTGCGTACCTCATTGGCATGCTTCCAAAAATTCCCTTCATCCACTTTTCTGCTCAGATTTGGAAGTTTTGGACTACCCAGTGTTATTTCCAAAGTGCAACTGATGAATTAAGAATTCTTCGTTGTTCCATTTCTTTAAAAATTATTTTCCTAATTTTGTACAGCAGATGAGCAGTTTGTAGCATCACTGACGTCTCAACTAGCTGGTTGACTGTTCTCCTTTCAGTGAAATTACTAGTCCCTGTTTTCTTATATTTTAGGAAACCCAACAGAAGCTTTCTTCTCATTCCGTTTATTATTCGTTGCGTATTTGGCAGCTCAGAGATGAGTGTGCTTGAGATCTGGAGACATCATTATTCCATGCATCAAGACTCCTCTTTTGTCTCCCTTTTCCGCATCATTCATCAATGACATTCCAAGAGTTGTCTTCTGAGTCTTGCAGACAGTTTTATTCCTCATCATTTATGATACGGAAGCTGCATTATGGGCCCATCAAAGTCCTCATTATTCTCTACTTGTTTGCATCTCTTTTAAATGGTCTTTGTCATTTATTAATTCTGAAGTATGTTTACCAGTGTCTTCAAGGAGGGGGGAAAGCTATCCTATAATTTAATTGCACGTAGTCTCACACTTGTTTAACAGTTTCTGGAGGAAGCCCATGAACGTACTCCAGTGACAATACCATCTAAGGCTGTTCCATATTTTCATCCATCAAACCTTCTCAGGCATGGCATTTCACATTACCTCTTGCCTGTTCTCAGAACAGCCGCATTTGTCCTTCGTAAGGCAAGCTCTCTAACCAGGTCACTTGAGACAGTTTTCTCAGGCAGTGGATTGCGAGAATGGGAACCTCCTGTGCCAACTGCTGTCAATCTGCCCAGCTCCCCACCTACTACCAGTTTCTTTAAAACAATGCTGCAAGCTGCCCACACCACTTCATAAATTCTCACAATTTTGTGGGAGAATTCAGCCGCCTTTTTGGGTTGTCTGTTGCCAGGGCAATGAAAACGGCGGCCAGACTTCTCATGAGGGCTGAGTAGCAAAAGATATAAGGATGTTTATTTCCCCTGATTCTGGCTTTATTTTGCATGGAAACTGGGGGAGGAGGAGGAGGAGAAAGTTGGATTTATCCCCTGCCCTTCACTACCCGAAGGAGTCTCAGAGTGGCTTACAATGTCCTTTCCCTTCCCACAACAGACACCCTGTGAGGTAGGTGGGGCTGAGAGAGCTCTTTCGAGAACTTACTGAATTGGGGATGTGATCCTGTAATCCTAAACATTCCTACCTAGGAGTAAATCTCATGGAACATAGTGGAACTTACTTCTGGCTAGGCATGATAGACATGCATAGGGGGAATGCTAGTTCAGCTCCCTGTCTTTGGTGTAGTGGTTCAGAATGCGAACTCTAATTTGGGAGAACTTGGTTTGATTCCCACTTCTCCACATGCAGCTGCTGGTGTGACCTTGGATCCAGTGTTCCCTCTAAGCTGAGTTAGTGTGACCTAGCTCACAGTTTTTTTAGCCTCTGGCTCACACATTTTTGTCTGAGCTCAGGAAGGATGGCTTCAGAGCAGACTTATTTATGCAGTAGCCAAATCGCTCACTCACAACTTTAATGCCAGTAGCTCACAAAGTAGAATGTTTGCTCACAAGACACCACAGCTTAGAGGGAGCATTGCTTGGGTCAGTCACAAGCTCTCTCAGAGCTATTTTCTCAAGAACAGTCTTCAAAAGAGCTTTCTCAGCCCCACCTACCTCACAAGGTATCTGTTGTGGGGAGGGGAAGAAAGGTGATTGCAAGCTGCTCTGAGATTCCGAATGAAGGGCGGGGTATAAATCCAACTCCTCCTCCTCCTCCTCCTCTGCACCATGGACCCCTTGGGGCTGCCCATGGCCTCTAACTCTTTTGGCACCCCCACCCAGCTCTGGTGGCCTAGGGCAGCCCTGCTGATTCTGCCTCTTACATGAATGATATTACCAAGGCAATCAAGGCATCTCTGGTTATCCTTCTGCCACTCTAGGGAAGGGTCTACAACAATAGATGCTCAATCACGCACCAATTCAGCTTGAGGTTGGTTACCATGTGTACTACCAAATGTTCACCAAATATCTGCTTTTTGCATGTGTTCAGTCATACAAACTGAGGTGGTTGTGCATGCATGACCACACACTGCTGCTTTCCCACAGCTGTCCCCTGTCTGCCACCACTACCACTGCCAGCATGCTGTTCCTCACATTCAGCACATTACCCCTTCACTCTTAATTGCTTACATTTACAAAATACCTCTTGGTGTCCCCTTCTCGCTTCTTGACTCTGTAACAATGTATAGCAAAGGTGGACAAAATGACTGGATCTAGATCGATCTGCATCTGCTTATTCCCTTACAGCCCAATGTTGTCCCCCTGCCCCATAACTGACCAACAAAAGAGGTATCTTGGGGGGTGCACGGTTTGATTAGTCATTGTATTTTTGGCCCCACATTGTCCAGTATTGGTTAGTTTTAAGCAAAAATGGCAGGTGACATATGGGAGTAATATGCATGCATGCACTCTTGCACTGCCTTCTACAGAGGGTGGGGGGAGACCTGTAATTCCCTAGGCAATGGCATGACTCTCACCCTGTGTCAAAACAGAGAACTGCTCTGATTGGTTGCCTTTGCATTTTCATGACTCTGTAACCAATGAAGAATTGAGGCGGAAAAGCCCACAGAAGTGGCTACTGCACAGGCCAACATGGCATTTGAGTCAAACTTCAAACAAAAACAAGTCACATGGAAACAAACAGTTTTAAGGTGATGCGCTCGAATGTCGATCTCATATTTTTCATGTTCTCAGCATCTGTGTGCAATCTCTCTGTTTTCTAACCTGTTAATCTACTTGAGCTCAAGGTCATCTTATGGATGCTGTCTGTTTCTTTTTATTCCTGTGAGCTGTTCTTGGCATTTCCCCCAGAGCGCAGCATTTATCTGATGAACTATGATTTTGGCTGTGTTGGGACTTCCTTTTAGCAAAGAAATAGCTTATTACAGCGCTGCAAAGCTAGAAATCCTTGCGATGCAGGAGAGTTGGGATGCTTCAGAAGGACGTGGTGGCATTGTGTTGGCACGCTTCCAAAATTTTGCTTATCTGAATTTCTCTCCTGATTTTGGAAATCCGAATTACCCTTTTCTGCTTCTGAAGCAGCTTGGGAATGTTTATGCTTTAGTTTTAATTCCCTGATTTTTTGCAGATCATTACAAAGTTAATTCCCTGTTCTAATGGAAGTGGGAAGCATATTTGTCCCTGCCCATGGGATAGGGATGGAGCACTAGAGGGAAGAGGAAGGAGGAGGAGGATTTATACCCTGCCCTTCGCTCAGAGTGGCTCACAATCTCCTCCCCTTTGTTTCCCCACAACAGACACCCTGTGAGGTAGGTGGGGCTGAGAGAGCTCTGAGAAAACTGTGACTGACCCATGTGGAGGAGTGGGGAATCAACAGCTGGCTTCATGTGAAGCCTTCATGTGGAGGAGTGGGGCTTCATGTGGAGCCTTCATGTGGAGGAGTGGGGCTTCATGTGGAGCCTTCAATGTGGAGGAGTGGGGAATCATGTGGAGTCTTCATGGGGAGGAGTGGGGAATCAAACCTGGTTCTCCAGATTAGTGTCCGCCACTCTTAACCACTACACCAAACTGGGTCTCAAGGTGGGAGTGGCAATTAAAGCCAGCCCTGCCTCCCCACTCCCCACTGTTTGCAGTAGCTGGTAACTCACCTGCTCACCCTAAATGAAACAGTACTTGATTAGGCAGTCAAAATGGGAGATGATCAGGAATTCATGGCATCTCCTTTATATTGGGTTGCAGAGATCCATTTTCTCTTCTGCTCTGCATTGTTTAGTGGGATTCGGTGCTGCAATCATTAGGCATGGTCTAATACAGTGTTTCCCAGCCTGTGGGTTGGAACCCAAAAGTAGATTGCAAAGCCTCCGAACATGGGTCACAGGCAGCCCTCTCTAATGGCCGCTCCTGCCCTTTGCATCTTCCTTTCTCTACTCATCCTCCTTGTCAACACCTCACATTCTCCTTTTCCACCTGTCCAGGAGGGAAATCTGTCCAGTGACTAGTAACTTTATGGTTATTATCTGTTAGTCCAACAGGTGGATATAGAAGGTTTGAACTTCGATGAGTTGAATGATGAGTTCAGAGCAAGCAATCTGGAGTTACTAGCTTTATAGGAGAAGGTCAAATCCCATTGATCCTTTCTTACCTGTTGAGCTGGTAGCTGCTATGTGTTAGATTCACTGCTATGGAACAGCTAGGAATCCTTATACATAGCGGAATGCACTAGGCTACATGCAGCAATAAGCTTCTGAGTACTTTTCCTGTGTGTGCTAGCAAACTTATAAAATTGCACAGAGCCACTTGTCTGTTTCAAACTAATAAGAATCCTTTATTCAAGGAGCTACATTCTAGACAGTGCAGGTTGAAAGATAGGGATAGAATCTAATCTAACAAACAAGATGGGTGCGGATGGAGAATGCCTGTCCTGCATCCATGGTGACAAAGATGGAGAGTGTGTTCTCCTTTGTGTGTGTAAGAGAGAGGCGTCAAGCCGGAAGGAAGTCTCATTCCTAAGAATAGCATTCTACTTCAAAGGACAGTATCAGATAGCAGGAAGGAAAGGATGCTCTCTGTGTGTCCTGACCTTTCTATCTGTCTCTAAATCTATGCTGCTGTCTCCAAAGGCTGAGGCAGGGAACAGCTTATACTCCTCCACTTCCAACACAACCATCATCTATTAGGTTGGCACATTACAGCAGACGAATATACTCTCCTTCACTGTGGCAAGACACCACAGTGGCACAGAGAAAGGGTCCTGCTTTAGAATCCCTGTTTTAAGCCCTCTGATGGCTTTTATGATGCATCAGTCTCTGACAGTTATTGATTGTTTCTGGCAAGAGTAGCTGATTGCTTCTCCTGGCTTCCGGGCTTAAGCATCAACCTGGCTTAAGCATCATCACAACCAGCTCGTGGTGACCCTCACGGGTTTTTCAAAGCCAGAGATGAGCAGAAGTTGTTTGCCGTTGACTGCCTCAGCATAGTAACCCCGTCTTCCTCAGTTGTCTCCCATGCAAGTACTAACTATAGATGACCATCAGGGGTCACTTCGAGCAGGAACACTGTTCCAGGAGTAACAAGCCTAGGAGCGGGCACATATGGCAATGCGCTGTGGAAAAAAGCAAAAGCATACTAACTTGATCTGTATTTTCATGCTTGTTATAGGGTAGCTTCCCTGCAAGAGCAAAGGGAACCTAAAGTGTCTTTAGTCAAAGTGTAAAGCTGGTTCACCAGCTCTGAGTTGGGAAATACCTGGAGATTTTTGGGGTGGAGCCTGAGCAGTGACATGTCCATTGATGTCAGGGGGTGTGGCATATGCAAATGCGTTATATTAATGAACTCCTACACCTCTTTTTCTGTGAAATGACCCCTGAATTTAGCTTTCTAGCTCTGACCAGCTTGGCCTAAACTGAGCTTTTTCAGGTTGCTTCTGCCCTGTAACCCAGCTGTATTTCCATCAGGATCACACCTGCCTTCCTCACCATCCTGATCCTCCAACTTACAGGTTTCTGGCTTTATTGTCTCACCACACCTAATGATCCTCAATACGAGCTCCTGCCATCCCTATGACCACCTTGCTGTTTGGTGTTCCTACTATTCAATCAATGCAAAAGAACAAGCAAAATGTTGGGTTATTAAAGGCAAAGTTCTCCCAACAGGCTTTCATAATTCATGCAATAAAAGGAATTATAATTCCAATATGTTACCCCTTTGACAAAGATTATTCCAAGGACAGAAAATGTGCACAAATTAATCCATCATTTTGACATAGTTTTTAATGAGTGGAAATGCCAAAAAAAAAAAAAAAATCAGTTATCACCCAGTTTCAAAGACGGTAATAATACTCCACGTTTGATGTCAAACTAATTTCTTGAATAGGTGTTTTCCTGCCTATAAAATAATGCCTTATTCAACATATTTTAACATATATTTTGTTTTGTATATATGTTAGTGATGCACCTTTTAAAGGTAACAAAATCTATACAAAGGAAGGTTTTCCTTTCATGCGGAATATGAGTCCCATTGAACAAAACACAATGCGGCACTGCCCTCCAGTGGACAAAATGTTTCACGGGAAATACAGCGCCTTGTAAAACTTTGCTGCTGTAATCATCCAGAGATTTAGTGACACCAACTGCTCAGTTCACAAATTATGTACATCAGTTTGCTGGGATTCAGATGAATGGGACGAAAATGGCTTCACTAGGAAGTTACCCATCCATTCAAGAATTTAGGCTGATTAACTGACTGGCACAGCACTAGATTGTTGAGATGTGTAGTTTCCAGTCTTTAAAAAACTAAAAAGCCCTTCTATTTTATAATACATTCAATTAAATAAAAACACAGCCTTCTACTCTTCTGGACGAAAAAAAAAATGTTTGCTGGATTTACTGCTTCTTTACATCCATTTCTATTTTTTGAAAGAATAACTTTCTCTTTAAAGAGAGACAGTGTAGTGTCATGGTTAAGAACGGTGAGCACTAATCTGGAGAGCCAGGTTTGATTTCCCACTCCTCCACATTAAGCCTGCTGGCTGACCTTGGGCCAGTCACAGTTGCCTCAGAAGTCTCTCAGGCTGTGGTCACACGGCCCCTTTAAATCCGGGAGCCCTCCCGGATTAAAGGGGCCACATTTTTTTACCTCGGGTTGGGATGTTTACACATCCCAACCCCTGCAGCAGCAGCGGGTGGAGGAGGTGGCAGCCAGCGATGGTGGTGGATGGAGGAGGCTGCGTAAGGAGGCAGCGGCCGGCCGGCCTCGAAGTGTGCGGCGGCAGTGGCTTTTTCCGCAGTGGCAGCTTTTTTGGCGGTGGAAGTGGCCGGGGGAGGCACCCTTCCCCGAGCCCTGCCAGCCGCCTGGTAAGTTTGGTTTCCCTCCCCCCCTTTTACACTTGGGCGCTTGAGTGGCCAAGCACCCAAGTGTAAAAGGGGAGAAAAATGGTGGGCGGGACCATCTGGACAGCCCTGCTCTTGCAATGCTTGCGAGAGAGGGCTGTCCAGAAGGCTCAAATGCGGGTTCCTCCCGTGACTCCCGGGAAAACAGTTGATTTTCCCGGGGTCAAAAAATGCAGGAGGAACCCGCATTTGAGCCCGCTTTGGCGTGGGAAAAGCCCCAGCCTTTTTAGACAGTCCCTTTAAATGCGGGAGGAAATAGCCCTTCCTCCTGCATTAAAGGGCCGTATAACCAAGGCCTCAGCCCCACCTGCCTCACAAGGTGCCTGCTGTGGGGAGAGGAAGGAAGGCAATTGTAAGCCGCTTTGAAACTCATTAGGGTAGGGAATAGCAAAATATAAAACCCAGCTCTTTCACCTTCTCTTCTAATGTCCGTTGCTACTCAACAATACATACAAAATGACTCTTTAACCAACATTCAGAAATATTTTTAATTAAAAAATGCTGCCGCACACTTCCCTACCCACTAATATGCACTGAATCATTCTTAATTTATGTGTGTGCATGTGCTAAAGTGCTTATCTTTGTTTTGTTTTTAATTGAGAAATCTCTGCCTCCTGCAAACATGTGTGTACATTTTGAGAACCCCACCCCATCATCCAACGTTGTTTTCAAGGGGCGCAAAAAGGTTCACGAAATGTGGTCCCTTCGGTCAGCTCAGCTCTACTATTAATCAATTTGAATTTCACCAAAAAACTTCAGAAAGGGACCATTTCCAGTCCGATGGCTCTAAATCGGGCCCTACCATGAGCCGTGGAGAGTTGAGGTGGCATTCGCACTGGGTTGCCAGGCATGTGCCCAATATCCCAAGACACTTTTCGCGGTGGGGCATGGAGAAAAGAGATTGCTCAGTGCACTAACATCACCACTGGGTGAAGACCGAAAAATGAGGTCACTCCCACTGAGCAGCACTCTAGGAATTTCCCAAATCTCTATTGTAAAGATCATAAGAATTTTGGAAATTCTTACAGCTGCACTAAATCACATAACTTCCAGGTCTTCAGCCAGAAGTGATGTTGCAGCACTGAGTGATTTCTCTGCCACTTACATGAGTGTGGGTTTCAGGGGATGAGAGGCATGCCTACATTGGCAGTGGATTTGGAATGGCTATAGCCTCCACTGTTGCCACCTTTACCTAGGAGCTGGAAAGACCTAATTCTTTTCTTCACATTCTCATATTCATCTTTAAAGCCCCACTGGTGGACCTCCTGAGGGCACCTGGTGTTTTTGGCCACTGTGTGACAGTGTGTTGGACTGGAAGGGCCATTGGCCTGATCCAACATTGGCTTCTCTTATGTTCTTACATTCTTAAGAAACATAAACATTCAGGATGCTCCACTGGGCATGAATGGCTTTGCCACACTGGAAAAAGGAGGGTTATCTTTCTCTGACTCCTGGATGTCATGGTGGAAGGGGGGGTGGTAGCAGGAAAGGGAAGTGGAGACTGAAGACACAGGGGGCACTCTATGTTGATCTTTAGTTTATTTCCAGATCCAGTTCAAATGGCTTTAAAGTAGGGATGGGAGCAGAAAGGAAGGTTTAAATGGCTCCTAGCCATTTAAATGCTGCTTTTAGTTCCCCACAGCTTTTAATGGGGAGCAGAAAGCAGGGCCATTCTGCTTCCTGAGAAAAGCTATGAGGAGCAGAAGATTTAAATAGAAGGGGTGAAGTAACCAGGATAAAAGTGGAAAGTAATTCCCTACCCAGGTGATCCCCCCTTTCTGCCGGCTGTAGCTTGCACCAGCCAGGAGAAAGGTGCAAGGGAGTCCCTTCCTAAAAGATGCCTCTTTCTCCTGGCCATAGCAAGATGCAGACAGGAGAGAATAACCCCTCCCCTATTTTCCTGGCTGCACTTTATCCTCTCCTTGGGCTGCCTGACACAACCCTTTTAAACAGGCTGCGCAAGGCCAGCAGAAAGGAAGGGAAGAAATGTCTTCCAGGGAGCATTTCACCCCCACCTTTATGCTGGCCATGGCCAGCAAACAGGAGGGGGCAAAATGCCCCCTGGGAGGCACTTCACCCCATATTCAACCCTCTGGTTTTGCTCCCTCCTCCCCGAGTCAAAGTGGCAAGGAGCAGAACCAGAGAGTTCAAATGGCTTGGAGCCATTTAAACCTATCAACTGAGTGGTAGGCTTAGAGCCATTTAAATTTCATGGCGAGCAGAAAGCCAGGTTTTAAACTTTAAATGGCCCACAAGCCTATACAAACAGTTCAGTTCGGGACCAGCATATCCGGTCAGTTGGTTCATGTTTCAGTTTGCTGTTCAATCTCGGACCACAAACTGAACTGAGTCCCTGAAATGTCGTTCATGTTAATCCCTACTTTAAAGCTATATAATGATATGGGTCTAAAGTGCTCTCTTCCACCATATGATTCTGCTTGGATTTGGATGTTAGAGATGGGCTATTGACAAATGAATTTCTGTCTAGGGCACCGAATGATGGAAAACAATGAAATAAGGTTTGAGCTGCTGCCCCTAAGTGAAAGAACACCCCTCCCAGAAGGATGGTTGACGCCACCTTTGCAGATTGCGAGAACACTCCTGAGCTGAGCTATGGGGAGAAAGTCCCATTTATTCCATTGGACATCTTCCCAGAAAAGTGTTCTTAAGATTGGATTCTGAATGGATGGCCATTGAAAGTAGTTGGATGTTCAGGGTGTTATGTTGAGTTTTTGATTCTCTTAGATTTTTAGTGAAGTTTTATTGAATTTGCCTGATAAATCCATGTGACTGGTTTGCATGGCTTCATTATAGGTGGTTTTCTATATATTGTTTGCTGAACTAAATATTTCTAGGTATATAAAATATAAGTAATTTATTATCTGACTAACATCCTGCAGGAGGCCCTATGGACTGCTCGGGCATTGTTGTCTTTGTTTTAGTTGTCATCTTTTCCTGTTTGTCTTAAATCTGGCTTGGATTACATGTTTATTGCTTTTATCTTTTATATGTTGTGAGCCGCCTGAGCCCAGTTGTGGGGTGGGGCAGAATATAATAAATAAATAAATGAAGAAAATATATAATATGCTCACACAAATGTACTGAAGCAAAAGAATTAATTTGACCAAAAGGCTATCTGCCTATCCAATCTATCCATACATCTCTCGCTCTCAGAGGCAAAATGGATTCAAAAGATAGAATGGTATGCTCTTCAATCTCAGCTATCCCTTCCCTTCACTGATTAAAATTTGCCTCCATTGATTAATATTTCCTTTCTCTGATTAATCAATGAAAGCTTCATCTGATTAATCTGCAATTAATCTACTTGATTGCCTTGCTTACTTCATTGGTAGATCCAAGGGGGGTGAATTTAGAAGGAACAGAAAAGGATTTGTACACAAGAGCCTGATGAAGAACAAACTACTGGATGGAAATTTGATATCAAACAAATAGTTCTTGTGCATGGATCATACTCTTAGATATACACACACAAAAACATTCATTTGTCCAAAACGATGCACATTCATTTAAGTCCTGAAACAACTGCATGGGTATAGCTGGTTGCAAATAAAGAGACATTTGTTGTTATTGTTTAAAAGTGGGATTTTAAAAATATGTCTCCATAAAGAATTCAGGGTGATTTTACAGGATTCACAATGACTTTCATTTCCTATTTACAGGGCAAAACCGGCAATAGTTTAAAGTGATTGCAGTGGGTTTATGAAGCAATCCTGCATCACTATTTAAAATGCAAACCACATGAAATGTGGGATCATTTCACATGTAATATACTTTAATTGTTACTTTATAGTGTGATTCTTGTTTTAATAGCATAGGACTCAACCAAGGACAGACCAATCAAGAGCAAAATACAAAATTTTAATGTTTCTATTGAAAATCCACCACATTTTTTTACATATCTAAAGGACAAAAACCTTTGTTAATACTTAGCATTTATGTGCAATTGTTCAGAAATGCTCAAAGGGATTCAGAGCACAGTTTTCTCAGTCATCTTTAAAATAGTATCTCCGTATTATAGCAATCCTACTCAGCAGCAGATTCCATTTTATTCAGCAGGGCTTTCTCCCAGGAAAGTATTCTTCAGATGGAAGCCATAGTGACTTCTCTATGGTAATCAAGGTTGTTTGTTAATTACATAGATTTAGTAACAATTCTCCTCATTTGAACTCCTCCCACCATTGTAGAATTCTGAATTGTCTGATAATAGGTTGGATCCAACCAGCTTTTCTGCTGGTGGGAAAGAAAAGACCACTGAAACAGGCTATATTGGAGAATCTGGGACCCCCGTGGTCAAAAAGCCATGTGGGTTTGGGCCTCTAGTAAAGTGGGGAAATTGGATGAGATTGAGTGGGAAACCTGATTGGATCTGACAACTTGCATCTGCATGATCTGAATCAGGGCCATATTGTGTGTGTGGGGGGGTCTCTCTGCATGGTTTCAGTGATCAGAATGAATCACTTGGTGTTCTTATTAGGTCTGGAAGGGAAATAAGACAGGAAAAGAGACAGTGAATGCCCCTTTCTCCCCTCAGGGAACTTTTAACAGCTCATGGGAAATCAGTTTGGAATGGCAAACGACATGAGATGGGTAGGGTCAAATGATCTTTTTAATATGTGATGGTGAAAAGTGCCATCAAGTCAGAGCTGACACAGAGACCTCATAGAGTTTTGAAGGCAAGAGACATTCAGAAGTAGTTTGCCATTGCCTGCCTCTGTGTCATGCCCCTGCTATTCCTTGGAGGTCTCCCATCCAAATACTAGCCACAGCCAACCCTGTTTAGCTTCCATTGTTAGCAGTCACACCTCTCCTCTCACTGAAGGGCAGTTTATAGCTAGAAAACCATAAACACCCTTCCTAAAATGTCATTTCTAATATCGTAAGTGCAATACAGTGCCTGGCCCAAAATGACACAAAATCCATGCCAGCCAGAGACAAGCCTGGACATGTAGTTTAGAAGCATAAGAGCAGCTGGGTAGCTAATGACCTCCTCCACCCCAGAGAGATGCATAGTTTAGGACAATGTGTCTCTCAAGAACCTACTGACTCACCCTGAACTAATCTTCTACAGGGTCATCAAGCCCCACTGCCACCTCTGTTCCACCTCAGAAAAATCCATCAAGCTTCTCCCAAATTATCGTCCACCTCTGAAAAACCCATCAAGTTATTATTTTGGGAGGGAATACATCACCTTGCCCCATGGAGCATTTTGTTGTATATCAAGAGTCCTTAGCTACCAGTGTGGTGTGTGTGTTCCTGGTATCAACAGCATGCACCCCCACTTTGTGGGTTTCTTCTCTTTTCCCCATGAAATGCTGGCTGTTTTGCTGCTGCTTCCTGAATCTCTGTAAGATTTGGTTAATATCACCCTTCCCTAAAAAGCTTTCCCCTTTCCACCCTGCCTTTCCTCCTAGTTAACTCTTGTGTTTTTAGTGTGTATGTGTACGTGTTTCTGTCCATTCCTATTTATTTTTTTTAAATAAAAACCTTTCTGGTTGAACTTCTCCCTGGTTTATTTGAGAGTTCTCTTAAAGGGAAAATTCCCTTTAAGCATTGGTGGAGATCCCAGTTACCCTTTCTTGCTCTGTCTTCTTAAAGCTAATTATCCCAACTAATAAGGATACTGTCTATTTGGGTAACACTGAGATCTGACAAGATCAGTCTCATCTGGGCTATCCATGATCTAAATGTGAATGGGATCTCCTGCAGCCACTAATTCCATTTGTAAAATTCGAAAAGATCTGTTTACAGATCTCTGAGAATTATGACCTACAGCAGTCACTGGCAAAGTGCAACTCCACTGTACTTCCAGAAGGTTATTGGCAATTCCATAAAATTCACTGATTCCCTGGTGTCATCAAAATACCCCAGCAAAAATTCATTTCCTCTCGAAAATCCTGAAGAGACAGTTACGAAGAGTGCTGACTGCCAGACATAATGATGACTTATTTCCCTGCAGCTAAGAGTAGGGGTGTGCTTCTGGACATACCCAAGCTGAAAATATACCTGAAATCAACCGTTTCAGCTTGGGTCGTAAATAACTGCGTACACATACACAGAAAGCCACTTCTCAAACCCTTCCCCTGGGAGCTTTGCAAAGGTTTCTGGTGCAGCTGTGATTCCTGCAGCCTCAGAAGAATGCAGGCAGGTCTGGCCATCATTCCCTACCAGCTTTCAGTTCCCTGGTGGGCTCTGTCTACAAGAAGGGCCAACAGCTGTGACGTGAACTTGGCTGGCAAGGTAAGTCTGCCTCCTTGAAAAGAAATGGAAAGGCCAGTTGGGGGTAGCCTGACAATCGGCTGCTAGTTGGGCCTCCGCCCTTTAATATATAAAGGAACAATATGTCATCTAACAGCTGTGTGGGGGTGCTTAGTAGTGGCTAAGGGTATCAGACTAGGATCTGGGAGACCCGGGTGCAAATTCCCACTCGTGCCATGGAAACTTGCTGGGTGACCTACCTCACAGGGTCATTGTGAGGAAAAAATTAAGGAAAGAACAATGTAAGCCAATTTGGGGAGAAATGCAGGGCACAAATGAATTAACTAAATAAATACTCTTGCTCGGGGGAGGGGGGGGGAATGCAAAAAATGATTTTATTTTAGATCCCCAGAGGTCATGTTTTTCAGATGCTAAAATTCTAACAACCTAAACTGAAATTTAAACAGTAATTTTCTTTTCTTAAAATAACATTTTTATTCAATTTAAACAGTAATTTTCAAAGTGCATGCCCAAACTTATCAGTAATGCAAAAACCTTAGTCCACAATAGCAAGTGGAGGGCACTTGTATACATGGAGCACATGAATGTCCAGGCTCTAGTGTTGAAAGTTCCAGTCCAAATAGAAGAAGAGGAGGAGGAGGAGGAGGAAGAGATTGGATTTATACCCTGCCCTTCACTCAGAGTCTCAAAACAGCTTAGAAGCTCCTTTCCCTTCCCCTCCCCACAACAGACACCCTGTGATGTAGGTGGGACTGAGAGAGCTCTTTCCAGAACTATCCTTCAGAGAACATCTCTGACAGAACTATGGCTTGCCCAAGGTCATCCATCAGCTGCAAATGGAGGAGTGGGGAATCAAACCCGGTTCTCCCAGATTAGAGTCCATGCACTTAACCACTACACCAAACTTGTCCAAGTTGGATGGTGGTCAAGTGGTGTGGGCGGAGTATGGGAAGTGCATCCAGATGAAGATAACAAATAGGAAGCTGAAGAGGTTAATGACAGACAGACTTGTTGCAGAGAAATTCTCTAGGTCAGAACCTACCCTCAGTCCCTGGTAAATCAGCTTTGTTAGCCGATGGTGTGTTTATCATTTTGTATCCAAATATTGGCCATGTTCCAGCGCAGCAAGCCTGATTCTCTCAGTCTCGATTCATTACAGAAGGAAGCAACCCTCCCAATTTCTCCAGCCCTGAGAGGAGAGCTAGCCAGCCATCTTCCTGACTGCTGAAAGCCTCTTGATCAGTAGGACCAAAGACACCCAGCTCAATGGAACCCTGAACTTTTTCAAATACTGACACCTAAAGAAAGGATCAAAGCGTGCGGAGGGAAAAAGAGGCCGTTTTGTGCACAGCAGGACACGTTTCATCCTGGATTCCTGGCATGGAGCCCTAGTTCAGTTACACCGTTCGAGCGGCATCTTCCTCTTCTCTTTTCCCCCAAAGGCTACACACGTTGCAGGCAGATGCTAATTTCACAGCAAATAGGTCACTTTATAGGAATCTGAGAACCCTGCTAATTATGACTTTATGGCCACCTGTCCCTGAAACCTTTCAAGCCCTTCTAATATTTGCATCCTGGCCAGTGGAGAAATGTGACTACCCAATCCTATTGGGGATTACTCATCCATAGATTCCACTGAGGCAGGGTCTGAGACTTGTTTCTTAGTTTTATTTATTTTGTACTTGATTTGTTAGCTGCTTTCCCCCATTTCAAAGTAGAAGACTGCATGTCTGCAGACCTAAAAGCCATTAACACCATGTTACTATTAACATGGTAGCAATTAATGCCATAAAAGCCATTAACACCCAGACCATTCAACACAGAAGGACCGAAGGGTGAATTTTAATAATTTTATTTATATTTATTTCGGTGTTCATAGTCAGCTTTTCTTTCTAATGGAGACCCAAAGCAGTTTACAACATCATTCTTTCCTTTTCTGTTTCATCCTTCTACTCATCACCCTGTCAGATAGGTTAAGCTGAGAGCAAATGACTGCCCCAAGGTCATCCAAGGATGCTCTCGGCTGCTATTGTTTTATTGTACATAATTTGGTCTACTAAATTGTTTTAATGAATTTTTTTTTTTAAAAAAACAAATATTATTGTGTGATGCCTTGAGCAGGTTTGGAGAGGGGACATACAAGCTTCCTGCATGAATGAATGAACAAATCAATGAATCAATCTATGACTCAGTCATTGAGTAAATAAGTAAGTAGGTGGTTCCAGGGAGGGAAGGCAGCATGGTACAACCTGATCTCTTCAGATCTTGGAAGCTAAGCAGGGTCCGTACTTGGAATGGAGACCACCAAGAAAGGCCCTGCAGAGGAAGGCAATGACAAGCCACCTTGAAAGCCCCTTGCTAGGGTCACCATGAGTTGGTTGTGACTTGGTGTCCACTTTACACAAACACAAGTGATTCCAGGCAGAGTGGAAATGGAGCTGGCTCTGCGAGCTTTCTGTGGTCTCTGAGTGTTCATCTACTCACTTGGGAGGAAGCACCAGTGACCTCAAAGGAAAATATTCTTGAGTAAACATACAAAGGTTGTGATCATATGCACAATTAGACCTGACATAGGCATGAATGCCAGGCAGATTTAATGCGAGCAGTCAGACAACAACATCTGGGAAGCCCCCTGCAGCCGTCGGCAACCCGTTTTGCTCTGTTGCAGAAGCACAGTTAAAACTGGGGAAAAAATGGTAGTAAATGGGTTGCAATGGGCCACCAGCAGACTTTCCCCTGTCTGATCACTCCAGCATGCTCTCATGGCATTGGGATGATCTGATCAGGCCATACCGACTCTGTGCCATTTCCCCACCCCTTTGCAGTATGCACATCACTGCAAATTCCATAGAGAACCCTCAGTGTGGAGGTGCGATTCATCGATCCCTCATTTAAGCACACTGGGAAAAAAAACTGGGACCAAAAACCCGACTCACCCACAGTTGCATCTGATCACACACTGACAGACTGCGCCCACAGCTGCAGAGGGAGGTGTGATCATGCAACTGTGGGTCAAATTCTGCCAGAGGAAGCAGCCTCTCCCTGTTTTATCTCAGGCATGTGACCACAATGAAAGTATCTGGTGCATGTTTTCAAACCCCCATCCTGATGTGAAAGCTCACTGGGTGACCTTGGGGCAGCCCCACTCTCTTCCATGGGGTTGCTGTTGAGAGGATAAGATGGAGGGTGGGAGAACAATGCTGTGAGCTGCTTTGGGTCTCACTGGGGAGGGGGGAAAGCAGGGAAATTATTTATTGGGCTATGATAGCTGCCTGGAATGGGATTGCCAACCTCCAGCAGGGGCTTGGAGATCGCCCAGAATTACAACTGATCTTCAGAAAGCATAGATCAGCTCTCCTGAAGAAAATGGCTGCTTTGGAGGGCAGACTCTATAGAATTATACTCTGCAAAGCTGCCTGAACATAAGAACATAAGAGAAGCCAATGTGGATCAGGCCAGTGGCCCATCCAGTCCAACATTCTGTCACACAGTGGGCAAAAATACCAGGTGCCCTCAGGAGGTCCAGCAGTGGGGCCAGGACACTAGAAGCCCTCCCACTGTTGCCCCCCTCCCAAGCACCAAGAAGACAGAGCATCACTTGCCCCAGACTGAGAGCTCCTATCTACACCTTGTGGCTAATAGCCACTGATGGACCTCTGCTCCATATGTTTATCCAATTCCCTCTTCAAGCAGTCCATGCTTGTAACTGCCATCACCTCCTGTTCCTCCCTCCATGGCCTCCCCGCTCAAATCTCCACAGATTTATTTATGGATTTGGTATTTGGGTTTTTTTTGTGTATGTGTGAGTGTGTCTTCACCTGGAAGTCATGTTGACCTCTGGTGACTGACCCCCACTGGGGGCTTGGGGGATATTCAGAGAGGTGGCTGAACAAGCCTGCCTTTGTCCTCCCAAGTTGGTATTCGAAGGAAGTCTCCCATCCAAGTACTAACCACAGTTGACCCTGCTTAGTTTCTAAGATATGGTGAGATCGAGCTTGCCTGGACTAACCAGGTCAGGGCAAATTTATTTATTTATCCATTTTATTAGACTTATAGCCTGCCTTCCCCTGTGCAGCAAGGCTCCGGGTGGGTAACAAAATGTTAAAAAACAATATTGTGATCATTGTTTTTAACAAGTAACCTACAACAATAAATTAAGATAAAATCAGATGGTGATATAAAATATAGAATCACGCAATTCATCCAAAGTGAGGTTGTACACCTGTGTCAATGGAAAAGCTGGTACAATGACAGAATAGATGGCGGAGAAGGGGATGGGGGAGACCCATTCAGATGGAACTCTGCTGCCTCAACCGTGGGCCTGGCCAAACTTTTCTGTCTTGCAGGCCCTGCAGAACTGCATCAAATGCCACAGGGTCCGGATCTCTTCTGGAAGGGTGTTCCACCAGACCGGGGTCAGACTCAACAAGGCTCTGGCCTGGGTTGAGGCTAAACAAATACTTTTCAGGTCGGGGACCTTCAGGAGATTATTGTACATAGAGCACAAAGCTCTTTGGGGGACATATCAGGAGAGACAGTCCCATAGATATATTGGTCCTAGACTGTGTAGGGCTTTAAAGGTTAAAATCAAAACCTTCAACTTGATCTGGTTTTCAACTTGGAGCCAGTGCAGCTGACGGATTACTGGTTGTATGTGGGCTCTAGATGGCATACCTATAAGTACATGTGTTACCTATAAGTACATGTGCCACCAGTTTGAGTTTCCGGGTCAGTCTCAAGGATACCTATTACCCTCCATACAGTGAGTTATAGTAATCTAGTCTGGAGGTGACTGTCACATGGATCACGGTGGCTAAGTCAGGGCAACACAGGAAGGGAACCATTTGTTTGACCTGACACAGATGGAGAAACGCCAGTTTAGCAACATATGTGATCTGAGCCTCCATTGAGAGGGAGGCATCTAGAAACACACCCAAGCTCTTCACAAGTGGCTTTGATGTTAATGGCATGCCCTCAAGGGCTGGAAGTTGGCATCCCAACCTGGGATCTCCTCGGCTCAGCCACAGGACCTTCATCTTTGATGGGTTTGGTTTCAGCTAGCTCTTCTTCAACCAACCAACCACAGTCTCTAAACCCTCGGCCAAATTATCTGGGGTGGTATTCAGCCAGCTGTCCATCAACAGATACAGCTGGGTGTCATCAGCATACTGGTGACATCCCAGTCTGAAGCTTCATATTAGTGAGGGGGCACATATGAATGTTAACATTTGAGAAAGAATTCCCCCATTGGGGACACCACACACCAAAGGGTGTCACGCTGAGACCCCCTCCCCAAGTGCCACCCTCTGTCCCTGATCATGGAGAAATAAGACAAACCATTTCAAGGTTGTCCCATGAATCCCCACACTGGTGAGGTGGTAGGTCACTAGTTCATACTCGACCATATCAAATGCTGCTGTAAGGTCAAGCAAAAACAGCAGTGCTGCCCTGCCTCGATCCAGGTGTCTATGGAAGTCATCTGTGAAGGCAACCAATGCCGACTCCGTCCCATGGCCAGGGCGGAAGCTGGATTAGAAGGGATCAAGGACCAAGGTGTCATCTGGGAATACCAACCAAGAGTTGGCAACCCTAATTTTTGGAAATTTCCTTTACAGAGGCTAATTTAAATATGACAGATACATCATTCCCTACTTGGCTATGATTGGAAACAGGATGCTGGATTAGAAGAACAATCCGGTCAAGGGCATTCTTTTGTAAGTAAATGCAGGGGGAAAGAGGCTTGAGAGAGTACTGCAAAGATGTGATGAATCCCTGCTTTAGCTTAGCACTGTTGCCGGAATGGCAACCCCACACAATCATTTTTCTTTCCTTTGGTTATTGTAACATAACTGTAGCAGTGATTCAACATATAGGACCAAAGTTGCTGCGTGAGTCAGGCTGAGCTAAGTCTTACTTTTCCACTGCCCCTTAAATCATTTTTTTTTAAATGACAATGTCAAAAATGTTAATGACCCCCCCGCCCGGCATGTCCGTTTATTCACTAACAATGTGAATGTGTGTCAAAGTGTGAGCATGTGAAAGACAGAGAACTGTAGAAGATTTTTTTAAAAAAAAATGGCTACATTTATTAAATCTCCACGAATGCAGATATTTGCTTTTATTATTCCTTTCCAACTCTGCCCCACCGCTTACTAACATTATGCAGCAAGCAGCTTTGTTATTCTTAGATCTCACAGGAGGCACTTCAAGCAGCTTTTAATGACAAGTATCTTTGCTTCAGTTCTTCTATCTGAGTACAAGGCTCCCAGCTTTAAGGGGAGGGAGGGAAGGAGGGGAGAGAGAGGAACTCAAGACTTGTATGAAAATAGCCTAGCCTGTTGAGCAGCACAGATGCATTTCTCAGCCTACAGGATGCTGGTGTTCCATCTTTGTTATGGCTGGGCTGGCTGAGATGGCTGAGCAGTAGCCAAAGGTCCATGGCCCCTGTAGGACCCATCACTTAGTCTGCCCCACGGCAGTGGAGGAGGAGGAAGCTAGGCCAGAATATTCCACCTTCACTCTCTGTGTTTGTCCTGAACAATTAGATACCTCCATGCTTGAGAGGAGACATATGGAGTGTAACAACAAGACCCTCCATTAATTACTCTTCGCATTCTGCAATGGAGGAGGAGGAGACTGGATTCATACCCTACCCTTCACTACCTGAAGGAATCTCAGAGCAACTTACAGTCTCCTTTCCCTTCCCCTCCCCACACAGACACTTTGTGAGGTAGCTGGGGTGGAGGGAGCTCTTTCTAGAACTGCTCTTGAGATAACAGCTCTGAAAGAACTTGTGACTGACCCTTAAGAAGGATGCATTTACGCATCTCCCTCCAGTTTTGACATATTAATTTGTTTCACTGTTTTTCACCGGAATGATGACCTCATAAACTTAGCTTGTTATTCCTGTTTGCATCTGTTAAAACATCTTCATTATGTTGCATGCTAATTTGCGGTTCAACCTCTGCCTTATATGTAAAGGTAAAGGTTTCCCTTGCTTGAAAGCCAGTTGAATCCAACTCTAGGGGCAGTACTCATCTCTGTTTCCAAGCCAAAGACTTTTTCCATGGTCATGGGGCTGGCATGACTAAATGGCAAGGCGCATGGAATGCTGTTATCTTCCCACCGAAGCAGTACCTATTTATCTACTTGCAATTTCTCGCTTTCGAACTGCTAGGGAGGCAGGAGCTGGGGCCAGAGACAAGAGCTCACTACGTCATGCGGCACTCGGGTCTCGAACTGCCAGACTACCAACCTTCTGGTCTGCACCTCAGTGTCTTAACCTCTAAGCCACCACAGCCCCCCTGCCCCTCTGATCCTCCTATATCCCCACCACCCCATTACAGCAAATTTGTGGGTTTCAGGGAACAGGAACATCCTTTCCCCCTTTTTGTACTGCAAGTCCAGGGGCCTCCGCAGGAGAGACAGAGTACGTATAGCATTCGGAGGCCTTTGCTTCTTTCTTACAACTCTTTGTGTCATCCTGTGAGACAGAACCAGCTAGTGTGTTGCTTGCTGCAATAAAAATCTACAGAGTGTCCTGGAGAACCTGCCGGGCATTGACCCCAACAACGAGGCCATCTGCAATGTTATGGGCTTGCTGGCCTTCCAAGCCTCCAAAGAGAGCAAAGACAAATGAGGAGGAGGAGAAATGATGCCACTCGGGCCTCCCTGGTGCTTAGCTGGGAACCCCTCCGCTCTGCAAGTCCTGGGTTACATAGCCAAATGCCCGCAGTTTCTATAATCTTTCCTCTCCAGGCTAGCTGGGGAACTGTCACTGGGGTTGAGGAGGGGAGGGGGTAGATTCTATTTCATTGTCTCTGGGGAAGTGTCCATGCACACAAAAGTTCATACCTTGCATAAAACTTTGTTGGTCTTAAAGTTGCCACCGGACTCAAACTTTGTTCTAATGCTTCAGACCAACAGGGCTACCCACCTGGATCTGTCCTGAACAATGTTATGTCATGTGCATAGGCTTGTTTTTTTTTTTTTAAAAAAATGTGCAGATGATGGACTCTTGAGAGTGGTCATGCCTAGCTAGTGTTCCTTTTGCCCATTGGATAACCCCTCCTTGCTTCTTCCAAAGGACCAGTAACCTGGACAAAAGACCCATTTGCCAAGTGTGTGGACTAGATCTCCTCATAAGCCCAGATATCAGGGTGATCTTTATAGAACCACGTCAACAGTGTAAGAACCTCTTTGAGCTCAGGTCTCTGTTTGCTCCTGGTTTAGTATCATCTGGTAACTTCTTTAAAAAAATTCTTTGCTATGCAAGAGGCAATAAATTTGCAAGGTTTTTGCAAGTGAGCTTGAAGGGCTTGTTCAGTAGAGCTTGAATTATCAGTCAGTTCCAAAATTAGTTGTCATTTCAGGAAAGGGGAGCGATTCCAACACCTCTTTCATATAAATCGCTTTCTGCTTAGTGCACCCTAAACCTTCAAAGCAAAGGGCCATTAGTATTTTGATTTGAATTCGGCAGGATCTTATCATGCATATCTAAGGGTTATTTCTCCCCCTCCCTCTTACCTTTTCTCTCTCTCTCCCTTCGCAGGAGCAATTGGAAATACATTTCCAGAGGGTATGTATTTGAGCGAGTGTAAAGATGAGGCCATTTCATCAATTGTGACAGAGCCCGTATTTGACTTTCATTCCCAACAGGAAGGAGAGTGGAGCAAAAAAAAAAAAAAGTACAGATTACGCAGCATTCTTGTAACCTGGCATTTTAAAAAAAACAACACAACCACAAAACTTGCTCAAGGATATGAATTTCCACCCATCCCCCAAGATTTTAGGCACAGCAATATAAAACATTAATGATTAAAGGCTGACTTTTCTGCTGAATTCTCATGTACAAATATGGAGGAGTTCACAATAATATTATCCCTGATTATTATAACAATAAACATGAGCAACTGTTGCCTATTTGGTGTCTGTCTGTCTGTCTGTCTGCCCATCCATCCATCCGTCTGTCCGTCCGTCTGTCTGTCTATCTGTCTTTCTAGTTTGCCAACAATTTGGCCTTTTATTTATTTACTCACTTCATGGACTGGTCGCCTTTCTTGTTGAGACTCAAGGTGAGTTACACAATTAAAAAACCAATGCGATTAGAATGCTATAAAATATACAACAGCAAATAAAACTTGCTTACAAAATTAGACTGCAATGCGCTAAACACAATATAATGAATACAATATTACAGTATAATATATATGCAGAATAATGCAACGAGGTTGAATTGCAAAACTGGAGAACAATGCAATAAAATTGTAATACACACAAGGAACCAAGAGATGAAAACTGCCGGAAATTTCACAGACATTAACTACATACAGCCTTATCCCCTATTATAAAAATGCCCTCCTGAACAATTCCATTTTACATATTCTGCTAAATGATAAAAATGTGGGAACCTTTCCTTCTGTTTGCTGTTGGGATTGCAGATTTGTTTGTACTGTGTATACATATTGTATGGTTCTTATATGTATTTCATGACAAATGAAATTCATTTCATGAAAATGTATGGTTCGTATATGTATTTCATGACAAATGAAATTCATTTCATGAAAATGAAGTAAATTTGCACAAGAGAGAAATGAAATTAAAACAGGAACTGGAGGTGTGAACAGGACAGATGAGAATGTTGAAATCATCCCTATATAGCACGCTGGACAGAAGTGGATGAATGAATTAAAACAAAAATCGTTGGGATTCAACCCTATGTAAGCTACCATTTCTAAATAGGCTATTTAAGGAGACACAAACATCCTGTTGGTGATCTACTTGGGACTGGCCATTCATAAATGCATGTGATGAATACACCTGCCCAACAGTCCCAACTGTACAGTAACAAAGTATAGAGAAATTATACTATGTACATGCATGTGTGAAAAGCCCTAATTTGATGGTGGATTGTATGTGTCACACATTAATCTTAATAATGGTTCTTACAACTAACTGATTTTTGATGGTACATACTTCCATACAATCATGTTTCAAGGGTGGTGCTAAGGACTCAGACTGGCACTATCTGAGACAGGACAAGAGGTAACCATGTACCACCCTGTGGTACCCAGAGCCATCTCCAACTAAAGATTGCCCTACCTCTAGTTCCCAGTGGCCATTAATAAAGCCAGTCAATGGAGGGCAGGAAGCAGCCATGTACCCATTTTTGTATCTGAATCCTAGTCCAGTTAAAAGTCTCCTGTCCCTCCAGTTTCCAGCCACCAGAGGTATGGTAGAAAGCAGAGGGGTATCTCTGAATCCTACTTGGATTCATCCCTTCTCTCTATCTTCCAACTACCATTAATGTGTCAGTGAAAAAGGTCTCCAGGCATCACTTCAAAGTGCTGGGATCAGCTCTAGCAAATACACCACTAAGTGAAACTGAAACTTGGTGAATCAAGTCCGGTATTGTCTGCTCATACTGAGAGTAGCTCTCCAAGGTCTCCGGTGCAAATTATCTACTTCCCATTGCGTTTAAATGGAGATGATGGGGACTGAACCTGGGACCTCCTGCATCCAAAGCAGGAGACCGACCACTGAGCCCCAATCCCTGTCCAAGGAGAATTTCATATTTAATAAAATATGAAACTGAGAGCCAGTTTGGTATGGGAGCCAGTCTAGTATAGTCATTAAGTGTGTGGGCTCTAATCTGGGAGAACCAGGTTTGATTCCCCACTCCTCCACTAGCAGCTGCTAGATGACCTTGGGCAAGCCACAGTTCTGCCAGAACTGTTCTCTCAAGGACAATTCTAGAAAGAGCTCTCTCAGCCCCACCTACCTCATAGGGTGTCTGTTGTGGGGTGGGGAAGGGAAAGGAGAACATAAGAGAAGCCAATGTTGAATCAGGCCAATGGCTCATTCAGTCCAACACTCTGTCACACAGTGGCCAAAAAACACCAGGTGCCCTCAGGAGGTCCAGCAGTGAGGCCAGGACACTAGAAGTCCTCCCACTGTTGCCCCCCAAGCACCAAGAATACAGTGCATCACTTGCCCCAGACAGAGAGTTCCTATCTATACCTTGTAGCTAATAGCCACTTGGTAAAGGAGTTTGTAAGTCACTCTGCGACTCCTTCGGGTAGTGAACGGCGGGGTATAAATCCAGTCTCTTCTCTTCTTCTTAATGTTCACTGGTCATTTGAATTAAGATTTTTATTCCACTGGGCTACTTTGGAAGTGATGTTTGGCTGAAAAAAGATGGATTAAAAGCAAACCGTATGGCCCCATGGCACTCTACGAATAATGGTGACACCCTCCCTTTTCTAGAAACATTTGTTTATATAAAAAAGATTTGAGATTAATTAAAATGCCTGTTGGCAGTTTTGAACTACTGAACCAGGTGCAACAGAAATAAGTCATTTCCCCTACCCACCCCCTCTAAATCATTCAACAACATTCGGTGCCAATACATTGTTTCGATGGATAGAGGGTGCAGCTTGGCTAGGGAAACCTCTTGTGAAAACATCACTGGGGGAGAAAAAAAGTGGGAGTTATCCATGAGCACAAAAGCTCTGCTTGCTAGAATACATATTCATTTCAATGAATGTTGCAGTAAGAGAAACTCCCCATGGGTTGTTCTTCTAATCTTTGTTTTACACCTCTTTGCATGACCTCTGTTTCTCTTGGTAAAGAAACACACATGCTTTGAATCAGTGGGTGTCAGTGGGTCAAGGAAAGGTCAGGCTAAATTAGACCCAACAAGGATGTTCCCAAACCAAGCAAAGTGCAAAACAAAACATGATGCATTTGATTTGGCTTCCATGGCATACACCTGTCATTTCAGTCCTAACACAGTCTCTTTCTCTCTCTCTCTCTCCCCAGTCACAACAGTTGTGCTAGCAATTTTCAAACTTGCTTTCCAGGCACGTAGTACAGTTAGGAAAGATTTTCACATAATCAAAGTTGGATATTTCTAGGGAGATCAAAAGAGTCTGTGAAGTGGAGAGCAGGTGCTACACACATCTTAGAAGATCTGAGAATGCAATTAACCAGCAAATGAGCCCTGGAAAACCTCGTCTTCCTGAACAGATGAGTACAATAAAAGTCACCGAGAAATGAGATGGTCAGAGTACACCCATAATAGCACTGAGCCTATGGACATCTGCCCTGTCTCTTAACCTTTAGGCGAAAGAGGACTGCCCAATACTGCAGATGCAAGGAGGTACAATTATGAAAATATGTTGGCTCCTTGGAAGAGATGAAAGTCTATCAATTGCTTCGGCAGAGGCAAAGTTAAACAGAATGACATTGCCCTGCATTTCATGTTCTAAGTGATTTGGTACTTGGGGTGGCTGCTGCTGAAGTGGCTCGTAGAAAATTAAAGAAAACAAGTGGACGGAGTTGCCTGCCACTGTAGGAAACTTTTCGATGGATACTGAGGATATCAGAATTCAGCACTAGGAGCTGTCCAGTGGTTTTGCTCACTTTGAACAGCCAATACTCCGGCAACTGGAATTCTTTAGGCAGCTGAGGAGGAGAATTTTAAGGAGGCCAAAAGTGTGTGTGTGTGTGTGTGTGTAAGTGTAGGTGTGTGACAGTGCAATCCTAAGAAAAGTTACACCAGTCTGATTACAATGGGTTTAAACTGGAGTAACACAGTTTAGGAGTGCACTGTGTGTGTAGGTGACTACACACCTCTAGGTTGGAAAGGGATTTCATCTAAAGCAAAGTTTGAAGCAATGTAGAGATTCAAGTATATATTTTGATTTGTCTTCATATTAATTATGATAATTATGAAACACCCTATTTCCATAAAAGAAATACACATTTACCTGCTAGATCATACCTGCATTCGAAGCTCAAACTCTTCCTTCTTATTGCTCAGTCTTTGGGCACTGGTACATAGATACCTGAAGCTTTGCTCTTTCGACTCCCTTTGGCCTGGCCTTTCCAGGTGAGCCTCTGCTGTTTGCTGTCTTCTTTGAAACCCATATGTTGGTCATCTCCTTCCCCTTGTGGTATCAGTTTAAAGCCTTCCTGATGAATCTCCCCAGGTTGCTGCCAATCACATTCTTCCCCAACCTTGATAGGTGAAGTCCACCAAAGACTAGTAGGCCATCTCCCAGATAACCTGGCCCATGGTACCAGAATTGAAATAACTCCTGCTGGCATCACAAATGCAGCCAGTAGTTCACCTCCATTATCTCCTGTTCCCAGCACGTTCCTCTTCCTTTGACAGAAGGTAATGGAGGCTGGTCTGCAGTAGTCAGGGGGAGTTGCTGGAAAATTTAGTTTAGTCTGGATCCCAAACCCAATGTCCAAAAAGATCTAAAATCTGAAAAGAAGGTGGGAGGCTTCTTAGACAAGACTATTTGAGCAACAAAAAGGGTTCAGAAAACATGGGCAAAACTGCTTTAAAAAACAAATACTTCCATACCCTAGTATGTGTGTTAACCAAATGGGAGGGAAGGCATCATGGTGTAGCCCAGTCTCACCAGATCTCAGAAGCTAAGCAGAGCTGGGACTTGAATGGGAGACCACCAAGGAAGACTCTGCAGAGGAAGGCAATGGGAAACCACCTGTGCTCATCTCTTGCCTTGAAAACCCCTTGCTACTGTTGCAGAAGTCAGTTGCTACTTGACAGCACATACATATTTATGTCTCAATCAAATAATTAATGGAACTTTACAAATGGAATACTATGAAAAGTCTTTCATGCAACTTTACTGCTTTCACAGCCTATAACTTTACTTCCCCCCATCCAAAAAAAGCAGGAGCTTTGGCATTCGCAAAGGTCCTAATTGCTAACTCTGTCCTGTATCATCAGGCTGAGAAGGGATAGCAAAAGCACAAGGGTTGAAAGAGATTATTTCTTTCCTGACTGAAGGGATCAGTTTGTGAAAAGGTGGCTGAAGAGCATATTATGTGAGTAGAGAAGGCTCAGGTCTGTGGGCTGAAGAGGAGGTCCACTTGAGACAAGCAGAAAAACATGGTAAGAAAAGGCAACAGAAAGGATGTTTAATGACCTGGCTTCTATTGATAGCTTCCTAGGAGAGCCCTATAATTAGAAAACACTTTCTCTCTTTCAGCCTTCTAGGACTTGTGTTGCTTCAGACAATTTTGTTCTCCCCCATCATTTAAACTTTCTAAGACTGTCCTGAAACTTGGCACAAAGAGAGCTTGACCTTCATTCTGTCTTCCCACAATTATTTCCACCTTTTCTACACTTTTTTTAAGGGAAGAAAATACAGCCTTATGTCCCAAGATTGAAGAGGTAAAATAAGTTTATTTTTAATGCCTTGTGACCTGCTGGCTGCTGGGAACATTTCAAGTTACTTTGTGAAGTCTGAGCCCTTGGAATTGTTGAGGCTACTTCTGATTGTTTCTGAATAATTATTTCTGATGATGTTCCACAAACGTCTGTGGCTGATGGTCTGCACCTCATTCAATCCAACTTCCTGGATTTTGGTAGAAATCCTTAGAGGTCATTTCAGAGATGAATTTAAGTTTTTCATCCCCATGGTCTTACCCTAAACCAGGGGTGGCCAAACTTGCTTCACGTAAGAGCCACATAGAATAAACGTCAGATGTTTGAGAGCCGCATGACAGGAACAAATATTACAGACATGCTTTTAATTAGAAATATGCAAATTTGCTTTTTATTAACATTAAATGAGACTGCCAAAAATAAAAACAAAAGGGGTAAAAATAGTTATTGATAATGGTGTTTATTTTTCCAATGATATTTGTAGTTGGGGGAAGGGGGACTTTGAGAATGCATTTAAAGTTAAAGTTGCTTTCTTTCTCTGCTCCCCTCGCCTCAAGCCTACCCAGGGAGGGGAACACTGGCTGGGGAAGGAAAGACCAATCGGGGAGGCATGCCTCCCCTTAGCTTCCCCAGCTGCCCTGTTGGGAGCCACACAATATGGGTGAAAGAGCCACATGTGGCTCCTGAGCCACAGTTTGGCCACCCCTGTCCTAAACATTTGTTTTCTTATTATTATGCTTCTCGCTTGAGCAAATCAAACCCACAATTTGCTATTTTCATGCCATTTTCTCTTTCCTTGCACCAGCTTTATTTGGTAACAGACATGCATTTTTCAATGTTGTTCTAATACATCTGGCTGCAAAATATGTATTTTGTCGTATTATCACATTATGGGTTTAGATTGCTTTGAAACACTGGATAAAACCTTTTAAATACACAAATAAACTACAAAACCGACTGCAAAAATCTGAGAAATAACTGTCAAAATACAAAAGAACATAAAAAGAAAACATTACTCATCCCCTAGGCATCCCCCTAAAATTAGTCAGTCTGATTCTATTTCCGATACTTAGAGCAACAAATCCTTTATTTATTTGTTAGTTATTTGAAATAAGCAGCTTCCATAGCCAGCTTAGACCAAGCTTGTTAGACCTTGAAGATAAGCAGGGCTGGCCATGGTCAGTACTGAAATGGGAAGCCAGCAGGGAAGACTGGAGTTGCTATGCAGACAAAGGCATTGGCAAAACCAGCTCTGCTTGGCTCTTGTCTGGAATGTCCCATGGCTGGGGTTGCCATGAGTTGGCTGTGACTCAACTGAACATTTTTCTTCCTATTATTATTTGAAACTTTTAACTCCCATCTTATCTCCTAGGAATCAAGGTGGTGAACAATATAGCAATATAGCAACCAAGTTGCCCTGGCATAAATTAACAAAATTAAAATAGATTAACCTAGGAAGATAAAAAAAAATCTATCCCAAACAAATGATCAACCATGATCTTGAGTATAGAGTTAGTTCCATTTTTTAGTCCCTCCTCCACACTTCCAGTGCAATCCTTGGGTAGATTCTGTTAAGACTCTGGCTGCAGACAGACTGGCAGGTCGACAAGGTTTGGGCATGACCCTAATTACTCCATCGCATTTGTGAAGGAGATTTTCAATCAGACTCCCACCCTGATCTGGCTGCACCATGCACTTCTTCCATGGTTGACCATTCAGATTAGTGCTGCACATCAACCACAGAGTGTGCAGTCTGGTCTTTTTTTAAAAAAAAAACACCACCAACAACACAACTTTGACCTTTTTTGTGAGTATGTTTTTTGGATGCACATGCATACCTATGCACATATGCTCTACCATTTAAAAAAAAAAACCAGAATGGCAAAACTGAAACTAAGGGTTCACACTTGCAAACTGGATTGTGCGTGCACCGAAGGAGTTCAGACATCCAGAAACACAGGATGAATGTGTGGGGATTCAACTACTGTCTATTCAACTACTGTCTATTTACTTCATCTCCAATTCGTCTTACAACAGGGTGAGTTCAACTGGGAAATGGCTGCCAGATGTGGCTGTATGAACCAGCCGGTTTAATTTGTTAGGGAAAAGCAACTATAAGGGGCCAAACTGCCCATCTGACTGCAGCCGTCTGACTAAGAATCACAAACTGGTTAAACAAAAGTATTTGAATTCTGGATTAAAAAATAAGATCCCAACACAGTTTTGTTTGCTACCTTCTTTCCTTCTGTTTTAAAATGAAATGCTTGATTAAAATCATAGAGAAGACACCATTTCCAGGTGGCTTCTAACCATTAGTTTTGGTAACACGTATATGGATATTAAGGCTGGGATAACTTACATGGTGGTTATGCTTAGCCAACTGGAGCTTGTACCAAAGACCTATAGAACAGGAACTTGGACAACCTCAGATTATTGGTCCATCTAGGCCAGTATTGTCTGATGCCTTTTTTAGTCCTGCTGTCAGAAATTTCTTCTCAAGTGATGGGAACTAATCATTGGACCTTCTTGCATGCAAATTATGTGCTATACAACTGGTCCTTTCCATGCCAATATAATGAGATTTCAAGGGAAGGTAACATTAAGATGGGGAAGGGGAAATTGCATCAGCACCTTCTTCGAACTGCAGATGGTGCAGTTCAAATTTGTATGAATCTTTAATGTTGTGGGAGTAAACATGAACAGGTCTACTTGGAAATGTCCCAATTTATTCAGTGGGGCTTACTTCCAGGAGAGTTTTATTGGGATAGAAAACTGAGTAGATGCCAAAGGAATCAGAATTTAAGAAAGCTGTAATGCAGAGAAGCAGTGACTTCCAGTCTGGTACAATGTTACAAGATTCCTTCCCAAAACCAGCAGGGAATCATCTATGCTCATCATCTAAAGAGCCTACATCTGACACCTGACCTTAGAATCAGATGCAGGGGTCATTTCAAGCAGGAACGTGCAGGAATGCCATTTCAAGAGTAACAAGCCCAGGAGTGGGCACATATGGTGATGTGCTATGGAAAAAAGCAAAAGCATACTAACTTGATCTGTATTTTCATGTTTGTCATAGGGTAGCTTCCCTGCAAGAGCAAAGGAAACCTAAAGGGTGTTCAGTCAAAGTGTAAAGCTGGCTCGCCAGCTCTGAGTTGGGAAATACCTGAAGATTTTAGGGGTGGAGCCTGAGCAGTGGGTGTTGTTTTCTGACACACGTCCGTTGATGTCAGGGAGTGCGGCATATTCAAATAAGTTATACAAATGAGTTAAGCTAATGAGCTCCTGCACCTCTTTTTCTACGAAATGACCCCTGGATGTAAGTAAATTAATTTGTCTATCTACTATATGTTGGGGAGAAAAGGTACATTTCCATTAAATTTGTTTCAACTATTTTGTATTTGATTGCTTTTAACTCTATTCAGGAATTCATGCCAGCTGGTTTCAAAGATGTAGTCCCTGTTCTCGGAGGGTGCCCCACTGCTTCAGACAGGCTCTGCCAAGTCGACGGCTATAGTCTTCATCACTCAGTGCGCTTGAGTCTCCTCTTTTTAATATGTATTTCAGCCAATATTTCCCACTTGGGTGCACCCAGCAAAGCCAGTTTGTACCTTCTGTCATTCCACTCACAATGCCAATGAGCATTAGGGATGTTAAATCAATGTAGAGTGTGCAATTGAGATCTGCGATGTGCAACAGAGAAAATAATTTTGCCCTCAGGATGTAGCAGAAATTTGAAGCCAGACATTGCAAGGAGTACAAGCAGCAGAGAGAGACCACTAATGAGGGTGCACGCACACTGTTTTAATTCAAGTCAGTTCACCTGCTGCTTCTGACATTGTGCTCCTGACCTCTCTGTGATCATTTGTAAACTTGCACAGATTTCCTAAACAACAAATTATATACAGACTTATAGACCAAGCCTGCAAGGAGGTGCTAGATACTAACAGTGGGTAGTGATTGTTACTGAATCAGACCACTGATCCATCAAGGTCAAGTATTGACTACTCAGGCTGACAGCTCTCCAAAGCCTTAGGAAGAAGTGTTTCATATCACCTTCTACCAGGTTCCTTTAACTTTAGAATTGAACCTGGGACCTTGTGCATACCAAGTAGATGCTCTGCCACTAAGCCACAGCCACTCCCAAATTGTCCATCTAAAAGTGGAGTAATAAAACAAGATTGAATATCCCTATAAAAGGGACAATAAAGTATAGCGTGTGTAAAGGATTCTATAACTTTTTGAGAACGAGGGTTGACAACAACCAGTGATGTTGTGGGGAAATCCAAACAATGACATAGATTAGTGCATGAAAGTTTCACACTGAAATAAATTTTGGTTGTCTTGAAGATGCTACCTAACCCCTGTGTAAAGCAGTTTTCCCTGAACTATTTAATTGACTACCCAACCATCCATGAAGCAGTTTCATCTACTGTGAAAAACACAAAAGGCAGTGTCTGGGTCCATCAAAAGATGGTTGTAGTCCAGAGTTGTCATGTCCTTCAGAGTCAAGTTTTGGCCCTGGGGGTCTCAGAAAGAAGGAAAGTTCATACTGCACCCAGGTTCCTCTCTATCTCTTACCAGTTGCCTTTTCATGCATACCCCAGGTAAACTCTAACCCTTCCTAGCTGGATCTCAGGATTTAATTTAAAGGGCTGCCTGGAGGCACAATTTAAAGGGCTGCCTGGAGGTGGGACAACTCCAGTCTCACCCACTCCCTCTAGCCTGGGGATGGGTTGATGGGAGTGGCAGGCCGTAGGCCCAATGGGTTGATCCCTGCCTAGGATCTCACTTCCCCTGCCCCTCCCTCCTGGGAAGCCTTATAGGTCTTCTTCACTAGCCCCTACTGGTTTAAGGAGGTCACTGCAGCTAGTTCCCTGCACCACCCTTCCAAAGGAGCATCCCTGGATCCCATGATGTGTGAGGAATGGGTCGTTGCTTACAGTGAGTTCTGCTGCTCCTCCACTGCCCTTATTACTTCATGCCTCTGCTGCCAGCACTCAGGGGTTGGCTGGACACCAGCCCCCAGCGTCCTGAATCAGGCGTTCAGTGGAAACCCAACCTGCTACACTGTCCTCCCTGCTGTGGCCTTCTCAATGGGCTGCCTCTTTATGGCTGCCTCTGTCAGCCCTTCCCAGCTGGACTCTGCCTTCCTCATCTTGCCCAGCATCCCTTGGACATTGCAGCAATGCTGCTCCTCAAGCATTGCGTTCGGCTTCTGCAGTTCTCCTTTGATGGCTCCCCCAGCACAGTCTAGAGATGTTCATCTCCTCAAAATTAGGGGTGGGAAGTCTGACCCCAGACAGGCAGCAAATTGGAAGGAAGTGAAACTCCACAGCTACTGAGCAGCCACAAAATTATCCCACAGCTGCTCAGGTCGAATCGTAGCAAGGCAAGTAGCTCAGAGCCTGAGCTCTCATCTGATAGTGGCTGTTGAAAACAGCGGATTTGCCTGACCCAGTGAACATGTCCTGAAGTTTGTGGTGCCTCTACTCAACATAAGCAGATGAAGCTGCCTTGTACTGAATCCAATCATTAGTCTAACTAGGTCAATATTATCTATGACTGGCAGCAGCTCTCCATCATCTCAGGAGAGCATCTTCAACATCTCACCTACTGCTCCACAAGCTGTGTAAGTGGAGAAACCAGGGATTGAACCTGGGACCTTCTGCATGCAAAGCAGAAGCTTTACCATGGAGCCACAGCCCCTCTAGCATGTTCATTCCTGCTCTAAAAGCACTTATCTGTGACAAGATAATATCCCAAGGACTGTAATGGGCTTCGTTTGTGACTCTTCCTGTGAAAGCCCTCTGTCAACAACACAAATCCTCCATTCTGTTCTCAGCAGTTAAGAGTGTGCAGTTCCTTCATTCTGTGAACACTCTGAACCTCCAGGGAGCTGGTCTCTTACTAATCATGTTCCCTAATTATTTATTTATTAGGACAAGGGAGATGAACACCTGGCAACATTTACTCTGGCAATTAGGGACTCTTATTCTCCATACCAGAAGCTTTGATCTACTGTTTGGATTAGCTTTGCAGTAAGTCAGTTGCTTCAGTTATGAAGAAATTAATATGAAGAAAGTAGTTAAGAAAGGTTTTGTGTGTGTGTGTGTGTGTGTGTGTGTGTGTGTTTCCTCCATCTGGGCAATAATAAATTGAATTGATGACAGTTAAATTAGAGGTTGCCCGTGGCAGGCTTTGGGGCCAGATCTGGTTGGCTGTTCCTTGGTTGCCGACTGAGTGGCGAGAAAAGAAAAGAAAAAGATGTATCTGTGGTAACAGTACTGATGATGTGGACTTTGTGAAGAAAAGTTTCAGCAGGCAGATGGGCCATGTTTGACTGCTGCCATCATGTCTGAGCTGATCCTTAGGTTTTCTTAGGTTTAATTGTTCTTACTGCTGTTTGAAGCTCAAAACAAACAAATATGTGTTTTACATTGTACATCTCTTCTGGAACTTGATGTGGAAAAATAAACTAACAGACAGACAGAGAGATGGACAGATGGATGGACAGGTGGACAGCCAGAAGGGAGGGAGGGAGGGAGGGAGGGAGGGAGGAAGGCAGGAAGGAAGGAAGGAAGGAAGGAAGGAAGGAGGGAAGGAAGGAAGGAAGGATTTGTATGCTGGTGATTCAGAGACCCACCGTAAAGGTTCAGACCTGTTCCTTGCTATATGCACAGCCTACTACGTATAAATATTTGCCACAAAAATCTGTGAATATGCTAGGCAATCATTATGGCAGTTAATGAACAACCTTTTAAAACACTTTATTGAGTTTTATGTTTAACACAAACAGAGAATGCTTTATGCAGAAAATAAAATATAAAAAAAAGAATAACGGGGGTACAGGTCCATTAAATAAACAATCGCAAACATTCATAAACATTACAATAAGTGCCATGAGTTAATTTCACTCAGAATCACCTCCTGTTGTATCATATAATCTAGTATTGGAAACCAGGTAGCAACAAAGCTGGAAAGTCAAAAGTATAAGTCATTTCTGTTCAGGCTGTCTGTGATTTTGGCCATTATGTATCAAATTTTCTAATGCCATAAAGGTAAAGTAGGAGTCCAGTTATTTTTCCACTGAGCCACAATGACTATTTTAGCTGCAGAAAGTGAAATGGAAATTTGCTTTTTGCTGGAATGAGAAATGGATGTGTCTGACCAATCGTTTAGAAAGATTGATTCTGATTCTAATTGATTTTTTTGTCCCTTGATAACATGGATATGGTCAAGCACCTCTTTCCAAAATCCCTTGACCTTTAGGCAATTGTAGGTTTGTGCCTAATTCAATACATTTGTTCCAACATACCAGAGTTAGTGATGGGTTAGTATAGGACAGCTGAAGAGGTATGAGGTACCAATGAGCCAGAATTTTAAAGCTTTGGAGCTTTGTCAAGGCAACTGATGGGTTAAAAGGAGAGGAACATAGCCAATGTTCCCTCTAGCTGTGGAGTCCTGTGAGCAAAAATCTTACTTTGTGAGCTACCGGCATTAAAGTTGCGAGCAGGTTATTTGGCTGCTGCATAGATTACTGTGCTCTGGAGCCATCCTTTCTGACCTAAGACAAAAATGTGTGAGCCGGAGGCTAAAAAACTGTGAGCTAGCTCACACTAACTCAGTTTAGAGGGAACACTGAATATAGCTAGACCCAAAGAATACAGCCTTCTCCCACAGTAACTTGGGAGGCCTACAAAATAGACCAAAATATCATTGCATTCGGAATTAGGCCAATAACTACTGATTAAACTTTGGGGTGTTATTATCTAACGAAACCCAATTGGCTGTGCATTGCTGCAATTTCATCTCCCCAGATATGTGATCCCTGATTGGCTGGATCATACAGTCACAAGTAATTGTAAAAAGAGCATCAAAGAAACCACTGAGATGAATAATAGACATTTTTTTGGGGGGGAGGGGTCCTAGAGGAAAATAGGATTCTGGCTCTCCTTTTTTCACATCTCAAGTTTCTTCAAAGGAATCATATGATTTTAACATGGACCACTATGACTGGCCAGTGGAGCCCAGCCGGTGGCTGAGGCTCTCCCACTGCTTTGTTAAAAATGCCCATGTGGGGAGAGTAGGGTTGCCAAGAAGGGTCAACTTACTGGTGAGGGGGAGTTGTTCTCCCCCCTGGGAGCTCTTCTGGCACGTGATGACGTCACCCGGAGGTGACGTCATCACGTTGGGGGCATTGCCAGGGCAACAGTCTGGCAATCGCCCCAAAAACTCTATGGTATCATAGAGTTTTGGGGCAATTGCCAGAGCGTCACCCTGGCAACGCCCCCAACGTAATGACATCACCTCCGGGTGACGTCATTACACGGGGGAAGTCGTCCTCACCGGATGACTTCTGGGGCGGGGTACCCCCCGCCGGCCGAATGCCAGCCGGCGGATCGGGAACCCCTATAGCGGGGGATCCCCCACCCCCCGGACTGACTTGGCAGCCCTAGGGGAGAGAGTGGCCATAGGTGGGAGAGCAAGGTCCATGTGGATGGTCAGGGCTTTTAAAAAAGAGGGCCAATAGTTTGGAAGGGAGGAGCTGAGGAGAGCATGAGGCTGAGAGGCCGGAGAAGGTAGAGGCAAAGCAAGCAAGCTCAAGGGCAGCACAAGAGGAAGCAGCAGAAACAGAGAGCCTGAGGACAGCATGGGGGAAGGCAGTGGAGGGTGAGAAGAGCAATCCCACCAGCAGCCAGAGCAGTCAGCATCACAGAGAGGGAAGAAAGGTGTGAGATGGGGATGAGTGTCAAGGCAATGGACAGGGCAAAGGGACAACCCCCAGAGCTGGCAGTAAGAATTCAGGGGAAGTTAGGAAAACTCCTCCTATAACTGGGGACCTGGAGTGAGAACCAGCAGCAAAAGCAGAGGACTGTGAAGGTCAAGACTCAGAATCACTGAGGGGACTCTGTGTGGGGGCAGCAAGACCAGGAAGGCAACTGAGCAGGACTGAGGGACTGGGAAAGGCATGGAAGTCTGAGGGTTCAAAAGTTGGGCCTTAAGAACATAAGAACATAAGAGAAGCCAATGCTGGATCAGGCCAGTGGCCCATCCAGTCCAACACACTGTCACACAGTGGCCAAAAACACCAGGTACCCTCTGAAAGTCCAGCAGAGGGGCAGGACACTAGAAGCCCTCCCACTGTTGCCCCCACCCATCAAGCACCAAGAATACAGAGCATCACTTGCCCCAGACTGAGAGTTCCTATCTATACTTTGTGGCTAATAGCCACTGATGGACCTCTGCTCCATATCTATGTACTAATAGCCAAGTGCCCCCACCCCCGCTGTGTGGATACCTAAATCCACACGAGGGGCACTTGGGGGGGAGGGAGATTTTCCTACACATGGGGGGAGTGCAGAAAAATCCAAAAAGTTTACAAAAATATTCAGGGGATATTTAAATCCCCCGAAAACTAAAAGCGTTTCCTGCGCAGGGAACGCTGAGGGAACTGGGACGACCCAGCAGCTGAGAGGTGTCTAAGCCTCGCCACCAGAGCCAAAGGGGGAGGAAAGCAATGAGGTCTGGCGGCTGTGTGCCACGCCGGCCTCACCAGGGCAATGGGGGGGGCGGGAGGGGGGTGGAGAAGCAAGGCCTGGAGCTGCTGGGCCTCGCCGGGGTGAACACGGGGGTGAAAGGGGGAAGAGCGGTGAGGCCCGGAGCTGCTGGGCCTCGCCAGGGCCATCTGGGGGCAGGAGGGGGGTGGAGAGGTGAGGCCTGGAGCTGCCGGGCCTCACCGGGGCGAATGCAGGGGCAGGAGGCGGGAAGAACAGTGAGGCCCAGAGCTGCTGGGGTGATCTGGGGACAGGAGGGGGGATGGAGAGGTGGGGCCCGGAGCTGCCGGGCCTTGCTGGGGTGATCCGGGGGTGGGAGGGGTGAGAAGTGAGACCCGGCGGCTCCGAGCCTCGCCAGGCCACTGTGGGGGTGGAAGGTGTGTGAGAGCGGCCGGGGGGGAGGGAAACACCGGGCCCTAGTGGCGTTAAGCCACTCAGGCCTGAGTGAGAGCGGTGGGCGGTGGGGCAGGAGGCGAACATGAGTGGCAGGGGGGCGGGAGGCAAACAAGAGTTGCCGTGGGGGTGGGGAGGAGGGAGAAGCGCTGGCCCCGAGTGGCTGTCAGCTTCTCCCCCCGCGAGTATCGCGGGTCCCCCTTTCTTGTGTTTATCTAATTCCCCCTTAAAGTCATCCATGCTTGTAGCCGCCACCACCTCCTGTGGCAGTGAATTCCACGTGTTAATCACTCTTTGGGTGAAAAAGGACTTCCTTTTATCTGTTCTAACCTGACTGCTCAGCAATTTCATCGAGTGTCCGTGAGTTCTTGCATTGTGAGAAAGGGAGAAAATTACTTCTTTCTCTACCTGCTCTATCTCATGCATAATCTTATAAACCTCGATCATGTCACCCCTCAGCCATCGTTTCTCCAAGCTAAAGAGCCCCAAGCGCTTCAACCTATCTTCATAGGGTCAAGTGCTTGGAAGGGAGACCTCAAAGGAATACCAGGGCTGGGACACAGAGGCAGGCAATAGTAAGCCACCTCTCTGAAACATCCAAGCCCCACTAAGGGTTGCCAGAAGTCAACCATCACTTCCAGGCACATGCATGCATAATACCAAAAAAAAAATAAAAGAAGAAGAAGAAGAAGTGGGGCCTTAAGTGATGTATGAGGAAAGCCTGGGAGAAACTGAGAAGGGAGCACCTAACTGGCACGATAGGCTCCCTGGTCTGAGGCTCCGTGAGTGGGGACAGCTGACACAGACATTCTTTCCTTTGTATGGCTGCTCAGCAGAAAGTCTGGCTGAAGCTTGTTCCCAAGTCCGCACATATGTAATTTTAGGCTTCCTTTTATTCCCACCCTCTCACGCTCACAACTGTTGGTTTTTTTTCTTTGGCTTGGTGTAACGGTTAAGTGTGCAGACTCTAATCTGGGAGAATCGGGTTTGAATCCCCACTCCTCCACTTGCACCTGCTGGGTGATCTTGGGCAAGCCATAGCTCTGGCACAGCTGCTCTTGAAAAAGAGCAGTTTCTGTCAGAGCTCTCTCAGCCCCACCTACCTCACAGGGTGTCTGTTGTGGGGAGGGGAAGGGAAAGGAGTTTGTAAGCCACTCTGAGACTGCCTTGGGTGGCAAAGGGCGAGGTATAAATCCAATCTCCTCCTCCTCCTCCTCCTTCTGTTCTTTTCCCCATGATGGTAGTAAAGAACTGCTAGTGAGAACCCTTATCATCCCCCCCTCAAGTTCTTAATTCAGCTGACCTAAGTTTTAACTTGCAAAGAGGCAAGCTTGGTATTTTGTGACCTATAAGGAGCTGATGGTCTATAGTATTAGGCCTCAGAGAAGAGCACAGGTGTGTGAGAGTTGGTGTCCCGATTGTCTCTTCACGTTTACCAATTTGGAGCAATTTATCCCACCTCTAAGCAAAGGGGGGGGGGAGTTTACTCATGCCCCATTTTGCTTCAGCTGAATTTTTCAAATCCCTGCCTCTGATGAGAAACACCACTGAATGAAGGAACATCTGGTGGCTCACGAAGCCAGAGTGACTGGGAAAAGCTGAAAATCCCTTAGAGGATGAGCAACATCTGTTGGATAGGCAGTGAAAAATAAACTGGTAATAAGCTCGGGGTTTTTTTGCAGCAAAAATAATGAAAATGGTTTCTGGAAATGCCGTTTATTCATTTTATGTGATGAGACCAGTGGTGTTAGCATGCAAGGCAGTCGCAATGGAACAGGTCCCAAAGGTTCAGTCCTGGAAGATATTAAGGAGTGATTCACACATGCATGCATGCCATTTGATTACTCAGCACCGGAGGCCAGTCAACGACATGTTTTGTTGACTTATTCACTTATGGCCCATTTTCTCCTCAATGGAACCCAAATACAGAAACAAAGCAGGGCAAAGAAACAGGTATGTGATGTTAAGCTGCAACTGATTTATGGCAACTCCAGCAAGGGGCTTTCAAGGCAAGTGAAAAGCAGAGGTGGTTTGCCGTTGCCTTCCTCTACAGAGCTTTCCCTGGGGGGGGGTCTCTCATCCAAGTTCTGACCATGCTTTTTTGGCCATGCCATGCTGCCTTCCATCCAAAAGCCTGACTTAGTCAAAGGCTAAGGTGGACCCTTTCTGCAGTGTTTGACAGTCAGCAGGCTGAGGGATTGGTGTGGAGAAGGCTGCAAGCTGACACAGTCCCATTCCCCGAGCCAAAAGAACCCCAGCTGGGATCAGCAGTGATGATAACAATGGGAAAATCCCAACAGAGAAGGAGTGTGGTGTAGTGGTGAGTGTATCAGACTAATTTCTGGGAGCCCCAGAGTTCAAATTCCCACCCTGGCTTTAAGCTCATTGGGTACCCTGGGTCTAGTCACATGCTTAGGCTTAGCAAACTCACAGGATACTTGTGCAGATAAAAGTGGAGAACATATTGATTGATTGATTGAGCTAATTTATGTTCTGCTCTTCTCCCTGACGGGAACCCAAAGCAGCTGACAATATACAAAGACAAAAAAACAAAAGCAAAAAAGGAAGAAGAAACTTCTGAAGGTTAAGAAAAAAGAATGACGCTTGTCCTAGTAAGAAGGGTAGGATAAAAACACAGTAAAAGATGGAATCCAAAACTCCTTGCTATTTCCATATTTATGTATTATTTTGTTACTGTACTGTGAGACTCAGGCTGTGGTCACACACACTAAATAATCCACTTTCAGTGCACTTTCCAACTGGATTTTGCCAGTTCACACAGTAAAATCCAGTTGGAAAGTGCACTGAAAGTGGATTGAATGGAGTGTGTGTGACTGCAGCCTCAGTGTCTGATGAAGGGAGCCTTAACTCTTGAGAGTTTATATCGATCAAATATTGCTGGTTTCTAAGGGTTTACTGAACTCAATCCTACCTTCAGTGCTCTTTTTAAAAAAAATGTGAATAAGTTATTTAAAAATAATATATAACTAAAAAGACATCACACCCATTCTGATTGGAAGCTCTCGTGCATAAACTGCATCAAAACAGTACAGTAATTAATCCCCCAGATAATGTGGGATTGAGAGTAGATTACTACTTGGCTTCTAAAGATTTTCATTAAAACTGTCTCTGTTATTTTTAAAGGAGCTACCGTTGAAAGAACACTGCCAACAGAAATCATCTGGAGTTCTTTACTGAATATGGCACTTCAGGAGAAATCGGAGCATTTTCCCTAAAGGCATCCTCTTCCCCCCCCCCCCCTTTGTTGAAATTTCTGTCTTCTCTCTCTTTGGACACTCTACCTAGGGATTTATTTTAACTTCTCCCCTTGCTTGTTTTACTGTTCTTGTCATTGTTCAGTTTTGAAAACTCCAGGGAATTTTGCTGGCAAGAGAGATAGATTTTTTTTTTTTTACTCCCTTATTTTTGCGAGTAAGAAACCATTTAGCTTTGGTGGGATGAACAGGCCACCAAAGGGAAAGACAGTAACCACATCTGACATGACCCTTGAAATGACAATTAATTACTGCTAAAAGTGCCACTCGCACACCAACAGTTTTGAAACAAAATACAGACAGAATATTTTATCAACCTCCCCCCAAGATGATTCAAATATCCTCTACCAAAGCACAGATCACATGAACAATTATACCCCCCGAATGTGAATTATCATCTCCTTACTTTCTCATAACATGACTCTTAATAAACTCTCTATTTATTTATTTTTTAAAAAATGTTTTTGATTTGATTTTCAGTTTCCATTTTCTTTTTTAAGAAGAAATATCCCCTTTTTTCAAAGGTATCTACTTATTCAGTGTTATACAGAAATCATATCTTAAAACCCTTCCCCTCCCCACAACAGACACCTTGTGAGGTAGGTGGGGCTGAGAGAGCTCTGAGACAACTGTCCTTGAGAGAACAGCTGGTACAAAGCTATGGCTTGCCCAAGGTCATCCAGCAGTTGTAAGTGGAGGAGTGGGGAATCAAACCCGGTTCTCCCAGATTAGAGTCTGCGCACTTAACCACTACACCAAACAGTGGAGATAGTCCCACAAATATGTCAGTCCCAGACTGCTCAAGGCTACTGGCTCAGTGGTAGACAGTGTTCCCTCTAAGCTGAGTTAGTGTGAGCTAGCTCACAGTTTTTTAGCCTCCGGCTCACACGTTTGCCTTTGCTCAGGAAGGAGGGCTCCAGAACAAACTAATTTATGCAGCAGCCAAATCACTCGCTCACAACTTTAATGCCAGTAGCTCACAAAGTTGCATTTTTGCTCACAAGGCTCCACAGTTTAGGGGGAGCATTGGTGGTAGAGCATCTGCTTGGCATGCAGAAGTTCCCAAGTTCAGTCTCTGACATCTCCAGTTAAAAGGATCATGCAGTAGCTGATGTGACAGAATTCATCCTGAGAGCCACTGTCCATCTGAGTAGACAATACTGACCTTAATAGACCAGTGGTTTGATTCGATATAAGACAGCTTCATGTGTTCATGCTTACTAACATTAAAAACGAACATTCCAAATGCCCACACACCCATTGTCCCCCATGAGCAGCATTTGGGGGAGTATTTTGGGGTCCTGTGGAAAGGAGGAGGTAAGAAAGTCATGCCATGTGGCGGAAATCCTTCCGTCTAGTGGAAGACATAGGTGGAGCCAGGTAATAGAGTGAGCAACCTCGCTTCAGCTAATAGGTGGTGTGCAATTTTTCAGTATTCCAATTGAGTAAAAATGTCTTGTACATGGAAGTCTGGCATATTAGAGAAAAGTTTCACTCCCTGTATTGATTTTTCTTTCTGTGGTGAGCTCTTTATGCAAGGGTATATTTCAAAATGTGATCCTCCCTGGGCAGGCTGATGTGGTGTGGTCCACTTTACCAGTTCAGAACTGAACCACTTAATGTCTCCAATCTGTTTCAAGAACACATGAAGCTGCCTTATCCTGAATCAAACGACTGGCCCACCAAGGTCAGTTTTGTCTACACAGGCTGGTAACATCACCTACTTTCACATCACCTACTACCCGATCCTTTCACATCACCTACTGCCCGATCCTTTCAACTGGAGACATCAGGAAATGAACTCAGAACCTTCTACATTCCAAACAGATGCTCTGCCACTGAATCACTGGTGCTTCCCCTCTTCACATAAGGCTTACTAATCATTCTCCATAATCTGTAGATCAGCCATCAAAAGTGCTTTGCTTTGGCTGAACTGTGTCTAATATTTTTAACAACTCCCCCCACACCACCCCAGATGGCAAAAGTAGGATTCCAAACTCCTGCTTGGGAAACTTCTGGAGATTTGGTGGCAATGCCCACAGAGGGCAGATTCCGTGGAGAGGAGGGAGCTCATGAGAATGTAATGCCATAGAATGGGCCCTCCAAAGCTATCATTTCCTCCAGGGGAACTGATCTCTGTAGAGATCAGTTGTAATCCTGGGAGAACGCCAGGCCCCGCCTGCAGGCTGACAACGCTAGGCAAAAGATAAATGGGGAAATGCTAAGGACAGGAGGAAAGAAAAGTTCCCAACAAATATTGATTCTCTTACTTTGCTCGTTCAGAAAGACAAGGAGTGCGGAGAACTTCTCGCCATTAACATAGCAATTTAGCTAAACACAACACTCAGCATGATGGTTATCTTGTCTGAATATAATTGACTCATTAACCAAAACTCTATCAACTTGTTCTCAAATCAAAGTCAAGATCAAGTGAAAATGTGAACTTCAGACAGAAAAAAAAAGTAGTTTGTGCAAACTGGGCCAATTCACCATAAGTATCCCACTGTGCAGCTCTAGCTACTCAAAAGTCAATCTGTCCTGTATCTAAGATACTGTCCATTCCTTCAGACTGCAAGAGTTTCAAGCAACATATATGTAATACAGCTTATATATGGATAGGCCTCCCACTAACTTACCTGTGGGGGGGATTACCAGCTCCCCACCTCAAATTCCAATCATTGATGAATTGAGGAACAGGAGAAAAATGGCCTACACTTGCCAACAATTTAGGGATTTCCATTTTACCATACAGGCTAGTGGAAACAGCCAAGAGCAGTGCCAGGAAGTGACATCATATCCTATCCAAACTCTGCCTTCCACAGGCACCCCCCCCAAAAAAAAAAATCTCCCAGCATTTGCCAAGGCAGTGTCGGGAACCCTATGTATGGAGCACCCCCAGGCTTGGTCCTTTCTTTCATTTTTCAATCCAGTCTCCCTCCCACAGTTTGAAATGTGGCTCAAAAGAGGAATGACCATGTTCCTACATCACAATGTCATATGTAACAACATTAATTTCTATATCTAATAGTAACCCCACCCTGACCTAGATGGGCCAGGCTAGTTCGATCTCTTAAGATCTTCGAAACTAATCAGATTTGGCCCAGATTAGTACTTGGATGGGAGACCACCAAGGAAATCCAGGGTTGCTACGCACAAGCAGGCAATGGCAAACCACCTCTGTATGTCTCTTGCCTTGAAAACCCCAAGGGGTCGCCAAAAATCAGCTGCAACTTGACAACAGTTTCTGCCACAATATTAACCCAGAGCACCTAGATGAAGACATACTAAGGCTGTTTTTACATCTGACTTTCCTGTTGGAATCATTCTAGTTCCAAAAAAACCTGCCCACACCTCTGTGCAGTGTGAAACCATGCTGCTACTGAAATGCCCACATCTACTAATTGCCCTCCTGTGGTCAAGCTAGTATTCAACCGGCTTTATTCTGCTTTAAACAATTGCTGTTGATTAGTGCACTTAGACCCCCTGGAGTGAAATTTCACACCACTGTGAAATCAGCACAGGAAAAGACAGCAGTCAAACTACTTTAGAGGGGAGGTGTAAAATGACCCTAAGTCTCTCAACTATGTCAGGTTTAAGAGGCTACACATCATTGAAGAACACTGAGTCTAATATTGAAATTTAGTATTTTGTGTGTATATTTAGAGCCCCAGCCCCAGAATCCGAGGCCTTAAACTGTAATTTACTTATCTTGTGCATCAGTCCTGCTGTTCCTGCAGGCTGCTGGAGAGGAGTCAACTGAGCATTTCATCAATGTAAATACCCAGAAGAGATTGATCAGCTCACCCTAACACTAGGGGAAGTGTAACTTATCTTTCCTACTGTTCAGAGTCTGGCGAGTGCTTCCCTTGTTTTCCTTTCTCTCTCTACCTGCAAGAGATATATTTTGAAGACCTCTTTCCTACTGCATCTGTAGGTAGTTAAGGCTCTTTGAAATCCTGTTGTCACAGTACATTTTACAGAATGCAGCTCTGCTAGGTTTTTACCAGGGTCACCCTCTACCTGTCCACCTCCCAGCACAGGTCATCCACCAGGGCAACCAAGCCCATTCCAGTCCCATGACCAGGCCTGAGAACAGATTGGAGTGGATCTAAACAACCTACTTCATTCCGGAATCCTTGAAGTTGCCCAGCCACCACTCATTCAATTACCTTGCTCAAGAATTGTACATTTGAGACTGAATGGTAGGTATTCACCTTTCCTGGGTCCGGAGTAGGTTTCTTTAGGAGCTCTTCGCCCATTTTTTTGCTATTCCTCATGAGCAGAATACTCCACACGAAGCAGCAAAAATGGGGAGACAACACCCCCAGCTCTGTTTCCATGTAGAAAAATGGTGCCCGGGGGGGTGGGGGGGAGGCAAGAGCCGTACCTTCCCCCCTCCCTTGTGGCAGCACTCTGAGCTCAGAATTCCCTCTCTTTATTTAAATCCACTCCTGCAGCTGCTGTGTGGCTGTAGGGAACCCAAGTTGGGTCAAGAGCATGTCTAGTTTGGCCCTGATTTTTAACATGCTGCAAATCCAATAAGCAAAAAGGAAGTAAGCCTTTAAAATATATATTTAAACAGGTTTTTTCTCACTTTAAAGTGGGAAGGAAAGATTGATCTGATTATTTATACAGTAGGTTATTTTATTTTTTTTTAAAAATCCATTTTTGGAAGTAGTAAAGGTTCTTAGCATTATAAATCACCTGGGCATTCACCTTGAACTGTGCTGTTTTGTAATGAAGGTGTATCAATCTCTGGTAGAGTAATTATGGAAATTCAAATTTATTGACAATAGCTGACTGACAGTGCAGTCCAAAACAGTTATGCCTTCCTAAATCCAGTGAATGGGCTTCGACTAGAGTGCAGGCATGTAGCCAGGACTTTTAAAAGTTGGGGGGCACTGAAATTCACATGTGCCCCCCCGTGCACTGCCCTGCTCTCCCCAAGCATTTAAAGAGTCCCTTTAATTGCTTTGCGGAAGAAGCAGGGGGAGGCCCCACATGCACCTGTACTCCAAGGCATGAATTTGCGGCTTGGAGTATAGGTACACGCAGCCTCCCCCGGCTACTCTCCAAAAGTTGTGGGGCATTGAAAAGAAGTTGAGGGGCCACACCCTGGGAGGCCCCGCTGTAGCCATGGGCCTGCTAGAGTGACTCTGCACAGGATTTCCCTGTTAATAGTTCAAAATCAAGAACTTTCCAATTGGCAAGTAACAGAACATATGAAAGAAGCCCCCCCCCCCAATCCTCCACTATGTCAATAATTTCAAATACTACTGTTCTATTAAGCATTAACAGAATGCAGTCTGGGTTATGACTGAAGTAGGAGACCTTGATTATACATTATGCCATGTCAATGGCTGTTAAAATGAATACTGATTTTCACGGGAAGGAGCCATATGCTCTTAAATGCTTTGATCAGTTTACAAGAATTCTAATGTGGATAGAGTTTTAAAAGATGCAGCTAAATGGGGTGGGTGGGGTTGCCACCAAATTCTATACTGAGTTAATTATTATTCAGCATTTGTTCTTTTCAATGGACAGATTAGAAGTGATATGACCACAGGAACAATCTCCTACCACTGAGGATCCCTCCTTCCGGTTTACATAAACTACATTCCCCCCCAGTTTCCAAATTCCTAAGCAATTTTAAAAGCCAGTTATCACCAATTCTCCCTCTAATTTCCCCCCTACTGAGCAGAGCAGTTCTTATCCTGAGCAGAACATAATGGCTGTAATCTTAAAATGGGCAATGGACAGTACAAGACCCTGCATGACTCCAGATCACCGCTGAGCGGGGCTTCCTGTGTTGATGAGCAGCCGCTCACGGGCACAGCTTAGAGGGAACACTGGAACTTATCCTCAGCTCATCACTTTTTTGGAGGGGAGCATATACACATCCCCCATAAAAGTTTGCTTAGGGTTGCCAACCTCCAGGTGGCACCTGCAGACCTCCCACTATTACCACTGACCTCCAGATGACCAAGATCAGTTCCCTTGGAGAAAATGTCTGCTTCATAGGGTCATAGGGACGCTATGGCTTTATACCCTGTAGATGTCCCTCCCCTCTCCAAACCTTGCCATCTCCAGGCTCCACCCAAAAAATATCCAGGTATTTCCTAACCCAGAGCTAGCAACCCTATGTTTGCTGCAGGAGCCTTATCATAACGAAAATGTAAAACATCATTTTTGTATTCAGGATACTGGTGGTGGAAAGGGTTGGCAAATTGCAGCTGACTTCTGGTGACCCTGTAGAGGTTTCAAGGCAAGAGACATTCAGAGATGATTCGCCATTGCCTGCCTCTGTGTAGAGACCCTGGACTTCCTTGGAGGTCTCCCATCTAAGTCCAAACCAGGGCCAACACTGCTTAGCTTCTGAGATCTGATGAGATCAGTCTAGACTACAGATCATCAAATTGAATAGTGAGTTAAAAACAATGAACAATTCCTCCAACTCTGTTGTGATTAGGACTTGATCTTGTTTTATTCCTGGGAGTTCAATCCTCCATCAGATTTCAGAGCTGGGCTCTGGAAGGCAGCAGGAGATAGAGCTGCAAGAGAGCTGAGTGTTTTTTTTAATTTGTTTTCAGCTGAGGTGATTTAGTTGAGGGTACTGTGTGTGGGGCCTGTGTTTGGAAGGCTGTGAGTGAGTTTTGAGTTGTTGCAGCCCTAACTACCCACACGTTGATTGGGTCAATATGTGTTCAAGTCAGGAAAAAGATATTGAGTTTCTAGACATTCTCAATGATTGCGCTATGGAGCAGACGGTCACAGAACCTACCAAGGGAGAGGTGATCCAGGACTGGGTCCTAAGTAACACCTAAGACCTGGTGAGAGATGTTAAAGTGATTACACCACTTGGGAACAGTGACCATAATGTTATTGTGTTCAACATTTGTATAAATAGGGAGTTGCCCAAAAAGACTGAGATCTGACAAGACCGGGTTTGCCTGGGCTATCCAGGTCAGAGCTGGAAGACCAAGGTTTGATTCCCTATTCGTGCCATGGAAGCTCACTGAGTGATCTTGGACAAGTCATACTCACTCAACCTAACCTACCTCACAAGGTTCTTGTGAGGACAGAATGGAGGAGAGACGAATGACATGAGCTGCTTTGGGCTTCCACTGGGGAGAAAGGTGGGTATAAATGAATTAAATAAATAAATACATTAGAACAATACTAAATGTTGTAGTTGATTTGCAATAGAAGGCTACATCTATTCTACCTCATTTTACAGGAAGTTATGTATATGTCACTGGGAGCAAATATGGAGCCTCACTAACACAGCATCTTAGGATGCTTTGAAATCATATCATTGGGTATTATTCTATGTGCAAATGATACCTTGTCCCCTCCCCAAATTAAAAAAAAAGCAGACATTCACCTTCAATCTTCTACTGACCCCTAGCGATTAGCTGCAGGGATAATTTTCAAGTGATTACTTTGTATTACCTTTCTTGTATCCACGGCAACTATGAGGGAAATACTAATTCTCCAAAGGATCCTTTTTCAAACATCGCATCTTACTTCATTCTTTTCTTCCTTTTTTTTTTAAAAAAAAGCCAATTTAAAACTTTCACAAGTTTGGCTTGCTCTAATATCTTGATCATTAAGTACAAGAAAGGTGAACTCACTTTCAAAATTTCTCTTTTGCATGAGGAAAAGTAAGGTGTAAGGTTAATACTCTAAAGCAATCTTTCGGATTGTACTGACATCAAAGAGTACATGAAATTGGAATCATGCATAGCATTAAATGTGCTTAACAAAAGATGGCCACTTGTTGAGAGCCAGTGATGTTTGGCCAGCCATTCATTATTAGCACACTGTATATCCTCAGGAAGAGCTTGCTGGATTCACCAGATCTCCATAGTTAAGTGCAGTAATGCAGTTGAACTGACCAATTACTTATTCTGGATTAGGGAAAACCAAAGATTCCCTCCCCCCTCATTTCTATTTACATTCATTTATATCTTTTTCAATTGTTTGAGTCTCTGGTTTTCACTGTGGATTTTGTTTATGGAGGTCACATTAATTTTATAGGCAATTTATTTGGCATTTATATGTTCCATGTGAGTAACTTATTAATATAATTAATATATATATAATTAATATATACTATTGATGTACAAAAAATGAGAAATATGTACTATTGGGGGGGATTCAATGGGGGAGGGACAGAAAACTGTGTGAAAACACAAAGGTTTAGATTTGTTAGGCACTGGGGAACTTTCTGGGGCCAGCCAAACCTGTACAAAAGAGACAGGCTTCACTTGGAACCAAAAGGGAACCAGGCTGCTGGCAACTAATATCAAAAAGGTGTCAGAGCAGCTTTTAAACTAATCATCTGGGAGGGGGAGTTGACAGGAGCTGGGGAGCCGCCTATTTGGGACAAGTCATTCCAAAGTGATGATTGCACAAACAATCAGGGTAATATTGATAGGAGCATAACAGAACTTGGGAGTGACTGCACGGTGGCGACTGAGGGTCATGTGTGGTGTCTAAGGGGCTGAGAGAGTCAAGGGTTACTGGAGAGGGAAACACATTACAGGTATGTTGCTAGACATCTCCAAGCCAAGATGAGGGAGCTGGATGCTTGGTGTTCAATGACAATTTAGATATAGTAGGCATCTCAGAAACATGGTGGAATGGAGAAAATCTATGGGATACAGTCATTTCTGAGTATAAGTTCTATGGGCAGGACATGGAGGAATAGGTTGTTGTTGGTGTTGCATTGTACATCAAAGAGGGCATAGAATACTTCAGGGAAATAACCCCATCTCAATGGGAAAAAATATGGAACTCATATGCTGGCAAATCAAGGATCTTCTCCATAAGAATGCAATTTTTTAAATTGCAAACAAGATGGTATCTCTCACCAGCAAGAATACAACATATGCAACCCAGATATAAACCGTTATGCTGGAAGGAATGCGGCGTAGTTAGTGACTTCTTCCACTGTTGGTGGTCATGTTCAACAATCCAATCATTTTGGAAACAAATACTAACAGAAATCAACAAAATCACATCTCAACAATTACCACTTGACCCCTCCATATTATTGCTTAATCTATCAAATGAAGATAATCCAAAAGAAAAAATTTCGAAATTTACCTCTTCTTTACTGGCGATTGCAAGATTAACAATAGCAGCATCTTGGAAATCTAAGAACCCTCCGACTATATTATCCTGGATAAACAAATGTTGGGAGCATATTATCATGGACAAGATAGCAGACTCGGTTGAAAATAGACTAGGATAGCAAACAAAATCACATTCATCATTAATACACACATGGTCACCAATGATTCAATACATGACAGAACAAAACTATTTGCCACCTAACCCACATTATAAAGAATGGATTTAAAGTCAAAACTTCTTTGTTTAGTCTGATCACACACTACATTAAACAAATGCTAATGATTGATAGTTTAATACTTAACATTTTTAAAATAGAAAGCAGATTGTTGTTATATACAGCTTATGAAGTTACTCAAGTTGTTATCTGTTTAAACAAATTATTTCATAGTTAGTAGCTATGTTAATTAATGATTTTTCAAATGTTTTAAAGATAAAATGTTAAGTTTAAGTATAATGTTATTGAATACGAGTTATGTAAACATGTTATCAAATATACTTCAATAAAAATTTCATAAATAAATAAATAAATAAAAAGAATACTTCCGGGAAATTAACTCCCCAACAGTAGTGATATGGGTGGAAATACTGGGCCCTAAGGGTTACTTAAAAGTGGAGGTGTACTATCGCCCACCTGATCAAACCCTTGAGGCTGATCTTGAGAGTGAGATAAGGGAGGTGACTAAAACAGATAATGTTATGATACTGGGAGACTTCAGCTACCCTCACAGTGACTGGGTAGACATGTGCTCGAGTGGTTGCCATAGAAACGAGATTCCTAGACATCATAAACCACTGTGCACTAGAACAATTGGTCACAAAGCCAACCAGAGGGGTAGTGGTCTTGGACTTGGTTTGAGCAGGTCTCAAGACCTTGTGAGAGATTTAGAGTTTGTTACACCAACTGGGAACAGTAACCGCAATGCTGTAAAGTTCAGCATTCACATCAGTGGAAAGTTACCCCTAAAGTTCAGAATGGTAACATTTGATTTCAAAAGAGGGAAGGAAGCTGAAGGGGAAACACAAGGGAGTCAGATCCCTAGAGGATGCTTGGAAGCTATTTAAAAACCACACTAATTGAAGCCCAAATAGAATGAATTCCACAGGTGAGGAAAGGCACTGCCAATTCTAAAAGAAGGACAACACAAAAGGGATACAAAGTGTAATAGCAGCAGGAAAAAATGAAACAACCCCCCCTGTACAAATGGCTACCAATAATTTTTCAAACTGTATTCTGTATAAAGAGGCTTATTATTATAAAAAAAATTGTACAACTTTATGTTATTGAGTCACCATGTAACAAATGGCCAAAATATAAGCCATGTAAATAACACAACACTCCATACAGAAAGCCAACCAAATTATTGAAAGTCCATGTTCAGGAAGAATTCGTAGTCAAATATGCCCTCTACTTTCAAACTTCAGCTTGCAGCTACTCGGCCAAAGGGAATGGATGCCCAATTGCTCCTTGTTTCAGCAAAGCCTTTTTCAAAGCCAGAAACTCTTCATGTGAACAAAAAATTCTTAATAAGGCACAATATAATTACAATTATTACCTCAATACCTTCATATAACATATAAAACTATTAAGAGAATTCCATAGGATACAGTCCTTCAATATTATAACCTCTGACAACAATACAATCTGCACCCCGTCCCCCAACACAGTTGATCCTCTGGTTGACTTCTGCAGTCCTTTTAAACTTTAAAGGGACTGTAGTAGAAGTCCAACAAAAAGCTGAGAGGTGGGAGCCAGAGGTTATAAGTGCAGAAGATAGCAACTAAGATGAAAAAAAGGGTGAAGAGTCTGTGGCTTCTCAGTTTAGAAAATACATGACTAAGGAGGCATGTGATAAGGGTTTATAAAATTATGCATGGGATGGAGAGAGTTGACAAAGAGTTTTTTCTCCCTCTTTCAAAATACTAGAACTCAAGGGCATCCAATGAAACTGTTGGACAGTAGGTTCAGGATGGACAAAATGAAATACTACTTCACAGAGAGATTAAAATATGGAATCTGTTACCAGAGGATGTTGTGATGGCCACAAGAATAAACAGCTTTAGAGGGGGATTGTTAGCCTGACTGCTCTTTTATGTTATTAATATTTGGGGAATATTAGTTCTTATAAATACACAGCAGGCCTACGGGACCTTCACCAGTGTATACAGAGGCAGCGCTAACCGATGCTTCTGAGGAACTGACACAGACTCAATTTAAAAGTTGTAAGATAGTTTGTTTACTAAGATATAATAAAAGGTTGTACAAAACACTGCTGTTCTGTCTTTCATACATGCATACAGTACTAGGAAGTTAAATAGAAGTTATAGAGACGTGTGCATGAGCAGGTAATTCATGGTTTCCATCGAGGGTGATATTTACCTCTATAGAAGGAGTGGAATCCGGCTGGAAAACGAGGATGAGAAGTCCTTGGGAAGGAGATAAGGGATCGTGGCTCTGAACCGACAGAAGACCACGTGGCGGGCCCCAGTGGTGCACCCAGGAGTCCATGAGGGAGGGAAGGAACCAGGGCAGGAACTGGAGCTAGACTAAACTGGAACTTACCTGAAATCTTGGGGAGCAGCTTTTATTGGGAGGTGGTACCTGGGGGGATGGCCCGATATGATGCCATCCCTAGAAAAACCTGTAGAAGGTCCGTTTGCTATCTCTAGCCGCTAAGGGGGTGCTAAAGGAGTGGTCAATATTCAAATCTATCTGATGGTCAGGGCAGGATGTCACTGCCAGTGGGATCTGGCGCCGATCTTCTGGATCACAGGAACGCTGGCCATGGGAACCGATCTTCAGGAAGCATCCCGGTGTCTTCGCACCCAGGTGTGAAGTCCTTTGATGTAGCAAATGGAGATGAAGGCTGGCAGGAGGAGGCACAAGCAGGCATACGTGCAAAGAGTGTATATCTGCATGGAGTTGCTGGTGTAAGTCTGTAACCTTATGGCTTTGTGTGAGAGAGTGTCTTTTTTCTCTGTGTCAACCTCCCGCCTGGAGGTGGCAACCTCCGGAAATGGTAATCTGGTCCTATAGCGTAGGCATCTATTCCCATCTTCCCACTGGTTACCTAGTGTACTCTCATGTCCCACATAACTGATAGCATAGTCCATACGCTGCCCCTATAAATCAGAAAAAGTCCATAAGGATGCTGCCCAGCTTTACAATTAGATAGGTTCATGGAGGATAAATCTATCAGTGGCTACTAGCCATGGGTGACTGAGGGGAACCTCTATGTTCAGAGGCACTCAGCCTCTGAATCCCAGCACAAGGAGGCAACATCAGGAGAAGGCCTCAGTCTCCATGCCCTGTTGTTGGCCCTCCAGAGGAACTGGTTGGCCACTCTGTGAGACAGGATTCTGGAACAGATGGACGATTGGTCTGATCCAGCAGGGCTTTTCTTTCATTCTTATGTTCATAAGATTAGATTCAGACTTGATGTTTCTGCAGGCACAAGGATTTCTGAGGCAAGTTAGCTGTGTTAGTCTGTTGAAGCAAAATGAAATAAAAGTCCAGTGGCACCATAAAGACTTATGATACTCCTTTCCTTTATTAACAATAAGCTTCTTTGACCAGAGGTCTTGAACCATACAATAAAATCACAGTACAAATATCAATCACAGTTACAGAATGATAATAAAAGAAAATTATGCCCCTAGCAGAATCACAACATCGTCCCATTAATACTTAGCAGAAAACAGTCTGGAAAATATTACAATAGACAAGAATTTGGCCAGAGATCATATAACTGCAGCAAAAAGGAAACTCCCTGAGATTCAATGGCAAGTTGATAACTGCTCGAAATAGGGGAAATCCAAAGTCCTCACAATTTAAGGACCATTGGTCAGACTTACAATATTTATTTCAAATGAACATTCCTGAATCAGAGCTCGCTCTCCCCCCCCCTCCCCCAGTTGTGTGGGAAAGAAATCTTTTCTACTGTTTTCCTGATAAGTGTTTCCAAAATGATTTTCTTTCTATATATCTGAAGTGAGCACGGACTCACAAAAGGTCATCCTGAAATCAGCGTTGTTAAGGTGGTGCTGGACTTTTGTTTTATTTTGCAAGAGTTTGTGCCGTACCCCTTCTGCAGCAGCAAAAATACCTTCCAGAGGCAATGCTCCCTCTAAGCTGTGGAGTCCTGTGAGCAAAAAATTCTGCTTTATTTGCTCCTGGCATGGAAGTTGTGAGTGGGCGATTTGGCTGCTGCATTAATTAGTTTGCTCTAGAGCAGGGGTGGGCAATTGTTTTGGCTCGGTGGCCACTTTGTGGGAGCGGAGGTTAGCAGAGGGCCGCACCTTTTAAAATGATTGCATTCATTAGTTAACTTTGCATTTCAGAAAAGGTATAAATTGTATCATAAAAATCATTAAATATAAATTAAATAAAATAGTGGTAGTTTAGTGGTAAAATAGTTGTAAGCCAGGAGAGAGCAGGAGCCTTCCTGACCTTCTCAGACGGAGGCCTGCCTGAAACCACATGGCCGACTGTCTTGGTGGGCCGCAAAAAACTCTGTGGCGGGCTGCATGTGGCCCCTGGGCCGCAATTTGCCCACCCCCGCTCTAGAGCCATCCTTCCTGAGTGAAGGCAAAAACCTGTGAGCCGGAGGCTAGAAAACTGTGAGCTAGCTCACACTAACTCAGCTTAGAGGGAACACTGTCCAGAGGTCCTGTTCCAGGGGATCTGGGGCTGCCACGGGAAGTGGGAGGCAGAAAAAAAAATCATACTCTGGAGGCCAAAGTCCCTGTAGCTGGGGAACAGTTAATCTCTGGATCTAACCCATAATCATAAGGCTGGGAAGGCAGCATGATGTAGCCTGTTCTCATCAGATCTTGGAAGCTTTGCAGGGCCAGTACTTGGAAGGATGACCATCAAGGAAGACTTTGCAGAGGCAGGCACTGGCAAACCACCTCTGCTTCTCACTTGCCTTGAAAACCCCATGCTGGGGTCGCCATGATCCAACTGCAACTTGATGGTACTTTACACGTACACCGCCCATAATCATAGATTAGATTTGCACATCAAAGACATACAATCAAAAGGAGGATGTGGGGATTGAGGAAATGGGGAAGATCTTGTTGAATTTGTCTCCTTTCTGTTCATCATCGAGCATCATTTTTATGCCCTGATTTGCTGGAGAACACCAAAATCTTAATTTTTTTAGCTTCTCACTCAGCGAAGCAAGTAAGATCCCCCTCAGTGTTTCCAGGATACTAGCTACCTGCTGTCTGAGAACTCTACATACTTTCTGTCTGGAGGGGGGTGGGTGGGTGGGAGGCAGTCCTTGTCAATGCTCAGATCCAGCAGCAGGACTCTTATGGTGCAATCTTAAACAGTTACACATTTTTTAGCCCATTGACTGCAGTAGATTTAGAAGGGTATAACTCTGCTTAGGATTTGACTTGGTTTTCACTATTTTGGAAAGTTTCTCCTACAGTCCTAAACCACTTCACCAATGTTGCGTGCCAATGAACTGTGAGCTGATCATAACACTGTTGTCCAGCTTCTTCATGTGTTGAACCCAGTACGCAACATGGCATATAATGGATGTATTATGCAAACAACATGTTCAGATGGTGCAAAACCACCATCAAAGCATTTGACAAATAAACAGTGACAGAAATGGAAATGGGCAAAATTAAAAGATTACAAAGGCATCGGAATGGTGAAATTCACCAAAAGAAATGGTGAAATATGTGAAGGTACACTTTTACTAGTCTTAAACTGAATGGCCCAGGCTAGCCTGAACTCCTCAGATCTTGGACACTAACCAGGGTTGGTCCTAGTTATTACTTGAATGGGAGACCACCAAAGAAGCCCAGAGTTGCTAAGTACAGGCAGGCAATGGCAGACCGCCTCTGCTCATCTTTTGTCTTATGTCAGCTATGGCTTGATGGTACTTTCTACCACCACATGTCACACATGAAGCCACATCATATTGAATCAGACCATTTGTCCATCGTTGACAGTATTGTCTACTCAGACTGGCAGCAGCTCTCCGGAGTCTCAGGCAGAAGAAGAAGAGATTGGATTTATACCCCGCCCTTCACTCACTTGGAGTCTCCGAGCGGCTTACAATCCCTTTCCCTTCCCCTCCCCACAACAGACACCCTGTGAGGTAGATGGGGCTGAGAGAGCTCAGAGACAACTGTCCTTGAGAGAACAGCTGGTACAGAGCTATGGCTTGACCAAGTTCATCCAGCAGGTGCAAGTGGAGGAGTGGGGAATCAAACCCGGTTCTCCCAGATTAGAGTCTGTGCACTTAACCACTACACCAGACTGGCAGAGATCTTTTCCATCATCTACTACCTGCTCTTTTTAACTGGAGATGCCGGGGATTGAACCTGAGACCTTCAGCATGCAAAGCAGAGGCTCTGTTACTGAGCCATGCCCCCCTCCCCCTCCTACCAAGTCGGATCATTGGTCTGTCCAGGTCAGTGTTATATATTCTAATTGGCAGTGGTTCTCCAGGGCAGAAATCTTTCCATTACCTACAACTTCAAACTGGAATTGTCAAGGGCTGAACATTGAACCTTTTGCCTTGAAAGCATATGTTCTACCACTGAGCCATGCCCCCTCCCTATAAAGACAGATGCCCACAAAAAGAAAAGCCAGTGGTTCAAAGCTGAAGTGATGGATACGCAAGGTGGTCCACCTAGAACTGAAGCTGCCCAATGTGCATACTGGTAAATAAACCAGACAGCCTCCATATCTGGAGGATGTATCTTCTTCTTCTTCTTCTTGGAAGAGCAATTGTTTCATATTAGACTTCCAAAAGTAGTCAACAACAGTGTCCTGTAAATATGTCTTCTTAACTGGTACATCAAATCCAGGTCATTAGCATCAGAAAACAAGGAAAACATGCTGAAAGCCAAGCTAAATATTTATTAATGAATTATTGCAATGTAATTAGCACGAGATTAGGAGATACTTGAAATATGATTAATAGTTAATTAGTGTAAATCACATAGGAAATCATTGTTTCCATACAGTTTGTGAAGCTGACGATGGAGGGAACTTTGCTGCTAGTGATCGGCTGAATTGTAAACAATGCCATTCACTTGGGAAGGCTTGGCAAGAAATTGGAAATCTCACCATGTAATGATACATAAGGCAAAGGATGGACCAAGGACTCTAATGGCTCTGGATTGAGATATAGCGCCAACAGTAATTAGGGATAAGACTAAATTTTGAAAGTTGTCTAGTTTGAGTCACATATCACATGAAGCTGCCTTATGCTGAGTCAGACCACAAGGATGAGCATTGTCTATTCTGACTAGCAGCAGCTTTCCAGGGTCTCAGGGAGAGGTCTTCCACATCATCTGTTACCTGCTTCTTTAACTGGAGATGCTGGAGTCTGAAACGAGTACTTTCTGCATGCAAAGAAGAGGTTCTCCCCCTCTTCATTTTATCCTAACAACAAACCTGAAAGGTACAAGGAAGGAAAAAAAGAGTTTGTGCCCCAACGTCACTCAGTGACCTTCATGGTGAGTGAAGGATCTGAACCCAGATCTCTCTAGCCCTAGACCAACCAGTACACCACACCACCTCAGTTTTGTTGCTCTCAGTAATTTAATTGCTGCTCCTTACACTATTTTACAGCATTTGCATACCTTTTGTTCCATCCATGTGTCATTTGTACAAACCTATGTACAAACAATGAAAAGAGAGAAGAGAAGAGAAGAGAAGAGATTGGGTTTATACCCCGCCCTTCACTACCCAAGGGAGTCTCAGAGCGGCTTACAAACTCCTTTCCCTTCCCCTCCCCACAACAGACACCCTGTGAGGTAAGTGGGGCTGAGAGAGCTCTTTCCCAAGCTGTTCTTCAGAGAACAGCTCTGACAGAACTATGGCTTGCCCAAGGTCATCCAGCAGGTGCAAGTGGAGGAGTGGGGCTCTCCCAGATTAGAGTCCATGCACTTAACCACTACACCAAACTGGCAAAATGCATTTATTTTAGCATTTAGACCCCACTTTTCTCTCTGACAGTGATGCAAAGTGGCTTTCGAAATCATTCTTCTTTCCTCCATCGTACCCTCCCAACAACAACCCTGTGAGGTAGGTTAGACAAAGAGAGAATGGCTCACCCAGATTCACTCAGTGGGTCTCCATGGCACAATTCATTTGGATCTTTTGACAAAACAGTGAGATGTTCCTAATGAAAGGCTGGAGTAAGCACTGAGACTATACATGTGTTGCAATCAGAGACAGTTTTACTGAGGGGCTTATTAGCACACAAGCACTGCAGTCCTAAACAGGGTTAGGACTCTGTTTAGACATCTGGCAATAGCACTACAGATAAGATTAGAATTTCAACAGCCAACTCCTACAAGATAATGACTCAGCCCTACCCCCACCTCCCTGAGTAGATTTAAATTACCTGCCTACCATTTTTCTTTTCACCTTGACACAGAGAATATTCTATCTTTCTGTGTTACCTCTGAGGATGCCAGTCACAGCTGCTGGTGAAACATCAGGTCCTACAATGCGAAGACCATGGCCATACAGCCCGGAAAATCTACAACAACTAGAGTTAGACCCTATTCAGTCTATTCACTGCAACGGACTTAGACGGATGTAACTCTGTAAAGCATGTACATTTTGTGTAATTACTAGGGATAGACAGAGCCAGTTTGGTGTAGTAGTTAAGTGTGTGAACTCTAATATGAGAGAACCGGGTTTGATTCCTCTCTCCTCCACTTGCAGCTGCTGGATGACCTTGGACAAGCCCTAGTTCTGACAGAGCTATTCCCTCAAGGACGGTTCTGGAAAGAGCCCCACTTAACCTCACAGGGTGTCTGTTGTGGGGAGAGGAAGGGAAAGGAGTTTGTAAGCTGCTCTGAGACTCTGAGTGAAAGGCAGGGTATAAATCCAGTCTCCTCCTCCTCCTCCTTCTTCTTCCATACTTTATATCACTCTTCTGTGCGTCTGTGTTTCATTCAAATGAGGGAAGGAAGTCTAGGAATCTCTAGCCCTTTATTTAATTTCTGAAAGGGGCAGGGGTGTCCTTCAATTTCATTTCTAAGGGAGGGGCTCCAATCCTTCAAAGTTTTCTCCACCGAAAGTCTCTGCAATTCAGGACTTGTGAATTCTCTGGCAAACAAGTACACAAGCAAAGTTGTCAATGGTCATTTAATGGGAGGATCTAGAGGGTCATCACATTTCCCCACACTGTAATATATAACTTTATCCTTCAAGGACCACTGAGGTTTCGAACATGTTGACTTTGTAATTAATACTTAGCTTTCTTTGACCTTCACACTGACTATTGCAATTCACTGACTCGAATGTAGAAAATAACAGTGAGCCCCTAGACACTGTTTGCCAAATATAGACGTGAAGCTTCCACAGAGGAGACAGATGACCTCATCTCAATAAAAGCTGGTTTAAGTGAGAAGCTCTGAGTTTTGTCCAGCAGGGTCAGGGAAGATTGGGGGGAGGGGTAGTTGGCCAATGAAATAGGATCCTCTGGAAAATTCAGGAGTTTGTAGACAAGGAAGTAGACTAGATGGTCTCAGACAGCAGTACAGCAATACAGTGAAATAGATTAAAAATTATCTACTGCCAAACATCACCCAGTGAATAGGGTGCACTTTGATGTGAACTGGAATTTGGGTCACCCTAGCCCTTGGCTGGCATCCCCTTAGGAGACTGGCAGTGGTGGGACTTCCTGTAACAATGATCTTCTGATATACCTGTGCCATGGACCATCTAGGATTCACCCAAAACTAAGGTAGAACATATGGTAAACTCTGTGGTAAAACTGTATGGTAAAACCATAGAGTTTCAAGTGAATCCTAGAGCATCCCACAACACATTGATGTCAATTTGAGCTATGTGGCCGAAAGTGACAATGTGGAGTAAGAAGATCACAATTTCTCTCCTTTGTTTTCCCCCTTTGCTGTCCCATTTAGTGCCAGTGGGGGACTGGGTCGTGCCAGCAGGGGTTCCAGCTCTAGCAGTGGGAAAATGGCAGCCATACCTGAAGTGCATGCATGTAAATTCTTGCATATGTATACCTTCCTCACATGCTTCTTCTGTGAAAAACAATGGATGCATGGATTCAATCATATTAAAAGTTGTACATACAGTGCGCTTGTGAGGATGCATGATCCTGAGGCTGGCTTCCACACCCCACCATGTGTAAGAACTATATGCTGTGGTTGAAATATATGACCCAAAGATGATTCCTCCTGCGATGTTCGTAAGTATCCCCAGCTCTGATTAGGTGGAGGAACACCAGGATGGGTATTTGCTTTTGGAAACAAATGCTTTCGAGAACAAGGAAGTAGGTGCCAGGAAAAACATCAGCGGGCACAATGGAGCTCATGAATGCCATACTGGGGAATCACTGACATAAACTAAAAAGCCGCTTTAGTGCTTTCTTGGGGGTGTGGGGGGGTGTCCTTGACCATTTTGGTTGGCCATCTTGTACTTTTTTCCAACTCCATTTTGTAATGAGATGACTGGAATTGGACAAAGTGTTACACTTGTGGCTATAATCTAGTTTTTATAACAGCATCATCATGCCTGCCCTTTTATTTGCTTTTTGGATCCCTTGCCCCACACCCCAGAGAAGAAGCAGTTCCCTTCCCGCTTATTCCCACTTACATGGGAAACATGAGTTTGTGAAGAATGGTTGGATGACTGAGTTATTGGGAACTTTTAGAATCAGTGTAGTGTACAAGTTAGAGTGTTGGGCTAGAATTTGGGAGACCCAAGTCCACATCTCCACTCTGCCGTGGAAGGTTGCTAGGTGACCTTGGGCCATTCACACTCTCTCAGCATAACCCACCTCACTGGGTTGTTGTGAGGACAAAATGGAGGAGAGGAGAATGATGCAAACCTCATAGGTCTCCATTATGGAGAAAGGGAGAGTATCAATGAAGTAAAGTAAATAATAAAAGAAATGACTATTCCCCCCCTTCCAACTTCTAAGCACAACACTGTTCATTCATCAGGCTCCTGAAAATAAACTCTTAGTTTTGCACTACATCTATTTGCTTTTGATATAGACTTCCTTTCAGAACTGGGTTTTCATTAGCAGATGATAATACACCAAGTCTGTTCTCAGAAACAGTGTATTACTGAGAACTTCATACAAAGGCGATTGCCTACATATTGTGGGATGTCTGTCCTTGCAGACAACCCAGATGAATTGCAATGAAGAAAAAAATAAAAATGCTAAAGCTCTCAGCTTATGTTGTCTAATATCGTGTGAATAAATTTCATTTTCTAACATTATGAAACAGCTGAGAGTATAATAAATTACCTACCTAAGCCCTCTGAGAATTTTTGCATAATTTACCAAAACAAATTGATTTTAGCAGGAAAGCTGCTAATTTACATGAGTAGGACGGGCTTTTCTTAGTGTGATGAATTTAATTTCAATTTCCCGGTTTGCAGGAATTCACTCCAGCCATTCATCACTGCTCGAATTAAAGAGCAGCCATCTTTTAGGAGGGGAGATGCAGAACTTCTAATAGCTGTATATATGAATGACAGTGAAGGGATTGAAGGGTGAAGGGTATCATTTGCAATGGATACAAGGACAAATAATCAAATACAAGATAACAGAATATGTCTATATTATAACACTGAGTACAGTGCTCACAAAACTGCATAAAGAAAGTAGAAAGGGCAGGATAAGAACATAAGAAGAGTGCTGATGGATCAGACCAATGATCCATCTAGTCCAGCACCCTGTCTCACACAACAGTCAACCACTTCCTCTGGAGGGTCAACAACAGGGCATAGAGGCTGAGGCCTTCCCGATGTTGCCTCCTGACACTGGGATTCAGAGGTTTAGTGCCTCTGAATGTGGAGGTTCCCCTCAGTTACCATGGAGAGTAACCACTGATAGACGTATCCTCCATGAATCTGTCTAATCCCCTTTTTAAAGCTGTTTATTTCTGTGGAATTCACTACATCTTCTGGTAGTGAATTCCACGTTTTAATCACTCTCTGTATAAAGAAGTATTTCCTTTTGTCCTACTTGAACCTACTGTCCATCAATTTCATTGAATGCCCAAGATTTCTAGTATTTTTGGAGCGGGAGAAAAATTTCTCTTTGTCAGCTCTCTCGATCCCATGCATATTTTTATAAACCTCTGTCACATTTTCCCTTAAGTTGTCTCTTTTCTAAACTGAAAAAAGTCCCAGACTCTTCAGCCTGAATCTACTGCCTATCATCTTCATTGGATGCCCTCTAAAACTTTCTTACATGAGAGGAGGCATTTGGATATGCCTACAGAAAAGTCCCTATTTATTCCCCACCCTCGTGCCACATTATCTCATGTTACCTCAAAAGTCTCTACCAGATAACTGGAGAAACCCCTAAAAAGTGGCTTTTCATTTAAGTTGTTTCCAAAATTCTCTTTAGCCCTGACTTCTGAGCATTGGCTTCTGGAATTGCATGGTCATGTCTCATGGAACAGATGTATGAATAATTGTCCATTGCTTTTGTTTTGTTTTGTTTTATGTGTCTGTGTGGGGTGGGCACTATGTATCTGCCACTAGGACTTTCAGTTCCTTTCTGCACGCCCCCATGTTACCAATGCACAATCATATATTGATAAAACACTACCCCCAAAAAAAGCAATATTGGTGTGGCTCTATGTACAGAATCGTTTGGTGTGATGTTTCACCAGTGTTCAGGAACTGATGTGCATAGTGGTGCGACACTGCTCAAGACAGCTGTATTTATGGCCACACTGGATTTTTTAAAAACCGAGTTTATACATACATGCAAGGCAAAGTTTCAAATAAAATGAAGGAACTGAAAGTTGGGGTAAACTCTGAATGCTCCAGTTTCTGAATGACCTGTAGAAATTCTTCTGGATAACCTGGAATGCAGAACATGGTTTACTGTAGAATCAAATCCTGTAACGGGTAAGGAATGGAACTGAGGGCACATGCTTATTCCTACTTGCACTGTAGGACTGTGGCTTGTGAAAGGAGAGATATCGGCAGCTTTTTAATTCCTCCCCCCCCCCCCCCAAAAAAAAAAAAAAAAAACTTCTGCAGGAAGATCTTTGGGCTCTCCATCCAAAAGAGCTTTTGTCCAGATGAGCCCCACAATCCCGAGAATATATATTTATGGTATTCCAATGTGGCCCATCCTCCCTCTCTCTTTCGGCAGTACAAAAAAACAAAACAAAACCTGGTAGGATCCAACCCCTCTTCTTGCAGCAGTGGACTTCATAGTTCATTTATGCATCATGTGAAGAAGTACTTACTTCAGTCTGTCCTGAATCTATTGCCCATCAGTTTAAATGGGGGACCCTACGCCCCTAGTCATTATGGTTACAGAACAAAAGTTTATTCAGTCCACTTTCTTTGCATCGTGCATAATTATATATGCAAGATAGGCTGTAATAAAATCACGTGAGAACCACAATTTGATGGGAGCATTACCACTTGTTTCAATACCGTGCAGAAACTACATCCAAAGTTAGCTTTGTTTTTTAATGCATAAATGATTAAACTTGCAGTCGACTCTTTTAAACCATGAGCTGTTTAATCTAATAGTTACATTCCGGGCTACATCTCGAAATGCGTGCTAAACAGATGCATTATCACCATCGTTTTTATCACCAACTCCTGCAGTAATCCTTCTGGTTAATGATCCTGATTTAAAAAATCATTACAGTTAACAACTACTGATATTTTACTTTCAGCATTTTGGCAGTCAGAATTGTTTAAATGAAACAGTTCAATCTTTCTAAATGACAATAATGATTCTCATTATGGCAACCTGCAGGACTTCCACTTTGGTGCATTTTGATCTATTATAGCCCCAATGCTATAGTCATTAGCATAGCATTAGAACACCATAGGTCTTTGTTGGGAAGTTCATCAGGATTTTTTTTTTGTTTGAGGCCTACAACCGTAACCTTATAATGGGTATCCATTTACTGTCCTTTCAGACAACATGATCTACAGTAATTGGACATCACAGCACAGAAATATTTATGTTCTTTATCAACTAGGCTATTGTTTGTTTTGAACAACTCTGTTGCCCTCATCTAACAACAGGATTTAAAAGCATGAATGCTTCACTGCAAACACAAGAGTTCCACAAAAGGAAACTTTCAAGGACTTTCACATTTAATTCAATAGCTCATGAGACACAAAAAGAGCTGTGCTTGCAGTTGCTTTGTAGAGGAACACTATTAGCCCATAGAGGTGAATGGGGCTGCCAAGCACCTCTGGCGATGGGGGACACCCCCCCTCCCAGATCCCATTGCCTGCTGCCACTCAGAGCAGTAACAGGGAAAAAAAATAAAAACAAAATGCAGCCTCATGTACTTATCAGAAGTTCTTATTGGAAGTGACAAAGGGCAGTTCTAGGAAGTGTGGGAAACTCTATGGTTTTACCATAGAGATTCTGGCAATTCCTAGAACTACCCTTTATCACTTCAAGTAAGACTGTGTTTCTTTTAATTCTCCTGTGACACTGAGCCCCACCCCCAGCCCTCTTGATGGTTGCCAAGCAACTCTACAAATTAGTAAACTACCTCGGGATGAGCTTCTGAGATATTACATCCCACTTTTTGCTCTGTAAACTTCTCAACTTCACTTCCTATTGTTCGACAGGTGACAGTTCACAAAGGCTCACAGTTCATTGGCTATCTAGTTGGTATAGGTCCCATGATTTGAAATCCCTTCAAGAAGATCCCAGTGGTGAAAGAGTATTGGTCATGAACACCTACAAAAATGCCTTATACTGAGTCGGACTTTCAAATTTTACTCTGATTATCAGCAGCATTTTGGTTTCTCAGGCAGACATCCCACACTTTTAATGCCGCCTGATCCATTTTAGCTGGAGAAGTCAGGGAACTGAACCAGAGCAATTTTGCATACAAAGCAGACACTCTGCCACTGAGTTACAAAACCCTCTGCCCTCCCACTCATGTAATAAGAATTGCTTTATTGCCTACATAAAATAGGAATGGAAACTATCACTAAGAAGCACAGCCAATCTAGATGGGTCCCATTTACTCCAGCAAAGAGAATATCTCTTCCATCTCTACGATGGGCCCAACAACATCCATGGCTTCATCCTTCATAGCAGGACTCACTTTCTATCAATGGACCCCCGTTTTTTTTGTTTTTTTAAAAAAAAAACAGGTACTGACATTCTTCAGATATGTCCAGCAAGAAGAAACAACAACTCAGGAAAGCCTGCCTTGCGAGGAGGGTGGGATATAAATCCAACAAACAAACAAACAAATAATAACATGCGAGTTTGAAACTGGGGGGGAGAGTGGTTAGGGGAAAGAATGCTTCCTACCTTAAAGTAATGCTTATTCAGCCCGTATATGCCATAGAGATGTATTTTAGAAATGTTCCACAACAACTTACAGTTGGTTAAATGCCACTCATTCTGTTCTTGGTTTATGCATTTCATTAAATCCTGACAAGTGTAATCCCAACAAGACAGAGGTGCTACTGGTGAGCCGAAGATCTGACCCAGAATTTAAGTCATCATCCATTCTGGATGGGGTTGTACTCCCCTTGAAGGACCAGGTCCATAGTCTGGGGGTGTTCATGGTCCCAGTCCTGCTGCTGGATAAGCAGGTAGCAGCTGTGGTCAGGAGTTCCTTTTATCATCTTAAACTGTTAATCCATCTGGGGGCTTTTCTGGACCGGAGAGTACTGTGGTCCATGCCCTGGATACATCTAGATTAGGTTACTGCAATGCACTGTGCATGGGGCTGCCCTGGAAAAGTGTTTGGACACTTCAGCTGATGCAGAATTCTGCAACCAGGCTGTTGACTGCACTGTGCCATAGGGACTTTATCATTCCAGTCATGGCTCATCTACATTGGCTTCCAGTATGTTTTCAGGCATAATTGAAGGTGCTGGCACTGACAATATGGTTTAGGACTAACAAGCCTGAAGGACCATCTGCTCTCTTATGAACCTACCCAACAGCTGTGGTGATCTTTGGTCCCGCCCCACTCTCTGAGACTGAGTGGCCAATGACAACACACATCAGGATCAGCTTGTATTAATTTATCTGAAAGAATGTATTCGTGAGATCATTTTGGCTAAGATAATATTAATAATTTGATATAAGTTTCAACAAGCAATACAGTCCAAGGCTATGATTGTCTTGTAGCAATATCCATCCTTCTCTTGTGTTTTTGAAGACTTGAAGCTTACGACGTGGATTTTTTTTTGTTACTGTTGTTAGGAAAAGCCAATTTGCATTTTAATAAAAAATAAATAAACTTGTTTTGAAATCTGGGAGGCTGAAGGTGATTGCAAGGGGAAGCTGCTATCAGCTGACTGTATGAAAGTGATACCTCAAGCAATCAGAGAAGTAAAGATATTGGCTGCAACTTGACAATTCAGCAAAACTTACTCATCATAACTAAAGCCTGGTCTAGGCATACACATTGTCACGAGTCAAAACTGTTTCCAGATTGAAGCACAGCAGAGAACAAATAGGGGATTGCACATCTGAAGGAACCCTACCTATTAGTAAAGAATGCCTCAGCTCAGAAAATATTGTGATAGGAAGAATGCTAAGCTGAAATCCTTGCCCTTGGTGTGTTAGTTTTCTATAATTGGAAGTGCTTGATGTGTGATCCTACATCTGCCATCCAAACTCTAGGGGGGGGTGGGGGTTTGCAGCCTGCGATGTGTAGAGAACATGTACAGTAATGGAATTTTGTGAGCACATGTCTTTAGCCAGAGACAAGATGGCTAGTTTCTGTGTGAGTCTCTTTGTAGAAGGAAACATTTCCTGGAGTTGGCAACCTTGGAAAACGCTGTCTTAAGCCTCTGCTGGAGCTGTTTGCAGCTGTTTTCTCCTTGGTTATTCCTCCTAGTTCCTCTCACAATTAGCAACAGTACATTTATCACTTATGAATTTCTCATAAGAGTGCAAAAGCACCTTGCTGGCTTATAAGCTGGAACTCCATTCCTGTGCCTTCCTGCCCCAAAATAGCCCTGGATGCCACAAATCAGTTCCCTGCTTGCAACCAAACATGAACTGAGCCAGCAAGTTTTTGAGCATCCCTAGGTCAGTCCAGTGAATGTGGTCAGGAGAGGGGTAGATATTATTCACTCCCGTTCCCCCTTTTTACATGTTGCCATGTTGTTACATGTGGCAGTTAGGCAGTATTTGGTGGTGAACATGTTCAGCAGGTGAGCATACTATTTTTGACAGGGGTAAGCTCTCATGAGCTGAAACTTGGATAGCCTCACCATGCCTTTGCTTTTTGCTGCTGGACTCCAGCGCCACACTCCTCCCTCTCTGTGGTGAGACTGAGAACCGTTCTGGAACTCCCCCATGAGAACCACTGCTGCTAGTAAAGTATTATCACCCCCCAAATGCAGGTGGAAGACTTAGGTTAAGATCAGTGATCTCAAGCTTGCCAAAGACCTACTGGATTTTGTCTTGAGCTGAGATTAGAACTGGGGACCTCCTGGCTCTGACTCTTAGCCAGGTCATTGTTCCTACTCTTAACAAGCAGTCACCATGGTCTCACCCGGGGCTGTTTTGCTCCTGCAGAGCCAGGCTTGGAAAGGGCTGTTCTGCCTTCCAGTTATGGCTGTGGCTGGGGGCTTCGTCCAAGCAACAGAAGCCTTCAGGCTGGGGACCTGGTAGAGTTCCTAGTTAGCCACTGAATGGCTGGCAGCCTCAGATGCCCTGGAGATTGGGGCCAGAGCAGAGCTGAAACACAGAGTCCTCCTTCTGGTCTGTTCCTCCCCTTTATCAGGCCATGCTGCCCAGGCCCACCACTCAGTCACCTCCTGCCATCCCTCCTTTCAGCCCTCAGTTTTATGTGGTCTTGTGTGGTGTAGCATTGTTTCTTGTCACAGCTTTAGGGCAGTTTCGGGTATTGGGCTGGATCCATTGGGGGAGGGGCTATTAAGATGGGGACCTCTTAAGATTCTCAGGTTAGTAAGCAGACCGTGGGGTGACCTGGCAATTCCACACATCTGCTTTGGAAGAGTGATCTGGGGCTATGCATCTTGACTTCTAACCAATTTGCCACACTACTTTCCTCCTCATCTCCTGTAAGCCAGAGCAATATTCTTTTGCACTCTTATGGGGACCTATGAGAGCAGTGAATGGACTATGTTGCTGACAATGTGAGATGGACTGTTGCATAGAGTAAACAGTGGGAAAATGACAGCAGATACTTCCAACAGAGGTTTAAAGCACCATTTTCTGAGGTTACCACCTCCAGGCCTGGAGGTTGTCACAAAGCACAAAGACACTCACATACATGAAGAGCCATGTCATCCTTTATGGCTAGAGACACATACCACTAACTCCATGAGGGTATGAACTCCATACATGTGCACAGGCTTGGGCCCCCTACTTCAACTTCCCCTCCATTTGGCACATCTAAGAACTTTGCATAGGGGTGTGAAGACAACGGGACACTTCCTGATGAACTTGTTTTGCTGCTCAGAGCCCGCTTTCATCTAGAGGAAAGCGGCAGATGACGTCGACATCCTGTCCTGACCATCAGGTAGATCTGAATATTGGCCACTCCTATAGGACCCTCTTAGTGGCTAGGGACACAGAATGGACCATCTATAGGCATTCCTAGGAAGGTCTCAGACCTTGCCAACCTCCTAGTAACATCCCCCAATAAATACAGCTTCCCAAGAGTCATGAGTCAGACTTTCTTCCTCTCTCTTGCTTGCTCCTCCTCCCTCCCTCCCGGATCCTTGGGTGTACCACTGGGGTCCGATACGTAGCTTCTGCATGTCCAGAACCACGCTCCTTTCTCCTTTGTCTGAAGGCACCCCCCCCTTCTCCAGCAGGACTTCGCCAGATTTCTATATAGGTAAATACCATCGATATTCCTGCTCATGCAAACTTCTCTGTAATTCTATCTAACTTCTTAGATCTGTGTACTTGTTTGTATGATTGTGTAGTATTTGTGTGCAAACATTTTATTCTTGCAAAATAAATAATCTCCCTTTTTAAACCTTGACTTGAGTTCCATGTCAGTTCCTTGGGAGCTCAGGAGAAGCCCAGCCTCTGTATACACAGGTGCTGATCTTTAACGCCTACTGCTGTCAGGCTCCCTTCTTATGTGTTTTGTATTTTAGGTCTTAAAAGGGTGTTGTTGGGGTTTTTTTTGTTTTTGGTAAGATACATACATACATACTCCAAAAGGACATCAGAATTCTAAAATATTTGTTACAACATGATTTTAACATGCTCTAACATGGTTGGTACAACATCAACTTGAAATATGTGAGCGTCTCAGAAATTTGACCTCCCACCATTTTACAAATCCAGATCGGGAAAGGAATCATTGCCTCATATCGATTCAGTCTAATAGCTGAGCAGAGACTGGAGCTGAAGTATGAAGGGTCTGTATAGCTAGCCACACAAATTCTCTGTCACTAACTGAAAAAAAAAAGATTAGGAAGGCACAAATTTCTGTAGTAGCATTCCTGTACTGTTCCACATGTTCATTTCTACCTCTCCTTCATTCTGGTTCAAGCAATGAGAATTTCTAAAATTAATTCTGGAATTAGAGTGAGTGAAGTTTAGTTCTGTAAGTTCATTTGCACACAGATTTGTGTTCTATTAGTCCATTTGCACAGATGTTTTGCCAGTGTAGATGTGTGTGTGTTATGTGCCATCAAGTTGCTTCCAATTTATGGTGGCCCTATGAACTGATGACCTTCAAAACGTCCTGCTGTTTTAACAGCCTCTCTCAGGCCTTGCAAACTGAAGCCATGCTTTCTTTATTGAGTCAATTCATCACATGTTGAGGCTTCCTCTCTTCCTGCTGCCTTCAACTTTCTCTAGCATCATTGTGTTTTCCAGTGACTCTTGTCTTCTGATAATGTGACCAAAGTCTAATAGCCTCAGTTTAGTCATTTTAGCTGCTAGGGAGAATTCAGGTTTGATTTGATTAATAACCCACTTATCTGTCTTTTTGGCAGTGCATGGCATCTATAAAATTCTCTTCCAACACCACATTTCAATGAATCAACTTTCCTCCTGTCAGCTTTCTTCATTGGCCAACTTTCACACCCATACACAGTAATGGAGAACACTATAGTATGGATTATCTCAGTCTTGGTTGCCAGTGACACATCCTTATACTTACAGATCTTTTCTACTTTCTTGATGGTGGCCCTTCCCAGTCTCAATCTGCTTCTGATTTCTTGGTCTCCCTTTTGGCTGATAATTGAGCCAAGGAATAGAAAATCTAAAAGAAGTTCAGTTTCCCCATTGTCCACCTTCAAGTTGTGTAATTCCTCAGCAGTCATTACTTTTTATCTTCTTGACAGTCAGCTGTAATCCTGCTTCAGCACTTTCTGTTTTAACCTTGAACAGTTGTCCTTTCTAGTCTTCTTATTTTCTGCCAGGAATGTGGTATCATCAGCATACCCCACGTTGTTAATGTTCCTTCCACCAATTTTCAATCCACCTTCATTTGAACCTAATCCAGGTTTCCTTTGGATATGTTTTGCATACTGCATGCATATCGATCGTATGAATATTGTATGTATACTGATTGAAAAAAAAACCAAACAGCAAAAATACAACCATGATAGGACTACACACGGGATTACAACAATGTTGCTCATTTTTGCAGTGTTTTATCAATGCATACAACTGAAGATGTGCATCATTAAAATGCCACATCAAGGGAAACTTACATGACCATGATACTTCTATGGATAAACAAAGATATCTTGAACATGTTTCTTTTCTGGTGGCCATCTGCAGTGCATTATCTCTTTAAAAAAATTAGGCTGAATTTTGTCCTAAAGGACTTCAGACTTCTGAGAAGATTATGGAGGGAAAAGCCTCCCTCTCTTGTTCTGTATTATTCACAGTATTTACATATCAAAGAATATGTGGCTCCAGGCAAAAATAAAGAACCTTTACACAAAGGTCTTTTAAGTGAGAAACTAATATTATGCTGCAGATCCTGGAAACATGGTTGGTGAGGTTTTAACAGAAAAAGATGGGCAAATTTTGTGGAACAAAAGAAAGATATGGGGCAGCCCCCAAAAGTTTGGGATGTGCTGAAAGGGCTGCTACAACAGAACATTTTATTATTATTATTATTATTCAGAGCAACCTGATACCAGCAAAATTTAGTTAAAGAAGAGCAAGATTTTGGTTAGACTGCAAAAGGCATAAGAGAAATTCATACATATGAATGAGAAACAGAGAAGAATTATTAAATCTTGTTTAATGGTTTTCTTCTTTGTGGGAAGTTCCATTGATACGGAGATTGATTTTATACAAGAACAAATATCCGGAGACTGGTTGAATGAAAGGGCGATAGACCTGCCTTGAAGCAAAAAGTCAGAACAGGAGCATAGGTGAGGTGAACTTAGTGTTCAAAAACTGAAATTGGTTTGTTTGCAAAGCCTATTTGGGGGCCAAGAAGCTTGATCTCAATCCAGTTGCACCTTAAGGACCAACAAGATTTCCAGGGTATAAGTTTACCGTCTTGGCCTGAGGACTGAATACTTAATGCTATGCTTCAGCTCTTTCTGGTGGTTCCTGACATCTAAAATCCTAAAGCAATGGTTAATGAATGTCCCATTTTGGGGATTATACTGGCTCACTATATATACTCCATCATGAGTCTGTCTGAGAAGGCACACTATGAATGAATGAATAAATATTGCCAGCTCTTTGTTCCACCTGTAGAGCTGCCTATGACTAGGGTGGACATTCCTGGCGATGGAGGCCAGGATGGAAGAAAGCAGCCATTTTCTTCAGGGAAACTGATCTCTGTGGTCTGAAAATCCGTTGTAATTCCGGGAGATCTCTGTGCCCCCACCTGGAGGTTGGCAACCCCAGGGCTCCGTTGGAGCCGGGGCGCGCCGGAGCGCCACTCCGGGAGAGAGGAGGTGGGGGGGCAGGCACTTAAAAAAGCCCCGCCCCCCCCCGGCCGCCCCCCCCCGTCAATAGTCCCGGGGCCGGCTGCCGGCCCCAGGACGGAGAAGCCCATCCCTCCCCCCTCCCACTGCTCCCGGGGCCGCGGCAGAGCGCCGCTGGCCCCGGGAAGCCCCTTTCCTCCCCCCCACACCGTCAAGGAGAAGCCTCCCCCCTCCCACTGCTCCCTCCCCCCTCCCACTGCTCCTTCCTTCCTCCCTCTCTCCCCCCTTCCTTCCTTCCTTCCTTCCTTCTCTCTCTCCCCCCACCTACCTACCTTCCTGTTCCTTCCTTTCCCCCTTCCTTCCCCTCTCCCTTCCTTTCCCTCTCCCTCCCTCCCTCCCTTCCTTCCTTCCTTCCTTCCTTCCTTCCTTCCTTCCTTCCTTCCTTCCTTCCTTCTCTCTCTCTCCCCACCTACCTACCTACCTTCCTGTTCCTTCCCCTCTCCCTTCCTTCCTTCCTTTCTTCTCTCTCTCTCCCCACCTACCTACCTACCTTCCTGTTCCTTCCCCTCTCCCTTCCTTCCTTCCTTCCTTCCTTCCTTCTCTCTCTCTCCCCCCACCTACCTACCTCCTTCCTGTTCCTTCCTTTCCCCCTTCCTTCCCCTCTCCCTTCCTTCCCCTCTCCCTCCCTCCCTTCCTTCCTTCCTTCTCTCTCTCTCTCTCCCCACCTACCTACCTACCTTTCTGTTCCTTCCTTCCTTCCTTCCTTCCTTCCTTCCTTCCTTCCTTCCTTCCTTCCTTCCTTCTCTCTCTCCCCCCCACCTACCTACCTACCTTACTGTTCCTTTCTTTCTTTCTTCCTTCCCCCCTTCCTCCCTTCTTTCTTCCTCCCTCCTTCCTTCCTTTCTTCCTTCCCTCCTTTCTTTTTCTTTCTTCTCTTTCTCTCCCCCACCTACCTTCCTTCCTTCCTGTTCCTTTCCTTCCTTCCCCCTCCCTCCCTTCTTGCCTTCTGACACACCTGACATCAGGGATGTGTGGCCTTATGACACTTCCGGTGACGTCAGGGGGTGTGGCATATGCAAATAAGTTATGCTAATGAGCTCCTGCACCTCTTTTTTTACGAAAGGACCCCTGGGCAACCCTATATATAATGCTGCCTCTGCCCAGAGATTATAGAAAGATTTCAGATTGGGAAGGGAGAGGCTGCTTACCACAATGGCCTGCAGAGTGTCTCCCTGTTCTGAACTTTCATGTTTCATAGCTGAGATATATATATATATATATATATATATATATATATATATATATAGTCTCTGCAGGTGGTTCGTTGCTAACATAGTGTTCCTTGCTAACATAACGAGAGTGTGAGAAAGATATGTTCAAATTTTAAATTATTCTTATTTTTTTTCTCTCTGTTCTCGATGTTTGTAAGACACTTTGAGTCCCGTTGTTGCCAAGAAGCCATTCTAGATTGCACTGTCTTGTTGGCCTGTGAATTAGATGCCAGGACAATGGACAGAGCTGTGGTTCTAAGCTGAGTGCCCCATGCTGGACTATGTACTGTGTACTGTGGCAAGGGCAGCCTTGTGCCATAGGTGCATGCCAAGCCAGATCTAGACCCAAGACTACAGGGGACTTCTTTTTTAACAGTTTTGTGTATTTTATTAAACTAAGCTCCCATAGGATCTTTTAAATGAAGGCAAAATGCAGTTTTGAAAAAAAAAAGGACAAGCCATAGGTCCTGGCTTACAGGGGACTTCTGTCCATGCTCCACTCTACATCTGTATAAGCACTGTTATGTAGACCAGCAGCCTTGGTCTCCATGAACATGGAAATAGCAACCGACCAGAGAGGAGTCATGTTCTGGAAGAGGCCAGATGTTCCTGCAGAGAAGCCATGAAGGAATCACTTCTCCATCACACAACACATTCCTGTCGCCTCTGAATCATCCTCAAACAAAGACAGTCACCCAGTCAGAAACAAAAGATGCAATTGAGCCCTCCTGCCACTGGTCCACAAGGTGCCCATGATAAGCATCAAATTGTTAAAGTGATTGCACCCTCCTTCCCCATTCCTTTGTCACACCCCTTCCCCAAGAGGTGTCACTCCCTTATGCACATCAACCCTAAACTGTCCAACTGTCGTTTCTTTTGTCCCATCCACCCTAAGGTCTTGTTTTTCTCTTCTACATTTCTTGGGAACCAGTGACTGCCCAGCTCCTGCCTCAGGTCACAAAATTGGCTACTTAAAGGAAACTCTCTGCACATGCAATGGAGTTCTCACCCCTACCCCACCTTTCAGGTTCCATCCCTGATCAGTTTGGGATCACTCCACGTGTGTCACTGGCCAGTTCACACACGTTCCCCTCTCTCTTTTGTCTTCTCTTTTTCAATTCATGGTCTACTCATCTTGCCGGACAGGTAACATATCACCCACCAATGATATTCCTGCTAATGCAAAAGTCACTGTCTTTTCCTACCCTATTTCCCCTAGTTCTGTATTGTGTGTGTATGTGTGCTAGTTATTTTTGTATGATTGATAATTATTAAGTAAAAGACCAATTCTCACATCAACCTGGTCTCCTTGTCTATTCACGGGCTCTGGGAATTCTGACTCTGGTATACACAGGTTATATCCCTGCGCTATATGCCAGTTGCCCTTTAATATCACAATTCCCCCAAGCTTGATAAGAAATAAGGCAATTCATCTACACCATGTTTCAGGAGACAAGTGACATATCAGTGTGCTAAATAAATAAATAAATGTAGAGCGCCTAAGCTCCAGCCATCAGGTATTTGTTTAAGGAGAGCTTCAGCTACAGAAGGACTTCCTCCATGAATTGGAAGATTCTATCTGGGAATGGAGTCCTTTATGGCCAAAATCTTCCCTTTTACTGAGCTCACTGTACAGAAAAAGAAAAGTGGTACTTTGCAAATCATTTTAAAAAGTCAATGTGTTCATCACATAGTTGGGAAGTTGCTCTTTCTAATTGTCCTAGAATATTAAAATATAAACGTTATCACAAATTAAAGAATGGAAAAAGAAATTCCCATTGATTGGAGCATGTCAGAGGACAAAATGATGAAAAATATATCATATTTGACCTCTTTAACCTCTGATCAAAATTTAAATTGTCTTGGGGAGAAACCATTATGTTGTAATTATTTTCTCAAAGGCTTTCTGATTATTAGAATGGCACAGGATTTATCGCTAAATGATATTCTCAGAATGAAAGTGATTACTTCAGAATGTAAGTATCTTGTATGAAAGGCAAATGGAATTGGGATGGGAAAGAACTGGCTGTTCCTAGTACAGGAAGGAGGGGAATTTAAACATACACAACCATTTTGAAAAGCCTTAACTGGGCCACCTAGGAAAATTAAGCTAACTATTTTACTATCTCTAAGGAACTTAATTATGGCCATCAGTCTCTCTAATTAGTCCTTTTCATTTTGTTTTGATTAAGAACACCTTGATGGCTCATGTTTGCACTCTCACCTGATTTTAATTAGGTCCCAGGGAACCCAAATTTGGCCAATTTTAACATTCATCTCATTAGAAAAGTAGATAAATGAGCCTTAGACAACATACATCATGAACATAAACCCAGCGAAAAAGTCTGCCAGCATTAATGCCATTCTTACCTATTGCTATATATTTACAAGAGCCAATTAAGAAGGTACTTCATTGATGTCTGGGGCTTGTGAAAATTTACAGGTGTCAATGATGCTGCTCAATCAAAACTTTTAAAAAAGAGCATTCAGCATGCATACTAATGTGTTGGTGTCTGTGGAATTATAAGGCTAAACAGAGCTGACCTGTTTTCTACCCTGACTCTAGTTGGCCTGCTTTCCACCCCAAATTTTAGATCATTATTTAATTCAGCAAATAGGAAAGTGAAAGATATGGTGTTATACGTCATTGCTACATAATACTCTGATCATAGTTGCTGGGATCTAGAGATCATTAGTCAGATCTAGAACTTACCTGAACTTAATTTTGTAGGACTCATGTCTGCAAGCTTTCCATTATGTAGAAATATTCTCCAATGAAACCATCAACAAGATTTCTCAATCATGCATTCCAGACACAGGAACAATTTTTGTATTCACCTATAGGGGGAACTACTCAAAATACCATTTGAATTTAATATAATTTCATCTATTAGACAATATTTCACCTACCTTATTTTGTAGTCCATTTTCTTAAGATAGCCACTTTTTTAGCGGACCTCATTCTCTGATCTGTTGGCGTGTTCAAAGTGTAAGTCCTGGTTACAATTAATCTGAAAAGAAAGAGCCTTTTGTTAATTAGAGGCTCTTGACACATGATTTGCTTTATCTCAGGTTTATGCAACAACCAGTTTCTCATGAATGGCTTATTTTGTAGAGTTCAACATTCATTACAAGAACACAGAGATCTGAGAAGTACCTAAAAGCGCGCGCACACACACACACACATACACACAAATGTTGACTTCAGATTCATTAAAGACAATTTGAATTCTGTTGTTTAGAGATGAAGATTACAGTGAACAAAATTTGCTTTACTAAAGATTTACTCAGTATTGTATATTATATTTTAATAATATATCTCAAAGATACCATTACAAAATAAGAATGTAATACATTTTTTAAAATAACAGATTATTTTAAATAAATGCACCCATACTTTTAGCAGAGATGTGCAATCCCTGTCCCTCCCCTTTGTGAAGCATCACAAGCATCCAATAGTTTGAATCCATATCACAAGGTGTGATGCAGAAGTGGCCTTTTCATGGAAGGAGTCTTTCATGAGCAGACAATAGCATTCTATGAGTGAAAGGTATCCTTCCGTTAACAGAAAAGAACATCCTTGGGTCCAATTTTCTAGTTGGATCCAATGCCTTCTGTTCTGGACCCAACATTATTGCTTGAGAAGCGAGTTAATGCAGTTGCAAAAAAAGGCTTTCTTCCAACTCAGCCTAGCTCAAAAATTATCCCCTTGCCTTGATATGAATGATCTGGACACCTGAATCCATGCCACAGGGACTTCAAGATGAGACTACTATAATGCATTGTACATTGGCCTCCCCCTCAAATTCAATGTGCAAAGTCCAGTTGGTGCAGAGTGCTGTGGCTTGGCTATTATTATGAGCACATGCTTATTACTCCCATTCTGCAGTTGCTTCACTGGCTGTCTATATGATACTGGTCTCAATTTAAAGTATTGGCTATCACATGCAAAACCCTTCATGACCTTGGACCCTCATACCTCTGAGACCATCTCTGCCCCTGTGCTTTCCCTGCAAATGGGGAAAAAACAACAACATCTGCCAGTACATCTGCCTCCTCTGTTGTAGCCCCCACCTTGTGAAATGCCCTGCCTTAAGAGGTCAGGAAGGCTCATTCTTCTTTGTTGTTCAGTCACACAGTCGAGTCCAACTCTTTGCAACCCCATGGACCACATCACACCAGGCCCTCCCATCTTCCGCTGTCTTCCGGAGTGTGCTCAACTTCATGTTTATTACATCAATAACACTGTCTAACCATCTCATCCTTTGCTGTCCCCTTCTTCTTTTACCTTCAGTCTTTCCCAGCATGAGGGTCTTCTCCAGTGAATGTCCCCTTCTCATTTGGTGGCAAAGTATTTGAGCGTCAGCTTCAGGATCTGGCCTTCCAGGGAACAGTCAGTGTTGATTTATTTTAGGATTGACTGATTTGATCTCCTTGCAGTCTAAGGGACTCTCAAGAGTCTTCTCCAGCACCATAATTCAAAAGCATCTGATCTTTGGCACTCGGCCTTCCTTATGGTCCAGTTCTCACAGCCATACATTACTACTGGGAATACCATTGCTTGGACCATACGGACTTTTGTTGGCAGGGTGATGTCTCTACTTTTTATTATACTGTCTAGGTTTACCATCACTTTCCTCCCAAGGAGCAGGCATCTTTTTAATTTCATGGCTGCAGTCACCATCTGCAGTGATCTTGGATCCCAGGAACATGAAGTCTGTCACTGCTTCCCACAAACTATGAAAAATGGAATTATTCATGAGGGCTTTTCTATTCAGGCAATAGGGTAGCATAGGGCTGCCAGCTCTGGGCTGGGAAATACCTGGGTATTTGGTGGAGCCTGGAGAGGGTGGGGTTTGGGGGTGAGTGGGACCTCAGCAGAGTATAATGCCACAGAGTCCAACTTCCAAAAACAGCCATTTTCTCCAAGGGAAGTGATCTTAGTCATCTGGAGATCAACTGTAATAGCAGGAGATCTCCAGGTGCCACATGGAGGCTGGCAACCCTAGCCCAGTAGCACCGTACAAAGTTTTCACACAGTTACTTGGATAGAGTACTGGGGACTGTAGACTGTACTACTATGCATAGTTTGCTGTGGGTTGGATCCTGCTGTCTTATTTTGCATTGTTAATGTGTCATGTTAACACTTATGATTTGCTTCAGTTCTGTCTTTTTTTTTTAGACTTCTGGTTGGTTCTAAAAATAGAGATGGGTACGAACCAGCTTATGAATGTAAATTCATGATGAATTTTGACCAGTTCATGGTTCACAAACGAAAGTTCGCAAACTGAAGAGAAGAAGAAATTGGATTTATACCCTGCCCTTCACTACCCAAAGGAGTCTCAGAGTGGCTTACAAACTCCTTTCCCTTCCCCTCCCCACAACAGACACCCTGTGAGGTAGGTGGGGCTGAGAGAGCTCTGATCCGATAAAATGGTATAAGCTTCTGAGAGTCAAAGCTCCCTTTGTCAGATATAAGCTTATATCCAGAGGTCCTTTCCTAAAAAAAGAGGTGCAGAAGCTCATTTGCATAACTTATTTGCATATGCCACACCCCCTGACGTCACCGGAAGTGTCAAAAGGTCACACATCCCTGACGTCATGGGCAGTGTGTCAGAAGGCAAGAAGGGAGGGAGTGAGGGAGGGAGGGGGAAAGAAGGAAGGAAGGAAAGGAACAGGAAGGAAGGTAGGTAGGTAGGTGGGGGAGAGAGAGAGAGAGAGAGAAGAAAGAAAGAAAGAAAGAAAGAAAGAAAGAAAGAAAGAAAGAAAGAAAGAAAGAAAGAAAGAAAGAAAGAAAGAAAGAAAGAAAGAAAGAAAGAAAGGGAGGGGGAAAGAAAGAGAGGGAGGAAGAAAGGAGGGAAGGAAGGAAGAAAGGAACAGTAAGGTAGGTAGGTAGTTGGGGGGAGAGAGAGAGAAGAAAGGAAGGAAGGAAGGGGGGAGAGAGGGAGGAAGGGAGGAAGGAAGGTAGGTAGGTAGGTGGGGGAGAGAGAGAAGAAAGGAAGGAAGGAAGGGGAAGGAAGGGGGAAAGGAAGGAACAGAAAGGTAGGTAGGTAGGTAGGTGGAGGGAGGCAGGGAGGGCGCTTCTCCCCTCACTGGGGCTGGTTTCCCTCCCACCCCCCCTTGCTTGGGCTTCTCCCTCCCTTGTGCCCGGGGAACAGGTGAGTGGGGGAGGGAGGAGGCTTCAGTGAGTGGGGGAGGGAAGGGGCTTCTCCCGGGCGGGCGGCGCTTGCCGCCAGGCCCGGGAAAGATCTGGGGGGGGGGGCTGAGGGGCTTCTCCTGGGCTGGCGGCGCTTGCCGCCAGGCCCGGGAAAGATCTAGGGGTGGGTGGGCGAGGGGCTTCTTCCGAGCTGGCGGCGCTTGCCATCAGGCCCGGGAAAGATCTAGGGGGGGCGGGCGAGGGGCTTCTCCCGGGCTGGCGTTTGCTGCCAGGCCCGGGAAAGATCAAGGGGGGCAGGTGAGGGGCTTCTCGCGGGCTGGCGGCACTTGCCGCCAGGCCTGGGAAAGATCTAGGGGGGGCTGAAGGGCTTCTCCCGGGCAAGATCTGGGGGGGGGGCGAAGGGCGCGCCCGGGAAGGGTCTGCTGGGGGGGAGGGAAGGGTGAGCTGGGGGGGAGGGAAGGGGTTTCTCCCGGCCGGCGGCGCTTGCCGCGCAGCCAGGAAGGGTCTGCTGGGGGGGTGGGAAGGAAGGGCCTTATCCCCAGGTCGGCGGCGCTTGCTCCGAGCCGAAGCGTGGGTTGGGAAAGTGAGCTGGGGGGTGGGGCTTTATCATGTGCCCGCCCCCCAGCTTCCCCTCTCCCGGAGTGGTGATCCGGCGCGCCCCGGCCCCAACGGAGCCCTGCTTATATCTGACTAAGGCACCTTTGCCTCTCAAAAGCTTATGCTCTGGAAATCTTGTTGGTCTTTAAGGTGTTACTACACTCAAAACTCACTCTTCTACGGCAGAGTGCAGACCAACACAGCTACGCACCTAAAACTATTATATAAGAGGGGCAAACACGTAAATGGATGAGGGCTCTAGAAGCTACAACAAAGCAGATATGTTCTGAGCTCTGTACAGCATACAGAAATTACAAATGAATGGCGGAGGGTTGGCTCTACAATCCAAGTCTGCAAGTCCAGATATTCAGAACCAGGGCTCATTCCATAGCAGTAGCTCCTTTGCGTATTAGGCCACCCCCTGATGTAGCCAATCCTCCAAGAGCTTACCATTGCCCCTGTAAGAAGAGCTCTGTAAGCTCTTGGAGGATTGGCTACATTAGGGGTGTGTGGCCTAATATGCAAAGGAGCTCCTGCTATGAAATGAGCCCTGTTCAGAACTCCAAAATCAAGGTTCTAAAATGCAGCTGAGGAAAGTCTCAGATGGAGCCCTGGTTTCCAAAGGTTGAAATCACAACCTGTGTGGCATAAGCTCATATTTTTATTTATTTATTTTTAATTTATTTATTTGAAAATTAAAAGCAATTTACAATACAAGAATCAATTCGTCTTAACTTGAACAATACAGTATATGACATACAGTACAGAAAATTTTGTCAGCTATAAGTTTTGTACAGGTTTTTTTTTAGTATCATAGTGTCTTTTATCAAATAATTACCTAGTCTTTTTCCTCCTTTTTTTTTTTTTTTTTGCCTTGCTTTAGTTTAATGAAACAGTACCAGGGGTGATTGATCTACACGACTAGTTTACTTAACATTGTTTAATATAGCATTTTGTGTTTCTACAAGAAAAAACAACATCTAGCCGTACAAGCCTGCCATGGTTTGAATACCTACAAATAGCACATCTATTTCAATCACAAAAAACATAAAAATAAAATAAAGTTTGATAGACCGTTAAACTATTTTGAAAGACTTTTGATTACTAAATTGTTTAATATCACAATACAATATCACAAGTATACAAATCCCTACTAGTAGAACTACAGTTTAAACCCACATTATCCCAAATAGCACGGAACAAAGACTTGAACAGAACTCTCTCAGGGAAAAAAAAACATGGGAAACAAATTTGGGGTTCCACAGTCTACAATTCAAGGTCTATTCCTATCCAAGCACAAGCAGCCAAAGTTTTACTTAGATGGTACTTAACACCAAACAAATTGGCCCACATGCTACCATCTCAAATCTCCTAATTGTTGGAAATTATATGGCAATCACGGATCCTTCTTTCACTGCTGGTAGCTGTGCCCACATATTAGTAAATTCTGGTCGGAAGTTATCCAAGAAATTAAAAAAGGTTACAGGGTATTATATTCCAAAAGGACCCTGCATTAATTCTCTTAACCCTATGGCCCGAGTCTCAAATCAACAATAGGGATAGAGAATTAATCTCAATCCTAATCACAGCAGCAAAAAAACATAACTGCAATGAAATGGAAGGACAACACCACACCTACAATGGAACAATGGTATAGAAAAGTACGAGAATATGTCTTATCCGATAAAATTACAGGGCTCATTCCATAGCAGTAGCTCCTTTGCGTATTAGGCCACCCCCTGATGTAGCCAATCCTCCAAGAGCTTACCATTGCCCCTGTAAGAAGAGCTCTGTAAGCTCTTGGAGGATTGGCTACATTAGGGGTGTGTGGCCTAATATGCAAAGGAGCTCCTGCTATGAAATGAGCCCTGTTCAGAACTCCAAAATCAAGGTTCTAAAATGCAGCTGAGGAAAGTCTCAGATGGAGCCCTGGTTTCCAAAGGTTGAAATCACAACCTGTGTGGCATAAGCTCATATTTTTATTTATTTATTTTTAATTTATTTATTTGAAAATTAAAAGCAATTTACAATACAAGAATCAATTCGTCTTAACTTGAACAATACAGTATATGACATACAGTACAGAAAATTTTGTCAGCTATAAGTTTTGTACAGGTTTTTTTTTAGTATCATAGTGTCTTTTATCAAATAATTACCTAGTCTTTTTCCTCCTTTTTTTTTTTTTTTTTTTGCCTTGCTTTAGTTTAATGAAACAGTACCAGGGGTGATTGATCTACACGACTAGTTTACTTAACATTGTTTAATATAGCATTTTGTGTTTCTACAAGAAAAAACAACATCTAGCCGTACAAGCCTGCCATGGTTTGAATACCTACAAATAGCACATCTATTTCAATCACAAAAAACATAAAAATAAAATAAAGTTTGATAGACCGTTAAACTATTTTGAAAGACTTTTGATTACTAAATTGTTTAATATCACAATACAATATCACAAGTATACAAATCCCTACTAGTAGAACTACAGTTTAAACCCACATTATCCCAAATAGCACGGAACAAAGACTTGAACAGAACTCTCTCAGGGAAAAAAAAACATGGGAAACAAATTTGGGGTTCCACAGTCTACAATTCAAGGTCTATTCCTATCCAAGCACAAGCAGCCAAAGTTTTACTTAGATGGTACTTAACACCAAACAAATTGGCCCACATGCTACCATCTCAAATCTCCTAATTGTTGGAAATTATATGGCAATCACGGATCCTTCTTTCACTGCTGGTAGCTGTGCCCACATATTAGTAAATTCTGGTCGGAAGTTATCCAAGAAATTAAAAAAGGTTACAGGGTATTATATTCCAAAAGGACCCTGCATTAATTCTCTTAACCCTATGGCCCGAGTCTCAAATCAACAATAGGGATAGAGAATTAATCTCAATCCTAATCACAGCAGCAAAAAAACATAACTGCAATGAAATGGAAGGACAACACCACACCTACAATGGAACAATGGTATAGAAAAGTACGAGAATATGTCTTATCCGATAAAATTACAGAATGGACAATCCAAAATGAAACAACAACTGAACACAAGAGTGCAATGTTCAAGTGGACTTGATTCATAAACTCATATTTGACCTCTGATTTACATTATGGATAGCATGGCCATGAACACGCTTTTCTTCTCAACATAAAACATTTGTGTTATTCTCATATTATACTTTCATAAATCCCATAGAATAGCTTTTCGGAAGATGAATGGCTATGCAGCTTCAGCTGGGAAATTAATAGGAGGTTTGCAAACCACAGCCAATGGAAACCCCATCAACCCACATATCAGCTTGGCAATGTTTTTACTCAAAAGCCGCTGCAGCTGGGTGATTGGAGTGCAATTTATTTTCAAAGGCCATCATTTCAGGCAGTTTCAGTCGGCTTTTAGAAGATATTAGTGGTATTGCCCGGCATTAATCATAGTTCTTTCATGACTCACTCTTTCATATTTCTGCTGCTATTTAGGGGTAGGAATGTCGCTTTTGGAATGACATCAGGTATCCTGCCTCAGCCACACAAAGTGGGGGAGAAAATTAACTCTGCATTTAATGTTCAACCTTTCTCTACGTTTCATTTCCTGTTGTTGGGTGCCCCTCCCCCCCCCAGGTTTTATTGGTTCTTTTGTGGTGATACCTGGAGGAAATTTACAACTCTCTTCTGTTTCAGAATCTGGCTCTTGTTTTGCCACCTTTCCTTAAGATGGACAAGGGCTGCCATCCCCAAAGTAATGCATTTCTCTTCTGGAAATTCCTGTCCTTGCACACACATCTCAACTTTCAACTAGGTGGGTTTGCCCTTTAAAGCTGTCGTTTTCTCCAGACAGACTGGTCTCCGTTGACTGGAGATTAGTTATAATACTGTGAGATTTCCAGTCCCTGCTTGGAGGTTGCTAACCCTAAATAGCACCAGTTTCAGTACAAAACTACACCCAGAAGTTCAAAGGTCATGCACCAGAACTGTAGCCATCAGAGCTGCTATGCAGAATTGGTTACTGCACAGGCTAAAAAGCTGTAGTGATGCAATAATTCCCTTTTAAAAAGTGACCACAGGAAGCGATTCAGATGGAGGTTTACAACCAGTCCTATGCCTTCCAACACATTAGAGAAAGCTGTGTGATCACACAAAAGAAACACATCCAAATTCATTCGAACACATCTGAAAAAGTTTGGCGTATGATCAGCTCCTTGCTCACAACTGGCGAGTAGGATGCAAGCCAAACCAGTGGATGCTTGTGCATTTGTAATATCAACAGATGAAAAATAAATGTTGAAAGAAAACTGGTGTGTGTGTGTGTGTGTGTGTGAGAGAGAGAGAGAGAGAGAAGAACGAGGAGGAGGAGGAGGAGGAGGAGGAGAAGTAGACACAGCAGAAGATGCAGCAGTAGTAAAAGTAGAAGCAGAACAAGAAGAAGGGCAACCTGAGAAAGTAGGAAACTGGGTAAATGTCTTATGGAGGGAGCTTGGCACTTGTCAGAGGAAAATGAATGAAAGCAAGGGAAAATTCTTTCTTTTAGGGCCCTAACATAGCTAAAAGTGGTGTATTTCAATTGTCTGATTTCAACTAGTTTGGGACAAAAATACAGCTATAATTCTCCCATTATCCCATCACAAATGGCATTTCCAACTATTTGTTACCATTGTGAATAAGCCCAGTTTGTGCTTCCTTTTAATAATCATGGTAATTGCATGGGATAACAGATTTCCCAATGGAAATTATTGTTATTTCTTCCAATAATTATTAATCAGATAGCTTAACACCCAGTGTGAGCATTGAACAGGATGTGGATAAATTCTTTGGCACTAATTTACAGGGAGAATGCATGCAATCCAAGTAGGGTTGGTGCAACCTGGCTTTTTTAATGTTTCCAAATAAATTGCTATTAAACAAGCCCTAGTTTTAAAATTACTCTAGGGGGAAAAAATTCTATCAGTGACAATCTTTATATGTAGGGGCACTCCGGGGAATAAAAGACTCAGCCAGTCACAATGCGTGTGGGAGTCTAATGATAGTTTGATGGTTAAAAAAAATTGGTTCCTTTCAAGGTTGTGCCCTTGAGATTTGAAAAGCAAATGCTTATTAACATAATACTAGCATCCGGTGGAGTTTGAGAAAGTTATTTCTCTGAACTTGCTTGAGGACTTTGTGTACACCCATTCATAATTCACCTCCCGCGTATCTGCTTTGGATACTATGGCAACAAACATAATGAAAGGCAAAATGTCCCCTATACTTAAAACAAGTGTTGTACTGAAGTTCTGTGGATGTAGGTGTCTGTATCCAAACCAAGCTTTAGAGTGTATAAAAACAGGGACCATAAAGAACTTTCAGGGGGCATTTTTTATTTCCACCTCTCCCAAAAATTTCCTCTTTCCCTTCCCTGGAATCTTCCAGACACTCCTCTTTTCCTGCTTCCTTCTCTCCTTCCCACCCATCAGCCAACCTACCTTTATCTGCCCCTCCCTCCAGGCTATAGCTTCCTCCTTCTTCCTAGCAGCTTCTGCCTGGGAAAACTATGGCCCAGGTGCATGGTACTGGCTGCTGGCCTGGGCCAGTTGCATGGTGCTGGCCACCATGCTGGGTGCAGTTGGACAGTGGTGAACCTGCAAGGACCTGTAGGGGGCACCTCATTTCCATACCCTTCCCCACACTATTTCTTCTTTCCCTCCTCCTGGCAACACCCATATCCTTACCTTTCACTACTTCCTTCTCTACTTCCCACACACCAACCAACCTACATTTTATCTTTCATTTCTTAGCTTCATTTATACCCCACCTCTCTCCACAACAGGGAACCAAAGCAACTTGTATAATTCTGCCCTTCTCCATTATATCTTCACAACATCCCCGTGAGGTATATTAGGCTGAAAGGGTGTCACTGGACCAGGATCACCCCGTGAGCTTCCATGGCATATCTGAATATGTGTCTCCCACACCACACAGGCTTTCATGGGGTGGCTGCTCTTGAACAGGAGGAAGCAGTTAGTCTTGGGTAAGTCACACAGATTGCATGGCATCACGTAGCCTAGTGGTTACTCCCAGGCTTGGCCCCAAGGAGTCTTCTATTTAAGGCTAAAACAGTCCTAAGGGCCATGGTAGCTCAGACGCTGGTAGTTAAGACGCTGAGCTGCAGATCGGAAAGTCGGTAGCTCGGCAGTTCAAGACCCTAGTGCCGCATGATGGAGTGAGCTCCCGTCTCTGGCCCCAGCTCCTGCCAACCTAGCAGTTCGAAAGCAAGACATTGCAAATAGATAAACAGGTACCGCTTCAGTGGGAAGGTAACAGCATTCTGTGCGCCTCGGCATTTAGACATGCCAGCCAGATGACCATGGAAAAGTCTTCAGACAGCACTGGCTCATCAGCTTGGAAACAGAGATGAGCACTACCCCTGGAGTCAGATTTGACTGGCTTTTGAGCAAGGGAGACCTTTACTTTTAAAACAGCCCTGGAAAGGCCCCTGCCCCCTCCCTCTGCCTTTTCTTAATATAAACTAAGCCTTGAAGGCTGGGAATACTGCTGTAGTTGCCTAGCAATGGCCACTGAAGACATTTGTTTCTTAAACATACAGTTGTTGCTTCTATTATGAAGGGGGTGATAAACATGCAGTTTTTTAAAAAAATAGATTTCAGCTTTTTGTGCATACTTGGGCTGTTCTTCAGATTTGTAGAAGGATCTGTCTTGTCTGTTCATGGCTGTTTGGTGTAGTGGTTAAAAGTGGTGGACTCTAATCTGGATAACTGAGTTTGATTTCCCTCTCCTCCACATGCAGCAAGCCAGGTGACCTTGGGTCAGTCACAGTTCTCTCAGAGCTGTTCTCTCATGATCCATTCTCAAAAGAGCTCTCTCAGTCCCACCTACCTCACAGGGTGTCTTTTGTTGGGAAAGGAAGGGAAGGAGATTGTAAGCCGCTCTGAGTCTCCAAGTGAAAGGTGGGGTATAAATCCAACTCTTCTTCTTCCAAACCTAGATATAAGTATATACAGATTTGGCCACATTGAGAATTAGATGAATTATTTAATAAAATTGATCTCTGGACTACAGAAATCTGCTAGGGGAAATGGCTGTTTTGGAAAGCAGACTCTATACTAGCAGAGGTGTCAAACTCTTTTGTTACAAGGGCCACAGCTGACATAAATGCCACTTTGTTTGGCCAGGGTATGTATGCCATAAAATGTACCACAAGACACTGGATATATAAATTTTATAAAGGTGATTTCAGATGCTGAATGACAATGATAGGCTTGATTGGATTAGGTTTAATATGCAGTGGGGTTGTAGGCATGAAAATACCGGCACTGGTAATGAGACAGGAAACCTAGGTCTTAATTCAGTCCAGGAGGATTCAGTCCAGGAGGATGAAAAGAATAACTGGACACAAGTCTGACATTAGAAACCATAACATTCAAAAACCAGTTGCAGAACATTTTAACCTTCCTGGAGATTCAGTTGCTGACCTAAGAGTAGCAGTTCTCTTTCAAAGGAATTTCAGAGGGAGATTAGAAAGACAGACAATGCATCATGATTCTATGATTCTAGAAAGAGAGAGACTGCTGAATTGCAACTGATAATGAAGCTCAAGACAATGAATACTCCTGGACTGAATTCCTGTTTCATTATTTAGCATCTGAAATTACTCCACTCTCCAAGATACAAGGACTGATGGAATCCAATCCAAGTGTTGTAATTCCTAATTAGGGTATTTTTAAAAAGTAAATAAAATCCCAGATAGGCACAAAAAAATCTAATCTTTTAAAAAAATTCAGAATAAGCCAAAATAATTTCCATTTAATTCTCCTTTCCCTTATCCCAATGCATCTCTTTCCCATGCCCCTTCCTTTTAACATATGTGTGTGTGATTAAGTCTCAAAGTAAATAGTGGAGCAGGGCAATCTCAATGTAAATTGTGCTTGTCAGAAGAATCTTCCCTCCCTCTCTCCCTCTGAAGAATTGTGCATGCTGGGAATCCTGGGGCCTGCACTGACAAAAGCCATGGGGCAAGAGGTTAGTAAGGAGGGGAATTGGGTGAGACTGAGTGAAAAAGCTGACTGGATCCAACCCACTCTTTAAAAAAAAAAAAAAAAAAAACCTTACTTCTAGTAAAAAAAAAGTCTTCTTATACAATACCACCTGTATTGATTAAATGAATGGCCATGACAAAATGACCTAGAAATATGTTTAGCAAGCAACTGATTTCTTTTGTGTGCAATTACAGTTGCCAAGCGGAAGACCTCCTGGAATTACAACTGATTTTCAGACTCTAGGTATCATTTCCCATGGAGACAGCGGATGCTTTAGATGGTAGGCTCCATAGCATTATACCCTACTGAGGTCCTTCCCCAGGCTCCACCTGCAAATCTCCAGGTATTCCCCTTCCAGGAGTTGTCAGCCTTACATGTAGTGTTCAAGAAAGTGGCACTGAAAGTGTAGCATTGCTCTGACCCAACCTTTGCAGCATGGTGGTTAGAGTCTCAGGCTACCAGTTTAACCCTAAATTTAACCCTAAAGGGTTATAGCCTTCTAAGTCAACTGACTTCACTGGATACAGAAAAGTGCAGGAAGAGGGATTGTTGTGAAAGATTTCTCAGATCTTGCCAAATTTCTTATAGAAGTTCTTAAGGTACAAAGCTTTAGATAGTGCTATTCCTGACTGTACCTAATTTACATGGAACCTTAGACCTTAATTTTTATGGTACAATGTTCTAATTTGTTTTATGACTGATGATTTGCCAATAAAGGTCTATGAATGAATGCAAAAAGGATTTCACAGATTCATGAGTAAATCTCCACATCCATCTCTGTCTCTGCCTAACCTAGCTTAAAGGATTGCTGTGGAGATCAAATGAAAAATGCCCCTTAGAGAAACAGTGAGCTAATAATCGGATTGGCAGGGCACCATGGAATATTAATGATTGTCAACTTCTCTCATCAAAATGACTTAGGCCTCCTTTTAAAGTTTCATCTAAGGAGAAAGCCCCAAATTCACTTGGAATTTCACTTCCGGGAAAATCCAGTAACAATTGGGAATTATGCTACAGCCCATGCACACATTCCAATGAGAAATTTGCCTAGTTACGCTCCGAACTTTTCCCTTCTAAATCCATCAAATATACCTCTTCAGGAAGGACCTGTAACGTTGCTTTCCAAGTTCATTTGAGGTGCGAGTTTGATGGCACCACCAAATACCCTCAATTAATAGCTCCTCTGGAATGTTTGCAGGTCACTCTCTAAGTTCTAATAACGTAGCATTGTCTCCCTGCCACATTTTTAGTCTTCTCCTCTGCATTTTAGTGATGGTACCAGTTTTCTTTTTCTGCATTTGCTTTTGCTAGTTACATTGAAGTGCATTATGTAGCTAAGTGGGTTTCTATTTTGCTTCTATGCTACCTAGGAGGGGGGAAAAAAACCTTATTTTAGTTGTGTGTATTTTTTAATGCATTATTGTCCCTTGACTTCTCAAGGCTTTTCAAGTTTCCATCTAACCAGTGTCTTAGAGCTGCAGCTAGAAATAGACTGACCTTGCCAATCTCCTTTCTTGTCTTGGATAATGTATGACACCATTTAACCTTCACTTACTGAGCATCTTTGAAAATCACCGTAGGAGGGTTATCGGGGACTCTTGCTTCCACCCCTTGAATTTTTTGCCATTTAAGGATCAAACATGCTGTATGAACTGGAGCAAATGGAAAACGTATCTCTTTGGTGAATCCCATGTTTGACGAAAAGGAGAAGGAAGAAAGCTATAATGCCAGAAGATTTCTAAGCAGGCTACAGATACATATTCCATTTGCGGTTCGTACTGTGATTCCAAAACTGCATTCTAATGAGCAGGTAGCATCAGCAGGGGGCCTCAGACAGAGTGCCATGAAATGGCCTTAGCATGCATTCACTTGCTATTTATGAGGTTTTCTACTTTGGGATGAAGTTTGACTAGTTTTTTTCATAACTTGTCAACCCCTGTTTTGAATTTAGAATATGTACCCGGAATTCCTGTGCCCCCTCTTACCCTTCCATCTTATTTTCATTGACTGTCTCTAGATCCCAGAAAGCTTTTTTCCCCTCCACTGTATTAGTGGATAAATTCCAAGTGTTTGTGCTCTCTCTCTCTTTCTCTCTCTCTCTCCACACACACACACACACACACACACACACACACACACACACACACCTCTTTATTATGTGCATGTGGTTCTGGGGCAATTGCAGCTTATCTCATATCTTCTTTGACTGGGTGTTGGTTGCCCCCTTTTAGAGGTCTGTGGATAAAGCTGGTGACCATTTCTGATCTTTCCCCTGTTTCTATGTAGTCTCTGCTAGCTGATCCTGATCCTGGTATTGCTTTGGCTGTGACCAAATTTCTGGCATCAGTGGCTTCTATATGAGAATGGGAATATAGGGTGATATTCGTAAGACTGCTTTTGTCCAAGACCACTGGGTCATCAGATTGTTAAATACAGTTTAAAGTATTAGGGGTTCTCTTCCTATTCCCAAATGCCCAGTATGCATTACCTGTGACCTACTGAACCAAACACAATGACTAGTCATGTATGGTGGCTTAGTCATATATGGTGGCCTATCAGGGACTCAATGAATTGATTTTTGCAGTCTTTCTGGGATTGCAAAAATGGAATGAAGAACATGGTAGTGACTTAAGAGGACTTAAAAGGGTATACCTCTGCTTGGAATTGCACTGTAAATCCCCCATTTACTTCCCAGAGGTTGGATTATATGGCTTCCTTCTGCTAGTGTAGGGTCCTGCCCCAGGGGGAAAAAATGTTTTTTTTAACCCCTCCAGAGCAAGTCTCCTCACTAAATACCCTGGTGACTTTGCATTAAAACAGATGCATTAAATACAGATGGTAAATTTAAGAAAGTGGATGGTTCATACGTTTGCTGACTCTGACCAAATCTTAGGGCACAGTCACACTAGATATAGAATCATAGAATCACAGAGTTGGAAGGGGTCATACAGGCCATCTAGTCCAACCCCCTGCTCAGTACAGGATCAGCCTAGAGCATCCCTGACAAGTGTTTGTCCAGCCGCTGCTTAAAGACTGCCAGTGAGGGGGAGCTCACCACCTCCCTAGGCAGCTGATTCCACTGTTGCACAACTCTTACTGTAAATAGTTTTTTTTTCTAATATCTAGCTGGTACCTTCCTACCCTTAATTAAAACCCATTATTGTGAAACCTATCCCCTGCTGCCAACAGGAACAACTCCCTTCCCTCCTCTAAGTGACAGCCCTTCAGATACTTAAAGAGAGCAATCATGTCTCCCCCTCAACCTCCTCTTCTCCAGTCTAATGCATGGCTCCATCCTAATGATCAGGTTAATTTCCAACAAGGGGCTGATGCAACAGAAATCCTCCATTTTAAATCTGATTTTAAAACAATGGGTTGTTCCAAATTGGTTTGCTGCAGCTCTCATTTCTCTCCGCTTCCCCCCACCATCCCATGTTAAAATAATGTGCATGGGAGTATTGATAAAACGCTAGCAAATAAAGCAATGCAATTAAGCATACAGTTATATCCAAATATTTCCTTACTGTGGTGTTCTACCAGTTGACAGAAGCACACACCTTTTGAAATGAACTCTGGTACGATCACTTCAAGGTTGTTTCTTTGGGGGGAGGGTCTTAAAAGATCTATATCCATGTCCACATCTCTAACGGGGCGGGGGTGCATACGAACTGAAGGGACTAGACGTTTCTGCACATGACACGGGCACCGATTCTAGAATTAATTTCTGAACAAGGAGGAGAGAACCGTAACACAGATAAATTCTGTAACAAAGCAGTGGAATGGACAAAAATCTCCTCCTCCGTGTAACCCACAGGTGGCATTTGCCACGTGATCTGCTCCTCCCATGCATTTCAGACATGGGCATGATACCCACCGATAACAGGGGATCGTGTTAAAGAAATGGCTCCCAAGGTAAACAAATAATAATGGAAGGTTTTGAGATACAGTGCTTTCATCGGAGCATATGTCATAAACATTAGTGAGGCATAGGCAACAAGAACAAAGTTTGAGTCCAGTGGCACCTTTAAGAACAACAAAGTTTTATTCCAAGTGTGAACTTTCATGTGCTGCTACCCACCTGGATCTATGTGCAACCAGAGAAAGGGAGCCTGCTTCCTCTGCCATGATAATGTTCCCTCCCCCTTTGAGCAATTCTTGCTTCTTTGGATGAAATCTGCAGGGATGCCTCTAGATGGTGCTGATACTACAGCAATCAGAGTATGGCAGCCGACTGCAGCATGAGCATTGCCTGTGCATTAATTTAGCTAAGAAGCTGTGGCGAATTACTGAAGCTGTCCTACAGAGCTGTACTTAAACAGATCCGGTCTGATACTCCCCCCCCCCCCGGTTACTACAGTGGAACAAATAAGGAGAAACTGAAATGACATAAAATGACACAAAATGGATACCTCAGCTCTTGACTTTTAAAACATTCACCTTCAGTTATTAGCAACTTACGTGTCCAACGTGTATCACAGTCTCCCTCTCATTCACCCTGACAAACAACTGGGAGGGATGCCAGTCCCTGACATCATTACTGTGCCCACTATACCTACGGGAGGGAAGGCAGCATGGTATAGCCCAATCTCTTCCAATCCTGGGCTGGTACTTGGAGGGGAGACCACCACAGAAGGCTCTGCAGAGGAAGGCAAGGGCAAACCACCTCTGCTCTTCACTTGCCTTGAAAGCCCCTTGCTGAGGTTGCCATAAGTTGGTTGCACATGACACGGGCACCGATTCTAGAATTAATTTCTGAACAAGGAGGAGAGATGGCACTTACATACATGTGCGGACAGGAAACTGAGGATGACGGAAGGTGCTATCAAAGCTCTTAGATGTATGGCCACACAACTTCCAGTTACAAGTCCAGCATTCTATCCAGTATACTGCAGCTGTTTTTTACAGGATATAACATTTTAAGCATAACCAAATGAAATGGTAACTAACTTTGATGAGCATCTGTCTACCCAGAACTGGGAGATTAAAGTTCAGGCTGGGAGATACAAGTTTACTTAGTAGTCCTGGAGAATGGCTGATGGGCATCCCCACAGCTCTCCTGCTACAATGAATTTTTTTCATCAGGTTGAGGGATTTGTTAAATCCCTCTCATCACTTGGCGAAGCCAACAAAGATGACCCGATGACCAAGTATGTAGCTGAGCTGAAAAAGACTGTCTAGAACAGTTTTCACTTCTTTTATTTCAGTAGTGCCTCTGGCTTACTTATGTATCCCCTTAAAATTTCTTGTTCAAGTTTTGGACAAGAGGAAGTATACAATGTCCTGGGCCTTGATAGCTGAGGGGAAGGGGGTGAGGCGATCCCTCTGTCCCATTTTGCCACCCCCCAGCAGGGTGTCTGTAATCTCAGGCTTCAAGAACAGCTAAAGGCCTCTCTAGGCATCCATAATCACTTGTTTTAACTCTTTGTTTTGAAATCATAGCATGTGCTCTTCTGGAGCAAAAGGATGCTTGTCATTTTGGATTTCTGAAACAAGACAGGCTTTGGTATGAATACAATAGAAAAAAAAATAGCTTACCAAGGAAAATCTCTCTTCTATAACTTTAACACACACAGGTCGAGGATAGACTGGCAAAATGAAGTGCAATGGAAGCGGGGCAAAAAGACCTGGGCCAACTTGTCGCAGGACCTTCCATTCACATTGCGTAGACTGATGCAGGACCATACCGGGGAGGAAGCGGAACGCTGCAGGGTGGCCCCTGGCAGTGGCGCAGCAGCGGTGCATGGCTTTGGTCTGTTTTGCTGAGCTGTGCATAGGTGCATGAGCACATAGGCACATGGGCACAGCAGCCGGATCAGCGGGTTCACATTACCAGCGCCGCTTGATGTGCGGCTTATTTGCATCCACACGACTAGGAAGCGGGATGAACGCGCACCCAGACAGCTTGACACCAGTTTCACCAGGTACCTTTTTGAAGTGCAATCAAAGCACTTCAGGACTGGGTGAGTGCGGCACAGCAACACCGGGCAGCTGTGGCTGTCTGAATGGGCTCTCTTCATCTGCTTGAAAAGTGGACCTATTTCGGGCCAAACTGCCAGTCTCTCCTCGGCCCTAGCTATACTTACAATGCAAATTGCCTATAACAGACAACATTCATCCTTGTGTGAAGAACATTTCATAAATACAAGTAAAGCCAGTAAATAATAGTATGAATACAATACAAAGTCTTGATGCGAATATTCTTGACACTATTTTGGCTATGCTCCTGGAGTGTTTACTCTTGAAGGCGTCCTAACGGAGCTGTGAAGTGAACAAAGCAGACTGAAAAGTCTTCGTTTTTCAAGTTCCTGAACAATATTTATTACTCCATTTGAAAGCATGCGGATCCAAAGAATGCAAGAGATAAAGAGAAGACACTTTCCTAGGATTAAACAGTGGTTTCATGTATCTTTTTTCAGCTCTATCTCTCTTGACGGAGCACTGTAGGAATGGCAATAATGTGGATCAATGCACCATCTCTCTAATGTGTTCCTAACTAACTATGGCTGAGGACAGACTTGAGTTCTGCCGCGCCTCCGCAGCATGGCAGAACAAGGCGGGAGGAATTGCCCCCACTGCACGGTGTTCTCACGTCGCCGAAAGGAAGCCACCCGCAGCATCCAGACTGCGGGCGGCTTCCTGTGGCGGCGTGCAAACTCCGCGCGGCTCCCCCGGCTGGCGCATATTCACACCTGCCGGAAGTGAATGGAATGCACGCCGCAGCAGCTGGGACACCATTTTTAAGTGGTGCCCGGCTGCTGCAGGAGGAGCGCGGCGCCGGATGCGTTGCATCCGGCCCGCCTCCTCCAGGCAGATGTGGCAGTCTGGACTGCTGCTCTGCCTCCGCTTTCAAAGCAGAGGCAGAGCGGGCCAGACTGCCAGTCTGTCCTCGGCCTATGTTAAAGTTATAGCAGAGTGATTTTCCTTGGCGAGCTCATTTTTTTTTTTTTTTTAAATTTCTAGACTGTGGTCAAACACGCTAAATAATCCACTTTCAACCCACTTTCAGTGCACCTTTGAATTGGATTTTGCCAGTTCACACAGTAAAAATCCAGTTGGAAAGTCCTCTAAAAATGGGTTGAAAGTGGATTCTTTAGTGTGTGACCGCAGCCCTAGAGATGCCTTCCCTCTTGCTATTGAGAACTAGTGAATCCCCTCTCCTATGTGTGTGTATGTGTGCTCTCTGTCTTCTTTAAGGTGTGTAGTTGGGTGGGGGGACATTGGCGGATCTTCCCTAAGAAGATCTGCTTTTATTTCCTTCTTTTTTAAAATATGGGGTGAGCTTTTTAAAAAATGCATCTAGTGTTCCCAGTTCATTTGCTGCTTTCACGGCATGTTTTGCATTTGTACCTTGTTTTTACACCATGTTTCGCATTTATCAGTGCATAAACAAGCACGGTTTTTGATGGTTGTATTTCTGTTAAAAGTATAGTTGGGGGGGAGATAACTGCACTTTTGTCTCGAGCAGGGAGCTCTCATGTCAAAACTGGGATTTTCAGATTAAAAAAAAATAACTTGCTCACAAAATTCAGCAATCTCCCTAGACACTAATGACAGCTCAGAGCAAAAGCCCACAAAAGCCTCCCAAGACTGGCTTTTAACTTTCCAGGGAACTCTGCCATCCCTGACATAGTCCATAGGCATTAGCTTAGAGTAGCTCTCAAACTGTTGAGAGCGAGGGAGATTTGTCATTTGCCTAAATTTGGCAAAAGAAGCTCAGAGAAGCTCTGTCTCCCAACTGCACTAAAAGTTTAAACAGAGACTATTTATATACTCTATGAAATCTCTACCCACCAGCATGTGACCAATGTGCCATCTAAGCTGTGGAGTCCTGTGAGCAAAAATTCTACTCTGTGAACTACTGGAATTAAAGTTGTGAGCGAACGATTTGGTTGCTGCATAAATTAGTTGGCTCTGGAGCCATCCTTCCTGAGCTGAGACAAAAATGGATGAGCCGGAGGCTAAACAACTGTGAGCTAGCTCACACTAACTTGCTGCAGTTCCGCAGGGCCTGCAAGACAGAGCTCTTCCGCCAGGCTTTCAACTAGGGGCCGCCACTGGGAGGGGGGATGGTCTGTTAACATCGCCTTGGCCGCACCCCTTATTGCCTTGCTCGCCAGGAGAACTCTGTAAAATTGAAGTCGCCATCTTTTAGAGATTATGTGTAGGATATGGTAATTGTTTTAACTGTGTGTTTTATATTGTAAACCTGTGAGGGTATTTTATGAGTGTTAGCCGCCTTGAGCCGGTTCGCTGGCAAGGCGGGATATAAATATAATAAATAAATAAATAAATAATAACTCAGCTTAGAAAGAACATGCATGTGACTATAGTCAGGGTTTGGAAAGGAGCTCTTTTTATTCGTATAAGCCACTGGAAAAAAAGCATAGTACAGTACCTGGTTGACCGGACTCAGTTCTTTCTTGGTCCACGTTACCAGGCCGGTGACTATTTGCAAGGCTCTGTTTTAGAAAGAACTTATTTTCAGTGTTTGGAACTGTTATCTCCAGGGATGGTCTCAGTGATTCCGTGCCCTGGGCCAAATTTGAGGGTGGGTGGAAGAATCACCTTCACCTTGGCCCCGCCCCGCCCAACAGAGGGAGGGAGAAAGAGCCGGACTCCCCAGTCTGATTGACTGGTCAGCCGAGTTTGGGGGGGGGCTGGGCAGGGCTCCTTTCTTGCAGGTATGGGTTACCAATCTCCAGGTCAGGCCTGGAGCTCTCCCAGCATGACAACTGATCTCCAGACTACAGGGATCAGTTCAGCTGGAGGAAATGGCAGCTTCGGAGGGTAGAATCTATGGCACCCTATCCCACTGATGTCCCTCCCCAGCCTCTCTCCTCCCCAGGCTTCACCCCCAATCCTGCAGGAACTTCTCAACCCAGAACTGGCAACTTTAGGCCAGGAACCTCCTTGCAACAGCTTTTCCAGTTGGGAGTTTGACCTGGCTGGTGCCAACTCCATCGCAATGTGGCACAGGGCCTGGCCAGGAAGATGCCTGCTCCCCACAGGGCTCAAGCTGCCAGCTCAACCCCACCCCCCACCGAATAGCTGATCTCCTGCATCCATATTCCCTAGGAAGCATGGGGGACCACCAGCTGCTGCTTGAGTGAAGCGGACTCCACTGCAACTCCATGTCCAGAGGAGTGCATCAGAGCAATAGTAAGATGGAGCCCGCTGGTTGCAAGACAGTGCCCTCCATATGGAGGACCCTGTGTGGGGTTCAGGGCAGCTGCCCTCTATGCCCTGTTCCTAAAGACGTCCCGAATATCACTGCAGTCAATACAAAGACCTAGGCATAACCTCCAGAGTAATACTCTATTTGTTGCATGCTTACGCATGGACAGGCACCTGAGGTCTACAAAGCAATTGGGTACATTACTAAAGGAATTACAGTTTTGAAATCTTCTTTCTTGAAGGACAAGACGAAATAAAAGTGAATCCTGAAAATGCTGACATTTCTCAGAAGCTGGGATTCACTAAGCCAAAAGGTTACAGAGCTTTATCCTTCTTTTCTTTTGTCGTATTTGTTCATCTCCGACGTAACTTCCAATTACCTTCCAATTTCTCCTGCAGAATGAAAGCAGCTACGGAGATGAGCAGGCTGATCCCCCCCCCCCACAAGTCTCCTTGACACCCACATGTCAGTATTCTCCCAAGGAAGTTACAATTTTAACCATGATTTCAGCAATAAAAGCAATTTCCTGCCTCCGTCAAGCCCCTTGGGGGAAACGCTTCTTAGGAAACATTTTTTAACATTATTAAATGCTTTGTTTGGGTGATGTGCTTCCTAGCAGAACACACATATTTACTTATTTAGATTTATTGCCCTGTAAGACTCGTGTCTACAGCTATAATCTACAATGCAATCCGCAATCTCATTAAACTGGAAACATTTTTTTCCCCCTATTATGCTTCAATTAGATATGCTGAAAACTGCAGCCTGGGTTCCATTCCCATATGGATCGGTCAGCGACGCTACCAAGAATCAATTGAATATCTTTTTTTCTAATTTTTCCACAGGTAGTTCAGATATTATTGCTCTTGTAAAAGACTCCCATGACTCATCTGTGCTGCAGAGTCCCCCTGTGGCTGATTTTGTACTGCAGGGCTTGTAGTGAGTATCCAAAATCCCCCCCCCCCCGGATTTATCCACACTTCCCTCAATTTATGGGGGAAAGTTACCAAGGGACCCCCTCATAATGTATATCTCACTTTTATCCCCAATGGGAACATGGAGCAGCTTATGGCATCATTCTCTCCTCCCTCATTTTATCCTCGCAACAATAACCCTGTGATGTAGGTTAGACTGAGAGAGAAAGTGACTGGCCCAAAGTCACCAACCCACCTTCTGTGACCAAGTAGGGGTTTGAATCTGGGTTTTCTGGACCCCAAGCTGACACTCTAGCTGGTACATCTCACTGGCTGTCCAGTAAGGGATCCTCCTCACGATACACCTCTGGCTTGCTGCAGCCAACTAGCCTACGAACAATAGTCTGGAACTGTCCTCAGGGGGTTGGTGACTCATGAGGGGTGGGATTAGGATGAGAAGGGGAGGAATGTCTCTTTCGAAGGATTAGTAGTTCATTGTTCTCTAGGTTGTTCACAGCTCCTGGCAACAAAGGAGGAAGAGGAAAAATGCAGATGGCTGCTTGTTCCAGTCCTAGTAGTGGTAAGCATAGGTGTCAACTTCAGGGGGGCTGGGGAGCTGGAGCCCCCACAAAAAACTTTTCCAGGAAGTGCTGAGCCTCCCCTGGAGACAATGGCCTGTGATGTCTCTGGCCCAGCCCCAGCACCCCCCCCCCCCCGGGAAATTGGAAAGTCTACACCCTTGGTTGTAAGTGAGGGCCACATACATGACTTGGGGCTCCGTGGGACTGGAAATGGACTACATTAGCCCAGACACAAGTGATAGTACATGGAAAGATTCTGTCTCTCTTCCCCCCATCTCTAAGCCCTACAAGGACCACATAAATATAATGTTGATGGGGATGACAGACACTCTGTTCACAAGTTACAGCAAATGTGCATACATTGTGCACAAACACATATACATCTGTTCATAAGAAAGAGCCAACATGTGTTCACTTTACAAATGAAACCAGGGACCACAACTTGGATAAATTTACATCACACGCTCAGTCATAAATGTGCTGGATGTCACATGAGAATCACTCAACGCTTCTATGAAGAACAATCAAGTGTACATTGTACACAGTGTATGTATGTTCACTGAAACTTGTGAACATGGCTATAGAAATAACAAAGCAAAGACACTCCCTCTCGAGGCTGAAGGAGTAGGGCCTCCAGCCCGAGTGTGACATATCTCTAAGGGGAAAATCTGAAGCTGAGATACTAGGGAATGTTCTGTAGATACTTCCCTCTTTTTGAACCTGCCTCCATCTTAATCTACTGTTTGTAATTCAAAGGCCTGTAGCTCCTGTGCGGTACAAGATGTATGCCATTTCCTGAGTGTGGGGGAGAGTAATGGTCAGATGGTTGCGTGGTGAATTATTGATAGGCCCTCATAGTAGCTCTTCACCCACAACAAAACTAAGGGACACTTCCTGCCTTTCTGCTCCTGACTTCATGGAATGTGTTCTGGCCACTTTGCTACAGTGCTAAACCAAAAGCAGGGAGGGAGTTAGTGGTCCTTTACCCCCTCCCCTTCTAATAAATGTTTATGAATGCTGGATCTTCAGATGAAGCATCTGGGGCATGTGAAGGGAATTCAGAAGAGTTCAGCAAGACTTGCACAATTTCTCTACATTTCTGCAAATCCTTGAGTGCATCCTTCATATTTTGCCCAGAGCAAAATTCATAGCTCTTTTGGAACTTGCCCCTCAGACGAAACATCTGAGGAATTCTGAAAGAAGCCTTCAGAGTTTTGATATGATATTGGCAAAACTTCCCAAGAGGTTTCACACATGCCTTCAGGAACAGTGATTTAAGCAGTTTCCTGTTTGGAATGTGCCTCCCATAGTTATCTTTGTATGCCCCCACTCTACTGGTAATACTTACCCAGATCAGTACAGTTTATTTATGGCTTCACCCTGTGTGTGTATGTGTGTGTGTGAGAGATAGAGAGGGAGGGAGAGAAGGGGAGAGAGAAAGAGAGAGAGGCATCATTGTTCATCATCTACAAGGAAAAAATAACAATGGAGGCCTTGAGTCTTCATAGCATCTCTCCTTCAGCAAGATTCAAGTCCAGTAGCACCTTAGAGGTCAACAAGTTTTTTTGAGTATAAGCTTTCCAGAGTCAAAGCTCCCTTTGTCTGGACTCCTGCCCTCCTGCCAATTCTCCTTGATGCCCCTTCCCCCGATACTTTGGGCACCAACAGGAAGAATTGGGAGTAAATACCTGGCACACTAGTGTCATGCAGGTCTACCTACATCTCTTCTGGTTTAAACCAGAACTGACATGGGGAACTCTAGCATTCTGCAAAAACTCAATGGCAAAAGCATAAAGCTTTTGTGAAAGGTTAGAACGTCCCCCTGTGTTGCTTCTAGTTTAAACAGGAAGTGATGTGGGCATGGTGGTGCAATGTCAACTAACCAGGCACCATCGCCCCAATAGCTCCCGGGGTTTGCTTTGCAATCCTGGCCAAGAGAGCCAGAACCTTCACGGATACAGGCAAGGAATTATTGATGGTGTTTCTTGTTTGAACTCATTCCAAACGAGGACAGCCAATGTGACATAACTATTGGGCTGGGGAAACCTAGACTGCAGCTGCCTTTCACACTTACATCCCCCCCCCCCCATTTTTCCCCTGTCTGTTCTGTGTCTGTTCACCTTCACATTGAGGATTGATTTTCCGGGGGAGGGGGGGTGAGGTTCTTGCTATTGCGGAAAACAGGGAACTAGGGTGAACAGAGCTCTGCCAGCCCAGGAGTGGGCACTAGGGAAGCCACAGGACGAATCAGATTCTCTGATGTGATTCGGCCCACCACCGAATTGCTGCCAAAATTCAGCAGTGGCTTAAAAAGTGGCTGGAGGGAAGAGGGTTTGAGGGAGAGGCTCCAAACTTGCAGGGTAGCTGCTGAGGCCTCTCCCTGAAATACCCACCAAGTTTCAAGAAGATTGGACCAGGGGGTCCAATTCTACAGGCCCCCAAACAGGTTTCCCCCATTCCTTCCATTGTTCTCTATGGTGGAAAAAAAGTAATGGAGAACAATGGAGGGGATTGGGCAACCTGTTTTGGGGCTTGTAGAATTGGACCCCATGGTCCAATCTTCTTGAAACTTGGTGGATATTTCAGGGAGAGGCCCCAGCAGCTACTCTGCAAGTCTGGATCCTCTCCCTCAAACTCCCTTCTCCTCCAGCCCCTCATATACCCTATGAGTTTTTGCCATTGGCTTCAATGGCCCATAGGCTATAATAGGGCTGAAACTGACATTCGGCCAGTGATGTCAGGAGGCATGGCATATGCTAATGAGTTATTCTAATAGGTATGCTAATGAGCTCCTGCACCTCTTTTTCTACAAAATGACCCCTGGACAGGTGTGTGTGTGTGGGGATAGATAGATAGATAGATAGATAGATAGATAGATAGATAGATAGATAGATAGATAGATAGATAGATATAGATATGTATGGATATAGATATAGATATATAGATATCATATAGCCACACAGGCTAGTCTCTTTGTTTTATTCACACAGACTAGAATCTACTCTCTTAGTCACACAGACTAAATTGTTGATCAATCACTCAGAAAAAGACTTAGAATCCCCTAGTCACACAGACTATGTTCAATGTTCAAACTTCACATACTGAACACTTCATAGACATCCCACACAAAGGTTCCTCTCAGAACATCTCGTCCCACACTCTCAGTCACCAGCCACTCAAAATCACACTTGTCTTCTCTTATTACTCTCCTTACAGTACTGCAGTGAAACTAAACATCTAAAGGAACACACAAACCAAAAAATGAAATCATTACAAGGGGAGGGTCTGTTTTTCTTTTTCTTTCGCACATGTGCTGCTGTGCTGCAGCATTTCAGTAGCCTCAAAGGGGCCGCACAATCCCCATTAAAGTATATTCCCCACCCATCACACACCATCATGCTTCCACGATGAGCCTGCCTCGGAACGCATATCCAGGGTGTGCCGCTTTTACATGAGAGTAGCCCCTTTGGCTTCAGTACATCTACTCTGGTGTAAAGTGAGAGGTAGGGGACAGGATCCAAGGCATCAAAGCAGCCAGAATATTGCTTTCTCCCGCCCCACACCTTGTAAATTCATTCTGCAATGGAAAAAGAAAAAGAAATTACGGGAAAAAACTAGTTTAGGAAAGAATGGAGGGGAGACAAGGAAAGACCGGGACAGAATGGGGATATTAAGAAAATTGTCTGGACACAAGAAAAAGCCTCAGTAACAACAGGGAATAAAAACAGAACATTAAGGGGATCTGGAAAACACCCTAGTTTCAAATCATTACACTGCCATAAAGCTCACTGGCTGACCTTAGGCTGGATGGACCACTGGTCTGATCCAGCAGGGCTCTTCTTATGTCTCTCATCCTAACATAACTTACAAGATTGTTGTGAGAATATAATGGTAGGGAAAACAATATAAACCTGCTTACAACCTTTTGGGGGAAGACTGAGGGTTTTTTTTTTTAATAGTTTGCTCCAGCAATCTGCACAGAATTGAACAGTGATTCTAAATCATTATCTTGTTGTTATTTGTGTGCTGTGCATTAAAAAAATGCTATGGTGAATATACCTTTATTTTGAGATGGTTAGTGTGAGTCTGTCTGTAGCAGTAGAAACCCCAGGGCCACAGTGGCTCAGTGGTTAAGACGCTTAGCTATAGACCAGAAGGTCGGTAGTTCAGCATTTCGAGACCCTAGTGCTGCATGATGGAGTGAGCTCTCGTCTCTGGTCCCAGCTCCTGACAACCAAGCAGTTCGAAAGCAAGAACTTGCAAGTAGATAAATAGGTTCCGATTCGGTGGGAAGGTAACAGTGTTCTGTGCGCCTCGGCATTCAGTTATGCTGGCCACATGACCACGGAAACATCTTCCGACAGTGCTGGCTCTTCGGCTTGGAAATGGAGATGAGCCCCGCCCCCTAGAGCCAGATTCAACTGGCTTTCGAGCAAGGGAAACCTTTACCTTTACCTTTGGCAGTAGAGGATGTGAGGGCGATCTGGCTGCAACATCTGTCACCCCATTGATCGCCAGAGTTGATTCGGCTGATCTGGCTGGCTAGGCGGGTGTCCCCTTCCTCCCTCACCGCTCCATGTGCGTCCCTCCCAAAGCTGTGCGCTCGGTCGAAGAGGATGACCATCCCAGATAGAAGGAGTGAACCTTTGGCAGTAGAAAAGAGCAAGAGTCCAGTAGCATTTTAAAGACGAACAAAAATTTGTGGCATGGTATGAGCCTTCACGAGTCACTGCTCAGGTGCTACTGGACTCTTGCTCTTTTATCTTTATTTTGAAACACAATTTTCTAATCTGAAGTCTTTGCTATGGAGGGCCACCTCAAGCCCTTTTTTTGTGTCTGCAAAAGTACATCATCTTGGAAACTTTAATCTTAAAGCAATCCCACATTCATCCACTCACTGATGTGTATTGCCTACTGATTGCATTATTTGTAGTGTCGCTCCGACTTGCATGGAAATTACCCAACCTACTTCAGCATTCTTTGGTCTTTAACAAGCAAGCCTGGGAACAGAGGAAAAATCAGTAATGGTTATCTGCCTTTCCTATTTAAGAACAATAATGATGTTCACTCATCCTGAACAAGCCCTTTAATTAATCATTGTAGTTATGCAGGTTGAAGTCCCAATGTTACCATCGTTGAAGCATAACAGTAATATAAACTCTAGCTTAAGTGCTTTTGTTCTTTGAAATAAATCTTTGCATCCATCTCTAATAGTTTATTAAAAGTTGGGCTCAGCCCCAATATTACATTTTATAACAATTTTTTTTCTCCAGGCCAAGTTTTAGAAGAAACTTAACAAAATCCCTTCAAAAGCCTGCAAGAATTTAAACAGAGATATTTGGAAGCACCTCATTTTCATCCTTGTCCGGATACAGAACAAAAATATGGCACAGTTTGAGCTTGCATTTCCAAAAAGTGTTGTTTAATACATTGCTATACCTCTTTTGTAAGAGTGGATGCAAAGTGGTTTTAAAGAGATTGGAAAGCCAAAGAGCACGGTAACATATAAAAAATATTAAAAGGGAAGGGGGTCCTATACTTTGTATAAAACAAATGATCGGATTAAAAGGTATTAAACTTTAAAAAGCGAGCATTTTAGAGCCTGGTGGATAACAGATTTTCACCTGCCTTCTGAAAGATATAATCAGTGTTACTACCCAGGTCAAAGAGAGAGAGTTCCATATTGTGGGACAATCAGTGTTGCTCAGTTGGGAAATTCCTGGAGATTTTGGGGGTGGAGTCTGAGGAGGGCGGGGTTTGGGGAGAGGAGGGATTTCAAGGGTTATCATGCCATCGTCCATGTTTCAAAGCAGCCATTTTCTCCAAAGGACTGTTCTCTGTCACATGGAGATCAGCTGTAATCCCAGGAGATCCCCAGCCATCACCTGGAGAGTGGCAACCCTAGGATAGATACCATGGGGCTTTGGGCAAAAAAAAAATCCATCTGGGGGTCCTATGACCCTGTTCCAAAACACATATCACAACAAAACAATCACTGGATTTTCTGTTATTGTGAACAGAAGAACAATTGCTATTAGAGAAAAGGCCCCATTGTATTGTCTTCCACGCCTACACCAGCTTCAGAAAGTGATTCTAGCCCCCAGATGTTGAAATCCTACTAGTTCCAGGGCTCTCTTCCCATTCTGTTCCATTCTGTCCTCTCCTCTCCTGCTGCTGCCTGCTTAAAGGGGGAGGGGGGGGGAAGCAGGAGAAGAGGGGCAAACAGGGCACCTGAAATAATCCTGATAATAATTTCCAGAGCGGCCCGATCCATTCTTCTGATCAGGCTGAAGGTACAGATCCTTAGTAGATCTAGTCACTTCTAGTCACAGAAGTGACAAGATCTTTGGGGAGTAATCAAAGGGTACCAAATTGACTAGACTTTTGGGGAGTAATGGCAATCCTATGACAAACTAGGGTGAACTCCTTTCATCATTAGATGCTTCAGGAGATTTCAAAAATTCCCTCTCTATATTGCAGTAACCTACACCATATAGAGGGCTGCGGTGGCTCAGTGGTTAAGACACTGAGCTGCAGACCAGAAGGTCAGTAGTTCAGCAGTTCAAGACCTGAGTGCTGCATGACGGAGTGAGCTCCTGTCTCTGGTCCCAGCTCCTGACAACCTAACAGATCAAAAGCAAGAAATTGTAAGTAGATAAATAGGTAACGCTGCGGTGGGAAGGTAACAGCATTCCGTGCACCTCAGCATCTAGTTATGCCATTCACATGACCACAGAGACATCTTTGGACAGCACTGGCTCTTTGGCTTGGAAAAGGAGATGAGCACTGCCCCCTTAGAGTCGGATTTGACTGGCTTTCGATCAAGGGTAACCGTTACCTTTTTTTACACCATATAGGCCAAACTAGTTAAGTCCCAACCAGTCATATGAGTAGGCCTATTTAACTAACAAGAACTTTTCCCCAGCTGTGGCAATATGCAGCAGGTGTGGAAAAAAGAGCTCTCCCACAGCCAATCTGAGAGAACCCAAAACATGTCCCCCCCCCCCATGCCCAAGCAACCAACTAATCCCATACTGCCACTTTGGGACAGAATGAGGGTTATCACCACCTGGTTGGGAGATTCCTGGACATTTAGAGGTAGACCAGGTGGAGGTTGGGGTTTGGGAAGTAGAGTGGAGTGTAATGCCATAGTGGAGTATAATGCCATAGAGGTTTTTTTTTTTTAAAAAATGTTCACAACAACCCTGTGAGGTAGGCTGAAAAAAACAGAGCAACTTGGCCAGGGTCACACAGCGTGCATCAGAGTGGAGATCTGACTAGGATTGTCAGGTCTCCTCGCTGTGCTGGTGGTGGGGTTTGGGGAGCATTCCGGGATGTTGCCGACACCATAGGCGTCAACTAAGGGGGGGCTCAAGCCACCCCCGAAATTTCCCGTGGGAGACTGAGCCCCCCCTGGGAAAACGGAGCACCCTCTGCCGCACCTCCCCGGGCCCTACCTAGGGCCGCCGCCGCTGTCTCTCTCTCTCCCCCCCACCCCGGCCTGGTCACTCCGTCCTCCCTCCATCCATCCAGGGGCCACCCTGGCGGATGGAGGGAGGGACGGAAGCAGGAATGGTCAGGGGGGAGGCGGAGGGAGACATGGTTCCAGCGGGTGTGCGTGCTTTGCACGCATGCACAGAAGAGCCCCCCCCCCCGGATTTTCCAAACTCGACCCCCCTGGCCAATACAATGACAACACCTGGAAGTGACATCATCACATCAGCAACATCGCATGACGGCACTCTGGTTTAAGGGTAAAACACTATGGTTTTATACCAAACTTACCTTAGAGTTTTGCCCTCAAACCAGAGTGTCACATGCAAGGCCTCCAACGTGATGATGTCACTTCCAGGTGATATCACATTGGGGACATTGCACCAGGATATGGCTGTTTGGGGGCAGGGTTTCCCCAGTGGGGTAGAAAAGCAGGGGAAACCCCACTGGGACCTGGGGACTGGCAACCCTAGATTTGACCCTGGGATTCCCCAGGCCTAGTCTCACACTCCAACCACTCTACCACTCTTGGCCCATGGCTCTCTCTAGCCTTGTTGGAGTGAGGCCACACTGCTTCAGAAGTTCATTTCTCTCACACAGGAATCTTTTTTATGATCTATGGTATTCTCACTTCAGATTTTTTTTTTTTTTTGCACTTCGGTTTCCCTTTTGCAACTGTAACGCTGTCCTATTAGCTTGCACACATGTTTAGCAGTATCTGTAGGAACAACTTCATTATAAAGTACTGGGTCCAGAGACACGTTGCAGTGAAATCAGCTCATAAATTTATTGATGGTACAAAACACGACTGCTGAACGAGGCTTGGGGGTCTGCTTAAATGTCTGTCTAAACCACACCCCCAGCCTCGCCCAAACTCCCTGACAGGGTTAATTATGACTGACCTTACACCATAGGCCCCCTGGCAGATCCTGGGTGGCCGATTGGTCTAATTTACAATCCGGCCGGGCTATTGTCTCCTGAAGTGAAGCTCCAGTAGCCAGCCCGGCCACGTGCATTTCCTGACCGCGTGCGTGGTTGCCATTAGGACACAACATTCATAAACATCTTTAAATGAATGATATGTCAAATACACAGGGGTCATTTCATAGAAAAAGTGGTGCAGGAGCTCATTAGCGTAACTTATTTGCATGTGCTACACCACCTGACATCACCGGAAGTGTGTCAGAAGGCAAGAAAGAAAGAAAGAAAGAAAGAAAGAAAGAAAGAAAGAAAGAAAGAAAGAAAGAAAGAAAGAAAGAAAGAAAGAAAGGGAGGGAGGGAGGGAGGGAGGGAGGGAGGGGACCGCTACTAATCCAAGCCTCAGAAAAACCACTATTCTGGGAGGATAGCTTCAGTGGTGGCTGAAGCCTTCAGAAGGCTGGTCGGAGGAACAAGGACCTTTCCAGGGGACAGGGTCATTTTGCTGCAGCCATGACACAAGCAGGCATTCCCCTGCGGGGGGGTGGGGGTGGCACCAACTCCCGGAGCTGCCGAACTCCTGCTCGAAATGACCCCTGCAAATACATCTTTTGACTTTTAGAGATCTGGCACATTGTTTTGCTTTCGTCCTGTAAATTAAGAAGCCTTGTTTCTCACATTCCACCCTCCCCGGAGCTCCAGCTCCCTTTTTCTTATCACTTACAAAGGAAGGTAGATGCACTGAACAAGAAAGATATCAAAGACTGAGAGTCTCCCTGGTTGCTTTCCCCACATGAAAGCTTCCCCCTGTGCATTCCCGGCTTCTCTTAGTGGTTTGTATAATGAGATTGGTAGATTCAGTGTGGTTGCTGGGAGCTAAAAGATCACTCTGCTATGGTAATTATTCCATCTGAAAAGGGAATATTTGCTGCCGCCACTTCTCTTCGTCTTCTTTTTCATATATCATATGTTCTGCGTCGAATAGGCACTTGGCTCTTATACAAGAGAGTCCCAGTCCTGGCCCCCAAGAGTTTGCAATTTAGAAGAGGGAAAAGAAGATCAAGCAAACCACACAAGGGTGTGGGGAGGCAAGATGGCACCTGATTTAGAAGTCTAGGATAAAGTATTGTGTGGAATAATAACGGTGTTAACATGGTGCCTGGGAGGGTTTCCAAACAGGAGATGAAGGAAGTTGGTTCAGCCTTCACAGAGACAGGCGTGGAAGGGCAGCTTTGTCCAGAAGCTGTGCCTCGAGATGGAAACCCCCACCAGAAAGGCACCTCGGGGGGGCAATTGTATTTGGGAGTAAGCCCCACTAAATCACCAGGCTGTGATTAGGGATAGACAGGCATTGGTTAGTGTTGCCAACTTTCAGGGGGTGGCTGGAGATCTCCTGGGATTACAGCTGATTTCCAGGCAACAGAGATCAGTTCAGCTGGAGATAATAGACGCTTTGGAAAGTGGACCCTATGGCATCATACCTTCCTGAGCCAGTTTGGTGTAGTGGTTAAGTGCACAGACTCTAATCTGGGAGAACCAGGTTTGTTCCCCCACTCCTCCACTTGCAACTGCTGGATGACCTTGGGCAAGCCATAGCTCTGTACCAGCTATTCTTGAAAAAGAGCAGTTTCTGTCAAGAGTTCTCTCAGCCCCACCTACCTCACAGGGTGTCTGTTGTGGGGAGGGGAAGGGAAATGAGTTTGTAAGCCACTTTGAGACTCCCTTGGGTAGTGAAGGGTGGTTCCAATCTCTTCTCTTCTTCTACCTTCCTTACCCCAAACTTCACCCTTCCCAGGCTCCACCCCCAAAATTTCCAGATATTTCCCTGCCCAGAGCAGGCAGCCCTATGCATTGGATCATGCTGTGCAGAGAAAAAAAATTGAATCATTGTTTCCCCCCTTCCAAGGGAAATGCTTCCACAAGGTGATGGTGCTCTTTAATGGCTACTCATTCTTCTTACAGTAGACATGGAGGGAGGCACAATGCCAGTCTGTCCAGGCTGATTGTTTACATTCCAGGTATTCTGCAAAGTTAGAGGCCTCTCTAGGAATCTTAAATTCTTCACAGTAACTTGCTTGACTCAATCAAGGTCATAGCAACTATACTCCTGTTAAACAACTGGTTGAAGTGTGAGATGAGGAGTCGAAAAAAGGCCTCTCTGGGAATCCAGATAAAGCAAAAGTCTAACCAAGATGGCTAAAAATGAAAAAAAAAAAGTTTACTTGTAACAGAACATAATCAAAAAATCTTTAACAGATGAAGACAAAACACTGTGGGGAACTCACAATGCAATCCTTTGCAGATTTCTGGGCCAGTGGGATCAGACTAGGCTTGCCAGCTCCAAAGCAGGGCCTGGAGTTATCCTGGATTTACAGCTAATCTCTAGATGACATTGATCAGTTCCTCGGCGGGGGGGGCAACTTTGGTGGGCGGACTCTAAGGCATTATACCCGCCTGAGGTCCCTCCCCAGGCACCATCCCCAAATCTCCAGGAATTTTCCAACCAGTAGTTGACAACCCTAGTTCAGACTGGAGCAACTATGCATAGGTTTCGTACCGGTATCCCTGAGAGGGACTATGTTATCCTATGACTTTCCTGTTGGCACCTGATATTAGATTCAAATCAGGATAGACCACCTTTTTATTAGAAATTCATATGTGATCCTTAGGGACATTGATGTCATTGTCCCCAGTCTCTTCTACAATCAAAGAAGACACAGGGCCTTATTGGCTGAGACAGTTAAATGCTCAGCCTATGAGGAGTGGCCATGGGAGAGACTTAAAAGGAGGTGCCCCCTGGAAAGGGCTTTCTGGGGAAATGACAGGAAGTCATTTGACAGGCACAGGTTCAGAAGGTTCAGAAGTATTTAGAACAGAACCTGTGCAAGCTAGAGATATCAAAGTGGAAGGGGACCTCATTCAGATGTTCCTCTATGCCCTCCAAGTTCCGCCCCCTGATGCTTTGAAATCTAGTAAACATTTAGAATGAGTGGAGATTGTCTGGAAATGTATCTCTTCATGAACCACCATGAACATCTTGAAAGTTCATGGAAAGTTTGTGCCGGTTGACTTGCTACAAACTTCACTTGGCAAACCACAAATGGGCCAAAATTCATCATGATCTTTAATTCTTAAACCGGTTCATGCCCCATCTCTAATCTCACCTTTCATTTGCTTTGTGCTGCTGACCCACTCTCCCTCAGTATGGGTCTCACTGGCAGCTATGGGGCTAAAAGGAAAGTTTGGGTTTCCCATTATTGCCTTTTTAGGACACGGTTTTTCACCTATTTCGTGTTGTCTCAGGTGATATGGTGGAGAGAGATGAAGCTCATAGAATCATAAAATTCAAAGGGGCCATACAGACCATCTAGTCAAACCCCCTGCTCAATATGCCCTTCAGAACAACAGCAGCCACACATGGTCACCCCCAGACCCGCATCCTGGCCACCCCACAGCTGAAGGCAGCTGATAATACAGCACTGAGAAATGTGTCCATTCTAACTAGGCTATGGTGGTGGTATCATCATCATCATCATTTCTGAATAGTTCGTTCTTTTCAGGATGTGAATCTACATATTTCTGCCAGCATATCTGAGTTCTGAATACATTCTCTTCCTTCAGTTCTGAAGACTTGTTTGATATGCTGTGGCATCATGTGCGATGTCACAATAAAAGAAGGATCAAACACTGAAATAACTACTTTGTTTGCCAGTCACCAAACAATTCCAGTCCATCAGCACTCAAATTACTATAGAACTGTTTGATATGTGTACTAAAAAGGAAAAAGGGAGGCTGAATTCTGCCTTTGCCTTGCAGTACTTCAGCAAATAGCATTACTTAATAGGATTACTATTGAGCTGTGCTGCATATTTCTATCTCAGTAATAGTCTTTGTACATTGTCTTCTTTTGTACTTTACATCTGTAACCATATTAACTCTTAGCATAAAAAGTCATATTAAAATATAGTGGGTTTTTTTTTTGCCGTGTGCAATATCGAACAATAAATTGTGTTTTGCCAATAATGCTTTAACAAAGCACAGTAAATCAGGTTCTGAACGTTAATGGGCTTTTTTTTAAAAAAAATGAAAATGAAATGATCTATTATAAGTATTTGTCATTTCTGCAAGATAAAAAAAAAATATCCAACAAAAATCATTTCATTCTGGCCTGAAAAAAAATATGTTTCTTGGGTTTGAGAACTGCCATACAAACATTTGGAATTAAGGAGCAGGGTACATATGAAGGAATACCTTAAACTATGAGCTTTTTCCCACTCACATTGTGCCGGCGTTCTGCTTCCGTTTGTCCCGGCGCTGGGTGTCAATTTCACACCCTTTGCTGCGGCGCGTGTGTTAATACGGGGCTTCGCGTCATTTTCTCCGCGTCTTCGGTAAACCTTTTTTTTTTAGGTTTACCGAAGGTGCGGAGAAAATGGCGCAAAGCCCCGTATTAACACACGTGCCGCAGCAAAGGGTGTGAAATTGACACCCAGCGCCGGGACAAACGGAGGCAGAATGCCGGCACAATGTGAGTGGGAAAAAGCCCAATGTATGGGGTGGAGAATGCCATCAAGTCACAGCTAGTTTATGGCAGTCCTGTAGCATTTTCAAGGTAAAAGACTAAAAGAACAGAGGTGGATTTCCTTGGTGGTTGTCCATCCAAGTACTTACAAAGGTGGGCCTTGCTTAGCTTTTAAGATCTGACAAGATCAGGCTAGCCTGGGCCACCCAGGTCAAGACAACTATATATACTCCCCTTGAATCCAAGCAGAGCACTCACCATCTCTCATTGCTAACTGGAATCCCCACTCTGCCATGACCATTTACAAGGTGACCTTAGGCCAGATACAGATCCAGGTGGTCAGCTGTATTGGTCTGAAGCAGTAGAACAAATTTAGAGTCCAGGGGCACTAGACTCTAAATTTGTTTGTAGGCCAGATAGACATGCTCTACCTAACTTAACTCATGGAGTCGTCATTGTGAGAATAAAATGGAGGAGGAGAGAATGATGATTTAAGCCACTTTGCCCCTCCCCCTCGGGAGAAAGTCAACACATAAATCTCTCAATAAATGAATAAACATCCCAAGACCAAGAAATATGAATGTGGACAATATCTCTGCTAGACAGCTCCCCTTCATTCTCCAATATCCAGTGTGTTAAACCCTTTATTATTTCTCTCTCTTTCTCTCTAATGTTTACCACACAATATTATAACTGGGGTTGACAGTTTTTGTCTAAAAGTAAAATTTTAAGCAAAATTGGGAGTTCTTTCTCAGATGAGACATCTGAGGAATTTCAAGGGAAGCCAAAAGAGTTCCAATAAGCCAAGCTATGTATCTCAGGGGGATACTGAACATACCTCGGCTGTCAGTTGGTTTTGCCTAAAGATAAATTCAAAGTGAGTTTGGAGGTTCCTCCTCAGGCAAAACATCTGAAGAATTTTGAGGAAAGTCAAAAGAGTTTAGATAAGAATAGTGAAATTTCTGAGAAGGCTTTTGAATATGTCAGGAGGGAAAGCCTTCAGGGTATAGTTAATGGAAATAAGTTGCACTGAAAGTAATGGAGACTTATTTTCCAAATAAATGTTCTCATGGTAGCAACCCCGGACTTCCTTGATGATCTCCCATCCAAGCATTAATAAGGGCCAGCCCAGAATGGCCTAGCTTGGGTCATTCAGATCGGGTTGAGAGCCTAATTAGGAAAACAAACAAAAAAACAAAACAAAAAAAAAACCCAGGAGATACAATGACTGAATCCCCCTAGCATTTAAAAAGTTGGGTGCTGTCCTGACCCGAGAGATTCCCTTCTCCATTTGCCTTTCTGCCTATTGTTATGTGTCCCAGTGTTCTCAGTACTCTCTTTTGCATCTCCAGAATATTTGGCCATGTGCTTTCACCTGCACGTAAATGCAGAGTGTTGGACCTTATCAGAAGAAGAAGGAAGTGCACAGGCACACATGAAGCTGCCTTATACTGAATCAGACCCTTGCTCCATCAAAGTTAGTATTGTCTACTCAGACTGGCAGCAGCTCTCCTAAGGCAGAGGTCTTTCACATCACTTACTGTCAGATCTTGTAACTGGAGATGCTGGGAAGTGAACCTAGGACCTTCTGCCACTGAGCTACAGACCCTAGAGAGCCAGTTTGGTGTGGTGCTTAAGAGCACAGACTCTAATCTGGGAGAATTGGGTTTGATTCCCCACTCCTCCACATGCAGCTGCTGGTGTGACCTGGGGTCAGTCACAAGATCTTTCAGAGCTGTTCTCTCAAGGGCAGTTCTCAGGAGAGCTCTCTCAGCCCCACCTACCTCCAAGGGTGTCTGTTGGGAGGAGAAGGGAAAGGGATCATAAACCACTCTGAGACTCCTTCGGGTAGTGAAGGGTGGGGTATAAATCCAATCTCCTCCTCCTCCTCTTCCTCCTCCATCACCTGATTCACTCCTCACTGTATTCAGTATTTGACATCCCACCCCCCCATATGGGCCCTATGATCACTGGCATATTTATTCATATATTTATACCCTTTTCTTTTCCCCAGCGGAAACCCGATGTGGCTCACTATATTCTCTTCTTTCTCCATTTTATCATCTCAACAACCCTGTGAGGTAGATCAGATTGAGACAGAGTGACTGACCCACAGTCACCCAGCAAGCTTCTGTGGCAGAGTAGAAAGTCAAATCTGGGCCCACTGGATCCTAGTTTGACAGTCTAACCTTTTTCAGGGTCCAGAGGGGCACTCTTCCTTCTTGTGCTTGGTAGGATCTAACCCATCTAAGATATACACTGTGAACTGTGCAAATAGCTGTGATCTGAACTTCTCATCGGGATCTTTCCAGCTCTTGCCCACAGAGAGAATGAACTCCAGCTTCAGAGTCTTTTTTTTTTCAAAACACGACATCACATTTATATTCCCCTATTGCTTTTACAGCCAACCAAGCAAGGAAAAATCTGACATATTAATGTCAAATTGAAAGTGATTAAGAGTCAAATCCATTGTGTCATTGTCACAGAATCTGTGAATGACCTTATTTCCAACTGGGAAGTCATTGCCTCTTGTGAGATTTCTGATATAATTTGTCTATATTGTGTGCTTAACTCGGAGCAATGCTTGCTAGCCAGGGGGCTGAGAACAAGGGCCACATAAGTGCGGGAATGAGGGATTTAAAGCCAGCTTCATTTGCTAAACAGAACTGTAAATTGTGGCATGCTAAATGTCAGAAGGCTTAACTGCATCTCTGGTTGGATCTAACCAGATTTTCAGCTAATGAAGAAGGAATGAGTTCTTTGGCGACCAAAACAAATGCTACACTGGAGATAATGGCCGCAGTCACATGGCCCTTTAATGCGGGAGGAAGGGCTGTTTCCTCCTGCATTTAAAGGGGCCAACTACATTGGCCGCAGCAAGTCCTGACCCGAAGTGGGCTCAAATGCAGGTTCCTCCCACATTTTCTGACCCCGGGAAAATTGACAGTTTTCCCAGGAGTCGCAGGAGGAACCCACATTTAAGCCATCTGGCCAGCCCTCTCTCGCAATCTTTGTGAGAGCAGGGCTGTCCAGATGCCCCCCCCCGCCATTTCCCCCCCCTTTTACACCTGGGCACTTGGCCACTCAAGTGCCCAAGTGTAAAAGGGGGGGAAAAAACCAAACTTACCAGGCGGCCAGCGGGGCTCGGGTAAGGGTGCCTTCCCCAGCTGCCACTGCTGGCCGCTACCTCCTCCACTGCCTGCCACTGCCGGCTCCTCTGTTGCTGCCTCTTCTTCTGCCACACGCCGCCACTGGATGCCTCTTCTGCCGCCGAAGCCTCCCCGGCTGCCACCGCCAGCCGCCGCCTCCTCCACTGCCCGCTGCCGCCGGCTCCTCCGTTGCCACTTTTTTTTCCTCCGCCGCATGCTGCCACCAGCCGTCGGGGTTGGGATGTGAAGACATCCCAACCCAAAGCTTAGAAAAGTGGTCCCTTTAAATCCAGGAGGACTCCCGGATTTAAGGGACCGTGTGACCACAGCCAATGAGATCTGTATGGACAAAAGTACTGTGGGATGAGGGTAGTAAAGGAGGAAATTGGTTGGATCCAACCTGTTGTGTGAGATATATATAACTGGATCTTCCTGATGTAAGGGGAGGATGGGATGTGGAACAGGCTCACATAACTGGGGGGAGGGTTTAATCGCTCATTCCACTGTCTTGTTAGAAATCCTACACTGCTATGATTCTATGATGAGAGGTTCCCTGTCTTTTTTAATGCTTTGCAACCAACAGCAAATTCCCATGTATGTGCAATTTCTGTTACTGGACAGGGGGAGCCCAGCATGGGGGAAAGTTTAACCCTTTCGCTCCCCCAGCACCAAATCTCATATTCATGGGTTCAGAACATAGGGTCAATTCTTGGATTTTATCTGGGACATCAAAGACATGATCTGTGGTTAAAGGTAAAGGTTTTCCTCACTCAAAAGCCAGTTGAATCCAACTTTAGGGGGTGGTGCTCATCTCCATTTTCAAGCTAAAGAGCCAGCGCTGTCCAAAGATGTTTCCATGGTCATGTGGCCAGCATGACTAAACACTGTGGCACACAGAATGCTGTTACCTTCCCACCAAAGCGATACCTGTTTATCTACTTGCAATTTCTTGCTTTCAAATGGCTAGGTTGGCAGGAGCTGGAGCCAGAGACGGGAGCTCACTCCATCACGTGGCACTCGGGTCTCGAACTGCCGAGCTACTGACCTTCCGGTTTTCAACTCAGTGACTTAACCTCTGAGCTACTGTGGCCATTAGATCTGTGGTTGGGCATGTATAATTTGGCCCCAAAGGCATTATACCACAGCACGGGAGGTGTATTATCATCTAAGGATGGGCTAGTGTACAAAACAGGCAAGGGGTCTCATGTTCTTCCTCATGCCCACCACACATAGGGTTAGATCCAGTCAGCTTTCCTGCTAGTGAAAACAGAAGGAAGGGACCACCCAAAATAAGGCTGTTCTGGGGATCATGAACAAAAGCCATGTGGATTGGTGAGGGCTGCAATGAGGAGAACTGGGTGAGACTGAATGAAAAAAGCTGTCTGGATCCAATCCCTTGTGCCAGATATCATCAGTGTTGGGCCAGTGTTCCTGCAATAATGTGTACCATCTAGCCTAGAAATGGTATTCCCTCTAACTTCTTTGTTGCTGCACAATCTCACTCCAAAAGCTGGTAATAATAACTGCTATTTGAATCTCTGGCAAATATTTCCTTGCAGCTATACTTGTAATTGTATATGCATAATTAACTGCTAGGTGACATTCTGAAAAATTAGCCATTTTGCCTCCTTCTCCTAAAGCTTTTCTGCTTCAGATACACTAAAACAAGATGTATCACATTTCCAGATTACAGCGCTCTCCCCCCCCACCCCGCTATCATTCAAATAATAAGTAAGAGTTTGAGTGTAACTGTTAAGCTTTCCTAAGGGCAGCGAGAAAGAGCCATTACTTTTATACGGTATGCAATAAGTTATATCAAAATATTGTGCAGGTATAGTTACTTTCCAATTCAATAAAGAGATGGATGGTCTCCGGGGTCGGGCTGTCACACAGAAGGGCTGAATAATGTTCTTCACCGGTACATCCAGCCAACTCAACCAAGTGGTGATAAGAGCGTTGGCACCCTTTGAGGATCTGGCTGACAGGTTTCATTTGTCTCGGTTCAGATCTTACTCCAGTGGCATGTCATCGCTTCACACATTTGGATTTTTATTCACACACACTCAGATCCTGTAGGTAGTGCCAAGGGACTCCCACCTTTAATAAGAAACACTGGATTGGTTAGGTCAAAGGTATTCAGTGCAGCTTTGCAATGGGGCAAACAACTCCGTCACAGACACACCGCATGAAAAGGGCACAGGGGGAGGCTGAGGCTGAGGTTTCTCCTCCCTGGCATCATATTCACAATCTGAATCACACCCTGTAGTATTCAAGTAATTAAGACCCCCAAAGCAGTCATGTGGTTGCAGTAGGCGAAGAGTGTAAATTAGTGTGGGGAAACAACTGAACAGCTGACCAACTGGAGAGTTAGCTGAATTATTGGTTTGGGGGGACAGATGTTAGAAAGTATCCTGACTCGGTAGGGAATCTACCGAGCAGTTGGTCCCCTTCCTTGGGCGTGACGACCTGACCACAGTGATCCATGCTTTGGTCACCTCAAGGTTGGACTACTGTAATGCCCTCTACATGGGGCTGCCCTTGTGCCAAATCCGGAAGCTGCAGCTAGTGCAGAATGCAGCGGCGCGGCTGGTGACAGGCCTCCCGGCTCGGGAGCATGTCCAGCCCGCCCTAAAAACACTGCACTGGCTGCCTATAGCATACCGAATAAGGTTCAAGGTGCTGGTACTTACCTATAAAGCCCTATATGGCCGAGGACCTAGCTACTTGAAGGACCGCCTCTCACCTTATATTCCCCAGAGAGCACTTCGATCCGGGTCCCAGAACCGCCTGACTATCCCAGGGCCGAGGGAGGCCCGCTTGGCGGCAACAAGGGCCAGGGCATTTTCTGTGGCGGCCCCTTACTGGTGGAATGAGCTCCCGGATAACATCAAGGCCCTGCGGGATTTATTGCAATTCTGCAGGGCCTGTAAAACGGAGCTCTTCCGCCAGGCATACAAATAGGGGTCGCCCACAGTATATACATTGGGCCCGGCCTCATTTTTTTAGCCGTCAATGCTTGAATGCTGTTTTGATATCTGTACTAAAACACCGTCATCTATGTAATTGTGTAAGCTTGTTTTTATGTTATTTAAAAAAAATAAAATAAAAATGTATTGTGCCTAACGGCTGTTGTTAGCCGCCCTGAGCCCACCTTTTGGCGAGGAGGGCGGGATATAAATTTTAACAAATAAATAAATAAATAAATAAATCTTGTAGGGACTTTAGTGAGTTAGTACTATGTTTCCCAACCCGTGGGTCAGGACCCCAAAAGTGGGTTGTGAAGCCAGTGCAAGTAGGTCATGGGCCAACCCTTCCTAATGGCAGACTCTGCCTTTTCTATTGTTCTCCCTTTTTAGCTTGGAAGACAAGATCTGACCCCAGAAATAGTAACCTCCATATCATACATTAGTTGTTGTTGTTTTTCTTCACTACACTACCTGTTGATCAAGTAAATCATGTCCATGCATGAAATACTTAGGGATCAGAGGGAGTAATGGAGAAGGTGGCCAAAGGCCAGAAAGTATCCTCCATATGAACAGCTGTGCATGTCAGAATGCTATATGCTTGGAGTTGGGGGGGGGGAGCAGCTGCGCCCTTTCTGCAATTTTTGTTGGACTCTCAAAAGTGTCTGATTAGCCACTATAGAAAATGAGATGCTGATCTAGATAAGTACCAAGATCATCATTTGCCTAGGGTAATCCCCTCCAAAAAAACCCCAAAAAACCCAAAAATTTATACTTGTAGGTCACCATCCCCAAAAGGTTGGGAACTGCCAGGTTAGTAGACAGGCAGAGGTTAGCTGCTGTTCCTCTCAAAAACATTTAAGCACAAGAAGTGTATCTACTGTAGCATTCATGACTATAAGCCTATCCAAGATTTCCAGCTGTAAATGTGCACAGTATAGCTAAACCCAGCTCACAGTTACTTTATGCTGACTAGCTAAATAAACCTGTTGTTTTGTTTCATTCTTCATGTCTTTGGTGACTAATATAAGCAGTAAAATAACCTGCAAGGGTAATGATAAACAAAGGATTAACAGTCCTGGGTTATGGTCACACATAATCCACTGTCAATCCACTTTCAATGCACTATATAACTGGATTTTACTGTGTGAACTAGCAAAATCCAATTCAAAAGTGCACTGAAAGTGGATTGAAAGTGGATTATTTAGTGTGTGTGATCATAGCCCTCATTACACATAAATCTGTTTTGGGAAGATTTGTCTAGTCAAAGAATATAACTTTGCCTCATATCTATACAACCTAACACAGGTGCAGGGAAAGATGTGGATGGTAGGGTTTCCAACCTCCATGTGGGGCCTGAAGATCTCCCAGAATTACAGATGATCTCCAGGGATCAGTTCCCTGAAAGAAAATGGCTGCTTCTGAAGGTAAACTCTATGTTACTATATCCTGTTGAGGCCCCTTCACCCCCAAATCTCCAGGTATTTCCCAAGCCGGAGTTGGCAACCTGTATGGCTGGCGAAGCCTAACACCCTGGTTTGGCTTGAGGGACTTCATTATGTCAAAAGAGAAGGGTGGGAATAAAAAGGAGGGATGTTATGAGACCTAGTCAGTTTGGTCCAGCAGGATGTGGTCCATGCAAGCCAAGATTATTTTACAGGGGGAAATATCTAAAGTGGTGAGCTAGAATGTTGTTTTTATTAGCCAAATGTATGTATGCAATTAAGGGTATCAGCAAAAATCCTCAGGGCATGGGAGAGAGGTTATTAAAAATGCAAATAGGACAGTTCTTCATTTGCATACGGGAAAACAAATGGGAACTTGCATCCAGGAAATGAGAACCTCAGTTTGGTGGACAAAAGAGAATTTATTTGGTTATAGTGTTAGCTCAACTAATATCATGTTCTCATGGAAGCAGAGGCTTCCATAGACAAAAGTGTGTGTGTACTTTTGTATGTCTGTTAATATTCCCTAACCAGTTCTCAGTTAGAGTGTATATATATTAACAATGACAAAACTACCCCCATCTCAATTTCACCCCCCACCAATGCTCCTTCTAAGCTGTGGAGTCTTGCGAGCAAAAAAAAAAACTACTTTGTGAGCTGCTGGCATTAAAGTTGTGAGAGAGCTATTTGGCTACTGCATAAATTAGTTTGGTCTGGAGCCATCCTTCCTGAGCTGAGACAAAGATGTGTGAGCTGGAGGCTAAAAAAACTGAGCTAGCTCACACTAACTCAACTTAGAGGAAACACTGCCCCCCATCCCCATGCTTTCTCAGAAAAATGTGCAGGCTTCTGTGAAGGTTAACACAAAAAGGTTAAGTGCACCGCTGGGGACAGCTTGGAGAGGAGACCCATGAACAGACCCCTTTATCTAGTTCCCAGTGGTGCTGCTTGATTCAGCCCTTCTCTCCTGGTTGGATTCATCAGCAGAAGGGAACTTTCCTGCGTCTCCCCTTCCACTGCAGTCCATTAATCTCCAGCAGTTGGTGGTCTTGGGGATAGGGGACCCATAGGAACAATACAAAAAAGTTTACAATGGGAAAATGGAATAGGTGGTAATTGCATGTTTAATCTTGATCCACTCCTCCATCAACAGCTACTACAGGATTACTTGAATGTAATTTTAGATTTAGTTTGGTATAGTGGTTAAGTGCACGGACTCTAATCTGGGAGAACCGGGTTTGATTCCCCACTCCTCCACTTGCACCTGCTGGATGACCTTGGGCAAGTCATAGCTCTGTACCAGCTGTTCTCTCAAGGATAGCTTGGGAAAGAGCTCTCTCAGCCCCACCCACCTCACAGGGTGTTTGTTGTGGGGAGGGGAGGGGAAGGGAAAGGAGTTTGTAAGCTGCTTTGAGACTACAAGTGAGTGAAGGGCGGGATATAAATCCAATTTCTTTTCTTCTTCTTCTTCTATAGTTAGATTTTCTCACAGAGACTGAAGATGGATTATTATTTTTAATACAATAAAACAGACTAAAACATGTAATAATGTCATAAAACTAGATCACAAGATTAGGAAATAATACAGTGGAAATACACACACACACACACACAAGATAATGCATACAACAATCTGTGCAATAGACTACATCAATTTCCTTTATAAAAAATGTCCTCCTGAAAAACTCTGTTTTAGTCCAACTGTATTCCCTTTACAAAATTGCTCTTCACAAGAACGCAGGAACTAGTTCCTGCAACAAACCCTGGTGGTAAAGCTACCCCTATATGTTCCCAAGCATAATCATCCATCAGTATCAGCTACACCACATAAAGTTCATTCACATACACATCTTCTCAGGCCCATAGCCAGAACTTTGTGGCTTGTGGGGCATTTTTTTTCCCTGGTGGGGCTGAAGTTCTCACTATAGAAAGAAAAGCCATTTAGCTAACAGAAAGCTGTTACCAGCATAGATCTCTAAATTGCAAGCTGTCAACCACTTTAGATGACAGCTCTCAGCTGCTGCAAGTTAATCACTTCTTCCAGCCTAAGCAAAACTTCTGATAACAAGCCAGTAGGTGGAGGTGGCTATGTGAACACACACACACACACACACACATACCCGGTCAGCAATCTTTCCCATGCCTTGGCCTCAACAGAAACTGGAGGTAGTTAATTCCCTACAAAAAGTAATTGTCTTCAGAGTTCCATGTACAGGATATACTATTCATCTAGTCTAGCCAACAGCCCAGTGGAGAATGGTCCACATCAACTCTGTTGGAATTATTAGTTTCTCTTTTGCCTCAATTTTGCTTTTACTTGTGCTGTCTAGTAATGCTATCCACCTGTCTCTTAAATTATTGGACTTATCCTGAACACATGAAGCTGCCTTATATTGTCAGAAAATTGGCCTCTTAAGGTCAATAATATCTAGTCTTACTGGCAGCCACTCTCCAGGTCTCACATAGAGGCCTTTTACATCATCTACTCTCTGAGCCTTTTAACTGGAGATGCCAGGGATTGAACCTGGGAGTTAGGACATGCAAAACAAGTGGTCTATTACTGAGCCATGGTTTTAATTTGTAATAATATTTTCCTGCACATAATCTGTCTGAATACACATGTGCTTTTGCTGGCTGAAATATATGTTTCATGTTTTTGACAAAGGGGGTTGTGGTTTATGCAGTTACATTTATTGGTTAGTATGAAATGAACCGATCAAACCCACAAAGCCATCCTAAAGAGAGTTCCCCGCTTCTAAGCCCATTGAACTCAATTGTTTCAGGAGGGTGGAACTCTACTTGGGACAGCACTGTGGGTCTGCAGTACTATGAATAGTTATTTGAAATGAATCCCAATTGCTCTGATCTGGATAGCCCAAGCTAGCCTGATTATGTCAGATAAAGGAAGCTAAATAGAGTCAGTCCTAGTTACTACTTGGATCACCAAGGAAGTCCAAGGCTAATACGCAGAGGTAGGCAATGACAAACCACCTCTGAACATCTCTTGCTTTAAAAAAAACCCTATGGGGTCACCATAAATCAGCTTTGACTTAACAGGCACTTTTCAGTACTACTAATCCCCACTGAATATAGTGGGATTTATTTCAGAGTAAACATATATAGGGTTGATCTACAACATGGTTACTCATTCTGAACAGAAAAGTTTGGTTCTGTTCATCTTGATCTAGAATACCAGGATCATTCTTTAAAGGAATCTATCATCCGCTGGAAAAGAATCCTTTTTAGGATGAAACACATTTAGAAATTTTGAATTTTAGTTCTTAGTTATGATTTTGAATGACACTTGGTCATGTGCTTTACATGCATTTAGAAGGGATGTGCCCAATAGTGTATTCACATCTGAAAGTTGAAACCTATTCTGATGTAGCAGCCCAAATAATCTCTCACTAGCCTGACCTCATCAGACCTGGAAGATAAGTAGGATCAGCCATTATTAAAACTTGGATGGAAGATCACCATGGAAAACCAGGGCTGCTATGCAGAGGAAGACAATGGAAAACCAGCTCTGCTTATCTCTTGTCTTGAAAACCCCATGAGGAGTCACTATAACTTGGCTGCAAATTGATGCTTTTTACTGATGATGGTGATGGCGATTACATTTTGTAGATATGCAGTATTACGACATCAGATTTAAAAAAAAACTAGCATAGGTGTGTGATTAAAGATAGGTATACATGCACATACACACCTGCTGAAGTTTTTCATCTCAGGACGACTGCTCTATGGGAAATAAGCCTCTGTGGGAAGAAAGCATGTATGAAATGAGATTACTGTTAACAGATTAACAGGTTGTCTGAAACCACTAAAACCAGAGATAAGCAAAGTGCTCCATATTAAAGGCTGAAACCTAAACTCTCTTCTAGGGGAAAAAAAAAAGGCAGCACTGAACTCCGTGCATTTAAGGTCTGTTTTTTTAAAAAATGCTTGGTTCAGTAGCCCTGGGGAAGAGTTACATCGTATCCAAAGCTAATAATACTAAAAGGTTTTGTGCGAGACCTGAAGGGGATTCATCCTGTTCAGTTAACATACCAGTTAAAAGACTACAGATGCTCTTCATCTCCCTGCCACTCCTCTCCTTGCAAATATGATCAAGGAAATTGAAAGGGAACACCGTAAGATTTCATTAACAAAGAGACTTGGGGAATTCTCTACGGACAGTTTAGTAACTCTGCTTCTTATTTAATAATAAATATTGATTATTTAGCAGCCAGGCTTCCAGATGCTGAAATGACAAAAGTAACAGCAGCAAATTGGCAGTTCTGGAGTGTTCACATTGAACAAGTCGTACCAAAAAAAAAGAAAAAAGTTAACCATGAATGCTCAAATCAAATTTCTTCCAGCCTGCTTTTGTGCAATCCACACTACCCACTTCCTGAGCCACTGGTGGAGTCTTGAAGCATATCAGCTCAACAGGAAGCCATATTTTATTCTCGTTGAGGGTCATGCTCAATGTGATGGGTAGCCACATATGCTCATTGTATCCACAGTGGGGAACCAAATCGGGTGGGAGGGAGAGGCAAAACAGTCTGGTTTAATGTTGAATGCAATTCAACACATTGACGACTGGTAAATGCATTGGTCTGTAAACTTTGTTCCACCACTCTCTCCAGAAAGATCTGGGTGTTAAGTTTTATAGGGGCCATGAGTGCCATAAACAATGTTCCCTACCTAACCTGACTTGGGAGAAGCTGACACATGCCCCTTCTCCACCTTACCTCCAGCACTTTTTGTCCCAGCCTGAGTTAACATGAAATGTGCATAGCCCAACCCGTGTGCTACCAAGTTTATAGGGTACATCACCAGGCACAGCTGGCCTGATCCATCAGATAGTACCCCCACTTGGTACTTGGAGAAGATCTGACATTGTGGCAGCAGACAGACCCCACAATGGGTTTCCCAAATCAAATGGGTATGTTTCTCAAGTGATTCTGCCTCTATACTAATTTGCACACTTTACCCTGCTCCAGATCCTACAGCTGTTTCTCACTGGTGGTAACTAGATTAGTAGTCATGGACAATAACACTTCCTGTTGAAACAACACACCCTGTGGGCAGAATTGAACACAGTACTGTAGAAAGCTTTCTGGTGGACCACCTATTAATCAGTACCCTATCTCCATGTGGCTCACTTCTGATGTAGGAACTAAGCTGGGCAGAGAGGAAGCATGAACAGGCTTCCATTAATTAATTTCCATTTTTAACATTCTTAAATGTGATTGGGACAGATAGATGATAAACGCATGTGCCTCATGTGAGTTAGTTCTGAAGAAAACCTGGCTAACTCAAGAATTGGTGAAGTCCTATCTGAATGTGTCTCAGAGGTTCCATTCACATGAATATTTTTTGGGAATTTGGATTGCCGTTTTCTCTGATTTCAGAGTGTATGGAACTGAAAGTAGCAATGGGCCCCAAAGACTGAAGACAAGCAACAAAAATGGAACATATTGTTTATCGGAATCTCCCTCCCAGAGAAAGCCTAAGACCCCTACCAACCTGGGATTTTTGCACAAGTTTAGAATTGTTGTAATTTTCTGCTTTAGCCTGTCTTACTGCAGTGCTTTATTACTGACATTACTGAATTTTACAGAAGAATTCTAAGGCCCCCAAGGGAGCTCTGTATTGTTATATGCATTTTCCATCTGAAGGATCTTCAAAAGTGTTGATTAGTGGGATGTAGCTTTATAGCTGCTTGGATACACCTTACCTGTGTTAATAGTTGTGGTCATTTGTAATTAATTGGTTGTGGTCACATGGAACAAGGTAGCTATTTGATCGGTTGTGTTTAATGCCATCGATTACAGATATTCAACTCTTTAAAATGCTGAAGAATTGCTATTGACACATTGATTAGCTTTGACTTTACTTAGGGGATAAAACCAACTCAAACTGACAAGGTTCATGCAAATCTGTTATTCTGGTGAAATAGAATGCCTTGTAGTTAATGTTTTGTTTTGGTTTTTTTAACTTATAGGAACAAGGAAGGAGTCTTACAAATCATACTTCTCAGGGTTTTCCCACATATCATGTAGCAGTAGGCCTCCCACTACCCACTGCAGGTGGAGAACTACCTGCCCCCAGCCCCAATTTCCCACTGCAAGGAAGGGATGACTGGGAGGAAAAATGAGTGATGCTCTAGGAATTTCCCTTAGTCCCTATGGTAAAGATCATAAAGACTAGGGGAGGCAGCCTAGAGAATCATCAGGAAGTGTCATCACATCCTCTGCAAGCACCCTGTCCACAGCAAGCACCCACATAATCTCCCACCATTTGCTGAAACAGCCCTATGGAAGTGCTATGTAGCAGCAGCTCCAGGATGTCTAACAAATGTACCCTTCTAAGAGAATTCCTGTCTGTCTTGGCTCCCTGATCAGCTTCCTTATCACAAACACAGGTTGGTAACACTGATACCTTATGCTTTCAGAGCAAAACTGGAGATTATTTTAGCAAATGTGTGGTCCCAGCCTCTCATTTGCCAAAATAAACAGAACCGAGCAGGAGGTACTATTGTCGAAGCTGGCTGATCATTTTGGGCCAGTCACTCTCAGATGAACCTCCTTCACAGGGTTGTTATTTTGAGGATAAAATGGAGGAGGGGAGAATGATGTTGTAAAACCTCTTGAGTCCCCATTGGGGAGACAACTGGGATTATAAATACTGAAATAAATAATAATATTTGCAGGAAAAGATCAGTGCACAGGCTAGAGGGGCACTTAGTATATTTTTGTCTCACAGTCCTACCTATTCAAAATATATATATTTTTTTAAAAAATAGGTTTCTTGTACTCGAAATGGTGATGTCAATAAAGCAAACTACAAGACGCATGCACAGAGGAAGAAATGAGTGTACTTGTCGGGCATTTTAAGTGGTGGCAAATCAGGCTGAGGAACACAGTACTATATTGTTCTGTGCCCAGAGCAATGATGCGTAGTACTTGCAAGGTGTTGCTGGGATCACTCAGCTGCCCCTATGAGATGCTAGATTTGGATGTTCCTTGACTATACACTATTGGAAGCATGCTGACCTGGATAGTCCAGGCTGGCCCAAGCTCCTCAGATCTTGGAAGGTAAACAGGGTCAGCCCCGGTTAGAACTTGGATGGGAGACCAGCAAGGAAGTCCAAGATTGCTTTGCAGAGGCCAAAAATTCACTGTGACTTGGCAGCAGAACAAACATTTCAAGCAGCACCGCTATGTAGTAATAGCAGTAGTAATAGTAGTAATTGCAGTAGTAAGATTTTATTGCATATAGCCATTGGCCTTTACAAGTTAAAACGTACTTACAGCCAAAAGATTTTACTACTACTACTACTACATGGCTACCTGTTACATTGCTTTAAGAACAGACTGGTTGACATGTTTTAAAAAATTGAAAACTTTTAATGGAATCCTTCAAAATCCCATGTCAAAGTAGGTTCTGCAAGTTTTCTGGGAGGTTAATCTAGTGCTGCAGATGACATACAGGGAAAGTGTGTGTGTGTGCGTGAAGTGCTGTCAAGTCATGATGATGACTTCATAAGGTTTTCAAGGAAGGGGACTAACTGCAGTGGTTTGCCAGCGCCTTCCTCTGCAAGGTGACCCTGGACTTCCTTGGTGGTCTCCCATCCAAATTCTAACCAGGGCCAACTCTGCTTAGCATTCAAGATCTGATGAGATTGGACTGGCCTGGGCCATTCAGGTCAGGGCACAGGCAAAGAGGGGCAGCCAAAGACATGTCTGAGACAGATATTATATGCAATGCCTCTCTTCCACTCTCTCTGGGTTAATTATCATGGGGCCACAATCACTGGGGGACAAGTTCTCCTGCACAGACTTGAATGAAGGGGATGTTTAATTGTACTGAGTCTTGCCCCGAGAACTTGCAGGTAGATCCTGCCCCATAGCTCAGGTCCGGATCTCTTCCTGCCAGTCTCCCTTAATAATGCTTCACCTTTTCTTTGCCCGAGCCAGTGGCTCACCTTGCCTCACAGGAAGGACGGCCTCCATTGGCAACACATATTTCAAAGGCAAATTCCGCACCTCTAATCTCTCCTTAATAATGTCTCATCAGCGTCTGCACCATTTGCAATTGTGCAAATGGCATTATCAGCCTGCAAAGCAAGCTGAAGCAATTATCCATTCGGTTTTAAGTAACGCATCTGCTGATGTATATTTGGCTTTGGATAATGAGGAATAATCATTCAGCTGGAAAGCCAAAATACCACCACTACCACCCTCTTAAAAAAAAGAAAAAGACAACCTCAGCCAAGATTGATCACGGAGAAACTCCATAGTGGCAACTTATTCAATTTCCGGAATAATGACAACAGTGGAAATTAATGCAGTTCTATCCCTTATTCTTTAGGTATGCCATTGAGTTAGGATGCAATGCTCAAACTATCCGAAGAATACATTTGCATAGAAAAACACTTGGCCTCCTGTCCCTCGAGGGAAACAATAATTAATCATTGACAAACAAATGTTAATACTGATTATACATCAGAGCGAGGTTATAATATCTTCATGTTTCAGTGGTTCCAAGAGGCAGGGAGAGAGAAAAAGTAAAAGGAACCCTGCAACGCACAGCGGGATTCACCACGGCAATGCCTCCATCTATATGGCGGCAATAGACCAGGAATCCCTATTGCAGGCATTATCTGCAGCCAACGCACATAAGTAATATCTGTAATAGCAGAAGAAAGGCAATCAGCAAGACCTCCTTCTGGAGACGCAAAAGAATTAACTTGTTTGTATAACCCCCAAGAAGCCAAGGTGACTACTTTAGTGAGGAATCTGTCTGGGTAGTAGAGAATGAGATATATACATCTCCTACTGAAATTATTTAATAGACCTGTTTTATGTTTATAGGGTGGAAGGCAGCATGGTATAGCCCAATCTTGTCAGATCTTGGATGCTAAGCAGGGTTGATAACTGGATGGGAGTCCACCAAGGAAATCTCTGCAGAGGAAGGAAATGACAATCCACTTCTACTTCTCACTTGCTTTGAACGTCCCTTGCCGGGGCTCCCTAAATCGGTTGTGACTTGATGGTACTTATCTTTCCCTTTATAACAATAATATTGTCTTGCATTAGTGTCTTTGTGTCTCCATTGTTCTACACTGGGAGCTTAAAAGCACTGACTGTTGCTGTTTTGATGAGTTTGTTTTCTCACCTTTCTAACCTTCTGGAGGGGGAATCATAATGGCTCTGAGATATGAGTACAGAGAAATGAGAAGAACATCTGTTTATAAATCACTAGAAAATACAGCTTGAATGCTTACAGCAGCTATAGATATGTTTCTGGCTGTCACTGAGCTCCATCGGTTAAATGAGATCAGTTGAACTGTGTTGAGGTAACTCCCTACATCCTACTGGTCCTGTTGTTTGTGAATTTCTTTCTGCTGGAATGTAGGCCACTGTAGAAGGTTCTAGATGACTCTAGGTAGGCCTGGAAGGTGTGCAGAAGCTTGAAGTAGAAGAAGTTACTATTCTAGCAACTTAGAAAGGGCAGAAGGCCAAGCTACTGGTATCTAATACTAGAAGATTCACAGGACCTCCTTGCTGCAGGGGTGAATACTGCAAACTCTGGGCTAGGGAGGATTAGCCACCTCAGAGAGATGGCTAGAGTTTAGGATAAAGATCTGGAAGACCCATGGTCCAATCCTCACTGTGGCATGGAAGCTCCCTGGGTGACTTTGGGCAAGTCACGGGCTGGGTGCCAGTAGGTCAGGAACCGAGTCAAAGTCCGAGACAGTCCAAGGTCAAGCCAAATCAGGAATGAATTACCAAGTCCAAAACACAAGCCGAAAGCAGAGTCAGTTCAAGCTGAGGTCAGAGAGGGAAACTCATGAGCAAACCAGTCCAAGGAGTCAACCAAAAGCCGAAGTCAAACAGAGCCGAAGTTGCGAGCCAGAGGGTCCAGAATCAAGCCGAAGTCAGACAGAGCCGGAGTCATGAGCCAGAAGGTCCAGAATCAGGTTTAGCTGATGCGAGCTGAGCGGGTGCAGAGCTTAGCCAGAATGACTTGTTGCTAGCACAAGTTGTTGGTCTTTGTGCTGTGCCTAAATACCCAGCCACTTCCTGTGCTTGTTAGCAGCTGGCAGTGAGGTCCCGGCTCCCTCTAAAACAGAGGGCTGAGTGATCTGCAACTACGCATGCATGCCTCTTTTCTCCTAGCAGCTAAATCTTGCCTGGATCGTGACCTTAGCCATTCCACCCAGGAGGTGAATCAGGTGGGCTTGAGCTTGGCTGTGGCTCAGCTGCTGCTGGTGCTGGGGTAATGCCCTGAGAGGTGCTTGTCTGAGCCTCCTCTGGTTCAGGTGGAGGCTCCTCTGGAGCTGGGGACTGATCCTCCACCACACTTAGGTCCGCAGGAGGCAGGTCTTCAGAGGCACTCCTGACCACTCTCAGCCTAATCAAATGATTAACTGGAGAAAGAGACAATGATGAAGAAGGTATTGGATTTATACCCTGCCTTTCACTACCTCAGAGTGGCTTAGGTCAAATCTACATCTGACTTTTCTGTTGGAATCATTCTAGTTTTAAAAAAAACCCCGTCTATACCTGTTTCTAGTTTCAAACCATACTTGTTCTTGTTTAAAAATTACTGTTTACATTTGTTAATTACCCTCCTGTGGTCAAGCTAGCATTTTACTGCTTTAAACAGATCCTCTTGCTTAGTACTCTTCAGACCCAGGGAGTGAAATTTGAAACGAGCTTGAAATGAGCGTAGGAAAAGACGGCAATCAAACTACTTCAGAGGGGAGGTGTAAATTGGGCCTAACAATCTCCTTTCCCTTCCCCTCCCCAAAACAGACACCCTGTGAGGTAGGTGGGGCTGAGAGAGCTCTTTTGAGAGCTGCACATGAGAGAACAGTTCTGAAAGAATTTAGAACTGACCTAAGTTCACACCAACAGCTGCATGTGGAAGAGTAGGTAGTCAAACACGGTTCTCCCAAATTAGAGTCTGTGCTCCTAACCACCACACTGAACTGGCTCTCTAACTGATGTTGGAAGCCACAGGGGAGAAAAGCAGGGTATAAATAAATAATAAAATATTTCCTAGAAAGCTTACCAAGCTTGGTCTTAACCTCAAGACACCATTATTTTGTTTCAAGACCTGTCCCATATTTCAGACTTTTCTAGCAATGAGATCTTGACTAGAGAAATTTTCCTTACTGTGGAGTAGTGATTGGACTAGGATGTCGATTCAAAAGCCCACTGTACCTAAATGATCATGGACTAGTCACTTTCTCTCAGCTGAACCTAAATCACAGGGTTGTCATGAGGATCAAAGGAGGAAGGAAGAACCATGTATGCCTCCTTGAGTTCTTTGTTGGAAGGACTGGATGGAAATAATGTACTAGACAGGTAGACTTCATATGTGTCTAAGCACAGCTTATTGAAAGCAGTTGTTATTCCAATGAGGGACACACAAGTGTCTGTGTTTGTGTATGAGTGTGTCTTCCTTTTTAATTGAGAGGCAGAACATGAAAACAGTTTATCTCGAAAGTTAAGACCACCTGACAACATAACATGTTTAAAGCAGGTCTGCAGCAAAATCCTGCTGAAGTCTGTTCAATAGGGGTTTCACCCAAAGCCAGTATTTTTTTTAAATATATTTTTATTGAACTTTTTCAAGAACATAACATCTTAATATAGAATACAGAATTATTTTTTTTCCAAGCAAATTGACTGATAGTACTTACATTTAATTAAGTTAACCAGCAAAGATGTAATTTATGATTAAAGGCAACCATAACTGTGCAACACTATAAGACTAATCACTTGAATTTTTTTTTAAGTACTGTGACCCTTTGTTACTTATTCTATATAAGAAAAATTTAGTGAGTTAGTATTCAAAAGCTAAGTTCAAAACTGAAGTAGTGATGTGCATGTCGTGTTTTCTGGGAGCAGTTCTTTTTCCGTCATGTACTGCAACCGTGGGAACCAAGTAGTTACGAACTTGGAATGCGTTTTTGTGTTACCATATTGTTGATTATGTACTGAATCTGTAATTTTGCACTGGATAAATTGATCCCAAACTTTATTTCTTGAAATGGACAGAGTTGGAGGAGAAGCAGATTTCCAGGACAAGGCAATTGAGAGTCTTGCTGCGGCTAATAAAAATAAAGTCCAATCTGTTAGTCTGTTTTGAGATTGGCCAGTATTTTTTTTTTAAGGCTCACACTATTAGTGTACTGAGAAAAGTGGGTTTGGGTGTGATCAGGACCATAGCATTTTGAAAGAAGGGGCTCCTGCCTCCCCCCCCCCCCCACCATTTCCCCAAGCTGAAATGTCCCAGGAGGCTTTATTCGAAGGACCGTCTCCTTCCATAAATCCCTGTGCACCAACTATAGTCATCAGGCAGCCATCTGTTGATTATCCTACCACTCAGGGTGGCCCATCTGGCACTGATCACAGCCCAGGCCTGTTCCATCATGGAACCTGCTCTGCAGAATGGGCTTTCTGAAGGTGCTTCTTGGAGATCTTCGGGAGGTGTTGCAAGGCCTGCCTGTTTGTTAGGGCTTTCGAAGGGGGTGTGAACTGAGAAGCATCTTTTAAGGGGGGAAGGGGAGAGAGATGGGGTTTGATATTTTATTTTTGGCTTTAAACGGAAAATGTTTTTAGCTATTATTGTAAGCCACTATGAGGAAAGATGGGATATAAATGTTTAAATAACAAAATAAAATAAATTTGCCCCGTGGGGGACTCCTTGTGCCGGTATTTAGTATGTGTGCAGCATCTCTGGTGGGGCTCATAACACACACAACCTGGCTGTTTTGTCTCTGGAAAATGGCACTGGGGGGGGGGGAGACAGGAGCACCTCATCCCCTATGCGAGGATTTCAATCCAAATCAGACCCTAGTGGTGCTTTTACACAGTTTTCCCCAAACACTTGCAGCTTTGCTATGGCTGCAAGTCCCTGAGGCAAACTCGTGTAAGACATAACATGCAGTTTGGCCCTGAGACAGATGCAATGGAAGTCTAAGAAGTCAGGTCTCAAAAGTGGGAGCTATGTCATAACTGGCCATTAAGCAAAGCAACAGCAGCTGCCACTGGCTGAACACACATCTAGACATGTAGGATCCCTTGGTCCTTGCCTTGGGGAATTCACTGCTCCAAAGCGATGTCAGCCCATCTAGCATTCAGAAATCCATCCTGGTAATGAATTACTATTTTTGATTGAACTGGATTATTACTTATCCCTTAATTCCTGCCATCAAGGAAACTGTAGCAGTAGAAAAGAGCAAGAGTCCAGTAACACCTTAGAGACTAATAAAATTTGTGGCAAAGTATGAGTTTTGTGAGTCGCAAGTGAGCAGTGGCTCACAAAAGCTCATAGCCAGCCACAAATTTTGTTAGTCCCTAAGGTGCTACTGGACTCTTGCTCTTTTCTACTGCTACAGACAGACCAACACAGCTACCCTTCTTGGGCTGTGATCATATGCACAATTAGACTTGACACAGGTGCGAATGCTGGGTGGATTTAAAGGGAGTGATCAGACAACATCTGGGAATGTTGTGTCCTGCAGCTGTTGACAACCCATTCTGCTCCATCACAGAAGTGGAGTTAAAAAACACCAGGGAAAATTCGGTAGTAAATGGGTTGCAACGGGCCACAGATGAACTTTCCCCTGACTGATCACCCCAGAGCTCTCTCATGCCATTGGGATGGTCTGATCAGGCCATCCTGATGTTGCCCTGCAAGGCGCTTATGTGCTCTGATAGATGTAAAGTCTATAAGTGTCAATAATGGACTCTGTTGCTAAATGTGTAAGAGGAACTGAGATGCAATGTGACCAGATCATGATGCCAGCTGTACACACATGCCAGCCAACACCTGAGATAATGTGCCAGTGGTTCCTGAGGTTGCCAGCTCCCAGAGACATCCCTTAACACCGATACACAGAAACAGCTACTCGCCATTGTGGTTTGAACATGTTCTTCCAGATGCCATCAGAGAAGCACTTCTTCATCATGTAGGCAACCCCCTCCCCGAACTTTCTCTGCTACGAGGGCACAAAAACTCTTTTCCACCTTCCGTGAACAATAGACCCGGACAGCTACAAAACCGGTTCTGCAGCCCTGAGACATTAAGAGCTATCAGTGAAACAAAAGGTTTGACCGATGAGTCACATCGGCCCTTCAGGTGTCTCTGTCACAGTTCAGGTAGAGTTTAACATTGCCCAACTCCTTAAGCCCCCTCCCAATTGTGGAAGTGACTTTTGGAGTGGACCACCATGGGGTGGTCTCAAGGGAGGTGGCCAGCAAAGCCTTCCCCCAAAGCCCCCTAATAAAAAGAGCTACCTGGCCATGTGATCGCTCTCTCTCTCCTTGCTTTTAGACTAACCCTGCCGTATCTTGCAGACTCTGGCATAGCTAACCAAGAGTCTTTCCACATGTTCTGCTGGTTCAGTTCACGATCCCCAGTTCCCTGTAAACTCCATTATTTTTCCAGCTGGGATCACATCATCTCTCCAGACAGGTAATTATTGACCTCAACGTGGATACCAACAATTTACCTGCTAATGCAAACATCTCTGCTCTATCTATTTTTCCTAGTTTCTGTATAATTGTGTGAGTGATTGTTGTGTTGTTTGCCTGAGAAAGATTCTTCAGTAAAGGAATCATTTTATTACTGAAGCCAGTCTCCTTGTCTATTTCTGGTGCTTCTGGAAGAGGTGGGACCTCTGTATATATTGGTGTTGTTCCCTTTTGCCTATTGCCATATTTATAATAATCTCTAGTTCCCCAATATTACTTGAAAAATCAAGGCAATCAGGCTAACACCAACTCATTGCCATTGGTTTTTTTTTTCCCCTTCTCAGTATGTGCATCATTGCAAACCCCATAGGGTCCTCAATGCAGAGGTGCAATTCATTGATTCCTCGTTTAAGCGCATGAGAAACAAATGGCAAAAAAACCCCAAAACCCAACTCACCCACAGTTGTGTCTGATCACACATTGATGGGCTACGCCCACAGCTTCAAAAGGAGGTGTGATCTCACAACTGTGGTTCAAATTCCTCCGGAAGAAACAGCCTCCCCCCTCCCCCCTGCGCTTTATCTGGTGCATGTCACCACAACCTTGATCTAGCAAGCAAACTGTTAGTCCAGTTTGCCCTGTCAATAGCAAATTGAGAAGGAGAAGCAGGTAATAAGAGATGACCAATCAATTAAACCATCTGTTTTTTAAGGTTCCTCGCACACATACACAAACTAAGAATAGACCCTCCCCCCCAAAAAAAAACTAGCAGGAAAAATACTTTGGCTGTTCATGAACTCACTGGCGCATGGAATAAAAATTACTTAACTCTGTAGAAGACCTGTCCATATTATCTGATTTGATAGAAGGGGGAAACAGCAAATAAAGTATTTATCTCAGTGCTGATGACTGGTTTCTATATACTCGTTCCCATTTTGATTGGTATGGATGACCCAAGCTTTGGAATTAACAGCAGGATGCTTGCACTTCTTAAGCAAATTGAATTTTACAGAAGTTCCCAAGGGATTTCCTTCTAAGATTTATCCTTACCATGCCAACTCAATCCCATTACTCCCCTGACACACCCTGGGTGCCACCCATTTCTGGCCCCTATGCCATGTTGACATTGGCATATCATTAGCATAGCTACAGATAGGTTGACATATCTCTGGATCATTCAGATGTACCGCTGTTTTATGACAAGTTGCCTTCCTAAGCAGTTTATAAACTGACACTGATGAAAACAAATTACTTTTCTATTAATTTTCATTTCAACTGTTTGTCTACTCATCACAGCAGAGAGAATACACATGTGTTTCATGGGAAAGGCAAAGACAGCTTCTAGAATGTTGTTTGGATTCTGCACCATGATATTAAAAACATGCAAATAGTGGAGAGGGCAGTGTGGCTGAAGGGTCACTTTCCAGCCCAGCTTGAGTGGAGGGAGCAGTCAGAATGGAAGGTTTCAACAGGATGAGGAGTGGACACCTTTCCATACTTTCCCTCCAGAAAACCACACACACGGGTTCATTCACAAAGTCCCACTTTATTCAGTCAGATCTTGACTTCCAGAGTCCTCCCATGCAGGGGAGTTGCCCCATTCCCTGCAACTGGCCTGCTGGTTTCCTCACCTGCTCTTGACCCTGCTTGGGAGTAAGCTTTTGCTCACAAGTAGGCTGTTACCAATGAAGACCTTGCTTTCAGAATTAAGAGAAACAGTCAACAGAGAATATGACCACCTTTTGCTTAACCACGAGTAGGGTTGCCAGCCAGTCACAACCAACAAGAGTCTGTAGAGGAGGGGACATGGGGGCAACATTGGCCAATGGTGTTACCTCACTTCCAGAAAAAACAAAAAACAAAAAACTGAGAAGTGATTTCAGTGCACTCTAGGAATTGCTGAAAACTCTGTGGTAAAACCAGACAGTTCCCAGGGATTTCTAGAGCAGACAGACGCCACTTCCGGGTTTCTCCCAGAAATGATGTAACTGCCTCAGCTGTTGTAATGTATACAAGCAGCCTATACGGGCAAGTTTCTGCTTTGCATGTCTTCTGGTTTTGGCCCTGCAGGGCTCCTGTGTATAGCAGTCAGCGGCTGAGCTGACTGGAAGAAGGCCCAGCCAGAGAGAGAATGGACCAGAGAGTTAAATAAAAACCATTTTTAAGTTGAAGCAAAGCTGACCTGTCCTGTTGTTGTATCACCTATGGTGATGAGGAGAAACTGAAGGCATCCTGGCAAACAGGCAACCACAAAAGGGTGTGCTTTTGTTTTGTGAGTAGTCCTGAAGCTGGCAGAAAATGGCTGCCATGGTGGGGTCTGTTTCAAAATCTGATCGGCAACAACAAACTTGGGAGGAATTCTGAGAAATTCTCAATTATTTTCTCCCACTGCAAATGATATCACAGATGAGGATAAAGAGAGTGATCCTGCTCAGCCGTGTGGTACTTCCCAGGTATAGTCTTCCCCCCTCCCACCAGCTGCCAGAATGTTGGTGAAAAATGGGAGCCAGCAAGTAAGAACCGGGCAGCCCTAATCAAGAGCTTCCTCTATAGTTCTCCTCTGTGGTCTAAGGTCCCCCTTCCTCCCCTTCCCCAGTTTCTATGCCTCCATCTGGGAGCTTCTAAATTCTGAAACAGGATCAGTAGATAGTCATCTCTGAATATTTACAGAAAACCTCTGATCACTGTTGATCAGTTACCATCTGTGCATGGGAGGAACAGGTAAGATCTTCAGTCTCAAAGGTAAAGCTGCTAATACTTGGGGGGGTGCGACAATGGTTACCATGGTTGCTGCAAAATTATCAACAAGGTCCGATTTCTCATCCTCCAAATGAGATTTTTCAAATAGGAATTTCAACATATATTTAAATTCTGTTCCTCCTCTGTTTGCAGGTGTTTGGCCAAGCGGGTGTGGCCATCAGAATTTCTAACAGGGGAGGAAGGTGTGGAACATTGGTTGGGCAACTGGATGAGATTTAGATTGAATGTCCATTCCTCTCTCTCTCTCTTTTAGATATTTAACTTGAGCATGGTCAATGGTTCATGGTTAAGAGTTCTTAGCCCTTGGATCTGAGATCATTGTTCATGGCCTGAGACCCTAACACTGCAATCCTATAGAGAGTTATACCCTTATAAGTTATATCCTTACTTCAGTGGAATTAGAAATTATGTCCAGACTATAGAGATCAGTTCCCCTGGAGGAAATGGAACCTCCAGAGCATGAACTCTATGGTATCACATCCCCACTGAGCTTTCTCCCTCCCCATAACTCCACCTTCCCCAAGCACCACCCTTAAATCTCCAGGAACTTTCCAATCCAAAGCTGGCAGCCCCAAGTGACATCAGTAGGAGTACAATATGTTCCATAACCTGGCCCCAGGCCCTAAGCCACTTCCACGGAAGCCTCAGATCTCTGCCTAACCACTTCCTTTCTTTTCCTTTTATTTCCTAGCACAGGAAACAGGGGAGTCTAACTGGGGACTGTCTCCAGCAAGGCCTCTCTCCTTGATGCTATAAAGACTAGAATAGCACCATCCTTAGGAAAGCTGTTTTTGCAGCATTCAATCCACTATGGGAGGAGGGACCTTGGCTTGGACTACAGTGACTGTGTTCAGACTGGTAGTTTGCCCCGATATAGATGTGTTCCCTTAATGAATTAAACCGGCAGGGTAACACACACCTGTCAGCTGTTCCCCAGTCATACTCATCCCATAGTGTGACGAGTTTTATTTTATTTTATTTTATTTATTTATATACCCCACCCTATCCCACAAGTGGGCTCAGAGTAAATAGACACCACATACCATGTGGTGTTTTCGGTTTTCCATGCATTCACTGCTGGTATGCCCTACAATACTTCAAAGCGCTACAATTAGAGGAGGCACCATATTGCTCCAAGACACCAGTCTGACCACAGCCAATCAAAGCCACAGAAGAACTCTTTGGGAGCATATTCCACCACAGGTAATCATAAACTTTGGCACAATTGCTAGTAACATTTATGCATTCTTAATATGTGAGAAAGGACACATGCCCCTCCAGTTTCCTCAGGACTGTGGGCATTGCAGTGACATTTCCATAAGTGAAATTTGTCCTTTCTCCTTTGTTTTCACATCTGTGTGTGTGTGTGTGTATGTGTGTGTGTGTGTAAAGACATCATAATACTGAACCATTTTGCAGCGGTTGATGAGAGCACACAGAGTGCCACAGATGGAATGCGCACGAAGTGTGCTAAGAATGAATACTAATGACCTCATTATGCTTAGTGTGTTATTTTGCAAAATAGTACCTATTGTAGCATTGAAGACTACTTAGCAAATGGGATTGTTTGAATAGTCTCTTAATAATAGAGAGAAATAAGACGCTCATCTTTCTGCTTGAAGTATTCCCTCTTTGGTAAGACAGAGAGAGTCTGAGGAATTTGGGGGATTCTTAAAGATTTATGTTTGATAGAATTTTCATAAGATTATCAGTTATATTAAAGGAATGAAATGTTTGGCGGTCTCATCAACGAAGCACAGGTTACCACTGCACCAGCACCATTGATATGTTAATGGGAATTTCAGGTCTCGGCAGAATCACTCATCAATGCAAAAGCAATCCTTTAATTTGGTCTGGAACCACAGTCCACAAATTGTGTCTAGGCTCTGTGGCTGACTATTATTATCTGTTTTTTCCCATCAAGTCAAAGCTGACTTATTGCAATCCCATGGGGTTTTCAAGGCAAGAGACCTATAGAGATGATTTGCCATTACCTATCTTTGCATAGCAACACTGAACTTCCTTGGTGGTTTCCCACCCCAGTACAAACCAGAACCAACCCTTGTTAGCTTCTGAGATGTGACGGGTTGCTACCCACAGGCATACAATTACAATCTACCTCTGAACGTCTTTTGCAGTGAAAACCTTACAGCAGGGGTGTCAAACACATTTGTTATGAGGGCCAGATCTGAAATAAATGAGACCATGTTGGGCCGGGCCATAGGTGTAGAGTACGGGGGGGCTCGAGGGCTTGAGCCACCCCGAAATTTCTGGGGGGGCTCAGCGACCCCCGGGAAAATGGAGCGCCTGCTGCTGCACCTCCCCGGATCCTTCCGAGGCCTGGTGGCCACTGCTGGAGAAGGAGAGGGAAGGGGTGGCGGGGGGGGGAGAGAGGCACTGGCAGCAGCGGCTGGTGGGCCTCGGAAGGGCCCGGGGAGGCAGGCGGTTTCCCAGAGGTGGGGAAGAACATCGTTCCAGCGTGCGCAAAGCGTGCACGCTAAGGAGCCCCCCCCCCCCGGATTTCCAAAACTCTACGCCCCTGGGCTGGGCCATATGTGTCATAAAATGTAATGCCAGGTTGCAGGGATATAAACTTTATAAAGGACACAGACAAACACAAAGATTTTTAAAACTTTAAATAAAACATGCTTAAAACATTAGCACTCTTGTAATGTTTTGTCTATTTAACAGTCTTTGATAACTGACACCTCTTGATCTGAATTATTGCATCAAAATGTCTGTGCTGTAGCAATCTTGAGTATGATGTTCAGGTGTGTATCTGTAAGCTGAAAACCTATTTTTGATTTACTGACATTTATTACAGAAATCTCATGCTCAGTGTTCCTAGCCTAGGACCCAGGGAAAAACATGAAATGGCTGGGTATTACAACCTTTTGTACATAAGTTGCTTCATGTGCTGGTCAAGAACATGAGAAGGCATCCTGACACAGACTGAGGGCCGTGTGTTTGTCTACAAAACTATAGTCTTCCCTAGAGAAATAACTACAACTTCCTACAAAGGAAATGTGCTAGGTGAACTTGGTCTGGACACACACTCTCAGCCCACCCCATCCCACTGGCTTGTTGTTATTCCTCTTCTAAAATGGTTCACATTGCTTTCTTACTGAGAAAGACTGGATCATGAAGGCATGAATACAGTGAAAAGGGGGAGGGAATCCAGTTGTACCCAGGAGAGCCCAACAAAGCACACACACATTGTAGCAAGGAACACAAAAGCCTGAACAAAACTTTGTTGGTCTTAAAGGTGCTTGGTGTTTCTTCCATGTGATTGAGGCAGCCCAGCAAAGCAAGTTCTTTCTTGTCCCCTCGTTCCCTTCAGGAAGGAGCCTCAGTGAATGGAAGAAAAGAAAGGCTTCTCTTTGTCTCCTGCAGCCTGGCCAGGAAGCAAACTCTGGTTTTCCCCTGTCTCCCCCGGGAGAATGAGGGGGAGGCACCTCAGCCGCTTCTTCACCAGAGGAGATAAAAAATCACACAGGAGAGGTTTGCCTGTCTATCTCTCCTGTGCGACTGAGAGAGGCTGGTAAAGCAAGCTGTGATGTGGCAGCAGCAGCAGCAGAACTGGAAAAGGAAGCAGAAAATAGCCAGGTCCTTGAGGGCTGCATTGGGGCCCTCCAAGGGCCTGATCTGGCCCTTGGGCCATATGTTTGACACCCTTTCCTTACAGGGTTGGGTTCAACTTAACACAACTAACAAACAAAAAAATCATAATAATATAAACCTCCCACAGGAAAAAAAATACAACATTTCAAATTTGGAGCATTAATTTCCCTTCTGATATCAATATTCAAAGTTAGTGTTATATTTAAAAAAAAAAAAACGCAGAGAGAGAAATAAACAGTTAAAAACCCAGAGGACAATTCAATATCAATGAAATTCCTTGGCACAGAATTTGGAAAGCTTTTTTTAGTAAGAAATTACTGTTCTGCCTTTTATAAAGAACTGCTCTGCTACCTATCTAAAAGAAGGATCAACTGCAGCTCTGTTTTACACAAGTTAAGAAGCATAGTGATCTTTGGGAGCTGTGTGGAACCCTAGCGGTGTAATTCTAAGCAGAGTTACACCCTTTTAAGTCCACGGTATGATGACGGTATGATGACACTGCAAAAATAGCAGAGTGACTCTGTTTCATATATACAGAGTATTTACATTTATTTACACTGAACAACTGGAACTATATACAGTACTTTTAGTAGCAATTTCTGGGTTCAACCGGACAGAGTGCTACGCAGACAGCTGTACTCCACGAGAGAGCCAAGAGCAATGAACTGTCTGCAATATATACCAGTACCAACCAATCAGGTTGCACCTCTAATAGCTGAGTCATGATGAGTGTGTGCAAAAATCCAATATCATTCTGGTCATATGACTTCCCCAGCTGTCAAACTAGATCAGCAGGATCTAACACATTGGTCCATGACTCACTGATATCTTGTCAGCAATTGAACTAAATGCTGTCACGCCTCCCAAGATTCAGTTAGTCATGGGTAACATTTTGCACAGTTTTACAAATCTTTCTCGGGGTAAATTCTTTGTAAACAAATCTGCTACATTGTCAGTAGATGTACATTGCACCAAAGAAACAAATCCTTTACATATAGCTGTTCTTACATTTTGATACCTTACAATTATATGTTTACTTCTTGTATGCACACCTTGATTATTTGCAAGTTGTCTGGCCGACGAACTATCACTGTAGACAGATACTGGCAATTTACAATCTACATTTAAATCAAGAAGTAATTGGTAAAACCATTCAATTTGAACTACACAATCACTCATTGATGAGAACTCTGCTTCACAGGAACTTGTAGCCACATGAGTTTGCTTTATAGATTTCCAGGCAACCAAAGCCCCAAACATATAAACAGCAAAACCAGAAGTAGATTTGCCATCACTTCTCTCTCCCCAGCTAGCATCACAGTAAGCAGAAAGTGGTTGATCATTAGACACATTAAGCAAAAGTTTGTGATGTAATGTTCCTTTAAGATACTTCAAAACTCTTTTTGCTGCAAGCCAGTCATTTTGCGAGGGATTTGAACATTTTTGTGTTAGCCAATGAACAGCTGTGCATATATCAGGACGACTACAATAACTAAGATACAACAAAGATCCAATTAATGACTGATATAGCCCCTTGTCAGCAAAAACATTCACATCAGTTTCCTTACAATAACCTGTAGTCATAGGGGTGTCCACACTATGTGCCTCAGACATATTAAATTTCTCTAACAGCTGAACAATTTTACTTTCTTGACTCAGTTCAAATATACCATCATCATTTCTGGAGATCTGGACTCCCAAATAGTTCTGAATGGCACCCAAATCCTTTATTTTAAATTGTGACTGTATAGTCTCTGTGAACCAACTCAGTTGCGCTGCACTGTGGTAAAGAAAACAAATATCATCCACAAACACTAAAACAAAACATTGCTGCCCGTCAATAGTGATACTGTACAAACATGAATCAGCCACACTTTGTTTAAACCCAAGTTTTGTTAATGCCTTGCATAAATACTCTCCCCAGAGATGAGCACTTTGACGCAACACATAAAGACCTTTGTGCAGTCTTAAAACAACATTTGGGTCATCACATTCAAAACCAGGTATTTGTTTTAGATATAGTTCTTCCTCCAATGGCACATTGAGGTAAGCTGTTTCAACGTCAAAATGGTTAACGTTCATTTTGTGCTTTGTAGCCAGAACAAGTGCCGCCTTCACACTCTCCATTCTCACTGTGGGAGAAAAACATTCATTAAAATCACTCCCTTCTCTTTGTAGAAAACCTTGTGCTACTAAACGGGCCTTGTACTTTAAATTTCCATCACTGGAAGATTTGACCTTGAATAACCAGTGACATCCAAGTGGCCTCTTATCAGCTGGCAACTGTGAATGAGAAAACACTTTGTAATTAATCAAAGCATTATATTCAGCTTGCATAGCATCCAGCCAAGCACGTTTCTCCTTCCCTTGCAGAGCCAAAACATCAGAATAGTTATCTGGAACATAAACATGATTAATTCCATAACGCTGCGGTGGTACACCTCTAGTAGCACGACTGGACACTCTAATTGGCTGCTGTTGCGCACTCTGCTCAGTTTCAGACGACGACCTGCTAGGAGACAAAACTTCCTGCTTAACTTCTTGTTCATTTCCAGCATGTTGTACAGCTTGGTCAGTTTGAGTCAAAGGTAGCAACACTTTAGAAGGTAACTCATTAGAATGAATTCTAGACCAGTTGGCATTTTCACAAAAATTTGCTGACCTGCTATATTTAAGCAAATTATTCTTATTAGCAAAACGATAAGATTTCATTCCTGGCTGATAACCTATAAAGGTTAACTTCTCAGCTCTAGGTTTCCCTTTTCGCCTCTGGCTTAATGGAATATTGACCCATGCTTTTGTCCCAAAGGTTCTTAAATGCTCTATGCTAGGCTGTTTCCCATAAAGCACTGAATAGGGAATATCATCAATTGCTTTGGTCCACAATCTGTTCAAAGAATAGCAGCAGTACTTTATAGCCTCTCCCCAAAAAGAAAAAGGTAAATTGGCATCACTTAATACAGAATGAACCATGGTTTGCAATACACCTCCTTTTCGCTCAGCCACACCATTTTCTTGAGGAGTAGCAACATTTGACACTCTGTGCTTAATTCCCTGTGATTTAAACCATTTAGTTAATTCATCTGACATAAATTCGCCTCCCATGTCAGACTGAAAAGCACAAATAGGACGTTTCAACTGTCTTTGAACACTAGCAGCCCATTGTTTAATAGTGGCACACACTTCAGACTTTTTCTCTAGTGGATATGTCCACACAAAGCGAGAAAAATCATCCACCAGAATCAACGAAAATCTTTTACCAGACACACTATTTGGAAATGGCCCAATGACATCTGCATGAATTAAAGCAAGTGGTTCATGTGTCTCTCTGCCACTTACTTTGGCAACTGGATATGCTTGTGATTTAGATTGCTTGCATATCTCACATTCCAGAAAATTATCACATTTTTTAACATTTGTTTTCCCCAAACAAGCAAGTGTCTTACCCAAAGTGTGAAAACTTGTATGGGCATATCGCCTATGGAATAAATGAATGCAATTTGGGTGCAAATCCTTGTTATTGAGCACTGATTGTGCCTTAATACACTCATTACTTAGCACATAAACATCATCTTGCAATTTTCCAACAGACACAAGCTGATTTCCCTTATGAATTGTGCAACTTTTCTTTTCAAACGTTACTTTAAACCCTGCCTCATCCAAAGCACTAATACTTAGCAGGTTGTTCTCTAAATCTGGTACACAGAGAACTTCATTAAATTTATAATTTAGATTAGGAAAATAGACACTGCCCACACACGTCACAGCAGCTGCGCTCCCGTCAGCAAGACAAACTTTGTTTAACTCAGTAGCCCGCATATCTGTTAATAAACTTTTGTCTTTTACAAAAACCCTTGAGGTTCCAGAATCAATAATCCATTTGATATTGTTCTCAGCACTGTCAATAGTCACCAATGTGATTTGCTGCTTGAGTGCGCTGGAAGACTTTTCTCGGCCACCAGCAAAAACATCTCTTTCAGCTCGCCTCCATTCCTTCGTACACTGTTTAGCCAGATGTTGAGTAGAATTACACTTGAAACACCGCTTCTGCCTAGAAGCTGGTATCTTGTTGGGACCTGTTCCAGGTCTGGGAATGCTGCCAGCAAAGACACTGCTATCTCCCTTGGAACTGTTCCCAGGATGGCAGCCTGCCACCTCATTACTTTGCGATCGAGTCTCGTGATCAAGCAATCTTCCAATTACATAATCCAACTTCAATTGATCATGATCAACACTTTCAAGAGCAGAGGTTTTCCAGTTGGGAGAATGGAGGTCTGACACGCTTTGCAAATGCGCAAGGCGGACAGCGGCTCTTCCTGACAGCTTGGGTGGGTTAATCCACCCGATGCAACCTCACACAGGTAGTGTGAGGACCAGCAAGCAATATAATCCAGGTTTGAGCAACCTCGGTGAAGGGAAAGTCTCGGAGGAGACTTTTCCGACACCTTGAGCACTGCAGCCGAAGAGGATTCTTGCGAGTATCTCTAAGGAGCCGAGCTGAGCTGAAAAATTCAGCATAAAACCTCCAATTCCCCTGATTCCTTAACAAAGAAGACAAAGTTTAAACGTTGGGACCACATCTGAAGCGAAGTAACAACAAAAGGTAACGGAAAAAAGTTTTTTGCCTTACCATTGCCACGTTTTGAAAGATGAAAAACAGATCGGGTGAAGCAATAGACTGATGTTGATTGGATGAGAGCAGTTTTGAAGTGCTAAAAATCCGAATTTGAACTTAAAAAGCCAAAAAAACAAGTTGTTTAACATTCCTGCGGTTAAAAGGAGTTGGGAGGGGAAGCCAAGCATCGCGAGACAAAGAGGGAGAAGGGAACCAAGCATCGCGAGATTAAGACGTGAGGACTGAATCAGGAAGTGACGGCTAGAAGAGCAGACAAGAAGGAAAAAGGAGAAGAACCGGAAGAAGGTAAAGGGGACTCTAAATACTGCCGGACCAGAAAGGGGACTCTAAATACTGCCGGACCAGAAAGACCATAACAGGAAGTGACGTGCAGAGAGCAGACAAGTAAAGAAAAGGAAGGGACAAAAGGAAACTACGGCAAGCCAGAAGCAAGGTAAAAAGACTATAACCTTTGACATTAACCATAGAGAAGTCGCGGCCGCCATTTTGGATTTATAAAATTTTTAAACTGCAATATCTCAAAGATTATATAACGTAGAAGGCTGAAACCAACATAATTTGACTTGGCAAGATTAGCTTGTTTGAATGCACTAATTGGTGTTTGATTTGGAAGACAAGATAAAATCGATCCTTTTAAAGAGGCAAAACGGACCGAGGACTAAGATCGAGAGCAGCCACATGGTCCTCTCCTACAATGGCAGCAAAAAAAGAAAAAGAGCTACTAGCTGTTATGGAAGCAATGGAAAAGAAAATGTTAGACGCTATAGGAGAGGTAAATGTTAAAATGAATAATATAGCGGCTCAAGCAGATAAAAATTGCATGGAATTAAAAGCAGAATTTCAAAAATTATCCACAAGAACACAAGATATAGAAACTAAAGTAAAAGAACTGGAAGAAAACACCCATAAGACAATGAGAGAGAACGAGAGGATGGAAAAGATGATGCATTATAAAGATATGCAAAACCACTTGAGATTTCGAGGGATTGAGGAAAAATTGAATGAGGATATTTTTACAAGAATGCAAGAAGCAATAGCAGATTTTTTACAAGAACAGGAAGAAGTTATTAAAGAACACATGGATCTTGTTTATAGAGTTAATTCTACATATGCAAGAGACAAAAACATACCAAGAGACGTGGTTGTCCAATTTACAATGAAAAGAACAAAAGAACAAATCTACAGGAAGTGCTTTACTGACCCCTTTGTAATAGATGGAAAGAAAATCATAGTAATGAAAGAATTGCCTAGAGCAATACTGCAAGAAAGGAAAAAATTCAAGCGTCTGACGGATAAACTGAAGGAGAAAAAAATCAGATTTCGTTGGGAAATACCTCAAGGACTAAGTTTTTATTATGGCAGCTCCAGAGTGGTGATTAAAAGCACAGAAGAAATGTATGCATTCCTGGGAGAGAATAAAGACGATTTTGGAGATATTTAAGAATATATCAAAATGGATTACAAAATACTTACATGGAATGTAAATGGACTAAATTCACCCCAAAAACGTAGAATGGTAGGTCACTGGTTGGAAAAACAAAAATGTAATATAATTTGCTTGCAAGAAGCTCATCTTAAAAACCAAGACCATAAATATTTAATAAGGAAAAAATTGGGAGAAGAATTTTATTCTTTAGCAAGCAATAAAAAAAATGGTGTTGTAACATATGTCAAAAAAGATTTGGAACCCAAAGTAATATTCAAAGACAAAGATGGAAGATATTTAGCTATTGAAATTTTACTGCAAGGAGTGAAAACTTTGATTGTGAACATTTATGCTCCGAATGGAGCTAAAGAATTTTTTTTTAAAGAACTTCAAATGGAATTGGACAATGTAAACTATGATCAAATTATGATGTTAGGAGATTTCAACGGAACTGTAGATAATAAACTAGACAGGCGCTCTAAAAGAAAGGATGAGACGTTAGGGAAGCTTCCAAAAAACTTTTTTGAACTGATAAAACAAGAAAAGTTGGAAGATATTTGGAGGAAAGCTAACCCACAAGGAAAAGACTTTACCTTTTACTCGAACAGACATGACTCACATTCAAGAATTGACATGATTTGGATGACTACTAACCTAACCTTTAAGACAAGAAAAGTGGAAATTTTACCCAGAATAATCTCAGATCACAATCCGTGTTTATGGACAGCTGGGCAGATTAAAAAACAAAAGAGATGGAGAATAAACGAGGACTTATTAGATAATCAAGAAATAATTAAAAAATTACTTGAAGAAACAGACCTATACTTCCAAGTAAACATGCAGAAAGAAGTTAAAATTCAAACCGTATGGGATGCATATAAAGCAGTGATGAGAGGACTATTGATATCGTTAAATGCTAAAGATAATAAAAAGAAAAAAGAGCAATATGAAAATATTTTACAAGCCATTAAAACAAAGGAAGAAGAACTGAAGAAGAAACCAGGGAAAAAGAAACTGCAAAAGGAAATTTGGATGCTACAAGACCAAGCAAAAGCCATTTTGAACCAGGAGATGTACTGGAACTTAAAAAAACTTCAACAAAAAGCATTTGAAGGTGCAAATAAACCCGGAAAATACTTAGCATGGCAATTAAAGAAAAAACGTGAAAATAAATTTATCACTAAAGTGATAAGAGATAATATTGAGATAATAGATAACAAAGGAATAAAAAGAGAATTTTTTAAATACTACGCAAAACTTTTTAAGAAGGAAAACAAAGACAGAAGAAAGATTAAAGAATACCTGCAAACATTAAAGCTACCAAAACCAACAGAGAAAATTAAAGAACTATTTAATAATCCAGTATCATTACAAGAGATCAAAAATGCAATAAATGACTCAAAATTAGGTAAAGCACCTGGACCGGATGGATTTACAGCGAAGTTCTACAAAACGTTACAGGAGTCAGTTTCACCGGTGTTACTGCTATTGATGAACAATATAAGAGTTACTGGAGAGGTACCAGAAACCTGGAAAGATGCATCCATCTCACTGATCCCGAAAGAAAATCAGGATTTGACCAATGTTAAGAACTATAGACCGATCTCTTTACTGAATAATGATTATAAGATTTTTGCTAAGATTATAGCGGATAGACTAAAAGAGCACCTTAAAGAGACTATACAAACAGAACAAGCAGGGTTCTTACCTAATCGACAAATAAGGGACAATCTAAGAGTAGTAGTGGACGCTATAGAATATTACGACAAACATCCTGAAAAGGAAGTGGGCTTTTTCTTTTTAGATGCGGAGAAAGCGTTTGATAATTTAAACTGGGATTTTATGTTTGAAGTTTTAGAACATCTTGAGATCGGTGAATATATGCTTAACTTCATTAAAGCAATATATAAAGAACAGAAATCCTCAATAATAATTAATACTGAAAAGACAGACGATTTTAAAGTTGAAAAAGGAACAAGACAAGGATGCCCGCTTTCGCCGCTGCTATTTATTTGGATTTTAGAAGTTCTACTTTTAAATGTGAAGGAAGACAAAGATATTAAAGGCTTAACAACTAAAGGTTTTTCTTTCAAATATAGGGCCTTTGCAGATGATGTGATGTTTATAGTGGAAGACCCCTTATCCACATTACCACATTTGTTACAGAGAGTAAAAGAGTTTGGTGACTTAGCAGGATTTTATGTAAATAAAAACAAATCGAAAGTAATGTGCAAAAATATGTCAAATAAGAAACAAAACGAGTTACAAAAACTTACAGAATGTGAGGTGGTGAAAAAGACAAAATATCTGGGTGTAAACCTAACTATGAAAAATATTGATCTTTATAAAAATAATTATGAAAAATTATGGTTGCAAATTATGCAGGATATTAAAAAGTGGAATGTATTGAATTTGTCATTGCTGGGTAGAATTGCGGTGGTCAAGATGAATGTGTTACCACGATTAATGTTTTTGTTTCAAACTATTCCAATTGTGAAAGATGTAAAAACATTCAAATGTTGGCAGAAGGAGCTGTCTAAATTTGTGTGGGGAGGGAAAAAACCAAGAATTAAGATGAAAATAATGTGTGATGCCAAAGAAAGAGGAGGGTTTCAACTACCAAATCTAAGGTTATACCATGATGCAATATGTTTGACCTGGGTAGGGGCATGGACTATGTTACAAGATAGAATGTTATTGTCCCTGGAAGGTCATGATTGTAGATTTGGGTGGCATGCATATTTGTATTATGGCAAAACAAAAATGGACAATATGTTTAAACATCATTATTTGAGAAGAACACTAATGGATACGTGGACAAGATATAAAAACTTTTTTTCAGAAGAGATACCCATGTGGATTGTACCTGCAGAAGTCTTACATCCAATATCAAGATATAAAGGACAAGATTGGCTGAAGTATAGAGACTTATTAATAAGACATGGCAAGGATTTCAAACTGAAGGAGCAGCATCAGATTGATTTTGATTATGGTTGGTTAAGATATAGACAAATATATGACTTGTATAGAAGTGATAAAAAACACGGTTTCAGGGAAAAAAATAATGAAATAGAACAAGTTTGGGAGGAAGGTGGGAAAAAAATGATTTCTAAAATGTATAAAATCTTGCTAAAATGGTTTAATGCTGATGAAATGGTAAAAGAACAAATGGTAAAATGGGCGATAAACTTTAACAAAGACATTGAAATGGAATCTTGGGAATTTTTATGGAAAAATGCTATGAGTATATCTACGTGTTATAACTTAAAAGAAAATTGTTTTAAAATGATGTATAGATGGTATATGACACCAAAAAAAATTGCAAATATTGGTCAAAATATGTCTAACAAATGTTGGAAGTGTAAAAAGAAAGAAGGGTCTTTTTATCATATGTGGTGGACTTGTGATAAAGCAAAGACTTATTGGTCAAAAATACATGCAGAAATGGAAAAAATCTTGAAATGTACATTTAAGAAGTTGCCTGAAATGTTATTGCTAGGACTTAAACTAGAAGAGATAAATGTAAAGAAAAGGACAATAATATGGTATATGATTACAACAGCAAGAATGGTGTATGCACAAAACTGGAAAAATGAAAAAATACCAGAGGTGTGGGAATGGTTGAAAAAACTGTTATATATGGCTGAAATGGATAAGTGGACTAGAAAATTGAATAATCTCTACTCAGAGACCTTTCTGGAAGACTGGAAAGATTTGAAAGAATATGTTGAAAAGTATTGGGATATGAAAAACTATATCTATACATGGTTATAATAGCATAAAGGAATAGAAATATATTATATGAATGTTTTAGTTAAAATTAGACAATGAAACTGTTTTTATTTAGAAATACATAAGAGTATAGAAAATAAGAATTGGTGTATAAGTATAAGTATTTTAAAGCTATATAACCGTTACCAGAAACGAAACATAGATATAAGTATTACTATTTTGAATAAAATGGAAAATGTGTTATGCTTCAGATGTGGTGGGAAACCACCAAAACAAGATAAAAATAGAATGTACAAATAGAACAAAATGTTATCTAATATGGAAAAAGGGATTTGTATAAGGTTAAATGTATTATTTTTGATGTTTTTTTTTTTGAAAAATAAAAATTTCTTTACAAAAAAAAAAAAAAAAAAAAAAAAAAAACACTTTCAAGAGCAGTAATAAATCCATTATACTGTCCCGGCAAAGAACTCAATAAGATGTAAACTTGGTCATCCTCAGCCACCTCTTTTCCACGCACAGCAAGAGCCTGAAAGCATTCTGTTAAGGCATCAAGGTGAGACCGGACTGTTTGGTTTGGCAGCATGACAGTTCTGTACATTCGTCTGGTCAGTGCAATTAACGAAGCTGCTGACTTATGCACATGAACTGTTTTTAAAGCATCCCACGCTTCCTTTGCTGTGGTTTGGTTTGCAACATGCAAAATCTGCTGGTCAGACAAGCTCAGCACAAGTATTGCCAAGGCTTTTTCATCTTTAGCTGCCTCTTCTGCAGTTGGAGCAGCAGGGGGTGCAGTCACACATGTCCACAGACCCTCCTTTTTAAGAAAATGCTGCATCCGCAGAGACCAAATAGGATAGTTCTCATTTGTGAGTTTGTCCACAAGTAAAGCAGTAGAAGCCAGAGTCATATTGTACTCACTGTACAGATCCTGTTGACCAGTCCTGGGCAACGCCTCCAGCTCCTCCGGCCCCTCAGATTCCTCAGACTCGCCTGAGTCAGGTTTAGGTACACTGTCCTCTTCAAAAGACTGTTACTCCAGTTCCTTGTCCAGGTTGCTGCTGCTTCCAGAGGGTGTCAAGTCCCAACTAGACCGACCCTCCACAGCTCAGCGCAGTCGTGCTGGGCCCATAACCCTGACGGTATGATGACGCCGCAAAAATAGCAGAGTGACTCTGTTTCATATATACAGAGTATTTACATTTATTTACACTGAACAACTGGAACTATATACAGTACTTTAATAGCAATTTCTGGGTTCAACCGGACAGAGTGCTACGCAGACAGCTGTACTCCACGAGAGAGCCAAGAGCAATGAACTGTCTGCAATATATACCAGTACCAACCAATCAGGTTGCACCTCTAATAGCTGAGTCATGATGAGTGTGTGCAAAAATCCAATATCATTCTGGTCATATGACTTCCCCAGCTGTCAAACTAGATCAGCAGGATCTAACACATTGGTCCATGACTCACTGATATCTTGTCAGCAATTGAACTAAATGCTGTCACTGAAGTCAAGGTACTTCATCACACAATAAATTCATGTGATTCTTTAGGTCAATCTGGTTATGCTGTCCCTGCATAGAAACAACCACTAGCTTAAACACTATGCATGTTGAATATAAACTGGAGAAATACCACCCAGCCTAGAATCTATGTCACTGTTTAATGAATTGGGGCTACACACCACATGTGTCCAGCTGCTACAGTGTTAGCAAAAAAGAAAACTACAGGAAATGAGAGTCATCCCTCTCTCCCTCTGTCTCCAGTCCCAGCACACAAAAGGCCATGAAACAGGGGCATAGACTTCTCAGGGGGAGGAACATGGGGCTGAACCTGGTCCAGGCCAAATTTAGTAATCTATATTAAATTATTTAAATATGAAATTATTTACATATTTTTTACAAACATGGCATAAAAAATTAATTGTGGTTTGAATATTTTTCCCCCACTCATAATAGTCTGAATCTCATAATAGTCTGAATCTCGATCAAAGAAAGGAGACTCTGTAAGAGAAGAGGGAAGATGTCATGAACTCCTTCACTGAGACAATTTGAGTAAGTATTTCATTCATGCATGAAAGGAAATACTGCCTCCCCCCTTCTCCCTTCCTCACAACTTAGGCTGAGTGTATGACTGGCCCAGGGTCACATAGTCTGCTTTGTGGCTAAGTGGGGGTTTGAATTCTGGCCTTCCTGATCTTAGACCAACACTCTAACAGCTACACCACTGACATACTTGGGATACTCAGTACGAACCTCCAAATGCATCTCAGAATCCAGAGTACATGCTGGCTTCTCAGCTACCCTGGCCTGAAAATATGGAAGCATTTATTTATTTATGGGATTTATATCCCACCCTCCCCGCAAACAGCGGGCTCACATTTGTTTGGCGTAGGGTCCAGGATGGCATAATCTCCTCACTTTCTATATTTGGTGAACCAGCTTTATCTCTCCCCCTCCCCATGTACAGACACACAGAGGCAAAAAGGGGGGGGGGGAAAGGCTATTCCTGTATCATCCATTTCATTTTTCTCTAAAACTGCAAGTCTCAGGATGCCAAAATCATCTTAACTTCCAGCATTTAAGCCACACACACGGCAGAATATTCTTGTGTCCTCCATTTTTTTCTCTCTAAAGCTGCAAATCCCAGGTGACCATAACCACCTTAACTTTCAGTACATTGTCTGTTTTCATGATCCACATTTGGGAATAGGGACCTTATTTTATTTATTTATTTATTTGTTTGTTTGTTTATTTATTTATTTGATTTCTAGGCCACTCTCCCCACCTTAGCAGGCCTGTAGCCAGGATTTTTTTTTAAATTGGGGGGGCCTTTAAATAAGTCAGGGGGCCCCCTGCACACACACCCAAGGGAGCACCTGGGCTGGATGGGAAGTCAGGGGGTCCTGGCAGTAAGTCAGGGGGCTGTGCCCCAAGATGCCCCACTGTAGCTACAGGCCTGGACCTTAGGCAGAACTTCCAAAGATCCCAAAGAAAAATAAGGTAAGGCAGTGGTGAGGTGCTCCCGTGTGGCAAGTACATGCCCCAAAATCCCAAAGAAAGAAAAGTGGAGTTGGCAGCCTTTGTGCAAGTGACGAGGATGAGATTGCACTGTTTTGGCTGGCAGAGCAGCAGAAATGAATTTCAAAGAAAGAAGGCCCAGTAATACAGGGTGAGTCCAGGATGAGAATCTATGTATTTCCTGGCTCTGACTGAGGGGGGGGAGGGGGCTTCCCAAAAACCTGACAAAAAGAGATTGCATCCAAGCAGGGTAGACAAAAGGGCTGGCAGGTGGTGGCATCCCCCAGGCCTCCAGTTTGGTGTAGTGGTTAAGTGCGCGGACTCTAATCTGGAAGAACCGGGTTTAATTCCCCACTCCTCTGCTTGCACCTGGCTGGATGACCTTGGGCAAGCCATAGCTCTGTACCGGTTGTTCTCTCAAGGACCACTTGGGAAAGAGCTCTCTCAGCCCCCCCCCACCTCACAGGGTGCCTGTTGTGAGGAGGGGAAGGGAAAGGAGCTTGTAAGCCGCTCTGAGACTCCAAGTGAGTGAAGGGCGGGATATAAATCCAATCTCTTCTTCTTCTTCTTCTCCATGCCATGACAAAAGGAAGATAACAAAAGCAGACTGTATCCAGGAACACTGGTCAAAAGGACTGGCAGGGTAGAGTCTTCTCCTATGCTTGGAACAGGCTGGTAGGCCATGAAACAGTCAGGGAAGATCTGGAAAAGGTAATCTGCTCATCTGGGTGCTTGAGGTATGTGTGTATTTAATGTGCCATCAAATCATGGCTGACATGGTGACCCCAGCAAGGGGCTCTTAAGGCAAGTGAGAAGCAGAACTGGTTTGCCTTTACCTTCCTCTGCAGTCTTCCTTGGAGGTCTCCTATCCAAGTACTATGATTTCTTTATTTATCATATGGCAGAGTTACACACAAGGAGTTATACACAAGGAGCATATAATAATATAAAATATGCAACCAAGTTGATACAGCGGATATGCAGACCAACTGGACAATCCCCCTAAATACTAATATCTAAATTTTCAGTCCAATCAATTACAGCTCGGGAGAGTTCAAAGAGCTCCACCACATCACTCTGAAAAGCACAACATTCACATTCCTGTGACAGATGGAAAAGTTTGGTGGGTTGCCCCGCAATTACATTTGGGTCCTGGTATTTTGCTCCATTTAAGTAACAGGTCTGCACAGCTACCAAAGCCTGTTTGTATTCTATTAGCTGTCTTCCATACGTTATGTTGCAGGTCAAATTCTGCAGGCTTCTCATTGGTGTTTAGAGGGCTATGGGTATCAGGTGGGACTGATTGCACCCATGTTCACAACCATTCATTCCTTAGATTGAATTTTTGTGATTGCAGGATTTGTACAGATCTTATTGCTGGGTGTCAGGATCTTAGTATGGATGGGCCCACTTCAGGCATGTCTTTGTGGATGGGCAACTCTTTGTTTTCAGTTATCTGTCTGTATTCACAAAGAAGAGCATCTTGACTTCAGAGATGCGGGGGAGCAATGTGGCACAATGTGGGTAGGCAATAGGTCAGAGTGGGTTTAATACATCTGCTGATGGTTCTCATTGTATAAAGTTGGACATCAGGCTTGTTGACATGGGGGCTATTGAGCCACACTGAAGCACCATATTCTGCAGTACCATACACCAACCCCAAAGCTGAGCATCTAAGTGCTGTTACAGACACATCCCAACTTGTACCACATAATTTTTGAAGAATGCTGTTTTGTGTATGTATTTCCACTGCTACATTGGTAAGATGGTGTTTATAGTGCAAGGTCCTGCCCAGGGTAATGACAAGGTACTTAGGTGTATGGTTATGTGTAAATCAGGTGCCATTAAGGTAGACATTCCAGTTCATGGTTGGCAGTTTTGTTATTGAGATGGAAACAGGAGCATTCTGTTTTTCCTGGACTTGGGATAAGGTGCCATTTACAGTAGCAGTCAACCCTAGTCAGTATTTCCTCAGTCATTTCAAATGATTTATGCCTTACTGCAATCACCATGTCATTGACATAAGCAAACTTCCTGCATATTGTCCTGGGAACATCAGAGATATATAGATTGAAAATAACTGGAGTGAAGACTGAGCCCTGGAGTAGGCCATTATTCAGTTTCTACTTCTTGCTGATTGACTGATCCATAATTACTTGGACAATTCTATTGCTTGTCATGTTATTTGGGAGTCAAAATAATGTTATGCAAAGGGAAACATGTAAAAAACTTGTACAACAGGCCATCCCTCCAGACTGTGTCATAAGTGGCAGTCAAATCGACAAAAACTGCTGATGTCTTAAGACACTTCTGATACCCTCCCTCAATGAAAGTTAAGCTGAGAACCTGGTCTTTACAAGTGTGACTGGAAGTTCTAACCAGGGCTGACCCTGCTTAAGCTTCTGAGATTTGATGAGATCAGGCTATACCCACTCCCCCATTTTTTGAGAAAAAACACAAAGCCATTGAACATGAGTTCAGGTACAGCTGCCTCCATTATAGGAGGATGTTGGGTTTGTAACACCCCAACATTGTCCCAGTGACCCAATGACAGCCCTTTTGTGAAAGCTAATGACAACCATTTTGTGGTGGCACCTGTTCCCCGCTCTCCAAATTCCAAGCTTGGACACCCCAGTCATAAATGGAAAGAAACAGAAAGATTAGTTGGATCTAAGCATTTTTTTTTTACTCAGTCTTAGCCAATCCCCCTCCTTACCACCATCCTCACGTCACATGATTTTTGTCCATTCAGGTCACAGGATCCCCAAGAGAGGCTTCCCATGGGACAATGAAAAATGCATATGCAATATATATATATATGCAAAACCAAAAAGTGAGCCTATTTAGACCTCATAATAAAAAGTGTTCCCCCCCGCCAGATACTGTTCCTAACTGGTAAACAAATTATGATTTGAGTAGCTCACTCACAAATAGTTGTGGTCCTCACATTAGCTGTTATGGCACAAACTACGGTTTAATTCCTTTGCAGCAGACAAAGCCAGCCCATGGTATCAGACTGCCCCAAACCGCTTTCCTCCGTTCACTATTGTCTCTGGAATCTAAACAGTCACCTCTTGACTATCAGAACTGTTTTATAATATAATACTCCCAGCATGGGTGTTATAATTGCAGCCATGCATAATAGCTCCATCTAGGATATAATCATAAATTGAAAGATATATTTCTCCTAGTAAGAGATGTGGCGGGGGGGGGGGGGGGGACACATACACAAATTGTGTTGTTACATATATTGTAATTGCTTTGTACCTGGCAGGAAAATTTTGAAACAATGGCGTCGTGGGAATCTATTATTAAAGCAATCAAATAAGATTTGTAAAGATAATCAAATGGAATGTTTTATGGCTTCCTTGGGGGGTTCTTATTAAAAAAAAAAATCTCTAGCAACCCAATTATTTGATTGGTAGGCCTTCTATATAGGTGGGGCAGAAGAGAATATATTTGATATTTTTTAAAAAATAAAAGAATACAGTAAATCTGATTACAAATTGCATATGAGGATAAATGTAATAAGCCCTTCACAAATGAGAAAAAAAGGCACGAATGAGCTTGCTGGGGCCGGGGCTGTCCTTCAGCATGCTAGCCCCGCCCCCCAGCAAAACCAGGCTGCAAATGCAGCCAGTCTGATCCGTCCTCCTTACAAGGAGGCAACTTCGTCCCCCCCCCCCAGCCGGCCTTTGGCGGCTGCGGGGATCCGTCCATCTGATTACAAATTGCATATGAGGATAAATGTAATAAGCCCTTCACAAATGAGAAAAAAAAGGAATTAAAATGTCTGTGGCTATGAGGTTACTTCTTGTATCACTCAGTCCTACTTCTGAATAATAATGCCATAGGTACTTCTGAATAACGATGTCTTTAAAAAAAGTTTAAAGTTAATTAGAAATCAGTAGCTCAACAACCTTCACAATGAAATCATTAATAACATTCTAAGTTTATCGGCTGCTCCTTGCAAGGCGGGAAATTCATTGCTTTGTAAACGGTGAATTTCCTACATTTTCTCTAGTATGTACAGGTACCTTAATAAGGATATTAGTGAAATAACCCCAGGGTGTCTCCAGGAAGCCTTTTTTGTAGGTCTGAACTGAAATTCCATACGTAAGTGCTGTCAAATCACTTATGACAGTCCTAGCACGGGATTTACAAGGCAAGTGAGAATCAGAAGTGGTTTTCCATTGTATTCCTCTGCAAAGTCTTTCTTGGTGGCCTCCCACCCATCCAAGTACTGACTCACCTTAGCTTCCAAGATCTGATGCTGGGCTATGCCATACCATTCTACATACCCCAAATTGAAACTACTCAGTTTTAGCATTGTGTGGGATACTGAGCTTCAACTTTAGCAGATGTGTGGGGAATTTTTGATAACCCCTTAAATATTGGGAAAAGCTTATAAGTAAATGGCAGAACACCTGTTTTGCATGCATAAGGTATCAGACTAAATTCCTGGCATCTCCAGTTAAAAGAGTTGTCAGTATTAAGGAAGACCTTTATCTGCCTGAAACTCATGAGTATCTGCCAGACAGAGTAGATCATACTGAACCAGATGGGCCTGTGGCCTGGTTTGGTAAAAGGCAGCTTCATGCCAAGATATCTCTTGTGTAAGGGCTGGGCCTCAGTGCTAGACCACATGCTTTACACAAAGAAAAGCTCACCTTCCTGCATCGCTAGCAAAGGACTGCAAAAGGGAGTTGTTTGGAAAGGGCTAAGACAACTTGAAGATGCATTGCGTGTCTGAATAACCCATATTCTACTAGATGGAACAAAACTGAACTGCTGTCAGCTGAGCTAGACAGTGCTCAGCTAAATAGGCCAGTGGTCAGACTGAGTAGAAGACAGTTTTCATACATTGATGTTCAAGCTTCCAGTGAAAAACCAAAGAACTGGTTTGTTTCTGTAGGCATCTTCTCTGTCTGAGATTTTCTAAACACAGATTAATTATATACTTCCACTCTTTGAGCACATGAGAAACAAGGTGTACGCTTCAGGGTTTGGAACTATCACAATCTTTTTTTTTTCTTTTTCTTTTTGCTTCAGTCTGAAGAAACCATTTCAGGAATTTGGGGAAAGAGAATGCCTCAATGGTAAATCATATCCCTTGTCACTTGTATGCCAAATATACCAGGTTGAATTCCTGGTATCTACTGAAAACAGTGAGCATGTAGAGAATTACTGTTCTTTGCCTCAGTCCTACAGAATGGCAGACAGTCTATCATGAGCTAGGTTGGTTAATATGGTTTTCAAGTCTGGGTTGGGAAATCCCAGGGGGTTTGGGGAGGGTGGGATTTGGGGAGGGGAGGGAACTCAGCAGGTTATAATGCCATAGGCCGAGGACAGATTGGCAGTCTCGGCCGCTCTGCCTCCGCTTCAGAAGCAGAGGCAGAGTGGCCGTTCAGACGGCCGCATCTGCCCCCAGGAGGCGGCCCGGACACATCGCGTCCGGCGCCACACTCCTTCCGCAGCAGCCGAGCACCACTTCAAAGTGGTGCTCGGCTGCTGCGGCGCACCGCGCGCGTGCGTTCCACCCGCCGGAGCGGGTGTGAACGCACGCGGGCAGGGGCGGCCGCGCGGTGACCGCCCGCCGCTGCAGGAAGCCGCCCGCAGTCTGAACGCTGTGGGCGGCTTCCTTCCGGCGGCGTGCAAACACCGCGCTGCGGGGGAAATTCCCCCCGCCCAAGTCTGCCGCGCCGTGGAGGCGCGGCAGACTGGCAGTATGTCCACAGCCCTAGACTCCACCCTCCAGAGTAGCCATTTTCTCCAGGGAAATGGATCTTGGTTGTCTTGTGGTCAATTATAATAGCAGGAGATTGCTAGGTGGCACCTGGAGGTTGGCAACCCTAGTGGTCTAGTGTTAGCCTCTGTTTACAAGTTACAGGAAATGCACACAAAATCTGTGAAAGCATACACTAGATTTTTCTTTATATGTGCACTGAGTACCAGGGTTGCCAACCTTCAGGTGGGCCCTCAAGATCTCCTAGAATTACAATTGATTTCCAGATAACAAAGATCAATTTCCTTGGCTGCTTTGGACAGTGGACTCTATGACATTATACCTCAGTGAGGTCCCTCCCCTCCCAAGACTCTACTCTAAATATCCAGGAATTTCTCAACCCAGAGCTGTCAACCCTAAGTAGTTCTCATGGTACCTTCAATTTTATTTTATAAAATTTATATCCCACCTTTCTGTCCTCACAAGGGCCACTAAGGTGGCAAACAAATTAAAACATTCATAACAAAACCACATTTAAAAACCTTTAACCCCCTCCCAAATCCCCCCACAGGTTATTAAAACAATTAGAGCCAGAGTTAAAATACAGAGGCATAAGAACAACTATTCAAACATCAGTAAGGGAGAAAGGATCACTGAAGGAATGCAAAGTGGGGAAAAAAAGTTTGCCAGAGGAAGATGGCATGGACAGCTGAATGTGGAATCGAGACCTCACATTCATCCAGGTACTGGTCCCTGGTTGCAGGCACAGGGCTTAGTAAGAACTGGTCTTGTGGAGAGACACAAAACACACCGCACAACTTTTTTAGAATAAACACCAGGCAGCAGCTTTTATTGATTATAAGCCAAGCAGCATTGGTGAAGCACGGGGGCTGAAATATACTGGGTTCAGATGCGTAGAATGATCAGCTCATGTTAGTGATTACGGCAAGGAGAAAAGAAGACTGCATATCCCTGACCGAAGCCCGGTATTTATGCCTGAAAGAGATTACACCCCAGTGAAAATCGTGTTGCCAACCCCCACAGGCATGCAGTTTAAACAGCACCAGATGGGCTCTGCATCCCCACTGCATAGAGCCCACCAAAACTCCAACCATCTAATCCAGCCCAGCCCCTCCCAGATGACAGGGGGGCAGCCAGTACAGATGCCTGAGGCTCCCGCCTTTGCCCACTATTAGGCAAGGAGTAGGGGAAGCTTTCCCTGACCTCTCCCAAGCCCGCACAGCAACCCAGCCTTCGTAAGGTGAGCCTCGGCCACATTTTCTTTGGTGAGTGACAATAGGTAGCTCTAGGAATCACTAGAAACTCTAGTAAATATTTTGGGGGCACAACATCTTCCTCTTGAACTAGGCTACTCTTCTTATTGGCTTCTCTGTCCATAGTTATTCGTATTCTTTAGCAAACTACTGAACATAATTATGAGAGGATTTATATCCAAGAATGAATTTCCCCCCCTGAAACTTTTTTCATTAACATAATTGAAAATGGTAATTTGTTATGGTTTTTTTTTTCCCCCATTTGGTTTTGTTTATAAAATCTTGCAAGATTAAGTAGTTCGACGTTCATACACGGAAGACTTACTGCATTGTTTCGGGAATGCATTGGGCTTTTGTTCCCCATCTCAGATATTAAAAGTATATATTAAAGTAAACCAATTTGTAGGCAGGTTTTTGTTCCTCTTTGCAATCTTTATCACAAAATTGGGGGATAATATTTTGCACAAGAACCCTTTCTGGCAGTAAGCTGAAAACAGCATGGCTTTGTTTACAGTCTTCACACCCCAAAAGATGTGCTAATTTAGGGAAGCATCCATATGCTGAAAAATAGCCAGCCGGTAATGGCATCCATAAAAAATCACTATGGCTTGAGCTGCATTTTAACTCTGCTGCTCTAATTTGTTTTTGGATTTTGGTTTACCATGTGAAGATTATCAAAACTCATGTTACAACTTGCTGGAAGCAGTGAAGTCAGAGAAAACTTCAACAGTTGACTCTTCCTGTAGGGATGCATCCTAATTTCTTGTCCCTGATTAACACATGAAGGTGCCTTATACTGAATCAGACCATCAAGGTCTGTATTGTTTACTCAGACTGGCAGCCAGTCTCCATGGTCTCAGACAGAGATCTTTCACGTCACCTGCTCCCTGGTGCTTCTGACTGAAGATGCTGGGGATTGAACCTGGGACCTTCTGTGTGTAAAGCTGATTCTCTACCAATGAGCCACAGCCCCTCCCCATCACTTTGAAAATGCCTATCATGAATTGGCTTCTCCCTTGTGCAAATCAGACCCAGGAATCTATTTTCTGTTTCCTCCTGGCGTTTTCCCCAGCCCACGCCTTTTCCATCATAGTTTCAATCTTGTGAAAATTAGTTTCTTTCTAGGTAAAGCTAGCTATAGTCCATAGTGTCCGTTTTCAGGTGTTCTGTTGTCATTCATATTTTGTTGAACTTTGGTTTTATTATTTACGTTTTTTCTTCTGACATTTTCTCTTAGTCTTTTGTGGCTTGGGAGCGGCCACTCCTTGCTCCAGTTCTGAGGTCTCAGTTGTGCTATTAGTCTTGCAAGAGCTGCTCAGGATGTCCTCGGGGTCACCATCGTTTTCGTCCTCCTCCTCCTCTTCTTCTTCCATGTCATCCTCTGTTTCCCTGAACTGAAATAGCTCACATGGTTGTGAGCATCATTGTTAAATACTATTGTCAATGGACATTTGTCAGTATTCCATCGTAGCTGGCACCCTTCCCATTCCCTGTTGCTTACATCTATTTTGCCCTCCTCCACTCTGTCCACAAAGGAGCTGGCAGTAGGAGTTGGAATGATGATTGGTTATTCACCATCTGTTTGTTTTTAATATTGTACTAAGGTTTTAATTATTTTTATCTAGTTTTATCTCTGGTTGTACATTGCCTGGAGCCCTGCAGTAGCAGGGGTGGGGCGATTCATAAATATAATAAACAAACAAACAGATACAATATTAAGTGAAATGCTGGGGGGGAAAGTGTGTTTAGACACCATTATATGAGTGCTGTCCCAATCACGGCTCCCATAACTAAACAAACCCTAGCTTTCTAAAGGAGAAACTTGCTCTGGAAAGGGCTCTTGAAACAGGCAGCCAAGTCTCTCTTCTCCATCTTCCCCAGTATAACTGCCTCCTCTCTGCGGACACTGAACTGGACAACAGGTTCCTCAGGTCTAGATTCAGGTAAGGTAAGGCTAGCCTGACCTCGTCAGATCTCAGAAGCTAAGCATGGGCAGCTATGGTGAGTACTTGGATGGGAGACCACCAAGGGAATCTGAGGTTGCTACGCAGAGGCATGCCTTGGCAAACCACCTCTGTTCATTTCTTGCCTTGAAAACTCCTATGGGGTTACCATAAGTCAGCTGTGACTTGATGGCACTTTCTACCATCTGACACTGATCATGCTTGTTTTGGAGTGTAAGTTAAATAAACAGAGAACAATTAAATATTCAAAGTCTATAAATGTTTTAATTGGAAAGTTTATAAATAGTGGTTTAAAACTCTCTCTCTCTCTCTCTGTATCTATCTGAATTATGACATCACATAGAATTTAACTAACACATCCTGTTGTCCCATAGTACTTAACTGCTGTTAATCTATTGATCGTCATTCCATTTTGCTTTTCATTATGCTAATGTGGGTTCCTGTTTGTATCAGCAATATGTTTCCCTTAAGTGGATAGTTGTGTGCAAACAATAAATACAAATTGCATTTTTAACATGAAATATTCACAATACTTAAGTGAATGAAGTCATTCAATTTGTTATCTTGACCAGAAATTTACTTATACTTTCAAGATGAAGGAAAATATGGATTATTAAACATTTATTAACTATTCTTTGGTAAGGAAGCAAGTGTATTTTTCTCTCTGATACAAACAAAACAGAGGAACAAAGCAACACATGCTGATAGCAGGTTGAAAATGTTAGACTTGAGACCTTTCTATAGTTGATTAAAAATAAAGTGTGTTCAGGGGGGAAAAAAAACACTTCTAGGCCAGAACCTATGTTTTTTTTTTAAAACACACCTAAGGAGGCTTGTGCAAACCAATGGTCCTTGTATTCTTCCTCAAAAGATGAACATAAATAAATTCTTTCCAAAAACTTGGGGCTTTAATTGAAAAAAAATACTCCTTTGAGAAGTCATTTTAATTGGTACTAAGCAGGAAGAGGGGTGTGTGTATGTAAAGTGCTGTCAAGTCACAGCAGACTTATGACAACCCCGTAGGGTTTTCAAGGCAAGAGAGTTACAGTGGTGATTTGCTGTTGCCTTCCTCTGCATAGAGACCCAGGAATTTCTTGGTGGTCTCCCATCCAAATACAAACCAGGGCCAACGCTGCTTAGCTTCTGACAAGATCAGGCTAGCCAAGCCATCCAGCTCAGGATTGAAAGATGTAGGGGTATGCAAAAGTAAGTAAGTAATTAATTAATTAAAGTGACTCAGATTTGAAGTTGGAGTGCATAGTCCCTCACACACCACCATTGAGGTGTTGGAGCAGTTGATCCTCCTCCCTTCAATGTCCTCCCCACCCAGACTTCCTTACATATATCCCTGTAAGCCCCACATGCCCATTGCCAGGGCAACTAAAATTATGGCCTTCTCTTGTGAGAGGAAGAAATATTTTGAAAGTTCAGGTAGGCCTACTTGGTATGTGCAGCTTCCCTCAGACTGTATTTAAAGTGGCCTGGAGAAAACTGAGGATTAGATGTGTTAGGTAGGGACAGCAGGTAGAGATGGAACGAATCTGGGGGGGGGGGGGATGAGTCTCTCCAAAATGTGGCATTCCCAACATTGCCTATGAAAATTTCCAGGGAGGGGGGAAGGGGCTCAGAAATGACATGAACTATGGTGTGAGGTCCATAAGGAAATAGTGGCACAGATGCACACACATTTCTAGTGATATGCAACTGGTAATTTACTAACCCATATCCAACTCAAAGTTTGAAATACTGAGAATATTATATCCAGAAATGTTGCCTATGAAAACCAGGGGTGCCATCCCTCCCCTCCTGCCCAATTTAAAAGGCTTCAGCTGGTCAGTAGACACCATGTGGCCTGCCGACCCACTGGATGGCCCCTTAAATCCAGCAGGAGGGAGGAAGGGGGAGATTGCAGGTGCAGGCTCTGCTTGTAAAAAGACCCTTTTTAGTGGGGTGGGGGCTGTGGCATCAGCCCCACACTCTGTGGCCCCCACCCCATGCAAAAAAGACTGTTTAAAGGGTTTTTAAAGCAGAGTATGTGCCCATGATCTCCCCCTCCCTCCCTCCCTCCTGCTGGATTTAAAGGGCTGTCCAGCTAGTTGACAGGCCATGTGGTCCCCGCCGACCAGCTGAAGACCTTTAAATCCAGCAGGAGGGGAGGCAGAGGGGTGGCTGGGCGGGTGGCCACTCTTGGGTGTGGGGCTTGGGGGCATCCCTGCCCCCCCCAATCCCCCTGCCAGAGCAAGGAGGGAACCTGGCAACCCTATTTCAGTACTTAGGGGAAAGCATGACCTGAATACTTTTATAATTTTGCTGTCAAGTTGCAGCCAATTTATGGCGATCCCATCAGGTTTTCAGAGGCGGTTTGCTATTGCCTGTCTCTGTATGGCAACCTCGTTCTTCCTTGGTGGTCTCCCATTCATGTGATAACCAGGGTCAACCCTGCTTAGCTTCTGAGATCTGTTGAAACTGGGCTAGCCTAGGCTATCCAGGTCAGGGAACTAATAGCATGATTATTACCTCTGTCAAAATAACGCTGCCACTGTATCCCAAACTCTCCACACATGTCCTCTGGGCAAAACTTTTCAGAAAGCAGGAAATGAATTATGGAGACAATTAAAAAGAAATCTTTGCAGAGTTAATTTGCAGTCCTACTATACATGTAAATCTTTCTCAGATGAAATGGGTTATAGAGCCTATTTCTTGCTTTAGCAAAACTTCTCCTTTCTTGATTCTGTCACTCAGAGGTGGCTTCTGGATTAGGCGAACAGATAAAGTTATGACGGTGTGGAAATCAGTTTTGTGCTTGTAGAATGCCACTCTCTGAAATTATATTCCTTTTTTCATAAATAGAGGGATGTATGATGGTGTCAAGTTTCATTTTGCTCCTCTTTTTTTTTCCATGTCAACATTTCTGTTTTCTTCCTGTTTGCTTACAGTGTGGTGTTTTGTTCTTTTTTTTTTGTATTTCAGTTTTGAATTCCATAATGCATTTTACCCATTAGTGATACATGGTTGGGGCAAACAGGTACAGGAAACGGCGAGAAATGGTTACAGCATCCAAAACAAAACAAAAAATTAAAGATGAACATTTCCGGGGTATTGAAGACAAGTGCACACAAAGTGGTGGTAACAGTGTTTTCTTTTGTGTTTAGGCACTGCAGGAATGAAAAGAGATATTCATTAGAGAATCACAATCAGCAAGAAATCTGAAAGCTTCCCCACAGGAGCCCCTTGCAGATGACATTGCCCATGTTGATTTCCACGTGCACAGAAGGAAAACAGAGGAAGGAGAAGAGAAGAGAAGAGATTGGATTCATGCTCTGCCGTTCACTACCCAAAGGAGTCTCAGAGTGGCTGACAAACTCCTTTCCCTTTCCTTCCCTTCCCCACAACAGACACCCTGTGAGGTAGGTGAAGCTGAGAGAGCTCTGACAGAAACTGGTCTTTTCCAAGAACAGCTGTGCCAGAACTATGGTTATCCAGCAGGTCATCCAGCAGGTGCAAGTGGAGGAATGGGGAATCAAAACCAGTTCTCCCAGAAGTCCATGCACTTAACCACTACACCAAACTGGCTCACCAGAAATGAATGCACTGGCCCTGCTTATGTGTTATCATCAGCTTCTACAGCATCCTGACTTTACTGGAAGTATCAAAAAAAATAATAATAGAAGGATGTTTTATTAGTGTGGTACATCGGTGCAGTAATGAGGGAAAGGTAGGAGGGAAGACCTTGGTTTCTGCAACCTGTTTGTTAGCTCTCTAGGGCAACTGCTTGGGAAAGACACTGTGAGAAACAGGATGCTGGACCAGACAGACCACTGGTCCGGTCCAACAGGTCTCTTCTGATATTCTTCTGAATTTTCAGAAGAGACTGAAAGCTGTGGTAGACAGCCTAGTGAAGCAAGACCTTTGCCAGAATATATTTGCTTGTTTGTTTTAACTATTTAAATTGTATTGTTTAATTTGGTCTGGAACTTTCAGTGAGCCGCTGTGGGTCCCTCGAGAGAAAAGCAGCATAGCAGTACCCTAATAAATAAAGAAAGCAAATGGATTTCAGTCAGTATTTTACCCAAAGGAAGCACCAGTAACTATGTGTGAGGGTCCGAGGACTCCCTATTTCATATTTATCTGTTCAGTAAATATCCTAGCAGGTATGACACATGTTCCAATTCACCGTACCGTTTAGATTATAAGTCTGACATTGCTTTATCGGTGTAGATAATGATTTGTTATAGGTAGGGTAGGGAGGGGTGGGTGGAAGTTGAACCGTTCTGAGGAATACGTAATTTGGTTACCTTGAGCTTGTGGGACCTAATTAGAGCTGCATTCTTAGTAGCTTGGGATATCAACATAACAGAGGAGATGTGCTTGAATAATGTAGACATTTTGTCATGAATACTGCAGTGGCCCATTTCCACCCGGAGAACTTTTCTGAACACAATCCGGGCATGCCGTAGGGTGGAATGCTTCAATGGCACTGGGAAGGGAGAAGCAGGGAAAGGGGAACAGACATGGTGACAATAGTTTCCCTGGTTCGGTAGGGACTATTGAGATTCTGCCTTGGACCCAGAGTCAGATGTATGGGGCTGTAAACTAAAATAAAGATCATGTCACAAATTGTTGTGGATGTTCCCAGATTTATTATTGCCATTCAATCATCTGGTGATGTGTAAGGAGCGAAGATGTTCAGACTTCTTGCAGGGTAATGAACACAGTCCCATATTCTGAGATGTAGATCCAAGCGGTTCTCCAGTATTGGTTGCAGGACTGAGTAGCATGTTTTGTTCGGGGGGATGGAAAGAGGCTCTGTGCACACAATGGGAAATAGGGTTTCCGTGTCAGAAGCAATCCCAGCTCATAGAAGTTTCTTCTCTGCAAATTTCTGCATAAGCACCAGTGCTTTAAGGTTTATATAAGAGCAGCTGCAATGGGATGTTTTATAAACTTCTGGTCATTATTTCTTGGTTTACAGAATTGTTTTGCACACACTGACATTGGGGGAACTATAGCGCAGCAAAGATGCCACCGCTTGTAAACCCCATCAAGGTGAATGTGGCCTGCCAGAAATGCATAACACATCAACAAGGAGTTAGATGATTTCAAATTTTGTATCACTGTTTTTCTACCCACAATACACAATACACAACCTTTATTGGCATACAGTTTTTCTACCCCAAGTTTCCCTGTTTTGATTCCATTACTCCTTTGTACTGCCTGGACACAAGTGAGCCTGTGTGCTATATTTGTTAAGAAAGTGTCAGGATTTGCATTCCCATTCCATAATGAAGTTCTCTAGGCTAGTCACTCTTTCTGAGCCTGGCCTACCAACAGGATTGTTGTGGGGATAAAATGGGGGAGGAAGAGTAGGGTTGCCAAATTTCCCACTATGGCGAGATACAGTCCACTGGCAACCCCCACTTGCCAGAGAGGTTCTGTAAGTTGGTGGGAGAAAAATTAAGTTTAAAATGGCAGAGTCAAAAGACAGAGAGACCTTTGAGTTTTTGTAGTCATGAATTTTCTGGACCAACTGGAACATAACCTCTCCTTTTCCTGCTTCCTTGTTTCCTTCTCACACATCAACCTACCTACTTTGTATATGTCCCCATCCTCAGCTATAGTTGCCGACTTCCAGGAGGGGGCTGGAGACATCCCGGAATTACAGCCGCTACCCAGATGAAAGAGATCAGTTCCACTTGAGAAAATGACGACAGTGGATGGTGGGCTCTATGGCTGAAGTTCCTCCCCTCCCCAAACCCTGCCCTCCACAGGATCTATCCTCAAATCTTCAGGTGTTTCCCAAGCAGGAGTTGGAACCCTATCCTCAGCCATATTTATTTATTTCATTTATATCCTACCATTCTCCACATTGCAGATTTTATCCTCACAACAAGCCTATGAGGTAAATTAGGGTGTGAGAGTATGAATGGCCCCAAGTTACCCAATAAGCTTTCGTTGCAGAGTGGTGATTTGAGCCTGGGTCTCCCAGATACTAATCTAAAATTCTAACCACTACCCGACCCTGGTTTTATGGGTTGGCTGCTGTTGAAAAGTAAGCAGCTGGGCCTGGGTGAGTCATGCAAATAGTGTGGCATCAATTTGCCCCAACCAGTCCTCCTTCAAACGCCTAGAAAGGCCCCTGGTCCCCTCCCCCCCGATTTTTCCTGACATAAGCCAAGGCTTCAAGGCTGGCAATACTCTGTGGTTGTCTAGCAATAGCCACTGAGAGAATTTGTTTCTTAAAGCTACAGGTGCTGCTTCTATTATTTTTGGGAAGTTTTAACCCCTCTTTTTATTTTAAGATTTCAGATTTTTCTGGAAATCTGGGGTGTTTTTCAGGTTTTAGAAAGATCTATCTTGTCCATTTTTGGCTTCAGTGTCTGGATTTAAGGATCCACAGATTTGGCTACAGTGAGAATTAGATATATTGATATACCAAGTGCATAAAGCATCCTGATCCACAAGCATTTAGCATATATAGGGCCTTCCTATTGATTTTCATATGATCTCGGTCTCCAACTGCATTTGAAAAGTATTTGGCTGCTAAATGGATGTCTCTTCATAGCAGTCAATGGCTCATGTCTGCCATTTCTCTTTGTTTCTTGTCATCATCTGGCAAAGTATAACCGATTCCATTTACAACTGTTGGCTGGCTGTGAGCTTTGATAACTTTGACTGTCATCGTTCTATCAGAGAAAAAATATTGCACGATTAATGTTCAGCATGATGTAAAACCATGGCATGTGAGTGATACATTCCCGTGCAATCAGTGTGTGAGAGAACATTTCATCTGTTGGAAAGAAATATTTCAATCACTCTTGTTAGGTATCTGAAGGGAGATATAGGAGCTTTATATGGAGAGATTAAAGAATGGAGGAGGTTCATTGGCTGGGTCCCTCTGTTTCATTTAGGCATAATAGAAGGTACGCTCTGTATTGGCCTCATAAATAATACGGATGATGGGGATATGCTGCACCCTTATGCAATATGTGAATAGCTTAGCATGTCACGCTGGGAGAGGCATGGCAAGGAATTAACAAAGTATTTAAATAGTGACTGAAGGGTAATAGAAGTTAAAGATTATTTTGTGCCATGCCCACACTAGACTTTGCTAAGCAAAATGTGATATCATTCTAAATGGCAGGATCATTGTTAGGAGAGTATTTGATTAGCAAAGACTACAGTGGTGATAAAAATTGGAGATGGCAATTAAAAAAGAAGAAACCTGCCTTGTCCTTTATAAATGTGTTACTCTTGTTATATATTTTTGAGCAAGTGAGTTAATGAAGAGCCGGTCAGCACGTTGGATGCGAATATGTCCTCATTCAGCTATGTTACCGTTGAGCAAGCTTATCCTCTTCCAGCCTCCTTTGATTAATAAGTTAAAGAAGCAGCATATCATGCTCTGAATTTTAGCTACTGACCCCTCCTCTCCATTCTTCGACTGTAATAGCACCACTGTTAGCCAGAAGATCAACTATGGACACCTAGGGTGAAATCCTTCCTCAGTCCCAAGTGCTCAATTTGCAGACTGCTGTCATTGATGGACATATATTTGCCAAGCAGTCCAGCAAAGAACCTGCATGAGTCAGGAGGGGCTACCTGGACAGCCAACATGCCAAACACCTCCAACTACACAGACACTAAACCACTGGATCCTGCTTGTTTGGGGTTGTGAACAATCAAGGAATTATCAGTGGGACTCGATGTAGTGGTGCTTGACTCAAGAGACAGCTGCCTTGCGAGCAGGGTACATTTCATTTGCAAATATTTCATTCCTGAAGCATCATTAATTATCAGGGGAAAGGAAGATGCGGGTTGTTAATTTCCATGGAAGAAATAGCACTCAGAATTAAATTTGTTCTAAGATTAAGAGAGGTGTGTAGCATAATCATTTTTACTCACAATCATACCGTGTCCTGCCTGCAAACAGTTTCAGGTGCTCTTTATGGTCCTCCCCTGTAGGCTATATTGATATGTTGAGAGACAGTGAAGCATGTCTTTTTTGGTAGTTTGGTATAGTGGATAAGTGAGCAGACTCTAATCTAGGAGAACTGGGTCTGATTCTTCACTTCTCCACATGCAGCTGCTGGTGCAACCTTGCATCAGTCACAAGTTCTCTCAGAACCGTTATCTCAACAGTAGTTCTCGAAAGAGCTCTCTCAGCCCCACCTACATTACAGGGTGTCTGTTGTGGGAAGAGGAAGGGAAAGGAGATTGTAAGCTGCTCTGAAACTCCAAATGAAGGGCAGGGTATAAATCCAATCTCCTCCTCCTCCTCCTCCTCCTCCTCCTCCTCCTCCTCTTCTGGAATGACTGGTCCAAGCTCATCCAGTGTCTGACAGGCAGTGGTTCTCCATGGTCTTTCAGATCTACCTACCCTTTGAACTGGAGATGCTGGGGACTGAACCAGGGATCTTCTTTATGCAAAGCAGATGCTTTACTACTGAGTCACAACCACTCTGGTAACACGATGGTATAATCCTCCCATAAAAAAGGCTATGTCTGAGAGATCCAAACAGTATTTACCAAGGAAGGAATCAAATAGCTGCCCTTGCTCAAAAAGGGTTGAATGCAGCCAACTTTTCACTTGATGTCACCCAAGACCCTCCCTTTCTATTGTTGCCAGCCCACGTGGATTGTGTCCATGAATGCCCCATGTTCACCCACATAGTCTTTCTTGGTAGTCTAAGGGGATGTTTCATTCCTTTTGCACCAGCAGGTTGATTGATCATTTCTTCAATCATATGTTGGGAGAATGGCACTGGAAGAACCCACATGCCACCCAAGTGTCATATATGTATCATTTGTGGATTTTAAAAATTGAACCTTAAGCTACCAAAAAAAGACATGCTTCACTTTTCTGATGGTCCTGCCTCATGCTTCGCTTTTCAAAAGTAATAATACTTATATACAGGGGAAATACCAAGGGAAATGGAGGATGAGGGAATCTGAAAGAAACAATATAACCTGAGTTAAATGGTTTTGACCTCAGCAATCCACAAAGCCAAATAGGTATACTTTCTCATATATACAATTATTAAGAATTTAGTGTTGGGTCAAACGTCATCCTTCACTGGTCTGTCAGGAGTGGCAAATTTCAGGTAGTTGCTCATCTATAAAATTTATGCAAGGTGGGTATATGAAGCTGTAAAGCACATCTGAAAACCTTTTTGACATCAGAGATTTTCTTTTATCCAGTCAAGGTGAAATACTGCATGTCAATATTGCTGTCACTTTGCAATTGTTCCTATTGGAGTTCTATTTTAACGTGATGAAGGGAAGGGAGAGAGAAAAGAATGCTACAAACTCCATTACTTTTCAGTTGACAGCGCTGATGAGAAACTTTCTTTGGGTGATTGACACAGCTCTCTTCTGATTGGTACACTTCCAAATTTCCCTTCATCTCAGTTCCCACCCTGAACCTGGAATTAATTTACTGGGTCATGGAATGGTGGTGATGCATTTTTGTTGTGCTGTTTTTTTGGAGGCTTGCATCTCTGCAGTTTGCAGTCATCACTGAAATGCATGTGTGTGGTTTGATTGCTAAAAGGAAACTCTTTTATAGCCTTTGAATTTTTGCAAGATTTCCATGAGAATTTATGTATGAAGTATAGTTTCCAGCGGGCGGGTTGGGGCAGGGACATGGGGATGCGTGATGTTAGGGACATAGCCAGTGCCACTACATCACTTCCAGGTTATATAACCCAGAAGTGACAATTGCTGGAAACTCTGGTAAGCCATAGAGTTTCTGGTGAAACCTAGAGTTACCCATTGTCACTTCCAGGTTGTAATGGGAAGTGACATACTGGCTTTGTTCTGTTTGTTTAGCTTTTAAATCCCCCACTACCACTCAGAAAGGCAGTGGACAATGACAGCAATCAGTGGGAGCTTTCCTAACATAACAAGAGGCCTGGCAGCCATAGTCTTGAGACAACTCACACACATTATTGTGTGCATGAGTGAGGAAGTACTGTTTTTGTTCCTGTGCAGTCACTGCCATTCCTTGTGCTGGCACATGCTCAGAACTGGACGATCTCCCAAGGTGACTATGTAAGGAAAATCCATACAGATATTCAACTGGGGAAGCCAGCATAGCATAATGAGTGAGCTTTGGACACTAGAGAGATAAGCCATTCAGCCTCTATAATTTCCTGTCCCATCCACCCCAGCGGGATCCAGAAAACCAAGGACACCACCTATTTTGTAAGGTGAGAATGTTTTCCTTTCAGGTGTACTGGATGAACACATCAGGGAGGAGACCGGAAGAATAAAGTGGAATCAGCTGCCGAGGGAGGTGGTAAGCTCCCCTTCACTGGCAGCTTTCAAGAAGAGGCTGGATGAATATTTGTCAGAGATGCTTTAAGCTGGTCCTGCATTGGGCAGGGGGTTGGACTAGATGGTCCGTATGGCTCCTACACATAGTGTAAGGAGCAAGGCAAAACATATTCCCAGCGTGAATATATACTGGATGTGGATACTGGAAGCAGCTCTTTTGTCTGGAATATGAGAGCCACCCACTGACTGTGTTAGAGCCATTGGGCAGCATTCTCTTTTAATTATCTGCATGTAGGGTTGGACTTCCCCACATTACTGAAATGTTTTAAGTGTTCCTCTACAATGGTACAGATTATGTTAGGGCTCTTTTGCTTGGAGAAATGGCGACTGAGGGGTGGCGTGATAGAGATTTACAGAATTAGGCATGGGATAGAGAAGGCAGAGAAAGAAATATTTTTCTCCCTTTCACACAATATGAGAAGTCGTGGGCACTTAATGAAATTAAGGGATGCTCTGTACTGATTCTGCATTGAGCAGGGGGTTGCACTAGATGGCCTGTATGGCCCCTTCCAACTCTGTAATTCTATGATTCTATAAATTAATGAGCAGTAGGCTTAGAACAGATAAAAGGAAGTACTTTCTCCAAAGAATGATTAACACATGGAATTCACTGCCACAGGAAGTGGTGGTGGCTTCAAGATGAAATTGGATAAACATATGGAGCAGAGGTCCATGAGTGGATATTAGCCACAAGGTATAAATGGAACACTATGCTTGGGGCAGTGATGCTCTGTATTTTTGGTAGCTGGGGGGCAACAGTGAAAGGACTTCTAGAGTTCTAGCCCCACTGGTGGACCTCCTGATGGACCCTGGGTCTTGGACGCTGTGTGACACAGAGTGTTGGACTGGATGGACCATTGGCCTGATACAACATGGCTTCTCTTATGTTCTTATGCCCCTTCCAACTATGATTTTATGATTCTATGATAATACTGAGTTAGTAGGGCAAAATGAATAGGGCTAGAGACAAGCGAAACAGCACCATCATTACCCAACCAGGATCACTGCATCAGGAATGCTGATGACAACTCCCCATTTTGCCAGGCCTTTCCTCCCACCTTCCAGCTGAGCAGCTGTGAGCAGTGGGAGCTGAGGGCAGGAGATCCCTGCCACCAGTAAGAAAAATGGTAAGCTGGTTCAGGATACGGTCCCCCCTTGAGGTTTCCTTTTCCTTGTCTCTTTTAACATGCCATCAAGTATACCTTTGAGGAGTAGTCATACAGAGTGATAACTAATATAGCTCAGCACTAGATGCAGAAATTGATTTCTTATCATTTGAATAACAGGTTATTTTTCAACTTTGAGTGTGCTGAGACAAGAAAAAACAATTCAACAAAAAGGCCACAGTAACTCTAACTACTTACCCTGTATATATTCTGTTTACAGACAGCAAACCTGCTGTTCCTGTTATATTTGCATCTGCCAAGTATACTTTTCCTTGTCTGCTCTGTTAAGCAAAACTTTCCAGTGGTTTCTATTTCCTTAACAATGTTTCCTTTATTGCCTTCTCTTCAGCTTCCTTTAACAAGGCCATCCTGCTCAGTCTGTTCAAGGAGGCTTACTCCCTGGAAAGTGTCCTTAGAATCATGCCCTAACTGGACTTTCCACAGCCTTAGAATTAAAAAAAAAATCCCACATATTAGGGGCACAGCTTCCCAATTTCGCCAACCCCAAGCAAGGCAAGCAGTGATTGGTCCTTTTTCAGTCCCTGCTTCTAAACTTGTGCTCCAAACTTGTGCTTGCTTGCTTGCTTCCTCCCTCCCTCCCTCCCTCCCTTCCTTCCTTCCCCTCCTCTCTCTTTCTTATTTTACTGTTTATAGTTTTAGTGAAGCCCCTCCCCTCACAGGGCAGTATGGAGTACTGCTCAGAAAGTCACTGCTGTGATACTTCCCATCTTTGGCTTCAGTCCCCTTGAGAAAGGCAATACCACTAAGAGCTTTGTGTTCTCATCACCCTCAATTTTTACACTCTCGCCATTACACCACTGGTTCAATATTCAGATCTGTCCAGTTTGGGCTCTCAGTGTAGATTTTTAGTCCCACCCTCTTGTTCTTCTGTTTGACATAAAGGGCTGGAACCGGCAAGTCTTTCTCTTGGAGAGAAAGGAAGGGTCACCTTTGATCATGAAAAAGAGGCTATATCTGGGATCACCAGGCCTGCATGTCCAAAACAAATGCAGGGAATTGGGTGAGACTGAGTGAAGAAGCTGGCTGGATCCAGAACCTACAGAAGGAATTCATGTTGGCTTTACTATATGATATCATCCCAGGGAGGAACTTTCCTTTTAAATCCATTAACACTTCCAATTCATTAGTGCAGAAGGGGTTTTTTATTTTATAACTATACCAATCACTTAGAACCTTTTAACAAACGAGCGTCTATCATACTGAGAACTGTAACAACACAACTTTTGCCTCCTCCATTTTCACCAGCAACTATATATTCCATTTGGTATTCCTGTTCTAATTTTGTTCATGTGTCTTCTCATAATGTACTTAATTTTTCAAAGTGCCTCGCTATAACTTGCACGACCCTGCATTATTTTTATAAATAACTGGCATACAGTAAGTCTGCTGGCAAAGTATTTTTTTTTCTTGCAGACATGGTCAGATAATGCCATGAAAGCTTTTCCGAGATTACCCAGGGGTAAATGCTACATTAGTCATTGTTTATTCTACCAGAAAGGGCAACCTATCAAGGAAACAGTAATAATGAAGAGACACTTTCAAAAGATACCACTGATCAATGGGACAATCCTAAAGAGAGTTCCATCCCTAGAAGCCCATTGACTTCAAGGTACATAGAAGGGATTTATTTGTTTGTTTGTTTGTTTGTTTGTTTTGTCCGTTTGTTTGTTCGTTCACTTTTACCCCACCCTCCCTGCTGAAGCAGGCTCAGGGCAGCTTACGTAACTCACTTATATATGTAATCAGTATGATATGTGGGCTTTTGATTAATTCAAAGTGCAAAACTAAAGCTGACGTGTGCTCCAAAACAAGGCCAAGATAATGCATGATGGAGATCAAAAAGAAACCAGATGCCAGTGGGAGACATCAAAGTTCAGTTCACAAAATTCGGCATGGATAGGAAACCAGATTAGGGATTTAAGAAGGGGTTCCCATGGTGATATGGGTTAAGAGGGGCTTCTGCATGGTCTGAACAGGAAGATAAGTGAATTATTTTCATGTTAGCACTTTGGATCAAGATGAGACACTCCATGGACCATGGACAGCCAGTGTGGTGTAGATGTTCGAGTGTCAGACTAGGTTCTGGGAGTCCCAGATTCAGATCTCTACTCTGACATGGGTCACCTTGGCCCATTAATATACTATCAACCTAGCCTACCTTACAGAGTTATTGTGAGGACAAAATGGAGGAGAGGATAATGACATAAGCCACTTTGGGTCCCCATTGGGGACAAAGAAGTGGTATAAATGAGTAAAATAATAAAATAAAATAAAGTCCAGAGAGAAGAAAATTGTGACAGTCAAGATAAGCGATGGTATGACATGTAACAGGGAGTTTTCAATGAGGAGATGAAGTGGAAGGGCAGTATTTTTCTGTGAATGAGAGCTAAAGAGTAACGTGGGTAGACTGAACTTTTAAATCAGCCAAAACATTATCAATGGGCCAAAATCTGTAGTTGAGTCACTGGGTTTGATGCTGTTGCATTGACATCCAGGATAAACTATGTGTGTGGTCTTTGTAAAAAGACATAAAGCTCTGTCAAGGCTGAGCATAATGATTAAACTGTGGACAGATGGCTGAAGCTGCCTGTTACGAGCTCAAAGAATTTGTGTGAATGGTGTGAATTTGCAGTTCCACAGTTAACACGGCCAATATTATTAAATCATTGGGATGTCTAAGGTAATACATGGCAGAAGCAGCCAAGTCTCATATGTCTGGGACATTAAAAGGAGCAATACTTATCAGCACTCTCTCTCTGTATGCTTTTGCATCTTTTTTTTTTTATGAAAGAGATGCCCATATGCCCTTGCTGTCTGACACTTTAAAAAAAAAAAAACCCAAACCTCATGGGCAAGACATTTTAATTTCCTCCTTTAGCTGAAACCGAGAAGCTTGGAGGGATAGGAAGCATGAATTGCTTTCTCTCCTGCTTTCTCTCTTGCCGCTTCCTTTGAACACCCAAGGCAGCAATCAAAGTGTTTTGCAAGCTTAGGTTTACATCGCTGTCGGCATATGAAAAAGATGCCTGAAACATTAAGGCTGATGAAATGTCAAGAACCTTTGGGCAATCATCCTGTTCCGCTCAGTGCAGGTCTGGAAACCTTGTAGTAGGCCTGAGCACCCATCCATTCCCTCAACATTTGTTTGGTGTTGCTCTGCTTTAATTTTCATTGTGGACTTCCACAGCCCATTAATTGCCCTCAATCAACACACTATTGGCTTATTCTCCACCAATCAAAGGCAATATATGACACCAGTTGGGGTTAAGTTGTGTCATGTTCACTCGTCTTCAAAACTGGGGAAGACAATTTCTCCCATCCAGTCTGAAAAGTCAATTAGACTGATGAAAAACAATCAGGGCCTTGACTGGATGCATTTCAGTCCCACTTCATGGTCACGGATGGCAACTATGGTCTCATTTCAACCTGGCTACGGGTTTGTGTTAAAAAGTTTTGCAGGGAAATGGCAGGGAAGACTGGAGAATAACTAGAGTATTAATTTGTGTACTAAAATGTCCCTTGGCTTTTAATTATACTGAAGCCCACATTTTCCACTCTCTAACTCTCTAAATTAGAAACTGAATGCAAACCACCTCTCCAAATTACTCAAATTGAATAGAGATAATTATCATATGTAAACATACCTGCAAATGCCATTTTTCTTCCTGGGTTATTATGGTTCAGAATCAATTTGTATCAATCATCTCTATTATACAGTTTGAACTTTCAGATTTTTCTCACAATCTTCTAAAAACAAGGGCATTTTAAATAAAATTGAAATGAACAATGCTGCTATCTTCACAAACAATGGGTTGGATTCAGTGCAGCATTTCCACAGGTTCAAGGACTTCTGCCCACGGCTCATGACTTTTGAGTCTCTCCTGTCTACAAACCTAAGCTTGCAAAACACTTTGATTGCTGCCTTGGGTGTTCAAAGGAAGCAGCAAGAGAGAAAGCAGGAGAGAAAGCAATTCATGCTTCCTATCCCTCCTGTCTTGTAGTAGCTCAAAATGCCCACTAAATCCTGTTCTTGGGGGAACACAGGGTCTCACTTACTGTGTTTAAAGTTAAATCTGTCATTGGTCCAATCTGCATTGGTATTTCCCACCGTTGTGCAAATGATCTCACATCATCTCACAAATTTATGTCTATATTTGATGCCACATCCACTTTCCTATTGTTTCATCAAAATGGGCATTTAGTAGTGACTCCACTGTCACTACAGCATCTCACCGCCTTATCTGAATGTAGTTTTAAGGTGGTACAACTGCTCCTCCCCACCATCAAGCCACTCTGAGCAAAAAGTGGACAACTGGAGCTGAATTATCCCCCCCCCCAATAATTTCTAAGGAGATATGCAAATTGTCACAAAAGAAACAAGTCAGCTGAAAATCCAGTCATATGCATTTAAAAGCAGCCAAGCAGGGCTCATTTTGTAGCAAAAGTTCATTTGCATATTAAACCACACCCCCTAATGTAGCCAATCCTCCAAGAAGTTACAGAGCTCATCTTACAGGGGCTACTGTAAGCTTTTGGAGGATTGACTACATTAGGGGTGTGTGGCCTAATATGCAGAGGAGTTCCTGCTACGAAATGAACCTTGGAGCTAGGGAACATTTTTCTGCAATCATTTGGGGGGGGGGGGCTGGAAGCACACCCACTCCTGAACCAGTTGTTATTTCCTGGGCCAGTCTCCAAAATGCCCTGCCTGGCAACTGCTGGGTGTTTTGTGTTTTTTATCCAGCTTGTTCCGTCTTTCCTGCCCCCCGCCTCTCCCCTTTTACTTTCTGTAGGGGCGGGGTTGTAACTGCTGTTTCCTCCCCGCAGCACAGCGCAGCACTCTGCCGGCGCCCCTGGGAGGCCGCTCCTCCCCCTTGTGTGCTCTCTCTAAATGTGTCCTGATGCAGACAGAGGAGAGTTTTATGCTGAGCCAAATGGAAAGCCAGCAGCACAGCAGCACGGAAGAGCTTTACACAGCAAATGCAGATGGTTGCAATGCCCAATTCCCCTGCAGTCAAACATCCCACAATCTGATCCTCTAACCACTATAGAACCCCAGCTTACTTATTGTACCACTACCCCAAATAAATACACAAGTCACCCATGTTTGGGTAAATTATTTATTAATGGCTGATATTAATTAAATATCCCTAAACTAGTTGAAGTTGCTGCTATCAAGCAGCCTACCAAAGTATTTCTAGGCAAGCCAGAACTGGGTCAGCTTTATCACTTTATTAATAAATGAGCCACAGCAATAACCTACCCCCTGCTCTAAATTTGAATGTGAGTTGCAGCCAGTAGTTGGACAAATGCCAGTTGCTCCAAACTTGGCTGGGTAGTGTTCCCACAGGCTTTTTTTTCTGGTTCTAGCCTACACATAAAACAGTGCAGGGGTGTAATGCCTTGTGTAACCCCCCCCCCCCCAAAAAAACAAACAAACATACTGCTCAAGCAATTAAGGGCTTGCTTGGTGTCCATCAAGGCTGTCCCTTCTCCAACTGTCCCTGCTGCTTAAGCCAATGATAGACTAGTTTGAGAATGACCTTTCATACTTGGATGCCTTGGGATATTTGCCAGTTATTCCTGCCTATACTGTAGCTATTTACACCATTGCTGTCATCACTAGTCTAACTAGTCAAAAGGTGAGGCCTAACTAGAGGATACCGCCACTCCCCAGGACAAAAAAGAGTTCCTATTTGGAGGAGGCTAACAAAATTCCCAGTGAGAGGTGACCAACTAATTTCATGGGAGGGAAGGTGGCATGGTATTTGCCCAATCCCATCAGATACCAGAAGCTAAGCAGGGTCAGTACTTGGAAGGGAGACCACCAAGGAAGACTTTGCAGTGGAAAGCAATGGCAAAGCACTTCTGCTTCTTACTTGCTTTGAAAGCCCCTTGCCAGGATCACCATAATTTGGCTGCAATCCGAGGGCACAAACACAACTAATTCCATATTGGATTGGAGCCCATGATTACAATCTACCAAGCTTTTCTTCAACAGCAAGGTATCTAACAATTAATTCAGATATTTATACTCCACAATGAGAACCCGAAGTGGTTTACAATGTTATTCTCCCTTCCTCCATTTTACCCTAACCACAGCCCTGTGGGTTAGGTTATGTTGTGAGAGAGTGATTGGCCCAAGGTCACCCTTTTATCTTCCAGGGCAGAGTGGGAATTCAAACCTGGGCCTCCCAGATCCAAGTCCAGCTCTCTAAACTCTACATAGGATTGCCAGTCTCCAGGTGGGGACTGGAGTTTTTCTGCTTTTACAACTGATGTCCATCTGACAGAGACCAGTTCCCCTGGAGAAAATGACTGCTTCGAAGGGTGGACTCTATGGCATTGTACCATGCTGAGAAAGTATTGGTAAAGGAAAGAAAATCTGTTCTTCCCCAAGCAGGATTATTTTCCTGTGACTTTCTTCCCAGATTCCCTTGACTCGTGGCATGATGGATCAGTATATTTAAGAGGCAGTGTGTTAAGCCAATTACCCAGCAAATTTGCTATTAAAAAAACTGACAGTGAAATAAATGCATAAATCAAAAAGCTATTGGCTTGGATCCAAAGAATTCCTTCCAGTCATACAAGAAGGGCTTTTCACTGACTGCGTTTACTTTTCTCCTGAGACTGCATTACACTATTCTAGAATGACCACTGTAGGGCTAGATGTAGCAGCAGGGAACTCACTGTTTGGGTGAGAAGTTGCTAAGCTTGGGAGATACTGGCCCTTTGAATCAGGCTCTCTGTAGAACTACCATGGACATAACCATACAGTCATGCGTAGCATTTATCTTGAGAATATAAGAACATAAGAAGAGCCCTGCTGGATCAGACCAAACACCCATCAGGCCCAACTTTCTGTTCACACAGTGGCCAACCAACTACCTCTCGGAAGCACATAAACAGGGAGACTGCAACAGCATCCTCCCACCTGTGCTCCTCAGCAACTGGTATAAAGAGGCATCGTGCTTCTCGTACTTACTCTTCTTATTATATCGGGCAAAAAGTTATAGTATCAGTACCCCTTTAACAAACATACCGCAAAACAATTGAACAGCGAGAAAGGCAAACATCTCACAATCCACACTAATTTGATTGTATTTGCTTATATATGGCATGAATAAGTACAGATTTACAAATCCTAGCGTGTGAATTTATCATCTTATATTACAAGGGCAAACCAGGTGTGCAAATCATGCATCAAAGTCATGAAATGAACTACAAATGCAATAAAACCCAAGGTGTTCTAATGTTGAAGGGGGGGGGCACTGTAAGCCAGGATGATGAGAGCATTGAAGAGACTAAGGTTGCAATGCAAACTTTTGAACCATGAGTGAAGTTATTGTTTGCTCCTAAGGCAAGTTCCTCACTGAACAACCTTGATATATTGGCTCAGAGTTTGACTGGAGCACTGTACTGAACAGCGTTGCTCCTGCACAGCGGTCATTTGTGCTTGCGGTAGCTTTCGCAGGTGCAGTTGAGAGAATACCAGGGCAATGGTAAGCACAGTAATAACCTTCTGTCCACTGAAGTCAATGAGCTTAGATGGCTGTACTTCTGTTTAGGACTGCACTGTCAATCTTCTCATTTACTAAAGAAGAAATAATGTAAATTGTTCACAGTTTGCCCCCTCTTCATATTTGTGCAGTTTCATGCCTTATTTCAATGACTTTTTAGGGTATGTGATGCTTTTTGCTCCTGCACAGGCATTAGCATTTCTTATGATGGTGTATGATTAAAAAACACTACAATTCCCATGAAGCAGTGCAAAAACATAAATGAGTGAATTGATCCAGAAAGACTGCCAGCTGTTAAGGAACACTGGGGGGGGGGGGGGAATCCATAAGCGACACAGGGAGACACATTAAATGTAAGTCATTCACTGTGAAACTCCTTTTGTGTAAATAATATAGTAGACAACAGGTGGGGAGGCCGAACCAGTCATTAAGACTGGGGAGAGAAAGATGTGGCAAAGTAGTATATGATTGCATGAGTACAATGGATTTCTTTTACAATACGTTCACAGAGACAAATACTGGAACTTGGTGGCAACCAATGAAGTTGATGAACAATAGATTCAGACCAAATGAAAGGAAATATTGATTTACCCAATAAGTAACTAAATTGCAGCATTCACTACCAGTGGAAAGGAAATATTTCTTTACTCATTAAATTACAACATTTACAGCCAGTGGATGTAGTAATGGCAACAATTACAGGTAGCTTTATAAGGGGATTCATGGAAGATAGGTCCATCCATGGCTACTATCCATGATGACTAAAGACCTCCATATTCAGAAGCAGTAAACATCTGAATACACACTAGAAGGTCATATTAAGGGAAGGCCTTGGCCTCTATATCCTGCTTATTGGCCTTCCAGGACCACTGATGCTCACTGTGTAAAACAGGATGTTGGACTACAGGGGCCATTGGTTCGATCCTGCAGGGTTCTGAGTGTTCTTATGTTGAATAATCAGTTGTGATGACTGCAAATTGCAAACAGGGCATATCCCAAACCACCAGGTGACTGAATATCCTTGTTAAAGACTGCCCTCACCTAAGGTGCCCAGCTGTGATCCACTGTTCTATGGATTTTTCCCCCCGCGACACAATAGAGAAGTAAAAGAAAAGAAAAGTCCCATTGTGTGGACATAATTTTGTGGACAGTTATTTGGTATCATACAGTCTTCATTTTTTTCTTCTTCAGTCCATTCTAATACTACAGCTTGATTACCATGATCAAATAGGATGTGTGGAATGCCTTTTCTGTATGTTCATAATAAAAAAAAAAAGGAGGCAGATGGCAGATTTAATTTGGTGGGAAAAAATTGCAGATGAGACAAGGAGCTTCTGTAGAAAATTGTACATACCTGAGCTCCATCTTTTGCATTAGGTACATAGTTTGTGCAACTTAGAAGTGAGCAGTTTTCATTTGAACCATTGTAAATAACAATTGCATTTATTGACTTTGATTTAGGATTGCAATAAATTATCCCAACAGCTTTGAGATGTGGGAAATTGCCCAACATTTCCACACATCGCAACCTATCTTGCTGGATCAGGCTGTTCATTTTCTTCAGCATGCTGTTTCTAGCGGTGACCACCCAGATGAAATTTGGGTCACACATAAATCCAGGTAGGAAAGGAAAGGCAGACATATCCGACTGGTCCCCAGATAACTCTGTTAGTGATATACAAAATGATTTTTTTTGTTGTTTCTTTGTATGATTCTATGCTGTTTGTTATTGCAGCACTTTCCGTAGGCCACGGCTTTAAAGAAACTGTTCTTCCTACTGTTGATGGCATGCAGCTTTCACTGAAAGTCTCTGTTAAGAACTTTGGAGCTCTGAAGGATCCTGGTCTCCTGTTGGAGAAACAGATATTCATGGCAGTGAAAAATGCTTTTGCCACCACACCCTGAAATGAAGACACAAGCACATGGTTTAATCTAGGTTTATTGAACTGATTGGCAACATAATTAAACAATGTGATTAATTTCCCCAACTGGTGCTAGGGAATCCCCCTTCCCCCCATTGCTGATCAGCTGTCCAGAGGGGGGACTTACAAGGAACAGGTGTTATTTGGTTTTATGTTTTATGTCTGTCATTTCAATGCCTATCAACTTGTTTTCATATTCTTCTTACCCACCTTGGGTTTTGAGATGCTTGGGAGAAAGGAGGATATATCTCTCTTATACATAATTCTCTGCTGGTAGTGGCACGCTCCTGAACATTCTACATGCCACCCTAGCCTTTGGTCCCTTGGCCCGTCAATCAGAAGCTGTCCCAATCCACTGGCTGTGAATACTTGCATGCCATCGGCTGGGTCTGCTCCTCTTCCCTGCCCACTCCTTCAGCCTCTGTGCCCTGTCAGAATTTCTGGCAGATGGCTTTCTCTCTTGACAAAGACACTTCTCCTGCCTCCTTCCTGTGGGGGGATTAACTGTTACTTCAGTGGCTGTTGGTAGGTGAAACGAAATGGCAGTTACCTGTGTTTATAAGATGGCTGCTGCCTGTAGTTTGTTTAAAATGTTCCCCCATAAGGTTCAACTGTTACCTCAGTGGCTGTTAGTAGGTGAAACGAAATGCAGTTACCTGTGTTTATAAGAGGGGCTTCAGAACATGGCAGAGGCTGCAGGTGGGGAGGAGATGGAAAGCTGAAGAGTGAGGGGGAAATTAAGGTAGGCTGATGCTTGGCTGGGAAGGAGATGGGGTTGCCAGCTCCAGGTGGAAAATTCCTGGAGATTTGAGGGATGGAGTCTGGAGAGGGTGAGGTTTTAGGAGAGGTGGGGCCTCAGACAAGTACAGTGCCATAGACTCTGCCCTCCAAACCAGCTATTCCCTCTTAGGGAACCACTGCTGCCAATCTCCAGGTGAGGGCAGGAGATCACTCAGAATTACAACTGCTTTTCAGGTAGCAGAGATCAGTTCCCCTGGAGAAAATGGTGGACTCTGTGTCACTATACCCTGCTGAGGTTGCCACAGCAAATTGATGCTGAGTGCCCAAGGCCTTGCCCAAGGCTTCTTTCTAGAGCCCGTTGTATTTATTCCCACAACGGGCCTTATTCCTAATAAATAAATAACTAATGCTGGCCTTCCCAAACATCTCTGTCTTCTACAGCAATTTGTTTCACTTATACATCACACACTAATGTTCATATGACTGCAGTCGTACTCCAAGACCGAGCCCTCTTATTGATAATAGCCCCTATCTCAACGCGCTGAAATTTCTCTCTTTGAAGGCTAGCTTATCTGCATGATGATCTAATTAGCAATTCTTGGATGCAGACATTTTTATGGCAAAATCTGTTTAAGCAGCAAGAGAAGCTGTCTTGGAACAACACAAGAAGATGCTGGAGGAAGTTTGTCTTAGCTCCTCTGCTGTTGCCAAACAGCATGGGCAAAATATGTCTGTACCATCTGGGCAAATCCCCTTGGCAAGAAAGAAATGTGATTTCCATACCATTCTGAAGCTGAACACTGTGATTTCTATTGGGGAACCATCTGAAAATTCTAAAGATGTATCAGGAAGAATCTAAATATTGCCTAAGTTGCAATGCACTCCCTCCCCCTCTCCTATACCACTATTCCCAAGAATTCACGCAACATTCTCATGTGGTTGATATGCACACACCAGTTGCAGCCTGAGGTGGGGGTTTTTTTGCTGAACATTTGCTGAGAACGCCCTTACCTGAGGGTTGCCAGTCATCAGGGGGTCTGCAGTTTTCCCCACATTTCAACTTGTCTCCAGATTGTGGGGATCAATTCCTCTGGAGGAAATGGAAGCTTCAGAGGATGGCCTTTATGGCATCACAACCATTATGAGCTCCCTCTCCAAACTCCACCTCCCCCAGGTTTTGCCCTCCAGTTTCCAGGGATTTCTGCAGCCAGAGCTTGGCACGCTTACCTTACTCTGAGGGCACAGGCTGGTGCCCAGCACCACCTCTCAGAGGGGGTGCCAAAGGTGAGGGGAAAGGCCTGCCTTGGCAACTTTTAACCTCCCCTTGCCATCTAGGGGAGATTTTCATGCTCTGGGGATGGCAAACCTATTTGCCACAATCAAGAGTGCTTTTTCTTAACTCATAAGGGGAAGCACCTTGGATTTCTTCCTATTATTTGTAGTAGGAGGATCTCTGTTTCCCCTATATAGAGGTTGTGCCCCAGGGCTCATTTCGTAGCAGGAGCTCCTTTCCATATTAGGCCACCACCACCACCACCACCCCAATGTAGCCAATCCTCCAAGAGCTTATAGAGCTCTTCTTACAGGGGCTACTGTAAGCTCTTGAAGGATTGGCTACATTAGGGGTGTGTGGCCTAATATGCAAAGGAGCTCCTGCTACGAAATGAGCCCTGTATGTATGTATGTATATATGTATGTATTTATTTAATGTGTTAATCACCCAATCCCTGCAGTGGAAGGCTCTGGGCAATGTACATCATTCATTAAAAAAAACATCAAGATAAAACAAGTAGAACATGAATAAGATTGTGCCCCCAATGTCCCTGTCCCTATCTCCCTCCAGGTGCCAGCCATTGACTGGCCATCCTAGCTATAAGTGATGTCTAACAAAGATTTCACAGCTTAACAGACACACCATAAAATGAGGCCTATTTGCCAAACATCACTCTTCTTTGTTACTTGCCTCAGTCCCAGTCATCAAGTCTGACTAGGGCTGGGATCCCTTCTGTAGCCTCTTAGCTGTACCCACATACTATCGCACCCTTACTACAGAGTTAGGCCCTGACATAGCTAGGCCTCCAATGGAGCAGGGTAAATTGTCTCTGGTCAGTCATTCCATCTATGGTTAAACCATGCAGTTTGGGGTAAATGCTAGATTGTCATGATGACATCACTTCTGGGTCACACCAGAAGTGGTGTCATTGTGCTGGTGATGCCTATCACCCCCACAACCATAAGTCCCCACTTCCCCAACTCCAGCTAGGGTTGCCATTAGCCCACCCCTAAAGAGCCCTGTCCCACCCGACATGCTTTGAGGTGACAACATCACACCAGCCACATTGCACGGGGTACACTCCAGAATGTGGGCAGATACTCTATGGTGACCATAGAGGGTTTTTTTTCCTGCACAAATCCTAGAGCATCCTGCCCAATGTGCCCGGCATGATGATGTCCCCTCCCAGAGCAAGATTGGACCCTCCCCACCAGCACCTGGCAACCCTATCTCCAGCCAATTGCCAGGCCATTCCTGCCAACCCTACATTCAAGATCCTGGTCTAATGCTCCTAACCACAGCATTACTCTGGCTCCCACTGGCTCCAGTCCAACTTTTAGTCCCAAGTAAAGATAGTTAGGATCAGGCTGTTAGGTATTCAGTATCATAAATACTCTGCATTATGATTTAACCTTAGTGGAATATTCCTCAGTACATTCCAGTCAATCAAATATATAGACAATTGATTTTAAGCTGAATTTTAATTCCTTTTATTGTAATCATTTACATCTCTTTAGTTATTGTACCATTTCTGATTTATATTTATACAGAGTTTAGTTGCAAATGCCTATACAGTAACTTTAAGTAGCAAAGGATTCAAGAGTACAATTTAAGAATACAGTTCAAATCAGGACACACGTTTGATGATAGGTGTGTTTTTTTTTAAAACCCTCTTAAAGTATCTAAACAGCTTCTAAATTACAAAAAAAAATGTCTTGGGTGTCTATGAATTAAGTATAGATCATCATCGCACAGTAACCTTTGATAGTTCTCATTAAAACTGCAACAGCAGAATCTGTTAAGTGTCTCTTGAGAGATATTATGTGTAAATGCAGAAATTAAAAAATGAATATTGAATGATCCTATTGAGAAATTAAAGCCATTCAATTGTGTTAATGACAGTAGAATATCAGATCTATGTTTTTTCATCTCTTTCCCTAAAAGGAAAATGAAAAATCAGAGCGTAATTTACCACTTTCATGGAATGAATCCAAGCTGTACCAATTGTGCATAATGCTTCACATGCAAATTTACAATAACCCCAACAATAGACACAAAGTCCTTGATAGTTTTTGTTCTGCCTCATGCAGCTGACATTGTGAAAGAGAAGCTGAACATGCTCAGCCTGGCATATTTCTGGATTTCCCCCCCTCCCAATCTACCTTTTTGCATTTGGTAGTACTCGCCCCTCACTTTGAAACATGATAACAGGAGATATTCTGTAAATTAATTATTCTGAGGCTTACATCACACATAAAGAACCAGGGTGATGAACAGGTTAGAGCGCTGGATCAAAATCTGAGGAACCAGGTTTGAATTCCCATTCTGCCATGGATAGGAATGTGCTGAAAATATACACAAGCCGAAAATATACACAGATGTTACAGCAGTTTCCCAGAATGATACTAGGAATCTGAGATTCTTAGTGAAACTAAACTACCTCCCCCCAAATATCCATTTTTTTTTGAGACTGGGTGTTTACCAAGCCAGCAGCAGCATGTACATGTGCTGTTGTTCTTTGATTACACTTGTTTCCCCAGGCAATGGCATCCTTGCTACCAATCAGTTCCTGGCAAGGGAGGAACACAGTCTAGTGCACCCAGCCAATCACCTTTCCAGGAGGGAATGTAGCATGCTCTCCTGTTGTTCTTTGATTCCACTGATTTCCTTGGCTACATCATCCTTCCTTCCAATCAGATTCTGGCAAGGGAGTGTGTTATGGTCAATGAATACTGCCCCAGACCCTGGAACTGGCTACCTATTAAAAATAATAATGTCTGCAGTGTCTATGCATGGAAACTTGCCTACTTTGGCATCCAGTATAACAGAACCCTTTGTTGCACATCCTTAAAAGTTAGGAGGTTTTCAAAGGAGAGGGAGGACTGTTTCAGAGTGGATTTGGTGGTGTTATCCTCAGTGACTGCTGTCCCAGACTCTCAAATTGGCTGACCATTGAAAAGAATGGGCTCAAAGATCCAGAACCTGAAATGCTGCATGGATTTTTAACCTGAACTAGTAACATCCTACTCCAAATGAAACAATCCATAGGCGTAGAGTATGAGGGGGCTCAAGCCACCCCTGAAATTTCCTGGGGGGGGGCTCAGCCTCCCCCGGCAAAATGGAGCGCCTACTGCCGCGCCTCCGTGGGGCCTTCTGAGGCCTGGCCACCACTGCTGGAGAGGGAAGGGGTGGCGGGGGGGAGAGAGAGGCACTGGCAGCAGCGGCTGGTGGGCTTCAGAAGGGCCCGGGGAGGCATGGCAGTTTCCCAGGGGGGAGAACATCACCCCAGTGAGTGTGCACGCAAAGTGCATGCACTAAGGAGCCCCCGCCCCCCCGGAATTTCCAAAAGTCTACGCCCCTGATAACAATCACTGTACAAAATCCTCCAACAAGGCCAAATCTGAAACTGAAACTTTTTTTTTCTTGGCACACATCCCTAGTTATAGAAGTTCGTGGGCTAACCTTAGACTAGTCACTATTTGTCAGTCTAACCTCCCTCAATAAATTCTTCATTCAAGGAGTTCCAAAATGTTCTCTCTGACTTCTTTCCACTGGGGGGGGGAGATCCTGCTGAGATCAGGGTAGAGCCACCTTTCAGTTCATTTACCCTGGGCATGGACTCATTTAGTGCCTAACAAATGTTGGGGGTATCTATTAATATAGCAAAGTTGCACAGTCAGGAAAACACAGGGTAAAATGCAGTAAGCACATTTGTTGCAAATATATTAGGAAAATATAATGTGAGGTAGATTCAAGATTTACATCCATTTTGTAGTAGAAAGAAGATAGCAACCTAATCTAAAAAAAACCCCACAACTTTTCCTTATCACAAGTGGCTAGCTTATTCAGGTTCATGTGTGTGGATGTGTGCAAGCCTGGGCATGTCCCTGCATGCTATCAGACACCCAAAGATCTCTTGCCTGTTTGAGACCATGAGACGAGAAAGGGAGAGAGAACACAAAAGGTACTGGAAGAGAAAGAGGAGTCAGAGAGAAGTTTAGATAAGGATTCTAGTTCAAATAAGGAGAGGAATCCTATTCAGTAAAGAAGATAACACTGACACCCTACCTAGTGTTAGTACAAAAAGAAATAGAAGTGCCCCCCCCCCCCAGTCCAGACATGCTGAGTCTCCTTTACTCCATCAACAATTGGCTCAGGTCAGGGTCACCCAGTGAGCTTCCTTGAGAGAGTGGAGATACAAAATGGGTCTCCCAGATCGTAGCCCAACATTCAAACCACTACAGAAGGGATTAGCCCTATTCTTCTGGCTGTCTCTCTGATGGTCACATTGACAACAGCTGGAAATAGAAAGTGAGGAGAAAGGGTGAGGGGAATTGCAAAGCATATTCTCTGCTAATCTTCACAGAGCACTGAGGCCAGACCTTAGGGTGAATTCAAATGCACACTCCTTGACATGTGACTGTACCACTTCAGATTCCCCATGGCAAGTCTTATGAAAACACTTCAGCTTCCTTCAGAATTCTTCAGATAGTTTGCCAGAAGAGGAACCCATAACATTTTGCTTCACTTTTCCCCTTTGGTGACATTTCAGTTGAAACTATAATAATGAATAACTCTTTCACATCACATCAGTGTATTAAATTAAAAAAGAAACTGAGGGAGGCTGGGACGTGAGAAGAAATAACTAACCATGATAACAACTTCACACCTATGGGGGGAAAATAACCTTCTCTTGATTGCATAAGATTGGCCTTTAGGAGTGTTGATATAAACTGTGTTTGAAACCCTTCAGCTCCTCATCCTATGGATTTGCCAGGAGAAAATAATTATGGAGAGATTTGTGTCAGTATTTCAGGATGCTTCTCCGTGCTGAACCAGTTCCAGATGACTATCCAGTTATGACTCCAGAAGTGGCAACACTTCAATCCACACTCATGTATGTAACTGTACAGTGTATGGACAACTTGTCAGCACCCTAGAAAAAGAAGAGTTTCTAAGCAAAAATGTCCTTTGGCTGATCTGTCCAGTAGCACACCTTACAGCACAGTAGCACACTACAAAATACAACAGAAAGATCTGATGAGGACTGAAGAGAGACTGTTGCATCTGCAAAACATTTCTAATCTGTAGTGGTTCTGTTTGCATGTTAATGAGCGTGAAGGCCAGATGCCACTAATTACAACTTACCCAGTCGGTCCAAAATACCACAACGAAATGTTTGTGAGCAGACCTCTTAATTCCATTATGCAAATTCTACTTAAGAAGTACAGAAATTCCAAAGAGTGGCATCCCATGGCAGTGCATTGGCAGGAGGTAAATTAATAAATATATTCAGGGAATGGAAATTAGAAGATTATTATTATTCAACACCAGATTAATCATGCCTGAATAAATATGGAAGGCATCCAAATGTCTTCACGGTGTCATATGTAATAGAATTAGAATTTCCAGTAACTTGTGAAAGTATATGACTGAGTATTTCCAGAAATAATCAATCAGATAGTTAAACTGATGTAGAGTATTTGAATATTAATTTCATGGAACTTTCTTTCTATGTGGAAACCCACCCTAATATCATCATCTCACCTGGTGTAAACTGGCACTTATCTAGTAAACCCAATTGATCTGTTTCTTCTAAATACATTTACTTTTAAATATAATTTTACGTAATTACACTAAATAACTACTGAATCAAGCAGTTACTGAATACAAATGGGTCCATGTAGTAATTTCAGATTTGACTGAGAAGAAATCACTAATCATGAATGAATTATCCCATTGTATTATCCTAGTGGTTGGTAATGATCCAGAGATGTTTTGAGACCAATGTGCTGAGGCAAAGAACCACTGGTGGATCATTGTCCAAGGCATTGTGGGCATACAAGTGCATTGCAGTGCATATAAGTGTTTTACATTTTTCAGGAAAAATCCAGAAAATGATACCATGGACAGAGTCTGTGCACACTGAATCATGCATGTGCCCTAGCTGACCCTTAATGAACCCAGTTGGATGTTCAATGGTATCAGCTTCAGGAGATGAAGCAAGGGGAGGGCTGTTTGGCCTTTGAGAAGGAGTCATTGGGGTCAGACTGAGTGTCAATGATCAGGCAACTTGTTACTACACAACTTGCATGATTCACACAGGTCCAGCTGCTTGCTGCTAACAGCAGCCACCTCACAATAGTGGGGAGGAGGAATACAAGAGAAAGCAAAGTACCACCCATGAGTCCTTGCAGATTCCTAACCATGGAACTGGGCCTGGCCTGGTCAGTACCACACAGCTATGCCCAGCTCAACAAGTACTGCACAATTAGGCCTAGCCGGCAAACGGAACAGTGCAACTCATAGAGAATTTTCCTAAGGAAAGGCTTCCACGGAGTGGGAATGAGGGAAATCTGAACACAGGGAAGCAAATAAATGTGTATTGACTAGGGGGTGGGAAGAAAAGAAAGAAGCAGGGGAGAAAGGGGAGACTAAAGGGTTTATAAACTGCAGTCACACATGCTAAATAATCCCCTTTCAGTGCACTTTTCAAATGGATTTTTACTGTGTGAATTGGCAAAATCCAGTTGGAAAGTGCATTGAAAGTGGACTGAAGGTAGATTATTTAGCATGTGTGACCGCAGGCTTAGAGAAGGAAAAGAGAAAATGGAAGAAGTGGAAAATGAGATTCCCCCGCAAGTCCTTGCAGGTTCCCAGATTGTTGATGTATCTAATCCTCAACATGTATCTAATCCTCAATCTGTGGATACTTAAATCCAGAGATGGGGGCCATGAACGGACAAGACAAATCTTTCTACAAAGCTGAGAAAAGCTCTAGGTTTGCAGAAAAAAATAACAACAATACAACAGCACCTGTTCCTTTAAGATATGAATGCTCTTTGCACTGGCCATTGTGGAGTTTCCTTGGCAATCACAACAATATTGCCAGCCTTCAAGCCTTAGTTTCTGTCAGTAAAAGGCAGAGGGAGGGGACAGGGTACTTTCTAGGACTATTTTGGCCTTTGAGGGAAGACTCATCAGAGTTATGTGTGGCAGCAGCCACTGGCAGGCCCAGCGGCTTACTACTATTCTGTTCTATATATTCTGTGGTATAATAGAATTCCCAAGTAAAATCTGGGAGATGCAGGTTCAAATCCCTACTCTGCCCTGAAAGCTCACTGAGTGATGTTCAGCCAGGCACACATTTCCCTGCCTAACATAACCCCACAGGATTGTAGTGAGGATAAAATGGAGCCCAGGGGGATGGTGTAAGATGCTTGAGTCCCCATTGGGGAGAAAGGCAGGGTATAAATTAAGTCAATGAATAATAAATATGGAGATGAAGGACAGATAAAAAGTAGGTTTGGTGGTGGATGGGAAGGAGAAAAGGAAGCAGGGAAAAAGAAAGATGGGGGTGCCAAGAGGAAGGAAAAAAAGAAATAGTGGGGGAAGGGATATGGGGAAAATAAGATGCCCAGGGACGTCCTTGTTGTTCTCCCACCTTTATTATTCTATCACTGTACTGTATCTCTACTGGATTTCTCTGGGTTGGATTTAGACTAAATTTTCCATTAATTGAAGGGGAGGTGTACTTTCTGCCAATTTCTCCTTCCCTCTGCAGACCCCCGATTTGCCCTTCATATGATTCCTGAGGATCTTCTGCCCCCTTGAAGCAGCATTTCAGGGAGGTGAGTGGACTGCAGCAGGATGAGGGCAGGCAGGAAAGTAGAAAACTTATTCTAGATCAAACCCCCTTGCAAATGATTGTCATAGGCAATGGTTTAATGCCCTACAGCAGGGCTATTTTGGGAAAGGAACGCACAGGAATGGAGTTCCGGCTGGCTTCCGAGTTGGCCACACCTACAGTAGCAAGCTGTGGGGCACCTGGGGAAGCCAAGCCGATCGAGGGAAGAAAGGCAGTTTAAATTGTCTCTCCTCCTCAGGTTCCCAGGTGCCCGCAATTCGCGGGACACCTGGGAAACAGATTTTAGGAGGGAGCTGTGTTTTCAGGGGTGTGGCCTAATATGCTAATGAGTTCCTGCTGTTGGGTGTGTCCTACTATGCTAATGAGTTCCTGCTGGGCTTTTTCTACAAAAAAAGCTCTGCCCTATAGTATATGTGCAGGAGCAATCGGGATTTGGGGAGTTGACCTAGACCTCAAGTCAGACCATAGATTTCTTTCTTTCTCACTTTTTTTTTTTTGGCATGTGATACATTTAACAACTAGTTGTTACATTCACCAGATGGCTAGATGCATCAAAAGCTGGAAGTGCTCTGGGTCTCACAGGGCCTCTGGGAGAGCCTACATGGCTGCTGCCTAAGCATCATCTTCTGTATACATGACTGTTTCATAGCTCAGGGCATTTGCAGAGCGCAGCTGGTGCCCAAGTGCTAGAAATAACAAGGAAAGACTGAGAGAGGCCAAGTTGACATGATGTGCTTTGTAAATAAGGGTGCTAGAAGGCTTTCCATGTTCTTTCGTTCAATCGCTGCCTTTGAGTATGATTCTCAGGGTTTAGAAATTGTGCTGCTCAGCCAAATCATTTCCCTGACCTTGCCAAAAAGAGAGCTCAGGAAAAGAAGCCAGCTCCATCTGGACCTTCCTTATGCTACAGACAGTGATTTTTTTTAAATTTTTATTTAGTTTCATTTAGGCATCCAAGAATGCCATTCCTGAGAGGCAAAGATATAAAAAGTCCATATCCCACAATGAAATATCTCACTAGGACTATATTAGGGTTGCCGGGGGATGGGAAGACTTACTAGTAGAAAGAAGAAGGCCTAGAACATGTTGCCAGCATCACACAGGAAGTGACATCATCATGCCAGCGATTATCAGGTATTTGGACAAAAGCTCTTATGATAAATCCATCTTCTACCACATAGTTTTTGCCCAAATACCTGAGTGATTGGGGGCAGGGCCTGGCAGTAGGGGACCCCCACCTCCACTGGGGGGGCGTAATCTGGCAATCCTAGACTATATTAAGGAACAGAAGTTGGTACACCCAGAGTAATACAAAAGCTGTGTATTTATTTTTAATTCTATCCTTTTCATATAGTTTATGGAAGATAGGTTTATTAGTGGCTCATAACCGTGATGGCTAAATTCAGCCTTCATGTTCAAAGGCAGTGTACCTCAGAACACTAATTAATTGGAAGGGGGGATAACAGTTAATTTATTTCCATACTTCTGAGCTTCCCTAACGTATCTTCTTGTCCACAGGAGGAAACAGGTTGCTGGACTGAAATAAACATTGGTCTGGTCCAGTATGGCAACACCAATGTATTCTGTTCTCTCACCAAAAAAAAAAAAAAAGTCACCCAGGGTGTGTCATTATGATTCAATAGCCTGGCTGCGGTCACACACACTAAATAATCCACTTTTAATCCACTTTCAGTGCACTTTCAAACTGGATTTGCCAGTTCACACTAAAAATCCAGTTTCAAAGTGCATTGAAAGTGCACTGAAAGTGGATTATTTAGTGTGTGTGACCGCAGCCCCTGTTTGGAGACAAAAATAAATCTCAAATTTCAACCCTTTAAAATACAGTTTATTTATTTTATTCACAAAATCAATACTCTGTCTTTCTGCTCTCATCAGATCCACCAAGACAGTTGACCGGTTTAAAAACATAATAAAAACACATCTTAAAAACCATTAAAACCAAAAGATTTCTTTTTTCTTAGTTTAAAAAAACAAACAAAAACAAACAAACCAGAACAACTTGTTGTTATGCCCATCATAGGGCTAGGGGACTCCAAAGCCAGAGTTAATGCCTTTATTTTTGGAGGGGCTGAATTTACTAACTGAATATTGGAGTTAAAAATACACCCATCTCCACCTTTAAAAGCATAGAAGAAATATACTTCAGATTCATTCAAAAGACTGTAATAGTTTTCTTTAATTTATGAAATGTAGCTGTTTACATTATTGCTTCGGAACTGTTCTGTAATAATTGACTATAAGCAAAAATTAATTCAAATATGAAAATATAAAATTGAATTATTCCAGTCTAACGGATAACAGAAAATTGAATCAAGGGTTGAGGACATACTGGAGTTCTGCCGCGCCTCCACAGCGCGACAGAACAAGGCAGGGGGAATTTCCCCCGCCACGCGGCGTTTGCACGCCGCCACAAGGAAGCCACCCGCAGCGTCTGGAAGCCAGTGGAACGTGCGCCGCAGCAGCCGGAACACCATTGAAGTGGTGCCCAGCTGCTGCAGGAGGAGCGCGGTGCCGGATGTGTTGCGTCCGGGCTGCCTCCTCCGGGCAGATGCGGCAGTCTGAACGGCCGCTTTGCCTCCACTTTTAAAGCAGAGGCAGAGCGGGCCAGACTGCCAGTCTGTCCTCGGCCAAGTATTATTGTTTATAGTGCATGGATCTAAGTATATCTGGTGGTATCTGGGATCGTAATGACCCCCAGTATGAATCCCTGTGGGAGTTCAGACCAATGATGAGGTCTGCAAAGCCCTAAAGACATTACCTGAATTATTCCTGTCCTAATCTTAAAACAGCTATTCTGTTATTATATGAGTATTAATCATTTAGGAGTAATCTAGATGCCCAATACATAGGGATGTGCATAGTGCAAACCCTTTATAAGCCTTCAATAGACTCAGGAGGATGCAACTATAGTTTCATTTCCTACCATTCACTTAAATTGGAGAGTAACATATACCCTTTTAGTGAAGTGCTCAGTTTTTAGAAGAATATTAGTGATTTAAAATGCCACAGATTTGTAACCATGTGCATGAAGTAGCTAGTTGCATGGGTTTGGGAACATTTCTATGGAGTTGTAGGGCCATTTGGAGCTCTTGTTGACTTGGTACATAGGTTAAGTGAAGCTAAGCTTTTTGATTTCATTGGCTAAGTATGCACACAACACTTAGCTCTTTTCAGATGTCATGTTATGGGGAACCAGCTGCAGGTACTATGAACATGCCCATAATACTATGAGCATACCCACAATACTCTCAATATGCGCAATCACAATTTTATCTGAGTAGAGAAATCCAGATATTGCCAAACTCCAGTACATGTGGATGGAATACATATATTTTTTTCAGGATAGGGGGTCTGTGTGTAGTGAAAACAAAATTGCCCTATTGAGTCAAAATGGCAATTGACATATCAGTAACATTCTGGGTTTCATACACATCAGATATGTGTGGTTGGATCCTTCCAAATGTAACAGGAAAAGGTCTTTTGTGTTGGATTGTTGTTTCATTTTTTCAGAGAAAAGAAACATTATAGCAAACAACAACAACAGCCCTGGGGTGGGGGGATGAAAGCCACAGAGGCATTTTACTGTTTGTTGAAATATGGATGTTCACACATGTCAACATCCATAAGTGGGATAAACCAGTGACTTCTGAAACACCAAATAATGGAATCTGAGGTTTGTCTAGAAATAAACTGCTGCCTAATCTTAATGCCAGCCTATTGAGTCTGTGACCCCTGAACACAGGACATTGGAGAAGGGCTGTGGCAAAGCAACCACTTAGAACACATCAAGTCCCAGGTTCAGTCTCAGGCATACCCAGTTAAAAAGATCAGGTACTGTGCGACTGAAAAGTCTTTTCCTGAGACTCTGGGGAGCCACTGACAGTCCAAGTAGACAATACTGACCTTTGTAGACGGACAGTCTGAGACTCAATAGAGGACAAATGTGAGTCATGACATCTCTTGAAAAGTGTGATGGGCCTCCTGATTTTGATGCCTGAGACATGGGCTACGTTTGGCTTAGTTGGAACTCCCAAGAGTGGGGGACCAGAGGTGCTTAGTTCTGGGGATTCTAATTGACCAGAGGGCTCAGGAATCCGGGCAGGGTGCCATTGGGAGCTATTAGTGGCATCACTATTTTAATTGAGCATCTTGTGTGTGTTCGTCTGCACTGGAGGAAGTGGCAGAGGGACTCTTCATCTAGGGCAAGGATTCCCAACCTTTTTGAGCCTGTGGGAACATTTGGAATTCTAACACAGGGTGGTGGGTACAACTACAAAATGGGTAATGCAGGAGGCAGAGCCAACTACAAAATGGAGGAGGAGACTAGATTTATACCCCACCCTTCACTACTCGAAGGAGTCTCAGAGTGGCTTACAATCTCCTTTCCCTTCCCCTCCCTACAACAGATACCCTGTGAGGTAGGTGGGACTAAGAGAACTCTCCTGAGAACCATCCTTAAGAGGATAGTTCTGAAAGAACTTATGACTGACCCAAGGTCACATCAGCAGCTGCAGTGGAGGAGTGGGGAATCAAACCCAGTTCTCCCAGATTAGAGTCCATGCTCTTAACCACTACACCAAATTAGCAGTTGTAGGATGTGGAGTCACATTCAGGGAAAGCTCAAGCACAGGAGAGAAGAGCGGTAATAAAAATTCAATAGGAAAGAAGAGTGTCAGAGAGTAAGACTGCCATTGAAACATTATTTAAATCTGCATGGACAATCAGATCTCCAGTGACCCATCAGAAGCCCTGATGTGTCCCCGCCCAGTAAAAAAAAAAACACTTGGTGGATACCAGGAAAGTTGTCAGTGGCCATCATGTCACCCATGGGCACTATGTTGTGGACCTCTTATCTATGGGACTGTGGTGGCTCCTGGAATGCTTGGCCTTAGTAGATCACACAACTCATGTCTTAATGTATTGTTATATAGTCCGCCCTCCAGGCATATTTTTGAATCCTTGTAAGTCAAGTAATGTCCACTGCCAGGCAAACGAAGTACATTTCTGCTGCACATCTTTTTCCTCTGATTGTTACACCACCCAGAAAACCTAACCTCAATTTACTGCAGCAATTTGTCAGTGTCAAGTGATATGAACAGTGGATAAAAGGCTGCTCTGATGGGCAGTCTGCTGAATGCAGCAGAAGGAACAGCTCAACCTCCAGGTATCTTCAACTAAATTTAATCTCCTACCAGCTTTTCCACTGGCAAAAGGAGGAGGAGGGATTTAACCACCAAAAATAGTATACTAAAGATCATGGGATCTGCATGGACAACAGTCATATGGGATGGGGACTACAGTGTGGAGAATTGGGGGAGATTGAGTGGGAAAGCTGCTTGGATCCAACCCATTGCAAATATCCTCTTTGGGTTTATTAAACTGGATTTGCTAGGCTGCCTTTCTCTGCAAGCAAGGCTCAGGGTGGATTTGTTGTTGTTGTTCAGTTGCACAGTTGAGTCCGACTCTTTGCAACCCAATCGACCACATCACACCAGGCCCTCTTGTCTTTTGCCGTCCGCAGGAGTTTGCTTAATTTCATGTTTGTTGCATCAATACAGGGCAGATTACAACAGAGTAAAATCACTTATTGTATTTTACTCAGGGTGAATTACAACAGAGTAAAATAACAATAATTAATTTAAATTAAAATCAACATTAAAATTACCTAAAAGCAATCAATAAATATGACAATATGTTTAATCATGTGTCTTACAAATAAAGATACCAGCTTTTAAACAATGCAAAACAAATTATTGGCAACTGAATCAAGATTTAGTGCTGAAGACGCTGGAAAGTTTTTCAAATGACACAAATCAGCCACACCATGTAAGAAATCAATAATTCAAGAAAGATTGTTCTCAAAATGTTATTGGCACCATTAACAGGCCCTCCAGGAGAAACCCAAACTTAGTTAAAACATTTTGACATTCTAGGGGATTTTGGCATGGATGGATGGACGGAAAACATGAGCATAGGTGGAAAACATGAGCAAGGACAGGTCTTAATAGAGAGTTGCAAAACTCATACATTTCTATCAGGAAAACAACAACAACACCTGCTCATATTAATTCAATTGTCAAGGCATGATCCATCAAATCAAAATAAGGATTCCATCCAGGTTCAAAAGTATCCATGTGATATTTTTAAAACTGAACTTCTGTTGTGTATTTTTGCATGTACTGAATCCATAGCAGCCCTGTGCAGAATTATCCCAGTCTAAACTTGGTGAAATCAATGAAGGATGCCAGCCTCCAGGAGGGACCCAGAATTACAGCTCATCTGAAGACTACAGAGATTAGTTCCTCTGGAGAAAATGGACGCTTTGAAGTGTGGACTCTATGACATTGTACCCCACTGAGGTTCCTGTCCTTCCCTGGTTCTACCCTGAAATCTCAAGGAATCCCCCAACCTAGAGCTGCCAATCCTTCCTCCCAATCCCCCACCAGCAGCTGAGAGGACCTGGCAACCCTAATGAATGTAGACTGGATTAATTCTGAATAGGATTGTACTGCCCTTCTCCTACATATGGCAGCAGGGTGAACTACACCTGTTTACCTCTCCTGTCCATACATATCTGCCTCTAACCATCCATCTGGAGCTTCAGATTCACACAAGATGAACATGCGTACAGGTTGCCTGGTTTATGTAGGAAACTGAATGCAATCTGTACCCGTAAACATGTACTCGATTTGAGTGTTAATCCCCTCCAGGGACATTTGAAGCTGGTGTAGATGAGCTAGGTGAGAGGACAGAGCAAAAGGGGGGGGGGAATTACAAGATTTTAAATTCAAAGCAAATTTGGAGTTTTGTAATGAAGTTCTGTGAAGTTCTGAAAAATTTCACAGGTGCCAAAATGATCATTTCTAAGATTCGAGACATTGCATAGAGGAGGTTCACACACCCCGTTAAGGGGGACTGAACCCATGCCGTTCCCAAGTTAGATCAAAGCAGTGACCAGATTTCTGCTGAGGTGAGTATAGTTAAAACTTCCCTAACTTTCAAAAACCCCAAACCAAATATCTGTTCCGTGTGTATGTTTTGTTTTATTGTATCTGTTATCTCAGCACAAGACAGATGGCTAGGCTGAACTCTTTACCATTTTTTTCTCTAACACCTATTAAGTAAGTGAGAAAATGTAATTGGGATTTTCTTTTGTTTTCATTTCTAAAATATCCCATAGTATAGTAATGAGAGACTTTTAATGTGGCTGTAATGTTATCATTGGGGAAATTGAACTGTAAAGGCCTCATGGAATTTTGCAGTTGTGAGATTTCCCCCACACACACACACACACACCTGCCACTTGTGGGATGTTTGTAAGATATGATTTTAAAGAGTGTTGAAGAAATGAAATTACAGTATCTAGAAGAAAACCTATGTGTCTGCATTTCAAACTAAAGGTTTTGACAGGGTCCAAAGAGAGACACCAAAGGTGTGCCATACTGGTTAGAGCAGGAGGTGTCAAACTTAAGGCCCAGGGGCCAGGGCTCTTATTCGGCCCACAAAAAAAAACCCTGGTATGTATGGAAATATAAGATACCCCCCCTTTCATGGTATCCCTTGGGAAAAAAACCCTAGTGGACTCCCCAGTAAATCAATTGCTTTCTCTGCTAGGAATCAATTCCTTTGGTTTATATTTTGAGTTTTAAAAGTATAGTTAATTGGTTTTGCCTGTTTCCTTTATAAAGTTTATATCTGGTACCTGGCATTACATTTTATGGCACACATGGCCCAGCCCAACAAAGTGATATTTATGTCAGATCCGTCCCTCGCAACAAATGAGTTTGACACCTCTGGGTTAGAGTGCCTGAGGCTGCGATCACACACTCCTTTAGATCCGACATAGGTGCGAATGCCTGACAGATCTAATGGGAGTGATCAGACAACAACATTTGGGAAGCATCCCTCAGTCACTGGCAACCCACGCTGCTCCGCCATGGAAGCGGAGTTAAAAGACACCAGGGAAAGTCCGGTGTTATCCGGATAAGGCAGGCCACAGCCGAACTTTCCCCTGATCACTCAAGCATGCTCTCATACCATCAGGATGGTCTGATCAGGCCATCCCAACTTCATGCTGTTTTTCCCCTCCCTTTGCAGCATGCACATCATCACATACTCCATAAGGTGGCGGTGCAATTCCTTGTTTATGCACAAGGGAAACAAACAACAAAAAAATGACTCACCCGCAGTTGTGTCTGATCACAGAATGACGGGCTAAGCTGCAGCTTCAAAGGGCTGTGTGATCTCTCAACTGTGTGTCAAATTCCTCTGGAGGAAATAGCCTCCCTTCCCCTCCGCTTCAACTGGTATGTGTGACTGCAGCCTGATAGTGGGATCTGACAGATTTGACTTCAAATGCCTACTCTGCAATAAAGCTTGCAGAGTGTCTCTGGTGTTAGTCCCTTTGTCTCTTGGCCCAGCCTACCTCACTAGATTCAGGTGGGGAGCTGTGTTGGTCTGAAGCAATAGAACAAAGTTTGAGTCCAGTGACACCTTTAAGACCAACAAAATTTGATTCTAGGCATCATGCATTCACACTTCTTTAGATACCTCACTAGGCTGTTGCTGGAGGTAAAATTATATAGTCTACCCTGAGCTCCTTGTAGGAAAGGTGAGATACAAATATACGAGATAGGTGACAGACATACAGACAGCCTGTAGAACCACAACAATGGTCTATTGGCAAAGTCCAGCTGTCATGAGATATTGGAGGTGTGGCCAGGGGGGTAGAGTTTTGTAAATTTTGGGGGGTGGGGGCTCTTTAACATGCACGCTTTGTGCACGTGCTTGCTGGGGTGATGTCCCCCCCGCCAGGAAACCTCCGCACCTCCCTGGGGCCCTTCCAAGGCCCGCCAGCCGCTGCTGCCGGGGCCTCTCTTCCCCCCCACTCCTTCCCTCTCCCTTTGCCAGGAAAAGAGGGAGGGAGAGGGAAGGATGGAAGAGTGGCCAGGTGGGGGGGGAGAGGCACCGGCAGCAACAGCTGCTGGCCTTGGAAGGGCCCCGGGAGGCGCGGCAGCAGGCGCTACATTTTCCTGGGGGAGCTCAGTCACCCCCCGGGAAATTTCGGGGAAGGCTCAAGCCCTCGAGCCCCCCCGTAGTCTACGTCTATGGGTGTGGCATAAAAGTACAGGCCATGTGTAAGCTTTTTATTTATATATTTGTTCACAATTTATACCACACCTTTCTTCCCAGTTGGGACCCAAGTGGCTTGCATTGTTTTGTTTTGTTTTTTCCTCTGCTCCACTTTATCCCCACAACAACCCTGTGGGTTAGGTTAGATTGACAGTGTGTGACTGGCCCAAAGACACCCAGCAAGCATCCATAGATGAATGGGGATTCTATCTTGGGTCTCCCACATCTGAATCAGATGCTCTAACCTTTATCTCAATGCAGGACATACAAAGCTAAAACATCCCTGGTAGATGGCTGACCCCCCCCCCCCCCACAAGGGTGTTGGCTCTATTTCAAACTGTTCCCATGAGGAAGTTGCTTCTTTTGTTCAGTATAATAACCTATGGGATTATCAGCTTGACTGCATTAATGAATGAGGCCAAACGACTGGCATTGTAAGAAAGAAAGAACTGAATGTGATAGTTTTTAGGTGTATGCTCAGAAGATAAATTAAAGAAATGGGGGGGGGGGGTGATATTCAAATTGCAGGGCATTTGGGGGAGACAGGTGCACAGCCCTACACTTTTCCCAAACCTAAAGTATGTATACCATCCTTAACCGTTGCGAAGATATTGAAGTGTATTGTTGAGTGCCAATGACATCACCTACCCTGACTAAGCAAACATCCGAAGAATAAGACTACACAACTTACTTGCAATACGAGAATCAAGGAAGCTTTCAGTTATTCCCACCTCCTCTGAAAGGTTATATTTCTCTGTAGCCTAATACTTTAAATTATTTGGCCATGGTTACATGTACCATCTGAAGTTACAAGTGGTTAATTAATCGGAGCTTGAACTGGATTAATTTTCAGATCATCAGCAGGCAGATTTCACACTGCCACTCCATTTGTGAAAGGTGTTCCACTCAAGCAAGAGACGAGCATATACAAAACGGTTGTCAACATCTGTCGAGTGAAGGTGCTGCGGAACAAACATTTTGCTTTAAAAGACACACTCTCTTTCACACACACATTCATGTCATTGAAGGGGGAACAATCTTTTTTTTATATATATATACATTTTTATTGATTTTTCCTATATCTACAACTAATACGCTACAATCTAAGCTACATATACCTTATACAGAGAGTACTTTATCATTTGCTTAATACTACCATGTTACATAATATAATTATGAAGCATTTAGAACCTTGGATAAATTTCAATTATTTTGTTACTGCTACTATAAAAATTATCAAAACTATTTGGCAGGCACGCCCACCTAGAGAAATACGGTTAATTAAACAATTTATAATACATAGGTGCAATGCTTAATAAAACAGTTTAATCACTATTTCTTCTTTCGTCCTCTTCTTGTCTTAACAGTCTCATCTACTTTTGGAGCTGCTGCTCCTTTTTCCGAGTCAGACACTTCTTCTTCACTCTTTGAGCTATCAAATCCATACATGCTTTCTTGCGAGGCCAGTGAACCATTTGAGTCTCTCCCAGTTTTCTGCTCTTTGCTTTTTTCCAGAAATTTTTTCGCTTGTTGAACACAGTCAATCTTATACTTCTTATCTTTGATGCTGAAGCATAGTCCTTCTGGAGTATTCCAGCGATAGATGATAGACTCAGACTGGAGCCAAGATGTCAATTTTCCATAGGCTTTCCTTCTTTTCCTTATTTCAAATGGGATATCCTTCATCACTTTTACTTCTTCTCCCAGGATCTTCAGAGCTGCTTTGTTTGTGGTCCTAAGCACCACGTCTCTTGTAGATTTTTTGGAGAACCTTATCATAATTTCACCAGGCAGGCTTTTCTTTTTAGTATAATCTGGATAGGTTCTGTAAACCATATCCATATCGCTTTTTATATCCGCTGCTTTCATGCCTGTCACTGGTTCAAGTGCTTCACTTAGCAAATTTTTAAGGTCTTCTCCTGTGTTTTCTGGCACATTCTGAAGTCTTAGGAAAAAATTCGATCTTTCCATTTGTAATTTCAAAAGCTGATCATGGTGGAAGGCCTTTTCCTTCTCTGCCTTTTGTAGTCTTGAGTCTTGGTTTTTTACTGAAGTTTTTACTTCCAGAAGTTCTCGCTGCAGCTTCTCTGTGGTTTTATTCGACTATTTTAGTTCTAACTGCATTTTGTCCATCTTCACGTTGAGAGCTGTCATTTGGTCCACTAGAGGTCGCAATAACGAGGAGAACACCACGCTCATCTCTGTGGTATCAACCTTTGCACTCGGAGCTGTACTTCCTAGTTTGGGGGAAGGTTTCGGTTTCCCCGCCATTGTTGAGGCTGCGCTCTTTGTTTATAGATAGATAAGATGAACGAAAGGAGCAAATTTTCGAACAGCACTTATGTCCTTTTAAAGTTTATATCTCCAAGTGAGCGATGCTGCCATCTAGCAAGGCGGATGGGCTTTTATTCATGCAGTAACGCCACGTGAAGAGTCTGGTAAGTACGCCAGTCCCGGAGGGGGGTGGGTGGGTTTCACTCCTCCCGCCGTCTTCCCGCTGTATTCTGCTTTTCTTACTTCAGACTCACGTTTTCTCCATGCGTAACTGTCAGTTCCAGCCTCATTGCTTTGCACTCTCTGCTGCTTCACGGATTTGCGCTTTCAGCCATACAGCTCCCACGGCGGGGGAACCTATGGGGGTGATGAAAAGGGATCTCGATCCCTCGATCGCCACCATAGGGAGAGATCCCCTTCGTGCCACCCCAGGCAGAGCCCCCTCACTGGGGTCTCTGGGGGCTCGGCACCAGTCCAGAGCCCCTTCTTCCCACCGGGTACGGATCGCGCTCCCCGCAGTTGCGGAGAAGCATGTCCGCCATTATCGCAAGTCTTGCCGGAAGTCGAAGGGGGAACAATCTGAATTGCTTTCAAATCAGCAAATCTTGTCAAAATACTTCGTGAAAATCACACATCTTATCTGCAATTCATCCCCGTGATTAGTAAGCAAATCCATTAATATAGTTACAGAATGTCAATCACAGACACTGCCTATTAAGGGTGGTGTAGTAAAAAAAGAAAAAGAAAAAACTCAATTATTTGGAAGCCACCTTTAGCAAAAGGATTTCAAAGGATATGAGCACAGTTCATTGCAGAGCCTGATTAAAGAATATTATTGTCCATGGATTGACCTTTTAAATAGCGAAAGTATTTCAGATAATCCAAGACTTATCCCTCATTTAGGATTGATTGAAGTTTTAATAGCTGAATTCAGACTCTTGGGGGGTGGGAGTTATTTAGAGCTAATAATCTATTCATTCATTGTTTTTAAAAAATCGGGGTTTGTTATACATTTAAATTTATTGTACCACTCTCTCTTGATAGCTGATTTGTATTTCCTATCAGATTTGTTTCCTGGAGAGTGGGGAATTGCTTTTAGGAGGCATTGATTGTTACGGTAAAAAAACTGTGCTTAAAGTAAAAGGTACAGAATGAAATTATTTGTTCCCTAATATAATTTCCTGTGCATCACAATATGCAACATCCCTACCTGCCTTCTTTTCTCTTTATGAAGCCTAAAAGAAAGTGAGCTTTCCCTATCCATCCTCAAAATGAAGACTATACAGCTGAGTTTGGGCTGAATGCAATTTTCCTTACAAGCTGAGGTGTACCTGATTAAAGGACCATTTCCTACTATGGATAAGAACAAAAGAGAAGCCAATGTTTGATCAGGCCAATGGCCCATCCAGTCCAACACTGGCTGAGGACAGACTGGCGAGGTGGCCTGGAACAGCTGCGGGGCCGAAAGCTACACGGGAAAAGCAGCCCAGGGCACCCCGTTCACACCGGCTGCAATGTTCCCGGGGAGGAGGTGCACGGCTGCCAGGTGTTTCAGTGCAGCACAGCTATGCACATAGCCACAGCAGCCGGAACAGCCCATCCACACTTCCGGTGGTGTGTGCGACGTGCCATTGGTGTGTCCACACCCGCAGGAAGTGGCAGCAATGCACACCCAGCCACTGGAGACCGGTTCCCCGGGGTCTCTGCCTGAAGCGCGAGGACCACGCTTCAGGCACAGGTGAGTGCGTGCGGGTGGCGGGGGACAGCTGTGGCTGTCTGGATGGCCTCTCTGCCTCTGCTTCTAAAGCGGAGGCACAGCGGGCCACCTCACCAGTCTGTCCTCAGCCACTCTGTCACACAGTGGCCAAAAATACCAAGTGCCGTCAGGAGGTCCAGCAGTGGGGCCAGGACACTAGAAGCCCTCCCACCGTTGACCCCTCAGCACCAAGAATACAGGGCATCACTTGCCCCAGACTGAGAGTTCCTATCTATACCTTGTGGCTAATAGTCACTGATGGACCTCTTGATATGTTTATCCAGTTCCCTCTTGAAGTCGCCCATGCTTGTAGCCACCACCTATTGTACCCTATTTACTGGGTTACCAAAGGTATGTCAGTGTTACGGGAAATTCCACCCTTGCTTAAAATGTGGAGTGGCCCTCAATCTACCCTTAGTGGGGGGGGGGGGGGGTTTACCCCCACCCCACAAATAGTTTGCCAATAGGAGCTGTTCTTTCACCAAACTCTCAACATGCTCGTAAAGATTAGATTTTCAAAATGGTGAAGCCTAAGACTGGAGGGGGGCATAAGGACACTGTTATGCCATGGCACTATAAAATTCAGCAGATTCCATGTGGTTTTCTGCTGAATACTAGAGTGGTGTGATGTCACTTCTGGGTTCAACGGAAAAAAAATCCATTTGGCTTGGAAACGGAGATGAGCACCGCTCCCTAGAGTCGGATTCAACTGGCTTTTGAGTGAGGGAAACCTTTACCTTTACCTTTATGATAGGACAGCAGCGCTCAAGCCTAGTGCTATGTAACTGTGGACCACACCTTTACCTGCAAGGGTCTTCGGGGCTCCTGACTGACGAGGAGTGAAGTCTTCTGATCATGCCCTCCATAGTGGTTCCTGCCTTGTTTGGAATAGAGGTAGCTCCAACACCACAAAGGGCGGGAACTGAATTTCTCTCTGTTATTTATGGAAAGAGTGCTGGTCCTTTTTTTACACTTTTGCAACATATGATGCACCAGTACACTATTATAAGGGGGGGGGGGGATGGGACAACAAAGGTCCCGTTTCAATGCTATTTTCTCTTCTGCATGTTACGGGTATGAGAACGTACCTTCCCTCACCACCCATCCATCACACCATGTTCCACTCAAGGGTAACCACAGCAATAATTGGGGCGGGAGGCGGGGGACACACACGGTCTATTAGTTGTAACCGCTTGCACCTGATGCCAGTACATTTAGGATTCCAGGAGGGGCGACAGCAGAACTACGGATATGTCAGATAAAATGTAAGAACTGTCTACTCAGCCTAGGCCTAGACATACCAGATATTACACATCTATACCTTTTTTTTAAAAAAATAAAATAAATTGTATTTAGTTTTAACAAACCCAACAGTAGGCCTCCTTCAATACCAAAAAAAAACAAACTTTTATGACGGCTTCTCTGTGAGTTTGGGACTCGAAGAGACAAATCCTATCCCCACACATATCACCGTTTTCACCATTCACAAAACAACCGTGGTTTAAACCTGGAATAGAAGGACATAATTTTAAAAAGTAGCAAAGCATAAATAGGGTTAGGTTAATAGATATCACGAAACACAGCAATACGACACCAAAGAAAGAACTGGAAGAGCAATGCAAGATTTCCTTACCTTGGTATCAGTATCTACAGCTAAACCACTTTATAGATCAAACAGACGTTAAAGAAGCTCTCACTAGAGAACTTACTAGTCTTGAATTCTTTAAAAACACATATGAAGGAAGATGGAAAGGATTAATTTCATTAACATACAAAACCTTACTTTCTATCAATGACCCCCCACTACCAAACTATAGCGAAAAGTGGCATAAAGATTGTGGAAAGAATTTCACAGAAAAACAATGGCAACAAATATGGCAATCTCTAACCCTTATGACTAAAGCTTTCAATATAAGATATCAGAGATTTAAAACTATGGCAAGATGGTACTACACACCCACCAAGTTAAACCACATAAATCCAAAACTAAAACAAACATGCTGAAAAGGGTGCAAGGCACAAGCCTCCGACATCCACTGTTGGTGGGAGTGCTCAAATGTACAAACCTTTTGGCAATCGGTAAAGTCTATTATTACACATGTATACCTTACTAAAATATGAAACCCATCTGTGGATGTCCAAGGGCCTCAGAGGCATTCTGGGTGGGCAGCAAGAGAAGACTTCCTCCCCCCCACCCTCCCGGCACGGAAGAAGTATCAGGGAAGTGTATCATCTGATCAAGGCCATAATGTTTTGCACTCAAAAAAAAAAAAAGTTCTACTCTAAGGAAACCTGAATGCAATGACTAAATATGTAATGAATAGACACTAAGATATTCACTTTATAGAGAGAGCCCATTGACATGGGATCCATTAATTATCTGCCTTTGATCTTTTGATGAACTCTAATTGGGTGCAGATGATATTGTCAACGGCGGGAGTACTAGAGAAAAGTAGAACATTGAAATTAGGAGCTGATTAGAAGAGCCAGCTCCTTTAGCCAGAGATTGCTGGTCTAATTGTCTGCTCACACTATCAAGAGTTTGCCTCTAATTTTTCTCAAGCTAGCACAGGTGCAAGTGCGGATCTGATCATCAATCAGTGATTTCATCTCATTTCTCAAGTAATGGGAAACTAAGTTATGTTTAATACCCCTTTTACTTGCTCTGTATTTAAAATCAAGTATCAGAACCTCAAGGGCTGCCTGCCTGAACTGAAAGGGTACACTGTGCAAAACCACCATGGCAATTTGATCAGTGGCAGCACATACACCTTGTGACAACATGGTTGTACGTAACACACCTCTTTTATCAATAGCACTAGCCCTGTTCACGTTACTCTAAATGTACTTATATCTTGCATGTACATTGTGCATTTGACTTTATAAATGAAACTGTGGACTGCTACTTTTCATGCTATGTTCAACACACAGGCAGCTGAACGCATGACTGAAACTGTACACTGAAATGTGCCGTTTCAATCACATGTTCAGCTGCTTATGAGTCGAATGTAGCAAGGAAATTCCTCGGTGCATGTATAAAGACAAAGACCATTGGTCTATTGAGGTCAGTACTGTCTGACTGGCAGCATCTCTCCAGAGTCTCAGACTGAGATATTTTACATAACCTCTTAAATTATTGCGTTAACTGAAGATCACTGGGATTAAACCTGGCTCTTTGTCCATGCAAGGCAGATCTTCTACCACTGAGCCACGGCATGCACACACACACATCCTGACCGGAATGCCTGCACTGAATGTCACCATTCTATGACTGATCTTTCCCTCCATACTTATTCAGTGACTTCACAGCCTTTAAGCCAATGTTCATATGACTACTGTTGGTTTTTATTTATTTCTTGGATGCATTCATTAAGTTGAGCCACATTTTGCATATATGCTTTCTGTCTCTGTGTATAATGTTTTCAGTTACGGTAGCTATGCTCACACACACTCACTTTATATCAAAGAGTTGCCTGCAATATACTCACTTAATGAGATTTTTATTGCCACATTTAAATCATTGGCCTTTGCATTTAAAATTGAGTGCCTGAATAAATGTGATCGCTAAACCATTTTTCTTCTAAGCAATTATAGCATTTTTTTTTCTCTATTCAATGGGAGAAAAAAACCACACACAACAGGACAAAGGCTTAATCCTTCGGTGTGCTCAGAAATCTCTATCCATATATTTGCATCCCTCCCTTACTCCAAGGAGCATATATGGTTCATTGCTTCACGATTTTGTCTACACAACAATCCTGTAAGGGAGCCTGGATTGAGATAGTGTTTGGGCTAAAGACACTCACAGCGCAATTCTAAGCATATTTTTCCTAGGAATAAGCCCCACTGAACAGAACTGTGTAGGATTCTGAGTAGGACTGCTTAAAATTGCTCTGCCAGTGTGTTTGGAGTACGGGTCTCCTGACACTCTAATCACTGTCTCTGACTTCATCTCTAGCCCATTTCACATGTGATTATCCACATACTTGCAAAAATCAAGACTGCCCAAAATTTCTAGTTGAATGGTCAGCAACTTACTCAATATGGAGAGTATGCGTGTATGCGTATGTGTGCAGGAAGCAATGCTTCACTAGCATTTTTCTGTCTTTTAATGGGTGGTGGTGGGATGTCCCATCAAGTTGTAGCCACCCAGTGGTGACCCCATAGGGTTTTCAAGGTAAGTGATGAATAGAGGTGGTTGGTCATTGCCTGCCTCTGCATAGCAACCCTGGACTTCCTTGGTGGTCTCCCATCCAAATAATAACCAGGACAGAACTTTCTTGACTTCTGAGATCTGATGAGATTGGAGCAGCCTGGGCCATCCATGTTAGGGCATCTTTTAATAGAAGCCCCATCCTTTGAAATGATTGGTTCTCTGTAAACAGACATGAGATTGGATGGAACAGCCATGGTCAATTCTTACAATGCTGACATAAAAGGCGATCACAATATGCATGATCCTCTCGCTGTGTGTGGTCGCCATTTTATGTGAGTGTTTTCCCACTTCAGCATGTGTGATCAGAAACAGAGCTTGTGAGAGTATGTGAGCTTTAGTCCCTATCTGGTTTTACTTTAGGTAGAACTTAATGGCAATGCAGAGTATGCCCACCTTATCCTGAGACATTGTCTTAGTCTTATTAACATTCTCCTTTGCTTTTCCTCATATTATCTCCATGTTTTGGCAAGTATGAGTTGTTGAGCTGGCAAGGAAATTTCATCTGAGGATCCGGTGCAATCTTAAACAGAGTTACAGCCCTCTAAGTCCAGTGAATTCAATCATTTTAGAAGGATATAAATCTGTTTAGGATTGCACTGTTAATGCTCACTTTCATATTATGGAAGTTTGCTGGGGTTTTAATTTTGTTGTTGTTGGTGGTAGTGGCGGCGACAATGATTTCCTTCTTTAAGAAAATATAGTCTCACTTTAAGGTGAAAGAAGACACCCAGGGTTGTACAGCGGCTCGGTAATAACTGCATTTGGATATGCCTCATTAGATAATTTATGAATCTCTAAACCTATTTACAATTGCCATCAGCAGTAATTCATCTGATACGCTTCAGCAAGAACTTATTATATTTGCTGAAGCTCGTTTACTAAACTTTCTTTCTGCATTTTTTTTCTCTTTAAGTAAAGCCAAAGTTCTTTTTTTTTTTCTTAAAAGGAAGTTGGGTGATTGCTTTTTTAAAAAAAAAATAGCATCAGGGTTTGTTTTTGTTTTCTTTTTAATAGCTTTATGTTGAATTAATTAGTCAGGATTGTGTTAAATTTGAAGCGCTCCGTTGACCTGTTTCTTTCTCTTATGGCTAAAGTTGTATTTCTCTGTTCTGATATTTACTTTTTTATTTACAACCTGAACAAAAAGAAAACTAATAAATTAAGATGAAGTACCTCACTGCAGCTGTTCTTCTCCTGTTTTAAGTCTGTCTCAGCAATTCTCTCTCTCTCTTTTTTTTTTTTTTGGTTTCCTTCTAAATTCCTCCAATCCTTTGCCCAAGAAAGAGCAAGGATAAGAAAACATTCCCTTTTGTTTGCAGCAGTGCAGTAGCCCAGCTTAACCTTATCTTGTCAGACCCTGGAAACTAAGCAAGGTCAGCCATGGTCAGTTCTTGGATGGGAGACCACCAAGGAAGAGGAGGGTTGCAATGCAGAGGAAAGCAATGGCAAACTGCCTGTGTTCATCTCTTGCCTTGAAAACCCCATGGTCCTGGGCAATGCTCTCTCTAAGCTGTGGAGTCTTGTGAACAAAAAAAAAATCTATTTTGTGAGCTACTGGCATTAAAGTTGTGAGCGAGCGATTTGGCTACTGCATACATTAGTTTGCTCTGGAGCCCTCCTTCCTGAGCTAAGACAAAAATGTGTGAGCCGGAGGCTAAAAACTGTGAGCTAGCTCACACTAACTCAGCTTAGAGGAAACACTAGTCCTGGGATTGCTGTGAGTTAATCACAATTATTATATTTGTTTAGGGAACCAGCAATGGTTTTTCCACTTTTCACCGCTGGGTTTCCATAAAAAATTGGTTAAGTATATACACACATTGCATGTTTTGTGTGTGTGTGTGGTCAATTTATACAGTATTTACATATAGTGTGTATGTTATTTATACTTCTAATGTAGTGAGCCTGTTTGGTGTCGTGGTTAACAGCAGTGGACTCTAGTCTGGAGAATTGTGTTCAGTTCCCCAGTTGGGTGACCTTGGGCTCTCTCAGCTTCTAAAAAAATAAGTCTAGCTCACCACTAGCACAACACTAGGAGCTAGAACTTGCAACTGCCAGACAATCTCAAGATCTCCTGGCTATTCTACACACAATGCCACACAATAATTATAAATTACCTGTAATGTACTGATTTACTGATGTGCAAATAAGGTTGGAAAGGTGTATTTGATGGAGAAAATCATTGGAAGGAAATGGAACATCACAGGGAAATCATCATCACAAGATTCATTCATATAAGGGAGAAGTGAGAACAGAGTGGGTATGGGGAACAAACATAGCATAGCAGGGATGAACCACTCAACATCACCCTGAATTTTGGCCAGCTTCAGCAACAACCAAAAGCTGTACGGAATACCCTGGAAGATTTATTTATTTGTTTGTTTGTTTGTTTGTTTGTTATTCTTATCTAGATTTTTTTTGGTTACCTTGAAATTACATAAACAGGATCTGGTAATTCCAAATTAGGTCTGAATTCACTTCATCTGAAATGTGCTGGTTCTTTATCTTACCACTGGTACTACAGAAGTTGAATGTATGTCAGTTTCATGCAGGAGTAGCTCCATATTAAGTGGACTGGCAGTACAGAAACCTTGCTGCAATTTCTGCGGCTGTTTAAATGTATTTATTTGGTTCAATTTCTATCCCACTGTTCCCGCAAGTGGGCTCAGGGTGGGTTACAACGTTAACATAAAACAATAAAATCAAGATAAAACTATAAACTTAACCTTTAAATGATGGCAATCAAACTAGATGACCCTGGAGGTTCCCTCCAACTCTATGATTCTATGATACATCACAACTCTTACAATGGTGCCCTGGTGTTAGACCATTAAAGGCAGAAAGCTAGAAAACCAGATCCAAAAAAGGATTCTAGATTATAAGTACCCTACTTGGGATAAACCAAGGTGGTTATCATTCTGTGTCCTCGAAAATTGAAGACCATGACACAGATGGTAACAGAGAGGTAACAGGATGGTAACAGGAGAGGCCAGATGATATTTGACATCTGCTGCCTCATCCATAAGCCTGCAATAGTGAAAATAACTGTCAGTTGCCTCTGCAATCAAGAAGAAGAGGAGGAGGAGGAGGAGGAGGAGATTGGATTTATACCCCATCCTTCACTACCCAAGGGAGTCTCAGAGTGGCTTACAAACTCCTCTCCCTTCCCCACCTTACAACAGACACCCTGTGAGGTAAGTGGGACTGAGAGAGCTCTGAGACAACTGTCATTGAGAGAACAGCTGTGCCAGAACTACGGCTTGCCCAAGGTCATCTAGCAGGTGCATGTGGAGGAGTGGGGAATCGAACCCAGTTCTCCAAGATTAGAGTCTGTGCACTTAACCATTACACCAAACTGGCTTACACAGAGCTTTTCCCAGGTAGTCCCCTCAAATGTATGAACTGGAACTGTATATCATAAGTTGATTTTGAGTGGTGATTGGTTGATGGCTTTGATGTCTCCGCAAGGTGCACTAGAAAGGCTGAACTAAAGCCAAGAGTCAGTGAATACCATTGTAAAAGCTTATTGCTGCTTAGCATGCATAGAACAACATTCTCCTATGAACTATACCAATCCTTGTTATTGTGTGTCATAATGATAAGCAGACACATTATACACATTGTACCAAAAATAAATTATTTGTCATGGAACAGAAACTAGGTTTCAGAACCCATTGTGGAAGAGACTCCCTGGTATCTGTCAGCATCTAGACCACACTGCTTAGTCAACCCCTACTCCAACCTCGAAGACATTTCCTTTGCTCTGTCCTTTGCTCTAGCTTGTCAGTAACTGTCAAGAATACGCTGACCCACCCACTTGGCTTCTGTGACTCCCTGCGGGGTCCTGACCCACCATTCGAGACTCACAGACCTAAAGGAGGAAAACCCATTAACTCCACTGAGCCACTGAATGCCCCTGACAGCCATTTTCTTTAATGCACATTTTCCTAAGTAAATGGAAAAACTATCAGAGTGACAAAAAGAGAGTCCCCAGAGACAGTAAGAGCACTAAAGATGGGGAATCACACACCGCGGCTCAAAAGCAATACTTTCAGTGGCATTCAGACAGGGGGAAAGGAAGAGACATGTTTCAGATGATAAGAAACCTGTCTTTTCCCTGCCTGACACACAGTGGCCAGCTCCAAGCATAATATTATTTATTTGGGGGTAGGAAGGAGGGTTTTGGTGGCACAATATTTACAGTTATGGGGAAGAGAGCCATGTTTATTCCTCATTATCATTTGTTATGTCGGGCATTTCCCTTTCTCTGTATAATGACAAGTGGTTCCTAGTTGCACAGATAGCACATATAGGAACTTATGTGTTGTGTCTGTTGTATATGTTGCATGTGCAGGGTGGGGAAAGAGGAGGAAATAGATGTTTGTCTCCTCCGTGATATATTAAAAAAAAGCCCCCCACAATACAAAATGAGTGTGTCTCAAGTTGAGGGTTTATTAAAATAGATACACTCCACATTTTCCCTTGGCAAGGGGTTCTGGGTAGTTAATAGACACAAGGTTGGGGAATTCCCCAAAACCAAAGCTAGCTTTTCTCTTTCTCCAGATCTGAAGCCATACCAAAGGACTGAAAAATTAAGAAGCCAACAAGACTGTAAAAGAGGTTGTGGTTTAACTGTAAAAAGGAGATCCATGTGCCGAGAAGATGAGAACCATTTTGGAGCCAGAAATAGGTTGGCAAAGACTTTGTGTGCATGTGCATGTGTTGTGTGCGTGTGCTTCTCACTCATGGCGACCCTATGAATTAATGACTGCCAAAACATTCTATCATAGACAGCCTTGCTCAAGTCCGGCAAACTGAAGGCTGTGGCTTCCTTGTTTGAGTCAATCCATCTAATTTTGGGTCTTCCTCTTTCCCTACCACCTTCACCTTTTCCAGGGAGTCTTGTCTTCTCATGATGAACAATATTCTGTACCATCTTGCAAATGGTGCCTGGCAGACTCACACTGGAGTCAGCTGAGAAATGTTCTTATTAAGTAGTGATCCACAGTGTGATGACCACAGGTGCCATGGTGCCCACCAATATGTTTCCCAATGCCCACTTGCTTCTTCCCCAAAGCAAACAGCCAGTACTGGCTTTCCTCCACCTTACTGGGACAGAAGAACTTCAGAAGAGCTTAGGAGCTCCTCAGAAGAACTTCAGGAGATCTTTGTGTTTGTGGGGAGGATTGTTTCAGAGCCAGCTTTTGACTTGGGACTTCACAGCTTTTTGTAATTGCCCTTTCCCCCAGAGCAAAAGAGCCAACCCTAGCTTTCCTCCATTTCATTAGAACAGGAGGTACTGAAGCTGAACAGTTGGTCACTAACTAGACTTTCAGAGGTACCATATGGATGATCATGGATGAGGTAATATTTCATGCTCTCTACTAGATCATTTGATTTTGCTACAACAGTGAGCAGGTGTAATAAACCTGTTTGATTTGAAAGTCTAACCAACAGTATGCATGGTTTCACTTGATCTCACTAGATTTCTAGAAAAAGAACCCAGTGCAGGGTGAACTGTATAGAGACATGAAGTACAGTGTAACATCAGGTATAATAATAATAAGAAGAAATTGCATTCATACCCTGCCCTTCACTTGGAGTCTCAGAGCAGCTTACAAACTCCTTTCCCTTCCCCTCCCCACAACAGACACCCTGTGAGGTAGGTGGTGCTGAGAGATCTCTGACAGAAACTGCTCTTTCAAGGACAGCTGGTACAGAACTATGGCTTGCCCAAGGTCATCCAGCAGTTGCAAGTGGAGGACTAGGGAATCAAAGTTCTTCCAGTTCTTCCAGATTAGAGTCCGTGCACTTAACCACTACACCAGATCAGTATGAATCAGTAATAAGTATGAATCAGTAATAAAATGATCATGAGTAACAGAGTCTAAGAAATAACATCAACAGAACATTATAACACAGAAGAGTCCAACATTCCATCTATTGTCTTAAATCAAAAGCCTGCCCAAACAGCACTGTCTTACATCCACAGCCACATGCAAGGGAGTAAGTTAGGCTTGCTGGTCAAAAGCTCTGTTTCTCACTGCCTCTTGAAGCAGCAGTAGGAAGGAAAAAAATGAGGTCACTGACATCTTGGACATCACATACCTGTTCCCTCATGTCCCCATCCACCAGGCATCCTGTCAGTTGCCAGGCTAGGCCTAGGCCTGGCAACCCTATAGGGCTGCAGTCAGACGTGCCAGTTGGTGTGGAGGGGAAGCACCCCTATTTCCTCCAGTGGAATTTGACTCACAGTCATGTGATCACACATCCTTTTGTGCTACAGGTTCAGCTCATCACTGTGTGATCAGATGCCACCTTGAGCAAGTGGGTTCCCCCCCTTTTGTTTTCCATGTGCATAAATGAGGAATCACACCATCACACTGAGGGCTCCCCGTGGAGCATGCAGTTATGTGCATACTGCTAAGTGAGGAAGGCAAGGCACCAAATCGGGAGGGAATGAGCAGACCATCCCAATGGCTTGAGAGTGTTCTTGAGTGATCAGATGGGAGAAAGTTCATCCATGGACCATCAGCAAGTGTTAGGACCGGACTTTCCCCAGTGTCTTTCCACTCTGTTTCTGTGGTGGGACAGCACAGGTTGCTGACGACTGTGGGACCTTTCCCAGATGTTGCTGTCTGATCGTGCCCTTTAGATCTGTCAGGCATTCACAGTTATGTTGGATCTAAAGGCATGTCTGACCACAGCCTAGGTCCACTTTGATCTAGCCCCAAATCTGTCATCTGCCAGCATAAATTCAGTACCCTTGTGAAATAAACAACACAATGGTTGTCCCCTTTCCTCCCAAACAGGAAGCCAATGAACACATTCAGCCTAAATAAAAGTTCTGAAATATTTCCAGGCAGCCATCATGAGAAGTAGAACACACTCTATAACTGTAGAAGGTTTTAGCTGCAGTCCTAAGCATAGGTGGAAGTTATCTCCTTCTAAAATCAATAGGACTTTCAAGTAAAAAAAAAAATCATTAAGGTCAGGCTTGTTGAGGAGCAGGGCAGGAGGTTGTGGGAATAAAGATTCTCTTATGTGTGTATATAAGGAGTGCCAAATGAAAAAAAGTGTCACCTTATGGGGTCAGAGATGTGGAGCCCAAGCCGTGGTTCCACATGAGACCTCCATGTACATTAAGCATGGCATGGAAGCATTAGCAGTGGAAGAATACCTGGATGAGTTGGAAGTATCAGGGCAAGCAGACTTTGATAGAGGTCAGACAAAGTCACTGATTGTGCCTTTGGAGACACATTTAGGTTCCTGTTGATGATTTTGTTTGATGCGGCCAGTTGTCCACTGGATAAAAAAGCAGGCAGAGATGCTTCAAAACTCATTTCACAGGTGACTAACCAACTATCAGACAACATTAACTTTTCAGTCTACTGTGGCTTCTGCACTCCTTTGTCAGTCCTTGAGCCTCACCAATTATTCTGTAACCTGTTTTAAGCTCACATATTGATCTTTTCTTTACCTTAGCTCTGACAGCTTATTTTTTTCCCAGGCTTTAGAGACATGCTGGGTGAGCATGATGCACTTGCATCAAGTATGTTTCTAATTCATGGGCGACAGTGTTAGTGGCAGAGAACTGTGTGGATGTGATCAGTGCTGAAGGCAAACATCGAAAACATTGGCAGGCCTTAAGTGCCTGTTACACAATTATATGAAAGGGAAGGGGGGAACTCAGAGACAGTTCTTCTCCATAAGTAAATGCATTACTTTAGCCAGACACATTGGTGAAAACTTCAGAAAGACTTTAAAGACCAGCGATAGAATCTTTACATTTGGATTCCACTGTTTTCTCTAAGAAAATAAAAGAACCCCAAAATGAGATACAAAATCCTGAAGCGGCAGTGGGGAAAACCTGGAAGAGGCAGGCAAGATGGGATTTGAAATTGCCCTTGCTCCCTAGAGGACCTAGTTCATTAAGAGAATACTAAAGCACAATTACAGCTTTTACCACTGGACCCTAGAAAATGAGAGAGAGAGAGAGAGAGAGAGAGTCTGCCATTGCAAATGCAGAAAGAAAACAACACCAGCAAAGGGGAAAAAAACCCCAGCAACAGTGTTTCTACTGATAGATAGTTTATCATTACAGTCTTAAGACCAACATACAAAGTAGATGTAATATGTGAAGGAGGTAATATACAAAATTAGAAATCTGAATTTAAGAACTTTTAGAATGTGATTCCCACAATCTGTTTCTGCTGAAATGTTGCCTAGAGTGAAATCCACATTGCATTGAGATTTTATTTTTAGGCCAGATAGCTGAGATGTTTTGAGAAGGCAAATCAATTTTGATAACATTGGGTGGGACTCCCTTTTTGCGGGACTCCCTTTTTGCTGGGTGGGGGAGGTGTTTCCCACATCACCTTGTCACTGAATTTCTCCTAAAGTTACTTTGGAAGACACTTCTCAATTCTTCCTTTAATGTAAGGATTGTCCCTTCTTGACAGAGTAGATCAGATGGTAGCAGGGCTGCCAGATCTGCCCTGGAAAATACCAAGAGATGTGGGTGCAGTGCCTGGGGAGGGCAATGTTTGGGAATGGGAGGGAGCCAGCAGGCATGCAAGGCCATACAGTCTACCTCAGAAGTCCCCAGCATGATGCCTGTGGGTGCCATGATGCCCGCTGACACCTTTCCTGGTGCTCACCAAGTGTTTTTAGAAAGTGGGTGGGGCCAGTTGGGGCTTTTGCCTGGCAAGGCTTCCAATTGGCCATTGGAAATTTGATTCGATGTGCATATTTAAAAATAATAATAATAATAATTGCTTTGCCCTTTGGCCCAATATAAACAAAGAAGAAGAAGAGGAGGAGGAGGAGGAGGAGTTGGATTTATACCCCACCCCTCACTCGGTGTCTCAGAGCAGCTTACAATCTCCTTCCCTTCTTCTCCCCACAACAGACACTCTTTGAGGCAGGTGGGGCTGAAAGAGCTCTGAGAGAACAGCTCTGACAGAACTATGACTGACCCAAGGTCATCTAGCTAGCTTCATGTGGAGGAGTGGGGGATAGGGATGGGCATGAACTGGAAAAATGATGATTCATTAGGGATTGTGATCACGTCGACTGAGCTCCAAAGGCCTATAAAGGTGGGCTTGAACCAGAAGTGGGCTCCGAAGGAATTTAAATGCCTTTGGCGCTCACTTCTGGTTGGGTGCCCCAAACTGAAAAATAAGCTCCAAAGGCCTAGAATGGCCCTTGGAGCTCACTCTTGCAGCTCAGTCAGGTCAGTGGTGGGCTCTGATGGCATTTAAATGCCTTCAGAGCTCACTTTCAGATGGCCCTACACCAAATTGGCCAGTAGGAGCTAATACTGAGTTGCAGTAAAGAGCTGGCCAATGTGGCATAGAGGTCCTATTCCCTGGTGGAGTTGGTGGCTCCTCTATGTCCTGCTCCCATTGCCCACCACCTCTCCAAGCAGCAATGGGAGAAAAATGTAAAAAACCTGCAGTGCTGCATGATTTTTTTTTTAAAAAAACTGGAAGTGGCATAAAGTAGCTTTAGGAATTGCTGTGGTTTTACCACGGGAATTCCAATGATTCCTAGAGCTACCTATGTCACTTTCAATTATTTACTAGAAGTAATGTAGTGCTGCAGATGCTTGTATGTCTTCCCACATCCCTGCCCACAGGCACCGCCTGCCAACCCTAATGTGGTACCTCGTATCTTAAGCTTCAACGCTTCCCTCCCGCACTCCCCCAAGACAGACAGACACACAATATATGCCCAGATACAGAGAGAGGGAGGGAGGGAGAGAGAGAGAGTACCAGTAATAAATTTAAGTCATTTTTGTTTCTGTTACTGAGTCAAGTATAACTTCTTATTTGCCAAAGGAAAAAGGGATCAGAGTTTTCCTCATCACCCAGCACCATCTAGGGTTGCCAGCCTCCAGTTGGGGACTGAAGCTTTCCCAGCATTACAACTGATCTCCAGACTATAGAGATTTGTTCCCCTGGAGGAAATGACTGCTTTGGAGGGTGGACTCAATAGCATCAAATCCTGGCTGAGGTCCCTACCCACCTGAAACCCCTCCTCCCAAGGTTCTGCTCCCCAAACCTCCAGGAATTTCCCAAGGTGCAATCAGCATGCATAATATTGCTCCAATATAAACTGAGAGCCCCACCCACTCTTCTAGCTGCTATTCAATATGCTTTTGAGAACAAGAAATCTGACCACAAGTCTTTGATCGTGGAATATTGGGAAGGCACACCATAAAAGCAAGGCATAACTCTGCCTTACTTGTGTCATGAGTCAAAAGATTTCAACCAGGCATCTGTCTTAGGCTCAGTTCCACAAGTCCTGCCCTGCCTTCCTAGGTGCATGTCTAATGTGACCTCTAAACAAAGGCATTTGCAACTTGGCCGCTAGAGTAGCAACAAACATCAGTGTATATTACATATACTTTTGGCCTTCAGTTTGCTCAGAACCTTTTTGAATCTCTGTTTCAGAGCAAATATTCTTTTTCTCCCCAATGGCATGTGTCATGTCACTACTAGTATTTATCTGTGTCTATAACTGAGTAACTGAGCTCCTGGGCGCCCGGCAAGGCCGTGGCTCCCGGGGGCTGTTTTGCCGCCTCGCCTGCACGTCATGGGGCAGGCGGGGGCGGGGCTTGCCTGTTAAGAGCCGGCACCCTGCTCCCGCCTTTGTAGTTGCTCTGTGTGCTCGTCAGAGGTTGAGCCCATGGAAAGGGAGCTCCCGTTGGCCTGCTTGGTGTGCAGTGGTGAGGGCTTTTGCGGCAGCGTGATCACTGCGGTGGAGGCCCCTTGCCTTTTGGCTGGAGGTGTTGCATCGAGGGAGCTTCGTGGAGGTGGAGGCGGCTTCCGGGCCACAGCGGATTGACGCGGGCGGCTTGAGCGGCAAAGGCGTTATTTTGGCAATGGCAGCAGCCTGCCTCTCCTGACTGGTATTTGGGGGGTGCAGAGCTTGGCCCTGTTTGGGTCATTGCTGTGCCGGCACGCTCCATTGGGCTGCTGCATCCTGGCAGGTAAATTTCCCTGGGTCCCTTGATGTCGGTGATTAGCTGAGCTGGTGATTTGCTGGTGGGTGGCCCGAGCTGGGTAGCAGCGCCTAGGCCTGTGCTTGTAGCAGCTGCGTGGTGGCGTGGCCGGCCCGTGCATGGCAGTGGTGGCCGGTTCCTGTGCTTTCAATTGTCCTGGGGTGACTTGCCCTATCCCAAGGAGAGGGTGTTGGGAGTGTGACGGGCCCCTGATGGCAGAGGCCAATTTGAGTGGCATTGGAGCAGCCTGTTGAAGGCCATTTCAGATCCGTTAGGAGTACTTGGGTTGTGGCAGGCCCTTAACTGGGGTGGCCATTTGGAGTGACATTTTACTGAGCCATTGAAGGCCTATTCAAATTTAGCCTATTTGAATTCCCAGCAGGGTGGCCATTTTGAGGAGGTCTGTCTGGCCTCTATTCAAATTACCAGCAGGACGGCCATTTTGATGAGGTCTGTCTGGCCTCATGTTCAGTGACCATTTTGTCATAGATCTTGAGGCAGCCATTTTAAGTGGCACAATCCTCTGAGGCATCGCTTCAGTTCCACATAATCAGCACCGCGCTTGGTTTCAGCCCTCCACTGTTAAGAGGGGGTTCTCTTTTTGGGCGGCTGGTTTGTTCTGACATACCTGTATTTCCTTACTTCTTGTAGCAATTTAATTGTGCAGTTTTGAATCCTATTGAAGGTTCTGGCCATAGCTTCCGGGAAAGGAAAGGGCAAAGGTAAAGGCAAACAGCCTGCTCCTAAAAGACCTCCGGCTCGGTGCCAGTGGTTCCCTCTGATGACGAAGATGAAGAGGATGTGGTGAACGTGGCCATTTTACAATGGCTGGAAGCACTTGAAAAGGATCAGGGTCTGCCCGCTGCGGGGTTTGCTGCAGGCAAAGGTTGTAACGTATCTTTTCAAGTTCAGGTGCTGGCGAGGTTGGCCTTCTTAGAGGATAGAAAGGAAGCAGACGCTTCAGGACATGGGGAAGGATCGGCATCGGGACAGCAGGGTCCAGGTGATAGCGAGCAGCAGATGGCTCTCTATTCAACTCCCCCCATCCAAGGAGTCAGGGATCCAAGTGATGACACAGAACTCTCAATTATCCCTCACAGCACAGAGAGAAAATGATCAACAATGACAGTTAAACCTCCAGGGCACTGGAGCAATGTTGTCTTGGGGCCTGCTCTGTAAGCTTCAAGGACTTCAGCTCTTAGCAGGAAGGGGGAAAGGGTGGATGAAGTGGATGATGAAAACTTGTGTCATGACCTACAGCAACCTCACCTGACAGCACTTCGTGACAGAGTCATGAGGACAAAGGCCTGTGGGGCAGAGCTTCCAAAAATATATATATAGTGGCAGGAATGAGAGACTTTGAAGGATGGGTTAGGTGAACACTTTCAGGAGCTGCTTAAAATCAAGAGGGAATCTACGTATTGCTGGATATTGCCCTAATATAATCCTGTTGTTCAGAGTCTACTCTCTAAAGCAACTATTTTCTCCAGGGAAACTGATTTCTATATTCTGGAGATCAGCTGTAATTCTGGGTGATCTTCAGGCTCCACCTGTAGTAAGATTGCCAGGTCCTACCTGGCAGCCAGTGGGGAGCTCCTGGGTTCTTTATGGGATCTTCTGCTGTGTGCACTTTACACATATAGTGCAATGATGTCACCTGGAAGTGTTGTCATGACGTTGCCAATATGGGGGGGGGGGGGGATGCTCTAGTTTTTGGGCAAAACTCTATGGGGTTTTTTGCCTTCAAAATCAGCTTCAAAACTTCCAGGTGACATCATTGTGATGGGGCGTTGCACAGTGACATCTCTGTTTGGTGGTGGGTTTCCCCCCATCACCAGGCTGGCTAGCAGCAGATCGAAACCTTCAAAAGTGGAGGTTGACAAACCTACTTCCCACCCACCAACTGACCTAACTTTTATCTGCCTGCCATCTTCAGCTATATTTATTATCCCTCTACTGCATTTATACCCTGCCTTTCTCCATGACAGGGGACCCAAAACAGCTTACATCATTCTCTTCTCCTTCACTTTATCCTCACAACAATCCTGTGAGGTAGTTTAGGCTGAGAATATGTCACCAGGCCAAGGTCACCCTTCTTTATTTTGATATATTTTGTTGAGTATAACCATTTAAAAAAAACAAAACAAAAAAACAACTCCCTGCAAGTAGAAACATTACATCTTAAGGACTGGTGGTGGGAAATGCCAGTAAGTTACAGCCGACTCATAGCGACCCCATATAATTTTCAAGGCAAGAGAACAACAGAGGGGTTTGCCATTGCCTGCCTGTGCGTAGCAACCCTGGACTTCCACCTTAGTAGTTTCCCATCCAAGTACTAACCGGAGCCACCCCTGCTTAGCTTCCAAGAACTGATGAAATCAGGCTCGCCTGGGCCATCCAGGACTAAACGTCATTAAAACATTTCTCCCTGATGTGCAAGAACTTGTGCCTCCTTTTGTTAAAAAGAAAAAAAAAAGCAAGGGGGGACTTTCAAAATGACACTCAGTTCTATGGTTCCAACAGGTACCAATCCAAAGGTTTCAACGTCCTACCTCTTCAAGATTTTACAGACTCCTTCCATGGCATGTGTCTACAAAGTAAAAGAGAGAGAGAGAGAGCATTTTCAGCATCAGCTAAGTTTTGGTAGCAATGTAGTCAGTAGTGCTAACTTTGAAGTAGTGCCCTGGATCTTGAGTTCTTTAAAGTAATTAATTCAGACATTTGCTTCTATAGCTTCTGTGCCCTCCAGGTGACTTCTTATTACAGATGCAAATGCGTTCTTAAAATAACAAGATGATTATTATCGCCCCATATTAATTTGGGTGAACAACTTGGGGAGGGTAGATGCTACGCTATGACTATTTTTGACATGGCTTTTACAGCTTGCAGAATGGGGGGGGGGGATTTAACTCACATGTTTTAGGATAAGTAAGCATTTATCATATTCATCAAGGCTTATACGTGACTATTCTCCCCCCCCCCTTCACACTGTACTCTTACCAAAGCTTATACCATGAGCCATGTGCAGAGCATGGATTTGCCTTCTAGATTTCTCTTTCTGCTTTAAAACACCCTTAGGATTAGAAAGTGGTGGCGGACATTGTTGTTGTTGTTTTCTAGGTCTGAATTAAAACCAAATTGCAGCATCAGGTCTCAGCTTAGCAATACTAAGAAGATATGCTGGTCTTAAAACAGGTCTCAGCTTAGCAATACTAAGAAGATATGCTGGTCTTAAGACACTAATAATAAAACTAAACTATAATGAGAAGCTTGTATTTGTGGGGTCACTCCTCTGAACAGGATCCTTCTATTCTGTGCATGGAAGGTACAGTTTGCACACATTCCTCTTCGCTGACACATCTTTTTCAGACCCCTGGGAAAGAACAGTCCCAGTTTTATGAAACCTGCATGGAGGAAGGGCAAGGACCTAAAACCAGTCCTTCTTCCTCTTCTGTAAGAGCATAACCACTGGAAGCCATTTTGACCCTTTGTCTTGCCTCTCAACAGTCAACCAACTCTTGTGGCAGTTCCTCCTCAGGGGTCAGGAAAAGCTGGAGCAGTACAGAGTTCCTTTCACGCAGTATACCACCCTAAATCTCTTAAATTTCTTTGACCGTGGACTTCACTATTTGTAATGTTATTTTCTTTTATCTTCCAAACAAGGATAAAACATCACCCTTTTGTTTTCTTTGGCATATCCTCCTCCCTGGTTTTATGTATATTGATTTTAATTGCTTTATTGTATATATATATACTTTATTGTAAATGCTGTTTTAATTTTGAAATTGTTTAATGTTTTAGTGTTCACTGCCGAGGCCTCTATTTGCATGGAAAGACAACCCATAAATGATTTAAACACAGACACACACACATGCACACAGAGTGAAATAAGTTTCTGCCATAATACCAGTGCAGTTCTAAGCAGATCTACTCATGTTTATTCCACAGGGATACTTACTCCCATGAAAATGCTCTTAGGATTGCACATCAAATTTATTATTCTTCAGTGTGTTGCAAGAGCCAGCATGGTGTAGTAGTTAAGAGTGGTGGACTCTAATCTGGAGAACTGGGTTTGATTCCCCACTCCTCTACATGAAGCCTGCTGGGTGACCTTGGGCCAGTCACAGTTCTCTCAGAACTCTCAGCCCCACCTACCTCATAAAGTGCCTGTTGTGGGGAGAGGAAGGGAAGGAGATTGTAAGCTGCTCTGAGATTTCTTGGGGTAGAGAAAACTAAACTAACTACTCCTCTTTTGACACACACACCCATTTTAATTTGGTATTTTGTACATATCTATGGCTATAATAAACAATTCATTTTTTTTCATTAAGTATTCTTCCTCAAAAAGAGTGCATTACTTATCCATTCTCTCTTACAAAACCTCTGCAAGGAGAGCCAATATGGTCATCTCTACAGTACCAACATAGAGGCAGGGGGCTGTAGCTTGTCAACTATTTAGCTATTTAGGGGCATTTCTATTTCTCTGTTCATCAGTTTAGTTCTGAAACAGAAGGACAAAATTTTAAAAAGAAAACCAGTGGCATCATCTAAACAACATTTACCAAGAGATAAGGTAGTAGTCAGAAAAACCATAAAAACAACAGCTAAATGAGATAAAAGCTAACTTTTGGGCCTGGGTGCTAAAAAAAAAGTCTATCTGTGATAATATTGATGTAAGCAGCAAATAAAATGAGGGTAGAACTTGACCCAACTCACTGAAAGCAGGAGATGCTGTCACTACCTCAGCTCACCTTGGGTCTGGCTGGCAGCTGTGCAAGTCTGGAAGGTTTTCCCACATGGCCAGCCCCAGAAGTGATATTGGTGCCTCAGCTGTTCTCCTTGGTTTCTTGGATGGATATCCACCCCTTTGCACTGGACAGAGTGGTCTGGCCAGGAGTCTCTTACCCCTCAGCTCCACCTTAATTAAAGATCTGAATAAACAGATTTTTTTTAGCTAGTGTCTGAAAGACACTGAGGCCCTGGACTGCAGGAATCGTGGCAGAAAGTTGGTTCTGGAATCTGGGCGCCACAACGACAGATGACTACTTGAAAGTGGCCACCAGTCTAATGTGAGGTGAGTCCACCACCATTATCCTTTTCCTTTACAAACAATAAAAGCTCCTTCGACTCCTTCTTGAGCCATACACTAAAATTATAGTTCAAGTATCAGTAGCAATTACAGAATAACTGATAAAGGAAAATTATACCACTAGTAAAACTGTGAAATTGTTGCACTGAGATATAGCAGGAGAGTGTCTCGAAGATATTATAACAAGACAAGAATTTGGCCACAGATCATCTAACTGCAGGACTAATGTCATCTAACACAAAGGAAACTACCTGAGGTTCAATGACAAGTTGGTCCTTGCTCAAACACCACCATTATCAATAGTACTTCTGAAGGACGAAGGGATTCTTCAAGTTCTTGGCCAAGAGAAGACTTAACCAGAGGAATTAATGGTTCATGGTGCATGGTTCTTCCAACCATCATGCTATTTTCTTTCTTTCTTTCTTTCTTTCTTTCTTTCTTTCTTTCTTTCTTTCTTTCTTTCTTTCTTTCTTTCTTTCTTTCTTTCTTTCTTTCTTTCTCCCTCGCTCCCTCGCCCCCTCCCTCACCCCCTCCTCTCCTGGTAGGTGTTATTTTTTACGCATTTCATTTTCACAAGGGGAAAAGCAACAGAGGAGTCATTCTGTTGTTTCAAAGAGAAACAGCCCATAAGAACTGATTTACAGGTTTTGTTCTATGTTTCTCTCTTGTCTGTGAAGAGGCTACAAAAGGGACACCAAAATAATATATTTTCTCCTGCAGGATGCCTTGAGTGCATCAACAGAGAGGTTAGCCAAAGGAAATATAGGTGTGGATTTTTTTTGTTTGTTTGTTTCAGAAAAGAAGCAGTCATGCTGCTGGTTCTGCCAAGCTTAAAAAAAAAGTCGCTTGAACAAAGCTGCTATTCATGTGCATGCACACACAATGCTGATTCCCTTTTGCAATGTTATCTCTAAATTTCAGAGAGCAGATCAGTGCAGAGTAGGGTCATCAGACGACGGCCATTAATTCTCAAGTCTCGTCCTTCAGTTCTGCCAGTCTGAAATGATACGATGCTGTCACCAGAATCACAAAACAGATATGATTATTTTGTGGTTATGAATGACACACTGCTAAATGCTCGGCTTGCCTAAGCCCAAAGGACTGAATCTGTCTTCATACTCCACAGGTGAAAATCCCTCCCCCCACTTATGTTATAATGAGAATTCAAAGCACAGAAGATGTATTTGAGATAACAAAATTGCTTTATATGCTCAGCTACAGTTTGTATGGGGAAGGTGTGGGGGAATCTAATCTCCAGACAACTGTGGAACCCAGAAAGAAAACAATGCAATTTTCAAGAAAGCAATCAGAGATGTTTCCATCAAAATGATGTGTCTTTATTCCTATTAGTGGTTGCTTTATCTCTCAGGACACAGATTGACAGTGAATATAGAAACTGTTATGGGTTTTTTTTTTCCTTTTAAAAATAACATAGATGGCTGTGAGAAAAAATAATATTTTTGCTAGGAAGGGGAAATTATTAGTGTTGTAGAAATCTGACATTTGACTTTTGGTCTATCAAACAGTTAGACCATCCACCTTAATGATATACGCCTCAAAAAAGTAAAGGCAGCTTTATCTACCCACTCTGATCTATGGATACCGATTGATGTCTACAATTACTTCATTGGAAAATAAAGAAGTAAATGTTCATGGCATACCTCACTTCCAGATTGGTTCAGTGGCCCCTAAAGCTCCCCACTGAGTTCTCAAACTGGCAGCACTTTTTAACAGAGAAGGTCTTTCCCCACACCTGCTACGTGAGGTCCATTTATTGGGAGATGCTGGCCACAGAATGTGATACGGTAAAACAGGTCCTGCAGGTACCTTGTTCTACAAGAGGATGTGGAATTTACTTAGCTGGCCCAAGTCTCAAGTTGCTAGACCTTAATAAGGAGTATGTCTTTTCAGTCCCCACCCCCTTCACATCTAGGATTCTCTTTTGCTGCTACCAGTTTCATTGCAGGGATTTAGAGGCATGCTTATTTGGTGTCCTGTAAGCCAGATCCTCTAGTCTGGCTCTTAAGAGACTCTTCTTCAAATTATGAATCACCCTTCCACTTCAAGTCACCATGGATGCATGGGGAAAATTGAAATCTCTTGTTAGAGTAATTTAGACCCATGTAGGACTCTTTCCAGCTTCCTTAGGTACCTAAACCAAGGCCACAGTCACACACACTAAATAATCCATTTTCAATCAACTTCCAGTGTACTTTCCAACTGGATTTTACTGTGTAAACTGGCAAAATCCAGTTGAAAAGTGGATTGAAAGTGGATTATTTGGTGTGTTTGACTGCAGCCCAAGTTAAGCTTTTATAAGTGGGAGCAGAGACCAATCAGAGCACCAATTTCATTTTGGGGTGGAACCCTTTAGTTGTATAAGCAGTCTGGTTACACATAGGAAAAGCAAAGCACTGCGTGATAATTTATTAATAAAACTGGTGAGAAGGAAAATAACATGGTTGACACATGTCTTCTTCCTGTTGGTCTAATAATTAGCCTCATGATGGGGGTTAATAAATCAGGCAGGGTAATATTGCATTTTCTAGATTTTTGGTTCATGTCTCCACCTTTCTCAGACATCTTGGGGAATTTCACACTACACCTTTAAAAACGGTACTGAACCAGCTTGGAATAAACTGGTACAGTGACGACCATTTCACACAGCCCTTCCTCTACCTTTTTGGAGCCGTCTTCGAAGCGGTTCATAATTTCAGATGGCCGCTTTCTTTTTGCGCCTCTTTTCACCTGCGCGGGAGATCTCCATGATTTTTTTTTTAAGAGCTGGTTTAGAGTGCTATAGTGCTATAGCAACCCCATTGGAATGCCTGGGCTCAGTTGGCTCAGTGGAGCCCAGGCATTCCAATGGGGTTGCTATAGTGCTATAGCGCTCTAAATCACCTCTTCAAAAAAAAAAATCATGAAGATCGACTGCATGGGTGAAAAGAGGCGCAAAAACACTTGTTGGAGGAGGAAGCACTTTGGGGGCATTTCACACAGCACCCCCGTAGCGCTTCAGGACCGGGAGAAGAACAGAAGAATGCTTGGGAGGAGGTTTCAAGGTAAACCAGCTCAGAAATGCTTCTCCAATGGGAGAGGCACGTTTCTGTCTGAAAGGACCAATATGTTCCATTAGGGAACTGGTACTGGTACAATTCTGTGTGAAATGCCAGACAGAAACCGCTACTGTAGAGTTCCTGAAACGAAACTTATTGGCTGTATGAAATTCCTCTTTGTTGGCCTCTTCCCTTGAGGTCTAACTCCCCTCAAAATAATGCCAAAATCTCTCTTCTCACCCTACCCTGTAATCAGAACTGCTCCTGACCAAAATACAAAGATTGTCTATGTAGCCCGGACTAGGATTTACAATTGAACTGTTTTTAAATGATTTTATGGGGATTTTAATTGTTATTTATGCATGAAGGCCACCCTGAGACTACTTTGCAGGGAGGGCGGGGGTACAGATTAAACAAATAAATAAATAAATAATAGGACCTGGGAGACTTCATGTTCAGACCCCGACTCTGCCATGGAAGCTTGCTGGATGACCTTGGGCCAGTCACACACTTTTAGCCTCTCACACACTCTCAGTGTGTGACTAGCCCAAGGTCACCCAGCGAGCTTCCATGGCTGAACAGGGATTCAAACCTTGGGCCTCCCAGATCCTCATCCAACACTCTATTACCATGCTGGTGCTCACACCATGCTAGCAGTGTTTCCTCTAAGCTGAGTTAGTGTGAGCTAGCTCTCAGTTTTTTAGCCTCCAGCTCACAGATTTTTGTCTTAGCTCAGGAAGGACGGCTCCAGAGCAAACTAATTTATGCAGCAGCCAAATCGCTCACACACAACTTTAATGCTAGTAGCTCACACAACATAATTTTTGCTCACAAGACTCCACAGCTTAGAGGGAGCATTGCATGCAATTACAAACCACTCCAGAAACATTGACACTTTTTCCCGCTTAGCCTCACCTCCTCTCCTTAATACATCCCTCATCCCACATAGTGTTACTACCTGCAGATTTCATGATCCCCAATGTAGCTGATTTTGCTAGACTAAGGGGACCTTTCCTTCTTTTTTCACCCCCCAAAAGGTGGCTGGATCCAACCCAACATGTTCACTAGCCTGGCACTAAGTTTCACAGCACCTTTCTCCAAAAGAAGAAGATGACAACGATGACCTCAGCTGGATTCATGCTTTGATTTTGTATCAGGTGGTTTCAGGTAACACCCCCCAAAATCCCATTTTGCCATCATTAGATGTAGACTATAGTTTCTCCTAATTCTATTTTATAAGCAACAAAGATTGTCAATATTTAGGAAGACCATCCAGTAACAGAAGCTCGAATTGCATTGTATTTTGCAGCCGTGAACAGTTTAGTTTATTTAAAATGATTAAGAAAAGTGCCAGTCTTGCTCATTCTTGATGCATTGGGGGGGGGGGGGGGAGGATCATTCTCTTTCTGTTTCTTGTGTCCTAGTTTGCTTTATATTTTCATGGGTGCATATTCTAAGCACTAAATTATTGTCTAAAAATACATGGATTTGTTTACCTCTCTCTCCAATACATCTTAATCAGCAGACTGAATGGAAATGAACCACCATATCATATAAAACTGACAGACCCTAATGCCCTATCATGTTCAATTTTGGGAAATGTCACAATAGTAAACAAAAAAAATGCTTGGTGTTTGGGAGCTGTTTCTATTTGCAGACAACCACAAAATATGGGATACTTTAGTTCAGATACAGAAAGCCTAGAGCATTGCTTTTTTATTTTTTAAAAACCTCAGGTGCAAGAAAGAGTCCATACTCAGACATACTGCAGACCCTAGGACAAGCACATGCTTGCTTTTCCATAATACCGAATCCTTAACATGTTGAATGAAATATGGTGATGGTGGGAAAATGCCCTCAAGTAGTGGCCACCTATATGGTGACTCCATAGGTTTCCAAGGCAAGAGATGAACAAGGGTGGTTTGCCCTGACCTGCCTCCATGTAGCAACCCTGGATTTTTTGGTGGTCTCCCATCCAAATGCTAACATGGGTGACCCTGCTTAGGTTTTGAGATCTGATGAGATCAGGCTCAGCTGGGTCATCCTGCTCAGGTTGACAAAAGGAGACAGTGAAATTAAAAGATGGGACGCACAGCAGAACTACACCTGACATAGGGACAGTTTATATATGTGGCGGGAGTGTGAGGGGTAGCTGCTGAACTTTTAACTTTATAGGAACTGGAACAGCCCCAAGTACAGTTACTATATGGAAGTCCAGTTTATATGCATCATCTCCATGAATTTCTGCCTGGGGATGTCATGAACTCTGTAACAAACAGGTTCAGCATGTCTCAGCCATGATCATCTATGAGCTGATCCTCAGATCTCTTTCCCTTAGTTAGCCTCAGGCAACAGCTTTGGAGTTGTGCAGTGGCTAAAGCATTTTCATTTCATTTTTTCTCTGCCTTGCAAGCTGCTTTTGCATCCCAGTAAGCAAAATGTATTCTCCCCCTGGGAACACTTTCACACTGCTACCGTACTCCAGTTTTTCTCCCATTCTGCCTCATCTTTCTCCAGCAGAAGGTGGGAAGGGAGATTTCAGACAGTATTTAAAAGAAGGAGGGAAAGGGGAAGTCACCCTTTAAAAGGAATGCGCTTCAAAAGTGCCATCTTCACCTGCAGAGGCAAAGCCACCTCTTCACACCACTAATTTGTTGCTAGGAGACAAGATCTGCAAAGAGAGCTCAAGTTTGCAGAGGCAATGTCATGCAAGGGAACTGTCTGCGCAGTCAAAGAGAAACGTGGTGTCAAACCACAATGTGAGAAAGGCAAACTAACTAACTAACTTCACTTTGACAGTGTAATGGAGGCAAAAAGCCTGTTTGGAAGCACCCTGAGTCTTAGAAGGCTGGGTTGAGATAATTAAATGACATGGATGGAGAAGGGCTATGATTGCCATAAGCCTGTGCAAAAAACACATGCACAAAATAAGCTCGATAATAATGTGGACTTAAACTTTAAAAGCAAACAGTGTTTATTTATAATCACCAGCTGATCTGTTTATTTTCTCACTGTTTACAGAATTGTCAGCTGAGCAAAACAATGATGATAGGTCACTGGGGGAGGGGGAAATAAGTCTCCCATCAGGCTGTATGACAAGGTGCATGCATGAAATACTCTTGACTGCACTGAACTGTACTCTTTTAATATGCAAAAAGTAACTCAACAAACAGGCCGGATCTGCTCATGAACAGGCAAACTGCCTGGAGAGAAATCTCCTTGTGACCAGCAAGCACCTCATGAGCTGAATAGGTGGCTGCTCAAGTATCCCTGTCCCTGCCTTGGGGTGATTTTGAATTTGTTTTGAATCTAAAAATCCCCATATTGGTTTTGTGACTCCCCATAAGTAGCAGTTTTGTGATTCTTTATTTACATGCTATTTTCTGTTTCCTTGGAGCAAGTTGAGAGGGGTATCTTTTAAAAAAATGTTGAATTCAGATTATTCTTTTATACTAATATGACTTTTGCTTTACACTCATGTTTGATCAATGGGAAACCCAGGTTCAAGCCCCCGCTCATGTCACGGAAGCTTGCTGGGTGATCTTGGGCCAGTCACACACTTTCAGCCTAACCAACCTCACAGGGTTGTTGTGAGGCTAAAACAGAGGAAAGGAGAATGATGAAAGTTGTTTTGGGTCCCCTTTGGAGATAAAGGTGGGATATAAAGTAAACAAATAAATAAATTCTAATTTCTATTCCTCATTTGCTACCACTGAGACAAATTAACATTTATCATCATGCGTGTTAAGGGTGGAGGGAGAGGGGAAATATCCTCTTACTACTTCAGTAGATTATGGGGAAATATCAACTCTCCCTTGTCCCTTCTGTCCATAACTTTGACAGAGATTTGCTTCTATACAACCATTAAATACATTCTAAGTTGCCAACCAGGACGAGTGAGGTGGCATTAATACTGAAGAATAAAGGGTGATTAGAAGTTGGGATAGCTTTGTTTGTTTTTGGTTTTTTGCTGTCACACATTAACAAGGCTTTCTTGGCAAGATTTGGCTGTGCAGGAGCTGGGTGGGACTAAAGACAAAAGGAAATCATATACCTTGTTAGGGGGCTGCCCCCTTCCTGGCTAGTCTTCCCTTGCTCCAGTGCAAGCTTGGCTGATGATGGGTATAGCAAGATCTGATCAGCAAAAGTTCCTGCTGCCTCTCAGTTAACTTTGCAGAAGGGCCAAGGAGGTCTTCGCTATGTTCTGCCTCCCCTGCAACCCTAGTGGCTGATGTTAGACCTGCACCAGGATTTTTAAAAAATGCCTACTATGTGAATAAAGCATGTCACTGGCTTCAGGGCCCCCCCAGCTGACTTAGGGCCCCAAAATTTTGTCCACCTCCAGTCCCCATCTGTCAGTGGCCTTGCCTCTGACATCACTGTTGTGAGTTAATCATAATTGCTTGGGGATATCCTATAATTGTTTGCTCAAATCAAATAGGCAGCTGTGCATTACACAGACAGACACTTTCTTTCCTTTTAGTATTCTTCTTGCGTTCCTGTCGCCAGCATCCTTTTTCATCATCTCACCTACTGCTCAAAAGGAAGGGGGTGAAATCTTTCTTGGAGTTATGCCTCTAGGACAAAAGACATCAGAAAATAGCAGTTGACCTTATGGCATCACTCCCATGGATAAATAATGGAAAAGATGGTTTTGACAGCTTGCAGCTCGAATGTTCTGTCATTCAGAGTAAAGTTCTTTCCTGGGGATTTGGAATCATCTCCAGACAGTGCCAGTGGCCAGTGCTTCTTTGTGTATGAAATGGAGTCCAAGACAAAGACTATTAAGTTGTGCATATTCCTTCAATTTGCAGCACAGATTCCATTGCGACCACAGCTTAAGTGAGTAGTGTGGCATCTTGAAAAAACGTTTAGCAAAACGTTCGTGTCACGGACCTGTTTCAGGCATAGCTAATGCTGCTCGCCAGTTTCATTTCTCAAAGACACAGGTGATGCTGCCCTGGGTTGGAGAAACCATTTCATGATCCCGGAATGAAAAACTCTGAGATTTGTTGAGCATTTCCAAATGCACTGAATAAAAGGGAAGTTGCTGATAGATGAAAGCAGTGCAGAACAAAAGCTCCTGAACTAGAGGCATTAAAGACCTCGGCAAGTAGCACATTTATTCCTTTTCCAAAAGTGTCTCAGTCACTGCCTGTGTCATCTCCTTAAATTTGTAATTCCTGTTAAGCAGCCCCTCAAAGAGATACAGACAGAGGAAAAATATGCAACTCGCCTGTCTGACAGATGCTTCAAAGTTACTTCCAGAAGCATTGTCTTGCCGCATGCATTTGTTCTGTATTTCAAGGGAAATAGGTTCCTGGTCTGGTGACATACCAATGAGCAGACCTTCACTGATATGCATCTGCTGAGAAGGAAGTGGTACTGGTGGAACAAGGTCTGGGACTATTTTCTGGAAGAAAAATGCACATTGTGTTTTGACAGATCGTTAATAGGGAGGAAGCTATACAACCCACTTGAAAAGTGGTACCCCTTTCTAGAAAAGATAAATAGCAATAAGTTTGAAGGTGAAATGACCTCCTACTGTAAATATAAAATATATACTTATGGTTAGAAAAGTGTTATAATGGTCAGTTACAAAAATCTACTGATAGGCAATATGTTAAGACTTGTAGTTCTGCAAATAGCATTATGCTTATTTTAAAGACTTCTCCCATTTAACTCATGCATATCTATCTCTTCTTCTGTGCATTGTAATATTTTTTCTCAATGAAGGTGCTTGTTCAAAAAAAAAAAGGAGAGAGAGAAGGAAGTGGAAGAAGGAAGCAAACATTGGGTGAGGAAGTGCCAAGTCCTGTCCTACTGAAGACTAGGTAGGATGCTGGAGCCTAAAATGCCATAGCATGGATGTCATTCCAGCAAAGACTGAAGTTATTTATTCATTTATTTGTTCACATTTTTACCCCACCCTCCCCACGAAGTTGAGCTGAGGCCTTAAATACACTTGCAAGGAGGTAGAGATCCATGCCTTTCCTAGGGTTGTCAGGTCCTTTCTGGTGGGGGGTGGAGGGTAGGGTTGCCAGATCCAGGTTGGGAAAGACCTGGAGATTTGGGGATGGACCTTGGAGAGAACAGGTACCTCAGTGGGCTACAATGCCATAGAGTCCACCCTCCAAAGCATCCATTTTCTCCAGGGTAACTGATCTCTGTAGTCTGGAGATGAGCCGTAATTCTGGGGGACCCCCCTGGTCCCACCTGGAGACTGGCATCCCTAGCCCCTTCCCTTGAGGAGCAGGCTACCAATGTTAGACTGTGCAGTTCCACCTTTTTGGTTCTCAGGACAGAATTGCACTCTTAGAGGATCTTTGAATCTTATGTGGGAAAAGAATGCTTCCAAATGAAAAGAGAAACTGGACACCAGCTTATAAACTAAATATTTTGGTATGTTTGTTATACAGGATGAGAATACCAGCCCCTTAATACATAAGGAGACCCCCAAAAATACAGCAGTCTTCTCATACAAAGGAGGTTCCCAAGAATAGCCTGTTTAACTCTGTGCAGCAGAGAATCATAAAGCAATGATCTCACCAGTCCAAGAAGAACAAGAAGAGTTAATCAGGTCTCATCTGTTTGGAGTGAGTCAAGTTTGGAAGAAAACTCAGGCCAATAAGCTTGGTTCCCTCAGAAGGATGGAGAATCTATATGAAAGAGAATAAACAAGGGAGAAGCTATAGAATCTATCTCTGGGCAACCCACTCTTTTTATATCTCATTTGTGGCCAAATACATTCCTTAATCGTAATCTCTATATAAAACTTCATAAACTAAATTTATGTTCTGCAACCAGGAGACACATTTTTGCATGGCAAGCTTCTTCAACTGAAGTCCAATTCAATTGTGTGCTATCATTCTAAAAAAACACTTACTAGGTAAGTGAATCTCATTGAACACAATGTGACTTATTTTCAAGTAAACATGCTTAGGATCAAGATAATAAGTTTCTGCTTTCTGTTTCTCTAATTAAAAGCACACTAATTGAAAGAGAGAGAAAACCACAGAGTGAGTATGGTTGTGTGATCTCTTAAGAGTTAATATAAAACATTTCCAGTTCCGACAATTAAAAGCAAGGGAAGAAGTGTCAGCATAAAATATATATATGTGGTGCAAGAACTGGAGGTATAGAAAACTTGTCCTTTTTTAAAGGTAGACATATCTCCCTTTTGGGACCCATATCTACCAAAGTTCATTTACCACTTTCTGTGGAACAGGAGAGGATTTCTACACCTCCCTCCTTACTAAATACAGTGCAGGGTTCCAACAAATGGAGTTAAGAAGGCTGTGTCTTACATCTGGGCCAACTGGAAAGGGGTCAGAGCTCAGCATTTAGTGCTAGCCAGCCATTTGCTTCAAGCTTTTGCCATGAAGCTGTCTGCCCTATAATATTTGGTCAAGTAGGAATGTCTTGTGTCTGACCTTTTCCGTACCACAGTGTTGCCACTGTTTCCCTAAGTTGAATTCCCAGTTGATGCTCTGATTTTGTCTGATTGTGCTCTTTACATCCTCAAAGGTACTGGCAATGATACTGGTGTGAACTGCTCATGTGACCGCAGCCTGAGTAGACAAAACTGACATTGATGGACGAAGGATCCAATTCAGGCAGCTTCCTGTGCACTGCTTATTTGGGAAAGTTTCCATAACATGAGATGTGTAACTATAAGGCGTGCCCCAATCAAGAATTAGTATTTTCAAACTTCTGTTCTTGGATTTTAACCCCTTTCTTTGGATTTATATCCCCTACATAATATACAATGTGATATTTGACACTTTTTAAAGGCTATTCATTAGAGGAAAGAAAAGAAATATCTACTAGGGAGAGCTCGTCCTGTTCCGTAAACTCCCCAAAAGTTTAATCAAAACACTCAGGAAACAGAAAGGTGACTAACTTTTGCAATGTTGGAAGAAATTTAATTTGTTGTTTTAGACCCCTAGTATGTGCTTTTGAACATGAACGAGAATCACTTTTTAATGAGTAATTGCTTTCTGAAAGGAAATAGCAAAAAAGTACTTCCCCCCCACCCCCAAGAAAATCAGCTAGGGTTCCATACTGTTCGGAACATGTTCACAGCATGACAAATATTGATTAGAAGTAATGCTTTCTCAAAATGTTGATAACTACCTATTTTAGGAGGATGACCTTTTAGCAGCTTGATTATCTGAGAATCTATGCCGATTTTCAGTACGTGAGCAGATATGAAAATGTCATGTATTGCCAATGCCGGCTATATAAGGGAAATCAGCTCTGTGCACATCTTGAAAAAGAGAAGGAACACTTTTAACCCCACTAAGCTTCTCAGCATGAGTTTTAAGCGGGGGGGGATTGAGTTATTCTTCAGAGAAATACACTGTCTGCACTTCCATATATTATAGGACATGAGGAATTGAGTTGTTCTTTCCTTCATTTTTCTAGAAGGTATAAATACTGGAGATGTGGGGAGGTAATGGGGGAAGCGAGGAAGGGGGGGAGAAACTGCTACGCTGTACTGTTCAAACTGCAACATTCAGCACACTTGTACATTAAATGATTAAAAACATTTTGATCATCTAAGCAAGCACCCTTCTAAATGGTCTATGATTAATCGATTAAAGTTTCATTAATTGGTGGATGGCCCAATGCACTACTCTGTTCTCAGCAAAAAAAAAAAAGGGGGGGGATGTGTGAAGATGGCTGACAGCTTGTAAGATCCAGGCTGAGCTTTTGATTCCCTCTTCGTTCAGGTATTTAAAGCCTGGGGCACAAACCAAAGGGCTCTTGGCCTTTGGCTTTTAGCCTGCAGGTCATAATGTAGAGCTGGCTGAACATCTCCTGACACAGAGAGAGAGACAGAGACAGAAGAAGAGAGAAAGAGAGGGAGGGAGAGATTCCTCTGTATTTTGAGGCCTTCGCCCTGCCTTCTCCAGTATGGTTGTCAAATAAATAAGTTCTGTACTGTACTATACTCAGATTTACTTCTTGGGGTGTCGCTGAAAATGCTTGGCTTTTCTGTTGGTGATAAAAGGAAGGGTCCCCTTTGACTGAACAGGGTTATGCAGGTGCTCATGGGATGTGCAGGGACAAACAGCAGGTGAGGTGGGGACTGTAGTAAGGAGAGGAATTGAGTGAGATTGAGTGAAAAAAAGTTTGCCGAGTCCAACCCCACGTTTAGCCCTACTCTGACTCAATACAGCATCCATAGCCTCATTCACTCAGTTCCAGTTTCTGATGGGGGCGAATCTTTGTTTTGCCCCTCTCACATGCCCCTTTGACATCTCAATGCCAATTATTTTTGACTTGTGTGTGTCAGCAAGGAGGACACTATAAGTGATTTTCCTTCTAAAAAAACCCAAAAATGGGCAGCTGGAAGGAAAAAAAAGACATTTAAAAGAAAGCACCAAAGCATCACACTATATGGGTGAATTGATTTGCAAGCATGTGCAGAAATTAAGCAAGTGATGCGTGTCAGAAAATTAAAGTGAGGTGGGAGCCTAAATGATTAGTAAGGTATTCATTTCGTAGATTGTAATCTCCTTATGTGTCATTCCAGAGACTTAACAGGAGGTCGGTCCACTGTGCCATTTCATACAAAACAAAATTAAATGAAACTAATCTTAGGTGTGGCAACAACCGAATGCGACTTTTTAAAGTTCTTGATGGCAAGTACATGCCCATGGATGCATTTAAAACAGGGCTTGCAACTGAAACCAAATATTTCCGTAGTGCCATTATCCAAGTCAGCATAACTAGAGAGGCTGTTAAATTTCTCATTCCTGCTGGTTTGACATTTAAACACACACACACACACACACACTCATTTTGCATGCCCAAATCAAACTCACCAAATTTTATTTTCAGGCCATTTTCTGCTTTCTTGTGACGACCCCCTCCCCTGCTGGTGGTGAACACCTTTCTTCAAAGTTATTCTAAGAGTTCTCTTCAGACATTACATCCATGTGAACCAGAAAGCTCAGCAACTGTGGATATTGGGAGTGCACTACCTATGATCCACCGGATACACATGTTGTCTGAACAAGGCCAACACATGTATTGCATGCACATACAGCTTTGTTACAAGAGAACATAACCCTAAAAAATAAGGGGATTGTGTAGAGTGTCCTGATGATGAAAACATGTGTTACCCCTCTTCAGACAACATGATGACCATACATCTGGAAGATGTTGCAGGCCTCCTATCACACGCATGCATAATGCCTGCAAAGCCTTATATGTACAAAGGGCCTATATGTACAAAAGGACATTCTTTGTCATATAGGTTGCCTCTGTTTATAAACAGTGTAAAAGAAACAAATCCTCCATATGAGTGATGTAATTGAGCGAACTGAAACCAAGCATGCTGACAGCCTCCAGAAACTAAAAGGGGGGAAAGCACATGCATCCATTGCCAAACTTATTCTGAAAGATTCTTCCTGCAAAATCCTTTTGCCATCCAAGCCCTCTGGAAACAGCTACTATGTTTTCTAGCATCTGTCCCACTGTTTTCTGATCTATTTCTGAGTGTGGTCTTTAGTGCCAATCGCAGCCTTCAAGAAGAAAATACAGGTTGAACAGGTTCTCTGGAAAGGTGGCATAGCAACTTTCTAAATAAATAGATCTAGGTTACCCTAAGGACAGTTTTCTCCTGTGCCCACCTATAAATTAAGAGTCTTAGCCCTGTCTTGAACCCTCTCTATATCTAAAACTGATAAAGATGTGGAACAGGACCTTTTCAGAAGTAACACTATTACTATTGTATTATTTTCATAAAAATGCTTGACAGTTGTACAGGCTTGGAGAAAAGGGAGTCGAGGTTGCATTTTAATGTCAGGAAGCTATTTTATTCATTGCTCATGTACTTTTTATATATAAAGGGTTTTTAATTTTAAAAATATTTTATTTTAATCTTATTGTTCTGTGTTGTATGTGATAAACTGCTTTTATGGCTCTATGAAGCAAGGGACATCTGGGATCAAAGTCCTATATCAAACAAACAAATAAATGTTATATGTACGTATGCATGTATGTATTTGTCTGTTTACAACATTTCTATGCTCGCCTCCCAACCAAATGATGGTTCCCAAGGCAGCGAACATTATGAAACACCCATTTTCATAACCATTGCAATTGATAATGAAAATACCTCATGAGTATACCACGTCTGCCTCTTGTAACGCTTAAGTATAAATAACTGCCAAGGTTCTGCATTGCATGCATTTTTTGAAATGAACTCTGACTCATGAAAGCTCATGCTGGAACATATATTATTATTCTTTAAGGTGCCACTAGACTTCTGTTGCTGCAACAGACTAACACAGCTACCCCTCTGGTATCACCTGATGCTATCGAATGATGGGTTTATACAGAATTATGCATTTTTGTTTCATGGCATTCAAAACCTTCACTGGATCATGGCCACAAATGTCAGTTTTGGGCAGATCAGCCAAAGATCTTCTGTTTGCTCATCTTATCATCGGAGAAGAGAAAGACACAATTTTGGTCACAATATTATCTGAAGCAGCCCAACATGGGGCATTCTCAGAATTGATTTTAGCAGCATTTGTATTCAACAGCCTTGCAGCAAACACATAGCAAGATGAACTGATCATTTTCTCAGATAGTTCTGTGAGATCTTTTGAATTGGTTTCAGCTGGAGTTCAGTCCAGAAGAAGAGAGATGTTAGCATGTTAGTATGTATTTTAGAAAGTTATTAAGGAGAGAAAAGGAACAATACTTTGCCTTGAAACCACTGGATTAGATGACCTACAATTGTAAATTAACAAATGAGAAAAATATGAACCTCTGAAGCTGCTTTGTGTTGAACCACATCATCAGTCCATTTAGCTTCATGTGGCCGGTCTTCAAAGGCTCAGCAGAGACCCTTTCTGGCCTATCCTTGTGCATGGTATATTTTAATTAGAAGTACAGAGACAGAACATTAGACTTTTGAGATTCAAAGCTAGAGATAGGCAGACACACCTCAGTCCAATGTGTTGATGGTCTGTTCTTGAACACATTGGAGCTGTCTTGTACTGAATCAGACCATTGGTCCATCAAGGTCAACCATCTGCTCTGACCAGCCGTGACTCTCCAGTGTCTCAACTTGCTTACCTGATATTTTCAACTGGAGATGCCAGGGATTAAACCTGGGACTTTCTACATGCAAAGTAGATATTCTGATACTGTAGCCCTTCCCCTAAGTGCAAACACAGGAGGCTTCCTTAGACTGGGTCAGCCCATTGGTCTATCAAGGTCACTGTTGTCTACTTTGACTGACAGAAGCTCTTTGGGGTCTTGGGAAGGAGTCTTTCACATCAGTTTTCCTCGAGGTATTTCATTTCTAGCTGTAAAGAGCCTGGAACAGTTAGCAAAATAAAGAGTTTAGAAGTCTGCTTGCCCATACATGGGGTTCAAAGGAAGAAATGAAATTTCAACCACCTAGCCCATTTAGATCATCCCCCTTCACTGGGGGAGTTAGTAAAAGATGAGTTAGTATTCACTAGCTCACAGTTTTTTAGCCTCTGGCTCACATATTATTATTTTTTTTGTCTTAGCTTAGGAAGAATGGCTCCAGAGCAAACTCATGTACACAGTAGCTAAATCTCTCATTCACAACTTTAATGCCAGCAGCTCACAAAGTAGAATTTTTGCTCACAAGACTCCACAGCTTAGAGAGACATTGGTGTGACTGACCCAAGGTCACCCAGCTGGCTTCACGTGGAGGAGTGAGGTATCAAACCCGGTTCTCCAGATTACAGTCCGCTGCTCTTAACCACTGTACCAAACTGGTTCTTAACCACTACACCAAATTCCTTCCCCTCTCCATCTGAGACCAAAGGGGAGCAGGCCACAGCCAAACAGTGTGTGCTACTAGAGGGACAATGCCCCTCTCATACATCCTATATGTGAGTGAGAACAGGAGGCAAACAGGTATGTTTGAGCTCCTGGCCTGCTAAACACCACCAAGGCTATAAGCAGCAGCCCAGATACTGTTATTGGCCGGCTAGTGGACTTTGTGGAGAGGTGGGAGAAGAGGAAACACGGTACCTAATTCATAACTCATTTGCACTAACAACACAAGCCCAACTTCCTTACTTGGTGATTACAGAACTTGATGTAATTACTATGCAAAATGTCTGCTCTGTCATTAAGCAGTGTTTCTTCCAAGTGCATAAAAGCTCTGAATCATACAGCACCTACACAGATGAGGTGGGAGTTAGTGGTGATTGGGCAGGAGGAGCCGTAGACTGTAGACCAATTTGAGTATCACTAATTTGATTGTGTTTTTCCTTTTTTGTGAGAAATGAATCCACAGGTGTATTGTACACCAGTTTCTCATTATGGCAATTTCCCCTTATTAAAATAAACAGCTTTTCCGATGCTATATTTCTATCAGTTACATATAAACTGCAAGTTAGGTACATAAATGTGACATAAATGGCAGCAAGAAACAAATGGGATGACATATGAATGGAATTTAAATGGAATAAGTGAACAAAACCAAACACATTCCAGAGGGGATGTAGCAAAACTAAACAGGAATCTTGTGGTCCCTTAAAGAAAAGCAAGTTCCAGCACAAGTTTCCATAGAATACAACCCACTTTGTCCAAACAAAACAAAATGAAAGAATTGCCAATGAAAAGAACAAAATTGAATCAAATGAGCCCTGATAACCATCAGGAATGCTCCATCACACATCAGGATGCTTTGCAATCTGTGCAAACTTAACATAATAACCAAGGCTAGCATGGTCTCATCAGATCTTGGAAGCTAAGCAGGGTCAGCCCTAATAAATACTTGGATGGGAGACCACCAAGAAAGTCCAGGGTTGCTACCAAGAGGCCCTGATCACACACAGAATTAGCCGTGCGATAGGCACGAATGTTGTGCGGATTTTAAGGGTGTGATCACAACAGAACATCTGGCAAACGTCTCACACCCATCAGCAACCTGTTCCTCTCCACTGAAGAAGCGGAGTTAAAAGATACTAGGGAAAGTCCAGTATCAAACAGGTTTGCTATGGGCCAAAGATGGACTTTCCCCGTGTGATCGCTCCAGCGTGCACTCATGGCACCGGGGATAGTCTGATCAGGCTATCCCAATGCCATGCCATTTCCCCCCCCCTTCTCAGTATGCACATCATCACATACTGCTATAGGAAGCCCTCAGGGTGGAGATGTGATTCATCGATCTCCTGTTTAAGCGCATCAGGAAAAAAATGGCAACCCCCCCCCCCCCAACAAAACCACCGACTCCTCCATGATTGTGTCTGATCACGCAGCTTCACAGAACTGTGTGATCACGCAACTGCAGGTCAAATTACTCCAGAGCAAATAGCCTCACTCTCTCCCCCTCCCCGGATTATCTCGCTCGTGTGACTGGGACCAGAGGCAGGTAATGGCAAACCACTTCTGAATGTCTCTTGCCTTGAAAACCCAAGGGGGTTGCCATAAGATGGTTGCAACTTGACAGGAAAGGAATTTGCAAAGGGATGACCTGCCCATGACCCTGTGGCATACAAACCATCTTGCACAGAAAAAAAAGTTGGTAAAAGCAGCCAGTGGGCAGGGCAAAGCATGGTGTCCATCTCACGGCTCAAGCCAAACATCAAGGCAATGTACCAAGATTCTCCAGTTTGCCGATGGTGAGATTGAATGTCGATCTCATCTTATGTGAAGCTGGCAACATCCTCTTTGAGAAGGAAAACATACAAAATCAAAAAAAAAAAAAAAGGACATAGCCGCTTCTCCCTTTTGCTCTGTGCTTCCTTTTTTTGGAAGTGATTCCAGCAGCTGTGACTAGATGGGTAACATTAACTCTCCAACAAAGTACATTATGGGAGGTATTTTTCCCCAGCACTGGGGATTCCTTGCAGAGAGTGTGTTTTTCACAAGCCAGCATCAGCTGGCAAGGTGGGTGCTTCTGACTGCCAGACTGGCACAGAAAGAGCTGTTATTTGGACCAGGTTCTATGCATGGGCTTTTGTGGCATGAATCTTGAATATACCATTGGTAAGTGAAAAGGAAAGTCGAGGACAAGCCTCTGCATGTTGAATAATTAACTAAGAGGATACTTGGCAAGAAAGAGTTCTTGGGACTGGTGCCCACTGCCCATCTCCATCACGGTATTTCACGAGCTGCATCCTTTTGAATGGATGAAAGTGAAATGTAAGTCATCGCTGCCCACGAGCCAGTAAGAAATACAAAAAAACCCAGTTTATTTATATTCATAAGAACAGATTGTCCTGCGCAAAAGACTTCTTCCAGTATGCCTGTTATGGCCTTTTCAATATCATTCTCACTCTTTTAAAAGCTTGTCACCCCTAAATCAATTTAGCAACTATGCCTATGAACATCAGAAGGTTCTTAAAGAAGTTAAGGGGTAACTTAAAGGGAGTTATTATTTAAATGTATTCCTCTAAAAGCTTCTGAACTTTTTTTTTTTAAAGGCAAACATGGGGGCCCTAAGTCTAAATCCTCACAAATCTTGCAATCCTGTTGAAATATACTGGTTCAGATGTGTTCTGTGATCAGCTCATAGTTTATTGTGATTACAGCTCAGCTCAAAGACAACCAAAGCAGGGTCGAAACCCCACTTAAATGCATGAAACAAACAACACCCAACACACGCCCACTCCCCATGATTGGCTATTTACATTCTGCAGCTACGCTATAGGTTCCCTTCAGGATCCTGTCTGTCTATTGTTTTCAGACTCCGAGCTAGGTCAAGTTACCAGTGCACTTTTCTGCTCAATACATAACACCTGTATGGGGCCATTCCAGTCCAAACTCACTGCAGCGGAGCAGCTCTGCGTGGGGTTGCCCTGTAAGTGACTTTCAATTCCAGTCCACTAGGAGATGTAATATCTATCTCAAAGGTTGTTGTGAGGGTAAACTGGAATAGAAGAGAGCAATGTATGCTCCCACGGAGTTTCTTGTAGAAAGAGTGTGGTTAGTATCTAATAACAGATAAGAACAAAAACCCCAGGCTTACTTACCTTCTACATTTGCCACCACCGCTGGAATAACGAGACAGACAATCATTTGGAATTAAACAAGGGCCACTTTATTAACTATTTAACAGAACATTGCAGCAACGGGCAAAACTAAGCAAGCACAGGAACAGGTAAGGCAGGCGTCACTCCCTGGCACAACCTCCTTGCCCTTGATATGGGCGGGACACCTAGCTCCAGTCTTGAGCCAGCCAAATTCTGGCTCGTAACCGGCAGCCCAGCATACTGGTAGCCCCCCAGGGGCGCCTACCCCTGAGGCTGCACAGACCTTCAGGGAGGAGCCTAGACTGAGAGGTTCCCAGAGGTGATCACCATTCACCACCCCGGACCGCACAGCCCTAGGGCAGTTCCTGATGACCTCCTGTTTCCAAACGGGATATGCCGCAAGGCGCTCACCAGTTCCATTATCTTGCTTGCACAAACCTGCCAAGTGACCGATCTATTTAACACTCATCCACCACCTATGCCCTTATCCCACTGCCCCCAGTGTAAGGTAGGCAAAAACACCACCACCAAAGTAGCCAATCCTGGTAAAGGTGAAAAATTCCTACCTGGCCCCAATGGCAACCAGCAAGAGCCTACACTGAGAACAGGGCGGGTGGGTGGGCGAATACTCGGAGCAACTGCAAGGAGTGGGGCGGGGCGCAGCCTCAAAAGGCAGCTAGCCCCGCTCCCAGCAGCTCCGTGCCATGCCAGGGCACAGCTGTTGCTGCCCCGCATCCCGGCGCGGTGGCAAAGTGGCCCCCCAGGTGCCATCGGTGTTGCCGGGCACCGGGGAGCCCTGTTATGTCAGTAACCATTCATAAACTTTAAAACACCCTTTTTGGCTTGACAGTTTCTGGTGGTGCTTGTAGCCGCTTCAGTTGGTGACCAGGAGAGTGACCGTTTGCTGCAGATTTTGCTACAGGCTCACCTAAAGGAAGGCTGCCTAGAGTACTGCTGCCACAGCATTTCCTATCCTCAAAAAGAGCTGCTCCTGAATATAGGGGGACCTTCTGTGGCTCTTTATCCCCCAGGAGAACCATTTCATGGGGATCATGGGGCTATAGTGGGAGGCAGTGAAGTTCTGTTCCACTGATGGAAGATTTCGTTGGGATCCAGTCTCAAGAGTTTAATTGGAAGGGCCAGTTAGCAAAGCTCCCTCCCATGGGGATGTGTAGGAACACTTGCAATACACATGGGAGATCTTTGGATCTTATCAGAGAGCTACTTGCAACTTTTACTCACTCTGATGAGGATCCTGTCGCCAGCTGGGTTTGCATGGCTTCCATCATGCCCCTCTCTTTTTACCCAGCTTCTCTATCAATGTAATTAAGGATCGGCACAAACCAGGAAGATGTGGTTCTGTTCACGGTTTGTGATGTGCCCTGTTCGCAAACCACAGACCATCACGGATTTTTAGTCACTTCACAAACAGGTTCCGTTCATGAGGTGGTAGAATGTTTCCCTAGGGTGCCAGAGACACCAAATTTTCAGGGGATCTCCAGCTGACTCTCTTCTACCTGTCCCCCAGGTTGGGTGAGGATCAGATTTACAGGGTCCAATTTACACCTCCCCCCAAGGAAGTTGCCCCCAGAAAAGTGTTTTCTGGGGAAATGACCCCCCCCCTCCAATTAAGAATATATTTACATATCAGTCTCCAATTTTGATAGATTTATTTACTTCACCACCAAAATTAAATCCAAACAAATGGTGACCATATAAACTTTGCTTGTTATTCTTGTGTGGTCTTTGCATCTGTTAAAACATCTTCAGTATGTTGTATGCTAATTTGCTGCTCACCCTCTAGCTCTATGCATGTGCTGGTAACTTCCATTTCAATGTATCTGAAGAAGTGTGCACACAAAAGCTCATATGTTGACTAGAACTCTGTTGGGTCTCTCACTGGACTCAAACTTTGTTTTATCATCTATTTGTGTTCTGGGATCAGAATATGTTTGCAGGTAGTGGTTTCCCTCCCCTGTCTGTATAGTTACTGCTGGGGAAGGGTATAAAAAGTTGCCTATTTGCGTAATCATTAGGTGTTAGTCCGTTTTTAAACATCAGTTACACATTACCCCAAAAGTAATGCCAACTCCTCATTTTTACTTCCTTTTTAAAATTCTGAATCCAACCACTGGCAATGAGACTTCCCCCCAAAGATAACAATTATCTAATCATGCATCTGCTGTTTATGCCACTTGGAGTTAATTACATAGTAATTAGGTTTATTTCTCGTAAGCTTGTTTGTATAGGGATCGGCATAGATTATAAGGATGTGTATTTAACATCTTTTACCCTATTAAGAACACTGAGTTTGGCTTGTTTGTATATATATATATATATATATATATATATATATATATATATATATATATATATATATATATATATATATATATAAAGTCATAGGGTTGGATCCAAAGGAGTCAGTTTCACTGGTGGAGTAGGGAGGTTGATTTGAGCTGATTCTCCCTAAATCCCCACTTTGCCCCATTCTACTCTTGAAGATACCTTGACCCCCCCCCCCAAGAGCAGAATGGGGGGGGGGATTTCCAGCAGGCAGGGGAGGAATCTTGCTTCACTAGTTTCATTCTGCTGGCCATGCTTTGGATCCAACTACTGTATATTTTTTTAATATCTGAAATTATGAGTCTGTAAGAAATCCTGCAGCCATGGAGAACCGCTGCAACAAAATTTCACTAGTGTCATTTAAAAAAAAAGTCTTTTGGCTTCTTTTGAAACAGCTCCGATATTTTGCCTATGCAATATCTCTGCTAGCTGGCCAGAAGGCTGTTGGATCAGAAATTGAGACAGCCATCCTAAGGCTGCACCATTTAAGTTTAATGAATAGAGAGCATCGTGCGAGCACTTTAACTGTACCATTGTTTTTAACTGTTTTAACTGTTTTAAGCTGTTTTAAATGGTTTACATGTTTATATACACTAGGTACACAGTACCAACCATTGTAAGCCACCCTGAGCCCGCTTGCGGGAAGGGCGGGGTATAAGCATGATAAAATAAATAAATATCCAGCTTGCCTTGTATTCCTTTTGGGTTGTACCCCTAGCCTTTGCTTATTTGTAGGTTCTAAATACTGTAATGATTAATGGAGGGAAGACAGCATGGTATCATCCTGATCAGATCTTGGAAGGGAAGCAGGACTGGTACTTGGATGGGGGACCACCAAGGAAGACTCTGCAGAGGAAGGCCATGGCAAACCGCCTCTGCTTCTTATTGGTCTTGAAAGCCCACTTCTGCGGTCGCCGTAAGTTGGTTGCAACTTGAAGGCACATATGGGTACAAATAATGGTTAAAGCCTGGAACAGCATTGCAGGCAGTGTCTAATGTTCTATTTACTCACTAAACCTTCTCCCTCTTCACCTACTTGAATGCTATTTATTCCATTATTATCCCAGCTCTCTTCCAGTATGGAAGTCAAAACATCCTGCCTGGGGTTTCCATTGTTAGGATGTACAAATATCTATTTTTTTTCTATATATTTTTTCATGCCTGGTTGGAAAGATATTGATTTACCATGCATTTTCTTTGGCAAGATTTTCATTTTTGATAGTTTTATAGCATTTTATGCAATTAATATGCAAGTGATGAAGGGGGGGGGGAGGAAAAGAAGCCAATTTGATGAGCAATGGAATCAAATGAATGTGATCTGGAAAAAGGATGACAGCAGCTTCACCCTGAGCGCAGAGAAACCATAAAAGATGCTTGAGTGAAACCAGGATCATCATGAAATTAGATATCATCTGTACCTAGCAAATAAGAGCTGCTTAGCTTCAGCAAGGTTGCTACATAGTGTAGCCTTCAGCACTGTGCTGGGAATCTGGGTGTTTTGGGACTGAGTGCCTAATTCCACACAGGGCATTCTCTCATCTCAAGACTTCCAAGCCTGCTTGATAAAAGGAGGCATGGTTGAGGGGAAATGGATATGTTAAAATCTTATCGGTGGCTGAGCAGTATGTTTAGAAATTCAATTTGAAGTTTATTTAGTGATAAAAGGCAGTGTTGTGCCATCCACTAATTTGCTAATGATAACCTTGAAACTTTTGTAATGAAGAAAGAAGTCAGTTGAAATGTTAACCCTATTAGTGTTAATGGAAAAAGCTTAAGTGCCAAGTCATTTCTGGTAATTAGGCAACATTATACTTGCAAAAGCCATCGCATCTGGAATGAAGGTACCGACTTGGATCTTGGAATGTGGAAGTTTCCTTCCTTCCTTCCTTCCTTCCCTGCAAGATTTCAGAACAGACTGAGCCTTTGTGACAGAGTCTAGAGACTGAAATCACCAAGATGTAATGCTAAAGTGGCTAGTCCCCATGCCCACTGAGAAAACAATCAAACCCAAACCATTTGTGCCCATGGGTCTCCCCAGGATATGGGGGGGGGATTTTAATAGAATCATAGAATCAGAGATGGAAGGGACTTCTAGGGACCTCCTTTAGGTTAGCACACAACAATGGCCGCCTCCTCTATACCTCAGTTAAGAGCTCTGTCTGCTTTGATGGAATCAGCACCCAAGAGCCCTCCCTCTTTGCTCTCAGGAGTTTTATCATTCTCTTTTCCCCACCCATTGACCAGGTCACGCTGAGTCAAAGAAGCTTTCCCTGAAGTCTCCAGAAGTTTCTTCCTGAAGTCCTTCTAGTACTTAATACCGCCAAATCACTGTTCCCTGCGTGGTGTGTTTGTATGTGGGGGAGCATGACCATCCCATTGTCTATACCTACTAGCACAGTGCAGGAGAATGATGTAAGCTGCTTTGGTCCCCACTGCAGAGAAAGACTACTTTTCCTCCTGGGAAATTTGTTTATTTAAATTTCTATCCAGCCCTCCTGGCCAAGGAAACTATTGTTGCCAATCTTCAGGTGAGGGCTGGAGATCACTCAAAATTGCAACTGCTCTCCAGATGGCAGAGATCAGTTCCCCTGGAGAAAATTGTGGACTCTGTGTCCTTATACCCTGCTGAGATCCCCCCCAATGAAAGCCAATGTAACATGGCAGTCAAGGCTTCAGAGCACGGTAGAGGAAAGCTGAACAGTAAGGGAAAGATGGAAAGCTGAACAGTAAGGGAGAAATAAAGGTAGGTTGATGTTTGGCTGGGAAGTAGATAGGGTTGCCAACTCCAGGTGGGAAATTCCTGGAGATTTGAGGCATGGAACCTAGAGAGGGTGAGGTTTGAGAAAGGGTGGGACCTCAGACAGGTACAATGCCATAGACTCTACCCTCCCAACCAGCCATTCCCTCCTGGAGAACCACTGTTGCCAATCTCCATGTGAGGAGTGGCGATCACTCAGAATTATAACTGATCTCCAGGAGGGAGGGGGAGATGGAAAGCTGAAATCAGAGGGGCAGATAATGGCAGGTTGATGCTTAGCTGGGAAGGAGATAGGGTTGCCAACTCCAGTTTGAGAAATTCCTGGAGATTTGAGGGGTGGAGCCTGGAGAGGTTGGGGTTTGAGGAGGGATAGGACCTCAGACAGGAACAGTGCCATAGACTCCACCCTCTAAACCAGCCATTTTCTCCTGGGGAACCATTGTTGCCAATCTTCAGGTGAGGGGTGGAGATCACTCAGAATTACAACTGATCTCCAGGAGGGAGGGCAGAAGTCAGCTGCAGTCAGAGAGGCAGATAATGGTAGGCTGATGGTTAGCTGGGAAGGAGATGGGGTTGACAACTCCAGGTTGGAAAATTTCTGGGGATTTGAGGGGTAGAACCTGGAGAGGGTGGGGTTTGAGGAGGGGTTGGACCTCAGACAGGTACAATGCCATAGATGCCACCCTCCAAACCAGCCATTTCCTCCTGGGTAACAATTTTTGCCAATCTCCAGGTGAGGGCTGGAGATCACTCAAAATTACAACTGCTCTTCAGGTAGCAGAGATCAGTTCCTCTGGAAAAAATGGTGGACTCTGTGTCATTATACCCTGCTGAAGTCACCACAGCAAATTGACGCTGAGTGCCCAAGGCTGGGGCACTCTCCCAGAGCCTTTTTCCAGAGCCTGTTGCATTTATTTCCACAACGAGCCTTATTCCTAGTATAGAAATAAATAATATTATAGATCTTTTTCCCAATTGGAGGCTTTGTTTAACTTCATCTAGCAACCTAGGTTGTGCTAGTGATGGGCATATACCTCGGTGTTGCTTTGTAGTTTTGTGAGCATCCTTGTCAGAAGCCCTTGAAAATGCATAATGAGATGAACAAACCAACAAGTGGTCTCCTGCCCTTTTCCTATTTATTTCCCTTCTCCCAAAAGACTACGCAGAGTCAGACTATCAGTCCATCCACCCTAGGCATGCTTGAACACTCACTTCTCCAGCTTATATCCTGCTTATGGGCCAGAGCAGGGAGCTAACTGTTGAGCTTTTCAGATGCCTTCAAATGAAACAGGATATATCTTTTTGCACTGATTATACCATTTTCTCATAAGATTAAACTTCTTTGCTTTCACTCCCACCTCTCATCTGTTGTTTCCAGCACCTCCATTTTTTTTTAAAGGGCATATAGTAAATTAGGGAAAAAATGTGGCGGAGGTTTTTTGAGCAGAGACTGAGTGTCTCAGTGTTTGCTCATGAACCTAGTTCATCTTGCAATCTGTTCTTGCAACCAGTCCTTGAATACATGCTGTGGACTGTATGTATGTATGCATATGCCACCAAGTTGCAACCAACTTACAGTGATCCCTGCAAGGGACTTTCAAGGCAAGTGAGAAGCAGAGGAGGGTTGCCACTGCCTCTCTCTGCAGAGTTTCCCTTGGTGGTCCACCATCCACATACTGACCCTGCTTAGCTTCTGATATCTGATAAGATTGGGCTATACCATACCATTGTGCCATCCTGCCACTGACTGTGCAGGGGCAAAAAACAGGCCAAGAATTCTGTCCAATGTTGTTCATTCAAAGGAGACATTTCAAGAAGAAAAACAGTTGGTTTTATACCCCACTTTTATTTACCACAAGGAGTCTCAAAGCAGCTTACAATCACCTTCCCTTCCTCTCCCCACAGCTGGCAGCTTGTGAGGCAGGTGGAGCTGAGAGAGTTCTGAGAGAACTGTGCCTGGTCCAAGGTCACCCAGCAGGCTTCATGCAGAGGAATGGGGATTCAAACCCACTTCTCAAGATTAGAGTCTGCCGCTCTTAACCACTATACCATGCTGACAGCACAGGTGCCAAGAGCGGATAAAGATCCCTTGTCTTATATGAACTGGTCAGTTCACACTTAGCTGAGTTAGTGTGAGCTAGCTCACAGTTTTTTAGCCTCTGGCTCACACTTTTTTGTCTTAGCTTAGGAAGGATGGCTCCAGAACAAACTGATTTATGCAGCAGCCAAATTGCTCACTCACAACTTTAATGACAACAGCTCACAAAGTAGAATTTTTTGCTCCTAAGACTCCAAAGCTTAGAGGGAGCATTGGTAATGACCTGAATGACCAAGACCATGTGGTTTACATAAGTTTTTTTCATAAATGAGACTCTTTAGTTTTTGGAACTGGGCAAATGTGCCCATGTGCTGCCTTGACCGAAGAGGCTACTGCACAATCAGGCAATAACTTTGCCCAGTGCTGTACTGTTCCCCAGTGCTGTAATGTTCCCCAGAGAACATTAAGGTTATTTGATTAGGAGCTCCGCTGCCGGGCATCTCCAGGAATTAGTGATGTTTTTAGTGTTCTTCAAATTGAAAATTGCCCTTGGATTTTGGAACTCCCAATAACCATGTCTTGTTTCTTGAATTGAATATAGAGTGGAATTCTCCATGCTTCCTTTTGTTTCTTTATTTATGGATGTTGTACAGAGCACAGTACTTGAGCTCTTGGCCACAGTATTCAGTTACAAACATTCAGTTGCATTTCCTCCCCCTCCATGTTACAAATGAACATAAGCATGTTTAGAAAACACTGCAAAAAAATAACTCTTGTGTAAAGTACATATAACCAACCAATATGGTTCAGGTGGGTTGTTTTACCAATATACATGTGACCTTGTATGCTTGATAAAGCATAAAGATAGTGGCTGAATGAAGATTCTCTTACGTGGTGTTTTACGTATGTGAATCAGCAAAACATTACACAAAATGAATATTCTTGCAGTCATTTGCATGATCACATCAATGTAACTGTACATAAGAGTGACATGTGTGTGGGGGGGAATACAAATGAACAGAAAGGACTGAAATCTATGGCAAACTGCACATGCTCAATTCCAGATTTTTTGGTGGTTTTTTTTTTAATAACTCCTGGTTAAAGCAGAATTGGGGAATGCATAGCAGAATGAACTTCTCTTGGTTCAACCAGAAATAAGAATGAACAGAAATGAGTGTGGAGCAAAAATCCAGAACAATAAAGAAATGGAACTGGGAAATCTGCTTGTTCCTACCAGGAATTGAACTCTTGGGTCTCATATAATATATAGCAAAGACTACCTTCCTGGCTCCTAATCATTCCTCAAGTCTCCTTTATATACCAATTACTGACATAACAGCTTTGCTTGATTCTGTAGCGCTGAACTTCAATTCACTTGACCAGCTGGGTCAGTGAAAATAAATGACTTTCTTTGAGTAGGTTTACCTTGGGTCCCTTAATGGTATCATTTCACAACCTTAGTCCAAGGACACAATTTTGCTGTGCAAGAGCACATTAAAGGATAAACATCACAAATTGTTTGCTTGTAGATCTTCTCTGCTTTCCATGAGATCCAATAACCTTATTTTTCCTATGATTTATCAAAGGTTGAACCATCTTCAAGGTTAAAATGAACACATTTGACCCTGTGACATTGCAAAATATTAATGGAATAAATGTGATATGAGAAGACGATAGCCCTGACGAAGGTTGTATTTTTTATTTTTACAGTTATGATTACTGAGGATTTCCTTAAAATTGATCAGGTTATGAAATCTCATGCTTTGGTCTAACCTGGGAAGACACACTACCTCCCACTAAATGATACTTCAGCCTGCTCTGACTTGTTGCCATGTGCACCATCTGAAATTATTCTCCACTACTGGCAAAAGGACGGCTATATTTTCTCCTTTGCTTTCAGCATCACTGGGATGTGTCCTCTTTGTCATTGGAGAGACATTTGATCAAACACGGTTCTCCATATTTTCAATCACAAGTCACCGTTATGCCTTTGACTTCCCAACAAGCCAAAGGTGCAAACTGATATCAGCTCCACTTAGTGTCAATTCATCTTTCAAAATTCTCACTTTCTCTATTCAAACATGTTTTTAAGTAGAGCTGAACCAAAATGATCTATTTGATTTTCGCTGAGGACAGATTGCCATTCTGCCGCGCCTCCGCGGCGTGGCAGAATGGGGCAGGGGGGATTTCCCCCGCGGCGTGGCGTTCGCACGCCGCCGGAAGGAAGCCGCCCGCAGCGTTCAGACTGCGGGCAGCTTCCTGGAGCGGCGGGCAGACACCGCGCACCTGCCCCTGCCCGCGCGTGTTCACACACACTCCGGCGGGTGGAACGCATGCGCGGGGCGCGCCACAGCAGCCGAGCACCACTTTGAAGTGGTGCTCGGCTGGTGCGGAAGGAGCGCGGCGCCGGACGCTATGCGTCCGGGCCACCTCCTGGGGGCAGATGCGGCCGTCTGAACGGCCGCTCTGCCTCCGTTTCTGAAGCGGAGGCGGAGCGGCCGAGACGGCCAATCTGTCCTCAGCCTTTGAATTCACTACTGGCTATTATGGGATGTGGAATGATACAGGGTAGTCTGATATTGTCTGATCTTGGAAACTAAGCAGGGTCAGTACTTGGTTGGGGAAACACAAGGCTATGCAGAAGAAGGCAATGACACACTATCTCTGCTTCTCATTTTCCTTGAAAGCTCCTCTCTGGGGTCACCATGGCCCACTCTGCATCTAGCATTCACTTCGTTCTTTCACCAAACCCACACTGGAACAGAAAATGATGTGGCCCAAAACCACGTTCAAATACCCCAGGCCAGCACTGTACTGACTGCAAAGTTGCCCCTGAATGGCCGTAAAATGGACAGAAATCTATGCAGACTGTAACCATAAAACCGAGAGACCGAATGAAGTAAAAGTGGCATGCAGTCTGGACACTGCCATAAAATCCAACAATCAATCAAAGTGAAAGTGGCATGCAATGTAGAGGGCAATTTCTGTTCCAAGGTGGATTTGGTAAAACAGCAGTGCGAATGCTAGATGCAGAATGTGTCCATAAGTCAGTTGCGACTTCACAGCACATACACACATATTACCTATTGTCCAAAATATCTCTGTTTGACAGAAGTATATAAATCTGCTTAATCCTGAGCTGGGACATTTGTCCCTGTGGAAGAACAGTCCTTCTCTGGCCTGCAGGCTGTGTTCCACCCTGCCCTCCTGGGTTTTCCCAACATCTGGAAGGGCTTCTCTCTCTCGCTGTCTGTTCAGCAGCTGCTGCCACTTGACATTTGTATGAATTGCCCACTGGGAGGGTCAGGACTCCCAGCTTCCCTTCCAAGTTCTCAGGCCTTGCCTCGGTGTCTTCCACTACCCAGAGTCTGGTTACCATGGGGATAGCTTACTGCTTGGTGCACCACTGGGGGAGTGGCCACTTGCCAACTGACTGCTCTCCCCTTCCTCCTGGCACATGTCCAAGATGGTGGAGGTCTATGTGGCACAGAGCAATGATCAAAAGTTACAAAGTATTTATGAAAAAGAAAATGTTCACGGGCATACTTTTAGCACAGCACCAAATTGAGCAAAGGATTCAAAAGAAAAGAGTAAAAAGCAATTCCTCTGCCCATCCTTCTATACATGCCCTATCAGTTGTTATATATAAGGCAGTTGTTATATATAAGGTTGTTATATATAAGGTTATAAATATAAGCTTAGAAAGTTACAGATTTTTACAGGGTTCTATTAACTTCAAGCCTCCTTCAGATGTGCAGGGCAGCACATAGCAATGACTGTCTCCTCTAGATCTCAATTAAGAGTTCTGTCGGGTTTGATGGCAGCAGCACCAAAGAGACCCTCTTCCTTCCTTCCGTGAGTTTTATCATCTTTCTTTCTTCACCCACAGACCAAGTCAGGTTGGAGCATCCCATTGTCTCTTACTAGAATTATCAGCATTTCTAAAAAAAAGTTGGCTGAGGTAAGGTTGAAAAGCAATTGAACTGACTTCCTACCTCCTGCCTTTTCTCTGCCCGGGGGGGGGGGGGGGCACTTAAAACTCAGAGTGAAAGTTTTGTTCAGTTCAAACCTCTAAAGAAAAAAATACATTTCTTCACACTCCCACCATGGCCTAATCTGATTGGCAGTGGCACTCCAGGGACTTTCTACCTATCTGATACCTGGGACTCTTTAGCTGAAGACATCATGGATCGAATATGGAACCTTCTGTATGGAAAGTTTTTGTGCTATCCAAGGTTCTGGCTTTTGAGTCCCTAGGAAGGGTCTCAATTTTTCATCTATGTCCTGTGTAAAGGATCTCAAAGTCTCATTTTTGTAGTGTCACAGATCTGTACCACTCCTGAGTTAGCCCAAGGTGGTCACCTGAGCCTTAGGAGAAAAAGAGGTTGTCTTGAAGGATGCTCTTCATCTTAGCCAATGCTTAGACAGTGTCCATTTGTATACTCTCTTTAAGTCCTTGCCAAGTCCATGAGACTTAGGGCTGCCAGCCTCCAGGTGGGGCCTGGAGATCTCCTGCTTTTACAACTGATCTCCAGCTGACAGAGATCAGCTCCCCTGGAGAAAATGGTTGCGTTGAATGATGGATTCTATGGCATTGTATCATGCTGAGGCCCCTCCCCTCCCCAACCCCACCCTCTCCTGGATCCACCCCCAAATTCTCCAGGTATTTTCCAAACCAGATCTGGCAACCCTAATGAGACTTTAAGTATAACTGAGGATGAAGCTGACATAGCTGTAACCAGTCACATAGGTTGATGTAGGGTACATTAGACTGTGGCTATGCTTTGTCCTTGGTGTCAAAGTTTAGCTGAAAAAACAGGGACCAGGGGATCCACTGAACAGTAATCCCTTATGAAGAAGTCATGCACATGGGGGAAACTAGCCATTTGCATCTACCCAGTATTGAAAAGTTGCCCTAGAAAGATACATAATAATGTCTACTGATACGATTATTTAATCAATAAACTCAGCCACAGTAAACTGTCAGCCAAAGTCTAGAACTATTTTGCCTTTCACAAACAGTGTTGGAGGCAGAAAGTACAGATTTCCCCATGCAATATTTTACTTCCAATACATTTATTTATTGTTCCAGTTTGTATTATTTCTTCTCCCTTTGACATTTTGCATGTCACATGGCGAGTATCCTCAGGGAAAATAAATCAGGTTTCTTCCTGGAGTGCAAACCTTCTACTAATAATAAAATGTGTCATGTTTGAATACAAGCAAACTGTACAGTTGTTATAGCAACTGGAATTTAAAAGGAAACTTACAAGTTTGGAGGGGGCAGCTGCTTGAGTCCCAAATAAATCCTTCACCCCCGGTTGCCCCCCAAGGAATGATTTTAAATCACTCTTGCTAACTGCAAGTGGGAACTTCAAGCTGAGATACTTAGCAAAGCTTCTAGATGGTACAGTCAAAAGGAGGTTCTCTTAACACAGCCAGAAGAATAGCTGTTCATGGGATGTAAGGGAACTTCATTTGACATCTTCTTTCTGCTAATGTTCAGGGCATGTATGTGGTGAGTCTACATGCTGTCTTATTAACAAGAGGAGTTCCTTCTTTGCAGACCCCACTGTAGAGCAAACTGCAAAGTGTCTTCTGTCAGCTTGAAGACTACAAAATGCAACTGAACTGATGTTGCCTCTGCTCCCCAGAATGAAGACATAAGACATCAATGTGACCATTTTTTTTTTCAGAATTCTTGGAGAACAGGTGAGGTGCCAGAAGACTGAAAGTGGGCAAATGTTGTCCCTATCTTCAAGAAGAGAAAAGGGAGGGTCCAGGTAACTACTTACTCATCAGTCTGACGTCTATACCTGGGAAAGTTTTAAAACAAATCATCAATCAGTTGATCCTTGAACATTTAGAAAGGATGGCTATGGTTACTAAGAGCCAGCATGGGTATCTCAAGAACAAGTCATGTCGGGCTAACCTTATCTCTATTTTTTTTTAGAAAGTTACTACCTTGCTCGATCAGAAGAATGCTGTAAACATCATTTACATTGTTGTATTCAGTCAGGCTTTTAATAAGGTTCCACATAATATTCTTGTTGAGAGGTTGGTATCATGCAGTTTGGATCCTGTTACTGTTAGGTGGATCTGTAACTGGTTGACAGATCACATCCAAAGAGTGTTTGTTAATGGTTCCTCATCCTCTTGGAGAGGAGTGGCAACTGCAGTACCTCAGGGATCTGTCATGGGACTGGTTTTGTTCAATACCTTTATAAATGATTTGGATGAAGGAATGGATGATATTAAATTGGGAGGGGTAGCAAATATGGTAGAAGACAGATTCAGAATGCAGGATGATCTTGACAGGCTGGAAAACTGGACTAAATAAATAAAAGTAATTTCAACAGAGACAAATATAAAGTTTGGCATTTAGGTAGGAAAAATCAAATACATATGTGATGGCACTGCAAGAAAAAGCAGGTTTCTAAAACGCTGCTTGGGACAGAGAGTCAGGGAGGTTATGAGCTGATCTTCTCTGGAGACTGCTCTACTCACTCTCTGATTGGCCAGCATCAGCTTAGAGAGGGCATAAAACAGCTGATCTGGAAGGAAAGGATTTATTTGCCCTAAGGCTCGCTGGGGGTGTGGGGGAAGGTATTTGTGAATTTCCTGCATTGTGCAGAGGGTTGGACTAGATGACCCTGGAATTCCCTTCCAACTCTCTGATTATGTGATTCTGTGATTCATCTCATGGGGTTTTCGAAGCAAGAGATGAGCAAAGTCCATTTGCCTTTGGTTCCCCCTAAACAGCAGCCTCAGCTGTCCTTGGTGATCTCCCATCCAAGGACCAGCCCTGCTTAGCTTCCAAGCTCTGATGAGATCTGGTTAGTCTAGGACAGGGGTGGCCAACCTTGCTTAATGTGAGAGCCACATAGAATAAACGTCAGATGTCTGAGAGCCGCAAGACAGGAAGAAATATCACACACACGTTTTTATTTTTAAAAATATGCAAATTTGCTTTTTATTAATGTTAAATGGGACTGCCAAAAATAAAAACAAACGAGGAAAACCGGTTATTGATAATGATATTACTTGTTTGCTAATGATATTGAGAGAGAGAGAAAAAAAGAGAGAGATGGAAAGAAAGAATTAAAGAAGTGGAAAAAAAGAGAGAGAGAGAGAGAAACTAGGAAAGCAAATAGATGGGAGGGAGGAGGGAAGGAAGGAAGGAAGGGAGAAAGAGAGAAAAAGCATGCCTCCCCTTTGCTTCCCCAGCTGCCCTGCCAGGAGCCGCACAATATGTGTGAAAGAGCCGCATGTGGCTCCCGAGCCACAGGTTGGCCACCCCTGGTCTAGGATGTTAGGACTAGTCTGGTCTGATTAACATGACTGTTAAAGTAGATTTTTAATTAATGGGAAATCTGCATAATTCTGAAATAGTCCTCACCTTTAATGTGGGTTACCACTATGGGACAGCCTATGCTGCCTGCCAGCATTTGGACATCCCCAGCCTGTCTCTATACTTCATCCAATATCACTGCTAGCCTTTTTTTTCTTAGCCAGTGCATCTACCTGGCCTGACAGGTGCCAAGCCTCCATGCCACTCAGCAATTAATGGTTCCACTGCTGCTTTTCAACCCAAGGATGTTTCCTCCCCAACACCCTAGCTAAATAGCCAATCAACATAATTTAAAAAACAAAAAACAGAGATTCAAAACATCAACAAATAATCCTCAAAAATAACCATCAACTTTCTTTAAACAGAGGCAAAACCTAGCAGCCAGTCACAAACTGAAGTCAGTGAAGGCACCTACAGTATAAAAGAAGTTCTGGCAATAAACAACCCAAATGTCCTCCTGAATAAGATTCATTTACAATAGTTTTCCAAAAGCCAAAAGGAAAGGGACATGATGAATCCCCTAGGGCAGATAATTCCATAGAGTTGGATCCAATCAACTTTTCCACTGCTGAAAAAGGGTGGAGGAATTCACTGCCACGGGGGGGGGGGGTGGCTACAAGCATGGACGGCTTCAAGAGGGAATGGGATAAACATATGGAGCAGAGGTCCATCAGTGGCTATTAGCCACAAAGTATAGATAGGAACTCTCAGTCTGGGGCAAGTGATGCTCTGTATCCTGGGGGGCAGTGGGAGGGCTTCTAGTGTCCTGGCCCCAGTGGTGGACCTCCTGAGGGCACCTGGCATTTTTGACCACTGTGTGAGTGTTGGGCTGGATGAACCATTGGCCTGATGCAACATTGGCCTCTCTTATGTCCTTATGAGGTGGTCTCCTTTGAGTACCAAAAAAAAAGCAATGCTTGGCATCATGGGAACTGCATAGACAAAAGTCAAGCAGGATGAGGACTAAAGGAATGAAGAGAGTTAAGAGAGGCTGAGTGAAAAAGCTGGCTGGATCCAACCCATAGCCTGGACCTCTGGCAAGCTACAGCCCCAGTTCACCAAAAACCATGTTTGTAGCCCGGGGGGGGGGGGAAAGCTGGAAGGGAGCATGATTGCCACTTAATGCCAGGTGTGTGCTGGATGAACAATGGAGGGCTTGTTCTGCAGCAGCCCCTGGGCCAGCCAATTTCTGCCTTGGGGGGGGGGGCTGGCCGAGTCAAAGGCAGTCCTGGGTCTGGCCTCCTTTGTGTTAGGAGCAGCCCCTCCCATAGTGTTATGTTCTGGCCGAGGAATTGCACATGCAGTCGGCCAAACACGTGGCCAGGAGAAGCTGTCGAGCTTCACTTCCAGAGACAGTAGATCCCCCGGATCCTAAAAGGGACCAATGAGCGAGTCTGCCCCCTGGGATAGACAAATAGGGTGCAGAGACACTGTAAATAGTGAATCACGGGTGTTGGGTGTGGGCATGGGTACAGTCGAGAACGGGGGTAAAAAGTGGACCTTCGAGTCCAGCAGACTAGTCTCATTCGGACCTATCAATAAACTATGAGCTGTTTTCACTCAATGCGTTTCTGACCTCAGTACTTTTCACATACATAGCTGGCCAGCAGCCAGCCTGCTCCTATGCAAAATCCTCTCTCCCCCCTACCCCCCGGTTCTTTCCATCCTCATCTCTCACCCCTTCCATTCAAAGTACAACTCCCTGCTATCACATCAAAGATGTATGCTATGTGTGACTTTCTGAATATGATTTTGCGGGGGGGGAAATCCTTACGGTACAAAAATACAAACCAAATTTACATTTAAAAAAAGCATCATTATCATTTCACATTGGGAGCAGAAAAGAAACCAGGAGGAATTCAGTGCGTCTGATAATCATAGGAGAAGGTTCTCTTCTAAAGGATATTTTCATGCCATTTCCCTTTTACTTGCACATTTTTTTTAAAAAAAAAACCCTTTCTTTTGTTGGTTGATATCCCTTTGAAAGATGAGCACTGTGTGGTTATTTATGTGTGATGTGCGGAACTTTAAAAGAGCAACACAACGGTGCCAGTTTGTAAATACTGTCTACCTCTTTTTGCACCTGTACTGCATAAAACAGAATGCTGTCAAAGGATGGGGCCATTCATTTCTAGATACATCCTAACATTAAAGTCCATTTTGGTTACCTGACCCTTGGAGCCTTGTCCAAACAAGCTCACCAGAGCATTACCCAGATGGCGGCTGTTTGCTTGAACCTCATTCGTTACCATTTCCCTAAATCAGGGCAACCAGCCAGCTGGCATTGGTGCACGGCTTTGCTACGAATATTGTGTTTTCCTTTGCCATGCTGGCAAATAGAGGGATGACAGTCATAAGCCAACTAATGTCTGCATCATTTTACTGCTTAACCTACTGTGGACAAGTTTGCTCCTCTAATTTCCAGGTCTGTTTATGGCAAGAATAATTTATACACGAGTTAATAGACGCTGGCAGGATCTCAGAGGAAGAGCCATGGCACGGGAAAAAAAAATGTTGGTGTTCAGAATGATTAGCAGAAGACTGTATTTTTATCCTGAAGCCCCAAAACTGGTTAATAGTGCCTTGATACAAATTGATTTCAGGGATTAATATTGACATACCTGCATGCCAAGAGCCATTACCAAGGAAATGTGATGTTCGTAACCAGGATGAGCAGATTTTCACAGTTCTGTTCTGTTCATTGTTTTTTGAATTTGCTGTGTTTCACGTTCCACTCTGACTGCCTTCCGGTTTAATTTAGAAAGTTTCTAACACAGTTTTCTGCCATTTTCAGCCCCCTCCCCCAAATAGATTACCAAGAGGACCAGTTCATATATGCATAGATTAAATCACGCTAGGAAAACAAAACAACGCCCCCCACACACAAAAACTTGTGTCTGATGAAGCGAGATTTGACTCTCAAAAGCTCATGCCCTGAAAATCTTGTTGGTATCTAGGATGCTACTGGACTCAAATCTAACTGGGGGGGGGGGGTGGCTAGAATAACTGATATAACTGAAATATTGTGGCAGGTTTTTTTTTTTTTTGCACAATACTTTTAGTAACATGTAAATATGCTCATTCCTGCCAACCTAGCAGTTCAAAAGCAAGAAATAAGTACTGCTTCAGTGGAAGGTAACAGCGTTTTGTGCTCCTTGGTGTTTAGTCATGCCAGCCACACAACCACGGAAACATCACCGGACAGCACTGGCTCTTTGGCTAGGAAACAGAGATGAGCACCGCCCCCTAGAGTCGAATTTGACTGGCTTTTAAGCAAGGGAAACCTTTACCTTTAAGTATGCTCATGCACATTGATTTAATCCCAGTGCAAAGAGGATTTATCGTGCAGTTGTGTAATTCCATCATTCATCAGGAAGGAAATAAGATAGGGCCCCAAAATTCAGGGCATGATGGCAATGGCAACAAATGAAGCATTCCTTGGCGAGGAATATCCTTTTAAGAGAATGACAACATTTGACACAATTTCTTTCCATTCTAGTCCACATCACAGATGGAATTATTCTTGTACAAGAGCAAAAAATATGTTGATCACAGGAAACCTTCTTTGTGTCATCCTTGAAGGCTGGAAGTGACAGGGGACAAGGACAGATGAAATCTTTGATAATACTGTGACATCTCCATTATCATTTCAAAAAAGGGAAGCAAAATGAAATCTCCGGCACCCCTGTGAACAACACTTTACTTGGTCAAAAGATCTAATGACAAGAGATGATTTTTTTTGGGGGGGGGGGGGGTCAACCAGAAGGCCACTGTTGCTTCTGAATCTTCACGGTAACTGCCACCCCTCATTTCCTTAAGAAACTGGGTGGCTTGGTTCAGATATCAGAGAAAGCCACAGTTTAATTAAGCTAAGTGTGGCTAGTGTTATTGTTGGTGGCCATTCCACTCACTATGACCAGTTAGGGCCCATGAAGCCAGGATCAGAAACTAGACTTGATGTTGGCTTGTTAACTCAAAATGAGCATGAGTTTGGGGGCACCTTAACAATTTGATTCCAGCATTTTTTCCCCCTGGACTAGAGCCACTTCTTCATATGCAACAAGCAGATTTCAATATCCTACCCTTAATATATTTTACCCTGATTTTCTCTCCAATGGGAACCCAGTGTGACTTGCAATATCATTTCCCCTCCTCCGTTTCATTCCCACAACAGGGTAGATGAGGCTGAGAGAGGGTAACTGGCCCAAGGGCACCCAGCAAGCAAAGAGTGGATTTGGACTGGGTGCTCAGCAGATTCAAATTTGACACCCTAACCACTATACCATTGCATTCTTATGTATGAGGAATGGGGAAAAAATAGGGGGGAGGGGTTTGTAACATCTGCACATGCACGTACATTACTTTTTGTGTGTGTGTGTATACCAAAAAGACTAAGACAGAAAGTGAGAATGGACTTTATAGCTGTGGATGGCCCGAGTGTGCTGATTTGTATATTTGCATGGAGGCAGACCTTGGCTATTATATTGTCCTGGTCCTGGTCCTGGTCCTGGTCCTGGTCTTCTTCTCCTTCTCCTCCTCCTCCTCCTCCTCCTCCTCCTCCTTCTTCTTCTTCCAGCTGTTTTTGTTGTTAACAATATCCAGGAAACAAACTAATCCAGGAATCCTATCCGTACATATAGACACATACATTCCTGCCATGTTCTGCATCTTCACCTGATTCTAGCAAGAAGCAAACTTTGAAAACAAAACTCTACACTGCTTTATTCAGTGCCCTTTCAATTTAATCCTTGTCTCCTGTGGATTCCCTGCTTACTGTTCTTGGAGGTATTATAGCGGAATGTGTATCTTGAGATTTAAGAGGATTTTTTTTCAGAAAGTTTATAATCTTTTTATTAGAACTAATTGAAGTATGGAAGAGGCTTTGTTTTTTTCTAGATTTAATTAATTTTTCAAGGCTTAATGTAATGCAATTCTTATTGGCCACAGCTTTTAATTAACTGGCATATGCAAGGTTTCACTACTGAGGTGGCAGATTTTGGTTATCAGTACTATTAACCATTTTGATACCATTTACATAGTAGTGAACAGAGATAAATTCCCTGTGTTCTATACCAGCAAGCAATGCTCCATCTAAGCTGTGGAGTCTTGTGAGCAAATATTCTACTTTGTGAACTACTGGCATTAAAGTTGTGAGCGAGCAATTTGGCTACTGCATAAATTAGTTTATGCTGGAGCCATCCTTACTGCGCTGAGAAAAAAATGTGTGAGCTGGAGGCTAAAAAACTGTGAGCTAGCTCACACTAATTCAGCTTAGAGGGAACACTGCCAGCAAGTTTTGAGGAACATCAACATGTGCATGAGATGGCTCCCTTCACATCTTTGGGGAAAACTGTGATCCTATCAGTGCTAAGGAAGGTGTTGAGTTTGTGATCTGTAGTTTATTGACCCACGTTATCTCCATTTTGATTCTGAACACATGAAGCTGCCTTATCATCAGACCATCAGTCTGTGAAGAGCAGCATCATCCACTCAGACTGGCAGTGGCTCTTCAGGGTCTGGAGTCTGGACTCGGATGAAGGTTTTTCACAGGGCTTTTTTTGTAGAAAAAGCCCAGCAGGAACTCGTTAGCATAACAGGCCACACCCAACAGCAGAAACTCATTAGCATATTAGGCTGCACCACGCACAGCACAGCTTATTAGCATATTAGGCCACACCCCCATGTTACCAGAAGAGCGGTCATCCAGCCACACCCACCTTTTGCTTCTTATTCTGTTCACCTTGTTTGTTGTCAAAACCCAGGGCTTTTTTTGGAAGCAGGAATTAATTTGCATGTTAGGCCACACGCCCCTAATGTAGCCAATCCTGATGAGTTTCTGCTGTTGGGTGTGGCCTGTTATGCTAATGAGTTCCTGCTGGGTGTGGCCAACTCAGGAGCCAGCCGGAACTCCGTTCCTGTGCGTTCCTGCCCAAAAATAGCCCTGGTTTTTCATATCAACTACTACCTGCTCCTTTTAACTGGGGATGCTAGGGCTTAAACCAGAAACCTTGTGTATGCAAAACAGATGCCTTATCACTGAGCCACAGTCTCTTAACAGCCCCTTTCCCTTGTCCTTTGTGCAAATCAAACATGATTGTTTTTAATTTTCCACATTTTTGCTTCTTCAGTTTTCCACCAAATCATACCCTTAAACATCGCACATTTTCTGCATTATTTATCTAATAAATCTACGTTATCCAGTATATTGGCATCATGCATACAAATGAAGTATATGGCATCTAAATAGCATAAATATATATACTGTGCAATATGAATTTAGAGTAAAAATATATATGTATATATTTTTTTTAAAAAACAACCTAATATGTTGATTAAAATAAAATTAATATAAAAAAATAAATAAAATGGAGGGGGACTAATGTGAGGAAACAAAAAATGGTTCCATAATAAAGACTCTCGTGTTTGATTTCTGCAATGGAGAAGCAAAATGAAAGCTGAGTATGAGAAACCAGCAGGTATGAAAAATGTTATTGCATTGCTGTAACAAACAAAGAAGTGGCTAATTAGCACTCCACAAAATGACTTGCCCTAAAGTTCCACATCTTCACATTCCCTAGTATGTCTAGAGTGCTGGTTCTCTGGATATTGTCTAGATCATGGGTGTCAAACATGCGGCCTGGGGGCTGAATCTGGCCCCCGGAGGGCTTCTATCAGGCCCACATTGGAACTGGCCATCTCCTGCTTCCAGTTCTGTTGCTGCTGCTGCATCATAGCTTGCTTCGCCAGACTCTCTCAATCGCTCAGCCATTTCGTGTTTTCCCCTTGGTTCTAGACTCAGAACTCTGGGCATGAGATTTCTGTGTTGAATGTCAATAAATCAAAAGTAGATTTGCAGTTTACAGATACACACATGAACAGCATACTCAAGATTGCAAGAGCACAGACATTTTGATGCAATAATTCAGAGCAAGAGGCGTCAGTTATCAGAGACTGTTAAATAAACAAAATATTGCAAGAGTGCTAGTGTTTTAAGCATGCTTTTATTTTAAGTAAAAAAAAACTTTGTGTTTGTGTCCTTTGTAAAAGTGTATATCTCTTCTGCCTGGCATTACATTTCATGACACACATGGTCCGGCCAAAGAAGGTCTCATTTACGTCATATCCGGCCCTCATAACAAATGAGTTTGACACCCCTGGTCAAGATAATCATAAAGGCTAACAATGAAGCCATTTTGCCAGGTGAACTGGTGTCCTACTTGAAGCTAAGCTCTGCAGAAACAAGGCAGCTACAGGATGGGAGCAGGGACAGAAATCACTTAAGACTGGATTCGACAGAGCTGAAAGGTTAGGTGTTATTCCAGTAAAAGCGGAATCCCCTGTTAGGTCCCCATGTTCTTGTTAGGTCCCCAACAGATGCCTGGGAGGTCCACTTTGTTGTCCTTTTCAATGCTCCTGGGGCCCTCCCCCTTTACCATCATCCTTGAACACCCCCCCCCCCCAATTACTTCTTTACCAACATGCCCAACAGTAACAGAGCAGGAAGTTTAGTACTCCGTCTCAAGTCTAGTAAGACTCCTGGACCAGGTTTCTTGCCAGTGAATTTGTTAATTCACTTTCCCGAGTAGGGGTGCCACTATTTGTGGCTTTGTTTACCTCAGTCTATGACACAGGCATAATTCCAGGGTCTTGGCTTCTGGCTTTTATTGTATGCATTTACACAACAGGATGTAGATCTGATCTATCCAATTAAGGTAAAGGTAAAGGTTTCCCTTGCTCAAAAGTCAGTCGAATACGACTCTAGGGATGTGGTGCTCATCTCCGTTTTGAAGCCAAAGAGCCAGCGCTGTCCAAAGATGTTTCCGAGGTCATGTGGCCAGCATGACTAGACGTCGAGGCACACAGAACATTGTTACCTTCCCACCGAAGGGTACCTATTTATCTACTTGCAATTTCTTGCTTTCAAACTGCTAGGTTGGCAGGAGCTGGGACCAGAGACGGGAACTCACTCCATCATGCAGCACTTGGGTTTTGAACTGCTGAACTACCAACCTTCTAGACTGCAGTTCAGCATCTTAACCACTTGAGCCACTGCAGCCCCTTCCATCCAGTTACCACCCCATTAACTTGCTTTCCTCCACTGGGAAACTTGATGTAAAACTGATTTTTATGGCTGAAGACTGAGGGTGTTTTGGGGATAGAGCAGGCTGGATTCTAAAGAGTACTAGGATGCCAACAATGAGTCAAGAAATTCCTGGAGATTTGAGGGAGGGTAGATGCTAGGAAAGGTGGGGTTTGAAGAGGGGAAGGACCTCAGTGGGATATAATGCCATAGAATCCACTCTCCAAGGCAGCTATTTTCTCCAAGGGAACCAATCTCTGTCAGATGGAGATCAGTTGTCCTTCTAGGAAATCTCCAGGCACCACCCGTAGACTATTAACCCTAGTATTCAACATTAGACCATCACATGGCTCTTCTTATCCTGGCAGAGGATGATATAGCTCACCCAAAGGGCATGCTTTGTGTAGTCTTTATCATAGGCATCAACTTCAGGGAGGCTGGAGAGCTGGAGCCCCCCCCCCACCAACTTTTCCAGGACATGCTGAGCCTCCCCTGGGGACAATGGCCTGTAATGTCTCTGGCCCAGCCCCCCCCCCCCCGAAATTGGAAAGTCTATGCCCTTGGTCTTTATGGACCTGAAGGCAGTATATGATTCTATGCCTAGAGAGCATTTGTGGACTGACTTTGATGATCCTTCCATTGATCACCAACTTCTGTACTTAATTCAGCAAAAGCTGAGGGAGAATGAGGCCTTAAGTACCCTTGCAACGAGTTAGGGAGTCAAGTCTTGCCTCTTTGGAACAGACTGCTGGGTCTTGATGGTGCAACACATGGTTACTATAGCAGCAAATTCTCCAATAGGATGACATGCATTTTGGCCTCACAGTGCTCCAAGGTCAGTTGAGAAGAGACCTCAGGAACTGTTCATGGATCAGGACATTATTTGAAGCACCACCAGGTTTTGTTAACATATGGGTGGAGAAGACATTCTAGCCTTAAACAAAAAGTACACTATGTTTATAGACAGAGCATGTTTGTTTTAACTGACATCAACTGATCTGCCATTTATTTAGTAGTTTATCCCTTTCTCCCTTCTGGTGTATGTAAACCATCCATTTCCCCATTCAAACAACTGTTTCTCCACAGTGTTACTGACTCCATTGGTGAAAAATGCTGTCATAGTATCCACACAAGCTCTCACAGACTCCCAATCACATGGCGGCACTCTCGGAGGAGCCATTACCATCACAAGGCAAGCATTGGAACAGTTACGATGTCAATGAAGTGTCTCAGATACTTCCATTGACATGATAACGGCCCCCAAGGAGTCATTATGCCGTCAATGCGAGTGCCAGAGTGGTTGAGATGTCAATGAGAGTGCTATTTTAATGTCACCATGGATAGGTCTTGCAAAAACTCCACAATCGTGATGGAAATAAAGTAGCTCAATTCCCCAAATGCTGCTTTAGAACAATGGCAAGTATTATAAAGCTAAAGCCTCTTAGAAAAGGCAGCCCATTCCTAAGTAATTGTTTTGTGCCCGTCCAGGCATGCTGTATCCTAGGCGCAATCGCTGGTTGTTATGAAGCCTCTCTAGATGTAATGATTATAGGTGGCCTTAATTTTCATTGTTCTTGCTTTTCACAGGGCTTAAAGGCTTGGAGGAGCCAGTGCTCAGAAAGAAGCATACAGGTATAAAAGAACAAGGAGTTCTAATACTAAGCAGCTTCTCACCATTCCTTTTTTTATGCTAAGGCTTAACCTCAGTCCATATATTTCTCTGATGTTTCAGGGGAGACTGTAATCTACATTTCTGTAAAGTCTCACGCCAGTCCAGAGGTCTCTTTGCTGAAAGGGCTTGCCCTGTAGCACTGACTCAACTCATTCTCTGTGTGTAGGATATGATTGCCCTCTTGCATTACACTGCAGCTGTTGAGTTTGAATGGATTGAGTAGTATCTCCATTATGCAGGTGAAACATGCATTAATCAGATAAAGATGTCCTCCCAAGTCATGAGGGCAGGATGAAGAGCACAGTTCACAAAATAATGGTGTGGTCTGCAGGTATGAATGACAATGCATATTGGGTTCAGGTGGGTAGCTGTGCTGGTCTGAAGCTGCAGAACAAAGTTTGAGTCCAGTGGCGCCTTTAAGACCAACAAAGTTTTATTCAAGGTATAAGTTTTCGTGTGCATGCACACTTCTTCAGATGCAATGGAATGGAAGTTGCCAGTCCGTACACATAGGTTGAGGGTGAGCCGTAAATTAGCCATACATCATAATGAAGATGTTTAACAGATTCAAGGACCAAAGAGGAAAAACAAGCTTAGTTTATATGGTTACCATATGGAGGCAACCTTACAGCATCTTCTTCTTTGACACTGAATAAAATTGTTTTGGTCTTAAAGGTGCCACTGTACTCAAACAATGCACACTGGGGCGAAGGTGAAAATAACAGCATTGTCATGACCTACTTAGCTGCTAACCTTTTGTTTGGAAGATTTGTACACAAGGCAAAGATTCTTTCAATAGAGCCGCAGAAGCTTCTGTAATGGAAGAAGCCAGAGCTTTATTTACAAATGGTGATAGCTACCATTTAGAAGTAAAACAGTGAAATGATTATGATTTTGGTGGTGGGTGGCAAGCTAATCTGTGCAGTTTAGAGCAGAGGTGTTAAACTCATTTGTTACAAGGGCTAGATCTGATATATATGTCACTTCGTTGGGAGAACCATGTGTGCCATAAAATGTAATGCCAGGTACAGAAGATATAAACTTTATAAAAGACACAGGCAAACCCAATTATTGCTATTATTTTTTACTCAAAATACAAACCTGCTTAACATTCCTGCAGTAGTCCCTTAAAGTGTTGCCCTGATGCCCACCCTTCCACTTACACTGCTCCTTATGCATCAGCACTGGGACAGTAAACAGGGACATAATTCACAGTCTCTGTCATCTCTCTATATAATAATTGTGTTTTGGTCATGGACTCTCCTGAAAATTCCACACACTCCTAAATCAGTTGGCTCCATGATGTGTCACTCAAGCTGTTTGTATCCACTGGCTGCGTTGCCTGAGTCCCACCTCCAATGTTCTAAACACTTGCTCCCCCCCACACACACCAGTCGGAACACAGAGGTCATCTGCATATGCGACCTGATTGGCCTTTGCCTCTAACATTCTAAACAGTTTGCTGTTGCTGTTGGGAGTAATTGAATGTGTTCTGAGATAAAATATATCTCCCAATCTTCCCTTCAACAGTCACTGGAGTTGCCAATCATTGTGTTCTCCAGCCACAGCACATCATTTCCCTTACAGAAAATTTCTCAGCTATTACAACTGATCTCCCGATGACCCAGATCAGTTCTCCTTGAGACAATGGCTGCTTTGGGCAGTGGAATCTATGGCAATATACCCTGCTGAAGTCCCTCTGCACCCCAAACCTGGCCCTCCCCAGGCTCTACCCCTCAAATCTACAGGTATTTCCCAACCCAGAGTTGGTAACCCTGTAACTGGCTATGGAACCGCTTTCCAGACCCTTGGAACCCAGAAGACATGGCATAGGAGGAGGTGCTTTTCTACCTTAGCTGCCACTGCATAACCCCAAATGAACATAAGTCAGGAGTGGAGGGAACCATACCTGTTACCATGAGGCTGTCCTCCCATACTACCCACTAGGGGCAGCAGAAGGACTTGAGACAGCCCTGCCTTATAGCTAAACAGAAGGAAATAAACATGGCTTGCATCTCTCTATTTTCCCCTTCCCTCTGCCGCCCCACCAGCCACAGCCAGGACACTCATCTGGAGCTTCCCTCTAGAGCCTGTTGTATTTCTTCCCACAACAGGCCTTACTCCTAGTCTGTCAATAAATGTAATGACAAGTTGCTTGCAGGCTGGATACAAGCCCTGGAAAGGCTGGTTCCAGCCCAAAGGCCGTATGTTTGACGCCCCTGGTTTAAAGACCCATGGTTTAAACAGAAATATATTAAGTAAATGAAAATAATGGCAGAAGAGGAAGGTTGGAATAATCTTTGTGCCAGGTTATGAGATCTGGCCTAAGCTGCTGTTTCAACTGTGTTGCAGGTACAGACACTTCAGTGACTGTTTGTGTGTGGATTTGGGGGTTTCATCCAGTGAAATCCAGTTGCAAAGTCCATTGGAACTGGATTGAAAGTGCTTTATTCACCACTTTGAGGCTGGTAACCCTAGTTAACACTGCTAAAGCAATGAGATTCAAAAAGGGGTTAACTCTGCTCAGGGTTGCACTGTAAATTTCCCAGACTCATCATGCTGGTGAAAAGTGCCATCAAGTCAACCCCATAGGCTTGTCAAAGCAACAGATGGACAGAGATCGTCTACCACTGCCTCCCTGCATTTCCTTGCTAACCTCCCATCCTAATACTAACCAGGGCCAAGCCTTCTGAGATTCCAAGAACCAATGAGCTCAAGCAACCCTGGTCAGGGCCAGGCCACCCAGGTCAGGGCCAGGCTTACCATAGCCTCTAGAAATACCATTGCTTCTGACTTAAAGGCCTCAGTCAGAATTGCCCCCTCCAGTCCTGAAGCAGTTCTACAGAGAGAGAGAGAGAGAGAGCTTTTTCCCACTCACATTGTGCCGGCGTTCTGCCTCCGTTTGTCTCGGCGCTGGGTGTCAATTTCACACCCTTTGCTGCGGCGTGTAACACATGGGGCTTCGCACCATTTTCTCCGCACCTTCGGTAAACCTTTTTTTTTAGGTTTACTGAAGGTGCGGAGAAAATGGCTCGAAGCCCCGTATTAACACACCCGCCGCAGCAAAGGGTGTGAAATTGACACCCAGCGCCGGGACAAACGGAGGCAGAACGCCGGCACAATGTGAGTGGGAAAAAGGCCAGAGAGAGATCAAGAGAGAGAGCAATAAGAGGCATCCATCCCCACCCCTAGAATAACTTTTCTTTTAAGCCTTTAGTGTTAATACTGGCAGCAAGGCAGAGTAAAAATGCTCTGAACAAATATATCATGCATTTCCAATATGATAGACATGTTCTGTTTTGACATTCTGCGAGCAGCAACTGATATTGGTTTCCTTCTGTTTCCCCGGATAAAATGTTGTCCTGCAAAGCCTGTGATGAATGTGTGGCTGCTCTTGGTTGCCAGCTGTTTCTCAGACTCCCAAAGAAAATAGAAAGCGCAGACCTTAACCGTCTATTGTCAACACAGCAATGCCATAACAAATCCTCTCCAGCAGGGACCTTGTGTCCTTTCCTTCATGATTCACGGTGATTAGTGTGTACAGAAAGTTTTCAGAACAGGAGGCTTGAGAGAGAGAACAGCAAATAATTCTTGCTCTTTTATGCCCCATGTAGTCTGAACAGAAGCACAAGTTGTAGAACAAAATCCCATTGATTCCAGTTGAACTTATTCGAAATTGCTGTGTTAGAAAGGGAGGCTTTGGTTTCTGAGTGCCCAAAGAACTCCCCCTATATGTATTTTCTACTCCTTTGTGATATGGAATGTGCAGCATTGAAAAACGACAGCAGCGTGTCACTTGCCTGAGTAAGAAAGATTCTTTTCTCCTTCAGGGAGGAATGAAGTTGTCCCAGTGCAGTCTAAAGACTAAAGACAAGGAAGGAGAATGACTCCCAATTGTCTTTTGTTACTGAAGAGAGTGGTTCTCTATTTTCTATTCCTCTTCGCCAACTAGCGTTGTTGTGGGGTGGGGAATTCCTCCTTTCCCCAAAATTCACTGCTTTAGATGTGGCCACTGGTTCTTCTTATTCTCTTTTAATTGCTCTTTCATTTAACATTGGTCCAATCTGCATTGGTCTTTCCTGCCGCTGTGCCGGTGGTCCCAAATCATCTCACAGAATCTCTGTCTGAACTGCTTGCCGCAGCCATTCCCGTATTGTGTCGACTCAGCATTGGCTGCCTGCCTCATTTCATTGCCCTGTAGTGGGGACTCTCAGGTCACTATGGCCTCTCACTGGCTTATGTGGATCTAGTTTTCAGCCGGAGCAATTGCTCCTCCCCACCCCTGAGCCACTGTGAGCAATAAGAAGACAACTGGAGCCAAATTGAGCCAGTTTGGTGTCGTGGTTAAGTGCACGGACTCTAATCTGGGAGAACCGGGTTTGATTCCCCACTCCTCCACTTGCACCTGGCTGGATGATCTTGGGCAAGCCATAGCTCTGTACCAGCTGTTCTCTCAAGGACATCTTGGGAATAGAGCTCTCTAAGCCTCACCTACCTCACAGGGTGTCTGTTGTGGGGAGGGGAAGGGAAAGGAGATTGTAAGCCACTCTGAGACTCCAAGTGAAGGGCGGGGTATAAATCCAATCTCTTCTTCTCTTCTTCTTCTTCTTCTTCTTCTTCTTCTTCTTCAAATCCCCCCCCCCCAGTTTTTTCTCTGATCATATTTCTTTGCTGGTGGGTTAGAAGCACGCCCACTCCAGAACCCTCTGCCTGGCAACCACTGGGGTTTTGTGTTTTTTACACATCTTGGGTTTGCCTGCCTCGCAGGGTCTACAAAGTGAAATTCTGCACTTTTTTGTAGAACCTCCTTTCTTGCCTCTCCTCTCTTCAAGTTTCTCCTTGACCAGAACAGAACCGATTGTAAACTAACTCCAAATTCCTAAAAGAAGCTGATTGTTAGATTTCTGGGTTGAAATTGGGGAATTAAGAGAATTTCTCTTAACAGCCCCGTTGCCAACACACTACTGCTGCTTACTTTCCTCTTACCTGAAATAGATCAGGCCCCTCTCACCCAGAGGATATGATCTTCTCCTGCTTGAGGCAGTGCCTTCTCATTTGCAGTTTTACCTTTTGTGGAATGGTCTGCCTGAGGAGATAAGGAGGGATTCCTTCATTGCAAACAGCATTATTTGGTTATTGTTTTGGCTAGGTGACTGGAGAACAGTGCTCATAAATATAATTGGTAGTAGACTGATATTCTCAGTCTGCTGGAAAGTCAGGATGGAACACCTGATTCAGTAAAACTATGAAACAAATATGGAATGGGTCATGCACCATGTTAGAATCTGAAAAGAATGCACAGGTCCCCTGGACTCCTCTCACACCATTGTGGGGTTTTTTTCCCCAACATTCTTCCTCAGGAAACCTTTCCATAGTGACTTATCTGTCAAGAAATTCTGTACACGTCACAAATCCCCAGGGGATTCTGAGGACTAGACAATCAATTCATATCAATAGAGGAACAGTGTCTATAGGGCATCAATAAGGGTTCCCTTGCTTGAAAGCCAATCAAATCCGACTCTAGGGGGCAGTGCTCATCTCTTTCTCCAAGCTGAAGAGCCAGCACTGTCCAAAGACTTTTCCATGGTCATGCGGCTGGCATAACTAAAATGCTGAGGCACACGGAATGCTGTTACCTTCCCACTGAAGCGGTACCTATTTATCTACTTGCAATTTCTTGCTTTCGAACTGCTAAGTTGGCAGGAGCTGGGGCCAGAGACAGGAGCTCACTCCGTCACACAGTACTAGGGTCTCAAACTGCCAAGCTACCAACCTTCCAGTCTGCAGCTCAGCATCTTAATCTCTGAGCCACCATCAGCATTGCCCAGCAAATGCTGAGAGTGCCTCGTACAGCATACCCAAAATTCTCAGGGTCTACTTTGAAAGGGTGATCAGTAGTGCCAGCATAGTGTAGTCAGGGGTTAAGAGCAGAGGATTCTGATCTGGAGAACCAGGTTTGATTCCCCCCTCCTCCACATGAAGCCTGCTGGGTGACCTTAGGCCAGTCACAGTTCCCTCAGAACTCTCTCAGCCACCCCCTCACAAGGTACCTGTTGTGGAGAGAGGAAGGGAGGGATTGTAAGCTGCTTTGAGACTCCTTAAAGTAGAGACAAGTGGGGTATAAAACCTACCTTGCTTTTTCTAGTGGCATGGAAACCATCTTTTAGGGAAGAATAGCAACAATTTAGTGATTTGCTCAATGAAGACTGCCTGATCAATTTATGAGGGCCTTCCCTGGAATACAGTTTGAAAATCACTGCTAAACCTCATTTTTACCTTTATTCAGGGATCAAAGGGAATTCCCTCCCTTTCCTGACTCACGCACATGCCCAGACTGGATGATGATGATAGTAGTAGTAGTAGTTGTCATTGTCGTCGTCATCATCATCGCCGTCATCATCGAAGTAGTAGTAGTAGTAGTTGTAAATCTCCTTATTTACTTTATTTGTACCCTACCTTTTTCTCTACTCGGGATCCAAAACAGCTTACACCATCCTCCCCTCCTCCATTGTATCTTCATAACAGCCCTGTGAGGTAGGCTGAGAGTGTGTGACTGGCTCAGGGTCATCAGCTTCCATGTCAGAGTTGAGATTCAAATCTGGTCTTCCCAGATACTAGTTTGAGACTCTAACTGCTGCACACACTGGCTTCCATGGGGTGTCTGTTGTTGAACAGTAGCGAGCCGTCTTGATCTTTGCTGGAGAAAAAAAAAAGCAGGCACAAAAGGGAAGCGTTTCTCTCATTTACTCTCTCTTTTAGATTAAAGGGAAAAAGTTCCAGATGCCCTCCAATCAACAAGGCACACCATGATGCTGTCTTAATGACTTTCCTCTTGCACCCTGTTGTGAATAGGTACAACACTGGAGGACATCTGGCATCATTGATCCCCCTGTGAGAATTTCCATGTTTTTTATTGTTTCTGTTGCATCCCTTTAATATCATTTTGTGTGTGTGTGATCTCAATATGCAAACTACAGGTACGGTAATAACAAACCCCTCCATTGAAAGTGGAAAGGAGAGGGATATTTTTACTTCTGATCTCATCTGTTAAAATTAACTCGGCGGCCTTTCCCCCCTGCCTTAACTCCCGCCTTCTGAAAGTACCAGCTCAGCAGCCCCAAGAGACTAATTTAAGAATGGCTGCTGCCATTTGCCCTTGAAAAACTACACTACAGTTTTATGCATATTCCCCACCCCCCACCCCAGGTTTTTGTGAACAGATACGCTGAAGTGTGTGGTATATTCAGCAGCCCATCATATCATGTTGGGTGATGCCTGGGGTTAGCCTCCAAATAAACCTTACAGAAAGGCAGTTCATAGAGAATACCCGCTCATCATATTTCACCTCCAAAATCATCCCAATGTAAGACACAGCTTAGCCAAGAAGTAGTGCCAGGATGAGGCTGAAACACATGAGCTTAGCCCAAGATGGTGCAGGACCAAACAAAATGGATGTTGGCAAAAGAAAATCTTGGACATGATATTTTGGGAAGTTGACTTCAATAGTTCTCTACCCACCTGAAAAGAAGAGATACTTTATCTCAGCAATGAGATCTTTGGGAAAAGATTCCCCACCCTGAGATGACCTCAGCCCACCATCGCCATGTTCTTCCTAGTCTATTTTACCCTAATTAATGGACTATTCACACAACCTGATAGTTTTTCTCTCCTGCAATCCAGAGATCATTTCTGTTAACAGCTGCAACAGGAAACATGAACAGTTCCAGCCTGTACACTGGACAACCCCCATTCATCTACACACATGTATAACATCATTAGTTTCCCCGGGTTCTTTGTCCAGTCCCTGGGAATGCTATCCAGCGTGTTCCCAACACACTGATTTACTCCCAGCTAATCACACCAGTACATTTCTGAGAATTTCTCTAATTGCAAGATCCCTGTAAACTTTGGTAGGAAAATCTTGCTGTTACCCCTCTCACAAGCCTCTGTCTATTTGCTGATTCCCCCAACAAAAACAAGAGACAGCCGCTTTGAGGCAGCACATAGCATTTGGGATAACAACTGTGGGAGGGGGGAAAAAAACTGAACAAAGAAATGTGTGTAATAAGACCAAAGATTAATCTTGTCCAGCATCTTGTTTCCGACATTGACCAGTGATATTCCTCTTGGAAGTCTGCAAGAGGGCATGAAAGCTCCAGGATACTCCAGAGTATACTGCGTCTGTGCATGGAAGTTCCATATAGCAACTAAGAACTGATACGTACTGATGGACCTTTCCAGCATGAAAGTGACCAATTGCTTTAAACAGCCACCACCCTTTCTTGTTAATTATTCGTTTAAGTTGGATTCAATCAGTTTTTGTGCTGGTGAAAAAAAGGAGAGATGGGTTCCCTACAGTAACTCAAAACTGCTATGCTAGAGATTGTGGGATGTGCATGGATAGAAGTCATGTGGGAGTGATGAGACTTGAGCAAAAAAAAGTGAGCTGGAACCAATCCCTTGTGTACTTCTTTTTGTCTCTCCTAAACCTACTGCTAGTCAGATTCTTTCGATGACTCTGACCATGGAAGAGGTTTCAAATAACAAGACTGGATGGAGGCTGAAAGGTTAAGAAGAGAAGAAGAAGAGATTGGATTTATACCCTGCCCTTCACTCAGAGTGGTTTACAAAATCCTTTCCCTTCCCCTCCCCACAACAGACACCTTATGAAGTAGGTGGGGCTGAGAGAGCTCTTTCCAGAACTGTCCTTGAGAGAACAGCTCTGACAAAACTATGGCTTGCCCAAGGTCATCTAGCAGCTGCAAGTGGAGGAGTAGGGAATCAAACCCAGTTCTCCCAGATCAGAGTCCAATCACTTAACCTCCATGCCAAACTGGCTTTTGTTTCTTCCCCATATGACCTTGAGACAAATTCAAACTATAAGAATCTGAAGTTTTGACTTTTATGACTGGACTGAGCTGTGTGGTCTTTGTTTCATCTGCTTGAGCCCTATGACTGTCCCACATAGAAGCTTCCCTTTTTACCCAATTTAGAATTATTCCCAGTACTCTAGATCACCCCTTTCTCCCCCTTGTCCAGTTGGGTTACATGGCTGAGCCCGTTTTAGACCCCCACCTTCTTTTCAAGCTGGTTTTGGCGGGGATAATGTCCTTCTTTTGCATTTTGCTACTTGTCCCATAACTGGGGCCAGAATCTGTACCACAAACCATATTTGCATGTCATGATTTTCTGTGACCTTTCATGTGCTTCTTACTGGCTTCAAATGACTGGTTGCTTAGCAGCAAGGCCTTTATCTGCCAAGATGAAACATATATTGACCCCCTTCTTCTCACTGGATTGTTTGCTGTTACTTGGACTGCTACTTGTATCATAAAGAATCAGTTGTTATAGCTGTCTGCCTGTTTCTTTTTCTTTTTCCTCTTTCAGGAAAAGTTCAGGCTGGAGTTGTGGTGGCCCTGGGAATGACAGTGGCAGTGAGGGGGAGAAGAAGACTCTGTAGCAGGGCTGGCAGCAAGGCCAGAAGGCTTGCTGGACCAGTCACTGGTGTCAGTGATGGTGGGGGGTTGCCAGGAGCCATGGTGCCATGGTGGCCCTGGGGATGGTAGCAGAGATAGGGGCAAAGAAGTTGCAGCAGGCCCAGTGACAGAGTCTGGGAGCTGCCCCAGGCCTGTAGGTGATGGTGAGAGAGGGACCCCCCCCCCCCGTGAGTATCACAGGTCACCAGTTGTTATGAGCATTATTCAGTGGGTTGGATCTAGCATAAAATTCCCACTTGTGGTAGAGCTAGAACACAAGAAAAAGTCCATGGTAGCTGCTTGAACTTTCATACTTATTGCATCCACATTTGCCATTGCACTTGTGCAAGATGTTCTTCCACCAATTTCTGTGTACTATAATATACAAGTGGGAATGAGCTTGGTGTCGCAGATGGTCTTGCACAAGCAGAACTGCACTAAATCTATGTATGTTTTTATTTGAGCATTGCTAGATACAAGCGCATCACTAAGCACTGTTCAGGAGTAACATAGTTTAGGATGCTGTGGAGTTAACTCCGTAGGATGTGCTATTAATATCATTATCCTCTCTGTATTATTATGCCCAATCTCTTGTGTTATCTGCTGACACCCTGCATTGGGTGTCCCATATTCTGAGGTTAGGCAGATGGTCCTAATGGTCTGTCCCTTCTCTGTGATGATATTACTCTTGTGGAACTCTGTCTTGTGTTAGGAACTGGACTGAAACATTTTAACCAACTTATAATGGCTATTTTGGTTTTAGTGAGTGTATGGTTAGTAATGTAATGAGTGTTCTTTCATTAAAGGTTTTATTACTGTTTTTTAGTGTTTTTGTTTGTCATTTTATCACTGATTAATGTAAGGCACTTTGCCTGTTTCAGAGTAGAGAGGCAGAATATCTTGGTGTGTTTTTTTTAATGAACAAATGGAGAATTATTTAGTTTTGGCAAGCCTGCATTAACTAAGCGCTGAGACACAGCACAAAAGGAAGTTCTCAAGTGTCCATTATTGCTTAGAATGCTAAATGCAATGTTACTGTGACTGCAGGTTTTAAATAAGCATTTCAATAGCTCCATTTTTGCAATGTGTTTTTGTTCATGCTGTAAATCATTCTGCATGTTTTGCAGAGAATGTGACTCATAACTTTTAAAAATAAAACAAATCATCTCAAAGTGCTGAACCTGAAATTCATCAAAACTGCCTTTTAGACCCTGTGGCAGAGGCTGACCTGCCGAACAATGTAGGCCATACAGAAAGGGAGGGGAAAACTGACAGCTCATCTATCATGCATACTGCTTGTCCACCAGCCATGCACAGGAACATCAACATACATTGAAAAACCTGTCTTTCCCCCTGTCACTGCAATCACAAAGTCTGTGAGTAAAAAGGCAGTGTTTGTGGATTAAAATATCACATGGATTTCTTCCCATTGTTAGTGCATGAAAACAGCCCTTCAGGTGGATCCAAGCAGTTTCACTGCAGGTCGAAAAGGAAAGAGTTCTCTTTGACCACCCCAAAAGGCTGGGGATCATACATGAACCATGCCTGGCATGCAGAAGGTCCCATGTTGAATCTCTGACATCTCCAGTTAAAGGATCAGGTAACAGGCAATGTGAAAGACTCTGCCTGAGACCCTGGAGAGCTGCTGCCAGTCTGAGTAGGCAATACTGATCCTGATTGACCAATGGCCTGATTCAGTATAAGGTAGCTGTTCCTATTGGCCACAGAGGATAGGACTCACAGGCCCCGTCCACATGAGCGACATAAGCCAGACGAGAATCGACACAAATTTGCGCTTGTGCAATTTGCACTGCTTTTGCGGGATCACACAGGTCCGTGGACCTGTGACGGCGAACCGCCACTGCGTGATCACACGCAGCCACAGGCAAGTTGTTGTTTTTTTCTGGCCGTTTTCAATGCACTTATTTGCTTCTACAAGGGATTGATGACTTGCCTCTCCACCCTTGGGGTCATCCAATGATGTGCATACCGGGGCGGGGGGGGAACCAAAAAGCCTGCTCCCCGATGCCACTTGTTTGTGCTGGTGCGATCACACCGGGAAAGGCCGGCTCTGGGCCATCGCAAACCATTTGAGACTGCCTTTTCACTGGTAGCTAAATACGCCAATTACCTACCGGCTCAAAGCGGCTTGTGACAGTTTGACACCGGCTGCAGGACACTTCCCAGATGTGCTTGTGTGATCGTGCCACTTTGAGCTGGCGGGGAATCGTCCTTCTTGCATCGCAAATGGGTGCGTATGATTGTGCCCACAATATGTTTAAATTAAGAGCAGGAAGGTACCAGCTGGGAAAACTTTTTTTACAGTAACAGTGAAATCAGCTGCCTAGGGAGGTGGTGAGCTCCCCCTCACTGGCAGTCTGTAAGCAGTGGCTGGACAAACACTTGTCAGGGATGCTCTAGGCTGATCCTCTATTGGCCAGGGGGTTGGGCTAGATGGCCTGTATGGCCCCTTCCAACTCTGTGATTCTATGATTCTATTCCTTATCAATTCAATTTACTACAACCATAAATTTGCCCCTTCTCATTTTTTAATTGTGTCATCATTGTGTGATGTTTTGTGTCACAATTTTTTGTTGCTGCTCCCAATTTGTTTCTTTTTATGACGGATGTATTCCCATTTTCCCCATTTATATGTGATTGATGCAAAACCAGGCATCCCTATTTAGAGTAATATTTTAAATTGGATTTCGTTTGCATGGCCAGGAAACAAAAGGACAATTGCAGTAGCTGTGATCCTGAATGGGAAGAACCCAGGTCAGAAACTGCAGTTTTCAAGCTGAAACAGTGTGGACACAAATGCTGGCTAACAAATTCATGTTTAGCCTCTCCTTAACCACCTCTGTGCATTCCTAAGTGCTGTGGAGAATGATTCATTCCTATGTGATTTAGTGGTGGCTGATCTCACATGCCATAGGTTTTCTGAAACCTCTAAGCGTGGCAGAGTGGGTTACGAATGGTGCTGTGTGTAAAGCAGAGGTTTGCTCCTCTGGGTTGTGATCAGCCAACACTTCTCCAACCCCAACCTAATTCTGTGGTTTAACAGTGATTGACTTTTTTATTAGAGAGCCCGGGAGAAGTCACAGGCATACTGAGCAGATGTAATTGTACTTGTGCTTAAAGTCAGCTATAAACATGGATGTAAGAAACACAATGTCCTTTTGTGACCTTGTGCAAGAATGCCTGGGGCACCCCACAGTGGCAACTGACATCATTAACAATGACGGGGGTGCCTGGGCTCTCGGAATAATCCAACGTCGGAGGAACATTTCGCAGGGGGCGCATTATGGATGTCAATCTTTCACATGCTCATTATGATGCCCTGTGTGTTTGATTATGTGCGAACAAGTGCGATCTACCTTGAGGCATATCAGGAACTCCAGCCGGAGGTATTAGCAATCTTGACAGAGTAAAGCAGCGTATTAAGAGCTTGCTACTGAGAATCCTCTTAGAAACCAAGACTCTGGGTCTCATTTTTGCTTCGAATGTTTCATCTAAGACATCAAATATCATGTACCCTTAGCCTTTTGACTGATGAATTATTAATTCCTTGTTTGAACTGGGAAACACAATTACGATTCATTTTTAAGAGGCCAAATGAAATTCCCTGAGCTTTCCGCAATAGATTTTGTTTAACGTCCTTTGGCTCGTGAGATTTTATTATAAGATATTTGGAATGAATGACTAATGGAAGTCACCTGGATAAAGACAGCATGGCTAGCCTTCTGATAAGCAAGTGAATTATTTGCTTCACATCGATGTGGGTTAAGGGTGCAGTCTTAAGCAGAATTCCCAATGGAATAAGAGTCCGTCTTCTGATTAGGACTGGGCTGCCAGATGTCAGATAGAATTCACGATCATAAAAGATGGTGATGACCAATAGCTTAGTGTATGGAGCCATGTTATTTTAGGGGTGTGATTCTCATTTTCTGTTAGGACTTCTGGGTTCATATTCTAAAGTATTGGTTTCACCTTTCAAAAAAATTACCAGGTGATTCTGAACTCCAAAATATGGAAATACAGATGATATGGCCCTAACAGATGGCAGCCCAAGGGGCTGCTAAGGATGGAGGGCCTCCTTTGCTTTCATGGAAGGAGAAAGGCCTGTGTTGGCGATTCCTGCCCATACAAGTATCTGGCGAGGGGCTGAGCTTAGTGCTTAACAAAGCAACGCTCCCCCTCATTGGGGCAGTCTGTTTGCAATTGGCCCTCTCTCCCTCCATCTCTAGACAATGTGGACTTTTGCTGGTCACCAATTTGGGGCCGGGTAGGAATTTTTTACCTCCTTTTCAAATTGGCAGAGAAAAGGGGGTGTTTTTGCCTACCTCACACTGTCTTTGTGGCAGGGGAATTGGCTTCACGTTGGTGCTGCTAAATAGGGTGTTGGCGGAAATCTGGCCTGTTTTTGGCTATGAGGGGGAACACCAATTGACAGACCCCCCCTTGTCTGGGGGTGGGCGCAACTAGCACAAACCATACCTTGGCATGGGCCCCAGATGAGGACTGTGGGCAGCCTGTTATACACCTTGTGGTGTGTCTCCCCTCATGCTCCACGGCTAGAGGTGGTGGGCTCACAGCAGGGTGTTAGCATGTCTGCTGACTGGCAAAGGCCATGTTGTAGTTGGCTTGTGCCAGGGGCTCGGTGGTTCACCCTGTTTAAGGTCAGGAAAGGGATCGGGGGATCCCTTTGCCTGATACGAGCTGTGGCCCTTGCCAGTTACCGTTCATTCATGTTGAATTAATAGTTAAATAAAGCTGCCCTTCGTTTACACCAAATACCTGTGTTGGTCTCTTTCTTCCGACTGTGCATGCAAAAGACAAGACAGAAGTTCACTGGGTTAATATAAAGGCAGACCAGGGATGTCAGATCTCTCCTGTCTTGGATGGGGTTATACTCCCCTTGAAAAGCAGGTTCACAGCTTGGGAGTGCTATTCAAAACAGCAGTCTCCTTAGAAAATCAGGTGGCTATGGTGGTCTGGAGTGCCTTTGCCTAGTTATGGATGGTGTGTCAGCTCTGTCCATTCCTGAGTCAGTTACATCTAGCCATAGTGGTCTATTCCTTAGTTACATCTAGACTGGACTATTGCAGTGTGCTCTACTTGGGGCTACTCTTGAAGAGTGTTTGGAAGCTGCATCTAGTTCAAAATGTTGCAGCTAGATGGCTGGTTGGGGCCAGCTATGGGGAGCATATATTCCCAATTGCCCTGACTCTGATCTGCTCCTAAGCCCAGTTCAAGGTGTTGGTTTTGACCTTTAAAGCCCTACACAGCTTGAGACCAAGGTATCTGAAGGACTGTCCCCTCCCATATGTTCCTGCCTGAGAATTAAGATCATAGGGAGAAGCCCTCCTGACTGTCCCATCAATCAAAGAAGTTTGTTTCATGGGTACATGAAAGAGAGCCTTTTTGATGTCAGCCCCCATGGTTATGGAACAACTTTCCCATGGAGGTGCACCTGGCTCCCTCACTTTGGATTTTTAGGACTTTTAGGAGGCAGTTGAAGACAGTATTATTTAAGACGGTATTATTTAATATTATTAACAGTCCTAAACTGTGATGTTAAATTTTGGGTTTTTATATATGTGTGTGTGTGTGTGTGTGTGTGTGTGTGTGTGTGTGTGTGTGTATATACATACACACAGATAGATATAACATAATATATGTGTTTTATTTATTTTGTGAGGGAAGAAAGGTGGCTTATAAATGTTTTAAATAAATAAAATTTGAGAAACATACCGCACCTCAACTCTTTAATTTATTAAAGCATTACTTATTAAAATAATTACCACTTAGGTTTTCATTATCTACTTCTCTGATAGCACTCCTATTCTCTAGCACTGTTGTAATGATCCTTCCTTCCTTCCTTCCTTCCTTCCTTCCTTCCTTCCTTCCTTCCTTCCTTCCCCTCTTACACCATATTGATGCCATTTATACTTCATGTGCTATTTACAGGCCATTTTAATGCAACTGATGCTCACATGATGGGGGAAAATTCATTAATTTTAACAAGGAGGGGTAAGAAATCAGCCCAGATTAAGGTCAAATCTACCTCTGACTTTCTTGCTGGAATCATTGTAGTTTTTTTTTTTTTTTTAAAGTCTATACCTGTTTTTAGTTTCAAACCATACTTGTTCTAGTTTAAAAATTACTGTTTACATTTGTTAATTGCACTCCTATGGTCAAGCTAGCATTTTACTGCTTTAAACAGATCCTGTTGCTTAGTACTCTTCAGATCCAGGGAGTGAAATTTGAAACCAGCATGAAATGAGTGTAGGAAAAGACAGCAGTCAAACTACTTCAGAGGGGAGGGGTAAATTGGGTGTAAGGTCTAATCTACATCTGACTTTCCTGCTGGAATCATTCTAGTTTCAAAAAAAACTCCCATCTATACCTGTTTCTAGTTTCAAATCATACTTGTTCTAGTTTAAAAATTACTGTTTAAATTTGTTAATTGCCCTCCTGTGGTCAAGCTAGCATTATACTACTTTAAACAGATCCTGTTGCTTAGTACTCTTCAGACCCAGGGAGTGAAGTTTGAAACCAGCATGAAATTAGCTTAGGAAAAGACAGCAGTCAAACTAGTTCAGAGGGGAGGTGTAAATTGGGCCTAAAAAAACAAAAACAAAACCAGTCCAGTTCTTCTCAAGGGAGAATTGAATGAAAGTACTGAAACTGAAGCAAACAGCTTCTGAATTCACTGCTGAGACCTCCTCCCTCTCTCATTATCCATCTTGGAGTTTCCTGAATGGGGTGAAGTTAAACTAATTGACTAGTCAACATGAGGTGTTCCTGGGTACAGTGGCTCCTGTGCAGGTTGTCCAGTGCCCCCTCCACACAGCATCTGCAGAACTGAAGTGCCATTCTAAGCATTTCAGTGTTTGTCCAGTCGGTTGGTTTCCTTCATCAAGTGTCAGTAACTCATATTAGTTTAGGCTAATGGCACAATTAACTTTACATACGATACTCATTACCCTAGAATTCCCTGCCATAATGAACAATAGTGTTTCTTAGCTTGGTGCTTAGTATACACACACACGCTTGCAAAAAATCAGTAATGAATACAATGCTTTCAGGTGTGGGGTAAGAAAACCCCACTTTGATAGCGGAAGCACATAAACGTTGCCATACCATTGCCCTTTGCACACCTGGTTTTACTTCTAAAAAAAGGAAATTGCTTGGGGAACATGTAACAGGTCGCCTGGCCACACGTTAGGCTGTGAATACAAATCTCTCCAGTGTGTGATCCAAAACCCCCAGACACTCCAACCGCACCAGCTCTGATTTTAATCCCTTTGATGTATCCTTCCTTTAATTCCCCTATATGAAATTCCAAGTCGCCTTTCACGAATAACGTCATAAATTGAAACAGCGAGACAGTTTATGAAGATTTTGTTCCTTGCCTGATATTCTTTATGTAATCGGATTTCGGGGCGAAGATTAAATTGTTCGTCTTCTTCCACACCGAAGCGAAGAATCCTTAGCCACATTGTGTCAGGCAAAATGTAATTTAAATTTCAACTTTGTATGTTTCCATGGACCATTGGCCTTTGTGCAGGCCTACAAATTTATAGCTGGATACAGCTTTATTAGGCTTGAGACATAAAAAGGGGGAAAGAAAAAACAGTGCGGCAGGAGATAACCCTTTACAATATTAATAAAGGCTTTCTATATTTACTATATTTCTTTGACCTATAATGTCAGAAATATAGATTATGCCATTAAATCATGTGCTTACCTTGGTAGGTTACTTGCTGTGCACTGCAATGGATACGTCCAGATTTTTACAACATCTGGCACCGATTCTAGCAATTAGTTCTAGACAGGCTTTAGCACTGTCATCCTTGATTGCAATGTCCGAGAACATACACAAATTATGATTAGTAATGATTTATTCAATGGGTAAGTAATTCATCTTAGTCATTTAGGCTCCAACGCTGACAGGACTGACAGTTGCATGACTGTTTTCTTAGATAACGATACAGCTTCCTCTCGCCCCATGCTAAACTTTGAGAATGAATAAAGACACAAGACGTTGTAAATATTGTGCCATCAAGATGGTATTGTTCTTTGACTAGAATCCCTTTCAATGGGGAAACGTGATGAGATAAAGAGGCTCTGATAATTATATTGCTGTCTCGTCAAAAGTGGTTAGCAAAGTGACTTCAGCAAACACTGAGACATTGCTATTGTCCCCATATGCTGAAATGAAAGCTCGAGACAATGAGTTATGGGTTCAACCGGGTTTATTAATAGTTGTTTGGCATGTTAAAGCAATTAGATTTTAATGTGGGCTACTTTAGAGATGGGAAGGAAGGTGGCATGGTATAGCCCAATTTTATCAGATCATGTCAGCTAAGCAGGGTTGGAACTTGGATGGGAGACTGTGAGGCAAAATACCCTGACTGACCCACTGATGGACCTCCTGATGGAACCTGGTATTTTTGGCCACTGTGTGACAGAGTGTTGGACTGGATGGGCCATTGGCCTGATCCAGCATTGGCTTCTCTTATGTTCCATCGAACAAGCTCCCTGATTGAGTTTGGGAGACCACTTGATGTCAGATGACAAAAGACCATAATTAAGTCATAGGCAAGAGGGAAGCCATGCTAAATTTATGATTCGACTGGACAGTGGCTCTGACTATGCCAAGCTTCATTGCAATGGACTGCTATATAGACAATGCTTGAGCCTCTAGCTTGGACTTTGATACTCTAAAAGGTGTGCCATCTAATACCAGGTATTGAAGTATTCAGTAGAAATGTTATCATTCTTATTTTCTTGCTGCAGGATTGTAGACACTGTGTTGCCTAGTAATATTTTAGTCTTCAAAATATTTAATAAACATTCATATATTTTATCAGGGTCTGGTTTCTTATGTGCATATAGCCTTGAGGACTCACAGGTCTGAGCACTGCTGGCTTGTCCAAGAAGTGATGGCTTAGAGGGACCCAAGCTTTGGTCCTTGATGGAGACCAACAAGAAAGGTTCTGCAGAGGAAGGTAATGGCAAACCACCTCTGCTTTTCATTTGCCTTGAAAGCCCCTTGCTGGAGTCACCAAAACTTAGTTGTAACTTGACAACACATATATACATATACTTTAGAGTCAGATACCAATGCCATACTAGAACACAGGGGAGACTCTGAGTGAAGGGTGGGGTATAAATCCAATCTCCTCCTCCTCCTCTTTCTTCATTACGCATGAAAACATAAGAAGGCTTTGCTGGATCAGACCAGTGGTCTGTCCATTTTGGCATCCTATTTCACACAGTGGCCAATTAGTTACTATGGAGGACCTGCAAACAGGATCTGCAAAAGAGATGCCAAAACTCTCAAGAGGGAAATGAGGTTTCCAATCTGTATACTGAAAACTCATGAACTTTTACACATTTTTAAAAGAATGTTGTCAAAGAGGTTTCAGAACTCTGTTCTGGCGCATTATGCCAGGAAAAAAGCCCTGGGGTTGCCAGGTCCCTTCTGGCAACTGACAGGGGATTGGGGGACTTACTGGGGGTAGACATGTTGCTGCAACATTGGGTGGGCCTCCCTCCTGCTCCCAGTAACCCCACCCCCATCCCTGGCTGGTTGCCAGGAGGGACCTGGTAACTCTATAACCAGCATGACTGAGGAGAACCTCTTAATAACATGGGAAGACAGCATGCGGGAGGGTAACCTCTATGTTCTGTTTGCAGATCCTCCATAGTAACTGGTTGGCCATTGCATGAAATAGGATGCCAAAATGGACAGACCACTGGTTTGATCCAGCAGGGCCTTCTTTCGCTCGCAAGCACTTAGGGCTAGTTCATTGCCCCCTTAGGATGCTTAATGCAAACTGTCCTTATAAGGAGGCTATTTTCTCCACTGTAGGCATTTTTTTTTGCCCTGAAGCCACAGCTGATTTATGGCAGCCCTGGGGAGTTTTCAAGTCAAGAGACAGTCAGAGGTAGTTTGCTGTAGCCTGCCTCCCTATCACAACCCTGGTATTCCTTGGAGCTCTCCCTTCCAAATACTAGCCAAGGCTGACCATGCTTAGCTTCCAAAAACTGACGAGATCGGGCTAGCCTGGGCTATCCAGGTCAGGGCACTCTAAACAAAAGGAGCTGGAACATCTGGGTTTTTTTTATGATTCTCGGGGGGAGGGGCTTATTTGTCTAAGTTGCTGCTATATTATGATGGTGCTTTGATCAAACATTAGCATTTGTTTTAATTTTAAGCCACTTTGACGGCATCACCAGGAAGTTAGTCAGAAATGTATCAGTCCATCTTTCAAGCCAATAAATAAACAGCTTGGGACAGGTGCAGCCCTGCCACACTGTTCGTTTAGTGTAAAAAAGTTCCACCGAATTAGTTTCCCTCAAAAATGAGGCTGTCTATGGATGCCGAGTACCGGCAGTGGAAGCAGAGCAGCTGCGAAGCAAAGTACACTTGACTCTCTCTCTCTGCCATTCCCTAGGTAAGGGTAATCTTTATTGTATGACCTCTCCATGTCTTTCTTTCATTCTCAAAACCCACAGAGAGGCTCCGGCATTTGCAATTTGTACAGCACTAGGTGGAATGCTGGAAGCGCTTGCCTCTATGCACTGTGGTTCAGAGGCCTTGCCATTCTAGACTCGTTCTCTCCCCCAGGGCAACCAGACTGGCTTTGAAAGAAACAGGGAACTGTTGTGATGTGCTAGGAGGACACCGTTTAATTGCTTGGGCTGCTGGAAAAAAAATAATAAAAAAGAGTGTTAAAAATGTCCTATATTTCAGGGCTTCATCTGTGATAAGATCTCACCCGTAGTCAGCCCTGGAAACAGTTGGCTTCAACCTAATTTTCAGTGCCAGCATTCAGTCTTGGAAACTGAATTACAATAGTGCACATACCTTTGAGCATATACAGAGGGTGCTTCCTTCATCCCCACCTGACCCCACACAAAGAGATTAAGAGATGAAGTTTTCAGAGCATAAACTGTAGCTCTGAGGCTGCTTGAGTCCCGGTACTTCTCCATAGAAATTCACCACTCCGTGGAACTCTGTTTCAATTACGGTAGACTCCTGGCTATGTGGATCTTTATTGTCTAATCTTGCTAAGCTGTTGGCTTTGTTCTCCTGTGTGCATTGCATATACAATGTATCGTGCCCACTTTATATGGTATTTCTATGAATTGTGTGCAAAAAAACCCCATATATGCGTGCATACATAATGCACATTGTTCACCTTTTTAACAGTGTGTAATGCAGATTTATTGGTGCACAAAAAACATTGGGAAATGTACACACTTCAAGGGGACTGCTGTTACTACTATTTACAAAAGCTATGACCTGCCTCTCTGCCCCGATTAGAGCCACTAACAGATGAAAAACATACATGATTAAAAACCCATCTTAACAATAATTTTAAAAAAGAAAGAAAACCCCACATCATTAAAATACTTAAAAACCAAACTAATTGATATACACACAGTACAATAACATACATTAAAACAACAATTAAAACATAGGAAGGGCAGGAAAACTCACAGTATTTCTCAGAGGATTCAGCTCACATAGCTAGCTGTCACTAACAGAATGAGCTGTTAGAAATCTTGTTAGAAAACTCCCCTCAACCATCAGCTCACAAGTAATTCTTCCTAGGAAGACACTGTCAGTGGAGTAAGCTCTCTGCTAGCACAAAAAGACAAGAGTAATTTTGCCTAGTCCCTTTCCTCACTGCTGCCTCCTGTGGCCTGTGGCATTTGGTTGACAGTTCTCCCACCTCCAACCATCAATACTGGATCTGTGGAGTTCACAGGGAACTCCTGATGGAGGGGGAAGATTGAGAATATCTACTTTCAGGAACTAAAGATCAGGATCCAACCCACTGAACAGAAGTTCTTTGAGTATTCCATGGGTGCAGTCAGATGGCATGCTAGAGCCAGTTCAAATCGCCCCGCTTTGAAGTGATTTTTTTTTTTACTCTGGACAATCATGATCACACTCACCCCACTTCATCCCACATCATCGTGCAGTCACACAGTTCCTCAGCATCTACACTACCAATGCACAGGAGTGTGTGTCGGATTTTTATTTTTTTTCCTCTGTTAGCACATGCACATAACCACTCATACTAAAATTTCCACTTCAAGCCAGCCCCTCTGACATAACTTCCCTTTAAACTTTTAACCCGAAAATAGCCTCTGTGTGATCACTAATTCATCTAAATGCTAAAAAAGATTGAGCATTCAAACACTGGTTTTATAGATGCATGGGCAGAGCAGTGCTTATGCACATATCACAACTCAAAAATAAAAATGGCAGGCAAAAAGCGGAAGCCTCTGGCTTCCATGGCGGCGGGGGGGGGGGGGGGGTTCAAACTCTTGGAAGTGGCTCGACGATGGTGGAGTGATCACACAGGGGGAAATGTGCTTTCAACCGGGAGAGCTGAGAAAACACCACTTGGGACCTGGTATCAAAATACTATGGTTTGCTCTGGAATTTGCTCCGGAATTTGCTCCAGAAAGTGATGGCTGGGGATGGGAGGCAGCTGATGCTGTCTGAACGTGCACATCTGATCCATTTTTGAAGTGTATTGAAGCCGGATCAAACAGTGCGCCTGAACGTACCCCATATGGAGCTTCAACGCACTGGTTCAGAAGCTGAAATCCACTGATGGAGTCATCTTCCATAGTGGAAAAGTCTGAAAACAGGTACCCTTTTTACCTGACAAAGGTTTCCCCCATATTTGCCATCAAGAAAGAGGGGACTGTCTTAGGCTGCAATCACACATGCTAAATAATCCACTTTCAATCAACTTTCAATGCACTTTCCAACTGGATTTGAGAATGTATGTGAACTGGCAAAATCCAGTTGGAAAGTGCACTGAAAATAGATTGAAAGTGGATTATTTCATGTGTGTGATTGCAGCCTTAGATTCACTCATAAGTTGCCATTTTACACAGTATTTTTTAAAAAAAATGTGTATAACCTTTTATAGGGTGAATCACCTTCTTTTAAGAGGTGTCTTCCATTTGGGTCAATAAGGTATTTTTACATCAGTGGTCACAACCAGGGAAATGCAACTTACCTTGTAAAAACATTGCAGCACAGAGAAAATGGGACTGAATTTTAGGTCCTGAGTTTTTGATTGCCTCATCATACTCCTGAATCAGAGAGTTGCAGCTCGGCGCATGGATCAATGCGTGCAGAACACAAGCTTCAATTACTAGATATCCAATTCTGGGGTAAAATGCATATGAAATCCCTTTTTACCACTATGCATTAGCTGTGTATGGTGTTATTTGATTGTTCAGGAAGATGCATGCCATATCAAATATGGCGATTAGTCACTCTTCAATACAACAGAGGGATTTGAAGAAGCTGAAATCCCTATTTGACTGCAAAACCTAGGAGACTGGAGAGAAATCCATCATATGAAAATGTCTGCACAGTACCACACACAGACGCCACTAAAAAAAAGAGAACCTTTAAGCTGTCAAGACCTGCAAGACGATGAACGGGGAAATGATGAAAAGGGATTGACACCTCACAGCTGACCGTATAAAAGCACAGGCTCTTCTTGGGTTGGCTGCCTAGAAAAGACAGATTTCTGTATTTTCCAAAGAACACCGTATCATATTAACTTATTCAAATAAAGGGGCTGAATCTCTGTGTTTTGGTTTAAAGCTGTCCTGCAAATTCCTTGATAAGGGAACATGTGACAAATCACACTTTTGAATAAACTCATTCTAATCCCCCCCTCTCTTCTGATGTCACAAAAATACCCTTGTCATGCAGTTGCCAATTCATTTAGTGATTGTCATTTAGCAAAATGGAAAGAGAAAGACAAAAAAACCCACCCTGATGTCATGCATAATGCCTTCAGATATGGCTAATAGCATTTTACGTGTGGGAAAATAAAATACCCCCCTTTACATGAATAATGCGGCTTCTCCACGATTATTATGGGAAATTCAGCTGTCTTCCTATTATAATACAATGATAAGAAAGGTGAGCTCTGTTCTGTCATTCTACAAGCATATAGCAATGCATTAGCAATCTATGCTCTGATGTACCAGTTGAGTGAGAAAAAAATGGGTGCACGAATTCCTGGTCATAGCCTCCTCTTAACAAGGCCCTTGCTCTTTGCTGAAATTCCTCTGCTATAATAGCTAGATTTGAGTCCAGTAGCACCTTAGAGACCAACATGATTTTGGAAGCATAAGTTTTCAGAAGTCAAAAGATTCCTTTGTTTGATACCTGATGACAGGTATCTGATGAAGTGAGCTTTGAGTCATGAAAGCCAAAAAAAAATGGTTGGTCTCTAAGGTGCTGCTGGACTCGAATCTACTGCAGACCAACATGGCTACCCCGTGAAACTCTGTTGTTAAATTAATCCTTCCTGCCTTGAGCGTTGGGTACTAAATATATCTCACACTTCTGTCCTATGGGTTGCTTTATAGCTGTGTAAGAGGTAACGACAATGTGCAGCTGATGTGCTGCTGCAACGTACGTTGATGTGCTGGAGGAACAGAAAATGTAGTGGCTTCTGTCCTTTCCTGAGAAAACCCCTCTCTCCTCTCCTGTTCCTTATGCCAGATGTAGGCCCTGGCCACACAAGCAAGATAATCTGGTGGGGGGGGGGGAAGCAAGGCTGGCTCAATTTGACCTGCAGTTGGCAATCACACAGGTCTATGAAGCTGCCAGCACAACTTGCCACTGCATGATCAGACGCAACTGCAGGCGAGTTGGGGTTTTTTTTTTGTTGTTCATTTCCGAATCACTTATTCGTTGCTTCTCTAACCTGGGGTCTTCTGCTGGCAGTGTGTGATGATATGCATACTGAGAAGCGGGGGGAAAGCAACGGCATGGTGTCGGGATGGCCTGATCAGACTGTTTCCGATGCCACAAGTTTTTGCTGGAGCGATCACACAGGGAAAGTCCAGCTGTGGGCCGCAGCAACCCGTTTGATACTGGAGTTTAACTAGTGGTTTTTTACTCCGCTTCTCCAGCAGAGCAAAATGGCTTGCAATGGCTTGCCGATGGGTGCGGGACACCTCCCACATGTGCTGGTGTGATCGTGCCGCTTTGATCCGCTGGTCAGTCATCCCTCTCTCACAGCTAATGAGTGCATATGATCGCGCCCATAGTTGTGCATGAGACAGTACCATCCTTACAGGCTTATACGCTCCAGGGAATGTCACAGATAGGGTTACCATTTACAAAATACAGGCAGGCAACCCCCTGCCAATGTCCCTTATCCCCTGTGCTTGCACTATGGAGCAGTGAAGTGGGAGAGTGGGAAAAAACACAATGCCATGCAATGCATTGATGTTACTTCTGATTTTTAATGGCCCAGTGTCAAGCAACTCTAGGAATTCCCTTTATCTCTGTATTATGTACCATAGAGACTGGGAGATTCCTAGAGCATCTTAAATGTGATGATATCACTTCCAGATTTTCATCCAGAACTGACATCAAAAAATTGTGTTATGCTCCCCTCCCTGTGCACCCTTCCCAACCCCCCTGGGATTCCAGGTTCAGATCTGGCTACTCTAGAGAAGGAATCCTTTATATAATCATTTGATACAGTTATTAACCACCTTTCTGTCATCGCATTCAGGATGGTTTACAGTTCAACACCTACCATGCAATCTACACAAGGCAAAAAGAACAAGGGACAGAAAGCAAAAAAGGAAAACAAACAAATTGAGGCATTAATTCTGTGGTAAGTTATCTAAATTTAAAAGTGACCAGACAGAATAGCTGCTGCAGAAGACATCTCAGAGACAACATGGAGCCAAATGGCCCGTGGTCCCAAGCCGGCCAATAGAAAGGGACTTCCTTTTTCTCTTCTCCATGAAAGGCAGCCAGTCATATGTTTCAGGAACAAATTATGCTTATGCATGTATTTTAAATATTTATAGCTCACCTTTCCATCAACTGATCTCCAAAGTGTCTTGCAATGATACCAGTGTTGGACCCCCCCCCCCCCGAAAATGTCTGTGTGCTCAACAGTCCTTGAGCAAGCAGAAATGCTGATAGGTGGTATCTGCACTGTCTGCTTGCCCTTTGAAAGAAGTTGTCACTCCACTATCTTTTCCTGTGTGCACAATAGCACAAAGTACAGTGTTTACTCAAATGCAAGATGGCTTTTTCAGCCAGCACATTATAGTGGTTAAGAGTGGAAGCCTTAATCTGGAGAATTGGGTTTAATTCCCCACTCCACCATATGAAGCTTGCTGAGAAATTTTGGGCCAGTCACAGTTCTTCCTGAACTAAGGATAGGCACACACTGGCTCACGGACTAAAGTTCATGACAAATTTTGGTTGGTTCATATTTCATGAACTGAAGTTCATGGCAGGTCAACCAGCATGAACGTCCCATGAACTTTGAAGTAGTTTATAGAGTTTCATGCTGGTTTGTGAATGAATACATTTACAGACAGACTGTCATGCTCAAACAAAATGTTTACCAAACTTCAAAGCAATGGGGGGAGATGAATTCCCCAGCCTTGGAAACACTATTGTGAGTTTCAAACTAGTCATGTCAGTTTCAACACCCCCCCCCCCCCCCCGCCAGGCTTCCTTAGGGCTTATTTCACATTTTCTTGTATAGAGCTTGCAAAAGTTCTCACATGCACCTTGTTTGGATTTGTGACTCTGTGCTTTGAACTTTGTCCTTTTAATCTGGGTTTCAGATTTCTGCAATCCAATGCTTATTGGATGTTCCATCCCATTGATTGTATGAATTTGCACTGTGTAATTCACCTTAAGTCTCAGTGAGAAAACAGACTATAACTAATATAAACAAACAAATAAATAAAACACATTTTCCTTTTTTTGTCTCTTGGGAACAATGACAAATATTGGGGGCACGCAATCTCCCCCCCCCCCCAGTTCTGTCTTTATAGGGCTTCCATGAAACCACGGAAAAGCAGTGTATTTCTTAAGCATCACCAGCTGCCCCACCCCCCCGGGTTGGTGCATGAAATTTTGAATTTGCCTAGCAGTCTAGATGACCATGCAATGTTAATTTGATACCAGTCTACAACCTCATACCTTGAGCAATGTTGCTATTAATATATATTTTTATCATCACATAAAACCTTAAGCTACAATGCTCTTTTTATAATACAATATATACCTACTTTCACTGCAACTATGGGATAAAAGGATTTGCTTTTCATCATAGGCCAAATTAAATTTTAATTGCCTGTTAAAACACAAATGTCAAAAGCAAATCTTCCAGGCAGGGTGATGATCCTCTCACATAGTATGTTATATCCCCATTTCCATGTAAATTAATTCTTTTCTGCACTTTAAATATATTTTCCCCAGCACTTATTAAAGTGTTATTTCAAAACATTTGCTTGCGGTACAACCGGAGAAAGCAACACTTTTGACAGCTTGGAAAGATCTAGCTTCAGATTTCCATATTTGAAACTTCCTCCCCTTCTTTTTCATGGCACTGTATTTCATTGCTCTGTATTTTGGGCGACAGTACCACTTGGCATTCCGATGGCAGAACAGCAACCCCAAATGAGCAGTAAACAGAGAGGAGGGGAAGCTGTGGCCTTGCAGAAGCAGTGCATAAAATGAAATTTGGAAAATGTTGGCATGCAAGATTTATGGCTGGAACCACCGATTTCAACAGGAACAGTGCATAACCAGCTGGCCTATAAAGTCAGGATTTGACTATTCAAAAGCTGACCTGAACAACAGTCACTTGTACCCCTCAGAAAAGGTCTGAGTCCAAAATTCAGTATTTCTGATAGTTGGGGTGGTAGGGGCTAGCCCAATCACACCTGATTTTAGAATCTAAGCGGGGTCAGCCCCAGTTATTATTTAGATGGGAGATCACCAAATAATTCTAGGGTTGCTACACAGAAGTAAGCAATGGCAAACCATCACTGTGGGGAGGAGGGGTCCACCATCACTATAGGCTGCAACTTGACACACTTTTTCACACACACACAGAGGGTTGCCAGAACTAGGCTGGGAAATTCCTTGAGATTTGGAAGTGAAGCCTGGGGAAGACAGGGTTTCAGGACAGGAGGCACCTCAGCAAGGTATAACGCCATGAAGTCCACCCTCCAAAGTAGCCATTTTCTCCAGAGGAACTGATCTCTGTAGTCTGGGGGTCAATTGTAATTACAAGAAATCGCCTAGCCCTACCTGGAGACTGGCTTCCCTAAAGGGAGGTCAGAAACCTTCTCTTCTCACAGTTCTCTCTGCATCTCATAGTCCAAAGACAGTGACTTGGGATCAGCCAATGTGGCAGGAGAACTGGGAACAGTTAAGCACAGGGCTATTTTGGGGCAGGAACGCACAGGAACGGAGTTCCGGCTGGCTCCTGAGTTGGGCACACCCGGCAGGAACTCATTAGCATAATAGGCTGCACCCAACAGCAGAAACTCATTAGGATTGGCTACATTAGCAGTATGTGGCCTAACATGCAAATTAATTCCTGCTACAAAAAAAGCCCTGGGTTTTGACAACAAACAAGGTAAGCAGAAGAAGAAGCAAAAGGTGGGTGTGGCTGGATGACCACTCCTCTGGCAACACGGGGGTGTGGCCTAATATGCTAATAAGCTGTGCTGTCAGTGGTGTGGCCTAATATGCTAATGAGTTTCTGCTGTTGGGTGTGACCTATTATGCTAACAAGTTCCTGCTGGGCTTTTTCTACAAAAAAAAGCCCTGGTTAAGCATATTAAGAATCATGAGTGCCCAACTTGCTATACTAATCCTAAGCTGTTCTACTGGAAACCTCTTCTTGATCTTTGGATTCACTTGCCATGGCTTTCTGTGGGCTCTGTGCTAGAGCCCAGCTACTCACTTAAAGGAGGCTCTTCTGAAAACTCACATTGGAGGAAACCAGCTCCTTCCCCAGGTCTCAGTACAATACTGCTTGCTTATTGATTTTTTTTTTTAACTGCCTCACTTTATCACCTTAGAATCAAGATGGCCGACAGCACAGTCACAAGTTGCACAAACAAGAAGATAACAAAGACCATTAATAAGGTAAAAATGGGCATGTAGATTAAAAAACACATTGTTAAAAATGACATCTTAATTTGCCAAAAGGGTTTAGAGCAGATACTCTCTGCAATAAAACTGTCTTATATGCCTTCCAAAATACAGTGAGCAAAAAAAAAAAAAAGGCTTCTGCACCCACTCTGGTAGGCCCACTGAAGGGGGGGGGGGGGAACTTAGCTGTTGCCATATAGACAATCCTAAAAAGGGCACCCCAAGGGGAAAAAAAAGGTTGTATAAAGAGCATAGTTGATGCATTGGAGTGTTTCTTCTAAGCATAGGCTCCATGTCATGAGGTTTGGGAGGACAGGAAGTTTAATGCTCTACTGTTAGGGTGGGATTATATACCTTATATTGCTTCATCCAACTAGGGTCACCAGCCAAGCACAAGCACCAGTGGGAGATTTAGGAGGCTAGGGATGTGCAAATGGGGAAAATTATGGCATTACATCAGTGGGGGGTCTAGGGCTCCACCAAAACTCTATGGTTTTACCAGGTGGCAACCTAGAACACGGTGCCAATATGATGTCATATTTGGGTGATGGTGGAAGTGATATTGTAATATTGTATTTTTTTTCTCCTGTTGCTCTACTGAGTGGCAGAAGGCAACCCGGGCGGGGGGAGGGGTGTTAGATTAGGAACTTGCCTGCTAAAACAGGAGAACTGGTCCCCCTAAATCCACCACACCATTTTGGTGGCCAGCTTACATTGCTTGTGATAACACGTCCCTAATCTTAATCATAAATCTAACCCTAAACCTAAACCTAACTCTAATCATACCTTAACCCTAACCTTAACTGTAACCCTAACCCTAACCTAAATTTGGTGTAGTGGTTAAGTGCATGGACTCTAATCTGAAAGAATCAGGTTTGATTCCCCACTCCTCCACTTGCAGCTGCTAGATGACCTTGGACAAACCATAGTTCTGTCAGCTGTCCTTGAAAGAGCAGTTTCTGTCAGAGCTCTCTCAGCCCCACGTACCTCAGAGGGTGTCTGTTGTGGGGAGGGGAAGGGGTTTGTAAACTGCTCTGAGACTCTGAGTGAAGGGCAGAGTATAAATCCAATCTCCTCCTCCTCCTTCACCCTAATCCTAATTTTAACCCTAATCTCACCCTAACTCTAACCCTAAACTTGACCTTAACCCTAACCTTACCCTAACTATAACTCTAATCCCTAATTCTGAATCCTACCAATGTTCCCTCTAAACTGTGGAGTTTTGTGAGCAAAAATTCTACTTTGTGAGCTACTGGTATTAAAGTTGTGAGTTATTTGTCTGCTGCATAGACTAGTTTGCTCTGGAGCATAATTTAGTTTGCTCCTTCCTGAGCTAAGACAGAAATGTGTGAGCCAAAGGCTAAAAAACTGTAAGATAGTTCACACTAACAGTTTAGAGCAGGGGTGGGCAAATGGCAGCCCGGGGGCCACATGCGGCCCGCCACAGAGTTTTTTGCGGCCCGCCAAGAAGATTTCAGGACTTCAAGAAAATTAAGCCTAAATTCAATTTGCTCTCTTATCCCATCACTGCTGATATTGATACAGCACCTGAGGAGCTGCAGCTTGAATTTATTGACATGCAGTCAGATTACACTGTGAAAGAAATGTTTAATGCTGTGACATTAGTTGACTTTTACAAATCTTTGTCTGCTGAAAAAATTTCCATGTATGAAGAAATTTGCTGGGAAAATGTTCTCTATATTTGGGTCTACATATATTTGTGAGCAAAGTTTTTCTTGCATGAAGATCAACAAGAGTAAATATAGATGCTCTTTGACAGACATTAACTTGCAGGCTGTGATGAGAATCTCAACAAGCAATCTGATTTCAAAAAAATTGTAGTAAATTGTGATAGGGTACATTTGTCTCATTAAACTGATTCTAAAATTAAATGTGCTTGCAGCTATAGATGATATGAAATTAGCACAGTAAATAAATTGAATAAAACTACCACTATTTTATTTAATTTATATTTATTGATTTTTATGATACAATTTATACCTTTTCTGAAATGCCAAGTTAACTAATGAATGCAATCATTTTAAAAGGTGCGGCCCTCCGCTAACCTCCGCTCCCACAAAGTGGCCCCCGAGCCAAAACAATTGCCCACCCCTGGTTTAGAGGAAACACTGACCCTAACCTCATCTTAACCCTAAACCCTAAGCCTAAACCTAACCATAACCCAACTACTAACCCTAAATTTTACCAAACCAAACCCAACCCTTACCCTTACCCTTACCCTTACCCTAACCCTAACCCTAACCATGACCATTACCCTAACCCTAACCTTAATCCTAATCCTAACCCTAACCCTTAACCTAACCTTAACCCTAACCATAACATAATTGTTAATCAATACATTTAATTGGTATAAATCCATTTGATGTAGCTCTATTAATCTGAATTCTTGCAATTCTATGTGGATCAAGCTATTCACTGCCAGAGGATGTAGTGCTGATCACAGAAGCACAGACAGCTTTAAAAGAGGATTAGACAGATTAATGTCGGATAGGTCTCTCAGTGGCTACTAGTCCTGGTGTCTAATGGAAACCCCACATTTAGAGGTGGTAAACCTCTGAATACCAATGCCAGTAAGAAACATAATGGGGAAGGCCTTGGCCTCTATGTCCTGCCATTGACCCACCAGCGTGAGACAGGACACTGGGCTAGATGGACTACTAGTCTGATACACCAGGGCAGTTCTTATCATCTGACACAGACTTTTCATATGGTTCCAATGTATTTTCCCCACAGTCCTTGTTCCTAAATTGTGTTGCTTATTAAAATACTCTGTGAGTCAGAGGTAGGGGGCTATCAGTAGGTCGGGGGGGGTATATCCTGGAAAAAATACAATGCTAAGCCTTTGCAGTTTTTATCTGGAACAAAATATAAATAAATAAATAAAAAGGTCCTTCCTGAAAGTTCCAACATGAACATAATTATTTAGTCTCATTCAATTATCATTCAAATATGGCATGTAATTGTAGAACTTATGGAACTATAAAAGTGGAAATTTATAATGATGCCATCTTAATTTCATTAATTTAATGCATAAAGTAGATATTGCACTGAGACAGACGTCAAATTAAAACACTCCAAGACCTTAATTAGCTTTAGAAGTCTCATGTTTAATTGATATGGCTGTCATAATTCATTTAAATACTGAGTTCAACCTGGCCGTAATGCTAAATGCACTGCAAGCTTTGGATCAGTTGGAAAGTAACAGTGCTATCTTAAGTGCACTGGAGTTAATTGAGCTCAGAATGGCACAACTGTGCTTGGGATGGCCCCGGAAAGGTATTTTATGTTTATCACACATTGATTTCTACCTTCACCCCTCTAAAACAAACAAACAAACAAAAGCACAAACTCAAACCACCCCTGTTTTGATGTGCTATATTTAATGTGTTTCTGCTATATATTTATTTATTTTATTTATTGATTTTTTCTATTTCTACTACTACATCGCTACTTTTCTAAGCTATATTTACCTTATACAGAGTGTGCTTTAACATTTGCTTAATATTACCTTACCATTAATACATATGAAGCATTTTAAACCTTGGTTAATATTCAATTAAGATTGTTACTGATGATATATGAAAAATAAAAAAGCTGTTTGACAGACATGTTCTTTTGAAGGAATGCTTAATTATACAAATTATATATAATATATAAGTGCGATTTCAAAAAACATTTCAGCCCTTATTTCTTCTTTCGTCCTCTTCTTGTCTTAACAGTCTCTTCTTGTACCTTTGGAGCTGCTGCTCCTTTTTCCGAGTCAGAAATTTCTTCTTCGCTCTTTGAGCTATCAAATCCATACATACTTTCTTGCGATGCCAGTGACCATCTGAATCTTTCTCTTTTCTTTGCTTTTTTCCAAAAAACTTTTTGCCTGTTGAACAGAGTCAATCTTGTATTTTTTGTCTTTGATGCTGAAGCTCAGTCCTTCCGGAACATTCCACCTATAGATAATAGATTCAGACTGTAGCCAAGATGTCAGTTTTCCATAGGCTTTCCTTCTTTTCCTTATTTCAAATGGGATATCTTTCATCACTTTAACTTCTTTTCCTTTGATCTTCAGAACCGCTTTATTTGTGGTCCTAAGCACCACATCTCTTGTTGAGTTTTTGGAGAACCTTATCTGAATATCACCAGGCAGGCTTTTCTTTTTAGTATAGTCTGGATAGGTTCTGTAAACCATATCCATATCGCTTTTTATTTCCGCTGCTTTTAAGCCCGTCACTGGTTCAAGCGCTTCACTTAACAGATTTTTAAGGTCTTCTCCTTTATCCTCTGGTACATTCTGAAGTCTTAGGAAAAAATTCGACCTTTCCATCTGTAGTTTCAAAAGCTGATCAGAGTGGAAGGCCTTTTCTTTCTCCGCTTTTTGTAGCCTTGAATCATGATTTTTTACTGAAGTCTTAACTTCCAGAAGTTCTCGCTGCAGCTTCTCTGTAGTTTTATTCGACTCCTTCAGGTCCAGCTGCATCTTGTCAATCTTGACGTTGAGAGCTGTCATTTGGTCCACTAGAGGTCGCAATAACGAGGAGAACACAGTGCTCATCTCTGTGGTATCAACCTTTGAACTCGGAGCTGTACTTCCTAGTTTGGGGGAAGGTTTCGGTTTCCCCGCCATTGTTGAGGCTGCGCTTCTTTGTTGATAGTTAGATAAGATGGACGAAAGAAGCAAATTCTACGACTGCGCTTATATCTTTTTAAAGTTCATATCCTCTAAAGAGCGATGCCGCCATCTAGCAAGCCGAACGTGCGTTTTTTCATGCAGTAATGCCACGTAAAGAGTCCCGTAAGTACGCCAGTCTCAAGGGGGGGGGGTTGCTCCACCCGCCTTTCCCGCTGTGTTCTGTTTATTTTTACTTCAGACTCACGTTTTCTCCGTGCGTAACTATAAGTTCCAGCTTCAAAGCTTCGCACTCTCTGCTGCTTCTCGGTTTTGCGCTTTTAGCCATACGGCTCCCACGGACGGGGGAACCTATGGGGGTGATGAAAGGGGACCTCGATCCCTCGATCGCCACCGTAGGGAGAGATCCCCTTCGTGCCACCCCAGGCAGAGCCCCTTCACTAGGGTCTCTGGGGGCTCGGCACCAGTCCGAAGCCCCTTCTTCCCGCCGGGTACGGATCGCGCTCCCCGCAGATGCGGAGGAGTGCGTCCGCTATGGTCGCAAGTCTTGCCGGAAGTCCTCTGCTATATATTTATTTAAGCATGGACACTCCCAACTCTTAACCAAACTTGATTTTCTAAGGTTACAATAAAAACTGTAACTGTTACCATAAACAAGCAAAATCTCTCTCTCTCTCTCTCTCTCTCTCTCTCTCTCTCACACACACACACACACACACACAAATATAGAACAAGACCAGCAAATGTATTCATCCTGATTTCCCCCACTCTATTCCAACTGACGATGCCTTGAAACAAAAAATAATGTAAAACCAAATACTTCTACCAATTAATAAGTGCTATTAGTACTACTAATAAATTAAATAATACATATTTAGTTGACCTTACATCTCAGAATGGAGATACTGTTCTCCAGAAATTGGGCTAACTGTGACTTCGATTTCCCCGTTAATTGGGCTAACTGGTGAAATTGGCTAACTGGTGACTTCGATTTCCCCGTTAAGTGCAGATCACTCCTCTAAGCTGCAATTAGAAAGTGGACAACTCTGTCCTGGCTCATATCTTGAGCACCAACATCTCTGTGTCTTAGTTCACATTGCCCGCAAATCAAACACATGCTTTCAGCCAGGTGCTAGCTAGCTGCTACCACCAATATAAGCTGCCTAATGTGTTTATTATGCCTGTTGTTCGATGATTAACCAAATCAAACAAATTTGTGCTGATTCTCTACCAATTCTTTTCTGTCTTCTTCTGGCAACCTGCACAGAAATGATCAGTGTATTTCCCTGACCAGAACTGCATGCCCTGATTTGTCCTAGCTTTCTTCTCAGACAACAGTACCTCCTACTGATGTCTGTCCTCCCCAGGCTGCACCCCCAAATCTCCAGGAATTTCCTAACCTGGAGCGAGCAACACTACCCCCTGCCCCCCACTGGTGTCTGGGGAGACATGACAACCCTAGTCAAAGCTGTGATTTCCCTCATTGGGTAGAACAAGAGAAGGTAGGAACAAGTTTGTTTCTTATTAAAGAACTGGGAAAAATTTAGTTGGGAAAGTGAGTTATATACCCAGATTCTAGGCAAAACATTTGGAACATATGTCAACACGATGCCCCCATTATCATCTAATGCTGGAGTCTGCAACCATTTGCAGTTAAAGAGCCCAACAATGTCAAAATCCAGCGCAAGAGATCAACAAAGATCTAGAAGACAGCCTATATCTATAACTGAAACCAGGCTGCTCAGCTTTACTGAGAATGGACGTGTTGATTTATTATTTTTAAAGTTTCTGATTGTTATGAGTCCTTTATCAGTAAATGGCTCACACAAAGTCTCACAAAAGGTAAAACTATACACTCCCTGCATGGTTATTTTAAGGGCACTGGGATACTTATATGCATGGTTCACACTTGGATTACTGACGACCGTTCGCCTCTAGCATTTCCCTTTCTGTTAAGCAGCTCTAAGAAGCCCTTTAGTGCCATAACAATAAAAATAAAAAAATCCTTGCCTGCCATTGTGTTAGCATACTGGCCAATCTGGCATTCTGCTTACCCTGGCAATATACCTCAACAAATATTTGATTTTCTTTTTGAATGGGAAACATTTACCTCTAGAGCTATGGTCTGTAGATCCCTAATCCAATGGATAGGATTTGACCATAGTTTATAACAACTTCTGTAGCCACCCTGGAAACAAAAAAGTTTCCCCCACTTCCCCCCTCTTCTAATTAATGTTCTTTTCTGCATTGGATTCTTCTTGGGAAATTTTGCAGCTCAGTAAATTGCTCTTGATTTATCTGAGGAGTGACTCACTTCCCCCGCCCCCCCCCCCCCCCATTTCCCAAGCACTCTGCTGAAAATCATAATTCTATCTGATGAGCCATCTCTGGGATCTTTTAACATATATTATTGCTAGTAAAACAAATTAATTATACAAGTTTGGTTTTATTTCTTAGCTAAGTTGTAATCTCTACTGCTACTTTTCAGAATTGCTTCCCTCCATGTATACATTCACAGAAACTTTGGTTCCTGCAAGCCACTCTTAATATTCTCCATAAATGGAAATGAATATTTGTGTTTGGTATGGTTTACTTCCCCAGTTTCTCTTAGGGGTCTGATTAGAGGATACATTAAACACAGGTTGGTAGGGTTGCCAGGTCCCTCCTGGCAACCAGCAGGGGATGGAGGGGACTTACCAGGAGAGAGAGAGGAAGGCCTAGGTGACATGAAGTTGTCACTTTCAGCACACAGAGGAAGTGATGTCATCAAATGGCAATGTCCTGATGACACTCTGGTATTTGGGCAAAAACTCTGAATGGCTTCTACCATAGAGTTGTTGCTCAAATACCAGAGCATCACCTGGATGTCACCTGTGTGATAACATCACTTCCTGTGCACACCAGAAGTGATGCCACCACATCACCGCATTGCCTTGGCTTTTTTTCTCTCCTGGTAAGTCCCCCAGACAAACAGCTGATTGGCCATGAGGGATCTGGCAGTAGTGGACCTCTGCCTCCCCTGGGGGAGCTGGTAACCCTTTGGGTTGGGTCGAGGGAAACCCCAACCTAATTCACATTTAACATGGGCCACACACTTGACTCCCAAAATGACAATTTAAAGGTCCAACCCTCTCCCTCCCTTCTGCTAGATTTAAAGGGCCCTCCAGCTGGTCAATGGGCCATGTGGACCCCACCAATCAGCTGAAGCCCTTTAAACTGGGCAGGAGGAGAGGGAGAGAGGTGGCCAGGTGGGTGGTCACTTGAAGCCCCCAGAAGTCGAGGGAACCCCCACCTGGACTTGGGGGCTGCAACCCTACTTCTGTGACAGGGTGGACATTCAAACCTGACTCTCACAGATCCTAGTCCTACTACTTTACATACAATTGCTTTGACACTTGGGGCTTACTTAATGCTTGAAAGCCAGTGTTATAGATTGGTTAGAGCAGAGATATCTAACTCATTTGTTACAAGGACCAGATGTGACATAAAGGCCAGGCCTTGTGTGCCACAAAACATAATGGTAGGTACCAGAGATATAAACTGTATAAAGGACAGCAGCTTGTAAGCTCCAAGTTGGTGTATCCTCACTGCATATGTTGGGAGAAGGTGTAGAGGAAAACCCACACGGGCAGACTGGAGAGCCAGCTGTGCAGCACCGGGCAGACGCTCCCATGCTGCTTAACTGCTGCAGACAAGGTTGTTCCGCAGTGCTGAAGCCACAGTCAGAGTGACTCCACCCACTCCTTTCCCCAAGAAGTCTTCTGTTCCCTCCCTTACACCAGTTGCTCTCAGGCCCCATAAGAGCCCTGGATTGGCCAGTTCTGGCCTCTGAGCCTTATGTTTGATACCCCTGAGTTAGAGTGTCACACCAGAATCTGAAAGACCTTGTTTCGGATTCCTATTGAGTGACCTAGGGCAAGTCATCAACCTCACACAATTGATGTAGGTATCAAAGGGTAAGGGACAACTATGTATACTACTTGAGGTTCTTGGAAGAAGAGTGGAATTAAAATACAGAAGATAGTAAGGCTGAAGACAGATTGGCATTCTGCCGCGCCTCCGCGGCAGAATGGGGTGGGGGAATTTCCCCCGCGGCGCGGTGTTCGCACACCGCTGGAAGGAAGCCGCCCGCAGCATTCAGACTGCGGGTGGCTTCCTGAAGCAGCGGGTGGACGCCGCGCGGCTGCCCCTGCCCGCGCGCGTTCACACCCGCTCCAGCAGGTGGAACACGCACGCGGGGCGCACCGCAGCAGCCAAGCACCACTTTGAAGTGGTGCTCGGCTGGTGCGGAAGGAACGTGGCACCGGACGCGATGCGTCCGGGCCGCCTCCTGGGGGCAGATGCGGCCGAGACGGCCAATCTGTCCTCAGCCTAAGAGTTCAGGAGTGGGGCAAGCAAGCACAATCCTAACCCCTTTCCGATGTGCACATATTCCACATGCTGTGATTGTCTGAAAAGGGTAGGATTATCCATTTTTAACAACTCAAATGAATTGTTTAAACATGTGGCATGTAACTTCCAAGTATATTTCCTTTAGAATTTAGAGATCACAGGCAAATTTGCATTATTAGAAGAGGCCATACATTTGGCATGTAGATAATTGTATGGAAATGAAAACCCTAAAAAAGCCATGGCAACATACTTAATATAACTGATAAGTATTGGAGTCGGGAGTCCGTGGAACAGTGAAACAGCATGATCTTTATTGCTGGTCTGGATGAAGCATACAACCCAGGGCTCGAAGCCCTCCTTTTATGCTGGTCAGGGACAATCCCCTGACCTCACCCAACTGGCCTGATAGGCTATTAGAAGTCTATTTACATTTCATAGGTTCCCTGGGAGAAACCTAGGTACAGGATTGGTGGCCCCTCCCCCCATAGTCCAGAACCCCTCTGCACACATAGTCTTTGAGATAGTCCGGGCGTCTGCGCTCACGTCCAGAGCGCCGGGGGGTTGTAAGGCGGGGTGTGTTGCTTGTGTCGGCAGGTTGCGGTGTGGGTAGTTGTTCTGCTGGCGGGGCCTGTCTGCTCGGGGGTCGTTCAGGTGTGGATGGTGTGACTGCTTCGTCCGCAGGCAGGAGCGGCATCTCCGCAGTCTCCGGATCAGGGTCTGGCGCTGCTTCTGGAGTCGTGTCGATGTCACGGTCTGTTGGTGCAGGGAGTTCGGGGGCCTGGGTATCATCGTGGTTCTGGGTACGGCGTCGAATCTGGTCAATGTGCCGTTTCCAGACTACACCATCTTCCGTAAGGACCTCGTAGGAATAAGGCCCTGTGACTCGGACGATCCTCGTGGGGAGCCATGTCGGACCCCGCGCGAAGTTCTTTGCATATACGGGGTCTTCGGGAGCGAATCCTCGGGCAGCTGGCCGGTCTTCCGTTGTCGGGTTCCCCTCGATTGCTCGGTCGGGATGTAGGCGGTCCAGTACGGTTCCCAGTCGTCTTCCCATCAGAAGTTCGGCTGGCCGGCGCCCGGTCCCTGAGTGGGGTGTGTTCCGTTGGCAGAACAGGAACTTGTACAGCTGCTCTTCCCAGTCACTGTGCTCCATCTTCTTTAACGCGTCCTTCGTTGTCCTCACCATGCGCTCGGCCTGGCCGTTGGTTGCAGGGTGGAACGGAGCGGAGCGGATGTGGCGCAGACCGCAGGCTTCCACGAACCGTTGAAACTCACCGGAGGTGAAGGCAGTCCCGTTGTCGGTCACGAGAGTTTCTGGCATTCCGTGTGTCGCGAAGATCGGCCAGAGACTTCTTAAGGCAGCGTTGGTGGAGGTCAAAGCTACCGGCACTACCTCAAGCCACTTGCTGTAGCTGTCAACAACGATAAGAAACAACCGGCCCTGGACCGGTCCCGCGAAGTCTAGGTGCAGGCGGGACCAGGGCTTGTTAGTAGATTCCCAGGATCGGACAGGAGCGTGTGGCGGATCTGGCCGCGACTCCTGGCATTTGGCACACTTCTGGACCCGCCCCTCAATGTCTTTGTCCAGGCCTGGCCACCATAAGTAACTCCGGGCCAGAGCTTTCATGCGCACAATTCCTGGGTGAGCCTCGTGTAGGGCCTCTAGCACTCGGGGCCGCAGGGGCCCGGGGATCACCACTCGAGATCCCCATAGCAGGCATCCCTTGTGGGCCGATAGTTCGTGCCTGCGTGCCATGAAAGCGGCGAAATCTGGTCCCGGTTTTTCCGGCCACCCCCTTCCCACCCAGTCCGAGACATGGGAAAGGATGCGGTCCCGCCGCGTGCGACGGGCCACATCCGATACCTGTACGGGGCGCTCCGGTAGGTCCTCTAGGAGCGCGACGTGGAAAGCGGGAGCCGGATCAGGGTCGCAGGACGGGAGGGGAAGACAGCTGAGGGCGTCTGCATGACCCATCGCCTTCCCCGGGCGATGTACCAATTCGTAGGAGTAGCCTGACAAAAAAATTGACCACCGCAGGACCCGCGGGGACAGCATGTGAGGGGTCTGCCTGTGGGGGGCAAGGAGATCCAGCAGCGGCTTGTGATCTGTGGCCACAGTGAACGACCACCCATACAGATAGTCATGGAATTTCCTGACGACGGCTACGATCGCTAGAGCCTCTTTGTCGATCTGTGCGTAGTTCCGTTCCGCCGATGACAGGGTCCTGGAGTAGTAGGCAACCGGAACCTCCTTCCCGTTGGGTAGCTGGTGCCCCAAGACCGCCCCAACGCCGTAGGGGGATGCGTCGCAGGCCAGGATGACAGGGAGCCTCTCATCAAAATGCGCCAGGACCGCATTCAAAACTAACAGGTCCTTGACAGCCCGGAAGGCCACATCGTGCTTGGGGCCCCAGGCCCAAGCTGCTCCCTTGTCCAGGAGACGATGCAGGGGTTTGGCGACCGCCGCCTTGTGCGGAAGGAAGGCGTGGTAGAAGTTCACAAGTCCCAAGAACGCCTGGAGTTCCGCCTTTGAGGACGGGCGGGGTGCACCTGTAATCGCCGCTACCTTTTCCTTTGTAGGGTGAATGCCGTCCGTGGAGACTTGGAACCCCAAGAAGGTCACCGAGGAGACTCCCAGGGTGCACTTGTCTTTTCGAACCTTGAGACCCGCGTCCTGGAACCTTTGCAGCACCATCCGTTTTACCTTGAACGCTCCCTTGTGAGTCACAATCGTTTGTGCCTCGGCCGTTGCTTCGTCTACGGGAAGCTGCTGATAGGCTTGGGCCAAGTCTAATTTTCCAAATATTTTGGCGCCTGCGAGGGAGGCCAGAACATGGCTGACCACCGGCACTGGGTACACGTGGTCCTGTAATGCCTTATTAATTGTACATTTGTAATCTGCACAGATGCGGACTTCCCCGTTAGCTTTGAGGGGGGTCACAATGGGAGTCTCCCACTTGGCGTGGGAGACCGGCTCGAGCACCCCTTGTGCCACGAGCTTTTCCAGCTCCGCCTCCACTTTGGGCTGGAAGGCGAGCGGTGGCCGTCGGACGGCCACGCGGATGGGCCGGACTGCCGGGTCCAGGTCGAAGGAAACCGGGGGTCCTTTGTAGCAGCCCAATGAGCCGTCAAAAACGGCGGGGAATTCCTCGCAGATGGCCGAAAAGTTGGTGGAGCCCACACGGTGTATTCCTGTCCACTGCACTCCGAGTGGCTTGAACCAGGCGCGACCTAGGAGACTGGTTAGATTGCGCTCCACCACGAGAAGGTCTAGCAGGCCGTTAAAGGCATGGTACTGAACCCGGACCCTGGCTAGCCCCTTAATAGCCACGGGGTTTTTCTGGAAGTCCCGGAGGACCAACCCGGCCGGCAGCCGCAGCCAGCGTGCCCCCTTCGGGCAGAGGCGGCGGAACGTAGCTGCGGACACAATTGAATATGCTGACCCTGAGTCCAGTTCCATGGAGCAAGGAACTCCCTCTATTCGGAGAGACACGGAAATCGCGCCCGGAATGGGCTGGGGCAAGTTCATTACCATAGCCGTGGGAACAACACTACCCACTTCTTTGAAGTTCGCTGCTGGGGCACGGTGGCTGTTCCTCCGGTGGCAGGCCCGGGCGAGATGTCCTGCTTTCCCGCAGGCACGGCAGATGGCATCACGGAAGCGGCATGTCCGTCTGTCGTGGGGGTCCCTGCAGCTGGCGCACGTTGGGGCCTGCCTGTTGAGGGAAGCAGAAGAGGGAACAGAGACAGATGCTGGGCGCCGGCCCTTGGGCCTGGGGACGCCGGGCTCACCCTTCTTCGAGCGTGGTTGCATCCGGTGGACGTCCTCTTCTTCGCTTGAGTCGGGTTCAGGAGGAGCCGCCTGGTGGACTTTGGTAGCTGCCTTGTCCTTTTGCATTGTCTCGAAGGCTGCTGCCGTTTGGAGCATCTTTTCCAAGGTAGGTTCCGGCATTGCAATGAGGCGCCGGCGGAGCTTGGCTTCCCGGACCCCTCCCATGAAGGCAGTCTCCACATGGTCATCCACATGGCGGAATTCACAGCCCATGGCTAGTCGACGGAGTTCAGCCAGGAAAGTGGCGGCTGACTCCCCCGGCTGCTGCTGGCGCTGTATGAACTCCCAGCGCCTGGCCAGTTTTGATGGCTTTGGGGTGAAGTAATCGCTGAGGGTCTTGGTGAGCACGTTGTAAGACACCTCGGTGGGGTCTTGCAAGGCTAGTAGGTTCTGGGCCACCCGCATGACCTCCACCCCTCCGGAACTCAAGAGCCAGGCGCTCTTCAGGTCTGCATCTGTGATTCCGCGGACCTTAAAGGCGCAACCCAGCGTCTTGAGCCAGGACTCCCACATCTCGGGGCGAGACGTATCGAAAGGGGTAATTGGTCCCGGAGCGTTTGCCATATTTACCAGAGCAGGAGCGGCGGCGGCTCTTTGAGCGATGTCCTCGTGTCTTGTGGCGGTGCCGGGGAGCACTGAGGCTCGGCGCTGGCTAGTGCCAGAGGATTGGGCTCAGAGCGGCTTGCGGTGAGTGCTGGAGCTCGGAGATGCCTGCGGCCAGCGGGACGGAGCTCGCTGTGCTGCTGTGGTCGGCTGAAGAGTCACTCATCGGGATCCCATCCTCATCGCCACTGATAAGTATTGGAGTCGGGAGTCCGTGGAACAGTGAAACAGCATGATCTTTATTGCTGGTCTGGATGAAGCATACAACCCAGGGCTCGAAGCCCTCCTTTTATGCTGGTCAGGGACAATCCCCTGACCTCACCCAACTGGCCTGATAGGCTATTAGAAGTCTATTTACATTTCATAGGTTCCCTGGTAGAAACCTAGGTACAGGATTGGTGGCCGGTTTGAATCCACCTGGCCTTTGTTCTACCTGGCTGAAGCTCAGGTAGTTTCTTGGCCATGTGCTCTGGCCATGCTCTGGCCATGTGCTCTGGCCATGCGGTCGCAATGAAGGGAGCACATGGCGACCGCATGGTCAATACATAACAATAACATTCATGTAAGACTAATTACAGCTTTTTCCCCCTGAGGTTTACAATATCTGTTGTCTTTTCCTCCTGAAAATTGGAACCCCAAATACGAGAGGGGAGAGGGGACAAATTAAAAAAAAATAGCACTGGGTAAAAAGAGCTATTTTCTGCTTGATAGATGTAATAAAGATCTAGCATATGAATAGTCATTCATCATGCAAACGAATGGAGTCATTTGTTTAAAAATGAATGTTTCACAGAAATGAAAAGCTGCACTAAAAAAAAGTCCTCTTCATTAAAACTGAGGCAAGATTCCTCAATTTTATATTTTTTTATTCAAACACTTTGCCTTGCAAGATGTCAAGAATTTTAAAGGTGTGTTTCTTCACTTCCTGCCAGGGTCCCTGGTTTCCAGGCAGAACCAGTTTCTTCATGAAAGCAGGCAATTTGTTGCTAGCTGACTATATCAAACTGCACATCTATCTGTCTATCTGACTGCCTACCTACCAACCTGCCAGTCTACTTCATTTTTATCTCAGCCTTCCTCCACAGAGCTCAATTGCATACATGGTTCTATCTTTCCCACTTTTCCCTCAGAACAACCATGTGAGGTAGGATAGTCTTAACAGTGGGCATTTGAACATGATTGTTTCAGACCTGAGTCCCTCACTTGTCATTCTGACCACTACAGCACACTGCTTGTGTCAGTGTTCCATGACTGATATTTTGTTTGGAGTAGTGTTTGAGAGCGATGGACTCTAATCTGAAGAATCGGGTTTGATTCGTCACCCCTTCACGTGAAGCCAGCTGGGTGACCTTGGGTCAGTCACAGTTCTCTCAGAACAGTTCTCTCAGAGTTCTCTCAGCCTCACCTACCTCACAGGGTGTCTGTTGTGGGGAGAGGAGGGGAAGGAGATTGTAAGCCACTCTGAGACTCCGAGGGCGTTTTCGCACTGGCTTTTTTCTGGGGCGAGCACCGGAGTGGGCACCGGAGTTTCTGGTCAGTTTCACATCAGTTGCTCCGTGCTCACAAACTCCTCCGGAGTTTCACCGCACTGCTCAGGAGTATCCCTGGAGCAAGAAAATCCTGTTCCTGGCGGTGTTTCCTGTTTACTTCGTTGGAGAAACCTAGATGAGAACACACCCACTCGCCCGTCCTCCATCTGGCCCGCCCCGCGGTGGGCGTTTCTTGAATTTTTTTTTTTGAAACGAGCCCTCCTAACGTTATATCGAAATAAGGAGGCAGGGAGGCAAGATCGCAGCACAGGGACTGCGTTGGCGAGGTGGATTTGCCGTTTCTTGGGAGCAGGAGCCGGGCGCCATTGGCCCGAGAGCTCCATGTGCTTGCTCCCCGGTAACTGCTGCCCTTTGTTTGGGCTTCCCCGGCAACAGCCTGTGCAGAGCTGGTGGTGGGTGCTTTCCTCTAGCAATCCGTGGAGAAGCCGCGGCAAGCGGGCGGGCGGGCGGGCTGGGGAAACTTGCCTTCCTTTCCGCTCCCTGTGTGCGGTCCCACGATCCTGAAGCAACACTTCCCCCCCTCCTTTTTTTTTTTTAAAAAAAGGCCCTTATAACGTTATAACATCATAATGAAATTTTGATGCAGCAAGGGAAGATGGCACAATTGTTGTCTTTATATAATAAACACACGTTCACATCTACTATGGGGGGGGTTAATTTGCTGTTTATTGGCAGCCCCTGCAGAGCAGGCTGGGCGCGCTTCTTTGCAGAAAAGTCACAGAAATGGATTGAACTGTTTTCAAGGGGCTATAACTATTCCTGCGGAGCGGGGAGACTGCTCTGCGTGTCATGCTGCTCCTCCTCAGCTGCCGCCACCACCACCACCATTTATGTAATTTTTTTTTTTCTTAACACGGGCCAGCTGACGCCATGTTGCCCATCCTCCATTTTGTTGCCTTGATCGGGTTAAGCACACGACATTTCAGTTCACATCGGAGAATCCACCCATGGGGGGGGGTCCTCCTTGTAGCCCGCCAATCGTTTTGCACCAACCCAGAACGGCGGGAAAATATGAATACTGAGGAGGGACTTGATGAATTCTGGGAAGAGGAAGGCGGGTGATGCACTGTTGTCATTCCACTATGACGTTATAACGTTACCACGCATGCGTTTAAAAAAAAAAAAAGGAAAAGCGGGGAACGAGGGAGGAGCTGGGGGGGAGGAAGGGGAGGGAAGGGGAGGGGAAATGCAAGGGGCGGGCACAGAGAGCATCGAAGCAACCCAAATGGGAACAGAAAACTTCAGGGGGGGGAGAGGAGCAGATTGCTATAGTGCGAAAACGGCAGGTTTGCTCAGGAGGAGTCGCAGAGGGGGAAATTAGGAGGAAGTGAGAGGCAACTGGCCAGTCTGAAAAGGGCCCGAGTGAAAGGTGGGGTATAAATCCAACTCCCCCTCTTCTCCTCCTCCTCCTTCTCCCATAAATAACAGTTGCAGGGGCCCAATATATACTGGAACCAGGACACTGAGGAAAGAGTGTGAATTCTTCCCCATCACCCAGTCATGAGTTATTTAGTCCCAATGTGATAAAAGACAGTCACAAGGCAGGTACTGGTCTTTGTAACTGAGTAAAGGGCTACAGCAGGGGGTCCCCAACCTTTTTTGAGCCTGTGGGCACCTTTGCAATCCTGACACAGGTTGGTGGGCACAACCACAGAACAGTTGCTGTGGAGGGGGGGACAACCATAGAATGTCAGGGAGTGAGGTAATGCACAACTTTAATAGTAACTTCCACATTTCAGGAAGAACCTCTGTTTAATAGGATGCCTTTTAAAATGAACATGCTGTTTTAAAATATCTTCTTGCATAGACAGAGCAAAGAACCTCATGCTGTGGTGGCAGCTTTTGCTATAGCCTACCCCCCCCCCCCCCATCTGCATAGCAAATTATATCTCCAATAACCTGTCAGAAGCCCTCCTGGGCAAAAGTCTTTTCTGAGGAAGTCCATTTTCTAAGGAAAACAACAACACTTGGTTGGCACCTGGAAAGGTGTTGCTGGGGACCACTACTTCCATAGCTACCATGCTGGGGACCCCTGGGATACAATATATGACGTGTCAGTTTCAGATTAGGCAAAAGAGTTGGCTCAAATAAGAGACAGCTGGAGTCTCTGGTGACATATCTATTTGGAGTCCACGGCCCAGGAAATGTTATAATGGATAAGGTCAGCATGTTTATGGCTTTGGAATACTATGTAGGACACAATAATGCAAAAAAAATGCTTCTATCACATTTTATTAACGGACTGAGTAAGAACAAGGGCTTTGATTTAATTCCACTGTTTGGCATTCTGTTCACTGTAATATTATTACAGTTAAGTTGCACTCTCAGCATTCAAAGGGCTCTAAGCACATTATGGTTATGTAATAACTACAACAGCCCTACAGGGCAGACCAGTATTATTATCCCCATTTTGCAGACAGGAAGCTTGGGCTGAGAGAGAGCGATTTTCCTAAGACCAGCTGTGAGATTGTAATTGTGAATACTTTCCCCTATGCCTGGTCACTGCTTCTGATGATTCATTGGTTTCTTTTTATATTTTTTTTACACATTCCATATGCAGTTCCTGTTATTTCTACCATGCCACATGTGACATTTATAAACAACAGTGCAAGCATACAGGTTCACAGGTTCAATCTGTAGAGAGACAAAAGCCAAATGTGGCTATTCAAATCAACCTAGCAAGCTTGCAAAACTTGATAATATCCCTATTTGCAGTCCCTCTGAAATTCACCTGAGCACAAACCTGCAAATTCACCTTGACATATCATGCTTGATATGACTTCATTACTACTTGGAGATGAGCAGAGGGCCTAGAGAAGTTTTGTGGGTCTTACTAAGACTCTTTTCACTTCATTTCAGCTTCTTCAGACAACTACGTATTTGCCCCACATTTTTATTTTGAGATTAAACAATGAGAGTGTTAGATACTGGATTCTGGACACATTGCAGTGATCAACTTTAGTTTATTTAGTGGTTTCAGGAACACTACAAGGACTGGAATCCAGGGCTGGCTGCCCTGTTTATAAAGCATGCAAAGACTACACCCTAACACACCCCACTACAATCGATAGGCTGTTTACATAATACTACATCTCTATTGGCCCACTCCTGAATCCAGGTAAGCTGTTGCTCTGGGATAACAAGCTCAACCCTGCTAGCTCAGGGATGACTCATGCTCAGTATGAGTATTGAGAGCCAGTTTGGTGTAGTGGTTAAGTGCACGGACTCTAATCTGGGAGAACCGGGTTTGATTCCCCACTCCTCCACTTGCACCTGGCTGGATGACCTTGGGCAAGCCATAGCTCTGTACCAGCTGTTCCCTCAAGGACAGCTTGGGAAAAAGCTCTCTCAGCCCCACCTACCTCACAGGGTGTCTGTTGTGGGGAGGGGAAGGGAAAAGGAGTTTGTAAGCCGCTCTGAGACTCTTAAGTGAGTGAAGGGCGGGGTATAAATCCAATCTCTTCTTCTTCTTCTTCAGTATACAACAGAGAGAAAACTGGTTGGTGGGTAATTGGAGCCAACCACCATGGTCCCTGGCCCTCCTGAGAAGTCAAAGGAGAAATCAATCCCCTTCTCTCACCCCACAGCCCATGGCCGCAGAAACTGCCCCAGATACCTCCATGGTCGTCACTTCATGATGCTATGTTGACCACAATTATAGATATTGAAACCCAAGTTGCCACCTATACACACACACACTTTATTTTGGATCTAACCATGGTTAGAACCCAACATTTATGAGAACCCTCTGAGGGAAAAAATGCAACATTCTGAGATAGGATTTCAAATGGAAAATAAATCCCATCCTAAAATAGGATATTTTCTTTACAAAGGAGACAGTTGTTTGGTCTTTTTTTCCCCTTCCCCCCCCCCTTTTTTTTTAAATAGCATCCCAGTTCTTATTTTTCCCAAGATGTGAGTGTGTGCTTTGTGCATGCCAGTCAGTATGCATAACAAAAACTATACTTCATTCTTTTTTGCCACTGATGTGACCTCTCTCTCTCAGGTCTATCAGCATTTCAGAGCTGGGCAATATTTCAATCACATATGAAATATAGTGGGTAGTGCTTATCAAAATTCCTTTGGTGTTCGCCTGTGTCTTTTGACTGCGGCAAAATTGACAGTTCGCATTGTTACAGCCGTCATGATATATATGAGTAATGCGCTGTGTGGGGCCATGGGGGGGGGCATGGCATTTGTAATCTTTTCAAGGTGCCCACCCTCTTCTGCCACATGGCATAACCGTTGAATGGGGGAAGATAGGCAAGCTTCTCAAAACATACCAGAATGCAAAGGATTTAAATTAGTAGCTAAGATAATATTGCAAATGCAAGTCAGCAGTGCTCCTAGTAAGAGAATTCAGTGTGAATATATGAATATATTATGCTCAGAACATAGACCCGGCTGTGAATGATCAACATGCTTATGAATTTGGAGAGCGGCTCTTCAGTTCCAGTAAACACATCTAAATATTTTGAAGATTCAGCATACTGTTTTCATTATCAGTTAGAGGAGGGTCAAATACTGGACCTTCTTGTAGTAGGGAAGTTCCTAAGAACAATGCCATGGAGGAGACAGGGAGGAGACATGGAGTTTGGGTACGAAGGTAATGAAACAGGCTGGAGGAAAGCACCTTTCAGTTCTCCATTTCTTAAACTGGAAGTGGATGAGAATATTGCCCTCTGTCAAAGGAAATTAAAAACCCCTTCATTACAAATGGCTCTTTTCCAACTATTATCAAACTAGGCTTCCTTCTTTCAGTTTTCAAGACATCAGTGTCATGGGTTGGGGTACCAGTCAAAGGGAGTCCAGAACAGACTGAAGTCAGAAGCCAAGAAGACAGTGCAAAGTCCAAAGCCAAGCCAGGGTCAGGAGCCAGAAACAGAGCCAAGTCCAAAATCACTAACCAGAAACATAGTTCAAAGCCAAGCCAGGGTCAGGAGCCAGGAACACAGAGCCAAGTCCAAAGCCAGGGGGTCCAAGGTCCAAGAGCTGAGCCAAAGTGGATGTGAGGCGGCACAAAGCTGACTCGTTGCTTCCACAAAGAGTACTGCCCAGAGTGTGGAGTTAAACGCTGCTTCCAATTAGACAACTGCATGATTGCCCAGGCTCCTGTTAGAACTCTGAGCTAGCCAAGCATCTTCCCTGTAGCCTGGCCTCTCGTCGCCTGGTTGCTAAGTTTTGTCGCAGTTGCTCCCTTAAATGGACTGGTTATTGACTCACCCAAGAGTCTAAAGGGACTATCTCCGTAAACACAGATAGCAGGTCCTTGCTTTTACCTGTCTCTTGCTAGCTCTGCCTTTGATGCTTATTTCCCCAATTAAACCAAAGGCAAGATTTTATTTCATAAAACTGTTATGGGATAACCCCAGGTCCCACCATCAGGTTGATAAGCTTAAGAACAACTCAGAGTTCTGTATGTCCATGGTTTCCTATGTGGCAGTTTTTCAACAGATGCTGTGAGTCAGAAGAGACAGGCTGCTTTCCACTTCATCCAGTTTTGCTACAGTGAATCGAATGACTTCTAGAGGCACTAGGCCCCAAATCAAGTTAAATGTAGAATATTTACACATTCTAAGTTTCCCCTGAATAATGTCAATAATAGCTTTTATTTTCAAATCTGCAGAGGTGTCAATAGACATAGTTTGAGTACAAAAGTCTCTACTGTTGTGCTGCACCCATAATGCACATCACAGTAGATGGAAGGGCACAAATACTCAGCCAAATGATGTCCTGTGATGCTGCAGTGTCAATTCTGACTGCATAATCAAAAGTGATGGTATTGTACTGTAAGATGGTCTCAGATTTCCCTAAGACTCTATGGGTGCATTCAGACGTGCACATTTGAGCTGTTTTGAAATGCTTCGAGCCAGCTCAAATGTGCACATTCAGACAGCCACAGCTGCCTCCTGTCACCAGCTGTCCCCTACCGCACCAAATACCGTCTCGAAGCGTCGCAATTTGGAGACCAGGTCCCAAGGTGGTTTCTCCCATCCTCTTCCGGCTCAAGCCACCTTTTCCCTGTCTGATCTCAGAGCCGTCGCCAAGCCACTTCCGAGTCTTTAACCCTCCCCCCCTGAGGAAGCCTCTGGCTTCTGCTTTTTGACCACCATTTTTTTTTACTGTTGGTGATATGTGCATGAGCGCTTCTACACCTTTCCATTTTTTTTAAAAAAGGACACTAATTCTCTGTTCCGGATGCCACAGAGACCAGTTTCGGGGTAAAGGTTTAAAGGGACGTGTTGTCTCAGGGCAAGGAAGTCACGGAGCTTGGTTTACTGAGAGGCTTTGTTCTCCTGCTTATGCAAATGTACTAGATTGTATTTTCACATGTTTGCTTATGCGCATGTGCAAGCAGTGATTTTTAAAAAAACAAAAAAAAACAATGCACACTCCTGTGTAGATGCTGGGGAGCTGCTTGTGTACACTTTGAACTGGGGGTGAGTGTGATCACACTGGTTCGGAGTGGGGCATTTTGAGCCGGCTCCAGCTGGCTCCAGCACGCCATCTGAATGCACCCTATGAGACACACAGGGCTTCAGGAAAATTCTAGAGCCCCCCCATGACACTGTGACATAACTTCGAGTTATGCAGCTGGAAGTGATGTCACAGTGTTACAAGAATACATTTCACCTGCCACCCATTTCCACTGCCCCCTACCAACTAGTGATCAAGGTCAAGGCTGGAAGGTCACTCACCAAACAGGCAATCTGGTCTCCCTACATCCCACAGTGAAGAATGCCTTCCTCATCTTTTTCAACATCCATCTTAATGCTTGATCAACAGATTCAAAGGTCTCTTCCTGTGGACACTTGAAAATGGTTCTTTCCTTCCCCAAACTTTACCCCATAGCCCTATAGAAGTCTGTAGCACTTTCTTCTGGCTCAGGAGAGGAAACTAGTCAATTGTAAAATCATCTAATTTGCATTTAGCACTAAGAATTTGGGGAATAGATGTTAAAGGGTAAAAAGCAGCGGGTGAATTTAAAAGAATTTAAAAGCTTCTTTGTCACTCTAATAATGAGTGTAGTTATGTTATGTGATAAACAACTATTGATGTGGGGGGGAGCTGATATCACCATGACCAGTCACACCTGCTGGGTTGCTCCTTTAAAGTTGCCCCCCCTTGCTGATTTTTGAAAGTCCCAAAACTACTGCAGAGTCTTTGCACACACATTGAGAGGAGCAACATAAAGGCAAGGCAAGATACAGTGGAGAGAATTCCTCTTGAGCATGGGCAGATTCAGGCACTGAGAACTCCTCTTTCTGTTTCTGTTAACTTTTTTCCTACCATAGAGAACAATGGAGGGGATGGGGGCAACCTGTTTGGGGGCCTGTAGAATTGGACTCCCTGGTCCAATCTTCTTGAAACTTGGTGGGCATTTTGAGGAGAGGCCCCAGCAGCTACCCTGCAAGTTTGGAGCCTCTCCCTCAAACCCCCTCCCCTCCAGTGGCTTTTAAAATTGCCGCCGAATTTCGGCAGCAATTCGGCGGCGAGCTGAATCAGATTAGAGGGTAATCAGATTAGACTAGCCCTACTGGCTAGTCCTGAGTTGGCGGAGCTTTGCTCCACCTCGCTCCAGCCCCAACGGATCCCTGGCAATAGGACAGCTGACAGGTATAGAATTCCAATTTAGTTGAAACACACCAATATTTTTTGTATTGTAACTCTTATGGTTGGGATCATTTAAATTTTTCTGACCATGTCAGAGGTTGGAGTTAACAATCTGTTTTCCTAAATACTGCCATTTGCAAGTATTCTGTTCATTGGGAGAAATAAAGGCTGAGTTCAGACTGGCAGTTTGGCCCAATACAGGCACGTTTCTCAAGCGGATTAAGTGGGCCGGTTCACACAGCTGTCTGGCATTCCCATGCCGTACTCACCCTGTCCTGAAGCACTTTAAAAAGTACCAGGTGAAAGCTGTGGCAAGCCATTTGGGTGTGTGTTGATCCCGCTTCCTGGAAGTGTGGACACAAGCCACAATCAAGTGGTGCCAGTAATGTGAACCCACTGATCCAGCATAACCACCCATGCGTGCTGTGTGCTTGAGCGCACAACCACCCAAGGGGATGCTTCCGGCATGCGGACTTAAAGCTCCCAGCCATGGGATCCTGCCCCAATTGCTGCTGTGCCTATGTGCCTGTGCGCCCATGCGCCTATGTGCAGTTTGGCTAAATGGACCAAAGCCACACACAATGAGGGCGACAGCACCAGGGGCTGCCCCACAGTGTGAACGTTCCATTCCGCCTCCTCCCTGATATGGTCCCACATCAGTCCACGCAGTGCAACCAGAAAGCCCCGCGACAACTTGGCCCGGGTCTTTTTGCCCTGCTTCCCTTGCACTTAATTCTGCCAGTCTGTCCTCCACCAAAATGTATCACTGATGTTTCAGAGAATACTCTGGAATGTGTGACAACTGTCCTTCAAAATGCTGATATGGAACAAAAATGTAAGCAAGAAATTCCTCCAGCCTCTGGTACTTCCCCATTTCCATGCCTTCCAACCATTTGAGAGTGTGCTGGGTCTTTCAATATGCTCAGTTGATGCTCTTTGTTGTTAAATTGCTTCTCCAGCATTGCAGACAAGCTCACTCGGGATTTTGGAGAGACCTGCAGCGATGGGAAGAGATACTTATGTAAATCACCTGGTGTCACTTTAAGTCTCCTACAAACACGTTCCTTGAAATCCTTGGCATACTCTACAGCGTCAAGATTCCACTTAGTGTGGTCCTTTGCCAGCAAACATAACTTTAAATGGCACTGACTGAAGAGTTGTTTTGTCTGTGCAATGCTTAGCAAAAAACATTCAGAACAAAGCTGAAAACCTGGTAGCCTCCTCTTCTTAAAATTTCTTCTGCTTGCCTAAAGAAGAGTTTTCCTCCCCCAGGACAGTGGTATAAAAGACAGTGCACATGGTACAGTTCATTTGGTAATTTCACAGGTTTGAGGAGGCTTTTGATTTATGATGAGACTCGAATAATTCAGGAATTGCTTTTCTGTAGGAAACTGGCCTGCTGCGAACTTCTGCACAAACACAATTGGCATCCTCAGCTCCCTTGATGACACACAAGATGATCATCTGATTGGTCACCTCAACTGAAGTTTATCTTGAACAGATTGGTGTCTGTGTGGTAGTCAAGAGGCCTACAGGGACAGATCTTTAAACTGGGCAGCTGTTTTTGCCCAGTCTAACTGCATTGATGGACAACTCAATTATGGCCAGGTCATTCCAGTGGCCTCTTTATATTTCAGAATAGGGAACTGCTGTCTACTGATCCCTTCTAGGTACCTGCACAGTTGGATGCAGCCTTATAACACCTGGATTACATCCCCTCCTATTTGGTACCTGCAGAGTCCAAAGCATTCAACTGAAGATCCCCCCCTTTTGGCCATCCATTAAGTATTATGCTTTAACTGCCCTTTCCTTGTCCTTGGTACATTCTTTACCAAACCTCCTTTGCTTTTGGGGAAGAGTATAATTGTGTTATCACACCACATGAAAGAGAAGTGGTGCATTTTTAAAGGTTTTGCTCAGATTGATAACATCTCTCTTCTGTCAGCCATTTCATCTACTGTACCCCTGGATTTTTTTAAAAAATCAGTAATAGCTATAGAACCCCAGGCTAGCCTGGTCTTGTCAGATCCTGGAAGCTAAGCAGGGTCGGCCCTGGCTAGTACTTGGATGGGAGACGTGAAAAGGATACCAGGGGCATGATGCAAAGGCAGGCAATGGCAAACCTCCTGTGAACATCTCTTGCTTTGAAAACCCTATGGGGTCACCATAAGTCAGCTGTGACTTGATGGCACTTTCCATCTCAAATACTGATAGAACTGAAACATCCACAGATTTTTAAGAAAGAGAAAGCCTTTAAAAAGACCTCTGGTAATGCAGCCAGGAAAAGTGCAGGGGAAATGGAGGCTGTGATGCACAGAAGCACGGCCAAGACTCACCTCCACCATCATTTGGGGTTCAGGAGGTGAGAGAGGCTGGAAGGAGGCTTCTTCCAGCCACATGGTGCCCTTTGGCAATGCTAGGTGGGGCTGGCCTGTTCTCCCACAGCCTGCCGTGTCAGGCTGTGTGTCATAATGTAGGCATGGGCTGCAAAGCCTAAGGGGCTATTTAATCAAGCCCGCACAAGTCTTTGTTCTCTGCTTTTCAGATTGCTGGCTTCCTGCTCTTTGTCTATGCTGCAGTTTTAACAATGTGCTTGCCTATGGTATTCTGTATTCTTGGTGCTTAGGGTGGGGCAGTGGGAGACTTCTAGTGTCCTGGCCCTACTGGTGGACCTCCTGATGGCACCTGGTGTTTTTGGCCACTGTGTGACAGAGTGTTGGACTGGATGGGCCATTGGCCTGATCCAAAATTGGTTTTTCTTATGTTCTTATGTATGGTGGCCTGCTAATTTCTGGATTCGGCTTCATTTTAAAGGGACCATTAGTCTTACTGCACCAGCAGCTGATCATCGGGCAAGTCTTCTGCTAGAAGTCGCTCTCCACATTTTCTTGTCCTTTTAATTTTATTTGGGTTTTTCCCCCCTTCAGTAGCCTGTTTCCAATCCCCAGCAGCTGATGGGTTCCTTCATGAATTCTGTTTTCGCTGCTTGTCTGTCTATTCACCGAGGAGTGCAGAGAGACTCAGGAGCTTTCATTGGAAAGGCCTCCTATGATATTGGATTTTCTGGAGGGTGGTTGCTGTTGGGAAAAGGGGTATTTTTGCATTTGTGTATGTGTGTGTGTGTGTGCCTGTACCTGGAAGTCATGGCAACCTCTGGTGACGCCTACTGGGGCACGGAGGATGTTCAGACAAGTGGCTTGATAGCCTGCCTCTGCCTCCTGACCCTGGTGTTCTTTGGAGGTCTCCCATCCAAATACTTGCCAGGGTTGGCCCTGCTTAGCTTCTGAGATCTGATGAGATCAGGCTTGTTTGGGCTATCCAGGCCAGGGGGTCACCAGGATTTTTTTTTTTGGCCTGAATATGGCTGTTACCATGAGTCAGGTTCCGGAGGCCAGGTAGCCAGTATTGTTGCTCTCCCTCTCTCCCACCCTCCCTCTCTCTTTGTCTGGCTTAGCCTGCAATTTGAACCCAGGGGGTGGCTGGTGCTTTAACTGTTTGTCTCTTCACTGAGGGGTGGTTTGGGCAGTGGCTCCATGAAGTGCAGCAATTTTTTTGCTTCTGCTTGCAATTCTTGGGCTGTATTCACTCTGTGATCATGCCCCCGTGATCATGCACCATTGCTATATTTTGAAGTACACTGGTGCATGTTTTCAACTAAGGCATGATTATCGAGTGAATAGAGTACTAAATAAATGGAGTAGGTTTCATAAGGACAGCAGATTTATATATATATATATTATATATATATTACACAGACAGACAAATAGATATAGACATATCTGCTGTTTGAGTTAAGCATGCAGTTAATAATTAACAATAAAGGATATTGGATAGGGATAAGTTAAGCTGTTTTTTTTTAAAAAAAAAACTATTATGTAGTTTGGTTTAATCAGTTGGGGTCTAACAGGCAGGGGTGAGTTTTCGGGTAGCTCCATTTTTTGCCAGGAGCTAAGTTTATTTGTGGCTGCTTGATTAAAACATGCTACCCAAAGAGTTGCCAACAGCAAGAAGGGCACAGCTGCACATCAGCATAAGGCAGCAAAATGCCCTGTACCTCAGGCAGGTGCATCAATCCGGTCATAATGTGGGGTCACTCCTGCACATCTGATAATGCTCCTTACGGCACCATAGGGCTACTAGAAGGGGGCGGGGGGGCTTTGGGTGGCTCCTTCAAGATTAAAAGATTGCTAGCAGGGGCACCTCCAACGCCACTGACACATATAACACTGCTAATTTACAGGGCATTTCACAAACTCTGGTCCAATTGTCTGAATGAATGGAACAGCTTGGAGCCCTTTCAGCCCCACCAGAGCAGCCTGTGCAACTGGAGACCAGGGCTAGGCAGAGATAACATTCACTGGTGGAGTCTGGAATTTCTGGTGTTTCTGATTATGATTGCATGAGGAGTCCTGCCCACCCAGAAAAGTGATGTGCCAAGAGCCGAAGGACAACTAGGGTGACTCGAACCTGGGAGGTGACAAATAACAGATAACAAGGGTGGCTCAGTCACAAAAGGTACAGGAAAATGGAGGGGAAATCTTGCCTCCAAGGGAAAGAAGTGGAGAGGGCCATCATACTCCTCTATGCCCTCCAAGTTTGGTGAGGATTGGATTTACGGGATCAGAGTTACACTCCCCTAAAGAAGGTGCCCCCAGGAAAGTGCCTTCTGGGGAAATGGCAGGCAGTCATTTCCCCAGAAAGCAGTTTTCTGGGGTTACCTTCTGGGGGTACCTTCTTTCTGGGGGTGCCTTCTGGGGGACTGTAACTCGAACCTTGTAAATTCAATCCTCATCAGACTTGGAGGGCAGGTAGAGGAGAGTCAGCTGGAATGTTTGGTGTCTCTAGCAAACAGTGGGGGGGGGGGGGGGCATTCTACTGCCTCATGAACCTTATGGACCAAATCAGTTCTTGAGGCAGCTAAAAGTTTGTGATGGTCTGTGGTTCATGAATGGGGTACGCCATGAAACAAACCAGATCACATTTCTCCAGTTTGTTGCTCATCCCTCTACATATCCCCTAAAGCCGAGCCAGTCTGGTGTAGTGGTTAAGTGCGCGGACTCTAATCTGGGAGAACCGGGTTTGATTCCCCACTCCTCCACTTGCACCTGCTGGATGATCTTGGGCAAGCCATAGCTCTGTACCAGCTGTTCCCTCAAGGACAGCTTGGGAAAGAGCTCTCTCAGCCCCACCTACCTCACAGGGTGTCTATTGTGGGGAGGGGAAGGGAAAAGGAGTTTGTAAGCCGCTCTGAGACTCTTAAGTGAGTGAAGGGCGGGATATAAATCCAATCTCTTTTTCTCTTCTCTTCTTCTTCTTCTTCTAAATATTTCACACATTGAAGGAGTAACATTCATACTAATGACAGTAGACTTTGCTGCCATCAGATTTTACTGAAGGCCATGTACTGTTTTAACTATGTAATGGTGTCTCCTCTGCACATTTAAAAGTCAAATGGGTTTTGTTCTTTGGGCTGAATATACTGTGGGTAGACAATTTTCCTCCAATATGTTACCAACTGTTCAAAATAATACCCCTATTACTGTTGCTTGTGAAATAACAAGCTGTGTACTGCATGTTCCCTTGGTGGTTACATCTAAATATTTCTGGGCATGTGCAGTGGACACAAGATTCACACATTTTTAAACTATTTTTCGGAGTCATTGGATTTTACGTTTTATCATATTTCTCATTTAATAACTTTTAAAGGGTGCTATTCCCTATCTAATGCTAGGCATTGATCCCAACATAGCATTACTGGTTGCCAAATTTCTGTCTCACACACTGTCTTTTAGAAACTAGTTTAGTACTCTTCTAGTAACTGCTCAAGGTCTATTGATCAAAGGAGCTCTAAAAAGGAAATAAAAGGATACAAGATACATCCATTTTCCTGAACCCTGAAGAAAGATACCTCTAGTAATTCAGACAAACCAACAACAACAACAGTCATTCCTTTTAATGGGAAAAAAGGGGACCCAGAACAGGACATCTCCCTGATCTTGAGGACTGTCAAGATATGAATGGGGGGAAATCAGGATATTTAGACATTAAATGATGTTACAGTATTAAAGGTAACGAGCTGTATTTATATGTTTTGGCATAACATTCCAAAGGCTAGAAAGAGATTTCCAGCCATTAAGCTCCTTTTATAACATCCTTGATTGTTCATCAAATTTCTCCGACAAGAGCACAATGAAAAAGCAATTGGTGGTACTCAACACAGCACAAACTTGTAGCAATATGTCAGTCTATTAAGCTGGTATTCTGAAATCCTAAATCTGTGGATCAGCAGGGAAATTAGGAGGACCCCTGACTGCCATTTCAAATTTTTCCTCCCCCAGTTTTAGAATTCTCACACTCCATCTTTTTGTCCCATGGTCAGGTTGGTTGGTTTGCTGCCAAAATTCTGTTGTTGTTGTTGTTTAGATGAAGTAAACTTTTGTGAACAGTGAGCATGAAATGTCTCATAAGAACATAAAAAAGAGCCCTGCTGGATCAGACCAATAGTCCTTCTAGTCCAGCATCCTGTCTCACACAGTAGCCAAACAGTTCCTCTGGACAGCCAACAACAGGACATAGAAGCTGAGGCCTAGGTTTCCCATTCCCTGGGGGGGCAGGGGTTTGCCCACTTTAGGGGTCCCTGATCCTCCAGCCTGGATCCAGCCGGTGGGAGGAACCCTGCCCCCAAAGTGCCGAGATTGCACCAATGGGCCCAGCATGATGGACACGTTGCTGGGGGGCTGCTCTAGCACTTGGCCTAAAAACTATGGTACTGTAGAGTTTCTGGTCAAATGCTAGAGCGTCCTCTGGCAATGTGCCTAGTGCAATGATGTCACTTCCAAGTGATGTCATTGTGGCACACATGCTACATGCCAGAAAATCCCAGAAAAGAGACTCCGTCCCCTCACCACCAGCAGGTAGGGACCTGGCAACCCTACCAAGGCCTTCCCTTTCACGCTTCTCAGTTCATTCGTTTGTTGATTAAAACATTTATACACTGACTTACCCTTGTGGCTCAACTTGGTTTGCAATTCTAAGATTAAAAACATACAAAATTACAATAAAACCTTATTAACTCCCTTCCCCAAGAAAATGGCTGCTGCTTAAACCCCACTAAAATATCTCACAAATGTAACAGCCTTAAAATGCCTCCTAAAACTTTCTAAAGATTGTGCTTCCCTTATGTCCTCAAGGTGGGAGCCTCTATGGAGATGGAATGAGCCCTAGCTGATGCCAAGTGAGCCTCCCGAAGCAAAGGACGAGCTGGGAGGTGGCAACTAGGGCCGAGGACAGACTGGCAATCTAAAGCGGGGCAGGCACGCTGCGGAGATGGAAGAAAGGAGCACGTTCAGACATGCGCATCTGTCCGTCAGCTCCGTTTCGTACTTACCCGTCTCCCAGTCGCTTTCCTTCCGCTTTAGCAGGACACCGGGTAAAACCGGTAAAACCGGTGTTCAAGGGCCGTCTTCCGCATGCCTCCCGCTTCCAAACAGTGTGAACTGGAGGAAGCGGGAGGCATCCGGAGGTGGCAGTGTGAACACGCCCCACAAAGTTATGCGCATGTGTGCATGTGCGCATGTGCGCACATGCGAAACACATCAAAGGAAAACAAAAAAAGTGCAGCGGCGCGCGCAAGCCGCGCGCGCTGGCTCTGTGGCAGTCTGAACGCTTCGTATCGCCGCTGATCCGCATTGCTCTGGCCAGTGTGAACGGCCAGCTCCGTGGGGTTTTTCCCCCGCACCAGTTCCCTCTGCTTTGCCTCCGCTTTAGATTGCCAGTCTGTCCTCGGCCTAGAAAACAACAGTTGGTGCCTGGGGATATATGGGGAGAGCACCCCGTATTATATATCTTCTATTTGTCTGGATGACTGGAAAGCTGAGATGCATTTCTTTCCCCTTTTCTCTTTTGTGGAAAAAATGACAAATGTCTGATATTCTGATTGTGTATGTGTGTGAATGTGAAGTGCCATCAAGTAATTTCTGACTTATGGTGACCTTATGAATTAATGTCCCCCAAAAGGTCCTATTGTTAACAGCCAGGCTCAAGTCTTGAAAGCTGAAGGTCATGGCTTCCTTTATAGAGTCAGCATGCCTTGAGCTATGTGCATACCATATTTTGGCTTTCTAGGTGATCTGAAAGAACCACCGTTGGGGAATACTTTCCAAGAGACTGTTTTGGATAGAGAGAGATACATTATTTTTTTTTACAATAATTGCAAAGCCTTGAACTATACTCATGGCAGATTTCAGGGCTTTAGTGAGCTGGGAAATGCCCGAATAATTTTAACTGTGATAGATATTGTGTTCTCTTAAAGGGGCATCTGTTTGATCAACAGCAATACATCCAAGGAAAGCGGACACTAGATGGCACCATAATATTAGTTGTTGGTTTTGTCAGCCAGTTCTGGCTTCTTTGTTAATGCATCTGTAAGGCATAACAAAATATACATGGCTGTTAATTGAACAATTTATGTTTTAATATGTCTTTATTGTGTTAAATTGTAATTGTTTTAAAGTGTAGTGCTGGAAGCAGGAGACAGACATCAATTTGAAATTTGCTTGTCCACTGACAATTATAAAGCACAATGATCATACAACCATCTGTAAAGGATTTTGGAAAGCATTCCATATTTACCATGGGCACATATGCTTTCAGAAAGCATGTTTGTTTCCTAAATGAGATACCCTCCTTGGATATGGCTCAAAAGCACCTGATGCTTCATCCTTTGCAGGAACTAGGCAGGTATACATATGCCCTGGATGGAGGAACTCCCAGCAATTCTTGGTGATTGATCCTGAGTTCTATGATGGGGGAAAAAGTTCTATGATGGAAGTTCTCTGATAGGAGATAAAAATGGATTAAAAGAGCAGTCCTAAGTGGATCTACTCAGAGTCCTCTGATTTACTCAATGTGTCTTATTCCCAGGAAAATGTTCTTAAGATTGCAGTGTAAATCAGAACTACAGAGTGGTGGTGAAGATTGATAGAGAAGACTAGCTGAATGGCTTCATGGTACCAAATATGAGGTTGGACCTAATGGCTCCCTTCTACTAGGTCAGATCCAACGACTCACTTTGGCTGAGCCCGCCTGTGATGTAGAAATACTTTCTTCAGTGCATGAAAGTTTAGTCATTGGAGGAAGCCTTGCCGAATGTTCGCGGAAGTTCATGACAGTGAACCCATCATGAACTTCTGTTCATAGACCATGAACAGGGCAAAGTTTGTCACAAAATTTGTCACAAAGTTTGCTTTGTGTTTTAGTCCATGCCCACTCCTACCCATCACTCCTTCTAGACATCTTCCAGTAAAGGCACCACATCCTCTTCCCATTCTTCAGTGTTCAATAGCAGACATGAAGCCACTGCTGCTTTAATAACTCTGTTCAGCAGTCCTGTCCGGTGCTGCAATCTTAGCCCCAACATCTATGCCACCTTCTCCTAAAGCTCTCTGTTTAAAGGCACCACAGCTCCCCCCACTTTCAGTGGTGGGAGTGGGAATCCTCCCTATATCCAACCACTTGAGCAGCTGCTGCTTATGAGCCAAATGACAGTGGCTACACGTGGAATCCAGGGTAAATTTTCCAATTATAGAATTGAACTTTCCTGCCTCCCCCTTCTTTCTGCATACTACAGGCCATATACTGGTGGTTTTGGGAGATAGAGGACCTTGAGAGAGCCAGTGTGGTATAGTGGTTGAGAGGGGGGATTCTAATCTGAAGAACTGGGTTTGATTCCCCACTCATCCACATGAAGCCAGCTGGGTAACCTTGGGTCAGTCACAGTTCTCTCAGAGCTCTCTCAGCCCCAACTACTTCACAGGATGTCTGTTGTGGGGAGAGAAAGGGAGGGTGATTGTAAGCCACTCTGAGACTCCTTTGGGTAGTGAAAAGTGGGGTATAAAACCCAACTACTCCTCCTCCTCCTCCTTCTTGAATCACCTGAATTGAGGTGGGGGATCAGCAGCAGAAAGGGGAAATGTGTGGAAAATTTCCAGTTTAGCCTGGATCCAAGTCTAGGTCACCAACCATCACTTTGTTTATTGTCCATGGCAACTCAGAGGCACCGTCATGCTCAGAGGGCATGGTTTCCAAGAGCTAGGAAAAAATGATGGGTAATGTTCATCATTGATATATGCTGCTTGTGATCTTCTAAGGGGCACCTCAATGTCCGTAGGCAGAATTCTGGATTAGATGGTCCCTTGTTTGGGCCCAGCAAGATTTGTTTCCCATTATGTTAAAGACATATCTGTGAAAAGAAGTCTGGCATGCCACAAGAAATAAATTCATTGAATAATCAGAGGTTCTTGGGAATTTTTGGTAACCATCCAAATGGAGTACTACCTTTTATGTCTGTGTGAGTCACTGTTCTGTCCTTGCTTCCTTTCCATTAGAAAGGACCCAAGGTGGCCATTTCCAGTCAAAAAGATACCTCCCATGCTGAAGTTCACCAACTCAATGTGGCCCAGAGCAAGTAGATCTTAGAGACTCAGCAGTACCAGCACTGGGAATTTTGTGTATAAACAAATAGTGCAATCTGTTTTTAAACTGTTGTTTATAAATTGTTGTTTTTAATTGTTTTTTACAGTGTCTATTAATGTATTATATTATGATGCTGAATGACTCTGTGATCCGCCCTGAGTCCAATTGTGGGAAGGGAGGGATATAAGGTAGGTAGGGAGGGAGGGAGGGAGGGAGAGAGAGAGAGAGAGAGACAGACAGACAGACAGACAGACAGAAAGACAGACAGACAAATTTCTTTTCAGCCATGTATGGTATCATTTTAATAGGTTTTGATCTGCATGATTTTATTGCTCTCAATTGGGGGGGGGGGTCTTTTAGGTAATTTGTATGGATTCAACACAAAAAAATAATGCTGAAGGGGAGCATTGATTTTAATGGGGAAAATTCAACGGGAGAAAAGAAAAAACTGGTGCAAAAAGAGTGACTCCCAGGATTTGTTTCAGACAAGGGAGAAATAAAACTGAAGTAGCAACATACAAAATTGAACCCCACCGTCTTCAAAATTCCAGTCAACTTCCAATCAGCCTCCTCCTGTGGCAGGTATTTATCTAAAATTAAAACTGTACAAATCGGTATGTTATTGACAAATATGCAAATACTACCAGTTTCCAACTTCAACAGACACACACACAAGGCAATCTTTTTTTTCTTTTTTTTTTGACTGAGCTGGAAAAAAAGACCCAATGCAGCAATACGCTACTTACAAATAGAACCATTTTAATTCCACCAGAGTCTGAACATGACTCTAAATGGCTGACCAAGTACTCGTTAAAATGAAGTGAAGTCTCAGCCGTGCTACTTAGTTGATGAAAAGACCTTTGAGGACTCAAAGAGCTTGTATGCATTATTGAGTTAGCCATTTTTATCCCCCAAGAAGATCTTTAACGGTGGAAGTTTTTTAAAGTGTAGGTGGGGCTTTCTGTCCTTTTGGCTGGGATTAAACTTTGATTGTGATCGTAAGGACTATTTTCAGCAAACAGGACAAAATTTAAGTCTCCTTCAAAAGAAATGCTCTCTCTCTCTCTTTCTCTGTATATATATTGTTCTGCTTTGTGCTGTAGGCTGTAGGAGTTGTCATCGTTATTATAATTTCCAAAGTGCTCCCAAGAAAAGATATGTCGCAATTACACACAAGTACATTACAAAGAGAGAGCATGAATCATTATAACCTCGTGCCGTCACCTCAGCCGCTCACTCTGGGGCACATTATGACGCTTCAAAACGGGTCTCATCGTCCTGCACAAGAAATAAATTAATGCTTGCAAAATCATATTTGAATGTTTAAATAGTCATTTGAGACAGAAAAGGACCCCCTTGTAGCATTCTCCATAAGCAGTATTTGAAATCTGTGAGATTGTTACATAGGCATTAATTAAATTTATTATTCTTATACACATTTTTAAAATACCAGCAAATAATTGCCTTGGGCCTGTTTAAAATGACAATAGCAGGGAAAGTGTTCAGAAATGATAGCGCCTTGCATGCAATCCAGACGTTGCTTGGGGTTTTCATTATGCGGTTGCTGTCCTTCATGAAACAAATTCACAACTTTTTTTCTTTTTAAAATGTAGGAAATAATCCTGTGGAGTGACCAATACTACGCTAAGTAGTGAGAGCCAGTTTGATGTAGTGATTAAGAGGAGCATGGACTCTAATCTGGGAGAACCGGGCTTGATTCCCCACTCTTTCACATGCAGCTGCTGGATGACCTTGGACAAGCCACAGCTCATTCAGAGCAGTTCTCTCCAGAGCAGTTCTCTCAGAGCTCTCAGCCCAGGGTTGCCAGCCTCCAGGTGGGGCCTGGAGATCTCTCGCTTTTACAACTGATCTTCAGCTGACAGAGATCAGCTCCCCTGGAGAAAATGGCTGCTTTGAACGGTGGACTCTATGGCATTGTAGCATGCTGAGGCCCCTCCCTTCCCTAAACCTCACCCTCTCCTGGATCCACCCCTCAAGTCTCCAGGTATTTCCCAACCCAGATCTGGCAACACTATCTCAGCCCCACCTACCTCACAGGGTGTCTGTTTTGGAGAGAGGAAGGGAAGGAGATTGTAAGCCACTCCGAGTGAAGGGCAGGGTAGAAATCCAACTCCTCCTTCATGTTGTGATTAAATATAAGGAATTACTTAATATTCAGTCCTATCAACTGGAATGCTGAGATATTTCATGACTTCACCCTACAATAAATGGCCCAGTCCACTCTGGAGATGCACTTCAGGTATGACCAGTCTTTATATTTGGGGTTGCTAACTTCAAGATGGGGCTTGGAGTTCTCCTAGAACTGCAACTGGTCCCCAGACTACAGATAAAAGATTCCCTGGAGGAAATGACAGCTTTGGAGGGCAGATTCTATAGCATACTATAGAGAAGGTGTTCCCCTTGTGGAGCCCATAGGCATCAAGGCACCCACAAACACCTCTTCAAGCACCCATCAAGCATTTTTAGAAAGTGGGTAAAGCCAGGAGGGGCTTTTTCCCAGGAAGACCTCTGATTGGTTGCTGGAGATTTGATTGGCTGTGCAGATATTTAAAAATTGTTGTTGGGTTTTTTTGGCAGCAGTTGCCCCCACAGCACAAGGATCATCACTGTGTGACTGGAAGTAAGCCAGGGCAGCCATTTTGTAGCTGGACCTACCTCCTTCAGCAGCTATTTTATGGCAGCCATGCTGTGGCTGTGCCCACCATGTTGTGTCAGTATTTCAAAGGTGCTCAAGAAAGTTGGGGCCCCTTGCTACAGAACCTAGGAGATATGGATGTCCTAGAGTGACATCACATCTTCCACTCTGCCCTCCCCAGGCACCACTCTGAAATCTCCAGGAATTTCTGAAGCCAGAGGTGGCAACCATATCAATGTCTCATAACACTTAACATATTAGAGACCTCCAGACACGGGAAGTAGATATAGTATAGATGAGACAAAATGGGGGTATTCTGTATTCTCCTTCGGTATATCCCGGAAGAGGCCCAGAACTCACTGCAAAATGGCAGATCTGGAGTCTATTTCTACCTCAAGTAACAGCTGAAACATGGTTCCAGCTTGGGTGCCAAATGACTGAGAATTATGTCTTACATAGCCTTATAGCACGCCAGCATGCTAGCCATAAGTGTCCACAGCCCATAATTTGAAAATCAATAGATGTGTATACATCTGCTGAGGGGGCAGCAACATTTGTATAGCTCTTGAAAGCTCTTTGTGGGATAATTACAGATTTCATTTGCTTTACTGCAAGACAAGGGATTCTCAGCATTAATGGAGGGATAACATTGCCAGCCTCCAGGTGGTGGCTGGAGATCTCCTGGGATTATAACTGATTTCCAGATGACATATATCAGGCTGAGGACAGACTGGCAGTCTCGGCCGCTCTGCCTCCGCTTCAAAAGCGGAGGCAGAGCAGCCGTTCAGACGGCCGCATCTGCCCCGAGGAGGCAGCCCGGACGCATTGCGTCCGGCGTCACGCTCCTCCCGCAGCAGCCGAGCACCACTTCAAAGTGGTGCTCGGCTGCTGCGGCACGCGTTCCACCCGCCGGAGCGGGTGTGAATGCGCTCCAGGAGGGGGAGCCACGCGGCGTCCGCACGTCGCCTTAGGAAGCAGCCCGCAATCTGAACGCTGTGGGCGGCTTCCTTCCGGCAGCGTGTGAACACCGTGCCGCAGGGGAAATTCCCCCCGCCTTAGTCTGCCGCGCCACGGAGGCGCGGCAGACTACAAGTCTGTCTTCAGCCTCAGTTTCCCTGGAAAAAATGGCCTCTTTAGAAGGTGGACTCCATGGCATCATAACCCACTGAAGTCCCTCCCCTCCCCAAACCCCACCCTTCTCAGGCACCACCCCCAAAATCTCCAGGTATTTCCGAACCTAGAGTTGGCACCCCTAGAAGGGGAGTAGTTTGCCCCAGCTCCATAGTTCATAAGGCTTCACTAGGCAGCTGGGTTAAAGTTAGCCGATAGGGACACTTGGCTGAATGGCATGTATCTCTCCCGACAGGCTTTTTTGACACCATAATGCTGACCCAATACTGTTGTCTTGTGTCTTCATTTACTAGGTGTTGGGGAAGCATGTACACCTTACTTACTTAATGCTTACTTAATTTTGTTATGATCAGCAATTAAAAAAAATATGTACAACAGGTCATAAGGAATGTTTACATCGTATACTAGCTGACTCACTGCAATAGCCAGAGACTAAGGAAATGGAAAAGCTAAAGAACAGAGTTAAAACCATTAGGATGTGTTATCTTTTTATTATTATTATCTTTTTTATTCCTCTTTTCAGACAAAAAATAGGCTCCCAAAGGAGTTTAAACTAAGTAAAATCCAAGGTGCAGGTGCTGTATGTTAATGAACATTAGATACAGCTCTTAAGTTGGCACACTAAAAATGAACATCAAGGGAGGTATTGGGAAGTCTCCCCTCCAAAAGTGTTGTAGAAGCGGGGGGGGGGGGGGGGAGAGTGTACTTCTGTTTTGGAGTACACAACTGAGTCATCTTGGATTATTATGCATATATGCTAATAATGTAGCTAGGGTCTCCAGATCCCCTCTTTAGGACAATTCTCTTTTTTGAGGCCTGCTTTCTATGTTGTCTTTTTCAGAGGACCACCTTCTTTTTGAGGTTTTATTAGTGTGTCCCTTTTCAGTGGTCCACCTAGTCTAGGATCCTGTTCTATGCAGTGGCCAACCAAGCCTACTGGAGGCTCCACAAAAAGGGGATAGAGACCAACATTACATGCTGATGTCAGGGTCTAGCATAACTGTTTAGAGATTGTTTGCTTCTTGGCTTGGAGATTCCCTTTAGCCATCCTGGCTAATAGGTACTAATGGAGCTTTCCTTCATGACAAATCATGACCCCATTCTCCGTGTCATATCACCACCATAACTTACCAGCTGTGGGAAAACAGCTATCTTCCCTTTCTGGTATATTAAGAACTGTGTTGTACAAATCTTCCCCAAAGACTTAAGAAAAGAACTTGTGGAATCTTCAGGGAAAGAAATCTCAAAAGCTCTGGTGAAACTACAGGCAATGTATCTCAGCGTGTGCTTGCTGATCTGAACTGGTGTGCAGATGGAACACTCTAAAGGGTCTCTTGGGTTGATGTGAATGGTTGTGATGGGGCAAAGTAATCTATTTTATACCCTGTGAATATAAGCAAAGGCACTAAAGTTTGGACAGATGGGGAGTGTGTGTGTGTGTATGCAGAATAAAAAGTCCAATCCTTTTATCACTTGTATAGAATACTAAATGGCCCTTAATAAGAAGGAACAACAATAATACTTGCTTTAGATACAGCAAGTATAATGCATTCAAGCTGGCCTTGTCAGAAAAAATCTATTTCAAAATGAAAGCATATATATAATCTGAGAATGCTCTTTAGTGGCAAACATCTAGACATAATAGTAATAAGAAGACTGATCTTGAACAAATGGAAAGTTCTGGCTCATTCTGAATAGGAACCCTTCTTTACTGGTGTGGAGAAAATTGCCTGATCTGTATGGTGCACACACTAATGGTTTACCATGGGGAGAAGGCGACCATGTTGAGTAATTGAAAGCAAGTGCTCCTTTGTGATTTTGACATATTCCCAGGTGGATCCAAACAAGGCCAGTGTCCCAACCTGGTAGAGATTTTACCTCTACTTTTGTGGAGATAAAACTTTATGCCATTAGCAACAGCATTTCATTGGGTATGACGGGCTCCCTTTGCCCTTTGTCAAGAAACTATATGTGAGCAAAGAACCCTCTAAGGCCAGAATATATGCCTTCTTTGTGTGCTTGTTTAATATAGCTATAATCTGCCATCTCCATTAAAATGTGCAAGGCTTCTTAGAACACAGGGTTGTATCCTGCTGAAAATTTTTGTCTGCATAAAAGAGAGGGGGCTCTAATTTGGCTGAGTTCCCCACTCATGGCAGACTACTGATTCTTCCAGCGTTATTACCATGGGTCCCCCATTCCCCATTTGGGGGATTTGGGGTGCTGCAGGAGGGGTGAGGTGGGGAAATCATACATGCATGGACAGAATCCTTCTGTTCATGGAAACAGTGAATAGGATCCAAGCAAATAGCATTTAAAACGTATTACAATATGTACACTTTTGCATTAAACCAAGTTGAACCCAGATGAACACATAAAACTTCCTTATACTGGCAGGCCATTGGTAAAGACTAGGGATGGGCATGAACCAGGAAAATGGTGGTTCATGGCTCATTTGATTACACAAACCACAAACCCATCCCCTCCATTGTTCTCTATGGTGGGAAAAATGTTACTTGGGGCAACCTGTTTAGGGGCCCTTAGAATTGGACCCCCTGGTCCAATCTTCTTGAAACTTGGTGGATATTTGGGGGAGAGCCTCCAGCAGCGACCCTGTCAGTTTGGAGCCTCTCCCTCACACTTCCTCTCCTCCATCTGCTTTTTAAGCTGCCACTGAATTTTGGCTGCAATTCGGCAGCGGACTGAATAAGATCAGAGAATCTGATTAGGCCAGTGACTGCCCTAGTGCCCACTCCTGGGCTGGCGGAGCTCCAGCTCCAAATGATCACTGGGTATGATGCATTATTGTAGGCCAGTTTTGAGGCATCATTGGGTAACATTACTTCCTTATTACTGAAAAAAAAAGGATTTGGTATAATTAGCTCAAACATATTACTTCTGTAGGTGGTGATTTAAAGTTAATATATGAATTTACCTAGTCTGTGGGATTCAGACTGGAAAAGAATCCCATTTTTTTTCTAATGAAACAAAAAGCTTCCTTACTAATGTAAAAAAAAAACCCCAACCCAGCAACCCAAAAGCCTCATGGTAATTAGTTCAAATGTATTGCCTTTGTAAACGGGGATTTAAAGCTAAAATGGACTCAGAAAGAATGGGAACTTCTATTTAATTCCAACAAGACAAAAAAAAATCTTTTTCACAGTTTTAAATATTTTCTTTGAGATAAAAAAAAAATACTTTTCTTCATTTAAGGATTTAGATGGTATATTATCATTCAGAATATAAAATTGGTTTTCAAACCTATTCTGTAAGATTTACATTACTTATATTTTTCCATGGTCTTTTTTTTTTTTTTTTTTTTAAACACTCTCTTCCCATTCTGCTTGAATATGCCTGGTAAGATGACAAAAAACATAAATTTATGATATATTTAAATTAATTTAGAATTGCCTTAATGCAAAACAACTTCAGAGGGATTTGTATTTATATTTGTTTGTTTCTTGTTTGATGCACTAGCATAACAGACTCCTGGGATTGTAGATCTTTCAAAAACATTAGTTCTACCAGCTCTCAAGAAAAGAAAGTAAAAGAAAAAAAGTATCTGCTCCAAAGGAGAATGAACCTTGTGGTGAAACAGCCCCACTCTGGCCTGCAGGCTTTTTAGAACAGATAAAAGGAAGTACTGATCCAACACTGGCTTCTCTTATGTCCTTATGTTCTTATGTTCTCTGTTCCAACTTTAAACATAAACATCCAGTCCAACACTCTGTCCCATTTCCCACAAGGTTCTGCCCTGGAGTCATTCTTCCCTTTGCCCTGATTGTCTGCTTGAATTTCCCACTATTTGCCATGGGGTGCATTTTGACCCGCGGCTCTGACCGATTTTTTCCAATTTCCTCCGTGGCTTCAGTGATCCTCAAAAAACAGGATCACTGAGGCCGTGGGGGAAATTGCGTGAAGCAGCGGGTCAAAATGTGCCCCACATCAAATAGTGTGAAATTGAAGCAGGCAATCGGGGAAACTGGAAGAATGACACTGGGGCAGTGCCTTGTGGGAAATTGGTCTCTGTCCCACAGTGGCCAAAAACACCAGGTGCCCTCAGGAGGTCCAGCAGTGGGGCCAGGACACTAGAAGCCCTCCCACTGTCCCCCCCCCCCCAAGCACCAAGAATACAGAGTATCACTTGCCCCAGACTGAGAGTTCCCTCAGTCTCAGAAAACCTTCCCTCTCAGGTTTTCACAAGACCTGGAAAGGCTTTTCTTTCTGTCTGGTAACACATCACCATCACCTAACCTTTGCAGAGATTATTCAGGACACCTAGCTTCCCTTCCAAGCATCTCCCTAGGGTATTAGGGGAAAGGATCACTCTCTGCCAGGGATTAAATTTGGGACTTCCTGCATGTGCTGCATCACTAAGCTATGTCCTCACCCCTATTGTTATCTTGCCCTTCCTCCAAAGAGCTTGTGGCAGGCACATGGTTTCCTCCCTCTATTTTATTCTTATTGCAACCTTGTATACAGGTGACTGAGAGATAGCTACTAGACTAAGCACACTCACTGAAATTTCAGGGAATAGAGAGGATTTGACCTTGTCTGTCTGTCTCCACTGATAGGCACTCTAACCACTACATCACATTGAGTATGAAGAATCTGTAGCCTGTCCCCATCCTAGTGGCTTATTCTAAAAGTGTGTGGGAATCACCTTCATCAGACATGAGAGGGTACAGAGGAGAGCCATTGATTCTTTGGTTTGACAGAGAATACAAAAGGATATTCTAAATTACTTATTGTGCACAGGTGAACAAAAACAATTAAGTAATCAACCCAAGAATTGGCAGTTCACCTGGAATACACTGCTTTAATTTCACCTCCTGATTTCCCTTTAAATGAAAGCTTAACCTAAAACTTTGTTTTTGAATTGTCAGTTTAAAACAAACAACACAAGCTGGCATTTAGTGGTCGTAACAGAGCAAGGAAACAAGCTCCCTGCAGTGAACAATAGAGTTCTGTGGTTTAATAAATACAATTTTGTAATTTGCAGATAATAATACTTCACTGTTGCTTTCTGCCTCTCTTCCTGAACAATCCTTAAAGTGCTTTATAATTACCAGCCTTACCATTAAGCCTATAAATAATTGCAAATGACTTCATCCTCCTCTGAAACATGGCCACCTCTCGGACTCAAAATATGCCTCAAAGTGGCTATTTCTTTTCTTTCTTTCTTTTAATAACACTTTATATAAAACAGTACATCATAAAACAAAACAATACAGAAACAAGAAAAAAATATTCAAAGAACAATAATAAAACTCCATAAACACAGAATAATAAGAGTATTAGACCTGGGAGGTTTAAAGGTTATCTTGTCCACATATACACAGCATTTTATTACAAGAAACAAATCATACAGCAATTAGAGTTAAAATGTGACCAAATCAATTTGAGAAGAACTTGGAACTGCATGCAGAGTAGTCCAAGCACTGGCAAGTCCCTAATTATAGAAATAACATCCCACTGGGGATTCTTTCTAAGGTTGTCTGGCCCCCTTGGCCACCATTAGAGGATGGGCGGATAGGGTTGCCAGATCCAGGTTCAGAAACTACTGGAAATTTGGGGATGGAGCCTGGGGAGGACAGGGACTTCAGTAGAGTACAATGTTACAGAGTGCACCCTCCAAAGCATCCGTTTTCTCCCAGAGAACTGATCTCTGTAGTCTGATGAGCTGTAACTCAAGGGTTCCCCAGGTCCCACTTGGTGGCTGGTATCCTTAGTTCTTTCAGGTCACAGAGAAGACTGGAGGTGGGGAAGCAGGAACACTTTTGCTGCTTGTCATCAGCAAAATCAGCTTCCAAAGCTTTAAAGGGACATTCATGGAGATGGCACGTGATCAAAGTGGTGAACCCAGAGACAACTAGTAAACAAAGTAACTTATCACTTACTTACAGGGAGAAATGACAAGGAAAACAATATACCCATTCAAAAAGGTTTGAACAGTAGAGAGTGTACATCACAATGTACATCACAGCACCTCCTTGAGTTCAAATGGACTAAACACTCCAAGTATCAGTACTTACATGAATGGAAATGTTCATGTGCTGTTGGTTATCCAACAAAACCAGGGCTGCTGCTGCTGCTGCTGCTGCTGCTGCTGCTGCTGCTGCTGCTGCTGCTGCTGCTGCTTCTTCTTCTTCTTCTTCTTCTTCTTCTTCTTCTTCTTCTGGGGGAACACTCCATAACAGAATTCTGGCACCTCTTCAACAAAATTCTTTTTATTTTTTTTTATTATTATTGATTTTATCTATTTCTACTACTACATCGCTACTTTTCTAAGCTATTTTTACCTTATACAGAGTCTGCTTTAATATTTGCTTAATATTATCTTACCATTAATACATATGAAGCATTTTAAACCTTGGTTAATATTCAATTAAAATTGTTACTGATGATATATGAAAAATAAAAAAGCTGTTTGACAGACATGTTCTTTTAAAGGAATGCTTAATTATACAAATTATATCTAATATATAAGTGCGATTTCAAAAAACATTTCAGCCCTTATTTCTTCTTTTGTCCTCTTCTTGTCTTAACAGTCTCTTCTTGTACCTTTGGAGCTACTGCTCCTTTTTCCGAGTCAGAAATTTCCTCTTCGCTCTTTGAGCTATCAAATCCATACATACTTTCTTGCGATGCCAGCAAACCATCTGAGTCTCTCTCTTTTCTCTTTTCTTTGCTTTTTTCCAAAAAACTTTTTGCCTGTTGAACAGAGTCAATCTTATATTTTTTGTCTTTGATGCTGAAGCTCAGTCCTTCCGGAACATTCCATCTGTAGATAATAGATTCAGACTGAAGCCAAGATGTCAGTTTTCCATAGGCTTTCCTTCTTTTCCTTATTTCAAATGGGATATCTTTCATCACTTTAATTTCTTTTCCTTTGATCTTCAGAACCGCTTTATTTGTGGTCCTAAGCACCACATCTCTTGTTGACTTTTTGGAGAACCTTATCTGAATCTCACCAGGCAGGCTTTTCTTTTTAGTATAGTCTGGATAGGTTCTGTAAACCATATCCATATCGCTTTTTATTTCCGCTGCTTTTAAGCCCGTCACTGGTTCAAGCGCTTCACTTAACAGATTTTTAAGGTCTTCTCCTTTATCCTCTGGTACATTCTGAAGTCTTAGGAAAAAGTTCGATCTTTCCATCTGTAGTTTCAAAAGCTGATCAGAGTGGAAGGCCTTTTCTTTCTCCGCTTTTTGTAGCCTTGAATCATGATTTTTTACTGAAGTCTTAACTTCCAGAAGTTCTCGCTGCAGCTTCTCTGTAGTTTTATTCGACTCCTTCAGGTCCAGCTGCATCTTGTCCATCTTGACGTTGAGAGCTGTCATTTGGTCCACTGGAGGTCACAATAACGAGGAGAACACAGTGCTCATCTCTGTGGTATCAACCTTTGAACTCGGAGCTGTACTTCCTAGTTTGGGGGAAGGTTTCGGTTTCCCCGCCATTGTTGAGGCTGCGCTTCTTTGTTGATAGTTAGATAAGATGGACGAAAGAAGCAAATTCTACGACTGCGCTTATATCTTTTTAAAGTTCATATCCTCTAAAGAGTGATGCCGCCATCTAGCAAGCCGAACGTACGTTTTTTCATGCAGTAACGCCATGCGGAGGAGTGCGCCTCCATGGTCGCAAGTCTTGCCGGAAGTCCAACAAAATTCTTTTTAAAAATGTTTAAAAGTTCATGATTTTTCAGTATAGAGATTGAAAATTTCATTTCCCACTGCCCCCCCCAATAACTTTTATTGAGTATCAAACAATATAGAGGAAACAGGAGGATTCAGGCAATGTCCCTTTTGAGAGTTCTGACACCTCTTTTGGTGTCAGTTTGGTGTAGTGGTTAAGTGCACGGACTCTAATCTGGGAGAACCGGGTTTGATTCCCCACTCCTCCACTTGCACCTGCTGGATGATCTTGGGCAAGCCATAGCTCTGTACCAGCTGTTCTCTAAAGGACAGTTGTCTCAGAGTTCTCTCAGTGCCACCTACCTCACAGGGTGTCTGTTGTGGGGAGGGGAAGGGAAAGGAGTTTGTAAGCCACTCTGAGACTCCAAGTGAAGGGTGCGGTATAAATCCAATCTCCTCCTCCTCCCCTTTTTAAAACAATCAATCAAACAAAAAAGCCCTGAATTAAACAATTACATAAAATGACTAGTGTGAACACAAACATTTTGTTTTATGCTTTAAGGATTCCTTATTGCTCTTAAAAGGAAGTAAGCACACTTAACTCCAACTAAATTGTACTCCCTCTAAAGGGGAAAAAAATTGTTCTTATTCTTGACCTTAAACTTTTTTTAAAGGGGAGGTACCAGCAAACTGAAAGTCTGGAGAATGCAGGAAGAGGAGGATTTGTAGCTCTAAAATTTATAGATTTATATTTTATTAATGATTTAATAAAAGTTTAATTTTTCTTAGAGCTTTTGGAAGACCCCCTGTGGAGCCATGTTCTTCAGATAGCTGCAACCCCCCCCCCCCCCCGTTTTTTTTCTCAGTTGATTTAAAACATGAAAACACAGCTGACCCCAGGGGGGGGATCTACTACCTTCAATAGCAGGACTTAAAACCCCATCATATATTTCCCACACTTAATGGCATATGTGACTAGCTGAAGAAAGTAACTCCATTTTAAAGATAACACTTGCGGCTTTTTCCCACTCACATTGTGCCGGCGTTCTGCCTCCGTTTGTCCCAGCGCTGGGTGTCAATTTCACACCCTTTGCTGCGGCGCGTGTGTTAATACGGGGCTTCGCGTCATTTTCTCCATGCCTTCGGTAAACCTTTTTTTTTAGGTTTACTGAAGGTGCGGAGAAAATGGTGCAAAGCCCCGTATTAACACACGCGCCGCAGCAAAGGGTGTGAAATTGACACCCAGCGCCGGGACAAACGGAGGCAGAACGCCGGCACAATGTGAGTGGGAAAAAGCCCTTGTACTTTTGCATCTTACTAGGCATGGCAGATGCACAGTTCTAGTGCTTGGTGTGAAGTTGGCACTGACAACCAATGATGTGAGGCAGGGGCTGGGTTATTACACAACACAATGGCACCAGAGCACATACTGTGTTCAAGTAGACATATTCACTGGAAAAAAAATGTGTGTGTGTCTGGAGTAGGGATGCCAGCCTCCAGGAGGGACCTGGGGACCCCTCCCCCAGAATTACAGCTCATCTCCAGACTAAAGAGATCAGTTTCCCTGGAGAAAATGGGTTCTTTGCAGGGTAGCCTCTATGGCATCGTACCCCACTGAGATCCCTGTCCTCCCCAGCTCCACCCTCAAGTCTCCAGGAGTATCCCAAACTATATTTAACAACCCTACCCCCGCAATCCCCCCCAGTGGCCAGGTGAGACCCATCAACACTAAATTCTGGAGCAGCTCTGTTTCTATCATAATATCTGTCTAGACTCTCAGCTTTCTCTTTGAGGCCAGAGTCAAACTTTTTAAAAAAAGTGTCATTCATTAAAATTACATTTAAAGAATTGCTTTCTCAGAGGATGTTGCTAGGATAAGCAAATCAAAGCAGTGAGCATCTAGAGTTGCTGTTGACAAAAAAATAAGCGTTGCAACTCCTTTTTTATTTTTATTTTTTTTTGGCTCGGTTGTACAATTCATATTATAGTTGACAACAAAAAAGAAAGAAAGAATCCTGGTTTATGAAACATACTTTCCACATAAATCACTTGGACCCATTCTAGCTCTGCTGCAGTTGCACACAGCTAGGGAACAATTCGGCAGGTAGCTCGGTTGCTGAGGAGCTCGTAAAAGAGACTGTCAGGTGTATAATGATTGCCTTGTAAAAAGAGAAGATCAGGCAGAAGGAAACTCATGAAAATTATGAGGATTCTGCCCTTCAAAACTCCACCTCCCTATCAGAAGCCCAAGGATGGGTCTTAAGATAGATTGTTCACAGATTTAGTATTGATGGAATCTTCCTGTCTGAGGTCTATCGAGTCTGATGATGTGGACTGATGGGATTGAGCAAAACAATAGGTCCTTTCTGCACTTGGATCTCATCCCTCGTTTTGTCAGAGTTCAACTCGTGACACAATACCTTGCATTTATCCCTGATTATAACAGCATCCATTTATCCTGGGACAAGTGTGTGGTGAAACCTCAATGGTGACCTCAATGTAATGTGGAAACAAAAGATACCCCAAGATAATTACAGGGGTGAACTTGAGTGAAGTGTAGAATGTAAGTTCAGGGACAGGGTTGAATCAGGATTTAAGGTCTAGTGTGGAAAGGACCTTTGATCACCCCTGTGTATGACCACCACTAGGAGATAGACAGAGGGAGTGTGACTTGGTGGTTTCTCCTAGAACTCAGTTTTAATGTTATTATATTATGGGCCATGACCAGATCCAGTAAAAAAAACAACAACATTATTCAGGTATTCAAATATACACGTTAAAAACTCCAGTTAAAATATAGAAAATTAAAATATAGATTTTACAAAAAACTAGATAAATTTATATTACATCAAAAAGAGAAAAAAATAGATTATAAAATACATAACATACTATCATAAGTGACCATTTTTAAAATTTAAACCAAGGGATTTAACAGGAACAAGAGCGGGATAACAGACCTCCCAAAGAAAACTAAGTCGAGGCTCAAAGGGGCAGGACTGAAATTTCCTGGATATTTTTATCTCCTGAGTGCAAAATCTAGCAGTTAGCTTAGGGAGAACTGAAATTTCATCTGTTAATAATTTATCTAAACAAGTCTTGTTTTCCCCTACCACTGAACTGTCTATAGTGCAGGCAATGGGGGGGGGGGGAACCATGTTTCTCTTAGAACTCTCAGATGTTTTAAATACCACTGATCATAGAATCCTTCTGGACTGGGAGGCACTGTTTTGCAGTGGTCACGGTCCTACCTGGAAGACAGATTTCTGAAGGTGGTGCTAGGGAACCCCTTGGTTTTTGGCATGTGGGGTTCCACAAGGCTGCATCTTGTTCTCTATGCTCCAGGAAACTGCTAAGCAAGGTCCAATATGTGGATGACACTCAGCTCTGTCTTGCATTTCCAGTCAGTCCCAGGGAGGCTATAGAAAACCTGAACTGGTTCCTGGAGGCAGTTTTTGAGCTGATATTGGCTAGTAAACTAAAGCTTAATCCTGACAAGATGGAGGTACTATTGGTGAACAGAAGGTATGCCCCAGGATTTAAAGCATCACCCATTCTAGATGGGGTTGCTCCCCCGTTGAAGGAGCAGGTCCAAAGTCTAGAAGTGCTCTTAGACCAAGACCTACAGCTGGAAAAGCAGATAGCAGCTGTGGCCAGGAGCACCTTTTACCATATTTGACTGGTGAACCAGCTGTGGCCATTCCTAGGCAGAAAAGATTTAGCCACTGTTATGCATGCCCTTTTACATCTAGTTGAAATTACTGAAATGTACTCTACATGGGGCTGCCCTTGAGAAGTGGTCAGCAACTTTAACTGGCGCAGAATGCTGCACCCAGCATGTTGACTGAAATATGTCATAGGAACTGTATCACCCCAATCTTGGCCTATTTATACTGGTTCCAAATTTGTTTTTGGGCACAATTCAAGGTGCAGGTGTTGACCTTTAAGGCTCTTTATGGAAGGACCAACTATTATTATTTTTATTGATTTGATTTATTAATTGCCCTATCCCAGTTTACACCAGGTTCTGGGTGATGTACAAGGGACATAATGCCATAAAACAAAAACAAAAAAATACAATTTTTAAAATTTCCATATACAGTTTGATAAGAACTAAAACCAGAGTAAAGATAGCCAAGGTGGCAACTTAGAAATTTCTAATCTAATTCTGGATTGCCCAGCAATTTAATAGGAAGGGGGGAGAGGGAACTTAAAATGAAATATATGGGGGGGGGGAGAGGAGAAGGTTGCCTGCCAATGCTGCCCTCAACCGTCCATGACGTTCCCGTCAGGACTCATGCCAATGAATTCTGGATCAGCTGGAGTTTCTAGGTCAGTCTCAAGTGTAGGCCAACATACAGGAAGCTACAGTAGTCTGACCTGGAGGTGACTGCTGCATGAATTACCATGGCTAGGTCAGGGCATGACAAGAAAGGAGCCAGTTGCCAAGCTTGGCGAAGGTGGAAAAATGGCGACCTGGTCACATGCATGACTTGGGCCACCATCTGGAAGGAGGTATCCAAAGTCACAGTCAAACTTTTGATGGGCAGCACTGGTGTCAAAGGTGCCCCATCAAGAATTGGAAACCTGCACTCCAATCCCAAAGCCCCCCTCCCCCAGCCACAAAACCTCCATTTTCAACAGATTTAATCTCAGCCTGCTCTTTTTTAGCCATCCCACCACAGCCTCAAATCCCTCAGCCAGATTTTGCGGGGTGGTGGCCATCCATCCATCCAGTAACAGATATTGCTGGGTGTCATTGGCATATTTATGACACCCAAGCACCAAACTCCTTGCCAGCTGGCACATGTAGTTGTTAAATAACACTGGGGAGATGAGTGCTCCCTGAGGAGCCCCACATAATAAGGGTTGCCGAGAGGAGACATCCTCACCCAGCACCACCCTCTGTCCCTGGCCATGGAGGAATGAGGAAAGGGCTACCCCATGGACTCCTACGTTGGCAAGGCAGTGAGTCAGAAGATCATAATTGACTGTGTTGAATGCTGTTGTGAGGTCAAGCAAAAATAGCAGCACTTACCTAGCTTGATCCAGCTGTCTACAGAGCTCATCTGTCAGGGCGACCAGAACTGTCTCCATGCCATGGCCATGTGGGAAGACGAACTGGAACAGATCTAATTCCGATGTGTCATCTAATGCTGCTTTCTCAATCACCCAGCTCCTGGAACCTGAAATCTTTTACCTGGAGATGTCCATAATAAAGCCTGGGTCCTTCTGCATGCAAAGCTTTATGTCACTGAGCCATGAGCCCTCCCACTTTCAGGATTAGTTATGACTCCATTTTTATGTCAACATTCTTCAAGCAGAGAAATCAAAATGGCAAGAGCATACGCCCCCAACCCTGACATCTGAGTCCTTGTCCCAATCCACTAATTTGCATGTTCATAATCCATTAATACTACAGATTCCAAAATGGGGCTTTCCCCCCATTTCTTTGCACAATTTTTCTTATTACAACAAATCAGTCCCAAAACATGTACAAAGGGTTAAAGGTGGGTTCCCACTCCCCCATACAGCCTGATCAGCTGTTGAACATGCTATTTTATTTCTTCCACCTTTCATGGATGAAGGCAGGTTCTTCTGATTTCCCTTGAGTGTTATTTTCTCCTCTTTTCCAATTTCATAACTACTTGGCAAATTTCCCATAATTTAATATGTATTTATTTTTTTCACTCTGAATTCTGCTCAGGACACAAAGCTGGCTAATACAGCCATTGACCCGCTAAAGTGAATAAAAGCACAGATGAAATTGGATATTTATTTGAGGTTCTGCAAATATTAATAAATTGTCTGCAAAAGTATAGCTGATCACAGAACATTTTAGGGACTGTAGGGACCATCTTATACAACTATTGTGCTGCCTTATAGGACAGGCAGAATAAAACATCTTCCATGAGGCCAATCATCACTAATAATTAGGCTTTATTATGGACATCTCAAAGGTAAAAGATTTCAGGTTCCAGGAGTTGGGTGATCTTTGTCTGAAACTTTGCAGAGCAGTCAGAATGTACACATCGGCACTCTCTAAACAGCTAGGTTGTTGCCATTAACAGTGGCATGACAATTAGCTGATAGCTAAAAATCATAACAATGGGTAATATTTAGAAATAACTGGTATTCAGGCACCTTGTTGTCTATTTTTCATAGTGGTAGAGGTCAAGATGAATGGGAGAGTGTCAGCATGTTACTGACAGGGATGTATCACAACCAGAAGAGTTAGATGATGTTTCTGCCACAAAGAGTATTGCACCAGTAGGCATCTATTTGCTCAGTGCCAGTTTGGTGTAGCAGTTAGAAGCACAGACTCTAATCTGGGAAAAACTGGGTTCGATTCCCTACTCCTCCACATGCAGCTGCTGATATGACCTTGAGTTAGTTACAAGTTCTTTCAGGAGCAATTCTCAAAAGAGCTCTCTCAGCCCCACCTACTTCACAGGGTGTCTGTTGTGGGTAGGGGAAGGAAAAGGAGATTGTAAACTGCTCTGAGACTCCTTCAGGTAGTGAAGGGTGAGGTATAAATCCAGTCTCCTCCTTCTTCCACCACCTATCTCAGTGGGCTGGAGAGAGATGTCTTGATCCTCTATAAGCAGCAGCAGATTTTTTTTTCCCTTGCTATTCCATTCTTTGTCCAACACATGCACAAATGTTTTGAGTGTGTTTTCTTGAATACATGTGGTGCCACAAATTGGGTGGTATAAATGTAGAAGCTAAGGACATAAGAGGTGCCATGCTGGTGCAGAACAACAGTCTATCTACTCCAACATCTTATTTCACACAATGGCCAACCAGTTGTGCTGGGGGGGTGTTGTGTTACATTTCCCTCAGCCTTAAAATAACCAGTACACTTGCAGGGGACAGAGTTAGTTGGGGTGGACATGCAAAAAGAAATATTGGAGGCTGCAGGCAAGAGAAGCTAAAAAGGTTGGTAAAAGTCTGCAGAATAAGTGAAAAGTGAATTTGACACATTGATTGGGACGACAGCTGAAACTTTGGCTCCCCTGCTGCCAGTTGATTATACTGGAGAAGTCCTTTGAATTTGCCGGCTGGCTCCACAATTGCTCTTGTGGATTACAGATATTTAACTATCTTTATGGCAGAGACCTAACTGACTTTCATAGTAAATGCAAGCAAAGAAAAGTACCCTTCCATTCAATTTGACACCAAATTGCCCAAGCTATTTCTGACAGGGAGGAAAAGCTCAGTTGTTTCAACTTTCATTGTGAGAAAATAAAAGGGAGCCTTCCAGTTATTGCTGATGTCTCATTGGCAAACGCATGCACAAAGTGAAAAGTAAAATAGAAATAAAGCCTTGGTTCCTAAGACACAAAACATCCATTCTTTTGAATTATGCATGCCTCTTTTCTAGAAGTTGGGCTGGGAAATATGTTAAAGCCAACAACAATAATGAAAGATTTACACACACCACCCTTTCAGAGTCTGGCACGTCCTAGTTAAACGGGAGCTCTTTTTAAATTACATTCTGGACATGTTGTCCTTATATCCAGACAAGCAGACTTAAACTAATGAATATAACCCAGAGGTATTTGAATAAACACCAAACAAGAGAGTCTGCAAGGGCTGAACTTTGGTCCCCTCTCCTAAACCATCCAAACAGCTATAACTTTACCTTAGTGTCGTCAGCCGGCTACTGGTGACCCCTAGGAGATTTCCAGGGGCAGAGTACTGGAAACGATGTTGATGATGCTGTGACAGTTCTGGGCAAAAAACTTGAAAGTCATGCTTCAGCATCCCCCCTCCCCCATGCTTTAGGAAGCCTTCCATTGAAACCAAATGAGAAGCAATTACAGTACAATTATGACAATGAACCAACAATAACAAAAGAAATGCCGATGGAACAAAGCCACACAAAGCAACCTGATAACAAAACAGCCCCTTTTGGAATTAATAACAAAAATGAAAGAAATTAAACAAACTCTCATGCGTGTCTAGTAAAGGCCATAGAGATCACTGGAATTCATAAGAGTGTTGGGGGGGGGGTGTTACATCTTGTGATAAAATGGAACTTAAAGGGGCAGAGTAGAATGCCTGGAAAGTCACATGACTTGAAAAGGTGGGGGCCCAAGGGCTCAGAACCCACTGTTGATAGACAGATAACTGTCGGAGTGGTCAGTTAGGGACGGACAGTCAGAGAACCGCGAGTTGGAGAGAGAGTCCAGCCTGGGACGTCAGAGAGAGCAGAAGGGCAGTCTGTGTCCCTCGGTGCTCTGTGGGAGCGAACAGCGTGTGAAAGCTCAGTGAGAAGAGCTAAGGTGTCTGACTTGCCAGAGTGGGAGCAGACAAGTGAACTTAAGAATACACACAAACGCTATTCAGTACTGTCAACCAAAGGATCCTGACTAAAAGGGAGATTAGTGAGGCTAAGGGGCAGGACGGTCAAGAGCCAACTAGGGCTAGTGTGAGACCGGGATGCCAAGCCAAGAAACTGTACATCTCCATACAGCAGGACAGGAGGGTGAAGTCTGAGTGTTTAGCGAGTGTGTGCAAAGCGTATCAAAACATACCATCTACAACAAAGTAACAATGAGTCTGTAAAACAGTAAAGCTTAATGTGACATCAGAAACAGTAACATCGGGACAATGTAAGCAATCTCCACAATATCCCTCCACTTATACTCAGTTGTACCAATAAAGTTGTATTCAGTAAAAGAAAAGCTGTGGTGCCTTTTGAAAAGGGATTTCAGACCAAAGTACACAGGGTCCCAAATATTTACCGCAGATACTAAACGCAGAGACCAAATATCAACAAACCCCGAAGAGACTACATTGTAAAACTGTAGCTACTTTAATTGGAGGAAACTGGTCAGCGGGTTTAGTATTAGATAGAGAGAGGCTGATCCAGGTTACCTCAGGGACCCCGTCACCCAAAGTAAGACAGGAGATCCGCTCGCTTGCTGTCGGTCAGAGTTAGGGGACTGGTTGCTGAATAGGTGAGGGGTCGACTTCGTTATACATCTCTTCTGGGTTTTTGCCCAAAAATGATATCACTGTGTCAGCAATGTCATTCCCCCCTTTTTCCTTTTCCCTCCTGCCACTAAAGTACACAGTGGTGCGCACTTGGATATGGAAACAAGGGATTGCTCTCTATTGCCAAGCACCTGGCAACCCGACTTTGGCAGTGCAAACTTATGCAGAGTGATTCCACTCTTAGCTCTTTCGTTTCAATAGGCTTGGACTGTAACTCTGTTTAGGACTGGATGGTTAGTTAGAGACGAGCACATGTCGTGCAGAGTTTGGGGTAATCAATTACCTGGGAGACAAAGGCTCAAATGTCTACTGGACCATGTTCCTCAGACATGAAGTTCATTGCGTGATCTTGAGCTAGGACAATGACCTGCAATTATTGGGTTTTATGGTGCCAGAATGCCAGCATGGAGAACCATATGAGCAATTCTAAACTCCTAGGAGTCTCCAGCATCAGATACAGGCTCTATAGAGAAAGGAAAGCACCTCTACTGTTAGGAACAATTCACATAATCCAGCCTATAATGTAGTAGATAGGATGGGCCATGAATGGTAGTACATACTGTAAAACTCATTCGTGCAAGGGAACTTTTTTATATAGGACTGCCAACCTCCAGGTGGCACCTAAAGATCTCCTGCTATTACAGTTGTTCTCCAGATGACCAATATCAGTTGGCTGCTTTGGAAAGTGGACTCTATGTCATTACACCCTGCTGAGGCTCTTCTTCTTTCCAAACTCCACCTGCCTAGGCTCCACCCACAAAATCTCCAGGTATTTTCCAACCAGAACTGGCAACTCTAGTGTACAATTTACTACTGACATGTTTCAAATGGTTGGCGGCCCAAGTTCAGCTTAGTGAGTACCAAGCTGTGTAGGCCTGAAGATTTGGTGGCAACTCCACCTCCTGTTAGCAAGTGGTGAAGAGAACAAACATGTCTATCAAATAATATCTATTTCCTACAAGGAAAATCTGCCCCACAGCACCCTCTAATTCTTAATGTGTCGGCAAACACCCCGTCTGGCTGACTAGAAAGACAGGGTCTATGTTTTAATCTTTTGCTTCACACTTTCTCCCCCTAGTATTAGCAAGATTAATTTTATCAGTAAGTTCCCTGTGAAAGTTTTTTTTTTTAAATTAAATCCTTCCCTTTGCCTTTTCTTCACTAGAGAGGCCCCAAAGCTCTCCAAATCAGTTATTCACTTCAAAACAAAAAAAAAGTTCTTTTCTGTCTATTTCCTGTGAGAGGCAAACCCATACTCTAAAGTCTTGAGCTCCGTCAGAAACGATCACCGAATCACCAGCCGTGCCAAACGCTGAATGTGGATATACATATTTCATAGTTGTCTGTCATTGCTAAATATTTTTGTCATTTCAAATGATACCAGCGGAGAAGATAGATCCCTGTGCAGTTGCTAATGGTTTAACGGTTACACTGTCCTGTCAACAGAGCTCTGCTGAAAATAATTTCTCTTGCTGTGTCGATAGATACGCCATGTCATGGTGCTGTTAATGGATGTGGCAAAAAAGGCATTTAATTAGTCATCTCCCAAAACAAACACTGTCAAGTCTAATTTCCCAGCAATAACAATGTTCGGTCCAACCTGGTGAGGCATACCACAAATGGTATAGGGTAGGTTGTCTGTTTAGTGAGCGAGCAGAAGGAGTGGAACATAAGACTGCTCGGTATGTTTGGAAAACAAAACAAAAGTCCAGTGGCATCTTAAACACTAACAGCATTTATTGCAGTACAAGCTTCTGTGAGCAGAGCTCCCTTCTCTAGATACAATGGAAGAAGACTAGCATGGCTACCCCCACTGGCATGCTCTGTATGTTACTGTTATCAGTGTGGAAGAAGCTGGGAATGTGTATGTTTAATTTCATGTGTTTAATTTCAATATTAGGATTGCCATCCACCATGGGGGTGGGTTTTTCCCTGTTTTTAGGGCCCCCAATCTGTCCCCGGCCAGCTAGCTGGAGGGGGAGCTTTGCCACTGAAGAGTTCTGTGTTGCCCAATGTGCTGGGTGCAATGACATCACCCAGAGGTGACATTACACTGGGCGTGTTGTGGGGGGACCCTCTAGCTTTCAGCCAAAAAACTCTATGGTGACCAAGTGATAATCATTGTGCAGGAAGTTCCCAAAGAGAAGCCACCCCAGCAAAAGATAGGGACCTGGCAACCCTATTCAGTATTGTGGCACATAGGGCCTCCATGATGACATGTGGAACCGACATGTTATACAACCGCCTGATGCTGAGAGTACCTCAGAAAAGTTAGGGTGCTGATGCAGTCCTAAACAGTGTCCCCAAGGAGAGTCATTCACTTCCCTGGAGGCCCAGGTAGCAGCCACTGCTAAGTCGGCCTTTTACCATCTTCGGCTGGCACGGCAGTTGGTTCCCTATCTCGACCGCGATGACCTAGCCACAGTGATCCATGCGACGGTCACCTCGAGGCTGGACTACTGTAACACCCTCTACATGGGGCTGCCCTTGGTGCAAACCCAGAAGCTGCAGCTGGTGCAGAATGCTGCAGCCAGGCTAATGATGGGTCTCACAAGGCGGGACCACATCCGGTCTGTGCTAGCAGCGCTGCACTGGCTACCCATAGCATACCGAATTCACTTCAAGGTGCTGGTTCTCACCTTTAAAGCCCTATATGGCCAGGGTCCAACATACCTGAGGGACTGCCTTTCCCTGTATATACCCCAGCAGGCACTTCGGTCAGGGTCATGTCATCGACTTTATGTCCCGGGCCCCAGGGAAGCCAGGCTCACCGGGACCAGGGCCAGGGCCTTTTCGGTGGCGGCTCCAGTCTGGTGGAATTTGCTCCCGGAGGAGATCAGGGCCCTGCGGGACTTAATACAGTTCCACAGGGCCTGTAAGACGGAGCTCTTCCACCAGGCCTTTGGCTAGGAGCCGCCACCAGTAGAAACAGTAGCAACACCCACTGTAATAACATCTCTAATATGAGCCGGCCCTGAATGCAGCCCATGCCCGATGGTTATGATTGGTAGGACCCCAACCCGATAGAAAGCCATCTGATTAGTAAGACTTGAAGCACTTTATTAGGAATTGTAGTTATACATCTGTAATTCCCTGGAATTTTATTGTTATTGTTGATTTTAAATTATTTTACGATGTTTTAACTGGCATCTATGCCCCTGTAAGCCGCCCTGAGCCCACTTGTGGGGAGGGCGGGGTATAAAAATAAAGATAAATAAAATAAAAATAAATAAATAAAATTGGTATTTTGGGTGCTTGGGGAAAATCATATTGGCTTGTATCCTACCTAGATCTCTACAGATGCAAGAATGGGGAAGGGTGATTTCTGCTGATTCCTCTTCTCATGGGACACTTTTGATTCTGCCCCTAAGCTACTCTTGAGGCCAAGCCATCCCTCAGGAGCAGGATTTTGGGGTGTGTTTGGGGCTGCTAAGGAAGGGAGGAATCAGTGAAAATTGACTTACCCCCCAATCCTTGCCTATAGATAATACTGGGAACCAGGGCTTTTTTTGTAGAAAAAGCCCAGCAGGAACTCATTAGCATAATAGGCCACACCCAACAGCAGAATTCTATTAGCATATTAGGCCACACCCCAAACAGCGCAGCACAGTCTTGAAGGTAAGGGAGGGCAGGAGATCATCGAAGCAAGAGAGCTAGCTGGCTGCTGGGAGCTTTCTTTTATTGGGGAATGGTCCCTGGGGGCAGGCTTGGCCAGATGCCTGTCCTGAGACCACTCCTTGCTGGTCCACCCATTAGCTCTTGTCCAGGAGGAGAAGGAGGGGTGGGCAATGTTAGATTCTACCTAGCATGGTCAGAGGAATACCTGGGGCCGGAAGCTGACATCATCAGCTAGGAGCATTGTCTTGTAGATGGAATTAACCTCTCTGGGCAGCCAAACCGGTCAAGTCCATTGTTTCACTGGTCAAGAAATGTTGGGGGGGCGGGCGTTGCAGCCTGCGATGTGTAGGGAACATGTAATGGAGTTCGTGAGCACATGTCTTTAGCCAAAATGACAAGATGGCTATTTCCTGTGTAAGTGTTTTAGTGTGTTAAGAGAAGCCTCCTGGAGATGGCAACCGAGGGAACTGCTGTCTCAAGTATCTGCTGGAGTCATTTGTAGTTGTTTTTTCTCCTTGGTTATTCCTCCTAGTTTCTCTCACACAATTGGCAACAGTCCATTTATCATTCATAAGAGTGCAAAAGCACCTTGCTGGCTTACAAGCACCATGTTGGGGACCACTGGATCAGATGCATATTCTGGCCACAGGAATAAACCACTTTCAAAGGGGATTAGATTCATGGAGGATAAGTCTACAAATGGCTACTAGCCATGGTGACTGAGGGGAACCTCCACGTTCAGAGACACTAAGCCTCTGAATCCCAGAGCCAGGAGGCAACACCAGAGGAAGGCCTTGGCCTCTAGGCCCTGTTGTTGGCCCTCCAGAGGAACTGGTTGGCCCCTGTGTGAGACAGGATGTTGGACTAAATGGACCATTGGTCTGATCCAGCAGGGCTCTTCTTGTGTTCTCCTGCTTATCTCCACTTCCCTCCTGCCTTGCAGCCTTATCTCAAATTTTAGATTGTAAACTCATCGGGCCAGGACTGTTACTCTATTCTGCAAAAGGTTTGGTAGCACTATATGATCATCATTATTAACAATAGGGCCTCATTCTCCTTTCCTCTGATGGCTTTCAGTAAACCTACAAAGAAAAGATTCCCATAGAACTGATCAAACAAAATCTCAAGCCTGATTGCCATCCTTTTTGATTTAAAATATTGTCATTGGCAACACCTGTAAGGCTATATTTGCATATGTAATTCCATTCTTGTTCGTGATGTGCCAAATCCATCTACTAAACTCATCAATATGCCAATTTAAATTATAGACTACTCTCCGGGTGAGGGTGTGTTCCACCCCCCCCTTGCTGGAAAGAAGCATTTTACCACACAAATCTATCAGTCAAAAGTTAATTTTGGGGCCAAATTCATTTTCAAAACAAAACAGCACAGACAGTGCAAGGGTTTTCTGAAGACCTTTTTTTTTTTTTTTTTTTTTTTAGCATGAAGCCTTCGTATGACACATGAATGATTCATGAGGGAAAATAAACACACCGACAGATACACGTCAGGATGTGAAGGGAATGGCAATGAGTGTATACCTTTCAAGCTGTTGACCCTACAACTATATTTTCTACCTTTCCTCATGCTGTTGAATAGCTTATTTACCATTTAGAATTCATATATAAATGAGAAAATGTCAACAGCACTAGAAGTTGAGACCTGGTTATGAGAAAATCAGGCCTTTGGAAATAGCTGTAGAATGTTTGGTTGACATTCTTGACTGGCAGTCGTCTTAGAGGAGCATTAATTTTTACTAAGGGTATGCAAAACAACCCACTTTTGTTGCTGATGTTCCCAACGCAAAGGGTTTTCCCCCCCTGCTTTTTATACCAAATCTTTTTTTTTTCCACTGTGCATTTCTTACATGCTGTTTATATGCTGCTTATATCACAAGAAAATAATTGATAATAAATGCATACATTTAATGGGCAATAAGTGGAAACAGAAAATGAGAAAGACGTAAGGAGTCAGAGATTTGATTCACTCTGGGAGAAACAAAACAAAGAAATCAAAATCATCCTGCAGATATTCATGAGTTTTAGGTGACCATGGCTGTGGTCACACACAGTAAATAATCCACTTTCAATCCACTTTTGATGCACTTTCTAATTGAATTTTGCCAGTTCACACAGTAAAATCCAGTTGGAAAGTGCACTGAAAGTGGATTGAAAGTAGATTATTTAGCATGTGTGACTGCAGCCAATGAATCCTCAAATTCTCTTCCAGTTCTGCTTTATCAGAAATGTTTATGGATATTCTATAGCTGAATTCTAAAGTACATACATCTCCCACCAGACCCACTGGAAGATGCCTCACTTACTATCTGATACCTTTACTGACTTCCCAACTTAGTCCTCTAGTGAGGGGATGGTCAATATCCATCCAATTATTTCCTGTCTCCAGGTCGACAATGTTCAATGGCCTCACTATGGTAAGCCTCAAGCAGCTATCCAATGCATGTATGTATGTGCCATCAAGTCACAACCAACTTTCAGCAATTCCCCAGCCAGGGGTTTTCGAGGAAAGTGAGAAGCAGAGGTGGTTTGCCATTGCCTTCATCCTCAGAGCCTTCCTTGGTGGTCCCCCATTCAAGTATCAACCCAGCTTAGCTTCCAAGATCTGAGGAAACAGGGCTATACTGTACCATTCCACTTTCACAGTTACCCAGTAACTACCCAGTAACCAGTCTTTCAGTTTCATTTTCATCTAACTTGCAAACCCCTTTTGTATCTCTGTGCCCGGTAGATTAAATCAGTTCTCCTCTAAGGTCCTGGATAGTTGTGTCACATAAGTAAATGATGGAACAAAATTTGAGTCCAGTAGCATCTTAAAGACCAATAAAATGTGTCAGAGTAAGTTTTCATGGAGTCAAAGATACCCGACAAAGTGAGCTTTGACTCATGAAAACTGATATCATACAAACTTTTGATGGTCTTTAAGTTTCTACTGGGCACAGGTTTGGTCTACTACTAACAGAATATGCCTGAAACATAACTAAATGATGGGGGTATGACACCCATACAGCTGTATGAAAACATGCATGTGACAATAACATGGACCAACAAATGCCAAAGCTCTCTAAAAAAATTAGCATCTATTTATAATCATTGGCTGATCCATTAATTTTCTCATTATTTATGTGATGGTCCACTGTGCAGTGATGGCAGGCCTGTGTATGACTGTATGGCGAGGGGAATTTGAATTCCTATCAGGCAGGGTGAAAATGCAGGCATGTGAAATCCTGCTGATTGCATTATACTGTATTGTCTGAATATGCAAAAAGTAACCTGACAAATCATGGGATCAAAAAAGGCTCCCTGCTTGCAATTGGCAAGCAGAACATAACCCACACTGGTGGATATTCAAGCTTCTCTACATTGGAACTGGGAACTGTTCAGTTTTCCAGGGAGCAAGGAGATCCACTCTGCAGTTCTTTATATGCACAGATCTGCTTTGCTGATTTAAATGAGGGAGGGATGATGTCCCGTTAAACAGTGTCCCTTGGGCACTGGAGCATGCATGAAATTTGAAATTAACGTGATTATTTTTTTCTCAGTTCCACAGGGCCTGCAAGACGGAGTGCTTCCACCAGACTTTCAACTAAGAGCTGCCTCCACTACTACTACCAACAAACCCGCAACTCAGATGGCTGGTTTGAGTCACAGTCTGACCTCTGAAGAATATCGAAGATGTCAACTTATGTAATTAATATGCCATTTTGTGGCACTAGAACACCATCTTATGTAATTAGTGAAATAACAACAGCACTTTATTATTATTATCATTGTAACTGAATGGTTACACCTGGCTGGATGACCTTGGGCAAGCCATAGCTCTGTACCAGCTGTTCCCTCAAGGACAGCTTGGGAAAGAGCTCTCTTAGCCCCACCTACCTCACAGGGTGTCTGTTGTGGGGAGGGGAAGGGAAAGGAGTTTGTAAGCCACTCTGAGACTCCCTTGGGGAGTGAAGGGCAGGGTATAAATCCAATCTCTTCTTCTCTTCTCTTCTTATAATGTTATTTATGTATTATGTACAAAGTACGAATGCATGTAAGCCACCCTGAGCCTGTTTTGTGGGGAGGGTGGAGTATAAATGGAACAATCAATCAATCAATCAATCAATTGTTCTCTTGTATGAGAGGGATACTAGATTTCTGAAGATACAAGCAGCATTGTACTCTATATTTCTAATAACATTAAAATGATCTCATACAGCTCCGATCTTGTCCCTCCACAGCCGAACGAAAAGGGAAATCAACACATTTTCATTATGGCATGATCTCAGTTCCATCTCATTTCAGTTATTGATGAACTGAAGGTCTTTACATTAATTCATTTGATCCAGAGAATGACCTAAGAACATTGTTAAAATGTCAAAGGGTTTTTTGGAAGGTGGGAAGAAATCATGAATTAAAGAATATGTTGGTACCTTGAGTTGACAGAAGGGCAGAGGAAGTTGATTAAAATGTGGTCTGAGCGCAGAATAAAATGAGGGATGTGATGAAAACTCCTTTGGCTGACATAATGAAATAAGTGGTTGGCAGAAGTTGTAAGCCAACGGAATATGGTGTGGAAAATTGGCAAGTAAAACATCTGGTTGCTTGAAAAGGAGCACAGCTTTCTTGACTCACTGTGGAGCTTTACCTTGACATAGCAGATTCAGGTAATACTAATGGATGATTCCTAGTTCCTCCCCAGAACAAATTCTCTTTCAGTTGTGTCATTATCCAAGGGCCAAACTAGATGTAAGAGCTGCCATGGGTTTGGCCCATGGCTGCCACTGCCATTTTAGGGAAGAATTTGACCATTAAAAAGGTGCCTTGAGAGCTGAGTCCTGATCAGACACACAGCATGGGGGGCAGGCAATCCTGTTCCCCCCTGCATATTTTCAAGTACCAAAATATGCCCCCCCTGTCTGTTTCAGTACTTTAAAAAGCATAAGGGGAACCAAAACTGTTCTTACCTGTAAATATTTCTAAAACTGAACTCTACATTTATAGTTCTATCAGCCTCATTTCTCAACAGAAGCTTTCTCTTTCTTTGAAAGTATTCTCTAGTGAACAGCCGAATTAAGCTCATATTAAAACCATATGTTGATACAATATACTTAAACGATAAATCAAAGCATATAGACAGATCCATATTAATTTGCTATGTTGTTAATTAACAGCATTCTCTGATCCATAGAAACCTCCACTCTTCTAATTAGCTTGAAGCAATTATCACTAAATTGCTAGGAAATTATATTTTTAATAAAGTGGTACAGCAGAGACAAGAACATCAATTTACACTTTTTGAATTCGGCATTGGAATTAGCAAGTATCCATGTCTGTCACAGAAAGGTTGCTGAGAAGTTCAACAATAAAAGAACAATTGGAACAACTTGGAGGTCAGAATTTCTAAATGCATGGGCCTTGCTTTCAGTTATGTTCTAATGAGACATATAACTAGCTAGCCATTATAAGTTGATTCCTGTATTCATGTAACTCAGTGAAAATATCCAGTTTGGGACATTTCTCCAATGCTGTTTGGCATTCTCCCTCTTTATTTAGTGTAACACAACTGGATCACATATGTGGTCTAACCATCCTCCAAACAGTGCCCATTACCAGAAACTTTGGAAATACACAAGACGAGTGACTGACTATTTCACTGTCTGGTGCTTCATTACACTGTTGCCATTCCTGTTCAAAATCTGTTTATTTCAGACCTGAAGATTTTCCCATTGCTGTTACTGTCCTCCATGACTTTGACAAGCCATTAGTTTTAGTCGGTTGCATAGAAGCTGTTGGATTTGGAGTGGTAGCTCAGTGGCAGAGAGTCTTTTTTCCATACAGAAGGTTCCAGGTTCAATCTCTGGCATTCTCCAATTGAAAGCATCAGGTAGTGGGTGATGGGAAAATACCTCTGCTGAGACTCTGAGAGCCCCTGCTGGTCTGAGTATACAATACTTCATAAACTAGAGGACTATTAATTCAGTGAAAGGCAGCTAGGTGTGAGTTAAATGACATCTGGTTTTCCTTTTCTGTTTCTGAGATCAGCTTCCAGGTACCCATCTAAACTCAAGTTGAATCCTTCTGGATTTGACTATCTCCAGTTCTGTGGGCCAGTAGTAGAGCATCTGCTTCGCATGCGGAAGATCCCAGAGTCAAACCCCTTTTCCACTTAAATGGACTGGGCAGCAGGTAACATGAAAGATCTCTACCTAAGACCCTGGAGAGACACTGCCCTCCAGAATAGACAGCATTAACCTCAATGGATCAACGTTCTGCTTCAGTTCAAAAAAGTGTAATGTGTTTATATTCCAACTAAGTTTAAGGGGCTTCCACCAAAACATGCTCCCTCCATCTTCATTTCAGCAAATCACTGTGTGGGTCTGCCAATTTGGATGGAAATGTTCTCCCATTCAAAGTGAAAGCCGAAAGCATGCTGTCACTGATTTGGCTCGGTAGTGTCATCACATAGCCAAAACTGATTGGCTATCTGGCTTGTGACAAAGGCAGAAGATACATTGGCAAGCACCCAGTCCAGCATCTCATGGCTGAACAGCTCAAGGGAATTGTGAATGAAGTCCCTTTGGAGGTGAGCAACATCACTGAACCCAAATCCAACCAGCACTGGGGGAGGGGGGGAGGAAATGTGCCAAGCTTGACTTGGCACATAGTTGTGCAAAAAACCGAATCAGTATAGCACTGTGGTGCTGAGCGTTTAGCCTTGCTCAAATGCTGGTAGCTTTTAGGGTAATCTGCACTGCAAGGGGAGGCGAATGTGTGAAATAAGTTGCTGTTCCACGTCAACCATAATAAAAAAGCACTGGTATAAACCTCTGTTTCAGTTTTGTGTCTTAATTCTGGGGTAGTATCTCAAATAGCATGGCTTGGAAGGACCTCTGCTTCAGACCAGTCAGAAAAGTGTGCTTGACAATGCAGGGCAATCATGAGAGGCAGCATCCCGTAGTCATACAACACTTATGGGAAGGGATTTATCTGAGCCAAAGCATATCAGGCATCTGCCATATGACCAATTTCACTGCTAAAACTTAGTATGAGCAGAATAGGCAATACTAAAGACAACAGTGTTTGAGGATGTACTATGTACCTCCTTTTATTGTAGTTTGGGGGGGGGAAGAGTATGGATCCCCCAAGAGTTCCCCCTCTTCAGATTGTAGTTTCCAGAACAAAACAAAAACAGACAAACATATGAAAAAGGTAAAGGTTTCCCTTACTCGAAAGCCAGTCGAATCCAACTCTAGGGGGTGGTGCTCATCTCCATTTCCAAGCCGAAGAGCCAGCTGTCCAAAGATGCTTCTGTGGTCATGTGGCAGGCATGACAAGACACTGAGGTGCACAGAACACTATTGCCTTCCCACCGAAGCTGTACCTATTTATCTACTTGAAATTTCTTGCTTTCAAATTGCTAGGTTGGCAGGAGCTGGGACCAGAGATGGGAGCTCACTCCGTCACGCAGCACTCAGGTCTCGAACTGCCAAAGTACCAATCTTCCGGTCTGCAGTTCAGCATCTTAACCACTGAGCCACCGTGACCCACATATATATATATGTGAGGGCCGTGGTGGCTCAGTGGTTAAGATGCTGAACTGCAGACCGGAAGATTGGTATATATATTCCAGATCTATTTTTAGCAGACTTCAAAACCTGACCATATCCATCAAAAGACTACTCTCTTGGTTCCTTCTGTGACTGTAATTCAATAGTCTGAATTCAATCCAACTAGGGTTTTTTTGGCCAGCCTCTTCCAGTTCTCCTCCTTACTACAGCCCTGACCAACACAGCTTTTGTCTATGCAGTCCCTATGAACCTCAGCATAACCTTTTTGGGTAAACAAAGAGGACCCTTCCTTTCTTTTTTCACCAGCAGGAAAAACAAAACAAAACACCCTCATTAGATCCAACTCTATTCCTAGCCTTTGACAATTCAGAAATATCTTCTAGAGGGGATGGCATAGCACACTGTGACCTTTTCCACTTGGCAAGTCTGAGGGAAAATGCAAATAACTGCTGATAAAACAGCTGCAAGACCTGCCGCAAATGCTCCATATATTTCCCATTAAGCCATTCATCGTTTAACTATCACTTTGCAAATGTTTTCACTCCCGACAGTTTTGTGCTTGACAGCTCCTCTGCTTCTCTTGCCTACTTCCCACTTCGGCAGGTCTCCTTCCATCCGTTCATCATGGACACACCCAGTTTTCTTCTTTTATCCCCCAATGCCATTTGTTTCCACAAAAGCAAATTAACTTCACTTTATAAGAAGTACATTTGTGGTTGCAAACCTAAGAATGTTTTCCTGCTGGTAAGCCCCTTTGAAGAAAATGGGATTTACTACTAAGTAGACCTGCTTGCGATTGCTCCTTAAATATCTTAATAGAAACCACAACTCTTTCTATGATGTACATACTTGCCAACAGCTGTAGCATGAAGCCCCACACAATGAAAAGGCACCAGCTCAACTTTCTATTTCAAACCAAGCTAATAGATCAGAAAAGGCTGTCCATCTTGGCATGCCAGAGAGCACTTTGTAAAGAGAAGCACACTTTCACTATCTGCATAAACTGTCAAGGGGTTATGACACTGCTTTGTTTAGCCAGTCAGAGCTCCATAGAATCATAGCCTCTATTCCCATCCCTATTCTTGTTTGATTTGGGAACTGTGGTCTTGTGTGGAGCCATTTTTTCTCTATGAATAGGGCTGCTAGCTCCAGGTTAGGAAATACCTGGAGATTTTGGGGGGTGGAGCCTGAGGAGGGCCGGGTTTGGGAAAGGGTGGGATTTCAATGGGGCATAATGCCATAGAGTCCACCTTGCAAAGCAGCCATTTCCTCCAGGTGAACTGAACACTGTCGCCTGGAGACCAGTCATAATCCCAGGGGATCTCCAGCTACCACCTGGAAGTTGGCAACTTTAGATATGAGGAAAACTTTGTGGGGAAGGGGATACACTGTGTGTTTTAAAACCTAAGCATATGCCTTTCCCTGTTGCAAAACTCCTGGCAACCACAACAAACAGAGAGAGAAGGACCAAATATTTAAAAAAAAACAAACTCACAAACCATCTTTGTTCATTTTCCTGATGCTGTGTGTGTTTCTGTATGTGTGCCATTCTGTTTGAATGACACTCCATGCTAATGCTAAGCTCCGGCTAAGACCACTTGCTAAGATATGGGGCAAGTATAATTTAAAGTCATTATCACATGGATGCCAGTTGTAGCATGTGTGTGTGTGTGTGTGCATGTGTGTTTGTGTGTTATGCTTACCCACCCACCCCCCAAAAAATCACCATAATACTGACCCTAGGTGTTTTAGAATCTAGCAAGACTGGCTTGTTGTGTTTTGCTCACAAATGGTAGACAGAGGTGATTTTAGCGCCTTCATCTGACTACCTTATGAAGAGAAAATCAAAAGTGAGAATGAATAAATATTTCATATATTTCATATTGATTGATAGAGAAATGATAGACAGAGAGACAGGCAGCTTTTTCTGCATTGTTGTCAGTGATTCTCTAAATTTCACTGTTGGTCTTGTAGATTTTTACCTACACAGAGTGGAGGCAGGACATGAATTAAAGCCTTCCTCCTCACCCTACCCTTGAAGGACAGGTAAAAGCTGCCCCAGTATATTCCATAGCCAACCCTCATTTAGTTTTTGGAAGAGGCCAGGAAAACAGCATTCCTAGCCTTAATGGCTGGTAATGAACTTGTATGTCGTATACATGATATATAGGTTTTATGTGATTTATACTGTATCTGTATGTATGGTGTACATGATGTGTAGCCACAGAATAAGCATAATGTCAACCTACTGGTGCACAAAGAAAATGGAAATGTACACATATATTCTGGGGGGAATTCAGTGCAAAGAAACAGAAATTGTTACAAAATTTGCAGTAGGCAGAAGCCTTCTACAAGTAGTACTACTAGTACCACTAATTCTACTAATAGTAGTACTATCACTAATGTGAGATACACACACACAGCCTAACACTTTTCAGCTCTCCCATTGGCTGAGCTATGCGCTCCTCAGCCATTGGGCCATTAACTGCCACATGAGAGTACTCGTGTGCCATTGGCTGGGTGCTGGGTATGCTTCTCTTGCCCACTCACTGCCAGCTTGGCCACTCTTCCCTGTCAGAATAAACTGCTAAAATGGATGTCTCTCCTGACAAAGACGCTTCTCCTGCTTGGCTCCTCCATGGCTGGCTGGCTACTGAGGTGGACCACTGGCCATCAAACCATTGTTTTCTCCTCCTGATGTGGGGCTAACTTTCCCCTCAGTGGTTGTTGCAGGTAACAAAACTTGGTTCTGTCAGTAAAAAGGCAAAGGCAGGAGGCCTTTTCCAGGCCTACTGTGGCCTTTGTGGGGAACTCATTGGGCCCAGTCCTGACTAGGGTTACCAGCTCTAGGTTGGGAAATTCCTGGATATTTTGTGGTGGAGTCTACAGAAGCCAGAGGTTGGGGAAGGGAGAGGCCTCAGCTGAATAGAATGCCACAGAGTCCACCTTCCAAAGCAGTTATTTTCTCCTTGGGAACTATTGCTGCCAATCTCCAGGTGTGGGTTGGAGATCACTCAGAATTACAACTGCTCTTCAGAATGCAGAGATCAGTTCCCCTGAAGAAAACTGTGGACTCTGTGTCATTAAACCCTGCTGAGGTTGCCACAGAAAATTGATGTTGAGTGCTCAAAGCTGGGGCACCCACCCAGAGCCTCTTTTTAGAGCCTGTTGTGTTTTTTCCACAATGGGCCTTATTCCTAGTAATAGTAAAATGTTCCATACAATAACAATAATTTACAACACAATAATATTGTAAACTGTCTTGAATTCCTGTAAGGTAGGAAAACAGCTGATAAATGTTTTAAATAAACAATGATAGCAATAATAATAGTAGCAGGCCCAGCTAAAATGGTCAGCTAAGCTGGAAGCATTACCAAGTCGACATACAATGCTGCAACGAACAGTGCAATGCTTTCAACCGCTGGTTGTGACAGTGGTTACAATGTAAGAAGGAAGGAGGGAAGACAAGCCAAGAGGCCAGGCAGTCAAAAGGAGAGCTGAATGGAGGCCAAAAGAACAAGTGCCAAGGGGCAAATGGGAACTTAACAGGGTGCAGAGGTACAAGAGCCATCTTCATAAAAAAGACAGGGTAAATGGGGGGAAGTGCTGCCTAGGTTAAAGGGAGTGAAAGGAAGGTCAAGACAGACAAGAGAATGCTAAATTATACAAAGTAATACAAGACAAGGTGGAAAGGGGGACAAAAGCTGAAAATGAAATGGAAAGGATCATTCTCAAAGGTTACAAAGTAGAACAGATTTGCTCCTGACTGCTGGACAAGCCATTTTTTAAAATAAATAAATAACTAAACAGAGAATGTTACTATAGCACTGTATTCCAGTACAATTATTTCATGGTTCCTTGTAACAATACACGAGCACAAGAAGCTGACTTTTTCTGAGCCCGTTGGTTTACCAAAGTTTGATGTAGTGGTTAAGTGCGCGGACTCTAATCTGGGAGAACCGGGTTTGATTCCCCACTCCTCCACTTGTAGCTGCTAGGTGACCTTGGGCAAGCCATAGTTCTGGCACAGCTGTTCTTGAAAAAAGAGCAGTTTCTGTCAGGGCTCTCTCAGCCCCACCTACCTCACAGGGTGTCTGTTGTGGGGAGGGGAAGGGAAAGGAGTTTGTAAGCCGCTCTGAGACTCCTTTGAGTATTGAAGAGTGGGGCATAAATCCAATCTCTTCTTCTTTTTCTTGTCTTCTCTATCAGCAGCTCTGTATAGTGTCAGGTGGAGATCTTTCCACGTCTCCTTACTACCTGAACCTTGTAGCTGGAAATACTAGGGAGATAATCTGAAACCTTCTGCTTGCAAAGCAATAGAGCAGCCAGCCAGTCTCCAGGTGGGTCCTGAAGATCTTCTGAAATTGAAGATCTTCATACCACCAGTATCAGTTCCCCTGGAGAAAAATGACTGCTTTGAAGGGTGGGTTCTGTGGTATTATGCCCTAATGAGGTCCCATCTTCACCCTCCACCATTTCCACCCTTCCCAGGCTCTACCCCTGAATCTCCAGGAATTTCCCAACCCAGAGTTCACAAACCAAGTGCTCTTCCACGGAGCCACCGCCCCATTCACTACATGATGAAACAACAATATGACCTCCAAAGGAAATGCTATCCATTAATTATCCCAATTTTTCTGTGCCGGCATGTTTGTGATCAGAATTGTTGAGGGTTGCCAAATGTGAGTCAAAGGTAAATCACTAGAGAAGGACTTGCCATGTCACCTCCCTCTGATTCTACAACTGTAGTATTCTTAGAGATGAGATGCCAAACAGCATTTGGTACTAGGTTCCCAACAGTATTTGCCCTGATTTAAATACCACCCCCGCATACACTTGAAAAAAGCTATGTTCAGGCCATGTCTTTTTCCAGCTGTGGAGCTCATCAAATGGAGGGCGGAGGGAGTATTTAAAGAAGAAGAAGAAGAGAAGAGATTGGATTTATATCCCGCCCTTCACTCACTCAAGAGTCTCAGAGCGGCTTACAAACTCCTTTCCCTTCTCCTCCCCACAACAGACACCCTGTGAGGTAGGTGGGGCTGAGAGAGCTCTTTCCCAAGCTGTCCTTGAGGGAACAGCTGGTACAGAGCTATGGCTTGCCCAAGGTCATCCAGCCAGGTGCAAGTGGAGGAGTGGGGAATCAAACCCGGTTCTCCCAGATTAGAGTCCGTGCACTTAACCACTACACCAGACTGGCTCACAATAAATATATTGTGAGTTGAGAAGAATGGCACAACAACAGAGGGAAATGTGGTTGACATCACAACAAGAATTTCTGCCATTAGGTAGCAACAATGAAAAGATGAGGAGGTGTATATATATATATATATATATATATATATATATATGTATATATATATATATACACACACACACACGCCACATATTCATGGCCTCCATCCATTTTGAGCCTTTTTAACATCTTTTTTTTTTAAAGCCCCTTTGGCTTAGTTCCACTGTAACCAGCAGCACAGACCCAGCATCTGGGGTGGCTCTTTAGAATTAAGTTTCCCTAACCTTTTCCAGCTTGATTATGGTCTGGCATTCCTTACACCTGATACTTGTATTTGTATGAATGGTCTGTCTTTGTGTCAATGAAAAGCTACTTCGCTGAGATAGCTCAGCCACTTTTTTTGGGGGGGGGGGGGATTGTATCCAGCAGCACAGACCCAGCATCTGGGGTGGTCTTTCCCAAAAGAGAGACACCCCGAAGTGACCTCTGAACCTCCATGAGCAGTGCCCTATGAAGCCAGGCTTGGCTTAAACAGTGGCTTTTGCTGGGGGGGGGGGCTAGAAGAACCCCATTTTGGCTGAGAAAACTCAGGCCAAAGAGAATTATCCATGCAAGCAACCCCCCCCCCCTTTTTCTCTCCTGTCAGCTTAGTCTAAAAAGGACTAAGCATGGGCAAGTCTCAGCCCTTGCCTCAGGCATCTTCTGCTGACCAAATGGCTAGTCTTTTGTCTGTCAAATGTATCAGCCTGCAGGGACAAAAAGCCTCTGATCTGTGCTATTATCATGAATGAAGTACATTGCATATTTCCACCCTGCTCTCCTGTTTCACCCATGTCAAGAAGTATCTTTGGAATAGTCCTCTCATCCCTGTCTCCATATATTTGTCTAAGATATCTGCATTCTTACACCTATGCCAGACCCATCAAGGTAAACATTAACTCTCCATGCATAGTGAACAGTCACCCATTCAGGATCATTCTGCCACACATTAAGAAACATCACTCCTTTTGTCTGGCACCAGGGAAACGCCAGACCACACTATTGTTCTACAATGGACACCTCCAGCACAGTCATCCAACACCTGGCTTCTATTGTTAAAGCCTGACCCTGCCCCCTGTGGAAGCTCACTGACTACATCTAGGCCTTGCCCATCCTGATGCTACACACGCCTGGGACCCCAGATTGGCCCAGGTAATCTTTTGTTCTCACCTGAGACCAACCCCTAAGACCCTCCATTGGTCTGCATTGTTTTCCAGTGCCTATATCCGTGCCCTGTTGCCAACTGGCAGGTCACCCCTTTACCTTCTGGTTTAGGCCATAATCCTTTCTTCATGGACCTCTGCACATCTGGACAGGTAGTATTACCCCATAACTCACCCCCTCTATTCCCTATCAATCACCTCTGCTTCCTTAGTTCTGTATTGTGTGTATGGATGTTTGATTATTACTTTATAAGTTTAAGAATCCTTCAGTAAAAAAGATCACTGCTTTAGTTATCGAGGCCAAAGACAAACTCGTTGTCTGCCACGCCTCCGCGATGGTTCCCACGCCGCCGGAAGGAAGCCGCCCGCAGCATTGGGCGGATGCCGCGCGGATGCCCCTGCCCGCGCGCGTTCACACCCGCTCCGGCGGGTGGAACGCGCGCGCGGGGTGCATCGCACCAGCCGAGCACCACTTTAAAGTGGTGCTCAGCTGGTGCGCTGGACGCGATGCATCCGGGCCGCGTCCTGGGGGCAGATGCGGCCGTCTGAACGGCCGCTTTGCCTCCGCTTCTGAAGTGGAGGCAGAGCGGCCGAGACGGCCAATCTGTCTTCAGCCCTAGTCTCTGTGTCTATTTCTGTGACCTGGATAAGGTGGGACTCTGGTATACAAAGGCCATGATCCTGTAGTTATGCCTTACATGTTAATATTATAATTCTCCAACCTTTTATTAAAGCAAATAGAGCAATTTGGCTAACACCATCTGTATTTGGCATGCTTCCTTTCCCTTGCCTGGTTGATGGTAAAGGGTCCTCCATTGCTTCAACCATCTGAGCATCAATGTGTTAAAATGCATTTTCTAAATGTGCTGAAACTTGAGTGATCTGATTGTTGTCACACTGTGGGGTAGATATTAATTCCTCCATGAATCTGATATTTTTTACCTTTCTTTCACTTGAATGGCTAAGGAAAGAGCCTATTTTGAAGCACATTAACTCTGCAAATTTTAGCACTTCGATGGTGATTCTATTGCAAGAGATCCTATTTTCACCTTCATAAAATTAAATGCTTGCATGTACCATATAATTAAATTTAGCCACACCAGAGACTCCAGTCTACATATTCATTAAGTCTTGGCTGCAGCCTTATTTAACTGCTTTACGGGAGTTTTGTAGAATAGAGCTTCCCTTGTGGTTTCACTCACAATCTAGCCATCAGTCAGAGGGAGTCAAGAACATGGCTGATAAATTGCAAACTTCCTAGAAGCTGGGTGAAAACTGAGCTACATTTCCAGCTAAAGTTCTGTGCTCCAGACAGTATACACACACTTTTATTTTAAGATAACGTCTATTTATACTGAAACAAGCAACCTTGATCGGTGGATCAGAGATGTAGCAAGCACTTGAACATTCTGGGACATTTAGATGCATTAAAGGAAGGGCACGAGCTAGGAAAATGTGGTTCATTTTGTTTCATGGCATGCCTGGTTCATGAGCCACAAACCATCATGAACTTTTAGGTGCCAAACAAACTGATTCAGTTTTGAGGTTTATGATGTGGTAGAGGACCCCCTGGCACGACTCTCCTCTATATTCCCTCCAAGTTTGGTGAGGATTGGATCCACGGGGTCCAAGTTACAGCTCCCCAAATAAGGTGCCCCAGGAGAGTGCTTTCTGGGGAAATAACAGGTGCAGGTTTAGGAGGTTCAGGAGTGTATAAAATGGACTGTGTGCAAGCTAGAGTAATTAAACTCACAGTGAACCTTTCCCTGATGCTGCTCTACATGCCTTCATGCAGATTGGACTTAGAGGGTCTAAGTTATGCCCCCCTCCCCAAGAAGATGCCCCCAGGAAACTGCTTTGGGAGGAAATGTCAGATGCAGGTTCCAAAGTGTACAGAATCTTAATCCCTTGCTCAGATTATGGGATAAAATTAAGTAAACCTCTGTCTATACTTTAATTATGCATGTTTACAGGAAAAGAAAAAAAGAGGAAAAGAATTCCTTCTCTTTGTATTTTTGCTGAAAGTTGAGCTTTCTACCAATGCCTTAATTTGCTTGCTTTTCACTTTTTTAATCCCCCCCCCCTGTTGTTATGTATACACTGTAAGCTGTTCTTCTATTTGGGGAGTGGGGCATGTACTTGATGTTTATGTCTGTTTCTTTGTTCTATATTTAAATGAAAAATTAAGGGAAAAATCACTCAAAAAGTGTATAGAATGGGCCCCCGGCAAGCTACACACACTGAACACATAGGCTGGAGAATCCCCCCACCCCTCAATTGCTTTGAAGTTTGGTAAATATTTTGAATGAGTGGTAACTGTCTGGAAATGAATCAGTTTACAAACCACCACAAACCACTTTAAAGTTTGTGGAAAGTTCATGCTGGTTGACCTTCTATGAACTTCAGATTGTGAACCAGGAACCAGCCAAAAGTCATCATAACTTTCATTCATGAGCCAGTTTGTGCCCATCCCTAGATGCATCCCTTTCAGAGGAAAATGTATGCATGTATGAAACTTCAGTCTATAGAGCTCAGTAGTTTATGTAACACACTGTTAAAAATATTCTGTAGAATTCTCTAAGGATCACCTCCTCCGTCTTTGCCACCATCTGAAATTAACTCTTTCTAAGCCTGAACTACTCTAATGAGGTCAGCTCCTCATTAAAACCATGCTTTGAATAAGGCAGGATTTGGGGCACATCTCTGTTTCCAGAGGAAATGGACTTTTGTTCCTCATAGAGCAGCTCACAGTGTGACTCACAGTGGAAGAACTGGCGATGGCAGAGTCCAGGGTGTTTGAATCTAACTTTCAAAGCTTCATTTCTAAGCACTGACAGAGCAAGATGCAAGGTGTCTGTGTGGGATGCTATACAGATTCAAAGGAGCATGAACAACAAGTGTTTGAATAAAACAACATTACAAGCATTCCTGGCCATACTTATGCCCCTGCTATGAGGCAAGATGAGGCAGTCTTCTTTGAGTGTGCCAAATCCATTCCTTTCCTGTCTTGATTGGAGAGGCTCAGGAAGATACAGTTTGATCAATCAGAAAGTAAGGAATGTTGTTATGAGTGAGGCTGCCCCCCCACAGGGGCTGCAACATTTGCCCCCCCACCAGTCCTCTGACTTAGCTGCCAGAGGCCTGAATTATATATATATATATCTTGAGATCAAAACAGGGCCCCCAGAATCAGCAGGAATTTCTCTGGCTGTTCCTATATTAGAGTATCCCACCTTCTCTAAAGACTCCATTAATTAAAGGCCAATTGTCCTTAGTCTCCAGAACTTCCCTCATACCCGAGACTGACTGACTCAGATTTGCTGGTACATAACTTAAAGTTATAGAACTCTCCTCCTCCTCAAGCCTGACCTGACTATTTGACCCTAAGCCTAGGGAAATGTCATCAAGCTGCTATGTGGCCTTGGTTGGGGCAGCTGGAGCTGTTCCTAGTCCTGGTAGCTCAGTCACCCCACTTAAAAACTCCTTCCCCAACTCCCGAGCTTAGTACCCCACACTAGGCTTGCCAACTCTTGGTTGGGAAGTTCCTGGAGATTTGGAGGTCAGAGCCTGTGGAGGGCAGGGTTTGGGGAGGGGTACAGCAGCTTTAGCTGGGTATGGCAGCCATTTTCTCAAGGGGAACTGATTTCTGTAGTTTGGAGATTGTAAACTGTAGTTGTAAATTCTGGGAAATGTCCAGGTAACACCTGGAGGTTGGCAACCCTACCCCTACCCTTGATTTAACACTAGCATTGATCCCAACAACATTCTTCTGAGAACTCTTTAAAGGGGCATCTCAAGCCCCTCCAACTCTTAGCTGGCTTTGTACTAAAGCCTACTTTGCCCAACTTCACAGCTGGCTTGCTTCCCAGAACTTTGCTCCTTTTGCTTAAATCACTGAAATCCCTCATCTCGGATCCTTGCTTTCTTAGCTGGCTTCAGTTTGACACACACACGCCATCCCACACTAGCTTCCCTTATCTTCTGCCCCAGATCACAGCTCCACAGACTCTTCTCTTCAGGCTAAGATTATGTTTGTCTCTTCACCCCTTATTTCCCCTTAGATCCCACATTCACCACAATTTGGGAGACAACAAAGAATACCATGGCTAGGACTATGTTACTGTATTGCAGTGTTGTCCCCCACTTGTTTTGGGGTTGTTGTTGTTGTTGTTGCTTTAACATTCCCTTACATTTTATCTTTCTAGTCCTGTATTTTGCTAGGGAAATAGATTTTTTTTTGAGATTATCTCTGTCTCATCCTTCCTTTCTAGTCTGCAGGTTTTCTAGAAGATCTCTAGAAGGTGTACAAATCAAAGTGTAGGTCTATTTAGAATTTTACATGTGTCTATTAAGTAGGGCTTATTCTCAGGTAAGTGTTCTTATAAGTTTGCCAACTCTGGCTTCAGAAATACCTGGAGATCAGGGAGCCGTGCCTGAGTAGGGAGCTTAGTGCAGATATGATGTCATATAGTCCATCCTCTGAAGCTTCCTTTCCTCCAGGGCAACCAATCTCTGTAGTCTGGAAAGAAAGTGTAGTCTGGGAGAACTTTGGGCCCTACTTGGAGTCTGTCAAGGCACTGTGGGTGATAGACCAGTCATTCTCTCTCTCTCAGCCTAATCCTACCTCACCTGGTGGTGGTGGGAAGTACTGTCAAGTTGTAGCCAATTCATGGAGACCCCATAAAATTTTCAAGGCAAGAGACAAACAGAGGTGGTTTGCCATCACCTGTCTCTGCGTAACAACCCTGGGCTTCCTTGTCAAACCTTGGGCTTCCTTGTCAATCTCCCATCCAAGCACTAACCAGGCCACTCCTGCTTAGCTTCTGAGATTTAGTGAGATTCGGCTAGCCTAGGCCATCCAGGTCAGGGGCCTCATGGGGTAGTTGTCTGAATAAAGTAATGTTTCCTGAGATCCCTGGAAGAAAGCTGAGATCAGCATCTTCTTTCCCAGAAAAGCCAACCAGATGCCTGCAGGAGGAAGTTCCCAAACAGACCAGGAAGGCCAAAGCCTGCCTAACACCAGCTAGTTATTAGAATATACAAGGTCTACAGTTCAGCCTTATGAAGAAAATCAGAAGATAGCCCTACAAGGGGACTGCTGAAGGACTACTAGTTAGCATAGCTAGATTAGGGACCTTCCACATTTTCAAATTATGCCCTTCCTGTCTCCTGCAGAGCTTCTGTTTTTGTTGTTCCTCCTTCAGCAGTTAGGTTAGACAGTTAAGATTATCTCTCTTCTATGTTCTATTATCTGTTCTTCTTTAATAAACCTACTCCCCCCTTAAACAGTCAGTGCTCCACACTTCCTTTGCATATTTAAACTCTGTCAACACTAGTATCCAGAGCTGCGCTGCCTCCAGTCTAAACTAGAAGGCTACATTTAGCCACCAGGGAAATAGAGTAAGTATCATGAGAAAAGGTACAGTTAGTTTTATTTCTGAAGAACTGGATCACATTATCAGTAATTTCAAAAGTCAAACATTGTAAGTCGTTTCTTAAGTTTCTTAGGGTTTGCCGTGGTTGCCTATGGTGTAGTGGCACTTTGCCTCATTGGTAGAGCACCTGTTGTGCATAGAAAATGTCCTAGGTTCAGTTCCTGGCAACTGCAGTAGGAGATGATGTGACCGTGCATGAGACCCTGCAGAACAGCTTCTAGTCAAAGAATACAAAACTAACCTTGAAAGGTCAATAGACTAATGTGTGTCTGTACACATTCATATATTATTTTTGGATACCATGGCCACTTGGATGGGGATAATTTACCATGTTTTGTAGCATCCCCTTGACAACCGTAACTGTGTTCAGGTATGCAGTTCATGCCCACTGTATTTCTCCTTTATATTTCCTCTCTTTTTTTTTTCCTTCTTTCCTCACAGCCTTAATTATTACCTGCATCTAATTCTTCCCACTGCTTTTAATTAAAGTCTTTGTTACTGCAACTTTTCAGCAAGTGGTCGTTGTATGCCACACATTAGCCCTTTTCATATAATCAAGGTTATCTGCTAAGCTGGTCACAGGAACTGACTCCATTACATCTGTTTCCCACACCACTGAGAGGTTGGTTGGTAGGAATTTAAGGAACCTTTTTCCTCACATGAAAGAGGCAATTTCAATTTTAAGGGAAATGCAGACATTTATCTTATTGAATCTAGTTGCTGTCTTGTATTCTGCTGTAATGTCAAGTTAGCATTTATATTGCATTTTCAGTTTTTGCACTCAAACTCATCTAACTTTCTTCTTTACTACATCCCTTGTCCCATATGGCTTTTGTCTATGCATGTTCCAAAATCCCCAGCATAGCTTTTGGCGAGCCAGCATGGTGTAGTGGTTAAGAGCAGCAGACTCTAATCTGGAGAAGGGGGTTTGATTCCCTGCTCCTCTACATGAAGCCTGCTGGGTGACCTTGAGCCAGTCACAGTTCTTTCAGTACTCTCTCACTCCCACCTATCTCAAATGGTGCCTGTTGTGGGGAGAGGAAGGGAATATAATTGTAAGCCACTTTGAGACTCCTTAAATTAAAGAAAAGCAGGACATAAAAGCCTATTCTTCTTCTTGGTGGTGGTGGTCAAGGGGGAGCTGTGCTTCCCTTTCACAGGCGGAAAAGCTGTTTGGATCCAACCCAAAGTGTTTTCACACACATATTTTGGGTATCCTTGATCCTCTACAGGACTGTTCCACTTGTGCCGACTTTATCTCTAGTTCTGCTTTCAAGTTGATGAGTGACATTCCCAAGCTCTTCATATGCATATCAGGACATTAATGCATAACAGCAAAAGTCAGGTTTCCATTTTGGGGACAAAAAAATCAAGTGTAAACCTAGTCAAAGTCTTTCAGGATATGGCAATGTTCTTGGCTCAAAGAACATGAAGAAAGTACATTGAAGATAATGATGCCGGTATGCCAGAAGTCAAATCCAATGTATGAGATAATTTTACTCCACTGGCACCAATAGAATTAAATTATGGAATTCACTGCAAGAAGAGATAGTAGTAGCCATGAGCCTGAATAGCTTTGAAAGAGGATTAGCTCCATAGAGGAAGGGTCTGTGAATGACTACTAACCTACCTTCTTGTTAACCCTGTCTGTATGCCCTCCAGGACAACTGAGTGGCCATTGTAAGAAACGGGATGCTGGACTCTGAGAAGCATTGACTGCTGAACGGTGGAGTAGCTGGGTATTTGTGTTGGTGAAAGAAATCCACCCACAGTTTTCATTTTGTGAACCAGAGGAGAGGTTTAAATAATATGTTATTTGTTGACAGTTTTCTCCCAGTCTTCCTAGGTGGGTCAGATTAATGGCCCAAGGTGGTCCACAGAGCTGGTTTCTATCTAGTAAAGTATAGCCCCTGGTACACGTCTTGAAACACAGTCTTGCCCCTGTGCAATACTATTACCTGTGGATCTTCCTTCTTTTCTGCCAGGAGGGCCATAAATTTCTGCTACCCATCCCACTGATTTATTACCTATGATATGGCAGAAGAAAAACTGAGACCCACAACACCATATGCAGCTTTGTAACCATATATTGTAGGGATGCTTGAACACCCGCTAGTTCGGCTCATGCCTTATTCACCACTTGCAAACCCAGAAGAAGTGAGCAGTGACTCACGGAAGCTCCTACTCTGCCACAAATTTTGTTAGTTTTTAAGGTGCCACTGGAGTCTTGCTCTTTTCTACTGCTACAGACAGACTAACACGGCTACCCATTTTGATCTAGGTCCATAGTGGGCTGGCCAATATGCCAGGTGAATGGTTTTCTCCTTGATGGTTCTTAAGTTGCAGAAGCTTGCTAGTTGCCTTGATGGCCCTTGTAAGGGCAGAAAGGTGGGATATAAATTTTGTAGATAAAGAAATGAATGAATGAATAAAATTGTTATTGTTGTTGTTCAGTATTTTGAGGCTGCTCCTAACCTGAAACCCTAAACTGTAGCTTAGTTTGTGCATAAATCCAGCTTTGACCAAAACTACTAAGAAAAATAGAGAAATAAAATGGGAAACATTTGTTTTTCATCTCTGTTTTGGAAGTGGGGAAACTACTCAAGCAAGCTTGGGAAATAAAGTGTGCCCTTACCCTCTTTCCTACTTTGTAGCATGTACAAGGCCTGAGTTTGGCCCAGTTCATCTCTTGACTGGCCCAAGGTCATCCAATAGAATTTTTGGTGGAATGGAAATTTAAACCCATGTCTTCTAAATCCAACCCCCCTACTAATTCCCCTCCCTAACTTGTGAGATGGCTCATTCCATTGCACTGATAGACCTGGATATAGCTGCAACATTTCAAGGAAATACACAAATTTAGTGTACACAATTACAGGGTCAAACTATGATTCAACATGTCATAGTGATCCAGTTTTCTAACTCAGAAGAGTATACTGATGACATCATTATCCACTTGGAATTTCATAACTAAAACATAAAGTTGTATTGTGATCAAGCCAGCAGCATATCTATGGTTGCAGATATTTTCCATTTTGGACTTTAGAAGTTAGCAGTGGTGTGTAATTTGTATATAAAACTGGGGAGAAGAACACAACTTGCCCAGGGTTCCCCTTCTGAAGGTTTGCAATAATGCTCTTTTTTTTCATAAAGTTGATTGTATGATGTTTAAACATAGTTTTACATGCCAATAAACCTCACTTCCTTCAGGGAAATGTTATAGTGTAGAATGATGGCACATCCATAATAGTTTTGCCATCTGTTTCAGACATTCAAAAGTTCTGTATGCTCAATTATCCTGATGAGATTTTCCTCCATTCCAAGGTTGAATATGTGCATAACTATTCACTTTAATGCTTTCCTTCCCCAAAGCCATCTATTTCCCCAAGTCGAAGACACCACACCAGGATGCCACCAGCGCCATACAGGTTCTTCAGCTGAAGGCTAGATCAGAGGTATTATTGCAATCTCTGAGAAGTTACTTTGAATGCTGGAATAAATGCCGCAATTTGTTTCTGACTACTACAAGAACTCCCATTCTGAACGCTATTACTAAGGACATCACAGGGAGGACAAGAATCAACCAGGCACCATTTCTTCATGTCTGGACTCAGCTCAGTTAACAAAGAGTGTTCCTCTGAGTTGCTTACCGTTATATTTGACATTCAATTAGACCTAAGTTTCTTTGAGAATGCTTGTGATGAAAACCAATATATGGATGTCAACAACAACACAATATTTCTTTTGGGGATCTATTTCAGCATGTACTGTGCAATCCTAAGAACACTCTCCTGGTAGTAAGCCCATTAAATAGACCCAAGAAGGATTCTGAGTAGACTAGCATAGGCACTGATAAGCCTTGGGCCGTGCATGCATTTATGTCACTTGCATCATTCCTAATTTGTTTTTGAGCACAGGCATGATGGAGGGACTCCTGGCTGGCTATTGCCTCTCTACCCTCTGATCAGGGCTGCCCTCTCCAGCTTGAGAAGTTTGTGGAAAGTCAGGGGCAGTGCCTGGGGAGGGCGGAGTCTGAGGAGCAGAGAGAACTCAGCAAGGACGTGAAGCTGTAAAGTTCATTGTCCAAAGCTGCCATTTCTCAATGATTACTGTTCTCTGTAGTCTGGACATTTGTTGTAATTCCAGGAGAGCTCCAAGAGTTTGGCAGTCCTGCTGATATGTCTTGCAATGGGAGTTAAACAGAGGAATCCTCAGTTGGAACTGGTTCCAAGCACAATGGAAGAGGATTCCTGATTTCTGCAGGGCCAGTGCCATACTGGTGGAGGGGAAGCTGGGCACTGAAAATAGGGATGGGTGTGAACTGGCTGACGAACTAAAGTTCATCTCAAATTTTGGCTGGTTTGTAGTTTGCAAAGCAATGTTCACAAACACAAGAACTGCCATGAACTTCCATGAATTTTGACACACAAAAAACAGCTGAGCAGTGGGGACTGCTGCTCAGCTGCTTGCTTTCAATGGTTCAGAGCCATTTAAACCACTGCTTTCTGCTCCCCACAGCTTTTCACAGGGAGCAGAAAGAAGGGGTTTCCAAACAGCTTGAGCAGCGGTCCCCACAGCTCAGCTGTTTGGAAACCCCTACTTTCTGCTCCCTGTGGCTTTTTGCAGGGAGCAGAAAGAAGGGATTTAATGGCAACCCCCTGATTTCTGGGGAGCAGAAAGCAGGGTTTAAATGTCTAGGAGCCATTTAAACCAAACAGCTGAGCAGTAATCCCCATCATTTAGCTGTTTGGAAACCCCTGTATTCTGTTCCCCATGGTTTTTGGCTGGGAGCAGAAAGCAGGGTTTAAATGGCTTGGAGTAAAAAGCCACAGGTAGCAGAAAGCAGGGGTTTAAACTTTAAATGGCTCAGGAACTGATATTCACTGGGTCAGTTCATGAACCAACTTCCCCATTTGTATGGGATTGTGGTTTGGTTCATGGTTCAGCTGCAAACCAAAAACCGAACCAAACTACCCAAATGTGGTTTGTGCCCATCCCTAGCTGAGAAGATCACTGTATGGCATCACAGGGGACCCTGAGGTTATCTTCCATTTCCTGATTTTTTAATTTATTTTGGATATGTGCTATGGGGAATGTGCCTGAGGAAGGAAGTATAACAGGGCTCTCTTGTACTTTGTCTTCTCTGCTGCCACCAGGCATTTATCCTGAGATAAATGGGAGGAAGGTCAAACATTTCTAGTCAGTGGTGGTACAATTGCTGAACTATAAACCTCAGACTTTGTCCAATCATATTTTGTTTTTTTGACCTTTTACTCTGAAAAACAAACTTCCATTCCATACCCATCTTGCAGAGCCTCTGCTCAAGGATCCTCTAAAAAAAAAGAAAAAAAAGAATCCTCTCCAAAACCTTCCAGGACGCACAGAGAGCAATTCTAAACAGATCTACTAGGAAGTAAGTCCCATTTTATTCAGTGGGGCTTACTCCCAGGAAAGTGTTCTTATTATTGCAGACATAGTTCTTATTACAGTGAACACATATATAATCCTGCCCTGTTCACATGTTACAGTGAGTGCACATATATCCTGCCTGTACATGCATGCATCTGTTTGTTTACTTTATGAATGAAACCAGGTACCAGTTCCTGGATGAATATGAAGTTTACATTTACATGTACATGCACTGACTCTAACATGAGAATTTCATGGACAGCTGATCAAACCCCCACATTTATGTAAGTACTGGTCCCCCATTTCATTTGTAAAGTGAACATGTGTTGGCTGTTTCTTACAAACATGTTACCTGCTCAAACATGCAGGTTGCACATGCATTCACTGTAATGTGAACAGCGCTATGATTGTACGATTCTTTGAATCCTACTCTATAAAAATATTGCCATGTTTTTGTTCAGATTGTGACAAAGTCTTTTCAGTGCCCTTCTCCCTCATTTCTCTCTGTCTCACTGCAGGTGCACCTTCTGACAAGAAACAAGATTCACGCCCCCAGATCTTAATGCCTGTAAATGAGACATTTGTTTCAAGAGAGGAAGTGACAACTAAGAAATCCATGTTGATCAGCGAGCATGATTTTAGGAGGTGTCGGAAATAAGTACTTAACACAAACAAAATATGGTTAATCTATGAAACACATTTCTCTGGCCTCTAGCAAATAGCTTTTTAAAATTGTGATAAATATGTAGAAGATTGCTGTCTTCTTGACTGTGAGCCAGAAGAGCTCGTATATTATCCTTGTCTACAATTGACAGCAAATTTTAATACAGTTTCTCCTATAACTCTGGTATCTAGATCTATGACTGAAGTGTATGAGGAGGATATGAAGTACTCACAGTTTAATATGCCTACAGCCTATTAGTTTCCGCATCCTTTGACCAATGGGAAAAAAATTAGGAAGTTAATAGTTTTTCAACAAACTCAGCATCCATATCCATTTTTTTACATTTACATGGATTAATCAAAGAATGGGATTTATATAAAAAAGTTGAAAGGTAAATGAGAATTGGGGTGATGGCCCATAGTACAGTGATAGAACTTAGTATAGGATGAAGGACCATCTATGAAACAAACCCAGGGCCTGCATATGGCATCTGGAATGGAATTATGATCAAGAGAAAGCATGCAGTTCCAGACCATCTAGATCTGTCCTATCTTCCTAGTCATGGTCCCATAACAATCCCACCATTTAGATGGGCACTGCAGTCATAACCATATATTTCCCTTGGTTTTGGATATCTACAAGTGACAATCACGATTGACATTCACAGGCCCCGTCCACACTGTCACTTTTGTCGCTCATTTCTCCCTATTGCTTTGGGTTCCTCCCCCTTTTCCACATGTGTTTTGCTCCCTCTGGGACTACTAGAGAGAACAAAACATATGGGGGGGGGGAACCTGAAGCAATAGGGAGAAAGGAGCGACAAAAGTGACAGTGTAGACGGGGCCACAGTTTGGTCTTTGAGTTTTTGGAGATCTGTAGAGTTTGCTTGAGATTGTTAGGCTTCACGTGTCTATGCTAGCACCCACCAAATCTTGAACATTTACTGTAACATGTATCCATAATGCAAGACTATCATCCAGATTGTACTGAATCTATTGAAGCCGTGGGTGGAATGGTCGTTTCCCTCAAGCTAACAGCAGGCTGCCTATTATACCAACTGAGAGCTGTAGGCTTGAAACTACTGCAGGGTCTTTAATGGGCTCTTTCTGCTTTCCCTCAATGTCTGGTTCTCTCAATTTCCCTCTTCTAAATTTCCCTCACCATCTTCTGTTCTTTTATGGCTCCTCACCCAATAAAATCAGATTTCTCTGCATCAGTCTGCTAGAGAATTTACATTTAGAGGGTTTACTGTATAGCTAAGGGTGAAATTACAAAGGTAATCTTTGAATGGATGGTCTGATCATCATTTCTCTACGGGGGGGGGGGTTGGCTATTTTCAGAAAGCTAAAACGAGTAACTAGGAGGACAACTGGTCTAATCTAGCATCTTTTATTCTTCAGATTGGTATTATTTCTCAAGAAGGGGTGATGGCCAGTGTTCCCTCTAAGATGAGTTAGTGTGAACTAGCTCAGAGTTTTTTAGTCTATAGCTCACACAGTTTTGTCTTAGCTCAGGAAGGATGGCTCCAGAGCAAACTAATGTGTGCCAAATTGCTCACTCACAACTTTAATGCCAGTAGCTCACAAAGTAGAATTTTTGCTCACAAGACTCCACAGCTTATAGGGAGCATTGTTCATGGCTTGGTGGAAGAGTATCTGTTTGATATGCAGAATGCCCCAGGACCAATCCTAGCATCCCCAGTAAGGATCAAGTTGTAGGTGATGTGAAAGACCCCAACCTGAGACCTTGGAGAGTTGCTGTCAGTCTCAGTAGACATTATTGACTTTGATAGATCAATGGTGTGATTTAGAATGAGACAGCTTCATGTCTTTATATGTGTATGCTTCTTGACTCCATTGATGTCTTCTCTGTAAAAAAAAAAGTGCACTTTTTAATTACTATTTATGATTTAGGAGAGATTGATTTATACCACACCCTTCAGTACCTGAAGGAATCTCAGAGCGACTTACACTCTTCTTCCCTTCCCCTCCCCACAACAGACACCCTGGCTGAGGACAGACTGGCAATGTAAAGCGGGACAGTCCCGCATTGGAAGTGGAAGAAGGGAGCGCATTCAGACATGTGCATCTGTCCGTCGGCTCCATTTCGCACTTACCCGTCTCCCACTCGCTTTCCATCTGCTTTAACAGGACACCGGGAGAAACCGGTGTCCAGGGGCCATCTTGCGCTTGCCTCCCACTTCCAGGCAGTGTGAACTGGAGGAAGGCGGGAGGCAAGCGGAGGCAGCAGTGTGAACGCGGCATTTTGCCAGTTTGCGCATGTGCGCATATGCACAAATTGCCAAAACAGCCCTATCACGAGCTGCGGAGGCCAGCCCACGTGGGGCCACTCCGCAGCAGTCTGAACGCTCCGTATCGGCACCGTTGCGCAATACATTGGCCGGTGTGAACGGCCAGCCCCGGGGAGTTTTTCCCCCGCAGCAGTTTCCTCCGCATTCATCTCGCTCCAGATTGCCAGTCTGTCCTCAGCCCCTGTGAGGTACGTGGGGCTGAAAGAGCTCTTTTGAGAACTGCTCATGAGAGAACAGCTCTGAAAGAACTTGTAACTGATCCAAGGTCACACCAACACCTGTCTGTGGAGGAGTGAGGCATCAAACCCAGTTCTCCCAGATTAGAGTCCACACTCCTAACCGCTACACCAAACTGGTTCCCAGTTCATGTAGTGCCATCCATTCACGAGACAGAAGACAACGCCCCTGCTCTGAGAAGCTTACAAAGTAAAATCTGCCATGACAAAGGGAGTGTAAACAGATGCAGGTGGGGATAAACAGAAGGAGTATACATACATTCCAGCCACATGTGATTAGTAGAGTTGCCAGTTCTGGGTTGGGATATTCCCAGAGATTTGGGGGTAGACCCTTGGGAAGGGACCTCAGGAGGGTATAATACCATAGAGTCCACTTTCAAAGCACCCATTTCCTCCAGGAGAACTGATCTCTGTCACGTGGAGATCAGTTGCAATTCTGAGAGGTCTCCTGGCCCCATGTGGTCTGGCAACCTTTAGAGTTCTTAAAGTAAAAAAGGCTGATTTCACTGTCATTTGTTTTAGCGTGTGAACCATTCACAATCTTTAGGTACAAAACTACTGTGCAGACTGTTTCCCAAGCCTGAATTAGATAGTCACACTTTGAAATCATTACAGTGATTTCTCAATCATTGCCAAGAACAGAATTATTCTAGTGCAGTCAAAATGTGGCCTGTTAGGCAATACTGTTGTAGCACTACACTGTCCACAGATGATTTTATATTCATTGACAAGGGTGTGACAGTTTTAAGTCCATCTCAAAAGGGGGAATCCCGCCCTGTTTTGGGGTAGGGAAGGGGAACTATTGTCCCATTATTTATTGTTCAGCCTGCAAATGTGCAGAACTAGAAGCTCCAGCCCTATAAAGAAGTTTTGATTACACTCCATAGCAGATCAGGTTGCCCACTCCTCTTTGGGACATTGTTGGGGATTTGGAGACAGTGCCTGTGGAGGGCAGAACTTGGGAAAGTAGGAGCCCAGGGTGGATGAGCTATCATACAGCCCACCCTCCCAAGCTGCCTTTCCTCCAGGGAACTGATCTTAGTGATTTGTACATTAATTTTAATTCTAGAGGGAACTTCAGGCCCTACCTGAAAGTTGGCAACCCTAGCATTGCCTAATGATTTTTTTCCCCAGGCAGTGTAGGTCAGTAACAGAAGGGAAATAAAGAAAAGAGATCTGATGGGATCACTTGTGAGCTCAGTGTGAAAATGCCATCAACATTGTCAGAGCCAAAGACAGCCAGGGCCACATATCATCAGATCGATAAAGCTGACTCATCAGCTTCTACCAGCAACACTGCCTTGGGTGTCACCAAGTGGTAATAGTTCAATCGATCACTGTGATGAGGCGTGGTATTGGCTTCTAGTGACAGGAGTATGAGAAATGAGACTTGGGAATGGAACTCCAGGAATTTAACACATCAGCACCATGAGTTCATTCACAGAGAAAGTGATAAACATGCTTTTTGAAAAAAGGACACAACTGATCTATGAAACCCTTATTAAAGCTGTCTTTTGATTAACTTCAGCCTAAATTTCTTTGCCACCTGTCTCAGCTGATTCCTAGAAACCAGAAAGACGGCAGTGACAATACATATTGATAATCACAAGCATGTGAGACTGGCATGAAGGAGGAGAAGAAGAGGAGGACATGACTGTTTCTTAAAGGAAGTGTCCCCTGAAATAATTTTCCTTTTGTGGGACTTCTATTGCCATGCAGAATCTCTCAATCCAACTGATGCTGATTCACAGGGCTTTTTTTTGTAGAAAAAGCCCAGCAGGAACTCATTAGCATAATAGGCCACACCCAACAGAAGAAACTCATTAGCATATTAGGCCACACCCACTGACAGTGCAGCTCCCTCCCAGGATCGGCTTCCCCAGGTGCCCCATGGCTTGCGAGGTGCCTGGGGAACCCGAAGAGGGGAGGCAGTTTAAACTGCCTTCCCTCCCTGGATCGGTTTCGCTTCCCCAGGCCCCCTGCGGCTTGCGAGTCACCTGGGAAACCTGAGCGGGGGGGGGGGGGAGGATGTGGGCATGGCCAACTCAGAAGCCAGCCAGAACTTCGTTCCTGTGCCTTCCTGCCCAAAAATAGCCCTGCTGATTCATACACAAAGGACATGTTTAAAAACAGTATCTTGCTTCTTTTTCATGTTGGTGAGACATGAAGAGGAGAAACTGCTCAGGCTTGAGTGGAAAAAAGACTATAGAACAATACCATCTAAGATGTTACACACTGACCAGAGGTGTCAAATGCCAGGATGAAGATAGTACTTGATGGTACAATGCCAAGACCTCCAAGAGGGAAAAAATCATAATCAAATGGTGGGCAGCTATAGGTTCCATTCCAGAACAGCTTTGGATAATATGCTGTCTCAGGCAGAGAGTCAGAAAGCACCATAAAGACTAACACAATTTGTGGCAGGGTATGAGCTTTTGTGAGTCATCGTAGAAGTGAGCAATGACTCATGAAAGCTCATACTCTGCCACAGATTTTAATAGTCTTTATGGTGCTACTGGGCTCTTGGTCTTTTCTCATGTTTCCTGTTCGCTAAACCTGTTTGGAATATTTGAAGTAAAACATCACCCCTCAAGGAGCGATTTGCAAGCAATCTAGATTTTGGGAGTCAACATATTTCATTGGGTGAAGAGAAAAAACCATAATTCCAGATGTTATCAACAAATGTGCAGAAAGGAAGCTGTCCCTCACAGTGATATCATGGGCTGAGGACAGACTGGCAGTCTGGCCTGCTCTGCCTCCGCTTTAAAAGCGGAGGCAAAGCGGCCACCCCGACCACCACATCTGCCCCCAGGAGGCGTCCCAGACTCACCTGGTCCGGCGGCGTGCTCCTCCTGCAGCAGCCGAGCACCACTTCCTAGTGGTGTCCCAGCGGCTGCGCGAGCATTCCACCCACTTTCGGCGGGTGTGAACGCACACAGGTGGGCAGAGCTGTGTGGCGTTCTGCCACCGCCGGCGGAAGCTGCCCACAGTGTGGACGCTGCAGGCGGCTTCCTTATGGCAGCGTCTGAATGCCGCACTGCAGGGCAGTTCGCCCTGGCTTGTTCTGCCATGCTGCCCTGTCAATCTGTCCTCACCCATAGCTTATCCACAGTTTATCACCCTTGATTTTTCAGCCCCCAATCCTCTCTTTTGTTTTTGCTTCTCCGTTACATAACACTGGATCTGAGATTATTTCCTGCCCCCTTTTCCCCTCACACTGAGATTTCCCTGTAAAAAATGTACATTTTCTCCCATGTCATTTATGCCAGTAAATCAGCATTATATATCATATGAATAAATCATGTAAAGCATGCAGATAAATACCATGATCTGGAGGAAGAGCCACTCAAGTGGGAGGAAAATTTCTTTTTGCTGGAGAAAGGCGAACTTTAAACTCTGCTGAGTGGCATGGTTTAGTATGGGTACACATAAATGCCATCCAACATGAGTATAGAATACAAAGACATCTACAAAACTAACCGCATAAATAGGAGAACCAAAATACAAATAGATGTAAAAAAACCCAAAATGAAATAGGGAACCTTTTCTAGACTCCATCGCCAAGTTATTTAGGGTTGTGTCCAGCCTACTTTTGTGTTTTATGGGTTGGATCCAGACTACACTGGCAATTGCTGCTGATTTCTCTAACCTGCTGCAGACCTCAGATGCCTTTTTTCCGGGCCCCTTTCCCCCACAAGAAGCACTTCATGGAGATCAGTTGGCTGCACTTGGAGGAAGTAAAGTTCCACTCCACAACTGGAAAATATAGTCTACAAGCCAACCCACTATCTCATCCAATTCTTCTGCTAACTACAATCCCCATCCAACATGGCTTTTATACATGTATGTCTCTTGATCCCCAGCCTAGCCTTTTTGGAACCGTTCTTCCATTTTCTCCTTCAGAAGAGCCGGTTAGATCAGAAACTCGGCCCAAATGTCCTTCATCTGGCAAGCTGATGTTTCCAATTTTCATTTCATTTATGATTTTTTTTAAAAAAAATCAAATGGTCTCTTTGACTCATGACATAAGAGCTTGCAATGAAAGGATCAGAGATTGTTTCTAAACAAAATGAGAATATGGTTAAAAACACATACGGGACAGCTGGTTCTCCTCCATAAAAGCAATAGGGCTGGATGGATCCAACCCATTATCTCTCTGCCAGATGAAGGACATTTGGAGTGAGAGTCTGTTCTTCCTCTGTTTCAGCTTGCCATGGCAAGAAACACATCCCTTTGACAGCAGCCAAACAGCTCTTGGACTTCAGTTCTTAGCCTGTTGCTTGTTGCCTGTGGTCCTAAGTGAGCCAGGCAAGTGCATCCAGGCCTCTAGGATGTGAGTTTATCATATTGTTTGTTCAGGTAAATCAACATTCCATGTGCACCTCACCTTTACTATAGATCTGAGCAGAAAGTTATGGCATAATTGTGTAGGGGGGTGCATCACTTTAGACTGCAGATGAGAGTAGGGTTACCAACGCCAGCCTGAGAAACTCCTGGTGATTTGAAAGTGGAACCTGTTAAGTGGGAGATTTTAGGAGGGATTTCACCTAGACGCCATGGTATGCCACACAGTCTGCCCTCTGAAGCTGCCATTTTCTCCAGGGGTCTGGAGAAAAACTATAATCTGAAGATCAGTTGTAATTCCAGGGGAATTCCAGGCCCAACCTGGAGGATGACAACCCTAGAAGGGAAATGCCCTTTTTGTAGCTCTTCCTAGGGATGGGCACAAACCAGGAAAATGATGTCCGGTTCAAGATTTGTGCCTGAACCCCGAACTGAACCAGGAGGCTCATTTACAAAACAAACCGGTTTTTGCATTTTGTGACCCTGCAAATCCCATTGAAAGGGACCGTATTCCCTTTTAATGGGGTTTGCAGAAAGCCCAAGAAACAGCTGAGTGGCAGGGAGCAGCTTGCTCCCCACTGCTCAGCTATTTCTGTCTGTCTTGGGAGCCATTTAAACCCTCCTTTCTGTTAGGACTTTTGTCCAATAATCAGAAAAATCAGAGTAATGAATCTTGCTTTTCTGGAAAGAAGAGATTGCTTACTTTTGGTTTAAAAGAAGTTTATTACTAAAGGGAAAAGGTAAACAGGATTAGCTACAAATAAACAAAACATGCTTTCTAAGGAGCTGCATTGTGCTCCGTCTTCACACTAAGACATACTGATAGAGAGTGAGTGATTGCAATGGAGGATCTCTCCTTCTTCTTGACCCCTGAAAGGAAACACCTGATATCATTGACCAATTAGCAAGACAGTACACCTTCAGTTTTCCCGGGTCTACAGTCAATTGGCCAGCTGCCAGGTATTACTTCCAGGCTAACATAGGTAAACAAACAAGTTGCATAGTTAACCCTATAATGACTGAATTTCTCAGGCCTTGCATTACATGCTCATTTCTCCAACACCCCTTCTCAAGACCTGAAATGCAAGTCATTATACATGCATACACAAAACATTATTGAACATTAGCATCAAGCATATTCAACATTTCACGAAGTCTTTCAAACTTGTCTTTGGTCAGTGGCTTAGTCAGAATATCAGCCACCATATCTTCTGTACGACAATGCTTAATCTCTATCAACCTTTTCTGGTACAAATCTTTAACTAATGCACATTTAATACCAATAGATCTACTTCTAGCAGTCGTGCTCTCTTCCTTACATATAGTTATACAAGCTTGATTATCCTCTAACATAAGTATAGGTACAGGTTCAATTATTCCAAAATCTTTCAACATCTCAAAGATCCATTCAAGTCTGCTGCAGGCACTTGCTGCTGAAATGCACTCAGCTTCTGCTGTGGATTGCGCTACAACAGTCTGCTTTCTACTAGTCCAGTCTATCAGTCCATCTCCATAAAAGAATAGGTATCCACTGGTAGACTTGTAGTTGTTCATCTCTTCTCCCCAACTGGCATCCATGTAGCCGACTAATCTTGGTTGTTCAGTTGGTGCAATTTTTAGTTTTAAGTCCATTGTTCCTCTTAGGTAACGTGCCATCTTCTTTATTGCACTCCAATCATGATGATTTGGCGAACTTACTTTTCTGCTTAGAAATCCAACTGCCGCTGTAATATCTGGACGCGTTGATTTGCTCAGGTACAAGAGCTTTCCGACAGCCTCTCTGTATCCTCCTATGTCCTTTAGTGGTGTGCCGTCCTTCTCCTTCAGATATCCAGGTTCAAGTGGAATTGATGAAGCTTTGCAGTTCTTCATGCCAACAGATTCTATAAAGTCCATAATCTTTCTTTTCTGGCATAAAAGAAAAGTTCCATCCTCAAGTCTCTCAATTTGCATTCCGAGGTATTGTTGAACATCTCCTAGCTGTTTGACTTCCACTTCCTTATTCAGTCCATCAGCTATTGCTTTGATGTCTCCTCTGTTTTGACAAGCCACGATCAAGTCGTCAACGTAAACAAGAACATACTGGTATTGTCCATTTCTGATTCTAGTGTACAGACAAGGTTCAGCTTTCCCTTGCTTGAAGCCTTGCTTCTTTAAAAGTTCAGTAAGTTTGTCATACCAGGCCTTTGCGCCTTGCTTTAGGCCATAGAGTCCTTTATTAAGTTTGTAGACGTAGTTTTCTTGACCTTTGACCTTGAAACCTTCAGGTTGTTCCATGTAGATCTCCTCAGATAGTTCTCCATTGAGAAAAGCAGTCTTTACATCAAGATGCTCTACTATCATGTTCCTAGATGCTGCAACACTTAGAAGTGTTCTGAATGTTGCTTGGTCAGTAACTGGAGCAAAAGTTTCAAAATAGTCAGTCCCATATTGCTGTGAGTAGCCTTTAGCTACTAGGCGTGCTTTGTATAGCTCCACAGTTCCATCTTCCTTGTGCTTAATTTTGAAGACCCATTTACATCCAACAGGGTTTCTGCCTTGAGGTAGTTGAGTGAGAGTCCAGGCCTCTTTTTCGCTAATGGATAGCAGCTCCTGTTCCATTGCTTCAAGCCATCTGCCTCTTTCACTCGCAGGTAAGTTGCAAACTTCCTTCCAGTTCTTGGGTTCCTTTGCAGGTTGCACAAGTTCACAAAATCCATACTTCATTGGAGGTTGTCCCTTAGTGCTCCTTTCTGATCGCCTCACACTGGGTGTGGGTGCTGCTGTGGGTTCTGCCGTGGGTTGAGCCGCTTCCTCTGGTGTGGCCCCTGCTTCCCCTTCTGTTTCAGTAGTTTCCTCAGAAGGTGGACCTGCTGCTTCACTTGCCAGTTTCCCGGCCAGTTCACCAGCAGTCACTACAGGTAGCCAAGCAACGAACTCATCAGGTGCAGTCCCAGGCATCTTTGGATCAGCTGCAGTGGAAACACTAGGCAATACAGTCTCATCAATAAAAATAACATTGCGTTCTTCTACTGTGTGGGTTTGGGGATTGTATATCCTGTACCCTTTCCCACCAACAGGATAGCCTACAATAAGTCCAGTTTCAGATCTGGAATCAAGCTTTCCCCTCTTTTCCTTTGGTATGTGTGCATACCCTTTTGCGCCAAAAGCTTTGATATGCCTTAGACCAGGCTGTCTTCCAAACCAAGCCTGAAAAGGGGAGGTTCCAATAATCTTTGAGGGTAATCTGTTGTGTAAGTACACTGCTGTGTTCAGGGCTTCTGCCCATAAACCGTTTGGCAGTCCAGAATGCATCAGCATAGCTCTGCACATCCCCTGCAGTGTTCTGTTTAATCTCTCAGAAGCTCCATTTTGCTGGGGTGAATAGGCAATGGATACTTTATGTTGAATTCCTTGCTCTTGTAGAAATTGTTTGAATTCAGCATTACAATATTCACCACCTCCATCTGTGAGTAAGCTTTGAGGTGCTTTGCCAAATTTATTTTTAACAATAGCCACATAATTTTTAAATCTACGCAGTGTTTCATCCTTACTTCTCAGCATATACACATAAGTGTATTTTGTTTTATTCTCTGTGAAAGTCACAAAATATTTGTTCCCACCTAGGGATGCAGGTAAAGGCCCAACAAGATCACTGTATACAGTTTCCAAAAATTCTTGATTTTGCGCTGGAGTTTTCCCAGAATAACTTGGGGCATCTCCCTTTGCTCTGAGGCATGTCTCACATCTAGTTTCACTCTTTTCACAATGCACAACAGGTATTCCACATTGCTTTAACAACTGCTCAACAGATTTCAAATTTCTATGTCCCATTTTAATATGCCACGAAAATAAACATTTTTCATGTTTACAAGCATCATCACAAGCATCCTTAGTCTGGCAAATCTGTTCCTTATCATCAACAGTCTCTATTTCCTCATCAGGATCAACATCAAAAGTTTCTGTCTCCTCATCATCACAAGTTACAAAGTAATGAAAGCCATTTTTCTCTTCCACTTTAAATTCAAGCTCTCCATCCTTGGTAGAGACCTTGCTTCCTTGCTGTGGTTTGAGCAGGACATGATGTCCTGTGTTCATGAGACTTTTTGTTGAAATTAAGTTCTCAACAGCTTCAGGCACATAAGCTGTATTTCACAATTCAACTTCAATTAATTGATTATCTGTAGTGGACAATCGCAATTTTACAGTCCCAACGCCTTGTACATTCAATAATTGCCTGATATCATTGACCAATTAGCAAGACAGTACACCTTTAGTTTTCCCGGGTCTACAGTCAATTGGCCAGCTGCCAGGTATTACTTCCAGGCTAACATAGGTAAACAAACAAGTTGCATAGTTAACCCTATAATGACTGAATTTCTCAGGCCTTGCATTACATGCTCATTTCTTCAACACTTTCTGCTCCCTGCAGCTTTTCCTAGGGAACAGAAAGTAGGGTCATTTAAACCCGTTTTCTGCTTCCAGTGGATAGTCACAGGGAGCGGAAAACAGCAGTGGTTCAAATGGCTCCCAGTCATTTAAACCCAGCTTTCTGCTCCCACAAAAAGCTTTGGGGAGCTGAAAGCAGGGTTTAAATGGTTCAGAGCCATTTAAAACAAACAGCTGTGTGGTGGGGAGCTCCCATCCACTTAGCTGTTTCCCATGAAGAGCAGAAACCAGGGGTAAACCCCTACTGCCCACTCTTCACAAACTGTCATGAACCACCATGAATTGTGCCAAAATCTTTGGTAGTTCTTCCTGGCTCTTCAGTTCACAAACTCTGTTTTGTGAAACCTGAACAGGCCAAAATTTGTGATGAACTTCAGTCCATCAGCCGGTTCATGCCCATCGCTAGCTCTTCAATTTGTAGGCATTTTCTTATCATGGGTGAAAATTCAGAAGTGGTTTTTTTCCCCATCTTAAACATGAAGTGGTAAAAAAACAGCTGTCACCTCAGCAATCAGGCCTTTTAATCTCACCTCATTATGGCTATGTGTGGATACCTGGTCTCTGCCAGTCCTGGCCATGCTGAATGGCAGTATCAGGACCAGCAAAGTAAATCTTGCACTAAATTTCCTGTTTGATTGGAAGTAAGTTTCACTGAGTGCCATGAGAGTGACTTTCAAGTTAGTTGCTTTTAGGATTGCAGCCCCTAGTGTCTAGCCAGGGAAGGCTGAGCCCTGGCTGTAGTTCAAGGCTCCTCACGGCTAACAGGTTGGCAGCAATGTAACAAGACGGCTGTGCCTGACAGCTCCAGCCCTTTGAAGACAAGAAGATGCCAAAGGATGTTTCTCGTTTGGGGAATGGGAGAGGAGAATTGAATGAAGCTGAGGAGAAGAATACATGTACTTGTCTGCATTTAAAATGTGCTTGCTCTCTGATTTGGCAAGGACATGAGGAGAATTTGACTTCCACATTCCCTTCCACAGCAATACGGAGAGGCTTTGTTTGCATTTGTGGGGTGTACCTTTTTAATTACTTTCACTGACACAGTAAATGGCTACCTTCATCCAGCAACTTTTGGGGGTGATGAGAACATGGAACTGAGCAGCAATCAAACAAAGATCCATTAAACCAAACGAAGTTTACTGAGAAAAATACATTATTTCAAACACACACTGATAAAGTATCTCCCAGAATACTTACAAGTTATTTTTGTCTTTCTCCAACTTCTTCCTCAAAACCCACTTTTTCAAGAAAGCCTTTGAAACAACTCTTAATTCCTTATCCTTTACAAAAAGGAAGGCCAAGCACATGCAGCTGAAAGGGATACAGGAACATTTTGAATTTCTCCTCTGCACTGCTTCATCCGGGGGGGGGGGGGGGGGGGGAGGTGAGACAGTTTCCATTTATCTTCATTCTTGTCTTCATGCTTCTTTATATACATGCCATATGTTTCATGATGAATGTTTTACATAAAATACATGCATTTTTTTTCAGTGTACAGCTGTAATGGACAGTGAATGGTTAATATGTTAACCCGGTCTGAGAATTTTTAGTGACAAGGGAGTCAAATGGAATTCTACAGTAAAGAGTGAGAGTTGAGAGTGGCAGTTGGAACAGCTGAGTTCAGTTACACAGAGTGAAGGATTGAGAAGGATCCTGAATTAGGGAAGTGGGATGAGTAGTCCTTCCCTGAGGGAAACAGCTCCTAGTAAAAGGGGGTGATCCCAATCAAGAGTTTAAGAAGGAAAAGTGAAATGTGTATGTGTGTTTCTACCTTTACAGATTTAAGTAATTTTGAGATGAATCATATGCCTATTCACTTAAGCAGTGACTGTCAAGAGATCTCATTCCACAGTTATAAAGTTCTGTCTGTATAACTGAACAGTGAAGGTAGAAAATTTCAAAAGTCATATTAATGAGCCATAGTTAGTTAGCAAGCCGAAACCGCAAGGATGGAAACACATGCACATGATTCTCTGTTGTTACATTACATGCATGCGCTTGAGCAAAAAGATATACAAACACTTATTGTTCTGGCTGCTATGGCTTGCTACTACAGGAGATAGCTCTAGCCATGAGAGCTGTGAGAACTTTTAGCACTTTGCAACATTGCTTGAAGAAAACATTCCTGTTGTTTTAACTGTATTAGATATGTGCAAGAATGTAATTGAATACTTTGCTTACGAAAATGACATTGACTGTACACGAATGACACTAGTCCCCATCTCTTCTGTAACTCCCCACCCCCTTAGTTTAAAAGATCAAGCCCAAATGAAAAGTGGGCTCGGCATTTTGATTCTGAAGACTTTTATTCAGGCTGAGACTGGCACCAATAAAATCAGTTTTTCCTGATCCTGGTGTCCGGTACCTTCAGCCTTGTGTTTGGCCTTTCTTGTTTTTTTAAGTGCTACAACAGCTACATGGTTGTGACAAACTATTGCTTATATTATACAGAGTTACCTCATTCCTGTTTCCTGTTCATCTGCCAAGTTCCAAACCTGATACTTACCTGACCATTTCCTCACAGAAGTGAAATCAAGCAGTTTGCTTGTTTTGAATTACTATCAGCCTTTCTTATACCATAATCTGACATATACAAATGAAGGATTTTATGATTCCTCAGCATCCCAGGCTGGGTCAGAAGATATCTATGCTTATTTTAAAACTGGGTGGGACAGACAGAAAAAAGAAGAAGAAAAGGGTCTTTTCAGCCAAGAGAAAGGGAAGTGAGGAACCATTATAGCAACTATATTCAGTATGCTTGTATGTACAGATCTGAGTCTGCAGCCTGTGTCTCTAGAGTAGGGTTACCAAGTCACTCCCGGCAACTGGTGGGGGAGGGGGACTTACCAGGAGCAACAGGGAGGCCCATCCAACATAAGACAATGTGTCTACCTCACTGCCCGTGTGACCCAGAAGTGACATCATCACGTTCAGGCTGTCAGTGCAATGCTCTGGTATTTGGGCAAAAACTTTATGGTAAATTTGGCTTCTACCATATAATTCTTGCCCAGATACTAGAACATTGCCCTGATGTCCTGGATGTGATGATGTCACTTGCAGGTTATGCCAGCAGTAGCATAAACATGTTGCTGCACATTGGATGGATCTCCATCTTTTTTGGGGTAAGTTCTCCCCATCAGCCAGTTGATCAGCAGTAGGGAAGTGGGGCCTGTCAGTGGGGGAACCCTGCTTCCACCGAGGAGTCTGGCAACCTTACTTCAGAGCCCAGTATCATTCAAAATGGAACCAAATATGGCTCTTTAAAATGTGTCTTTGGCTTCTCTGATTGCCTAACTTGCAAACTAACAGGCATGTGAGAATTCCAGAAGCAACACAATTGCCCAGAAAACAAAGTTTCATCCCTGGGTCATGGTTAGCTGGGCAAGGGGAGAGTTAAGAAGCAAAGTTTTGATGCTAGGAAGCAGTACAAAATAGGTTATCCTGCAGATGCAAGGAGAATACCTACTTGTTGTCTTGGGAACTATTTGGAAAAAAAGGGAGGGGAAGTATTCTCTTTCCTACCACAGGATTAAAATATGATAAAATAGCAAAAGTCTATGATCATTTCAGGGGGTATCATCATTGGTCTGCACTAGGAGAGCTAGATTCATGTCCAGTAGCACCTTAAAGAACAACAAGATTTCTGGGGTGTGAACTTTTGAGAGTCAATGCTCCCTTTGTCAGATACAAGCAGGAATGGAAATCTCTAGCCGTGGACATACTGGCAATTTGCCGCGCCTCCGCGGCACGGCAGAACAAGGCAGGGGGAAATTGCCCCCGCCATGTGGCGTTCACATGCCGCCACAAGGAAGCCGCCCACAGCATCCAGACTGTGGGCGGCTTCTGGCGGCGGCATCCGATCGCCGTGCAGCTCCCCCGCCCGGCGTGCGTTCACACCCGCCGGAAGTGGGTGGAACACATGCTGCAGCAGCCGGGACACCACTTTGAAGTGGTGCCCGGCTACTGCGGGAGGAGCGCGGCGCCAGACACATTGCATCTGGGCCGCCTCCTCCAGGCAGATGCGGCAGTCTGAACGGCCGCTCTGCCTCCGCTTTTAAAGCGGAGGCAGAGTGGGCCAGACTGCCAGTCTGTCCTCGGCCTCTGATTCCTTATATCCCAGACTGAAGGTGGGAGGGGTGTTGCAAAGAGGAGTCTGGGAAATATTATGAAAGAGAGAGTGACAGAGACTTAGCTTAACTTTTGTTCTCTTGTTTCCAAAGGAATATCCTTCATCTTCTCCATTTTATTACTCTATGAATCTTGAGCAATTAAACAGAAGACATAGGTTGGATTCTACCAGCTCCTCAGCCTTACTGCCTCTGATTCTTCTCCTCATTGTGGTCCCTATCTCAAAGTTGCTTTTTCCAAGTGTAGCCTTTGGGTGGCGAATAGGGCCCCCACTTCCACTGTGCCCTGTGGAAAAGCTGGTAGGAGGCAACCAAGAGTCCTAACTCAGTGAGTCTTAACTCTAACTTACTACCACTGACCACACATACTATATCATAATCAAAAGTCACTTCCCCTCCTAGCCATATGATGGTTTCAGAAGATTTGGGATGTAATTGTCTATGATAAAATTGCAACTCAGTTGATGATTGCAGATAATTCATCTAAGAACTTAAATTTTGTAGAAAAAATTGTTTTCTTTCTTTCAGTATATTGAGACAGAAGCGAACGAGACCAACACATTTCCAGCAATATACAAAGATGTTATATTGTGTTAGTTCTATTTGTAATACCTACATGGTAATTTGTAATTACCATGGACAAAAATGGAAAATGGCAGTTTGAAAGGTTGCCAGTTATATGTTAATATTTGGTTGCATTTGTTTATTTGTTCAAAGTTGTGTTTATGTTTAAATGTTTAAATGTCGTGGTGTATGTTGTAAAATATAATGAAAAAAATTAATAAATATAGTGTTACCCCCAAAAAAAGTATTTTAACAAACAACATTCTAGACAAAACAATTTTGTTTACATAGATGTATTTATGATCTAGACATATGATATCCAGGACAAGACTTGACACTTTTTAGAGAACCTACCTCTTTTCTTTTTCTTTTTTCTGTAGCAATGCCTACTCGGTTGTTTTCTTTCAGCAAACTCGTCACAGAACTTGGTCTCATGGATGGAAGAGTATTCATTTTTGCTGTACTTTGGCCTACGCGGAGAGGGGACATTCCTCTTTGATTCCTGATTGATGTCTGCCATTTTTAAGGGCCTGAGAGAGAAATCTTGGTTCAGGGATTTTATCTTTAAGGTTGAATTTGTAGTATAAAACATCTCTCCTCCACTGGCTGCCAGGAGCCATTTCGAGTTGAAAGAAGGAGTGGTTAAAATAGTGACTGTCCCTACAAAGTTGCCACATGAAGTTGTAAGTGCTCCCCAATATTTGTAGATGAGTCCCTGTGGTCCTAATTAAGAACAATACTTCTGATAGTTGAAGCCATTGGACTTGGAAAGCTATAACTCTGCTTATGATGGCACTGTTTCTTACCTTTCCATCTTGAGTCTTAAATAAGTGGTAGTAGCAAAATAGTTCCTTGATATATAGCCTTACACAGAAACAACTTCTTTGCTTCATTAAAACATCCATTCTGAGGAAGAGTTCTGTATATTTCAAAATCTGATATGTCACATAGAACATTGGTGAACACTGGTAGACCCTAACAAATGCAGCATTTTCATGCTTCAACTTTTTAAATGCTTGAAGCCTCTTCTGCTCTCTCTGCTCCAAACAAACAAACAAACATGATGCCCTGAACTTTCCATTGTTCAGAAAATGAAGAAGGGGTTATTGCCGTTGAGAGAGGAGAGGTTCACTGTCTGCGATATAGCATCGATGTCCAACAAATGGATAGGATGGAGAAGAAAACTTTAAGACAAAGAACCTTTTTGCCCCTTCTATAGTGGAGGGAAGAAAGAAATGAACCTGCCATATCTGATTGAAGGGTCTCATTTTTTCCCATTTATTCTGCAGCCTACTTGCCTTTAAAACAGCACCCCACTGATTGACAGGCTCTATTTGTGAAATCAGCAGGGAAGAGCTGTAAATATTGTAATTGTGGCAGTGCTGTGCATCTGGACTTAATGTTCACCAGTGATTTCCTACCATAAGGAGTTTCAGTGAATGCATGAAGTCAATCACCTGAACCTATCATGCTCAAGCCACACTGTGCTTTATATTTTTAAGGGGTGGGGGGAAGGAAACCATTAAACCAATTGTTCGTTTAAAAATATAGATGTGTCTCAAAGGTGGCCAATAAAATTGTATTGTGACTGTGTGTGCATTTACTCAGACCAAGACTGGGATGCTTTCATTTGGGGGGAGGGCTGGGAGGCTGGTGGACCCCCATATGACTGCTATTTTTCTTTTCAACATATATGTAAGGAAACTGTCTTCTCACAGCAGTCTTGGATGGCAATATTTCAAGATAACTCATTTTCTGAATGCTTCTTTGTCAGCCTTTTACATGATATGGTAACTAGCAATTTTTCACAATGGGAACCCTTTGTAACATCATTTGGTCCAGGTATGATTTCAAATCTCTCATCCCTGACCAGGATTTCTCCATTTCAGGTTCATCTGTGCAGGGCAAATACATCCCTCTTCTTTGTGTACTTTTTTTTGTTTGTTTCTTTGTGCCTTCATTGCATAATAAAAGTCCCACCCCAAGCACAGACACAGCAAAAACCCCTTTACAAGACCCATGGTAAATAAAATAAAATTGATATGAGAGTGTATCCAACCACACTGTTCCTGCAACAAAATAAAATTTCTGCTTGTAGAAGAGGGGTCAGCAAGTCCGTAGCCACAGTGGGGCATTTAGGGGAAGAGCCCCACCACGGATGAGCCCTGCCCCATCCCAGGAGGATGTCAGACCCCCCCCCCCCCCAGACCTCCACTTCTTGGAGCACCTCGCCCCTCAGCAGCAGGGAGTGTGGGGAAGGAAAGGAAAGCCTCCCTGCCATTTCTGGACAGCTTCACTCCCCTCCAATCAGCTGTTAAACCTAACCGCCAATCAGAGGGGAGTGAAACTGACCAGAAAGTGGTGGGGCAGCTTCCCTCCCTCCCCCCCCCCAGTGGCAAGGATGGTGGGGAAAGAAGGGAAGCCACCCTGCTTCTTCTGGTCAGTTTCAGTCCTTAATGAACAGCAGATGGAAAGGAGTGAAACTGACCAGAAGTGGTGGGGCTGCTGTCCTTTCTTTCCCCACCCTCCTCACCTCCATGGGGGGCTGGGGAAAGATAGGTGCTACCCCCACCTCACACTAATCTAATTAAGTTCCCCGCTCCCATGTTCCAGCGCCCCTGCCCATGCCCCACCAGACAAAAATTTCTGGCTACAGGGCTGGGGTGGTGGGAAGTACCACCAGTTCCCCTTTCCCACATATTGACCCTTATGTTGTTCCTGAGGCTCTGCAGGTTCCTGATATATTTTTTAAAAGGTGGTTCATTGAGCTGCAGTAGGCATGGAAGTTCCTTGATAGGGATGGGCACAAACTGGAAAAATGCAGTTTATGATGGTTCACGGTTCGTGGCAGCCAGTAAATGAAACATCATGAACTTTTAGGGGCTAAACAAACTGATTTGGTTTGAGAGGTTTATAATGCAGTATCTTTTTGAAACAATTAATTTAATCAATCAGTGAATTAATTTTACTATTATTATGGTTCATGACCAGCACATATAAATTTAAATGAATTATACCAGAACTGTAAAAGTTTTAAGAAACAAACAATAGCAAACTTTACAGAAATGAATAAAAAACATTATACATTTAAAAAACAAAAATCAAGATTGATGCCTGAAATGTAGACCATGGGGAATACTTATTTCATGCATCGAATACCTTTTAGAATTGTTCCCTGTGAATTCAGTAGGCTGCAGCAAGGAATCTGGCGCAAGCAAATGTAAGCTGAGGAATTACATTAGATAAAAACTTCTTAGCAATTTCAAATGCAGGGCATGCAGGAAACCTCCCAATCAAAGGGTGTAAGATCTTCACACAGACTTCCTGATAAAAACAGCAGTGAAGCAGAACATTCTGGACTGACTCAACCTTGTCTGTCCTGCAAGGGCAGATCCTCTCTGCCATTGGAATCTTTTCGTAACATCCCTCGACAACTGCAGAGGGAAAGATATTCCATCTGGCCACGGAGCAAGCCCTGCAATGGGACAAAATCTCTAATGAGGATAAATAGGCTGCAGGGGTTACAATATATCTTATTTTCTTAGGGCCCAAGAAGTTTGGAACTGTTTGGTATCCAATGACCTTTGTTTAAATAGGGCCTTTGCTTGCTCTAAGGACATTGTTAGAAGAAGCTCAGGGGAAAAACCAAGCAAATTCATCTTCTGATAGACTGCTTTAAGCCAGGTAGGACAGAAGCCATCCTTAGAGAGAGCCAGTTTGGTGTAGTGGTTAGGAGCATGGACTGTAATCTGGGAGAACTGGGTATGATTCCCCACTCCTTCACATGCAGCTGCTGGCTGTGGGTCAGTCATAGGTTCTTTCAGGGCTGTTCTTTCAAGGGCAGTTCTCAAAAGAGCTCTCTCAGCCCCATCTACCTCACAGGGTGTCTGTTGTGGGGAGGGGAAGGGAAAAGGATTGTAAGCCACTCTGAGACTCTTTCAGGTAGTGAAGGGCAAGGTATAAATCCAATCTTCTCCTCCTCTCCTCCTCCTGCTTCTCCTTCTAACAATTTAATATCAGATTGGGGATGGTTTAGCTTAAGCCATATATTTATAGAAGTGAGGGTGACCTTGGCCTCTAATCTTATCAGGCCGATTTTAAATGCAGGCAAGATTTGGAGACACAACTGGGGGAATCAAAATGTTGCTCTTAATAATTTCAATTGTGTTCTCTCTAATGGAGTGAAACTCAAAGGTGGACCTAGTATAGTTCCATACAAAAGTTGGGAGACACTTTTAACTTGCTATAATGTGAGGGCTGCTTGGATATATTGCCTACCTTTAGTAAAACAAATCTTAAAATACCCTATGCAGATTATCTTCCAATATAGGCAATGTGCTCATGGTGAGCTTTCCTTTCCCCAGAGGATTGGATAATCCCCCCCAGATATTTGAAGTTCAATACTTGCTCTAAACTATGGCCATTAATACTTGATAACGTAACTTTAGGTTTCTCACCAAGAGGCAAGAGCCATAACTTTAGTCTTTTGGTAGTTGAATTCCAGCTGGTTCATGTCACAGAAACGGCCACATCCCAAAAGCACATGGTGGACTGTGGGCCCTAAAAGCACTGGATGGGAAGCATTGGCTGTGGTGAGCCTGAGAGACCCAGGGAAGCTGTTTTGATGTCACTGGCTGGAGAGGTGGAGCCCAGCCAGGACCTGGAGGCAGAGGCTGGCCAGCTGCTTTATTAGGTATCTCAGCACATTAGTATGAGAGCAGGAGGAGACAGGTGGCATGCTCTCACTTCAACCCCCCCCCCCCCCGGGCTTCTGCACAGATCTAGCTGCCAGCGGGAGTTGCCCATCCCCTGCTTCACTTCTACCTCTTCCTCCTCCCTCAACGGGACTTCCTTAGTGTCTCCTCCCTCTGCCTCTGCTGGCCGCCACCGGGCTTTGCACAGGGGGTGAATAGAGTTGGGGGCTGCAAAGTGAGGCATTTTTTTTGGGGGGGGGGGTTCAGGAAGCTTGCTGGCTTGCTGGTGGAGAGCGACAGTGGCCAATAAAAAAGGGAGGTGTGGGGCTTACTGGTGGCAGAGACAAGCTACCAGCAAAAGAGGTGGCACAGGGCTTGCTGCCAGCAAAAGAGAGAATTAAAAAAAAAAATTAAAGAAAGGCTGGGGGGAAGGGGGGGCTTGGTGGTAAGTCGGGGGGGGGGCAGGCTCCGAGAGTTCCCAATGTAGCTACAGGCCTGCTGACAGATCTTCTGGGTTTTAGAGATAAGATGGTTGCTGAGCCTCTGCATGTAGTTTCTGAAAACACACCTCACATTTATCAGGCAAAATTAAAGAGTATATATGTGAAATATCCTTATAAGAGTGTCTGGATATCAGTTTCCAAAAAAATGCAGAATTTTTATCTTTGGTTGACTGGATTATTTGATTCTATAACACCATTATATCTGCTTGCTTCTTTGTTGCCACTATTTATATATATATAACTTCTTTAGATATAATAGATGGGAGGTGCTCTGGATATCTGTACCAATGGAAGTCTTATATGCCTGATAAGCATCTCTAAACTCTTTTTTTGTTGCTTTTTTGGCAATACTTATTAAACCATTACTTTGAGAAATTCTTAGAAATCTGTACTTGTGTAGTGGCATCACATTCTAGTAATAGTATCAGGAGCCAAAGCATGTTGTCAAAAGGCATCAAAGGATTCCAGTCCTGGGAGATGTCTATAATGGCTGATCTACACTTACACACATCCTTGTCCACCAAAAGTGCCTTCAGTCTTAGCGCCAGAGGGTCCAACCATTTGGCACTATACCCTGATTGTTGGGCTGGTAATATACATGATCCCAGTGAACTATTATAATATGGCTGGCAAGGCTAACACTGAATAAAATAGTTGCTTCATGGTTCGGTTCGTGTCCATCCCTACATAAGGCAAACAGGTCAAATCCTATGCCAAAGGATAAATGGATACAAATCTGTGGGATCAAGAATCACAATACTGAGACACCTGCAGGAGAAGACTTCTACCTTCCAGGACATTCAATGAGGAACCTCAGAGTAGCTGGTTTTTTGTTTTTTGTTTTTTGCAAAGGCACTTCAGAAACAGACTAGAATGAGAGTTAAAATTGCTGAATTACAATTTATTACAACACTCAGGACAATTGAACCCCCAGGGCTTAAGAGATATTCGGTATCCTATTTACAACCTATGCTAATGTCATTCAGTTCTTGCATCTGTATGTAAACTCCTTTATTATGCTGTATACTAATTTGCTGCTATTCACAGGTTTTACCAATTGCTTTCATCCCGTCTTACCTATATTTACTGCTCATTTACTTATCCATCAAGATTGGTGCTTCCTGGCAACAACCTCCTCACCCTCTACCTGTATGTAATGGTTGGTGACTTCTGTTTCAATGTATCTGAAGAAGTGTGTGTGTGTGCTTATACCCATACCCAGAATGAAACTTTGTTGATCCTAAGGGTGCCACTGGACTCAAACTTTGCTCATCTGGGATATAAAGTGGTGCTTGAGAGTTCTATTGCTGCTATTCTTTTTTTTTTTTTTTTTTTACTAAATTTTGTGTATTTTTAAAAGAAATTTTAAAAGTAAGAAAACCTTCCTTCCATATCTGATATGTCCCCCCCCCCCCCAAAAAAAGAATCATGGGCTACAGAAAAAAAAAATTAAAAGCGCACTATGCATTGTTGGTAAGAGACAGACTCACTTGAAATTCCTAGTACGGGTGTCTTTCCAAACATATTTCTGCCCTTTCATCAACTCTGTAAAATAAGATCAATGTGATTCCCACATCAGAAATATAACCAACAGAAGAGAATAAAAATCTACCCCCCCATCTGCTTTAATTATTTTGACATATATATTTTTTTAATGTGGAGGGGAAAAAATAACATATTTTATTTTCTGAAGTTTTCGATTTTGTCCAGATGTATAAATAACTATATGAAAGTGCTTCAGGGTATGAATTACAATGTTGTAAGTCATCTCTAATGTTTCCAAAGGGCTCAGGTTTTAGCCTGGTAGCTAATAAAGCAATGAGCCCAATATAAATTATTAACACCATAATTCGAACCGTGTTGTATCTTATTAATTAAAGAGCAATATGAAAGAAATAATAGAGACTAGGTGACATATTGATGTGGCTACAGGGCAGTATTTGTTAAAATATGTGGGCTGAAATCAGTTTCTTTTTCCTCATAAAACACAGGTGATAGAAGCCTAATTGATTCCCTATAACCTTTGAGTATCAAATAATTTTCTTCAAAAACTTTTATGGAGGAATTAAATAAAGCTTAATATGGCAAACTTTTTTTAAAAAAAATAAAAAAATGAAGTTCTACTATTTATATGTTTGAACATGTTCATCATGAAGGAAGACTATCATCATTTAGGGTTGCCAACCTCGAGGTGAAGCTTGGACATCTCCTGGAATTACAAGCGATCTCCAGGCAACAGAGATCAGTTGCCCTGAAGATAATGCCTGCTATGGAAGGTGACCTTGATGGAATTATATCCTGTTGATGTCCCCACCCTCCCCAGGCTCCACCCCCAAAACTTCCAGGTATTTCCCAGCTCAGAGGACAAAACACAATTTGATGCATGTTTGGGGGAATTTTAGATCTATCACCCATTCAGATTGTGAACACAAACTGCTTCATAGATGAAGAGCAGAAAGGTCTGAATGGAGTGAGTGTTCATTTTATGTTGTCATGTTTTGTTAGTGGTTTGTGTTCTCTGCTTCCAGAGCTGATTTTGTAAGTTAAAATAAGGTCATTATGAAACCTAAAATTGCCAGTAAATAGCCTGCCATTTTAGGCAAAGTTCAGTTAGAGTGACCAACCATGGTCACCCTACCTAAGGACACTAGCAACCTAAGGACATTATGTAAGCCCCACTGGGTTGGATCCAGACTAAACTGGCAATAGCCACCTATTACTCCTATGACAATTTTGCCCTCTCTCCCAGGGTTTCCCTTTATCTTCTTTTTGGCTGAGCAGCCCCCTTTTCCTTTTCTTATTTGTTTTCCTCTTGCTGTTCCACCCAGTTGTTAGAATGAAGATTGAAAGCACGGACCACATACTTCTGTCTTGTAGATTTTACCAGCATTTACGTGCTTATCACCTTGTTTGTATATTGTGATCATTGGATGGCAAATCTGAGAAAACTAAGATAATGAGCATTCTAGCCACAAATAGGGCTGATATCATCAAAGCGGTGGCAAACTTCCTTTATAGTGCGTATAGGAGGAGATTTTTTTTCTGTCAGATTGGTTAGATAATTAACTGTTTTGTCCTTTTTCCTTTTCTGTACCCCTGAGCTAAGGCTGTTGTTGTTATGCCAATAATGGTTTGTGATTTGTGATTTATGAATGTATGTTGGTGAAAGCTGACCCAGTTTAGGGAACTGAGGGGAGAGACTAGAATCCTTCTTATGTCCCATTTTGATAATGGTACATGCGAGGCTGATGATAGTTAAAAAATAACACAAACTGTTTTATTTAACTTTGGGGAGAAATGGCCAGGTAGTAATCAGGAACAGGACTAATGAGGTTAACAGGCAACAAGAATGAGGTAACTTTGTACAAAAATAAACACCAGATAATTTGTCACAAACAAGTAACTGTTTCAGTTATTCAGCCAGGTCTTTAAAATTTGAGAAGATAGATTTCTTGGCAGTCTCTGCTTAAATACACAAGCATAAACTTTTTGATATCACAGACACTACAGTAAGTGAAGGCAGGAACATTTAAACAAGTTCCAATTTCCCTTCATAACCACTTAATAGGGAACACCCTCCTTCTCTAGGAACTGTTTCTCTCAGGCTTGAATGGGGAACCTTCTTGATCTTTTCACTCCCTTAGCCATCCTTCCCAGTCAACTGTCAGTTCTGAACTGTCACTCTCAAGTGAAGAATTGCATTTGAATCCCCCGTCACTCAAAGCTCCCAGATCAGGTTACAACATTAACCATTTACTGCCCATCATACCCCCTTGTCACTGCAGACTCCCTATGTTTTATCTTGAGTCCACTATTCACCCAAGGCAACATTTCATGAAAATCAGAGGGATGCAGCGGGAGGGAGGAGGCATTGAAAAATTTAGACACTGAAAAGACCAGAGGAGGATTCGGAGTAGACATGTTTAGGATTCTTCCTCAAGAGAGTATCCCGCTGGGTAATTGTTTAATCCAGAAATCAGACTGGTTGTCTTCTGCAAACAGAACAAGCCAATGCAGACTGAATGCTGCTCATATTAGTCATGTTTGGTTTGTTGTTTCCTCCCAATATAAAGACCAGTCCAGCAGCCTCCATAAAGCCACCCCCTTTAGGGAACATAAAGCTCTCTTTTCTTTAAAATATGATCCCATTTCTGTGCAAAATTCCTTTGGTTCTAGACCAATCTTGGTCTTCCAAATTTCATTTTAGAAGGAAGGTGGGGAACAGTAAGGACCCCTGAATCCTCATGATATTCCGTACTGTCAAACCTTCTTCACTACTACTAAAAGAAAAGCAGTAACATGAAGTAGAAGAATATGAAAACGGAGGTCTGTACCCCATCCTCCAGTTTTGCATCCTGTTACCCAGCAAGTGGATGCCATAATTAGGGTTCCAACATGCCTAGGCAAAAGCCAGACAATTTTGGAATTAATGATAGTTTAGGAATTTCCCTGAATCTTTATAGTAAAGACCATAGAGATGAGAGGAAATTCCAAAAGTGTCACTATGAAGGTCATATTTTAATCCCACTTCTCGGTTTCTTGAGGCTGGGGAACTGGAACTGAGGGCAAGGACTTTGGAAGCCTAGCCACACTTAAATCAGTGGATGAAATTTGATAACCTCCCTTATGAGAAGTGAATAGGTCTCCAGGGGCTCAATCAGCTGCCAAGATCTCAGAACTCGGGATGATTGGGATAGTTAATCTGTATTTGGGCCTGCTTTACCATGTGCCCAGGAAGTAGCCTGCTACTGCCCATCACACTTTGAAGCTTACTGCAGTTGTTAACAGCCATGACCAGTAGAAAAGAAGGGGTGAAGTGTCTCCCATGGGTCCTTTCCATCGCCAGCAGAAAGGAAGGAGTGAAGTGCCTCCCATGGGGCATTTCACCTCCTCCTGTCTGCTGGCTGTGTCCTGGAGCCATTTAAACACCTGCTTTCTGCTCTCCACCACTTTTGCGAGGAGCGGAAAGCAGGGGTTTAAACTTTAAATGGCTCATGAACCTATATTACCTGGTTCAGTTCATGAACTAGCATATTTGTTCATGTAGGTTCATGGTTCAGTTTGTGGCTATGAACCACAAACCGAAGCGCAAAAATGTGATTCGTGCCCATCCCTAAAGAGCATTGCTTCATCCATTGGTTTGTGGCAGATGAGTATAATCCAGTTGAACTAAATTCATGGTGATTTTTTTTTTATTGTCTTCCATAGAAGGGGGGTTACATTAGTGCATTTTCTGGTGTCAGCTTCCGCTTTCACTAATATTCATTGCAATAGAAATTAACGCGTAAAAAAGAATGCAAAAGTCATTTGTAAACTTGCTTGTAGCCATTGTAGGTTTCCTATTCTACTGATTAAATTACATGTCTGACTGATTCTTAATTATATGTTGCCCAATGATTCTGAAAGCTTTCTATCTTAATGTCTGCTAGTAAACAAAATTATGAGAAAAAAATATAGCCAATCCAATGCAAATAATGTAAAAGATTCATCACTGTCTTTAATGAAAAGAAGTTACCATTATTAGTCTAGAAAAAAATAAATGATGCATTTCCTCATACTAGGTTCACTATAGAAGTTCAATTAATAACAGTGGTACAGTAGCTGGATTTGGTGCCAACCTGAAAATTGAATTATCAAAATCTGGGTTTTTCAAAGTCCTGGGATCATGGTAGAAGGCACCTATGTGTACAAGCCACCTACCTCCAAACATCAATGCAAAAGTAATGCTAAGATACTTGAAATCTTAGGTCTTGAAATTTATACAAAATGGCCTTCTAATTGGTCAGTCCAGACTTTCTACAGGGGACCAGCAATACGTGGCAGTGTGGGTCTACAATCCCAATACATCAGTGATCTCAAACACAACAGATATTCTTCTGGATTGTGATCAATGACTTTCTTTGATTTTGTGTGTTCCATCTACCTGAGACCTACTACCCTTTTCTGCTATGACAGCTAAGTTCAGAAGTATTATAACCTCTTTATGTATGTCCCCCTGTGAAACTGTGGATTTTAATATGAATATATGAAGTTGCCTTATACAAGATAAGACAACTGGTCCATCTATTTCAGCATTTTTTACTCTGATTGGTAGCTGCTCTGTCTGTGTGTATAAAATGCCATCAAGTTGCAGCCAATTTATGGTGACCCCGGCAAGGGGCTTTTAAGACAGGTGAGAAGCAGAGGTGGTTTGCTATTGTCTTCATCTGCAGAATCTTCCTTGGCAGTCTCCCTTCCAAGTACTGACCCTGCTTAGCTTCTGAGATCTGACAAGGTTGGGTTATACCATACCACCTTCCCTCTAGGGTCTCAGGAGGAACAAAGTCAACATCTACTTCCTCGAAATGTCCAGGATTGAACCTGAAGCCTTTAACATGCAATGGATGCCAATACTCTGTGATGGTGCATTCTCAACGATGCTTGGAGAAATTCACCTTTGACTTCCCATGTTTCTGGTCACCACTGCCAGTTGGTGGCCAGTTTGGTTAGAGAGCCAGTTTGGTGTAGTGGTTAAGTGCACAGACTCTAATCTGGGAGAACCAGGTTTGATTCCCCACTCCTCCACTTGCACCTGCTGGATAACCTTGGGCAAGCCATAGCTTTGTACCAGTCTCTTAGGTGTGCATATATGTGTGTGGGAATTTTTTTTAGTATACCATGGATTGTTTTCATGTTTGTAAACTGCCTTAGTTTTCAGAAATCCATTAAATAGCTGAAAAAAAGGTAAAAGGGGCATTTTCACCATGGATACCCATATATACGATGTGTTTGTCATGAGACAAAACCCCTTCCCCTTTCCTGTAATTGGTTGGGTGTGGAACGGAATTTGCAGAAAGCCTACAGAAGACAGAGTCCCTGTTATCTGGCATTTGTTTTATGTGACCGACCCGGGGGGGGGGGGGAGATGAAGTTTGAAGTAACTGTAAAGGGGCCTGGTGGTCCTGATCCCAGCCTCTTGCCTCACCTGCAGCATTTGTTCCCCTCCTGTATCTGATTGAGGGTTCTAAAAGCTGGTCACTTTGTGGGGTCAGGTAGCAATTACTATTTTAAAGAAAATATCATGAATCTTATTGGATTTGATTCATCCCCCCCCCCAAAAAAAAAACTACTTAAGTTTGCCCCAGGGGGAAAGTGGCATGCTGTAACCCAATCTTGTCAGATAGGGGATGCTAAACAGGGTCAGTACTTGGATGGGTGACCACTAAAAAAGGCTCTGCAGAGGAAGGCAATGACAAACCAACTCTGCTTCTCACTTGCCTTGAAAGCTCCTTGCTGGGGTCACCATAAGTCAGTACATAAGTCCACTGTTCTGGGTAGGGACTTAATTGGGCAGGGAACACTGTGGTATTTCTTGTTCACAATTGGTGATTGCAGTGCTAGCAAAACAGTTAAACTACAAGCCCTGCTAGGTTTTAGAGAACAATTTTAAGGTAAGGAGATGGGGATAACAATTTAAAGACTAGGATCTCTGGGATAATGTGGCTGCAAGGACTGGGACAGGAACTCCCATAAGGGTGCTATGATCCATGCCCCAAAGACCTCGTGGGTAGTGTTTGAAAGTTCTTGACAAGTAGGGGTTTGAACAGGCCAGACAACTGTTCAAAAACATGGAATGAGTTCTCTGCAGCCTGTTGTATGTACCCACACCATGTTTGAGTGGTGCATTATCCAGATCTCTTCATTCCGTGTCAGATCTCTTCATTCTGTGGCAATCTGCAATCACAGATGGAAGTCATGCTATAGGATCTCACCATTAATGCAGATTGGCATGGAATAGATTTAAGTCCTGTACAGGCAGATGTCATAAATACCATGCTTGTACAACAGTGAGGGACACATTCCCTTTCAAATATGAAAGGGAGATGCAGGGTAAAGTGACCTTTACAGAAAGAAGAAAACAGTACTGTATCTATTGCATGCACCACATGTACACACTTCACACATTCATCTACAATGGACAGCCAAAATGTTGGCTTGGTTCCAGCCAGTTTTAACCTCACTTTCACCTAATTTCCTTTCTAACCACAGCTCTCATTCCAGAAATCTTCTATCCTAGCAGGTTCCACGATTTCCATCATACAGGCTGTAGCCAGGATTTTGCAATTCGAGGGGCCTTTAAATAATTCAGGGGGCACTGACGTCACAAAATAAAAATAAATACATTAAAATTAAATTTTAAAAACTCACCTTTGCAGCATTCACACTATGCTTGCCTACGCAGGGAAACAAGCTGTGTTTGGGGAAGGGGTGGTGATGGGGAGTCCTTCAGGTGGCCTAGAGAGCTGGGTGTTCTCTGGGCAGCCCAGAGAGCCGAGGGGGCTGCAGGCTACATGGAAGTCAGGAGGCCTTGACAGGAAGTTAGGGGGGCAGGCCTCGAAATGCCCACTGTGGCTATGGGCCTGCCAGCATAGCCTCATTGGTGGTCAAAAGAGACTCTCTCCTTCCCTTTTCACCAGTTGAAAAGCTTGATGAATCCATACTTTATTTTTTAACATATTTATATTCCCATTGTCATGTGACTGTAGTGTTCCTGCCGCATTGTTGCTGTAGTATATTGCACATCTTGTAAGCTAACTACTATTAGGGGTTAATTAGTACTGCTTATGCTTATATTTTCTTATATTGTATTATGTTAATATTGCTATTGTCATGTTACAGTTACTTAATAAAAAACGTTGAACTGCAAATGTATTTCTATCCCATCAACCTTCACAGGACCCAAGGTACCTTGTAAGTGCACACCAAATGTTTCACATGTCTTATCTCAAAATCTGACCTTTGTATGAGTGCCTGCCAACCTACTTCTGAACTCTTTGGGTTGTGGTCCATGAGTTTATAATTGCTTTCTATTATAATCCCTCCATTTTCTAAACAAGTTAGGGAGCACACAGCTATCCACTGAGCAATTCATCAATATTTATTTATTCTGTCAATGGTGGCCTCCTTGCCATAATTAATTACTCAAGTAATAAATAGGCTTATTAATAGGAAGAGATGACAAGAACTGAAAGATTTCCTTGATAAAGACTGATGGCACATTTGAGTAGCTGACACGACACACAAAGTGCCATGCAGATTGAATCTAAGGCCTCCTGCATGGATAATAAATTGTTATTCCAGAGAATAAAATGATTGATACATTTGCTTGGTGCAGGGAGGGGGGCACTTTGGAAAAAAAAAAGATTCTACTTTCCAATTATTTAAATAGACTATGGCAAAACTTTCTTTCCGTGTGACAAATTTAACTTTGCACAGAAGTGACAGCTCCTTGGCATCAAGTGAGGAATAGACGCCTGCTTGTATGTTTGACTTTAGAGGTTTCCCCTAAAAGTCAATTTCATTGGGGGGGGGGGGGAATAATCCCTTGGCAGCCTGTGGAAGAATATAGCAAAGGGCTAATGGGAAGCTGTAGCATATGACATCATGCAACGTCAACGGAGACAAATGAAATCTGTCACACATCTTTGGGAAGGTTGCTCTCTCTGTGGAGCTGACCCACCACCCAGCTCATTGTTTTGTTTCCTTTCAATTTGTGCTTACCTTTGATGACAAAGCATCCTTAGAGATCATCCGTCACTTGACAACATAGTAAAATGGTAGATTGGATGAGGGGAGGGGGAGGGATTCTGCACAGAATACAGGAGTGCCTGATGATTATACTAGGAAATCCTGGACTGGATCCAAACTAAATTCCCCAATAGCAGAACTGAACTTTTCTGTCTCTTTCTTCCCACTGCAGCCCATTGATCTCCACAAAATGTTATTTGGAAGGGATAGGGGACCTTGAGGGGAGTCTGTCTTGGGGAAGAGGGAATCAGTGGAAATTGTCAGTTTAGTCTGGGACCTACCTATTGAGTTGGATGCTTCCAGTTTTTTTCCATTGGGAGGAGGGGCCACTTTTGACCACCTATGCTAGGGATTATGGGATCCATGGGCATGAAAGCCATGTAGCACAGAGCCTGCAATGAAAGGGGAATTTGGTGTAATCACATGGGAAAACTGGCCAGATCCAACCCACTTTATTTAACTATAGTTGCTATAAATTTAAATGCCTCAGGAAATACATACTGAAATTCTCTCTCTCTCTCTCTCTTGTCCTTTCCGCACTTGGATCTCATCCCTGGCTTTATCAGAGTTCAACTCGGGACAGAATACCTTGTATTTATCCCTGGTTATAAGAACATCTGCTTATCCCAGGGCACGTGTGGAGTGAAACTGGGGTGACCTCAATGTAATGTGGAAACAAAAAATACTCTGAGATAATTACAGGGGTGAACTCATGTGTAGTGTAGGATGTAAGTTCAGGGACAGGGCTGAACCAGGATTTAAGGTCTAGTACAGAAAGGAACTCTCTCTCAGAGTGGCTAGTTCTCCATGCTACAAAACATCTCTGCCACAGTTGTTCAGCATAGTTATTTCCTTACTGTTACTCCATTACAAACAAGTTAAGTGCTGAAATGATTATTTTAAGATCTTCTCAGAGGCAGTTGCCCCATAAAAAAAAATGCTGCAAGTTCCTATTTGGGTTTTATGATCTCCAATATAACCCTTTTCCTTTGATTTGCCAAATAAAGTTTTAAGATAGACAAACATGGATTTTCTTATATGAGATAACTCAGTTGGCTTATTTCAAAATGTTGTTGATCGAAGTATGTATCTTTGGTCTAGCTGACAGTACACCTAGAAAACTAGCACATTAGGAAATTGGTTTTAGTTTAGCCTTCTCCCCTCATATACTAATTATCAACTGGAAGGGATTAAAAAAAAACTATGAAGGATCATGCAGTCTTGGAGTCCCACAACTGCAATTGTAATTAGTACAGCTCATGCAGGTTTATCCCCACAGTCACACTGGTAGGGGATAAATTGTCTGATTAGGTCCTGGGAGCCCCAAGTTCAAACCCCACTCTTCCATGGAAACTGGATGGGTGTCCTTGGTCCAGTCACACACTTTCAGCCTAACCTACCTGTAATGATTTCATGTTTTGGTGTGTGTGTTTCTTTAAATGTTTAGTGTGACTGTGGTAACGTAAGTAGAATGATAGAGGAAGACAAGTGTGATGTGACTGGCTGATGACTGAGTGTGTGTGGGAGGAGATATGTCTATGAGATGATTATGTGATTCATTGTTCAGTGTTCTTGAAGAGAAGTATGTGAAGTTTGGAGAGAGAGCATAGTCCGTGTGACTATGGGAGTTTGAGTCTATTCTGTAAGAGAAACAAACAGTGTAGCCTGTGTGGCTATATATGTGAACAAGAAAGTTGAGCCTGTGTGACTATATGAAAGAAAGAGATATAAACCTGTCTGAGTTGAGTTTTGGGGTTTGAGTGACACCAAGCTTTGTCAGTTGTATGTTCTTTCTTCAACAACCGTTCAAATTACCCAGAAACCTATTTTGTTCTTTTATTTTAAAAAATCATTATTTGTTTAAACTTATCCCAGCAAACAGATCAGGCCTTCCTCAGGGCCACATAGTTCTCTGAAGCACCCAGACACTGGGTCATTCTACCAAAAAAGAGAGAGGTTTGGAATTTTTAATTCCTGGTGGCAGCAGAAATCTACTAAGTTCAGGTACACAGAGTGTGTTCTAAAGGAGAAACAGTCTCCCCAATAAGTGAGGACATCACACTACCTAACAGGGTTGCCGGATGGATAAAACTGAGGATAGGAGAATGATGTAGGCCACCTTTGAGTCGCACTGGGGACAGAGGCAGACTATACATGAAGCAAATTAATAAAATGAAATTATTGTTTGAGAAACACAAACCCAAAAAAGTTCCCTCGGTCACATGGAAGTAGTTCTTGGGATTCAGACTAGTACATCTGGAGAAATAAGCAGCAATCACAGTCTATATTTGTTTGTAATTCTTCTTTTATGGTTTATTTTTAAAAGGATCAGAAGAAGCAGACTTAGTGGTAATAGAGTCATCATATATGCAGTAAATGCTTTCTTATGAATAAAAGAGAGAATGCCATCTTAAAAGTGTTACACATTATATTGACATTACACAGTAAGCTGTGTAGTTTTGCAATATTCGTTATATATAGGCTTGTCAAATGCTCATATGGTTTAATTAGATTATTATATTGTATTTGGTATTTTATAGCAAAGTAATTCCCAGCCCTCTCTTTAATGCAAAAAGAGAAGTTGTCTACCTATAACCACAGTGCAATTCACTTATATCTACTGCAGCATTGTATGTGGCTCTGGCTAGCATAAATTAAAATTATGTTAAGGACCAAATAAAGTCATTCCCATATGCAATTTCACACACACACACACACAAACAAAAACCCTGATAAAATAAAATTAGAGCTCAGGAAGAAAAGATAGCTTTTAGCAGGGAGCATACAATGTCCCTAGTTTGTACTTACCCTTTGTTTAGTCCTTAAAGTGCAATTTAACACATTTTGAAAAAAATTGGGGATTGTGATCTTCAAGGAACGCCCCCCCCCCCCCCCGGTCACTGGAGCAGGACTGGAATTAAGAGGGAACACCTCCTATAAGACCCCTACCTTTTAGGACAGCCTCTTAGGTACTCTTTCGAGAAAACCAGGTAAAACCCAGTTTGAAATGTTTGGGCAAAATCATGTTCTTGCAGTCTCACTTAAGAGTTGTGTGAGGGATGGCAGGCAGCATTGTGTTGTCGCATGCACAATTGCACAATGCTTCCATGACAATTATGTTGCAAGAGTGCAGATAACTTGGGGACATAGTTCCATAAATCACAGGGGTATTTTAAAAATCTCAAGTACATTTCAGTAAAGATACTTCTGAAATGCTTATCATTCAAATTTAGCTACAGTCTTTGAATTTCTGAATTACTTGATCTCCTTCCTTCCTTCCTTCCTTCCTTCCTTCCTTCCTTCCTTCCTTCCTTCTTTTTCATTTCTGAATTTTCTGTAGAATCCTGTGTATGGCCAGCTGGCCTGAGCTTTTAGTACCTTCAGTTCACTGGAATATTCCCCGCTCTATAGTTTTATCAATGGGCTTGTGCGATCTTGATGTGATCATTAAGCTCATAATTAGTTGTATCAAGATGCTTCTAATGCTGTATTTCTCCAATTCACAGAATAAGCACCTATGAAATCAGGAAAACATTATACAAAAACTAATCCTCATGCAATCATCTATGCAAACAGGTTGGTAGTATTTTTGGGGGGGGCAATATTTCATCAATGCACATGTGAATGTGTTTAATATAGAGGGAGGGAGGAGAGAGGTGAAAATGGATTGAAGGAAAGCTGCAGAAAATCCTACCTGAACCCATTTTAGAAAATGTTTTAGTTGAAGTAGAATTAAAGTAAAGTGGAGGTGCAGAAAGTAAGAAATTTCAGAGCAGGGGGAATCCACTTGTGTGTAGCTGTCAATATGGAAGGATGGTTGCTAATCACATGAACACACATGAACCTGTGTCATACTGAATCACATCATGAGTCCATCAGGTTCAGTACTGTCCTTTCAGAGTCTCAGGTAAAGGTCTTTCACATCACCTACCACCTGATCCTTCCAACTGGAGATGCTAGGGTCTGAACCTGGGACTTTCTGCATGCAAAGCAAGAGCTCGTACATTAAGCCACAGCTGCTCACCAGTTAAGGCTAAATAAGCAGATAAAACAATCAATTAAGTTTTGAGCATGTACCAACAGCAGCTATTGGTCTCAGGCCGCTAATGTGCTGAACCACAAATATCAGTTTAAAGGGGAAAACAATTAACCACATACAAGTTTCATATGATATCATAAATCAATTTAGAATTCTGAGCCCTGACCTGGCTAGCCCATCAAGCCCAATCTCATCAGATCTCGGAAGCTAAGCAGGGCTGACCCTGGCAAGTATTGGGATGGAAGACTTCCAAAGTATACCAGGGCTGGGAGGCCAGAGGCAGGCTATCAAACCACTTCTCTGAATGTCCTCCGTGCCCCAGTAGGAGTCATCAGAGGTAGCCATGACTTCTAGTCAAGGACACACACATGCACACACATACACACACATGCAAAAATACCCCCCCCCCAAATCAATCAATTAATTTAGAATTCTTTACCAAAAGAAGAAAAAGAAGCTCTCCAATGAGGCTTGTAATTGCTGACTGATACCTGAATTGAGTTTATCTGAGTTGGACCATCACTACTTCAGCACAAATTTAATTCACTCTTCTCTGGATGTCGTTCCAGCAGCAGTGGTACTCTGCTGGGGGAGTAATGTCACAGGATACTGTTTTGCAGTAGGACAGCTAGATTCAAGCCCAACAGCACCAAAGAGACCAACAAGACTTTTGGAGGTATAAACTCTCAAAAGCTTTTGACTCCCAAAAGATTATTTAATTAATTTATTTATTTCTAGATTTGATTTTTTAAAACACCCCCCCCCCTTTTGTAGGGCTCAGGGCAGCGTAAACATTTAAAAAATACTACTGCATTTGAAACAAGTTTAAAAGCAATAAAACAAATGCAGTCTTATAGAAGAAGAAGAGAAGAGATTGGATTTATACCCCGCCCTTCACTACCCAAGGGAGTCTCAGAGTGGCTTACAAACTCCTTTCCCTTCCCCTACCCACAACAGACATCCTCTGAGCATAGGTGTTAACTTCAGGGGGGCTGGGGAGCTGAAGCCCCCCCCCCCAACTTTTCCAGGAAGTGCTGAGCCTCCCTCGGAGACAATGGCCTGTGATGTCTCTGGCTCAGTGCCCCCCCCCCCAAAATGGAAAAGTCTACACCCTTGCTTGTGAGGTAGGTGGGACTGAGAGAGCTCTGACAAGCTGCTCTTTTTCAAGAACAGCTGGTACAGAACTATGACTTTCCCAAGGTCATCCAGCAGGTGCGAGTGGAGGAGGGGGGAATCAAACCCGGTTCTCCCAGATTAGAGTCCGCACACTTTTTTTTTTTTTGTAAAGAAATTTTTATTTTTCAAAAAAAAAAACATCAAAAATAATACATTTACCTTATACAAATCCCTTTTTCCATATTATATAACATTTTGTTCTATTTGTACATTCTATTTTTATCTTGTTTTGGTGGTTTCCCACCACCTCTGAAGCATAACACATTTTCCATTTTATTCAAAATAGTAATACTATATCTATGTTTCATTTCTGGTAACGGTTATATATCTTTAAAATACTTATACACCAATTCTTATTTTCTATATTCTTATATATTTCTAAATAAAAACAGTTTCATTGTCTAATTTTAACTAAAACCTTCATATAATATATTTCTATTCCTTTATGCTATTCTAACCATGTATAAATGTAGTTTTTCATATCCCAGTATTTTTCAACATATTCTTTCAAATCTTTCCAGTCTTCTAGCAAGGTCTCTGAGTAGAGATTATTCAATTTTCTAGTCCATTTATCCATTTCAGCCATATATAACAGTTTTTTCAACCATTCCCACACCTCTGGTATTTTTTCATTTTTCCAATTTTGTGCATACACCATTCTTGCTGTTGTAATCATATACCATATTATTGTCCTTTTCTTTACATTTATCTCTTCTAGTTTAAGTCCTAGCAATAACATTTCAGGCAACTTCTTAAATGTACATTTCAAGATTTTTTCCATTTCTGCATGTATTTTGGACCAATAAATCTTTGCTTTATCACAAGTCCACCACATATGATAAAAAGAACCTTCTTTCTTTTTACACTTCCAACATTTGTTAGACATATTCTGACCAATATTTGCAATTTTTTTTGGTGTCATATACCATCTATACATCATTTTAAAACAATTTTCTTTTAAGTTATAACACGTAGATATACTCATAGCATTTTTCCATAAAAATTCCCAAGATTCCATTTTAATGTCTTTGTTAAAGTTTATCGCCCATTTTACCATTTGTTCTTTTACCATTTCATCTGCATTAAACCATTTTAGCAAGACTTTATACATTTTAGAAATCATTTTTTTTCCGCCTTCATCCCAAACTTGTTCTATTTCATTATTTTTTCCCCTAAAACCGTGTTTTTTATCACTTCTATACAAATCATATATTTGTCTATATCTTAACCAACCATAATCAAAGTCAATCTGATGCTGCTCCTTCAGTTTAAAATCTTTACCATGTCTTATTAATAAGTCTCTATACTTCAGCCAATCTTATCCTTTATATCTTGATGTTGGATGTAAGACTTCTGCGGGTACAATCCACATGGGTATCTCTTCTGAAAAAAAGTTTTTATATCTTGTCCACGTATCCATTAGTGTTCTTCTCAAATAGTGATGTTTAAACATATTGTCCATTTTTGTTTTGCCATAATACAAATATGCATGCCACCCAAATCTACAATCATGACCTTCCAGGGACAATAACATTCTATCTTGTAACATAGTCCATGTCCCTACCCAGGTCAAACATATTGCATCATGGTATAACCTTAGATTTGGTAGTTGAAACCCTCCTCTTTCTTTGGCATCACACATTATTTTCATCTTAATTCTTGGTTTTTTCCCTCCCCACACAAATTTAGACAGCTCCTTCTGCCAACATTTGAATGTTTTTACATCTTTCACAATTGGAATAGTTTGAAACAAAAACATTAATCGTGGTAACACATTCATCTTGACCACCGCAATTCTACCCAGCAATGACAAATTCAATACATTCCACTTTTTGATATCCTGCATAATTTGCAACCATAATTTTTCATAATTATTTTTATAAAGATCAATATTTTTCATAGTTAGGTTTACACCCAGATATTTTATCTTTTTCACCACCTCACATTCTGTAAGTTTTTGTAACTCGTTTTGTTTCTTATTTGACATATTTTTGCACATTACTTTCGATTTGTTCTTATTTACATAAAATCCTGCTAAGTCACCAAACTCTTTTACTCTCTGTAACAAATGTGGTAATGTGGATAAGGGGTCTTCCACTATAAACATCACATCATCTGCAAAGGCCCTATATTTGAAAGAAAAACCTTTAGTTGTTAAGCCTTTAATATCTTTGTCTTCCTTCACATTTAACAGTAGAACTTCTAAAATCCAAATAAATAGCAGCGGCGAAAGTGGGCATCCTTGTCTTGTTCCTTTTTCAACTTTAAAATCGTCTGTCTTTTCGGTATTAATTATTAATGAGGATTTCTGTTCTTTATATATTGCTTTAATGAAGTTAAGCATATATTCACCAATCTCAAGATGTTCTAAAACTTCAAACATAAAATCCCAATTTAAATTATCAAACGCTTTCTCCGCATCTAAAAAGAAAAAGCCCACTTCTTTTTCAGGATGTTTGTCGTAGTATTCTATAGCATCCACTACTACTCTTAGATTGTCCCTTATTTGTCGATTAGGTAAGAACCCTGCTTGTTCTGTTTGTATAGTCTCTTTAAGGTGCTCTTTTAGTCTATCCGCTATAATCTTAGCAAAAATCTTATAATCATTATTCAGTGAAGAAATCGGTCTATAATTCTTAACATTGGTCAAATCTTGATTTTCTTTCGGGATCAGTGAGATGGATGCATCTTTCCAGGTTTCTGGTACCTCTCCAGTAACTTTTATATCGTTCATCAATAGCAGTAACACCGGTGAAACTGACTCCTGTAACGTTTTGTAGAACTTCGCTGTAAATCCATCCGGTCCAGGTGCTTTACCTAATTTTGAGTCATTTATTGCATTTTTGATCTCTTGTAATGATACTGGATTATTAAATAGTTCTTTAATTTTCTCTGTTGGTTTTGATAACTTTAATGTTTGCAGGTATTCTTTAATCTTTCTTCTGTCTTTGTTTTCCTTCTTAAAAAGTTTTGCATAGTATTTAAAAAATTATCTTTTTATTCCTTTGTTATCTATTATCTCAATATTATCTCTTATCACTTTAGTGATAAATTTATTTTCACGTTTTTTCTTTAATTGCCATGCTAAGTATTTTCCGGGTTTATTTGCACCTTCAAATGCTTTTTGTTGAAGCTTTTTTAAGTTCCAGTACATCTCTTGGTTCAAAATGGCTTTTGCTTGGTCTTGTAGCATCCAAATTTCCTTTTGCAGTTTCTTTTTCCCTGGTTTTTTCTTCAGTTCTTCTTCCTTTGTTTTAATGGCTTGTAGAATATTTTCATATTGCTCTTTTTTCTTTTTATTATCTTTAGCATTTAGCGATATCAATAGTCCTCTCATCACTGCTTTGTATGCATCCCATACGGTTTGAATTTTAACTTCTTTCTGCATGTTTACTTGGAAGTATAGGTCTGTTTCTTCAAGTAATTTTTTAGTTATTTCTTGATTATCTAATAAGTCCTCGTTTATTCTCCATCTCTTTTGTTTTTTAATCTGCCCAGCTGTCCATAAACACGGATTGTGATCTGAGATTATTCTGGGTAAAATTTCCACTTTTCTTGTCTTAAAGGTTAGGTTAGTAGTCATCCAAATCATGTCAATTCTTGAATGTGAGTCATGTCTGTTAGAGTAAAAGGTAAAATCTTTTCCTTGTGGGTTAGCTTTCCTCCAAATATCTTCCAACTTTTCTTGTTTTATCAGTTCAAAAAAATTTTTTGGAAGCTTCCCTAACGTCTCATCCTTTCTTTTAGAGTGCCTGTCTAGTTTATTATCTACAGTTCCATTGAAGTCCCCTAACATCATAATTTGATCATAGTTTACATTGTCCAATTCCATTTGAAGTTCTTTAAAAAAAATTTCTTTAGCTCCATTCGGAGCATAAATGTTCACAATCAAAGTTTTCAATCCTTGCAGTAAAATTTCAATAGCTAAATATCTTCCATCTTTGTCTTTAAATATTACTTTAGGTTCCAAATCTTTTTTGACATATGTTACAACACCATTTTTTTTGTTGCTTGCTAAAGAATAAAATTCTTCTCCCAATTTTTTCCTTATTAAATATTTATGGTCTTGTTTTTTAAGATGAGCTTCTTGCAAACAAATTATATTACATTTTTGTTTTTCCAACCAATGACCTACCATTCTACGTTTTTGGGGTGAATTTAGTCCATTTACATTCCATGTAAGTATTTTGTAATCCATTTTGATATACTCTTAAATATCTCCAAAATCATCTTTATTCTCTCCCAGGAATGCATACATTTCTTCTGTGCTTTTAATCACTACTCTGGAGTTGCCATAATAAAAGCTTAGTCCTTGAGGTATTTCCCAACGAAATCTGATTTTTTTCTCCTTCAGTTTATCCGTCAGACGCTTGAATTTTTTCCTTTCTTGCAGTATTGCTCTAGGCAATTCTTTCATTACTATGATTTTCTTTCCATCTATTACAAAAGGGTCAGTAAAGCACTTCCTGTAGATTTGTTCTTTTGTTCTTTTCATTGTAAATTGGACAACCACATCTCTTGGTATGTTTTTGTCTCTTGCATAGGTAGAATTAACTCTATAAACAAGATCCATGTGTTCTTTAACAACTTCTTCCTGTTCTTGTAAAAAATCTGCTATTGCTTCTTGCATTCTTGTAAAAATGTCCTCATTCAATTTTATCTCGATCCCTCGAAATCTCAAATGATTTTGCATATCTTTATAGTGCATCATCTTTTCCATCCTCTCGTTCTCTCTCATTGTCTTATGGGTGCTTTTTTCCAGTTCTTTTACTTTAGTTTCTATATCTTGTGTTCTTGTGGATAATTTTTGAAATTCTGCTTTTAATTCCATGAAATTTTTATCTGCTTGAGCCGCTATATTATTCATTTTAACATTTACCTCTCCTATAGCATCTAACATTTTCTTTTCCATTGCTTCCATAACGGCTAGTAGCTCTTTTTCTTTTTTTGCTGCCATTGTAGGAGAAAACCATGTAGCTGCTCTCGATCTTAGTCCGCGGTCCGTTTTGCCTCTTTAAAAAAGATCGATTTTATCTTGTTTTCCAAATCAAACACCAATTAGTGCATTCAAACAAGCTAATCTTGCCAAGTCAAATTATGTTGGTTTCAGCCTTCTAAGTTATATAATCTTTGAGATATTGCAGTTTAAAAATTTTATAAATCCAAAATGGCGGGCACGACTTCTCTATGGTTAATGTCAAAGGTTATAGTCTTTTTACCTTGCTTCTGGCTTGCCGTAGTTTCCTTTTGTCCCTTCCTTTTATTTACTTGTCTGCTCTCTGCACGTCACTTCCTGTTATGGTCTTTCTGGTCCGGCAGTATTTAGAGTCCCCTTTCTGGTCCGGCAGTATTTAGAGTCCCCTTTACCTTCTTCCGGTCCTTCTCCTTTTCCCTTCTTGTCTGCTCTGCTAGCCGTCACTTCCTGGTTCAGTCCTCACGTCTTAATCTCGCGATGCTTGGTTCCCTTCTCCCTCTTTGTCTCGCGATGCTTGGCTTCCCCTCCCGACTCTTCTTAACCGCAGGAATGTTAAACAACTTGTTTTTTTGGCTTTTTAAGTTCAAATTCGGTTTTTTAGCGCTTCAAAACTGCTCTCATCCAATCAACAACAGTCTATTGCTTCACCCGATCTGCTTTTCTGCTTCACCGCTTTCAAAACGCGGCGGTGGTAAGGCAAAAAACTTTTTTCCGTTACCTTTTGTTGTTACTTCGCTTCAGATGTGGTCCCAACGTTTAAACTTTGTCTTCTTTGTTAAGGAATCAGGGGAATTGGAGGTTTTATGCTGAATTTTTCAGCTCAGCTCGGCTCCTTAGAGATACTCGCAAGAATCCTCTTCGGCTGCAGTGCTCAAGGTGTCGGAAAAGTCTCCTCCGAGACTTTCCCTTCACCGAGGTTGCTCAAACCTGGATTATATTGCTTGCTGGTCCTCACACTACCTGTGTGAGGTTGCGTCAGGTGGATTAATCCACCCAAGCTGTCAGGAAGAGCCGCTGTCCGCCTTGCGCATTTGCAAAGCGTGTCAGACCTCCATTCCTCTGGCCGGAAACCCTAGAGTCCGCACACTTAATCACTACACATACACCTAAGTCTTCAGGAGCTTTGACTCTTAAAAGCTTGAATGCCCAGAATCTTGATTGTGTCTAAAGTGCTACTGAACTCTAATCAAGGTAAGGGTGCCTGACCTGTAGGTTGTAATAAAAAAAAAGAAGAAGAAGCTGTAGTAATCCATGTTATGAATGTATTATTTGTAAATAAATTTATTATTTATATTTGAAGGAAGCCAACAAAGCAGTACCAGTTCCAAAGCAATTTTCAAAGCAATTCCATTTTAGATTTTCTGCCCTCCAACTAATCAGACTAAAGTTGGTGGTCAAACCAGTTCTGTGGTTTCTTCCGACCTTGTGGATGAGTGCGAATAATTAGAGACAATTTTCTGCTTTCATCAACCATTAATTAGCACTAATGTTTAGCCAGTAAACCATATCAATGTGATAGGCAGTCTTTAAATAACAGAACCATAGGGGTCAAACAATATTACCAATAAAGACGTTTTTCATTCTTCATCCCTGTTTTTTTTTTAGCCTGAAAAACTTTATTCCACATTGCTTCTTCGTCTTCTTTTTTGTAAATCATGGTTTTTCGTTGGTGTGCCATCTTTTGTTTGCTCACATTGACTCTTCTCTCATAAAATAATGTTATTTGCACATAAATGAATCAGTATTAATAAGATTATATATACACTGTGTATATAAATATCATGAAACTTGCAGACAGAAACAGTACAACACGCATACACAACACATACAACAGTGTGATCCTAAGCAGAGTTACACCCTTCTCAGTTCATTGAAGGGTATGACTCTCCTGGAGTTGTGCACTTGAAATCTACAAAACTAACAACAAAGAAGAAAAAACCCCAACTGCAGCAAAAAGGTAAACAATTGCAAAGAGAAAGGAAAGAGGGAATATTTGAGCACTCCTAATAACAGCAATAATTCTCATTCCTGCTGCCTGTCCCATATTTACATGCTTCATATGTGCCTCTCTCCATCAAATTATCACCCAATTACTTCCAGGTGGAAAAAAATGAATAATCTCCCTAAACAGTTTTGCCAGCAGGACTGTGATTATCTCCAAACGTTTATTAAATGTGGCACGCTTTGTGCAGCCTGATTATTGCACCTAACATATGTAGTGGAGGGGATGGGGGGGAGATCAGACCAGAGTGTACATTCATTTTTATGTATGATAATGTGAGTTTTAAAATGTGAATTACAAGGCAATAAAAAGCCATCAATGAAATGCTGATTAGGCAGATAATAGGCGGGTCGTCTGAACAGTTTCCTGGCGTCGCCTATATAATTGGAAATAAACGCACTGTCCACTGGGACAGCAGAACTGTTCTCAGTGCAAATTGTTGTTTCGAAGGGAGATCAGATGGAAATCCAGTTTCTTGGTTTGATTGCAAACTATGCCTGATATGATTTGCAATGTAATTGCCTTAGGGGGAAGAAAAACAGCTTTTATGCAAAGGTCAAACTATCCTCTCTCTTACAACTTTACAACGTCTCTTGTGACACACCTTTTGGATTGACTACCTATGCTCCTAGGAGAGCAACCCTAAGCAGGTCTTCTCAAACCCCTAGTCAGATCTACTCAATTGGTTTATTCACAGGGAAATGTTGTTTTTTTTTAGGTTAGAGAGCAGCTTACATATACCATTGTAGTCATTAAGAGATTGTGTGAATAATCTAGACTCCTAGCTCTCCCACTACACCATGAAGCTTTCCACTGGCAGTCCCTGACCCCAACGGCCACTCAGTAGGGTAGAGGAGGGTGAATGCGCAGAAAACCACTGTCAATCGAAAGATGAAACATCACTTCTGGCGTAGAAGAAGAAGAAGAGGAGGAAGAGGAGGAGATTGGATTTATGTCCCACCCTTCACTACCCAAGGGAGTCTCAGAGCAGCTTACAAACTCCTTTCCCTTCCCCTCTCCACAGCACACACCCTGTGAGGTATGTGGGGCTGAGAGAGCTCTGACAGAAATTGCTCTTTTTCAAGTACAGCTGTGCCAGAACTGCAGCTCGCCCAGGTCATCCAGCAGTTGCAAGTGGAGGAGTGGGGAATCAAACCCGGTTCTCCCAGATTAGAGTGTGCACGTGTGATACCATTATGTCAGGGTAATGAATCCAAGGCCATAGTATTCACCAAAAGGAAAAAGGGGGAAATTTTCAAATGGGACATAGCTGGCCAACCTATGAAACAGGTCAATCAATTTAAATATCTAAGAATCCACTTTGAAGCATCTCTTACATGGAAAATACACTTGGATCTAGCAAGAAACACAGCCTTGAGAGTAGGGAGGATCAATTCTAAAATACTTGCATTGATTGGAAGGTGGATTTGTCCCCTCAGCCTTAAAGGTATTTAATGATTGGGTTCTAAACCAATTCCTGTATGGAGCAGAAATTTAGATCCAGGCCACTTCTGACGCAATGGCTTCCATCCAGTACAACTTTTTCCAATGTTTATTGACTACTCCTAGATGTGTCTTGGGCATAGTACTGAGAGTAGAACTAGATGAATTATCAATAGAAGCTAGGGCTTGGATTAAAGCATTTCTCTTTAAAGTAAAGGTTTTACAATGTGAGGGGAGGATCTACTCTACCTGGGCTTATCCAGGCAGATAAACATTATAGCTAATGGAAACATTATAGCTATTGGAAAAGAAAATGAAATGCCTAAGAATAGCAAACGATATGATGAAGAATACAGAAACTAAAGACATTATAAGACAAATTTAAAAATTGTGTAAGGACTTTGGATGTCACAAATAAGTCTATTAGGGCATGCAGGGTATGTTCGACACTCCATTTGGGAACTGCCCTTCTGATGCAACTGCTGAAACATTTTCTTATAAATATGACAGTCCCAAAACTAAGAAAAGCGTTTACTTTGGCAAGAATGAACATTCTTCCCTCAGTGGTTTTGGAGGGCAGATATAATAGAATATATTCTAATAGAACATGCAGATGCTCACATGATAAAATCGAAACCATTGAGCATATGATTTTGGAGTGCCCTACATTCAATGAGTTGAGGGCTAATTTAGTCACCTCTTTACTTAAAAATGCAGAATTGCTAAATGTCTGGGCCTAGGTGTCATGGCTACTATTGGATACAATGATTTTGTCACTCTCTCGGTGGCAAAATTCATAGGCACAACAATCAAATATAAAAGAAATAATACTGAGTAAGTTCTTTTAAAATAATGTTAGGGTCTAACTTCTGCTTAAGGTGATAACCATATGAGCAGTACTTGATAGACAGATGCCAGGGTAATGCTCTAAATATTGCCAGGGTGATGCTCTAGTATTGCACAGAAACACTATAGCAAAACCACTGGAAAGATGACTATTTGACTTTCCCCATCACCCAAGCCTGTCGTCAGTTAGTAGCACTCAGCATGCAACCCTGTTATATTTACAGTATGCTTTTCTTTAGTGAGTCATTGTGCAAGACATTTGTAGCAGCTGTCCCTCAAGTGCTGGCCTTCTCTTCTCTTGAAAAGTTCCTACACTTGGAGCTTCTATGTTCAGGACCTCTTGGAGATCCACCTTTTCCTCCTAAATCCATAATGCATTTTTAATGCTGATACATGAAAACAAAAGCAGGTGATGGAAATATGCATTAAAAACAAGTAGCAAAACCTACCAATTTTTCTTTTTAAACCATTAAATTTGAGGCCTCCTCTAGGCCAAATGGCTCTCCAGCTTCCCCCTCAAACTGGTCCTGTCTGCATCTACCAGAAGTCATGAAATACATTTTTCTTCAAATTGATTTTGGGTCACTGGTGTTAAGGAGAGACGGAGTAGAAACCATCCCTTCTTGCTGAAAGTTGCTTTGCCTCCTATTATGAAGACAAGATTGCTATAAATGAGGAGACAAGATGGAATATGGTACCAAAAATACATTTCTTGGCATCAGGATACATGTCTAGAGAAAACTGTTGCCTTAACAGTACAATCCTAGGATATAAATAAGCTTAAACTGGAGTAATTGTGCATAGACCTGCACTGTCTGTCCTTTATACCCAGCAAAGTGAAGCATTGTTTTCATACACTTTCCAAAACTGATGCCAAAGTAAACATGGGTTTGATTTGCAGCAGGGAGGGGAAAAACAGGTGAGGATTTTGGGATCAAAATAGTAGAAAGGAGAATAAAACATTAATCTCTAATCATAAAGTTGGGTATCAGGATTCTATGACCAGCCAATTACCAATCTCATATGAATACAGAAGAACGGGTTAAATAAATACAGACCCATTTAACAGTTTGACTGCTGACAGTACAGTTGGGAGTCAGAACGGAATGTCTGTCCAGTGTGAAAATAATCTGAAAGCAAAAGGCACTCAGACACTCAAGCAATGGATGCCCATCAACATATGTCATCATACTTTATTTTTAATGTAAAACCACAAAGACATTTGCATACCGCAACAGCCACTGGATAATTTAATGTACTTTGGAAAGATCCATTAAAACAAAGGCCCTGCATTCTAACAGCACAGCATGAGCACAAAGTATATTAGTAAAGTTCTGAACAGGAAGCAGGTCAACTGTTGACATTAAGATAATTGTACCCCAGTATTCTAACTGAACACAATTAAGGTAATATGGGACAGGCACAACAAGCTCTCTGAAAATGGAGCCCAGCAGATTACATTTTTAGACTAATGGATAGAATTCCCAACTCAACAGTTATGCACAAATTTCAGATTCACTGACAGTTTTCATGATGGGCTGTGGTATTAAAAATTATTATTTCATTAGAAATAATGCCTCTTACTTATAGTTAAACATGATAAATGCATTAGGAGAATCACATTATTTCATCATAACGGCTCTGCTAATACTTGTCCCCATTTCACTTTCAAATACTTGCTGAAAGTTGATGACTTAATATTCTTAGCAAGAAAACCTTTCCTTTTTTTTGTGTCCCATGGCCTCAAAAACATGTGGAGAGAATATGCAGTTTAGACACACACACAAAAAAAAACAACCCAGAGGAGCCAACAAGTTCTTTTTAGCCAAAAGCCTACAGGGCCCATCTCTGCCCTGCCTGCCTGGGTTTTTCTCCCACCTGGAGAGGCTTTTCTTTCTCTCTCAGGTAGCTTGCCACCATCATCGGACCTTTGTACAGAATAGCCCACTGGGACCCCCAACTTCCCTTCCATGTTCTGAAGCCTTGCCTCAGTGTCTCCCATTGCCCAATACCTGGTCACCACAGGGATGCTTTACTGCCTTGCACACCCCTGGAGGAACGGCCACTTGCCAACTGCCTCCCTTCCTCTTGGCACTCCTTTTAAAACAGTGTGTCTGATATGGTGGAGGTCTATGTGGTACAGAGAATCACGACCAGCCTCAGAAGTTATAAAGTTATTTATTAAAAAGAAAATGTTTACAAGCACACTTTTAGCACAGAATCAAATTGAGAAAGGGATTCCAGAAGAAATGGGTGAAACACAAATCCTCTATCCCTTTCTCTGTACATGCCCTGGGAAATGGGCCCTGTAGGCCAGAGCAGGCACATTCTGCCACACATGCCTATAGTTCTTCAGGCACACCTTTCAGAACACTTTTGGCTAAAAGGAACTTGTTGGCTCCTCTGTTTTTTTTTTGTCTCTGTAGAGGTTAAAATAGGACAGGGTCATTTTTTTAGAATGTTACAGATCCCTATAGAGTTAGCATTACCTTAATGCTTGCTCCAGTTCTTGAGGCGAGCACATGGTCAATGGCTGCCTTCCCAGAGGAGAGGTCTGAGTGCACTTATGGACTCAGCACCCAAGGAAAAGAGAGCTCCTTCCTTCTGCAAGGAGTTTTTAATCATATCTGTTTCTCCACCCCCTGACCTGGTCACACTAGGTCAAAGAAGCATTTCCTGAAGATCTCCAGGAATCTCCTTCCTGAAGACTATCTAGTACTTAATCCCTCCAAAACTCTATTTCCTGCTTGGAGAAAGGGAAGAACTTGACCCACCCATTATCTCTCCTGCTAGATCTTGTGAACAGTATATGAACTGAACCAGTGAGTGTTTGAGTCAGCCTAACTTTCAAGGAGCCACACAGTTGAATGTTCAATAATTTGATCATTTGTATTCAAGTTTGTGCATAACGCACAAAGCAAACACCTGACTGCACATGTACATCATCATCCTACTCTCTTGTCATGTCCACTGCCTCCCTTCTGTCCACTCTTAGCCACATCCATTAATAATATGTTTACCTTTCACAGTTAATGGCTTCTAGATGTGAAATGTCTCTCTGGCTCTTTTACTGCTCCCAGGGGAGAGTTTCCAGCCACAGCTGATGAAGGCCAGCCATTCAGCCCACTAGGGTTCCCATTCCCCAGGCCGGAGCAGGGGATACCCCACTTTTGGGGGCTTCTGTCCATCACTAGCCAGCTGGCTAGCAGGGGAAAATCCACCCCCAAACAGTGATGTCACATGGTGACATCCCCAACATCATGCAGAAATGATGTCATTATGTTGGGAACGTTACATGGCGATGCTCTGCTTTTTGGGCAAAATGCTCCCCCCCAAGAACACCCCCCAAATCCCACTGCAGGTGTGAAGGTAGGACCTGGCAACCCTAAGCCCCACCCATCCCCGTGCCTGAGGCATTATAAGAACTTGAGCCTAGGAGTCTACTAGATAGAGTCACAGGATTCTTACCTCACTACAGATGATAATTTTCTGCTCCCAAGCCTTTCTCCTCTGCTCTTATCAATCTGATTACAGTGTGCATTGTATCTTTGCATCCCCACTCCCTTCTCTGCAACTGCTGCCCCCTTCTGACTGGGGTATAAGGACTCAGGGATCTCCATTCCAAACATTTAATGTGCCCTACCTGGGACTGTTTTTGAAGACATGTCAGAACCTTCACTTTGTAGGTCTCCAAGGTGCTAATGGATTCAAACCGAACTTCTTTTATTGCTGTTGGTTAGTTGTGATTGGCTGTAAACTGCCTTGACTCTCTCTTGGCACTATTATAAAAAAACATGTTAAGTGTCCACTAATCACAAAGGTAAGCTTTTTTTCACTAATATCCAGACACACTGGGTTTGATCCAACCAGTGCCCCCCCCCCCCCCAATCTTACCCAGTTCTTCTATAGCCCTCAAACCTACCTGCTTTTTGTCCATGCAGGTCTCATGATCTGCAGCACAGACTTTCTGGGTGGTCAAATCCTTGGATCCATTTAAAGAGATGAACCTTCAAACTTACCTCAACCTTTCATCAGAAGAGGCAACTTTATCGGCAAGTCACAGAAAACATATAGGTTAGATCCAATGACACTTTTATTCCCTTTCAAAGCAATGACTGGAGAACTCAGGGGTCCGTTGGAGTGGGAGTGCACAGGAGCGCAGCTCCGGGAGTGAGAAGCCCAGGGGGCGGGCACATGACCAAGCCCCGCCCCCTCCTCGGCTTCCCCGAGCAGTGCAGAGGCGCAGCGCCCTGGGGAAAGCCCTGCTAGGGTCTTTATTGTTTTTAATGTTTTGTTTTAATATTGGTAATTTTATCATTGTTCCTTTTATGACTGTGTGCTGCTTTTCCAGAGACTTTCTCAAGGTGGCATATAAATTTTCTAAGTATACCATTTTTTATCTGGGCACGTGGCACATAAGTACTGGAGAAATTTCACCAACCCTTCAGCAGCTTCCACCCCATCAGTTTGGTGTAGTGGTCAAGAGTTGGACTCTAATCTGGGAGAACCGGGTTTGATTCCCCACTCCTCCACATGCAGCTGCTGGTGTGACCTTGGGTCAGTCACAAGTTCTCTCAGAACTGTTCTCTCATGAGCAGTTCTCAAAAGACCTCTCTTAGCCCCACCTACCTCACAGGGTGTCTTGTTGTGGGGAGGGGAAGGGGAAGGGATGGGTATCTCAAGTCTCCCTGAAACCTGGTGGTTTCAAGGGAGCAGGAAGAGAATGAGGGTGTGCTCTTTACGCTTATTTTTATTGCACAAAGTATTGGATGGGGAAGGGAATGGAGGAAGAGCAGGTCAGTTTCAGTCACCTGTGGAGTGGAGCCTGAGGGGTGGGTGTTGCCTTCTGACACACTTCCGGTATGTTAGGGGGTGTGGCATATGCAAATGAGTTATGCAAATGAGTTATGCTAATGAGCTCCTGCACCTCTTTTTTTACGAAATGACCCCTGGGAGAACTATTAGAGGGAGACATGCTTTTGACATTGCTTAAAATATTTGGGGAAAGTGCCACACTTTTTCTTGGTCTTTTATTTATTTATTTATTTTATTTGTTTGGATTTATATCCCGCCTAGCCTGCACAAGGCGGCTCTAGGCGGCTTAATAATTACCTTATCATTCCCCCCCCCCCATCACAGAATTATTTTTCCACGGTTTCATCTATCTAGAGCTGTTAACCTCTCTCTCTCTCTCTCTTTTTAAGGCAATGTCTTTACAATGATCTTATGTGCAGAAATTGCAATGAAGATAAGGTGATCATTCAGGTTTCACTGGCTAATTCCCCCCCCCCCCCATCCAAGTCAGTTGCTGAGGACGCAGAATCCTTCAAAGTCTGCTCCTCTATCAAATGACAAGCTTTGTCTACTTTTTTTCAAAGGCAAAATCTATTGAATGCTTAACGAATTTCTTACAAACCTCCCTCTGACCTTCTCTGTTTCTTGTACTGTGCTGATGAAAAAAAAAAAAAAGCTCTTAGTTTGGACAGATGCAGTCCCTGCATTTCACATACCCATTATGTACCCACATTTGAATATGTTACAATTATAATCTTTTAAAGAAATGTACTGTTATTATATGTTCCTGGAAATTTGCCTTTGCTAACGCAAAATCACAGGCATTTATTGTTGGTGCTTAATTACCTCAAAGAATTACTCTGTATCACAGAAGAACCACTTAGATTTCTTTTCACCAGATGTAGTTTGGGGGGGGGGGGAATCCCCTTTATAACAGCAAGAATGATCCTTCAGCTCTGACATAATGTGCATTGCTTTAAGAACCATTGTCTGACCAAGTTTCGTCTTCTCATGTTCTTTGCACCATGTAATGGTTGAGCAGAACAAATCACCAATTCCTTCCAAAAGAAAATCTTAGGAAGATTTTCCAGTAGGAAAGAAGGGAGGTGGTGTTGGCAACCCTGAGTTTTGGGGCTGTATTTCATCAGTCTAGGTCATCCTTGAGCAAGGCATGCTAAAGAATCAGAGTGCATAAAGCTGGGCCTCTGGTATTCCCTGTATATTCCACAAACATTTCCCATATGAACAGCTAGATTGGAATCCAGTAGCACTTTAGGGATCGACAATATGTTGGGGGCATGGACTTTTGAGAGTCAAAGCTCCTTTGAAAGCGCATATCCCCCAAAATATTGTTGGTTTTAAAAATCTTGTTGACCTCTAAGGCCTAGTGCAGATCAACATGGCTACTCTCTGATGGAGCTACACTGCTGATAAAGCTGCATCCAGAGAAGAATGAATTGAATTTGCTCTGAAGTAAGTTGGCTTGAAACTAATATATATACATATATATAAACTAAGATCATGGCATCCGACCCCATCACTCCTTGGCAAATAAAAGGCGAAGTCTTGGAAGCAGTGACAGAATTCACATTCCTGGGATCCAAGATCATTGCAGATGGTGACTGCAGCCATGAAATTAAAAGACACCTACTCCTTGGGAGGAATGTGATGGCAAACCTAGACAGCATAACAAAAAGTAGAGACATCACCCTGCCAATAAAAGTCCGTATAGTCCAAGCAATGGTATTCCCAGTAGTAATGTATAGCTGTGAGAGTTGGACCATAGGGAAGGCTGAGCACCGAAGAATAGATGCATTTGAATTATGTGCTGGAGAAAACTCTCGAGAGTCCCTTGGACTGCAAGGAGTTCAAATCAGTCAATCCTAAAGGAAATCAACCCTGACTGTTCCCTGGAAGGACAGATACTGAAACTAAAGCTCAAATATTTTGACCATCAAATGAGAAGGGAGCACTCACTGGAGAAGACCCTGATGCTAGGTATGATTGAAGGTAAAAGTAGAAGGGGACAGCAAAAGATGAGATGGTTACACAGTGTTATCGATGCAGCGAACATGAAATTGAGCAAACTGGAGAATGGCAGGAGACAGGAGGATGATATGGTCCATGGGGTTCCAAAGAGTCGGAGTTGACTGTGTGACTGAACAACAACAACCACAAAAGTGATGGTCCAACTTAGTTCAGACATTGATTGGCAATTACAAGCCTTATTGGAGAGCTGCAGCTGCTGCTGCTTCTGGTAAAGAATTCTAAATTGATTTATGATACCAAATGAGATTTGGCACATGTGAAAAATGGGCTTTTATTTTAGATCTATTTTCTTCTCTGTAATTAAAAAACAACAGCAACCCACTATTGATAGTCCAAAAAACAGGGCAAATTTTTTTATGCTCTTAGAATATGTGGTAAACCCTAGGGATGTTTTGAAGACTTGACGCTGTATGACCAAACAGGGAATTTCCTTACCAAGACAGCATACAGCTTTGCTCAGGCTTTTTAAAATATATATATATTCTCTGGAAGCTTTTGTCTTTGTATACATAGAGGAAAAAATAATGCTCCCATTTGGCCAATGAAACTTTGTGAATAATAAAGTATTTGAAATGCATTCCAAGAAATTGGAAGTCATGTTAGTGACAGAGAATTCTGGACAAACTGCCAGATCATCTATCCACTTTTTCAAAATTCTGCCAATTACTACAGAAGATTGGACAAGAAGCCAGTTTTGTTTAAAAGAGGTGGGGCTGGCTCGAGATTTCATACAAAGCCCTAGAAAACTTGAAGAGCGTTCCTTTACTTTTCCCGTACTCCCCTTCTTGAAGCTAGTCTCTTTTTCCATTCACAGTGTAGTGCCTATTCTGCATACCTATAAAACTGTGAAATCTGAGCCAATGCAAAGCCAGTCATTTCCACAGAAAAGAACAAGAATCCAGTAGCACCTTAAAGATTAACAAAATATGTGGCAGGGCATGAGCTTTTTTGAGTCACTGCTCACTTCTTCAGATATCTGAAGAAGTGAACAGTGACTCGCAAAAGCCCATCTCTTTAAGGTGCTACTGGACTCTTGCTCTTTTCTACTGCTACAGACAGACTAACACGGCTACCCATCTTAGTAATTTTCATGAATCTTTCTGAATACTAGTTATCTTAGATTTTATGAGTTATCTTAGATTTTATGAGGCAGAGCTCCAAGTTTAAGTCAAGAGGGGGGATTAGTTCTTTGCATATTGGGATTATTGGGATTCTTTAAGGTGGTCTTATAGATCTTGGTTTACATCCCAGTAAGAAACTCTTAGGTCTTTAAGAACAGCTTATTAGAAATGCTGGCAGTTTGCTGCCATAACTCCACTGCAAGCAATATTTGAATCAACATTTCACAGGCATGAATTCTGAGGGAAGCTCACAGAATTTTGATATGTTTAGCAAAAACTCACACCAGCAAAGGTGGCTATTTCCCATCTCACCCTAGTTCTGTCACGGTAAACCTCAAAATAAATAGGAAGGTTCCTCTTTCTCTAATGAATTTTTAAAGGAAGACTTGTTACATTTCATACTCATTACTGTTTCCCATTTTTCATTTTCCGTTGACTTCAAAAGGAACATATCTCTAATCAGTTATAAAAAGATACATTTATTACAGTTGCCACACTCCTCAGTTAAAAACCATGGAATTGAAATTGGATCTCAACCTGCCATGCCTTCTATGAATGGAAGGACATCTTTGGACCCAACTCCACAGTTTCAATCAGCCCACAGGAGCTGCAGTTAAGAAAGATCTATTTGCAGATGTGTTTTACTGCAGTAGCTGCAGTGGCTCAAGTGGTTAAGATGCTGAACTGCAGACCAGAAGGTCGGTAGTTCAGCAGTTCAAGACCCAAGTGCTGCATGATGGCATGAGCTCCTGTCTCTGGTCCCAGCTCCTGCCAACCTAGCAGTTTGAAAACAAGAAATTGCAAGTAGATAAAGAGGTACCACTTTGGTGGGAACGTAACAGCATTCTGTGCATTTTGGTGTCTAGTCATGCTGGCCACATGACCATGGAAATATCTTTGGACAGTGTTGGTTCACGGCTTGGAAACGGAGATGAGCACCTCATCCCTTCTGGTCAAATGATTGTAGCAATAAAGAGCACCACATCCCTAGAGTCGGATTCAATTGGCTTTCGAGCAAGGGAAACCTTTACCTTTACAGTCTGCCACTGAAATCAGTGAGTCACTGTGTTGTACCTAGATCACTGCCAAGGTGTGTGTGTGTGCGTATTTAAACCTGCTTAAACTGAAAACGATTTCTTTGTTAAAAAGCAGCAAGCTTCCCCCTCTCCCTAACTAACTTTTTTTTTGGGTTCCAGCATCAAAGCAAATTGCTTTTCTCCTTCTTCCATCATTACAAATCTGTATTTTGAATGTTATACTTCTTAATGCAGAGCACCTCCTTAGAAGCAAACACAAGAAAATGCATTTGAAGTGAGAGTCTAGGTAAAAATTGTTACCCGAGAATGTCCTTATATGAGGGCGAAATGTAAAATAGCCTAAAATTAGAAACAAGAGCAATCTATTTCCATAACTAAAGTGAATATATGGAATGGCACGCCCGAGTCATGCCTTTTGGGCTTTTTACTAAAAGTGCTTTCAGTATTATAGAGGGGAAATGACAAAATGTAAAATCACAAAGAATGTTCAGGCATGAGGTCTTAGGTAATATCCCCGCCCTTGTTAATCCCACACTTTTCTCTTGTAAAGATCATTTTGATACTGCTCCTTTATCTTTTGGAACACAACGAAGGCAACACAGTGGTGAAAATTATACTGTTTTTTAATTCCCTGCTCTGATAAGGAGTTTAGTCCCTTGAACTGGATAAACATTCAGAGTATTTCTTTGTGGCACAATACCGTTTGGCATGCTGAATGCCTGCAAGCCGATAAAAGCAAATAAGATTATATTAATGTCATTACGAATGTAGTTCTAATGTTGGTGTTCATTAACACAGAAGGAAACCATATTCTACAGCTAAGGCTTAAACGTGCATATAGATATATATTTAAAAAAGTTAAATGGCATTAGGATTGTTTTCTTCCTGGCTGGGCTCCTGAGCTGTAAAACATATGATAGGCAGAAGTTCAGTGGGTGCAGTTTTTCCCAGCATGGAAAATGTTACAGGAGAAGTTTAACCTGGAAGAGATAAAATGGCAGGCATTTTAACTTTTAAATGGCTGCTAATTCTCCACTTGAATACATGAACACATATGAAGCTGCTTTGTGGGGTTCAAGGACGGATTAAGGTTGAGGCATTGGGAAAAATAAATGCACAGCCTTTTTGGTGAAAAGGTGGCTGCAATTTATTTTATTAAATACAGACAAAGGAGCAATGGCACAGCATAGGGATGGATCCAAGCATTGGACAACCCGCCTGCCGCCCAATGAACCCCTTCCCAGCCTACCTGCTGGGAGATCAACTGTGGAGCGACAAGATACTGGGACACATGTGGGTGCCGGCCTTTACATGGCCCTCCTGCCACCTGTTGGTGAGAGCCAGCTGGCAGCCCCCACCTGGACTTGTGGCTGAGTGGCTCCACAACCCAAGGCCCCTTATGGGAGCCCCCCCAAATGGGGGAGATGCACACAAAGGCATGACCTCCCCTTCCAAAGGATCCATTTCAGTGCCCAAGCCACTAAACTGTGACAGCAAAAAGCAGAATAAGACAAAATATGCATCATATCAAAACCAAAATATGAGAAAGGGTGAGCAGGTAAGCCAGTGAGCCAAAAACACAGAGACTGAGGACTTTCACAGGTTTGCTCAAATAGCCCCTCAGGCTTTGCAACCTGCGCTCATGCTATGATGCACTTCCTGATGTGCCAGGCTGTGGGAGAACCGGCCAGCCCCCACTTTGCTTTACCAAAGGGCACCATGTGTCTGAAAACATGCCTCCTTCCAGCCTCCCCCACCTCCTGAACTGCAAACAGCAGTGGAGGTGAGTCTTGGTCATGCTTACATTGAATCAGACCATAATTTATTGTTGAATACTGCATGATAATTAATGTACTGAAATCATTCATAGTTGGGTTTTCCAGTGTGGGCAAGAGTATTGTGTTGCAAATGACTACTGTAGTCCAGCAATAATGCAATATCCAAGGATGTGTGGGAATGACCAAGGTCAGTGACTACTTTAACTTCCTGCAGCTCTCCAAGGACTCAGGTGAAGGTATTTCACATAACCCATGTATGTGTGTAAAGTGCATTCAATTTTCAGTTGACTTATGGTGGCCCAATAGGGTTTTCAAGGCAAGTGATTAAGCAGATACTTTGACTTTGCTTTCCTCTGTGAAGTCTTCCTTTGTTGTCTCCCATCCAAGTGTCAGTCCTGCTTAGCTTCTGAAATCAGATGAGATCAGATTATATTATACCATTCCACACCCCCTTACTTATCCTCATACTATCTAATAATTTTAAGTGAAGACATCAGAGATTGAACCAAGGAGCTCTACCATTCAGCTATGACCAATGTTAACTTATGGATTAATATAGTGAAGTTTTAAGTAGCGAGCCATATACTAAGCTCATCCATCTGTAACTTCTCACTGTGGCACTCCAGTTTGTGCTTGAGAGCCAGTGTGTTTTAGTGGTTAAGAGCAGTGGACTCTAATCTTGGAGAACCAGGTTTGATTCCTCACTCGTCCACATGAAGTCTGCTGGGTGATCTTGGACCAGTCACAGTTTTCTCAGAGTTCTCCCAGCCCCACCTACCTCACAGGGTGTCTGTTGTGGAGAGAGGAAGGCAAGGCAATTGTAAGCTGTTCTTTGGGTAGTGAAGAGTGGGGTATAAAAATGAATCTTCTTCTTTAGAATGAGACTCTGTTTTCTAGAATCTTTTCAGCTTCAGCATGTATGAAGGATGCGTGCTCAGCTGCCATAAGTTCTTCTGACTGCATAGACTCAATAAATATGAAACATGTAAACATACGATACAGAATTTATGTAACAATGTTGTTCTTTCTTGTGATATTTAAACATGGATATTCTTTAAGTTGTCAACTGTACTACATGAAAAATCAAAAATAAATGAATTTAAAAAAAAACACTGAGTTGACATCTTCAGTGAGTTATCTACCATGACTCCAAGATTTCTCTTCTGTTTAGTCTCTGCTAGTTCAGAACTTCAATGTATACTTATAGTTAGGATTTTTGGCCCCAACATGCATTACTTTGCACTTGCCCACAGTGAACCTCATTTGTCACATTGATGCCCACTCACTCGGCCTGGACAAATCCCGCTGGAGCAACTCACAGTCCTCCTTGCTTCTCACCACCCTGAACAATTTAGTGTCATCCACAAACGTAGCCATTTCTCTGCTTACTCCCAACTCCAAATCATTAATGAACAAGTTAAAAAAAAACACCAAACCCAGTGCTGACCACCTTCCCACTGTGAAAACTGCCCATTTATACCCATTCTCTGTTTCCCGTTAATTAACCAGTTTTTAATCCACCTGTACAGTTTCAGCAAAAAAAAAAAAAAAAAAAAGAGTGTCTTCTTTGAAATATCTGGGTTTTTTCAGTTTATTCCACTTCACAGAATTGAACAAAACATTAATGAACAAACTTCTAGACAGGAAAACAAGCAAACAAACTGTTTGCTTCTTATAAATACCCAGAAACCACCTTGGGCAGTAATGATCATGAAGTTTTGATGGTTCACTCCTTAATATCTGATTACTATGGAGCCATGTGACTTGGGGATCTTTGGCTCCATGGCCATCTTGCCCATTGTTAATTCCCAATGAACAATAAAGCATATAAAGACTTGTTTATTTATCGGTAGTGCACCTTTCTTGCAGAAACTCAAGGCAGATTACAAAATTTAGCAATGCAAGAAAAACATTAAAATATATAAGTAATAAGATGTGAATACTGAGTTAGAAAACAATGCAAGAAAAGCAATATAAGACATGACATAAGAACAGCAAAAACAAAGCAGTAAAAACAAGAAATTTATACAATAAACAATGCTACAAACGACAGTCCTTGTCCCTTTGTGAAAGAGTAAAAGGATGACTTCCAATATCTCATCCTCTTTCAAACCAAAATAATAAATAGATAAAATAATAAATGTCTCAATATATTAGAAAAACATGCACATGCAAAACAAGTGATTCTACGAAACTACCACTGAAAAACCAAATAAATGAAGTGATCAAGTATAGACAAATATAAACAATAACAGCATAGGGAACATTTGCAAATCTTGACTGGAATGTGGATCTGGATTTCTATCACTGCTATATGTTATGGTATTTGACATTTGGGTTCTGGGAGGTCTCCTGACCTGAATCTGACCTAATGCCAAAAGTCTACTTCAACTTGTCAGAAAAGCTTACAGGATATCGATGAAGTCACGGTTCTTGTCAAATACATAACATCCTACTGTCAGTGCCATCAAAGTTTACTTTAGCTATGGCTACTGTTTACTAAGAGTGGTTCCCTGGCTATTCTTGACTAAGCTGTCTGTTGTGAGGAAACCTAAAAGCTTTCTTTGAGTCATGTATCAGTCAATGCTACATTTGAGGAGGGACTGTGTAAAATTCCCTAAAACATTGCCAGAAACTGTTCACTAGATAGTTGAGGACTCTGCTTCTTTGCCCTTGAATTAATATGTTAAGATGTAGATCAGCAGCAAGTATTATTTAGGTTTCCAGCCCGAGAAAACGTGTCTTTGCTATTTGCTAATTATTTATGAGAGGCTGCGGTGGCTCAGAGATGCTGAGTTGCAGACCGGAAGGTTGGTAGCTCGGCAGTTCGAGACTGACCTGAGTGCCACATGATGGAGTGAGCTCCCGTCTCTGGCCCCAGTACCTGCCAGCCTAGCAGTTCGAAAGCAAGAAACTGCAAGAAGATAAACAGATGCTGTTTTGGTGGGAAGGTAACAGCGTTCCGTGCACCTTGGCATTTAGTCATGCCGGCCACATGACTGTGGAGAAGCCTTTGGACAGTGCTGGCTCTTAGGCTTGGAAACGGATATGAGCACTGCCCCCTAGAGTCAGATGTGACTGGCTTTCGAGCAAGGGAAACCTTTTAATTATTTATGAACTGATTGTTGGTTGTACATTTGTATTTATTTATTTATTTATTTATAGTCCACCTTTCTTGCTGAGACTCAATTTAGACATTGAACATAGAAATGGAGACAGTTTGAAACCGGAAAGCAGGGATTCTTGAACAACTGCTGGTTCAGCTCACATCCTGTTTGCCAGTTGCAAACAGAAGACCTGATTTTTCAGTGATCGTCACTCAGTTTGTGTGTTTTCGGCAGGCTATCCCTGCAGTGTGGTGCAGTTGGCTGTTCACTGATGCACATTTTCTCACAGCCCACAATACCCATCCCCATCCTCGCTGCACAATTGCTCCACACAGCAGGTGATTGTTTAAATAGACAATTAGGTCACTCATAAATCATATGAAGCAGTCATCGGTAAATGCTGTATTTCAATAAAATCCTGCTCTTTGGTGTTTGTCTAAGGAGTGCTTAGCAATGCTAATGGCCACCCATCAGTTTGAATCAGCAGTGTCTTTGCACATGTGTGATTTTGGGACCACCTGATGCAAATTGGTTTGGCAGGTATTCAGCGCTGCTTAGCACAAAGCAAACAGACCGAGTGATTGGCTCACATCTGACCACCACCTTTGAGAATGGTAAGGTTGACAGTTGCATGTGTTGCCCTGCAAAATTCACAACACCCTGACATGAAAGTTGGTTTGTGCATTCTAATTGGGAAGATAAGATGGCATCGAAAAAATGGTAAACTGTGCATTGCATTTCCCTGTGGGGTAATGCTTGGAATAAAACCAGCAGGACTTTCTGTAGTTATGCTCAAGTGTTCATACAATTATAGAACCACAGAGTTGGAAGGGTCCATACAGGCCATCTAGTCCAAGCCCCTGCTCAATGCAGAATCAGCCTAGACCATCCCTGACAAGTGTTTGTCCAGCCACTGCTTAAAGACTGCCAGTGAGGGGGAGCTCACCATCTCCCCAGGCAGCTGATTCTACTGTTGCACAACTCTTACTGTAGAAATGGTTTCCCTAATATCCAGGCAGTAACTTCCCACCCTTAATTTAAACCCATTATTGTGAGTCCTATCCTCTGTTGCCAATAGGAACAACTGCCTGCCCTCCTCTAAGTGACAGCCCTTCAAATACTTAGAGGCAGCAATTGTGTCCCCCTTCAACCTCCTGACTGAATATCCCCAGGTCCTTCAGCTTTTTCTCACAGGGCCTGGAGGCCCCTGATCATCCTTGTTGCTCTCCTCTACATCTGCTCCACTCTGTCCACATCCTTTTTAAACTGAGGCCTCCAGAACTGCACACAATATTCCAGGTGTGGCCTGACCAATGCAGTGTACGGCGGGACTATGACAACTTACAATTTGGATTTTATGCCTCTGTAGATACACCCCAAGACCACATTAGCCTTTTTTGTTGCTGCATCACACTGGCTGCTCATATTTAACTTGCAGTCCACCCCTACCACAAGATCTTGTTTACATACACTGCTACCCAGAAGTGTATTCCTCACCCAGTATGCATATTCCTCATTTTTGTTACTCAAATGTATAATTTGGCACTTATCATTGTTAAACTGCATCTTGTTCACATCCACCCACTTTTCCAGTGTGTTCAGATCTCGTTGAATTCTCTCTATTTTCTGGCATGTTTGCTGCTGCTCCCAAATTGGTGTCATCTGCAGATATAATGAGTAGCTCATCCACACTCTCATCCAGATCATTTATAAAAGTGTTGAAAAGTACTGAGCCCAGAACCAAGCCCTGTGGGACCCCACTGGACACCTCCCTCCATTCAGATAAAATGCCATTGACAACTACTCTTTAGTGCAGTTCTCCAACCAGTTCCCTATCCACCTAACTATCCTACACTTCAGTCCACAGTCCTCTAGTTTAACCAACAGAACATCATAGGGAACCCTGTCAAAAGCTTTACTGAAACCCAGGTAAACAACATCAACAGCATCCCCTTGATCTAGTAAGCTTGTCACTCGATCAGGGAAAGAAATGAGGATGGTCTAGCAGGAACTGTTGGGGACAAATCTGTGCTGGCTTCCCCAGATCACCAAATTGTCCTTTAGATGCTCAGATTGATCCCTTTAAAATCTGCTCCAGTATCTTCTCTGGGATAGAGGTCAGACTGACTGGCCTGTAGTTTCCTGGGTCATCCCTTTTTTTGAAATTTGGGATAAGGTCTGGAAGAAGATGGACAAAGGCTCTGCAAGCTCTCTAGAAAGTTCTTTGAGCACTCTTGAGCACATACCAGCTGGCCCGGGGAATTTGTACTCATTCAATGCAGCCAGGTGCTTCTCAACTACTTCTCTGTCCATGTCAACCAGCAGGCCAAATGCGTACTACCAATTCTAGATGAGCCTGAGGGAAAAGGTGAGACAAAACAGGCACTGAGCCTATTTTGAGCTTTCTCTCTTTCCTCTGTCAGAGTTTCTTCATTTTCACCCAACAGTGCGCTCACTGCCTCTTTTACCTTGCATTTGCTTCTTATATATCTGAAGATTTTCTTGTTGTAGCAAGCCTCCCTGGCCAGCTTTAGTTCACTGTGAGCATTGGCCTCTCTGATGACTGACCTACAGTGCCTAGCAACCTGCAGATACTTTTATTTAGAGGTATGTTCTTGCCTCCATTTCTTGAATATTTCTTTTTTTCTCCTTTAGCACATCATGGAGTTCTCTCTTCATCCACATTGGCTTCTTGGATTCCCTACCACGTTTTCTTCTTGTTGGAATAGTGACGGCTTGTGCTTGCAAGAGCTCTTGCTTTAGGAATGCTCACTTGCTCCTTTCCCTTCCAGAAGTTTTGCTCATGGAATAATGCTTTACTGAAATCAAACATACACATGATGTGGCTACGAACTTCCTTTGTCCCCCACAGCAAAAGGAATTCTAGCAGGACATGGTCACTTCCCCCTAAGGTCCCCATCACCTTCACCCCATTTACCATCTCTTGCCAGTTGGTCAATATTAAGTTGAGTATGGCTAAGCCCCTTCTTATTTTATACGTATCTTAACTTACTATCATGTGGAGGGAAGGCAGCATGGAATAGCCTGAACTCATCAGATCTTGGAAGCTAAGCAGGGTCAGTACTTGGAAGGAAGACCTCTAAGTAGGGTTGCCAGACCCCCGGGCCCAGCGGGGGCTTACCTACTTTTTGGTGCTTTAACCCACCACTGGCCAAGATCCCTTTAAGTGGGGATGGGTCCTGGTGGGGATGGGTCCTGCATGCCTGAACTCCAAATGGCATTGCTGCTTGGAGATAGGGTGTGTGGGGCCCCACCAGCTGTAAGCACTTAAAGAACTTGCTGCTTGGAGATCAGGCACATGGGGCCCCGCCAGCTGGAAATCCTTAAAGGGTCCCCTTAAGTGCTACTAGCTGGCAGGGACCACCCCTCCCTCCCCTCTTGCAAGATTTAAAGGGCTCACCACCTGATCGGTGGGCCCTTTAAATCTTGCATGAGGTTAAGGAGAGGGGTGGCTGTGGGTGATCATTCTTGGGGGCAGGGCTTGGTGCGGGGACATCCCCAACGTGATGTCATCATGTTGGGGATATCCCGCCCCCTCTGGGAACACCCCCCAAAGTTCCCCGCTGGGGACAAAGACAGACCTGACAACCCTACCTTCAAGGAAGTCTCTGCAGAGGAAGGCAATGGCAAACCAGCTCTGCTTCTCACTTGCCTTTAAAACCCCTTGCTGGGATGATGATAAGTCAGTTGCAAAGTATGTCATATCATGTAGTACTACTAGAAGAATGTTGCTTGAGTATATGCTAGAGGACATAAGCCCCACAGAGGCAGAACTGATTTTCATCAAGTCCTTTTCTTGCAAAAACAAGTGCCCAGGTTCAGAAGAAAATTTGGAAACACTCCCCCATCTTCTTCTTCTTCTTCTTTTTTTAACTTTTAAAAAATAGGAAGTTAACTAGAGAGATGCTTAAAGACCAGTAACTAAGTATCAGACTCTTATCTACCTAGCATGGCAAGCTATAGTTCCATCCATGGGTGAAGCAAATCATTTACACTTTTAGTCAGTGTACATTAATCTAAAACTTACCCTACCTCTCTTGCAAGTACTGGGCTGTATAAACAACATAAGATTGAGATTCTATTGTAATTAACAAGGAACCAGTTACCTACACACCCATCTGGAATGTCCTTGGCCAAATTTAGACCAGTGCAATCAAACAACAAACACTTCTCATATTCCAGTTTTGTCTTAGGGTCTGGGTGGTGGTGGTGGTTTGTATTTTTCATGTGTGTGTGTGTGTGTGTGTGTGCGCACACACACACACACACCTGGAAGTCGTGGCAACCCCTGGTGACTGACCCCTACTGGGGACCTGGAGGATATTCAGAGAGGTGGCTGAATAAAGCCTGACCCTGCTCCCTGACTGCTGGTATTCCAAGATGGTCTCCCATCCAAGAACTTGCCAAAGGCAACCCTACTTAGCTTCCAAAATCTGACAAGATTGGGCTTGCCTGGGCTATCCAGATCAAGGCAAGTTTTGTCTTAGGTTCTTGTTCATGTTGGGGCCCTTAAGGGACAGGAGATGCTTACTCCTGAAAACAGCCTATGTTTTTGTTTTCTGGCTCACAACATTGCAAAGCTACTGTAAACCTGCTATGAAGCACACTGATCAAACTGATAACATTACAGAGTAGTTTGGTTATCTGATATTATTACTATGCTTTCAGATCTTTGAGGGTTCTGTATGGAGTTCATCTGGATGTCATCTCTTTGTTCACAAATTGGTCCATCAGGAAAAAAAAAACACCTGCATTTGTTCTGAACTCTTTGAAATGTGTGGCACTTGTATACAAGAGTTAACCGCAGCATAGACTTTGGAATCTGAATCATCTTAAATTGACCAGTCACAAGTGTTAAGAAACACAATATATGCTGTCATCCATTTGCCAACTCTCAAAGCTAGAAGAGTCATTGCTTTGTCCTTGAAACCAATTGCTTTGAACCTACAGTAATAATTGAAGACCAGCTTTTAAAAAATGTATGACTTTATATCCTACCTTCATACCAATGCTATAATTAATATTCCTATATCCTTTTGGGTGTTGCATTTGAGATCTTCCTGGACCACTTTGTATTTAAGTGAAATGAGCCATTGCTCCAAAAGCTGCACTTGCATACTGTTCTACGAGAACTTTGACCTTCATCTTCTTAAAAACAAAAAAGAAGACTCCTATAAAATATTTCAAGAAAAAAATAATGCTAGGAGGCTTAACCAGAAGCTATTGTCTTCCCTGACATCTCATCCTGCCAGGATCATGCCTTACTCTGTTTAATAGTCTGGATCAGTTATATCAGCTGCTGCTGATGGTCAAGATGAAGTAGGCAACCCAATATTTCTTTATCAAAGGAGGGCTATGAAGTCTTAAAGTAGTGGAGGGATGACTAACTGCTCGAACTTTCTTGGGAGCTCCACTAAAGACCACCAAGGTGAAAGAGGAGAAGCCAGAGGAACAATGTTAGTTTCATTGTCTCTCCTAGTTGGCGCTATCCCTAGAAAATACTGGATCTGGCCAGGTGATGTCAGGCACGAAGTGTGCACAATAAGGTAAGGTAAAGAAAAATGAGTCAGGTCATGTTGAGAAAACAGGACAAGTCAAGGCGAGGCACATCAAGGAAACACAAAGGGAGCCATGTAAGGACTAGTAAAAAGGAACTTCATTTACACCTTTTGAAGGGTTGGTCTTCTTTTAAAGGACTGATAACACAACTATATGTCTTCTTGCTGCAGTTAGAGAATTCTAAGACCTTTTCTTATCAAGCCCAATGACAGATTGATTGTGGCTGCAATCTTATGGAACAGCAATGGCAAAAAGTATGGAATTCTTATGTTTACAAAAGTAAAGTGATCAATGTATGCATCCAATATGTTAAACTTGTAACATGGTGGTATCTGACTCCAGCCAGGCTTGCACACATTCATCATTGACACAAACCACACTGTTGGAAGTTGTGTGGCACTCATGCTAACTACATTCATTGTTGGGGCTGATCAGCATTTCCCTGGGCATGTAAGAAAGGGCCACAAGAACTAAGCACTGATGCAACCCTTCCTGCCCTCCCTTCTTGTGATCTGCCTAAGTTCACAGAATCAGCAGTTCTGTCAGGTGGCCATCTAGCCTCTGTTTGAAACCCTACAAAGAAGGAGAGCCCACCACCTTCCATGGAAGCCTGTCCCACTGAGGAAATGCTCTAACTGTCAGGAAGTTCTTCCTAATGTTTACCCAAAACCTCTTTTGATTAATTTCAATATGTTGCTTCTGGTTCAGCCTTCTAGGGCAACAGAAAACAACTGTGCCATCCTCTATATGACAGTCCTTCAAATACTTGAAGATGGTTATCATATCACCTCTCAGTTGTCTACTTTCCAGGCTAAACATAACCAGCTCCTTCAACCTTTCCTCACAGGACTTGGTCTCCAGACCCCTCACCATCTTTGTTGCCCTCATATGTACAATGGACATATGCCAGCAGTGGAGGTTGATGGAATAAGCTGTAGGATCCATCCAGTATTTCCATTCAGTCTGGGCCAATGCCCCTCTATAGTATATGACCGATTCCATTTAGCTTTTGCACATGTAGGCCCCATGACATGGGCATCAACTACGGGGGGGCTCGAGGGCTCGAGCCTCCCCCGAAATTTCCCGGGGGGGGGCTCAGCCACCCCCGGCAAAAGGGAGCGCCCGCTGCCGGTGACCAGTCAACCGGCCAACTGCTGTCGCCGCCTCTCCTTCCCCCCCACTCCCGGCCTGCCCTCCTGCCTCCCTGGGGCGGGCAGGGGGGGAGGGAGAGAGGCGGCGGGGACATGCTCCCGTGCTTTGCGCACGCGCGGCTGGCAGTCAGCCGGCCAGCTGGCTGCCGCCGCCGCCACTGAGACTGCGCCCCGAGCCTGCCTCCCTGGGGCCGGGGGGGGGGGAGGAGGAGTGGCAGGGACATGGTCTTTGGCTCCGCATGCTCGTCTGGAAGGAGCATGCTTTGGAGCAGCTTTAGTCTGCGGGCCTCCCTCTTGGGAAGCCCCGAGGTCGAGCGGAGGCGTTGTTCGAGGAGGAGGCGTCAAGTACAAGCGGCAAGACTAGGGCTGCCTTGGGCACTTGGCTTGACTCCCCCCCCCCTTTATAAATTACCCAGCTCAGTCGGCCTTTTCACAGGCAGCGGAAGCGGCCCTTCAGGTGGCCAGGCGGCGGCCGCCCTTGGTTTTTGCAGCGGGGTCTCCCATTCATCAGTTGCCCCTCCCGTCTTTCTTTCCCGCAGAGCCTGCGCCCCGAGCCTGCCTCCCTGGGGCCGGGGGGGGGAGGAGGAGTGGCGGGGACATGGTCCCGTGCACGCACGCACTTTGCGCGCACGCACGAGAGAGCCCCCCCAGGGGATTTACAAACTCTACACCCCTGCCCCATGATCTTCTTTGGTGATCAAAGGAACCCTTCCTTCCTTCCTTCCTTCCTTCCTTCCTTCCTTCCTCCCCCAGAAGAAAAGCTGAATGAATCCAACCCAAGGACTCCACTGGAGAGGAGAGGGCAATTCACCAAATCTCTCACTATAGCATCTTGTGCTATGGCAATTTTTGTCAAAAGAGGTCTTCCAAAATCACCTTTTGGGGGGACAGAGGGGGTTGCTGGGGAAAGGGAAGGTAGGGAAGACCTGTTTTCATGAGCAGTTTGTGCTCTGTAAGATCTAGCCACAGGATGACTAGAAAGCACTTGGCAAAACTGAAATGCTATTTAAAAGCTAAGTATGGTATAACATTGAACATATTCTCTTGGCTACACTGTGTCATTAATCTTTGCTGCAGATTCTAAATAATGCAGCCTTTCTTCAAAAAAGCTTTTGACAAAAAACCAACTAGGAACAACTCAGCTACAAGCTTCATGGTGGGAAATATACATGATTAAAGGTTATATTTTTATCACTGGGTGACAGTGCCACAATCATGCTTCCCAGCTACACTGAAATTCACATTTTGTAACCAGAATTACAGCAGACCACCATTAATTATAGACCAAAAGTGGCCCAGTACCCATGGGAAAATGTGTAGGACCCAGCAGATCACTGTTTTTGCCTCCCATTTATGGTTAACACTGTCTGGGCAGTGGCCATGCTAGGTAATGTTGTGCTTGGTGGAATCCATAAAAGATTCTGCTGAAGAAAATTACTGGCAATTTCCAGGAAGAAGCCAATAAACATGATGGAAGGGTGACTAGATGGGATCAAAATGAATTGTAAGCCATTGGTCCACATGCCAATAACACTGTCTCCGGCATCTCCATGGCTATGCTATGCCCAGTTCTTCCTTCAGAAAGTCAAGGACCAAATGTATGATATATTCCATGATGAGTCATTGGAGGAGGAGGAGGAGGAGGAGAGATTGGATTTATACCTTGCCCTTCACTTGGAGTCTCAGAGTGGCTTACAATCTCTTTCCCTTCCTCTCCTCACAACAGATACCCTGTGAGGTAGATGGGGCTGAGTGAGAGAGCTGCTTGTGAGAGAACAGTTCTGAGAGAACTGAAGCTTGGCCAAGGTCAATTACTGGGAGACACGGAGTCGTGTATTGACATCCTACATACAGTTACACCCTTCTAAGCCCATTATCTCCTAAGGGAAGACCTCTTTTCAGGATTACACTTTCGGTTTCATGCATGCTCTAGAGCAGGGGTGGCCAACCTGTGGCTCGGGAGCCACATGCGGCTCTTTCACACATATTGTGCGGCTCCTGGCAGGGCGGCTGGGGAAGCAAAGGGGAGGCATGCTTTTTCTCTCTTCCTTCCTTCCTTCCTTCCTTCCTTCCTTCCTTCCTTCCTTCCTTCCTTCCTTCCTTCCTTCCCTCCTCCCTCCCATCTATTTGCTTTCCTAGTTTCTCTCTCTCTCTCTTTCTTATAACCGGTTTTCCTCGTTTGTTTTTATTTTTGGCAGTCCCATTTAACGTTAATAAAAAGCAAATTTGCATATTTTTAAAAATAAAAACGTGTGTGTGATATTTGTTCCTGTCTTGCGGCTCTCAGACATCTCTATGTGGCTCTTACGTTTATTCTATGTGGCTCTTACGTTAAGCAAGGTTGGCCACCCCTGCTCTAGAGGACAGGGAGGAAGAAGCAAGAGGAGGAAATACATAACACAGACTTAATGGAAACTAAAAGACTGTGGATTGGATCCAAACTACATTTTTCATTGGCAGGATGGATCTTTCCTACTACCCCCTCCCGCTGCATCACACTGAACCTCACAAAATGGTTCTTCTGGGGGATAAGGGACCCTGAAGAATACATGAGAGGAGGGGGAAGGGGGAATCAGTGGTTTAGTCTGGATCCAAACCCATTTTGTCAGACTGAGCCCAGGGCCATTCTTTCTGTTCCCTTGAACACACTCATTATATTGCATATGCTAGAGAAGATTTTTTTTTAAGTGAATGCCTCAAGAGCAATGTAATTTAATTGGAGGCGAGTTCTGTTCATTTTTTGAGAAATTTAAAATTAGTCAGATGTGACACTTTTCATTAGAACTGCCACAGAGTAAGTGCTGTGAAAATTATACAGGAAAGGGTACAGTCTTTGGCAGTGATGAAGCATTGGTCAAGATATTGCATTTGCCATGGATCCTGGCATCACTCATGGAAAATTCTCTTCCACCATCACTGCCATCGATCTAGTGTAAACCTGCACCTTGTGTGACTGACACATTGACTTGCCCAATATATTGCTAACTTAACGAGAAAGGACCATTGAAGCAATCTTGTCTAATCCACTATCAAGCTCACATTCAGTCTCTGTGACAGGAGACTAGTAGGAAAAAAAGGAGGAGAAACAAAGTCATTTTCTGTGGCATTGTCAGTTGTCATGTACTTCATTCTGCATGTACAGTGCCACTGACAGTGTTAGAATTAGGCTTGTCATTTGAGGCATTTGTCTATCGAGAAGCCTGGCAAATGACTTGGCACTTGACACCACATGAGGTATAAAAAAGCAGCTGAAGAGAGGGGCAACAAATGGTTTTCCTGTTCTGCACATTCACTTTTCTGTACAAATGTCCCCAAAAGGCTTGAGAAAACTTGGGGATCTTAGCATTAGATTCTAACAGAAAAGTGTCAAATAGAAATGTAAAGTAAACAATGCACAATTGTCAACAGTGGTTTAGGTCTGCATTTCAGTGCAGCCTGTGACTTTTGAATGTATTATGTAATAAGCTATTAAGGTTGCGGTCACACACACAAGATAAAGCAGAGAGGGAAGCAGAGGCTATTTCCTCCAGTGGAAATTATTTTATTTTTATTTATTTATTTATTTTTCGCATGTATATCCCACCCTCCCCGCAAGCGGACTCAGGGCGGCTTACATGGGCCATTACATGGAAATTGTGATCACACAGTCTTTGGAAGCTGTGGGCGCAGCCCACCTCTGTGTGATCAGACACAACTATGGGTGAGTTTGGGGTGGGTGGGTTTCTGCTGTTTGTTCCCGATGTGCTTAAATGGGGGATCAATGATTCACACCTCAGCCCTGAGGGAGTGTGCAATGATGTACATTCTGAGAAGGAAAAAAAAACAATGGCACGGAGTCAGGATGGCCTGATCAGACCATCCTGATGCCATGAGAGTGTGCTGGAGTGATCAGACAGGGGAAAGTCCACCCGTGGCCTGTAGCAACCCATTTTTTACTGGCTTTTCCCTGGTGCCTGTTTACTCCACTTCTGTGGCGGAGCAACATGGGTTGCTGTCAGCTGCAGGGCACTTTTCAGATGTTCAAGTCTGAGTGCACACATTAAATCCACCCGACATTTGCCCCTGTGATGGGGCTAATTTTGCGCGTGATCACAGACTCAGTCTGTTGTTATCAATGAAGCACAGTGTGCAAAGCTTGCTGTCTTTTTATGCATAAATATCAAAACCCAAGCAAGGGATGGACTCAAAGAAGAGCCCATATGGATCAGATCAATGATCTCACTAGTCCACCAGCTTTCCTGAATGTTCTGGGTATAAAGGAATTAACTCAGTTTTCATTTAGATCCATATGAGGCGATATCTTCTCAATGACATCCTAAGGAGAGCTACTCAGAATCCTACTAAGATCAATTCAGTGGGGCTTACCCCCAGGAAATTATTCTTAGGATTTCACTGTAAGTTTAGGATTCTAGGTTTGTTTGTTTAGTTATAGTCAATATGCTAATGAATGACACCTCTGGACCTCCCTTACAACCTGCAATTTTAAAGGATGCATATCAGGCCTTGAGAAATGTGCGACTGGAGTGGAAGTAAGCCATCATCTTGACTGTCTTGTCTCTTGGCCACTTCAGATGTTTTAAAAATGCTTACGCATGTACAAAGATGTTCTGAACTTTCTCTGTCAAGTGACTATTCCTAGGCATTCAAGCGTTGTACTCTCAGACAGTTACAGACATTGGTTTGCTGGTCCAACACAGGTATCATATTTGTAACTATTAGTATGCAGACAGCATATGATTAAATGCAGTTGTGATAAAATGTGACACCACATAATAAATGAGAATGGGGGGGAAACACACATTTGTAACCATAAATCTTATAGCAAAATTTATATGACAAGCTCGCATTGATGAAGACAATGCAGGAATAACAAATGCCATGTGTGTCATCTTGAGGATAAAAAGACTAATTTCTAATTCTTAATAGTATAATTATCCTAATGTTCTCCTTTGACTGAAATTCATTCCATCGTAATGAAACAATTTCTTGTTGGGCTACAAGCGCCGTTGTGGAACAACTAATTCATTCAAGGTTTCATTCCAGTTTGACAGATATCAATCAAAGTCTTCTTTCCCACATTAAATAAGACCTTGACGCATGTCATCCTTTCCAGATAAACAGTTTTTGAGAAGTCAAACTGTATTAAAAAAGCTTAGCTAAGCAGGATAGGCATAAGGAACCTTGGAAGCTGTTCATGGCTTCTCTAGGTGTATCCACGAAAATAACCTTTAAAAAATTGCAGACAAAACAATTGACTGTAATACACTATAAATTATACTTGTTAACAAAATAGAAGCACACATTATGATAGCCCACATTGCTATTCCTCTCACAAGGAATACTGGGGTAAAGGCCTATTAAAGGAAAGGGAAGGGAACAAAAGTATCTTGATTTAGCAGTGAAATTCAAAGAAGATGGGGGGGAAACAACAGGAAATTTCTCGACAGTGCTTTCTGCCACAGGAATTTGTACTTTGCTCATTAGTAGAAAATCTACAAAAGAATGGAATAGATCAAAACATCACTGCACTACAGAAAAAGCAGTAATACCTGAAGCTACCACCTCATTACTATTTTTCAGTAAGAACAATATTATCTGGACTTGTTAAAGGGGGGGGGGGGGGAGCCATTTTCTAAAGGAGCACTAAAGTAGCCGTAAATAATACCAGTTGCAATACTAGCAATGGAAGTTAACATTGAATTTTGCCCAAAGAGTAATTCTGAAGAAAATTTGGAGACTCCAGTATTAATAAAACATCAGAGCGATTCTGAGGGAAGTGAGGGTGAGGGGGAAGAGGAAAGCCTGCCTTGAGCAATGCGGCCATTGAAAAGGGAGAGAACATAAGATTACTTAAAAGCTGGTGAAAGGAGGGACACAGGGTTGCCGACCTCCAGGTCAGGCTTGGAGTTCTCTCAGAATTACAACTAATCTCCAGAAAACAGGGATCAGTTTTCCCTGAAGAAAACAGCAGCTTTGGAGGGCCAACAGTATGGTTGACAATAGATTCTAGGTGGTATTTTCTTCCCTCCCCAAACCATTTGCCTCGTGAGGTTTTTAGCTGTAGCAGCTTTTGGTGACAAAAATAACTGCTCTCCCATCCTGTCTCTCTCCCTTGCTTTGGCTGAGCTTGGAAGCAGTCCAGCAAGGGCTGTGGCATTGAATTGCAGAGGCTTGACTGAATCTGCATCCCTGGAGACCGTTTCCAGGAGTAACTCTTGTTGAGTAATGAGACTTTCTTCTGAGTAGATCATAATGGAATTACTCCTTATTTGTGGTTAATAATAACAATAATAATACAGATAAACACCTGGAGCATAACACCCATGTTACCACAATTGTAGAAAAAAATGATAAATAAGGTTTGGATCATTGACACTGCAATCCCAGGAGATAAAAGAATAGAAAAGAAAGAACATGGGAAAATCACAAAATACCAAAACCTATTGCCAGGTCAGATTGGCCCAGTGGTGGGGGAGAGGGAGGGACTTTCCAAAAGTGGGGGGCATGTGACGTGTGTGTGGTGTAATGACATCATACGGAAGTGATGTCATCACATCGGCAACACCATGTGGCGATGCTCTCGTATTTTGAGCAAAATTCTATGGCTACCATAGAGTTTTGCCCAAAACACCAGAGCGTTGCTGCATGGTGTTGCCGATATGATGATGTCACTTCCATGTGACATCATTATGTCATTTTGGGGGGTAGGATTCTCCCCGCTAGCCAGCTGGCTGGTGACAGGGCAATAGTTCGAAAATCAGGGGATCCCCCACTCCCAATTGGAGAATGGCATCTATACCTATGTATAAAGGTATAGCCGCTCTGTAGCCACTCTGTAGCCACTCTGTAGCCGCTGTAGCTGTAGCTGCTCTGAGCCTGCTGTGCAGGGAGAGCGGCCTAGAAATTGAATCAAATAAATAAACAAACAAACAAACAAACAAACAAATAAATAAAAGTCAGAACGCCTCTGGGAGAAGAAGGTGACCCTCGTGCCCTTTGTCATTGGAGCCCTTGGAACAGTGCCTAGAAGTCTCAAGAAACACCTGGACTTTCTGGGCACTGAGCAAATAGAACACATCAAGTGCAGTCATTGGACAAGTCTTTCCAGCTGAGGTGGTCGGCCTTGCCCTCCTGTCCAAAATGGTCATTGCATATCATTGCATCTTAAAATGTGAATAGGATTTGTTTCTTTGTTCTATTGCTCATTTAGTACCAAATATGCCAACTATTGGAAACTAGATAGGACACCAAATAGAAGTGATTTCATTCAAAAATTGTTAGATGTTGCTGAATTGGACAAAATGACCTCTATGTTAAAGGGAAAAGAAGATGTGTTTTTTAATTCAACGTGGAACAGAGTGTATAACTGGATAAATATATAGTTAAATATTTAGTTAAAATGCTTTGTATAAATACTTTGGATTAATGTTTGTTTGTTTGTTGTAATTTCCTTTATTTCTCCTTGTATGCTTTATCAGATGCCTCTCGTATAGATCATAAAAGTTATAAATAAAATACTAAAAAAACCCACTTTTTTTTCCTCATTGAAGAATATCTATTTATATACAAGTCAGGTCCCAGCAGTCCATCATATTACCATTTGACCAAGAGACAAAACCCAGGAAAGGCCACAGGATAAGTATGGTTCTGCATGGCTGTGGTAACCAAGTGTAGACAACATGCAAAGCTAACCTCTGCCACAATGGCATCCTCAGTTGTGCCCCTTAATCTTTGTCTCATAGAAGGAAATGATTGTTACTTTCTTCTTCATGCATGAAAGCTCCTCTTGGATTAATACACTCAGATCAATACACATATTATGTTTACTCTGTATGTTGTTCTTAAGACTGTAATAATAAACTAAACTAAACTCAGATCAATAGACCTTCAGCCCTTAGTAACTAGGACTACTAGTTCATGAAAGCACTATAAGTTACATGGGCAACATTTTGGAGGATTGGGTTGGGTACTGCCTCTAGAAAGGATTTTTCATATCTGTCTGTCTACAAATTGGTTTCATATGTTTTCAGTTTCATTCATTCTTGTTGCTGGTGTCCAGTTTGCATTTGAATATTTCTTAATGCCTGTGAAAAAAAATATTTTACTTCAAGCTTTGAGCTTGACAAAACTCTCATTTTTAGCTTTAAAAATTTGACTCTCCTGTCAAAGGAGAGGCTGGAAGGGGAAGTCAGTTGCTTCCAAGTATTATCCAAGTACCAATCATCAATGTTTTGGAAATGTCAATGGCCATCCTGGCTCACAGCTGGAACCTGACACCAGAATGGAAACTGAAGGTGAGATGGACTAGATTGTGACCGATTTCCCACGAGGTGCTGCTCAAGCATCGTTCTTCCCTTTGTCCCGATTGCATGCTTGAATTTCCCACTATTTGCCCTGTGCCACATTTTGACCCACGGCTTCGCCCAAACTCCCCCATGGCTTCAGTGATCCTCAAAAAAAAACAAAAAAAAACAGGATCACTGAAGCCATGGGGGAATTTGGGTGAAGCCGCAGTTCAAAATGTGGTGCAGTGCAAATAGTGGGAAATTCAAGCATGCAATCGGGGCAAAGGGAAAAACAATACTGGAGCAGCGCCTCGTGGGAAATCAGTCTGTGTCTTTCTGGCTATTTCAGGAAAAGATTTTTTTTGACCCAAGGGGGAGGGATAAAATTCCTTGGCATGGAAAAAAGAGAGGCCCATTTTTCATGATTCCATCTGCAATAAGGAGCTCTTACACCTGAGCTCCATCTTGAAGGCCTCCATTGCCATGTGGAGCAGACAAAGGCAAGCTGCCTTGACAAAGACTACAAGATAACTGGAATCTTTTAGCAACCTGCAACTTGTAAGTTAAAGAGCCTGGCTTAGAACAAGATTGGCTTGGCATGTATAGAGTGAGGGACAGGGGAATTGCATGCTTGCACCTTTCTTTTACATTTCTTGCTCAGTTCATTACTGTGCAAAAAGTATGCCTGTGGACTTTTTACATATAATAAATCTTTACCATTTTAAATACTGTTAGTGTTCTCTGTACTACAGAGACCTCAACTGTTTGAACACACTATCTAAAATGGGTGCCAGGGAGAAGAGAGGCAGTCAGTTGCTAAACTTCTATTTCCCTGGCATGCACAAGTGTGGTTCACTGTCCCCATGGTAACCAATTGCTGGATAGAAGGAGATTCAGGCACTAGGTGGAGCCTTAGAATGGCAGCAAGGGAAGAGACGCTGGAATAGTGTCCCTCTTGGTGGGTAAGTCCTAAAATAACCAGTTGGTAGGTGGCAGTGTACCAAAGGGGGGGGAGAGATCCTCTGAGGGCTGGGTTAGCCAGGACAGCAGTGCATCACCAGGCAGGGACTAAGGATGGCCACTGGGTACCTAGATGCCCTAGAGGGTTGAGGGATGTTCTGCATGTGGGCCATAAGTTAAGCTAAGAGAGAATAGCTCAAGGTCATTCAGCTGACTGCACAACACAGTGGACATTTGAACCTGGTCCTTGACCAATACAATAGCCACTACACCATGCTGAGAAAACACTTGTCAAAAGCCAGAGAATCGTGAATTTAGAAGTGTGTTGAGAAAATTCAGTAACATCCCTACCACCGATCTATCTTTGGTCCACCTCAAAGAATACTCTGATAGTTCTAAAGTAAGGCATACAATTAAAAAACAAAACAAAAAAAACTCAAGGTCTTCAACTTTCATTGTTTAGGCTTCCCTAACTTTAAAAAGGATATTATTGATAAGAGTATGAATCTCATTTAAATATATTATCTCTTCACAAAGTTGTGTGATGTGGGTAATGCAGTGAATCAGAATTTGCTAAAACTGAGAACTATGTATAACAATTCAAGTTAATTGCCAAGGCTACTTTTTCAACATGCAATTATCACTTGCAAAGTCTGCCCATTACAGCTATCAGAAGGTGAGTATAACACACCACATTAGATAAACTACTTGATCATTCAGTCAGATCCATAAGGCATACTACACATCTATTTGTATCTTTACCAAACACAAGAGATTCAGGATTTAACACATAAAAAATGGAATAGTTTGTTCATAAACATCTGACAGCTAGCATTATGTTGTGCTTAAATGTTGAATGAGTACTAGGGAGACCTGCATTCATAGCCATACTATGTCATCAGGCACATTGCAGGACCTAAATCCAGTCAATCTTTATCAGCATAATCTGCCTCACTGGGATTTTTTGGTAGACAGTGGTGGGTGCCAGTGGTGGTGGGAAATATGTATGCTTCTCTGAACTCCTTAGACCATGGTTTCTTTTCTCTAGGTGGCCAGACCTTTGACTGACACACATTAAAATCTTTCCCAGTCTACCCTTCTGTCTTCAGTAAAACCTAGAGGTGGTTCATTATATGGGTTCTGTCACCCATAAATAGCACTCACCTTTCCTTCTTCTCATCCCAACTCTCAGCTTTTCAAAACATTCATCTACAGGTTCCTTGGACTGCCCAACAGCCATGATGTGTTGATGGTCCAACTCTGCAGTCTTTCACAGGAAATTTTCAGAACTGTCTGCTTCTACTACATAAACATGATTTTGATACAGAACTGTTGTGTTCTACCTTTTACTTAGTGGAATAAACACAACCCAAGATGTGTCAGCATTAGGAATGACAAGTGGGGACCCACAAGAAACTTGTGGGAGTGGCTATCCCATTCTCCCCATCTCTGCTTTTCCCCCTCTCCCCCTACTTCTCTCACACTCTTTCTCCTTCCTGCCACCCCTTTTCTTACTCTCTCTCCTCCATGCCTGCCACATCCTTTCTGTCCCCATCCCATCACTCTTTCTGCCCCTGTCACTCTTCCAGTGCCCCACCTACCACCTCCTACCCCCAGCAGCAGTGGCAGCAGCCACTCTCCAGGAATCAAAATAGATTTGTGAATCAGAATAGAATCAGAATAGAATCAGACCTATGGAGTCCCCTGAATTTATAGAAATAACTGCTGGGGGAGATTGTGCCCCTTATCTGTGGAAATAAGTATCTACATGCAAAGGGGACTGTTGAAAATTAGATATATAGACAAGAAGGGGGGACCCATGATACTCACAGGGGAGGAGCTCCATGCAGAGGAGGAAGCCACTGGAGGTGAGCCTTCTCCCCTGCCCAGCTCTCCCCCCGTCCCCCACCAGTGGTGGCAAGGCCCACATGACACCCAGATGCCAGGCCCACCAAGCTCTCCCCCTGCCAATGATGGTGAAGCCCACACGGCTCTCAGCCACTGGACCCACCAAACTCTTTCCCCTGCCAATGACAGTGAGGTCTGTGTGGCTTCCAGTCACCAAGTCCACCAAGCTCTCCCTCTGCCAATGATGGCAAGGCCTGTGCAGCTTCCACCCATCGGGCCTGCCAAGCTCTCCCCCTACCAATGATGGTGAGGCCCTCATGGCTCTCAGCCACTGGGCCCACCAAGCTCTTCCTCCCAATAATGACAGGCTGGCTTGCCAAGCTCATCCCCGCAACGATAGCGAGGCCCATGCAGCTCCCAGCTACTGGGCTCACCAAGCTTCCTCCCCATGATGGCAAGGCCCACATGGCTCCCAGCCACCAGGCCCACCAAGCTCTCCAGTCCAACAACAATGGTGAGGCCCACATGGCTCCCACTCACCAGCCTGCCAAGCTCTTTGTCCCCACCAATGATGGTGAGGCCTGTGCGGCTCCCACCCACAAGACCCACCAAACTCTCCCCCTGCCAATGACGGCAAAGCCCACACAACTCCCAGCCACCAGGCCCACCAAGCTGTTCCCCCACCAAAGATGGTGAGGCCTGCATGGTTCCAAGCCACTGGGCCCACCAAGCTTTCCCCCCCCCCACGATGACGAGGGCCACCAAGGCTTCTTCACCCATCGCCGCCAGCAGCCACAGATCCAAGAGGTACTTTTTTTTTACTTGGGGATTTAAATACCCCCCATATAGTTTTTTAAACTTTTTAGATTTTACAGCACATCTGGGGAGTCCCCCAAGTGTGCAGGAAAATCTCTCTGCCTCCTCAAGTGCCCCCAATGTGTGGATTTAGATATCCACACAGAGGGGGAAGCTTGGCTATTAGTATATACACAAGAAGTGTCACCCATGATACTCATGGGGGGGAGAAGGAGCTCCCCACAGTGGAGGAAGCAGCCACAGGTGAGTCTTCTCCCCCACCCCACCCCAGCACCCACAGCGAGGCCTGGGCCTGCCAATCCTTCTCCCCCCTAGACTGACGGTGAGGCCTGAGGCTTCTAGCCACCAGGCCCACTGCTTTCTCACCCCCACATGCACCAGTGAGGCCTGAGTGGCTCCCAGCTGCCACTCAGCTCAGCTGCTCACTGATTTCCCCCTACCCCCAGCACTGATGTGGAGGCCCAAGTGGCTCTCAGCCACCAGGCTGCTGATTTCCCCCTGAGTGCTTCTCAGCTGCCGGGCCACCACAAAGTTCCCAGAGCGTTCCCTGTGCGTGTGCAGGGAACACTCTTTAACTTTTGAGGGCATTTAAATATCCCCCAAAGTTTTTTTTTAAGTTTTCTGATTTTTCTGCACACCTGGGGAGTCCCCTGAGTGTGCAGAAAAATCTCTCTGCCCCCCAAGTGCCCCCGATGTGCGGATTTAGATATCCGCATGCACAGGGGGCACTTGGGAATTAGTATATAGATATTGAATTTCTTGTGTCTGCTGTTTCAGCAGACACCGCATCCTTGGGCAAAATGAATCCATGATGCAGATGTTTCAGGCCAATTATTTTTTTCCTTGCACTATCTGTTCATATAATGTATACTTGATTCAATATTTTTGTCCATCAATAAATCAGGATAATATTATTCATATAAATGGCTTAGACTGTAGTCATATACAACACATACATTATATTTCAAATTCATAAGTTGTATGCACAATCAATGGTGCCAGAATCTGGGGTGGGGGAGGGGTCCAGGGCCCAAATTCACCAGATCTCAGCACCCTCCTCCAAAATACACTGGTTATATCTTTGCATCTGAAGGATGCATTACAGTCTAAAGAGGGAGAGGATCAGGCCATGACATGCAGGATCTAACATTTCCTAACTATGCTATCATATACAATACAAGCGAGTCTACAACACTGGCATCTGAAATCAGAAAAAAAACAAAACCCTTAACAAAATATAAAGGCCTGTGAAAGAAATGAACTAGGGAACATTCACTCATTCTTAACCTTTGCCTCAGCATGTTTCCTTAGATGAGGGCTGTCAAATTTGCCACCCCAAACTATATGTGATATGTCAGCCATGTAGGGGAGGAGGCCGTAGTTCAGTAGCAGAACATCAGCTTGGAATGCAGAATGTCCCAGGTTCAGTCTCCATTTAAAGAATCTGGCAGTAGATGATGTGATAGACCTCTGCCCCGGACCCTGGAGAGTCTGAGTAGATAACATTGAATATGATGGATCAAGGGTCTGATTTAATATAAGGCACCTTCCTGTGTACTAAGGGCCATCAGAGATCATCACACAGAGAATGGGTTTCTTCTGTGTTTTGTTTCTTTGCTAAATAAGTTTTCAACCGGGGTTAAATCAATAGACTTCGGGATAATTTAATGAAAAGCAGACCCAAATGATTTTTTTTTTTTTAACTTGGCCTTTTTTCCCAGAGAAATTAGTTTTTGTGGTGCTTTATCTTATTTAAGCTCAAGAGATACCCCGGAATCTTCATTAATGTGGAATGCTAAACAGTGCAATGCATAGATATGTTTAAATAACATTGTTAAATCAAATTTAGACACTGATACCTGTTAGCATTCCTTTAACTGCGCTCTTCTTCAAGCTAATGGAAAACTTGCAGCAGTTCTTAATGCCCCCAGTGCTATTGATTACCAACTACTATAATTTACAGCTTGGGAAAGGGGCCCTCTCTTTTTAATGCAAACATTGAAAAGCATATTTTTTTTCCCATCCCCTCCTAAAGCAACGCAAAAATAATAATTGTAAGTGAACAAAAATACAAGCCTCCCAAGATGCCCCCTTCCCAGCACTTCATTAAAACAATGTAATCTATAATGAAGTTGGAAGAAATTCCGGGGAACCTTCCCTAAGAGCAGCACTTATTTTGTTAATTCAGCTTGATAACAAAAGGGTGGGTTTTTAAGCATAGTAATTGTACATCTGCTTTCAAAGTCAGGTGAAAAAAACTTATTTTTCCCCAACAGCAGGGGACATTTAACAGTATAACTCCTGAATTCGTAATTACAGTATAGGACTATGCCAATTTCTTAATGAATTCATATTCCTGAAAAGATATGCTGGGGTTTGATGGTGGTGGGGGGTCATTTATTGAGTTGAATTTGTTCATGAAAGGCCACCTAGGTAAACCTCCCTTTTCTGGTCCATTGTTAGGCTTTCTTGTGCATATCTATAGGATCTGAATCTAAGGTCTCGCCACAGGCTTAAACAGGCAGCCGATCCCCTCCCAGTTCCTGGGCCGGAGTAGTAACAACAGTTGGCAATGATTAGAGACCTGTTATTTTCCCCACAAGCTAGGAAATGTTGCTTTGAGAACTGTCAGTATCAGTGGTGGCAAAAAGTGCTGTCTAGTTGTGGCCAGTTTAAGGTGACACTGTAGGGTTTTCAGTGACAGAGATAAACTGATATAGTTGGTCGTTACCTGACTAGGCATAGCAAATTCCTTAATGGTCTCCCATCAAAGTACTAACCAGAGCCAATCCTGCTTAGCTTTCAAGATCTGATCAGACTGGGCCAACCAGGTCAGGACACTGGTATCAGAACTGAGCAGAAATGCCCCCTCTCACATATAATTGTGCTTGGGGGGCTCTTTTTTGGGGGGGCAGAGGTGCTGGAACTCTCAAGAGGGAATTGAAGTTTTCAATCTGTATACTGAAAACTCATAAACTTTTAAAACATTTTAAAAAGAATTTTGTTGAAGAGGCTCCAGAACTTTGTTCCGGCATGTTCCCCAGGGAAAAAAAAAGAAAAAAAAAGCCCTGATTGTGGTACCCTACTCACAGGCTGTGTAGGAGAAGGGGAAAAGAATGTGATTTCTGAATGAGATTTCTGACACTTTCTCCTTGATATATATATTGACAGCTGCCACTGTGCCTTCAAAAGTTTAATCACAATAGATCCAGATCCTGGTATGTAACATAGAATTTTCTGATTAGAGAAACGTATAGCAGAACATATATATATTATAATTGCATTTTTTAATAAGAAGCCTCTGCAGGTGGTATTAGGATGCAATAGAAATGAAATGTGCAAGTTTCAAGGATGCCGAAAGCAAATTTAATGTGATTCATAACCTTTATCAGCTGGCCCTCCATATGCAAAAAAGGTGTTCTCTAATGTTCCATTTATTCTGGAGAGCAGATAAGCAAATGCAATCACTGACATACATGACCAATAGTAAGATTTAAAGTCAAATGATGCTTGTATGATGTTAACTGCTTGGTACCAATTAGAGATTCTTCGATGTGTAAACTATATGTGATGTCATTTTGGGGTATAAGACCTGCCCTTCCTGGCTATGGCAGAATACAGCTTTGGAATTGCTGAAGTGCTAAGGTACTCAGCCCTGTATTTCCTGTTTTGAATGCATCAAATAGATATTCACCTAACTCATTGGACTCCGACTGTGTGTTTCCAATTCGGCCATGGGAGCAGGCAGGCATAGATTTAGGCAGGGCTTTTTTGTAGAAAAAAACCAGCAGGAACTCATTACCATAACAGGCTACACCCAACAGCAGAAACTCATTAGCATATTAGGACACACCCCTGACAGTGCAGCTCCCTCCCAGGTGCCTCACGGGGCTTGCAGAGCGCATGGGGAACCCGAGGGAAGGAAGACAGTTTCTGGATTGGCTTCCTCTGGTGCCCCACAGCTCCCCACAAGTAGGGGAGACAGTTTAAACTGCCTTCCCTCCATGGATTGGATTGGCTCCCCCAGGCACCCTGCAAGGTACCTGGGGAACCCAAGGGGGGAAGGCTGTAGGCATGGCCAACTCAGAAGCCAGCTGGAACTCCATTCCTGTGCGTTCCTGTCTAAACATAGCCCTGGATTTAGGCATCAGCTGCAAAGCTGAGATAACCATTTTACTAACTTTTAAGAGGTGAGATACCAAATAGTTCTATTCCACTTATCAGCGGAAGTGAATATCCTTAGAAAATAGCAACAGATATAGATTTATCACTTTGGGACAAATGTGGAACAGACAAGCCTGATGTGGAGCAGGCAAGAGTAAATCTCTCTAGTCTTCTACATCAAATATAAGTGAGGAGTCATTGTCCAGATGAGGTTTCTTCAGGATAAGTAATTACATTGGTTGAGTGTAGCATTAAAGATCTATAGTTCTGGCACATTGCTGTGGGGTGGTTTGAATGTTGCACAGGCTCCAACATATGACATACCCTGTTTCCAACAGCAGCCAGTGGCAATGCCCTCGTTAACTATAGTTACTCTGTGTGCTAGTTCACATGCACATCTTTTGATACATTAGCATTACAACATCCATGGTTCCAGTATCATTCACAAATGGAAACTAGGCAGGAGTGGAATTTGCTGGTGCATCTGAACACAGTGACTACGTTGGGTCTGTTTCCAAATTACAATAGACCATGAAATGTTCATTCACATTAATTGGTCCAAACCCTCACAGAGTTACAAAGACAACTCACGTTCAAAAACATAGCTCACCAATAGCCTGTGTGGCTAATACCAGGATCAGCCATCATGATGACCTATAAAGAGAAGTTTTAAAGACACCACTGAAAAATCACCATGAATCATTCATTCATTCATTCATTCATTCATTCATCCATTCACTTCATTTATGGTCTACCTTTCTCACTAAGATTCAAGGTGGACTACAACATTTTAAAAAGAGACAATGCAATAAAACAGCAAGATACATAAACAGACATAAACATTTTTCACACACACACACACATTTAAACTACAGCATTATTCCCTTTATTTTTTAAAAAAGAGGTTTTCATGGGTAAATTATATTTTAAACACTTTCTTTCTTATTTATTTTTAGCTTCCCTTTTCAGTAATAATTTAATTTTTTTTTTGGTGCACATTGCATGTTTGACATTGGAAATATAATGACGTAGATTTGAAATCACACTCCCTCCCCTCTTATAAATTTGCATAGAAATGTTTGTTTTCAAGTGACTTTGATAAAACTTTAATGAAACCTCAGCTATTAGATTCAGCACTTTCCCTTCTATAAAACCGTGTTGACTTCGGGAACATGTGTTATGTTTACACTTTCAAGTTATGGCAGCCTATCAATTAGTAAACATGCTTGTGAAATTGCCCATTTAGAACAACATTTTTACACCATCTACAATCTTGTAAATCAGAATGCTGACAACAGAAAATGGCAGCTGTGGAATGAGAAAGTGATGAAAATCACTGCAATCCTGAATTTTAATATAATATAAACCCTGTCAGCAATTTTGGGGGAATGGTAGGATTTTATCAGGATTATCTTCTTTAATGGTTCTCTTTTGATAAATCAGACCACTTCCCCCATTCCTATAGGATAAAGCTTTGAGTTAACACGGCAACTAAAGAATATATGGGTGTGTGGACAACATGGAATTAATTGATGTGCAAAAATAGGGTTGGATCCTGCCAGCTTTCCCACTCATGAAAGAAGGCAAAGGAGCCACTATAGACTACCAACAAGGCTATTTTGGACGTTTGGACTCCTGTGGACACAAGCCACATGGGACAGGGCCTGCAGTGATAAGGGGATTCGGGCAAAATCAGGCAGAAAATCTGGTGAGATCCAACCCCTAATGATATTTCTAAACAATGGAGATTCAACAAAACCCTGTAAATGCATGCCAGTGTTCACTGCATTTTACACTGCAGACAAACATCAGTTTTAATGCAGTTAACAACCATGAGATTCCTGTATGCCTTGCAAGGTTTTCATTTCACAACTACAGTGCTAAATCTTGAAAATAACTACCACCAAATATTTTCATGGGACAGTCCTATTGATTTTAATGGGTCTCTTCAGCTAGACCCTGCCCATGTGGATTCTCTTGGTTACCTTGAAAGGACCTGTAGATTCGTGATATAAAATTACAGCTTTTTTTTTACAGAATATGAGCTCAGGAGAATGTCTGGTGACTTCTGAATTATAAGCAGGTACCAGCTGAAGGTCTCAATATACTCAGCAAATATCCATCATGTGTACTTTTTTTGGGGGGGAGGGAAGAGCACACGATTGCAAATCATCTTGGCAGCATGATTATTTGCTACTTCCATAGCTGCAAAGATAAAATATCAAAGGAGGCATTTTGATCTAACAAATGATGTACTGGGTTAGGGAGGGAATTGCTGAAGAGAATGGTGATTGTGTTTTCGATGTGTTTTAAGATAATATGTGTACACCTACCATTCCCTCCATGGTCAGGGAAGGGTAATTGTCATCAAGCCACTGGAGCTGCATTAATATAGGGCTAGCATTTGTCATGGGTCCATAATTGATACAAATGTACAGTGTTCCCAGTTATGTTCAGTTTTTATTACTTTATAGAGTGTTCCACTTAGGGATCATCCCAAATTGCTTATTCCCAATTATTTGACCCCCAAATCCCAATTCCAATTTCATTTTGTTTCCTGTGTGCATTGATCCCATGATTATTTATTTCTGTGCTGTTTTGTGTTTCCTCACACTGAATGTATGCATTTTTGGCCATTGTTTGTGGGTCAGTAAATCAGCATGACATATTATATGCTTATTTTAGTTTAAAATGGCAGACAGTGTACATATAAATTGCATATAAATGTTTTATATCCACTGTTTATGTAAATATGATGGAACAGTGTGTACAAACTGTGCATGCATAGGCTCTGTCTCCATGATAGGGAAACTGCATTTGCAAGCATTCTCAACAATGCAGACATTTTGTATGTGCTCACACCTCACAGACTACATGTTAGGGGCATGCGTTCCCAGAATGTTCAAGAGTGGGGTGGGGTCAGCAGGAATTGTGAACCATGCGGCTTCTGGAGATGTGCAACCCAAACTGATCTCTATTCTTCCTAGGGACTCTTGGGACATTGCCTTGGAGCAAAACCAACAACAACAACCAAGAAATAAAAACTGAAGAGAGGGAATTTTCAGTTACCAATAGCTAAAGATAGTTTCGGTGAGTAGCCAGATTGTTTGAAAAGAACTGAGAAAATGAACAAGCATGTAAACAATGGTGATCCAGCAGACATTATACACATGGACTTTCAAAGGGCCTCTGACTAGGTACCTGACCAAACTCCTGATTAAAATTAGCAGTAATGGGATAAGATGACAGGTTCTCTTATGGATTAAATGGCAGGAAGCAAAGAGTTCTCACAATGGAGGAAAGTAAGCAGTGGGGTCCCAATGACCAGCATTGGGGCCGGTACTATTTAATTTATTTATTCATCAAAGATCTGGAACTTGGGCTGAGTAGTGTAGTGGCCAAGTTTGCAGATGACACCAAATTATTCAGGATGGTGAAAACCAAGGCTGACTGTGAAGAGCTGCAAGGGATCCTCCACAAACTGGGTGAGTGGGTGACAATGTGGCAAATAAAGTTCAGTGTTGCAAAGTGTAAGGTGATGCACATTGGGACAAAAAATCCCGACTTCAAGTATAGGCACTTGCTGAGACTGAGAGGTAAAAAGATCTTGGGGTTCTAGTGGATAGTTCAGCGAAAGTGACAATCCAGTGTGCTATGATGGTGAAAAAGTCTACCTCTATGTTAGGGATTATTAGGAAAGGGATTGAGAATCAAACTCCCAATATTGTAATGCCCCTGTATAGATCTATGGTGTGGCCTCATTTGGAATAGTGTGTACCGTTCTGGTCACTGTATCGCCAAAAGGACATTGCAGAGCTGGAAAAAGTATAGAGGAGGGCAACCCAGATGATTAGGGAGTTGGAGCACTTTCCCTATGAGGAAAGGCTGAAGAATCTGGGACTTTTCAGTTTAGAAAAGAGATGACTAATGGAGGACATGATAGAGGTTCATAAAATTATGTATGGGGTAGAGAGAATTGACAAAGATTTTTTTTTACCCTTTCCCAAAATACTAGAACTCAAGGGCATCCAATGAAACTGATGGGCAGTAGGCTCAGGATGGACAAAAAGAAATACTACTTTACACAGAAAGTGATTAAAATGTAGAATTCACTGTCAGAAGATGTAGTCATGGCCACAGGAATAAGCAGCATAAAAGGGGGATTAGATAGATTCCTGGAGGGTGTCTATCAATGGCTACGCGCCATGGTGACTGCAGGGAACCTCCACATTCAGAGGCACTAAATCTATGAATCCCAGAGCCAGGAGGCAACATCATAGAAAGTCTGTTCTTTGGGCTTTCTGCAAACTCGTTTAAAAGGACTGCAGTCCCTTTCATTGGGGTCTGCAGAGCCATGAGCCACACAAACTGGTTTGGTTTGTAAACAAGCCTCCCAATTTGATTTGGTTCAGCCATGAACCAAAATGAACTGCATGTTCCTGGCCCATGCCCATCCCTAGGTGGGATTCTAATCTAATCTAACTAACCAGGATGGATAAAGACGCAGGAAACACATCCTGCTCTCATGGTGCCAAGATGGAGAAGAGTGAGGAGGGAAAGTGTCAGAAGGAAGGAAGAAAGATTCCCTTCCCTATCAAAGGGATAGCATCAGAGCAGTAGAAAGGAACAATGTTCAGGGTCCTGACCAATGCTCCCTCTAAGCTGTAGAGTCTTGTAAGCAAAAATTCTGCTTTGTGAGCTACTGGCATTAACATTGTGAGCCAGCAATTTGACTACTGCATACATTAGTTTGCTTTGGAGCCATTCTTCCTGAGCTAAGACAAAAATGTGTGAGCCGGAGGCTAAAAAACTGTGAGCTAGCTCACACTAACTCACCTTAGAGGGAATACTGGTCCTGACCTATCTTTTTGACTCTATATAGTTGCCATCTGGAGTCTGAGGCTAACCAGACAGCACAAAGCTATTCACTTCCAGCAGAGCTTTCCTAAATACATGCTGCTCCATCTCATTTCATTGGTCAGGGAGTACTGCTCCAATTAGTACTCTGCTTCTTCAGCCTTGACATCTTCCTTCCTTGGATGGGAGAAGGCAGGCAAACGATTACCTGCCCCCACACAATTCCACATTGGGAACCAGACTGATGGCTACTGGTAAACAAGTTTTATAGTAAGTTTGCAATGTTCTCCTTAGGTTAGGAAACAATAAGTGGTCCAAAAGGACCGCTAAATAACTATATTTATTGGCTGTGGTGCAATATTAAACTTAGAATTAACTTGATAGGGATAAATGCATATTCCAGCTCAAATGTTTGCAGTTATGGAGAAAGGATAACTGCACATGTGCAATTATACACCGTTCAAATGTTTCTCCTACAGCCATCTCCAATTACTGAAAAATAGTTTGTTAAAAGAATAAAAATAATATTTGACATTTTGATATTGAATCTATCTCTTACTTGTCTTTGTGCCTTATGATGGTAGTCCATTAGTTATAGCCAAATTGTTCTGGAACCATATTGCTTCACACTTGCACATTCTTGCCATTCCCTCCCAGTAACTCCATATCTTCCTATGTTTTGCATTTGTAAAAAAGAACCATGTTTTTATAGCTCTTGCACAGCTAAAACAAGATTTTTTTTGTCACAGGGCCTGCATCAAAAACTAAAAGTAAAGGCCATTAAATTATCTTGGTTGGGGATAAATTCACACATAAACATTTTCGCACTGCCTCATGGGTGTTGTAGTTACTTTTCTGGGGAAACATATCATTTCCTAGGCAATCTCTGGTGCCATGATGAAGAGTTGTCTTGACTGTCTGCTGTAGATTTGCACCTTAAAAATACAGCAGGGTGGCTTTCTTAGTCTTCCTCCAATGGTGCCAGAAGATTAGCTGCACACTCGAAAGAAATGTCATTTTTTTTGCATGTGGTGCAGCACAATGAGAGGGAGGAGGACAAAATAAAGTGATTCTGTGCTCAACAAATAAGTCACTGTAATACCCTAGTTGCCCTGACCTGGATAGCCCAGTCTAGCCTGATCTCATTGGGTCTCAGAAACTAAGCAGGGTGGGCCCTGGTTAATACTTGGATGGGAGACCACCAAGGGAAGTCCAGGATCACTACACAGAAGCAGGCAATGTCAAACCACCTCTGTTCATCTCTTGCCTTAAAAATCCTACAGAGTCACACTAAGTCAACCTCAACTTCAGGCGGTACTTTCCACCAGCAGTGACCCAGTTATGAATATTGTAGTTATATCCTTTCTTCTCTGCTGACTGAGAAGGTTTAGTTGGTGGAGAGTACAGCTAACGGCACCTTTATTTAGATATTTATATCCCTTGTTTCTTCCCACTGAAGCTTCAATGCAGTTTACATTGTTCTCTCCTCCTCCATTTTATTCTCACAAAACCTTCATGAAGTAGGTTTGGCTGAGAGAGAGGGACTGGCCCAAGTTCTTCAAGCCAGCTCCCATAGCAGACTGGGAATGCAAACCTGGGTCAACTAGATCCTAGCCCATCACTCTAACCACTACTCCACATGCTAGCTTATTTACCAAGGCACAGCAAGGCATGTTCTCCTTTGTACTTTAGAACACAGACATTGGCCAAGGACAAACTGGCAGTTTGGTCCGATATAAGTCCGCTTTGCAAGCGGATTAAGAGAGCCCACTCAAACAGCTGCAGCTGCCTGGTGTTGCTGTGCCGCACTCACCCAGTCCTGAAGCACTTTCATTGTGCTTTAAACAGGTACCTGGTGAAACCAATATCAAGCCGTCTGGGTGTGCGTTCATCCTGCTTCCTGGCAGTGTGGACGCAAATAAGCCACACATCAAGCGGTGCCAGTAACGTGAACCCGCTGATCTGGCTGCTGCACTCATGCGCCTATGCGCAGGTTGGCAAAATGGACCAAAGCCATGTGCCACTGCGATGGCGCTGCCAGGGGCCACCCCACAGTGTGAGCGCTCCATTGCAGCTCCTCCCTGGTATGGTCCTGCATCAGGCAGTGTGAATGGAAAGCCCTGCAACAACTCAGCCTGGGTCTTTTTGCCCTGCTTCCCTTGCACTTCATTTTGCCAGTCTGTCCTTGGCCATCTACTGTGTGGGTACAAAGCTACGCAACAGATTGTGTGAGTTAAAATTTCAAACAGCTCACATACGAACAAGGAGACTGATCAAGGTAGACTTGGCTGGAGATTGTCCATCAAAGTTCTCAGCAGCCCTGCCTGCTTCCTGAGATTCCATCAGGACCTTTGGGGACTGGCCTTAAAGCAAAAGCAACATTTACTACATGCTATGATTCTGAACCCTGCTTGGCAAGGCAAAATAATGTGTGTGTACATCAAGGGTAGCAATGCCTCCACCGTACTACTTTCATCTCTCTTTAAAGAGACCATCTGTCTCCAGTCCCAATGGAAGTGAGCAGTATGTATCTTATTTAGTGCATCCATAGGACCAAACAGAAGGTGTAATAAAAGGACTACTTGCGTCAAAATATCAGGGGGGAAATATGACTTTGAAATGAATATTGAAAGGTTCAGCTTATCTTACCCCAGGAGAGAGAGACTTCCATAGCCACACTCTCTGTTTAAGGATGACTCCCCACTGACAGCTTTCCGAAAACAAACTATCACCAGTTGATTTACTCTCATTATAGGCTATTAAAAGTTCTTTTCAACATGAACATCAACATCTTTTACCGATGCAATGCGGTTCCTATTATAAATGCCGTCATATGCATGGCGGCAGAATTAGTAATATCCTTTAATGTGCAGTTAATACTGCAGACATAATTGGAACCCTCCTTTCAAACAATGCAGCCCAGCAACACACCAAAGGTCTGCTCATTTTCATCATTTCATGCATTTTGGGGTTGGGGGATCTATAGAAATGTGCGGTCACAAAGAGAGCCAGTTTGGTGTAGTGGTTAAGTGCGCGGAGTCTAATCTGGGAGAACCGGGTTTGATTCCCCACTCCTCCACTTGCACCTGGCTGGATGACCTTGGGCAAGCCATAGCTCTGTACCAGCTGTTCCCTCAAGGACAGCTTGGGAAAGAGCTCTCTCAGCCCCACCTACCTCACAGGGTGTCTGTTGTGGGGAGGGGAAGGGAAAGGAGTTTGTAAGCCGCTCTGAGACTCCAAGTGAGTGAAGGGCGGGATATAAATCCAATCTCTTCTTCTTCTCTTCTTCTTCTTCTTCTTGCTGCTCCCCAACTGATTTGTTTGTATGTTGCATTTTCAGTACAACTGCTGTTTATAATTAGTTTAGAAGAATGAAACGATTGAAAGGTCATTCAAAACATCTGGAAATGGAAACAAAGATCTATAGCAATTTTTTTTTTAAAAAAAAAACCTGACAGACAAGCTAAAAATCAAGCAGGTGCAAAAAGAGAGAGAGAAAGAAATAAAAGAATTACTGGAGAGGGTCTTGAAAACCTAGAGCAGAAATAAAGCCTTTGTGGAAGTTCAAATTGGAGAGGAAAAGTTTGTCTTTTTAAAACAGCTTTCCATCGTCTCTCCCCCCGCCCCGTTTTCCCTTTAAAAAAAAAAAAGTTAGCTACATCTGCCAAGCTAACAATGTAGCTCCATATGGAATTCAGTCTCACTGCCGACTGTCATTCAGCTGTGTCTGGCATGTTCAAATCTTCAAGCAAAGGGCTGAGATGATGTTAACCTCTTGGTCTTTCCCTCCCTAGTCTATGCCTTTCTTTTTTTTTTAATGAAGGCTAGAAGCCAGTACTTGTGACTGGCCACTGAAGAATTTGGTACCATTTCTGAAGCACAGTTCAGTTTGCTAGTCTGGCATGTGTTGTTTGGTGACAGATCAGTGAAGAAGAAAAGTGTGTGTATCTATATGTATGTCTTTTTGTATGTATAAATGGATCATGTCTTTCATTCTTTTGCCTTTGCTCATTATTACTTGGCAAACCTCCGGGATTCATTTAGCTGTAATCATTCGTTATGAAGGGGCAAAACATCTTTCAGACAGTCATGACAGAGTCACCTTTGAATAAGTGCAAATGGATCAAAATCATTTGCCAATCTGCACTCCCAGGATTAGCCTCAATAAACTGGTATGTACTCCAGGAACCTGACTGGACTGTCAAGTGCATCCATTAATAACAAATAAGCATTATGTGCTTCTTTTCTGTTTGGAAGAAAAGGACAGATTTAGGGCAGATTAATTGGCTTGCCTTCTGTTATCCCCCCCCCCCCAACCCGGTAGTGCAAATCATCTAGCCCAGTGCTCTACCTGAGTATTCACATTTGAGATACAGCATTCATAATGTGATACAAAGTAGAAGTTGTGTAAATACAGCTCACAGGAAGTAGAGAAGACTTCCAGTTTCTCAGCCATGTTGTTTTGATCTGGAAAAGGTTAGGTAATATTTTTTTTACTCCTTTGCTTGAATTGAATTTTTTATTATTTTCATGTTATTTTTCTCACAGTTTTGTTAATAAATGTATGTATTATTCAGTGTTGTTTCTGTATTAAAAATCAGCATCATATACAATATGCCTGGAAATTATGTGCATTGGACATATAAATTGCATATAAAAACCATATGTCATGCATACACAATACAAAGAAATCTACATCACACATGCATACAAAACACAGAAGGCAGAGATAGAAGAATATAGGGGGGAAGTATAAATTAATATTAAAAGAAAGAAAAAATTGGAAACACTTGTTCATCACTTCCAAAAATAAATCTGCATTTTTGTGTCACATTGCTTAGAGCAGGGGTGTCAAACATAAGGCCCCAGGACCAGAACCGCCCCGTCCAGGGCTCTTATGCGGCCCTCAAGCAACTGATGAAAGGGAGGGAGTAGTGGGGGAAATGGGCGGAGCCACTCCATTGTGGCTTCAGCATGGCAGAACAACCTCGTCTGCAACAGTCAAGCATCATGGGAGTATCTGGCCAGCACTGCACTGCTGCCACCTCGTCAGTCCGCCTATGTGGGTTTTCCTCTGCACCCCTCTCCCAGCTCACGGGGCCTTGCAGTGAGGATACACCAACTCAAAGCTTACCACCTGCTGTCCTTTATAGAGTATCTATCTCTGGTACCTGACATTACATTTTATGGCACACATGTCCTGGCCCAACTAAATGAAATTTATGTCAGATCCAGCCCTCGTAACAAATGAGTTTGACACCTCTGGCTTAGAGATATGCCTATTTTTTTTTCAGATTCATACATTTGAATTTACTGATTTATTTAGATCATTTATATGATGTCTCTTCAAAGATCTGCTTGGGGGTCAATTAAAACAAATCCAAGAACGTTACAACGTCAGTATTAAAAAAAAGCATTGTAACAATCTAGGATCATAAAAATATCATAAAACAACATTCAGCAGTCTAAAATGATATCCTTAAGGCAGTCTTCAGGCTGGAAGCAAGCCATATAAAAAGCTTCAAAATATCAAAACTTTATTTTAAAACCTGAATAAAAATAAATGTTTTGGCCTGATACCTAAAGGACAGTAAGGGAGGCACAAGGAGAACCTAGATGGTGAAGTGTCACAGGTGAGGTTATAGTGAATTTGAAGCACTGAAGATGAGGTGCCACCTCATAAAAAGCCCTGTATCTGGTTGCCACCTGTCTCACATCTGCTGGATATAGTGGAAAAGAGGATTTTAGCTTGTTAGTTGGATAGTATGGGAGGAGGCAGTACTTCAAGTAACCCCAACACAAGTATAAACAGTGGCCTTTCTGCACTCTCCTTTTAATCCTCCAAGCAATTATGTACTAAAATTGAATTCAACTTTCTTTTTAATCCAGATTCCCCCCCCCCCCATTCTGCACTAAAATCGAGTTCAACCTTCTTTTTATTCTGTTTTTTCCCCCTCCCATTCTGCATTACATTACCTCCCTTCAGTGGTCAGCCCGGTTTCAGCCAGCTGTTGCCCTGGGTTATTTGGATGTTGTTTTGCTGTGGACTTAAATTGCCTTGACTTGAACACTGAGAAGATCCAGAGTGGCAGGCAAATGGGGAAAGGACCAGTAGCTTCTTCCTTATGTGAGACACAGAATCCCTATGGAACATCCAACATAATACAGAGAGTCTCTGTATCAGCACTTCAAATTTCTACTGGCTGAAATGGACATGGTCCTCTCCAAATGACCCACCATGGTCTGTGTGAAAGATGAGAGACATCTAGAAGCAGTTGTGCAGACTGCAGAGGGATAAGTTGTGAGGCCGTGAGGGCTTTTCTGTAGATAGTGTTGGCTATGGGTGGAACATCCCTGGGATGAAGATGTTCCGGGGGGACGGGAGTAACAGTTCTGCCATCTGTTCTAGTAGTTTGTCGATCAGTCTCTTTTTTGCACCACTGAATACGCTGTTGCAGCAACACAATGATTCCATCAAAATAAGAACAAGAGATTTCCACAAATGTTCACAGAAGAAATCAAAATACATTGTAATCATTTAAAATATCTCAAAAATAAAACTCTGAAAACACACCTTCAGTCCAATTGCTAATAACCCAGAGTGGAGCCATTAATGTGCAGGTCAAAGATACCTACATCAGTGTGCCTTCTCTTTATCTTTAAGAAAGTGGCAACAAACCTTGCCATTTTGAAAGAAAGCTATTTTTTCCAGGCTTGCCCCACATACTTACCAAGGCCAGCAGATAGGAGGAGAAACTACCTGCCCCCCAGTGGGTGTAGCAATGTGATTCTGCCCCTGCTGTGCCCCAGGGAGAAGGTGGTAGACCCTGGAAGTGTTCAAAAGACCAGTAGTGTCCCTATAGCTGTGTAGCTCTTTTAAGGAACCATGTCTAGTAGCTGGGTGTGTTGTCAGCTGGTCAGTAGGCCCAAAATATGACTTGGGGTGGATTCCCATGTGAGGAATAAAACCACACCCCCATCTCAAATTTCATTGGAATACTCACCCCCCCCCCTTGGGATTTCCCTGAGACTTTCTGGATGGGTGGGGCTTCATTACCTCCTATAAAAGGAGAGTCAGCTAAAGGCCAAGGAGAACATGTCAGGTCTCTCTGCTAGGCTGCGGAAAGGCCCAGCAAGGGAGAGAAAGGATAGAGGGTGAGTTTAACCCCTTCCTGTCCCAGCACTGAAACCTCAAAGATCTTCTACAAAGGATACTGGAGAGTGCCCAAGTTCAGCAGTCCAACCCAGCAGCTCCATCTTCTGACAGAATTTATCCCTAGTAGTAGTAATTACTATTAGTTCCAGGGGTCCTTTCTAGCAGGAGCTTGGGGGAGCGCAGCTTCGGGAGTTGGTGCCAGCCCCCCCCTTTGCGGGGGAATGCCTGCTTGTGTCATGGCTGCAGCAAAATGACCCCGTCCCCTGGAAAAGTCCTTGTTCCTCCGACCAGCCTTCTGAAGGCTTCAGCCACCACTGAAGCTGTCCTCCCAGAATAGTGGTATTTCTTAGGCTTGGATTAGTAGCCGTCCCCTCTCTGCCAGCTCTTTCTTTCTTTCTTTCTTTCTTTCTTTCTTTCTTTCTTTCTTTCTTTCTCTCTCTCTCTCTCTCTCTCTCTCTCTCTCTCCTTTCTTTCTTGCCTTCTGACATACTTCTGGTGATGTCAGGGGGTGTGGCATATGCAAATAAATTATGCTAATGAGTTATGCTAATGAGCTCCTGCACCTCTTTTTTTATGAAATGACCCCTGATTAGTTCTACTAGTTTATCCTGATCTGATCCTCCTGGGAAATGAGATCTAATGGTGCTCAGTCTCAAATCAGAATGGAACATAGGACAAACCCTCAATGAACCTGTAATCCCAAGAGTGGGCTCTTTTATTATATGGTGTCCCATTGAAATAGCCTTCTAAAACTGTAAGCAGTAGGATATCTGGGTGTGCCTTAGCAAAAACCTCTCTGCACACATAATTCATTATATCAGTAAAGTACACTGAAAGAGTCAGGGAAGAAGGAAGAAACAGACTGCAAAGGGGGGTTGTTCTCAAGGTGCCTACTAATCCAGCATCAGTTTGAACACTTCAGTCTAACAAGCCTTCTTTTGCAAAAAGTTTGGCTTCATGTAAACTGAGGCTCCTCAACTATTCTTCTGAGAACCAATGGCTCACCACTAATCTCAATCTGCTTCCACTCCAAAGTTGTCATAAGAATCTAGCAGTCTTATTCTTCAAAAGGAAATTAAGCCTTGCAGCACTGTCCCCTGGACTTCTCCCCATTAGGCAAAGTGGCTTTAGAAAGTGCCAATTTAGAAACGGTTATATATCACATTTTATTCTTTAACATTCAGGAAGAAGCTATTATTCAGCAAAAGGAAATGTGTCCAGTTTAAAAGAGATACTTTGAAATTCTTGTTTTGTTAGAAAAGTGTGCCTCTTGAATATGGGAAATAAATTATCAGTAGGATGATTCAGGGATCTAACATAAATCTCTTTATTCTGATGGTAATCAGGGGTTTAACACTGGTAATTGGGCAGAAAGTTCATATGTTCACATAAAAGTACTTTCCAATATGAAAGAAAGGGGGAAAAAATAAGCGTAGGCATTGTACAATGTGAATTGTCCGTAGAGAATACCAGTCTATTCCAAAAGCTTTTTTTGTATTCTTGCTGAATGTATTATAAGTACTTAAATGTTTGAGCACGTTGCTTGAACGGCAGCAGAGCAATCCTAAAAAGAGTCACACCCTTCTGAGTCCATTGACTTCAATGGACTTACAAGGGTATAACTCTGTTTAGGATTGCACTGGTGATCTGGCTTTTCTAACTCCTGAATGGGTTGTTTGCCATAATGTACGCAACTGCAGTAATTTTTTTTGTTAGTATTTGGTATGTGATTGCAGATACCATTGTTAGAATGAATACGATGTTCTGTTACTACATACACAGTCAACGTTTCAACACACAGAAGATTTTGGAAAATAAATGGAGAATAAACCAGTCTTAATCCAGAAAGGACTGCAGTAAAAGAAAAAAGTCCTTGAAAACTGTACTGTATGTCAAAGGGAGAAATCCTAAACTGGTCTACTTAGACATAGCCATGTTGTTCAATGGAGTTTACTCCCAGGGACAAAGCAAGTTCTTAGGATTCCAGCCAAAAGCACTTGTGTTGAGCTGAGACAGGAGAATGATGAGGCTGGACACTGGGAATATAATGAAAGATAGGCCACACTTGGCTTCTCCAATAGTCTATAACAGCAGTACTGCCTAAATCCAGCTGTTCAGGGAGTTGGTATTGGCTCTCAACGCACTTGAATGTATCCACTGGCAGACAAGGAGGGAAGATTAGGACAATAGAAGCACCAGGATACAGCTAGATTCCTTTGACATGCACAGCAGCTATAAGTACACTTGTCCTGCAGGGGACTGAAGGAAACACTTAGCTTGTGCTAGCTGGGTGTTCAGCAGCCCAGGGAAGGGAAGGGAAGGGAAGGGAAGGGAAGGGAAGGGAATGGCTGATAATGTAACTTAGAGTTTGGTCTATAGAACATGCAATTTCATCTCAACTGGGTTAAAATCTCTGAAATAACCATTGTGTTTTTGTGTGGGGAAGAAATACAGGCCAAGGACAGACTGGCAGTCTGGGCCGCTTTGCCTCCACTTCAGAAGCAGAGGCAGAGCGGCCATTCAGACAGCTGCATCTGCCCCGAGGAGGCGGCCCGGACGCATTGCGTCTGGCGCCGCGCTCCTCCCACAGCAGCCAGGCACCACTTAAAAGTGGTGCCCCGGCTGCTGCGGCATGCATTCCACCCACCTCCACCCGCTGTGGGCAGCTTCCTTTCAGCGGCGTGCAAATGCCGCGCGGTGGGGGCAATTCCCCCCGACTTATTCTGCCACACCACAGAGGCGCGGCAGAATACAAATCTGTCCTCAGCCACAGTTTGTTTCATCTGAATCATTTTTCCTCCCTCCTGCCAGAATTAGGATTGCCACCCCCCGAAAAAGGTGGGATTTCCCCTGATTTTGGGGACCCCAATCTGCCCACTAGCTTGCTGCACTTACCCAAAGCTCACAGTGCTACTATGCACAAGTCAAGAAATTTCTGGATTCTATGCAAAGTGTATTGTGTTATATTGTAATTGTATCTAGGTTCCAGGAGAAATAATTTGTCTGAAGAATTCCTCGAAACATGCAACTTTTGCCTGGGAGGCATGTTGCGTGATGTTTGCTGAATCTCTTTTCTGAAGGCAAGACAGCCACAAATTGAGCCTTGTCTGCATACTCATCTCTGCAACTTTGGACATTCCTTTAAGATTGAATATTGTTACATTTATCTGTATACTTTACATTTATCTGTATATACTTTATACCATTGTTGCTAGTGCACTATAATAACCAGGTTACACTAGGGTATTTATTGCATTTTATAAGTACATTAATTAATTAATTAATAAAATTATAGCAGCATATTAGAATTGTGTGCTTTGTGTTGTGACACAGTGATTTTCCACATTTTACTCAACCTTGCTGTGTTTCCCATGTGTTTGTTGCCTACCTGGAGGCTGGCAACCTATGAAATGTTGTGTTACTGTCAGATGCTGTGAGCCTTGGTAAAGAGGGACATAAATATTTTTAAACAACATTTTAAAAAGAATGTTGAAGAAAGAGGAAGCAAGTCTAAAGGACTTCACCTTTCATTTTCTAATTTAGTACAAGTACTGCTGATACAGAATTGGGGCTCTATGCAGACAGTGAACAAATTTGCATGCTCAGTTGTATCAGAATCATTACCATGCAAAGAAGGAACACAGAGGCCCAGTTCATACGAAATTTTCCCTTTAGGAGTAGGGATGTTGAAAAGTTCACTGCGAACACATTTGTTTCTGAGCTTTCCCAAGGTGTTCAAAGGCATCAATCACACATGAACCAATCATTCAGCCTATTCATTTCACGCTGTGAATGCCTGTTGAACCAGTTTGCCTTGGGTTTTCCTCAAACTGCACACACACAAACACATTGCCAATTCAAACTGATTGACATCTATTAGTGTCACTAAGGACTATTTAGATGAACGCTGAAGAGTAGGATTTTAATGAAACACAGCATGTATTGATAGCATTGTTTATTGATTGATATGTGATTGGGTGAGCTAATCAATAAAACTGACTGATTGCCTGTTTAAACAATTGACACATGAGAGGAGCAGTTGCGCAGCAAGAAGGAGAATTAGGACTCAGTCAAGGAGTGTGAAAAGCCCAATGTGCTGTACTACATGGTTAGTAAGGAATATTGTGAAACAATCTGACAAACACTCAGAAACAAATTGATGGACTATCAAATCAGCCATTGAAAAATCAGGTTTCTGTTTGCAACTGCTGAACAGGACATGAGCCGAATCCATGGGAGATCCAGTATCCCTGAAGATCTGTGAGACCCAGGCTGCGGACCCACACACACTAAAGAATCCACTTTCAATCCACTTTCAGTGTATTTTCCAAGTGGATTTTTACTGTGTGAACTGGCAAAATCCCATTGGAAAGTACACTGAAAGTGGATTAAAAGAGGATTATTTAGTGTGTGACCCCACCCTTGACATGAAAGCTTTATAGGTGTCCTTTGGCAGTCATAAACTCTCAGCCTAACCTACCCCATAGGACTGTTGTGAGGATAAAATGTAGTGGAGGGGGAGAAACTAAACTTCTTTGGGCCCAGTTGGGGGGGAAAGCAGGTTATAAATATCTAAATAAAAATAAATACATATAACTGTGTCCATACAGACCTACCCACTGGGGACTATTAACTCCACTTTCAGCAACCAAGCCATGGCCAGCTCAAAGCAACTTCGTTTTGATTTTACAAAAGTCTGTGTTCTAAGCTTGGTTTACAGAAGCTCTTTGAACATTTTACAGAGACTGTAGCACACAAATATCCTGAACAAATGAATGATAGTTCACAAAAAGATACCCAAGCAACCAAAGGATAAATTTATCCTCCAGAGCTGTCCCCAAAGACATGAAGACATACCCCACCTCGTTCACAGCTAAAGTTAACTGACCAACAAAGAAGAGATTCAAAGGGAAGAATTATTTTCTGTAGTTCAACCAGCCCTTAGCATAGCAGTAAGAATCATCAGTGGTTTAAACCCTTCATCCCATTTTTGTTCACCTGTCAGAATATCAGAGGCCAAGATCCATATAGAAAACTTCTTTGAAATATGTAACCCTCTGTGCTGCTTTTATTGGGCCAATCAAGGCAGTAAGCTTCCAACCAAACCCATGGGTGAAGAAAGTAAGTGAATACAGTAGTAAAGCAATGATACTGCAGCCAAACATTTGGAATATTTTAGGTTTCACCAGTGCTTCTATTCAATCTCACATTTGTTGAAGTGGTTGTACTTATTTTTATTTATTTTAAACATCTGTATGTCACCTTTTTGTCCAATTAATGCCTTTCGGACCTAGAACAAACAAACTCAAATCTCTCTCTCTCTCTCTCTGTCTCTCTCTAGCTGTCTAGCTGTCTATCTGTCTGTTTATTGTATGTATAAAATTAACAATTAAAAACTAGATGGAGGGTCAGATAGGATGTGCCAGACAAAGCCAAAGTCTTCACCTGCTGGCAGAAAACCATGATCGAAGGGGACAGACAAACCTCCCTAGGGAAGGAATTGTATAACTTGGCGCCACAAAAGAGAAGGCTGTTTGGGGGGTTGCCATCTGCCATGCTTCAGAGGACAGAGACACCTGAAGCAGAGCCCTAAAAATCACCATAATCATCAGGTACATTCCTCAGTTTGCCATACCATTCCATCTAAAGCAAAATGCCATCCACTTGTAGAAGTTATTTCATAGATCCTCCCCCCTTTCTCATTAATAATTGTGGTACAGTATTTATTATAATTATGACATGAAAATGCATTTTTCTTACAAAAACTTATTCAGGATTACTTACTTCTAATTCAGGTCAGTCACCCAAAGTAGCTTTGTACTTAAGAGGCCTCATTTGAAATCACCTTCTGCCCTAGTCAGAAACGTGTGTCTTGAGGGGTAATTCAGTTGTGTACCTGGAAAAAATATTCAAGAATATCCGAAAAGCAACATTTGTATAAGTATTTAAAAAAAAAAAAGAACCCAAGACAATTAATGTAATCTGGGCCGTCTAATTTGGATTCATTTAACCTTCTAGGTTCTTAATTCATTCTTTTGGGTTAAATCTTCTCTCCCCCTTTTTTATCCTCTTCCGATTGAAGTAAGGCCTACTTTCCAGTTTTTATAGAATCTCTTGTCTCTATCCAGCGTGTTTCTTCCTGACTATCGAACAATGCAATACAGAAGGAAGAGACTGTTCAGTTGACCATACTTGTGATACAAAAAATCTTTTAATACTCAAGGACATTTTATGATGTCTGCCACATGCTTAAGTAGCAGTTAAGAACAAGCACTGATGTTTCTCAAGTAAGGAATAGATTTTGAATGAAGCATAAAGAGCTCCTTAAGTCATAGAATCACAGAATGTTAAAGTTGGAAGGGACCTTGCAGGTCATCTAGTCCAACCTCCTGCACTCTGCAGAAGCATAGCTGAAAGATAGCCTTACAACATACCTGAAAGATGGTCGTCCAGCCTTCGCTTGAAAACATCCAGTGAAGGAGCATCCATCACCTCCCGAGGCAGTCTGTTCCACTGCTCAACCACTGGCTGAGGACAGACTGGCAATCTGGAATGGGAGGAATCTGGAGGCAAAAGCTGCAGGGGAAAAATTCCCCGGGGCTGGCCGTTCACACTGGCCAGTGTATTGTGCAAGGATGCTGTTACGGAGCGTTCAGACTGCTGCAGAGCGGCCCCGGGTGGACCGGCCTCCGCAGCTTGTGGCAGGGCTGTTTTTGGCAATGTGCATATGTGCGCATTGCCGAAACGACACGTTCATGCGCAAAATGCCGAAACGACACGTTCATACAGCCGCCTCCACTTGAATCCTGCCTTCTTCTGGTTCACACTGCCTGAAAGCGGGAGGCATGCGGAAGACAGCCCCTGGACACCGGTTTCTCCCAGTGTCCTCTTAAAGCGAAAGGAAACCGGCTGCAAAATGCGTAAGTGCGGAAGGAAGCCGAGGAACAGCTGCGGATGTCTGAATGGGCTCCCTTCCCCCGCTTCCCAAGTGGAGCTCTCCCGCTCCAGATTGCCAGTCTGTCCTCAGCCACTCTTACAGTTAGAAAGTTTCTCCAGATATTTAGCCGGTATCGACTCCCTTGTAATTTCCACCCATTAGATCTAGCCTTGCAATCCAGAGCAAGAGAGAATAGATCTGCTCCATCTTCTACATGACAGCCCTTCAAATATTTGAAGACTCCAATCATGTCCCCTCTAAGCCTTCTCTTTCCCAAGCCAAACATACCCAACTTTTTCAGCCTTTCCTCATAAGACTTGGATTCCAACCCTCTCACCATCCTGGTTGCCTTCTTCTGGATGCACTAAAAAAAAAAGTAGTTTGCTGGTTAGCTTCATGCTAATAAAAAAAAGGCTGACTTGCTAAAGAAACACTATGTGGGATTTCAACAAACTCAGGGGTCCATTAGAGCGGGAGCGCACAGGAGCGCAGCTCCGGTAGTGAGGAGCCCAGGGGGCGGGCACATGACCAAGCCCCACCCCCTCCTCAGCTTCCCCGAGTAATGCAGAGGCGCAGCGCCCCGCGAAAAGCCCTGCTAAGGTCTTTATTGTTTTTAATGTTTTGTTTTAATATTGATATTTTTATCATTGTTCCTTTTATGACTGTGTGCTGCTTTTCCAGAGACTTGCTCAAGGTGGCATATAAATTTTCTAAGTATACCATTTTTTATCTGGGCACATGGCACATAAGTACTGGAGAAATTTCACCAACCCTTCAGCAGCTTCCACCCCATCAGTTTGGTGTAGTGGTCAGGAGTTGGACTCTAATCTGGGAGAACCGAGTTTGATTCCCCACTCCTCCACATGCAGCTGCTTGTGTGACCTTGGGCCAGTCACAAGTTCTCTCAGAGCTGTTCTCTCATGAGCAGTTCTCAAAAGACCTCTCTCAGCCCCACCTACCTCACAGGGTATCTTGTTGTGGGGAGGGGAAGGGGAAGGGATGGGTGGTGCACATGTCTTGGGTATCTCAAGTCTATTTGAAACCTGGTGGTTTCAAGGGAGCATGAAGAGAATGAGGGTGTGTTCTTTACGCTTATTTTTATTGCACAAAGTATTGGATGAGGAAGGGAATGGAGGAAGAGCAGGTCAGTTTCAGTCACCTGTGGAGGGGAGCCTGAGGGGTGGGTGTTGCCTTCCAACACACTTCCGGTATGTTAGGGGGTGTGGCATCTGCAAATGAGTTATGCTAATGAGCTCCTGAACCTCTTTTTCTACGAAATGACCCCTGAACAAACTGTATATAAAAAGGATGCACATAGAGTATAGTTTTTATTCTCCAGAAACAAGGCAGATGTCTTTTTAAAAGCTATGAAAGATCATTCGGATAAATATCACATGTAATAAGTGGTACTAATAACACAAAAGGCTGGAAGGATGAATATGCAGTGTTGAATCCTTTGGACAAAGCCTCCCCATATGATAAAGTAGGAATGCTTACAATTTTTTCCCTAGATTCGGCCTTATTTCTAAACTGGAAACAATGCATTAGAAACCCATTAGTCTTGCTTGTATTTCCACACTTTGAACAAAGCACAATGTATTTGTTGTTTTGCCACAAGATTCAGGTACTTTGCTATATTTGTGAGCCCCCCCTCCCCCAATTATTGACACCAATAAGACACTACCGGGGGGGGGGTTGATTTTGATGTCATTGTACATATGATTGTATCATTATTACTTTTCCATTGTACAATAGGAGTCCAGTGGGCACCTTAAAGATTAATAACATTTAAATCAGCATAAGTTTTTTTTAATGTGTCAGATCTCATTTCATCATATGTGCTGGGAGTGTGTAAATCTATTAGATCAATGCTTTTATAATCATAACTGTGTGCGAGGGAGGGAGGTGTGTGTGCGTGGGAGGGTTATGTTAAAGTGAGTCTGGTTTAGTAGTTAGAGTATTGGACTAGGGTCTGGGAGACCCAAATTTGAATCCCCTTTCTGCCATGGAAGCTTGCCGGGTGACCCTTGGCCAGTCTCACACTCTCATGCCTTTTTCCCACTCACATTGTGCCGGCGTTCTGCCTCCATTTGTCTCGGCGCTGGGTGTCAATTTCACACCCTTTGCTGCGGCGCGTGTGTTAATACGGGGCTTCGCACCATTTTCTCCACACCTTCGGTAAACCTTAAAAAAAAGGTTTACCGAAGGCATGGAGAAGATGGCGCAAAGCCCCGGATTAACACGTGCGCCGTAGCAAAGGGTGTGAAATTGACACCCAGCGCCAAGACAAACGGAGGCAGAACGCCGGCACAATGTGAGTGGGAAAAAGGTCTCAGCTTCCTTCTCTGCTCCTCTGCCTTCAGCTTTTCCCGCCTTCACTCTCCCAGCCTGTCTCTCCCTGGAGGGGGGGGGGGCTCTGTCAGAAATGTGCAGTGCTAGCCGGGCCAGGCCGAGTTGTGCAGTGCTGAAACTTCAACAGCTTGTGGGGATATCTCGCTTTCTCCTGTATCACCTTCCCCGCACTAATTCCTTTCCCCCTCCTCCTGGCAACCTTTGCCTGCTTCTTTTTCTCCTTCCCAGCCACCAACCAACCTACCTACCTTCTGCCCCCCCCCAATCTTCAGCTATATTTATTATTTATTATTTCATTTATACCCCACCTTTTTCCTCAATGGGGATCCAAAGCAGCTTACATAATTCCCCTGCTTCCATGTTATCCTCACAACAATGCTGTGAGGTAGATAAAGCTGAGAATGGGGTTTTGGTCCAAGGTCAACCAATGAGCTTCCACAGCAGAGTAGGGATTCAAACCTGGTTCTCCCAGATACTAATCTGAAATTCTAATCAATACATCACTCTGGTTTTGGTGGGGTGGCTGCTGTTGTAAGCAGCTGGGCCTGGGTGAGACATGCAAGTCATGTGGTTGTGAGCCACTTGGTGGTTGCTGCTAAGCCTGGCCTTGATCATGAGTCTTCCCTCAAAGGTCAAAACAGTCCTGGAAAGGGCACTGCTCCTCCTCCTGCATTCCAATGACAGAAACCAATACAGTTGTGGTGGCCATTGCAGAGAGCTCTGACAGAAACCCTAGAAACTTATTATGGCTCAACAGTGCCACCTAGAGTGTCTGGACTCTTGGACACATGGGGTTACATTTGAATGACCTTTGAGGGAAGACTCATCAAGGCCAGGCCATCAAGACCCATGCATTTTCATTCTACATTGGACCATTCTGCCAGAATTAATCCCTTTTGGACAAAGGATAATGTGTATTTATTGTGGAAGTTCAGAGCCATTACCAGATACTTGATGGAGGTGGAACTATAGTTTGTATGGCTCTGTTTGGTAATAACAAGCTTGTCATTCTTAGAAAAGAGTCTGGCTTAGGTCCAATTCCATTTACCATAAATATCTGGACATTTGGGATTTTCCCTAGTCTTCAGTTTTCAGTGGAAACTGAGTTCACAGGAAGTTGGGCAGGGGTTATGGACACTTCCAGTGTCTGGTTACTGTAAGGAACTCTGCACATGCTCTGAGGAACCTGCTACAACCTAGGTGATGTGTGTATAGCTTGCTTAGTTCAACAGCAGGGGTCCGTTGGAGCGGGAGCGCACAGGAGTGCAGCTCCGGGAATGAGAAGCCCAGGGGGCGGGCACATGACCAAGCCCCGCCCCCTCCTCGGCTTCCTCAAGCAGTGCAGAGGTGCAGCGCCCCGGGAAAAGCCCTGCTAGGGTCTTTATTGATTTTAATGTTTTGTTTTAATAGTGATAATTTTATCATTGTTCCTTTTATGACTGTGTGCTGCTTTTCCAGAGACTTGCTCAAGGTGGCATATAAATTTTCTAAGTATACCATTTTTTATCTGGGCACATGGCACATAAGTACTGGAGAAATTTCACCAACCCTTCAGCAGCTTCCACCCCATCAATTTGGTGTAGTGGTCAGGAGTTGGACTCTAATCTGGGAGGACCAGATTTGATTCCCCACTCCTCCACGTGCAGCTGCTGGTGTGACCTTGGGCCAGTCGCAAGTTCTCTCAGAGCTGTTCTCTCATGAGCAGTTCTCAAAAGACCTCTCTCAGCCCCACCTACCTCACAGGGTGTCTTGTTGTGGGGAGGGGAAGGGGAAGGGATGGGTGGTGCACATGTCCTGGGTATCTCAAGACTACTTGAAACCTGGTGGTTTCAAGGGAGCATGAAGAGAATGAGGGTGTGTTCTTTACGCTTATTTTTATTGCACAAAGTATTGGATGGGGAAGGGAATGGAGGAAGAGCAGGTCAGTTTCACCCACCTGTGGAGGGGAGCCTGAGGGGTGGGTGTTGCCTTCTGACACACTTCCGGTATGTTAGGGGGTGTGGCATATGCAAATGAGTTATGCAGATGAGTTATGGTAATGAGCTCCTGCACCTCTTTTTCTACGAAATGACCCCTGTTCAACAGTATTGCTTTTCATTTTCTAGGGTTCTATCCTTCACTTTGTTACTGCTCTAGCACTGTTCTAGAAGGGTACCTTCTCAACAGGTCAGCCTAGATGTTCTCAGAAAGTACTTGAGCAGTGGCAGCTGGTTACCTGGATATTTTTCCAGGGAAACCTTGGTCTAAGGAAGTTTCCCAGCAAGAAAAAAAATATATCATAACCCCCTCCCTACAAGTGCATTTGTTTCTTAAAGGTACAGGTGTTTCTGTTGTTATTATTATTATTATTAGTCACAGTCAGATATTTGACGGTAGATGGAGATCTAGCCAAATTCTTAGGAATTGCAGTTGTATCTTCACAGGATTCTTGCTGTTCCATGCAACAGTCTTCTGGAGCTGAGGTAGTGTTATTTGCTTACTGCCCAGAATGTCAAGATGTTTCTTGAGACTTCGAGGCACTATTCCAAGGGCTCCAATGACAACTGGCATGATGGTCATCTTCTTCTTCCAGAGGTGCTTTAACTCTATTTGTAGGTCTTGGTACTTGGTGATCCTCTCCTGTTCTTTCTTTTCTATTCTGCTGTCTCCTGGGATTGCAGTGTCAATGATCCAAGCCCTATTTCTCTTTGTTTCTATGATGGTGATGCCAGAGGTGTTATGCTCCATGTGTTTATCTGTTTGCAATTAGAAGTCCCAAATAATCTTTTGTTTCACCATTCTCCATGTTCTTGTCCGGTTTGTGCTCCCATGAATTTCTGACTGATGGTAAGTTATACTTCTTGCAAAGATTCCAGTTCAACATAGCTGCAACTTGATCATGATGTTCTTCATAGTCAGTTTGAGCGCTTTTACTATAGGCACTGACCGTGTGGTTGACTGTTTCATCTACTACTACTACTACTACTACTACTTCCATGGTGGGTTTTTTATTTCTTTGTTTTGCAAACCTGGGATTTGTCTCTGATTTTTAGAAAAATAAATTTTGTCTGTTCATGGCTCCTGTCTCCAAATTTGTGTCCACAGATGGGGCCACATTGAGAATTAGATATATTGATAAGCAAATTATGCAGCTGTTAGCTAATTACTTGAAACAAATGTCTTTAAAAGAGTTCTCTGCACAAGAGCTATTTGCAATGGAGAAAACAACATTAAAAATTAATTTTCATAGGAATTTTTTAATGTTCTATTTATATATAAACAATGTCAGTGGAAATTAAGTACATGTGGCATAGCGGAATGTATGCAATGATTGGTTGTGTTTCTGATGCAATCTTAAATATACTGGAGAGGGATTTCAAGTCAAAAAGATTCCTCAGCCATGCATCTAAGGCTGTTTGAAAATGCAAAACAGTGCTTGCAAACCCCAGGATATTAAAAATAAGCATAGCCATATTCTTACAAGTACCTCGGAGATGAAAAATGCAATTTCACTGGTGAACTGTTTAAAAAAAATCTAGCAATAATTTTAAGTGGATGGAGTATATAAAATGAGGTTTTGTTTATAGTTGAACAACCACTATCTATGTTGTTACTTAAATAAAGATGATTTATGGACACCATTCCTTGTTTTCCATTGTTATTTTTTGCATTATATTCCCCATGAGATAATGTGTCCATGGTCTGTTAATCGTGTTTGATTCCCTCTTTTGCATTAATGCTCAATTATAATACCATTCAGTGTTGCTTCTGACTCATTGCTATCTAATATTGAATCCCCAAAAAGCACTATTAATAGAGGGCTCAATCAACTTCTAAGTGCATACATTTCCTCAAGGTACTGGTCTAATTGCAATCATAGAAGGCATTAAAGAAACATGCTGTAAGGAGAAAGAAAATGTCTAACATAAAGTGCCCAAGACAATGAATAAACATGTATATGATTCATCTTAAGTGGTTTTGGAATGAAAGTCTATTAATCCACTTACCTTCTGAATGACTCAAAACACAGCAAAAAAGTATTATGAATGCAGAGAGGATAGCTAGTGATACAATGGTCTTTCTACCAAAAATGAAGTATGCTAAAATTCAACGTGGAATTGAAAACTTTTTGGTTCATTAATCAGTTGCGATATTTATAAGGAAGTTAATTTTTTAAGAAAAACAAAAAAACAAAAAACAAAGCACTCTACTATTTAGGGTAGGGTTGCCAAGTCCGGGTTGGAAAATACCTGGGGACTTTGGGGGTGGAGCCAGGAGAAGGTGGGGTTTGGGGAGGGGAGAGGCCTCAGCATGGTACAATGCCATAGAGTCCACCCTTCAGAGCAGCCATTTTCTCCAGGGGAGCTGATCTCTGTCAGCTGGGGATCAGTTGTAAAAGTGGGAGATCCCCAGGCCCCACCTGGAGGCTGGCAACCCTAATCCAGGGCAATTTATAAATAGTATGGGTTGTTTGGTTTTATGTTGTTCTCTCTTGTTCCCAAAAGTTTTACCAATGGGAACAGATTCAGATTTAGGTGGTTGCTTATATATGACTCCCACACACCCATGAGAAAGCCAGTTCTCTGAGGAGTTTTCCTATAGAGTGGCCTAAGATTGCCGGATCTGGCCCAGGAAATAGTGAGAAACCAACATGGAAGCCTGTCAGTGATGGCATGACATCACTTCTAGGAAAAATGGGAACTGATGGCACCCTGGGGAAATTGCTCCTGTTATATGCCTGAAAGGGGTTCTATATCAGAGTGAACTGACAGCCTATTCCAGGGGTGGCCAACCTGTGGCTCGGGAGCCACATACGGCTCTTTCACACATATTGTGCGGCTCCTGGCAGGGCGGCTGGGGAAGCAAAGGGGAGGCATGCTTTTTCTCTCTTTCTCCCTTCCTTCCTTCCTTCCCTCCTCCCTCCCATCTATTTGCTTTCCTAGTTTCTCTCTCTCTCTTTCTTTCCACTTCTTTAATTCTTTCTTTCCATCTCTCTCTCTCTCAATATCATTAGCAAACAAGTAGTATCATTATCAATAACCGGTTTTCCTCGTTTGTTTTTATTTTTGGCAGTCCCATTTAATGTTAATAAAAAGCAAATTTGCATATTTTTAAAAATAAAAACGTGTGTGTGATATTTGTTCCTGTCTTGCGGCTCTCGGACATCTGACGTTTATTCTATGTGGCTCTTACGTTAAGCAAGGTTGGCCACCCCTGGCCTATTCCAAGCTCAGCAGATGATTGTTTGAGATGGGACAGGCACTCTGATTTGCCAACCATGCATAGCCAGGCAGAAATTCATCTTTAACAAAACACCACATTCTCCCATCCTCTTACCCACAGGGAGCAAACAATGTCCCATGTCTGTTTACTGAATATAAAGGAAACACAAGTTTTAATCAAACATATAAATGAGACTAAATAAAATACAAGCCCACAGCCACAAAGTACTTCAGATGGAGAACAAACATTTTCAAGAGCAGCCTGTCTTGCTTATAAATCTTTTGTGATTAATATCCACAGAAAAGCTAGATGAACACTTTATTTTATTAATACAGCTGCATTACACCCCCACCCACTGCATTATATTTTGTTCTCCCCTAGTCATTTGCATAAAGCTTAGATTATTGTCTAAGAGAAATATATATATTTCGGCAAGCAAACATCTGCAGACAAGGGGAGCCTTTATTGCTTGTGTTCATTATTTTAATGCATTGCAGTGATATTAGGTGAAATACAATCTCAGATTTATTAAATACATTTTGGTGCTTGCACAGTTATCTGCATCTAATTAGGAGCTTGGAAATGATTAATATGCAAAGTGAAATAATTTCAGAGGGTACACCATTTCCCTGAAACCTATTTCCAAATGCCAGACACTAAATTTACCAGAATATTAGGTCATATTATATGGATCAGATTTTTGTGTATGTACTGTGCTGTGCTTGTAAACTAAAAGAGATCAGTTTCTATTACTCAATAACCTTCAATATCCTGCCCTTATGGTGGATAACTGTTAACCACAACTGCCTGCATGGTGACAGAAATTTCAGTCAAATTCCTTCTGGGAGCCTTTTAGGCTATTAGTTTGATGTGAATGTGGATGATGTTTCTTAAGAGGAAAACCTGCTATTGCTCCTAGGTTTGGAGGTCATTGGGAATCTTCAAATGTCTGGATTCCCATACTGAACTTCATTAGTTTATCCCTGATCCAATCATTCCTTGACAGTCTTTAAAAAACACAAATTTGCAGGTGGACATCAACTTCAGATGAATATCAAAGCAACCTTTAATGATTTCAAGTTATAAGTGTATGTTCCTTTAAAATGGTTGGTAAGTGTCAGAAGAACAAGGGGGTGAAAGAGGGAGATAAGTGAGGTGATTGGTTGGTGACTGAGAGTGTGTGGGTGGAGCTAGGAAGTGTGTGTGTGTGTGTGTGTGTGGAGAGAGAGAGAAGGCAGAGTGTTCAGTTTGAGTTTGAAGTCAGCAGTCAGTAGCTGTCAGTTGTGGTCAGTCTACAAAGTCAGAGAAACAGTCTTCCAAATAGAATCGTATAGAGGTGCTGTGAAAAGCATTGTGGTACTAAAAGAAGAACATATACTTAAGGGGGCATTTAGGCAAAATCTAACATTGTCTGAGTATTTTAAGGCCGAGGACAGACTGGCAATCTAAAGCGGGGCAGGCACGCTTCGCAAATGGAAGAAAGGAGCACGTTCAGACATGCGCATCTGTCCATCGGCTCCGTTTCGTACTTACCCGTCTCCCAGTCGCTTTCCTTCCGCTTTAACAGGACACTGGTTTTACCCGGTGTTCAGGGGCCTTCCTCCGTATGCCTCCCTCTTCCAAACAGTGTGAACTGGAAGAAGCGGGAGGCATCCAGAGGAAGTGTGAACACACTGGCAAAAAGTTATGCGCACATGCGAAACACATCAAAGGAAAACAAAAAAAAGTGTGGCGGCACGCGCAAGCCACGCGCGCTGGCTACGCGGCAGTCTGAACGCTCCGTGGCAGTCTGAACACTCCATATTGCCGCTGATCCGCATTGCTTTGGCCAGTGTGAACGGCCAGCTCCGTGAGTTTTTCCCCCCGCTCCAGTTCCCTCCACTTTGCCTCCGCTTTAGATTGGCAGTCTGTCCTCGGCCTAAGAATGTGAGGGAAAAAGCTGACAGAGACCTAAGTAAAAGAGGGAAATATTTTACTAAGCGACTTAAAAGAACATCTTGTAACCAATACACTTCCTTTACCAATAAAGTTTTACCTTGTTTATTGTTAACCCAGAGTCTTATCCTCAGAGCCACATAGTCCAATGAAGGAGCCTTAGAGCTCAGGCACAATACTGTGGGAAAAGTTAATTTAAGGCCAGAATTATATTCCTGGTGGCAGCAATAGATACTTTGAGTGAGATAAAGAAACAAAAAGAAATTTGAAACTACTTCACACCTAGCCACACAAAATAAGAGAGAGAGATCATTGCTCAACCCCACACAGGTTCCTTTTTTATTCTACAATCCAGTTATTGTGGTCATCATGTGGCTCTTTAAGGGTAGTGGGGGGGTGACAACATAAAACACTGGCTTGCCATGAACTGCTGATTTGCACTTGGTATCCAATGAGACTTGGTGTTTGAACAGAATATTTAAGCTGGCCAAGGATATCAGGAAGGCGTTCCACCAACTCCATGGTGAATGAGCAGCTGTGACTTGCTGACAGAGCATCTGCATTGTATGAAGTAGGTCCCAATTTTAGTCCCTCATATCTCCAGTTAAAAAGGATCAGGTAATAGGTGATATGAAAGATCTTGACCTGAGACCTGGAAGAGCCACGGTCAGTTAGTGATGGACATACTACTGTTCATTGATAGACCAATGATCTGACTCAGTAGAAGACACCTTCATGTGTCCATGTGTGTTCATGCTGCAATGTTTTAAAAGAGAACCTCTGTTGGTATGATTGGTTTTGATTGCAGATTATAGTTTAGGACATAGCTAGCAGAGCCAGGGCATGTGAAGGAAAATTAATGAGTTGGATCCTGCCAACTTTTTCATTGTGCCTCACCTAATTCATCTACTTAGTACAGTCCTTGGCCGAGGACAGACTGGCAATCTGGCCCACTCTGCCTCCGCTTCTAAAGCGGAGGCAGAGAGGGTGGCCAGATTGCCACAGCTGTCCCCTGTCGGCAGCCCGCACTTACCCGCATGCGGGCCGCTCTCCACGCGCTGCAGCCGGAGACCTCTTCGAACTGGTCTCCAGCCGTCTGGGCGTGCGTCCCTGCTGCTTCCTGGCAGTGTGGATGCATCACAGAGCGGGGCCGGAAGTGTGAACCGGCTGTCCCAGCCGTGCCTCGGCGGAACAGCTGCGCGCCGCTCGCCGCCGCAGTGGAGGCTCCAGGGGCTGGAGGAGGAAGAGTGGACATGCCGGTCCACCTCCTTACAGGTGAGGTCCCACAGCACTGGAGCCAGTGCGAATGGGCAGCCATGGGACGGGTTGGTCCCGGGGCTTTTTCGCCCGCTTGCACTGCGCTCCAGTTTGCCAGTCTGTCTTCAGCCCTTGTTTTTTTTTTTGTCAGTGTGTGTCCCATGATCCCCAGCATAGCCTCTTTTTTGTTTGCAGGATGTTGTATCCTACTTGAATCTGAACAGCTCACACCATAATATTGATTTATCGACAATTATGAGCAACGGATTAAGTTTCAAAATAGCCTATGATAAACTAGTGAGGTCTGTAGTTCTGTCCTTTCTGGGCCAATAGCAATGTGAGATGAAGAAATGCTTCCATACCTGATCCATTTATGTTTCTTTGTCTGATTTTTCCTTTGGTTCTGTTCTGGTCAGCTTTTGGCAATATAAATCAATCTCACATTCTTACACCCAGTACTCAGTATGTCCTCAAATCCTGAATGCTGATTGGAGGAAAGACTTGTCCTACTGGAAGAAGATTTGTTTCTCTGATTAGTTGGATCCATTAGCTCCCTACCACTGAAATGAGGAATACTTTATTTAGAGGAAGACTTCTTCCATTAAAAAGAGTTCTCCAATGGAAGGAATCTTCTTCCAATGGAAGATTCCACAATAATTAAAGGGGACTTAAATGTGAAATGTCCCAGCTATTCTAAGTTCCCATATTATCCTTTCCCATTGCGCCAGACTCAATGTGTGTGGGATATTGTGGAGGATGTTTCAACTACATTCCACATGTTCAGAGCAATTTTTAGTTATCCCTTAATTTTTCATGCCACAATTTGTCAGAGCAGCTTAAAGTGGTTACATGATTTTCTTGTCCATTATTTTATCCTCACAATCATTTGGTGTCTTAGGTTTGGCTGAGTATATGGTCATTTATGTATCTGCTTACTTCACTGATCATCCTCCTTTTTTCACAGAGACTCCCAGGGTGGATTACAGTAAATAAATTAATAAAAGTCAATAACAAATGAAATAAAAGTTACTTGCAAACTTTCCTCCCACATTAAAAATAAGAACAATATCAGCTTGAAAGCAATACCTTCCTAAGAAGTTCTCAATGGAATATTCTACAGGATGAAACTAGTGTGGGAGACTTTTTGAGCTCATCCGGTAAGTTATTCCTACATGTGACAAACACAGCACAGAATGCTTGAGTATGGGCAGCTGCTGTTCTCTCAGATTTACACACCTTCAAAAACCTTGGTCCAGATTACCAAACTGTTGCAGCAGAGCAGAAGACAAAGTCCTGCAGAGATGTGAGTTCCAGGCTACCATCACCCCCGAGCTTCATGGGTGAGCAAAGATTTGAACCAAAGTCTCCCCTCCAAGACTCTAGCCACCACACTTATATAAATACGATAAGTGCAATTGCTGTGGAGTGTGTGTGAATAAATTCTGACTGAAAATTTGAACATGGTTTCCCATAACCCAGCTTGGCCTGAGTTTGGCAGAGCTTAGAAGTTATGCAAGGTTGGCCATGATCAGTATGCAGATAGGAAACCACTAAAGAAGACTTGCTACACAGAGTAATGCAATGGAAAGCCACCTCTGCTTGGCTCTTGCCTGGATAGCCCATGGATGACCTTGCCATGTGTCAGTTGCAACTTGATTGTTTCTTCTTCTTCTTCTTCTGCTTCTGCTTCTGCTTCTCCTCCTCCTCCTCCATCCTGTAACTATTGTCTAAGAAATATCACAGCCTGCTGTTTCAACTTGAAATCCCTCATTTTGATTTTGATCATCCCTTAGCAAATTTCACCCACAGGTCTTTTGTTAGATGTCATTTTTCTGTTTTCCTTGCACCATTTTTTCTTATGACATTTATGCAGTTCTATTCTTCCTTTTGCATCCATTGCATATAAATGGCATATAATGTACAAATAACATAACAATATTGTAAAAACGAAGCCATAAAAATTAATCTAGAACACCAACAATGAAAACAGCAGGAATTGAAAGGGTGAGGATGGCAAGATTGTTTTCACACATCCTGAAGTTCAAAGCTCCAACCCTTTTGCACCTGCACTGTATGTTCTCTGGTTCTGGCTAGGAAGTCTGCAAAAACCAAATGAGTGCCAAGCAAAAGCTATCCTTGGTGTGTATTTTCAGCTGGTTTAATGCCCACTTGCATCAAAAAAAGTGGAGGTCAATGGAGTTATTCAGAATTTATTCTGCATGACCGCAGAATTTATCTAACTGCTGGTAAGGCACAGTGATAAAAAAAATAAACGTAATGCTTATTTCCAAAATTATGGAAAACACATTAGGCTGTATGGTTGGTGATAAGAATAAATAGAATGACAAAACTGATTCATATAGAGGATTTGTGCTTCTATGAGCTGCCTTTTAAAAAAGGAAGAAAAGAAAAAGAAAACTTGGATTTAACCTGCAATCAAAGTATTATGATGTTCACTTTTATGGGCTACATAATAGCTGGAGAATGTAATGTGCTCCAAAATGATACCTGTCTTCAATGCTAAAAATATCAAATGAATTATTATATCTTTTAAACGGGCACCCCGAGCTAGACTGGAAGGTAGCTCAGGGCAAAACAGTCTTCTTTCCAAGGCAGAAGGGAATAATGACTATGGGATGTTGGAGAATAAATGTTTCCATGGAGAAAAATGTGACCGAGCTTTCAAAACAGAGACATGGACGGATCCCGGCAGCCGCTGAAGGCCGGCTGGGGGGGGGGGGGGGACGAAGTTGCCTCCTTGTAAGGAGGACTGATCAGACTGGCTGAATTTGCAGCCTGGTTTTGCTGGGGGGCGGGGCTAGCATGCTGAAGGACAGTCCCGGCCCCAGCAGCCTCATTCATGCCTTGTGCTCGACCCACCCTCCTGCCCTGTAGGTAATGCAGGCTTTTGGCTGGTCGTCCCGTTTCTTAGGGAGGCCGGGTAGGAATTTTTTACCTCTGCTCTGATTGGCCTCGAGACGGGGGAGTTTTTTACCTACTCTGCATTGCTAGCAGTGGATTGAGGAACTGGCCGGGGTGGTGTCTGCATTAATTTGTCACTTTATGGTTGGGCGGAAAATTAGTAAATAGTTGTTCCGGCTTGGTAAGCACCTATCAGCAACCCTGGTGGTTAAGGGGCCTGTTCAGATCATAACTGCAGCCTTGAGGCCTGGGATGAGGGGAACAGGCTGCCTTTTGGAGTGCCGTTGAGGGATACTCAGTACTGACCTTGCGGCTGTGTGTGAGGGATCATCAAGGCATGTTCCAAGGCAGGGCTGCCTGGGGTTCGAGCCGCTTATAGCGGGCTATGACCCAGGGGCCAGGTGCATTGCCCATACTAGGGCAAGGGTGGGGTTAATGGTAACCCCAGGCCTTGGCCATGTCGCTTGTTAGGTTAAGCCCTTGCCATGTTTTTGTTAATAAATAAAGTGGCCGTCAATCCCATGTTTGTTGTCTGACTCTTTCTTCTGTCTATGGGGGCAAGGTGGAAGGTTTGGTAACCTAGCAAGGGAAGGAAGAGCAAAGGATGTGCAAAATGGCTTTTCTGTCCAAGTTTATTACCTTAATATTTGTCATGGTGTGTTCTCAAGATGTTAAAGAATAGAGATGTTTCCCTTTTTCATTTCTTTTTTATGCTTCCATTTTTTGGTTCTGCTATTGACATTACAGATTCATTTAGATTTTGTAATGTTGCATGGTTCTTATATGGAATACTTGTTATGTATATTCAAAAACTACACCATTTATTTATTGAGATATTTATGCCAAACTTTTCTTCCAAATGGGAAGTAAGGTGGCTTACAATAGTTTCCCTAGGATTACTAAAGCATGAAAAGGGGGTGACAGCTTTCTTTTAAAAAATCTATCCTGGTCCAGATGTTGACAAAGTAAGATAAATAATATGGCTGAAATGTGGAACAGGAAACTGGGAGGGAAGGGGTCACCACCAATCACAGTTTGTATTTTTAACGTCAAATGTTCCTATTCTTGAAAAAAAAGAAAGAAAAGAAAATACATTCTATGCCACACAACCTTTTTTTAAAAAAGGCAGTGGAAATCGGTATTCTGTGTGGAGAAGCACATCAACTAGGGTTGGCAGCTGTGAGTCGGGAAATTCTTAGAGATCTGGGAAGGGTGGGATTTGTGTGTGTGTGGGACCTCTGCAGTGCATAATGCCACAGAGTCCACCCTCCAAAGCAACCGTGTTTTCCAGGGGAACTGATGTCTGCTACTAGACTCAGGTTTTGTTATAACCCTGTGTTGGACACAGTGGTGGAAGAAAAGCTATTTTGATGCCTAATGCCTGCTGTCAGTGTAGGGGTTTGGGAAGGAAATGAAATCAGTTGCTTTGCTACTATAGTAACATCTACACATCTGTAATCCACCTTAATTCTTCTAAATGAGTCTTATATGTTTCTGTAAAAGTCGTAAACTCAGCCTAGGCAGAGTCTGTTGTAACCAATTACTGATCTTGGGAATGCTCTGTTGGCTGATTTGGTATACTTTTGAGTTTTTCATGGAACTGACACAGATCATGGGTTGGATCCAAAGAACCATTGAGTGGTCTTCTACTCATGGAATCACTTTTTCCCGCCTACCACCTCCTTCCACAGACCTTTGTACCATCCAAAAATGTGACTTTGGGAATTGAGGGAACATCGGGAACAGTGTGGACTGCAGAGCAGAGGGCTACAAACTAGGTGGAAAACAAGCAGAAACCACAGTCCTCCTTTGGAGTCACCACCCTTTGTAAGTGCATAAGTGCCCATCAAGCCACAACTGACTTATGGCAACCCTAAAGGGTTTTCAAGGCAAGAGAAAAAAGAGATGGTTTGCCATTGCCTGCGTAGCCTGGGTTTCCTTGGTGGTCACCCATCCAAATACTAATTAGGGCTGACCCTGCTTAGCTTCTGAGATCTGACAAGATCAGGACAGCCTGGGCCATCCAGAAGCTCTTCTGCATCCTCATTTCACTTGCTTGTGTGTCCCTATTGCTTTCACACACCCCTCCTGCATGTGTTTTGCTCCCTCTAGTGGTTGATTCAATACTACCACACTGTATGTCCAGCATATCTCCCTGCAGATTTAAACTGTGGGTTTTTTATGCGAGGCATAGTGATGTAATATCAAAATGACCACTAGAGAGAGCAAAACTCATGAAGAAAACAAAAGACAACTGAAACAAATTAATTAGGTCATGTTAATCAATTAGCTTTGGAAGTACCAAAATGTGTGAACAGAACTGTCCTGATTTTTAAAACTAATAATAATAATAATAATATAACATGGAGAATAGCTACATCAGGAGGAGAAAGTCTAGTTTGCCCTAGAAATGGAAACACACCCAACAGAGGGAAATCTCAACCTAGTAACACCCCTGGAAAGGAAGATAAAGAAGATATTCAGTTGATTTTAAACTTCACATTAAGAAACACATTTGAATCAGCTGAAAACAGACAGCTTACAGCCCACTGGCTTACAATATAGATGGCAAAATGTAATCAAATGCTATATGTGAATAAACTTCAGTTTTTGTGGGAAAGAATTCAAACAGGGATAAAGAAGGGCTCCTTGAATATTAAAAAAAATCAACAGAGGAAACAAAAAAAACACAGTTTACACACATGTGTCTGTCTATCTATTCATCTATATATTTGGGTTTCACTTCATAAATCTAATGAAGTGGACTCTAGTCCACAAAACCTTATGCTACAACAAATCTGTTAGTTTTAAAGATGCTACAAGACTCTCACTGCAACACCTAATATAATGATTTATATATTTATTTAGTTATTTATTTATATACCCCCATGTTTCTCCCCAAGGTGTCCCAAAAGTGGCATTCTGCATTCTCCTCTCCTCACAACGAACCTAAGAGGTGGGGTAGTCTGAGAGTGTGTTGACTGGCTCAAGGTCACCCAACCAAACCAGCAAGGGTTTCTTATTGTTTATGGCTAAATCATGCTTTTTGAAGGGAAGCTAAGACCTTCAGTTGGTTCTTATTCCATAAAATCCTCTTTGTGGAAAGCAGATGTTCAGTGGTTGTCAGCCAGAAGAAGTGGATCCAATCAATGTTGGATTAGTATGGAACTTGTACAGTTGAGAAGATACTTGATCTAGCATTTACAGAAGTTCCAAGAATTGCAGTTAGTGTGAAAGCTGATGTGGGTGCTAACAGCTGCGCACAGATATAATTTAGCCCCACAACTTCAGGAAATTAACCTCACTTTTTTTTGCTTGCCAAACAGTTCAGAAAACGATGTTGCTATAAGCAACGTTCTGCTGATAGAACCTCTGGCTTTGCTTTTGTGAAATGTACAGCTTGGATTTAGAGTCTAAAATTCCTCAAAGCCCAATATACGGGGCCAAAGTAATTTTCATAAAATATGCAACTACTTGGTTTCTTGTACTGCCTTCCATTTTTGTAGATTGTGCAGTGGAAAGAGGAAACATTGGCCCTAAAAAGAGTACAGTTCAAATATGCACTTCTGTGTTCGTTTCTTCATTATTCATTGGGCAGGCTCTTTCCCTTTCTCTGCCAAATATTTCAAAACCCTCTTGGACCCTATTGCGACTTCATTTTGTATAGCATCATAAACATGTCCAGAGTCAAACACCAGCAGCTCCAGCAGTGGCATAAAGAACTTTCTTCTGTCACTGCTGTCCTGTGCAGACAGCTAGCTGGAGTGACATTTTTCTGTTAAGCAGGGTGGCTTTTCGTTCTGTTCTCAAATGTGCATGAAGTTTACAAGAGCTCTCAAAAAGATCACCTGCTAGTTTCAGCATGCTGCAGAAAGAAAAGAGGGGCTATAAAAGTAAGAGACAAAGCACAGTTATGCCTTAGAAAATATGCAATCGCTCCACACAGCTAACCGCATTTTTGATAGATTTGCACAATGTCATCTTTCAATTAAAGGACTGTGGTCTTTCCGCCCCTCCCCCTTCTGGTTGCAAGCTGTGCTGTTAACTCACTGACAATCGTGTACTACAAACATCTTGAGAGATAGATGTCTTTTTCCCCCCTCGTCTTTGTTTTGATTTGAATAAGAAAACACTGCTTGAGGGGTACTCCACCGCACTACATGATACCCAATTGCTAGGACCTGCTTTTATTTATGCTAGTGAGATCGCTTGTCTCACAATGATATATCTATTTAAAGCTCAGTTACAAAATACAGCGCGTGCCATCAGTATCTCGGCTCCTTGTAGGAATAGCATGCTAAGTATCTTGCTGGCATTGTTAGGAATTGAAGAAAAGACTAATATCTTTTTGATGTTTTCATAACAGGATAACATTAGTCTCTCCCTCTTTTTTTTTCCTCCCCTGACTTGATTGCTCCACCAGTTCTATTAATACAAAATAACTCCAACAGCACTGTGGCCCAAATGTTAGGGCCTTGCTACATTACATATTTATTTATTTAGATAATTACATCCTGTTTTTCCTCCCCCAACGAGGAACCAAAGCAACTCGCATGAGTCTCTTCTTCTCCACTTGATCCTCATAACAACCCTGTGAGGAAGGCAAGGCTGAGGGAAAGTGTCTGGCCCGAGGTCATCCAGTGAGTTTTCATGGCAGAGTGGATATTCTGACCTATCTCTCCCAGGTCTTAACCATGACACAACAATGACATGTTAAAAAGTCCTTGTGTTCTGGGTGGATGACAGAAGTACTTGATTATCCAATTGGTATGAGAGACATGTCTTCCCAATGGGTGTCCACTGTGGTAGTGGAAAGTGCTGCCGACTCACAGCCAAGTTAGAGTGATCCCATGGGGTTTTCAAGGCAAGAGACATTCAGAGGTGGTTTGTCTTTGCCTGCCTGGGTAGCAACCCCAGAGTTCCTTGGTGGTCTCCCATACAAGTACAAACTAGGATCGACTCTTCGTAGTTTCCAAAAACTAATGAGATTGGGCTAGCCTGCTCTCTATAGTAACTTAAATAAGTAATAAATACCACTACTATTTAAGGAGTTCCTGGAGGAAGAGAAGGAGGCAGCAGGAGAAGGCTGGGGAGTAAGGGGAGGTTGAGAGCTAAGATACATTAGATAGATAGATAGATAGATAGATAGATAGATAGATAGATAGATAGATAGATAGACAGACAGACAGACAGACAGACAGATAGATAGATAGATTATGAGTTGTCTCTAGGTTCACTTCTTTAATCAGAATTTAAAAGCCATAGAAGCTATTTTTTTTCTGACAAGGGGCAACACAGGTACCTCAACAACCTCTCCCCTGATCCTAAAGAAACCCCAATAGGAAGTTATGTGCATACATTTGCAGCAGTACATGAAGAAGTCTGAGCATTCCAGCTTGGCATGACTCTGCCACATAATTTCGTTCCCTGGGGCTTGTCTCTGCAAATGATTGGCTAGGGGCACTCACTTGCAGATGCCTTGGAAGGATCTGATTAGAAGGGCCACTGCCTGACAAATTCAGAGAATCAAAGAAAAGCAAACTACCCTGCCTGCTGCCAGCGGTAAGCGCCCAGCCACAAAAAAGGAGCATGGATGCCTAAGAATCATGGATAAATCTTATATTTACAAAGAATCATGGTAATGTGCCAAACAGCAATGTTGAGCATATTTCCTGCTTGGGGATGTTGTAATACAGTGTATAAATGGTGCAAAAAATGAGATAACATGACACTGAAATGGCATAAAAGGAACATATTGGGAATGCTACCAAGGAGAATGGGCAAAATAAACAGGGGGAACCTGTTTACACATTGCTGTTCCAGTCTTTGTTTTCTGTCTTCCTTTCAATGGGCCCCCTAGACCTTGGTCAGATATGACAAGGACACATTCCCCACAAAAGACTGCCTTAATTTACACTATATATATATTATTGTGCACTAGAGTGCCTTGCAGTGGTTTCAGCAAATCAACCATAACAATTCCTTGCAGGGGAAATAAAAACTCCTAAGAATGTTAATCTCACAAAGGATCTGCTTGGATCAAAATGAAACAATAAGGCTATTATCAGGGGTGCTTCACATTATCATATTCTCTGCTTTGATTTTAGTTAATTAGTTATAACCTGCTTTTCTCCCCAATGGGGGCACAAAGTGGATTGGTGGGGTCAAGCTCCTGGAACCCCCCCCCCAGGGTTTTCAAGGCAAGAGCAGAACAGAGGTGGTTTGCCATTGCCTGCCTGTGACAAAGTAGTTGACAGTAGAAGAAATAAAATAGAAACACCCAGAAGAGGGACATCTTCTGAATACAGAGCAGTCTCTCTCTGTACCCCCCCCAATAGATTTTCCTCTCAGTTCTTGGCAATGACCCTCGGGCTAAGAGCCCTTTGACATGGGTCCCTGGGCATGCCCATAGGAGAAGCAAACTCAGCCACATTTGACACACTGCTGCTTCTAGCTAGCAAGCCTTATCTTCCCCACTCCCCCCCCCTACCTTTGTGCATTTCCTAACTAGGAGCATGAACCCCTCCCCCCAAAAATGTCATTTTTTTCTGGCTTTGTTATATTGAACCAGAAAAAATATCAGTATTTGCCAATATCCCCAAATCCCAATATCTTTACAGTATTGGGATTTGGGAAATATCCAGAATAGCTGAATTTTTTGGCTCCATTATACCCTATAAGTGCCATTTTTGTCAGTGGTCCCCATAGGCTATAATGGAGAATTGATCTGAGGGTATCTGGGGCTCTAGGGGGTCTTTTAGAGGTAGAGGAACCAGATTCACAGAATAGCTGCCGGTGCCTCTTTTCAACCCTCCTAGTTTCAAAAAGATTGGACTAGGAGGTCCAATTCTATGTACCTAGAAGAAGGTGCCCCCATATTCCATTGCTTCCAATGGAAAATGGGAAAAGGCATTTAAAGTGATGCAGTCTCTTTAAATGCCTTCTCCAAGCTGAGAGTTCACTCCTACAACTGTGGCTATCCAGTGGCCCTGAATGGGTGGCCATTTTTGGATAGCCTCAGTGATCGGCTGAGAAAATACCTGATAAATACCAGGTATTTTTTGTGACTTGGTTTATACCGAGTGTGCACCCCTAGTCCTGTCCTTAAGTATCTGTAGCAGGGAATTTAGCCAGGTCTTACATAGCTGCTGCTAGCCTTCTGAAGCCTTTACCACACAGCTGCCTACAAAGGAGGTGACTTTTTAGAGAGAGGATTCTTCAGGCAAATGTCTTTTCATCTTCTTCTAATTTATGTACACAGTATGTGTTAGGGAAAGCTGTGTCTTTTTAATTTCTGTCAGCACACATCCCACGAGCTTGATGTCTAACTGAAAGACCAAAGAAAACTCTGGGTTTGGGGAGAGTAATTTCTAAGCAAGCATTACACGTGAAAGTATACAACACAATATGAGAGATGTGCTTACAGGGTGCAGAGTAAAGCCATGGCTTAATTTACCATTTCCCAGCTTTTTGGAGCATGGGCAAAACTGTAAGTGGCTTAAGCCTCTTCTTTTGCAGGCTTTTCGATTATACAAAATGCATTTGCATTTTTTTTTGCCAATTGTTATTTTTGTTTTGTTTTGGATCTTCTCTTTCTGCCACTGGTTTTGCAGATTGTATACACATACAGTACAGTACCATATTTATATGCAACTTATAAAGACAGTGCATATCATTTGTACATGTAAAAGATGTATAACGGTGATTTGTTGACATGGCGTAGGAAAAAAAGGGTATCTTAATGGATGAAGTTCAGTGTGAAGAAACAAAATCACAGGTTCGATTCACACAAGAGAGAAGCAAAATTGAAAAGGGGGATTTAGGGGTTGAAACAGCAGGGATGAGAAATCATAAATCAGCCCCAGATGAGAAATGTTTCATCTGCACAGCGGCTGCATGTCAGGTTTGCATTAAAGGCAAAATAACAGGGCAGGTCGAGCGAGCCACCTTCTTCATTGGTCCCTTAAATTAGTTTAGCCTTTGCTAAATGATCACACTGCTATTATGGTACATCATCTTGGCATAGTGATACATCGTTATTGAGGCATGTTATCATTACCATGATATCATGATTCTGGAACATCAGCCAATGGGATGTAGTGATTATAAAGTCAGACTGGGATCTGGGAGGCCCATGTTCAAAGCCCCACTCTGCCATGGAAGGTTGCAGCTGAGTGACCATGGACCGATCACACACTTGCAGCCTAACCTACCTCACAGGGCTGTTGTGGGGATAACATGGAAAAGAGGAAAATGTAAGCCAATCTTGGTCCCCACTAGGGAGAAAAGTGGGGTATAAATACATTCTTATATCAATGTAATCAGTGTGTGAGATGTGTATCCCATCCACATACCCTTAAAATACACATCTTGAGGTAGCATGAGAAGAAGCAGTTCATGGAGAAGGATCTTTCCTTACCTTTTCCCTTGCCCCCCTCCCTGGGTTGCAGCCTGAAATCCCCCACTGAAGATTTTATTTCTATAAAAAATTCTAAACCTATTTTTATCCCAATGTAGCTGGGACCCAAGATGGGTAAAAATGTCCCCCACCCCCAAGCCCCACAATTAAAACTATGTATAATCAAATCAAATCATTCAGAAAGCATCAAAAAAATAGGCAGAATACTGCCATCTATCCACATCCTAGGAGTATGCTGTATTATGGGAGGGGCTGTGGCTCAGAGGTAGACCTTGATAGACCAATGGTCTGATTCAGTATAAGGCAGCTTCATGTGTGCTTCATGTGTGTTTCATCCTACATATAACAAAACCTCAAAAGAACACAATTCAAGCTGCTGGCCCAGTCTCCTATACAGCTGATATAACTCCTCCAGAAGACCAACACAGTTGTACATTTCCTTATTTCTTCTTGGAGGCTGCACCAAAGCAAAGGGGAAGAAATTGAGAAAGTGTATATTTGGCAGGAATAAAATGTAACCCAGCAAAAGGGGGGGGGGGGCAGAGTTGCCAGTTTCCCACTGGAGGTAGGGATCTCCCACCTCCAACTCCAGTTGTCCTCTACCACTCAGCTACTGCTGAGGATGGTGTGATGTTGCTGCTGCTTCCAGAGCCACATAGAAATGATGTCATTGTTATGAACTGGAGATGGAAGGGGCTTTGAAGTGCATCAGGTAGTTCCTAGGATCCTGACAGACATTTAGTTTCTCAGGGAAGAGAGCCATAAAATGCACAAAGAGGGCAAGAGCAGAAGATCTGTGTTTCTGCAGGGAGATAGCCATTTGCCTACTTGCCAGGGAGGCAGGATGGGTAGCAGCTGTAAAACATGATCCGAGTATTGAGATGTGTGAGATGTCCGTTCCAGGATGGTTGTAGGAAGACTGGGGTGCACCTTTCCACGTGGGCAAGCTCCCTAAATCTAGATTGGGAGAGGCTTCCCACCAACACAGGGCCGGAAAGATTAAAAAGGTTAACATCTGTTAGTTTTTGTCAAAACACTTTGTCCAAATGCTAGAACCAGATTTCTCTGAAGGGAGTAGGAAGGGCTTTGGAGGTGCATTTGTACACAGACATTCAGGATGGATATCAGAGGTAGCTCTTCTGCATTGCTAAATTTAGCTTAGACTTGTTTTTATAGTTTTCCCCTTAGATCTGCAACCAGTAGGCAAAGATAGTTACTTTGTCTGTGATCTAACTGAATCTATAGCAATAAAGTATTTTCCTCTTTAAGAAAGCACACTGTGGTTCAGCTCCCTCCCGCATTTGCCTTAAATCATTTGGCCATGCTTAGGCATGCTCACATGCTTGCACATGGGATGGGCTAAAGTAATTGGAAAGCTCTGTCCTATGTACATGATCAGAGGAAGCCTTTATCAGGCTTCCCCAAGTCACTGGTATTATGGGAGGTTGGATATTGCACTCCAGAATTCCACAAACCTTGAAGGGCTGAATAGGCTAATTTTTTCTCTCCCTTTCCCCTTTTTAATGGACTCTAAGCTACTTGCATTATGTGCCTCCTATGCATCTCAGTCATACTTAAGTGTTTTGAAGTTTCTTTATCTTCAGGTTAATTCCCAAAGCCATACTTTTCCTATATAGCTGAGTCATCCCTTGAGTCTGTGCAGCCTCTTGTCTTGGCTGTGAATGATTGTGCCAGTTTTGTAAGTGTCATGGGGCCAAGTCCCTTTATGGTAATCTATAGTTTAAATTGGAACTGCATACTCATTTTGTTGAATGTATTTTTTAAAAAAAAACTTGATGTGCCTGATGATTGCCGGTTATTATAATTACATTATAGGGAACGGTTCAATAAATTTTATATACTTATATGATTCATTTGCACAGTATCTCATTACCATCATGCAGTGACCAAAAAATAAAACCAAAAAAAGTATTAAATACAATTATAAATCAATAAAAGGCCTATAAAGCCAACCATAGCCATAAAATTCATTAGAAACCTTTCAAAACAGTGCAGTTCAAAAACAAGGGAAACCCATTTAACGGTAATAAAACCAGCCATGGGGGGGAAGGGGGGGTAAAACAATACAATCTCCCTGTGCAGATCCAGTTAGATCAGCATTAAAACAAAGGTGAGAAGCAATTACACATTAAAAAAAAAAAAACCCTAGGGAAATCAAAATGTTTTAACTTGGCGTCTACAACTTAGTAGAGAAGGTGTCAGGTGTATAGTGATAGAGAGGATTTTTTACCCATATATGGGGCTACCACAAAGAAGGTATAGCCCTTCACTATCTGTTATCATTGCTGATCATCACTGTTCTTTGTGTACATAATTTCATGGACAGACTACCCAAAATAAGTTTGATCTCGCCACTAATTTGTCTTTAAAGTATTTCACCTCTCCTTTCCCACAAAGGATGGGTGTAGTTTACAGGGCAGTCCCAGGGAAAGGGGTCATTTTGGGTTTTATTTTCTTCTACAAATCTGGGGTTTTATAAACCACTTTAAGTCATGAGAAAAGATGGGGTATAAATATTTTAGTAAACAAACATATAGAATTATGCTGTTCTAACCCACAGACCTCAGTGGATTTAGGAGGTTGTTACAGACATACACAACATCAAGACTCACAGCAAAATCACTTAAGGAGTAACAACACAGAATTGTGTGTGTGTGTGTGTGTGTGTGTGTATTCAGTTGGAGGCATTCATTTAGGAGAAGGAAAAGGAGAAGAAGAAGATGATAATGAAGAAGTGTTCATTTTTATACCCTGCTTTTCTCTACCTTAAGGAGTCTCAGAGCAGTTTACAATCCCTCCATTCCTCTCCCTACATCAGGCACCCTGTGAGGTAGGTGGGGCTAAGAGAGCTCTGAGAAAACTGTGACTGGCCCAAGGTCACCCAGCAGGCTTCCTGTGGAGAAGGAGTGGGGAATCAAACCCAGTTCTCCAGATTAGAGTCTGTCACTCTTAACTACTATACCATGCTGGCTCTCATCTGTTTCCCTAGATGTCAGCTCCACACAGCACAGTTCAGGACTGCCTGGCATTTAATACCAGGGCTCTAGCTCAGAGTCTGAAACACCTGTTTCCCCTCTCCTCCCTTTTAATATTCATCCTAATTTTTTTTAAAAAATCCTGTAGAACTTAAATGCTTCTACAGTGTTATTTTGTTTGTTTCTAAATAACACATTAAAATATTAAACTGCCATACAGTGAAACAGATGAACTGCCAATCCAGGTTGGTATCATCTACTCAGATTGGCAGCGGTTCTCCAAGGTCTCAGTTAGAGGTCTTTCGTATCACCTACTACCTGGTCCTTTCAGTTGGAGATGCCAGCAACTGAACCCAGGACCTTTTGCATTCCAAGCAGACGCTGGATCATTCAGCCATACCCCCTCCCCACAAAGACTGGGTTTGGTTGCTCTTAATATAAAAACTATCACATACATTTTGTTCTGGAGTTTTATCTTGGGCCCACCCAGCTATCTCTCTTTGCACCAACTGAAATTTCAAACATGAAGAGTGCTCCAGCATCAGCCCCCACTCCCATGGTGTCCCAACAAAGGGGAATCAATGCAATGAAGGACAAAATCCTTTTGCATCCTATTGGAAGGAGAGAATCATCCAAAATTCAGTAATCCGTTTGAAATTAGCCTGGTTTGGTAAACTCGAAGAACTCTGAAGTGTGACTGAAAGTGTGCAGTGGAAAAAGAAGGCACTTTGCCATGGTAGAGACAAAATCGATACATGCCTGTGGGTTTTTCTCCCTGTTCTGAAAAGCTGATTTGGTGCAGGCACTTCCTGGAACAAAACAAAATGCATCAGTTAGTCAATCAGCAAGAGGCTGAAGAGTGAAGCTGAGGAAGGGTGTGCTTGGCATACAACTTCAGAAGGGTGCAAAGAAGACAAATGGGAAAGACAGAGCTCTAACATTGGTATTCACCTCCACACCTGAGGCAGGTGCACACTGAGAGTACTAACAGCTACCACAATCAACAGGGTAATTTCTCACAAGGACCCAACCAGAAGTATTGGAGGGAGGGGGATAAATAATTGGGACTTGCTTTGAAAGGGAATGCATGCAGAGCACTCAGAAGAAAATGGCTGCAGCACTTTCCTTGACAGCAGTTGTATTCACCCAGAGCTATAGAATAATAATAATAATAATAATAAAGTATCTCCAGGACTTTCTCAGAATTGGTAGTTATGGTGTCCCTGCCCATATGTGATCTGTGCAATGTTACTTCGTATTAATGGAACTTAATGGTTATCTTTTGTTGTTTTCTGATTCAGGTGTTTTGGCAGCTACATAGAACGGGAAAAATGTAAGGACAAGAGATAGTTGATGAGTCAACACAATAGATACAAGTCACAGATTTTTTTTTTTAACTATGTTTGATAATTGGGCTACATACATTGGGGAAAACAAAGACATAAGATAGGTGAGCAGTCTTCACAATAAAAGCAAGTCACAATTTTTAAAAACACACTTTTTTGTTAATTGAAATAAGGGAAAACCACAAATGGCACTGGAAGTGTATGAGCCCATGGTGTAAAGGGATGCCCATCATTCTCTGTGTGGAGAGGCAGAATGAGAGGGCTGGGGAGGTCACAGATTAGGTCCCTGAATTCTCACCTGCAGCTCCCATCCTGTTATCCATGGTCCTGCCTGTCTGGTTGGCTGGGTCAGATGGGATGGTAGGACCCAATATGGCCGTTTGGGGGCAGACTGGACAGAAAACTTCTTTCCTCTGATTCATTTCAGCTGGAGGAAAGAATTGTGTGGGTCTGGGTCCTGATTCCCTTCTTCTAAAGGGATGTTGACTAGTAGGAGTCAAGGGAGACAGAAAGACAGATGCCATCCAAATAAACACATCTAGGTGGGAAAAGTACTGCATGTTTGGCTACACTTCTGTGATTTCCATATTCATATGCATTATGTGTTTCATATATGTGAGATTATGCTTCCCCTGTGGAAACAGCTATGACCCTACTGCTAAATGGAAATGAGTTTCAAGACACCTCATTATTGTTGATCTACTTGGCGGCCTTATGTAACACGAAATATTAGCACATTAGGTAATGATCCATCCAAAGTTAAGTTGGGTTTTAAATATATTAAAAAAACACAAAACACCTCTATCATTTGTATGCCATTTTATGTTTCCGGAAAGCAGTTACTTGAGCAGCTACTTGAGCAGTTACTCAAGCAGTTACTTGAGCGGTAGTTCTGAATGCATACCCCTAGAAGTGACTCTTTTACCTGTCCAAATTAAAGGTATGCAGATAGAGTTATGTCTTATGTCTGTTTGTGTATGCACACATGTATGCTTACACCTACATATACATACACATGCTTAATTTTTTTCCAGCCAAAGTTCTCTCTTACAGAAACCTATTCCATGGAAGGGAGGGAATTCCACCATGGGGTCCCAGATCCTGGTCTGATACCCTAATCACTACACTATGCTGGCTCATTTGAAGCATTTTTTTTTTAATCTACTTTTGTCCAGTGAAAGTTTCATGAACATTTCATATGGAATCACAAGCCAATCAGGCCTCTAAAAATATGGTGGAGGAAAGTGCCATCAAGTTGCAGCTCACTTATGGCAACCCTGTAGGGTTTTCGAGGCAAGAGACATTCAGAGGTAGTTTGCCATTGCCTGCCACCATGTCACTGCCTTGGGGTTCCCTGGATACCTCCCATCCAAATACTAGCTAGGGCTGACCCTGGTTGGCTCCAGAGATGTGACAAGATCAGGTTAGCTTGGGTTATCCAGATCAGGGCTCTAAAAGTATCTAGGCCGCAGTCACGCACACTAAATAATCGACTTTCAATCGACTTTCAATCCATTTTTCCAGTTGGATTTTGCCACTTCACACGGAAAAAATCCAGTTGGAAAGTGCACTGAAAGTGGATTGGAAGTCGATTATTTAGTGTGTGTGACTGCAGCCCTAGTCCTTATCACATTAGAATCAAAGGAAAGTTGCAAGAGGAACTTAAGACTGCAATCTCCACCACCCAAAAAACTTTCTTGGCAGTAGCCGCATTTAATACAATGGGACAAACTTCAGCATAGATCTCCTTAGGATTACTCACCTAGATCCTATGCTACTGGACATAGGAACTGAAATTTAGCAAAAATGTTCCTAATTTGGTGTTCATTGCAATGCATTTACTTTAGAGTGTCTGCTGTGATAATTCTGCATTGTAAGGGGATTGTGGAAAGAAAAAAGAGAGAGAAAAACAGAAAAAAGAAAATCTGACTGACAGGTTGACAATCTTCCCTGGACAAAAGTTGAGAAATAAGAATGAAGTCTTCTTATTTTTATTTTTTTTAAAGGAAAAAGCAGAGCGTAGAGAGTAGCAAGACATGTGTGTCAGCAATCAGCCCCAGTAGCAAGCAAGTCTATAGCTTCTTGTCTGCAAACTCTCCACTGCTTCTTTTTTAGATCTTTGGAGTATAACCTTCAGAACGGGGGGGAGGGGGAGAGATGCTTGGAAACTGTTCAATATGTACATCCAAGTCTTGGTACTCGACTTCTTCAAACGGCAACTGCTGAGCCTGACACGGAATCCAGACTGGGGAGGTGTTGAGGTGAACGCTGTGTCAACTGAAGAAACAGAAGCAGGAGAAAATGAACTCAACTGTGGGGTAAATGTATATAACTGGCTTCTCTCGCCTGGGGAACACCACATTTTCTGCAGTCTTCAAATTTCAGGCATTTCCCATTCACTAATCATGATAGGGCTTTGTTCATTATTAAAATAAAACCTAGATTTTTCCCCCCAGGGCAAAAAGAAAATGCTGATAGGTAACATAGGTCGACTCAAATCCCATCCCCGCCAGCTCCAAACTGACGATATAAAGGGATGTCAAGGAGCCATGCTTACATAATGGAGAGACAGCATGTCATAGATATAATGGCGCAGCAGGCTTGGATAGCTTCTCAAAGCGAAAAACCAGTGACATATGTTATCGTTGGGTTTTCAAGTGTCTCACAGCAGCTTTTGAAGGCATGTTGCAGAATGAGATAGAGTCTTCGGGCAAGAAATGATTCAGGCAGGAGACCAAATAGAACATATGGGACAAAGAGAAAGCAGAGATGGAGAGCTCAAAGTGTAATGAAATAAGGGATGGGGGAAGTCTTTTGAAACAAAAAGCAAGACTGCAGAGTCTGTAGCACTTCAAGTCTGTCATTCTGTATGTATTGTTCTCAAGTGATTTTAATTTTTTTTTTAAAAAATGTTGAATATGCACTGAATAAAATAAATTAACATGGCTGTAGGGCCACTAAGCCACCAACAGTAGTGGGTGGGGGGATCTTCCACCTCCAGATCGTGTTGCCTGCAGCCACTGGAACCAGCACTGGGAGAAAAACTGAAAAGAAAAATAAAGCCTCATCTACTTACAGAAGGTTGTACCATATAGTTCCTGGTGATTCCTAGAGCTACCCAGAAGTGACAAGGGTAGCTCTAGCAATTCCCAGAAATTCCACAGTAAGGAAATTTTTCAATTTGGGGTTGCTCTAGGAATCACCAGGAACTCTATGTTAAGAACATGGTTTAAGTGGATGAGGCCTTATATTTATTTTTATTTTCTTTCTCATGAGATGCTGCCACCCACAACCCTCCTGCCAGTTGCCAGACACTATCTAGCAATACCATTCCACTGTGTTTTGCTTAGGGCTGCCAACCTCCAGGTGGTGGCTGGAGATCTCCTGCTATGCCAACTGATCTCCAGGTGACAGAGATCAGTTCACCTGGATAAAATGGCTGCCCTGGAAGGTGATGCCATTATACTCCATTGAAGTCCCTCCCCTCCTCAGACTCCACCCCCAAAATATCCAGGTATTTCCCATCCAGGAGCTGGCAATGCTGCCTATTTGGGGTACAGCAGAGTGGTACTTTTTATCATTTCTTACTATAAAGCTGCTTTCTTTCTTTGATTTAATGCCTGTGCAGACTCCCATTGCTCTTATGATTTTACTTTGTGTGTGCTGAACTATCTTTTGTGAACCATCTTGGGCCTGTTGTGCAGGGAAAGATATAGACCAGTACGGAAGCAAACTAGCAAACAAATGTGCTTGGAGAAAAGATATGGGAAGAGTCAGGATCTTACACAAGGTTTACTTACAGCTAACCTCCCAACTACAGGGATCAGTTCCCCTGGAGAAAATGGCTGCTTTGGAGGGTGGACTCTAGGGCATTATACCCCACTGAGGTCCCTCACCCCCCCCCAAGCCCCACCATCACCAGGGTCCACCCCCCCCCCCAGATCTCCAGGATCAGAACCTCAAACTGCCAGCCCTAGTATCACCCCAAACAAAATGCTTAACAATGGAGCCAGTTCACACTCGCTGCCAGTCATTGTGTAATCAAGGAAGGGATATTATGTTCATTGATGCATGAAGTAGACCCAAGTGGAACAGATTTCTAGAAGGAAATGCCCTGATATTTTTTTTAACTTCCTGTTTTATATGGCTACAGATTTTTATGTAGATATAAAGTAAAGGTAAAGGGTTCCCTTGCTCGAAAGCCAGTCAAATCTGACTCTGGGGGTGATGCTCATCTCCGTTTCCAAGCCGAAGAGCCAGCGCTGTTCGAAGACTTTTCCATTGTCATGTGGCTGACATGACTAAATGCTGAGGTACACGGAATGCTGTTACATTCCCACTGAAGTGGTTCCTATTTATCTATTTGCAATTTCTTGCTTTCGAACTGCTAGGTTGGCAGGAGCTGGGGCCAGAGATGGGAGCTCACTCCATCATGCAGTACTCGGGTCTTGAATTGCTAAACTACCAACCTTCTGGTATGCAGCTCAGCATCTTAACCTCTGAGGAGCTACTAAATAACTTAAAACTGCATTTACATATTGTTCTTCAAAACACATGCTCTAACACCCACAGCGGAACTGTGATCCAATTATCCTTCCCATTCACTTGAATATGAAGAACAGTAAATGGAGTAAATGACACTATTGACAAGCTGTCAAATGAAATTTTAATTTTTGAGACACACAGCCAATACTGTGTAATGATATTAGCTTTAAATATCTGACACACATGAGAAGCCCAGACTGTATAACTTGTCATCAATAACAGAACAAAGTTTGAGTCCAGTGATACCTTTAAGACCAACAAAGTTTTATTCAAGGTGTAAGCTTTTGTGTCTTCAGACAAATTGGAATAAAATCTTCTCAAGGGTTACTTATAGGGAAAGGGGGGAGGCAGCCGTTAGGAGGAGCCACACAGAGCCAAGATGCATATGCAGAGCTGAAATTGGATCAGATCAATGGATAGCAGCAAATTAGCATGTAAATGCAAGACTTAATAAAAAGATGTGAGAATGAAGCTAGAGAATGAAGCTAGAGTCCTGCAGTACCCCCAAGACAAACCAAGTTCAACCCTTTTTTTTTTTTTGTAAGAAAGTTTTTATTTTTCAAAACATTAAAATTAATACATTTGTTTTATACAAATCCTTTTTTCCATATTATATAACATTTTGTTCTATTTGTATAGTCTTGCTTTTATCTTGTATTGGTGGTTTCCCACCACATCTGAAGCATAACACATTTTCCACTTTATCCAAAATAGTAATATTTATCTCTATGTTTACATTTCTGGTAACAGTTATATATCTTTAAAATACTTATATACCAATTCTTATTTTCTATATTCTTATATAATTCTAAAAAACAAGTTCATTATCTAATTATCCTTAGTACATTCATATACTCAATTTCTATTCCTTTATGCTATTATAACCATGTATAAATGTAGTTTTTCATGTCCCAATATTTTTCAACATATTCTTTCAAATCCTCCCAATCTTCTAAAAAAGTCTCTGAGTACAGATTATTCAACTTTCTAGTCCATTTATCCATTTCAGCCATATATAACAATTTTTTCAACCATTCCCACACTTCTGGTATTTTTTCATTTTTCCAATTTTGTGCATACACCATTCTTGCTGTTGTAATCATATATCATATTATTGTCCTTTTCTTTACATTTATCTCTTCTAGTTTAAGTCCAAGCAGTAACATTTCAGGCAACTTCTTAAATGTACATTTCAATTTTTTTTCCATTTCTGCATGTATTATAGACCAATAAGTCTTCGCTTTATCACAAGTCTACCACATATGATAGAAAGAACCTTCTTTCTTTTTACATTTCCAACATTTGTTAGACATATTTTGATTAATATTTGCAATTTTTTTTGGTGTCATATACCATCTGTACATCATTTTAAAACAGTTCTCTTCTAGATTATAACATGTAGAAATACTCATTGCATTTTTCCATAAAAATTCCCAAGATTCTATTTCAATGTCTTTGTTTAGGTTTATCGCCCATTTTATCATTTGTTCCTTTACCATTTCATCAGCATTAAACCATTTTAACAATACTTTATACATTTTAGAAATCATTTTTTTTCCCATCTTCCTCCCAAACTTGTTCATTTCATTGCTTTTTTCTCTAAAACCAGATTTTTTTATCACTTCTGTACATATCATATATTTGTCTGTACCTTAACCAGCCATAATCAAAGTCCATCTGCTGCTGCTCCTTCAATTTAAAGTCTTTACCATGTCTTGTTAACAGGTCTCTATATTTCAACCAGTCTTGTCCTTTGTAGTGAGATGATGGATTTAAAACTTCTGCAGGTACAATCCACATAGGTATTTCTTCTGGAAAAAAGTTTTTATATCTTGTCCACGTATCGATTAATGTTCTTCTCAAATAATGATGCTTAAACATATTGTCCATTTTTGTTTTACCATAATACAGATATGCGTGCCACCCAAACCTACAGTCATGACCTTCCAGGGACAATAACTTTCTGTCTTGTAACATAGTCCATGTCCCTATCCAAGTCAAACATACTGCATCATGATATAGCCTTAAGTTTGGTAACTGAAACCCACCTCTCTCTTTAGCATCACACATTATTTTCATCTTAATTCTTGGTTTTTTCCCTCCCCACACAAACTTAGTCAATTCCTTCTGCCACCATTTGAATGTTTTTACATCTTTCACAATTGGAATAGTTTGAAACAGAAACATTATTCTTGGTAACACATTCATTTTAACCACTGCAATTCTACCCAGCAGTGACAAATTTAATACATTCCACCTTTTAATATCTTGCATAACTTGCTGCCATAATTTCTCATAATTATTCTTATACAAATCAATGTTTTTCATTGTTAGGTTTACACCTAGATATTTTGTCTTTTTCACCACTTCACATTCTATAAGATTTTGTAATTCAATTTGCTTATTATTTGGCATATTTTTACACATCACTTTCGATTTGTTCTTATTTACATAAAACCCAGCCAAATCACCAAACTCTTACTTTCTGCAACAAATATGGTAGTGTAGTCATAGGGTCTTCAGCTATTAACATCACGTCGTCTGCAAAGGCTCTATATTTAAAAGAGAAACCTTTTATTGTTAAGCCTTTAATTTCTTTATCTTCTTTCAAATTTAGTAACAAGACTTCCAAAATCCAAATAAATAGCAACGGCGAGAGTGGGCATCCTTGTTGTGTTCCTTTTTCCACTTTAAAGTAATCCGTTTTTTCAGTATTAATTATTAAAGAGGATTTCTGTTCTCTATATATTGACTTAATAAGATTAAGCATATAGTCTCCAATTTCAAGATGTTCCAACACTTCAAACATAAAATCCCAATTTAAATTGTCAAACGCTTTTTCCGCGTCTAAAAAAAGAAAGCCCACTTCCTTCTCCGGATGTTTATCATAGTACTCTATAGCATCCACTACTAGTCTTATATTGTCTCTTATTTGGCGATTAGGTAAAAATCCTGCTTGTTCTGTCTGTATAGTCTCTTTAAGATGTTCCTTAAGCCTATCAGCTATAATCTTGGCAAAAATCTTATAGTCATTGTTTAACAAAGAAACTGGTCTATAATTTTTAACATTGGTTAAATCTTGACCTTCTTTCGGAATGAGTGAAATGGTTGCTTCTTTCCAAGTCTCCGGGACCTCACCTGTCACTCCTATGTCATTCATTAATAGCAATAACACTGGTGAGATCGAATCCTGTAGTGATTTATAAAACTTAGCTGTAAATCCATCTGATCCAGGTGCTTTCCCTAATTTTGAATCATTTATTGCATTTTTAATCTCTTGTAGTGACATTGGGCAGTTAAGTAGTTCTTTGATTTTCTCCGTTGGTTTTGGTAATTTTAATGACTGTAGGTATTCTTTAATCCTTCTTCTGTCTTTATTTTCCTTCTTAAAAAGCTTTGCATAATATTTTAAAAATTCTCTTTTTATTCCCTTATTGTCTATTATCTCAATATTGTCCCGTATCACTTTAGTAATAAATTTATTTTCACATTTTTTCTTTAATTGCCATGCTAAGTACTTTCCAGGTTTATTTGCACCTTCAAATGCTTTTTGTTGCAATTTTTTCAGGTTCCAGTAAGTCTCTTGATTCAAAATAGCTTTTGCTTGGTCTTGTAACATCCAAATTTCCTTTTGCAGTTTCTTTTTTCCTGGTCTGTTCTTCAGTTCCTTTTCTTTTATTTTAATGGCTTGTACAATGTTTTCATGTTGTTCTCTTTTCTTTTTATTGTCTTTAGCGTTCAATGATATCAATAATCCTCTCATAACTGCTTTGTACGCATCCCACACAGTTTGAATTTTTACTTCTTTTTGTATGTTCGCTTGAAAATATAAATCTGTCTCTTCATGTAATTTTTTTAACTATTTCTTGGTTGTCTAATAAGTCCTCATTTATTCTCCATCTCCCTTGCCTTTTTATTTGCCCAGAAGTCCATAGACAAGGATTGTGGTCTGAGATTATTCTAGGTAGAATTTCAACTTTTTTTGTCTTAAATGTTAGATTAATAGACATCCAGATCATATCAATTCTTGAATGTGAATCATGTCTGTTAGAGTAAAAGGTATAGTCTTTCCCTTGTGGGTTAACCTTCCTCCAAATATCCTCCAGCTTTTCCTGTTTTATCAGTTCAAAAAAATTTTTGGGAAGTTTCCCTAGTGTGTCATCTTTTCTCTTTGAGCGCCTATCTATTTTATTATTCACAGTCCCATTAAAGTCTCCCAACATTATGATTTGTTCATAGTTTACACTGTCCAGTTCCATTTGTAGTTCTTTAAAAAAGATTTCTTTAGCTCCGTTGGGGGCGTAAATATTTACAATCAAAGTCTTCTGTCCGTGTAACAGAATTTCAATAGCTAAGTATCTTCCTTCTTTATCTTTAAATATTAGTTTAGGTTCCAAGTCTTTTTTAGCATATGTTACCACTCCATTCTTTTTATTACTTGCCAATGAAAAAAATTCTTCTCCCAACTTTTTTCTTATTAAATATTTGTAGTCTTGTTTCTTAAGATGGGCCTCTTGTATACAAACTATACTACATTTTTGTTTCTCCAGCCAATGTCCTACCATTCTACGTTTTTGGGGTGAATTAAGTCCATTTACATTCCATGAGAGTACTTTGTAATCCATCTTGTTGCAGTCTTAAATATCACCAAATTCTTCCTTGTTCTCACCAACAAAAGCGTACATTTCTGCTGAATTTTTAATCACCATTCTGTTGTTACCATAATAAAAACTCAGTCCTTGTGGTATTTCCCAACGAAATCTTATTTTTTTCTCTTTCAGTTTGTCTGTCAGACGCTTGAATTTTTTCCTGTCTTGCAAAATTGCTCTGGGCAATTATTTCATTACGATAACTTTTTTTCCACCTATTTCAAAAGAGTCTGTAAAACATTTCTTGTAGATTTGTTCTTTTGTTCTCTTCATTGTAAATTGAACTACCACGTCCCTTGGTATATTTTTGTCTCTCGCGTATGTAGAATTGACTCTGTAAACAAGATCCATATGTTCTTTAACAACTTCCTCTTCCTCTTGTAAAAAATCTGCTAATGCTTCTTGCATTCTTGTAAAAATGTCTTCACCTAATTTTTCCTCTATACCTCTAAATCTCAGATGGTTTTGCATGTCTCTATAGTGCATCATCTTTTCCATTCTGTCATTTTCCTTCATTGTTTTTTGAGTATTTTCTTCCAGTTCTTTTACTTTAATTTCTATGTCTTGTGTTCTAGTGGTTAACTTTTGTAATTCAGCTTTTAAATCTATAAAATTTTTGTCTGCTTGTGCAGCTATACCATTCATTTTAACATTTACTTCTCCTATAGCGTCTAACATTTTTTTTCCATTGCTTCCATAACAGCTAGTAATTCTTTTTCTTTTTTTGCTGCCATTGTAGGAGAGGACCATGTAGCTGCTCTCGATCTTAGCCCACGATCCGTCTTGTCTCTTTAAAAAAGATCGATTTTATTTTATTTTCCAAATCAAACACCGTTTAGTGTAATCACACAAGCTAGTCTTGCCAAGTCAAATTTCGTTGGTTTCAGCCTTCTAAGTTATATAGTTTATGAGATATTACTGTTTAAAAATTTTATAAATCCAAAATGGCGGGCGCAACTTCTCTATGGTTTGTGTCAAAGGTTATAGTCTTTTTACCTTGCTTCTGGCTTGCCGTAGTTTCCTTTTGTCCCTTCCTCTTGCTTACTTGTCTGCTCTCTGCACGTCACTTCCTGTTGTAGTCCTTTTGGTCCGGCAGTTTTTACAGTCCCCTTTGCTCTCTTCCGGTTCTTCTCCACTTCCCTTCTTGTCTGCTCCTCAAGCCGTCACTTCCTGTCTCAGTCCTCACAGCTTGGTCTCGCGATGCTTGGTTCCCTCCTCCCCTCTTTGTCTCGCGATGCTTGGCTCCCCCTCCTGACTCTTCTTAACCGCAGGAATGTTAAACAACTTGTTTTTTTTGCTTTTTAAGTTCAAATTCAGCTTTTTAACGTTTCAAAACTGCACTCATCCAATCTGCAACAGTCTATTGCTTCACCAGATCTGCTTTTCGTCTTTCAAAACACGGTAATGGTAAGGCAAAAAGTTTTTTTCCGTTACCTTATGTTGTTACTTCTCTTCAGATGTGGTCCCAACGTTTAAAATTTGTCTTCTTTGTTAAGGAATCAGGGGAATTGGAGATTTTATGCTGATTAATCAGCCCAGCTTGGCTCCTTAGAGATACTTGCAAAAATCTTCTTCGGCTGCAGTGCTCAAGGTGTTGTAAAAGTCTCCTCCGAGGCTTTTCCTTCATCGAGCTTGCTCAAACCTGGATTATATTGCTTGCTGGTCCTCACACTACCTGTGTGAGGTTGCGTCAGGTGGATTTATCCACCCAAGCTGTCAAGAAGAGCCGCTGTCCACCCTGCACATTTGCAAAGCGTGTCAGACCTCCATTCCTCCGACCGGAAACCCCAAACCAAGTTCAACCCTGTGTACATTGGAGAACAGAGATTCTGGCCAAGTTCAGACTGGCAGTTTGGCCCTATACAGGACCGCTTTGCAAGCAGATTAAGGGAGCCCGTTAACACAACCACAGCTGCCTGGCATTGCTGTGCCACACACACCCTGTCCTGCAGCGCTTTCATCCCACTTTAAAAGGTACGTGGTGAAACCAATGTCAAGCCGTCTGGGTGTGCATTCATCCCACTTCCTAGCAGTGTGGACACAAATAAGCCACACATCAAGCGGCACTGGTAATGTGAACCTGCTGATCCAGCTGCTGCGCCCATTTGCAGGTCAGCAAAATGGACCAAAGCTGTGTGCCACCATGGCACTGCCACCAGGGGCCACCCTACAGTGTGAATGCTCTGTTCCGCCTCCTCTCTCGTATGGTCCCGCATCAGTCTACACAGTGTGAATGAAAAGCATTGGTCACCTATAACAGCTATATTCCGGCAATTATAAACAAAACAAATGCCTTGCCAATAGTGAATAGCGTCTGTGAATGCTTGAAAAAATAGTCCTTTAAAACACACACACACACACCCAGGAGTTCTAAATTGGTTCACTTCTTTTGTTTACAATCAATAATGGGTTTTTAAACTGTGCCCTCTTTCCTCAATTTTTGTCAAAAAACCCCAAAAGCAAGTTATAAAAAAAATAACACATTCTCCCATTTAGCAACAAAAAGAAAAAAGTGAAAGCCTTTGCTTTTTTATCATTTTATTCTCTCTCTCTTTTTTTTTTTGGTTAAAAAATCTAATTTGTAGGAACATACCCATGCTCTTGTGCAGCTTAAAAGTAATAAAGGGATATTATTAATTTGAATAATATCCTAAGGAGCAAGAGAAATCACTTTCATTACTGAGACCAGGGTAAATTTGTAGATTAATCCCATTGTTTTCAAACTTTTATGAGGAACAGTCGGTGACCGTGTTGGGTGCCATAATACATCCACCTTGTATTGTATGGGCTTTGATCTTAGATGAATATCTTGTTCTTGGGAAATACTGCATAGAAATTGCAGTGCAGGTGTAGCTCTCAACATCTCCAGAGAATTCAGACCTTTTTTATAAGTGTGCTTTATTTATGTTTGCTGGAACAAATAGAAAGTGGTATGAATGATGTATATACATGCAGTTGAAGGGCGGGAGGGGGGATTGACCTTTCTATGTCGCACAAAATGTAGAACAGAATGTTCTTCTTTTTCATGAGAAGGTTAAAACTGAGCAAAATTGTCAACACTCCATTTCATTGAACTGACCTCACCTTGCTTGTTTAAGTAGTGTGGAAGACAGACTTTCCCCAATTACCTATTTCTGAAATATTTCGATAAAGCCATGGGAAATATGTACGCCCTTTCTCTGAAGACACAGCTTTATATGCTTTTGTGTTTCTTTCTTCTTTGTGATGACCTCACAGCAACCCAACTTAGATCTGTTCATTTATTAATGTTTTCATACTCTTAAAAAAATAGCAGAAGTCAGACCAACATCAAGGAACAGAATGGTGGACCCTCTTTACTGGCCTGCTGGGGATCTGGTATACCTCCTCCACTTCCTGTTCAGGTACTTGTAGAGCTTGGGTGTGGCCAGAAGCATTAGCCAATGGACACAATGGTGAGGGTCATGTGCTCACAGCCCAAGTCAAAGAGCCAGTGCTGTCCAAAGATGTTTCCATGGTCATGTGGCTAAAATTGGCTTCCTCAGTGAATGGTCTTGCACATTTAATTTTGAAGGATGACCTTGTCCCCCCTCTGGGTTTAGGCCATGATCCTTTATTCATGGACCTCTGCACATCTGGACAGGTAGTATCACCCCATAACTGACCCCCTATATTCCCTATCAATCACCTCTGCTTCCTTAGGTCTGTATTATGTGTATTAATGTTTGATTATTGTTTGTATGCTTGAGAATATTTAGCAAAGAAATCATTATTTTAGCCACCCAGTCTCTGTGTCTGTTCCTGGGTTCTTGGGAATTCTAACTCTGGTATACACAGGTTGACTAGGGACACCCAAGTTCAAATCCTCATTATGCCATGGGTGCTTCCCGGGAAACTTGAGGCCAGTCACACACCTCTCAGTCTAACCTACCTACATTGTTGTGAGGACAAAATGTAAGAGAGGAGAATGATGTAAACTGCTTTGGGCCAGGGTCCAAGCAGTTTTAGTGATCCTCATTCTTAGCTGCTAGGAGTTGTATTTGATTTCAGCAGTATTCCAGGACAACTGACTTTCATTTCAGAGGGGCTTACATTAGGCATTTCCACCCGTTATGACAGAGAAATGAGGGCAGGGTAGGGATTGCTAATTTAATTAGAGGTGTGGGACTGGCCTCAAGTTCTGAAGACAGAGTCCCATGAAAAAATCTCTGCTGCCAGCCTTTACCTTCTATTTACATTCATGGCCATGATCACTATGACTTGAGAGCCACTTGAACAACCATTTCCCATGTCCATGTGAGTCATTTGCACCTTGCTGACTGTTTAAATCAAAAGGCAAAGCTCTGAACTTTCAGCCAGGGCTGTGGAGAGTCACTTCATCAGATGGGACGGAATGCAAAATCCTTGCAACTTGCATGGGGATTTAACATTGCCACATCATAATACGACAGGTTAGAACCTTAGGGAGTTAATCTGATTTCTTCCTCTGTCGTACCCACTTGATTTAATTATAAGGCTGACTATTTCCCCCCAATTTAATACAAATGTTAATGGGATATGCTGAACAACAAAGAATGGCCAATCACAAGTCTCAAAACAATTTCCTCTAAAGCTTACAGCAATCTGGTATTACCTTGTGCATAGATTTGTAAGAGGGAAAGGGTATTTCAGGCTGTGATTAGTTATGGCTTCCAATACTCTGGACAGCCTCCTGTACTTCCCTCAAGTGTCTTTGCAAAGCCCACTTCTTAGGCCACCACACACAAAGCAGCCTCCACAAGACTAACATTCCACATAGGGGTTGTAAGTACTCTTTGATGTCTTGTGACTAATAAAGTAATTAGTCCATGAATAACTGGTAATTTAGATGAGTAATTTAGATTACTCAATGACTAACAACTGCCCATGTGTATACCAATGGCCACCAGCATAGGTGTCTCAAAAGGGGGATTAGGCAGATTTGTACTTGCCATGAGGACTAAAGGGAACCTCTCTATTTAGAGGCAGCAAATATCTAAAGACCAGCTTGGGTTGCCAGCCCAGGGGTTGCTGGAAACCTGAGGAAGACTGGGTGGATTTACCAGATTGGCATCCTTCAATGCCGTGGCATCCCTTCTGCTTCTGCAACCAGACACAATGTCTAGTTGTTGCAGGATGCTGTAGGGTTTTCTTGAAATGTTATGATAAATACTATAGAGTTTCAAGTGGCTCACAGAGTGTCCTGCAGCACACTTGCATTGCTTCTGGTTAGGAAGCCAGAAGTGGCATCAAGAGATACCAATCCACCTCCCTGTGTTTCCTACTGTCCTGTCAAGCAGTAGTGGGAGACTGATGCAAAGAGTACAAGGCTGCCTCACAAAGCAGGCAACCTGACCACCCTAAGACCAGTGCTAGGGAAGCGATGTCTAGAGGAGGGCTTGGCCTCTGTGCCATACTTTTGTACCTCCAAGCTAACTGGATGTTCAGTGTGATACAAGAAGCTGGACAAGATGGACTACTCATGACTACTAGTATACTGATGCCTGCTGGTAGACAGGTGGTAGGGTTGCCAGCCTCCAGGTGGGGCCTGGGGATCTCCTGCTTTTACAATTGATCTCCAGCTGATAGAGATCAGCTCCCCTGGAGAAAATGGCTGCTTTGAAGGGTGGACTCCATCGCGTTGTACCCTGCTGAGGCGCCTCCCCTCCCCAAACCCTGCCCTCTCCTGGCTCCACCCCCAAAGTCCCAGGTATTTTCCAACCCGGACTTGGCAACCCTAACAGGTGGACTGGTGTACTAGTGCTGGCTCATTAGAGGTCTGAGAGACACAGGGAGGGGAAAACAAACTTGACCCAAAAACTGGAATCAAGAACCACAAGAGTAAGAAAGAAATCTAATATAGACCCACTCCTGTGCTGACAACACTTCTGCTGTTGTGGAGAGTGAAAGTCTCAAGGTCAGAAGGCATCAGTCAAAGGAGGAGAGATGTGATCCCTTAAAAGGGACCAAGGATATCCCTCTGGGATTCAGAAGAGGTGGTAGTAGGTGATTCCATTGTCTGGAACATAGTGATAGGAGTCTGGAATATAGGCATTTTGACCACATGTTGACTTGCCTGCTTTGTTTGAAGGTTGCAGACACCACACACTATCTGCCTAGAGCAGGGGTGGGCAATTGTTTTGGCTCGGGGGTCACTTTGTGGGAGCAGAGGTTAGCGGAGGGCCACACCTTTTAAAATGATTGCATTCATTAGTTAACTCTGCATTTCAGAAAAGGTATAAATTGTATCATAAAAATCAATAAATATAAATTAAATAAAATAGTGGTCGTTTTATTCAGTTTATTTATTGTGCTAATTTCATATCATCTATAGCTGCAAGCACATTTAATTTTAGAATCAGTTTAATGAGAGAAATGTACCCTATCACACTTTTCTACAATTTTTTTGAAATCAGGAGATTGCTTGTTGAGAAACCACGTGGCTGACTGTCTTGCCGGGCCGCAAAAAACTCTGTGGTGGGCCGCATGTGGCCCCCGGGCCGCTATTTGCCCACCCCTGGCCTAGAGGATACCTGGAAGCTATTTAAAACCACACTAACTGTAGCCCAGACAGAATACATTTCCCAGATTAGAAAAGGCACTGCCTCAAAGAATGCCTGCATGGTTAACAATGAAAGTCAAGAAAGCTATAGAAAGTTTTAAAAGTTTTGTGTGTGTGTGTGGGGGGGGGGGGGGGTTAGTGGAAGGTTTGCCCCAATGAACTGAACAGAAGGAGCTGCAGGCTCTGTCAAAAGAAATATGTCAGAAATCAGGGATGCAAAAAAGGGAATTTGAGGAGCAGGTTGCTAAAAACATCAAGACAAGCAGGGGTCATTTTGAGCATGAGCTCGGGGGAGCTCAGCTCCAGGAGTTGGTGCCAGCCCCCCCCCCCCCCCGTGGGGGAATACCTGCTTGTATCATGGCTGCAGCAAAATGACCTTGTCCCCTGGAAAGGTCCTTGTTCCTCTGACCAACCTTCTGAAGGCTTCAGCCACCACTGAAGCTATCCTCCCAGAATAGTGGCATTTCTGAGGCTTGGATTAGTAACTTTCCCCTCTCTGCCATTTCTCTCTCTCTCTCTCTCTCTCTCTCTCTCTCTCTCGCCTTCTGACATACTTCCGGTGATGTCAGATGGATTAGCATATGCAAATATGTTATGCTAATGAGTTATGCTAATGAGCTCCTGCACCTCTTTTTCTACAAAATGACCCCTGAAGACAAGCATAAATATTTCTTTATATATATCTGAAGCAAGTAACCAGCCAAAGAAACAGGTAGGTTTTTGGATGACCAAGGAATAAAGAGATTGCTAAAGGAAGAAAGGGAGATAGCAGATAAACTCCAAGAATTTTTCTGCTTTTGTGTTTATGGTGGAAAGTGTGGGGCATTTACTCATGCCACAGTCAGTATTTTCAGGAAGGGAGTCTGAATAACTGAGTCAAATTGAGGTGATGAGAGATGGTTCGAGACCGAATGAAGAAATTAAAAACCAATAAGCTTGATATGTCCAAGAGTCCTTAGGGAACTCAGATTTTTAGACTGTTGATCTACTAATTTGTTTATTTATGGAGGATAGGTCTATCAGTGGCTATTAGCATGTAAGCTGTAAGGCGTTGTTTTAGCAGACTTATGAATGATAATTTCATAAGTGTAAGATCATGGACAATAATGATAAGTGTATGAGAGGACTTGTGTTGCTGAGTGTACAAAAACAGAGGCCAACTGCAGACACACACCATCCTATGCCAGGAGATTACAGTCCAGCAAAAGCCATTGTTCCAGTTCCCAGAAGCCTCTCTGAGCACAGAAGCCAGCTTGTGACTCTGGTTCATCTCTGCTTGCAAAAACATGCCCAAACATGTCTTTGCCAAGTCACAGCACACAATTTCCTCCCCCTCCAACAGACATTGTTCCAGCTAAATAAAGGCTTAATTGGCCACTTCACATGGACTATAGAAGCAGTTAACAGACAATTTACTTGGTCAGGTCAAGAGTGCAATCCCTTCTGGAGAAGACAATGGCCTCACCTATGACTCATCCTTCCTCCAGACCAGGTGTCTCCAGATGTGATTAGGTCATCCTTTAACATTGCCCACTCCCATCCTATACCTTATTGGTTAGAACTTTAGAGGCGGATCAGCCCAGAGGAGGTGGCTTGCCAAGCCAGCCCACAGCGACACCCTCCCTTAAGAGCAGTCTCCCAAGATCTCAGATCTCAGTTCTCTTGCTATCTCCCTCCTATCTTGTTCCCTCCCTCCCTCCTGGACCCTTGTGTGCATGCTAGGGCCCGGCATGTGCTTCTGCTGGTTCAAAGCATGTGATCCTTCCCCCCCTTTCCAAATACCCTCTATTCTTCTAGCAGGATGGAAACCAGGCTTCTGGAAGGTAAATATTTCCCTTGACAGGATACTATCAACTTCCTGCTAATGCAACTGTCTCTTTAATTCTTACTTCTGAGACCTGTATGATTGTATGTATGATTTTTGCAACATCTGAATGATTCACTTTTATTATTATTATTAAGTAAACTAAAGACTCTTTTTAATTTCATTTGAGTCTCTGTGTCTCTTTTTGGGAGGTCTGAGAGAGGCCCAGTCTCTGTATAAAAAGGTGTTAGTTCCATTAATGCCTAATGCTAATTATTAAGAGCTAATATTCTCCAGCATTGATAACAGAATATAGCAGTCAGGCTAACAAGCAATGGTGACTAAACGGAACCTGCATGTTCAGAGGCAGTACACCTTTGAATACCAGTGCCAGGAGGCAACATCAGGGGAAGGCCTTGGCCTCTATACCCTGTTGTTGGACCTCTAGCAGAACTGGTTAGAAACTGTGTGAGACATAATGCTGAACGAAATAGACTACTGGTCCAATCCGGTAGGGCTCTTCTTATATTCTTACATTCTTATGTGATCCAGCAAGGCTCTTGTGTGCTGGAAATTCTATCCTTGCCTCTTGTGGTCTGAATTTATATCCCACTCACACAGTTTAGAGAAAAAAGAGGAAGAAGAGGAGGAGGAGGATGAAGAAGAGTTGGCTTTTATGCTTCACTTTTCACTGCCCTAAGAAGTCTTAGATTGGCTTACAATTGCCTTCCCCTCCTATTGTGAGGTAGGTGGGGCTGAGAGAGTTCTGAGAGAACTGTGACTGGCCCAAGGTCACCCAGCAGGCTTCATGTGAAGGAGTGGGGAAATCAAACCCGATTCTCCAGATTACACTCCACTACTCTTAACCACTACTCAATGCTGGCTTTGAACCCTGAAACAAACACAATTTTTTTCTTGCATATACCCTGAGTGGTTATAATAAGGCGGAAAAAAGTATCCTATGTTTGTCCATTACTTAAAAAAAACCCAGAATTACTATTGTTACCATCATTATGAAGTACAAAAAAACCCAAACAAAACACATGATCTTAAAATGCATTACCTGATTTTCAATTTAATCTTGAGTATATCAAGGAGCAGCCTTGTGTCACTTACAAAGTCTCTATCTCCCCTCACTGGAATTGCTCCCCCTTTCTCTAAATCTGCCCTTTGCATATGTATCTGTTTTTTTGCAAAAACATATCGCTGCATATTTATCCCTCTAAAAATATTCTTCTGTATCCCCAAAGTACTATAACTACTATGGCTTGCAGGAAATGCCACATGTTATATACACATTTCTCTCACAGCACTAGAGTAAACAGATGCTTCCAGCAAGCAGGCCTTCCATCGGTGCAGGTTTCTTTTTTTTGTCATTGTTCTTGTTTTTTCAGTTGTCAGATTGGTTGCTGCAGCCCTGGGGCCTAACATTTTTCTCTCCACCTTTATGCTTTAGCCATTAGAAGTAGTCTCTCTCTCTCTCTCTCTCGTCTGTATCCTTCCATAGGTGGAACTTAAAGCTTCTCACGCAAACCAAACACACGTTCTTTCTCTCAGAAAACAAAACCATAAAGGAAATAAAGAGTTCCAGAGGGACAACCATGTGAACAAATGTACAAATAAAGAAGTTGGGCAACCCCCCCCCCCTTTTGGAACTCTGGACAACTGGGGATATTGTAAGAATTTCATATACACAGAACTGACTTCACAAAGTTCAAAACAGCTGTTTGCACCCCCCCCCCAGTTCTTCACTTCAATATTATGCAGCATTGTCATAATGACCTCACATCTACCATCTGTCTGACATGTAATATTCCTTCCTCCTCTACCGACTGCCTCCATGAATTAGTGTTATAAATAACTAGGAGCAAGGCCCATTGTGGGAAGAAATACAACAGGCTCTAGAAGGAAACTCCAGGTAACTGTCCCAGCTGTGGCTGGTGGGGTGATGGAGGGAAGGAGAAAACAGAGGTAGGTGAGCCATGTTTATTTCCTTCAACTTAGCTATAAGACAGTGCTGTCTCAAGTCAGTTTGCTGCCCCAAATGGGTAGTATGAGAGAAGAGCCACATGATAACAGGTATGGTCTCCTCAGCCCCTGATTTATGTTGATTTGGGGCTATGCAGTGGCAGATAAGGTTAAAAAAAAAAGCACCTCCTCCTATGCCATGTTTTCTGAGTTCCAAGGATCTGGAAAGCAGTTCTGTAGCCAATTACATGGTTGCCAACTCTGGGTGGGAAATACCTGTCAATTTGAGGAGTAGAGTGGGAAGGGCAGGGTTTGGGGTGGTGAGGGACCTCAGCAGGGTTTAATGCCATAGAGTCCATTGCCCAAAGCAGCCATTGTCTCCAGGAGAACTGATCTTGGAGTTCTCCAAGTGCCACCTGGAGGTTGGCAATACTAAGGGGAGGGCCAGACTGGTAGATTTGAGGGGTAGAGCCTGGAGAGTGCAGGGTTTGGGGTGGGAAGGTAGCCATTGTCTCAGGGGAATCGATCTTGATCATCTGGAGATCAGTTGTAATAACTGGAAAATTTTCTGTAAGGGTAATGATGTACTGTGGCTGGGGAACAAGGTGATTTCTGGGAGACCTCCAAGCACCACAGGGAGACTGGCAACCCCACTGTACATTGAGGGGAAGCTTGGGAGATGTATTTTACCTCAGGACACATTGAGTGACTCGCACACATGGGGACTCCTCCATGTGTGTAGGAAAATCTCCCTCCCCCCCCCCCGCACGGATTTAGATATCCCCATGGATGGGGCCACTTTGGAATTAGATATATAGATGAAACCCAGTTAGGAATTTGAACCAAAGACCATCTCAACTAATATGTGGAATTTAATCATAAAACTTTTTTTTTGGGGGGGGGGGGGGGACTGAAGACAATTTGATATTTTGGTGACCTCTATGGCTGGGTTCAGACTGGCAGTTTGGCCCAATATACGCACGTTTCTCAAGCAGATTAAGTAGGCCGGTTCACACAGCCACAGCTGTCTGGCATTCCCATGCTGTACTCACCCCGTCCTGAAGCGTTTTGATCCCACTGTTTAAAAGTACCTGGTGAAAGCCATGGCAAGCCATTTGGGTGTGTGTTGATCCTGCTTCCTGGAAGTGTGGATGCAAATAAGCCACAATCAAGTGGCACCAGTAATGTGAACCCACTAATCCAGCAGGGATGCGCATAACCGCCCATGCGGACTGTGTGCTTGAGTGCACAACTGCCCACAGGGTTTGCTTCCGGCTTTTGGAGTTAAAGCTCCCAACCCACAGCCTCCTGGGAGACAGTCTGGCAAAATGGCAGCTGTGCGAGGAGTGTCCTGGAAAAGGGGGAGTGGGGGTGGGCACCACGAGATCCTGCCCCGATTGCTGCTGCGCCCATGCATCTACACGCAGGTCGGCAAAGCAGGCCAAACCCACACGCAACCATGCTGCCGGCAGGGGCCGCCCCGTAGTGCAACCACTCCATGCCGCTGCCTCCCCGGTATGGTGCCACATTAGTCAGTGGAGTGTGACCAGAAAGCCCTGCGGCAACTTGGCCCAGGTCTTTTTGCCCTGCTTCCCTTGCACTTCATTCTGCCAGTCTGTCCTCCACCTATATTTATGCTAGGCAGAGTTTGCCTCAGTTAGCATGAATCATTTCCCAGATACTGTTTATTTTCTAGAATTAGTATGTGCACACACCCAAATAAGTTTTTGGCATGATAAACCTCCAAAAATAACCGCAAGTCAGTGTGTAGAAGATAGAATAAGGGACAATCCCCATTTGGTTTGCCAACTTCCAAATGGGGCCTGGAGATTTCCCAGAATTACAACTGATCTCCATATGAAATAAATCAGTTCCCTAGGAGAAAATGGCTGCTTTTGAAAGTGCACTGTATGGCATCACATCCCACTAAGTTCCCTCCCCAGGCTCTACCCCCAAATCTACAGGAATTTCCCAACCTGGAGTAGCAAACCCTAACCTTCATTTAAAAAATAAATAAATTACAAAGCTGCAAAACTGGCTGCTGTGAAAGAGTGCTGTTCTGCCTAGGGTAGATCCACAAGCATTTGAAATTAAACACACAGACCTTCCTCCCCCCACACACACCTCATTTCAACAGAGGCATGTACAATATATGATATTATGTTGGTTTCTTTTCATTTGAATATGTGACATAAATTGGTATAAATTAACTTTTTTTCCCAATCTTTGGCTTTCTCCATTAACATCAGTGAATATTTATTAGACACAAGGTACATGGAGTATATCCAAAACTGGGCTTCCTCTGCCATGTCTAGTTAAACACATAATTACTATGGTTTCAGAAGCAGTGGCTATGTTAATGCATGCACAAAACTTACCTTTTTCAGCATCTCCAACTGAGACACACAGGGAACAATCCTAAGTAGAAATGGACTTGAACCAGTGCACGAACATAAGTTCAAGACAATGTTTTGGCTGAATTGTGGTTTGTGAACCAAAGTTTGTGAACTGAAGAACCACCACAAAGTTCCACAAATTTTAAGGCAGCTCATAGTAGTTTGTGGTGGTTTGTGAAATCAGAAAGCAAACGTTAAAATGGCTGTGAGCCATTTAAACCTCTGCTTTCTGCTCTTCACAAAAAAACACCTGACCAATGGGGAACAGAAAGCAGGGGTTTAAATGGCTTGGAACAAAAGTGATGGGGGGGGCAGAATGCAGGGGTCACAAACCACTCTGAATCAGTTTGATTCGCCTACCAGCCTTCCAGTTCATATTGGTTTGTGGTTTGGTTCATGGTTCGGACGTGAACCATGAACTAGAACAAACTGCAAAAATGTGTCTGTACCCATCTCTAATCCTAAACAGATCTGCTCAGAAGCCCTGTGCTATTAAAAAGTGCTTACTCCCAGGGAAGTGTCCTTAGAATTGCACCTGTACTGTCAGTTTCTTGGTCAGAAAGTGGGCTGGCAGAAATGACCATGTAAGTGCAGAGACTGAGACCGATTTCTAACCAGGCACTGCTTTGCCATCACTCTTCCCTTTGCCCCGATTGCATGCTTCCTCACCCTTTGCCAAGGGGAGCATTTTGACCCACAGCTTTGCACGATTTCCCACACAGCTTCACTGATCCTGGTTTTTGAGGATCACTGAAGCCGTGGAGGAAATCGGGCGAAGCCACAGGTCAAAATGTGCCCTGCAGCAAATAGTGAGAAACTGAAGCACGCAATCGGGGCAAAGGGAAGAGTGGTGGCAAAGCAGCGCCTGGTGTGAAATTGGTCGGTGTCTGGTGTGAGAAAACCAAATATACAGAAACAAGAGTATACTACAGACAATGAAGACTGAGAAATTTAAAGGGGGCTCTTCAAAATAGCAGAGTGAGAAACTGATAACCATCCCAAAGCATAAGTGGTTAAGTTTTTCTACAATTTCATCCAAGATATTATCACTGACCTCAGCTCTCCTAATTGACCATAGTGATGTTTTACAGGGGAGATTTTTCAGCCCAGTGTGATTTTTTAAATTTTAATTGAGTTTTATAGCTCAGGTTAGCTAATGATGACTCTACTACTAAGAATATGCATACTTGCCAATCTGTGATTCCCTGAGTTCATAACGAGAAGTAATTAGGCTATAGTAATCTGTCTTCAAGGAACTGTACGTTACATAATTAATAAATCCAGTTCCTTTAAAAAAAATGAATATGACAATTTCAGCAAGTTCCATAAATATATTTACCTCTTTTTCATTTGGAAAGCAAATTTGGTCACCTGCATGTTGCTGCATTTTGTCTTTTTGTAAACATTGACTAGGTGACTTGACAATATCTTCCAACAAGGCTATGGATGACTTCATTTTAAAGCCATAAAATAACTTTGCAGGCTATAAAATGTGACATCAGTTTTGAGCCAGAGAGATTTTAGCAAATAGAGCCATTCTGAAGACTTCTCCATGATTTCATTAGTCTTCTATGCCTTGGATGTTTCCCTTCATGAAGAATGAAGTCTGATACTTTCTGACTTCACCAAATCATAAATAGTATTTTGGGGAGTTGAATTTGGTAGTGGTTACTGCTATTTTTGCATTTTTTGAAATAGTTTGGTCCCAGTACCAGACAGAACACTTAGATACAATCCTGGAAATAAGTCCCAGTGAGTTCCATATGGCTTACACTCCAAGACTGAATGTAAAGGATTGCAGATATAGAATAAATATGCTTATATTGATGCTCACTACTATATAAGCCCTCCCACAACCAGACATTTTGTTCTGGATCAGCAGAAGAAGACATGGAACTGCATTACCAATTATAGACAAATACCACCTAAAATCATCATGCCTACCACCAATGGTGGTGGAGGAAAGTGCCATCAAGTCATGGCTGACTTATGGTGACCCCGTGGGGTGTTCAAGGCAAGAGATGTTCAGAGGTGGTTTGCCATTGCCTGTCTCCACATCATGACCCTGGCATTCCTTGGTCATCTCCCATCCAAGTACTAACCAGGACCAACCCTGCTTAGCTTCTGAGATCTGATGAGATCAGGCTAGCCTGGGCTATCCAGGTAAGGGGCAGCAAGGCTGTGTGTAAATAATACCCCACAAAGCTGCCAACTTCTCTTACTAAAACAGGCTGGCTGGCTCCTGTAATTTTCAAAGTTACAAGCCTGGAGTGTGTTGGGGTGGGGTGGGGGCACAGGGTGGCCAGCTCTGGGTTGGGAAATACCTAGATGTTTTAGGGGTGTAGTCAGAGGAGGGAAGGTTTGGGGAAGGGAGGGATATAATGCTATAGAATTCACTTTCCAAAATGGCCATTTTCTTCTGGGGAACAGATACCTGTTACTTGCAGGTCAGTTGGAATCCCAGGAGATCTCCAACCCCCAATTGGAGGTTGACTAGGGTTTCCTGGGCCCCTGGCCACTGGTGGGGGATGAGGGGCTAAGGTGCCAGGTCCAGATTGGGAAACTCCTGGGGATTTGGTGGAGGAGCCTGGGGTACGATGCAATACAGTCTACCCTCCAAAGCATCCATTTCTCCAAGGAAACTGATCTCTATAGTCTGGAGATGAGCTGTAATTCTGGGGGATCCCCAAGTCCCTCCTGGAGGCTGGCATCCCTAAGACTGGCAACTCCTGGGGTAGTACTCTGAGAGGTCCCTCACCAATGAATACAAAAAACCTTATATAAGAAGATATTAATAAAGGGTGGGTTATCCCCCTTATAGAGGCTAGGTGGCCTTTTCTTTCTTAATTTTCCCCTGGATCCATTGCTTTGAAAGCAAAAAAAAGGGAGGGGGGAGTCATGTCACAGAGATACTGAAGTCTGAATAGCAGGCTCTTCTCAATGTATAGGACAGAAGATCATTGCAATAGTTGGTTAACTTTTGTAGCTGAAACCATGTATGGCAGGTCAGTAGCAATCTGTTCAATTTCTCAGTCATTTTCCCTACAGGTAGTTATTCATTTATGCCCCACTTTCTTCCCTGATGGAGGACCCAAAGCAGCTTACAGTACCAACCCACCCCTATACAAATAAAAAAGGGGGGGAAAGGTAAGGGATGTAGGGGACCAAAAAGCTTCAAAACACAAAGCAGGCCTCTACGATGACCCTCACGTTCAAAGCCCTTTGGCTTGCGGCCATGACACGAGTTTCCGCTCTGAGTTGATATTCTTGGATATCTGGGAGTGGAGACTGGGAGGGTGTGGTTTCAGTAGGGGAGCGATCTCAGCAGGGTATAATGCCATAGAGTCCACCATCCAAAGCAGTCATTTTATCCAGGAGATCTGATCCCTGAAGTCCGGAGATCAGTTGTAATTTCAGGAGATTTCCAGACCTGACCTGGAGGTAGCCAAATCTTCCAAACCTACACTTAAGCCTCAAGTACCTGGGAATGGGCAGGAGGACAGACAAACTCAGCCAGATCTTCCCCAGCTGCTGCTCACTAAAAAGATGCTATTTTCCCCAATGTATATGGCTACCAGCTCATTTTTGATAGTTATGCTCCTGTGCCATTTAGTCTGAGCTGATGTTTTAATAGAAACAGTGACTAAGCCTGCAGTTATCAAAGTTGACGGAAAGTATGTCAAGAACTGCCTGAGAACCGGGAATCAGCGTCTCATAGATATAGCACAAGTGCTCATTCTCTCTCTCTCTCTCCCCACACCCCACCCTACCATATTCCTAATGAGATGAATCATGAGGGGGAAGAAAGCCAGGTTAATGTTCCAAAGGGCCTAATTAGAATCAGGTGAGAGCTGGAAAAGGCAACCGAGGTGATTTCAGTCACAGTCCATATGAAAAGCTCTAATTAAGAAGAATGATGTCCTTTGCTTCAAGATCCCTGGAGCACTTCCAGTGCTATCTTTAACTCCTTCTGACCTAATAGTAACAACAATACAAGGCCAGAATATACTGTTCACTAAGCAAAAGAAAATACCCCCCCTTTATTTTTGTTCTATGAAATACTTATATGCACGTAAAAGTTGACAAAATAATGTGACCAACCTTTATATTCTTCATAATGTGCTTTTAAGCATTTGCCGCACAGTCAACACACCACTGAAACTTTTTTTTTCAAACATTCAATTTCTGTGACAAGAGAATTTCCATTTCTTTATGTTAGGTTGCACAAACGAGCAAGGGTGTTAAAAAAGTGGTGACCCTGGTGGAAGAGGACATCATCCTGACCCACCACACTATACAGAGGCAGGGAATGAGAACTAGGTAAAGGTAAAGGCTTCCCTTGCTCGAAAGCCAGTCAAATCCATGACAATGCTCATCTCCATTTCCAAGCCGAAGAGCCAGCACTGTCCAGAGACATTTCCATGTTCATGTGGCCAGCATGACTAGATGCCAAGGCACACAGAACGCTGTTATCTTCCCACTGAAGCGGTACCTATTTATCTACTTGCAATTTCTTGCTTTTGAACTGCTAGCAGGAGCTGGGGCCAGAGACAGGAGCTCACTCCGTCATGCGGCACTCGGGTCTCGAACCGCTGACCTATCGATCTTCTGGTCTGCAGTTCAGTGTCTTAACCATTGAGCCACTACGGCCCCCAGAACTAGGTAGCCATCTGTTTTTTTTCCCCCCCTAGAACATTTCCTGTATCTTTAATTCAATAGGTACTGTTTTTCTTAACAAAGCATTTGTTATGTTCTGGCCGGGGAGCCGCACACGCGGTCGGCCAAACACATGGCCAAGCGAAGCTGTAAAGTTTCACTCCCAGGGACAATAGACCCAGCGGATCCTAGTAGGGGAAGCCTGCATTCTGAGATAGACCAACAGAATGCAGGAGCACTGTAAATAGTGAATCATGGGTGTTGAGTGTCTGCATGGGTGCGGTCGAGAACAGGGATATAAGCAGACCTGCGAGTCCAGCTAAGCAGTCTTGTTCCGACCTCTGAATAAACTTATAAGCTGATTTCACTGAACATGTCTCTGGACCCAGTACTTTACACTGGTGACGAAGGTGGGATCCTGATGAGTGACATCGACTCCAACTCCAGCACCGCATCGAGCACCGATCCTCCAGCTACCGAGCAATGCCAGGCTCCAGTGCCACCTGGCACCACCAACCGCCCCACAGGACACCGCTCACCGCATTGCTCTGGAATCATGGCTGCTGCTCCGGGACAACTCACTGCATTCAACCCCACTCGCCCAGAGCGATGATTGCTGATTTGGGGGTAGGACATTATTAGTTCATGATTCAAAGCTCTGTGGGTTTGGGGGGGGGGAACAGAATTCTGAGACCATAATTTTCAATGGGGAACAAATTTGAGGGTCTGATGCAGCCCAGAACATAGTCCTACTTCTAATCTAAAGGCCTACTGAGTTTAAAGAAGATTGAACAAAGGGCAGAGCTTTTTTTGGTAGAAAAAGCTCAGCAGGAACTCATTAGCATAATAGGCCACACCCAACAGCAGAAACACATTAGCATATTAGGCCACACCCCTGACAGTGCAGCTCATTAGCATATTAGGTGGGGGCTGGGAAAGCACAGAGCAGGCATGGAAGCTTGCCGCTCCCCCCCCCAGCTCCTCCCCCCCACTTCAGTATTGCCTTTCTAGTCTACCCCCCCCCAAACCAGACAGCTGGGGAAAGGCGCTGCTGAAGTGCCTGGGATCTGAAAGATCCCTGGCACTTCAGCATCACCTTTCTAGTCTCCTAACTCCCACTTGAACCGGGGAAATGCTCTACAGCGGAAAGGCTGGGGAAAGGAAGGAAGGCATGCACACATGCCCCTTTCTTCCCTGAGCCTCTCTGCTATTGCAGAGACTCGGGGAAGTGCAGGGGGGGGGGAGGGATGGTTAAATGCCTTTCTCTCCCTTCCCCAGATTGGGGAGGAAAAGAAAGGCATTTTCAATGTGCCTGGGTTCCCTGCCTGCCCTTTTCCAGCTGTGACACATCAACTAGAGAAGGGAAGGCTTTTTCTTGTCAATTTCACTCTCAGCTGACTGACGGAAATCCTGAGAGGCTCCCCAGAGGAAAAGACGGCATTTTAATATGCCGCCTTTCCCTCTTGTGTGTAATGTGGGGAGGGCAGCATGCTCTGTAGCTGCACATGCCAGAAGTTTTGGTTGTAGGCATGGCCAACTCAGGAGCCGGTCGGAACTCTGTTCCTGTGCATTCCTGCCCAAAAATAGCCCTGACAAAGGGGTTATGTTGGTTATGTTTTACAGACTCCCAAGGTAGGTGCCTTTTGGGATATTCACAATCTCATCTTCTTATTGGGGAAAATGGTGTCAGCCATGGCATTAACAAACAATTTGTGTGCATTCATGTCATTTTCCTACTCTTACTGTGACTGACTGACAGCAAACTCCTGAAAACTCTTGAGTATGACATCCTTTTTTGTTGTGTCTGTTGTTTATTTCCTTTCACAAAGTGAGGAAGGAGCAAACTAGAAAGACAGCAGTGTTCCCTCTGAGTTAGTGTGAACTAGCTCACAGTTTTTTTAGCCTCTGCCTCACACATTTTTGTCTTCACTTAGGAAGGAGGGTTCCAGAGCAAACTAATTTATGCAGTAGCCAAATTGCTCACTCACAACTTTAATGCCAGTAGCTCACAAAGTAGAGTTTTTGCTCACAAGACTCCACAGCTTAGAGGGAGCATTGAATGGCAGTTCTGCTTTATTTCCTATGGGAAAGGGTTTCTTTTTAAGGGTGGGGGGTTGTGTGACTCTTTTTCAACCAGATGTTACCAAAATTGTAGAAAAGCTAGTGCTGACTGTCCACTAAAGAACACCCAAATCTCTAGGAAATTGGACCAAGGGGTCCAATTATATGGGCTTCTGGAAAAAGATACCCCCAGACATTCTACATGCAGAGAAAAATAAGAGCTCTGCCCCCAGAATGGAGGGAAGGAAGAAGGAGCAAGCTAAAATTGCAGCTCTGCTGGGCCCTGTACCTGGCTTGTGCCAGCTGGGAGCCACTTTCCCCAGGCCAATGCCCAAGAAATCTGGAGAATCAAAGAAAAACAAGATACCTGCTGCTGCTGCTGATGTTAAGCACCTGGACATGAAAAACTATACAGATGGTGGCATTTTTCATAAAGCCTACGAATCCCAGGTTTATGTAAACATTGTGGGAAAATCACAGTAATGACCCAAAACTGTTTTTTGTGCATATTTTTCTGCACATGAATTCCAGAATAACAGCTCTTAGACTGGGAAGTTAAAATGGCCTTGTAGCAAGTCAAACTGTGTGGCTCTGGCAGCACTACAAGCCAGTGGTGGATGGGTTACTTGGTCCCATGGCATCAATGATAAACATTAGCTCCCCTGTTGTATCCTCCCACTGACTGGTGGCAGAATGGGAGGAGGAGGCAATTGATGAAATTACATTGATTGCCATTGTTGTCAAAGTTAAGTGGTCCTCTCTCTGTAAGTTAAATGGCTAGTCTGTCCCTGGTGATACAGGGATGTTCTCCATGCATGCCCTGAGAAAGTAATGTGATTATCAGTGTGCTCCACAAGGATAGCCTTTCAACATGTCACAGTTACTGGATATATGTCAAGCCTCTCTCTTGCCCAGTTGGTTAGAAGTTCTATTCGAACCCTCAAAATGACATTCTCCTTTTCTTCTTCTTTCTTTTTTTTTTCTTTTTTAAGTTTGGACCCTCATTACTGTACATTCAACAAGTAACTTCTAACTGGGAAACTAACTTTTAACAGCTTCATTCAATTGCATTTGCTTTGATGGGATCAATAATCTTTTTTTTTTTTAAATGATAAAACTCACTAATCTGACTGGGTTTATTGTGAGGCCAATGGAACAGAGCACACTAGGCAATATGAGGAACTAGCGATAAGCTCAGCGTTGAGCAGATTCTGAAATGGCAATAAAATGAAACAGAAAGATAATCCAAAGGTGATTGAAAATCGAAGAATCCCTCTAATTACTAATACTCTAGTTATATTGAAATGAAAGTATGGCAGATTATGAAACAGTTTACATTGAAATGGCTTTGGTTTTCTTTTTAATTTGCTTGTAATGCACAGTCTTCTTTTGAATTAATTGAGCAATCTCAACCGCCTTAAGAGCCTACATAAGTTTTACATTTACTACTTTAGTGAATCTGTTTGTCTTTCGGGGAGGGGGGGGGGGAATCCTTTGAGGGTATTTTAGAAGCAAGAGGGCCTGCGTGAAAAAAATTGTTTCAGCCATCGTGTTGTTATAGGTTGGATCCAACTAGTTTTTCTATGGTCGGTATAGGAGTGAGGGAGTCCCTCTGACTACCCAAGATGGTTCTGCTGGGAATCATAGGACCCACATGGACAAAAAAAAAAGTGGGATAGGGCTATAGTAAGGAGGGAAATGGGGCAAGCATGTGATTAAAAATATGGACTGATCCAATCCAATGTATTTCTTGTAAATTAACTACAACCCTCCTCCAAAACAGCCAGCCAACATATGAGCAGGCACGTAATGTTCTATCTATTTAATATCCTGTTTCACACATTGGCCAACTTGATGTCCCAAGAGACCCTATAGAGTTAGGCACAGAGGCCAGAACATCCCTCTTGGTGGCCCCTCAGTACTTGTATTCAGTGGGACACTGCACTGAACAGTGAAGTTCCGCTTAGTCACTATGGATAATAACAACTGATGGACCTACATTCCATGACTTTTTCTCATGCCATTTCAAAGCCAGCTAAACTAGCGGTGATCATTAAATTCTGTGGCAGTGAATTCCACAATGTAACAAATTATATTCTTTGAGAAGTAATTTTGTCTGTCCTGAATTTTTAATTTCTCACCCCTGCTGATTCAACTCCAAAATCCTTTTTTGTAAATATTCCACCTTAAATCTACGATTATTTATTTTTGTGCAATCTTGTTTCCTTGTGCCAAATTGTTTGTGTAAAATATCCCCATTATAGTGTTATTTCTGCATCAATAAATCAACATTATACAGTCAGTATAAATAATGCACATGATACATATTAGAACTGTATAAATTGCATAGGAAAACCAGACAACATCTGCACATGATACAAATGAATCTACCAATCCAACAGTGAAAAGCAGTGAACCAAAATAATTGTCAGAAATATAAACATATAAAAATAAATGTCTCAGCTCTTCAACCCCCCTCCCAATTTCATCATGTTACAGTGCATTTACAGTACAATCCTAAACAGAGTTACATCCATGTAAAACAATGAAGTCAATGAAATTGGGGGGGGGGGGATTGTTTAGGATTGCACTGTACATTTTCTCATCCATTGAATGCATGTACTTAGGTCCAAATAGCTTGCCTGCTAGTGAAAAGGGAAGGAAGGTCCCCCTTTAACCACCAAAAGCACCATGCTAGGCATTATGACAGCCACATGGAGAAAGCTATGTGAATTGGGGATAGAAGTAAGGAGAAGAATTGGAAAGACAAGTGGGGAACCCGCAAGGACTTGTCGAGAGCATCTCATTTCCCACTCTATCCCCACTGCTTCCTACTTCTTTCTTTTGGCATCCCCCGTAGTCTCTTACTTTTTCCTGCTTTCTTCTCTCCTTCCCACCCACTGGCCAACCTACTTTAATTTGTCCCCCACCTGAAATACATTTGAAAACCGGGATAGACAGTTAAGTTAGAACATGGAGGGAGAAGTCCAAAGCCCCTGGAGCATGAACAACTAGTTGTGGGTTGTTGTTTTTTTGTCATTTCCCTTGGCCATCACTGTCTCCTAAGTGGCTTTCCCCCCTCATACTTTTGTTTTGCTTTTGCTTGCTTTTCACTGAGCTTTGTCAAGTTAACCAATTTTACTTAAAAGGGGAAGGGGGGGGGGAATCTCAGGAAGCACAACTAAGGACATACCTCACATTGAAGACTAAATTGTATAATGTGAAAAGCTTCTAGCAACATCATGTGGCAGTCCCCTGGAACTCTTCACAGAATTTATTGACTGAAAACCAAGAAAAATCCCACCTAGTGTATGTTTTATGTATTTTGCTGGGGGGCAGTGATAATTCCCCTCTCTATTCTCTGTTCAATATTCTTTCTTTCCCACATTTCTACACAGCAACCTCTCTTTTTGCTGTTGTTCTGCACCTACTGATTTGCATAAACTCTTTGTTATAAATGGACACAAACTCTTTCAGTCAATTGACATGTTCATGACCATATTGTCTTTAAAGAGATATTAGAAGCCACTGTTTAGGGCCAATGATTTGGACTTGAATCCAGAAGTAATACCAAGTGAACCATTTGCATTATACTCAAGGGTGCTATTTTAGACTTCAGTAAGGGGTGAACAAAAAAAGATTTGAGTAGCATGGGGGTTTGTGTGAGAGAGAATGTGTCCACCTGCTACAACCAGCTTATATTAAGTGTATTCTGTGGGGCCGAGGGAACAAGTAGGGCTGCCAAGTCCCCCAGTAGGGCGGGGGAAACACCGATTTTTAGTGCTTACCCCCGCTTTTTCAAAATTGGCCACCGGGGGACAAAATGGCTGCCTTAAAAGGGAAATGTCTGCAGAGAGCCTGCCCTGCAGTAAAAAGCCTCACCAGACATTTCCCCTTTAAGAAGTCAGCAAGAGAGCTTCCACAGCAAGAGAGGTCCGTCCAGAGATTAAGGAGGGACTGAAGGGGCTGCTTTTGCATGTGGCTGGGGTAAGGTTGCAAGGTTGCTGTGGTAAGTTTCTCTTCCAGCTCTTTTCCTTCTCTCTCTCTCCCTCGTTCTTTCTTTTTTCTGTCCGTCTGTCTGTCTGTCTGTCTCTCTCTCTGTCCCCATCCAGCAGAGGTCTATCAGTGGCTATTATTAGCCACAAGGTTTAAATGGAAGTAAGTGCCTCTGCCAGTTTTTTTCCTTCTCTCTCTCTCCCTCTTTTTTTCTTTTTTCTGTCTGTCTGTCTGTCTGTCTCTCTCTCTCTCTCTGTCCCCATCCAGCAGAGGTCTATCAGTGGCTATTATTAGCCACAAGGTCTAAATGGAACCCTTTGTCTGGGGCAGTGATGCTCTGAATTCTTGCTGCTTGGGGGGCAACAGTGGGAGGGCTTCTGGAGTTCTGGCCCCACTGTTGGATCTCCTGAGGGCACCTGGTATTTTTGGCCACTGTTGTGACACAGAGTGTTGTACTGGATGGGCCGATCCACTGTGTCTTCTCTCCTGTTCTTATGATACGAAAATCATATTTAGCACTTGTGTAGCACTTAGTGCTCCATATTCTGCCGAGATGAGGAAGGATTCAGTAGGGCCGTTGCTCAGTGATAGAGCATCTGCTTGACATGCAGGAGGTATCAGCTTCTTCAGCTAAAAAAGGATCAGGTAATAGGTGACATTAAAGATCTCAGCCTGAGACCCTGGAGAGCCACTACCAGTCTGAGTAGTCAATACTGACCTTGATGGACCAATGGCCTGATTCAGTATTAGGAAACTTCATGAGTTCATGTGTCAGCATGTGGAAGCAACATCACAGGATGTGACATCACAAAATGATGTCACTTCCTTTCTCCTGGCTCCACCCCCAAAGTCCCCAGATATTTCCCAAGTTGGACTTGGCAGCCCTAGGAACAAGTCTTGTACTATAGCAGGAGACTTCCAACCTACAGCTGCCTGCTATTGCATGATGAGTTAATGAAAGAAAATTGGTGAGAAATGCTGTTGTAGCAAAACCACAACATCCCTTGTGGCTGCATAATCAGAAGTGATGCCATGTGTTGCAGTGATGCTGTAGTAATCCCCCAAACCATAGAGAACTGGTGATTGTGACATTTGACATCTCTTCCAGTTATGCAAACTAATGATTGTGACATCTGACATCTTTTCCAGTTATGCAAACAGTAGTGATGTCACAGAATTGTGCAATGCTTTGTGATACCTAGCCTCATCCCTTAAAACTCCAGACTGGCAACCCTACTGTGTGGTATAGTGGTTAGAGTATTGGTTCAGGAGGCAGAAGACTCAGATTCAAATGTCTACACAGCCATGAAGCTTGCTGTGTACCTCTGGATCAGTTGCCATCTATCAGCTTAAACCTATCCTTCAGGACTGTTGTTATAATAAAATGAGGAAGGGAGAACAGTGGACACCACTCTGAGCTTCTTGGAGGAAGGGTGGGATAATAATGGGCTAGACTGAACCTTGCCTACCAAAAAGGTATTTTCTAGTCTGCAATATGGAGATAATTATTCAAAACACACAATGTTTCTTGGAAGTTTATTATTAATTAAAATAACTTGCCAGTGATTTATGGTGGTTTCTTGTGCTGATGTGTATTTAACTGGGAAGATGGGGGAAAATATTTACAAAAAAATATAAAGCTATACCACCTTTCTGCTCTTACAAGGGCCACTAAGATGGCTAACAATTTAAAACATACATGATAGAAACTCATTTTAAAACCCACAAAATCGATTTCCTCAACCAACATCATTAAAACAAATAAAAAACAGCTAAAATATATACAAAGACATAAAAGCAACAATTGGGCAGGAAGGGGGGAATCATTGAAAGAATGCCAAACAAAACCAAAAAAAAAAGTCTTCTCCCATTGGCGGAAGATAGCAACAGAAGGGGACTCATAAATATCTATAGGGAGAGAGTTCAAGAGCTTTGGTGCCATGGCCAAGAAGGCCCTCTCCTGGGCTGCCTCTCCTGGGCACCCCAAGCAGGGCCTCCAAAGGTGGTCATAGATGTCAGGTGTGTTCATAATGGAGTAGGTGGTCCTTCAGGTATGTTGGTCCCAAACCATATATGACTTTGAAGGTCAAGACAGCATCTTGAATATGTTAGAACACACTGGAGAGGGGCTGATTAATAGTCCAGACTAGCCCAACCTCATCAGAGCTCAGAAATGTTGGCCAAAGTTAGGAGACCACCAAGGAAGACCTGAATTGTAGGGTTGTCAGATCCAGGCTAGGAATCTCCTAGAGATTTAGGTATGGAGCCTGGGGAGGAAGGAGACCTCAGTGAGGTACAATGCCATGGAGTCCACCCTCCAAGACATCAATTTTCTCCAGGGGAACTGGTCTCTGTAGCTTAGATATGAGCTGTAATTTCAGGGAATCAACTGAAGGCTGACATCCCTACTGGGTTGCTATGCTGAGCAAGGCAATGGCAAGCTACCTCTGCTCATCTCTTGCCTTGAAAACCCCACAATAGGTCGCCATGAGTTGATTGCAGCTTAATAGCACTTAATTATTATATACACTTAGCCTTGTTATGTTTATTGAACATAAAAGCATCCTGACCACCTCCCACACACAAATGCAACCTTTCAAAGATGAAACCTTTCCCGTTAGGACTCTCAAAATTAGGCATACAATCAATACTGTCCCTTGTACTATTCAAGTGCTTAGACATATTTACAGAGAGATTACAACTGAGGCCTTTCCCTCCCTATGTGCAGTCAGATGACTTCAGGCAATGTGCATCGCTGCTGAACAGCAAGAGCACCTTCACCAAATTTCTGCTAACACTCTTGCTCCATTAATTTTCCTCGTGGCTTTTTCTTTGCAATGCAAGTCGGTAACACTTGGTGACCACAGCCAGTGAAGAGAAAAGCCGGTTTCTTCTCCCCCTCCCTATTGTGATGAGTTAATCCCTGTGGTTGGGGGAAAGAAAAAAAAAAAAACCTCTCAGAGGAAAGTGACCCAATTAAAAATTTTATCTAGACAAAGTGTACCAGAGGGAGAAGCTGTCTTAAAAAGCCTCTGCAGCAGGACCGAAGAGAGGAGGAGGAGCGAAGGAAGAGGGAAATTAATCCCTGCCTAGCACAGCTCTTTTAGACATGCAGTTGCGACACAAAGATTTGCTACCCTCTTCAAGAAGAGACAACTGCAATGTAATCCGGTGGTAGGCGTCCTTTGTGCTCTCGAATGACTCTTCCTGAGACTTTGAGAAGGCGCAGGTACTCCTAGGGATGCATGCAAATTATCCTCATCCAGTCGCCTCCTCGAAAATTTGAAGGGCCAAATCACCGGATCATGTTTCAAAAAAGAAACGATGAATTGCATGTGTAAAGGGCTGTCAGAGTCACAGTTGACTCATGGCTTTCAAGGCAAGTGAGAAGCAGAGGTGTTTTGTCATTGCCTTCCTCTGCAGAGTCTTCCTCGGAGGTCTCCCCTCCATGTACTGACCCCACTTAGCTTCCGGGATCTGACAAGATCAGGCTATACCATGCTGCCTTCCCTCCTTAATCTATGTATTAGGAATCCTTCATTGTTCTTTTTTGCTAGTTAATTTTATTCCCTAAAGTTGGTGCAGAGTGACTAATTTCAGACTGTTCCCTTTCCCCCCCTCCCCCCATGTTTCTGTTGTATACACACACACTTTTACAAAAAGAACAGAACACTGTCCTGGCATTTGTTACATATGGTTCCTTAGGCATTCTTTTCATGTGGTGTTTTGTTGGTATGCATACACGCTCCTTGGCATTAGTACAAAAATAACCTCCATGCATTTTGCAAAAAAAGAAGAAGAAGAAATATTTATTTAGGTTATTTATTGTTTGCCTTTCTCACTGAGACTCATGGTGGATTGCATACTGTAAGTCAAGTGCAATCAACAGGGCGGGACATCCAGTGAATACTGCTATAAGGTTTGGACTACCAAAATCTGAAAAGAAGCAGAAATCTAAAGCAGAGTTGAAACAAAGCATAAGTGATAAGTATTGGAGTCGGGAGTCCATGGAATAGTGAAACAGCTAGATCTTTATTGCTGGTCCGGATGAAGCATACAACCCAGGGCTCGAAGCCCTCCTTTTATGCTGGTCAGGGATAATCCCCTGACCTCACCCAACTGGCCTGATAGGCTATTATCAGTCTATTTACATCTCATAGGTTCCCTGGGAGAAACCTAGGTACAGGATTGGTGGCCGGTTTGAATCCACCTGGCCTTTGTTCTACCTGGCTGAAGCTCAGGTAGTTTCTTGGCCATGTGCTCTGGCCATGTGCTCTGGCCATGCGGTCACAATTATGGGAGCACATGGTGACCGCATGGTCAATACATAACAATAAGCATTTAAACATAAATGCGTTCTTATCAGTACTTACATGCAGACTGGAAACAGGGGGTAACTTTTTTTTAAAAAAAAAAGAGCCTGGCATGTGTGAATATCCACCAGTGATCAATCACAGCAGAGGAAGCTCTCATATTACCTGATGTCAGCTCACTCAGAATAGTTCTCAATGGGGACAGCTTATATGCTTTGGGTGAAAGATGCCAAAAACTGGATAGAGATGTTCCCTGTGTTTGGCATGCAAGCTTTGGCAGGGTCTAATACTCAGTTTACAAATCCAACCAAATGCTTCCATACATCATACATTCCATACATTTCCCCAAAAAAGGGGAAAAAAATCTCCTCCCTTCTCTTTCTGTTCTCCACTCTCATTTACCTTGTACCTGTGAAGATAAGAAGAGGTGGGCAGGAGGGAAGAGAAGAGTGTTGGACAGCCAGGTCTCTCACTCCACTGGGAGATCTCTCACCCTGGATACTGTGTTTCCTGCCACCATTCAACAGGGCAGTAAGGGAAAAGAAGAAGAAGAGAAGAAGAGATTGGACTTCACTACCCAACAGAGTCTCAGAGCAGCTTAGACCGATTTCCCACAAGCAGCTGTGCTGCCATTGCTCTTCCATTTGCCCCAGTTGCATTGGTCAATTTCACACTATTCACTGTGCGGCTGCATTTTGACCTGCAGCTCCTCCCAATTTCCCCCCTTCTTGATCCTTGTTTTTTGTCTTCTTGATCCTTGTTTTTTGAGATCTAGAAGATGCGGGGGGAATTGGGGGGAGCTGCAGGTCAAAATGCCACCACACAGCGAATAGTGTGAAATTGACCAATGCAACTTCAGCAAATGGAAGAGTGACTGCAGCACAGCTGCTTGTAGGAAATCGGTCTTACACTCTCCTTCCCCCTCTCACAACAGACACCCTGTGAGGTAGGTGGGGCTGAGATAACTCTTTCGAGAACTGCTCTTTCAACAACAGCTCTGACAGAACTATGGCTTGCCCAAATGAAGGGCAGTTCAGCATTACATCTAAGCAGTTTTATCTCTTCTGGCATGAACTGCAAGTGATGTTCGCATGGTGCTCTAGGATTTATCTAAAACTCTGTGGTGAGACCATGTTCAAACCATAGTTTGGGGTGAAACGAAGAGGGGTGCACTAACACAAAGACAACACTTTTTATTCACACTAGAAATGATGTTGTTACATCAGCATAATGCCAACCCAGACATCACCCCTGCAATCCCCTGCTTGATGCCAGTGCTGGGCTGGCAACCTTGGGGAAGAAGGGAGTAGAATGACTCATTCTGTATCTGAAATGAGCGTAGAAACTTCTGAAGTGTTGGGCAAGATTGGGTAAATTGCTTGGATTTCTTGAGCCCATTCTGAACTGAGCCCAAAGAACAAGCCCATCCCTAATACTGAGTAGAGCCCATGCATGTCTAAAACAGAGCTAAGATTTTTCAGTGTACTCAATGAACTAGGGCCAATACTCTTGAGGCATGTGTGGGGGGAGTAACCACATATCCTGTTTCTCTCCCCAATACCCTCCTTAAAGCAGAGACAGTTTCCTCACCATATAGTCTATAAACGTGTGATACACCATTTGCTAAGTCATTAGCCACTAGATTGGCAATGCTCACAGTAATAGAGAATTTCCAAGGCAATGCAAAGGAAAAGAGTTTATTGGAATTCAGGGGAAAAATCTAATGGGGGAATGTATAAAATGGATGAAGTGATTGAAAACAGCTATTTTCACTGTGCTTTTGTTCCTCATTTTCTTTCCTATTATATTTGGGGATTGAATAAAGGAGAAAAAAATAAAACAATTTCATAAAAAAAAACCCTTCTTGAACAGAAATTAGGGGAAAGATTCAGTTATGCTAAAGGCCGTCAAAGTGTTTGAAAACTGCCAGAGGATACAAAAGTGAAGTTTATGCGGAGACGGGAAAGAACTGAGAGAACTGAAATGAAAAGTCAGATCTCTCGCTGTAGATTGTTTGAGAATGGATGGAGGATATTTGTAACTTTGACCTTTTCATTTCAGTTGCTGATTATTTGTATATTTATCAATGGGATGGATCCAACCAACTTTCCCACCAGTGAAAAAGGCAGCAATGAGTCTTTGTTTGACCACAAAAAGGCTACGCTGAGGACTCCAACCCAGGGTCTGTTAACATCATAAAACCAATTCCAATGCATGATCACACTATCTAACTGATTAACAAGAATTACCATAGCAGGAGCAGCACTAAATAATTAAGAACATGACAATACAACCAGCATTCAACATAAAAAAATATGTTCATAAAGGTCAACTATAAAATGGTGCTGAGTGGGGATTTGAAACTGGGTATCTCAGATAATCAGGGCCTCAGTGGCTCAGAGGTTAAGACACTGAGCTGCAGACCGGTAGCTTGGCAGTTTGAGACTTGAGTGCCGCATGGTGGAGTAAGCTCCCGTCTCCAGCCCCAGCTTCTGCCAACCTAGCAGTTCGAAAGCAAGAAATTGCAAGTAGATAAATAGGTACTGCTTTGGTGAGAAAGTAACAGCGTTCCATGCACTCTGGTGTTTAGTCATGCTGGCCACATGTCCATGGGAAAAGTCTTTGGACAGTGCTGGCTGTTCAGCTTGGAAACAGAGATGAGCACCACCCTCTAAAGTCGTATTCGACTGGCTTTCAAGCAAGGGAAACCTTTACCTTTACTATCCCAGATAAGCCCCGTAGCTAGAGGGGGGCAGTGGGGGCATGACATCACTTCTGATGTCACAAAAATAACAAAACAAAATAAAAATAGGGTAGCTTTTGCTACCCTGAGACGGGGAAGTCGTTTACATGAGGTGAAGAAGGGAGGCTGTATCTGTTTGCAACTGGAGAAAGGGGGGGGGGGGATGAACCTTACAACTAAAAAGCTCACTTTGGGTCCTTGCTCTTTGCCAAGCACACCCAGGAGGAGAGGGGAAGAAACTGGTGGGACTTTGCTTGGGTGCTGTGCATTTGCCACACATGGCAAAAAGAAACCAGAAGTGTCAGGTGGAGAGTGCAAGCTGGCAGGCTCTGAAAACCCATTCCTCAGGTCTGGGGGGGGGGTGCCCCTTGTGCAGTTTCTCCACACATGTTACCTTTGTGCCTAATTACTAGGAGCACAGGGAGAAATGCTGCTTTGGGGAGAGAGAGGAAGGGGGTCTGGCAATCTTTGTTTGGGTTTGGCCTCCCCCTTCGGCTCTTCCTTGGCCCTGTACTCATTCCAGTGTCATTTTTTTTTCTTTTGTAGGTGTTCTGTGACTCCAATGCTTTTCCATCACTTTGGCTCCTACACACCAGTGTGTCTTCTGCTCCTGAGCTCCCATACCAAGAGGCAAGTAAGGTGAGAAGGTCTGGGCTAGTCTTCCTGGCTGCTGCTCTTCCTCTCCCCTGCCTTGGCTGTTGCACAGAAGACCTGTTTCCAGAGGCCCTCAGTGCTCCCTGACTGCACTCCATTTCCATTGCTCCTAATCCCCTTTTAAACCGACAGGCTACATGACTTACCCCCTCACTGCTCACTTCTGAGCATGTCACTTCTGGCTCTCCCATGTTTACATCCAGCTGAGCCACTGCCATGTGGGCCTTGTGGGACTGTCCCACAGCTCACAAGAAAATTTGTTTTAAGTAGAGCTAAGGTATATATAGACGTTAAGACGCTAAGCTGCAGACCAGAAGGTCAGTAGCTCAGCAGTTCAAGACCTAAGGGCCGTGTGACAGAGTGAGTTCCCGTCTCTGCCCCCAGCTCCTGCCAACCTAGCAGTTTGAAAGCAAGAAATTGCAAGTAGATAAATAGGTAAGGCTTCGGTGGGAAGGTAACAGCGTTCTGTGTGCCTCGGTGCTTAGTCATGCTGGCCACATGACCACGGAAAAAGTCTTTGGACAGTGCTGGCTTTTCGGCTTGGAAATAGAGATGAGCACTGCCCCCTAGAGTCGAATTCGACTGGCTTTCAAGCATGGGAAACCTTCACCTTTAAGGTATATATAAAGAGGGAAGGCAAAAGTGATAATCAGCAACTAACTGTTCAAAGATGATTATGATTATGATTATGATGATTATTTCCCACAATTCATGGAGGAAAGTTAATTTCATGTCAAGAGTTTGATTGTTTTGTTTCTTTTAAATCACCATAGGGGTTTGTGGCTCCCCTTTGCAATAACCTTTGCTATTCAGTGAAAGCGTATCACAGCCAGACACACAGTCTAGGCTGGCTTCTGCTCAGAAAGCCAAAAGGTCAGAGACCCTCAAAAAGGAGAAGCAGGTGGAACTGTAGTAGCATTCGAAAAGGTCTCAGGAAGACATTTGGCTCAGCCGTAATAGATGTGCCCAATATTTTATGAAGATATAAATTCAAAAAGACACTTTTTGTCAGAGGAAAGGGGAGAGCATCACATAATCTGAAATATATATATATATAGGGTTGGATCCAGCTGCCCAGCTTTTCTACTTCTACTTCTTATTACAGTCCTCACCCCATGTGGCTTTTGTCTTTGCATGTTCCATGAATCCCAGCATACATTTTTCAGTCATACGGCTCCTTCCTTTTTCACAAGCAGAAAACATGTTTGGATCCAGCCACAAGATATAACCTTATAAGTAAGGTCAATTGAAATAATAGATATGTCCCAGTTGAGATAGACACAATATCTGTAAATCAGGGATATGACATAAAGATATGATTCTGAAATATTCCTGATCTGAATTTGTTTCCAGAAGTCCAAAAAACTGAAAATTCCCATCAACCCGAAGGGGAAGTTATGACTGGAGAAGGTTCGTAGTTGTTAGCAAAAGGGGATCCATCCATTAAGGGTTTGTTTTTCAAGATTAATCCTGTTTCAACAAGCCCTCCACTGTGGACAATAATTCATCATTTTCAACAAATATAGAATCTGCCTCTTGGGAAGGTTGGGAATTGGCAGGAAGGGATGTGTGTATATGTGTGTGTGTGTGGGGGGGGCAGATTAGACCCTGTATTTGGGGTCAGGTTTGAAAGAGTGTGTGGCCAGCTTAAAAAATGGAGCGACCTTTAAGAATTTGGAAATCAATACTATAAGCCACATCCCTGGAAATCTGTTAGTATCACTATTATCACATGATGCAACCCTTTCTTGCAGAATTACAAAGTACGGACACATGTGAACACACACAAAGGTACCTGATACTGAGTCGGACTATTGGTCCATCAAAATCACTATTTTCTACAGAGACTGACAGTAGCTGTCTAGGGTCTCAGGCTGAGGTCCTTCACATCACCTACTACCTGATCTTTAACAAAACAAAACAAAACTGGAGATGCTGGGGATTGAACCTGAGACCTTCTGCTTGTCAAGCAAGTGCGCTTCCACTAGAGACATGGCCTCTCCCCAGGATTCCCTGATGCAACCTTTGGGCCAGACACAGCTGCTGAAATTGACCCAAGTCATTGGTTTATGCACAGACATGGTAAATAGAGCTGTGTTCCCACACAGAAATGAAGAATTCTATGACTTTGTCACCTTCACTGAGTGCTTTGCCAACTTCCTCATAAGTGGAGGAAGCATCATATATGCAAGAGTTGCCATCGAAATATTGAGCTAAGGGAAAATTTTCTAAAGGATTCATTTTAGAACTTCTGCAGCAGTATGTAGGCTGCAGACCCAGTGATGTTCAAAGCCCCTTGGATCCCATCTACTGACTGTCTTGAGGTAAAGCATAATTTTTATTTAATCTCATTTATCTTCCAGTTTTCTCCCCAGTGATGACCCAAAGCAGCTTACATTGCTCTCCTCTCCTCCATTTTATCCTCACTTCAACCCTAAGAAGTAGCTTAAGCTAAGAGAGAGTGCCTGGTCCAAGATGACTCAGCAAGATTCCACAGCAGAGATGGGACTGGAACACAGGTCTACCAGATCCTGATCCAACAGTCAAACCACTACACCATGCCGGCTCTCACTGTGAATCTTAAGTTTTTGTGTGGGCTTTTTTCCAGGTAAAACACCAAAGAAGTTTTGAGCAGGAAGAGAACTTTGATCAGGTGTGCAATATTTTTCAAGGTAGGTTTCACACACCTGACACGGACCTGCAGTTATGAAACTGCCTTCAAATTTGCCCTAATCTGTATGTTTTCTTTCTTTCTTTCTTTCTTTCTTTCTTTCTTTCTTTCTTTCTTTCTTTCTTTCTTTCTTTCTTTCTTTCTTCCTTCCTTCCTTCCTTCCTTCCTTCCTTCCTTCCTTCCTTCCTTCCTTCCTTCCTTCCTTCATTCCATGTGTGTGTGTGTGTGTGTGTGTGCTTGCGAGCCTGGAAGTCATGGTGACTTCTAGCGACCCCTAATGGGGCTAGGACATCTCACAGAGGTGGCTTGACATTACCTGCCTCTGCATCCTGGCTCTGATATTCCTTGGAGATTGCCCTTCCAAGTACTTGCCAGGGATGGCCCTGCTCAGCTTCTGAGATCTGACGAGATTGGGCTTGCCTGGGCTATCCAGGTCAGGGCTAATTTGTATATTTCCAGAGTGATCTTTGCATGGAAGAAGCTTATGAGATTGCTGCAAAAGGGGTGGGGGAAGGATAAACAGAAGCTCCAAGAAATCAAGGCATTGTGCAGAAAAGAAAATCCTCACTCAGTGCTGGATTTCTCAAAAAAAGAATAGGAACCGTGTTTCAACATGACCCTGAGATGGGCTGTCCCACTTGAGCCGTTTCTGCTTTGTGTCGTGATCTATTGCCTATGAAATTATATTATCAGCAGCTCAGAAGAGCTCCAGCTAATGCTTCCAACAAATATCTGGACTGCCTAAGTCACCTTTAGGGGGTTTAAAGTATTTTGTTTTTGCCATCTGTTCCCATTTTCCCCCTCAGCAAAGGCTGTCCCTTGTCACCTCCTCGATTGCAAGACTCCCAACATGCTTCAGATAATGTTGATTTTTAAAAATATTTTTTGGCTCTCCCTCTCTGATGACTTTCCCCTTCTCTCCCACCTTCCATTATTGAAATCACCACATTGTTTGGCGTAATTCCATACAACGGAGAGGGAGGCCTGAAAAGCTGCCCAGGACTTAAATAGCCAGCAGGAAGCTGAAGTCGGGATGTTACGGTGCCAGAGCCATGTGGCTATTGTGCATCCAATTCTTGCTTCCATTAACAGTCCTACAGACCAGTCCAGGACTGTCATAGGAGGACAGGGGGATGGTTGAGACAATATTCATGGCCTCAGGTTTTTTTTTCTGATTTTCCATATACCAGTTTCTCTTTTCTTTACATCACCAGATTGAGCATGTGTGGGTTTTGCTAGAGTTTTTGAGCTTAACACACTTATTCCACTTATTCAAGAGGGGAGGGACCCAGTTAATATGATGTTCCATTGTTCTCCTTAATTTTTTTCCTGACATGAATGGTCAGCATGAGACCTCATACTTCCTTGGATAAATGTCTTATTGATTGTGATTCTATTTCCTTCCAGCTGTATAACTATAAACTCTGTATTTCAGGCAGGTCTCTGGAAATTACTTTTGTTGTTTATTTTATTAAAACATAACCCACCTTTCCTCATGATTCAAGGCAGCTTACAAGAATTAAAAAAAAATCTGGGATGCTTTTTTCTTGGCTTCAAATGACATATCTTAATATGAATTCCCGAATGAAGGAAGATTATGGGTGCAGAATTATACCTTTCTATGCTCATTAGAAGGAGTTTGAGACTGGGAAGGGCAGTCATGGAGGAGCTAGAAAAGATCCTTAAGTCTAAGGATGTTTGCTGGTGACCAAGATAAAGATAATTGATAGTTTTGGTATTCACCATTAGAAGAAGAAGAGGTTGGATTTATACCCCGCCCTTCATTACCCAAAGGAGTCTCAGAGTGGTTTACAATCCCTTTCCCTTCCCCTCCCCACAACAGACACCCTGTGAGGTAGGTGGGGCTGAAACAGCTCTCCCGAGAACTGCCCTTGAAAGAACAGCTCTGAAAGAAAATATGACTGACCCAAGGTCACATCAACAGAAAACCCCCACAGGTGGAGGAGTGGGGAATCAAACCCAGTTCTTCCAGATTAGAGTCCGCGCTTGTGACCACTTCACCAAACTGGCTCACCATTACACCATTACCATGTATGAATGTGAAAGCTGGAGAACGAAGAAAGCTAACAGGAAGAAAGTCAATTCATTTGAAATTTGGTTTTGGATGAGAGTTTAACAGATACCATGGACGGGCAAAAAAGTCAAATAAGCGGGTTCTCAATCAAATCAAGTCTGAACTCTCCCTAGAAGCTAAAATGACCAAAATAAGTCTATCACAATTGGTCACGTTATGAGAAGGCGAGAGTCACTGGAAAAGAAAATAATGCTTAAAAAAAAGTTGAAGGCAGCAGGGAAAAAAAAAAGACCTAACATGAGATGGGATGATGATGATCATCATGATCATGATGATGATGAAGAAGGATAATAAAGGAATTAAAAAAGGAAGTCACAGCCCTCCGTTTACAAGACCTGAGCAAGGCTTTTAAGGGTATGACATTCTGGAAGTCATTAATTCATAGGGTCACCACCAGTTGGAGGTTGACGGCACTTAACACAAAAAGTCATTAATTTCAATGGACTTAGAAGGGTCTAAGTCTTCTTAGAATTGCAGTGCCGATCATTTATGGCTAATTATGAAACTACTTTGTACCAGGTCAGATCATTAGTCCATCCTGTTCAAGATGGACTCGTAACAAGTTTCCAGGTAGCTTTGCTACCTGACATCCTTTAACTGGATATGGGAGGAACAGAATGTAGGATCTTCTGTATGCAAAACATGGTCTCCACCAGTGTTCCCTCTAAGCTGAGTTCGTGTGAGCCAACTCACCGTTTTTTAGCCTCCAGCTCACCGATTTTTGTCTTAGCTCAGGAAGGAGGGCTCCAGAGCCAACTAATTTCTGCAGCAGCCAAGTCACTCTCTCACAACTTGAATGCCAGCAGCTCACAAAGCAGAATTTTTGCTCACAAGATGCCACAGCTTAGAGAGAGCGTTGGTCTCCACCACTGAGCAATAGCCACTCTCAAACACAAAGTATATGAATGCAAGATGAACATATGACGCTGCCTGTTCACATGGATGTTACCCCAAATGGAGTCACCTGGCTTAGGAAAATCCTGAAAATTAGAGGGTGTTACCTGGAGATGGCAGACTTTAGGGATTGGAGAGTTTTTACAGCTTGTTCCTTCAACATGTCCTGAAGCTTAATTCGGTGAGAGTTCAATTTGGTTTTAGTATTTTTTTCCCCTTGCAATTGCCGCAATTAGGCCATTAGCAATGAAATAAAAAGCTGCATGAGAGATCAGCATCTTCTTCTTCTTCTTCTTTTTTTTCACCCTGAACATATACCCGGTGGGATGAAGTAGACTGCCAAGCGTATATTTGTTAATTGTTGCCTTTGTAGTTCAAAACATTTCTCGGGATTTATGTCAGTTCTCTTTTAGTGTTCTTAAAGGTGTCTTCAAAAGAATGCTGGTGACTTTCTCTTTATCAGGAACATAATTTCTGAAGGTCAGAATTAAATGGTTGAGGGCCCCTTTGCAACTCCCCCCAAAAATATAGTTGCAACCTTTTCCAAAGTGTGTATGTGTAAAAATACACTTGGAGAGTTATGTTCATTTAACTCTATGGGAAATAAATGTTGGATAAATGCTTTGCAGATTTGCTGAACTTAAGCTCCCACCTTCCTGGCCTATTCCTGAACCATTCAAGAGGGCATTTCTACACAGGTAATAGGGTTGCACTGTACAAAATGGTTCACAAACTTACCTGGATAAATGATTGGGTCTGTGACCTATATTGCTGTGTATAGCTTATAGTAGTCGGATCCTGTTATGTAATCTCTGTACCGCTCAGTGTGTCACGTTTATCTTATATTGTAATAGCAAAGTCAGGATATCTTTGGATACTTAATTCCTTTAGAAAAGTTGAAGGCAGCAGGAAAAAAGAAAGACCTAACATTTCAGTGACTAGAGCTGTGAACGGTGAAGACAGAACTTTCTGCAAACCTGAAAAGGGCTCCAGGTTTGCTGAATAAAGTGAAATCTTTTTTAAAAAAACCAACACTGAGCAGCTATAAAAAGTCCAAAAATGATAGAAGATCTGCTGTGATTTTGGTGTCTCTCGATTATACAGGGTCTGTTCCAGTGTTCCCTCTAAGCTGAGTTAGTGTGAGCTAGCTCAGTTTTTTAGCCTCCAGCTCACACACTTTTGTCCTAACTCAGGAAGGATGGCTCCAGAATAAACTAATTTATGCAATAGTCAAGTTGCTCACTCACAACTTTAATGCCAATAGCTCACAAAGTAGAATTTTTGCTCACAAGAGGGAGCATTAGTCCGTTCTATACATTCCTGAACTTGCACCTGTCATTTCCCCAGGAAGCACTTTCCTGGGGGGCACCTTTGGGGGGGGGGATCAGTAGCTCAGACCCCATAAATCCAATCATCACCACTGGAGGGCAGGTAGAGGACAGTCAGCTGGAGATTCCCAGTGAGTTTAGTTTCTCTAGTATGGGGGGGGGGGGGCATTCTACCACATCATGAATTTCATAAACTGAACTGGTTTGTCTAGCATCAAAAAAAGTTTGTGACAGTCCATGGTTTGCAAACTGCCGATGCTGCAAACTATGAACAAATGTTCCCAGTTCATGTCCATCCCTAGCCAAGAGAAAAATACCGCCCCCCCCCCATCACCCTTAGTTCAATGATGTGAAGCCAGTTCTGGGTTTGGGCCAGAAACAATGTCACAGTTTTGCAATGATGGAGCTGTGCATATAACATTCTGATCCCATAAAGCAGGATGGCAAATCTGTTATTGGACGCCAATAGTGTCTGTTAAGCTTTGGAGGGCTCCTATTGGTGTTTCCAAGGCTGCAGAATTCTGCCCTCCCTGTTGTTTTGGAGTTTTGTAAACAGTTTGAGTGGAGACAGTCTGTTTGAAAATGGAACCACCACAAACCACCATGAACAGCACCAAAGTTTGTGAAATGTTCATGCTGGGCACCCTTCCATGAAAATTGCTTTGTGAACTACAAACTGGCCAAATTTGTGATGAACAGTTTGTGCCCATCTCCATCTCTGGCTGAGGGTGGGGTGGGGATTGCCAGTAGAAGGTTTCCCAACATAGGTTGCGGTCACAAGCATGAGATAAAGTGGCAGGGGGGGAAAGGCTATTTCCTCCGCCTGAAATTGACCTGCAGTTATGCAATTGCAAGCCTTCTGAAGCTGCAGGCACAGCCCACCACTGCATGATCAGATGCAACCATGGGTGAGTCGGTCCCCCCCCCCATTTGTTTCTGAGGCACTTAAATGAGGGATAGCCCTGAGGGCTCCCTATGGAGTGTTTGGTGATGCACATACTGCGAAGGGCGGGGACTAGGTCCCTTTGTCAGCTGCACCTTGTTGGCCACCTCCCCCCCGGTGGGCACTTCCCACCCCGGGAGCCCAATCTAGCCTTGAGCCTGGGGCAGCCAGACAAAGGATGGGGGCCTGAGCATAATGGGCACTTGTGGTGAAAGGAACACACTTTCCTGCTACACACGCCCTGTGAAGTGAACTCCCAGCAAAGTGGGCACTTCTGAAAGGATTGACTCCCCCCACCCTTAGCATTGGACGGCCCAGTGAGCCTGTGCACAACATGGCCACTATCAGAATGGTCACCCGGAGCCAGCCACGCTGAGGCCACGTGCTGGAGCCATAAGTGAGGATGGATTTGGTCCCACTGCAATGTTGGATTCATGGCCGCCCACATGCGGAAGCCTTCGTCGTACTCCAGCCAGGCAAACCCTGCAAACCCCGTGTATGCCTTATATATTATATCCATATACTGCAACAAGAGGGAGGCTCTTCAAGGCCTTGGTGGGTATCTGTTCAAATGTGTGTCCAGCAGGCCCAGGAGCTGACCACCCTGGCCATCCAGTCGAGAGAAAGGGCAATACACAGGGGGATCGCCATATGCCTAACCCGGAGCATAGTGACCCTGCCCATAGCTGCCAGGCAGGTCTGCTTCCCTGAAGCTCTGGGGTGACCAGGACCCCATGGCCATCCAGGCGCCCCATCTTGATGGTGTCCAGACTTATCATCCCCCTGCTTTGGTCCCTGGTACAGCTCTAATTGCTGGCCTGCACCTTTGTTACTCTGCTGATCACCTGCTTGTTGTGGCTTGGATCCACCAGGACTTTCACCATCCTCCAGCATAGGTAGGTGAGCTAACACCTTTGCCTGAAAGGAAGAGACCTGGTTAGGTATACTTTCTTGGCCATGTCCAAAACTGCAGTTGCCTCAGTGGGCTTCTGCCGCTGCTGTTCCAAAGCTGCCAAGCAAGCCAGAATTGCTGCATTAACTGGGTCTCCTTCCTCGTCAGATGATCCAGGCTCCACCGGCGTAACCGGGGGGCGCTGTGGAGCAGGCCATTTAGGAGCAGGCCCCTTGCCCTTAGATGATCCCTGCCCTTTCTTTGGAGCCATGGCCACTGAAAGCTAACTGGGAACCACTCACTGCCCACAATGTCGCCCCAAATTCTGCTGCAAAAAAAATGGGGGGGGGGTGCAGGCCACTCAGGCCCAAAATGAAAGTGCTGGCAGAAGGGGGGGTTACGCACCCAGTCCACCCCCGGGACCACTATCCACCACCAGGCAATGCACACTTGAAGGACTGAGGCTGCAGCCCAATCAGAGCCCAAGTAAAATTAGCCACCTTACACTGCTATCACCGCCGGGCGAGGCCGCTACTGCCGAAGAAGAAAAAATGGCCCCCAGAGAAGGCCCCAACAGCCGAAATGGCCACTCGCCCCTGCTGTGAAAGCCCCCGCTGCTGTGCAAGGCTCACCAGCCTCCAGGCCTAATCTGCCCACTCCTGCTTGCCCGCCCGCACTGCCGCTGAGAGCCCCCCAACTACCCCATAGGCTGCCACTGCCACAAACGCAAAAAGGTGGGGGGATAGGAGATGACACCACACCCGCCATCCACCCACAGCCACCTGGTGGGGAGTCCTCTGCCATGCAAGCTCAGGAGTCCTCTGCTGCTCCGCTGGTCCATGCCACCACCGTTTCAGCCGCCGCCAGCTGCTCTTCGCCACGGCTTTTGTCGCTGCTGACCTGACCGCTGCTGATTTCTCCACCGCCAAGTCTGCTGCTGCCAAAGTCACTGCCCACACTGAGTCCCGAGGCCCCAGGTAGGCCCCTCCGACTCAGCTGCTACGTACTTGGAGCAACTTCTCCGAGGACGAGGCGCGAACTGGGTGAGGAAGGAGCAGGGCTGAGCCTATAAGGCCGGCCCCGCCCCCGCCATTGTGACGCAAGGTGTCACAACCAGTAGCCTGCCCCCGCCCTCCTCCTGGGCAGCAAATCGGCTCCCATGCCCCATGGCCTTGCCAGGGATGCAGGATCCCAGTTGTCCACACCCAGTATCTGGTATTCAGAGGTATATGGAAACTAAATTAAGCTAACATGGCTACTGGCCATTGCAATTTACTCAGTGATGTATTCCCTTATATCAAGGGAGCCTGCGAGCACTATGGTACCTGCCAACACCTTTCCTGTCATTTTATGGCAACCATTTTGTGGCTGCACTCATCATGCTGTGCCGTAATTCCACAAGTACCTGCTTTATGCATATTTAGGGTTCCCCCCGCCAGGCAAGGATGCTCAATATTTTTTACTTTGGTTCTCATTTGGATGATCTCCTTTGAAAGCAGGATGCTCCACTGCATTTCTGGGGGGAAAAAATGAAACTATCTTCTTTACTCAAGACATTCTGAAAACCAAAATGTTGGCCAGTCAATTTCCTCCAGTCAGTTTTCGCGGTTGGCTGCTTCCCTGCCATTCTGGTAACAATTTGACTTTCTAAACAGGACCCTGAGAGCATCCCTGTGCTAAGCTGCAGAACAGCTATAGGCTGTTTACGTATATTTCCCTACTGGGTTCAGTGCTTTGGAAAGGGATTCCTAGTGTCCAGAGTTCTTGTCCAAGATAATTCCATCACAGTCCCTCAGACACTACAATTAGCTTCTTGCTGTGCTCTTTTCCTGCTTCTCTTTTCCAGCTACCCTGAAGTCAGAATATACATGTTGGAAGCTGACTTTTATCGGCTAATTTGTTTTTAATAATAGAGAGACCTGTTCGGAGCAATTCATGATGAACTCCCTATCATCACCCTCAGAACATTCTTTCCTTGGGATAAAATACATTAAAGAAAAAGGGATAGGCAAAACTGTGCCTTGTTATGCTTCAGTCAAGCACTTTCATTTGGTTTATAAGGGATGTTCTGTTTGAATTATTTGGTTTATTTTTACTAGGAGCTCCACCCCTGCTTGCTCCACTCACCAACTCTGTAGCTCCCTGCCCTTGGCATATTTAATGAAAATTTGAATAATGAAGGAACAGCTCTGCCTTCTGCCAAAAGAGTTGCAACACTACTGAATGAAGCAACAGCAAAAGTGATAAGGGCCCTGATCACACACAGAATTAGCCATGTGATAGGCACGGATGTCATGCAGATTTTAAGGGCGCAACCACACCAGAACATCTGGCAAGTGTCCCACACCCATCGGCAACCTGGTTCTCTCCGCTGAAGAAGCAGAGTTAAGAGATACTAGGGAAAGTACAGAATCAAACAGGTTTGCTACGGGCCAAAGACGGACTTTCCCCATGTGATCGCTCCAGCGCTCACTCATGGCGTTGGGGATAGTCTGATCAGGCTATCCCGATTCCATGCCATTGTTTTTTTTTCCCCTCTCAGTATGCACATCATCACATACTTCCACAGGAAGCCCTCAGGGCGGAGATGCAATTCATCAATCCTCTGTTTAAACACATCGGGGGGAAAACGGCAACCCCCCCCCCGGACTCACCCACGGTTGCGTCTGATCACGCAGTGGTGGGCTGTGCCTGCAGCTTTGCAGAACTGTGTGATCATGCAACTGCAGGTCAAATTATTCCAGAACAAATAGCCTCACTCCCCACCCCCCGGATTATCTTGCTCATGTGACCAGGACCTATGTTTTGTTGGTGAGTTAGAGATAAAGTTAGATTTATAACTGCAATCATGCCCCACCTTTCTTCCCATTGGGGACCCAAAATGGCTGACATTGTTCTCCTGTCCTCCACTGTGTCCTCACAGCAACAAACCTGGCAAAGGCAGAAGAAGAGATTGGATTTATACCCCGCCCTTCAGTCAGGAGTCTCAGAGTGGCTTGCAAACTCCTTTCCCTTCTCCACCCCACAACAGACACCTTGTGAGGTAGATGGGGCTGAGAGAGCTCTGAAACAGCTGCTCTTTCAAGAACAGTTCTGACAGAACTATGGTTTGCCCAAGGTCATCCAGCAGCTGCAAGTGGAGGAGTGGGGAATCAAACCTGGTTCTCCCAGATTAGAGTCCGTGCATTTAACCACTACACCAAACTGGTAGAATTATAACTTGTACCTCCTTGATCCTAATCTGACATTGTATCTCCTTGATACTCATCTGAAATTCTACATGCTATACTTCACAGTTCAGGGAAGTTTATTACCCCTTTGTTTTGTAAAGGAGGAGACAGTTTCCACCTTCTCTGCTTGAGCTCCCTGCACTCTCCTGGTGTCTCATGAGTTAACCCTTTTCTTCCTTTACAAATAGCAAAGTGGTGTTGTGAAACTCATCAGTGCCAGGGTGGCCCAGTTCTCTTCATTTTTGACTCTGCAATTCTGACCATCACCCTGAAGCAGATGGCCAATTTTGAGATTCATAGCTTTCTTTTATGAGAAGTTATGCCTGCCACACAGTACATTCACTTCCATTAGAAATAGCAAGGGTGTGGTGATTTGTCACAATAAACCTGGCAGAAAATGTTCTGGTTGCCTGTATGTTTGGGTCTGCAACTTCCACAATCATCCTGAAGCCAGCGGCCAGTTTTGAGGATCTGAGCTTTATTTTGAGATGAGCTATGTTTCCCACAATGTTGGCTTCTACTGCAAATAGCATGGGGAGGGGGAGCTTCTGGTGGTAATGTAGACCACAATGTCTTTATTCCCTTCCTTTAGGGAACTGCGACTCCCATCATCATTCTGAAACTAGTGGCCAATTTTGAGGCTCCTAGATTATTTTTTTTAGATGAGTTATGGCAGGCAGAGTAAACTATAGTTTCCAATTAAATTCAGGGGGTGGGGTTTGGGGGTGGGGGTGACAGACAGCAAGCTATTGCAGGCTCTTAAGCAATGCTGCTTGAAAAAGGGTGAGCTAGCTGAAAAAAAATGATTGACAGCTCACAGAGCTCATTCTGATTGGATGAAGTCTGCTATCTGTGGAATGGAACACTGAGCTGTTTAAAAAATTCAAGTGGGAAGGAGTTAGTGAAGCCAGTTGGAGTGGATCAGTTGGAGTTGGGACCACAGCATTATAATAAAAGTTTATTTACCACATAAGAAGAGCTACATCTATATATCTAATTCCCAAGTGCCCCCCCCCGCATGTGGATACTTAAATCCGTGCGAGGGGGGGCACTTGGAGGGCAGAGGGGGGTTCTGCAGGTGGGGGGTAACCCCCCCCCCCACTTGCAGAAAAATCCGAAATCTGTCAAAAACTTTTCGGGGGATCTTTAAATCTCCTGAAAAGTAAAAGAGCGTCCCCTGTGCATGCACGGGGAACACTCTTGGAATGGCAGCGCCCTGGCGAGAGTCGCCAAGGCCAGCCAACAGCCCGCAGAGGAGGGGGAAGGGGGCGAGCGGCGGGCCCGGCAAGAGGCGCCGAGGCCCGCTGGGAGTCTCTGGGGGGGGGAAGGGGGCAAGCGGCGGGCCCGGCAAGAGCCGTCGAGGCCCGCCGGGAGTCTCAGGGGGGAAGGGGGCGAGCAGCGGGCCTGGCGAGAGCCGCCGAGGCCCGCTGGGAGTCTCGGGGGGGGAGGGGGCAGAGGAAGGAGGAGCAGCTGTCAGCTTCTCCCCCCCCGGCGAATATCGCGGGGGCCCCCCCTTGTTCTACCTAAAGGCTACCCAGTTATCAGATATGGAACTGAAAATTCATAGGGAAGTTGGAGGGAAAATCTAAGACCTTATAGGGCAATTGTTTGACAGAAGTACCTATACATAAGCCATGATTTTCCAATTCCCTTTACATTTGGCACTGAAACTACCATGGTTATCGTGAAGCCAGTCACCAATGTTGAGATTCCTAACTTTGTTTTCTGATGAGTTATGTGTGTCACAGAAAGATGGCCTGCCAGACGGATGGTTCCTTTTTCATTATAGATAAAGGACTAAACCTGAAATAACTAGAACAGTAAAATACATCATGAATTAGAACAAGTGTATAATAGCTCTGTAAATATGAATACATACATTCTTCCTGTACATGCATACAGCTTTTTGTAAGAAAACAACCCACATATATTCAGTTGGGGGAAAAAAAACCCCTGTGGACTGACTGTGAATAGAAAATATAAAACAATGCATTTATTTCTATCAATGAGATGTCATTGTTTATTAAAATATGCTATCTGGCATGTTTCCCATCTTCTCAAAATAACTCCTATATTGCAGTACTAGGCAATTTGAAAAGCAACTTAGTGATTAAAACCAGATGATTAATCAACTAAATGTTCTTTAATCAGTTGACTACCTTAGCAAGACCATATGGCAAGGCAATTTTTCACAGCAAAGAACATGTTGGGAATGTTATCTGTTAGCTGCTGATGTCTACATAAAGGTCTGTCAGCCTTGGTGGTAGCCCACTACAATATGAGTTGGATCCCATTTAAAGATCCATTCACAACAAGGGGCAGGGACAATTTTTGCTCCTGGATTCCTCCTCCCCAAGGAGCAGTAAGGGGAGGTCATGTTGAACTATCGTGGGAAGCAGACGGAGTGGAAATTTTAGACTGGATTCAGCCTCATGTTGTAATTTAGACATACTGGAAGTTGTGCTTATCTGTAGGGATGGGCACAAAACAGGAAAATGTCTTTTGGTTTGTGGCTCAAAACATGAACTGAACGTGTCTGTAGTTTATGGCCCTTTAAATGGGGTGTGCAGAAACCCAAAAAAATAGCTGAGTGGTGGGAGCAGCTTCCTCCCCATCGCTCAGTTGTTTCAGGCTGTTTTGTGCAGTCCCTTTAAACTTTAAATAGTTGTGTGGCAGGGAGGCGCTCCTTGTCACACAGCTGTTTCAGGCTGTCTTGTACAGTCCCTTAAATTTTAAAGGGACTGCAGAAGACAGCCTGAAAAAAAAAAACCAGCTGTGTAGTGGGGAGGCACTTTTGTGGGGAACAGAAAGCAAAGTTTAAAGGGACCCTGCTTTGTGCTCCATCCATGAACCACTATGAATGGCACAAACTGCTCTAAAAGATCATGGACATTCGTGACAGCAGATCTGTCATGAACTTCTGCTCCTGAACCATGAACAGGGCAAAATTTTTGATGAGTTTTGCTTCATCTTTCACTTATCTGCTATCTTTGATTTTCTCTCTCTCTCTGCTCTCATTTGAGCTTATATTAATTTATATCATATTGAACCTATGGGAGCTTTTGAAGGTTGGGAAGAGGTGGTGAGTACCACAAAATGGTTTCTGTGAGGGCTCAGTCCAATTACAAAATGTTGGCATCTTGGACTATATAGGTAAACTAAGAGGTCATCTGGATTACCAGGCTTTAAGGGATGTCTACAAGCAATAGCAACAACAACAAAACCTCCTTCCTTTCCTTGGTGGTCAAAAACTGATGTAGCACTTCCCTCACATGGGCACTGGGGGGCTGACCTTTTCTTGGTTACAGATGGCCTGCTAACCTAAAACAACTTCTTACCTGCAGTGATAAACTATGTAACAGTAACATAGACTATGGTACCAAGGCCTGTAACAAACCAAGATGTCAACTTTGCTGTCATATAGATCCTAGCAAGCAGCACCAACAGTGGGCCCAACAATATCAGCCATACCATCTCAGGTTCATACTCCTGCTCATCCTCATTGTGTCAGCAATGCCCTTCTATCCTCTACACTGGACAAACAGACCAGTCCCTATGACAAAGAATAAATGGACATAACATCTGACATTAGAAACCATAACATTCAAAAACCAGCAGGGGAACATTTTAATCTTCCAGGACACTGAGTTGCTGACCTAAGAGAAGCAGTTCTCTTACAAAGGAATTTCAGTGGGAGGTTAGAGAGACTGCTGAATTGAAACTGATAATAAAGCTCAAGACAACACATCCTCCTGGAATGAATTGAGACCTAGGTTTCCTGCCTCATTACCAATACTGATTTCACCACACCTACTACCCCTCAGCATGTCACACCGAATCCAATCAAGCCTGCTATTGTCATTTGCCTGCTATTGTTGTTTGGCATCTGAAATTGCTTCACTCTCCAAGATATATGGACAGATGGACTCCCATTCTTGCTGTATCAGAAGAAGTGAGCAGCAGCTCACAGAAGCTCATTCCCTACCACACATTTTGTTAGTCTTTAAGCTGCTATTGGATTATTGCTGTTTTCTACTATGTAGTACCTGTGCAGGACCTACATTAGCAGCTCTCCAGGACTCATTAAAATATTGCACCTTCCATACATAGCCTAAATTGATGAAAAGAATTCTTAGCACTGCTTTGTTTTTCAATGAACACCTGATTCCCAAACAATAATCTCTTTTCTTTTATGTCCAAAGGGTTCTATGTGGAATAAACTGTCCATTAAAATTTGGATGCAACTCCAAAAACCATTCATTGCTTATTGTCAGAGATGAATTGTGTTTTCCGAGGAAGATGTTTGTAGTATCCTGAGGTGTTGTGTCCAGTTTAAGTTTTGATTAGCTAAAATGTGGCCAAACCAGAACTGTGTCATTTTTTGCTAAGTGAAATGCTGAACAGTGAAGAATCCCATGCCATTTGAAAGCAGAGCTCAGCAATGGGCCCAGAGGGAAGAACTGGCATAAATATTATGTATTGTGAGCATGCTTCCAAAAGATGAATGAATCACAGCACATCCATTCAAATTATGCAGCTGAGTCCAAATCTTCATTCCCGTAGAAAGAGAAGTGGTTGTACACTTTCTGTACCAGTTACCCTTCTTGTTGCCTGAGTGCTTGTGCCATTATGGTGATCAACCTCCAGGTGGGGGAGTTACAACTGATCGGCAGATTAAAGAGATTAGTTTCCCTGGAGGAAACGGCAGCTTTGGAAAGCAGTCTCTATGGCATCATGTTCCCACAGAGACACCTGCCTTCCCCAAACTGTGCTCTCCCCAGTCACTGCCACGAAATCTCCAGGAATTTCCCAAGCTGGAGTTTGCAAGCCTAGTTGTGGAACATGAATGCTGTGCCGTTGTTTCCCACGAGAAACATTTGACGTGTGGAGAGCCTTTTGTTCTGTGTTAGAACTACAGGTTTCCATGCAGATGGTCCCAGTCCAATCCCTGACATTAAAAGGATCTCAGGTAGTAGGTGTTGAGCAAATTCCAATCAGTGTAAAGCTTACTGAGCTTGAGTGTCTGGCACAGTGTAAAAGCAGTTTCATGTGATAGGGCAGTTTTTGCATGCAATCCCTGGCACCTCCAGTTGGGCAATACCTTCCTCTGTCCAATCACTGTAGATCTGCTGTCAAGAGTAGAAAATATTGACCTAGTTGAGCCAGTGGTTTGAGTGACTACAAAGCACCTTGATATGTGCTTCAAAGATATTCCTCTTTTTTCAAAATAATTATGATTGCTACATTTTTACCTCTTGTTTATCTTACAGGGACCATAGAAAAGCAACTGCGGGAGAACACTTCGTTCTCTATTATCCCCAAGAGAAACCTGTGAAGGTTATAAACTAAGAATATATGACCAGGGTAATGTCACCCAGAACAACAGAGGTGAAGGGGAGTAAAGGAAAAGAATGTGTGGAGCTCAGTTTATTAGGGGGGGCAGGAGCAGAGAAGATATTTGTTTTTATATTACTCCTGTTCACATGTTACAATAAACACCCCACACACACACACACTCACACAGTAGAAAAGAGCAAGCATCCAGTAGCGCCTTAAAGACTAACAAAAATTTGTGGCAGAATATGAGCTTTCGTCACTGCTCACTTCTTCAGGGCCCTCAGTGTGGAAGTGTGATTCATCGATCCCTTGTTTAAGCACGTGGGAAAGAAAATGGGACAAAAATCCCCGACTCACCCACAGTTGTGTCTGATCACACACTGACGAACTGCACTCACAGCTTCAAAGGAAGGTGTGATCATGCAACTGCGGGTCAAATTCCACCGGAGGAAATAGCCTCGTCCCCACCACCACCGCCGGGGTTTTCTGGTGCATGTGACCACACCCCTAGAATGTGAGTCCAGCATACATGTGCATACATCTGTTTGTAGGAAAGAGCCAACACATGTTCATTTTGCAATTGAAACTAGGGACCAGTACCTGGATAAATGTTCAGTTTGAATCACATGCCTGTGCATTGAGTGTAGCAAGGAAATTACTCAGTGTACATATAAAGAAAAAAAAATGAGTGTACACAGTTCATGGATTGTATGCATGTTCATTGTAATTTGTGAATCAGGGGATTATGTTTCTTTGTAATCTGAGCAATACAATCAGGAGTCCAGAGGGCCCTCTGTGTGGCTCTCCACAATCCTGCAGAGAGGTTCAAGGGTCATTGAAAGGGATTTGAACACAAATCTCCCTTGGTAGAAGTCTACAATTTGCAAAACTGGATGTCTGTATCTCCAAGTAAGAGCTGGGATCAGGAGGCAAGAAAATGGGCATGGGGGGAAAAGAACAATGACACCAAAAACAGAAGTCTCTTGCAGTTATTTATATGGGAGAGGAGAACAAACAATTCCCATTATCTCCTCTCATCAGAATTTTCTTCCCAGGTTCTTGGAGGAAACTCCCGCATGGCAGACACCCCCTCCCCCCATTAGGATATTGTTCATTTGAGATCAGCACAGGCAAAACAGACCCTAAAAGCAATAGAGAAGATGGTGGTCCTGCTTGTGAGGAAGTCCATTGACATGTCTTTGGTTGCCTGAGGGACTTTACTCTTTCAGGCTTTAGACCGAGATACATTTCTTTATTTGGGGAATTTCTAACAGTTTTCAGCAAGCAGTCCTCTTTTTAAAAAAGTAAGATAAAACATATTTATGTACTTATTGGCTTACTTTGAAGGCTGTAGTAAGGAGGGGAATAGGATACCATGGGCTGGGAAAGCAGACTACATCCAATCCTTTGTCACTGCACTGTACAGTGAAAAAAGGGGGCATCAGCTGAAGGTTCTATCTTTATTAATTAATATTATATTTATTCATATTTAAAAATAATGTATGAATCTTTATTATATATACACTTAAGACAGTGATCATTTACTTGCTTCATTTTGGTATACCAGATTATGATACATGGGACCTTGGCCATGACGTAAAGCCATAATACAGTGAATCGGACCATAACTTTGGAAGGAGGATAGTCCTGATATTTTCTGTCATTTCAGATGCTAGCCATTATTTAAGAGATGGCTTTAAAGCCCTGTTCTTTTTAAAAAGCAAAACATGAATTATTTTGATGGTCACAAATCAAATAAGTGGGAGAAATCAATTCATTTAACTGAGGATGCTTGCATCAAACTACTAATCCTAACAGCATTTCCCCTTTCAAATCACCCCCACCATCAACATATTGCGCTCCACTGACATGAAAATGGATTACAGTATCTCTGAAATTAAAAATGGATCTGTATGCAGGCATTTCCCAAGATATTTGCTTGTCATCTAGCTTTTGATCAATCTTCACCTGCCTTTTATTGCTATTGATGGAGTAGCACATTATCCCGAAATAACTGATCAATATTAGCATCAGGTCCTAAGCTTATCTCAGGGTCTCTCTCTCTCTCTCTCTCTTTTGACATATGCTTTTAAAAGCTCAGATTTCAAATGGGTTATCACTGCAGTCCTTGTTTCAGTTTCTAGCTTGATGCATTTAACATGCTTTTTTAAAAAAAAAGATGGTTTGAACAAGATGGCAAAAGTGAATCTAGTATCCTTCAGAGTTGCTCAATCCCATGCAGGTTTGGTTCACAATAAATTGTGATAAGCACTGTTGAATGCTTCTTGTGTGCAAGCATGTTTAATTGTGCAAAGAGAAAAGTTGATTGTGTATGCACATCTTATACTGTTTTTTTCTGTATCGTCTGCTCACTCGCCTCCCGATTTTATGTTTACCATATTCCTTCAATCCCCAAACACTGACATTTCAGAGTTAGTTAAGAAACAAGAGGAGGACCTGCAAGGACTTGTAGGCTGTGTCTCATTTCTCTCCCACTATTTCCTCTTCCCCTTCCCTGAAAGTCCCCATGCCTTCTCACCTTTCCTGCTTCTTCTCCTCCTTTCCACCCACTAGATAATCTACCTGTATCTTCCCTTCCAGGCTTCAGCTTTCCTTCCTTCGTTATGTCTGCCAGCATCTCACTGGGAAAAGTCTGGCAAGGCTCAGTGGTGATCAGGTTCAGATATGTGGTGACCACTAGGTCAGGTCAAGTTAGATGGGTAATATATTTCTGGTAGTCACCACTGGGTCTGTCCCTGATGCGTCCCCCTCTATCAAGGGACATGTGTTAGCCAAATCGCTCTGTTCTTTAATAAAGATGGGGAATTATGATATTAATGTGCAATTGAAGAAGAAGAAGAAGAGATTGGTTTTATATCCCACCCTTCACTCACTTGTAGTCTCAGAGCTGCTTACAAACTCCTTTCCCTTCCCCTCCCCACAACAGAGGTTGTGGGGAGGTAGGTGGGGCTGAGAGAGCTCTGAGACAACTGAGGTGGGGCTGGGAGAGCTCTGAGACAACTATCCTTGAGAGAACAGCTGGTACAGAACTATGGCTTGCCCAAGGTCATCCAGCAGGTGCAAGTGGAGGAGTGGGGAATCAAACCTGGTTCTCCCAGATTAGAGTCTACGCACTTAACCACTACACCAAACTGGATCTCAATTGGCATAACTATAGGATCAGACCTGTGTATACTGGAGTTGTTTTTCCCAAGAACCCAGAAATAGATACAGAAGCTAAATTACTAAAGCAGTGATTTCTTTACTAAAGGATTCTTAAAACATACAAACACAAAATCAAGCATTCACAGGTCGCAGCCACACAAGCCAGATAAGCCGGACAGGAATCAACGCAAATTTGTGCCGGAGCAATTTGTGCCGCAGTTGTGTGAGCACACGCAACCACGGAGACTGTTTTTTTGTTTTTTTGTGGTGGGTTTCTGAAGCGCTTAAATGGGGGATCAATGAAGTGCTTCAACAGGGGAAGGGGGAATTGATGATTTGCTTAGACAGGGGGGCGGGCGAGAGAAGAATTGATTATTTGCCTCAACAGTGGGGGAGAGGATCGATGAATTGTGTCTCCCCCTAAGGGAACCTTCGATGATGCACACACGGAGAAGGGGGAAAAAAACCCATCTGGCGTCAGGATAGCGTGTGATCATGCTATCCATGACACCACACTTCCACCCTGGCGCGATCAAACAGGGAAACTCTGGTTGTGAACCACAGCAAACCATTTGCTACTGGTGTTTCACCGGTAGTTTTCTGAAGCGCTTCAACGGGCATTTGCGACATTGTCCTAATGGCTGCATTATGCTTCCCAGATGTGCTCGCCTGATCCCGCTGCTTTGAAGCACCGGTGTATCATCCCTCTCCCATCACAAATGGGTGCGTATAATTGCGCCCCCACACACAATAGAGAACAAAGGAAGCAGAGGTGATTAATAGCTAATGGAGGAGTTATGGGGTGATACTACCTGTCCAGATGATCAGAGGTCCATGAAGAAAGGATTATGGCCTAAACACAAAGTGTTCAGAGGTGGGCTGCCAGTTGGCATCAGGACAGAAGCACACAGTCTAAAAGCCATGTGGTCACGGATACAGGTACTGGAAAACAATGCAGACCAATGGAAGGTCGTGGAGGCTGGTCTCAGATGAGCACAGTAAATTACCTGGACCAATAATGTGTCCCAGAGGTGCATGGCATCAGGATGGGCAAGGCCTAGATATGGCCAATGAGCTCTCAGAGAAGCAGAGTCAGGCTTTAACAATAAAAGCCAGGTGTTGGATGAGTGTGCTGGGGCTAGCTAAATGGATTGTATGACCACTGATGGTTCTGCCACGGCAGTTGAATAGGTTCCCAGATACAGACAAAAGAGGGAGATTGATCTCTGATTAGTCTCAGGAAGGATCATTAATAATTTGAATGTTTGATTGGTTTATCTTGGTATCCTGAGGGATGGAGAGCAAGGAAGGACAAGTACTACACATAGACATGAGATGACACACAAAAAAAGAGGCTGGGTGAGGTTCTGAAGACAGAAGGACTATTTGGCAGATGGCCTCTGAATAGCCTTTAGAAATGTAGATACTTCACCTGGTGGAACCCATTGTTATTCCATAAGCATAATCTCTTCTGGGTGGAGGGGGAAGACTGGAGGTTTGCTGAGGGCTGTCTTGGTTTGTCACCTGAATATGAAATCCCTGTTTCCAGAACTATGGCTTGCTCTGTGTTTCAGAAGCATGAGTGTCTTCCTTGGCCTGAGTTTTGTGGGTCTCTGGTTCAGGTTAGAAGTGGGGTGCCCCTTGCTATTGGGGCTACCCAAGAGTAAAGGCAGCACCTCTGTCAACACATGACAATGGAAGAGGGATCTTTTCTAGGGCTGTTTTGGCCTCCCAGTCCTCCCCCTCCCATGGCTTTGCTTTATGAAACCAAGGCCTTGGCAATATTGTTCTTGTTGCCTAGCAATTGCCAACATCTGCCGAATATTCAGCAGGGTGTTCTTTTCTTAAAGTCATAGGCACTGTTTCTGATTAGAGCTCGGATGTTTCTGAAACCCTGTGACTCCCTTTAGGTTTGTAGCACACACACCCTTCCCGGGCAGTCTGTCCCCTGCTACATCTTTTGGTTCTATCCATCACATCCTCTGTGGTCTGATTCAGAAATAGGTATATTGCTGTTTCTCACTCTCTCCTTTATAGCTACTTGAGCCAGTGTTCATTCACACAAAAGCTAAGCATACCATCTACATCTGGAACAATTCTCATGTATACACTCCTATGCTGCCTCATGAATAGGCCTGCCAAGTCCCCCGCTAGGGCGGGGGAAACACCGATTTTTAGAGCTTACCTCCCGCTTTTCCAAAGATGGCCACCGGGGGGACAAAATGGCTGCCTTAAAAGGGAAATGTCTGCAGAGAGCCTGCCCTGCAGTAAAAAGCCTCGCCAGACATTTCCCCTTTAAGAAGTCAGCAAGAGAGCTTCTTCCACAGCAAGAGAGCCCCGCCCAGAGATTAAGGAGGGACTGAAGGAGCTGCTTTTGCATGTGGCTGGCAAGGTGAGTGTCTCTTCCAGCTCTTTTCATTCTCTCTCCCTTTCTTTTTTCTGTCTGTCTGTCTCTCTCTCTGTCCCCATCCAGCAGAGGTCTATCAGTGGCTATTATAGCCACAAGGTCTAAATGAAAGTAAGTGCCTCTGCCAGTTTTTTCCACTTCTCTCTCTCTCCCTCTTTCTTTCTTTTTTCTGTCTGTCTGTCTGTCTGTCTCTCTCTCTGTCCCCATCCAGCAGAGGTCTATCAGTGGCTATTATAGCCACAAGGTCTAAATGGAAGTAAGTGCCTCTGCCAGTTTTTTTTCCCTTCTCTCTCTCCCTTTCTTTCTTTTTTCTGTCTGTCTGTCTCTCTCTCTGTCCCCATCCAGCAGAGGTCTATCAGTGGCTATTATTAGCCACAAGGTCTAAATGGAACCCTTTGTCTGGGGCAGTGATGCTCTGCATTCTTGGTGCTTGGGGGGCAACAGTGGGAGGGCTTCTGGAGTTCTGGCCCCGCTGCTGGACCTCCTGAGGGCACCTGGTATTTTTGGCCACTGTTGTGACACAGAGTGTTGTACTGGATGGGCTGTACTGGATGGGCTGATCCACTGTGGCTTCTCTCCTGTTCTTATGATATGAAAATCATATTTAGCACTTGTGTAGCACTTAGGGCTTCATATTCTGCCGAGATGAGGAAGGATTCAGTAGGGCCGTTGCTCAGTGATAGAGCATCTGCTTGACATGCAGGAGGTATCAGCCTCTTCAGCTAAAAAAGGATCAGGTCATAGGTGACATTAAAGATCTCAGCCTGAGACCCTGGAGAGCCACTACCAGTCTGAGTAGTCAGTACTGACCTTGATGGACCAATGGCCTGATTCAGTATTAGGAAACTTCATGAGTTCATGTGGAAGCATGTGGAAGCAACATCACAGGATGTGACATCACAAAATGATGTCACTTCCTTTCTCCTGGCTCCACCCCCAAAGTCTCCTGGCTCCACCCCCAAAGACCCCAGATATTTCCCAAGTTGGACTTGGCAGCCCTACTCATGAATACTGCAGTTTTTATGGGTGGGGGTATAGCTTTCCCTTGGTCACAGGTCCCCAACCTTTTTTGACCCTCCAGACAACTTTGGAATCACCACAGGCTAAGAGACAGTGACGAACCCAACGTCAATCACGGCATTTCATGACTGAGAAGCAATTTGAGTTCAGGGCTTTCCCAGTTCATTATAGAGCTTCCACCTCTATGCTTCTTCCATGCCACTGCCCAAATCTAAATCACCCTCTCCCCTTGAAAGAATCTGTGTTCATATGGGTGTTTTTGTTTGCTTTAAATCAATCCATGGATTTCATCTGGCACATCTAGATTGGCCCTAAGTAAACCTACGAACAAATATGGAACCGTAGAAGTTCCACAAAATGCAGAGACTGATCACTGCCACATTGGGAACAGTCTTAACGAAAACCTTTCCTCGCATGCACTGACAGCTCTCCCCCTCATTACTGATCAATGACAACTAACTCAGCCTTTTTCAGATGATGGGGCAGCATGATTGAGTCCTGACATTTCTCATGTTAGAAGGGGGGGGGGGAGATGTACCGGTGCCACTCTGAGTGTGATGCAAATTTGTTGCCATGAAGCACAGCCCTGTAGATGTAATTAAAAAGCATCCAATCCAGAGTAAGAAAGCAGGTAGGGAGAGAGCTCTCCTGCCCGAAGAAATATTTCCTCTTTTGCCCATCCATCTTGTAGATAAAAATTAATTCTTCTGCTCAGTGGTCATATATCACTTCTCCGGTGACCTTGGGGGCTAACTTTTCAGAACGGGGTTGGAACTGGAACGGGATTCCAAAAGCAGAGAACAACAAGGTAGTGGGGGGGGGGGGGATTGCCTGTACTTTTTTGTTGTTGTCACTGCATCTCTTTAAAGCAAGTTCCTCCCATAGCACTCTGCAAAATGCACCACAATTGTCTGAGCAGGATAATTATCTTCCGGGACATTTTGTAATGGTTTTGTTTCAAATCCTCCCAGCTGTTTTGGCATTACAAGCCTCCACATTAAAACTGACCATTTGTAAAGGAAGAGAGGGAGAGGGAGAGAAAACCCTGCATTTTTGACCCAGGCACTTCTCAGTATTAATACATCAAGCTCTCATTTTAAAATAGCCCACAGCTTAATGTAGCTCTTTCCATATTAAAGACTTTAGTTATTATTCATCATAATCCATTTGTATCTAGGAGTGGGATTTTCCCAGGACAAAGTTAATTGTTGACACAAAGGACTTTCCAAGTTAGTTTTTTTTTCTTTTCTACAAGCTGGGTCACCCTACTTTATTCCTATAATTGGGGGAGGGGAGTATTGTATTTGTTGAAATCTATAATTTTTATTTAAAGTATCTATATGCCACTATTTCCATTGAAAAGACTCAAGGCAACTTGCAATGACAGAACACAAGGATTACGTACATAAATGCTGTCAAGTTGCAACCCATTTATGGCAACCCCAGCAAGGGGCTTTCAAGGCAAATGGAAGCAGAGATAGTTTTGCCATTGCTTCCTCTGCAGAGTCTTCCTTGGTGGTCTCCCATCGAGGTACCAACCTTGCTGAGGTCTAACAAGATCAGGCTACACAAGGATTAAATATATGTACATAGTACATACATTTATAAAATAGCCTAGATCAGGGGTGGCCAAACTGTGGCCCGGGAGCTGCATGCGGCTCTTCCACACATATTGTGTGGCTCCTGGCAGGGTGGCTGGGGAAGCTAAATATCATTAGCAAACAAATTTTCATTGGACAAATAAATATTATCAATATCTGCTTGTACCACTTTTGTTATTAATTTTGGCAGTCTCATTTAATGTTAATACAAAGCAAATTTGCATATTTCCCAGTAAAAACATGTAATATTTGTTCTTTTTTTTCCTGAATTTATATCCCGTCCTCCCCGCAAGCGGCTTACACGGGCCTGTCTTGTGGTTCTCAAACATCAGACATTTATTCTATGTGGCTCTTACGTTAAGCAAGTTTGGCCACCCCTGGCTTAGATGGACAATTAAACACTGGAGGTCTAGCCTCCTTGGCTAAATGGTAGACCACACATATGGGATGCAACAGGTCTCAGCTAGGGTCCTTGGCATACACTTTGTATACAGAGGTCCTTGGTGACATCTGAGGCATTTTGAGTTAAAACCTTTCAAGTGATGGGGGTTAAGACCATCTGTCACAGAGCCCATCAGAATTGGTAATGCTGACCTCAATAGTCAGGCTCAGGATAAACAGCATTTTATGGACTGTAAAGGAAACAGATAAAAACAATAGATAAAACTTTAAAGCAAACAAACTTTACTAGCAGAACACAAGGGCTGACTGAAATGATACTATTGGGTAAACCAAAACAGTAGAAAAGTGGGGGGTTTACCTGGTATGTGAAGGCACCAGAATTAGACACTGTGGGATGTAGGCTTGTCATGTGCCCATTTGTGAGAGGTAAACCCCTACCCTTGCCCCCCCACCTTTTGAGAAACTGACGCATGAGAAAAAAAATGGCCAGAAAATGGCCTCCATAGTAACACTCTAAAAATTTTTTCCATTTCTCTATGGGTTTCAGCACACATATTAGGAGAAATTCCTAGATGATCACCTGGAAGTGATGTCATATCCTCCCCAAACTCCACCCTCCCCAGGCTTTTCCCTTAAACTTTCCTGGCATTTGCTGAAGTAGTGCTTCCAACCCTAATGGGAAGGACAATTCATAATTGGCACCATCTCAGGAAAGACCCAATCTCGGGTCACTATCCATTATCAGAAGACAGAGTCAATTAGAGCAAGGTCTCTAATGATTATTATATTCACAAAACAATTTTCAGTCCATCCAAGTATGGCTCCTAAGGAGACCTATGATCAAAATCCATCACAATTTTTTTGTGTGAGTATAGAGTATGGGGAAAAGCGGGTGACAAGAAAGGTCAGATATTTTTGTTTTCTCTTCTAGTTTCTTTTTGTGTTCCTTGCTTGCATTTTCAGTTGCTCTTGCCAAATCCTCCCTGGGCAGACTATTCCTCTCAGAGCATTTCAAATTAAAAACTATGATGGAACCTTCTGAGAATGACAGCCAGTTTTCTGATGGCTGCAGAATGATGCACAATTCCATTTTCCCCTCTACACAATGAAAGAAGCACCACCAAATACTCCAACATCTGTTCAGTCCTGGCATAACTAAAAATGAGAAGCTGAGACTGTCAATTGCAGGAAATGATGAGGGAGGGAGGATCAATCCAGATGTTATCCCTTTCTTCTCACTCCCACTTTCCAGCGGTTGGATGCCAGAGTGTCCAAATGATAATAATCATTTTCTTATTGCATCTTGTCAAAAAAGCTGTTCCCAGACTCCGTCATTACAGACCATTAAACATAATGAGCATTGCTTGGGGGAAGAGCATATACTTTTCTTGAAGATGGTCCCAGATTCAGTTCTGGGAATTTCCAGTTAAGGGGTATCAGGGAGTACATGCTGGGAAAGAGCTATCTGTGCCTGAGATCAAGAAGAGCCAGTCTGAGAAGACAGTGCAGGGCTAGGTGACTCAATGGCCTGATTTGGTATATGGCAGGGTCATATGCTTATGGAAAAAAAATAATCTCCTTTTTACAGACTATATATGATTACTCCTCTATTTGCTCACCATTTATATTCAGTGAGCTGGCATGGATCCCACAGCAAACTCTGAAACATTCCTCCAACTTAAGGAAACTTCCTCCAGTTTAAGTGATCTACCTCTGGCAGAACAGCCACTTACATTGGAGGAAGTCTCCAAAATTTTATAAACAGGATGGTAGGATACGGGCCACTGACTGTTAGGCTGTGGTCATATGCACAATTAGACCTGACATAGGTGTGAATGCCAGGCAGATTTAAAGGGCGCAATCAGACAGCAATATCTGGGAAACATCCCACAGCCATCAGCAATCCATTCTGCTCTGCCACAGAAGCAGAGTTAAAAGACACCATGGAAAATCTGGTAGTAAATGGGCTGTGATGGACCACAGATAGACTTTCCTCTGTCTGATCACTCCAGCATGCTCTCATGCAGTCAGGATGGTCTGATCAGGCCATCTCAAGTCTGTGCCATTGCCCCCCCTTCTCAGTATGTGCATCATCGCAAACTCCATAGGAAGCCCTCAGTGCAGAGGTGCAATTAATCAATTCCTTGGTTAAGCGCATGGGAAACAAATTGCAAAAAAAAACAAAACCCAAATGACTCATCCACAGTCATATCTGATCACACACTGACAGGCTGCACCCGCATCTTCAAAGGGCAGTGTGATCTCGCAACTGTGGGTCAAATTCCTCCAGAGGAAATAGCCTTGCTTCCCCCCCTCCCATTTTATCTGCACATGTGACTGCACCCTTATTCAGGCAGTGAAGTGGGTCTATGGTTGAAGTGTGCATGACAAAGATGCAAATCCCATTGATTTTTTCAGAACAGTCTTTTAAATATTTTCTTTATAATATTGCTTTGCTTTTTGAGTGATTTTTTTTAAAAAGGACAACAAACTTTCTTACAAATTATCTTTAAAGTATCTAAGAGCTGAGCTTGATTGTCACTCCTCCCTTACTGAGATATCTCGCTCACAGTCCAAACTCTGCAATGGAAGCCTCACAGGGAAAGAAAGATGTTTCCATTTTTGTATAAACAGGGCATACAGACTCCACTGCAAATGCCACAGGTGGGCGTTCATCATTCGCAAGGCAGATGCCCTCCCCAAGGAATGCTGAAGCAGGTGTTGCTGGCTAAAAAAGGCTAATGTTTTTACAGAAATAGAAGAAAACAACACTTGATGACTGTGTAACTGTGCAACGGCCCATATGAAGAAATGACTATTCCAGATGGTTGTTTACAATCATGCTGGCAAGCTCCCAATTTGTGTATTTGTATAATTTGTAACCTTATTTTAAGGGCTCAGGGTGGGTAAACAATGAGATCATTGGTAGCAGTGGAGAGTCCAGAATAGGGATGCCAAACTTTTAATGACCCCACCCCTGCGGTTTTAACAGTGGCCTAATATGGATTGAATCAGCAGAAGTCTTCCATTTGCCCCAGTTGCATTGGTCAATTTCACACTATTTGCTGTGTGGCTGTTTGTGGGAAATCTGTCTATATCTATATTTATCGAGCCAATCAATGATATAGATATAGATAGATATACATTGTGACAGTTTTGTCAGCCTACATGTTATCAGGAGTCCCCAACTTGGTTGAGTTTTGGGAAATTTGAGGGCAGGTAGTGGCACCACCCTGACCTGGAGAGCCAGTTTGGTGTAGTGGTTAAGTGCGCAGACTCTAATCTGGGAGAACCGGGTTTGATTCCCCACTCCTCCACTTGCACCTGGCTGGATGACCTTGGGCAAGCCATAGCTCTGTACCAGCTGTTCCCTCAAGGACAGCTTGGGAAAGAGCTCTCTCAGCCCCACCTACCTCACAGGGTGTCTGTTGTGGGGAGGGGAAGGGAAAAGGAGTTTGTAAGCCGCTCTGAGACTCCCTTGGGGAGTGGAGGGCAGGGTATAAATCCAATCTCTTCTTCTTCTTCTTCTTCTTCTTCTTCTGGATGGCCCAGCCTAGCCTGATCTCATCAGATTTTGGAAGCTAAGCAGGGTCAGCCCTCATTAGTACTCACACAAGAGACCACCAAGGAATTCCAGGGTGACAATGCAGAGAAAGGCAATGGCACATCACCTCTGTTAGTCTCTTGCCTTGAAAACCCTAGAGGGCCATCAGAAATCAGCGGCAACTTGATGGCACTTTACATACATGCAGTACGACTGCCACAAAATAGCTGACATGGCTAGGGGGAACAGCTAACCATAAAATGGCTGCCATGAGGCCTGAAGCCAATCACAAAATGTTGGGAGGTTCCAAGCCAAGCATCATCCTATGACAGAGGGAGCTGTTTCTGAAATGGGTGCTCCTAGCAGGCACAAAGGTGATACCTTCTGGGCTCTTCCGAAGTGCTTCCTGATCCCAGATCTTAATCCAACTGTGTAATCACTACACCAAGCTTCCTGTCATCAGGTCAGCTGTGATGGGGGCTGTTTTTCATCTGCATTATCAAGGGGTGGGTTAAAATCAAACAAGCCTTGTCCACTGCAGTTGTAGCATAGGTAGAGAAACTTGGTGAGCACCCTCAAGCAGCTAAGGATGGAAAGTGTTTACCCAATACAGCTGCTCACCAGCTCTCTGCCCAAGGGTTTGGTGTTGCTAACATTGGATAGAGAAATTCCTGGAGACTTGGGGGTGGAGCCTTGGTGTTGGGTTTCACCTGCTGAGTGCCTGCTGTTTTAATAATAGGGTGAAGAGAATAGGGGATGCCTCAGAATTACCGCTCATTTCCCGACTACAGAGATCAGTTCCCCTGGTGGGGGAGATGGATGCTTTGGAGGGTAGACTCTATGACACTGTACCTCTCTGAGGTCCCTCTCCTCCCAGTTTCCTATCAGGTCAGGTTGACAAGTAAAAATAAGACACAGTATCAGTGCTGGGTTGTTTTTGAGCCAGGGTGGAGTTGCTTGTATGAAGGCAGCCAGCAAGGTACACCTGATAGATGGCAGGCCATGCTATGATAGGTGGCATGTTTTTAAATAGAGTATTCAGATCAGTCATAATTAAAAGCCTAGCTTAACACATATTCGGTATCTTATGTCTTCATTCCAGGGTGCAGGGACAACACAAAATACAGCCTGACGCGTACAATATGCATAACACCTCCAGCATAAAATGCAATTTATGGCTCATCAACTTTTATTGATAAAATACAGATGTAGTTATTTTCATAAGGCTTCATGATCCCATTTTCCATGGAAGGAGGAAAAGGGGAAAGTGCCTTCTTTGCATAATCTTTATTGTCTTCTTATGGGATAAGTGATTGTTTCAGATAAGTTTGAAACACTCCAGGAGTTCAGACGTAATGCTTTTTTTTTTAATGGCACATGTGGCAATGCATATTTATAGCTACTGTAGTTGTCTCCAAATGTGACATTTCATGGAAACAAATTGATTTGGCATAATGATACAATCTAGAAGTGTGCAAAGAAAAGTTAGTGGGGGGGAATGTAACACCTACCACCGACATTTTCACAAGTAACTCCGTTTTCTAATTAGCTGCAGCCCAATTTAGGCCATGGGTACAAAAAGTCCTCTCAATATATATAACAATTAGCCTTTAACATTTTCCCCACAGATACCCAATCTTAAATTTAGTATTCAGCCAAGTCAACACTAGAATGATCTGTGATCACTCCTCTGCTCCAATTTCAGCATGATTAACAAAAAGCTTGCTCTTTCAGTGTGCTCTCTACATTGTTCCAAATTGTGCTGAAAATGTTCTGTGCATCCCTACTCTCACACAATTTGCTCATAGCATGTGTGCCCACATGGTCAATGCCACTGCCTCAGCAAAAACAAACACTATGCCTACCTTGAATTGCAGTCATTTTCAGTTGTATGATCAAGCCATGACCATTGGGTGTAAAAAGCAAGCAAACAGCACAGTGATCCACCAAAATGTGAGCAGGCACTAAGAGTGGCCACCTGGCTGTCAGCGGGGGGCTCCGGCCTGGGTCCCTGGATCTTCTGGCATGCATGCAATGACATCACCCAAAAGTGATGTCATTGTACCGGGCATGTTGGCAGGGGATGCTCTAGCATTTGGCCAAAAACTCTTTGGTCACCATAGAGTTTTTAGCCAAATGCTCAAATGTCCCCTGAGCGATGTTCCTTCTGTGATGATGTCACCTCTTGGTGACATCAACATGCTGGTCACATCGGGCATGATGGGGCTCTTTGGGGGGTGGGGCTCCCCCTGCCAGCCAGCTGGCTGATGGCAGATTGGGGCCCCTGAAAGTGGGGGAAAAACCCACCCTGATTGGGGGGAGGGTGGCAACCCTACCACCCAACCAGCTACCATGCTTAATGCCACTTGCTCTGTGCATGCAAAATCAATCAAAATACTGCTCATTTAACATTGTAAACAAGTTATCAGTATTCATATATGGCTCACTCAGCTTCGGAGAAAATAGGCATTGCATGGGGTAGCATGAGATGGATTTTCAAATACATGGAGCTGGAGACAGCCACATTTCCTACTCAGTCTCTCCCAGCCCCCCTCCTTACAACAGTCACAAATTCATGAGGTTTTTGGCCATGAAAGTCCCATGATCCCCAGCACACCCTTTTTTGGTTGTCAAAGGGGACTCATCCTTCCTTTTTTTTACCAGCAGAAATTCTAGTTGGACCTCACCCATTATTTGTGTAGACAATATCAAAAACTATTTCAGTCATTTGTATTTCTTTTGTTGTGGTGGTGGTGGTTGTTGTTATAAACGGGGGGTGGTCATAAAATGTGTTCATTTTCTACAGTTCTTGCAAACAGGGCTGCTGGGACACAGAGGGAGTCTACCAGACATGTCATACAACTGGCAAGTCATATGATTTGCATTAATATTATGTTTGTGTTGAGTTATGGTGGTGTGAGGGGGACCCACTGGGAATCTTTCTCTGAAGCCTGTGGTAGATCTTGAGAGTCTTGATGGCACAAAATAATCTCTCAAGAGAATAAATTAATAATTATCACTATGTTTTCCTCCCCCCCCCCCCCCCCGAGTCTAAACCTTCCGAGGACACATCATTGCTGCTTTTGGTATTTCCAAGCACACAGGTTAAGAAGATGGGGTATAGCTACAGAAGCAAGCTCACAAGCCTTGCCAGCTAGCAGCATCAGTACAGCATCCCCAAAGCCAAGAAACTTCTTAGCATTTTGTTTGAAAAGGCAGCTTTCTCATAGCAAGAGAATAGCTATGGTCATTGCTAGAAATCAGAATTTAACATTTTGGTTAAACATCTTAGATACATATGTAGGACCTGCATATGCCCACCTGCAGTGGGGAATTGTCAGCACCCCATCTTCAGTTTCCTGCCCCCAAGGAACTGAGGAGTGCGGGGTGGTGGCTTCTACTTAGTGACTCACTAGGAATTTCCCTTAGACTCTATGGTGAATGCCATGGAGACTAGAGGAAACAGCCTACAGTGTCATCCACAAGTAACACCCCCAAACTCTACCTTTCCCAGGCACTACCCGCAAATCTCCCAGCATATGTTGAGGCAGTGTTGGAAGTCCTATACATACTCCTGTGTATGTTTGAATGTCCCACTTTTACTACATATTCTCTTTTAGGTGTAGAATCTCAAACTTGGGTTTGAATCATTCAACTGGTTTGGGGGAAGTTAAGGTCAGTGTCAGTGGGGGAACTCCTCCCGCTTCCACAGCCTGGCTACCTTAGAATACTGCTGAGGGCAGGTGATGTGTGGTTTAGGACAGGTGATGTATGGACAAGTGATGGCAGGTGATGTATGGTTTAAGCAGGCAAGCTCAAAGTGCCTTTATTAAGCTTCTGGTAACCGTAAAACCACTAGCCCTTTCCCAAAACAAAAGTTTAAATTTCATTTAGGGTAATAAAAGGGTATGGGAGTTGAAAGGCACTTGGGCATAAGTATAGTGAAATGATTGTTTACAGAAGGATGGGAATATAAATAATACAATGAGAGGAGAAAAAGAGAAAATCAAGCCACTGCTCTTAAAATAGCTACCTATGTGTAAGTTTAGCCAAAAGGGAGTTGGGGCTAATAGCTCACATCTAGGAAGCTCACATCTAGGAAGTCTTTAGTAACATTTCCAAATTATCTTGAGACAAATGCTACTTTATTCAAATAACCTTTAATCCCATCAGTCTCTACTGAAGTCTTTAAAAAGGGAGACATCTCTTTGCATTGCATAACAATACGCAGCTCAATAGGCAGGACTGAACTTTAGAGTGCATTATTCATTCCAGCCAGAGATCTGGCATAATCCTATTTGCCTTCAGAGCTATAAAATTTGGAACAGCATCTTAAATTTCTACATCATATAATCCAGGATCTCTTGAAGTTAACTGCAAAATCTCCTATTCTCTTCAACAGTAACATGATTTTCATTTTAGGTGTGAATGAATTCGGTGCTAAATCTTATTCCCGCAAAGAGTCGCCTCTGCACTCAGTCAGTGGGTAATGTGATGATGATGATGTCTTCCTAGTCGCAGCCACATCAATTTCAACACAGAGAAGGATAAATGCAAGTTATTTTTCTCTTGCCTCCCTATAGTTTGAGCAGTGGGGAGGAGACTGAAGAAAGTGAAGGCATCTGATACTATTCCATCTGTGAGTCTAAGTAGGCTGAGCCCAGCTAGCTCCAGGAATGGGAGCCTGTCCAGAACACCCCTGCATATGTTCCTTGGAAGAAGAGCTGGCCGCAAATGTTACAAGTAATAAACCACACAGATTTATAATGGGTTTAGCTTGTGTTATGGTAGTGTTGTTTCAGATGGCAACTACTTTGTCATATAATTTGCCCATCTGCTTGGTGAGTAATTGTTTCTTTGAATAAGAAGAGTAATTGTACTGCACTGGAAGTGTACCGGGCCACCATTTATTGCTGAAACCTGACTGCTACAGAAGCATTAAAATATTGTTTTATCAACCAGTCTCTTTATTCTGCAGATGAACCTACCATCTTGCCTGAAAAATAGTCCAGCAGACAATTCCAGAAATGCAGATTTTCTTGAGGTTGACTAAGGTTTATGCTTTCAGTAGTGTGATGGTCCTAGAGACCACGGGAATGATTCATACCCTTTCCCCTAAAGTTATATAAAGCATAAATCCAATGTCTTTTCAGAGAGGTGGAAAGTACAGCAGATGTATGTGTGTGTTCATGCAGTCATCTAGGTGTCTGAAACCAGTGAGATAATGGACAAGTGGAGCAATCCTGGGTAACAGAACAAAGTTTGAGTCCAGTGGCACCTTTAAGACCAACAAAGTTTTGTGCACATAAACACTTCATCAGAAGGCTTATACCCAGAATTAAACTGTGTTGGTCTTAAAGGTGCCACTGGACTGAAACTTTATTCTATTGCTTCACACTGATATGGCCACCCACCTCAATCAATGGGGTTTACCCCAAGAAAAGTGTTGTTAGGATAGCAGCCAATACCTCTATGTCATGAAAGTGAAATGACTCTAGTAACACATGGAAAATTATTACAAGTAGAGGATTTATACCCACAGTGCTTCATACCATTACAAGTAGAGGATTTATACCCACAGTGCTTCATACCATCTGAAACCAAATCTATACGAATCAGAAGATAGTTGTGGACTCTAGTTTGTTTGTTGTTTTTTTAGCTTGATGGGTTGGAAGCTGTTGCTGGGGGAAGGTCCAGAGTACTGGCCACTGTCTTTCTACATAGGTCATGCCTATTCAAGTGAGCTTCTGTGCTTATCCATCTGGTGTGTTTGTCTCTCTGTTGCATTAGGAGTCATGAAAGCCTCCAGGCAAGCTTCCACTGCTGACACATCAGCAAGAACCCCTGGTCCCATTAGCTGTTTGATTGCCAGAAATTTTGCAAACTGTTCTCAGTAAGTCCAGCTCTTAGACTTACTGTGTCTGCATGAATTAATTGCCATTTGTCTCACCTTTATCTTCTAATACAATAAAACAGTCATGTAACAAGTTGTACTCACCCTGGTGTACAGTTATCTGCTTGGCAAGCAGTCAGTTCGAGAACTTACAGATAACCAAACTTCCCTGGCTTCAACTCTCTTGACCTGCAATACCTTGTTTATCTGCATCGTGCTGCCAAGAAGGATTTTACTACACCTCAGCTGCAGATGTGTAATAGACCATGTAGTATAAGAGCTCTCTCTGTCTTCTTGCCAAGTAGTGACAGTAACACTTGGTTTGAAAAAAGTCTTGCCCCAGATGAAAGTGGATCCTTGGGGGGGGGGGGATATTACTCACTAAGAGGAAGGTACAAGCTCTGGTTTACATGTTGCATTTGTCCATGTATGACTTGTTCATTTCGGGGGGGGGGGGGTTTAACACCTTATTTGAACATGTTTAATGTACATCCTTGTTAAAGTGCCTTATGCATAGTCAGCCCATATAGAGCCTCTGATTGGCTGTGGCCCTCCAAAGTTGACAAGAAAATGACATTTCCCAGCCATTGCTACCTGATATCTTTCAACTATAGACACCAATGACTTGATCTGAAATCTTTGCATGCCAAGCATGTACTCTATGATTGAACCGTTCTTATTGATTTTATTGTAAGCAGCATTGTGCATATTTTATGGAGAAGCAGCAGACACATTACCAAGATAAATAAATAATAGCCAAGGCCCTTCCTGTTTGATCAATGGACTACACTGGATTAAATCCAAATATTCAACTTTAAATAAATACTAGACTATCCATCAGCAATTTGAGGCCATATTGCAGTGGCAGAGGGCATGTTTTACATGCAGAAGGTTCATTCCTGGACCTTCTGAAGGTCTCTCAAGAAGAATGCCACCACGACACTTTGGAAAATGGATGGGATTGGGGGGGATTTACTGGGAGTGAAAGGGAGGCCCAGCCGGCTAGGGATGCACATGAATTTTAAAAAAATCATTTCAGTTTGGGATTTGGGGCAGTTCCCAAACCAAACCTCAAACTGAATCGAGCCAAAAATGCCTTGAACCAAACCGGCCAGTTCAGTTCCCCCTTTTTGCCAGCCATGGCAAGCCACGGCAGGGGAAAAGGGGGATCACCCACTGTTAGCTTGGAAGCAGGGAAGAGCAAAACTGACAAGTTTAATGGCTGACAGCCATTTAAACCTAACAGCTGACTGGTGGACCCTCCCTGTGGTTAGGGCTAAATGGCTGCCAGCCATTAAACCCATCAGTTTTGCTTCTCCCCACTTCCAAGCTAATAGAGGGGTCGGCTAACAGCAGGAATTGCAGCCATTTAAACCTAACAGGTCAGCTACAGACCCATTCCACTGAGCTGTTAGGTTTAAATGGCCTGAACAGCTGAACCAAACTGGGCAAAAGTCTGGTAAATGTTCAAGGAAGGAGCCTTCCCTGAACATTGGTTCAGGAGCTCCTGATAATGGACTCTCTTCCATCTTTCTCCTGAGCATAGCAAGCTGTGGCCAGGAGAAAGTGGGGAGGAGATCTCCTGGGAAGGGTGGGGAGAAAGTGGGGCAGATCTCCCAGGGAGAGCCATGAAAAAATGTGGGGTTCTCCTGAGAAGGACTCCCTTCTACCTTTCTCCTGGCTGTGTCAAGCTGCAGCCAGGAGAAAGTGGGGAGGAGATTTCTCAGGAAGAGGTTTAAAATGGGTTTAAATGGCTTTGCCATGGCAGACAGGATCTGCCTGGGGGAGGGAGAGACCTCCCCACCACAAGCAGATCCATTTCAGCCTAACAGTGGGGCTGTCACAGCAACCTATGCTGGAAACAATATGGACAGGTGGGGAGTTTTATACATTGCTGGTGGGCCTGTCCTTCCACCAGCAATTTCTGGAGCTCAGTCTTAGCAGAAATATCAGCAATCACCTCACAACTGATTCCTGTCTCACCAATAGTACCACTTTTTCAGATGCATGACCCATCACACTCTCAAGATAGACTAACTGATCTGACATTATTTCTATTAGCAGCAGCACAAATCTCCTGGAAATCTGCTTCTCCCCCAACACTGTCCATTTGAAGAGATAAAGTATGGGATCAATTTATCTTGTGCAAAATCATGGACTCAGTACATAATCAACAATATGGTAACTCTAAAACGTACTCCAAGTTTGTTACTACTTGGTTCCCATGGTTGCAGTACATGACAAAAAAAGAATTGCTTCCTGAAAACATGGCATATAGATAATTACTTCATTTTTAAATCTATCTTTTGGAAACTAACACACTAATTCTTCTTATCCAGATTCAAAAACAAAGGTTTACAGTACTTTTGTAATTTTGGTAGTCAGACTCTGTGTTGCAAAGTTACAAATGTCTTTCATCATAAGTTACATCTTTGCTGGTTAATATAATTAAATGTATGTAATTAGTTATTTTACATACTTATCAGTATTCTGTATTCTATACTTAGTTGTTATGTAATTGAAAATGTTCAATAAAAATTATTTAAAAAGAACAGTGGGGCTGGTGTGCCCATCAGCAGTTAGGTTTAAATGGTTGCCAGCCATTAACACCCCTGTTTCAACCCTCCCCCACCCCCGCTTGGAAGCAGTTGTGAGCAAGAGGGATTGTTGAAATGGCTTGCATCTACTTCAGCCTAACAGCTGACGGGCACATCAGCCCTTCTGTTAAGCTGAAATGGATGCGAGGCATTTCAACAATCCCTCTTGCTCACCACTTAATGGGTGCACCAGCCCCGCTGTTTGGCGTGTGTAAAGCACTGCCAATTGTACAGTGCAATTTGAATATGCGAAAAGTCGCTCAATGAACTAGCTCAGACTCTTCATAAAGAGCCAATCCCTTTGATGAAAAAGCAGCTCCCTGTTTTCAACTGGCAAGCAGAACATGAGCCAGCTGAGGAGGAGGGTTTTGTACGTGTTGTATGTTGTGCAATACCTAAGGACACTTTCCTGGGAGTAAGCACCACTCAGTAACAAATGACTCACTTCTGATTACACCTGCTTAGGCTTGTTCCGGGTGTACAATTCATTTCCACAAATCATGTGGTCTAGACTGAAGGAAATATAGAGGTAGGTTAACATAATTCTTGTCACACATTTTTTTGTTCCAGGTGTCCATATCTGACAGTGGCCAATTTGTCCCTATAGGGAACTCATCCCTTTTGTCTCTGACAGAGTTCATAAATGGTGGTCGAATGGATAGATGCCTATCCCCTTACTAATTCTTCTAATTGTAATTCCCCTTAAGCCAAGTCATAATAAATGGCAGGCAGCCACTGCCTGGGACAAAAAAAAATCCAAATATCCATAGATATGGCTAGAGATGTAAAATTTCCAGAAATTTTGAAGCTTGGGGAAAAAACCAGTTTTTTTTCTGGGGAAAAATGGAATTTTTTGGAAAAATGGGGAAAAAATGCTGCATTAGCACTTCTTTTTTCTTTTCCAGATTGAAAGTCATTCTTTACTTTAGGAAGGTAAAATATGACTATGGACAATTTTACTTGGCATGAAATTATCACAACTAGCATATTAAAATACAGTGTATGCAAACAATTATTACAAACAGAATTTACTTTTTAAATAATATTTATTTGTAACTGTAACAAATGGAGCAACAATCTCCTGAACTGTTTACTAGTTTATGTGGAACAGATAAAAAACCCTCCACAAAACATTTTTTTAAAAACTCCAGAAGTAACAGTTATTCATATTTCCTCTCCACAGTATTAAATAAAACTAAAAAAACCATTCTCATAAAAATAATTGAAGAGGGGGGAAGTGTATAGAAGGGAGTGTGGGACTAAGATTCAATGAACAGGCATGAAATTTAATCAGAGATTTTCTGAGCCGTAATTATCACTGTCAGTTTCAGTCTCTGTTTCTGCAGCTACTCTGTTGTGTCTGTCATTATCACAGTTATTATGGACCTCTAAAAACTATACTTTCAGGTCATTTTTGTTGCTCTGTATTTTCTTCCAGTGCTTTGAGGTCTAGTGAAGCCTCAGTGCCAGTATATCCACCCACATGCAAAAACAAAACTGAAACATTTTCTTTTCTTGTGACCATAGCACCTCCTAAAGGAAGAAATGCATCTTGTTCTTGCATTGGAGAGTTCAGTTTGTAACCTAGGACTTGCTTGTCCTCAGTGCACAGAAATCAGATTAATCTGATACCATACATATTTTTTTTTAGAAATGATTTGGAAAATATTTGAACACCTTGTCTTAAAATGTTTTATTAATCATGTTAAAATAAAATGTTCTGTAATCTTTTTTTTTCTTTTCTTTTTTTCCCCCAATTTTTTTGGGAAAAAAACAAAAAAGGCTTCAGGAAAAAACCAGAAAAAAATGGGCCTTCCCATCTCTAGATATGGCTGAATTAGTACTGAATAGTTGGCTATGGTAGCAGTCTTTTTTAATCCAAAACTGGAATATCAGGTGTTGCACAATAGCCAAAGTGGGAGAGGTAAACAGGAGAGGGAGATGTTCCTTTCTAAAGGTTATATGATAGCTCATCTGGTGCTCTACATACTGTTTATCACAATGCAGATGATAATGTGATTGTTTCACAATGTTATGGTTCTGAATTTTATTATCTCAGCATTAAAATATTCAGTGCAACGCAAAAATAAAATTTACAATTAAATCAAAGCACTTATTGATTCCATATTTAGGAGTAGCTTGGAAACAAGCATCAGATTCCAGAAATATAGACACTAGAAGCATGAGGGTTATAATTCTTCAAGTTATTATATCACCATATTGGATGAGTCACCACTGAATTTTGTCTTACAGCAAAATTCTCACACAAAATTGAAGGTTTAACGGGGGCATTAAAGTATGGGGAATTCAGCCATCAAACAGAAGAAGAAGAGGAGGAGGAGGAGGAGGAGGAAGATTTATATCCTGTCCTTCACTCAGAGTCTTAGAGTGGCTTACAATCTTTTTTCCCCCTTCTTCTCCCCACAACAGACTCCCTGTGAGGTAGATGGGGCTGAGCGAGCTCTGAGAGAACTGCTTTTGAGAGAACAGCTCTGACAGAACTCGTGATTGACCCAAGGTCACCCAGCAGCTGCATGTGAGGCGTGGGGAATCAAACCCGGTTCTCCAGATTAGAGTGCACCACTCTTAACCACTACACCAAACTGGCTCTCTTAAACAATGTGTAACTGTCAGGCTGTCCTCTGGAGGTACCTAAAGATTTATTTATTTGTTTATTTTTGCTACTGATGTGAGCAGAACTGAGTGCTTAAGCATTGTATAATAGTGAATAGATATAGAATATAGATTTTTAAAAAGTTTATTAATTCAGAAAAATGGGATCATATTTCTTTGAATAGTAAAAATGGTAAGGGAGAATCCTGATTTAATTACCTAGTTTCTAAAAGAGATGCAAGATGATGAAGCGAACCCTAAACCCAACCCTAAAGTCCTTCCTGGAAGATGTTTCTTTGCCTGACACCAGGAACACGGAAGCAGAAGGACAGACTAACCTTCCCTGCACTTATGGATTTGTATTATAGAACAATCACGAGTTTTACAGGGAGGCCAGTGAAAAGTCAAACAGGATTTTGGAAAGTATAAATGAAACTATTACACCTGCACTGGAGACTGCACAAGGCACACTTACTATCAGTTATGCCTTTTATAATGTGTGATAGGACTACACAGGAGTTATTAAACCTTTCTACCGTCAGACTAGATCTGGCAATTTAGGAAGCTTGGCTGGGATTTAAAATAGTGTTGGGAGGTTAGAATGGAAGCTAGCATGTCAGTCTAAGGCATCGTATCCTGTAAAGGAGGGTTCACTACTTTGGATAATTTTGATTAATGCTAAAAAGAGTTTCTCTAAAAGGTTTAGGGATATTGCCCCGCGGGGGGGGGGAGTATCAATAGAGACTGTTGATGTCCTTACATCGTCATCTGCCTCTCCCTTGCTCTGGAGAATGTTATATATTGATGGGAATCACGCTGGTGAGGAAACTTTAAAGGGTGACCAGTGATATAAGACACCACAGCTGCCACCTAAGGAGAAATTTTAAACTGAATTTAGAGGGGAAAACATCTGAAGAATTTTGAAGGTAGCAACGTTTCTGAGATCATTAACAATTCCTTTCAGTCCCCAAAGCCTGGGTCAGAAATATGTCCCTGGTGATGAAACAATGTAAGGCACTGAAGCCTTAATTATTGGAAAAATGGGTTCAGCACATACACACAGCACATACAATTGTGTTGATCCTGCTAATAAGCAGTGGACTATCTTCTAGGCACGGAGCAGGGAGTCACTGGGCATTGTGCAGGGGGTTGGACTAGATGACCTTGGAAGTCCCTTCCAACTCTATGATTCTACAGTGATTAGGCAAGGCAATCCTGTGCACCTGTCTCAACAGGTGTGCTTTGAGAAAAAAAGTTATAGTTTTAGATTGGGAATTTGGAATAGGGGAACGTTTACCATTACTGCTGATTTTGAGGGAGAATGTTACCAGTTCAAACTTCAAATCCATGTAGTCTTTTCAGGATCTGGAGTTTGGGGATCATTATTTTCAATGAGAAACCCGTTTGAGGGTTAGTGGCAGCTGTTCAAAAGACAACAGCACCAAATTTGCACAGAACAGAGCCTCCCTCTAATCTAAAAACCTCTTAAGTTTCAAGCAGAATAGACAAAGGGGTTTGATTTTCTCAGTGCAGGTGCAACTTTGACCAATGATACAGGGGGGGGGGGGGGGATGGCGGCAGACTGGCAGGAGAGCACAAGCCACCATCTTAAAAAAAATATGTCCACATCCTTTCTAAAATGTAATCTTACAATAACTGACTGACAACAGCAAAGGGAAAAAAAACCTTCTTTGTTATGATTCATTGTTTTCTTTCACAAAGCAAGGAAGGCTTCCTTTTTAGGAAGCCTCCCCTGAAATCTTTGAAAATTGTTCTGTTTTTTTTTTTTAAAAAAAAATGGTGTGTGTTTGTGCGTGATGGCATGTGATAAAATCAATCATCCAGTTGCTATGAGACACATCTCCATGCTGGCCATCCACTATAGGGGGATCTTAATTAGTACTTGAGGAGGATATCGAGCAGTAGTCATAGGATGAGGCAGTGAAGGTCTGGGGTACGGGAGTCAAGAGGGCCAAACTACATGATATGTTTGTTAGCAAGTTGTCTCCAGGTTCACTGCTTTGTTCAGAGTCAAATATCAGCTCCAAGAATGTCACTTTAAAAGCCATAAAAGTTGATGTTGCTGATGAGGGGTGGCACAGATGGAGAAGGGTGGAGGTCTTTTCCCCACCTTCGCCTTTTTTCTGATCTTAAAGAACCTTCAGTGGGAAGTTATTTGCATAAATTTGGAGCTGTGGATGGAGTAGCCTGAGCATTCAGAGCTCAACAAAGACTCTCCACTGAAACACCTTCTTTGGGGATTGTCTCTGAAGGCAATTAGCTGGGAGCACTTATTTCCTGCTCTCTTGCAAAGATCTAATTAGAAGGGAGGAATGCCATTGCCTTGGAAGTCAGGAAATCAAAGAAAAACAAGATGCCTGCCACTGACAGTATTTGTGAAGAACCCAAACATGAAAAACATGTTCCCCTTGGGGATGTTTTCCATAATGCCTAGGAATCCTAGACACGTGTAACCATTCCAGAGAATCACAGTAATGACTTGAAACAGATATCTTTGTGTATCTTTTTGGCTCGGGAATTTCAGAATGATCACCCCTATCTGTTACAGAAATCCTCTGTCCCTTCAGATGTTTGTATCATCTACACTTTTTAATGAGACCATTCAGAACTCGAAGTAAGACCACCCGCTGCATGACAGCAGCCATTTTAATGGTAGTAGAATTACAGATTTAAGTAGACAAGATTCTCAGTAAGGTTTAGAATTTTTATCTTGCATATATTCAAAATGAAATTGCCCAGAACAGCACTTATCTTTTAATATCTCATAAGAACTGTAGCTGTAGATCTCTCTTCTCCCTAAAATGTTCTTTGACTCTATTTTTTAAAACACGGGGAGTATTTGTATGTGAATTTGTTGTCCTCTGTGGATAGTGGTACATCACACAGTCCCATTATATATACAAAAGCTCAGCTTTTAGAATAGTTTTGTATTCTTAATTATTTTGGATCTCCCAGCTCCACCATTGACACTTTTTTCTTCACAGGTGTTCTATGTGGTCTCTCATTAGAACTGAATTACTGATAGTTTTAGAATTTTATACTAAATTTTTTCCCATGTAAAGACATTGGCTGAGGACAGACTGGCAATCTGGAGCGGGATGAATGCAGAGGCAACTGCTGCGGGGGAAAAACTCCCCGGGGCTGGCCATTCACACCGGCCAGTGTATTGCGCAATGGTGCCGATATGGAGCGTTCAGACTGCTGCGGAGTGGCCCCACGTGGGCCGGCCTCTGCAGTTCGTGATAGGGCTGTTTCGGCAATTTGTGCATGTGCGCACATGTGCACATGCGCAAACTGGCAAAACGCCGCGTTCGCACTGCCGCCTCCGCTTGCCTCCCGCCTTCTTCCGGTTCACACTGCCTGGAAGCGGGAGGCATGCGGAAGACGGCCCCTGAACACCGGTTTCTCCCGGTGTCCCGGTAAAGCGAAAGGAAAACGTCTTCAAGACGCGTAAGTACGGAAGGGAGCCGAGGGACAGCTGCACATGTCTGGACCGGCTCCCTTTCCCCGTTTCCCATGCGGACCTCTCCCGGGGCAGATTGCCAGTCTGTCCTCAGCCATTTAGGGGGAAAGAGCTTTAAGTATTGAAATGTTATAGATTAATACATTTCTTTACATCTGATATAGTGGTTAGCATTTCACAGTGGAATCTGTGACACCCAGGTTCAAATTTCTACCTGTCATGGAAACTCTCCTGGGGATCTTAGAAAAGTCACTGTTTTCAACTTAACCTACCTCACAAGGTTGTTGTGGCCAGAATAAAATGGAGGAGGGGAGAACAATATTGTAAGCTGCTTTGTCTCCCCACTGGGGACAAAACCAGGGTATAAATATTCAGATAAGCACATTAGCTACTATGATTTGCACTGATCTGCAGGGACAGATTTTCTGTATGATGATGAAGAAGAAGAAGAAGAAGAGATTGGATTTATACCCCGCCCTCCACTCCCCAAGGGAGTCTCAGAGCGGCTTACAAACTCCTTTTCCCTTCCCCTCCCCACAACAGGCACCCTGTGAGGTAGGTGGGGCTGAGAGAGCTCTTTCCCAAGCTGTCCTTGAGGGAACAGCTGGTACAGAGCTATGGCTTTCCCAGGGTCATCCAGTCAGGTGCAAGTGGAGGAGTGGGGTATCAAACCCGGTTCTCCCAGATTAGAGTCCGCGCACTTAACCACTGCACCAAACTGGCTCTGATGGGAGAGATATTATGATACTATCACCTAGGTAAACCAGACTATGGTGAGGAGTAAGTTTAGACAAATGTTACTAATTCCCTTCCATATTAATTATGTAGCTTTGCTTTTATGAAGTATTCCATTTCAAATACTTCTGATCACTCATGTGAATCTTTGTGTTTTGTGGATGTACACACAGCGCACATAGACGCTGCATTCTGAACTCCCAGAATCATAGCCTGTTTCCAAATGTCTTTTCATCATTTCTGTTGATGGTATTCATTTGTTTCTTATAGCATTTGGATTCTGTTTTATGCTATTTATATGCGACTAATGCAGAAACAGTGTTGAAAATTGAGCAAATTAAACAGCACAAGGTTAAGGAAAAAAATTAAAATGTGAAAAAAAATAAAGATCTGTGTATCTGCTTTGCAAAAGGCAGAAGCAACATCAAAATGTGTATTTTTTTAAGTTGAATAAGTGGGGATGCCTTAGCATCCTTAGGATATTCATCATCCTTATACCTGAAAAAGGGTTCATTTTCCTGCACATTCCTGGCTTTACGTTCATCCATTTCCATGGTCTTTCATTTATCAGCACACGGTCATTGGTTTGATTTTTGAACAATACAGTGTTGGAGCAGGGCAACCTGAATCCAGAATGTTTCTTAAAGCATCATTACACATCTGAGCAGGAGCATTTATATCCCGAGAAAAGGCCAGTCTTGGGTCAGGATTTACAATTTGAGCTGTCAGTTTATCAGGTTGGAGCAGGTGGCAGGGGCTGTGCGAAATCAACCCCTGAAGAAGTAAAAACAGAAAGAGACGGAGGAAAATGGTAAGTGATGGGTGAAACCACAAGCTGCAGTTGACAAATAAAAAGCTGGCCAAAAGTATACAAAATAAAAGGGAGAATCTGTTCTTTTATGAGAGGACACTATTGCAAGCACTTGCCAATCAGAAAAGAAAATGGAATTTCCCATTACATTCTCCGACATTCAAAACTATTCAGTAGATTGTCATTATGCACACACACACACACACACACAAAACCACTCTGATTGGTATTTGAATTCTACTTTTTTATCCTGCCTCTCCTCCAAGAAAAACAAGGTGATGTATACAATTCTCCTTTCCTCCATTTCATCTTCACAGCAATCCTAAGAGGTAGATTAAACTGATTACTGACTGGCCCAAGGTAACTCAGTAGCCATCATGGCTGAGCAGGGGTTTGATGTTTAGTGTGCCCAGTCTTAATCTGGCAGTCTAAACACTATACCATTGTTTTCAGTGGATTTAGAAGAAGGTAATTCTATTTAGGATTGCACAATAAATGTTGCAAACCTGAGTGCAGATCAGAATTTGAGACTGTAACCATTATAGTATGCTTGTTTATTGGCTTATTTTTAATTTAAAAAAGAGACTTGTGAAAATGAAAAAAAACCCAAAGCAATAATACTGCAACAGAACCTCAGACATATACATTCCCTTTCAAATAATATAGGAAGACATTTCCTATAATCTTGCACAGAATGAGAAACAGACTATATTTGAGACAGTGTTTATTCATTTGGTTTCTTTTATTCTTATTCTTTTTCATTTGTTTTCATTCTTTTATTCATTGTTTCATTCTTATTCATTTGGGGTTGTTGTTTTTTTTTTAAAATACATTACTTACAATCCGCTTTTCTTACTTGGACTGAAGGTGGATTAAACAGTGTGATTAAATACAATCAATAGATGGCACATTCAATAAACAATGCAATAGGATTAGGGCTGTAGTACCAACCAGGAGTCTAAAAACTCAACTGAAGCAAAGCATACAGGACCTGGTATATCCCCCAAAGAGCATTACACTCAGGTGAAAAGAACTTGCTGGTGATCCCTGGGCTTGAAAAGCATCCGGCTGTTGTCAACCAAAGTCAGGGATTTCTGGCCCTGGAGCTGGCCTGGTGAAATTCTCTGCTGAATGATACCCATACCCTGTGGGACGTAATGCAGTTCCACAGGGCTTGTAAGACAGAGATGTTCCACCAGGGTTATGGTTGAGGACTGCAATGGTTTCTTCTGTCTAGCCTAGCACTATTCTTCCTCTTCCGTTTTGGGGAAAAGGACATTAAATTGCCTGCTTTTGTGCCATCTGTAAATTGTTAGTTAACTGTGAAATTGCTCAGTTTATTTTAATTCTGTAAATTCTTAAATTTTAATCTGATTCTGAATGTTATATGGAATGTTGTTCTCCACCCCGAGCCCTGTATACAAGGGTGGGCGGTCTATAAGTTGGAATGAATGAATGAATGAATATTAACATGACGCATTAAATGATGCAACATTCCATAGTGGGCTCCTAGTATAGACCACGATCCCTAATATTATTTTCCACGTAACTTCATGAATAATTTAGTACAGTGCAACTCTGGATGCAGGTTCAGCTCTTGGCTTTATCTCTCCCTGCTTATGTGTCAAGCAATACTTAGAATAATGAACTGGGGTGGGGGTGGGGGGAATTAATAGTTGAATATTATATCATCCTTGAATAAGGGGGAAGAATTCACAATGAACAGTTGCAGATAAAGGCGCCAGAAGTGCATGTTGTTTTGTTTGTGTCTTTCAGCCTCTCTGCAGGCAAAGACATTTGTTTTCATATTCAAAACCCAATGAATCATTTAATTCCACACACTTCAGCCAAAGGGGGCCGCTTCAAAGAAGTTCTGGTCGTTGAGAGGCTTATAGCAGTTTGTTATTTTCCATTCTCATTCTTAACTATGTAACAGAGGCCATTTGGGAACCCGTGGTTAACGGTGCAATCCAACACACAGTTACATCCTTCTAAGTTCATCCACTTCAGTGGGTTTAGAAGGGTGTAATTCTGTCTAGGATTGCACTGTCAATGATATATACAAGCACAACTTCTTTCAAAGGTATTCAGAAAGCCCAGTTCCTCCTCCACAGATCACACCTAATTGCTTTGCTTAATCTGCATTTAACAAGTTACCTATTTATTTCTATTATTTCTATCCTGGCTTTCAATGGAAAAAAAAATCCAGTGCAGCTATTAAATAAAAGAACATTGCACACTAAAAACAGTGAGTTACATATACACTTCACATACATATACACACATCATGCCACCTTGAGGTCCCTACACTAGGTGGAAAGGCAGTGTACACATGTTTTAAATAAGTTTTAAATAAAATAAATATAAGTCTGTACTCCAGAATGATTGAAATCTTGTACCTTGTATAAAATGGATAATATCTGCATGCATTTCCGTTTACAAAGCATGAATTTCCTGTTGTGATTTTTTTTTTTTTGCAGAGCAAGCCTTTTGCCTGTTAATACAGCAAAATCCTCCATCTGATGCCACAGCACAGAGTGGGTGAAGAAATCTCCAGTTCAACAGCTAACCTTGAACTGAGAGCCCAGACTAACTGAACTGGTCTCCACCATAGAGATAGGATAAATCCCTAGACTGTTCCAGACATGGTGACTGGAAGTGACATCACCACATTCATGATGTCACCCCCTCATTTTCTTCCACTGCAATAGTGGGCAGAGCTGGGAGGGGTGGGAGGTTGCTTGCCAGGGCAAAAAACTTGGGAAGCCTAACTGTTATAGAGTGGGTAGGCAGGAACATTGCTACTGCAGCCAAAGAAGTACATTGGGGGATGCAAGGTGTAGAATTAGAAAATAAGGATTTTGTGTCAGTTACAATGGAGCAAACTCTGTACCAGCAATTCTTTTTTTTCTGTAGTTAGATTTATCTATGCTGTAGAAAGGGAGGTCAAAACAAGTCTAGATTGGGGAAAGAGGCTAAGTGTCTATGTAATTTTTAGACCCAAATATGGCAAACAGCAACAACAACAACCTTGTGCATGAGGAAAGTGCAGCCCTGCTTATAATGAAAATTTTCAAGTATAAATTAAATAGAAATGGAGTCAACAGGCAGCATTGTCTAGCACCAGGTTCAAGGTCAAATGAGTCAGACAACTCACCTCCTCTGTCCACAACAAACCTGGGCCGTAATATCAGTATGGAAGCAGTATATTAACCACAGTAACCTTTTTATCAATTAGGGTTATTTGCAGCTTCTCCCACAATCTAGTCAGAATCAAAGACTGTTAGATCCATGAACCCTACATAAAGAATACCATCTGAATTTTTTGCAGTAGTGCAAAATACCTCTGAAAGCAGAAGAATAAAGCAACAGCTTTCTTATTGTGGCCACGGTCCTTACATGCCTATATTAGCTATCAGAAAGCATGCATGAACATCTATGCAGTCTCTGTCTATTACTGTATTGCAATATCATTCTTTGCTGTACTAGCTGGCTGCTTTAAATAAGCTCAGAAACAACATACCCTGATTGTATGGATGGTGCAAGGCAACTCTGGTAACCAGTCTCTATTTGGTCTATCTGAGGGTAACAGCAACAACAGGGACCATTTCAGGTAGATCAGTGGATTACTGTGGGAGGATGGAGGCAGAATATCCCTGGTGCATTGCAGAAGTGCCTACCATTAAAGGAGACTGAGCTTTGGATCTAACCTGTAATTTCTTGCCTGATGATTTTTTTCTGTACCCGTGTCCGTCCCCAATGATGAGGTCCAAGAAATGAGTGCATATCTTATTTTGTATTCTCACTTTCTCATAACATCTACTATAACTTGCTTATGTCCTGCCATAACAGTGGTCTACAATCCCCCTCCTCCCAAGAAGTGACAGTCCATTACGTGGACAGAAGGTACATGAAGCAAATATGGACCAGGCTGTTAAAGAGAGAGCAAGAGGAACTAGCTGCATTGGCTTCCAGCATTCAGCATTAGATCACATTCAAGAAGAAGAAGAAGAAGAAGAGAAGAAGAGATTGGATTTATACCCTGCCCTCCACTCCCCAAGGGAGTCTCAGAGCGGCTTACAAACTCCTTTTCCCTTCCCCTCCCCACAACAGACACCCTGTGAGCAATGCTCCCTCTAAGCTGTGGAGTCTTGTGAGCAAAAATTCTACTTTGTGAGCTACTGGCATTGAAATTGTGAGCAAGCGATTTGCCTGCTGCATAAACTAGTTTGCTCTGGAGCCATCCTTCCTGAGCAAAGACAAAAAAAGTGTGAGCCAGGGGCTAAAAAACTGTGAGCTAGCTCACACTAACTCAGCTTATAGGGAACATTGCCTGTGAGGTAGGTGGGGCTGAGAGAGCTCTTTCCCAAGCTGTCCTTGAGGGAACAGCTGGTACAGAGCTATGGCTTGCCCAAGGTCATCCAGCCAGGTTCAAGTGGAGGAGTGGGGAATCAAACCCGGTTCTCCCAGATTAGAGTCCGCGCACTTAACCACTACACCAAACTGGCTTATGGTGTTAACCTTTAAAGCCCTATGCAGTCTGGGATTATCATATCTTCAGGACCATCTCTCCCCATATGTTCCCTGATGAGCCTTGCACTCTTCTGAACAGCATCTTTTATTCTTCCCCAACCCCAGAGAAATCCATTTAGCCTTGACCAGGGCCAGGGATTTTTCAGCTCTGGCTCTGACCAGGTGGAACTCTTTGACAAGTGAGATCAGGGCCCTGTAGGACTCATTACAGTTCTGCGGGGCTTGTAAAACAGAGTTGTTCCACCAGGTCTTTGGTTGAGGCAGCGGGTGTCCATTTACATCGGCTTCACCCCGGGCTAGCTATGTTATTGGTGGTGTCCTGTGCCCACTTCTCAACACTCCGACCCATCTGGGCCCACACGTAGGTTCCCTAGGAGCTTCTGTTAACTGATTATTTGCCATCTTGTATGTTCTGTTATTGGGATTTTAAATGGGAGTATCCAGAATTATTTTAATTGTTTTTTACTCTGTTGTAAGCCATTCTCAGCCCGCTTCCGGGGAAGGGTAGAATAGAAATTTCATAAAATAATTAAAAATAAAAATATACACATGACGAACATTTTGTTTGGCAGCTACACATTTAACCATGTGCCTAGTTTATTCCACTTTGGACAATCGCCCCTCCCTAAATAATATGCAGTTGGGCAACAGATAGCTAATTTGGATTGGGATATATTTATATATGAGATGTCTTTATCTGGTTTGAGTCACCTTGTTCCTTTTAATCAGCAATTATAGTCAGAGTTGCTTTCCCACCACCTTAATTTTCCAGGCTGAAACATCATCATAACAATAACAGTATGATAATAATCAGGGCTATTTTGGGGCAGGAATGCACAGGAACGGAGTTCCGGCTGTCTTCTGAGTTGGCCACGCCTACAGCCTCCTTCCCCCAGGTTCCCCAGCTGTCCTGCAGCTGCGGGGTGTCTGGAGAAGCCAATCCAGAAACTGCCTTCCTTCCCTCGGGTTCCCCATGTGCCCCGCAAGCCACGAGGCACCTGGGGAAGCCAATCCTGGAAGGGAGCTGTGCTGTCAGGGGTGTGGCCTATTATGCTAATGAGTTTTTCTGTTGGGTGTGGCTTATTATGCTAATGAGTTCCTGCTGGGCTTTTCCTACAAAAATCCATGATAATAATAATAATAATAATAATAATAATAATAATAATAATAATAATAATAATAATAATAATAATAATTTAGCAAGTTCCTTATTCTGCTGCCTGCTTTTATATCCAGCCCTAGGAGACTGACTTAGAGACTAGCATGTTGAGTTTTGAAATGTGCAGTTCTGTACAGAGTTCCTCCACTCAAAGCCCACTGAAGGTGATGAACCACCTCACTAACTCTGTGTAAGGACTCTGTGTAAGTTACTGCAACATCTGAGCTTGTGGTTGTTAACGCTCCTTGTGCAGCCCCGCATGTTGATACATGTGGCACAACGGCCCCAGGGCTAATGGAGACACAAACAGGGGCACCTCTTTGCCAACAGGCAATAGCAAGGTCGATGAACTTTTAAAGCCCCCTCCATCTATTTAGATAGCTGTGGCGCTGGGCCAGCATTCAAAACCAGCCAGCGGAGGCCTGCCTGAGAACGTCACAAATTATACTGTTGTGTTAGCTTAGTCCGTCCTAATCGTCTTCTTTGACCTCTGCAGAAACAGGCCTTTCTCATCTTGTAGTCTCATTTTTCATCCTTCCCTTTGCCTCTCTCTCCTGTCCCTCCTATCTTTTATTTTATTTAGTCACGGGGAATTGGTATGATAGGGGCCACTGCTGTTTAGGTGCCGAGTTGATAGGTTTCTTGTGTATCACTGGGGGTAAATCCTATTTCTCATTCTGTTTCCATTGCAGACTCATTTTCATCTCAATAGCGTATTCCTCAGGAGCTCTCTGATACTTTCTTTCTTTCTTTCTCCCCCCCCTCCCTCTTTTGTAAAACAATGAATGCATTTACTTTGCTTTGCCATTCCTTTGCAGTTCAATGGGCGGAGAGGCGGGGAGGGGAATAGTGCCTTTTCCAATAGCTTCTCACTCCCCTTCCATTCCCCCAGCATCCTGTAAAAAGCTACAAATGAATGTCATTTGTGAGTTAAGTAAGAAGGAATTGTATGCATGTGAAAAGACTGGTGTGACTGCAGTGGCAGTAAAGATTTTGTATTGGCACTAATTACCAGGAGGAGGCTGAGCTTGAATACAACAGCAAGGTATAAATTAACAAGCACAGTGCCAAATTGGTAATCGAGGGAAGTGCTAAGTAGAGACAGTCTTTGTGTTTGTTGGGATGTTTGCTAAGGATAAATCACACACATATCGCACACACACACACACACACACACACACATATATATACTCCCTTTTGTGCGTGTAGGGTCTTTATACAATCACAGTCATGTGGGAGGCTGCTGTTCCATGGCTCCACTTCACACAGCTGGGTAATCGAGTATTGTTTCCCCCACCAGGAGCTCCAGATGGTATACAACATGATTCCTCTCTTCTCCATTTTATCCTCATAACACGGCTGAGAGAGGGAGATCAATCCAAGATCTCTGTGATCTTCATGGCTCAGTGGGTATTTATTCATTAAAGCTGCTGACTCTGGATTGGGAAATTCCTGGAGATTTGGGGGGTGGAGTCTAGGGATGTGTCTCATTAGGATATAATGCCATTGCGGCCTCTGTCTGAAGCAGCCGTTTTCTCCAGGAGAAGGGATCTCTGAAGTCTACGAATCAGTTGTAATTCTGTGAGATCTCCAGACCCCACTTGGGGGTTGGCAAGCCTAATGCATTTATTTATGTAAATGTACACTGCTTTTCTCCCCAGTAGGGATCTGAAGCCATGGGGAGCCTGGAGAAGATCAGGCAGGGAACCCAGCCATGACTGCCTCCCTGCTCTTCCCATCTCCACCAAGCTCGCCACAGCACGTTCTCTGGAGACAGGGAACACAGAGAGGCAGACATGCTTGCCTTTCCTTGGGCCACTCCACTTTTGTGGAGAGATTGGGGGGAGGGTTTAAATCCCTGGCTTCTCTGCCCAATCTTCTTCAGGTGCTTCCAAGCCCATGGGAGCCCAGGGAAAAACTAAAAGGGGCTTGGATCTAAGAGATTCAAGCCCCTTTCAGCCTTCTCTCTCCCTCCCCCTGCCACCCAAGCCCACGGGAGCCAAGAGCAAGGCTGAGAGGAGCTTGGATCTCAGAGATTCAAGCCCCTTTTCAGCCTTGCCTTTCCTCCCCCCCACCCCACCCCAGCCCACCCAAGCCTGCAGGAGCACAGGGCAAGGGTGACAGGGCTTGGATCTAAGATATCTCTTAGATCGGGAGTGTGGCATATGCAAATAGGTTATGCTAATGAGTTAAGCTAATGAGCTCCTGCACCTCTTTTTCTACAAAATGACTCCTGGTTTTACTTGGTCTGAAGCTAGAGCACAACATCTGGAGCATTGTGAACCTTTGCATCTAGTGAGTTCCCAGCTTAATGAGAGCTCAGTGCTCTGAAAACAGCTCTGAGGACTCATCTGGCCAGGACTTAACTGAGCCAGAAATCCTGCAAAGTGTTACGTTTCCTGGTGCGATGGTCAAGGTCAACAGGTGGGGCATGGGCTGAAACCCTGGCATTGCCTCACTGCTGGGCTACTTCTGGAAGTGCCTGCTGTATCTGCCACTCCTGCTGGGTGAGGGCAGAGCCTGGAGAACTGATGGGCTGGGACCTGGCAGGATGCAACTGAGGGATTGATTGATTGATTTAGGATATTTGTATGCTGCCTCTTCAGAGCCTTACCAGTTTGGTGTAGTGGTTAAGTGTGTGGACTCTAATCTGGGAGAACCAGGTTTGATTCCCCACTCCTCCACTTGCAGCTGCTGTATGACCTTTGGCAAGCCACAGGTCTGTCAGAGCTGTTCTCTCAAGGACAGTTGTCTCAGAGCTCCCTCAGCCCCACCTACCTCACAGGGTGTCTGTTGTGGGGAGGGGAAGGGAAAGGAGTTTGTAAGCCACTCTGAGACCCAGAGTGAAGGGTGGGGTATAAATCCAATTGCCGCCTCCTCCTCCTCCAGATGGCTTACAATTAAAACAAAGTAACAACCCCCCCCCCCAATTAAAACAAGCCTTTAAAAATGAGCCACTGGACATAAACACAATTAAAAAGAAGCAGACTGTTAAAAAGCTGGTATGGAAAACCCACCCTGATCTAGAAGGTCTAGGCTAGCCCAATGTTGTCAGATTTCAGAAGTTTAGTAGGGTGGGCCCTGGTAAGTATCTGGATGGGAGACCACCAAATAAGATTGCCAGGTCCTTCCTAGTCCCCAGCGGGGGACTTTGAGGGGCATTTCTGGAGGGGGAGGGGACATCTCTAACATGATGATGTCACACAAAAGTGATGTCATCACACTGGAGACCAGTGCCCCATCTGCCTGTACTCCAAGTGGCAAATTCACTGCTTGGAGTTCAGGTGCCCCCGCTTCTTGCCAAAAGCATTTAAAGGATCCCTTTAAATTCTTTTGGCAAGAAGTGGGAAGGGGGCATGCCTGAACTCCAAGCACCAAATTTGGCCCAAGGAGTTCAGACGTGCAGATTTAAAAGGCCCTCCAGCTGTCTCACACATTTTTGTCTTCGCTCAGGAAGGATGGCTACAGAGCAAACCAATTTATGCAGCAGCCAAATCGCTCACTCAGAACTTTAACACCAGTAGCTCACAAAGTAGAATTTTTTGCTCACAAGACCCCATAGCTTAGAGGGAGCATTGCCGTGGTTTTTGTTGTGGGGAGAGGAAGGGAAGGTGATTGTAAGCCACTCTGAGATTCCTTCAGGTAGTGAAGAGCAGGGTATAAAACAAACTCTTCTTCTATCTTGGCTTGGATTGTATACATCCGTTTTATTGACAGTTGGCAATCTCTAGCTATCTCAGCTGTTAGTGTCTAAAAACATCCAAAACTAGTAAACAATCCTAGAGAATGACTCAGAATTTTGTTGCAGTGCAGCTGTGCATGTACCTTGATTTTATTTTATTTTTTTAAAGTCCTTCCAGCAAGCATTCAATAGCAATTGCCTTCGTATCTGAAGCATCTTGTTTGGGAAACTCTGTTTGACCATTTACTATTGCACACTTGAGGTAATATTACCGAGTTTATCATTTATCCACCATTGAGCAACAGTGCCTATGTGTAGCAATTTGTCATGAATGGCTTTAATAGCAGAAATCATTTCACTTCCATTTAGTATTACAAGATATTGAATTTGTTACCTCAGTGGTCTTGTAAATAACTGCCCAGCAGCCCATTAAATGGGAAAGACTGAAAGTCTGAAATTCTGAACACATTTCATTAATTTATCACAGTGATCAGCGCCTTCTTACTGTTGTTTGTGAAGTGATCTGAGATGTTTACCCTGCACACACAAGTACAATATTTTTCATCGGTTGAATAACTTAATATTTTTGGATTAAGCCGAATAATTCACTTGTCTGTGTTATATGGAAGGCTGCTGTTTTATCTGGCTGGTTGTACCAAGAACATTGTTTTGTTTCAATTCATTCATAGAAATATATCATTCTGAATAAAATGACTTCTGAAGAACATTGCATGGTCTAATGTTTTCCAACGTGGGGTCCATGGAGCCCATCTCCTTCTTACTATCTCACTATACGGAAGTATAGTGACCAGATCACACAAAGTGATGGTATTACTTTACTCTGCTCTGGCTAGACCTCACCTAGAGTATTGTGCTCAGTTTTGGGCGCCCCAATTTAAGAAGGATATAGACAAGCTGGAACGTGTCCAGAGAAGGGCAACAAAGAGGGTGAGGGGTCTGGAGACCAAGTCTTATGAGGAAAGGTTGAAGGAGCTGGGTATGTTTAGCCTGGAGAGGAGATAGCTGAGAGGTGATATGATAACCATCTTCAAGTACGTAAAGTGTTCTCATATACAGGATAGCATGGAGTTGTTTTCTGTTGCTCCAAAAGGACCAGAACCAACGGGTTGAAATTAAATCAGAAGAGTTTCCTGCTGAACATTAGGAAGAACTTCCTGACAGTTAGAGTGGTTCCTCAGTGGAACAAGCTTCCTCTGGAGATGGTGGGTGCTTCTTTGGAGGTTTTCAAATGGGCTTGATGGCCATCTGACAGCAATGCCGATTCTATGAACTTAGGCAGATCATGAGAGGGAGGGCAGGAAGGGTTGCATCAGTGCTTAGTTTTTGTTGCCGTTTCTTATACACCCAGGGAAATGTTGATCACCATGTTGGGGTCAGGAAGCAGTTTTTCTCCAGGCCAGATTGGCTGGAGATCCTAAAGGTTATTTTGTCATCTTCTGGGCATGGAACAACAGTCACTGGAGGTATTTGGGCATTTCCTGCACTGTGCAGGGTGTTGAACTAGATGACCCTGGAGGTCCCTTCCAAAAAGGTTGAGGACCCTAGACCTTGAAAGTCATAACTGTAGAGCTTGTGAGTAACAGAAGTGCAATGTATGTCCATCCCTTTTATCAAAGCAAGGACCGCTCAATTTAAAGCTGTTCTATTGGGGTTTTCCCCAATTTTCTTATTGGTCTGGATCAGTACTAAATATTTATTGTAATTCCTGCATTGCACAAGAGCAGACACAATAAAAAGAGTTTTGTTACCAATTTTTGTTCAGTACATTCCTCTCTCACTCTCTCTTTTTTGTATCAGAAAATCCATTCCTTTTTATTTATATATCTATTGACAATATCTTACTGTTAGGTAAACACATTAGTTGCAAATGTCTATGGCTAATGTACAAAATGCATATAGATTTTTTTTTTACTTGAAAGATGCATACAAAGTGAACAGAATGATATGATAAAAACTTGACAGAGAAATGAAACATGATACATTTGTAAGTCCCTATTCCCTATGGGGTGTATCAAAAGCATTTTTTTTAACAAGATCCATGTAGGGTCCTAGTTCCATGCCCTGCTCCTGACACATAAGGAGCTACATGTGTGAATTAAGATATGTGATGGGCCTGTAATAGTTTTGCTGCTGGATTTCAAAGAAGAAGAAGAGAAGAAGATATTGGATTATTACCCCGCCTTTCACTACCCAAAGGAGTCTCAGAGCGGCTTACAAACTCCTTTCCCTTCCCCTACGCAAAACAGACACCCTGTTAGGTAGATAGGGCTGAGAGAGCTCTGACAGAAACTGCTCTTTTTCAAGAACAGCTCTGACAGAGTTATGGCTTGCCCAAAGTCATCCAGCAGGTGCAAGTGGAGGAGAGGGGAATCAAACCTGGTTCTCCCAGATTAGAGTCTGCACACATAACCACTACACCAAACGGGCTCTCTTTGCTTCACTAGCATTATGCTGTGGCTCAGCAGTGGAGCACCTGCTGGGCATGCAAAAGGTCTCAGGTTCAATCCTCATCTCCAGTTCAAAGGATCAGATCACAGGTGATGTGAAGCCTCTACTTCACACAGTTGGTTCCTTGGTGAGCCACTAGCAGTCTACATAGATTATACAGACTTTGATCGACCAGTGGCCTAATTCAATATAAGACAGATTGCTGTGTTCACTAAATTTCACCTTACTGTGTTCTGCAAATGAAAGAAGGCCAAAGAAAAGGCACTAGACCCAGTCAAGTGCCTGATGGGCAGTTTCACAATGGACTCAGCTCTAAACCAACAATTTTAGAATATGCAGCAAACACCATCAAAACTATTTTAATTAAAATGGACCCAATCAGAATCAGGTGACAGGAAGACGCCTGGCGAAATGTGAGTGAAGGGACTCTTTCTTTTGTTACACAGGAAGATTCTCTGATATGAGCTTAATTGCTCAAAGCAAAGGGGGGTCTTTGAAGCTTAAGTCCCCCAAACTCTTCTTAAAGCTACAGAGCTACAGAGAATCAAAGTGCTGGGAGAGTGGCTGAAGGTTGAATGAGACTATTTTAAGTGATTTAAAAGAAAAAGGATGACTTTTGACTAACTTGTGGGACTTTACTGTGAATGTAAACAAAATAACAATGACTGGATGGGGAGAAAAGATGGAGGGGAAACCAAAACTACTCTTCCAGGCACAAAGGCTGAGACCAGCACACACCTGACTGCAGCTTTGGCAATAGCACTACGCCCTCTGATGGACCAGCTGAATGCTGTTAATACTAAACTGGATTCTCCACAACAACAGTGTCAGAGGCAAATAAGAGGTCGGATCAGACTGCTAAAGGGCTGCAGAGGTTAAAACCAAAGTTGAAAAGACTGACTTAAAGCTGATCGTGATGGGAAAAGAAAGGATTTCTGATAAGGATAATTTGCTGAAACTTCAGATGGAAAGGTCTTCCTTTTATTTGAGATTCGAGGGCATACCTGAACAAAATGGTGAGAATCTCAAAAAGATACTCAGCGATGCTATAGCTCCAATGACGGATTTGCAGGTGGATGAATTACAAAGCAAGTTGGATATGGTCTATAGAACCTATCCTGAATTTGTAAAGAAAAAAAATTTGCCTGGAGAAATTATGGTGAGGTTCTCCAAAAGGTTAACCAGAGATGTGGTACTCAAGGCCACTAACAGAAATGCCCTGAAGATTCAAGAAGAAGATATCAATGTGTTAAAGGACATTCCGTTTGAGGTGAGGAAGAGGAAACCCTCTAAAAATTTGACAGCATTTCTCCAAACAAAAAACATCATGTATTGCTGGCTTATTCCGGAAGGTGTGGGTTTTAACTATAAAGATAAGAAGCAAAAAATTGATTCAGCTGCAAAGGCCAAGAAATTTCTGGACTTTTGCAAAGAAGGAAAAGATAAAGCGCCATCAGAGGATTCTTTGAACTTACAAGAGAGCATTTATGATCTGGAAGGTTCGGACACATCAGGAAGTAAAAGCTCAGAAGATGAAGAGTCAGATTCAGCATTGGGGGCAGCAGCACCGAAACCCCAGAGAGGAAAGAAGAAAAAGGGAACTAGTAAAGGAAAATAAGTTATATTTGTTGAAAGTCTTATGTGTTTTTATCGTTCATTCAGAATATTGGCAACTCATGTATTTGTAAGCTTTTAAATTAGTAACGATATCATTTTAAAGCCTTGTTTAGTTTAAGTTTTCCTTGAACAGATAGTAGCAAGATATTCGTTGTTTTTTTTTTAAAAAAGACTTCTGTATACCTTAGGGTAGTTTAGCATTTTAGTTATGATAGTGGTTTTAGTTGTTGTAGGTATAATATCAATACAAAATTATTTAAACAAACAAACAAACAAAACCTTGTGACTGTCCCAAGGTCACACCAGCAGCTGCATGTGGAGGAGTGGGGAATCAAACCTGGTTCTCCCAGATTAGAATCCATGCTCCTAACCACTACACCAAGCTGGGATATACGTGGGGCATACATATTGGGACATGCAAGACACATATATTGCTTGTTAAATGGAGGAACCCATACAGTGAAAAGACTGTGTTTGATTTCTTTGCTAGGAAAGATATAAAATAAAACTGGAAATCCTTCAGAAGAAGTGCAATAAGCTGGGCAAATTATTGTGAAACATAATGCTATTTGGAGTTCTAACTCTGTTTAGGACTATAGATGTGCATGGACCAGTCCACAGACCTAATTTCATTATGGACCAGGGCCCAGTTCATGGTCCATTTACCCAGTCCATGCATTTGTGGTTTTGATAGACCACCCATGGACTGCATTTTTTTTTTTTTTAGGCAGTCCATTTGGTCTATTGGGGCAGTCTGTGGGCCAGACATGCTGGCACTGAGGGAACCCTTTCAAGCCATATTGCCACTTTGGTGTGCTGCAAGTGAGCTCAGGAAGCATTTAAATGCCTTCTGAGCCAACTTCCAGACTGTACCCATCACGGACCTCACAAACCACAAACCATTTTTCTGGTCCATGCCCATCTCTATTCAGGACTGCACAGCCAGAGAATTCTATGAACCTACCAGGGATTCAGACCAGATTTTTACAGTCCAGTTCCAACACTGTAATAGTTTATACAATATTTTAGAATGGTGGGGATCTTCCCATACTCTGTTTTGAGGGTATAGGCAAGAAATTGGTTTAAAACAAAAGATAGAATCCAGAGAAACTGAAGATTCAAGTTCAGTCGCACCTTAAAGATCAACCAGATTTCCAGGGTATAAGCTTTTGAGAAAGAACTCCCTTTGCCAGATACATTATCTGATGAAGGGAGCTTTGGCTTTCAAAGGCTTATACCCGCAGCAAAGAAAATTCAAATCAAGTTGACTGAATCTTTGCCTGTTAAATAACCAGGGCTATGGCTGAGGACAGACTGGCAAAATGAAATGTAAGGGAAGCAGGGCAAAAAGACCCAGGCTGAGTTGTCGTGGGGTTTTCCATTCACACTGCATAGACTGATGTGGGACCATACCGAGGATGAGGTGGAACGGCCCCTGGCATTGGTGCCATGGCTTTGGTCTGTTTTGCCAACCTGCACATAGGCACATGGGCACATAGGCACACGGGCACAGCAGGCGGATCAGCAGGTTCACATTACCAGTGCCACTTGATGTGCGGCTTATTCACATCCACACTGCCAGGAAGTGGGATGAACATGCACCCAGATGGCTTGACCCCAGTTTCACCAGGTACCTTTTTAACGTGGGATGAAAGCACTTCAGGACGGGATGAGTGTGGCACGGCAATGCCAGTCAGCTGTGGCTGTGTGAACGGGCTCTCTTAATCTGCTTGCAAAGCGGATCTATATCGGGCCAAACTGCCAGTCTGAACTTGGCCTCAGTTAAGGTATATAAGGCCCTTACTCCAAACCCTATATTCATTCTGCAATTTTACAGAATCTCATATTATTTTAAGAATGTAACCAGTTTCATGCTTGATACACATCTTATATTTTTAATCCCTGTGTTTTAATGCAGATTTTATTCTGAATTTTATAGTTTCTGTTGCATTGTACTGTATTTGTAACGGCCTTGGCCAGATGCAATAAATTGAAATTGGATTGGTTTATACCCCGACAATCTTGTTGGCCTTTAAAATACTACTGGACTGGAATCTTACTTTTCTACTGCAGACTAACAAGGCCGCCCACCAGCAGTTATCTTCAGAGAACCTCAGAATTTAGTACGTCTGGGGAAAGAGATCTAACAAGAGACAGCAGGAAAAAAATATCCCCAAGAAATGCTGGTAGTGTCAATGGATAGCACATACCTACTTTCCACAATAGTCTGATGTTTTCCAAAAATTTTCTCCTTCACCATTATTTTACGTGTTGCTTTTAGCAAAACCCCATGATGATCTAGCAATATACTCAGTACTATATGCCAACCAATGCTGTTGGTTGGCTTCAAATATTTTGTCCTGAGGAGCAGCACTGCTTTAACTTCAGCTCCTCTTTAAACAGCCAGTTCTCTGCTATTTTTTTTTTCTGGGAGACTCATTTTGTCTGTATCTGCAGGCTTATTCATCCTGCATGTTCTTAGCCAAATGATTTCCAAAGAGGCTTCCAATCATCATCAATAAGACAATATCTAATTTTAAAAGCTTACTAGCTGTGAAAGATCGAATAAAATACCATCTTAATGCCTAAACACTGGAAGAAAACAATTGTTAAAAATGACAGCAAAGAGGCAGAATTATTTAAAGGAATGGGTGGCAAACAAAAATAAAACAAACTGAAATAAAAGAAGAAATGCAAAGCTAAATAAGACAAAACAGCAATTAATCAAAGCAATCAACAGTATCAAGTGAAAAGAAAACCTCCACCTGATGCTTAAAGCTAGACAAAGTTAGAACTAAGAACACCATTGTTGGGCAAATCTGAACAGTGTACATAAAGTTTTACACAGAAAACAACACATTTTTGTATTAAGTTTGTTGCCTCATAGTTTCCTCCTTTTAATAACTCTCCCTATCCTTCTGCTATCTGTTGCTTTGCTATGAATCTCTTTGCCAACAGAGTGTAACACTTCATGCGTCAGATGAAGCAGGCTCCATCTCACAAAACCTTATGCCACAAGAAGTGTGTTAATCACTAGGGAGCCACAGCACTCTTTCAGCACAATCCTGAGGGAGGTCAAAAGTGCATAGGAAGCCAACTAGGTGCCACTCCAGCACATCCCCCTGATATGCCCATGCATTCCAGAGATATGCTGCCATAACAACCCAGCATCAGTGTGTCCTATTTTGTGCTGATCCATGCGTTTAAGGGCATGGCTGTGTGCAGGGGTAATTTTGAGCAGGAATGTGCAGGAATGGCATTCCGGGAGTAAAAAGCCCAGGAGCGTGCACATATCATATTTATTTATATTTATATTTCATTTTTATACCCCGTCCTACCCTGCAAGCGGGGTAGGTGATGTGCTGTGGAAAAAAGCAAAAGCATACTAACTTGATCTGTGTTTTCATGCTTGTTTGGTGTAGTGGTGAAGTGCGCGGACTCTAATCTGGGAGAACCGGGTTGATTCCCCACTCCTCCACTTGCACCTGCTGGATGACCTTGGGCAAGCCATAGCTCTGTACCAGCTGTTCTCTCAAGGACAGTTGTCTCAGAGCTCTCTCAGCCCCACCCATATCACAGGGTGTCTGTTGTGGGGAGGGGAAGGGAAAGGAGATTGTAAGCCGCTTTGAGACTACAAGTGAAGGACGGGGTATAAATCCAGTCTCTTCTCTTGTTGTTGTTGTAGGGTAGCTTCCCTGCCAGAGCAAAGGGAACATAAAGTGTCTTTAGTCAGAGTGTAAATAAAGCTGGCTTGCCAGCTCTGAGTTAGGAAATACCTGGAGATTTTTGGGGTAGAGCCAGAGCAGTGGGTGTTGCCTTCTGACACACTTCCAGTGATGTCAGGGGGTGTGGCATATGCAAAACTTATGCTAATGAGTTATGCTAATGAGCTCCTGCACCTCTTTTTTATGAAATGACTCCTGGCTCTGTGTGCTGTGAGCATGTCCCAGTACTGCATGGCTCCAACCCTCCATGCTTCTCAGCTCATGTGCCTCTGGGCCCAGGGCCCTACGGCTGCCCCCTTGTAGTAGCCTGGTTTCCCCTGTCTGTAACAGCCTCACTGTTGTGCCCCTGCGATGTGTTCTGAGAGGGACGCTGCAGTTGCTGTGGCTGCTGGCACAGCTGCAGCTTGTGTGACCCCACAGTGGAAGTGCTTGCCTGACCCCTGGCAACAATTTTTTTGTGTGTCAGAGGAAATTCAAATAAGGCAGCTCTGTTATAACCTCCAAAGGGGTGCAGTCTATAATTCTAGCCACTCCATCTCCTCAATTTGTTTAGACCAGGTGACCATTTCTTGCATTGTCTACAGTTTTTTTAACCCATGTAAGTTGTTTCCTGGTGGGATTTTTTTTTGTACATGACACTTACTCCCCAAAATTTCTGCTTTTTGAAAGCACTGTCTTGGAGCCCTTTGCTTCTTTAATTTATTCATTTTTTAAAAGAATTCCTCATTAGTCTTTCGTTCAGAATTCCAATCTGAATTCAAGACACCGAGCTTCAGCCCAGCCCCCTCCCTGTAATTTAATGAACTGCCAAGATTTGCTTCGTTACCTCAAAGACTGAAGCAGAAAAACAGGGAGGAAGGTAATTATCATGTTCCTCAGTCACACTCTTTCTCAGTTACTTTTACTTTTTTTGTAAAGGGAAAAAAAGTTAATTTAGTGTTAGTAGTAGGTGATTTATAGCCCAAGGGAATGAAGACCTCATGTTAAAAAAGTCATTCTTCCATTTGTTTTACAAACCTGTATAAGAAACTGAGTTTCTGAAGGAAACAGGAATTCTTACCCTGCTGTGTTCACACAGGGCCCATACGAAAGACGGGGGCTTCACTATGGCTGATGATGACTGGGGGCAGGTGGCTTAAGTCCCCATGCTCTCTAGAAAGCCATATCACCAGTAATTTACAAAATATGTAATAAATGACAACAAACCAATACAATTCATTAAAAAAGTATAATTGGCCATTTTAAAACTGGAAGAAAAACACATCAGAGTAACAAGATGAGATCACAAATATCCTAAAATAAGCAAGGCTGAGCACTGAAGAATAGATGCTTTTGAATTATGGTGCTGGAGAAGACTCCTGAGAGTCCCCTGGACTGCAAGGAGATCAAATCAGTCAAAAAGAAATCAACCCTGACTGTTCCCTGGAAGGCCAGATACTGAAGCTCAAATACCCTGGCCACCAAATGAGAAGGGAGCACTCACTGGAGAAGCCCCTGATGCTGGGAAAGATTGAAGGCCAAAGAAGAAGGGGCAGAGAATGAGATGGTTAGACAGTATTACCGATGCAACAAACATGAAGTTGAGCAGACTTTTGAGCACGACTGAAGACAGGGGGTGGTCCATGGGGTAGCGAAGAGTCAAACTCGACTGTGTGACTGAACAGAAACAACAAATAAGCATTAAGGGACCATAATAATAAAGTCTTAAAATATTATGAGAGGACATGCAAGAGACCTTCAAGAACTTGTGGGAGCATTTAACTCCCCCATTTCCTCCTTCCTTCCCTGAAAGCCCCTGTAGCCTCTCCCCTTTTTCTGTTTCCTTCTCTCCTTCCCACCCCCCAGTCAACCTATTTTTATCTGTCCCCCTGTCTTTAGTTTTCCCTCCTTCCCTCCCCATGGCAGCCTCTATTTGGGGAAACTATAGCCCAGATGTGCAATGTTAGCTTCAAGTGACCAGGCAAAGTTGCACAGTGGGGAATGAGAAATGACTTGCAGGAGGTATGTCACTTTCCCCATCATCCCCTTCCCACACAGTTTCCTCTTTCCCTCCTTTTGACAACCTTTCCCTGCTTCTTCTCTCCTTTACACCAACCCACTCACCCACCCACTAACCTTTCTTTCATCTGTCCCCATCTTCAGCTATATTTATTATTTATCTTATTTATACCCACCTATCTCCACAAATTGGGCTGCAGTGGCTCAAGAGGTTAAGATGCTGAACTGGAAGGTTGGTAGTTCAGCAGTTCGAGACCCAAGTGCTGCATGACAGAGTGAGCTCCCAGCTCTGGTCCCGGCTCCTCCCAACCTATCTGTTTGAAAGCAAGAAATTGCAAGTAGATAAATAGGTACCATTTTGGTGGGAAGGTAACAGTGTTCCGTGTGCCTCGGTGTTTAGTTATGCCAGCCACATGACCACGGAAACGTCTTTGAACAGCACTGGCTCTTCGGCTTGAAAATGGAGATGCGCACTGCTGTGAGAATGTGCCAACAGATGCACTCTACAACAGGTCTCCTTAAGCAGAAAGTCCTTTATTTGTAGAAACAATTATGTTAGTCAAACACTTTTCCTGTTAGTAATGCCCAGGCATAGAAATACAACTACAATTATACTTGATATGAAATATGGCCCCTCTCTACCATCTACCAGTCAATAGTAAGGATTACTGGCGCCCAAATATACTGGCCCACTGTTCCCAAGAAAAGCGCGGCAAAACAAGTTCTCAGGGGAAAAAAACACTGTTGAAGGTTTTTAGAGAAAATGTTCCCAAGGAAAACTAAAGAAAGAAATACATAACACCTGTGGTTCTTGTAACACATAACAGGAGGCTTTCTGTTCAAGGCCATGGAATAGCCAGCTAGAGATAAGGGGGAAGGAAAAGCAAATGAGTAATAAGTATGCACAAAGCAAAGCAGGCAAGCGAGTCTCACATTCCAAAGGTGGGAGTCCGGTCACCGATGCTATCTCCCGGGCGGGACCTAAATGAGTTGAAAGAAGGCTTGAACTAAAAAGAAATGTGAATAGGCCAGATGGCAAAACCAGCAAGCATGGATACACATAATACTTCCAGAAACCTTATTGATCATGACAGGACAATCAACCATACCTATGGCAGTGCTAATTGACAACTGCATCCCTAGAGTCATATTCATCTGGCTTTCAAGCAAGGGAAACCTTTACCTTTACCTTCTCCAAAACGGAGACCCAAAGTAGTTTCCATTATTTTCTTCTCCTCTTTTTATACTTACAACAACCCTAAGTTAGGCTGAGACTATGTGACTGCTATGGAAGCTCACTGGCTGACCATGGGTCAGAGTGGTGACTTGAACCTCTGTTCCCCTAACTCTAAACACTACATAATACTGCTGTTTGTGGGGTCCCTGCTGTTGACAAGAAACAAGCAGCCAGATCTAGGTGAGTCATGCAAGTCACATGTTGTCAGGTCACCTGGTGGTTTCTGCCAGGCCCGGCCCTGGTGAATACTCCTTCAAAACCCAAAACAACCCTGAACAGGGTCCACCTCACCTTTTACTAGCAGAAATTAAGGCTTGATGGCTGGCAATACTATTGCAATTGCCTGGAAACCCCTAGAAAATCCCACAATGGTCACTGCATTAGTTTGTTTGTTTTAAGATGGAGAAGTTTTGGGGGGAGCTAATCAACGAATGTATATATATATATTTAGATTTCAGATTTTTTTTCTGCACGCTTGAAGCTTTTTTCAGGTATGCAGAAAGATCTGTCTTGTCTTTTCATGGTGCTAGGCTCTGGATCTAAGTAGCCACAGATTTGGCCATGTCAAGGATAAGATATGTTCATATGGTAGATGAATCCAGCTCTAGGAGAGCCTAAAAGTCTCAAGAGAAGAATTTTTAGCTGGCACCCCAAAAGAATGTAAGGCTGGTGGTAGGTGATCTTTTGTGAGGACATGATTTGAAAGTGTAAGTGCCACTCCCTTGTCTCTGGTACCCACCCAGCTAGCTTCAATGTAGGGGCACCCAGAGCCGGGTTTCCATACCATCTCAGTTGCCTGGAAGATATATACATTTATTTATGTCTTTTCAGAAATAAAATAGATGTGTCCTTTTCATGAGCCATGACCTTGTATGTATTGTATGTATAGGTGGGATCACAAAGGGAGAACAATGCCCCAGAAGTTTGTACTACCTGGGCTCAGAGAAATGGTTATTGGGTCATGTGTGTGAGTGAATATACAGAAGAAATGTTTGCTACCTGAAAATGATAAGGGATGGATGCAAACTGACCACAGGGATGTGATTCTAAACTGACCACAGAAGAATGAGCATTCTTAGGGATAAATCATTATTTGCTAAACAAAATAGGTCTGTCAGCTTTGATCACAGTGATTGTATGTCTAGAAGCAGAGAAGAAAGGAGCTCCTGAAATTGGACAATCAGAGCAAACTATTTGTTCATTAACGGATGTGTCATGAAGGAACATCATTTTGACACCTCTGGAAGCTAGATGAGGTTCCATCTGAAGTAACATTCTTGTAGACCAATAGGACTTCTCATGGAGGGTGTGCATGGAAACTTATTTCAGGCTGTTTTCAGGCATTTGGTTCTTTAATGCTGGTATTAATTCTCTTTACTATAGTTATCACAAGTGCTTAGCATCTTCTTCCATTTCCATTGGTTTGAATGGCAGAGATATATACTATGTCTCTAACTTTTTCTGTTTCCCCCACAGGATGACATTCTCAGACTGCACATTTACCAGTTGCCCATACCCAAGCAGTCTCTGGAACGGACTTCCTGAGGTGGTCAGGAAGTCTCATATACTTCTCTTATTCCACAGATAGGGTACTGGATGCTCAAAAGGGGGGGAAATAGACACTGCAAATAGGGTAAGTTTAATTTCCAAGCATGCTACTCTGGTGGAAGACAGCATCACTATTAATGCACATGGTCAACTTGTTATCTATATCCACCATAATTATTCCATGAACCAGTTTGAAGAACCAACTACTGCAGGGGTGGGCAAATTGCGGCCCGGGGGCCACATGCGGCCCGCCACAGAGTTTTTTGCGGCCTGCCAAGACAGTCAGCCACGTGGTTTCTCAACAAGCAATCTCCTGATTTCAAAAAAATTGTAGAAAAGTGTGATAGGGTACATTTCTCCCATTAAACTGATTCTAAAATTAAATGTGCTTGCAGCTATAGGTGATATGAAATTAGCACAATAAATAAATTGAATAAAACTACCACTATTTTATTTAATTTATATTTATTGATTTTTATGATACAATTTATACCTTTTCTGAAACGCAAAGTTAACTAATGAATGCAATCATTTTAAAAGGTGCGGCCCTCCGCTGACCTCCGCTCCCATAAAGTGGCCCCCGAGCCAAAACAATTGCCCACCCCTGAACTACTGGATACAGACAATGCACTACCCCCTGGAGAGGAAACAGATAAACGATATGGGAATGAGTTTCTTTCTTGTTGTATCTGCTTCAGGACAAGATCTTTGGGGGGGGGGGGGACCTGCCTGACATGTCCATCTACTCATTGATCACCTTCTACTTCAAGGAAAAGAGAGAGAAGGCACATTCATTCACTCACAGGATGGTTTTTGTCAGTTTGCTGTTAGTACTACAGAGCTCAGAGTCACCGTATCTTTCTGATAAGCTCAGAAGAAGACAGTCAGGGAAATACTGCTGCAATCATGCTGCCTTGCCAAGCACCCAGCTTCCATTCCAGGAATGAAAATTGGGATGATCGAAGTTCTCTCTCTCTCTCTCTCTCTCTTTCTTCTGGTGTGCTTGTTGAAAGTTCTCAACTGTTCTGAAGCGGGTCCACAGAAGGGTTTATGGATGATGCTGACACCTCGTTCTGTCTTATTCCCGCACAAAAATTATCTGCTTTTGAAAGAAAGCATATTAACATTTCATTCAAATTTTGATCAAAAATAAAAGTGACAGTGAAAAAAAAAAAGGCACTGAAGGATCCCATGTTTCCTGTCAATCTTCCCAAGTAACTTTAATGAAGGTTATTGGCATTTTTGGCGCCTCAGCAAAGGTTTCACTCATATATCTTATGCTATGCTTGCATTTCTCTCTCTCTCTCTCTTTCTCTCTCTCTCTCTCTCACACACACACACCCTCCCTCTTCCTCTCCCTCCCTCCCTCCCTCCCTCCCTCCATCTCTCTCTCACACACACAGAAACTTGAATTTGTAGTTCTTTTTCTTTTCTATGTGCCGTAGATTAATTATTATTCAGGTTTATTGCTCATTTAAACAGCAGCTGTGGTGGAGCCTCATAAAATATTTATTAATAAATGTAAAGTATCCGAGGCCTAAAAATAATCTGCACATGAATTTATGGAAGAGTAGCAATAATTTTTTTATGGAGACTTTCATGGCCTTGAGTTCTATAATGCTTTTTTATTCTCTCTTCCCCCGACCCCCCCAGCTTTGCTTTGGTTTGCATCAATGGGAGGTTTGCAGGACAAACCTAAGTACGATTTCCTGAGACCACTGAATAGATCTCAGTCAGATTTTGAGTAGTACAGCATGGTGAAGTGCTTAGATTGTTGAAGTAGGATCTAAAAGACCCAGCTTCAGATCTCTGCCATGGAAGCTTGCTGGGTGACCTTTAGCCAGTCACATACTCTCAGCCTGACCTATGTAACAAGGTTTTTGCGAGGCTCCCAAGGAAGACAGAAGAATGATGTAAACTCGCTGGGTCCCCCCGGGGAAGAAAGGCAGTGTATAGATGAGGTAAATAAATGAAATTAAAACTGTTTTCTCTGTCAGAAGTGGGGTCTATTGTCAGGATTATCAGGACCAGTTGTTTTTAGACTGTGAAAGTCTGGGGGGGTGGGTTAACAGAAGCCTCATTTGTGTTGAGTGTTTGTTTAGTTTTGCCCTCATTATAGTGATAGCACCTGTGAACTTAGGTAGATCATAAGAAGGAGGGCAGGAAGGGTTGCCTCAGTGCTTCATTCTTGTGGTTCTTTCTTACATGCCCAGGGAAATGTCAGTTGCCACTTTGGGCCCAGGAAGCAATTTTCTCCAGGCCAGTTTGGCCAGAGATCCTGGAGGGTTTTTTTTTTTTTTTGCCATCTTCTGGGCATGAAGCAGGGAGGGGAGGTATTTGTGAATTTCCTGCATTGTGCAGGGGTTGGACTAGATTACTCTGGAGGTCTCTTCCAACTCTATGACTGATTCTATGATTCACCAGGATTAAAAAACAACAACTTTGTGAACGTTGTAGGTTTGTGTATTTGAATTTAAAATATGTTTCGATATATAATTATATGCATTTTATCTCTTTTGCAATCCATAATTCTATAATGATAATGGGCTGGATCCTTCAGCTTTGTTCTGATAATGGTGGTGCCTTCCTTTGACACGAGAGGCTCTCACATCACAGAAAGGCCTCATGTTCTGGGGGAGGAAAACTACAGTTCATCCAACAGACCTCCAGGATCCATCTCCGTACATCTTCAAATTTGTGTTCAATGAATATGGCCCAAGAACAAATCCAAGACACACCAACAGAAAAGAGATGAAACTGGCATGCATACAGCTCCATTCTATGACATGGATGATTTGGATTGAGTTGTCATACTCTAGGGAGAATCAGAGCTGGGGAGGAATAACTTGGGGAGCTGCAGTTGTCCTGTTTGGGGGCTTCCTAGAAGTAGCTGGTTGGCCACAGTGTGAACGGAATGCTGGACTAGATGGGTCTTTGATCTGATCCAGTATGGCTAGGGTTGTGAGTCCCCAGGTGGTAGCTGGAGAGCTTGAATTATAACTGACCTCCAGGCAACAGAAATCAGTTCACCTGGAGAAAATGGTCACTTTGGAAGGTGGATTCTATGGAATTATACCCCATTTAAGTCCCTCCCCTCCTCAAACCCACTCACAAAATCTCCATATATTTCTCAGTCCAGAGCTGGCAACCATAAGCATGGCTCTTCTAATGTTCTTATGGAATCTGGAAGCATTCCTAAACTGTGTTGTCCACCAGTGCAGCAACAAACATCCTTCATCATCAAGATATTTCTTTTCCCCTGAAGTGGCTGAAGGAATCAAATTTCTCTCCCTATTCTACTGCCATTTGACAAACTAGACGAAATCACTTGGCACTAGGTGACACTGACCTCAGGATCAACATTCATGACTTTAATCTGTACAATGCGACACAGTCATCATCATCCATATTTATGCAGGGTGGAATGCTGCTATTATTTATTATATGGTTGAGTGAGCTGAGCTGTCTAAGCTACGGGGGTGCGGGGGGAGATGCCCAGTATTATTTAGTGAGTATGAGAAGTGAACCCAATGATTTCAAAGCACTTTGCATGCACACACACACGTGCACACACACACACACACACACACACACACACAATTAGTCTCAATTTATGGATGCAGAGAAGAAAGAGAACCTAATCAACTGCTCTCAACTTTCACAGTCATAGCAAAAGTGTCCACAGCCCTAGTTCTCATGGTGGATAGCTGTCTCTTTTTATTGTTATGCTTGTTGGTTGTTTTCCAGCCCAAAGATACTGAAAGAAGCATAGAAGGAGTAAGAACACAAACCCACATCCAAAACATTTTGAAAAATAACAATAAAATCCAGCAATTCATTTTTTCCCCAAAATCTACTCTTTTTTTAGATATAACCATTGATTCCTCTTATTCTCTCTCTTTAAAAGAGGGATTTCTATTCATAGAGAAATCAATGCACCCTTTTGTAACTTCAGCCCTTCCAGTCATATCATGTTACAAACCACAGGATTGTGTTCTAGCCGGTGGACATGAATGTTTGTGCCTCCGAGCATCTACAAAGTGAAATTCTGAAATTTTACAGAACCTCCCTTCCTGCCCCTCCTCATTTCAAATTTCTCTTTAATCAAAATGGAATTGAATTGAAGTGGACTCCAAATTCCTTAAAGGGGGGGGGGGGCATATTGTTGTATTTCAGGGAGAAACTGAGTAAAGAAGAATTAAGAGAATTTGTCTCAGCTATGCTAAAACCAGCAAATAAAAAACACATCCAGACTAGCTCTGAGATATGAAAAGAAAAGAAACAGTCGGGGGGGGGGGGGGGGTTCTCGTTTTATCACAAATGGACCTCTAGTGAAATCTATTTGAGATTCATTCCAAGATTGCTACTTTGACAAAATATCCTAGGCATGTCAAGGATAGCTAGAAGAATTTCAATAAAACTAGCACAATTACAGTACAATGGCTGCGATCACACGGACAATTTACCCCAGCATAGGTGCAAATGCCGGGTAGATTAAAGGAGCATGATCAGATGCCAACATCTGGCAAGTGCTCTGCAGCTGTTGGCAACCCATTTTGCTCCGCTGCACACACGGAGTAAAAAGACACCTCAGAAAGTCCATTAACAAATGGGTTGCTATGGGCCACACACAGACTTCCTTGTGTCTGATTGCGCCAGCACGCTCCCATGACATCAGGATAGTCTGATCAGCAAGAAAACCCCTGACTCACCTGCAGTTGCATCTGATCATGCAGTGGTGGGCTGTGCCCGCATCTAAAAAACTCTGCATGATCATGCAGCTGTGGGTCAATTTCCTCCGGAAGAAATAACCTCACTTCCCCTCCGCCCCCGCTTTATCTCGGGTGTGTGACTGCAACCCAAGTTATGTAGATTTACTCCAGTGTAACCCTTTTGAATCTAACGTAGGTATAAACTTTCTTATTTCAATCCAAGGAGCACCTTTCTTCACTATCAGCCAGATAGTAGTGTCACTCCTTACTGTGTCACTCCTTATTGTGGCCTCTTCAGGGCTCATTTCATAGCAGGAGCTCCTCTGCATATTAGGTCACACACCCCTGATGTAGCCAATCCTCCAAGAGCTTACAGTAGCCCCTGTAAGAAGAGCCTCTTCCTTTCTTTGCTAACAGAGGGGCTTCTTTTCAAGGCAATGGGTTGGATCCTACTAGCAAAAGAAGGAAGGAGGAGCTTTTTTCTGAAGAGTGTGGCATCCACGACAACAAGAACCACATGAAATGGGAGTTTGTTGGGTATGACTGAGTAGAAAATTTGGTTGGATCCAACCCAGTGTGAGTCTCACTTGGGATCAGCCCAGTAGTTCATCCTGACAGTAATTTGGGAAGGCAATGAAATTTGATTCAAGACTCTGTGGAAAATTTATTGTTATAAACCTCCACAGAAACTCACTGACCTCAAACAATGAACCCCATGATACCAAAGAGAATATTCCAGAAAGATGGGGGGGGGGGATCCATTTATGTTTTAATCACATACAGCATGATTATAGCTTTGACTTTGCTCTTCCTCTGCTGTTTTCCATTCACTTTGAAAGTTTCGCTTTTTTAATCTTAAGCTGTTCATCCGCTAAAAGCATATTTATCCACCTCTGTTGTTTACTGTCATTAATAGCAATTGCACTTTGCTGTGTGTCCTTGAAATGACATAAATACTCTCTCACGCATACAAAGAAACATGCAAACAGACCAACTGCATAGTAAAAAAACAAAACAAAAAACAGCCTTCCCAAGACTATAATTTAATAATGCAGGATAGTGTGAAGGAAGTAGTTATGGATCTTAGAAATCCTTCTAAACAGCAGTATTATGCATCTGAAACTTTCCCAAAATAATATCCGATTTTTTTTATTATTATTATTTCCTCATCTTCTTTCAAACAGCAAGATATAGCAAGTGTTTCTTTCTGTCAAAACAGTGTCTGCTGTTGTGGGTTTTTTTTTTAAAAATGTCATTATGTATTGAACTAGAAAATTAATTGCTTTGAGATGGTTTACTAATGGCAGATATTCACTCACCTTCTGCAACAGGTCCATGTACTTCCACACCCGCCAGGGCCTGAGCTTGTTTCGTACAAACTTATATAAATCCTTCCCATTTAAGTCTGTTTTGTACATACATGAACATCACTGAATGGCTTGAGTGCATGAACGGACAATCAAAGGACTAACCCCACAGCTATCATGTTCATATCATAAACACAATACTTTTATATGAGTCAGTTCAGACATTTAGGATGAAACCAGGTGTTGTTACCCACAGTCAGTAAAGTGTAAAGGTGGAGTAAAGGTGGGGTTGGAAAGATGGGTCACCTCCCGCCCGTTCCATTTCCCTATCAATGGCCAAGTTCAGACTGGCAGTTTGGCTTAATATAGGCATGTTTTGCAAGCGGATTAAGAGGGCTGGTTCACACAGCCACAGCTGTCTGGTGTTGCTATGCTGTACTCACCCCGTCCTGAAGCATTTTGATCCCGCTTTAAAAAGGTACCTGGTGAAACCTGTGTCAAGCTATTTGGGTGGGCGTTGATCCCGCTTCCTGGAAGTGTGGACGCAAATAAGCCACAATCAAGTGGTTCTGGTAGTGTGAACCCGCTGATCTGGCAAAACTGCCCATGTGTGTTGTGTGCTTGAGTGCACAACCGCCTGCAGGGACACTTCCAGCTCACAGAGTTAAAGCTCCCAGCCATGGGATCCTGCCCCAATTGCTACTGTGCCTATGCACCTGTGTGCCTATGCGCCCACGCACCTTCACGCAGTTCAGCAAAGTGGACCAAAGTTGTATGCCACCATGCCGCTGCCCCAGGGGCCACCCTACAGTGTGAATGCTCCATTCCACCTCCTCCCCAGTATGGCCCCGCATCAGTCCAAGCAGTGTGAATGGAAAGCTCTGCAACAACTTGTCCCGGGCCTTTTTGACCCGTGTCCCTTGCACTTCATTCTGCCAGTCTGTCCTCTGCCATTAGTTCTCCAACCAAGACCTATTTCAGCACCACAGGGAAAGTATATGGAAAGATACCAGTGTGTTTCCCTCCCCAGAATATGGACCATGCCTCTGTCATTCTTGGAAACAAAACACATTCTTCTTTCACTGATCCACATAAACAGCTCCACATAACTTGTGACCCATCAAACTGAATACAAATTATCAGCCATGTAGTTGTAGCACACTCAGATTTTTTAATACCCCCACCTTCGTGTTGCAGTCCCAGGTCTCCGAAACAAATTCACTAAACCCTCGGGGAGCGGGGGGGGGGGAGGACTAAGACTGAGAAAATGGTTCTCCCATCAGAATTGATCTGAATCAAGCACTAGTTTAGATTTTTTTTTGTTTTTTTTAAAGGGATTAGAGAAAGTGGTAGACGGCGTGTGGAGACCAAACAGCTAATGAGGACATCGTTTACATTGTAGGAGAATCTTTTCTTCTCGATAAGACTGTGCCACCCAAAGAGATAATGTGTTTAATATTTTGAATGCCAAGGGCTGGGGTTTTTTTTGTTTCTTTTCTGTTGTTATTCTTAACTGTTTTAATGAATAGCTATACTCTTTTACTGTCATTGCTATTAGTAGGAGTCGTATATATTTCTCTAAATTATATTTCTTGTGCTTCCTTGAAAGCCACTTCGGGTCCCCAGTGAGGAGAAAAGCAAGACAGAAATATTTAAAGAAACGATTGCCATTTAATCTTTTTACTAAGAATAAGGCCATTGTGGAAATGAATACAATGGGCTCTGGAAAGAGGTTCTGGGAGAGTGCCAAGAACTTGGGCACTCAGCATCAATTTGCTGTGGTGACCTCAGCAGGGTATAAACTTTTTTCCCACCATAGAAAACAATGGAGAGAATGGGGGCAACCTGTTTGGGGCCCCGTAGAATTGGACCCCCTGGTCCAATTTTCTTGAATCTTGGTGGGTATTTGGGGGAGTGGCTCCAGCAGCTACCCTGTAAGATTGGAGCCTCTCCTTCAAACCCCTCCCCTCCATCTGCTTTTTAAGCTGCCGCCGAATTTTGGCAGCAATTCAGCGGCGGGCCAAATCAGATCAGAGAATCTGATTCGGCCCATGGCTGCCCTAGTGCCCACTCCTGGGCTGGCGGAGCCCCACTCCGCCTCACTCCGGCCCCAGATGACACCTGATAATGACACAGAGTCCACCATTTTCTCCAGAGGAACTGATCTTTGCTACTTGAAGAGCAGTTGTAATTCTGAGTGATCTCCAGTCCCCACCTGGAGACTGGCAATAATGATTCCCACCCCTCCTCAAACCTCACCCTCTCCAGGCTCCACCCCTCAAATCTCTAGGAATTTCCCACCTGGAGTTGGCAACTCTATCTCCTTCCCAGCCAGTCATCAACCTACCATTATCTCCCCCTTACTCTTCAGCTGTCCATCTCCCCCCTACACCTGCAGTTTCTGCTGTGCTCTGAAACCCTGACTTCCACATCACATTGGCTGTCATAGGGGAGCCATCTCAGCAGCATATAAAGACACAGAGTCCACCATTTTCTCCAGGGGAACTATCAATGCCATCTGGAGACTGGTTGTAATTCTGAGCAATCTCCAGCCCTCACCTGGAGACTGGCAACAGTGGTTCCCCTGGAGGAAAAGTAGCAACAGGCACTGAGGGGAAAGTTGGGTTTCCAGGTCTGAGTAGGGAAATACCTGGAGATTTGGGGGGGGAGATTCTGTGGAGGGAAGCATTGTGGGGGGGAGAAGGACTCAGCAGGAATTTCCCAATCTGGAGCTGGCAACCCTAGTCAGGACTGGCCCCAATGAGTTCCTCACAAAGGTGTGAAAAGGGTTTTGTTCCTTTGTCTTTTAACTGAAAAAATCAAGCTTGGTTGCCTACCAACAGCCACTGAGGGAAAAGTTAGTCCCACAGAGAAGCCAAGCAGGCGAAGTGTCTTTGTCAGGAAAGAGAGTGTATTCTGACAGGGAACAGTGGCTGGACTGGGCGGGGAAGAGGAGCAGACACAGCACCCGGCCAATGGTATGCAAGTAGTCTTGAGTGGTGGCTGATGGACCAATGGCTGATGGAACACACAATTGGTGGGACTCAGGCAATACAGCCAGTAGATAGGGACAGCTTTTGAGTGACACATCATGGAGCCAACTGATTTAGGAGTGTGTGGAATGTTCAGAAAGTGCCATCCCACTACTCAATTATATATAAGGAAAGATTATTAAAGATAATCCAATAGCTTGAAAAAATAACGGGGGGGGCAGGGGAATAGGAAAGCTGCCTCTATCTCATCCACCCATTCACCTTTCAAAAGACCTTTTCAGGCAAGATAGGACAGCTAGGCTAAAAGAGATACAAAAGGGATGGGTGTATTCCTGCTTTCATCTTGCATCCATGCTCAATTTAATGCCCTAGGCCACCATGGCCCCCACCAATGTATTTAGGGGAATCTGCCCCATTGTTTCTTCCCCCAACATATCCCTTTTCCAGAGCAAAGTACCAATCCTGGAATTTCCCTCACCTCACTGAACAGGAGAAACTTCAGAAGAGCTCTGGGAGCATCATCTTTGGGTCTTCAGGGAAAATTCATTCCAAATCAGTTGTCTCCGCTGTGCTTCGCTGGGAACCTCCCAACATTCCAATATTTTGTGATTGGCCCCAGTCCCCCACAACAGCCATTTCAGAGCAGTGGCTGCTACCTAACCTGAAAATCCCTCAAAGTAACACAAACTCAACCAAGTTTGGTATACAATATAAATCCCCAGGAGAGCCAAATCCATTCCCTAATACTTTTCAGAGACTTCCATCTTGCACTTTCTGTGTGCTCAGTAGGTAATCCTAAACTGATGTGCAGAACATTCTTTGTTGCATAGAAGAGAGAGCAAAGCAGCTCCTGTGTCTTCAAACCCTGTGTATACATTAGAGCCCCTGTACTCTCCTCAGAGCCATCGACTGTGGGTAGCTACCTGTGTTACAGTATTGATTGGAGTCTGCTTCACTGTCTGTCTTTTCTAAACCTTCATGACAATGTTGTTTCTTTACCATTGTCAGTTTAGGTTTAATAAAACTCTTACATGCAAGGCTATAGAGCAACAGTATGGTGTGAAGAAGCCCTTGTACTAAAACTCTCCAGGGAGGCGAGCATTTTCCTTCCCATAATGAAGGCCATAAACAAGAGCAATGGTGTGGACTGCTATATAGATGTAGAGTCACAATGCAGCAACTTTTCATCAGAATTAGAGCATTTAGAGACAACTATATTATAGCAGCACCAGGCGACATCGCTATAGTTAAGAGTCAGCTGTCAGCATTTCTATTACAAAGCCAATTTTTCAGGCGTTTCCAACCGTTGGAGAGGCCTGCTCAGGAATGAAGTGTGGCTAGGAAAGGCTCGGCAAGGGAGACATATTTTAACTAGTGAAAGTTGTGGAAATAAAAAATCCAGCTCTGGGGGGTTTCTACTAGTAGCTTATTTCCCAGCTAAGTCCCCGCCTTCTCCCCCATACAAAACCCCCAGTGTTTCAAAAAAGAAAAAAAGAAAAGAAAAAAGTACTCACAGCTGGAAGAAAAATGGAGACTGACATCAGAAGAAGTGTGTGGAACAGTACTAAGGATAAGGGGAAGACACAAATTAATGCCCACCTGGCTGCCAAGTGCCAACATTCAACAAATTTCATTCAACATGGTGTCCATGCTTTTCTTTAGTGCCACGAGGACAGTACACAGTTCACCATCCAGCCATTCCCTACAGGAGATTAACCTGATGCAGATGAAAACATTTTCTGTGGGTTCCACATGCGGGTGCATGAAACCCTACTGAAAAATATGGCTAGTGTTATCAAAACTTTTTGGGATTACCTTGTAAATCCTTGGAGTTTTCTTTCCAGATTGTAACCTCTAAACTCATCTCATAATCACGCTTCAGGCAAAAATTCAGCAGAAGTGTATTAATCTGTTTTTAAAAATAGGCACAAGTGTGACTAACTGTCCATTGGAATTGCTAAAACGCCCGAGAGGATTCTCCCACGCCAGTCAACATTGGGGGAGGAGGGTAAATTGATGGCACCCAAACTGAGGGGATCTCTTCTCTAACTCTCATGGGTCTGGTCAGCCCTATGAGCCTAATTTGGGGAAAACCTCTCATCAGTAGATGCCTCAGTTCTTGCCAATTTTCTTTACATTTACAGCCTATAAGCCACACTGTTCCTGACACCTGCCCTAGTTAGGGATGACGCTGCAGGTTTCTGCAGTGTATCGCCCCAGCTTTGTATTCTGACTGCATATTGACAATCATCTGAGTCACAGAAGAGTTTCACTCCATTCTAGAAGAAAGATCAATAGGATTAGAGGATTTGGAATCGAAAACCTCCTGCCAGTACCCCTGGTTGCTTGCCATGGCTCAGTAGAATGGCAGGGTGGAAATGTGGGGGGACTAGGAGTGAGTTTGATGCCACAATGCCACTTCCAGTGCAACCCCAGAAGTGATATCGTCATGTTGGTGTCAGGCCCGAAGCCAGGATATTTTTTCACTGGGGGGTATTTAAATTTCTTAGGGAGCACTTAAGTTAATTAAAATTATTTAATGACATAATAAATATTTTAAAATGCTTTCTTTTGTGGGGGCCTGGCTTATAATTAAGGGGGCATAGCCCTGAAATGTCTCACTGTAGCTACAGGCCTGGTTGGTGTGATGTTGGTGTGATGAATGAACTGAATGAACACTGATGCCGGAACATGACTCGTCAAAAGCCAACAGAAGACTCAGTTATATGTGTTGTCCTCCCTTCCCCCACTGAATCGAATTGTTAGTCCCTTGTCTCTAAATAAATTGTAAATCGCTGCGAGCCCGCCTGCGTGTGGGAAGCAGCGATCAATAAATCGAATGTATAAATGTATAAATAAATGTTCTACACTTCTCCAAAACTATAGTAAAACTCTGATTCCACAAAATTCTCACTAGTTGCCAATGCTGGGCTTTTAACCCTTGGCCTCAACTGCCCCCTAATTACCACTTCTCGGTCTGTTAACTTCCAGTGCCATTCTAATCAGATTTATACTATTGTCTTCAAAGGCAGTGTGATAAACATTAAACTGACACCCATTTATTTATGCAGTTATAGTGTGCCTTTTCCACTGGGACTCAAGGCAGATTACACTTGAGTAAGTCAATACAATCAAGAAGATGAGGCATTCAAGAAACAAGAAATAGGATTTGGGTTGTAGAACCAACAAAGTCTAAAAAAACCCCCCAAAACAACCCAAAACTGAAGTGAAGCATCACTTTTAACATGACACATTAAATGATGCGAATTTACACAACAGGATCCAACCCATACACAATAGTGCTGACCACAATTCCCAGTAATTTGTTTGAGTAATTCTGTGGAGCTTCTTGTACAGTGCTACACTATTGTCTGCATATGAAAGCCCTCCAAAATAACTCAGTTTTGCAAGATTTTTTGAAATCCAGGCAAGCGGGAGCCCACCTGACCTACTCAGGCAGTCCGTTTCACTAGGTGGGGACCACAACAGGGAAGGCATGCATGCAGACTGTTGTGGATCTTGACCAATTGCAGGTTGGCACCCACAGAAGTCCCTACTCGGATGAACAAAGCTGTCATGGAGGAGCATTCACGCAGATATGAGAGTCCAGGACCACAAAAGGCTTTGTATGTGAGAGCCAGTACTTTAAAGTGAGCCTGGTAACTGATGGACAGTGAGTGGAGTGACTGTAGAATGGGAGTAATACACACGCTCCACCTAGCTCCCGATAATAGCTGAGCTGTGGCATTCTGTACCCACTAGAGTTTATGAATATGCAGTGTGTTACAGGAGTCTAATGTCAATGTTGCTGTGGCCTGGATCCAGGTAGCAAGATCAGCCTTCTAAGAGTAAGGGGCCATTTTTTTTTTTTTTTAGCTAGGCTGAGCTGGAAGAAAGCCCTTTTTTTGCAACTGCATTAACTTGGTTCTCCTGCAATAATGTTTGGTCCACTACAACCCCCAAGGCTCTTAAGTGAGTCAGCAAGGGTCAACTGAACCCCATCAAAAGTGGGGAGCATAGTCCCTCAGGATCTCAGCCTTCCCAACCAGCATCTTTCATATAGATAAATATGGTGAACCATAAATATAGGGAGGAGGATACTCTGGTTTCTCTTCAGATCGCATAAATATAGGGAGGAGAAGGAAGAAGAAGAGGAGGAGGAGACTGGATTTATACCCTGCCCTTCACTACCTGAAGGAGTTTCAGAGTGGCTTACATTCTCCTTTCCCTTCCCCTCCTCACAACAGATGCCCTGTGAGTAGTGTTCCCTCTAAGCTGAGTTAGCATGCGCTAACTCACAGTTTTTTAGCATTCAACTTACACATTGTTGTCTTAGCTCAAGAAGGATGACTCCAAAGCAAACTGATTTATGCAGTGGGGAATCAAACCCAGTTCTCCCAGATTAGAGGTGGGCAATATGTTTATTGTATATGGCCATAGGCTTTCACAATCCAAAGCACTTTTACAACCATACACATTTAAAATTTCTAAAATAACAGAAATGTGAACCTAAATAGGTGATGACATAAATTCATGCTATTGCGTAGGTACATAGGTGCCATCAAGTCTCTACTGCATTTGGGCTACTCCAGCCAGAGGCTTTCAAAGGAAGTGAAAAGCAGAGGCAGTTTGTCATTGTCTTCCCTTGTAGAGCCTTCCTTCGTGGTCTCCCATCCAAGTACTGATCCTGTTTCATTTCTGAGATCTGATGAGATCAGGCTATACTACACCACCTTCCTTCATGCATGCCATTAATGTGCCATAAATGCTTTAAGAATGCCTTCAAACAAATAGAGAAAGAAGATGGGGAACATAGGAAAGAACTTAGGTAGAAGAAATATACAACAAATATGAACTAAGCTAAACAGAGGGTTTTTTTTTTAAGTATCTTTGTACTTCCCTACCCATGCCAGGAAGAATTTCCTTGTCAGGAAGGGTCCCTGCTGAGCTTTACACCTACAGGAGGTCTACTTGCATCAGGCAAAGCAGGAAGACTTCCCATTGTTGTTCTTTATTTGGTGAAAAAAACAGACTTGCATTTTTAGCAACACCTCCTAGAGACTATAATTAAATAAAAATAACTATAGTTGAACTAGACTTTTAATTAGGACAGCAATATGAGACATACATACTTGGATGCAAATCTGATGGAAACCAGTGTGATGTATTTCCAAACAATTAGGGCTTGCGATTGGTGTAGTCATGTGAAATATAAAGGTTAGGTTTTTGTTCTCCCTCCTGGGTATGTTTATGACTTATTCATTATTAAAAGTCTATCCTACTTTTCTTCCACTTTAAAACTCAGGGTAAGTGAGGCTAACAAGATGAGTAGGGATGGGCATGGACTGGGAAAATGTGGTTTGGTTCATGGTTTGTGGCGTGACCTATTCATGAGCCATGAACCGTCACAAACTTTTAGCTGCCAAACAAACCAGTTCAGTTTGTGATGGGGTAGACCCCCACCCCCAAGCATGCTAGAGACACCACACTCAGCCATTTTGGCAGGCACAGGTTCAGGAGGTACAGAAGTATATAGAATGGATCCTGTGCAAGCTAGAGACATCTTTGTTGCAGGGGATCTCCCCCAGATGCTTCTCTGCATGCCCTCCCAGTCCCCCCCCATTGCTTTGAAGTTTTGTAAATGTTTACATGGAGCAGAGACAGTCTGTCTGAAAATGTATCCATTCATGAACCAGCTCTGGTGATAAAATAGCTGGATAATTTGGGGGTGGAGCCTGGGGAGGGCAGGTTTTGGAGAGGGGACAGACCTCAGTAGAGTATAATGCCATAAAGTCCACTCTCCAAAGCACCCATTTTCTCCAAGGGAACACATCTTGGTTGTCTGGAGGTCAGTTGGGAGTGGGAGATCTCCAGGTACCACCTGGAGGTTGGCAACCCTATTGGCCACATGGCACTTACTGCATCATCTCCCCCTCCCCTTACCACCTATATATCTCTAGCCAGTTTCTTCATATTCTCCATGCATCTGACGAAGAGAGCTGTGTTTCTCGAAAACTTGCTACAATAAATCTGGTAGTCTTAACGGTGCTACTGGGCTTTTTACTATTTTGCAGCCACAGACTAACACAGCTAACTCCTCTGGCTCTATTAGCCACTAATAAGTCAAAGACTTTGCATGTGCTTTGCCAGCAAAAGCCTGGCATCTTCATTTAAAGGCTTAACAGAGGACTTTCAGCAGTGAAAGCACATCACGCATTATGTCTCATTGTGAGCCCTACACATTTCCTCTAAGGTGAAGCCAATAATATTTTACCCATTTTGCAGCTGGGAGGCTGAGTTTGTGGTGAACACAAAGACTGAACCACAGGCCGAAGACAGACTGGCAATCTGAAGCGGAGGCAAAGCGGAGGGAACTGGAGCGGGGGAAAAAACCCACGGAGCTGGCCGTTCACACTGGCCAGAGCAATGCAGATCAGCGGCGATACGGAGCATTCAGACTGCCACGGAGAGTTCAGACTGCCGCATAGCCAGCGCGCGCGGCTCGCGCGTGCCGCTGCACTTTTTTTGTTTTCTTTTGATGTTTTTCGCATATGCGCATATGTGCACATGCGCATATGCGCAAAACTTTTTGCCGGTGCGTTCACACTTCCTCCGGATGCCTCCCGCTTCTTCCAGTTCACACTGTTTGGAAGCGGGAGGCATGCGGAGGAAGGCCCCTGAACACCGGGAAAAACCGGTGTCCGGGTAAAGCGGAAGGAAAGCGGCTGGGTGACGGGTAAGTACGCAACGGAGCCGACGGGCAGATGCGCATGTCTGAACGGGCTCCTTTCCTCCGTTTGCGAAGCGTGCCTGCCCCGCTTCAGATTGCCAGTCTGTCCTCGGCCACAGACTTCCCATATCACAGCTCATCCATCCCCTTAACCACTCCACACCAGCTAATGAACGGGATCTTCTTTCATTCCAGTTTTTCCCTTTGTGATCTGCTTGCCATTAAAGTTCTCTCTCCAGTATAGCTTCTCTGAGGCTTGCAGAATAGCAGAGGTGTGATCGCAAGAAACCCAAGCCATTATAGCTTTTCGTTTCACATCCTGAAAAATCCTCGAAACAGCTTACAGAAATGGGCCTGAATTTCCGCCATGGATTAATTTCAGCCAGAGAGCTGAGGTTAAATGTTCTGTATCTCATTTCCAATGCCCGCCCACAAGTAGTCTTCCTTTCAATTCATAAGATAGGGATAAGGCTTCGAGTTCCCATCATAATAAGCACTTTGACACCTTGAAATAACACAGAAACAGGGAGCCACTTATCCACAAAACATCTTTCTTCAGAGGCATTTTTTTCTTATTTACTTTGCCTCTGTATGTTATTTGTGAACCTTTTCTTATTGCAAAAGAAAAGGCCAGTAGGTGCAAAGGAGAAAAGACAGAAAGAAAACCTTCTCTATACAACTGGACCCAAAAACTCTGAAAATAACTGATTGACCACTTATAATGCTTTATGGCGAAGGAAGAGAATGTTTTCAAGAGGGGAAAAAAAACAGCCTTAGCAAGTTTTAAAACTGCTGAAGGTTAAAGTCTTTCCACAGAAAAAAAGATCCGGGGGGGGGGGGGGGCTCAATTAGCTGAAGGAAACAGTCACTTCTTACTGAAAGAATATAGTTGAGTAAGTTGCTTCAAGGGGCAATTGAAAAATCTTACTGAGGTTCTATGTTTTCTTGCATTTGTTATTATGAGGTGAACAGCCTTTTAAAAGATCCTTTAAAAAAAAACAACAAAAAAACACCAACATTCTTGTGTGCAAATGAACTGTGACTCACTGGAGAAGCCTTTATGGCCTAGTTAAGGTTGCCATTGAATACTGTGTCAGGTTCAAGGTTTTGGTATTGAACTTCAAGGCCTTGAGGAGTTTGGTACTTGCGTATCTTTGGGACCGCCTCCTCTGGTATGTCTAGGGCTGCCACACCTCCTGGTCTGGTGGGGGTTTCCTGCTTTTGGGGGACTTCAACCCACTGCCAGCCAGGTGGCCAACAGGGAACCCTGCCCCCAAGCCCAAACACCCACACTACCCCTTTCCCTTCTCTCTTGAGAGAGGTGAGAGAGGGAGCGGCATTGCAGTGCATGCCTGAATTCCAAGCGGCATTGCCACTTGGAGATCAGGTGCACAGGGCCCGCCAGCTGCAATTACTTAAAGGCACTCCTTTCAGTGCTTGCAGCTGGTGGGGACCTGGCCCTGTACTCCTGATCTTCCAGAGCGGGGGGGGGGGGGGGAGGTGTTGGCTCCTTTGGCTGAGGACAGCACTGGTTTCTATCATGGCTGGCACCCTCCTCTTTCTCTCCATCTCTTCACTTCAGCTACCTCCTGGCCTTGCCCATGAGACAGCAACACAGTCTGGAGTGGGTTTGTAAAGAAAATTACAGACATCATCTGAAATGGTTAATTGATTGTTTTTAATGTTTTAAACATTGTTCTTAACTTTGTTGTACATCACTCAGAGCCCTGTATATACAAGAATTTGGGTGATTTATAAATCCAAAATATAAATAAAATAAAATAAATAAATAGTCATTGGTCCATATGTGGCTTCTCCCCCACTGGTGTCCTGGAGGTCCATGGCAACTCCCCTCCATTGGGGTTTGATTGGTCTTCCACCAAGGAGCAGTTGGCTTGGGGGTGGTTTCAAATGATTGATGTGCAAGCAGCAGCGGTTCCTAAGATGGGGCCCACACTGAAGCCCCACTACCTAGAAAATGGGGAAGTGCCCCTGCCTGATATCCCTTCCCTGCTCTGGGTAGCCCTCCAATGGGGTAGCTCTCAGCTGCCAGGCCTGCCACTTCCCCCCTGGCACCGGCCGCGAGGCCCGAGCGGCTCTCAGCCCTATAGCGGGGGATCCCCGGGGGATCCCCTGCCCCCCGGGCTGACTTGGCAGCCCTGGATGTAATGCTGGTGGGAACCAAGACTGACCAGTAAAAGTAGGAAATGGGGACACTGGAGGTGCTAAACTCTTTCTGTATTTGTCCCAAATTGATAAAGTAGTAAGTAAAAAGGGATTAGTGGATATCATAGATGGCCAGTCTGATTTAGCATTCCAGATGATTTCCTGTAAGGTATCTGTTATGTTAGTATGTCTGTTCTAAGATGGTCCAATTTGGTGCTGTCGCAGGATGCAATATCATGATCAAATTTGTTAATTGGGCTACTTCATAATAGCCCAATAAATGTAGGTACGCCATGCCACCATCTTTAGCCGGCTGACAGTGTGTTGGGAAACTAGTTCTACTCTTTTTAGAGTCTCATAGGACTGTAAAACGCCACCCTCTTATGATATTTGTGGGTAGTTTGACAGGAAGAGTACAAAAAAGAAATCGAAAGTTAGGAAGGATAAACTTCTTGATAGAGTCATAATGTTCCAACCAGGAGAGCTGGAGAGGTTGCTATTCCCTCAAAAGTGTACGTCCTGAAGCTGAAAATTCCGTCTCAGAAAACAGAAAAGCTGCTGTGTCTGAAATTGCTATAGAGATGCACATCAGTGCTAGCTCAGTGGAAACAAACATACTGGAAACAATTGCATTTTTAAAGTCTAGTCATATAGGACTCCCAATATTTTTTTTTTCCTAAAAGAAAAACTACAAACAATAGCTTGAATAAAAAGTCAAATTTGGAAGGATTAGAACTTAATCTGATGCTCATTGTCTGGAATGGCAACAACAATGTGGGGTTCTGTTCTGTTCTGTTTCAATGATAGAGAGGCAATCAAATGTCAGGACAGGAGTTGAAGGATAACAGCTCCAAGGAAAGGATCTGAGCTTCCCAGGCCTTAGATAAATTCTGCCAGTCAAACTTCAATATTATCAGAGCAGATTATTGTCACTCAGTATAAGGCAAGCTCTAAAAATGTAATGGAGAATGGAGATTTTCTCCAAATTGTTAGGCAGCAAGTTTTGTTGTGAAAACAGAATGTGATAAATTGATGAGGGAAATATCTCATTTGTTTTGTGCATGGCAGAAGGTTGCTAATCAGCTATAATTTCTCAGGTGTGATCAGTAAACATGTTCTGTAAAGGAAAACAAACTGGATTCCAGTCCAGTAATACTTAACAGACCAACAGAATTTTCAGGATATAAACTTTCGTGATTCAAAACACTGATGAAGGTGCTACTGGACTCAAAACTAGCTCTTCTGCTGCAAACCAACATAGCTATCCTCCGGAACCTTTTTATTAAGCAATTAATACATTTCATATATATCCCTGAAATAGCCAGATTATGTTTATATTCCTGAAACAGCCAGATTATTCCAGGCCTTCCTTGCTATCTACCATGTTGTATCAAACGTCATCAGGAAAATCACAAGTATTTTTTAATAGTCAAAAGTTGGCAGACCAACTACGGAACAGAGGAACATGCCACCCGTGTGGCTAATCAAATGTTCAGTAGCCCTGTTCACATGTTACAGGGAATGCATGTTCATCGTCCTTGCACATGCATCTGTTTATAAGGAAGAGCTCACACATTCATTTTGCAATTGAAACCAGGAAGAAATGTGGGGTTTGGATCATACATTCAGCTGGACGGGTAAGAATTATAATAAGAGAATTAGTCAATGAACATCTTTAAAAAATCAGGTCTACAAAATGTACACAGATTGGATGTATGTACACTACAACTTGTGAACAGAAATAGTATAACCACCACATAAATGTTGGTAATTCTATTTTTCAGTCATGTATTTAAAAACAATTCTCAGCTGTACTGCTGACTTTCCTTCTTGCTTTTGACAGTCAATGAGAACAGCTACTTCTGCTCTCTCTCCCCACTTATTCTGTGCCTTGATCATCTGCCTCTGATTGGATCACAAACTGGTCGTGGTCAAACTCCTGGGCCAGTCAAAGTCAGCCTCTTTCCTTATCCTGGCCATGGATTGGCTTGCCATAACTGTATGTCAGTGAGTACAATTTATTGCAAAGAGGAGAAAGAGAGCAGGAAAGGGGAATCTACAGTTCAGGGATGCTAGTTCTTGTTTTCAGCATGATTAAACATGACGACGCAAAGAGCCACTTCATATAGTATACTTGGAATGAATCAGATTTTCTTTTTTCATTGCTGCTGTTTTCAAACCCCAAATCCCTATTTACATTCTCTTTTTATTTTGGGCAAATCAAAACCATGACTGTTTTTGCAGCATTTTTCAGGATTCCCCCTGTAAATTGCACTGATTTTTCAACTTTGTTTGTAATGTCAAAAAATCAGCCTGAATCATATAGAAGCAAGGAAGTCACAAGAACTTGCAAAGGAACATCTCAGCCCCCCACTATTTCCTCTTTCCCTTCCCTGAAAGCCCCCACAGCCTCTCTACTTTATTTATTTAAACATTAGTTTGTATTGGATATGTCATCCATGTATACTTTACAGGCAACCATTGTAGGGAACTCCTTGTTGAGTGTACATTGGATATCAAAACTAGATTTGCTTCTGAATAATGTGAAATAGCTGCATGGAACTGACCATCTAATGGGTTGTGTTCAGTGTGCACTATAACCCTATCTTGAAAGAGTGTCTATAAATTTCAGAAGCACAAACTGAGAACGAATGGCCCTGTGGAGTTTCCCCGTGACTGATCTGGAGGCCCATAGCCTTCTAATTGGTAATACTGCCCTGTTGCCCAGACTCTAATAGTGACACATGGTTAATTACTGGCCCTTTCAAATGTTGAGTGTGCTGACCTTATCTTGCTCTCCAAAGTATCATTTGCTGTTTAATTACGGCCTTCAGTGACTTCAGCCCTGGCCTGTTTTGAGAGCCAGCAAGATCTCAAGGGAGAAAAGGAGTAAGGGTATTTGAATTCTAACCCCAAGCCTAGAATAGCAATGTGGCATTCCTCTGGAGGTCCACCCAACCCTCATCCCTCCCACATCTGCCATGCAAAATTTATAGCAGGGGAGGAAGTCACCGGAAGTCGCATGTTCCAAATGGGTAGAACCTGTGGCACAGTTTTTACTGGCTGCTTCCTCTATACAAGTAAAATTTGTAAGTGCTCGACACCTGATATTTTGAATGGAAATTGTATTTTATTTCTCAGATATTATGTTTTACCTCTGTGAAATGTCATTAAAGGAACTGTTTGTGTGTGGGGGAAGAAGAAGAAGAAGAGATTGGATTTATATCCCACCCTTCACTTGGAGTCTCAGAGAGGCTTACAAACTCCTTTCCCTTCCCCTCCCCACAACAGACACTCTGTGAGGTAGGTGGGGCTGAGAGAACTCTTTCCAGAGCTGTCCTTGAGAGAACAGCTGTGACAGAGCTTGCCCACAGTCATCCAGCAGCTGCAAGTGGAGGAGTGGGGAATCAAACCTTGTTCTCCCAGATTAGAGTCTGCATACTTAACCACCACACCAAACACATCATTTGTCTGGGCCTAGTGTACGTATGTAACACATCCCCTTCTCTTGATTATCTCATATATATAATCTCATGAGTTCAAAATAAGTATTTCTATTTATGGACAGATTGGGATATCACAATGATACGAAACAACCTTACAGCAATACTATTACTAGCGGCTAAAATTCTTCAGAGTTCCACCAACAATAACAGAATGGAATGGGAAAATCTGAGATTAGTTTATAATGAATAAAATATTGGGGGGGGATTACCTAATCCAAACTCATAATCTGTAACTCTACATTTACGGGAAAAGGGTCACCCTTTTTAGATTATATTTTTGAAAACAACTTGCAAGAGGTCTCCATTCCGGACTGTTATGACTTCATAACTTTCTTTTAAGATTGTCTTCTGTTTCATTTTCTAACTTTTATCTCAGAGGTTGCAATACCTTTAACCTTGCTATTTACTGTAACATATCCTTTCCCCCTCTTTTTATTCACCATCAGGAACAAGCATATATTTTATGGAATGTGGTCCACAATGAAAACTCTCATGTCTGTGTTTGTACCTTACTGTGTTTATTGTATTTGTCGTTACACTACTTGTAAAACTGAACTTGATTTAAAAAAAAAAAAAAAGATTGATCCTGCAGGATCAGACCAATAGCTAATCTAGTTCAGAATCCTGCTTCTCACAGTGACCAAACAGATGCCCCAGAAATCCCACAGCACAGGTAAAAAGGTGAAATCCACCACCTCTTCCATTCTGTGGCATGGACAATTCTGACCAGGAAGGATGGTTATTCTGAAGATAGTTCATATCTGGGGATAATCTGGAAACATCCATTCCCAAGCAGAGGTCTTTGTATTTTGAATGTTGCCTACTTCTTAGAGTTACCTGTTTCTGGCTTGAGAAATTCCTGGAGATTTGGGGGCAGAACCTGGGAAGGGGGAACTCAGCAAGGAAGTGATGCCATACAGTCCACACTCCACAGCAGCCATGTCCTCCTGGGGACTGATCTCTGTAGTCTGGAGATGAATGATAATTCCTGCTTTTTCATTAGTATGCAAATGAAAAAAAGCTTTTATTATTATTTTTTTTAAATCTTAAGGTTGTAGCAAGGACTGAAATGATTAGATGTATAATTTCTGCCCCTGATACTGTATTTTCTGCACCTTCAGGCCCACTTATTTTGGACTTTTTTATGAACCATATGCCAAGGATAAGGCAGAACTTCAAAGGGGATAAAAGGAGACCTCATTAGAGCATGCCTTTCCCCTTATTGTTGGTGCTTAATTAGTTTGACTATGTTCCTGTTTATATAGAAAATGACATGACCTCAATATAATTGGAGGTCAGCAACAAATGCCATTTAATTTAGTTATATTATTTAGTTATATATGGTCCAAAATATTCTCACTCTACAATTAGACTTCAAATGACTGAGAAATAAATTCAGTGGTGTCTCTAGCAGTGCAATCCTATGCAGAGTTTTGCCAGTCCACACACACTGATTTCAGTGGTCTTAGACGGAAGCAACAGCATAGAATTGCACTGTAAGACCTTCTCTTACAAGGGGTAAATTACTTGCTACATGTCAACACATCTAATAAAGCCACAATAAAGTCATTTCCCCCCCTAACATAAAGAAAAAACAGCTTAGACTGGATGGAAAAGGAATACTTCACCCCTTCTCTGACATTATCTTCCCCACAACCAGCTGTTTCTCTCTTACAGGGATCCAGGTGTGTGCTTGTTATCAAACATGCAACTGAAATGCAATGATGGAATTACAGTTTAGAGTAAAATAGCCAGAGTGTGAGGGTAAGTATTCCCTTCCCCACCACTTGCCTTCTTAAAACTGCCTTCCCTTAAAGCTGCATGTATTTTCAGAGAAAAGGTCAGCAGGGCTTTGTTGCACATGTTTTCCTCCAAGCCTTTTGTGTGAGAATCATCACAAATCTCTACCTGGGCCAGAGGAGCATTGTTTAGGTTTCGTAGGTTATATCATTTATGTAGGCATTTTAAGCATCTTTACAATGTTTTCCTCATATTGAGGATTCCATGAAATGCAAAAATAGAAGAAGAAGAAGAAGAAGAAGAGATTAGATTTATACCCCACCCTTCACTCACTTGGAGTCTCAGAGCGGCTTACAAACTCCTTTCCCTTCTCCTCCCCATAACAGACACCCTGTGAGGTAGGTGGGGCTGAGAGAGCTTTTTCCCAAGCTGTTCTTGAGAGAACAGCTGGTACAGAGCTATGGCTTGCCCAAGGTCATCCAGCCAGGTGCAAGTGGAGGAGTGGGGAATCAAACCCAGTTCTCCCAGATTAGAGTCCACGCACTTAACCACTACACCAAACTGACTCCAGTCAGGAATACTTCATACATACATAGACATACATAGACATAGTTCCAGATGACAATGAGATCAAGTTTTCTTGCTCTTCTAAGAGAAAGAATAACCACAGCCTGTACTCATGAGTCTATACAACACTCCAAAGTGGTAATTCAACTGCATCATTGCAGGCTTCCTGGGAACTACAAGGTTCCACCATGCCTAGATTCAGCTCCTCCTGAGAGCTCTGCTCTTTCCAGCTTCCAGCCTGCTATAGGTGGGACCACCAGAAGAACTATACAGGAGGCCAAGAAACTCCCTCCCCCCGGGACCATTTCATTCAGTTCTCAAATTTATTTCCCTTTGATTCCAGGAAGCCACTTTAGTAGCCAGCATTTGTTTGAAAACTCAGCTATTTTTGTTTTATTTATTTATTTTATTTGACTTATATCCTGCCCTCCCTTCATGGCAGGCTCAGGGTGGGTTACATCAAATCAGATAAATAATATACACAATTAACACAATTAAAACACTAGTAAAATACCACAATGGCCTTCATCCAGTGCCGTTGTCATTGACATTAAAACCTCACAGATGCCAGTCAATATCTTCTTGTGCTCTCCCATGAAAAAAATATAATCCTGTTAACTAGCACATCTGGAAAAATAATTTAATGTAGCTTTTTTTATTGACATGCTCTTGTTTGGTGTAATGGTTAAGTGTGCGGACTCTAATCTGGGAGAACTGGGTTTGATTCCCCACTCCTCCACTTGCACCTGCTGGATGACCTTGGGCAAGCCATAGCTCTGTACCAGCTGTTCTCTCAAGGACAGTTGTCTCAGAGCTCTCTCAGCCCCATCTACCTCACAGGGTGTCTGTTGTGGGGAGGGGAAGGGAAAGGAGTTTGTAAGCCGCTCTGAAACTCCAAGTGAAGGGCAGGGTATAAATCCAATCTTCATCTTCATCTTCTTCTTCTTCTTCTTCTTCTTCTTCTTCTTCTTCTTCTTCTTCTTATTATTATTATTATTATTATTATTACTTCAACAATAAACCCTTTGTACTCCACAGGTGTTTCCGCATGCAGTAGACACTCCATTCCTAGCATGGAAAGGTTCAGTCCATGACAAGTTTAACTGCTTGATCTTGCTGATTATATAAGTGAATTTAAGAGGTGTGATTCAAAGGTTTCAGACAGCTGGGAATTCTCATGGTGAAGTGTTCTGGTTTCCCATTGTTCCAGATAAGATAGAGGCCAAGGACAGACTGGTCCTGTGCTGCGCCAGGAAAGCAGGGCGGAGCAAGTCGGGGGCGAAGCATCCCAGAGCTTACTGTTCATACTGTGTGCAGTGTGGTGCAAGCATTCTGGGGAGAACGCGGCCCTCAGTGTTCACACTGCAGGTGGCTCCTGGCAGTGGTGGGGAGCACGGCTGTGCACTTCCACATGTGATGACACCTGCTGGAAGCGAGAGGAATGCGCACCCAGGCGGCTGGCCACCAGTTCCTCCTGGTGTCTGGCTGCTGCAGGAGGGAAGTGCCGCAGGACCAGTTAAGGATGGCACGCCTCTGCTGGGCAGCTGCAGCTATGTGAACAGGCCCACCTCATCTACTTGCACAGTGGACCTGAGGCGGGCCAGAACTCCAGTCCGTCTTTAGTTATTTTTCTGTAAAGGTTATTTATTGATTACATTTTTACCCCATCCTTGCTTCAAGGAATTCAAGGAGTCACTGTATTGTTTTACATCTTTCTCCTCACAGCACAAGTGTGAAGTAAGTTAGGCTGAGCAAAAAATGATCCACAGCTACCTGGGATGCTTTATGGAAGGGGGGACTTGAACCCAGACCCCTCCAGTCATAGCCTAACACTTGAACATGCTACATCACATCACTGTCGTATTTTTTAACCCGAATGCTTGTCTATCCCAAACTTCTGTACTAAGTATTAAGTATTCTGGCATATTAATTTCCTCCCAAATGATTGCAACCAAATATTTATTGTACAAACTAAAACATGTTGAAACATTTTGTAATGAGAGGATTTGTTATTTACAGAGCTTAATATAATCCTAGCTAACTTTAACCTTTTGAATGTGTAGATTTATTCTTCTTCATTGCTGTTAGAGAGGAAAGAGATTGCATGAGTTTTGAAACTTAGTTTGTTGCACTCAAATATGAGCCCAGAAAGATCCATGCTGACAACAGAGTGCAAGAGAAAATAACCTTTATACAGGATTCAGTGAAACATGCAGTTATCCAATTGCTGAAAACCATTCATTGTATCAGCCTCTCAGTCAGTCATCAGACAATAAGAAATGAGGTATCAGCTGATCAATAGACAATTCTCAAACTAAAACAAAAAAAAATAGACCAACTTTGAGAACTTTTTAATGTAACTTTTGGAAAACTTAACCTTAATGACGTAGTTTAGGACTGTGGACACGAAACCAAATTGAACAATAACAGAAACCAAGATCCAGTTCCAAACATTTTAAAGCATTTTAATTCACAGCACTTACTCAGTTATTATGCAATAAATAAATAAACAAAAATAATATCACATCTTATCCATCCCTCCATTCATTTCTCTTTTTGAGTACCTTTGTATGTATCAGAACTTGATCCTCTAAATATGGTTATTGGTCAAGATGCAAAGAAACATGTCCAGAGGATCTGGACTTCCATTCCTTAGACAGCAGCTCTACCATGCCCGAGGACTACAGAAAAGTTTATGCATAACTACTTGCCTAATTGTAGGAGACCATCTGCCTCCCGATGGTGTCTGGAAGTAGCATTGGCTGGAAGTATGGTGATCAGAGCCCTTAGGATCTAAGTGTACATCAAAATAAATAAACAAACTATTCCTGTTCTGCATGTTAGCCATGAAGTGATATACAAACAGGCAACAGATACCACAGTACTATCAAATTTGATAAGTATGTAAGTGGAAAAGTGAAGCAAAAATTCTAACACAATCCGATTCAATTTCAAAAGAGTAATTGCTCAAAAAATGAGGTGCCTGGTTAAAGCATTTGAAAGGGAGAGTCAACAATGTCAAATCTCTCAAGGATACTTGGAGGATATGAAAAATCATAATGATAGAATATCCGCTATAATATATGCTACATATTTGGGAAGTAATGAATGTCTAGTGAATTTAATAACCATTGACCAAAAAAGCTGCAAGTCCTAAGAATGCTTCATTTGAAAATTAGAAACCATGTCCAAATTAGGAGGAAGAATACAACAAATTGTGGCAAAACAAATAACAATAGACAAAATAAGAAAGATGATGACAAAAGAATGTAAAAAATAGTAAAAACTTTTTTTTTAATCAGATATTTTATCAGAATTAGCCAAGAGGTGGCTGGACCATTAGCTAACCAAGGAGAGAAAGGATTGCTGGAGGAAGATAGGGAGATCTCAAGGAAATTGAATGAATTCTTTGCATCAATCTTTAGTGCAGAAGATGTTGGACACATTTTTCCAGGTAGGGTGTAAGAATTACTTGAGGTAACAGAGGTAACAAAGAATGACGGTTTAATTCTAACTGACAGCTTAAGAAGTCACATAACTAAAAAATACTTAAAGAACAGATATACAACAGTAAATGGAAGTTAATGCTAAAATCTGTCTCCTTACCAGTCAATCAGAAGGCATCAAATGTAACACTGGTTTTTGTTTTAAGGATCCAGACTGTTCCCAGGTAAATATAATCAAATCACATGAATGGCAAGCTTCTTATGTGAGCGAGTGGGATTTCTAAAACAGATTATTGTATGAATTGGTGGAAGTCTATTTGAAAATTCCATGAGGGATGTGCAAGCATTAGATTGCACCTAAAGTACTCTTTTGAGTCTCATGCATAATGGAAAGTCCTATGAGACAACATGATATAAACTATGGCAAGTGACTGAACCATTTAGAAACAAAGGACTTCATGATCACTTATGCTAACCATGGTAAATATACACAATCACACAAAGAGAGCAGGTTGATTTTTAAAAACAACAACAACAACAAAACATCTTAAGAACACACAGATATTTGCAATACATCAGAAAACTTTAGGGCTTCCTTAATAAAACAAATAATATAGCTAAATTACCAAGATAACCTTTTGCTGAGATGATTAGCAGGCATGCCATGAAGCCTGAAATAATGCAGACATATGATTATTTTTTTGAGAGGCAGGGGATTTTTTTTTTACACAGGAGGTAAATAAAATATTGCAGACATAGTTCTAAAAGGCATACATAAATGTTGTCCTTGATGTCTAGACATCACCAAAACACCCTTACCTGGAGTGTGAATAGAAGGGAAGATTAACGAAAAGTACTCAGATTAAAAATGGTGTGTTATATTTTTACTTGAGTGTGTGTGTTGTTTTTAAGTATGCTGCTAGCCTATTTTTTCTTGATGATAAAAACTGAAGGCATTATTGTTCTAGAAATGGATAGACACTAGAACATAGGACAGAACAAGCAGAATGAAATGCTTGCCCATGATTTATTATGAAAGTTGTTGAGTGCAACTGTTGTATTGACTGCTGTCATTGACAGCTAGTTGTTAATTACATTGCTCTTCCATAAATCTCTGTTTCCCCTCTGTTTGGTCCAGTCTTGAACCTACCCTGAGGAACAGTTTGCCAGAGAAACTGTGCCATCACTATCTATTTATAGAGAAGGCATGGAAACATTTTTTTTAAAAAAAAATCAGATGAATTTTAGGTGTGATTTTATATAACTTCTGTTTAATTCAAAGACGGATATCTTTTTTTTTTTCAATTTAAGAGTTGAGGGAGTTCACACATTTGACAGTGTGATCCCACATGACACTTATATTTGTGAAAATAACAATACACAAACTTATTTCCTTTTTAATAATAAGACATAGTATACAAAACAGAAATTAACTATGCATAACAATAATTAATATGTAACAGTTCAGCAATAATTGATATGTAACAGTTCAGGTCTGTGGCGTTCAAGCAGACCAGGTCTCAGTCTTTTCTTACTTTCATCTAGCCAGTCCCTTAAAGAAAAAATCAATTTGCAGCTTTTTTTCTGTGCTGGTTTGTAGTCTGTTCTTTCTTTTCAGAAGTTTCTTGTAGCCCTAGAATATTAATATGTAGTTTTATAGAAAATCTAGCATCCTTCTGAGGTAAGCTACCTTCAGGCCCTCCAATCACTCCAGGAAGATTGTATTTTTTTATTTCCCTTATAAAGAAGAACCCAACTCCTCAGCCCCTCTGGAGGACTCAGGGGTACATTTACTAGTTGTATAGGTAAGGTAACCCAGTCTTTTTGCCCAGGCACCCCATCCCCAAATGATGATCTGGAACAACAAAGTGTGTGTTCAACTTCTTATTTATTTAAATGGCTCATCTACATCACTGCTTATTTAAATATAGGCTGACTATTTTAAGGGTGAACAGCTCTAGGTGTCTGCCTGGTATAGTTTGGAGGCAGATCTGCCTGGGCTTCCAGCTCAGCTGTGCTTTCACCAGCCTTGCTTATCACCCCCTGCACAGCCAGATATGCAGAGAGGTGTCAAGCTTTATCCTGCTCCCTTGATGTGCCACAAGGCTCCTAATTGGTTCAAAAGGTGCTGCTCAGAGGATTCCTTCACAGCACACCCAGCCTCACAGCATGAGATAGCCAGTTCCAGAAACCCCTCACACCAGACATCTCAGGGTGCTTGCCCGTTAGCACTACCAATCCTGAGCAAGCCTCCCTCTTCCTGCAAACTATTGTGGTCTAATCAGTTTACAACCAGATCTGCTTAAATGACAACACCCTGTTCATAGTGACAGAATTAAATAGGTAAAAAAAGTCTTCACACTGGATCAGTCTAGTAGCACCTTTGAGACTAACACGATTTTCGGAGTATGAGATTTGGAGAATCTGATGGACTTCAATGAAGCTCAAAGCTATCTGATGAAGGGAGTTTGGACTATCGAAAGCTCATCCCCCCCCCCCCAATCTGGTTGGTCTCCAAGGTGCTACTGGACTCACATCTGGCCATTCTAAAGCTGTGATTACATGCACAATTAGACCTGACCTAGGCACAAATGCTGTGTGGATTTAAAGGGAGTGACCAGACAACATCTAGGAAGTGCCCCACAGCCGTCAGGAACCCATTTTGCTCCACCGCAGAAACAGAGTTAAAAGACACCAGGGAAAAACCAGTACTAAACAGGTTGCGATGGGTCATGGATGGGCTTTCCCATGTCTGATAGCTCCAGTGCGCTCTCATGCTGTCAGGATAGTCTGATCAGGCCATCCCAACTCTGTGCCATTGGTTTCTTTTCCCCCTTTGCGGTATGCACATCACTGCAAACTCCATAGAGAGCCCTCAGTGTGGAGGTAAGATTCATCAATCCCTTGTTTAAGTGCATGGGGAGAAAAGGACAACCCCTCCCCTGACTCACCCACAGTTGCATGTGATCACACACTGACAGACTGTGTCTGCAGCTTCAAAGGGATTGTGCAACTGGGGGTCAAATTTTGCTGGAGGAAATAGCCTCCCCCCCTCCGGGTTTTCTGGCAACTAATCTGGCAACCTAATCTAGTGATGTTACCTAGTTCCTGGAAGTATCCCATCCACACTGTGACTACCAACCCAACTCTTTCCTTTTCCTGCTGAAATGCATCAAGTGGCTGCATTTATCTGGCCGTGGGATGCTGTAACTGCCCCCAAGATCCCCAAACAATGTAATTTCCCAGGGCTTCTTGACTCTTGCCAATGATCTAGAATCCCTTGGCTTGGACTATTAGTGCCCACCACACAATTGCAGGGATTAATGAAACTGGTCGGTTTGGGCAGGAAAGGGAAGGGGCAAGCAACTGCAGAAGCAGGAAAGTTTGGTTTGGGACTGAGCTAATTACAAACTAAGCTTGACTCATAATTAGCTGAGAAGTTCTGAACTGGAGACATTTGTATCCAGTTTTGAACTTTGGCAGCCTTCCTCATTATGACTTTTAAAGAGAAGTGCTAAGAATTGCATTGCCTCGCCTGGCCATTTGGTTGAGACGGAAATAATCTCCACTTGATTCTGTTCAATTAACTCTTCTTAATTTGGTCTGCCAAGGCTGCTCTGTGCAAAATGCTTGCCATTCTCCACTCTTTCCCCTCCTCCCGGTGCAAAATTTCTCATCAATATCCTTAAGTGCCAAGTGACATCAGTGCAGATCTGTTGTTGGTGTTTGTGGGCTTTCACAGATTCCTGTATACAGCATGGCTCATAAAACCTAATGAGAATAAGTTCATTAAATTAATCCCAATAATTAACCAACTTGCTGTCTCCTTCTTAGATGTCTAATTTGTGACACAATCTTGGCACCCAGCTTCCACAGTGGAAGCAGGAAATGCATCCAAAAAGCCTCTTTAAGAGACGAGGAGATTCATCTTCATTAGAATTTCATCGTCTAATTTACAATCCATTGCTGATATCTATTAGCAAGGCGACACTTCGGCAGTTAAAAAAAGAGGAAAGTTGACCAAAGAGAAGAGAGTTCATGGAAGCAATTTTTCATTCCACACAGCTGTCTCTTATATAGCAGTGATTTACTAAGTACGATCTGTGCTTGTTTTAACCTCTTTCATGCCTAATAATTAGGAGCATTTTAGATTTCTCATTGCTGCTGTTTTTGACCCACATATATTGTTATTTCATTCTCCTCCCTCCCTCCCTCCCTCCCATCCAATTGAATCCAAGACTTATTTTGAATGGTAGTGTTTCCTTGTACCAGCTTTTTCCAAGCAAAATTTACATATTTCTGTGATGATTACTGCAGCAATAAATTAGCAGTATACCTTAGGTATATATTACACATATAAATGATGCATATCACACATGTGGTTTGTATATATAAGCTGCACGACAGCAGCTTCCAACAGTAATAAATAAATACAATATAGATAAACCAAAAGCAAATAAAGAACAAGCAAACACCAATATGTCTTCAGTGAGGTGGGAAGAAATTGCTGTTCATCCACATGTACCATCTGCAGGCCACAGGCTATGAACCACTCCACATCTGGAATGTTCCATTTCTGCTCTTTTTAGATCCTCTAGGCTACCTCCAGCTTAATTGTTTTCCTAAGTTAGGAAGAAGAGTTCAAGCTGGAATTCATTTATGATCATATAGGATAAGCAAAACCACACTGTAGGCATTAGCTGTAACCAGAATTACAGAGTAAAGTCTGGTTAGTTCTGGACACAGCCCAGACATGAGTGTCAATATCAAATAAAACATAATGGAGTGACCATTATTAAGCTAATGTGTGAATTTCCCCCCCAATATGAAACAACTGAGCGAGTTTCCAAGACAGTTGATGAAAATCCACATGTCAGTTCTGCTCAGGGAGGGACTGGAATAGTGAGGGCAGACAAATGGATTTTTGTTTTCTTCCATCTCAAAACCAGTTAGGTTATTTTATGCCAAACTGAAGGCAGATTCCATGCTCAGCAGTACAGCTGCAGCCTTGTCGTTTCTCGAGATTTTGACCTTGTTCGTATGTATTTGCAAAAACACCGAGCAAAAAGTGAAGCATAGTAAATCAATGCACCTTGGTAACATTACGGAGAAAAGTGGAATGATGTTGAATGTGGCAGGCACCAGCTACTGGGTTTCCTTCTCGATGCTTGTGCCTCAGAGATGGACATTACACCTCACCAGCCATTACACATATTAGTGCTATTACTCATTGACTTTAACATTGTTTGTAACAACAGTGGAGTCATTTTTCCATCTGCGAAATCTCCAATGGTCCAGAAATGATCAAATCAAATACATACTATTTCTTCTCACACATGGTCAGTTACTGAAGTGAGTGTGTGTGTGGGGGGGGATGATAGATGGAATTGGTATATGCTGAGAACAAAACAACCTATTGAAGTTCTCAGAAGTAATAAGAAAAAGTAAAGAGTCTTGAGCTCTGATTCTGGATCAAATCAATATATGGTGACTCTGAAAGATTCGAAAGATTCTCCAAAGATTGTTCTGCATCTCTGGGGAAGCAGGGAATACAGGACTTTGTTTTTAGGGAGACAAAAATGAGAAAAATCTGGGAAGAAACCCATGAATAGCTGAGGTAGTAAGGATAAGCTTGTTAGAGTTTTCGACTTTCAATGATTTATCATACAATTGACCCTATTTCTTATCCAAAAATAAAATTATAGCCCAAATCCCAAACAAGTTAAACAACACAAGGGGAACATGTGGTATAAAATTTAAGAGATATTTTATAGAACATGTTAGTGGCTGCCTGTCTTTTTTTTTTTTTAAAGCTTTAAGGGGTTATGAGATGGATGAGATTCACTTAACAAAACTGCATCCGGTAAAGGAATTAAATCCCTTTTTTCTTCTTCCCTGGGACTTGGATAAGCTGAGTGTTGGATATTAGCATTTGAAAAATGCTAGGATGATCCATTCTTGGATCTCCTAATGCAGTGGCATTCATTCCGTGGGTCACAGAGAGCCATACTCACAATTACCATGAACCAAATGAGCCACGTGACTGCTGTATGCCCTGGGTGCTAACCTACCAAACACACATACACACAATATAAGATACAACTATAAATATTAACTATATAGTTATAACATTTGTAATTACTTCTGAGCATCTGTCATCCCTGCTGTTAAACGTTAGTCAGCCCTTGTGCATCTGGAATGAGAGGAAGGGCTCCCAACTCTGCCTCCTCACTCTCCATTTCTGATAGGGATCAGAGTAAGCATACCTTTTCATTTAGCCAATGGGGAACAATATTGCCTTTTGAATGCCTTTTATCATGAGCTGGATGGCCCAGGCTAGCCAGATCTCATCAGATCTCGGAACCTCAGCAGGGTAGGTCCAGGTTAGTACTTGAATGAGAGACTGCAGAGGAAGTCATAATGCAGAGGCAGGCAATGGCAAACCACCTGTGAATGTCTCTTGCCTTGAAAAGCCTGTGGAATCACCATAAGGCATCTGTGACTTGATGGTAAAAAAATAAAATCTGCTTCAAGACCTTTTTTAAAGTTTTATATGCAATGCATGTACAAAATGTAAAACAGTAAAAAAATTAGTTAGTTTTAATGGAAAAATTGGTGGAAGGAAAGAGAAACTGGTGTGAAATTAATACGAGTTTGTCACAAGGGTGAAATAAAATTGAAACTGGTGTATTGGAATTGAACCAAATAGCTTTCAGAATTCAGTATCATCCTTAATGAAATGTGCTCTTGTTACTCCACAACTGGCTGTGCTGACCAACTTTAACTCTTTTCTGTCTACAGCTCCTGTTTTGCAAAAAGCTGTGGTGTCATTGTGTTTCTGCTTGCCTTGGTGGATAAGAAATATTATTAAAACAGGTTAAAATAATATGTAGGACAGATAACACACACACACACCCCTTTTGTTTTCTTCTTATAAATTTGCATTCATTTATTAATATAGTATTAGCAAGTATTAGGATAGCGATGCCTGTGGAGAAATCTGTTTTCTTTTGAAGTCTGAGCCAGGACAGATGCACAGATCATTGGATCTACTACTTAGGCAGTCTTGCTTTTAGTAGTCATGTTTTTGCATCTTCTGACAGGTGAGGTTCTAAATAGGTTGGCATTATAGTGTGGGATAGGGCTGTGTATTTGGATATTTCTGTTCCAAAACAGTGCCCCAAATTCTCTGTTTTGATCAGATCAGAAATATTAAAAACAAAGCAAGGCAACTGAGGGATTCTTGAAATTTATCTTCCAAAAATCAGGGTTGTTTCAGGTTATTTTGGCATTATTTTCAGTGGGTGGTAGACCTGGCATCCAAGTTCAGATGCCAGTTCTACCACCACTTGAAAACAGTAAAAATAGACCTGGCATCTGCACTCAGACATTAGGTCTGCTGCCCACTGAAAACAGTGGAAGCAGAAACTTGGGCATCAGGTCTACCCCCACTGGAATCAGTGGGGGTAGACCGAGTCTCTTGATAAAAGGTCTACTGCCCACTGAAAACAGTGAGATAGACTTGGCTGTATTCAGTGGGAAGGAGACTTGGGATTCAGAGACCAGGCCTAGCCCTATTGATTTCAGTAGGAGGCCCAAACATCCCCAAACCTGAAACATTTATCTAAAATGGATTTCAAAAATATACCAAAACTCCTAAGGCATCCAAAGATGAAGAGAGGTTTTTCCAAGGAAACCAATGACTGGATGTTCGGCTTGTAGCTGGGTGGGGTGGGGACTGTCTTGATGCCCAATGGTACCAGCCTAACCCTTAGTCTCTTTGTGACATATGCAGGAAAGAGATGAGGACTGGTAACTTTTGGCACCATATTCTGTGCAGGTTAGGATCAAAGGCAAAAGCAATGCTGGATGAGTTTGGCGTGAATGTGGTGTTGCCCAGAAACTGGCAGCCAGCTGGGCTGCCCATAAGAAACCTTGCTCTGAGAAGGAAAGGCTTAATAATATGCAGATCAGCCTTTAACTTGATGCCTCCTGTCTTCATTTTGGGGGGTGCAGGATTCAAAACTGGTATGAAAGGGGGGGGGAATGAATCAACAACAGTAATGAAACTGAGGTGAATCAAAACGGATGGCCCATAAAAACATCCAAAGTCCCAAAATATATTTTTTTAAAAAATCAGTATCAACAGATCCATAATTTTCTTGTTTGAGATTCCCCCCTTTTATTTGTGAAAATCTAGCAGGAATTGACTGGGAGGGGCAGCTCTGAAAAAGGGCCCTGTGACTGCCCCACCCCTGTTCCCGCAAAGGAAAATGGGACAAAGAAAGAGTCTGCCCGGACGGACCTGTGCTCGGCACCTTATTTGTCACATAAGGCTTATAGGGGCATCTCTTCCCCACCCCATATGGGTGGCCCCAGTAGGCTGTTGCCCCCCCCCCCTGAACTTTTTACAGATGGCCTTAATGGACCATTCACCTCTGAAATCTTGTTCCTCATTTACCCCACTGGGCAAATACTGACCAAAGAAATACGCATATGGACACCCAAACTCAAAGGTTTGGCTAAAATGAATTACAACTGTCTGTCAGGTGAAACTGGACAATGTATATGAAAGAACCTAATTAGACATAACACACAAGCTGTTCAATCAATTTTTAAAAATTGGTACACAGAATGTATAACGTATGGATGGAGGAGAAATGAGCAAACTTTAATCCATTTTCAGTCAAAGCAGTTCGCATCCTTTGTTGCATGCAAGCACGAAGCCAACAACAGAACCTTCCAGACAAGATATAATAGATGAATAAAGAGAACTGTGACAAAGTGAAAAAGAAACCATAACAACAAATCACAAATGGGCTGGGAGAAGAGCACAAGAAGATAGTCGCTGGCTGCAGGCAGCCTCATGGCTGTTTCAGTTGGATGGGGGGGGGGGGGCTACACTCAGCGGCAATGTACTGGCCAACCACCAGTATCATCACTAGCCAGCCAGTCAGCAGGGGCAGCCTGGGGAGATGCTGTGACACAAGCACTACATCAGAACTCTCCCATGGCTATTTAAATAGCTACATCCACTCCTTCCAAATAGAGGTGGCCATGGTGGCTTTCACCTGAAAAAGCTGGGTTTCACCTGAAAAAAAAAATGAGGGCCATTGGTCACTGGTGCTCCTCAGCATATCAAACTTGCCCAACCAAATTTAATTTGTTTTGATTTTTAGTCATGCAGGTTTGCACTGAACAGTTTGGATTGTAGGACACAGTACTGTCTTTATGGGCATCTTCATCTGGTTAGGGGAATTCACTGGGGCTCGGCAATCAACTTCAAATTTCCTGGGTGGGCCACAGAGGAATGTGCTGGGTGTCCCATATCAATTCATTTTTTTCTACCACGGCTTCCACATGCTTTAATCACTCAGCTGTGCAAGTGCTCCTTGGTCTGTTCTCAATACAACTGTGGTCATTTCTTTCCATGAGAGGTCTGGTTGAGTTTTTCTTCTGCATGGTCTCTCCTCAGTAGGCCATGGGTCTACAAGTGGAGATAGTATGAAAAAAAAAGAGAAGTGCTGTTATGGGAACCTGTATGACAATGTATGCAGAAAATGAGAGACTTGGAAGAACACATTAGTCAGCTGTAACATCTTGCTGAAAATTTGCTTTCTTTTCAGTTTCAGGTATTGTAAGGCTTGGACATGGCCAGAAGCATAAGACCTTGAGCAGGAGCCAAAGTGCAAAACCTAAAGGATTCTTCATCCATGCCTCACAGCTAATGCCCGTGGAGAGTCTGCTCCAGAGTCCAAAACTAATCCCAGGCTGTGTGTTTTATGGGTATTTTCTTGGTTGGCTTATATTGTATTGATTCCTTTGCCATTGTGAGTCACTTTGGATTGTTTGGGAGAGAAAAGTGGAGTAGAAACACTTAATTAATTCCTAGCTTCCCATAATCTACTTTAATTCCTGACTACAGAATATAGAATTTTTCAGGTATGTGGAATGGTATGGTATAGCTTTACCTCATCAGATCTTGGAAGCTAAGCAGGGTCAGCACTTGAATGGGGGGCTACCGAGGAAGACTATGCAGATGAAGGCAATGGCAAACTACCTCTGCTTCACACGTGCTTTGAAAGCCTCTTGCAGGAGTTGCCATAAGTCAGTTGTGACTTGATGGCACATACATACATATAGAATTTCTTCCTCAGTTTGGTATAGTGGTTAGGAGCGTGGATTCTAATCTGAGAGAACCAAGTTTGATTCCCCACTCCTCCACATGTAGCTGCTGGTGTGACCTTGGGTCAGTTACAAGTTCTGTCAGAGTTGTCCTCTCAAGGTCAGCTCTTGAAAGAGCTTTTTCAGCCCCACCTACCTCACAGGGTATCTGTTTTGGGGAGGGGAAGGGAAAGGAGATTGTAAAATGCTCTGAGACTCCTTCAGGTAATGATGGGCGTGGTATAAATCCAATCTCCTCCTCCTCCTCCTCCTCTTCTTCTTCTCATTCTTGCTCTGGGGGAAAAGACAGTACTAGTGTGAACATTTGAAGTTATTTCTAAGAAATGATTCCCTACTTACAGTGCTGTATTGAAACCAGCTCTATGAGGTCAGCATTAAAGAAAGATTATGTTCATCTTAGGAAGAACCTGCTTGAGAGTATTATTTCACAGTGTTATGCTTATGAATCCAAACTAACAGTGGGTGTCAAATGAAGAGTATATTATCCAGAGTTAGCTAAGAACAGGAATTATTTAAACATCATAGACACTAGGAAGAGAAGAAAGATATATTTGATCAGACAGTCCAGCTGCCTGCTGGGGTGGATTAGTTTCCTGCTGTGCTTTGTCTAAGTTTGAGCGCCTTCTTTCCCTGCCAAAGAACTTCTGACAATAATGGTACAAAGACCTATGATATCGAAGACACACAAACACTTCAAATTATTCCACTATGCAGTTTCTGACTGAGAATACTTCATAATACTGTCACATGTTAAAGAGTGCTAGAATGATACCAGAAGTGTAGGGAGATGGACTGTGACTTGAGAACACCTTTTGCAGGGAAAGGTCCAATCCTTGGCATCTCCAGTTGAAAAGAATCTCAGGAAATGTTGTGTGAATACGCCATTTTTAGCTGTGTTCAGTGCCCATCCTGCCTGGGCACAGAGGGCGTTTGCGGCCCTTCATAGGCACAATGCAAAAGCTGGTCATTAGATGATAAGCCACGCAACAATGGCCATGATTCACTTACACTATTGTTGTAAATAAAAGCCTAGTCTAAGAATGGTTCCACACCAGTCAAATATAGCACAGTTACCATTACTCCCACATGTGCATTTGTATACAGGGTTGCAGACCTCGTCATCTTCAAGCTGCTCTTCTTACATTCTTTCCTCATCATGGCCTCATTTTTTTCTAGGACCTCATTTCCCCCATTTTCCTATTTTTTTCCTATTTTGATTTTTGTATGGGATAGAAGCACAAGCACTGTGTAGGGCAGAGTCTTTGCACTTCTATTTCATCATGTTTTCAGGAAGACACCGTTATGGTGCACTAGAAAATAGTGTTGCCCTGTATACAGCTTGCTGCAGTCACTATGTAGTACTGCCACTGTCACACCATTCTGAATTACTTCCTTTTCCTACTATTATTCTCATGTGGTGAGGGGTCCTTGTGGCACAAGAGAGGTTTCTGAAGCTCTTTAACATTTAAGGGCTGTGGTCACACAGTCATTTTGATCGGGTTTCATCGCTGTCCCCTCTCGCATTTAAAATCATTGATCAGATGCCCGCATTTGCCTCCTGCACCAAAGCGGGCTCCCTTGTGGGCTCCCTTGCACAATCCTCCTGGTTCCCTAGCGAGTTTTCCTACACCTAGAAAATCAAGTACTTTCCTGGTATTTGTGCTTTAAATCTGCAGTTTCGCAAAATCTGGACCGCCATCTCTCGCAATGATTGTGATTAGGTCATCGGTACGTCCTTCTTGTGGCAGTCCCCCCCCCCCCCCAGTCTTTCACCATTGTGTACATGACCATTCCTGCGCTGAATATATTAAATGCATGAATGCTCAAGCACACATAAAACTGCGCTCAGTTACACGTCAGTAGTTCATTTTGTTCAGGGCAGCAAATTTCAAGGCACAAAAAATATCCTTGATCAAATCTGCCGCGAGAACAAATGGCAGTAAGGAGCCAAGGAGACAAGAATAAGTAGCAGTGGAGTAGTGATATGCTATCATGGTGTAATGCCACTAATCTGCTCAAGCTGGGTGGTGGTGTGTGTGTGTGTGTGTGAAGATAAACCTCTGCCAATGCCAGAGAACAACAACAACAAAAGGAAACAGATACATGATCATAATGTCACACATACACCCATCTGGATGGGAAAATATGGGTGGTGAATGATATCAATAGCACATTATTTAATGATGTGTGGATCATCTGATGCTATTTTAGATACAGCTAGTGATGGGACACCTGGATAGCACAGGATAGCACAATCTAGTCAAATCTCAGAAGCTAAGCAGGGTTGTATTTTGGTGAGTATTTGGAAGGGGCACTACCAAGTAATACCAGAATCATGACATGGAGGCAGGAAATGGCAAACCATTTCTGAACATCTCTTGCTTTGAAAACCCCACAGGGTTGCCATAAGTCAGCTATGACTTATGAATGAATAAATAAAATAATGGGATGGCAATTATTTGACTGCAGACAACAGCCCCAGTGCCGAAACAACACAATTCCTATAATCATGTATCGTGCTTTCATTATGAGGATTCAGGAGAGCAACCACATGTTGTTATTGGAAGCTTTCTGTTTTTACTTATTTGGAGAATTAATAGGCCACCTCTCCAGAGAACTCTTTTGTTTCCTTTACACCATTTAATGTCATTTAATTATTATACAACATTAAGCCACCTTTTAATGCCATTGATATGCAACAGATGCAAAAGATTCTGACAGCTGCTTCACCTTTACAGGTGATATTTGGAGTGAGACAACAGTGGGATGACATGAATATCAAGGCTTAGTTCACCCAAGGGAGCGGTGAGAATAAAAGGAGACCACAAGGAGGGTCTGTAGATTTCAGCAACATCCCTATTCCAGGGGCATTTTCAGCCAGTGGGCAAGAGGGGTATTTGCCCCAGGGTCCTGTGTGTGGGAGAGCTCAACTGCCAACAGAACTACCCCAATGGAGGGGGAAAAGAAGAAGAGCAGGTTTCTGGTGTCACTTGCATATGCCTCATCTGGTGCTCATGTAGGGGGCTTCCAGCAGCAGTAATTATCCTTGGCTCTGGCTTGGGGGGGCAGCAGTGGATTATAGTGATTCTGGGGCTCCATCCCACACTTTTGCCCATGGGCCACAATCACTAAGGCCTCCTTTTGTGGACCAGCCAGGGCTCAGTGAAAGTGAGGACTCCTCAGAAGAGGTGAAGCCCTGTGTAGCCAGCCTGCAATCCACAGGAGCCAACCAGCAAGGAAATGAAGTGTAGGTGGGTGCAGAACCACCTCTATCTTCCAGCTCTGATCTAGAAGGCAAAGGCCAGCCCCCTCCCCCATTTCTCCAGGGTCACCTTGGAATGCCACAGAAGAAAGCTGAGAACAGACTTACAGGCTAGGTGTCAGAGTGCACCCCTCACTGCTCAGTGCCAGTGGCCTGCTGATAGTGAAGATGAATCTTTGCAGTATTGTTATTGAGAAGCTAACTGCATGCATGGCATTTCAGCTGGTGGCTGTAAAGTCTCCCGAGAGAAGCTGGTGGATGTGGATGCAACGTTTTTGATAGATGCTGAATTTGCCGATATTGCCTTGATTGATTCTTTGGTAAACCCGATCCCCGATCTGTTAAAAATGCTGAGTTTCTGAAACCACCTCTGGCCTTGTTTATATTGGAAATTGGAAAGATGCTGTAACTTGGCGCCAGAAACCTGTTCCAGCAGAAGTCTGTACCAGAACAGTTTGCATCCTCCTCCTCCTCTCTCTCTCTCTTTCTCTCTCTCACAGTAGCAGAATGGAGTGGCTTCCTCTTCAGCAGACTCGGATGCAGAGAGCCAAGTACTCCAAACTCAGCTCAGGTACAGCACCTGGCAAATGTTTTGGCTGCACTCCAGCAACAGAAAGCAGCTAGTGCAGCCTCTGGGGCTGCTGCCCTCACTTTGGGCCTCACTACTCCTTCCCAAGAGAAATGCCCAGTGAGTCCTCTAGAGAAGTTGGGGAAGGGAGAGGTAAGGAAAAGTTCACTGCATTCCTAGTACAATGCAAGTTGTACACGGAAATGCAAGAGTGAGATTTTCCCAGTGACGAAAGTAATTTTCATCCAGAGCTTCTTAAAGGGGAAAGCTGCCAAGGGGTTCCCTCTGCTGCACCTTTCTAACTCCCTACTGCTGACCAGCTTTTCAGACTTCATCACCCACATGAATGCCACCTTCGCTGACCCTCAAAAGGCTGAATGGGAAAACCACCACATTAGATGCCTATGTCAGGGGAGAGGTTTAGTAGCAGATTACACCACAGAGTTTTAGCTACTGGCACAAGACCTGTGGTGGAATGAGGCCACTCTGATTGACCAGTACCTAGAAGGATTATCAGATGAAGTGCTAGATGAAGCATCCTGGGTCAAGCACCCCAGCCCTTCCCACTCTGATCCAGTTCTGTATGCATATTGATGGGCCCCTGGAAGACTAGAGGAAGGCTTACATAGGGGCTTGCCCTAGATCAGAAGGACGGCGGCCATTCCCAGCATATCTACCAGTCCCCACTCCTGGAACAATGACATAAGAGGTGGGGGAGCCTATGCAGATGGGGACTGGCCAACCCTGGTTGTCAAGGGAGGAAAAAGAGAGATGCTACTCCTTGAACATGTGCTTGGATGGGTGGGAGATCACTATAGCAGCCATTGTCCAGAAAAAAGATGAAGCCCTGCCCACAAAGGTTAAACTCCATATCTCAAGTCAGTATGGGACTTGCTCCGAGGGGAGAGATACAGAGTCTGGATCCAGGCCAGATCCTCAACACCTCCTGGTCCCAGAAAAGCTTCAACTCCCTGGTAGGCACTGGGTGCTGGTGCATGCCCTGATTGACACCAGGGCATCCCACTCTTATATGGATGCCAGTTTTGCCTGTCAGACCCAGATCTCACTGCACTGCAAGGAGACACCCATACAATTGTTAGATAGCCTTTTGGTCTGGCCTGCCATGTGTGAACCATTGGACTCGCATGTACAGAGCAATCAAGAGCAAATCTGTTTCAGGTGTGCAGACAATGTGGTCATAACAGTTTCAGATCCAAAAAAAATTGTTACAATGTGTGATGAAACATATTGAAGAATTTGGATCCTTTTCAGTATGCAGGAAGAAGAAAAAAATAACATTTTTTTTTAACCCAACAAAAAGAAGATAATATTATAAAAAGTACAGAATGCACAGCAGCCACTGATTCTATTAAGGATCTGGGGATAAACATGACTGGACAAAATTACAATCGCTTTAAAAATAACTATTAGAAAAACTTGAAAACTGATACAAGCAGATTTACTCAGCTGGAAAAAATTAAAACTCTCATGGCTGGGAAGAATTTCAGCAGTCAAAATGAATGTATTGCCAAAATTAAATTTCTTATTCCAAATGCTACCTACATATGTAAAAAAAGAAGAATATTGACAGAATGGCAAAGACAGACAAATAAATTCATCTGGGTTGACAAGAAACCAAGAATAAGTTTTAAAATCCTCCAAGATAAGACAAAGAGAGGAGGCCTGGCAGTTCCAAATATAAAACTAAATTGTCAAGCAGCAGGTTTGGTCTGGATTGTGGACTGGATAAAAACCTAAGACAAAGAATAGTAAAACTTAAATCAGCGGACTTAGATGAAGGTCTGCATAATTACATACGGATCAAGAAATCAACTAAAATGATTGTAGTCATATAATTAGAGATAGGCTTCTGAGAATATGGTTTGCACACTGGAATTTATTGAGTCCCCTAAACTCCCCACTCATGTTCCCAGTAGAAGCTTATCATGATAAAAATACGAGAAATAAAAGTGATTTTTAAAACATATGGTAGTATGGTAAATCCTTAGGGGAAAATCAAACCCTGGCAAGATATTACAGAATTAATGTTCAGTGGTTACCATATTGCCAAATCACTTCAAGATTAAAGAAGATTCTCAACATGGAAGGTGGAGCTTTAACAGAGATGACTGAATTCAAACTACTGATTATAAAACAAAAATCATTTATTACAATGGATATACTTCAGTTCAAAACAGAAGTTAATAAATGCATGATTAAATGGATGCAGAATTTTGCAACAATGGGGATAACTATGGGGAAAAGGAACTAAGTTCCTAGCCAGTCAGGCATTAAGAGAAAATTGGTATAAAATGTTTTTCAGACGGTATATCACCACAAAGGATATCAAAAAAGTAGATTAAAACTATAAAGGAAAATGTTGAAAATGTCAGGACATAGATGGAACCTTTTCCATATTTGGTGGACTTGTAAAAAAACTGTTGGAATGACTGAGGGGATCCAGAGTATATACCAAGCTTGATATTTGTGGAGCCTACAACCTGATACACATACTTCCTGGGGATGGATGGAAGACTGCATTCTGTACACAGTACGGACAGCATGAATGCCTCATGATACCCTTTGGTTTATGCAATACAGTGTTTCAATGATTTATGAATGATATTTTCTGAAACATCCTGGACTGATTCATCATCATATATTTTGATGATATTCTGATATACTCCCAAGACCCAGCCAAGCAGCCTGAACACATCTGTATGGTGCTGCAGTGGCCTTTATGGCAACATGGCCTTTATGTAAATCTATAGAAGTACGCTTTGACCTTTCCTTGGTAGAGTTCCTAGGCCACCACATCTCCCTGCAGGGGATGGATGGACCCCACCAAAGTGGAGGCAGTACTGTCCTGGTCTCCAGCATTTCCTGGGCTTTGCCAATTACTACAGACAATTAATTTTAGACTTTGCCTCCTTAGCTGTGCCCTTGACCAAGCTGCTACACCCCAGGAGCCATTCCATTGGACACCAGCTGACCAACAGGCCTTCCAAGACTTTAAAAAAAAATGTTTCACCACTGATGCACTGCTTTGCTATCTGGTCTCAAGCTTGCCTTTTGTGGTAGAAACTGGTGCCTCAAGTATCACAATCGGAGCTATTTTGTCCCAATAGGAAACAAGCACCATGCCTTGCCTCTTCTACTCATAACAACTCACTCCAGCTGAGTGGAATTATACAATCTGGGAATGGGAGCTTCTGGTGATTAAAACAGCCTTCAAGTCTGGCACCACGACCTGGAAGGAACTGAACACCCAGGGCAGGTGGATAATCACAACCTCAAACATTTGCAAACTGTGCATTGGCTGTACCAAAGACAGATACAGTGGTTTCAACCCCACCCCCTGGCTGCTCAGGCCATTAATTGGAGCTGCAGTCTGGTGCTGTTTCATTGATAACTAATTAACTGTTCTGACCTAGGCAACTGGAATGAAGAGAATGAATGCTGATTATCTTCTACAAAGGGGACTTCATTACTGCTACAAGACAGTCTTGAGGAAGGGTGTATATTATCATACCAGGTTTCCTCCCCTAATTTTATCAGTTGTATAACTTATTTATTGGAAATTAAAGGGGCATCTGGAATGCTATGTGTTTGAGAGAGAGGTATATTTAACATGAGAAAAAAATGGAGCTTTTGACAGGTTAAACTTGAAGAGCATATAACTATTTTTGCATTTTAAAATATTACGTTTATTTTAGTCAATCCATCTGCTCCAACAAAACTTGGCCTTTTCTTGGTTTCTTTCCATTAAGTTATTTGTGCATTAATTTCTTTAAATTACCAAAAGTCCAATGTGACAAAATTGACATAGGATGTGGAAATCTTCCATCTGATCTTACAGCCTGATCCTATGCATGTTCAGAAGACAGTCCCATAAAATATTCATAGAATTTTGATGGTGCTGGAAGGTGTCATTGAATCACAGCCAACTTGTGGTGACACCATAGATTTTCAAGGCAAGAGAGGAGGAAAGGTAGTTCACCATTGCCTGTGTCTGTGTAGAAACCCTAGATACCCTTGGTGGTCTCTCATCCAAGTTCTAATCAGGGCTGATACTACTTATCTTCCCAAGACCTGACAAGTTCATTCTAGCCTTGGCCATCAAGGTCAGGATGCATACAGTTGTAGCCAAAGACAAAAAGAAACTTAAGGTCATCTTACTGTCAAGGCCAGAATGGAGCATGAGCAGCTGCCCCCAAGCTAGACTTGGTGGGTGTGTTTCCAGCTTTGAGTCCATGAGGTCAACAGCTTCAGCTAGAATGTAGTTCCCAGCCTACAGGGCTGGGATACTGATCTGTGGCACATGGGAGTAGCTGGTCATCTTTTAGGAGACCAAGCAGGAATTTTTGTGAGCCTCCTTTGAACTGACTGGGAAGGGGTCTTTTCTCACATGCTCCACAGTGTTGTGGGGAGTGATGATATTCTATAAACATGCCTGGTCATTTGGTTATGTTACCTAAAGGGAAGGTCTCCTAATTTTGGGGTGGATTTAGCTCTTAAAGGAGATCTTTTGCTAAGTGAGAGGGGGTAATAGTGAAATTTCTCTACCAGCTTTTACCGGAATTTTTCCCTTCAAGAAACTCTCAGAAATAAACCAGGCTGTTGCTTAGCCAAGAAAGGTTGTTTTATTGAAAGGGGAAATGATAATAAAACAATGTACACATACAGAGGTAAACAAACATTAGAAAGCAAACATAGAAGCTAACAGAAATAGAGAAAGGAGTGGAATATAGAAGGGTTTTAGAGGAATTATAGTTACCACTCAAGAAGATCGGAGGTCTGGGGAGAAGAGTAAGATGTTCAGCATCTTAGGTGTGCAACTTGGATCCATGAAAAACATACATACACACTGCACAGGGCAGAACATGTCCGGTTATAGAGCAAAATGCTACCTGAGGGTGTGGGGATGGGCTTGCCCTGCAGAACAATGTTATGATTGGATTAGCTGGAAGTATATTGTACAATCAGGAAATCCTTTTCTAAGTCAGTAGTGACAATGCAGTGCATTCTTCCTTTGGTTTTAGAGATCCTTTATCATCTAAAAGATATTCATATCTAAGAGTTTTGTCTAATGAAATTAAGCTTGGGTGTGAAAAGGCTTCAAGGGGCGAGACCCATCTTGGGCTGAGGACAGACTGGCAATCTGAAGCGGAGGCAAAGCGGAGGGAACTGGAGCGGGGGGAAAAACCCACGGAGCTGGCCGTTCACACTGGCCAGAGCAATGCGGATCAGCGGCGATACGGAGCGTTCAGACTGCCACGGAGAGTTCAGACTGCCGCATAGCCAGCGCGCACGGCTTGCGCGCGCCGCTGCACTTTTTTTTGTTTTCCTTTGATGTTTTTCGCATGTGTGCACATGCGCACATGCGCAAAACTTTTTGCCGGTGCGTTCACACTTCCTCCGGATGCCTCCCGCTTCTTCCAGTTCACACTGTTTGGAAGCGGGAGGCATGCGGAGGAAGGCCCGTGAACACTGGGAAAAACCGGTGTCCAGGTAAAGCGGAAGGAAAGCGACTGGGAGACGGGTAAGTACGCAACGGAGCCGACGGGCAGATGCGCATGTCTGAACGTGCTCCTTTCCTCCGTTTGCGAAGCGTGCCTGCCCCGCTTTAGATTGCCAGTCTGTCCTCAGCCTTGGAGTTTTAGAGTATACCAAAGGTAGGATTCCCCCCCAAAAAATTTGCTAATAAAGATTTTCTTATCAAATTATTTTAAAAGTATTTATGTCCAGCTGTTTTCCCATACCAAACAAAATCATGCCACCCTATTTTTTTTTTAAAAAGCATGTCCTTCTAGGGCTAATAGTCTTTGATTTTCAAGCAGAATCCAATCTCTCATCCAAACCAAGCAAGACACTTTATAATTGATATTCCCTCTAAGCTATGGAGTCCTGTGAGCAAAACTTCTACTTTGTGAGCTACCAGCATTAAAGCTGTGAGCAAGCGATTTGGCTACTGCATAAATTAGTTTGCTCTGGAGCCCTCCTTCCTGAGCTATGTGTGAGCCAGAGGCTAAAAAACTGTGAGCTAGCTCACACAAACTCAGCTTAGAGGGAACACTGTTTATAATATATCTTCCAGTCTTGTAAAGCAAAGCTCACATTTTCTTTAAAGTCTTGTAACACTTTCAATTTAATTCTTTAATAAAATATTAAAGAATAGAGGTGATTTGGGCTTCTGGTGGAGATGTAATGGCAGACTGACATTTCCATGGGAAGTGAAGATACAACACAACTAATTACTATGAGGACTCTCCAGTTGGCAAAATTTCCCTAGATCAAAGGGAGATCAAAGAGCTAAACCACACACACTTCTGGGTGTTCTCTGCTGAGTTAGAATGATCTGAAATCTTGGAATCTATAACCTTGGTCTTGGCTGCATTTGGAATCCTGACAAGGACTAAAGCCTCCACTTCTTAAGATTTATGGACACATTTACCTACAGCCAAAGAGAGATTTTCTTTTTTTTTGTTATACATTTTTTATTGAACAATTACAAGAACATCATAACTTAATATAACTTAATTCCTGATGGTTAAAAATAAAAGTAACTGATTTGAAAACATTCTGGACCACTTGCTTTGATTTTTTTTTTGTTGCCATAGTGAAAAGACACAAATTGATGACAAAAGTGAAAGTATTTTATTTGGAAATGGTTTCTCCCTCTAGTTCTATCTTTTCATACCAACATCTGTCACATCAGATATGATGCAGAAATTATTCGAACAAATGGGACACAGGATAGAGAGTAAAAATAGAGAATCTTGGAAACAAAATAGAGGCTTTTGAGAAAAGAATGAATAAGAGTTTCCGGAAATCTAAACAAGAAATGAAAGATGATGGGGAAAATCTTGAAGGAACAATAAGGTATATCACTGAGGAAGTCAAGGAAATCAATGATAAAATGGTTGTTGTAGAAAATAAAACAGAAGTGATGGACAAAGAATGCAAGAGGAATTTGGAGTTTTAGCCCTTATAGACTTGAGAGAAAAGGAATATTGTCTGAGGCTGAGAGGTATCTAAGAAGAAACTGATGAAGATATCAGAGAGAGGATAGCAGTACTTTTAGCATTTTTTTTTACATAGGGAAGAGGAAGATATGGAATTTGTGGGAGAGTCTAAAGACTAAGATACAGCTGAAACCAGAGTCTTTTACATTATGGAGTTTTGTTCCTATATACGACTATGGCGGCGAAAAGGATATATACATAGAAATGGAAACGTCCAACAATACCTATAGTAGAAGAATGCCTGGAAAAGATGTTGGGCTTGACAGATATGGCTAAATTTATAATATTAGTTAGGGAAAAAATAATTACATTAGAAATTGCATGAAAATGGCAAGGATGGTTTGTGGTTTTTCTGAATAAGAAATTTGCTTAAGGGAAATTAAAAGGAGAAAGAGTTCTTGTTTCTATATATAAGCAAGGGAAAAATTGTGACCAAAACTATATCTGTTGCAGAGAAAACTGGAAGCCTTTTATGTTCCTCTAACATTTCCTCTCTCTCTTTTTTCCTTTTTTGCCTGTTTTTGTTTTTATGCTGTATTTCATCGATGTTTGTGTATGGTTTTATTTTTCCCTCCTGTACATTCCCCAGTTTTATTACTTTAATCAAATTAAAATTTCTCTCTCAAAATAGAGATGACTTGGTTCACACTCTGATTAGTTAATTTTTGATTTAATTTAAGCATTTTAAGGCTGCTGTTCTCCCTGAAGAGATCCAATGTGGCTTCCAAACGACCAGAGCACACCAAACAACTGGATCTGAGCTGGCCCACTTCCATCAAATTGATTATTGCAGGAAATAGGCTGCAGGTTCACTGGGTGACTTTGAGCCAGTCTCAGCCTAACCTTCCTCACAGGATTGTTGTGAGGATAAAATGGAGAAGAAAAGAAAAATGAAAGAAGGAGGAGGAGGAGATTAGATTTATACCCTGCCCTTCACTTGAAGTCTCAGAGAGGCATACAATCGCCTTCCCTTCCTCTCCCCACAACACTCCCCTATGAGGTAGGTGGGGCTGAGCAAGCTCTAAGAGAACTGCTCTTGAGAGAACAGCTCTGAGAGAAACTGTAGCTATGATCACACACCCTAAATAATCCACTTTCAGTGCACTTTCCAACTGGATTTTACCAGTTCACACAATAAAATCAAATTGGAAAGTGCATTGAAAGTGGATTATTTAGGGTGTGTGATCACAGCCTGTGACTGACCCAAGGTCACCCAGCAGCTTCATTTGGAGGGAAGGGGAATCAGATTTGGTTCTCCAGATTAGAGTCTGCCATTCTTAACTGCTACACCAAACTGCTTTGAGTCCCAAGGCAGAGTATAAATGAAGTAAGTACAATAAAATATTTACTCATTGTGCACTTTTGTATTTTGTGCCAACTGTATTCTGATTGTCAGGTGTTCAGGCCTGAAAAATAATGTAAGGCAAATTTATAATAAATTCAGCTAAAATATGTCTCTTCATTTTTATTCTCTTTGATATCAGTGAATGCTCTTCGGTATTCTTTACTGTTTACAGAACTCCACTCCCTCATTTTTTTAACACACACACACACAAATAAATGTTAACATGTCACTCTGAAGAGCTCATATATTTAGCTGGCAGTTCAAGCAGCTGAAATTGCACTATTGTTGTATATATGTAGTTTGTCTGAGAAGCATGCTGAATAGAATCAACTGTCTTTGTTAATCACTTGATCTTGTGTTTTTCAAATAGACAGATGGGGAGTCAATCATATTAATGAGTCAAAAAATACACCAGGGGGCTGAGAAAAGGAGCTCAAACTTTACTGGATTTTTTTTTTTAAAAGACAGATCATTCAGTTTACTGTTAAATCAGAGAAATCATTTAGTTCAGTGGCACATGCTGTGGACACAGAATATCCCAAGTTCAATCCCCTGCATCACCAAGTCCTGATAGGACCTTAAGATGTGGTTACATTTCATAGGTCCCCGGGGGGAACCTAGGCTCATGATTAGTGGTCGTTTAGGATCCAACCAGCTATTGTTCTACCTGGCCGAAGCTCAGGTAGATTCGGGCCATGTGCGAAGTCCACGTGGCGGTCACCATTATGCGAGTGCATAGCGACCACAAGATTGATACATAACAAGGCTCAATCAGCGTTAATTGGGTAAGGCAAATCTTATGGGCAGGACAGCCAAGGACAATAAGGATACAATTTTGTAGTATGTTAGCTTGTAAGCAAGAAAACATAGACCAAATTTTAGGTTCCTTGACACAAAATAGCAAGCTCTAAGACCACGGTGGCCTGAAACAAGGTGGAATTCCCAACCAATCAGTTTAGACTGGTAGTCTGACAATAATGAACTGAGATATGGAGAAACAAATAAGAAAACATAATCCATGTCATATGAACATATGGCACTTATACTGATTCAGACCATTAGTGGGTATAGTCTACTCTAGCAGGGCCCTCTGAGTTGTCTCAGGCAGAGGTCTTTCACATTACCTACTATTTGATCCTTTTATTGAAGATGCCAGGGATCAAACTTGGGAACTTCTGCATACAAAGCAAATTGGCACAAACTGGACTCCGAAGAGTATGGAGATAAAAGGTGGTTGTACAAAAACACCCACTGAGAAGATAGTTATTGTTGATGATAGTGATTAAATAAAAAAAGGAGGATATTATCCGATGTGGGATTCCCCCCCACCCAGAAATACTTTAAAGCAGATGTTTCTAATATGTTGGCTTAAGTGGTATGCTTTTCCACAGAGTTTATTGGATATTCCATCATGGCACCGAAATGAAAACAACACCATAAAAGCATTATGATCTCTTTCCCTCAGTAAATATTGGCAGGTTTTCTGCTTTCTCTCCTTTGTCTGTTCAACAGGGTTTTTTTTTTGTGTGATTTTTACAAGCTTGTGCAAAGGGACATACTTCAGCCATCTCTGGAACAGTATCGAACTCCATCCTAAGCTTCAGAGATGGGATGTCAGGTAATTTCCCTTGTGTCTTAGCCTCAAAATGATCGTGTCCAATGTGACTTACTAATCCTTATACCACTATCTTTATATAGTGTCTGTTATATTTGATCCTGTTTCCCATCATGTCTCTGCCATGCACCTATTAGAGTTGAAACCGGAGGAAAATGTTACTGAATTGTTTGGTAGGCAGCAGCCAGCACTCCTACTACAGTTAAGATGAGCTGTCACATAGTGTGAGCCTATGAGAACTTTCATTTTTAACAGTGTTCAATACTGGGGAGCATGGGCACTACATGTGGGCAGGCAGTGATAGACTGTGGCATCCCTCGACCACAGCATGAGAGCCAATCCCGACATCTATGAAACGGAATCTCTGCCTTCCTCTTCAGTACCTTCCTGTAGCCATTTTCCTGGTTCAAAAAACCAAGAATCAAGTAAAACTAGTCAAAAGATTGGTAGGGATATGCATATGTACAGTGGTGTGACATAGCCTAACCACATCTGGTGAGCACTGTGTGAAATACTGGCAAGGCGGGATATAAATGAAATACATAAATAAATGAATAGTATTTTTAACATCGCAATAGTGTTCCATATTCCACTTTTCAGTCTAAAACAGAACCTCTCTAAGAGAGAAGAACAAAAGATTTGGAATGTGACCAGGGGTCATTTCATAGCAGGAGCTCCTCTGCATATTAGGCCACACACCCCTGATGTAGCCAATCCTCCAAGAACTCACAGTAGCTCCTGTAAGAAGAGCTTGTAAGCTCTTGGAGGATTGGCTACATTAATGGGGTGTGGTCTAATATGCAAATGAGCTCCTGCTACGAAATGAGCCCTGAACATGACTAAAATATAAGGAAGCTACCAATAGAGATGTCAAGATGGGGGTAAAGTATGTTGTACTCCTTTTTTTTTTCTCAATAATAAGTCTTTCAGGCAAAATGTGCCATGCTGTCCCAAGTTTTGCAGACCTGGGATTGAGCTGCTATGCACCCTGCCTTGGCAGCAGCTATTTTGTTTCTACAAACATCTCAAGGATTAGGGAAACGTGGAGAAATAAGAGCCATTTTTGTTAATTGCACCCACTAAGATTTGCCCTGCATCTTTCATATATATTATATATATTAAAGGCAAAGGTTTCCCTTGCTCAAAAGTCAGTCAAATCCAACACTAGGGGGTAGTGCTCATTTCCATTTCCTAGCTGAAGAGCCAGCACTGTCGGAAGATTTTTCCATGGTCATGTGGCCAGTATGACTAGATACCGAGGCACACAGAATGCTGTTACCTTCCCACCAAAGCAGCACCTATTTATCTACTTGCAATTTCTTGCTTTCAAATTGCTAGGTTGGCAGGAGCTGGGCCCAGAGATGGGAGCTCACTCCATCACGCAGCACTTGGGTCTCGAACTGCTAAGCTACCAGCCTTCCGGGCTGCAGCTCAGCATCTTAACCTCTGAGCCACCGCAGCCCATATGTGTGTGTGTGTGTGTGTGTGTGTGTGTGTGTGTGTGTGTGTGTGTAGTTAAGGAAACACCATCTCAAGCCTTGAAGTGAGTAAATACAGTGAGACCAAATGAAATTAAAATGAGAAATAATATTTATTAAAGGAAAGGCATGCAATGCATCAAGGAGGAAATTAATTGGCAGATCTAAATGACATCAGGATTTCATACCTCTAGAGGCTGAATCGGTTAAAAAAAATGGTGGTGATTTCTGCTGGTTCTCTCTTTCTGCTGTAGCCCACTGAGACGCTTCCAATTTTGTTCATGGATTCAGCTGAGCCTCCCATTTACTTGCCCAGCATAGGACATTCTCCATCTCTAGCCCCAGTTTCCCATCCCCAACGAACTGAGGAGCAGAGTTTGTTTGTTTGTTTTTTTTAAAGTCAACTATGGCTGCATTTAGACTGGCAGTTTGGCCTGATATAGGCACCTTTCACAAACGGATTAAATGGGCCCATTCACACAGCCACAGCTGTCAGGCGTTCCCTGGGCGTACTCACCCCGTCAGAGGATGACTTGGAGCTGGGTTAAAAAGCCACCACCTCCGAAGTGGAGTTTCTGTTTCCTTGCACATTCATCATGCGGGCTGGCTGTCTGAACACGGGGGAGCACACACAGAATGGATTTGGCAGTCTGAACCTGCAGATCCATTCTGCCACTAGGGAAGCAGCTTTTTTTAAAAAAAATGTCCATGTGCACACATGAATTATGGCCGGTTTGCAGTGCATTCCATGGCTGATGCGCTACAATAATGTGGATGCTTTCCCACAGTCGGGTGTGCTGTGAGGCTGATACGTCCCACAACATTTTAAACTGGGTCAGTTAGAGGTGGCACTACATTGCAGCAAGCTGCCAGTCTGTCTGCAGCCAGTGTGATGTGCTAAGAATTTCCCTTAGTTTCTGTGGTAAAAACCATAGAGACTAGGGGAGGTAACCTAGAACATCACTCACAAGTGAAATCACATCATCCCCAAATTCTGCCCTCCCCAGGCACTGCTGCCCAAATTTCCCAGTATTTGCTGAAGAAGTGTTGGGAGCACTAGGTTCAGCATATCCTCAGGAGCAGCATAGAGGCCAAAGTGGAGATCTGCAGTGGGACGAACAATAAGAGGAAATCACCACCAGCTGTAGGTCTTCAGACTGTGCTGTTAGATCCATGGCATTGTGGAGCTAGGTGCATGAATAGTCTGGTTCAACATAAGTCTGGTTCATGTGTGTGTTCATGCATGTGTTCATGTAGGTCCAGCTCACTCCCCAAGAATGGCTGTGTGATTCAGGCAAGAGCCTTGATGAAATTAAGTGAACAGTTAAGTGGGTGCAGCTTTCTGTGGATTGTACCCTGATGTTCAAGATCAGATTATAAAACATTTAAGAAAATAGCACTGATATCATTTGGCTGCCAAGTAGAATGAAATGAAACATCCAGGAAATGTCTCTGCTTCCATCAGTGTTTGTTTGCCAAAAGAAAGAAAGGAAAAAACACCGTGCTGTAATGTTTGATCTTCTCTTTCCAAAATATGTTCATGAGACGGCATGGTGGGGTTCTTTCATCTACCTTGTTTCCCGCAAGGCAATGACTGATAAAACAGCAATTTCCTAAATTCACTTTTCCCCCCCAGTATGCAATGTCTTTTGTAAAAGGCACTATCAAGTTACACTTATGGGTGCTTTTGAAAAATGATTAAAGTATATGGATCAGTAAATCCCACTTCAGCATACAGGGAAGTATATCTAGATCATAAGATCTAGAAAGGGTATACAAAGGGGTGTCTTTGGCTAAAAACGTTAGCCTTTTGGAGATTTTTTAAAAGAAGAGTTTTAATGTTTGACATTGCCTATGTCTACCAGATCAACGCTAATAGCTCTCTGAATTCACAGCTGTTAACATGCACATGTCCATACAACACTATAGAAATTGTAGTTTTCAATCTCCCTGGCATCATTTAATTACCCCACTGAACTTTTCACAACCCTGGGAGAAAATCTGTTTTACCTACTTGAATGTACAAAACCAGGCCCATGCAGAAAGAAATCAAACTCTACCACCACAGCTATAGTGCAGCAACAAAGCTGTTGTCTATGCTGGTCAAGGTGGACAGCTTCAAAATGAGAAGCTCCAAGGCACAGTTCTCAGATTCTTGCAGCTATTGAAGAGGTATGTTTGCCTGCTAGACATATTCACCGTAAAGCTCTCAGCATCCCTAAATCTGATTGGCTAATTACATAAATTTAGGACTGTGGGTTCAATAGCTGAAGGACACGCCCTAGGGTTTCAGTGATATCATGACTACAGTGATCTATTACTCTGAAAGAAATGACTGTTTTGCAGGGTAGACTCTATAGCATTATATACCTCTGGGTCCCTCCTTTTTCCACACCCTTCCCTCCCCAGGCTCCATCTCCAAAGCTCCAGACTTTTCTTAATCTGCAAAAGTTGCAACTGATTTACAGTGACCCCAGCAAGCAGCTTTCAAGGCAAGTGAGAAGCAAAGGTGGTTTGCCATTGCCTTCCTCTTCAGAGTCTTCCTTGGTGGTCTCTCATCCAAGTACTCACCTTGCCTAACTTCCAAGATCTGATGAGATCTGGCTATACCATGCTGCCTTACCTCCCAACAAGTCCTGTTACTTTTGTAAATGTTTACCCTTTTTAAATTATAGACCTACACCACTGGGGATGCAAACTCACCTTGGAAGATTACTGAATCTCACAGCTTCAACTTGACAATTTCTATTTTTTTCTCCCTTGTACAAATCAGACCATGAATCTTCCACATGTGTAAGTGTGAAAATGCTAATGTTATAACCAGTGTTCCCTCTAAACTGAGTTATTGTGCACTAGCTCACAGTTTTTTAGCTTCTGGCTCACACATTTTTGTCTTAGCTCAGGAAGGATGGCTCTAGAGCAAACTAATGTATGCAGTAGCCTAATTGCTCGCTCACAACTTTAATGCCAGTAGCTCACAAAGTAGAATTTTTTTGCTCACAAGACTCCACAGACTAGAGGGAACATTGGTTATAACATACACAGTGCAGCAAATGTCATAAAAAGGAAATAACCAGGAACACAAACAGTGAATATGTATTAAACAAAATAACAACCATAGCAATAACATATGGAAACCAAAACACAAATGGAAAAAGACTTATTTGTACATCCTTAAATTAAATTCAGTGCACTAACCAGGTATGAAACTTACTCCCCCCCCCCCCCATCCCAGCAAAACATGGAAGGTTTAGGGCAGTGCTGGTGGGTCTCCAATGACTTCTGGGCCGTGATTGCCCTGGTGACTTGTGAGATGTGGAGTCCTGTTCACCCATATTCCACAATTAGGATTTTAAAGGTCATTGTGGCAATCTCTTTGCCAGATGGTTGGCCTGCAAGGATAGCATTTCAGTATCTTCTTCTCCTTTTGGTTTCTGTCTTTAATTCTGAGGGCTTTGTTAAATCTGAGTACAGCATGTATAATTTCCTCATTAAGTCAATAGACAAGGTCATTATATGTTAAAAGGAGGAAATAACGAGTTCACATATGTTATCTTTCCAAAAAATGAGCTACGCATCGGCACTGACCTTTCAATATCATTCAGAATTAAATTCCATCAACGATGGGCTCCGACATCCCTTTTCTGATGTTATGTAGCACAAGGCTAGCTTTTAGCAGGGGAAATTCTATACTACAGCCATTCCTTTGTAGCTCTTTTGATATAATTTTGCACTTTCATGGGGCTATGATTTTCTTCTCTTTTTTATCTACAAGTGTTAAATATAGATTTTTTTTTAAAAAAAAAACAAATTTATTTTCTCATAATGAATTGACCACAGATCTCTGTGGGCATAAACATGGCTGTTTATTTGATAGAAATGATGCACGTATCATCTGTGCATACACCCCCTGAAAAGCTCTTACATGACCAGCAAAACAAATTTAAAAGATTTTCCCTGCTGTTTACTCACAAGCAAAACATGAAACCCAGCTTGAAAAAAACTATCCCCCCCCAAAAGGTTTCCAAACCTGGGAAAGCATTTTTTTTTAAATCCTGTTATTTTTACAACCCAGGATTTCGGGGTGGGGTGGGGGATAAATGGATGTGCCAAATCCTTCTGGGGGGTAACACCATTTGCAACTGAAAATTCTTTCAGCTTATCTCAAAATGATACCAAAGTAAGATCCTTCCAATTCATTGCAAATTTTGCTTTAAATCAGAACTGGTGGCAACATTTAGATCACATCTCCATTGGGAAGGAACTCTGGGCAAGCAGGTCACATGTTACCTGTCTTTTTTTTTCTGTTATGTATATGCAAGGCTTTAAAGGAGTGAGTATGAAGGACTGGCCTTTCAAGCTGCCAACTCTGGGTTGGGATATTCCTGGAGACTTGAGGGTAAAGCCTGGGGGTGGCAGGGATGGGAGAGACCTCAGCAGGGTATAACACCACAGAGTCTACCCTCCAAAAAGAAGTTGGCAGCTCTAGGTCCTTGGAGTTCTGGAGGGAAATGACAACCAATCCTGAATCAGGGATCTGAGCCTGGGGAGGATAGGGTTTGGGAGGGGACAGAGCTCAGTAGGGATGAGCTGCCGTACCTCTAAAGCCACCATTTTCTTCATGGAAACTAATCTCCATAGCCTGGAGATCAATTGTAATTCTGGGAGGACTCCAGTCCCAATCTGGAGACTAATAATCCTATCTCTGTCCCCCACAGAGAATGTTTATCATCACTTTTCTTAGGACACTTCTGGATTCACTTTGCAATTTTCTTTAGCCAACATTCAGTGGTGATAATGTAGACTTTTTTTCTTTCTTTTCCAGGACATTTAAACATTTCATTTTCACTCTTTGCAGACAACAATTACAAACCATGATATGGTGCTCTATACATGCTTCAGTGTACAAGCACCTGCAAGTATATGCTACAGCTACATTACAGACCTACACTCCTTCCTTTACTTGTGCAAGGTTGCTTCTTCTTTGTAGGCAATACACTGACTAGTAAACAAACTGTCACATTCAAGGGTGAGTTTGGTGTTTATCATACGCAAACCTCCAGAATGCACAAACACAATGATAAGCAATCAAATCAAATGTTGCATTCAGGGCAGAGGCTGGCAGCTTTTCCAGGATGCACAGATGTAATTACAAACAGTCAAGGCAATAGACAAAGGCAAAGCTAACAAACCAGTACAGTCAGAAAGCCAAAGATTCAGTCTGAAAGGCAGGGGATCAAGAAGGTCTGGAGTTCAGCTGAGGAGCCAGGACAGGAGACGGCGGCTGGGTTTCTAGCTGAAGAAAAAGCTCAGGTTAGCAGGGCAGAATGCAAGGCAGAAAGCAAGGTAATACTCTGTTTGCTGAGTGAATCAGCTCACAGAGAGGCTGCTGAGCAAGGCTGCTTCCACAACAAACCCTGTTCATCATGTTCCTTTTATCTGACTAATTAGCTGACTCATTCCTGAAGCTCAAGGATATTGTTTCTTACCAGCTTGTCATCCCTGCTCCTGTAATGACTCTGCTTCAGAAGTTAGTACTGATCATCATTATGCCATTAATCGGGCACTTCTTCATCTCTCCTGAGTTGTCAAACACTCCTGACATTTCCTGCACTCAGCTGGTACAAAATGGGTAGCTGTGTTAGTCTGTCTATAGCAGCAGAAAAGAGGAAAAGCCCAGAAGCACCTTAAAGACTAACAAAATATGTGGCAGGGTATGAACTTTCTTGAGTCACTGCTCACTTCTTCAGGTACAGCTAGAATGGATGTCTATCTGTCCTGTTTATTGGAAAGTGGAGTGATTTCAGATGCTGAATGATATTAGCAGGCAAATGACAATAGCAGCTGGTTCAGGAGATGCTGGTGGTGACTGACACTTTGATCTCTGTTTTAATTCTTCATCCTTGGAGTCAGAGGCAGCTGGCTGGCTCACAACATAAACAGCTGTGCAGTACAATTTTAACCAAGTCTACTCAGAATCCCACTGAAATTTATTCAATGGGGCTTACTCCCAGAAAAAAAAATGTTGTTAGGATTGCCCTGGTAGCCAGAGATCTTTCTTGAGTCTACTACCCCAATATTGTTTAGCTGGAAATGCCAGGAACTAAATCTTATGGAATATGTCATAAAAGCATGCACTCGTCCACTAAAGTAGGCACTTTGCTCTGTACAGGGATGACACAGATGTTTTGGGAAACAAAATACAGAAAGCTGTACCCAATAAATCATTTAGGCATTTGAATCATCAAACCGCTTTTGAGAAAATATTCAGAATGACACATTTCACTCCTCTATTATTGCTGTTTAGAGATTAGAAACAGTTTCCTGTTTTATTTCTTTTTATATTCATGCATCATTTTGTTTCGGTCCTCTGCTTTCTGCTGTTGGATTTGTATCCATTTGTGCTGAGTACACAAGTCAAACAGTCATTATACTTTATGTATCCAGTATATCTACAGAGAGAGAGAGAGAGAGAGAGAGAGAGAAAGAGAGAGATTCAGGGGTCCTTTGGGGCTGGAGCGAGGCGGAGGAAAGCTCCGCCAGCTCAGGAGTGGCCACTAGGGCAGCCACAGGCCGAATCAGATTGTCTGATCTGATTCGGCCCGCTGCCGAATTGCCGCTGAAATTCAGTGGCAACTTTAAAAGTGACTGGAAGGGAGGGAGTTTGAGGGAGAGGCTCCAAACTTGCAGGGTAGCTGCTGGGGCCTCTCCCCGAAATACCCACTAAGTTTCAAGAAGATTGGACCAGGGGGTCCAATTCTACAGGGCCCCAAACAGGTTGCCCCCATTCCCTCCATTGTTCTCTACGGGAGGAAAAAAGTTAACATTTTTCCCACCACAGAGAACAATGGAGGGGATGGGACAACATGTTTGGGGGCCCATAGAATTGGACCCCGTGGTGCACTCTTCTTGAAACTTGGTGGGTATTTCGGGGAGAGGCCCCAGCAGCTATCCTGCAAGTTTGGAGCCTCTCCCTCAAACCCCCTTTTCTCCAGCTCCTCATACACCCTATGAGTTTTTGCCATTGATTTCAATGGCCCATAGGGTATAATGGGGCTGAAACTGACATTCCCTTTCTGACACACTTCCAGTGATGTCAGGGGATGTGACATATGCTAATGAGTTATGCTAATGAGTTATGCTAATGAGCTCCTGCACCTCTTTTTCTACGAAAGGACCCCTGGATGGATGGAGGGATGGATAGACAGGCAGACAGACAGACAGACAAAGCTGCATCTAACCAGCTTTTCAGCTGATGAAAGGAAAGCAAGGGTCCCCTTTTGACCACCAAAAAGTCTGTGCTGGAGATTGTGGAACAACATGGACAAAACCTACATTATTTCTTCAAATTTATTTCTTCAAATGGGACAGAGTCTTCAGTAATGAGGGGAATGAGGTGAGACTGAATGAAAAAGTTGTCTGGATCCAACCCAAAATGTCTAATGCTAGTAGACTGGTACAGAAATAATGATGAGAATGTGTACAGTTTTTTTTTTTTTGGGGGGGGGGGTATAATACAGAACATGGTACCTAAAATCATGTTTCCAATTCACCCACAAAATAAGTCAAAACAGAATTTTGTTGGGAAGGTGGTTAAAACAAATAGGAGCTGGGATTCAGAACCATCCATACTTTAATTCCTACTGTTTAAAAACTTTTTAATGTCATGATTATTACTGCCACAAAGTAGGCTGTGGTATTACAAATATATTGCTGCCACCAGTGAGCTTGTGGTCATGTACCTGAGAAGTTTTTAAAAAGTGGAAACAGATAATGCTGCCTCAAATAGATTTAACCTCTGAGTTCCAAATGTAGCACTGGTCAGTTGTGGCTTTAAAATCTTGGTCTAGATAAGGGCTGCCAACCTCCAGGTAACAACAATGGAAATGCAGTGATTTATAAATGTCCTACTCCTGAGTAACTGAGGAAAGAGTGGAAATGGCCTCCACACAGTAATACTGTAGGAATTTCCCCTAGTCTCTATAGTAAAGACCATAGAGACTAAGGGAGACAGCCTAAGAGGTGAGAACACATCATCTCCAAACTTCATCCTCCCCTGGCACTGTCCCACAAATCTCCTGGTATTTGCAAAGGCAGTGCTGGCAACTCCACAAGCTTTAGGGAGTAATTGGAGAAAATCCCCCCTTCTTTCTCTCCATGGCTCTAAACAGCTATGCCAGTTTGGGGTAGTGGTTAAGAGAGGTGCAGTCTAATCTGGAGAACCAGGTTTGATTCCTCCACATGCAGCCAGCTCAATGACCTTGGGTCAGTCACAGTTCCCTTAGAGCTGTTCTCTCAAGAGCAGTTCTCTCAGAGCTCTCTCAGCCACACCTACCTCACATGGTGTCTGTTGTGGGGAGAGGAAGTGAAGGAGATTGTAAGCTGTTCTGAGACTCGGAGTGAAGGGTGGGTATAAATCCAACTCTTCTTCTAAAAGGACACCACTATACACTAGTGTACTTTACAAAGTACAATTTAGAACCTGAACTCCCTGATAAGATTCCAATTTGTGAACAGGAAGATGGTTTGGAACAGCATATATGACCATAGAGAATAAGGTAATAGATAGTGCAGGTCATGAGAGAATTTCCAGATTTTTTTAAAAAAACTAATTAGCCAGAAAGGGGTCATTTAACATTGGAAACCACTAGGATTGTCAGGTGCCTTCCTCCTGCTGGTGAGGGGATTTGGGAAGTGTTCTGGGGGTGGGTGGGGATGTCGCCAATGGGCTGACAGTTGGTGACGTCAGGGCAATGCTTTATTTTTTGGGCAAAACTCTATGGTAAAAATGGCTACAAACCGTAGAGTTTTGCCCAAAAAGCAGAGCATCACCCCCACATCACCAATGTGATGATGTCACTTCTGAAAGTGATGTCAGTGCATCAGCAACATCGCTCGGGGATTATTGTTTGGGGGCAGGGTTTCCCTTGCTGGCCCACTGGCTAGCAGCAGGCCAGAGCCCCAAAAAGCAGGGGATTCCCCGCCCTCACCTGGAGACTGGCAATCCTAGAAACCATGTACCTATAAGATCACAGCCTCATCACGTGATTTGTATGATTCTGAAGAACATTGAAAAGAAGAACGCACCAGCAATGATCAGTTGTTAGTTTGAAGACTAATTCAGATTGTTTGCATCCTGAAGATTTAAAATGACCCTAGGAAAAGAGAAGGACTGCAGGGTTCAGAGTGGAAACCTTACAGCATCATTCATTGCCTGCATGAGCAAATGTGTTCTACATCTTTAATATTTTTTCCTTTATTATGTTTATTGCCTAGTTACATATCTGATTCACTTCCATCACCAAGCTATGGTCCCTTGAACTCTGATTTCCTTGTAAAAGCTGCTCAATATTAAAATGTATTAATCTGCTGTTTTGTTTGGGCATGGTTCATTTGGTAACATATATGACTTTGTACTTACTGTTTATTGATTCTTGTTTCACTGAGCTGAGGTCCCAGGGGAAAAAAAAGAAAAGAAACACTCAATTTTTAAAGTCGTCCCAGAGGACACTGGCAGGTTAGCATTATTTATGAGGTAAAATTGTTGTGTTAATTGACTCCATATTTAGATATTATGTACGCATATTTTAATCTGTTCTACATGAGTAAGCCTGCCACAATGAAGATTTCATTCTCTCCCTGTTTTTTTTAAATAATGACTTGCCTTATTTGAAAGAGCAAATTGCTCCAAATTGATTTGACCTCAGCAGAAGACATATTTTTTTCTTCTAACTTTTGAAGTACAACTTTGTGTCTTTCAAAGAAATGGGAGGGGGGAATCTTAGGGACACTTCCATGTTTTGTATTCAAATGTTCTCACATTCTCAGCAAAAATAACAGAAGCACTGTCTGCCTAAAGTTCAAGCCCTGGAGAACTATAGGATTGAAGAGAAAGGGGCTCAGACCTGGCTGCAATAACTGATGTGAACAGTGTATATGAATGACCTTGGGTTGAATCCAGCCAGCATTGTCACATAACCTCACCAATTCCTCTCCTTAACACATATTTTGTCCAACATTGATTTTGTCCATGCAGGTCCCATGATCCCTAACACAACCTTTCATAGTGGTGAAATGGAATCCTTCCATTCTTGGTTTTGTTTTTTGTTTTTACCACTAGAAAAGATGGTGGGATCCAACCCTGTGTGTACAAAATGAAATGGGTTAACCCTATGTCTGCTGCAGTAGTCACCCAATCATTTCACTCTCTACTACTCACTTTACCCAAGTTCCAGACTCCTTGTCTAATACAAATAAAATAAATAAATGTGAAAGACCCCTTTTCTTTCTCCAATCACTAGGGGGAAGTTACAGTGTCCTCAGTTCCAACTTCTGTTGAAGTTGGAAGCTACACAAGTAATTATGAAGACCATCCTAAGAAAAGTTACATCATGCTAAGCCAACTAAATTCAATGGATGTAGAAAGGTGTAATTCTGCTTAAGTCTGCATGCCAAATTGTAGACTTCACTACCGGTGGATGTAGTGACGGTCATAAGCATAGACTGCTTTAAAAGCGACTGTAGAGATCAAAAGGGAGAAAATAAACCTATTACCAATTACACCAAACAATAAACCAAAAAAAGGATAAGGAACAGATCAAATATAAATAGACTTCTTCAGTGGTCTCTAGAAAATGGTATTGACTCATATAGATACATATACATACATAATAAAATACCAAGCATCTTAACATGCTGGAAAGTAGATCTAAGCCCTTGGAAAAACTTTTTTCTTGTTTTGGAAATCATAAGTACGCATAAAAATGAACATTATTTTATCTTGTTGTGATATAATTTAATTAGTAAGGATTTTTTTTTAATTAAAAAGTTCACTATCATTTAGATCGCTTACTATTTTAACAAAACAGTGGAATTAATAGTAGAAATTTGCCCTGCAGACTAGTGCCTACATACTTATGTACTTGCATACACATATCCTATCTGAATTCTTTATTTAGTTACCAGATTTGCAGTTGTATATGACTGATACAACACCGCTATTGCACTTCTTCTTTTTTTATCTCATAGGAGCTGACATTTATCTTTTTGCCCACATACTCCACCAGCTTTCAATAGATGGCATTTCAGGGAACTAAATATTTTCTTACTTTGGTCTGCTTTATATAACTAAATATAGATAGATGCATGTTTATTAAAGCAGAACTGTTTTAGAATTATATTTTATTTTATTTATTTATTTGTTTCATTTATATCCCGCCTTGCCAGTAATTCAACTGGCTCAAGGCGGCTAACAACAACATATAAAACATTTAATAGATTAACAATATAAGCATTTAAAACATTTAAAACATTTAAAAACAAGCTACATTAACTCCTCATGATGGCAGCTTTCTAGCGCTCCGGTGGGTAAAGGCAGCAGGGAGCGATCAACAGGGCCAGGAGATGGTATAATCAGCCTTCTCCCCGGTGGCGGCTCCTATTTGAAAGCCTGGCGGAAGAGCTCCGTCTTACAGGCCCTGCGGAACTGCAACAAATCCCGCAGGGCCCTGATGTTATCCGGGAGCTCATTCCACCAGTAAGGAGCCGCCACCGAGAAAGCCCTGGCCCTGGTACAAGATAGCCGGGCCTCTTTTGGACCGGGGCAAGTCAGGCGGTTCTGGGTGCCAGACCTCAGTAGCCTCTGGGGCCTATATGGGGAAAGGCGGTCCCTCAAGTAGGCAGGCCCCTGACCATAAAGGGCTTTAAAGGTTAACACCAGCACCTTGAACCTGATCCGGTACGCTATAGGCAGCCAGTGCAGCCGCTGCAGTACAGGCCGGATGTGGTCCCGCAGAGAGAGACCCATCAGCAGCCTGGCTGCAGCGTTCTGCACCAGCTGCAGCCTCCAGATCAGGGACAAGGGCAGCCCCAAGTAGAGAGCGTTACAGTGGTCAAGACGTGAGGTGACCATAGCATGGATCACTGTAGCTAGGTCTTCTCGTTCGAGGAAGGGGGCCAACTGCCTAGTCAGCCGTAGGTGGAAGAAGGCTGCTTTGGCAGTGGCTGCTACCTGGGCCTCCATCATCAAGGAGGAGTCCAGGAGCACACCCAAACTCCTGACCCTCAGAGCTGGCACCAATGGCGCCCCACCGAAGGACGGAAGTGGGTGCCCCAACCCCGTTCCGGTCCGACTCAAGCACAGGACCTCCGTCTTCAGTGGATTCAGTTTCAGTCGCCTCAGTCTAAGCCAGCCCGCAACCTCCTGCAGCACCCATTCCAGGTCATCTGGGGTGGATCCGGACCGGCCGCCCAACAACAGATAGAGCTGGGTGTCATCACAATAGGTTTTATTTGTTTCTTAACCATTTTTTTTAGTTTAAAAGATGGGTCTGTACCCATCAAGGGCTACTAGCCAAGATAAACCTCTGAATACCAGTACTAGGAGGCAGAATGAGGAGGTCTCTACCTATGGTTTCTTCGTTGGTCACTAGCTGAAACAAGATGTAGGACTAGGCAGGCCACTGGCCTGAGCCAGGTGGGGTTTCTTCAGTGTTGTTCATGTGTTGCCATGGCCTTCTCTGAAGTCCAGGACAAAGTCAGAATGGTGGTGCAGTCACAGGTGCAAATATACAGAAACTATTATTTTATTTCTGTAGAAGATAATCCCACTTCTGCAGACATTGGTTTTACAATTTCAGAATGCTTATGCATGAGACTGTAGCCTTTTTCAGATTCCATCCACTCATAAATCCCCCCCGGTATGTGCAGTCCTCATGTTGCGGGAACTCTAGTACACATGAATTGACCTCTGGGTTTTTCAGAGTTCATGTTAACACATACCAAGGCTGTACATGTGTGTTGGTCAGGAACATTCATTCATTCATTTATTTTTGGATTTATAACCCACCAAGCCAGCGTTCGCCGGCTCAAGGCAGCTTACAAGAATTAAAACATTATAATTTATGGTCAGTTGACTTAAAAGTATACCCTAACACAGAGCCACAGAAGTTGGCAGCCCATATTGCTCCCCACACCCAGCGCAGCAATACCAAACCCAGACCCTTTGTGGGTAGCTCACGTTCCCAATATAAGCAGTTGGTAGGCTATCAGTAAGCGTGACCATAACAACTGAAAAGGGCGCCTATACATAGCATGTCATAGCATGTTTAAGATATACACTACATAACAGTGCTGTTAAAAAAATATTTATTACTTCTTACTGTTTTTTTTGTAACCAGAGTCATAAACAGCAACAATGCTGTTGATTTTTTTTTAAAAAAAACAGCAATTTGGGGATATCAACAATGAGAATGGGTGAAACATAATGACTATATGGAAACACTTATGTCTAGCTGGACTTGCTTAGTTTCCACAAGGCACACAAAGCCAAATTGTTTAGGTTGGCCTTTGCAATGTAATCCACGTCTGGGTTGCTTTGTTAGCTGCATGGTACTAGCCATATATTTTATATGTTTAACATTTTAATGTTATCACGTTATATTGTTTGCTTAAATGTTGTTTTTAACTCATGTATATGGTTTTAATGGTCTAAGTTGCCACAAGACCCTTTGGGTGAGCAGCGGCTTAAAAAAAATCTAACAAACAAATAAAACAAAAGAGGTATTTTCATTTATCCATAATGCAGGTTGTATTCTGATCTTCTGATCCTTGTATGCAGATCATGACTGAGGAGAGTACATGAAATCTTACTCCACACATTGACCCTCTTTAGACGGTGAAGGTGCATAAAAGCCTAATGTTGTATTTTAAGCAAGAACAAAGAATGAAATGGAAAGTGAGAATGATTACCCAAATACTGCCTTCTGACCCTGTTGTCTCAATGCCCCTTTCGACAACCCAAAGCTAGAGGGTACCTTTAAAAAATAAATTAATCTGGAGATTGTTTTCAACCCACAAGGCAAACTCAACAGATTATTCTCTCCCCCCATAGCAGAGACAAACATTACTGACGATGATCCCTGAAACGTTCATTGCTCGTTCTTTAATTGCATTAATCCAAGCTCCAAATATCTAACGTGTTTCCAGAAGGCTAAAAGCTTGGTTCAACTAAGTATGAAACCATCCAAATTAAGTAGATTGTCTGAGGGTTTTTGTGCATTTGCTGTCTTCAGCATTTGAAAGCAGCTCCTCAGGAACGTCAGCCTGCTTAAAATTCAAGCACTCCGCAACTAAGAAACTCCAAAAAAGAGGTAATGAACCATAAATTAGTGCCGTTAGATATTTAATACTCAATCAGCATGTGCTCTCTCATGCATATCCCACTGGCATCGCATTCATTCTGACAGTGTGGTATTGGTTCAATTACTTTGCTCATTTACAATAAAAGATTAATGAAAAAAAGGTATATTTTAGTTCACAGAGATTAATTGCATTCCTTCCTTTCCCCAGACTCGAAATATTCAGCCACATAATCCTGATAGCTTTTTTCATCAACAAGTACATGGCAAATTAATAGACTTTCGGCTGCCGGGATCCTCAAAGGATCTGCAGATGCCAACATCCAGGGAAAAGCTTGAGTGAAAAGTTCGCTTTTATGGTAAAGAGGTATTCATTTACCTTTCTTCTTCTTTTTAAATCCATTCTCAGGGCCCTTTGAATTAGCCGGCATGAATTAGCCCTTCCACACGGGGAAGTAAATTTAAACTGGCATGTTCTTTGTCACCTTCCTTCACATCTGATCAGCACGGTGGACTACAGCTGGAGGGGTGTGCTGACAAAACTATATTTAATCCAGATAGCTATATTTAAAACTACATTTAATCCTGAGATCTATGTATCCATCTCCAAACAAGATGATACTTTTTTTTTACCACCCTTTGCTTGTCAAAAGGACCTCACCTATCTGACTTTGGGATCAGGCAGCACAATCCTAAACTGAGTCTCACCTTCCTAAACCAGTGGGCTTCAAAGGTTGTAACACTGCTTAGGAGTGCACTGAAAGGGACCACTGCAATCCTAAACACACTTAAATAAAGGTAAAGGTTTCCCTTGCTTGAAAGCCAGTCAGATCTGTCTCTAAGGTTGCAGTGCTCATCTCTGTTTCCAAGCCAAGAGCCAGTGCTGTCCAAAGATGTCTCCGTAGTCATGTGGCCGGCATGACTAGATGCCGAGGTGCATGGAATGCTGTTACCTTCCCACCAAAGTGGTACCTATTTATCTACTTGCAATTTCTTGCTTTCAAACTGCTAGGTTGGCAGGAGATGGGGCCAGAGATGGGAGCTCACTTTGTCACGCAGCACTCAGGTCTCGAACTGCTGAACTATTGACCCTCCAGTCTGCAGTTCAGTGTTTTAAACTCTGAGCCACCAGGTGTTTCCCATTCTCCTCAATGGGACTTCCTTCTGAGCTCCTGGATAACATCAGGGCCCTGTAGGATCTTTTACAGTTCCGCAGGGCCTGCAAGTCGGAGCTCTTCCACCAGGCTTTTGAGTAGGGGCCGCCTAATATATACATCTTGGCCCTGGCCTGACCTTTACCCGCCAGCCTATATGACCACCCACCCTATTACATCTAGGTTCTGGTCTGATATTTTCAACTGAAGATCCGCCATCTGAATGTTGTGTATGGTGTTATATTTCTTTTTATGCTTTTAAGATATTGTATATTTGGCCGCTTGGGCTGTTGTAAGCTGCCCTGAGCCTGCCTTTTGGTGGGGAGGGCGGGATATAAATCCCAATGTCAATCAATCAATCAATCAATCAATGTGCTCAAAAATGCACTGCTCATCATTTTTTTAAAAAAAAAACACATTTGATTGTGAATAATGCAATATAAAATATGAAATTATATTATCATGTGTAGTTTTGAAATGCAACATACCAAAATATATATTTTTTACCTTATTTTAGCAGAGGTGCCTTGGATCACACTGTGGATGACAGGGCTGCCAAGTGCCGGCGACTTACCGGCGGGGGGGAGTTGTTCTCCCCCCGGGAGCTCTTCTGGCGCGTGCGCTTTTGCGCATGCGCCGGCGACGTAATGACGTCACCCGGAGGTGACGTCATTACACGGGGGAAGTCGTCCTCACCGGACGACTTCTGGGGCGGGGTTCCCCCCATTGGCCGGCAGATCGGGAACCCCTATAGCGGGGGATCCCCCACCCCCTGAGCTGACTTGGCAGCCCTAGTGGATGAGGTTCTGTTCCTGGAAATCACTGGAGGACCTAAATGCACCAATAAGAGGTTCTTCTTGCTCCATAGAGTTTCCCAGTGATTCCTAGAGTTACACCACATCACTTCAGGGTTGTTGGGTTTTTTCCCTAAAAGTAACATCATGGCAAAGCTGGCGGTGTCAGGCCCAATCATGCCCCTGCTCACATCCCTCCTGCCAGGAACTTCTTGGAGACTCTGGTAGGAGAGAATGCTCCATACAGGCAGAAGAAGCTCAGTTATTTCAAATTTATTTTGCAACTTGTTTGAACTGATGCTGCTATTTTAGCAAAAGAGAGAGGGAGACAGTAAAACAATGTCGATCCCGGACCAATAAACTATCAGAACTTTTTCAGCCTCACATCCACATCCACCCCCTCCCCCAAAGCCAATTAAGCAGCACAGTTTGGATCTACCAGGTTTGTGTGACCTGTAGTAATGTCCTGAGTTTGTCACAGTGCTTTCATTCAAAGGCAAAGTCTTCATGGCTATTAATCCTTCCTTACATCTTGCTAGGGATAAGAGATAAGAAGCCTGACTGAACATGGCAATCAGATGGGGATCCTTTAAAGAGTTAAGCTGAGATCAATCATCTGAGCAGCTTGGCTAAGCTGTCTTGAAGGCTGAATTCCAGAACAAACTTCTTAGGAATATGACAATATTAAAGTGTGGCGTTCTATGGCTCAGTCATCACATGAGGTGGGGAAAGTAACCAATGTGAAAATTCTTTGCAAGCATAGCTTTTGTCGGGAGGGAAGGCAGCATCATATATTTCATCAGATCTTGGAAGCTAAGCAGGGTCGGTACTTGAAAAGGAGACCCCCAAGGAAGATGCTGCAGAGGAAGGCAATAGCAAACCACTTCTGCTTCTCAACTTGCCTCGAAAGCCCCTTGCTGCGGCTGCCATAAGTTGGTTGCAACTTGACAGCATTTTACACACATTCTAACTTTCGTCAGCAGATTGCTCTTTGCTGTATCTCCTTCAACGGGATACATGTTTGTACCCTTCATCGTGCAGGCAAGTTGTCTCACCGACGGGAAGCATCTCCCTCTCTCCTGCCCCCCATGCAGCATCACCTTAGCAGAAGAAACGATATCAATGGGACAAAAAAATGCATCACTTTTATGCATGCAGGTCCCCAAGGGCATTTTGATGATACTAGAGGATGGAGCCTTCCATGGCAAATGTGCAGCATATTGCAGGCCGCAGAAGTTTGCACCAGTGATGAAGGACAGGAGGGCAGCAGGATCCACACACAAACACCCTTAAATAAAAATGGGGGTCCCAGATTGCTAACATTTGAAAACTTCTACCCTAGATCTTTCACAAACACATGCACACCGGTGTCTCCAAATTTGTTTTGATGTTCACTTAACGCACGCTGCGGCAACTGCCCATGGCTTCATCCCCCCCCCCCCCTCCCGCAGAAGCCGTCATTAAAACAATCAGCATGCTTCACTTAATGCCTTATATCAATTTACAGTGCACGTTCCACTGAGGATATCTTTGGAGGGAAAAAGCTGGGATGATAAAACATCTGTTGAGCAGCATTAACAGAATCTGAGATATGAGCAACCGCAATGGAGAGATCATCATCAAAGAGCTTTATTGATAGCATTTGAAGGGGGAAAAACAAATTACAAAGCAGGTTTAAAGGCAGGAATTTTAGGATGTAACAGATCCTAAAATGGACTCTTGGCTCCCCTCCTCCCTCCCTCCCTTCCTGAGAGAATAGCTCCTTTCACAAGTTACAGGGAGTGCAAATACATCCTGCCTATACTGTGCATGCCTCTATTTATAAGAAAGAGCCAGCACACATTCAATGTATGAATGAAAGCAGGAAACAGTAGCTGGATAAATGTGGGTTTTGTATCATACATCCAGCTGTATGTGTGTTGACTGTAAGATGAGAATTCCTCAACCCACATACAAAGAACAATCAGTTGTACATTGTACACAGACTGTATTTGCATTCACTGTAACTTGTGAACAGGGCTACATACAATCCATATACAGTGCGCACTTGATTTTTCTTTAGACGTGATGAGTAATTCTTGTGTTATAGTCAATGCAAGTCCAGCTGAACTTGTGATTCAAACTCCACACTTATGGGCTTTTTACAGGTACCGGTCTCCAGTTTCATTTGTTAAGTGACCATGAGTGATCACGCGCACAATTCGCCCCGACATAGGCACGAATGCCGGGCGGATTAAAGAAGTGCGGTCACACAACAACATCTGGGAAGCATCCCACAGCCATTGGCAACCTGTTTTGCTCCGCTGCACACACAGAGTAAAAAAAAAAAAAAACACCTCCAAAAGTCCAGTAGCAAACGGGTTGCTACGAGCTACAGATGGACTTTCTTGCATCTGATTGCGCCAGCACACTCCCATGGCATTGGGATAGTCTGACTCTGTGCCACTGTTTTCTCCGTCACAATATGAGCATCAGCGCACACACACACACCCACATCCCATAGGGAGAGGTGTGAATCATTGATCCCTCATGTAAGCGCATCGGGAACAAATGATTAAAAAAAACCCTGACTCACTGGCGGTTGCATCTGATCATGCAGGGGTAGGCTGCGCCTGCATCTACAAGAACCCATGTGATCGTGCAACGATGGATCAACTTCTGCCAGAGGAAATAGCCTCGCTTCTCCCCCACACACACACATGCTTTATCTTGCACATGTGACTGCAACCCATGTTGGCTCCTTCTTACAAACAGATGTATGCACATACATGAAGGATGCATATGCATTCACTTTAATGTATGGATAGAGCTCCTGAATCTAGGCGGATAAATACTAAAAGTGGTCCAAGCTGCTTTGTTCTTACTTGATGGATACTTCCTAGCCATACAATGTCTCTTTTTTTCTGATGAAAGCTTCATTCACTGATTAGGCAAAAAGAATCACATAAACCAAATGGTGGTGGGGCAGTTTGGAGTCTGGCCATCAAATCCACTCTAGAAATTGGCTCTGGTTGTGGCAGTAGACAGGCCCAAAGCAACCAGCAGGTGCTGTTCTACTATGAAATGAAAGGCTTCTTGCTGTGAGCGATGCCTGGCTTATGATGCAAGTAAAGAAGGAGAGTGCCAATCAAATGGCTGGTGTGGGTTGACCCAATCTGTGGGGAACCAGATCAGAACTCCTGAATAATTTGTAAAGAGGGGAAAGATTTAGTTGACTGGGTGGGGAGATCTTCCACTGAAAATAAAACTAACCGAGGTTCCTACAATTCTAAGGCTGAGGACAGACTGGCAGCTTGATTTCCACTGGTCTGGTGTAGCTGGGGTGCCCACCAAGGTGTTGTGGGGTAACTTTGGGGATCCCCTGTCAAACTCTGTGGATGTCTTCCTTTCAGAACCTGCCTTTGGGCACTTGGGGACACTGTAAGCATAGGGGGGTGATTGCCTTCCTTTGAGTGACTGGTGGGGGGCGGGGTCTGCCCAGGTTAAATTTCCTTGTGAGTCTGGTGTTCTTGAGCCATTCCATAGTGCAGCTGTATTTCCAGAGGGGACTCCTTAACTGGGACCCCAGAAATGTAATCCACCTCCAACTTGTAGTGATTGTACAGGAACAGGCAGCAGGGTGAGGTTCCCTGTGTCTTTGGTGTGTGTAGCTTGCAAGCAGTCCATTTTATACACTTCTGAGTCTGTACCTGACATTTCCCCTCAAAGCACTTTCCTTTCTGGACTTTAGTCCTGCTGGGTTTGTAGTGCCACAGTGGCATTGGTTCTGATGGGCACATTGCACTGGTTTTGCTGGGCTTGCAAAAATGCCTCCCATCTTCAGTTTCTACTGCAGATATTCTCAGGAACTTTGTTTCTGTTCGTTGGGGCAGTCAGTGGGGGTGTGGGGGGAGGTGAATTTGGGGGAAGGCATTATACACTCCTGAACCTGCACCTGTCATTTCCCCAGAAAGCACTTTCCTGTGGGCACCTTCTTTGGTGAGGCATAACTCCAACTCTGTAAACCCAATTGTCACCAAACTTGGAGGGCAGGTAGAGGAGAGTCAGCTGGAAATCCTCAGTGAGTTTTGTTTCCCTAGCATGCCAGTGGGGCATTCTACTACATCATGAACTTTGCATACTGAATCAGTCCATCTAGCATCAAAAAAGTTTGTGACAGTCTGTGGTTCACGAACTGCACAAACCATGAACTGAACTGAACTGAGCCATGTTTTCCTGGTCTGTGCCCATCATTACGGGCGATGCTGAGGACTGCACCTAAGGCCTTCTCCATGCAAAGCAGAGGCTCTTCCACAGAGCCACAGCTCCTCCCATGACTAGTTTAGCCTCTTGCTTCACACAGTATCCAACCACTTACCTTGGAAGGCCAACAAACAGGGTAACCGAGGCCAAGATCTCCCTCTGTTGTTGCCTCCTAATGATAGTATTCAGATGTTTAGTCTCTCTGGATGTGGAGGTTCCACTCTATATTCTGGAAATGGTGCCTGGGAACTGCAATTTTCCTTCCTGGGAAAATACACTCTATGCTAGGAGCCCCCCCCCCCCCCAAGGCAAACAACTGCTCTCTGGGCCCATCTCAGTTCATGAAAATAGCACAAAGGAAGGGTCCAAGATCTCTTGCTGCATATTGTGGTCCCCATCTGAGAAGCACAGAATCCCATGGCCCATCTTAACCTGACCGGTGGACACTCCTGGAGAAGATGTAATAAGTAGTTAGAACCTCAGTGAATCAGACTATTGATCAACAATGTCTACTCTACCTAGGGTTACCAGCCTCCATGTTAGTTTTTCCAGATTTGCAAGTGATCTTCAGACTACAGGCATCGGTTTCCCTGGGGAAAGGACAGCTTTTTGGCATCACATCCCTGCTGAGTTACCTCTCTTCTCTAAATTTTGGTCTTCCCAGCCCCCAAATCTCCAGGAACTTCCCAAGCCAGAGTTGGCAACTCTAACTCTGACAGGCACATGTCCTATGGGAAGGGCAAAAGGGAAATATTTTGCTTGCGTCTATTTTACTTGAAAATCCTTACCTTGCCAACAGTAACCTTGGGGAGGGGGAAAGTATGGAAGGATTTGAAACACTCCCACTGTCCTACATTCCACAGTGGCCTTTGACTGAAAAGAAAATATTAGTAGTGTAAGGAGATAACTGAAAGGAAACGATCCTAAAGGGTTATAGGCATCAACAGATCCAGCCCACTGCTAGAAAAGGGAATAGAAGGGGGGGGGGGGGACAAATAAAAGCTGATTTAATCTTCAAGTCAAAATTGCTTGCAGTATTCATCCGCTTGCTTTAAAAATCTGAATGCCGCAAAACAAATCCCCTGAAATTAATGTCATTACTGGGAAAGTTGTCATATTTATTTCAGAAAATGAAACTTGTGGCGCACACAGCTGAGATGCACAACTGGGATATAGATAATCCCCAACCTCTCGTTTTTGTTCCCTTCTGTACATTCCATTGTTGTCGTTCTCGCTGTTACACATTATCTGATTTTTTTTAAAAAAAAAATCTTGTAACCCCCACCATGGGGTTTTCTTTTAGACTTCCTCCATCTTGATCAAGGGGCGAGGGGGAGGAGAAAAAGAGGGAACGTAGAAAGCCGGACAATTTCACAAGAAATTTGTGCAGACAGCAATTTAGCCAGCTCATTATCACAGCTTGAAGGAAAATGAACGGAAGCAGAAGCAAACTCAAGTAGCACATTCATGTTTCTAATAAGAAATTTTAACAAAATATTTCAGATGCCTGTCATATTGGTCTGGGCTCCCTGTGGCGTGGTGGACACTCAGGGAAGCTTTTACAGTGTCTGCACAGGAACTTTGTGCTGCTTTTGCATTCATCAGTTTACTTACAAATACACAGGTTAAACAGGTACATGCAGGGCACACAGCAGCAAGCACAGAGATGAGAGCTGTCAGCTCTCTAGAAATTTTATTCCCACTCCTCCCTGATAAAACCAGTTAGGGATTGAAATAGCTTTGTTTTAGGGTTGTCCACTCTGGGTTGGGAAGTTCCTGGAGATTCAGGTGTGGGGCCTGGGGTGGATGAAGTTTAGGGAGAGGGGGGACCTCCTAGGGGTATAATCATCTGAAGTTCACCCTCCAAAGCAGCCTTTCCTCCAGGGGAGCAGAATTCTTTTCTGGAGATCAGTTGTAATTTCAAGAGATCTTCACCACCACCCCACCTGTAGGCTGACAACCCTCCTACATGTGTAGAATGTAGTAGGAAATGACCAAGGTCTCAGATTTAATTCCTGGTATTTCCAGTTAGAAGAACCAGTCATGAGGTGATGTGAGAAACCTCTACCCAAGATCCTGGAGAGTCACTGCCAGCCTGAGTAGACAATGTTGACTTTGATGGATTGTTGTTCTGATTCAGTATAAGGTAGCTTCATGTGCTTCCTTGGAAACTACTTCTGACACAGAATGGGGTAGTAGATTGAGGAGTTAAAAATTGTAGCACTAGAAACTAGAAACTGTAGCACTAGAAACTAGAAACAGGTATAGACAGTTTTTAAAAAAACAAACAAACAAACAAACAAAAAACTAGAATGATTCCAGCGGGAAAGTCAGATGTAGATTTGACCTAAATGAGAAGTCTTGCACTGGAAGAAGAGATCTGTCTCTTAAGGACGCATTCCTCCTGTACAACATCCTTTCTTCCCTTAGCAGTAAAGTTATTTGTAGGGTTCTCATACCATATTATTATTATTTTTGCACAAATTTATTTTTAATTGTATAGTTATATGTACATAGGTGCCATCAGGGCTATTTTTGGGCAGGAACGCACAGGAACGGAGTTCCGTCTGGCTCCTGAGTTGGCCACTCCCAGCAGAATCTCATTAGCATAACAGGCCACACCCAACAGCAGGAACTCATTAGGACTGGCTACATTAGGGGCATGTGGCCTAACATGCAAATTAATTCCTGCTACAAGAAAAGCCCTGGGTTTTGACAACAAACAAGGTAAACAGAATAAGAAGCAAAAGGGTGTGGTTAGATGACCACGCTTCTGGTAACATGGGGGTGTGGCCTAATATGCAAATAAGCTGTGCTGTCAGTGGTGTGGCCTAATATGCTAATGAGTTTCTGCTGTTGGGAGTGGCCTGTTATGCTAACGAGTTCCTGCTGGGCTTTTTCTACAAAAAAAGCCCTGGGTGCCATCAAATCACAACCAATTCATGGCAATTCCAGCAAGAGGGTTTTAAGACAAATGAGAAGCAGAGTTGGTTTTCTTTCTTGTCTTTCTCTGCAGAGTCTTCCTTGGTGGTCTCCCATTTAAGTACTGACCCTGTTTAGCTTCCAAGATCTGATGAGATCAGGCTATACCATACCATTCCACATCAGTCGCATGCTTAATGAGGTAAAAAAGAAATATGGTACCACAGCAGACACACTGAATATATTAAGAATGATTACTGCAATCCTTGCAGAAGAATATTGTTCAAAGATGACCATGAATATGAGGAATGACAATTGACATTCAAATACATTTCAAAGATTATAAGAATTAAGGAACAAAAAAGGAATTTAGAAGTAAACCTGTTTCAAGAGATTCTTCTTCCATATACACATATCAAGTAGACTAAAATGTTGTTCTGACCTCTTATGAAGATGAATATATTCACTACAATAAATATCAAAGGACATTAAAACTAGATATTATTTTTGATTTTTATATATATATATATATATATATATATATATATATATATATATATATATAGAACCCCCAAGAGCTTTGTTTAACACAGCTGCGATTTGAAATATTTCCTTATCATTTAATGATACTAATTACTGCTGACACACAATTCAACATTCCCCGAGCCTGAAGGAAGCTACACAGATTCACTAAACTGGAGTTTAAAGGAGTCTCATTTGTCTTGTATAGAGACAAAACAACAGCAGAGAAATTTCATTCAAACACATTCAGACTTCTAAGTCAGGAATCCCAGTCAAACATAATGAATTATAATACATTCAATAAATACATTTAAATCTAAAACATTAAAGTTCATACATAGGGATCTCATATACTTACACTATCCTTTGCCTGGAGATGTCTAAGAGCAGCTGTGAAATAAAGCTCTCATTGGTGGTGGTGGTGGTGGAAAGTTTTGTCTAGTCATGGCTGGCTTATGGGGACCCCATAGGGTTTTTAAGGCAAGAGACATTCAGAGATGGTTTGCTGTTACCTGTCTCTGCATCAGGGCCCTGGTATTTAAAATGAGCCACAGTAACACACTGAGTTAAGTAATAACCATTGTAACTCACTGCAGCTGTAAAATGAGGCTTACTAAATGCCATGGAAATGGGAGAAGTACTCATTTAAAGGGACCCACATATTGAAAAGGAACCCACATACTAATTTCAAGAAAAAAAGGAAACACCACCAATAAATGTTGTCATGCATAAATACAAAGGGCTTTTCCACATAGGCTTTCCCCCCCCCCCCATCGGTTTTGGCCCCATACTGCTTTGGTTTATCCTCTGATTTCTGTGTGCATTTTTGTGTCTTTAGTTTCCACTCCAGGTTTTGCGTTTTTCCCTATTTTTTTTCCTCCCCCAGTTTTTCTTAGACCACTATTACCGAAACATTTTTCTAGAAGCAGATTATGAGTTGGATTTTTTCCTCATGCATGCATTTTCTGTTGGTTTTCTTGGTCCTGCTTACTCTCACTTACCTGTCATGGTCAAACCATTCCCTCTCCCATCCCCTAAAGATGACTGATTTTTTTTTTTAAAGCTTTAAAATATCAATGCATTGCTGGAGCATTGCAACAATAGGCTTAGCAGGTTCTCTGAATTCCCAGACTTCATTTAAAAAAAAATGTTAAATCTCTATCACCTCTCCTCACAAAGATATAAGGAACAAAGTGTGTCATCATGATGGAGGGGGATAGAGACTTCAGAGAACAAGCTGATTGTTACAATCCGGGCTTTTTTTTTGTAGAAATAGCTCAGTAGGCACTTGTTAGCATAATAGGCCACACCCAACAGCAGAAGCTCATTAGCATATTAGGCCACACCACTGACAGCACAGTTTATTAGCATATTAGGTCACACCCCCATGTTACCAGAAGAGTGGTCATCTAACCACACCCTTTTGCTTCTTATTCTGTTTACCTTGTTTGCTGTCAAAACCCGGGCCTTTTTTTGTAGCAGGAATTAATTTGCTTGTTTGCTGGAATTGCCATGAATTGGTTGTGATTTGATGGCACCCAGGGCTTTTTTTGTAGAAAAAGCCCAGCAGGAACTCGTTAGCATAATAGGCCACTCCCAACAGCAGAAACTCATTAGCATATTAGGCCACACCACTGACAGCACAGCTTATTAGCATATTAGGTCACACCCCCATGTTACCAGAAGAGTGGTCATCTAACCACACCCTTTTGCTTCTTATTCTGTTTACCTTGTTTGCTGTCAAAACCCGGGCCTTTTTTTGTAGCAGGAATTAATTTGCTTGTTTGCTGGAATTGCCATGAATTGGTTGTGATTTGATGGCACCCAGGGCTTTTTTTGTAGAAAAAGCCCAGCAGGAACTCGTTAGCATAATAGGCCACTCCCAACAGCAGAAACTCATTAGCATATTAGGCCACACCACTGACAGCACAGCTTATTAGCATATTAGGTCACACCCCCATGTTACCAGAAGAGTGGTCATCTAACCACACCCTTTTGCTTCTTATTCTGTTTACCTTGTTTGCTGTCAAAACCCGGGCCTTTTTTTGTAGCAGGAATTAATTTGCATGTTAGGCCACATACCCCTAATGTAGCCAATCCTAATGAGTTTCTGTTGTCGGGTGTGGCCTATTATGCTAATAAATTCCTGCTGGGTGTGGCCAACTCAGGAGCTAGACAGAACTCCGTTCCTGTGCGTTCCTGCCCCAAAATAGCCCTGGTTTCAATGTTCCAGCTATACTTCAATATTTCAATGCCATTTTTAAAAAGCAGCGTGCTGTGACACCATGAATGATGTCACGGAGACTCCCTTGAAATTTCTCATTATTGAAGGCAGGTGAAGAAGAAAATAAACTGACTCCTGTGAAAATGCATAGGGAGGGCAGACATGTGGAAAAACCATGCCCAAACTAATGCCAGTGCCTGTGGATCAGTTCCCAAGAGTATCAGAGGTCGAGTATGGAAACAGCCCTAAATTAGGATCATACAGAAAAGCATGGTTGCATGAGAAAAGACAACTGTAAAGTTACAATTGTGCTACATTCCTCACCCAAGAATATGGCTAATGTACATGGTTCCTAAAGAACAGGTTAAATTCCAGTCTGGAATTGAGCCCATATGGTATGCAAGACTTAAGCCTGTAAAAACATTCCACCTTCTTGCCTAACAACACTCTATCAAAAGGATGTGAAATACTTTTCAGTGACAAAAATGGCAAATCAGAATTCAGAACATATATGTCCTTTCTTTCTAAAAGATGTCCAGCAATGTGCAACTGTGGATTCCGTAGCCATAAGTTAAATGCAACAGCACAGTTCCACTGTATGCATCCTGATACAGTGGATAGTCATACCCACGTATATTAAGTTGAATGGACATGTGACAACTGTCACAAATTGAACAACACAGCTACAACTTTAACTTCCCCTCAGAAGCAATGATGTTTCAGTGACATCAGTGGACACATTCAACTGTGCATCAACATGTGTTAAGTCATACTAAAAGGCACATAAAATGCTTTGGGTATCATGGTTCAAGTGTAACTTTCCAGCGCCTACCCTACAGCAGGGATACACAACCATTTTGAACGTGTGGGCACATCTGGAATTTTGAGCAAGGATGGTGGCAGCACAACAAAATGACTGCCATGAAAGGCAGGATCAAGCACAAAATGGCTGCTAGAGAGGGCAGGGAGGATTACAGTATGTTGTGAGGTTCCAGTTCAAGCATGTTCCACTGAAAGGAAAAGCTGAATGGGTATTCTCTGTAAACTCAGCTGGGCCAGGATTGGTTGTTCTGTGGTGTCTGTAGAACATGGAGCAAATGTATTGTTTCAGTCATTCTACTTGATCTTCTCCGATCCTCCACCACTCTCCTGCCCCCAATTTATGTGGTTATTGTCCATGTGGGTGCCATGATCTACAGCAAAGCCCTTTTCAAGCTATAAGCCCCTCTTGTCTCTTTTATGAGTGGAGAAGCTTGTATTTTACAACCTGTTGTGCCCTGACCTGGAAAGTCCAGGCTAGCCCGATCTCATCAGAAGCTAAGCAGGGTCTTCCCTGGTCAGTATTTGAATGGGAGACCACCAAGAAATACCAGGGCCACAATGCAGAATCAGGCAATGGCAAACTGCTTCTGAACGTCTCTTGCTTTGAAAACCCTGTGGGATTGCCATAAGTTGGCTGCGACTTGAACGCAAAAAGGAAAAAATACAAACTATTGGGAAGGATGAAAGGTTTCCTAGGAAGCAGAACTGACAGCTTCTTCAGCCATGTTTTCATGTATGGTCTCATAAGTCAAGCCCAGCTTTCTGTGTCTTCAGGTAGCACCACAAAAGTCATTGCTTGTGCGATTGCTGCTAAAAATTTGTCCATGACATTAGAGTGTTCAGCTGTGCACACCTGATATACACTCAAGAGCAGCACAGTTGCTCCAGTTCCTATTTTTTTTTCTTATTGATTAATGCACAGAATAGTCCATTCAACAGAGTTCTGGTCGTATTTGCTCTCCTTTTTTAAACACACACACACACACACACAAAACCTTCTCTTTTCTATAAATTCAGGTGGGCTTAATATACAGAAATTGGCCTAGCCTCTCTTACCTTCTTTTTACCTTCTTTTTCTTTGATTGTAATGATACAAAGCATATATTTTCCCCATTGCCACTGGGTTTCTGCCAGAGCTATCTTTATTTCCTGTAGGCTTGGTGCTGGGTTGAACGCCCCACGATTCCAATCACCCTCCACCTCTGGGAAAAAACAAAATGCTACTTTCCTTCCCCAGAGGGGTCTTGTCTGAAAAGCAGAGAGAAACAGCCCCTGAAAAACATCAGCGGCCCTGTTAGAAATGGCCAAACATGGTTATTTTTCCTCAGCTTCCCCCCCCTTCCCTGTTACTTATCCTGACTAATAGCTCACAAACACAGGTATTTAGTACCTCCTAAGGTGGGACCACCTACTCATCTAATTTTAGACTTTTCAGGAACAATGAGTACATAAACTGTCATTGATCACTCAGCACTTTTAACACTGTGGCTGCTAGGTCTCCATTTTTCTTAATCTTTTCCCTACTTTACTGTTCATTTTGTATTGTGCAGATCTTGCTCAAAGGGAAAGACAGACAGGAAGGATAACAGTAGGCCAGGTGGACCCTAATCAAAGCAGCATTGAGATTAAGTGGACTTTGCTTTTGCAAGCATAATTCTGGTCAATTCCTGAGGCTCTATTTAATGGCATTTTCCAATTCACCATGGATCCCTCACAGTCTATAGTTGGGAGGGTGTTTTGTCTAGACTAGGGGGAGGCAACCATTTTGTACTGAGTGCCAATAAACCTGCAACATCAGCATCAATAAACCTGCAACACCAACCCGTGAAGAGCTTGGTGTGCTGGCAAACAAGGGAGGGGTCAAAAGGATGTACTTGGACAAATACACTGGTGTCAGCATTATTGCCAGCAGCTCAGGGGCTCACCCCAGTGCCTCAGGTGGAGAACTGGCCCAGTAAAAATGGTCTGGTGTGCCACTGTTTGTTGGAGGGAAGGTGGTGTGGTACCTTGTCAGATCTCAGAAGCTAAACAGAGCAGGTACTTTGATGGGAGACCACCAAGGGAGCCTGCAGAAGAAGGCAATGGCAAACCACCTCTGGTTCTCACTTCCTTTAAAAGCTCTTTGCTGGGGTCGACATAAGTCAGATGCAAGTTGACAGCACTCATGTACTTACCACTGTTTGGTTGCAGTCACACACACGAGATAAAACGGGTGGGGGGGAGAGAAGAGAGGCTATTTCCTCCAGCGGACGTTGACCCACAGTTATGTGATCACACAGTCTTTTGAAGCTGCAGGCACAGCCCACCACTGCGTGATCATATGCAACTGTGGGTGAGTTGTTGGGTTTTTTTTTTGGGGGGGGGTTGCCGTTTGTCTCCAATGCACTTAAACAAGGGATCGATGAATTGCACCTAAGTCCTGAGGGCTCCCTATGGAGTGTGCAATGATGCACATACTGAGAAGAGGAAAAACAACAACAACACAGAGTTGGGATGGCCCAATCAGACCATCTCAATGCCATGAGACTGTGCTGGAGCAATCAGACATGGGGAAGTCTGTCTGTGGCCCATAGCAACCCATTTGCTACCGGACTTTCCAAGGTCTATTTTAAATTCACTTGTGCGATGGAGCAAAACGGGTTGCTGATAGCTGTGGGGCGCTTCCCAGATTTTGTTGTCTGATCACGCTCCTTTAATCTGCCTGGCATTTGCACCTATGTCGGGGCTAATTGTGTGTGTGATCACAACCTTGGTCAAGTAGGTAAGTGCTCCCTACTACTGATCTAAAGACTATAGGTCATGAATGCATATTAGCATATTTATCTAAAATATTTATATTCCACCTTTATCTTTTGAGATTCAAGGTAGTTAACAAAGCAACAACAAATGGAGAACACACAAAAAATACAACAATCCACCCACAAAATAAAAATAGCCCACAAGATAAAAATGCCTACACAGTCTGCCCCCATACAACCTTAGAAATACATCCATTTTACATAGCTTTCTGAATGCAGAAAGTGAAGGTGACTTCTGCATTCATTCTGGTAAGCCATTCCAAAGGACCAGCCCCACCACAGAAAAAAGGTCACAACATGAGAATGTTGTTTGAAGAGTGCCATTGGTACAAAAGAATGGGATGCTACCTAATAACAAGCCAAGCCGGTGGTCTGTATACCCTACCTTTCTACCTTTATTAAGCTCAAGATTCCCAGGAGGTCTTCCATTCATGGTCTAAGCAGACACAGATGTGCTTAGCTTTAGAAAGATGGCTGCATTGTGTTCCTTGGGACATATTTATTTTAAAATATACATCTCTCATTATCCCATACTCAAGGCAACATATAGCTGTCTATAATCCCCAGAAAAGGCAAGAACTGAAGACAAGATCCTCATAAGCTTGAGCAATGAGCATGCCTGATGATTATCTGCAGGTGTCATGGATATAGTTCCCATATCTACGGTCAGGATGAATGATGCTGCAACAGTTACACTGTTTTGCTTTCACCATCCCAAAGGCTACAAGAATATGAAGAACCATCATAGCAGTCCAGTATGTTTTTGGGAATCTGCGACCACACAAATTCAACAGACTTATCATACAGAGGGATAAGCATAGCATTCATTGTTACACCTCCCTTTGGCCACGGAATCTTGGGTCAGTGGTCTCTTCTCCCACAACACTGAGATTGCAATCTGTCTTTCTCATTTCTTCAAGGAGGGGGCACTGTGGTCAAACATCTGCTTGGCATTCAAGGCTCCTGGATCAGTCCTCAGTATCTCCAGTTAAAAGGATCAGGTAGTAGATGATTTGAAACACCTCATCCTGTGACCTTGGAGAGCCACTGCCAGTTTGAGTAGACAATACTGATGAACCGATGGTCTGATTCATGTGTTCAAGGAAACATGATGCCTCCTCAGTCTTGAAGGGCAGTAAAAGAATCCTACCCAGGCAGAGTTCAATGGACAACTTCTCACAGTAGGCGTTGTCCTTCCATCTCCATTTCCTCTTGCAAGCAGCTGGCTTCTTCTTCTGAATCTAGTTGCAGGTCATTATGCCCATCCATGCTTCATCACCTATCCTGGAGCTGGCAGCTCTTCTCTCCATTTCACGCTCTGAAATGGCCTGACAGCTCCCTCCCTCCCTCCCTCCCTTCCTTCCTCTTTGAGCACACAGGCTGAGGCTGGGCTGAGTGAATACATGATGCTGCTGTATTCTACTGAATCAGACCATTAGCTTCTGAGGCTCATATTGTCTGCTCTGACTGGCAGCAGCCCTCCAGGGTCTCAGGCCCTGGTCTGTCAGTTCATCTACTACATCATCATTTTAATAAGAGCTGCCAGGAATTGAAATTGGGACCTTCGGCATGCAAAGCAGTTGCTCTGCCACTGAGCCATCACATCTCCCCAGCTGAGCATGTAAAGGAAGCACTCAGGTCCTTTTTTGGAGCTGCTCCCAAAATGATCATATAGGCTAGAAAGAAACCAGAAGGACTTTCCAGGGCTACTTCAAACCCAGAGCAGAACTGGCATGGCATTTGCAAGCTTTCATCCCATGTCATCAAGCTCACGAGGAGTGCTTGCGAGGATGCTAAATGAGGTTCAAGAGCTGCAACAGATGTTCACCCTGATGTCATCGGGGAAGCATTGTAATGCCAACATTTGCCACTCGCTCATGCCAAGATTTTATTACCATCTAATGAGATTGGACAAATTAGCCTAAAGAATGTTCAGAATGAAAAGGGAGGATAGGAAACAAATATCATGGAGAACTAATAGGTCACCCTTTCTTTGTTTATATCTCACAGAGAAAGAAGCATGGGGCTGTGTTAGAGTAAGTGAGAAAAGAAATGTGAACATTACCTTAGTTTTTTAAAAGGAGACCTTTGGAACAATAATGGTGTGGGAAAATGGGCTTGAATTTCCTTCTGAACCCTGGAGACTTCTGGCACAGTCCAGGAAGAAAAAAAGATTGTCATATCTAATGGCCAAATGGCATGAGCTGTACCCCTCAGTGATTTCATCTTTATTTAAGGTAGCCACAGAAGCTCCAAAATTGGATGGAAATAATGGCGCCGAAGGAAGGGGTCTTAATCCATCCGTTCCCTCCTATGGTGCCATTTTCCCTGATTGTCCTGGTGATGCTAATTGCAGCTTTGGGGAGGCAATTTGCATCATTTCGAGGGGGAGGGGGTGGTACACAGGCCTATTATAAATCTCCTCCATCCCTGAGTGCACCTGCTATGACCAAATTCAGAGTCCCCTCCTGTGGTTGCTTTCAAGAACAATGGCCAACCTCCAGTCTCCTGCATCGCACATAGTGCAGCCTTAAAACATTTCAATTCTGTGCTAACATAACTGCGAATTACTCATAGAACTCAGTGGAGCTTACTGCAGAATCAATACTCATAAGATCAGACCGTAAAGCCCATCCCTTAAAGCCCATCCCATTCTTTCTTTTCCTCCCTTCCTCCCTCCCTTTCTCTTTGAGCATGCAGGCTGAGGCTGGGCTGAGTGAATGATGCTGCTGTTTTCTATTGAAGCAGACCATTAGTTTCTGAGGGTCATATTGTCTGCTCTGACTGGCAGCAGCTGGGATGCTGGAACTCATGTGCAACTGATGTTTGCTGGGCTGTGTCCAATAATTGCAATCCTTAGCACGCTTAAAAGAAAGTAAATCCCTCTTAAACTCAGTGGGACTCACTTCCAAATAAAGATGTCTGGAATCAGGAATCTAAAGATGAGACTACAGAAGCCAAAGCTTTCTGATCACCGTTTAGGCTGTGGTCAGACTGCAGGGTTGGTGCAATCTGGCCCCAGGCTCTAAGTACCCTGTTGCAGTTTGTAACAGAGAGTTTTAATCATACATCCCACCCTGAACCAGCCTCACTTGAGTGCATGCCCCATGGTTGACTGCTCAGATTATTGCTGTGAGGCAACTGCGAAGTGGGTGGTCAGGTGGCTTCTTTTTTAATTTGTCTTTTGCATAGGCACATAACTGCTTATTCGAAGCACCCACTCCATTTTGACAGCTGGAGGAGGCTGCCTCCCCCTCTAAAAAACCCTCATCTTTTCCATTAACCCCTTCCCCATCCTGTGTGCTGCAAAGCTGTAGGTAGAGGAACCGGCATGAAAAAAGATAAAAAGAAGCTTCTTAGCTTGCCCTTCCCTCCCACCCTACTCACTGACAGCTGAAAGCTTGCTGGTGTGCATGAAGATGTGGTTATGTGCACATTGTTAACTGACTTAAAAACAACAACAACAACAACAACAACCAGGGAGCAAAAACGGAACAGAGTGATCCCAACTGGGTTGAGCTCATACCAGGAGAGTTCAAACATCCGAAAATGTGGGGTTAAAACACTTATATCCATAGGCCGTGGTCACACGTGCCAGTTGAGGCAGAGGGGAAGCGAGGCTATTTCCTCCAGAGGAATTTGACCTGCAGTTAAGAGATCATACCTCCCTTTGAAGCTGCAGGTGCAGCCCATCAGTGCGTGATCAGACACAACTGATGGTAAGTCATTTCATTGTTGTTGTTTGTTTCCCATGCGCTTAAACAAGGAATCAAGGAATCGCACCTCAGCACTGAAAGCTCCCTATGGAGTTTGTGATGATGTGTATACTGCAAAGGGGGAAAAACAACAGCATGGAGTTGGGATGGCCTGATCAGACCATCCCTATGGCATGAGTGGGCACCAAGCACAATCAGACTGGGGAAAGTCCACCCATGTCCCATCATAACCTGTTTACTACTGGATTTTCTCTGGTGTCTTTTAATTCCACTCCCACAGCAAAGTAAAACAGATTGCTGATGACTGCCAGACACTTCCCAGATGTGGCTGTCTGATCACTCTATTTTGATCCATTAGGCATTCATGCCTATGTCGAATCTAAAGTGTGTGTCATTGCTGTCATAAACACCAGACTTTCCCTGGTTCCTGATTACTCTGCTTCCAAAGCAAGGCAGAATGGGGTGACAATGACTGGGGCACAGAAGTCAGGTGTTTCCGTTTGATTGTGCTCTTCAAATCTGCAAAGGTACCACAACAATATTGGCACAAACTGCTTGTGTGACCGCAACCTTAATCTCAATTGTCAATGGAAAAACTGAATACCACCCTGTTCTGTTTAAATTCAGCTGCAGTGGTCCTGATTGTGCAGAAAGGCAAAATATAACTGTTGTAAACATTAAGTAGTAATAGAAGAACTTTCATATAATTGGATCATCTTTTTAGTTTGTTTTGTTTGTTTGTTGCTTTCTTTTCAGACCTTGCCAGAGTAGTGTGAGGCATAATCACAGGATAGAGACCCTCCCACATACAAGCACACCTTGCCACCAGTCTACAACCAAAATTCCAGTCCAATAGCCTGTGTCCTTACTGGGCTAGAGACCTTTCTGAAGGGGGCATAATCCAAGCTTGCTGCATTGCAGAATGTTATGGGACCTATTGGACATAAATTGAAGCCTCTGGCTCAGTAAAGTCATGGTGGTTCTATATAGTTCCCTTTTCATAAAGATTTCAGACATCTGCAAAGAGACTTACCATCAGCTCTGCAATCTAGGCCAGACTCTGTGGTAAAGCTTTATAGAGCTGACCCAATAATTCTGTCTACGCTCTGATTCTATCTGCACTGAATACCAGACAGACAGCTGTGGTGATGTGGGTGGTGAAGACCTCCAGCAATGGCCATATGTGTGTGAATGCTATTTCATGTCACATAGCCAGTGAGATCACTCTATCTCCTTCCAGCTTACTCACATGCTTAAAAAAATCCTTAAGGAATTAGTGAACAATGGTTTCTTAGCTTCCATTTGTTTGCTTTCTCACTTCAGCGTTATGATTTAACCCACTCACGGTCTTCTCTGCAATCATATCTATTCTTTCCAATCTACACCCTGTTTGGTGTAGTGGTTAAGTGCGCAAACTCTAATCTGGGAGAACCGGGATTGATTCACCACTCCTCCACTTGCAGCTGCTGCATGACCTTGGGCAAGCCATAGTTCTGGCACAGCTGTTCTTGAAAAAGAGCGGTTTCTGTCAGAGCTCTGTCGGCCCCACCTTCCTCACAGGGTGTCTGTTATGGGAAGGGGAAGGAAAAGGAGTTTGTAAGCCACTCTGAGACTCCTTTGGGTAGTGAAGGGCTGGGTATAAATCCAATCTTCTTCTTCTTCTTCTTCTTCCTGTAGCATTTCAAACAGACAATAGCCAGTCTATTGTAAATCTCCAAAGGGACTGTCAGCATAGGCCACACAGGAACATTATTCTCTATACTTCATGGTGGCTTACTGATGAGAGAGATTTTGGCCTCCTCTATGCCACACTGCAGTACCACTACAGCAGATGACCAGAAGATGGTACTGCAGTACTCAGCAGGGACCAGGTGACACAAGGGGATTATGTATAGACAGTACATGGTCCTATACAGCTAGTGAACTGACCCTGCCACTTTGATCGGAATTATGTATTACCCAGGCATAGACTGAGCTGCCTTGGGGAATTACCTATCCTTGCTTGGCTACCTATTTACAAGCTCTGACAGGTGGAAAAAAAATCATTTTAAATAGCTTGGAGGGCATCTTCTTTCTTTTGAAATAGCTTGGAGAGCGTCTGTTGTGAGGAGGGGAAGGGAAAGGAGACTGTAAACCACTCTGAGACTCCTTTGGGTAGTGAAGGGTGGGGTATAAATCCAATCTCCTCCTCCTCCTTCTTCTTGTTCTTCCCTTCCCTTTTAAGTAGTTTTTTTTTTTTTTAAGCCATGGACTGTTCATTGTGGCAGATATAATTATTCAGTGTCAATTACGCTGCAGCAGGATTATGACTTCCACAGTCATTTACCAACTTTAATTAAACTGGTTTCTAGCTAATTTTTGGACAATATCCCTCCAATTACAGAGGGCATCTGTTATAATGAACGCTTTCACAAGTGCTGATTTGCTTTAAAGACTAGGTGGATGTACAATTATACTTGTATTAAGTTTCAATGTGTTCTGGATAGCTGTGATGACCAGCATTGCTTTACATGGCTTCAAGGGTTGTGATAATGAAACAGAATAGCACTGCGATGGGAGAACCTATACATTAAGGAAACATTAAAGTCCATTATCTTCATTAGCTAAGTAGATCTCTCCTAACCAAAAAGGGGGAAATACTGGATAATTTTACTCTAAATAACATGAAGGTCCCAATAATTGTTACCAAATTGCAAATACCTAGCTAGTTCCCTGTGATTGTTCTAATACTTCTGCAATGCAGGAATGCATTTTTAATTACTTTGCCTTGCATGTTTTCCTTACATGTATTCAGAAGAGACTTGGTCGAAAGAAAACTGAAACAACAACTCCCAGTTCTGGGAAGGGGAGATACAGCTGAAGATCTATTTATTAAGGGTACCTAAAAATTTACTCTTGCCGTTCTTTTTCAAGGATATCTTGCTTTTGCAACGCCTCTTGGAAGAAGTGAAACTGTGTGGACAGTTTCTTTTTCCCTTATGAAAAGGTTTGTGAAAGGGAAACACCCATCAAAAACAAAATGCAGAATAGCTCTGAAGCAACATTATTTTTGAAAAGTTCCTCTGAGCACATACAGAATTTTTTTTCCTCCAGCTTCTCCACACATATTTAGAATTAAGTAGAGGGTTCCTTGACAAGCACAGGTGAGAAGTTGCAGTTCAAGCTTGAACTCTGGCCAGTCTTTCATTCTGTTGGCTTTCACTCAGCCCAAGGGCAGAATGGGCCAGAACAGCAGGTTGGAGCTGAAGGCTGATAGGCCAGAGAAAACCAACCGGAATGAAAAGTATTATTCATCAAAACTTACAATGTTGGCAAACTCCCTCCCCCTTCAAACTCCCCCCTCCCTCGAAGCTTTTTTGAGGGGCAGATAAGGTCATATTGGAAGGACTAGAACATGGTAACCCATGCAAGGTGAAGACAATTGGTTATCTGATTGATGCAATCCACTTTCAATGCATTTTCCAAATGGATTTTACTGTGTGAACTGGCAAAATCCAGTTGGAAAGTGCATTGAAAGTGGATTGAAAGTGGATTATTTAGTGTGTGTGATCGCAGCCTGGGATTGCCCAGGTGGATTTATCCAAGAAGCATGGCCCTCCTTAATTAGCTTTATTTATTGTGTCTGTGATGCCATCACATGCACAACACAGTCAGTATCCCTGACTGGTTGGGATCACTGTAAGCAGGACCAGGACAAGTGGGTGACCACCCTACGGCATCAAGTTTTCGGGAGGGCCAATTTAGATGGCAGTGGCTCTCTAAGATTATGTCTACATGATTCATTTGGAATGCCGAGTTAACAAAGATAAGCATTCATTTTCATTTTCTTCTCTACTGAATGTGGCGGGGGGACAAAAACCCCTTTCTCTACCTATAACACCCACATTTCTTCAGCTGGCCTTGCCTGTAAGTCATGTGATGCAGGGAGCGTAACTCCAAAGATCCCAAAGGTTCAGACCAATAGCACCATACAGGACTGTACTTCGGAGCAAAGCTGTGCAATGGGGGGCGGAGACTGACCCCCTCTGCTCTTTCCCAAACTGAAATGGTATGATGGGGCTGTGACCCGTCCCGTGGGGTAAATGCAGACAAAACAAAAAGAGTGCATGAATGTGCCCCAAGTGGAAACAGCAGCTCCAGGGCCTGATTCAGATTGAGAAAACAGAAGAGGAGAGAAGGTAGGGGCCTCGTTCCCTTGCCATCTGCTCCTATTGTCTGTCATGGCTCTAAGCAACAGTAGAGTTGCCAGCCCCCTGGTGGGGCCTGGAGATCTCCCACTTTTGCAGCTGATCTCCAGCTGACAGAGATCAGCTCCCCTGGGGAGAAAATGGGTGGACTCTATGGCATTGTACCATGCTGAGGCCCCTCCCTTCCCCAAACCCCACCCTCTCCTGGATCCACCCCCAAAGTCTCCAGGTATTTTCCAGCCCAGACCTGGCAACCCTAAGCAATGGTGGGAGGAAACGAAAAACCTGTGAAGCTGGCTGCAGAATCACATCACTTCTTGTAAAAAAAAAAAAAAAGGAAGTGACATAGGGTAGCTCTAGGAATCACCATAGATTCCCAGAGCTACCTGTTTGTCTTCTGTTTTGTTTTATAAGAAGAGACGTGACACCACAACTGGCATTGCATACCCACATCCCAAAATCCCTACCTACAGCCTTCCTGCCAGTTGCCAGGCACTGCCAGGGAACTCTAAGAAAAGATTATAAACCTCCCTTGGGCTCCGTGCTGTGATTCTGAGCTGAATCAGGGCTCTTTAGAGCAGGAACTCAGGATACAAAACTGCCAGTGTTGTGGGTAATTTGGCCCTATAGATCAGGGGAAGAGAGGGAAAGCAAACTGCTGGGGAGTCCCTCCAAATAGATGACCATGGAGTAGGGTTGCCAGCTCTGGTGTTTTGGGTACTGGCTCTGCTGAGGCTGACTACTCCTCAGAGGAGGAAGAAGCATGGAGCAACCCAGCCTCCTCTGGAGTCAGACCAGCAGAGGAGCTCTTCTTAACAGCACCTGAGGGAGAAGAGGCCCCAGCAGCTGCACAGGAGGTGCAACCAGAGGGAGAGACTGATCCAGAGCCTGGCCCAGCACCCCCAGGTGGAGACACCCCGAGGCCAGAATCCCCACCTAGTTCTCCTGAGTGTCCCAGATGCAAGGCACATCAGCAGCTGGATGTGCAAGAGCGAAGGAAGAGTACCAGACTGCAGCTCTTGCAAAGGCAACGTGAGGGGTTGTGAGTCTTGGCAGATTGACTCCCAGGGAAGGGAGGACCTACTCATAAACACCACCACACACTTGCCTCAGTGCAGAAGCAACAGGGCATGCTCGGACCTGATCCTGGCTGTTTAGCATCTGCTCCTTGCTGCTAGCTCCTGCAACCTGTGACTGATTTTTCGGCTTTCTGACCTTTGGCTCTGTTGTTTGACTTTGATTTTGGACTGTGTATCCATTTCCAGTGCATGATAACTGTGGTGATTGGCTGAGCCAGTACATATGGATTGGGAAATACCTGGAGATTTGGGAGGTGGAGCATGAGGAGGGTGGGGTTTGAGGAGGGGAGGGGTTATAATGCCATAAAGTCCACTTTCCGAAGTGGCCATTTTTTCCAGGTGAACTGACCCGTCACCTGGAGATCCGCTGTAATAGTGGGAGATCACCAGCCACCACCTAGAGGCTGGTAACCCCACCACAAAGAGGTTTTTCCCAAAATTATACCCCCCAAAAAATATGTTTTAAGCCCCAAAATTAAAACACTCAATGAACTTGTGCCACGGTTTTTAAGCTCTTTGAAAAGGTCCCTTTCTTCAAAATGCTGTTTTCCTACCCCCACCCCAGGAAAGCGCGCAAGCAAAATTATTGCTAATCTCATTTCTAACGACTCTCATGAGCATTAGCTAGGCCTGCACCCCATTCAGCAGCAAGTTGGCAGAATGGATTTTTTTTCCCCCGGCGGCTGCTGACGGTCATCAAAAGTCTGCAAATTTATTCCATGCAGTGTCGTTATTGCTCATAGAAAGGGCAAACTTTTTGACACACTGGCAATGATACAAAGTGGGGGGGGGGGAGCCAACTATCCTATTAAGCAAAAGGAAAATCCGGAGGAGGGGGGGCTAGAAACTGTAGCTTGTGGGGGTAACTCAGAAGCTTACAATAAAACTAGTCTGCCTTCCTTAATTGCTTCAACATTGTGTATAACACTTTGTCACAAAGCCGTCTTCTGCTTAGCTTGCATACAGGGAAGCTGTTGAGTTACCTTCTTCTGCTCAGATCTTCCTGTTTACCAACCAACCTCTGGTTTCATCCAGCTGATGCTAGGTTCCCTCCTGATTCAGTTGAAGCCTCCCCCCCCCCCCTACAGCCAAACACCTTCAACCAGAAAACAGTACTGGGTAATTAGTAGTGGGGATGCCTCAAAGACAAGAGCGGTTGAGTTCTTTTAATTTTGCAGAGCTGATTTTATTCTTCCGCCCGTGCTCTCCAAATAAACTTCAGTAATGTTAATGGTAGCTGAGCCATTTGCAATTACTGGGATTGCAATATTGGGAAGGGAGGGTTAGGGAAGGAATTGAGTTTCACACTAGATCCCCTCCTCCTCCTCTTCCTACTTACAGCTTTTATTGAGGTAATTTAGTTGAAGGGCACTCAGGTGTTAAAAGAGATTAACAAGTAATGAAATTGCTATTGCCTGGGTCTTCTGTAGAGGCCACTCTCCTTTATTTTATTTTTAGGTTTGCTCCGTAAACAATGTGTGACTAGTGATGGCAGGGCTAACCTGAGGCTAGGAATGCCATCAGGTTTAGATTGGGCAACCTTCCAGTTGAGGGTCCCTGAGGTCAGTGGCTTGAATTACAAATGAGTGTGGCACAGACAAAAGGCCGGGCACAGTAAAGACCAGGGACCTAATATTTATATCTGCAGTGGCCAATCAAGAGCTTCATACTGTCTGCCAATCACAGGTGCTGATGCCAAATACTCCTAAAGTGGTTTCAGGTGGGTACCCATGTTGGCATGCAGTAGAAGAACAAGATTCGAGTCCAGTAGCACCATAAACACTAACAAGATTTCCAGGGTATAAGCTTTCAAGAGTCAAAGCTCCCTTCCACAGATATCACTTCCTTTGTCAGATATTTTGTCTTGTGCTACTGGATTCAAAGCTTATTCTGGAAGTGGGGACTGAGAAGGAAGTGACATAAGGGTTCCCTTGGTGAGATAACAAGCCATAGAACCTCAGCTTCCTGGTTCAAACACAGTAATTCTCAGATGTGAAAGCCATTTAAAAATGACACTGGTATCTGAAGAAGAGAACCTGAAGATCCACTTCCTGCCTGTCCTGATTCTGAATCTGTGTCCACCCCATTCTTGCCTTCATATAGATTCTCAGCATGTTCAGGGACTGTATGATTATTAGGGGAGACACCAAATTCTATAGCAAATTCTATAGCTACGGGGTTTCATGGTGGAAAGCTCAGTTTTCTCACATGGTTTCTCGTGGATTGGAAAGAAAATGGATTAATCTTTTTGCCCAGCTGTAACAATGAAATTATAATAGAAATATTGTTGAAGCCAATGCCTGATTTTATGTCAGTTGCATATAAAAGGCATCAAAAGGGCAAATAGGTTTGGGTGGCAACTAGGGTGGCCAGATATAGTGAGAGACTTCCCACTGCTGGACTTCTGGGGCTCTGGGCTCCATCTTCATCCCTGGAAAGGTTATTCTTGAGGTCCTAGGGTTCTCAAGGATGAAAAGCTATATGAGGTTCAGGGTTATAGTTGTTGGCAAAGACAATGTCTGGTGTACAAAGAAGAGAAGAAGACCCTGTAGGAGGTAGCAAGAAGACAATTAGATAAAATAGTGAGGTCAGCACCTCCTCTTCTTTTAAGTGCCATCCCTTGTCTGTCTCCAGATTGCTACTCGCAGGGCAATTTCCCCCTTCTTCTTGGAAGTGCCACACTTGGTGTTACCCTCTTTCCCAGCTAGAGGTGTAGTTAGGAACCTAGCTCTCTCTCTCCTCTTTCCTATCAAGTATGTTAATTCCTAAATAAACCTTTATCTGCTCTTTAATCAGGTTGTGCACTGTTGCTGTGTTGATTACTCTGCCAACAATAGTAAGGGGAGCAAAAGGATGAAATTGCCCCTCTACTCTTTTCTTCCATTGCAGCTCTTCAGCAAGACTGGTTGTTTTGGCCTCCTCCCACCCACCCACCCACCCACCCACACCATGTGCATTTGCCACAACTAGGGATTTATAAATGTGCCCCCCCCCTTTCTTTTCATTGTAAAGCTTTTCATCTTCCATCTTTGGGTTGCTTTTGGTCCCTACTTGTTTGTTTCATTTCTTGTTCCATTGTTATGTCATTTATATATTTCATTTATGCATATATTATATGTGACCAATATATATATATATATATATATATATATATATAAGTTAAATATTGTGTAAATTATTACAGGAAGGTGCCAAGAACTAGCAAGTGACATTATATTAGACAGACAACTACAATTTGCCCAAGGGAAAAACAAAACAAAAATGAAATAGGGATTTTTTGAGCTAAAAAGGGCCATACAACTCAATAGCACCTGTAGACACAATTTGGATACAGAATTCACAGGTGTCTGGTGGGGTGGGCATGGGGATGTCACTGATGGCATTTCTAGGGGAAAACCAGTCAGTTATATGACTTCTCACTAGAAATTGCTGGAAACTTTATGGTAAAGCCAAAGCATCTCTGACAATTCCTAGAGATGACTGATACCACTCTGTCTGCCCGTCCCCCTCATGGAAGTGACCTCACACTGTCAGTATGACAGTGATTTTTTAAATCTTTGTCCTATTGCCACTCTGAGCAGTGGCAGTTACAGACAGTTGCCAGAGGCGTGAAGAGATGGTTGCTAGACCCGGCAGCTCTGACACAGACCCTACATAAGTACAAACTGGTTCAGCTGCTTCTACGGTGTTCCCAGTCATGAAGATGACGTCTATGTGAGTACATGTATGGTCTGTTTGCCCACATTGTTGTATGAACAGCACAGAAATGCCAACTTGCTCAGTCATGTTACTCCTTATGAGGGTTGTCCTATATATGCCTATTGTGTCACATGTGCAGATCATTAATGCGGGGAGAGCGGCTTAGAAATTAATTAATTAATTAATTGATTAATTAATCAATCTATGGCCACATGCCTCTCTTGGGAATGCATTTCATCATCTTGGAGGAACTACTGATAAGATCTTAGGGGGAGGCAGATCTCACAGAAGATGGGATAAAACTCTGCATTGATAAAACATTAACCATTCTATGCTGCGGGCCTGATGTTTAACTCGAGGCTGAGATAAACTGAATGGTGTTGGATGGCTTTGAAAAGAGATTCTTGTGTAAAAGGTACTGGAAAATGCATAATTCTTTTTAAACGTATATGGAAAGTATTGGAGTTGGGAGGCTGGTAACAGTGAAAACAGCATAGTAGTTTATTGTGGAACATGAGAAACCCCAGGCTCAGCACCCTCATTTGTGCCGGTCGGAGATAATCCCCTGACCTCGCCCAAATGTCCAGATAGGACCTTAAGTCAATGGTTGCCGTTCATAGGTCCCTGGGGGAAACCTAGGCACATGATTGGTGGTCATTTAAGATCTGACCGGCTAGTGTTCTACCTGGCCAAAGCTCAGGTAGATTCAGGCTATGTGCGTATGACCACGTGGTGGTTGCCATTGCGTGAGCCCATGGCGATCGCGATCTTGATATATAACAGTATATCACTCTGATGAATCAAACACCTTGCAAATTAGTTATTTGACACTCTGGAGACCCTGAAAGCACAGCATGTCTGTTGATGGCCTCTTATCACACCATTAATTTGTCACGCCCCATCTGTCCCCCAGAGAGATGCAGCCTTCGACTGTCACAGTACCAGTGTTGGGACGCTACCCAGAGGCCCCAGAATGGGAGAAGAGGGCTTAGCTCACCCCAGTCCTCCTCCTCCCAGCTAGAGCACCTTCTGACACAGTATCAGCAGCCAGCATTTTTTCTCCTGGCCTCTCTACTAGCCCTTCCTTTTATCCTCCCAGCCTCCTCTTGAGGGTCATTCTGCCCTCTCCCACTGGAGCCTGCCATTGCCCATCATCTTCAGACCATCTCCATTGGTCTGGGCCTGCTTCCTGTGAGTGGGGGCCATGCCTCTCCCAGTCCCAGTTGCATCCTGCTTGGGGAAAGATGGGGCTGCACCACTTCCAGAGCCATGGTCAGCCTCCCAGCACCTTCCAGACCTACCTGCTTCCAGCCTGGCCTCCTCTCCAGTGCCCGGGCCCAGGAAGTTTCAGCGCTGGTTGGATCCTCCTCTGACAGCTCTACAGCTACCTGCCCCCACTGTATGGACTTTGTGGCTGGCCTCAGAGGCCCAGATTCTGCTGTGACTGCTGGCCACACTGACTCTGCCTCCCTCAGCTCTTCCAGACTTTCCTCTCTCTCTGCCTCCCTCCATCAATCACACAGTTTCAGGCACTGGTGGTGATACTGCCACTGGCCCTCACAATCTCACCCCTGCCTCAATAGCCACCTGCTGCCCACACAAGTTGTCTTGCCAGGGGTGCTGGACTCTCTCAGAGACTGGACATGGGTGGGTTGGCGAGGCAGCTGGCAGAGGATTGGTGAGGGCACCAAAAGCACTTCCCTCCTGTGGGCCCAACTGCTGGTCCCAGACATAGGCCACTTATGCACTGTGACTTTTGTCACTCATTTTTCCCTATTGCTTTGGGTCCCCCCTTTTCCACATGAGTTATGCTCCCTCTGGGACTACTGGAGAAAGCAAAATACATTGGGGGGAAAACTCTGAAGCAATAAGGACAAACGAGTGACAAAAATGACAGTGCAGAAGTCGCCATACTTAAAATGATTACCCAATTTATAACTCTACTAAGAGTTCTAAATAAGAACAAGGAAGTATCAGTGAAAATCAGGGCTCATTTTGTAGCAGGAGCTCCTTTGCATATTAGGCCACACACCCCTAATGTAGCCAATCCTCCAAGAGCTTAGAGCTCTTCTTACAGGAGCTACTGTAAGCTCTTGGAAGATTGGCTATATCAGGGGTGCATGGCCTAATATGCAGAGGAGCTCCTGCTATGAAATGAGCCCTGGAAAAAATACCTAATGAAGCATAGAGGTGTTGTGTGGGTGGACTTCAGTCTGAAAAAAAAATAAAACGGGGGGGAAAGGCTGATGCAAAAATGGGGGGGGGGGTAGATGGATTTGAAACACAGATTTGAAAGTGACTGAAGACAAATCAAGGAAGAGAGGAAGGTAGGAAGTCTGAGCAAAGAGTCTTCCGTAATGGGTTTGAATGATGGATCTGAAAGCGACTGAGGAACAATTGAGGAAAAGAGCAAAGGAGGAAGCTTTGCTAAAGAGATTTCATAATGGAATTGATCAAACATCTCTTGGTGATAGCATAATGGTTCTGTGTTCTTTCCTTGACATTAATCACCTGGTTTAATCACTTCAGCGTAACATCCTTTCTTTCCTTGTTATGCAGAAAGAAACTTCAGATCTTTGGGTTCCTTGAGCATCCTGGTTTGTATTAATATTTGATTCCGTGGATTCCCAACTGGACCGAGCAATAATTACACAAATTGTTATGCTAATCCCTTGTACTGACAGTGCCACTGGAGAAAACGGCATTATATACTTTACTCGCAGAGTATAATAAGGATATTAATGCCACACTTGACACTTGGCAGCCTTGCTTTCCTTAGCTTGGCAACCAGAATAGCAAAAGACGTGACGAATGCGACACATTTCTGGCTGCAGTGCTCCTTCTAAAGTATCAAGGAGAATTTGGCATTTAATGATATGCAAAGTGTTGTTCCTGCTTGATTGTAGTATACTATGCATGCCTTCGAGCATGACTTAAAGTAATTTAACAACTGGGATAACAGGCATTTGGGAAGAAACTAATTTCATACGAAAGGAGATCGCAAGCATGAGCCTTGTTCATTAAAAAAAAAGTTTCCTCCCCATGCTAGGCAATATTGGATTGGAAGGAGGAGGATTTCAGGCAGTTCTCTTCAGCAGAATCAGGCGGATTTTGGCAAAGGATTTAGTGGTGGTGGAAAGTGCCAACCAGTTGCAGGCCCGCTCACGGCCACCCCATAGGTTTTCAAGGGGAAAGACATTCAGAGGTAGTTTGCGACAAATGATTTAACTGCTGTATATTTCCCAGCTCTTCTGAATCAACCCTCTCTCTTTGAATTGGTTGGGTTCCCTGGGAAGAAATGTAGACCCTCCAGGTGACAGGTCGAGGCTCTGGCTTGGGAAATGCTTGGACATTTGGGGGCAGTGTCAAGGAAGGCTGAGGACAGACTGGCAAAATGAAGCGCAAGGGAAGCGGGGCATAAGGGCCCCGGGCTGAGTTGTCGCGGGGCTTTCCATTTGCACTGCATAGACTGATGCAGGACCATACTGGGGAGGAGGCGGAATGGAGCATTTGCACTGTGGGGCACGGCTTTGGTCCATTAAATAATACATGTGTTGTTTGCTCTTAAAATAAGGTATTCTATCTCCAGTCTAGTAACAAATGCATGTTTCATGTGTCTGTGTGTAGGAGGTGGGATTACATCTTGGTTTTGCTCTTGAAGATTATGCCTGAAAGCCCAGATATTTTTGAGCATGTTTGCGGTTAATATCTGATCAAAGAACACTTGAAACTCCATGAACATCAAAGATTCCTTTTACTTAAAAAAAAAAAATACTGAAGTTTTTTCTACTTTGCCTATAAGCATAGGTGGCCACCAGTTTAGTGAATATGACTTAGAGCTCACTTTAATTATTTTTCTAAGTACTGCAGTCATTTAAACAATATTGGATTTGCCAGTAATGTCTTTCTTTGTATGTTAAATTACCACCCCTGTTTCTTGGGCTGTATGTCTGGATGATAGCTAGCATTACAAAGAGTGGCTCGTTCGTAATTATAGTAATTCAGACCAAAAGTATGCTATTTCAGGGGGAGGGGGATAAATTAGCATTATTTTTTAAAAGACGAAGTATAAATTTCAATTACAAAGCAGTAGCGAAAGCTGAAGGACTAAACTCATTAGAAGTATAAGACAGAAATCCCAGCAAAATGTGTGCATGTTTTAAATCCAAGTAATGCCAAACAGATGGAGTCTTCTCTCACTTGTAAAGGTTTCCTGTTGGGCATCTCCATGATGCTCTCCATCATTTTTCTTTTTAAAAAATGAACTTGGATTCTTTCTAGGGTGCTGCAAGTGTTCAGATATTAACGGAAAACAAGAAACATCCCCATGCAATGCATCAAAGACTGAATGATATAAGGCACAAAAAAAATGTGATTAATATAATGAAGAACTGTATTTGCACATAATTCTTTGTAACAGCAAAGTTGTTAGCTGAGTGTCTCTCAGAAGGGCAGTGGAGTTGGGCTCTCCTCAAAGAATGCTGAGATTTTTACTATGAGGGAACATTAAAGTAATTTTATTAATTTAATAGATCTGATGGAACTGCAGCATGCTCAATATCTTCAGTACGTTGATAAAAGTGAATGGCAGTGAAATTGGGGAAGGGTGGAACAGGGTGTAAAAAGTAGCCAATTCATAACCTGAAGAGCTCATAGTTCCCTGGAGAAGGAAGATCTGAGTTGGGTGGATTTCTCCATTCTTTCCATCTCCCTGCTATTCCTCAGAGGTTTCCACCTTACCATATCTCTATATCTAATTCCCAAGTGCCCCCCCCCCCGCGTGCGGATACTTAAATCCGCGTGGAGGGGGCACTTGGAGGGCAGAGGGGGGGTTCTGCAGATGGGGGGTAACCCCCCCGCTTGCAGAAAAATCTCAAAACTTTTAAAAACTTCTTGGGGGATAGTTAAATCCCCCGAAAAGTTAAAGCGTTCTCTGCGCACACGCAGAAAACGCTTTAGCTGTGGGGGGGTTGGCGCATGGCGGGCCTCGCCACCGCCACCGTTGAAGAGGGCAAGGGGAGGGAGGGGAAGAGGCTCGGCGTGCGGCGGGCCTTGCCGCCGCCGTTGAAGAGGGCAGGGGGAGGGAGGGGAAGAGGCTCGGCGTGCGGCGGGCCTCGCCACCGCTGTTGAAGAGGGCAGGGGGGAAGAGAGAGAGGCTCGCCCGAGGAGTGAACGGGGGACAGGGTCCGGGGGGGGAGGCGACGAGGCCCACTGCGCTGCTGTCTGGAGAACAGGGAAGGGGGTTGGGGGGAGGGAACAAGAATGGGCCGGGAGGGAGGGAGGGAAGCGCTGGGGCAGGGGGGTCCGAAACGCCGGGCTTGAGTGGCTTCGCGCCACTCGGGCCCAAATGAAAACAGGCCGAAGGGGTGGGAGAGAGGGAAGCTCGGGGGGGGGGGACGCTGCGTCCAAGTGGCTTAGCGCCACTCAGGCCTGAACGAGCCGGGAGGGAGGGAGAAGCACGGGGCAGGTGAAACACTGGGCCCAAGTGGCTTAGTGCCACTTGAGCCCAAATGAGAACGGGGTGGGAGGGTGGGAGGAAAGCAGCGGGGGAGGCTCAGAGGGTCCGGTGATTGTGAGCTGTTCAGGGCTCACTGTCGCCGATGGGGGGGTGGCTGGAGGAGCGGCGGGGCTCGCCGCCACCACTTGCCTTGGGGAGGGGGGTGGAGGAGAGCGAGGCTCGCCGCCACTTGCCCCAGGGAGGGGGGGCCAGGAGAACTAGGGCACTCCCCCCTGCGAGTATCGCAGGCGCCCCATCTTGTCTATATACTAATAGCCAAGAGTCCCCTGTGTGTGTGGATATCTAAATCTGCACATTGGGGGCACTTGGGGGGCAGAGAGATTTTCCTGCACACTTAGGGCACTCCCCAGGCATGCAGAAAAATCTAAATGGTAGGAAAAAAACATAGGGGGGATACTTAAATCCCCCCAAAAGTAAAACAGCATTCCCTGTGCATGCACAGAGAACACTGTAGGAACTGTGCCTCCTCTCTGTTGGGGTGGGGGGAGGAGAAGGCTTGGCGGGCCCGGTGGCTGGGAGTCATGCGGGCCTTGCCATAGGGGGGCAGAGGAGAAGGCTCACCTGCAGCTTCTTCCTCCCCCCCCACGAGTATTGTGGGTCCCCATTTCTTGTATCTAATAAAGATGGGAGGCAGCAGCACTGCGTAGATTAAAAAAAATGGGGAGACCCTCAGGTATAGGCTATATCTTTCTGCAAACCTGTGTTAAAACCCAGATTTGCACAAAAAATACCAAAAATTGAGCTACTAGCCCTTCAAAAGTTACCACAATACCTTCTCATTTATGGACAAGACAAAACCTAAGCTAATACTGAATAGTTAGAAGAAAAATGTAGGGATCATGGGAGGTAAGAATGACTGATCAGTGAGCAAGGAGAGAAGGCAGGTAGAAAACTAAGGGAGCTAGGGACAGAGGGGAACAAGAGAAGAAGAAAGGGGGTGGGATGGGATTTCTTCTCACTCATGAGGCCTTGCAGGTTCCCTATTTTTGGGGTGCTTTTTTTAACACAACGGTTGAGTTGCTGTTAGTAGGAGGTCCTATTAATGAGCTCATCCATCTCCTGCATACTTGGGGAAGCTTCCTGTGAGGAGAGAAACATGGCTATGTAAGTTAAAAGCAGAAGGGAGTGAAAAGCCTTTTAAAAGATTTTGTTGTTGTTGAAATAAATCGGTCACCATTACTGCTCTGAGCTGGTTCATAAATGTGATCACCACTTTGATACGATCACTGCTTTGGGTTGGTGCCATGCTCTAATGGTAACAAATACAAACAGCAACAACGAAAACAACAAACATGGATCAACTGCAAGCAGTGCTTACTTCCAAAGGAGGTGTAGTTTGGTGTAGTGGTTAAGTGTGCGGACTCTAATCTGGGAGAACCGGGTTTGATTCACCACTCCTCCACTTGCACCTGCTGGATGACCTTGGGTAAGCCATAGTTCTGGCACAGCTGTCCTTGAAAAAGAGCAGTTTCTGTCTGAGCTGTCTCAGCCCCACCTACCTCTCAGGGGCTGAGGACAGACTGGCATTTTGGCCTGATATAGGTCCACTTTTGAAGCGGATTAAGAGAGTGTTGCTGTGCCACACTCACCTGGTCCCGAAGCGCTTTCATCCTGCTTTAAAAAGGTACCTGGTGAAACCAGTGTCAAGCCGTCTGGGTACATGTTCATTCCGCTTCCTGGCAGTGTGGTTGCAAAGAAGCCACACATCAAGCAGAACTGGTAATGTGAACCTGCTGTTCCGGCTGATGTGCATATGCACATATGCGTGGGTAGGCAAACATATCAAAGCCACACGCCACTGCGGCGTGGCTGCCAGGGGCCGCCCCACAGTGTGAATGCTCCATTCTGCCTCCTCCTTGGTATGTTCCCGCATCAATCTCTGCAGTGCAGACGGAAAGCCCCAGGACAACTTGGCCCAGGGGTTTTTGCCCCACTTCCCTTGTGCTTTATTTCCCCAGTCTGTCCTTGGCTAGGGTGTCTGTTGTGAGGTGGGGAAGGGAAAGGAGTTTGTAAGCCGCTCTGAGACTCCCTTGGGTAGTGAAGGGTGGGGTATACATCCAATCTCTTCTCTTCTTCTCTTCCCACATCCATACCTGTTGGAGAAGCCACACTAAGGTCCTTTCCGTATTTGCCTTCCACTCCGGATTTTCTCAGTGTTCAAATCCAGGCAGTTTAAGTCCACAGCAAAACAGCATGCAAATGACCTCAGGCAACAGCAGGCTGAAACCAGGCTGACCACTGAAGGGAGGTCATGTAATGCAGAAGGGGGGGGGGGCACGGGACGGACTAGAATAAAAAAGAAGACTGAACTTGATTTTATTGCAGAATCAGGAGGGGAAAAAACTGGATTAAAAAGAAGGTTGAATTTGATTTTAGTGCAGAATTGCTTGGGGGACACTGTGGTGACCATGGATTAAAAGGAGAGTGCAGAAAGGGCCTAACACAAGAAACATTCACTTCATCTGCCCATCACAAGTGATAGTGGTTGTTACCGTAAGACCCATACTGGTGACTCACGATGTAGAGCTTTCATCAAGTTTCACCTAATGTAAAATTTTGAGATTGCACTGGAAATCCCTGGCTGTGAGAAAGAGCAGAGGCATTTGAGGGAAACAAAAAAAAATGTGGTCAAAAGAAACAAAATGTTATAAGGCATTCTGTCCACCCATAGTTCTGATAGAAGAGAAAGCTGTGCAAACAAATCATTCTACGGCATTGGCACCAATAGGTGGCGAGCTAGACTTGTTTTTAAGGCAAGAGGCATTTCAGAGGTGGTTTGTCATTGCCTGCGTCTGCATCACAGCCCTTATATTCCTTGGAGGTTGCCCTTCCAAATACTAGCCAAGGTTGACCCTGCTTGGCTTCTGAGATCTGATGGGATCTAGCCTGGGCTATCCAGGTCAGGGCTAGACTGCCCACTGTAAGTGGGGAAACAGCCAGTAGGTGGCAGCCTGAATATCATCGTTGGCACACAGGAACATATGGGAGGAAACAGTCCTTCAGATATGTTGTCTTTAGGTTGTGAAAAGCTTTAAATATCATAGCCAGCAGCTGGAATTGAACTTGGAAACAAACTGGCAGCCAGTGTAGCTGCAAGAAGAGCTCTGTAAGCTGTTGAAGGACTGGCTACATTAGGGGTGTGTCACCTAATATGCAAAGGAGCTCCTGTCCCTAACAGTAAACGAGTTGCTGTATTCTGGACATGTTTCCCAGAAGTCTTCAAGAACAGCCCAGGATAGGGCACAATGCAATCTTCCAACCGTGAGGTTAAAAAAAGTATGGATGAGCATAGCTGTATTAGTTGAGTCTACGAAAGGAGAGAGTTGGTAAACCAGATGTGGCTGCATCAACCTGCTTTTCGAACAACAAGGCTGGGACTGTGAACACCCCCAAGCTCTTAACCTAACCTGTCTTCCTAATCAGAAATATATAGACACACACACATGCGCACACAGAGTTGTCATGAGATTAATAAAAAGCTGAATGTTGTGATTAGTAACAGATGGAATATGCGTTTCTTTAATGAGGAAATGTCATGAGCCCAGCGGAAAAAAAAATAGTAATTATCATATTCAGTGGGAAATATCTTATAAAATCTGAATTTTTGTTGACAGCTTTATCCCTAGATCGTGCCATTCGGGTTCTAGATCTTCAGGAGGAATTCTCTTGCCTAGAAAATGGTTGAGTTGGTTTTTATACCCTGCTTTTCTCTACCTTCGGAAGTTTCAAAGTGGCTTACAATCTCATTCCCCTCCCCTCCCCTCAATAGGCATCTTGTGAGGTAGGTGGGGCTGAGAGTGTTCTGAGAGAACTGTGGCTGGCCCAAGGTCACCCATCAGGCTTCGTGCAGAGGAGTGGGGAATCAAACCCGGTTTTCCAAATTAGAGTCCACCTCTCTTAACCACTACACCTTGTTAGCTTAACAGTACTGAGAATTGTTACTTAGAATGGAATACTGCATTGATTTATGTGTGATCTACCTTTATGGCTGTTTTTCATACTGTCTTGGGGGTATGCACCCTGACTTTCCTCTGAATGTAACCTGAGAAGTGTGTGCCGCATGTTGGCTGGCTTCCCTGAATGGATAAAATCAGAGAGTGTAGGTTTATATTTGACAGCTGTTTCATGCAATGTGTTCTATACGGAGAACTAAGTACATGATGAAGGTATATTTCATTAATTATTAGGAAGAGGGGTGTATTTTGTTACTGTGGTTTCCAGATATAAGCAATTTTGTCGTGCTTTTCTTCTGCACAGAGCTACAATAAGAGACCATCTGGCTTTCAGGCTGTAGCCCTTTGGGTTTCATCTAAGGGACTCAGGAGTGAGCTTGGTCTAACAACAAACCCAGAAATAAATAACATATTCTGCATACTCCAGTCCTACAGGGCAGAGAACAAGCCTTTCACAGGACAACAGATAAGTCAATAGACAGCAAATCATAGCCAGTTCCTTAAATGCATATAGATAAAAACCCAGTTTTCCCCTTGCTGCTGTACATGCTTATATGTAAAGGGGGACCCGGGATGGGGGAAACCCTCACCATAATTTATGTATTAGGGATGCTTTTAAATTTCTTATCTCTGATGTTTCAGCATGGAACTCTTGGTTTTGGTTTCACTTGAGTTGCCAACTCTGGGTTGGGAAATTCCTGGAGGTTTAGCTGTAGAGACTAGAGAGGATGGGGAGGGGAGATTTCAGTGAGGTATAATGCCATAGAGTCCACCTTTCCAAACGGCCATTTGCTCCAGGCGAACTGATCGCTGTAGTCCAGAGATTATTTGTAATTCCAGGAGAGCTTCAGTCTCCACCTGGAGGTTGGCAGCCCTACTTGGGCTACTCAAACCCTAGATACATCTGTTCATGGCCCTTTGTTTTCTTGCAGCAAATATTTCCATAAAATGTATGTGTTACTGAAAATTATCTGTGCATCAACCAGTGTGAGTCATACATTATATTTCTGTTTTACATATAAATGAGTTAAATGAACGGCATATAAGAACTGTACAACTTGCATGTGTGATACAAATAAAACCAAGAACAAGAAGCTGAGATCTGAAGCCTCGGACTGAGAATATTTTAAAAAAAGGAAACAAAATGGGGAAGATTTGTTCATCTTTATTAAATGTGTAGGTGTGTTTTATCACTGATATCATTAGGGATGTTTGGGAGTGGAATTTCTCTCTTGTTTTCTCTCTTCTGTCACTAACAAAATCCAACAGAAATCCTAGGCTATTCTCAAGGCCCCTCCGGCTTCTGTGTTACTGACTATACGTGTTTTGCTAACAGGTACGTGGGAGATTAGTTCTTGGCCTCATGCCAGTATTTGCAAACTGCCCTTGGCTCTCTGCTTTTAATCTGGTAGGTTTAGTTTAACAACCATTTTCCACTTGGAAAAAAACTCTTGGAAAAGAATATGGCTAATTTTCAGGCTGTCCGTGGGTCTTTGAGACTTCCATCCACTAGAGGGCAAGACTATCTCACTTTAGTCAAATAGAAAGTACTAACAGTGCGATTTCCGAGTTAATAACAACTCCCATTTCTGAAAGAGCCTGGATTAAGTGAAAGGAATGCCAACAACCCTGAAGACTGGTACTGTAGCACTGGTGCACAAGGCAGCTTGCCCTTCCATGCACCTTGCTTACAACCAGGGCTCCGTTGGGGCCGGGGCGCGCTGGAGCGACGCTCCGGGAGAGAGTCGGCGGGGGGGCGGGCACATAATCAAGCCCCGCCCCCCAGCTCACTTTTCCCGGCCCGTCGCGGCCTCCTCAGCGCTCGCGAGTCTGCCTGGCCCCTGCCGCCTCGTCCCCCCTTCCTGGCCCGGCGTGCCGCCAGGCCAGGAAGCAGCCCCCAGCCCCCCCGATCTCACTCCCTGGCCCGCGGCTCGTGCCGGGCCAGGAAGCAGCCTCCAGGCCCCCCCCATCTCCCTCCCTGGCCCGCGGCTCGCCGCCGGGCCAGGGAAAAGGCTCCGCCCCCCCGATCTTCCTCCTTGGCCTGCGGCTTGTGCCGGGCCAGGGAGAAGGCTCCGCCCCCCCCGATCTCCCTCCCTGGCCCGTGGCTCGTGCCGGGCCAGGGAGAAGGCTCCGCCCCCCCCCCCGATCTCCCTCCCTGGCCCGCGGCTCGTGCCGGGCCAGGGAGAAGGCTCCGCCCCCCCCCCGATCTCCCTCCCTGGCCCGCGGCTCGTGCCGGGCCAGGGAGAAGGCTCCGCCCCCCCCCCCGATCTCCCTCCCTGGCCCGCGGCTCGCGCCGGGCCAGGGAGAAGGCTGCAGGGCCCCCCCATCTCCCTCCCTGGCCCTCGGCGAACGCCGGGCCAGGGACAAGGCTGCAGCCCCCCCCCATCTCCCTCCCTGGCCGGCAGCTCGCGCGGGGTCAGGGAGAAGGCTGCAGCCCCCCCCATCTCCCTCCCTGGCCCGCAGCTCGCGCCGGGCCAGGGAGAAGGCTGCAGCCCCCCCCATCTCCCTCCCTGGCCCGCGGCTCGCGTCGGGCCAGGGAGAAGGCTGCAGGCCCCCCACCAATCTTCCTCCCTGGCCCGCGGCTCGCGCGGGGCCAGGGAGAAGGCTCCGCCCCCCATCTCCCTCCCTGGCCCGCGGCTCGCGCCGGGCCAGGGAGAAAGCTGCAGGCCACCCCCCAATCTCCCTCCCTGGCCCGCGCCAGGCCAGGGAGAAGGCTGCAGGCCCCCCCATCTCCCTCCCTGGCCCAGGGACCCCCCATCTCCCTCCCTGGCCAGCGGCTCACGCCGGGCCACCGAGAAGGCTCCAGGCCCCCCCCGATCTCCCTCCCTGGCCCACGGCTCGCCGCCGGGCCAGGGAGAAGGCTCCGCCCCCCATTTCCCTCCCTGGCCCGCGGCTCGCGCCGGGCCAGGGAGAAGGCTGCAGGCCCCCCCCAATCTCCCTCCCTGGCCCGCGGCTCACGCGGGGCCAGGGAGAAGGCTCTGCCCCCCCATCTCCCTCGCTGGCCCGCGGCTCACGCCGGGCCAGGGAGAAGGCTGCAGCCCCCCCCATCTCCCCCCCTGGCTCGCGCCAGGCCAGGGAGAAGGCTGCAGGGCCCCCCATCTCCCTCCTTGGCCCACGGCTCGCGCCGGGCCAGGGAAAAGGCTGCAGGCCCCCCCCCATCTCCCTCCATGGTCCGCGGCTCGCGCCGGGCCAGGGAGAAGGCTCCAGCCCCCCCATCTCCCTCCATGGCCCGCGGCTCGCGCTGGGCCAGGGAGAAGCCCCCAGCAAGCCCACCTACCCGATCTCCCTCCCTGGCCAGCAGGCACGCCGCCGGGCCAGGGAGAAGCCCCCAGCCCACCCACCCACCCCATCTCCCTCCCTGGCCAGCGGGCACGCTGCCGGGCCAGGGAGAAGCCCCCAGCCCGCCCAGCCACCCCATCTCCTTCCCTGGCCAGCGGGCATGCTGCCGGGCCAGGGAGAAGCCCCCAGCAAGCCCACCCACCCCATCTCCCTCCCTGGCCCGCAGCAAGGTGCTGGGCCAGGGACAAGCCCCCAGCCCTCCCCCTCCTCACCATTCCTGGGTTGTGGGGGGGAGGTAGTAAGGGAAGAGCTGGGCCTGAATGGCTTTAAGCCACTGGGGCCCAAGCAAGGGGGGGAGGGAAACACCTTGTCTGCCTGTCTTCCTTCCTTCTCTCTCTCTCCCCCCACCTACTTACCTTCCTGTTGCTTCCTTCCTTCCTTCCTTCTCTCTCTCTCCCCCCTACCTACCTACCTTCCAGTTCCTTCCTTCCTTCCTTCTCTCTCTCTCCCCCACCTACATACCTACCTACCTTCCTCTGTCTGTCTGTCTTCCTTCCTTCTCTCTCTCTCCCACCTACCTACCTTCCTCTGTCTGTCTGTCTTCCTTCTCTCTCTCTCCCACCTACCTACCTACCTACCTTCCTCTGTCTGTCTGTCTTCCTTCTCTCTCTCTCCCCCCTACCTACCTACCTTTGTCTGTCTGTCTGCCTACCTGACTTCCTTTCTTCCTCTCTTCTCTCCCCCTACCTACCTACCTACCTACCTACCTTCCTCTTTCTTTCTTTCTTTCTTTCTTTCTTTCTTTCTTTCTTTCTTTCTTTCTTTCTTTCTTTCTTTCTTTCTTCTTCCTTCCTTCCTTCCTTCCTTCCTTCCTTCCTTCCTTCCTTCCTTCCTTCTCTCTCTGTCTCCCCCCACCTTCCTTCCTTCCTTCTTTCCTGTTTCTTTCCTTCCTTCCTTCTCCTTTCCTCCCTCCTTCCTTCCTTCCTTCCTTCCTTTGCCATTAGATAGGCTTGCCAGCTCTGAGTTGGGAAATACCTTGGAGATTTTTGGGGTGGAGCCTGAGCGTGGGTATTGCCTTCTGACACACTTCCAGTGATGTCAGGGGTGTGTGACCTTCTGACACTTCCGGTGACGTCAGGGGGTGTGGCATATGCAAATAAGTTATGCTAATGAGCTCCTGCACCTCTTTTTTTACGAAAGGACCCCTGCTTACAACGAAAGACTGAGATACTCAGAAAACATAGTTTTGCACCCCAACTATTTCCCCTTCCCCCAGACTTAGAAATATACATATCTTGCTGTGGCAGTAGTTTGCCACTAGGGTTTTCTACCAGCAGGAGTCTGGGTGGAGGGAAATGGGGGGGGCACTACTATTGCAACAGCATTATGTCACTTCTGTAGAAAACACAGAAGTGACAGCAGTCACTCTAGGAATCGCTGGGCAACTTTATGGTTTCACCATAGCATTTCCAGCATTTCCTAGAGCAAACTGGTATCACTCCCAGGTTTGGTATAGTGGTTAAGCATGCAGACTCTAATCTGGAAGAACCGGATTTGATTCCCTACTCATCCCTGCTGGATGACCTTGGGCAAGCCATAGCTCTTTATCAGCTGTTCTCTCAAGGACAGTTGTCTCAGAGCTCTCTCAGCCCCACCTACCTCACAGGGTATCTGTTCTGGGGAGGGGAAGGGAAAAGAGTTTGTAAGCCGCTCTGAGACTCCAAGTGAGTAAAGGGCGAGATATAAATCCAATCTCTTCTTCTTCCCCAGAAGCGCTATAATGCCATCAGGCCAACAGCATTTTTTTTCTTGTTGCCAGAGTGGTGGTGAGAAATGGGAGCTGGGGGTGGGGGGGTACCCTGCCCTGGGGGGGTACCCTGCCCCCATTGGGAATCTGGCAGCCCTATTTGCTATTTAGCAAGCAACACTGTATTTTTTAAGAAATCTACATCTATGCTTCTTTAGCACAGCCTTTATTGGTTGAACTGTGTGAGCTAATAAGCCCTCCATCCAAAACTTGCCTCAGTCATGAATTTACTGAGGTCGAAATGGATAGGCAAGGCACCACCTTTCAGCCCTCTATCTACAATATGGCAGTAATAGAACAAATCTACTTACAGCATTGTTCTGAGGTAAGAACACTGAGATAATATACTTGAAATACTTTAAAAAACTCAAAGGCTATGCATATCCTGAGTAGTAAACCTGCTGTGCTGGAAACATTATTTTTAAAGGCAGATATCCACAACTATTGATTGGTATGATTCAACTTTGGGACCCACCAGTCTTTCCTATTCCCAACAAAGGGTGACTCTGCAAGATGGCTGGTGTGAGAGTCCTGCTCAAAGTAGTCAAGGATCAGATCTCGGTTGGTTAACCACAGTTCTTTATTACCTATTCCTACATTAGTACAGCATCTCGGGTTATTGTCAGAGATGAGACAAATAATACAAGCGGGTCTATTATACCATTCCAAGGAGTTTGAATTACCCATAGGTAGCCAATCCCCTGAAGGGAAAATTGGCGGGCTAAAAGGTGTCTTGACCGTTTGGTTCACACAGGAAAAAAGTGAGGTGTTAAGCAGTAAATTTCCCTTCTCAAACCAGACCCCTCAGTTCACATAACAATTCATGGCTCCAAGGTTCTTTAGCATAGATAAGAGATGAGAGCCGTCCTCCCCTTGAAGTTACTGCCGGGGCAGCTGGAATGCGGAGGCAGGGATGAGAGGCCTCCTTGTTCTCACCCTTAAGGGTTGTCACCCTCCCGACCAAAACAGGATTAATACAGGTCCAATACATAATGGTTATGAGGTTACATAGTATGCATGCAAGATTACATTGACTGAATTGACAGATTCTGACACCCTGCCCTCCCCATAATTCTCTTCACCTAGCTTTCTCAGGGAACATTTTATGAAACAGTTTAGTCAATTTGGGGGCATGAACATGTTCAGAACTAATCCATTCATTGTGCTCCGGGCCGAAATCCAACCATCTAACTAAGTAATACAAGTGGCCCCTTTTCATCTTGGAGTCAAGGATTTCAGTTATCTCGTAGTGTGGACTCCCCTCCTTCATCAGTGGAGGAGGAGCTGGAGGAACTGGATGCCATGCATTCGGCCCAGGATCTTTCTTCAGCAGGCTGAAATGAAACACAGGGTGCACAGAACTCAGTGATTTAGGCAGTTCCAGTTCAAAGGATACATCAGAGATTTTACGTAGCACTTTATAAGGTCCAACATATTTCCATCCCAATTTTCTACTGGGCTGCAGCCCATGGATATTTTTAGTAGAGAGATAAACGGAGTCTCCGGGTTGAAGATCCCATCCCGGTGCTCGCCCTCGATCAGCATATTTCTTGTAGTCCTCTTTGGCATGGTCCAGGGCCTTCCCAATTAATGGCCAGGAGTCCTGGAGGCCGGACCACCAACTCTTAAAATCCGAGGGGGGGGTCTGGGGGTCCTCCTTAAGGGTCGGGAGTGGTTTACCTTCAAAGCCTCCCACTGCCATGAAAGGTGAAACCCCAGTGGAGGAATGCACTGCATTATTATAGCTATATTCTGCAAAGGGCAGTAATTCCACCCAATTATCCTGGTGGTAATTTGTGTAACATCTTAGGAATTGCTTGAGAATTTGATTAGTTCGCTCGGATTGGCCGTCGGTTTCTGGATGGTAACCCGAGCTTAAGGCAGGTTCTATGTCCATTAATTTCAAAAGCTCCCGCCAGAAAGTGGCAACGAACTGACTTCCGCGGTCAGATACCACCCTCTTCGGAAAAGCATGCAATTTTATCACGTGGTTGAAGAAAGCTTTAGCCATCCCTTTGGCTGTGGGCAATTGCTTGAAGGGGGTGAAATGGGCTTGTTTAGAAAAAGTGTCAACCACTACCCAAATCACAGTTTTTCCCTTGGAGGGGGGCAAATTGGTGATAAAATCCATGGCTATGTCTTCCCAGGGTCTTGAAGCAGTGGGAAGGGGGTGCAACAATCCTGGGACTTTTCCCCCCCGTTTTTTACACATTAAACAGGTTTGGCATGCCGAGACGAAGTCCGAGACATCTCGGCGCATGCGCGGCCACCAGAATTGACGCTGGATCAAATTAAGTGTCTTTAGGAAACCGAAGTGCCCGGCTAGCTTTGAGGAGTGACAATTTAGCAAGATTTCCTTGCGTTTGGTCTTAGGCACCACTAGTTTGTCCCCATGTAGCCAACAATGGTCCTCTCTTTTGGAACACTCTCCCACAGTTTCCAATTCCTCTATTTCTTCGGGAGCATACTCCCCCCCCCACTGGCAGTTCCCTATGGTTAGCTCGGCTTTCTTTGTTTTGCTCCGGGTGACAACCGCCCCTCCCAACTGCTGGGGGGAGAACATGGAATCGAATACCTCTTCTTTCACACTCTCATGTTGGGGCAATCTGGACAATGCGTCTGCCAGGGAGTTAGCCTTCCCAGGAAAATGTTTTAACACAAAGTTAAATTTGGAAAAGAAGTCAGCCCAGCGCAGCTGCTTGGCGTTGAGGGACCGCTGCGTGCGCAAAGCCTCTAGGTTCTTATGATCAGTCCATATTTCGAACGGCGTTTGCGCTCCTTCCAACCAGTGGCGCCACGTAGTGAGCGCTAACCTAATGGCCGCGGCTTCCTTGTCCCACACCGACCAGTTCCTTTCTGTTTCGTTAAACTTTTTTGAAATGTAAGCCAAGGGGTGCAGCTTCCCCTCCGAGTCACTTTGTAAAATGGCCCCCCCCATGGCTACATCCGAGGCATCGACATGGATTATAAAGTCTTTTGTCTCATCCGGGTGGGCCAGAATGGGCTCAGAGGTAAAAAGAGTTTTTAAAGCCTCAAACGCCTTCTGGCACTCCCCATTCCACGCCAGTTTCTCTCCTGGCTTTCCTGCCTCGGGCCCGCTCCCCTTGGTTTTCAACAAGTCCGTTAAGGGAAGGGTGACTTTAGCAAAGTCCTTGATGAAGGTCCGGTAAAAGTTACAAAATCCTAAGAGGCTCTGCAACTGCTTTCTCGTTCGCGGAGCCTCCCATTGCACCACCGCCTCCACTTTCCCCGGGTCCATTTCCAACCCCTTCTGAGAAATGCGGTAGCCTAGGAAGTCCACGGACTCACGGTGAAACTCGCACTTAGACAGTTTCACAAAAAGCTGGTTTTTCAGTAAAGTTGAAAGAACGTCCCTGACCAAAGTCACATGCTCATTCTTATCAGTAGAATAGATCAAGATATCATCTATGTAACATAACACGCCCTTAAAAAGGTGCTTGTGCAACACTTCATTGATTAAACTCATAAAAACCCCGGGCGCGCCACTTAAGCCGAACGGCATCACTAGGTATTCAAATTGCCCCAAGGGGGTGTTAAAGGCAGTCTTAGATTCATCCCCTTCCCTTATGCGCACCCTGAAGTAGGCATCTCGTAGATCCAACTTGGTAAAAATCTTCCCCTTGGCCGCCTCCGCCAAGAGGTCCTTTATTAACGGGAGGGGGTAGGCATTAGAGGTGGAGACTGCATTTAGCCCCCTGTAGTCAGTGCACAGTCGTAAGCCTCCATCCTTTTTCTTTCGGAACAGCACGGGCGCCGCAAAGGGGGACTTGGCGGGGCGGATAAACCCCCTTGCCAGGTTTTTGTCCAAGAACTTCCGCAGTTCTTCCCGTTCCGCCGGGCTCATGGAATATAATTTACCCTTCGGGAGTTTCTCTCCTGGGAGGAGCTCTATGGCACAGTCCGACAGTCGATGGGGGGGCAACTCGTCCGCCTCGGTCTCACTGAACACTTCTAGCAAGTCTCTATACTCTTTAGGCACCATGGCAGGGGCGAGGGCGAGTGCGGGCACGGGGGGAGGCGGGCTCGGAGGTCCAGGGCCCCATCCGGGGTCCCACCGGTGGCTCTGGCAGCGTTCGTCAACCCACGAAATCTTCCCCTCGCTCCATTTTATGTAAGGGTCGTGCGCCCCGAGCCAAGGGCTGCCCAACACCATAGGGAACTGGGCGTTCGGGGTGATGACAAAAGCTCGCTTCTCCCAATGCTCCCCCGTTCCCAAAATCAAGCTCTCAGTCTCTGCTATGCACTCCTCCTTCATTTCCGACCCATCCATCTGGGTAAACTTCAGGGGTTCTGCTAACGGGGTGACTTTGGGTCCCAACCCCTCCACTACCAGGGGGCTGATTAGGTCTCGCGCGCACCCAGAGTCAATTAGAGCGCGAACCCTCATGTGGGTCCCTGATCCAGGGGTCACCACCGTCACTACCATATATAACAGGGGGCCAGGGATGCTCACCGGAGATGGCGCTTCTTGGCGGGGGACCTGCAGCTCTGCGCCGCTCACTGCAGGCCGTTGGAGTTTCCCGACATCTGTGCTTCCATCAGCTCCAGCTCTCCCTGGTCGCTCGCCACCCCTTCCAGCTGTAAAGCCCGGGGCTTCATTGGAGTTTTCCCTCGGGTGGGGGTGCTCCCCGCTCCGGGAGTTGAGGTCTTCGGGCCCTTCCCCCCTCCTCTGGGACAAGCGGAGGCGAAGTGGCCACTCTCCCCACACTTCATACACAACCCCTGTCGAAACCTCGCATCACGTACGTCTTGCACATTGGATCGGGGCTTCGCTCGGGGACCTGCTTTGCTGGCTGCCGTCGCGGACGCTCCCATCTTAATCAGGGCGAAGCGTTCCTCCATGTCGGTGGCAGCTCTCATCCAGGTGTTCAGTGTGCCCGGCCGACCCCCTAACAGCACTGTCTCGTAGATTTCCGGGTTCAGGCCCTCCCAATACTTCTCCATGAAGAGTTCCTCCGGCCACCCATGGATCTTGGCAGCGATGCGCCGGAACTTGTCAGTGTATTCCCTCACTGACGACCTCCCCTGAAATAGCTTCCTCAGTTGATTTCTGGCTTTTTCCTCACCCAGGGGGTCCTCGAACTGATGCCGGAGGGCCCACATAAAATTGTTCAGGGAGCGCAACTCAGGGCCAGGGTTGTCGTGCAGGCTCACATACCAATCGCTGGCGGTGTCTTTCAGCTTGGACCCGATGTAGCCGATGCGATCTTTCTCGGTAGGGTAGAGGTGACCCCAACTGTCCAGAAATCTCCCGATCTCCAGCGTGAAGAAACGCAGCTTCTCGGGGTCCCCATCGAAAGTAGTCGTCAAAGGGTCGGAAGGGGGTGGGCGAGCGGCCGGCGCGGCCGGGACTGGGGCCGGCACGGGAACGGGCCCCGGAACTGGAGCTGGGACGACCGGCGGGGCTGGTTGCGCCGGTAGAGCGGGCGCCTGCGGCTGAGCCGGAACCCCTCCGGGTGCCTGCGGCTGTGGTGGGGCTCCGACTCCTTGACCGAGGAGGGCGCCTTGCATCGCCACCATAGCGTCGCGAAATTGGTGCTGGAGATCGAGGGCCAACTCGCGGAGCTCGGCGGTGAGCTGAAGCCGTAGGTCCCCCATCATCTGATCCAGCGGGACCGTCTGCTCCTCGCGATACGGATCGGGCCCATACAGATCCAGTCCCTCCTCTTCGGGAGGCGGGCGACGCGGCCCTCCACGGTAGATCGGCTCGCGGTCGTCTCCAAGGTAGCTCGGTCTCCCTCGATCGGGCTGGTCTCCGGTGAGCGAAACTCTCACCCCTTTCCTGTCGTGCACCCACGAACTCACGGGACGGCCCCCGAAGTGGCTCCATGCGTACTGGGGGGTCACGTTCTGATGGGTAATCGGGCGGCGCGGAATGTAGTAAGCCCCCTGGCTCGTGGTCACCGGCACCTCGGGACCTCCTCCGCCGCCACCACCCCCGTTCCCCGGATCCGCCGGGGTAGCGGGAACCTCCTCTGGAGTAGTAGGTTTGAGGGGGACAAGGTCGTCTTCTGACATGGTCAGGAACGGTTGAGTCCCAATCACAGATCTCTGACAATCTGTGAGAGTCCTGCTCAAAGTAGTCAAGGATCAGATCTCGGTTGGTTAACCACAGTTCTTTATTACCTATTCCTACATTAGTACAGCATCTCGGGTTATTGTCAGAGATGAGACAAATAATACAAGCGGGTCTATTATACCATTCCAAGGAGTTTGAATTACCCATAGGTAGCCAATCCCCTGAAGGGAAAATTGGCGGGCTAAAAGGTGTCTTGACCGTTTGGTTCACACAGGAAAAAAGTGAGGTGTTAAGCAGTAAATTTCCCTTCTCAAACCAGACCCCTCAGTTCACATAACAATTCATGGCTCCAAGGTTCTTTAGCATAGATAAGAGATGAGAGCCGTCCTCCCCTTGAAGTTACTGCCGGGGCAGCTGGAATGCGGAGGCAGGGATGAGAGGCCTCCTTGTTCTCACCCTTAAGGGTTGTTACCCTCCCGACCAAAACAGGATTAATACAGGTCCAATACATAATGGTTATGAGGTTACATAGTATGCATGCAAGATTACATTGACTGAATTGACAGATTCTGACAGCTGGTCATCTGTCCCTTGTGTTAGCCATAAACTGACACTTCCCTCCTACCCAGAGAAGTGTTTGTTTAAAAAATATCCAAATAAAATGAATTGGCTATTTTATAAAGGTGGCAAAGAAACACATCAGCATTTATTTAAAACTTTTGTGTGCTGCCTTTCAAGGTGGCTCACAGCATGCTGGGTGCCTGTTGTTGTTGTTGTTTTAAGTCAGAGATGTGCCCAAAGTAGAGGTAAAAGATTGGATTTATACCCCACCCTTCACTTGGAGTCTCAGAGTGGCTTACAATCCCCTTCCTCTCCCCACAAAAGACACCCTGTGAGGTAGGTGGGGCTAAGAGAGCTTTCCCAAAAACTGCCCTTGAGAGAACAGCTCTGAGAGAACTGTGACTTATTCAAGGTCACCCAGCTGGCTGCATGCCAGATTAGATTATTGTCTACTGCTCTTAACCACTACACCATGCCGGCTCTCTTAAACTATGTTCCCATTCACTGAAGGAGACATTTCTAGTGGCAGGTGAAAGCACGATAAAATGCTAAGTATAATTCTTACAAATCCTGCTCTGCAACTCTTTTCAAACTCAGAAAATCAGGAGCAATGATGCAGATTGTCTCATCAAGAGGCTGTTCCACAGTTATTATTTCAATTGATACATCAAGAAGCAAAGCTGCCATCCGCCTCCTGTTTCTATGGTAGATTTGTTTCTGGCTGTTTTATGGGCTTCTGAATCAATGAGGGGCATTGTGGCTGATCCACTGTCACAGTCCTGAATATTAACCATGTTGGGGAGACAGGATTCAAGCCAAGCACAGATGGTTAGTAGACCTATCAAGTTGGACAAGCAGCAGAGTAAAAGAACTGGTTTGTGCAGGGGAAGAGGGGGGAAATATCTAATGCATGTAATTTGACTTATCAGCCCTTCCCCCTCCCCACCCCAAGACAAGAAGACTGGACAAAACCAATTCTTTATTAATTCCAAACAGCTGAACTGCAGTAAATAAAATTCTTTACCCCATTGAATGTGGACACCCAGAGAGGCTACCCAATCTCTGCTTATCCCAGTTTGCACAGCAAACTGTATCAAGAGATGCTGCAGATCAAAGCTGTTTACCAATCAGCATGAAGATTCAGGCATTGACAACTAGCGTGGAGAGACTTCTCCTAGGGGAGGGGCTGTGGCCCAGTGGAAGAGCCTCTGTTTTGCACGCAGAAGGTCCTATAGAGTTTCCAGTGATTCTAAAGGTACCCTATGCCACTTAAGGGCTTTACCTGGAAATGACATAGCAACATCAGTGACATCAGTTTGCTTGTTTTCCTGCCATCACTGCTAGGAGTGGCAATGGGCAATGGGGCTTGCCGACGGGGGCCTCCTGCAATAATGAGAGGCTTACCAAGCCTGGCACTGACTGGATATATCTGGACTTGAAAGTGTGAGCTGGGAATTCTTCCTTTAAACACAAAGGTTGAATGATTTTCTTGCTCAGGTTGTATCTGTGTCAAAAGGAGAGGGGGAAGCCTCTTGTTAATTTCACACAGCGTGTGCATAACCTCTTCATCACCTATGCTGCCCACCAATGTTATGGCCCTCAGCTTTCCCCAAATTTCTGATCAGGTGCAGAAGTGTGATGTTGTCAGGATCCCCAGTCAAGTTACTCTCCATACACTTTCAAAATAATTTTAAAAAACCCCTTGTGCTTTATTGAAGAAATTATGCTGTGGGTACCAAATCCTTTGTTTGGACTGAGGGGCAAGGTGGGAAACACAGTACATAGATCAACCCATGGAATCCACACACACACTCACACCACACCTACTCTTTAGTGTTTCTATGGCAGCATGAAATATATGTGATGCCCTATCTGCCCTAGACTAGCACCTACTTCACCAAATACAAATCTCACGGGAACCCTCCTTCGGGCACGCTTGAAGAAGAATTACAAAGATGGCTACTCCCATGCACTCTCAAAACATACTCCCCTCCCCCCGCAGGAATGCATTCATGACAAGTGAGGGAAAGGTGAAGAACAGACATTCAAAATCAAAAGTTACAGAGACCGAGCTTGACAGATGTCTTGGTGGGATGGATATAGACAACCAAGCTCATTTGGGAACACTCTGGTTTCCTATATGGACTCAAGGAACCAGCTTACCAAGCAGTGGATCATTCAGTAAGTGGTATTTGTAGGTCCCAGGCCCTGAAATGCTTTGGAAGTGAAATCCAACACCTTGAATTGAAGCTGAAAGCAAACCGTTCAAGAGACAGGAATGCAGTCATGTGAAAGAGTCATAGCCAGGGGTCCGTTGGAGCAGGAGCGCACAGGAGCGCAGCTCCGGGAGTGAGGAGCCCAGGGGGCAGGCACATGACCAAGCCCCGCCCCCTACTCGGCTTCCCCGAGCAGTGCAGAGGTTTAGCGCCCCGGGGAAAGCCCTGCTAGGGTCTTTATTGTTTTTATTGTTTTGTTTTAATATTGATAATTTTATCATTGTTCCTTTTATGACTGTGTGCTGCTTTTCCAGAGACTTGCTCAAGGTGGCATATAAATTTTCTAAGTATACCATTTTTTATCTGGGCACATGGCACATAAGTACTGGAGAAATTTCACCTACCCTTCAGCGGTTTCCACCCCATCAGTTTGGTGTAGTGGTCAAGAGTTGGATTCTAATCTGGGAGAACCGGGTTTGATTCCCCACTCCTCCACATGCAGCTGCTGGTGTGACCTTGGGCCAGTCACGAGTTCTCTCAGAGCTGTTCTCTCATGAGCAGTTCTCAAAAGACCTCTCTCAGCCCCACCTACCTCACAGGGTGTCTTGTTGTGGGGAGGGGAAGGGAAAGGGATGGGTGGTGCACATGTCCTGGGTATCTCAAGTCTACTTGAAACCTGGTGGTTTC